>CM066328.1:147866150-150358650 GCA_033807585.1 Hydrophis major | reverse complement strand
ATCCCTCTTTTAATCTAAATTAAATTCACCCATTGTCTCTAAATAAACTTTTTTTCTTTAGGTCTTGCTTCCCCCCATTAAGGCTTCTCCTCCCCCCCTTTCTCTCTTGCTTATTCTTCTCCTTGCCCTTTCTACCCCTTTGCTTTTTCCCTTCGCTTTTCTTGCTCCTTTTCCTTTGCTTTCTAACCTTGCCTCCATCTTTTCGCTCATTTTTCTCTCTTTTGGTTGTTTTTATAATTCTTAAAAACCCCTTTTTCTTATCCTTTTTCTCCTCCTCTCCGGAAGGGACCCATTGTTCATCAAAGATGGCTTCTTCTTCCTCTTCTTCCTTGTCCCAGTCCTTCTGCTGCGTAATCAACTTTTCAACAGAACATAACGCCATTTCTAAGAATTGAAACAAAGCGCCCAAAGTATCTTCTTTTTTATATTTTTGATATTCAATCTCTAGTTCATCCACAAACGATGCCATTATAAAAAGGGAAACTTTTTCCAAAACAACCACAAGTATTTTTAATCAAAAACAATCAAAAGCAATTTAAAAAAACGTTCCAAAAGTTAATACTTTTCTTCCTTCTTCTCTTTCTCTTTCTGGATTAATTTTTAATCAAAGAGGTCGAATTACCATATATCTTCCTTTGGGATCCACAAAGACGTTCTAGACAATCTCCTCCTTTTTCAGCTTCTGCTCCAATTTTTTTTCTCCCTTCCCACTTGCAATGACAATTTTAAATAATCAGAAATCCATACCTCCAGCAAAGATTTTCCAATTTCTTAAATTTTTCAATGTCCAAAAATCCCTTTGTCTCTTAGCTTCAACTTTCAAAGCAATCCACTTTCAATGTCTAATATATCCAAATATTTCTGCTATTTCCGTGGGGTGGGAGAGTAAAAAAAAAAAAAAGTTCCCTTTAACAGCTTCTCCGCCGCTTTTCGCTCTTCTTAGGGATACAATGTATCCTCCAGCAATTCAAGCAGCTCAATTCCAGGCAATTTAAAAGATGTTACTTGACCCGGCTCAGACAGAACTTTCACTCTTCACACTTCCTCCAGCACAGTTCTTACCCGGTTGCTGGCTTCTTCGTGGCGGCCATTGCTGACCGCCGCTCCACCGCCTTGGGAAAAAGGGGTTTTCCCGGAGAAGGGGGGGGTCTGTGACACCTCCACCTCCCTATCCAACTCACCTCACTCTTCAGCTGTCCCTACAGGGCAGCCATATCCCCCTGACCAATCTGGATCGGGGGTACCTCGACAGCTAGCACAGCAGGAATCGCAAGTTGTCGCGAATTCCTGCTGCCCCGAAGCCACGCGAAACCGGAAGTCTCAATTCTTTGGAAACTTTTATTGTATCAGTCACTGCACTGTTTCCTCTGGGTTTTCCACTCTAG
The DNA here is from genome assembly GCA_033807585.1 of Hydrophis major. Lineage (NCBI taxonomy): Eukaryota > Metazoa > Chordata > Lepidosauria > Squamata > Elapidae > Hydrophis > Hydrophis major. Next base: position 150,357,265 of record CM066328.1, on the reverse strand, counting down.
TCATGCACAGGGGTTATAAAGGCTACAGTTTGTCACTCTTGATATATTGGAAAATCCATCATTACATGCATTTGCTACAAGACAGGAATTTGAAGCATCCAGAGGATTCAGAAAAAATGGGATTCTGTCATGCCCCTGGTGGAGACTGACTCTGAGGAAGAGGAAAAACAGCCAACAGGGATTGGGAGTATAGCTCTAGAGGTGGTGGAGGAGTCTGGGGAAGGGCAGAGGCTGACTGAACAATCAGAGGAGGATCCCCTACCCATCCCCTATCCATCCTAGGGTATGCAGGGAGGAGAGGATCAGGGAAAAGTGAGGTCTACTCAGGAGGAAATTACCATGATCCTCCTCATGGCTTGCAGCTAGGAGCTATGTATATAAGTTTGTAACTGCGTAGTCAGAATTGCTGGAGTCAAAGTTTAGTGTTTTCTTTGAAAGAAATTCATCTTTGCTGGCATTCTTCCCATGGACAAAATGGTAATATTATTTTCAGGACAATGATTTTGTGAGTTTAGCAAGTGTGTTGATTTGCTAAGCCAACAACAGTCACAAAGGTTCAGGAGAAAAATAATTTAATTTAGAATAAATAAAATAATAATAACTATTTGAACTATCTCTTGCACTTCCTTTTTCTGTGTGCCCCTCCACCTCATGTGTGTGCTTATGCATTTTGTATAAATTAGTCAAATGCCTGAGTGTGAAGCTAAGTTTCCTGTTTTTTATTTCAATTAATATTCATAATCTTTTAGGGAAGGTTTTTTTTATTACAATTAATATTCATAATCTTTTAGGGAAGGGGTTCTTCCTCACCTAGACACAGTTGTCCATTTTTGAAATATGAAGCTGTAGCAATCATACAGAGTGCACCTCTTCTCTGATGAGTTCCATCTCTTAGTAGATGGAACGACTATGGCAGCAAGAAGGATGACAATAAATGCATGCAGAGAGGAGTTGCAATCCTTCCTCTTTATGGAGAATGAATGACTTGGAGTAAAATTACAATTGCTGTTCGGTTACAAGAGTATATTGCTGAACAAGTACAGAATGGCAGAAATGCCAATGAACAATAGGGCTATTTCAAGATTCAGCAGTAGAGAACTAACTATAAGCTCGTAAATCACTACCTGTCAGGACTAAGCTAGAAAGAAATTTGATAATGTTCTATAACAAAAAGGGGTGTTTTCCAGTCCGGGGTCCCTGAAACCAGTGGTTTAAGCTGATCTTTGAATAACATAAGCAGATGTTATGACACACTGAATGCGAAAGCAATGAAAGGCAGACTCTTTGTACAGGTAGTCCTCAACTTATGACCGCAATTTAGCCCAACATTTCTATTGCTAAGTGAAACATTTTTTGGTTGTGGAGTTTTTAAATTAGTGACTTGGTTGTTAAATGAATCTGGCTTCTCCATTTACTTTGCTTGTCAGCAGGTTGCAAAAGGTGATCACTTCACCCTGGGACACTGCAACCATCATAAATATGAGTCAGTTGTCAAGTATCTGAATTTGGATCACAAGACCATGGGGATACTGTCATTGTCGTAAATGTGAAAAGCGGTCATAAGTAACTTTTCAGTGCCATTGTAACTTGGAATAGTCATTAAATGAACTGTTGTAAGTTAAGGACTACCTGTATTTGTATTAGCCCATTTGGAGCGATGGCCCAGTATAATACCTGGTTAAAATGCTTGATGTCAGATACTCTTATTTTATTTTGTGTCTAAACAGGACTGCAATATTGAATTAATAACATCTATTACATAAATAGGCTTGGATCACTAGCTATGTTCAAGCACTTAAATTCTAGTGTGCTATATAGACAGCATACAGAGGGACAATAATAAATAAGATATCTGCTTTCTAGCTATGGCCCCCTGTGGCTATATTTTTAACATGTTTGCAAGAGACTAATCAGAGCCCCATTTGATATGAAATACCAAGAGTTGCAATGCCTCCAGAGTTTCTTATCATTTTATTTGGTTCTTATGCCACTTTATTTAAAACATTCCAGTTGAATGCCATAGTAAAATTGACTCTTGGCAGCTCACATAAAAAATACAGTGTAAAACAAACCCCACACAGAAATAAAAATACAATAGTACTACATAAATATAGCCACACAGGCATACATGTCCACACAAACATGAACACGCATTTATATGCATTAATCAAACAAATGGCAACTTCAAATCTCAACAAATAAATGTTCTGTCCTCCATATTGGCAAAAAAAAATCAGAAAATAAAATACAGGCTGAACAGTGAAGACCTTGTTGATGATCCAAACTCTGTCAAGGATCTTGGAGTGCTCAACTCTAATGATCTAAGTGCTACAGCCTACTGTAACTATATAGCCAAAAAGGCGTTAAGAGTTGTTAACCTAATCTTACGCAGCTTTTTCTCTGGTAATATTACACTACTACCTAGAGCATACAAAACATTTGCTAGACCAATACTCGAATACTGCTCATCAGTCTGGAACCCACATTACGTATCTGATATTAACACAATTGAGAAAGTCCAGAAATATTTCACAAGAAGAGTTCTCCTCTCTTGTTGCAGAATACCTTATGCCACCAGACTCGAAATTCTAGACCTAGAAAACCTAGAACTAAGCCGCCTTCAGTCTGATCTAAGTATAGTATATAAAATCATACATTGCAATGTCCTACCTGTCAATAAATACTTCAGCTTCAACCAATAACAATACAAAAGCAAACAATAGATACAAACTCAAGGTTAATCGCACCAAACTTGATTGCAGGAAATATAACTTCAGCAACAGAGTAGTCAATGTCTGGAATACTCTACCTGACTCTGTGGTTCCCCAAACCCCAAAAACTTTAATCTTAGACTGTCTGCTATTGACCTTGTTAAGTCTGGAGCATGGGTGCGAATAATGGAGACGAGCCGGTAGAAACAGTTAACTTCAAACTCTTTATTTACATGGTGTAACAGCTCAAACTGGATGGCTGCTATAGCCTTCCTTATATAGGCAACTTATTAACTATTCAACCAATAGCAATCTGGGAGTGCTAGCTCCTTTAACCAATGAGAATGGCCTGTTAATGGCCAATCAGATTCTCCTGAATGGACCAATCCGATCTTGCCATTAACAGCCAATCAGAAGTGCAGGGCCAGAACCCTGCACTTGACTTCAAGCTCAAGATAACTTTATTTAACATTTATTCATTCACAACACCCCTTCCCCCTGGCTTCTGTTTACGGGGCGTGGTCATGTAGTCCTTGAGATAGGACGGTTGTTTTATTAGTCTTTTTGATTTTCGCTGTGCGCCTGGCATTTGGCTGCACTCTTGTTGAGGTAGAGCGCTGTTTGGCGAAAGGGGTGCCTCTGGTTCAGAGTTCGCGTGTTCATTGTGACCAATATCTTTGGCAACTCCCTGAGATGAATTCACTCCCATCCCTGGTTCCTGTTCCCGCGTTTCTGTTCCACTATCATTCCCTTCAAAAAGATTTTTCTCTAGTTGAAATTCGTCTTCCTCTGTATCTCCCCCCCCTCAGTTTGGTTATAAGGGAGTTCGGAATTGCCTGACTGCAGCCGTGATCATAGTTGATCGATATGGCGCTTCCAAAGTCTATCGTCAGGGCACTGTACAAGGTATGATCTTGGGCCGGTTACACGGATTACCATTGCTTCTACCCACAGCGGATCACCCGATAAGTTTTTAGCGAATACTAAATTGCCTACCTGGAAAGTACGGCATCGGCCGCTGGATCCGAGTGTTTTTTCTGGTTCGCAGCTCGGCGGGAGTTTTGTTGGTGATGCTGTGAGGTGTAATGTGCTGTAGAAAAAGGATTCGGTTGATTTTCTCATCGATGTTGCCACAGGGTGAACAGGCAAAGTGAGCGCATGTCGGATACCGCAGTCAGCCAGGTACTGCTCAAAGGACAGCGCGGTAAATTGGGGCCCGTTGTCGGATACCAGAACGTCTGGTAATCCGTGGATTGCAAACAATCTTTCCAGTCTTTTGATGACCACTTCAGTGGTCGTGTTCCTCATACGGTGGATCTCGAGCCAATTCGAGTAGGCGTCTACGGTTAACAAGAATGTGTGGCCTTTGGTCAGCCCAGCAAAGTCCAGATGGATGCGGGACCAGGGTCCCCGCGGTGTCTCCCATTCGGTTGGGGTTGCCTTTGGTGGAGCGTTGCTTACTTCTTGGCATCTCTGGCAAGTTTTGACCCATAATTCAATTTGTCTGTCGATGCCTGGCCACCATGCATAGCTTCGTGCGAGGGCCTTCATGCGCACGATGCCAGGGTGGCCATCATGCAAGGTTCTTAGTAGTGCCTGTTGGAGTCGTTCTGGGATAACTACTCTATCGCCCCAGATGATACAGCCCTTTTGAGAAAACAACTCTGTTTAACAACTTTTGAATGGTGCAAAGTCGTCTGGTACTTGGTCCAATGGTCATCCACGTTCTACCCACATGAGGACTCATGCTAAGATGGGGTCGCATTTTGTTTCTCTCGCGATATCACGGGCAGTTAATGGCGGCATATGAAGTGTCTCTGTTAAGCCTGGTTTCCCCAACCAGGGTTAGGGAGACAAGCTAAACAGAATGTGCAGCTTAGTCAGATAGGCACACAGATAAATGAGTGAGCTAAGCTTGTATGTTTATTAACATACAGTAAAAATGACAGATATGCTTGTGCTATCAAATATATAGTTTATTCCATTATGAGTTCATAGCATAGTCAAAATAACACTCCAATAGTCATGTATCATTTAGTCAGTCCATTCAGGGATATTCAGTTAGCAAAGTCCGTGTTGAATACCCTATGTCAATTCACTTACAAGTCAGTCCTTTGTTTTCTCTCCCGTTCGAGCAATGCAGACTTGTTTCCTTACAGTAATCAGGGATCATCAAAGCCAGAGAGAGAGCAAGCTGTCGTCTTGCCTCTTTTAAAGTGCTTTCACAACCACTCCCTTAATTACTATCCCACAGTTAAAGTTGCAGACACTTTAACATACAAACTATGATTACATATTATTATTTACCTAAACCAGTTAGGGTAAAACAATGTTATCCCTAACAGTCTCGATCTGCAATGTTGTCATCATTGGCATGGGATCATTGATGGTTTCTGGAAGTGGTGCACGGCTTAACGCATCGGCGTGGGGAATAGCTTTACCAGGGCGGTATTGTAGCTGATAATTATAGGCAGCCAAGAATTCTGACCAGCGGGTCATCCTGGGAGATAGTATATAGGGGGTTGGCTTGTCCCCAGCGATGGTCCCCAGCAATGGTTTGTGGTCAGTTACAATGGTAAAAGCCCAGCTGTACATGTTCTCATGGAATCTTTTAACAGCCGATACAATTGCCAGGGCTTCTTTATCAATCTAGCTATAATTTCGCTCGGTTTTCGAGAGTGTTTTTGAAAAATAAGCAACAGGGGCTTCGCTACCGTTAGGCAATACATGGCTCAAAATGGCACCCACTCTGAAAGGCGATGCATCACATGTGATATTTAATGGTAAGTTTTCATTGTACTGCATTAGTACAGCGTCAGAAGTCAGTAGCCAATCAGAAGTGCAGGGCCAGAACCCTGCACTTGACTTCAAACTCAAGATAACTTTATTTAACATTTATTCATTCACAACAGACCTCTTTCCCAAGAGGTCTGTAGTGGGTGTGCATAAGTGCACCAAGTGCCTACCGTCCCTGTCCTATTGTTTCTTTTATTTTCTTTTATTTTTTCTTATGTGTATCCATGTATTCATAACTATGTTTTTACTTATACCTATTATCTTGTAAGCAATTGACAAAATATATAAATTAAAAAATATATATATGTGTGTGTATGCATGTACCGTATAATATACATTCTCTCAAGAATAAAGATGTATAGATCAAGGTCAATATGTTCCATTTTACTATTCATTTTATCTTCTTCCTTATATACTTACCATCGTTTATACACCACTCCAATCCAGGAGGAGTCTGAACAGGTTACCTTCCATTCTTTCAGTAAGATTAAAGTAGCAAAACAATGACACAGAAGAACAACTGTCAATTAAAAAATAATGGAAAGAAAATTATTACCAAGGAAATCATGGAAAGAAAATTATTACCAAGGAAGACTAAACATTCAAACCCAATCCAGGTGGATAGAGTTATCTAAAAAAAAATCACATTTTGCCTTACTCCTCACACCTGCCCATTATCTCATAGCATTTGAAGAAGAAGAAAAAGATAAAACAGACTAGTAAAAGATATGATAGAATTACAGAATATTAGAAGAGATATAAAAATCAGAAAATGTTAGCAGACAGAAATAATTTGCAGCAGACAGAAATAATTTGAACGACCTCAGCTTAATTTGGAAAGGAAATCAGTAATTAATTTAAAGCAGCATCTTTCAAAACAAATTGAGCAGATTTTTAATAAACAGAAACTGGGAGGCTGTGAGAAATGGGATTAAGATGGTGAAGTTAAGAGTGAGGCCAGCTGTGCAATGCAGAGTCTCTGGTTCTCTGCACATTCATTCTTCCATAAGGACAGTATGAAAGGAGCTCTGATCTGGTTTCTAAGGGCAAACATTATAATTGGTGATTATAACTTTCACATAAGACTTTTAAAATCAGAAATAGGAGTAACTACTGGGAGTGGCTGCTGAACTATCACCTGAAGAAGATTATAGTATCTTTAGCTGGTTTTGAACCACACAGAAGTATGGATTGGATTTCAAGATGGAGTTGGAGCAGGCAATTGGTTTATTTCCTTTTAATTTATTGAATTTATAATATTTATTAGCCACCCATTTTACTGCATTGTAAACCTGAGCAGTGTTGGAAGAAGTATCCATCTGGTTCAGCTCCAATGTGGGAGAAAGATACTAGAAACATGGAGGCTGATTGGAAAGATGGTTTTTAATAGTGAAGCAGAAGCACATGGATGGTTCTGGGTAGCTGACCACATGGGATTGAGTGTGGGTGGATTTATACCTTCTTTTGGGCTTTGAACTTGAGCTTCTTGTTCCTGTGCAAGAACATGTATTCTATTGGCTGTTGTCAGACTCCCATGGGGCCATATTTGTCTGAGATAAGTTTGGTTGATGCTTGGGCTTTGATGCAATGTCCTTAGGAGATTGTGCAATGCAGTGAGCTCTGTGTCTTCTGCTAAATGGTCCTATTATATCCTGAAGAGCCATGTCTTAATCCCAACACCCTGGAGCTGAAGATCTTTTTTCTTGCAGATAGGCTGCCCCAGTTCTGCTGGGGTTGCTTTCCAAGAGCATGTTTCTCCTTTAGGGAAATATAATATCCTGCCTTTTTAATATTTCCCAAAATATTTCACTCTTCTAGGAGAGTGGTGGGTGCTAACTTTGTACAGCGACTTACAATATTAAAAGATAAAACTATATAAAATCTAATAATATAAATGCAATAGTATAAAAATTCATCTTAGCTAAAAAGATGGGGAGGGAAGGAGCCTGTTGAAAAGGAAGTGGTGGGATCTTTCATTACTCTTTAAACCACCTCTGAAGTGATACTCCCTCTCAGTCAGAATCCCAAGCTAATTAGCAGAGTGAGGTCTTCAATTTTTACAGAAGGTGAGGAAGATTGGAGCTGACCTTTCTCTGGGGATAAGATGTTCTCAAGGAGTTGTGCAATTGGTTTGTTTGAATTGCAGGAGATGGTAGAAGGGAGAAGGTTTGTTAAGAGTAGGAATTAAGTTTGTTTTCTTTTTTATAAGCAAGCAGATTGTTCATTTTAGGAGGCTTGAGGAGATAATTAGGATTGCTGGAATGATAAAGGTGTTATGTATGTACCATAGTTAATAAAGTATGAGCTTGAGGTTAAGTGCAGGGTTCTGGCCCTGCACTTCTGATTAGCTGTTAGGCGGCCAGATCGGATTGGCTAGTTCTCAGGAATCTGATTGGCCCTTAACAGAGGATTATTATTGGTTTAAAGTACTTGCGTTCATAGCTCGCTATTGGACAATTCTCACAAAGGTTGCCTATATAAGGCAGGGTTCATTGTTGTTGTTTTGAGAAGTCACTATGCTAATAAAGAGCTGAAAGTCACTTTTCAGAGGCTGTCTCCATTTACTCTGACCCATGTCCAAGTACTTAACACTGGCGACGAGGATGGGATTTGGAGACATCTGAACCTAAGGAGCCAGGAAGAAATACCGAGCACATGATAAGACGACGCCAACAATGGAACCATGTCCGGCGGCATCATACCACCCGCTCCGTTTGATCCAAACCAAGAGGATTGGGAATCCTACATGGATCGCTTCCAAATGTTTCTTGAGACGAATAATTTGAAGGACGCCACACCAGCAAAGAAGCGGGCACTGTTCCAGACGCACTGCGGCCCAACTGTATTTAAAATGGCTAAAGCACTCGCCAAACCTCGAGAAGTGAAAGCCATGAGCTGGGACAACCTCGAACCCATCCTGAGAGACCATTACGCGCCAACCGTGCCCACACTCATGAGATGCCACGAGTTTTATCAGAGGAACCAGCGAAAAGGAGAGAGCGTGGCTGACTTCGTGGTGGACCTCCGGAATTTAGGGGGCCTCTGCGGGTTTGCTGATTTAGAAGAAGCACGAAGAGATCGAGTAATTCTGGGATTAGATGCACTAGGCGTGCAAAGCAAGCTGATGGCGAAAGGCGACATCAGCCTTGCTGACGCCATCGCTGAAGCCACGGCTGCGGAGGCGACCAAAAAGTCGGCTGCACAATTATGGCGAAGCCGCACTACAGCAACAAAACCGACCGGCGACATCTCACCCAACTCAGAAGGGCAGCTACTAATGACGCACCACGAGGACCTCTCTTCATCGTCAGATAGCGACGAAGAAGGGGTCCATCGACTGCAGTCCAACCGGGACCCTCGCCCTAAGCCCTTACGCCCTTGCGCTGGCTGTGGAGCAAACCATGCCAGGGCCGAATGCAAATTCCGCGACGCACTCTGCCATGAGTGCGGGAAACGAGGCCACATCAGCCGGGTCTGCCGCAGCTTACCAGGACCCAGCCAGGCCTCAAAAGGGGTCAACTATTGCCAATCGACAGGAAACTGTCCTGTAAGGCGAGAACCAGTAAACCACTCCTACAGAAATCGCGCTTTGCAAAAAGAAGAGGCTCACCATACTATCACTATAGGTCACGCCTCAGTCATGGACACTAAGAAAATTCGAGTCATGGTAGCCATCGAGAACCAGCCTTGCCACATGGAGGTCGACTCGGGATCGTCCCTCTCGATGGTGTCTTGGAAGACACTCAAGCAACTTATCCCCACAATCCAACACCAAGACCTCCAATTTCAACGCCTCATCATCAAGGACTACCAAGGAAATCGAATCCCTGTGGTCGGATCCTGCCGAGTCCGAGTCTCCTTCAAAAAACATACAGCGTACTTACCTCTAATGATCATCGACAGAGATAGGCCTAGTCTATTAGGCCTCCAATGGTTCGTGCCACTAGGCATCGAGGTGGCCGGCATGAACCGAGTCGGTGGTTGTGAGTGGGAGGAAGACCTTGTTCTGAGTTCAGCGACGTCTTCGCGGGCCATTTAGGTGAGTATAAGGGGACCCCAATCTCATTTAGTTTTGATCCAAAAGTAGCCCCAATTCGCTTGAAGCCCCGTCGAGTTCCATTCGCTCTTAAAGCTAAGATCGACGAACAACTCGATAAGTTAATTGCTCAAGGGGTGTTGAAGCCCATCGATCACTCTCCATGGGAAACCCCTATTGTAACGCCCATTAAGCCAGATGGGTCAATCCGAATTTGTGGGGACTACCGGGCCACTTTAAACCACGCCCTACAGCAGAATGCGTATCCAGTTCCGGTGGTGCAGCACCTCCTCCACTCCTTGGGGGGCGGAAAGGTTTTCGCTAAATTAGATTTAGCTCAAGCTTATCAACAACTACCAGTGGATGAAAAGACGGCTCAGGCCCAAACAATTGTAACACAGAGAGGTGCTTTTAAATGTACTCGATTACAATTTGGGGTTAGTGTAGCCCCGGGGATATTCCAAAGCCTCATGGAAAGGTTGTTACAGAGAATCAAGGGCATGGTTCCGTATTTTGATGAAGTATTAATTGCAGCCTCTACCAAAAAAATCTTGCAGGATCGTTTGAAAAGTGTTCTTAAAAAATTCCAAGAGGCAGGACTTAAGGTGAAAAAAAAACAAATTTCACTTATATACGGACAGTGTTGAGTTTCTAGGGTATAGGATTGATAGCCAGGGCATCCACCCTACCGAAAGTAAATTAAAGGCGATAAAAAATGCCCCGAGGCCACGTAACAAGATCGATCTCCAGGCATTCTTAGGCCTCATTAATTTTTATAATGTATTTTTACCGCATAAGGAGACTGTTGCTGAACCGTTACACCGGTTATTAGATAAAAAAGCATTGTGGGTATGGGGTTACCGGGAGGAACAAGCGTTCCGGAATGTTAAAAAATTGCTCACATCTGACTCTGTACTTATGCAGTATAACGAGACTTTACCATTAGTTATAACCTGCAATGCCTCGCCTTTCGGGGTGGGCGCCATTTTGAGTCATGTACTGCCTAATGGGAACGAAGCCCCTGTTGCATACTTTTCAAAGACTCTTTCACATGCAGAGCGGAACTATGGACAAATTGATAAAGAAGCTCTCACAATCGTTGCAGCTGTAAAGAAATTTCATGAATATGTGTATGGAAGGACATTCACCATTATAACTGACCACAAACTGTTGCTCGGGATAATAGCCGGGGACAAGCCAACCCCCTACATATTATCCCCTAGAATGACCCGATGGTCAGAATTCCTCACTGCTTATAATTATCACCTTCAATATCACCCGGGGAAAGCCATTCCCCACGCCGACGCATTAAGCCGAGCACCACTTCCAGAGACTCTCGACGATCCGGCACCAACGGCAACCACGTTGCAGATCGAAACACTCAACTCGCCGCCTATGACCGCCCGAGACATCACGAGAGAAACCAAACGAGACCACACCCTAGCTCGAGTCCTTGGCTGGGTAGAACGCGGATGGCCATTGGACCAAGTCCCAGATGACTTCGCGCCATTTAAAACAAGACAGACTGAAGTTTTTTCCCAAAAAGGCTGTGTCATCTGGGGCGATAGAGTCGTTGTCCCAGAACGACTCCGGAAGACACTACTACAAACCCTGCATGAGGGCCACCCCGGCATCGTGCAGATGAAAGCACTCACATGAAGCTACACATGGTGGCCGGGCATGGACCGGCAAATCGAGCAGTGGGTCAAAGCGTGTTCCAGTTGCCAACAAGCCAGCAACGCCCCACCAAAAGCCATGCCTACTGAATGGGAAACGCCACATGGACCTAGTCCAGAATCCACCTGGATTTCGCGGGGCCAACCAAAGGATATACCTTCCTGCTGACAATCGACGCATATTCCAATTGGTTAGAAGTTCATCGTATGACGGCCACAACTTCTGAGGCAGTGATTAAGATCCTAAATAGACTCTTTGCAACCCACGGATTGCCTGACGTCCTGGTGTCTGATAACGGGCCACAGTTCACGGCATTGATGTTTGAGCAGTACCTCGCTGACCGCGGCATCCGTCATGCGTTCACCTCGCCCATGCACCTGCGACCAATGGCCGAGCAGAACGCATGGTCCAATTTGTTAAAAAGACTTTGCAAAAAATGGACTATGACAATATCGATGACAAAGTCAACCAAATTCTCTTTTTGCAACACATAACTCCACATAGCGTCACCAGCAGAACTCCCACAGAACTACTGATGGGACGAAGACTCCGTTCCCACCTCGACCGGTTGCACCCTGCTTATGAACCAGAAAAGCCAATAGGATCCAGTGGCCGCTGTCTCACGTTCCAGGTAGGAGACCGCGTTTACGCACGGAACTTATCAGGCGACCCGTTATGGATAGAGGCAACGGTAGTACGAGTGACCGGCCCCAAATCCTATGTAGTGAAATGCTGTGACAATAGACTGTGGAAACGGCATATCAACCAATTACGGTTACGACTCATAACGGCCAGTCAACAACTCCCCCATGACCAAACCGAGGGGGGGGAGGTACAGAAGAAGAAGATGACGTTCCAGGGAACCTGCTCGAAGAGAGCGACGAATCAAGTGAGACTCAAGAAATGGAGCAGGAAGGAGAATTGTTTGCACCACAAGAAATTGCACCTGGGCAAGAAGCAGAGACACTGCCAAACAACAATCTACCTCAACAGGATTGCAATCAACCAGTCCAACGAAAATCCGAAAGACTTAAAAGACAACCATCCTACTTAAAGGATTATATAACTACACCATAATTAAGAAGCCAGGGGGAAGGGGTGTTATGTATGTACCATAGTTAATAAAGTATGAGCTTGAGGTTAAGTGCAGGGTTCTGGCCCTGCACTTCTGATTGGCTGTTAGGCAGCCAGATCGGATTGGCTAGTTCTTAGGAATCCGATTGGCCCTTAACAGAGGATTATTATTGGTTTAAAGTACTTGCGTTCATAGCTTGCTATTGGACAATTCTCACAAAGGTTGTCTATATAAGGCAGGGTTCACTGTTGTTGTTTTTGAGAAGTCACTATGCTAATAAAGAGCTGAAAGTCACTATTCAGAGGCTGTCTCCATTTACTCCGACCCATGTCCAAGTACTTAACAAAAACCTCTTGTGGTGACAGCAGAGACTGCATGATTACATCATCTCTGGAAGATATAGATACAGATTAACAGAGTTGGAAGGGACCTTGCAGATCATCTAGTCCAACCCCACTGAACAAGCATACCTTACACCATTTCTGACAGTCTAGTCCAGGGGTCTCCAACCTTGGCTCCTGGAAGCCTGGCGGCTTCAACTCCCAGAGTTCCACAGCCAGCAAGCCAGCAAGGGGCCAAGGTTGGAGACCCCTGGTCTAGTCTCTTCTTGAAATCTTGCAGTGATGAAGCACCCACAACCTCTCTTCCATTGATTGATTGCTCTCACTGTCAGAAAATTTATCCTTATTTCCAGGTTGAATCTCTCCTTGATCAGTTTCCATCCATTATTCCTTGTCTGATCTACAGGTGCTTTGGAAAATAGCTTGACCCCTTCCTCTCTGTGGCAGACCCTCAAATATTGGAATGCTGCTATCATGTCTCCTCTGGTCCTACTCTTCACTAGACTAACCATGCCAGTTCCTGAAATTGTTCATCATATGTTTTATCCCCTAATCATCCTGGTTGCTCTTTTCTGCACTCTTTCTAGAGTCTCAATATCATTTTTATAGTGTGATGACCAAAATTGGATGCAGTATTTTAGGTGTGGTCTTACTAAGGCTTTATAGAGTGGTATTAGTACCTCACTTGATCTTGACTGTATCTCTCTGTTAATGCAATTTAGGATTGCATTAGATTTTTTTGGCTGCTGCTGCATACTTTGGGCTCATATTTCATTTTGTTAGAGAGATATTTGGGATGCATTGCTACTGACATGCAGTGGAAGTACAAGTTTGGAGGAATGTTTTGGCTATGGTGTCCAGGGCCAGTGGGAGAGGTTCCCATGCTGGTTTTGTAGTTTGGGAAGAAATTTGATTATAAACGAACCACAAAGCTAGTTTTTTTAAAAAATACATTTTGTTAATTTGTTAGCAAGCTTGCATTGTTTTCTTTTAATATGCAAAACTCCATTAAAGTTGTTTCTAGAATACCAGGCTTCCCTGCAAGCCATAATACTTGCTGCATTTCTAAAAGCATGTTATTGTGAAGCATAAAATTAAACCCAAATCATTGCAAATCTTTAGGTAGGATCTCATGTGTGCTGAGTTGCATCCTGAATATTAACCTGGTCCACCTTATATAAATGTGAAATAAGCATTTTGTAAAATTCAGATTTCCATAAACAGTTAAGCTGGTAAAATGAAGTATCCATGTAAGACAGATAAGAAAATAGTGTATGTTCTTCTTTGGAAATAATGTAATGTTTAGCAGCAGAATCTAAATTATAGGTATTTTAGCTCTGGCAAGTTTCCCTGTGGGTATTTGCAAAGTAAATATTAACAACTTGTTTAAATGAAGTAGGTCATTATTCATTTCACCTATTCTTAAAAAAAATCTATTCCAATTAAACAGCAGGCCTCTTCTTCCTACCTCTTACTCCAATTCAGTTTCTGTACACAGATATTTTAATCAAGCATAAAATTTAGCATGGGATAAATTTAGTTTTAATAAATTAGGTGTCATTCCAATCTTTTCTGGCAAGCATTATCCTTTATCCTATATCTAAACATCTCATTACATTCTGAATTTACTGGAATCTGAATTAACCTAAGGCAGGAGTTCGGGGGTTAAAGCTATGAGTCTAGAAAAGGACACAAATTCCTTTCATTTGCTGAGAGAAAGTATGCTGGGACCTGCAGAGATGCTTCTGCTTCTTCTAAAGAACATTCCTCTTCCATGACTTTTCATTGTGGGATGGTGAAGCTCTAATGTGCAGCTCTTATGGTAGGTTTGGTCAGCCTCCATGGTAAGCTCCATGGCTCCTAGGCTGCCAGATCATTTGCTGAGTACACCCAGGGAATTGCATAAAGCTTCAGTAGAGAATCAAATTCAATACATGTTCTTTCAGTAAGATCAAATCCTTTGTTCTGCTCTAATGTTCATTAGGGAATTGTCTTACATAAGAAACAATCTCACAGAAAGTGTATTAATATTGAACAATATAGATTTTTTTTCAGACTCTTGTTTTTTATATGTTTTGGTTTTTTTTAAACAGCATTTTTATGCTTTTTAACCTGGTACAACAATTTTTGTTGATATAGTTTTTAGCTTTTCAAAAATTTATTAATTTTAATTATTAATAAAATTATTGGGCTGGTCTATGGTCCTAATAAAAATTTGATTCAATATGAATATTAAACAAAATCACTGAAAATCCCCCAAATAATAATAAGAAACTAGATAATGATTGGGCCCCAAAGGCTACTGAATCGAAGTCTCACAAGCTTCAGATTCTTAGCTGAGTAAATCTTCTTAGACTTATTCTCTCCTTATTTTCAAGGTAGCCTCTTAATTTGAACCTGGCTAGTGCTTGTTGAGCATAGAAAGGATTCAGTGTTCTCCATATAAGGACATGATGCTTCTTGCAGAATAAAAGCCTATTAAATTCAGCAACTTAATACATCTGGTTGCTCATGAATAATATTCCGGGAAGCACACTATTAATTCCTAGCAACATATATTTAGAACTGTACCACCTTTATTCTTGGACTTTATTGCAGTCATGTACAGTTTACTTTCTTGAGTAGCTCATTGGCCTAGAGGTGGAGCTCTTGCCTCATGATCAGGAGCTGTGAGTTTGCTCTGAGGTAGCAGGAGATATTTCTCTCTCTGGACACAATGAGTGCAAATCTGCTGCAAATTCTACATTGGCAACAGGAAGGGCAACTGGCCAGTAAACACTCAGCTCCATTCAGTTTCCCCGACTCCACCCCGATGTAAAGGATTACAGTGTCATTACAAGACAAAATTATAATTACAAACAAAATTATAATTTACTTTCTATGAATCTATTGTACCTCACATTTTCTAAATATCTAAATTGATGGCCACATCTTGTACACCTCTTGAACATTATGTGCAAGTTGTCAGTTTTACACTTTATGGATTAGTTATTTTCCACAGGATCCCACATTTGGTTCCCTGTGTAAAATACTCCTAATTTTGCATTATAATTATAATAGTAAATGGTATTGGACATTAATAGCAACAACACTTAGACTTATATACTGCAACATAGTGCTTTACAGGCCTCTCTAACCAGTTTACAGAGTTAGCCTATTGCCCACAACAATTTGGATCCTCATTTTACTGACCTTAGAAGGATGGAAGACTGAATCAACCTTGAGCCGGTGAGATTTGACTTGGCTGAACTGCTGCCAGTCAACAGGCAGCAGAAATAGCCTGCAGTACTACACTTTAACCACTGTGTCATCATGATTCTTGTGTTGTTATATTACTGTCAAAGTAGGAAATAACTCCCTGTAACTACTGTTATTAGTAATAATTATAATAATAAAGTAAAATACCATAACATGAAGGCTGATGGCTGACTTTCATAGGGTCTCTAATATTCAAAGAGCCAATCTAGTGTAGTAGTTAAGACACCAGATTAGGAATTGGAGGACCCATGTTAAGCACAAAATTAGCTGGGTTAACCTGGCCAGCCATCAACCTTAGAAAATAGGCTGGGGCAAACCATTTCTTTACATCTTGCCAAGAAACCTCCAGGAAGTTGTTGGAAGTAAAAAATTTATTCAACGGTGTAGGTGCACATATAGGCAGACACAGACACATGCACAAAATCCACCACAAACATACACACACACAACAAACACTAATACTCAGGGCATTCAGCACAATTCTCAATTCTCTCACATTTTCTGTATAATATTATTGTTAATTGCAAACCTATTCAATTTTTATTCTTACTGTGACAATCTTGAGGGCAATTAAGAAACAGTTTTTGGCCAACTCAGTACTTTCAAAAAGTTGTTTTCCCCAGTTAATACTTTGGGTTGGAAAATGAAGCCTTTTTAGATGATCTCTTCTTAGAATCGCTTACCTTCTGCACTAAATAAATAATTAAATAAAGAAAAGCTTCTCTGCTCAGCTTATTGATCCACTTTAGTGCAATAATATCCCACTTTATTAAATTATGATCACCCTGAAAAAGATCAATAAACCCAGGAGAACATTTTTACATATTAAACATTCTAGGAGATACAGAAGTAAGGTATGAAATAAGAACCTTCTGAACTGTGCATAGTTGAGCTTGATTGTAATTCATTTCATTTGGTTTATTTTGAAATGGGGATTACAAGTGTTGGAATAATTTTTTTCTCATACGTTTATGTTAAGCCTGGGTTCCCCAACCAGGGTTAAGGAGACAAGCTAAACAGAATGTGCAGCGTTAGTCAGATAGGCATACAGATAAATGTGTGAGATAAGTTTGTATGTTAGTTAACATACAGTAAAAATAACAGATACGCTTGTGTTATCAAAAATATAGTTTATTCCACTTAGAGTTTTATAGCATAGTCAAAATAACAGTCCATTAGTCATGTATCGTTTTTAGTCAGTCCATTCAATTAGCAAAGATATTCAGATATTCAATTAGCAAAGTCCGTGTAGAATATCCAATGTCAGTTCATTTACAATAATCAGTCCTCTCACCGTTGATAAATCAACAGTCCTTTCTCTCTCCCGTTCCAGTAGGGGAAAACGCAGTCTTCAGTCTATCCAGTAATTAGGGATCATAAAGCCAGAGAGAGCAAGCTGCCCTGCCTTGCTTCTTTTGTGGTGCTTTTACAACCACTCCCTTAATTACATTCTTACAGTTAAAGTTACAGACACTTTAACTAACAAACCATGATAACATAGTTATTATTTTACCTAAAACAGTTAGGGTAAACAATGTTACCCCTAACATTCTCCCCTTTTAGGTAATAATAATACTATAACTATTTACATCTTTAAATCATATTTGTTTCAACTCTCTTTAAACTTAATTACTCCTTGAGCTTTTGTAAATTGGTCTGCAATGTTTTCTTCCGTCATGCAGTATTCCAATTTAATTAGCCGATTTTTTACAGATTCTCTAACATTTAAATATCTTAAATCATTATGCTTTTATCTAGTTTTCACAGCAATATTAGCAGCTAACTTTATGGCTGCCTGGTTGTCCTTGTACACAATAATGGAATCTTTAACAGTTATACCCATGTCTAATAATAACTGTTTGTACAAAATTAAGTCAGTGCATAGTAATGACAGACATGAAAATTCCGCTTCCATTGTGGACAAGCTGATATGCTGTTGTCTGATTGACCTCCACCCTATTAGTGTCTTACCAAATAATATAGCCATTCCAGATGTTGATTTTCTAGTGTTTATGTCAGTTGCAAAACTTGCATCTGCATAGGCACTAAGACTCAAATCACTCTTTGGTTCTACATACAATGCATGGTTCATTGTTCCTTTAAGATATCTTAAAATTCTTTTTAATGATTGCCAATGACATTGATGTGGATCCGAATTAAAACGTGCCAGCTGATTTACACTATAAGCTATATCTGACCAATTGCTTATGTATGATAAGCTACCAATCAAAGATTGATATATGGACTTATCAAATTTGGGACTTTGATCATTAGTTTGGCAAACTTCCTGACTCATTGGAGTCTTTGCCGGTTTACAAAGTTCCATTTTATATGTTTTAATTAATTGGCAAATTTTATCTTCTTGAGATATCTTAAATCCATTTTTTGTTTTGTTAATTGTCAATCCTAGATACTTTTTAATTTCACCTAAATGCTTTAATTTTATCTTTTTAGCTAATAATGATATAATCTCATTAGCTTCATTATTAGTCTTAGTTATCAAAGCAATATCATCTGTAAATAATAACAATAATGACACTGTTCCATTATTTTCTCTTTTAAACACACATGGATCTGCTAAACCAGATTTAAATCCTATATTGTTTAATTCTTTCACAATATATTGGTTCCACTCAAAGCCAGATTGTTTCAACCCATAAAGACTCTTTTTGAGTTTCCAACAATCATTACTATTTACTTTATTGTCTTTTATAATAACTGGCTTTTGTAAATATATAGTGTGCTGCAATGGTGCATGCAGATAAGCAGTTTCTACATCTAAATGGTTAATGACATCGTTTTTCTTGGCTGCCCACACTAAAGCTGCTCTCAAAGATGTTGCTTTAAGACTTGGTGCGAAAACTTCATCTCAATCAGATGCAGTTTGATTAAATCCTTGAGCTACTAACCTAGCCTTATGGGTAACAGTCCCATCATTTCCAGTTTTTACTTTAAATATCCAATTGCACCCAATGGATTTTTCTCCTGGAGGTAATTTAGCATCTTCATATACTTTCATTACCTTTAATGAATTTAGTTCTTTTTCCATTGCCTTTTGCCAATTCTCCTGATCCTTAGCAGGATACATCCTAAGTTCATCTACACTAGTTGGTACTTTAGTTACTTGGCAAACTATACTTGCTTGATACCTGTCAGGTGGTCTAGTTACACGTGTAGTACGTCTAGGTATTACAGGACTTAGAGGTGGACTTTCATTTATTAACTGTTCTTGATTATCTAACTCTTCCTGATCAACTGTTTCCTCTTGTTCTGGTCCTATTTGCTCTTTGTGGACTTCTCTAATTGGACTCTTCTTATAACTAGTCTGATCTTTTTGCCTTTTGTAGGGTTTAATAATTACTTCATTATTTAAATCTTGCTCTAATCTATTCCATCCTACATGTTCTAGGAATTTAACATTAGCACTGGTGTAAACTCGAGATGTACCTAGTTCCCAGAATCTATAAGATCTGTGATTAAATTTATATCCTACAAAAAATAATCTTTTAGCTCTATGCTGTCCTTTGTGTCTGAGTTGTGAAGGGATATGCAGCCATGCTGGTGCTCCAAATGTGTGCATGTAACTTAAATCAGGTTTTGTACCATGCCACAGTGTGAATGGTAATTCACCTGTTGTTGAATTAACAACATTATTTAATATATGATTACCACACATTATTGCTTCTCCCCACAAATTGTCAGGTAATTCTGAATCAGACAACATAATATTTGCTATTGATTGTAGTGTTTGGCCTCGTCTCTCTATAAAGGCATTATGTTGTGGCCTATATGGTGCAGACTTTTTATGTTGAATACCTAACATTCTAAGTCTATTCTGGAATTTATTATTTGTAAATTCCGCACCATTATCTGTTATAAGAGTTACTAATTTCTTTTTAGTTTTCCTTTCTGCAAAATTTTATCCAATTAAAGAGATTTAGATACATTTCAGTTTTGCTCTTCATTAAATAGCAAAACCCATATCTAGAATAGTGGTCCATTACACTTAATATGTATCGAGCTCCTCCTACACTTGGTTTTTTCAGACCTATTAAATCGGCAAATACTACCTCTAAAGGCTCTTTGGTAGTAAATCCACCAACTCTATTTGCTGGTATGACTTGCTTTTGCTTTGATTACAAGCAAAACGTTGCAAATACTTATTACAAGGTTTCAAACTTATTCCTTTAGATAGTTGAACAGTTCTCTTAAGCATTTTAAAATTTAAATGCCCTAGCCGTCGGTGTAACAAGTGAATACATTCATCATGAGGTTTCTTATTATCATAAACCGTGTTAGCCACCTCTAAACCATTATCATTTAAAACATATAATTCACCTCTTAAAGATGCAGTAATTTTCTTATCTTCTTTTTCAATTTTGCAGTTATCTCCCCTAAAGGTAACTACATATCCTAGTTTAATCAAAATTCTGACTGAAATTAAATTAAACTTAAGTTGTGGTACATATAACATTTTTACATTCTCTTTTATGAAAGAACAATATGCTATACCTTGACCTTTAGCTTTCAGTTTCCAGCCATTGGCTAACGATATCTGCTGTGTACTCTGGGACATTTTAATAAATTTTTTGTTATCATTTTTTATACAGTGGGATGCTCCACTGTCAACCACCCATAAATTATTTTTTACAGCTCCGTTAATATACATGGCTAACTCTAAATTTTTATTTTTATTTTGGTTATTTTTAGTATTCTGGCCAGCATTCTGGCGCTTTGCTTTTTTATAAAATCTTGCCAAATGTCCTGTTCCTCCACAATTAAAACACTTTTTAATTGCGTATGCAGTAGGAGATTCAATATCTTTTTTTGAGGTTGCTCCCTCCTTAACTGATCTCTTTCAAGTCTTCTTCTGGCCTCTTCAATCAATCTGCCAGTTATATCAGTTAAAGTTAAACTTTCCTTTGGCAAAATTTCAAGGGAAGTGACGTAGTTATCATAGTGAAGATAGAATTAGTTATCTAGCGAAGATAGAATTATGTAGACTTGGTGTAGTTCAGAGGAAAATAAGTTCTTTCTCGTGCAGTTCTTGAAAAATGCTTTTCATAGTTTCCAAATGACTCAGCATATCACCATTCGTCTGGAGATGCGTCCTGAAAAGCTTCTGTGTTAGATTTATGTGAGCACCAACGTTATCTCGGACATTAATCCTCTTCAGCTTCTGCCAATACCCAACAGCCTTTTGCTCTCCACGGATATGAACAAGTTGCTGGTCAGATAGTGTTAGTCCTATTATGCAAAGAGCTTGTTCATTCTTCTGTTTAAAGTCTTCTATCTTTTGTCTATCTTCCTCAATCTCTGGATCCCATTCCTCTACGTTTGGTGGATTTTCAATTATGTTCCACAGACCTTCTCTTCGTAGAAGTAGACTACATTTCATAGACCATGATACATAGTTTGTTCCATCCAACTTGGATATAAGGGACAAACTTTGTAGATTGACTTGTGCCATGTTTTCTTTTATGGATATAAAACTATAATTTATAAAACACAGCTGTCTGTTTACTGTAACATGTAACAACACAAACTCTTACTTTTTACATAAATCTGTTTTATCCTAGTTAAACTGATTTTGCAGCCTCTGGGCCCATAACCAGTGTTACGTCTGGGTTCCCCAACCAGGGTTAAGGAGACAAGCTAAACAGAATGTGCAGCGTTAGTCAGATAGGCATACAGATAAATGTGTGAGATAAGTTTGTATGTTAGTTAACACACAGTAAAAATAACAGATACGCTTGTGTTATCAAAAATATAGTTTATTCCACTTAGAGTTTTATAGCATAGTCAAAATAACAGTCCATTAGTCATGTATTGTTTTTAGTCAGTCCATTCAAGGATATTCAATTAGCAAAGTCTGTGTAGAATATCCAATGTCAGTTCACTTACAATAATCAGTCCTCTCACCGTTGATAAATCAACAGTCCTTTCTCTCTCCCGTTCCAGTAGGGGAAAACGCAGTCTTCAGTCTATCCAGTAATTAGGGATCATAAAGCCAGAGAGAGCAAGCTGCCGTGCCTTGCTTCTTTTATGGTGCTTTTACAACCACTCCCTTAATTACATTCTTACAGTTAAAGTTACAGACACTTTAACTAACAAACCATGATAACATATTTATTATTTTACCTAAACCAGTTAGGGTAAACAATGTTATCCCTAACAGTTTAGTGTAAAGAAAGATTGTATGGGAAAGTTAGTAATACTGGTTACTGTCAGAATAAACAAGTTAATATATCAGGTAGCAAATGTATGTAAAGGAAGACATACATCTGTGATAAGAAATCAACCATTCAGGTATTCAGACTAGAGACATGTAAACAATATATAAGAGCTTTATTATGAAACTTTTGCAAAAGGGAATTCTGCCTTGGCACAAGACCTGGTTCTCAGGAAAGCTGGGATTTATATACAGGTTCAAATATACAGTCTCTGCCCCTTTCCTGGGTTCACAATCTATCCAACTATGTATCCAGCTATGCAATACCCCTATTATTATTGTTGTGTGACATCTGCTTCCTTGTCCTGTTTCTCCCATGGTAAGTACCTAGATTTCTCTAGTACTTTTCCATTAACACCACCCAAAATCTCATCTCTTGAAAACCCCCATTCTCATGGCTTCTTCTTCCTGTTTTGAACATCTGGGTTTTTTTAATACAATAGATCATTAACCAATTCTGTTTCGGTCAGGATGACAAAACATCTTTTTCACATATATGGATTGCCAAATATATTACATTTCCATGTTCTAGCCAAAAAGTTGACATTTCTACAGAACATAACAAATCTATTTTGATAGTTATATAACAATCCAGTAATTTTCCAGTAAGCATTACATAGTTCAGACATCAGATAAATATGGTGTTATTTAGGTTCCTCAATTTTACAGGTGTAATCTTAATATATAATTCTTAAATATCACACATCTTATATATAAAAATGTGCATAGAAAATATAAAATGCCTATTGTCTTAACTCTGGACAAAGAAACATCTGTTTAACAATAAATAAGGAAGTTTGCTATCATTTTAGGATAAGGAAACATCTGTTTTAAGAGAATATGGAAGGAAGGATTGTACAAGAGGAAAGATTTTCATGCTGATACAGCAGAAACTATTGTAATAAGCCAGCCTATAATTCCTTTGACTCTCCACTGATCATCTATTAAATTCCTACCTTGGAATGAGTCTCATGTGCAAAGATCAGTTGCATGCACATATACACATATACTCAAGAGAAGCAAAAGTATTATCTACTGCTTTTTTATATTAAGTCTAAAAGAAGTTATGCTCTTGCTTTTCTGTGGTACTCTGTACCTCATCCATATGGGGTGCAGAGGTGATATTCAGCAGGTTCTGACCAGTTCTGGAGAACTGGTTAGCGGAAATTTTGAGTAGTTCAAAGAACCGGCAAATATCACCTCTGACTGGAGATTTTACAATATCCTTCTCTTGCCATGCATACCAAGCCACACCCACAGAACCGGTAGTAAAAAAAATTGAATCCCACCACTGATGGGATAGATATATTTTATATAATTGTTGCAATCAATTTTTGAGGACTAACAAATACATACACATTGAAGACTATGCTTCAGTATGTTTTACAGTTCCTCCATGTGAATTTTTCTTCAATTTCTTCAATTATAGAAGGCGGGAAGGAAGGAAAATGGAGTGACTGAGTGACTGAGTGAGTGATTGAAGAAAGGAAGGAAGGAAGGAAGTCTTAGAAGAAGCTTTTTGATACTTTTGGATAGGAAAGGAAAGAAGAATAAGATGGTGTGATAATAAAATTGCTTGATTTCTTTTTATTACCCTGTAATTGTTTTTATTGGGGTGAAGTTGAGGCACTGAATGGGGCTGAGTGTTTGTTGGCTTTCCTGACACCTACACAGAGTTCACAGTAGCTATTTTCTCTTTGCACCTTGATAGAGAAGCATCTGTCACTGCCTAGGCTTGAACTTTCAATCTTCTGAGTGGGAGGTGAGTGTCTTCACATGTAAACCACAGCACCACTCCCTCTGTTTGATACTTAAATACTTGTAATGATATATTTGGTTTTAGCAGTGTTTTCCTTCCACTTAATGCCTGTTGCTTTACTATCACCTTTTAATGAAAAGCTCAAGGCTGCATTCTTCTTCAAATTCTGAGAATTTTAACTTCATTGCTGATATTCATAGCAACCTCCCAGTATGTCTGCACACTACAACACATTCTGAATCTTTTAACTACTCCTCCTGGCATCGTTGACACCTAGCTACCCAGGCCTCGATCTGTTTGTCCATCCCTGGCCACCAAGCGTAACTTCTGGCCAGGGCTTTTGTCCTAATGATGCCCGGGTGCCCCTCGTGTAACAGTTCCAAAACCTTCCCTTGTAGTTTTTTCCAGGATGACCACCCTATCCCCCCATAGTATGCACCCTTTTAGTAACGAGAGTTCTGTTTGCCAGTTCCGGAATGTCCTGACGGACTCGTCGTTGTCCCTTTCCAGCCACCCTTTCTCTACCCAATGCAAAACCCGCGCCAGACGTTTATCTTTATTAGTTTCTCGGGCAATGTCTGACACGGTTATGGGTAGGTTGGGTAGAGTCTCTATGCTGAGGGTGGTCGTCGTGGGTGCTGGGTCAGTGTCAGGTTCCGGTAACGGCAAGCGGCTTAAGGCGTCCGCATGGGAGATAGTCTTACCAGGTCTGTGTGTGAGTCCGTAGTTGTAGGCAGCCAGGAACTCGGACCACCTTGTCATTCGGGGAAACAGAATGTTTGGGGTGGCCCTGTTCCCTTCAAGGATTCCCAGCAGCGGTTTGTGGTCGGTGATGATGGTAAATGTCCGGCCGTAGAGGTACTCGTGAAACCTTTTTACTGCGGCGATGATAGCCAAAGCCTCTTTGTCCAGCTGGCTGTAGTTCCGCTCCGGTTTGGTGAGGGTCCTTGAAAAGAACGCGATGGGTGCTTCTTTTCTGTCGGGGAAAGTGTGGCTGAGGACAGCGCTGACACCGAAGGGTGATGCGTCGCATGTGATGGCAAGTGGTAGGGTCTCGTTGTACTGGATGAAGACGGCATCCGAAGTGAGCAGGTCCTTGGTTTTTCTGAAGGTGGCTTCCTCGCGTTTCCCCCAAGTCCAGGTAGCCGCCTTGTCCAAAAGCCTATGCAAAGGCTCTGCCGCGGTCACCTTTTGGGGCAGGAAGACATTATAAAAGTTTAGTAGCCCCAGGAACGCCTGCAGTTCTGTTTTTGACCTGGGTGTGGGGGCTTCCTTGATGGCTTTAATTTTCTTGTTGGTGGGGTGAATGCCGTGTCGGTCTAGGAGGTATCCTAGGAATTCGACCCGCTCTGTGTACAGCTGGCATTTTTCCCTCTTAACTTTAAGCCCGGTTTCTTTGAACCTTGTTAGCACCTCCCTTAGGCGAGCCTCTAGTTCGGCCTGGTTGGTTGCTGATACTAGTACATCATCGAAGTATGGGACCACCCCCTTGATGCCCTGTAAGAGTCTTTCCATGAGGCTCTGGAAAATCCCCGGTGCCACGCTGACTCCAAATTGGAGCCGGTTGCATCTAAACGCTCCCCGGTGGGTGACTATGGTTTGTGCCTCAGCAGTTTCCTCGTTGACTGGCAGTTGCTGGTATGCTTGGGCCAGGTCGAGTTTCGCAAAAACTTTGTCCCCTGTGAGGCAAAGTGAGTGTAGGAGATGCTGCACTACTGGGACAGGGTAAGCGCTTTGCTGCAAGGTGCCATTTAGGGTGGCCTTATAGTCCCTGCAGATTCTCACTGACCCATCAGGCTTAATCGGGGTGACTATGGGGGTCTCCCACCGGGCGTGTTTTATGGGTTGTAATGCCCCTTGCTTTACGAGCTTGTCAATTTGCTCGTCTATCTTCGGTTTGAGTGCGAACGGGACCCGCCTTGGTTTTAGGCGTTTCGGGGAAACATTGGGGTCTAGGCTGAAGGATATAGGGGGCCCTCGGTACTTGCCTAGGGTGCCGTCGAGCACTTCCTGGAAATTCCGGGCCAGTTGCTGCTCCCAGTCGGCTTCGGCGATGTGGTCAATGTCCGTGACTGCGATGCCTAGTGGTGCGAACCATTGACGTCCCAGTAGGCTAGGTCGGTCTCGATCTTTGATGGTTAAGGGAAGTCTTTCGGCGTGTCCCTTGTAGGTCACTGTAAACTGTCCTGTTCCAACTACAGGGATGCGGTTTCCCTGGTAGTCCTTGAGGATTAGTCTCTGGTTTTCTAGTTGCTTTCTCTGGATGGTAGGCACCAAGCGTTTAAGTTCTTTCCAGGCTACCATTGAGAGGTAGGACCCGGAGTCCACCTCCATTTTACAGAGCTCGCCTTCGATGCCTACCTCCACGTAGACCTTTCTGGCATCTGTGGTTGTGGCATGGCCGATGGTGACCGTCTGATGTGTCTCTTCTCTCCGCCTGGCCTCGCCGCTTCGTTGGGCTCGTCCGTTTTGCTCCCAGTGGTTGTCTTAGTGTTAAGTCCACGTGGAAGGAAGCCAGGAGTCGGTGACTTTGTTTCAAGCTCTTTTTATTAGGCTGGTACTGAACTGAGCATATAGGAAAACTTCGCGGCTTTTTATTTCCAAGCCGCAGTGGCCGCGGCCAATGGCACTGCTTTGAATCTTCTGCGATTCGAATGGACCAATCGCGGGAGATTCTCAGCGAGCCAATTTGCGTGGCTCGCCTAGCCAATCAGAGCGCCCTGCGCTTTGGCCAATCAAAGTGCGGGGATCTCAAGAATGCAAATGAGGGGACAGAACACCCCTCCCTTCTTGGTTCAGTCCTTACGTTGCGTAGTCCCATAGGTAGGCAGGGCTTCCTCTCTGCCTACTGGACCTGCGCAGGTCAGTCGTAGGTTGGATCCCGGCCAATCACACTGAACTTCTGAGCAATCTTGAGTTTAAAACAGGACAAAGCTAGACAGAAATATTGCTACCAAATATCAACAGGTGACAATTCTAGTTCTGTTCTTCTCAGACTTAGATGTTTAGCATTAATGCTGTGGTTTTAGCTTGAATGCTGTGGTTTTAGCTTTAGCTTAAACATTTAGCTCCCAAATGTTCAGCAGAGCAAAAGATCAGTTGGTTAACCCCCTAACTTTGTCTCCTGTCTATGGAGACAATCACTTGCATTATCTGCTGGGGAAATATTGGTTATAGTTTTGTACTGTTTAATGTGCAAAGATTTGCATTTATTACTTGTTATTAACATTATGATATTTGATCATTTTGAGCTGGATGGTTGTTATATGCTCTGTTGAAGATACATTATAAAAATGAGAAGTCTGAGAAAAGAGATATAGTAATAATTTGAAGGAGATTCAGTCTAAATCACTTACCACACCACCGCATAGGCCCATCCTGATGCTTTGAATTATTACTCTCCTAGTTTTTCCTTTGTAAAATATATGAGAAGAAGCATAGGCATCTGGAGGAGAAATGAAGAAGCAAAGGGCACCAGAAATTATTATTTCCATTCTTTACTAATATCCTGGTTGATCTGATTTGTTTTATCTCAAGATGTTATTATCTCATCAATCTGATCTTATTTCCTTGACTGCAGCCTAGTATTGTTGTATAGTCTGCATGCTGTATTATTAACTTTTCAGATATTTTTCAATAACTGTATTTCCCCCTTTTTCTTAATTAATTGTGACTCTTGTGTTTTATTTGATGACCTATGACTGAATAAAGATGGATTTCATTTGATTTGAAGCAAAGGGGCAAATGATAAAATGTGCATTGCAATATTGCAGTACAAACCAGATGACCTACGTTCTTATGTCCTCTGTTGGGAGACATGAAAAAAAAAAAGATCAAAGTTGGATCATGACTTTATAAGTGGGGCAGTGGTTAGAATGCAGTATTACAGGCTAATTCTGCTGACTGCCAGCAGTTCAATTCTCACTGGCTCAGGGTTGATTCAGCCTTCCATCCTTCTGAGGTCAATAAAACGAGGACCCAGATTGTTGGAGGCAATGTGCTGATTCTGTAAAACACATAGAGAGGACACTATGAAGTGGTGTATAAGTCTAAGTGCTATTGCTGAGTCCTATAAACTGTCAACTTTTTCCATGCAGTTTTTACTGGATGTTGAAGGAAAGAAGTCATCTGATATTGCAGAAGAGGACTTGAAATGCTTTGCTTTTCTGAATCTCAAATGAGCTCAAAGTTAACCATATTCTTATATTCAACTAAGATAGTCACCACCTCCCCTCTGCCCCCAACTTCCTGGAAGGATGTTTCAGTTGATCAATGGCATATTAAACAGAAATGAAATAGGAAACTTCCTATTAAAGTATCATAGCTTATTGATCAGAATTTCTTTGAAGTCATGGGGTTTTCTAATAAACATTTACTACAATTCATAACTACAATACTACAATTTTTATGGTAGAGACAATAAAGGCTGATTTTCAGTTCATTATGACTAGTTATTTGAAATAGATTTAAAAAAAAAAAAAGCT
This sequence comes from Hydrophis major, assembly GCA_033807585.1. Taxonomy (NCBI): domain Eukaryota; kingdom Metazoa; phylum Chordata; class Lepidosauria; order Squamata; family Elapidae; genus Hydrophis; species Hydrophis major. Next base: position 150,328,896 of record CM066328.1, on the reverse strand, counting down.
TCAGATGTGATAGGATTCCCAATTTAAACCCATTCGGAGCTCTGAGTTTCAAATGCTTGAAAAAGTATCTGTTCCAAACTAAGCAAACTCATTAGCTTGCAATTCTAATAGTTTTCTTTCCATGACAGGCTCGTAACCCTGCACTTCTGAGTGGCCCACTAGTAGTGGATCATGATTGGTCAGGTTTGGCTGATCTGATTGGCTGATAGCGAGTCTCTGCTGATTGGTTGCTTCCAGCGCGGCAAAGTCAAATCATTGGGTGTTGTGACAGCAGCCAGCTCTATAAAAGGAGCTGCTGCTGCCCTAGTATTTCGCTCTGTTCTGAAGTCACTAATAAAGAGTTGGAGTCACTATTCAATGCCTCATCTCCATTCCTTGTGCCGACGCTCCGAGATCTAACACTGGCGACAAAGGTGGGATTCGGAGGCTGAGAGCGCACCAATCACGGCAGAATGACCAGTGGTGCCATACAACCCGCTCCATTTGACCCGGCTAACGAAGACTGGGACTCGTATATGGACAGGTTTCAGATGTTCTTGGAGACCAACAACCGGAAGGATGAAACGCCTGGCAAGAAACGAGCTGTGTTCCTGACCCATTGCAGGCCCGCCATTTTTAAAATGGCAAAGGCACTTGTAAAACCAGCTGAAGTCAAGATGATGGACTGGGACAACCTCGCCCCAATCCTCCGGGCCCATTATGCCCCAGCGGTGCCAACACTCAGCAGGAGACACGAGTTTTACCAGAGGGACCAACAGGAAAGCGAGAGTGTTGGAGACTTCATCGCGGACCTCAGAAATGTGGGGGGACTCTGTGGCTTCGTAAACCTCGAAGAAGCCATGAGAGATCGAATTGTTCTGGGTCTAAAAGACCCCACAACCCAGAGCAAAATCATGGCAAAGGGGGAGATCGCCCTTGCGGATGTCATCGCCAGTGCTACTGCAGCAGAAGCAACCAGGAAATCGGCCGCTCGAATGCGCTGAGCGAACGCACTGCATCGCCAACTCGCCAGTGACCATATGCCCCTTTCTGAAAGGCACGCACCATGAAGATCTTGAATCCTCCTCAGAAAGCGAGGAAGAAGAGGTCAACAGACTGCGATCAGTGAGATCAACGGGCTCGTAAGCCCTCGTATCAGTGTGCTGGATGCGGGGGAAACCACCCACGATCAGACTGCAAATTCCTAGACGCCCTCTGTCATTCCAGTGGAAAGAAGGGCCACATTGCAAAAGTCTGTAGAGGCAAATGAGAGTCCAGCCCAACCCGCAGAGAAAATAACTTCTGGCAGACAACAGGCACCCCACCAGTAAATCGGGACCGCCCAAGCAACCAATGGAACCACTACTACAGAAATCGAGCACCAGCCATTTCTACCAGACGAGAAGAGGCACACCAAACCATCACCATCGGCCACACTTCATCTCTTGATGCAAGAAAGATCTGAGTAAAGTCACCATTGAGAAGCATCCATGTGTTATGGAAGTCGACTCCCTATCAATGGTCATCCCTATCAATGGTCTCCTGGAAAACCCTCAAACAGCTGATCCCTGACATCCATTGCCAGGATCTCAGCCCTCAAAGAATCATATTGAAGGACTACCAAGGAAATAGGATCCCAGTCACTGGTTCCAGCCACGTCCAAGTCTCCTTCAAAGACCACACTGCAACTCTACCACTTACAGTCATTGATAAAGATCGACCCAGCTTATTAGGCTTGCAGTGGTTCGCGCCACTAGGAATCGAACTGGCGGGCATCAACCAAACCGAAAGCGATGACTGGGAAGTGGCTCTCGTCCAAGAATTCCAGGAAATGTTCACTGAGAAGCTAGGCAAGTACAACGGATCCCCCATATCATTTAACCTCTGCCCAGATATTGGGCCCATTCGCCTTAAGTCCCGTTGAGTGCCTTTTGCTCTTAAACCAAAGATTGACGAAAAATTGGACAAATTAATAGCCCAAGGCGTGTTGGAACCAATTGACCACACCCGATGGGAGACCCCAATTGTAACCCCCATAAAGCCTGATGGATCTCTGAGAATTTGTGGGGATTACAAGGCCACCCTAAATCACACGCTTCAGCAGAGTGCTTATCCCGTGCCTGTGGTCCAACACCTACTTCACTCCCATGGGGGCGGGAAAATATTCGCAAAATTGGACCTAGCCCAGGCATACCAGCAGCTGCCTGTAGACGCAGAGACCGCAGAAGCCCAAACTATAGTTACGCACAGAGGGGCATTCAAGTGTAATAGACTCCAGTTCAGAGTGAGTGTAGCACCTGGCATCTTCCAAAGTCTGATGGAGAGATTGCTACAAGGCATAAAAGGGGTCATGCCATACTTCGATGATGTCTTGATAGCTGCCCCCACTAGAAGTCTACTAGAAAAGCGGCTAAGAATGGTCCTCCAAAAAATTAAAGACGCTGGCCTGAAGGTCAAGAAGGACAAGTGCCAACTGTGTATGGAGAGGGTTGAATTCCATGGTTACCTTCTTGACAAACAGGGAATTCACCCTACTGAGAAAAAGTTGGCTGCAATAAAAAATGCCCCAAGACCTAGAAACAAAACAGATCTTCAAGCCTTCCTGGGACTTATTAACTTTTATAACATCTTCCTACCCCAGAAGGCAACTGTTGCTGAACCCCTGCATAAGCTCCTTGATAAGAAAGCTTCCTGGGTCTGGGGACATTGAGAAGAGCAAGCTTTTCAGCAAGTAAAAGACCTTTTAACATCTGATGCTGTATTGATACAATATAACGAGACTTTACCCTTAAATGTCACCTGTGATGCCTTACCATTTGGAGTAGGAGCCATCCTGAGCCATGTCCTACCAAACGGCACTGAAGCACCCATTGCATTTTTTTCTAGAACTTTATCTAAAACTGAGAGAAACTATAGCCAACTAGATAAAGAGGCTCTCGCTATTGTGGCTGCGATCAAATGATTCCATGAGTACGTATATGGAAGGTCCTTTTCTATAATCACCAATCACAAACCATTACTGGGCATCTTGGTGGGGGATAAACCAATTCCCCAAGAATCGCCAAGAATGACACGCTGGTCAGAGTTTTTAGCCGCATACAACTACCAACTGCTACACCAACCGGGGAAAGCCATTCCCCACGCTGACGCCCTGAGCCGTTCTCTGCTACCTAAAGTCCTAGATGACCCAGTTCCAACCCTAGCTGTACTACAAATTGAGACACTCCCTTCACCACTGCTGCACAAGACATCGCATCCGAAACAAGGAAAGACCCTTGTTTAGCATGAGTCCTCAGCTGGGTCAAAAGAGGTTGGCCTGACAACGAACTCAACGACACCTTCAAACACAGACAGACAGAACTTTTCACCCAAAAGGGATGTGTGTTATGGGGAGACAGAGTCGTTATCCCAGGAAGACTACAGCATAAGGTCCTAAAACTATTGCATGATGGACATCCGGGCATCGTGTGGATAAAGGCACTAGCATGGAACTACGCTTGGTGGCCAGGTATAGATAAAGAAATAGAAACCTGGGTAGCTACTTGCAACAAGTGCCAGGAAACACGCTCAGCTCCACCAAAAGCACCACCAACCAAATGGGAAGCACCCTGAGGTCCCTGGTCCCGTATCCACATCGATTTTGTGGGACCCACAAAAGAAACATACATTTCTCATAACAGTGGATGCTTATTCCAACTGGCTTGAGGTCCACAAAATGAAGAACACCACCACAGAGGCAGTTGTTAAAAAACTAAACAGACTATTTGCCACATACGGCTTGCCAGACGTCTTGGTTTCAGACAATGGCCCACAGTTCACCGCCTTGGCATTTGAACAGTACCTAGCAGACCGGGGGATACGCCATGCTTTAACATCGCCGGCTCACCCTCGGCCAATGGTAGGGCTGAACGAATGGTCCAGTTTGTAAAGAAAACTTTACACAAGATGGAACAAGGGAACATCCACGACAATGTAACCAGGATGCTTCTCCTGCAACATATTACTCCAAACAGCACCACACACAAAACTCCAGCCGAACACGTGATGGGCCGGAAACTTCGGTCACATCTTGACTGTCTACACCCTGCCTACATGCCGGAAAAGCCTCTGGGTTCCAGTAGCAAGTATCGCATGTTCAAGGTAGGCAACCCAGTTTTTGCAAAAAACCTTACCGGTGACCCATTGTGGGTCCCTGCTACCATAACTCAACTTACGGGTCCCCCTTCCTACCATTTACAAACTGCTGATGGGAGACTGTGGAAGCGCCACATCGACCAGCTACATTCCAGGCTGGTACCTACCCCTGTCACAAGCCCTGAATCCAAACCAGGGGGGAAGGGAGATCGAGGGGGCCGAAAATGAACTAGTACCTGATCCAGTACGCGAAACTTGGCAATCAGCATGGCCAAGCCTGGAATATCCAACCTCTGAAGCAGAGCCAGGGCAGATGGTCACCTCACCACGTAGTAGCACGGCGGCATCAGAAATCCCAGAGAATCCAGAGAGCAGAGATTGACGGGAGTAGAGATGACAACGCCGAGTCACCCAACGTGAAGTCGGGTCACTGCTACCACTGAGTCTAATGAACAGCCCACCGGAACCAGAGTCCGGCCAAAGATTGGTGGAACCACGTAAATCAGGTAGGCAGGTGAAACGACCTACCTACCTGCAAGAATACATCACCCCACCCTTGAGATGGAACCTAGGGGGGAGCGGTGTTCCGAACTAAGCAAACTCATTAGCTTGCAATTCTAATAGTTTTCCTTCCACGACAGGCTCGTAACACTGCACTTCTGATTGGCCCGCTAGTAGCAGATCGTGATTGGTCGGGTTTGGCTGATCTGATTGGCTGATAGCGGGTCGCTGCTGATTGGTCACTTCCAGTGAGGCAAACTCAAATCATTGGGTGTTGTGACAGCAGCCAGCTCTATAAAAGGAGCTGCTGCTGCCCTAGTATTTCGCTCTGTTCTGAAGTCACTAATAAAGAGTTGGAGTCACTATTCGATGCCTCGTCTCCGTTCCTTGAACCCATGCTCCCAGATCTAACAGTATCCTTCTAGAACAATGGTTCTACCACCATCCTGTTGCTTGGGGCAACTGCTGGGGCTATGTTTCTTAACTTTGGCAACTTTAAGTTATGTGTGTTTCATGTTCCAGAATTCCCCAGTCAATTGAAATCCAAACAACTTAAAGTTGCCAAGGTTGAGAAACATTGTAACCCTAACCTTCCTCCTCTTGCTTCTCAAGACAATAGACTTTTCATATCTAAATTTAGAAATCTAGATGACCAATAGATGGCAGTGAAGACCTATAAAAAAATAAAACAAATGTCTGCCATCTGGTGCCATCTATGGATCTTTGCAACCCAGATATGGCACAGCATTCTCTGGCCTACTTTTAATCACACTAGAAAGAGGCTCAACACCTTAGGACCTTCTCACCATTGGGAAAAATACACCTGAGAAGATCTCTCTCCATATATCCATGATTCTAGATTTTCATTGAGGTTCTGTTAAAAGCATCATACAATATTATAGAAAGAATGATAGGAATTAATTATGCCCAGGAAAATAAATCCCAATACAGAATTTATTTCCATTCTCCCCACCCCACCCCAAATGATTTTTTGTTTTTGTTTTGAATTTACAATGTGGTCCTGTTTAAGCTCACATGGATGAATACAAAGAGTTTTAATATTCCTTCTACAACTTCTATCCCTGTTTTTTAAATGATTGGATATACTTATATATATTGAATTAAATTCACATTTTCTCTATATTGTCCAACACAATACTTATGTAAGGGATGACCCATTGTTTCCTATTCAAATCATGCAGCAATATAGATATTTATGTTCTTAGTTTTGAATTTTATGGCTAATTAAAAATATTACTTGAAAAAAAACTTGAATGTTGGAAAAAATGAATAATACAGTATATATAGTGAATTATATTTCAGTATGAGGATTTTTCAAAATGGAAAACTTTTGATGGGGTCTTTTTTTTTATGAACAGAATAAAATTGACAATAATGTTAAATATATTTATGTAACCCATCAATAGTCATAGCACTTAAAAAAAAAATCAAAGACCACGCAAACAAAAATCTGACTCGAGGTAACATGGAAAGAAGATGGAAATTACAACAGACACATAAAGTTCTAGAAAAGTTATAATTGAAGTTATATTTTCGTGAACGTCATTTCACAAATGAAACGAATTCTATAATTTGTATCATTTGCACTATAATATCAGGATAGGTCAGGGATGGGATACAACTGGTGTAATTACCAGTTCAGTAATTTACATTTTGTGCATGCATGCTTTGTGCACTTGCACGCTGGATATGTGCCTGTGCGTGCATATGAAATGTCATCAGCTTGCAACCTGGACAGCAGAGCAGTTTGAAAAACCTCTTTTTTCCTGCTGAGGTTGAAAAAGCAGGAAATAAAGGTCAGGTAGGAGCCCAGGTGGGCAGATGGGCCAAAAGAGCAGCAGACATAGAACCAGTTCTATGTCTACTGCTCTTCAGAGCTACTGGTTCTATAGAGCCGGACAGAACCAGTAGAATCCCACCCCTGATGAAAGGTATCATATCTTTTGCTCTCCTAGGATGCTCATGGAGTGGGGATGTGACCTCAGTTATGGTGGCATCCTTGGATCTCAGGGGTTATTGCAAAGATTTCAAGGAAAAAATGGAGACTGGAAAGCAATTCGGTGAGGAACCTTGAAGAAATGTACCACCCAGATTTTTTACACATACAATAAATGTAAATATGCATACTTTTCATGTTATATCCTAGTTGTATAAGCAACATTGTACAGATTGGCGAATGTAATAAGCAAGGGAATTAAAGGGAGGAAAGAAGATATCAACCGAATCTAGTTCCAGGTCTAAGGCATAAATAGCGAATGTATTTGAAGAAGTAAGAGATCTCTGGATATCTGAAAGAGTAGTGAAAATTATAGGCAGGGAAGCTGCAAGATAACAATAGTCAAGGGGCACAAAGCTTGAACCCAATCTAGAAATAATTAAGGAATCAATATAGCTATTCAAAAGAGGCCAATTATACAGAATTCCATAGTTCCCACAGATGGAAAGTTGTCATGTAACCCATATTTCACAAAGGCATCTTGCTATATTTCACAGCAGGAACTCAGCCCAAGTTATCTAAAGCACATGACTTCCAAAATGGATATTGTATCTGAGAATGCAAAAATTATGCACCATGGGAAAATCATTCTTGAATTAAATTGAGGAATGTTACAGCTGAAATCATAATTTTTTTATCTCTAGCAGTAGTAGCTATAAAACTGATTCTCCATTAAAATATTAAGTTTTATTTTCGTACCCCTGCAAGGCAGCTTATGAATGTTTTCCACGGCCTATTTATATAATGTAAATGCAGCATCTACAAAACTGGAATAACAATTTTCTACATACCTACAAACCCAGGATAACAATTTTCTATATATCAAGGCTGTTAAAAAGAAACAAATCATTTTGATAAGGAGACCTAACATTTGAATTGATGCTATCTTGATAAGTATAGCTCTTGTTCTATCACTCAAGAATAGGAATAAATAAATAATAAGAAGTTGGACTAAACAAGATTCAGTAATCTTTTAATTTCGGCAACACCAAAGCAATAGCACTTAGGCTTATATACTGCCTCATAGAGCTTTATAGTACTCTGAGGAGTTTACAATGTCAGCATATTTTCCCCCAAAATCTGGGTTCTCATTTTACTGACCTCAGAAGGATGGAAGACTGATTCAATTTTGAGCTGGTCAGGATCGAAGTCCTACCAATACTGCATTCTAACCACTGCACCACCATGGCTAAATCTAAAATAAATCTATCTACAATGATATGTTTATGTCCCTAATTTAATTTACAATATAAGCAATACCCTAGGCCAGATTACGGAAAGTGGTGCTGTGGTCTGGAGATGGAGCTCTCACCTCACAATCAGGAGGCTGTGAGTTTGATCCAAGGTAAAGGCAGATATTTTTTTCTCTGGGCACGCTGAGAATATATCTGCTGAATATAACTCCACATTAGTGACAGGAAGGGCATCCAGTCAGTAAACACTGAGTTCCATTCAGTTGCCCAGACTCCACCCCGCATGGGGTCATTAAACGGAGATGAAACAAGTCCCTGTGAATTTTACTCTGGTAGTCATTGCTGATTATAGGGAGCAGTGCTCATGTCCATTTCAAGGCCATGAGCTAGTGCTGTCCAAAGACACAGTCATATGGCCAGCATGACATTACAGAGTGCTGTTTTCTCCCCACCAAAGTGGTAACTATTTATCTACTTGTATTTGCGTGCTTTCAAACTACTAGGTGGGCAGGACCTAGGCAAAGACCAGTGCTCATCCTACCACATGACATTTGGGTCCTGAACCCAAGCTTATGCTTGCCAATCAACAAGCCCAGCATCTTAACCACCCGAGCCATTGCACCACCCTATATCATATTGAAGCCTAGATTTTAAAGGAAAAATGTCAATAAATTACTGCCAAAAGAAAGAAGGATTTGTTCAAATAAAATAATATCTTACAACTGGGATCTTCTTTTCTTTTTTCTTTTAGCCTTAATTTACAATCAATCTGAATGTGGCCAAAATGAGAAGGTGGGCATATTTTGAAAAAAGTTAGTTATATAAATTAATCTCTAATCAAGTTGATAGGAATATTTATTCAGTTTTGGGCATTTGCCATTGAGACACATCTAAGAGATCCACAGTAAGAATATAAATGCCCTTAGCAAAGCAAAGCATATATTGTGAAATATACTTTTGCCCCCTCTGCAGATGATCACCCTGATGAGAAATAACTCAGTAGGAGGCAGAAGTATATTCAAAATATAAACTTTGCTTCTATTTTGGGATACATTTTGAGAAGTAGTTACTTAGTCATAGAGCCAAGTAGCTTTACAGATCCTGAGAAGAAAGAAATATTATTGTGAACAGAAATTCCTGGCAGAGTCATTGCTGGCAGATAAAAAGAGGACCACTGAAGCTAAGAGCTAACTACAATGGGTATGAGGACAGGTGGGAAGGAAACCAATTTGCCTAAGAGAAGGAACCTCACCATCAAACTTGGAAGTAGTCAATTATGAACTTCTTCAATACTGTCACAAAGAAAATTATGTGGGCATAAGTAAAACACCGAATGAACAATATGGTGGCCTAGTGGTGAAAATGTTCACCTCCACTTGGAAGATTGAAAGTTCAATCCTAGCTAGTGGCAGATGTTTCTCTCCTAGGTTGCAATGAAAAAATACCTGCTGTTGCGATGAAAAAATACCTCCAACTCTAAGAGTAGAGTTGGAGCTATTGGATGATGCTGAGCATTTTCTGACCAGATGCCTTTCCTGACTACAGGAAAGGCATCTGGTCAGAAAATGCTCAGCATCATCCAATAGCTCCAACTCTACCCTTAAGAGGGACTACGGGGTTGTGAAAAGGTGAATTTTTCAAAGTAAAACCCTGAATAAATTTGGGTGTCAGATAATAAGACTCTCATATTTAAAAGGCACTCTTCAAGTTTCTAGTAAGAACACTGAAATTTCTTAAGTTGATCTGGAGTAATGATAGGGCTAGACCACAGTTGCAAGGGACTTAATTAAGTACTGATAGAAGAGTATTTTGTTTCATAGGGACACATGGAATGAAAACAATTGGCAGACCACATAAATGAAGCCAAGTGGGTGATAATTGGCTATGTTAGATTATTTTATGATGTACAAGTCAAAACATGAGACCATATTAAAAATAATGGAGAGACAATACTCAAATCGGATATTATTTAATATGTGGCTGGCCCTAACTCAATAAATAACAGAATCATTTCTATTAGAATTATCTATTAAATTCAATTTTACACAAGAAAACCTACTAAGTGCAATGGTGGGTGCCACTCACAAATGGCAAGAGGTTCAAGATGCTATTCCAAAACAACAACAACATTGTATTACTACTAGGTAATTGAAATGGAGTAGTTTTAGAAATGAAAGAACATGGAATTATGAGATTATTTGAACTATTTTTTTGCAAAAGTATGCTTTTCAATACCTGTTAGAGATGGTACTGTTATAGATAGGTATTTTCAATACCTTGTTAGAGATGGATTCTGAGGAAGAGAAGGAACAGCTGACAGGGAGTGGAGATGTGGCTCTGGAGGTTGTGGAGGAGGCTGGGGAAGGGCAGAGATGGCTGGGCTATTCAGAGGAAGAACCAGGTCTATCCTCTCTTCATCCTAGGATATGCAGGGAGGAACAGAGAAGGAAACAACTAGGCTTATGAGAGAGGAAGTGGCCATGATCCCCCTCATTGGTTACAGCTAGGGAGAATAGTATATAAGAGAGACAGTGAAAACACAGCATTGCTAGAAGCAAAGCCTGTTTTATTTTGGGCTGAAGGACACTTGGTTGGTGTCCTTCCAGCAGATTGGGCCTTGTTATCTCCTTGAAGTTGGTAATTAATTTTCCTGGTCCATTGTGGAAATTTCTTCATTGTAATTTGTTTTGGTTTTTTATTTCACCTTTATCTGCTCATTGAGTTCGGACTGTATTGCTTTCTTTTGAAGACTATTTTTGAGTATGTTTAATCTTCCACTGAGAATTATTGAACAGCGGGGCCAAATTGGAGGCATTAAAGGACATTTATTTATGTTTTGGATTTGTTACATTTGTGTTACACTCTGGTTCATCACATTCTGCATTAAGCAACATGTACATCACTTAATGCACAATATTGGAATAAAATTTATTATAGAAAAGTGCAATATTATTAGGATATTATCATCCAGGTGTCACACCATGAATAAAGGAAAGAAGACATGCCAGTAAGATTTGATTTGGAGGACATACTGTGGGAATATGAGATTAATGAAAGATGCAATTCGGTGAAGAAAATTTGAGATGTGGGCAAAGATAAGAGAAAATTAAAGTGGGGAGATATTTCCAAAATGTCAAAGAAGAAAAAATCTTGGAACAAGCTATCTTATTAGCTAATGAAAGTTAGAAGAAAATCTTCACTACAATGGTGGAAGATGAGTGAACATGAACACCTAACATCAAGGAAGAAAGGATTAAGAAGGAAGGAAAGTTCAGTCAAGAATAATAGCAAATATACTGAAATACTAATACCAATGAGTGTGTGTTGGTGTGTATGTATTCCTGCATTTATAATACATTCATAATTCAGATCTCTGGAGTCATCAACTCATACATGATTGGACAACTTACAAGGTTAAAAAGAGCAATATGCATACATTACAACAGGAATAAGAATGGCCATGCCATGGTGGAGAAGGGAAACAAACAATAATTAACAAATAACTTACAATCAGTACAGGGCTTGCGTATGTCCAGTTCCTTTGGAGAAAGACATATCTTCAGGCAGGTTAAGTCAGGGTCAGGAAGACATTAAAGATATCTTTAAGCAAATCAGAGAAATCCTATGATTTTAACCTATGGTTAATGGAGGATGATGGAAATGTAATCACTGAAAAGATCTAATAAGGACAAATTAAATTAAAGAAAAGTGGAATGATTATACTGTAGTCATTTGTAAACAGGGTAATAGAATAAAATAAATATTTCTAGAGACAGAATATATTCAAGAATTAATTCAACTAGAAAGCAAGAGATAATAGGCAAAGTGATAAGGCCTCCATATCTACGCCAAAGAAGAGTGATGCAAATGAACATGTTAATAACAGAATCATTGTATTAATTTCTCAAGAAAACAAAGTTATGCTTGTTATTTGCAAAGAAGATAAGAGACATACATAAAGAAATAAACGATAATTGATCAGGCAGATTTCATTAAGGGCAGAGAAATCTATTTGATAGCTTATGTAAGATGGATAAAGGAGAAAGCAAGAAAATGCAAGCAAGAAAAAGAAAATACCATTATTTATTGATTACAGAATAGCCTTTGATTCTCTAGTTCTTGCCAGAATGTGGAATAGATAGAAGAGAATATTTGTAGCTCAAGATTGAACTGTGGAGTCCTTAATGCTCTCTGAGCTTGATTGTTTTCTTGCAGATGTTTCATTTCCCAACTAGGTAGCATCATCAGTAATAGAAGGGAGTGGGATTTGTTCACATTTTTTCTATTAGTGACTTGTCCTATCAGTATTGTGGGTGGTTCCTTGATGGGCCTGTTTTTTACTGTTCCTTGATGGGCCTATTGTTTACTGTTGGCTTGTTTGTTATTGTTTATTTGTTGTAATATTGTTTATTTCTTGATCATTGATATACTGGTAATCTTGGTATTAATTCTGCTCATCTGGATATTGACTGCTGGTAAAGATGTGTTTTAATTTTTTGCTGTTTTATTTATTTATTTGTTTTCTATATTTATTATCTTTACAAATAACAAATAACTTGAAGTAGAAAATGTATCCTCTTCCTATTTTCCCAACCCTATGAGGTGAGTTGGGCTGAGAGAGAATGACTGACCCAAAGTCATCCATCTGGTTTTCATGGCTAAGATAGGACTTGAACTCATAGCCTCCTCTTTTCTAGCATAAATAGAAAGAGGAAGAGATATTAGTTATGTCTGTGGAAATTCTCAGTCATGATTGTTCCAAAGATGCTTCCTCCCCCAAAAGACAACTGGATTTTCTTTGTTTTTTCTTGAAGATGTTTTCCTTCTCATCCAAGAAGCTTCTTCTCTCATCCAAAAGCTTCAAGGAAAGAAAGTCCTGTTGCCTTTTTAAAAAAAGAACCTTTGGAGTATTAGTTATATCACCTTAAATTATTTATAAAAATAATAAAGGCAAGATTCTAAAAAATCTTAAAAAATGTTTTTACATTAGTCAAATATCTAAAAAATTCAATCTAGGTCAAGCCAGTCAAAGGGGATATAAGAGACTGAAAGCATACTTTCAGGGTCCAAAGAGAGGACAGATCAAATCAGGTGGGCAGATACTATGGGAGACAGGTGTCAAATCAGGCTGTATGCCAGATTTTTCATTTGTCACCTTTTAAAATAATTATAATGGTAATAAATCTTTAGAAAGATTCTGGCAGTTTTGATATTTCAGTGACAAATGAAGTGAGAATCCAAATCACACTAAATTCTCAAGAGAATAACATATGCCTGGTGAGTTGTTCACCCCTCTCTTATACACAGGAGAATAAGAAACATTGTAGATGAACTAAAAGAAAAATAATTGGGAATGAAAATATATTTTTTTCATATATGTTTACAAAATGGGAAAAGAAAAAAGACATACATGCATTTGCAATAAAATAAATGTTAGAAAAGCAAAGCAACACAATATTTTAAAAAAATTATTTTTGCTCCACGAAGGAGTGTTAGATGGAAAATCCACCTGGTTCAGTTCCAAGCTGGGAGAAAGATGCTAGAAACAACATGGAGGCTGATTGGAAAGAAAGGTTTATTGATGAAGTAGAACCATCAGTGTTTGTGGTTCTGGTGAAGCTGACCCAATGGTTGAATGAATGGATGGATGGATCTTTATAGGTTTCTGTGACTTTGAAGTTTGAAACTGATCTGGGGGTGGTGCAATGAAGGGGTTTGTGTTCTGAAAAGGTGCTGGGCAACTCTTATTGTGACTAATGGCTTTCATCCTGTGTTGGATTTTGGGTGAGGGGCTGCTTTCTAATCCTACTATTCTACATTGATTAGCTGTCAAATTTTGCTGCAAGCAGTTTTGAAATATCCTGCTTTGAATAGATTTCCAAATCTGCATTTTTAAAAGCTGGCTTCCTCAGTTTCTGCTTGGGGGCAGGGAGATGTGCTGGTTTCTGCCTCCCTTAAGATGTTTTCCCATTTCTCCTTTCAGGGAAATATTCTATCCTGTCTTTTTTTAATATTTCCCAAAATATTTCATTCTTCTGGGGTGGGGTGGGGGCTTCCCATGGGAGAAAAAAGGAAAACAATGCCCAGAGATACGTGGTTTGAGAGTTCTTAAAAGACAATTATGACTGAAATGAGTAAAGAAACCAGGGACATAAAAATGTAAGACGATATAAAAATGCTGCAACTTTTGCATTATGGTGAAATATTCCTGTCCACTTATCCTTTCCTGGCCTGTCGTGTCTGGTATTTTGATTTTGTTTAACTATGTAGTACTGAAGACCCCCCCCCCCCCAATTATTTTGTACATGAGTTCAAATGCAAGTGCTCATAAGGCTCATTGTGTTTTGTAATGATGATACATTACAAGGATGGACATAAACTGTTTATTTTCTAAAATCTTCTTTCTATTAATATCAACAATTAATATTAAAGTTCAAGGGAATAAAATTAGCCTTTCCATACCACATACCCACTTGGAGTTGGAAAGAATTAAAACTAGGCATTTCTAACTTATAGTTCATCCATTCAATTTAGTAAAAATCATTAGTTTTCATTGTCTTTGGAGTAACAGAAAATGTATTGTTATTTTATGGGCTTCTACTGTGAGTCATAGCTGATTAAATATATCTCCATGAACAAATAGAAACAATGACTGCTGTGAAAAATCAAAGACTAAAGAGTTGACCAATCCTTCTAGATCAGAGGTGTCAAACTGCGACCCGCAAGCTGGATGCATCACATGCTGGCCCCATCCCTGCCCAGTTTAGCAAAGGGGAAAAAAGTCCAGATATGTCATATGACACTGTGAAGAAGCACATTTTTCACCCCTGTTCTAGATTCTCTAGAGAAGGGGTTTCAAACTCCCGGTGTCACATTCTCACATGACGTATCGTGACTTTTGCCCCCTTTGCTAAAATGGGTATGGGTGCGGCCAGTATGTGATGCATCTGGCCCACGGTCTGTGAGTTTGACACCCCTGCTCTAGAGAATGGGAGATTGACCATGGATGCTCAGAATGGCAGTATCTCATGAGGAGACCATAAAACAGCCAGCCAAACTCACTTTCTAATGACATTTGGAAATGTTCAATTCAATAAAGATAAAGATAAAGATAAAGATAAAGATAAAGATAAAGATAAAGATAAAGATAAAGATAAAGATAAAGATAAAGATAAAGATAAAGATAAAGATAAAGATAAAGATAAAGATAAAGATAAAGATAAAGATAAAGATAAAGATAAATTTATTGTCACTGTACTCAGAACCTGAGAACAACGAAATAAGGTGCTCTTTCACAACATACAACTGAACAACACCAAAAAAACATATACAAATAACAATGTAAAACAAATTAAAACAAATAACGGTTAAAAAACTATACAACTGGGATATATAAGACCACCAGATTCATAATTCTGCATTAAACCTGATCACAGCACTTGGGTAAAAGCTATGTTTAAATCTACTTGTCCTGGCAACTTTGTGGATACTAGAGACCTTCAAAGCAGTGGACTTTTTTGGGGGAAGCTGGCAGAGAAGATTGCAAAAGCCGATCACCTGTTCCCAAGGCATTTAACTAGTTGTAAATGCAAAGAGGTGCTAAGTGCCTGAAATGTGGTCATTTAATCAGGAGGACAGTGTGATTTTTTATGTGTGACAGAAAGATAGACTAGAAGTGTTTTATGGGCCACAAAGTACCCATTCCAAGGCCATAGTGACTACAAACAGTTATTAAACAACCATTCATAAATGGAGGACTACCTATACAGATAAAACTTGGACTATGGGGAGAAGGTTTTTTTTATTTGTAATTTTAAAGGAGGATGGAAACATATTATATCAGTTTATGTGACAGCATTCCAGCAATCCTCCACTCCAACCAATAATTCAGAGACAGGCATCTTCTCAAAAGTTCTTTTTATTTGGATAGTAACTGGCACAACTGGAGAATCCCAAATCTGAAAGTTCTGGGATTGCAATAAGGAAAAACTACAGATCTATCCCCTGCACCCATCATCACATTACATGCCCCAATCACCATCTGTCCCAACTGAAGACTTTCCCTCACTTATGTGCAAAACAACATGACCTTGAATTAGAAAAAGAATGTTATATCTAACTACATATACTCCAAGAAATTCCCCCCTCCCACTTTCCCAGGCTCAAAATGTGGCAACGTGGGAGCATCTGGTCTCAATATGTCTTCCAAAGTTGACATTATGCTCAGTGTGAGGAAGTTTGGAAACCACTTGTTTTTATGATCTTGTCTTTTTCTTTCCCTTCTAATTTTTTTCTTTTATTTTTTTCTCAACCTTCTGAATTTTCCTTTCCTTTTCCATTTTTTTCTATTTGCATTAATTTTTTGGTATGTTTATTAAAAACTTCAAGAAAATTGTTTAAAAAACAAAAAAAACCTTATTATTTCTCATTTCTGCTTTTGTTTTCACATCTGTGAATGCTGGTTGCCTCTGAGTGACATCCTATATGTAATGGATGCTCCTGCATTTTCTTTAGAAGCTTCCTAGCTTTTTGCATACTAATATGTCTGGATGGTATTTCAAATAATGCCTTAGATAAATGCAGAGAATAAATTCTGTGGCAAATCTATAATATCTCATTAGAAGCAGGCAAAACACATGTATCTATGAAAGTAGCTTAAAGCATAGTGGCAAATTGAATCAGAAATACACACTTACTGAGAAAATTGAGTTTGATCTCCTTAACTATCAGCCATGGTGCACTGCAGTAAAAATATCTCTTCCCCCTGAATTATTTCATCTTGCAGAACTCAAGATTTGAAGAAGAGAAATACCAAACAAGAAAGGAAACAAAGAAATTTAATTTGTCTCATTCACTTAGATAAATTTGATAAATGCAGTCTCTCTGGACAACATAATATTTCAGCCATCCAAAGAAGGGAATCTATGGCATCTACTGCAGTTGTACCACTTTTCCTACAGCAACAATTCAGATCAGAGGGCCTAAGTGTATTTTAGAAATAATAAACACTTATTTCTGGTTGTTTTGGAAAATCAAACTTACTGAAGGTACACTGATATGAATGAGAACCAGGGTGGTCTTGTTTTAAAAATATTCGATCATAACATAGAAGACTCAGATTCCAGTGCACCCACAGTTATGAAAGCTCATTTGGTGATTTGGGCTACTCATTGTCTTATCCCAATAAACTTTACAGATTTATTTTTATTAAATTTTCTTGAGTTTCTTAAAGTGCCATAATAACAACAACAATCACAACAAATTAGCAAGAATGGTGCAGTGGAATCTCTGCAAGAAATACCATTTGCCTGCAAACAAGAGCTTTTGGGATCACAAATCAACAAAATCATAGAAAATGAAGAAGCTAAAGTATTCTATGACTTTAGAATTCAAACAGACAGACACTTGGCAGGTAATACCCCAGGCTTAACAATTGTGTATAAGAAAGACAAAAAAAGTCTAGATCAGGGGTGGGCAAACTACAGCCCGTGGGCCACATCTGGCCCATTGGTCTTTTTAATCCAGCCCACTGAAGATTGGTACAGAATTAAGGTTTGATGTGAATGATTGAATGATTGCATTCATTTGATTTTGACTTGTAATGACAGGCATTTCAACACCAGGTGATGGCCCGTCTGTCAAATTTTAAAAGTAAGTAAGGCCCCCAAGCCAAAAAGTTTGCCCACCCCTGGTCTAGATAGTGGAGGTGGCAAAACCTGGAGATAGCAGAAGAGAAGAGAAAGAACTGGAGAAAATCACAAAATGAAAAAAACCTGCAAGTAAAAGTAGAACATCTGTGGCAAAAGAAAGCAAAGGTAGTATCAACAGAAATAGGCACTGTGGATATAATCCCAAAGCTTCTGGAGCATGACTTGACTACTAAAGACAAAAATCACCACCCATCAGTTGTAGAAGGCAGCTTTATTTGGAACAGCTTACATTCTGTGATGATACCTTTAATATCATCAAACCTCTGCTTATGCCAGGTTCTTGGTAAGGACTTGATAAATGATTAACAATAACAAATCCAGTCTTTTGAACTGCTGGGTAGGCAGGAGCTAAGAACAAGCAATGAGAGTTCATTCTATCTCACAGAGCTGGGCTCAAACTGCCGAAGAGCAGACCACATTTCTGATTGGCATCGGCATCATTAAGATCTGAAAATTGAAACTGAGTTGTGGCATAAATTGTCTATGGTGGTGTCAGTAGTTAGCAGCACACTGGATGCCATACCAAAAAATCTTGGACAGCATTTAAAAAATCTGCACATTGTCAAAAATTCCATCTGTCAATTATGTAAAGCTGCTTGGATCTGCATACTACTCCAATATTTTACAACTTTCTTGGTTCCTGGGATCTACTTGATGCATATGAACGCCAACACCAACCAAGAATTGGCAGGTGTGACTTCACATTTTTGTGAACAAATATTAACAGTATAATAAAGTAAAACTCAAGAGTTGCACACCTTTGTAAGTTGCTCTGATTGATTCTAATAAAAGTATTACCCAGCTATTATTCTGAGTGGATTTTAGAAGAGAAACATGGTGGCATAACCCGAACTTCTGATACATATAGCAGTAGTTTGGCCTCTTATTTTACAAAAAGAAATATCTCCTGGGAGAGTGAACAAAACAAGGTCAGAGAGCACCAAGGACCTTTCATGTCCATCCCGAGCTACAAATATTCTCCTTTATTAGAGTGAACAAAATATGGCACTTGCAGTAATTTGGGATAGTGAGAGATATGTCACATACACAGATTCTACAGCACAAACAGAGAACTTACTCATGGGAAAACAAATAAAACTTGCTTTGCTTTTGATCAGAGAAGTAACAAATCTAAACCTTTATCTCAACAGACACTGAGAAGGTGCTGCAACTGGGTTTGTTGATTCTATTACACCAAAAAGTACATTCTTCCCTTCTGAGGTGTGACTGGCTCCCTTCAGTGACATTCGTAACAGTAAACCAGCACAAGTCAATGCAGGGGAGAATTGCACTTGTTTCCAGCAGCCTCCTTCAATATTTTTCATGCTCCCCTCCCTTGAAAGTATCTCCACTTGAATTCCTCAATAAAAATCTACCTCCGTAGCAAAACGGGCGGCATTTCTCTCTCTTTGCTGCTGTGTGCAGTGTTACGGCAATAAAGCTACAGTTATGGCTGATGAAACACTCCCATTACATCGCCCAGGTTTGAATTCTTTTGTAAAATAATTACCCATTGGACTTTCTCATGCTTTGTTTCAACTCAAAGGTGAGAATTGTGGGGAGGGGGAAGCCATCATATAAACCCATTTGGGCATTTTATGAGACTGTAGGCTGGGAAAAAACATTGAGTGTTCTTTGTTAGCATACCTTATTTGTGCTCAGGGAAGAAAAAGAACCTGTGATTTTCTTCTCTCTCTCTCTCTCTCTTTCTCTCTCTCTCTCTCTGGCTGTCTTTCTAGCAATTATTCCTAACTGTGCTTTTGACACAGTAAAAAACACTTTATTTAGAAATAGTGTTGTTGTTTTTTAAGGCTGTTTCAAAATTGCTTAATGTGAAAAGATAATTGGTTGCTTTCCCCACCCCTATATGGAAGCATAATTAAAAACAATGTGTTGTAATGTTCTCTAAAAATTCAGCTGGCCTGCATGAATGGGGGCTCTGCATCACACCTGCATCAGGGCCAGGATGTTAATGGATCCTGGCATGTGTGGAGGAGAGCATGCTGGTAAGGTGTTTTCACAGTGACCTTGACTTTGTGCTTCAAATAAACTGTGCATTATATTTTATCTTTTGGTCTCTATCCAAAGTCCCATCAAATAGATGAGCAGCTATATCAATGCATTAAATAAACCAATAGAAATGCAGAATAATTACTTTATTTTAGTGCAATTGAGGAGTGTTGATGGAGTTGGTTCATTCACAGAAGGCAATCAACATTTAATTTAGCACATTGAAGCAATGAACATATGAATATGACAGAAGAATAATTGCTAGCCCTTGTCAAATTCATAGCCCAGTTTCCAATTTACCTGAGTTTGAATAGCCCTTCAATTTCTAGAACTATTGCATAATGAATTGCCATAGTATATATTATAAAACAGGTGTGAACTATATTAGACAATCTATGATCTACTCATAGCACTATAGCACTTAGATTTATATATTACTTCATAGTGCTTTACAGCCCTCTCTAAGTGGTTTACAGAGTCAATCTGGGTCCTCATTTTACTGACCTCAGAAAGATGGAAGGCTGAGTCAACCTTGAGCCAGTGAGAACTGAACTACTAGCAGTCAGCAGAATTAGCCTGCAATACTGCATTCTAACCACTGTGCCACTACAGCTCAGTCACCCCTTGTGACTTGTATTATTGTTTTTTATGTGAAGCACATATCGAGAGTGAGTTAGGGTGGGGACAAAATTTAAGGTTTCATTTACCCCTTAATCCTTGCTGCCTCAGATAAACATTGGATTAAATATAGGTATTCCTTGACTTACAATCATAATGGAGCCCACCCATCATGATCATAAGTCCTTATGGTATAAAGTGGGTCACTCACTTTATCAACCTGATTTTTCAACCTTTCTTGCAGCAGAACAGTCTTAAAATATGATCAGGTGACCATTGGACATTGCAAGTGTCTGTAAATGCAGACTGGTTATGGTCATGTGATCAGATGGAAGCCTGGCAGTTGGAATGTTGGGACTGGGCCATAAGTACCCTGGGGATGTCTGTCATAATACTGAACAGCCATGAAGCAACTGGTCATAAGTCGAGGTTACTTGCACTTGACTTGTACTACTTACAAGTCAAGTTTCTTTTTCAGAGATAAGATCAAAATTCATCAGTATCTATTTAGCAAATCCTCCTGTGTGTTAAGCAGCCTGAAGGAGCATTGGACAAATCAAAACTGTATTGAATTTATCAATAGGTTTTAGTAGAAAGACTAAAGACTTCTCCTCTTTAGGAGAAAGAGGAGAAGCAACACAAGCTGTAGGACAGGGATGATGTCACATTTGATGGAAAGAATCAGGATGTAAGGATGTGGATGTGTGGGCTTCCTCCTTCTTCTGCTTGAAACAGATGACATGTTCCAAGGGTTGCATATAAATATCCCATGTTCCCTTCAGGCTCTCTGAGCTGCTTCCTTTGGGGAATAAACTCTTGAAGACTTTATACGTACATTATGCTCACAGGGAATTTGAAATCTAACAATTATCTGTCAAAGCTGGGCTGTCAAACATTCTCATTTTCAGATGAAACCAAGCTAATTTTCAGCTAAAACCAAGTACCATCTGTACAATATTAAACCAGTTATGTACAGTTGTTTGTTTTAAAAAAAAACAGAAAACAAAAACCCTATCTCTGCTTTTTCAAGTGCTAAAAATATGCAGTCATTTTGCTCACATGCAATAGTGTAATTAAATTCAGTCATGTTGAGGACATGATCAGTTAACAGAGACTGAAATTCTAGGAATAAGTTCCTAGTAAAAGTGAAAACACAAATCTAAACCTGACTTCTGAAATTCATTGAGTGCTTTATGGCCACACAATAGAACAAATAATGAAGGCTGTTTAATAAATCCCCTTTCAAAGGAATTATTTTTGTTTGTTCTGGGATTGTGGCCTATTATATTTAGTGTTCCAAATATTGTGTGCATAAAAATGATCAGTCCTTCAGATATTGGGGGTCTTTTAAAAATCATCCCGTTTTTCATTAGGTTTCTACTCAAACCAGGGAAAAATGAGAGTAACTAGCTCAAAGAAATGCCATTTTAATACAACTTAACATAGTCATATCTCTTTTTTTAAGCTCACACTTTTGAAAAAAAAAATGTGCTGCTTTAAAAAGTCATGCTTCCATGCATTCTGAAACAAAGAATGTACTATTCTGAAAATATGCTAAACATTATTTATTTACCAAGATCTTGTTGAATGAGAACATGGAAGATGCCCTCTCTACAATTTTCTCTGAGTTGTGGTTTTTCAAAAGCCTAAGGACCTGGAGGGGAAAGTGGTGTTGTGATAAGAGACTCAGTCAGGAAATAGTAGGATGTGGATAGTTTTAAGTTGGGTTACAAGTTTGGCATCAACTTCCATGTTTTGGGGGCCAGTTCAGTCAAAGTTCAAGAGTTTATGGCCTCCATTGAAATAACAGACTTGTTCCAAATTATCTAAGGCCATTGGATTATGTTTTGCATAAAATAAAATGTATAATGATCTGAATATAGAGGGCATTTCCATCTGCCCTTTGTCATGGTCAGATCACTTGCCAATCTAGATGAGATGGAAGGTCATCGGGGCCATTCATTAGATGAATAAGCCAATTAAAATAGTTCATCTCAGAATGGTTTCCATGGGTGCATGCTTTGCAGTTTTTCAAGCAATTTTGTGCACAGTTCTACTGTGGCCACTGGCAACAGAAGATGAAGCATGCACTTCATGTGACAACTCTCTGTGTTGGCTAAATCCACAATTAATCTACCAAGATCTTCTGGGAGAAGATGTAGCAGAAGAGATATCTAAGGTGTCAGACAACATTAATAGTGAATTTACTGAGCATGAATATGAGTTCGGGTTTGATCTTAAACTGTGGTAATAAAGAAACTGAAGTATCATTAGTTTGCCTTCTTTATTGTGTCAGCCAGCAGCCCTTTTATCAGTTGGCTATCTCCCTTCTAGAAAGGTGCAGTTGTACTTCTCTTCCTCATCTAGTTAACACTGGTCTTTGCAATAAAGCTGCCATGATTCACTGTCCACCCAAGCTACGAATGGAGTGGTGAGTCAGGAAATACTTTGCCCTCTTGTTTGAACTTCCTTCTGGCCAGTGGGCTCTGAAGAAGTATATAGGGTGCAATTTTAACTGGGTCCTATTGACTCCACAAGGAATGGTGAGGGCATAATGGAAATACTTAACATGTTTCCAGAAAGGATTCTGTCAGTCTTGAAGGAAACTGTAATATACCTCTTAATTGCATTTGCATTGGTCAATTCTAATTCTAACTCTAACCTCCCCTTCTTATGGAAATAGTTAAGGTGCAGCTACAAACACACTTTTTTTGTTCCTCCAAATCATTTTTTGACTCCTGGTAACTGCCTGAACATCTCCCTCAGTTTTTATGACAAGTGCTTAGCTGTTGTCTGCTTCCTAGAGCTGACAAAGAACGACTGCCCAAGGCTTAAGGCAAGACTACAACTCACAGTCTCTTGGTTTAGTCTGATGCTTTAACCATTACATCAAATTGGTTCACACTGAACACACCAGAAAAAAATGAATTATTTGAACTCTTTTTAATCAGGGATCAGGTCTGGACTTAGGATAAAGACAACAGTCTATAGAAATCTTTAGGGAGGATCTAGATGGGGAAAGTTCTTTCCTCTTGCTTTCTTTAGATATTTCAACAGGCTTTGATACCATCAACCATAAAGCCCATTTGGACCACTTGCAGGCTTTGGGGATTGTAGCCACAAATTGCAGTAGTTGTGCTCTTTCTTTGATGAATGGATTCTGCTGTGGGGGAAGAGACAGAATTTGGAAACTAGAAGGAAACAGACTGAAGTTGAACAGAAGACGATGGGGTTGTTATTTGTCCGCTGAAGTTCTCTGAAGTTTTCAGTGTTGTCTGTTGAAAGGGTAACAGCGACCTTAAAATAGAAAATCTGTCTTAAGATTCTTCTTGACTCATTATTACCAATCAGTTAAGAATTAAGCCTGTGCAGCTCAGGCTAGTATGGCAAT
The DNA here is from genome assembly GCA_033807585.1 of Hydrophis major. Taxonomy (NCBI): domain Eukaryota; kingdom Metazoa; phylum Chordata; class Lepidosauria; order Squamata; family Elapidae; genus Hydrophis; species Hydrophis major. Next base: position 150,305,343 of record CM066328.1, on the reverse strand, counting down.
TGTGGCTACCTGGAGTACAAGTCCTTCAGATGGTCAATCATACCCTCATGACTCCTTCTTGAAATATCTGAACGCTGATACTTTATATAGGGTTAGTTTTGAAGGTTATTCGGAAGCTTCAGCTGATCCAGAATGCAGGGATTTGATTCTTGATTAATGTAGCAAAAAGGACTATATGATGCCTGTTCTCTGGGTGCTGCACTGGATTCCCGTATGCTTCTAAGTGCAATTCAAAGTGCTGGTTTTAATCTTTAAAGCCTTGGCACTGAGATATCTACAGGAAAGTCTTACATGACCAGTTTTGATCTACCTAATAAATCCTGGAAGCACCTACTAATGTTCCTTTCCAATGAAAGGGTTGCAGGTGGACAGGCATTGATTTTCAGTTGTTGTACTTGCACTCTGGATTAGTCTCTTCCTGGAAATTCAATCAGCTTTCACTTTGTTAACTTGGAACACATTTGGGGTATGACCATTATTTTTATTGGTTCTGTAATTGTTTATATGTTTACTGCTGACTGCTTACCTTCATTTGTTTTATGGATATTTTATTGTGCTGTTTTGTACTTTAATTTTTATTTCTATTATACCATGGATAGTTTATTGTATTGATTATCAATGTCCTATAAACTTATGAAAATGTCCTTGATTGTGGGAGCATAAACAAGTAAGGATTTTGGAGCCTAAAGGAGAGGAGATTGATGTCAAATACCGAGTGAACTATGACACATATTTGCTAACCTTGTATCAATTTGTCACAAGGTACAATATATAGAGATTCTGAGGAAATGATTGGAATTCAGTACAAAATGGCACTCCGATATTTTTTTTAAATTGAAGAAAACAGACACAAGCAAAATATTTCAGTTCTTATGTCTGCAGCCATAACTAATTGCATTGCATACCACTGTGAATTATTTATCCTTTCTCCCTAGTGTCAGTTGATACAATAGGAAAACTGATTGTCTTTAAAATACACCAAAACAATTTTTTAAATTGAGAATTTAAGATTTCAACATAAAAAGTAAAACTACTCTAAGCCGCTCTAATCTAAACAGGTCATGATATAGGCTTAATATATGTGTACATTATTCCTAACCCTTCCTTGTTTAGAGCCAAGGAAGGACTTATTGAATCTCTGTCTCAGATAATTTGGCAACTGCCCTTTTTCTAGCTAATGTCAACTTTTTGTCAGCTTCTGGAAACCCACTATACTCTCTGCATTGTCAAAAGGATTGTTTTGCTGTCTTTAAGCATTCCAGCCCCCTAGCAGAGATTAAACCAAAATTAACAATAGACCAATAATCAAGAAGTAGACAAGAGCCCAATCAAGGAATTATCAACTAAGACAAACAAGCAAACAATAAACAACAGCCAATTAAGGAACCATCAAAAACATTCACACTAACATTGACAGAGCAAGCCACTAGTATATAAAAAGAGAGAAATCCACTCCCTTTCTAGCACTGATGATGCTACCCCTAGGTGATGAGTCAGTAGGGAAACATAGCGAGTACAGGCATGTCACAAAGTTACTTTTCAAATATTAACATTTACAATATAGAATTGTCAGGATAATGGAGTGGAATATTATTTATAAAATAATGTAATAAATATATTTTTCTCAGATATTTAGGCAATTATAATGTATTGCAATTTCCAAAACTAAACAAAGCTAAACAATAACAAACAGGATTGTAACCAAATTGTTAAGTCCTGGACATGGGCACAAGGAACGGAGACGAGGCATCGAACGGTGACTTCCACTCTTTATTGAACAGAAAGAACAGAGCAACTACTTGGGCAGCAGCAGCTCTTTTATAGACCTGGCTGCTGTCAAAACAACCAATGATTCGAGCTTACCGCTTTCACAAGCATCCAATCAGGGGGCCCTGTTAACAGCCAATCAGACTGGCCAAAACTGACCAATCACAACTTGCTATTCACGGGCCAATGAGAAGTGCAGGATTATAAGCCTGCTGTGAAGTAAAGTTGTTTAGGGTTGTATCGCTGTATTGGCTTAGTCCATAACACCCCTCCCCCCTAGGTTCCATCTGAGGGGTGGGGTGACGTACTCTCATAAATAGGCAGGTCGCTTCACCTGTCTGCTTGACCTGCACGGTTCCACAGGTTTCTGTCCTGAGTCTGGTTCCGGTGGGCTGTTAGCTAGGTTGGATGGTAAAAATTGTGGCCCTGGGCTGCTTTCCCTGCTTATGCCAGTGCTGTCTTCCAGGCTCCCTGGATCTGTTTCCATCGCAGTGGTGTCATGTGGCGAGGCCACTCCCTGGCTCGGTTCTCCTCCTGATGGTGAGTATCCTCTGTTTGGTTGTGTAGGCTGTTGGGTTTCGATTATCATTTCTTCTTCGGCCTCCTCAATGTTCCCTCCCCCCCCCCCAGCTAGAGGTTCCAGGGCTGAGATGGGACAAGGTGCTAGTCTGGAATGGAATTGGTCTAAGTGGCATTTCCACATCTTACCATCTGCAGTTTGTAGGCGATAGGATCGGGGTCCCATAAATTGCATTATGGTAGTGGGGACCCACAGTGGGTCGTCTGAGAAGCTTTTTGCAAACATGAGGTCACCTTCCTGGAATGCCTGACACTTGCTACTGGATCCCGGGGGTTGTTCCGGTGTATAGTTTGGGTGAAGGTGATCAAGATACGAGCGAAGTTTCCGGTCCATCAGGAGTTCAGCTGGGGTCTTGTTCGTGGTACTGTTTGGGGTTATGTGCTGGAGGAGAAGCATCCGGTTTATTTTGTTGTCAATGTCGCCATGGTCCATTTTGTGCAAGGTCTATTTTACAAATTGAACCATTCGCTCAGCCCTACCATTGGCCGCAGGGTGAGCTTGCGATGTTAAGGCATGGCGGATGCCCTGATCTGCCAGGTACTGTTCGAATGGCAGGGCAGTGAATTGGGGGCCATTATCGGAGACCAGGATATCCGGAAATCCGTGGGTAGCGAATAGTTTATTCAGCTTTTTAATGACTGCCTCTGTAGTGGTGCTTTTCATCTTGTGAATTTCGAGCCAGTTTGAATAGGCATCCATTGTTAGGAGGAAAGTGTGTCCTCTTGTGGGTCCCGCAAAATCGATGTGGATACAAGACCAAGGACCTCGAGGCGTTTCCCACTGAGTTGGGGGAGATTTTGGAGGAGTGGAGCGAATCTCCTGGCATTTGCTGCATTTTTCTACCCAGATCTCTATCTGTTTGTCTAAGCCAGGCCACCTTGTGTAACTCCTGGCCAATGCCTTCATCCGCACGATGCCTGGATATCCATCGTGCAACATTTTCAACACCCTATATTGCAATTTCTCTGGGACTATGACTCTGTCTCCCCACACAATGCAGCCTTTCTGGGAGAATAGCTCTGTTTGACGATTTCTAAATGGCTTGAATGTGTCATTGGTTGTGTTGATTGGCCAACCCCGTTCTACGAAGCTGAGGACTCATGCCAGAACAGGGTCCTTTTTTGTTTCTAAGGTGATGTCTCGAGCAGTTAGCGGCGGCAATTTGAGGGTTTCGATTTGCAATATGGCTAAGGTTGGAGCTAGGTCCTCTATGATGTCTGGTAGTGGACAGCGGCTCAAAGCGTCAGCGTGGGAAATGGTTTTCCCCAGGCGGTGTTGCAATTGGTAATCGTAGGCGGCTAAAAATTCTGACCAACGTGTCATTCTTGGTGATAAGATATGGGGAGTTGGTTTGTTACCTGCCAAAATACCAAGTAGCGGCTTGTGGTCTGTAATTATGGTAAAGGGTCTCCCATACACATATTCATGGAAATGTTTAATTGTGGATATAATAGCGAGAGCCTCTTTATCGAGTTGACTATAGTTCCTTTCGGTTTTCGACAAAGTTCTCGAAAAGAACGCAATAGATGCCTCATTCCCATTTGGTAGGACATGGCTTAAAATGGCTCCCACTCCAAATGGTGAGGCCATTAAAGGTAGAGTCTCGTTGTATTGCATTAATACAGCATCGGAGATTAAGAGGTCTTTTACCTCTTGGAATGCTCTCTCTTCACACCGTCCCCAGACCCAGGAAGCTTTTTTGTCAAGAAGTCTATGTAGGGGTTCGGCTATAGTTGCCTTCTGGGGCAAGAAGATGTTATAAAAGTTAATGAGTCCCAGGAAGGCTTGGAGGTCTGTCTTATTCCTAGGTCTCGGGACGTTTTTGATTGCGGTTAGTTTTTTTCCGGTGGGGTGGATTCCCTGTCTGTCGAGAACTCCACTCTCTCCTACAAAGTTGACACTTGTCCCTTTTTACCTTCAGACCAGCGTCTTTAAATTTCTGAAGAACTTTTCTGAGTCATTGTACTAATAACTCTTTAGTGGGGGCAGCTATTAGGACATCGTCAAAATAAGGCACGACGCCTTTTATGCCTTGTAATAGTCTCTCCATTAAACTTTGGAAAATGCCAGGCGCCATGCTTACTCCATATTGGAGTCTATTGCACTTGAAAGTGCCTCTATGTGTAACTATTGTCTGGTCTTCTGCAGTTGTCGCATCTACAGGTAGTTGCTGGTATGCCTGAGCTAAGTCCAATTTCGCAAATATTTTTCCGCTACCCAGGGAATGAAGAAGGTGTTGAACCACCGGTATTGGATAAGTGCTCTGTTGAAGAGCATGATTTAGGGTGGCCCAGTAATCCCCACTAATTCTTAACGAACCATCTGGCTTCATGGGGGTTACTATTGGAGTTTCCCAGCGGGCATGGTCAATCGGTTCCAATACGCCCTGGGCTATCAGTTTATCTAGCTGCTCGTTGATTTTTGGTTTTAATGCAAAAGATACCCAATGAGGTTTAAGCCAAATGGGAGCTACATCGGGGCTAAAATTAAATGATATAGGCGTCCCCTTGTACTTGCCTAATGTCCCTGCGAACACATCCTGGAATTCCTGGATGAGAGCCTCTTCCCAGTTGTCGCTTCTGGTTTGGTGTATGCCAGCTAGTTCAATCCCGAGTGGAGCAATCCACTGTAACCCTAACAAACTGGGTCAGTCACGATCAACGACAGTCAGGGGAAGCATCGCTGTGCGGTCCTTGAAGGATACTTGGACGTGGCTGTAACCGACAACAGGAATTCTGTTTCCCTGGTAGTCTTTCAGGATGATTTGTTGCGTGCTGAGGTCCTGGCGGCAGATGTCAGGGATCAGCTGTTTGAGGGTTTTCCAGGATACCATCGATAGGGATGATCCCGAATTGACTTCCATCACGCACGGTCGATTCTCAATAGTAACCTTTACGCGGATCTTTCTTGCATCGAACGATGAAGCGTGGCCGATAATAATGGTTTGGTGGGCCTCTTCTTGTCTCATTGAAGAGGCAGGTGCTCAATTTCTGTAGTAGTAGTGGTTGTTCCATTGGTGGTTCAGATGGTCCTGGTTCTCAGGAGGTTTGCTTGTCTCCTGACGGAGGTTGTTCTCCCTTCAGCTGGGACTGGACTCTCACTTGCTTCTGCAGACTTTTGTGATGTGGCCTCTTTTTCCGCAAGTACGGCAGAGTGCGTCGAGGAATTTGCAGTCCGATCGTGGGTGGTTTGCCCCGCAACCAGCACATTGGCGTGGACGTCTCTGGTTTCTTTGCTCTCGTTCCGAGCGGAGCCGGTTGACCTCCTCTTCCTCACTGTCTGAGGATGACTCGAGGTCTTCATGGTGGGTAGTGGTAGCGTGCTTCTCAGTGACAAGTGGGATCTCATTAGCGAGTTGGCGAAGCAGTGCGTTCACTTGGCCCATTCAAGCAGCTGACTTCCTGGTTGCTTCTGTGGCAGTAGTGTCGGCGATGACATCTGTAAGGCTGATGTCACCTTTTGCCATCAGTTTACTCTGCACGTGTGGTGCATTTAATCCCAGAACTATGCGGTCTCTTAGGGCTTCCTCTAAGTTTGCAAAACCACAAAGGCCTCCTAGGTTCCTGAGGTCGGCTACAAAATTTCCAAAGCTCTCGTCCTTCCATTGGTCCCTCTGGTAAAATTCGTGTCTTCGTATCAGTGGAGGTACTTTGGGTGCATAATGGGCCCGGAGGATTGGGGCAAGGGTATCCCAATCCATGGTCTTCACTTCCGCCATTTTTGCCAGTGCTTTAGCCATTTTGAAAATGGCGGGGCCGCAATGAGTCAGGAACACCGCTCGTTTCTTGCCAGGTATAGCATCTTTTAAATTGTTGGTCTCCAGGAACATCTGGAAGCGATCTATATATGAGTCCCAGTCTTCGGTTGCTGGGTCAAATGGAGCAGGTGGTATGGCGCCGCTGGTCATCTTGCCGTTTGTTGTGTGCGCTCTTTCGCCACGTGCTCTGTCTTGTTCGATGCGTACTTAGTCAGCTCTATCGTCTCCGCATCCCATCCTCATCGCCAGTGTTAAGTCCTGGGCAAGGAACGGATATGAGGCATCGAACGGTGATTTCAACTCTTTATTGAACAGAAAGAACAGAGCAAATACTTGGGCAGCAGCAGCTCTTTTATAGAGCTGGCTGCTGTCAAAACAACCAATGATTCGAACTTACCGCTTTCACAAGCATCCAATCAGGGGGGCCCGTTAACAGCCAATCAGACTGGCGAAAAACAACCAATCACAACTCGCTATTCACGGACCAATGAGAAGTGCAGGATTACAAGCCTGCTGTGAAGTAAAGCTGTTTAGGGTTGTATCGTTGCATTGGCTTAATCCATAACACAAATGGCACCTCAATTTATGCTAAACAAATGTACAGTTAATAAGGTCTAGCCACAAGATCCGCCATGCTAGATCAGGTGTGTCAAACTCAATTTCACTGAGGGCTCCCTCAGGATTGGGTTTGACCTTGGGAGATTGGGGTGGGCATGGCCAGAGTGGGTGTGGCCAGCTTGATGTCACTTGTGTCAGGGGTGCCTGTGGAGGCCCGAGTGCTCAGCCAGCAAAAACAGGCTCCTGAGCTCTGTTTTTGGCAGCGACAGCTTCCTGCAATCCTCTGCCAGTGAAAACAAAGCTCAGGAGGGGCACCTGTGGCCTTCACAAACTCCATTTTTGGCTGCAACTGCCTTCTGCAAGCTCCCAAGCTCCATTTTCATTGGCAGAGGCTCCATAGACAAGTCTTTGCTGTTTCCAAGGCAGCCCCATGGGCCAGAATTAAGCAGAACTTGAGTTTGACACCTCTGTGATAGTTTAATAATGGAATGGTTGCCTAATGTTTGGTTCTATATAATCACTTATAAGAAATGTTTGCATCAGCTGACTCAACACAATCAGGTATTTTTCTGTTCAAGTCTAAATGGTATAATCATGATCTTTCTGTCCTGTAGAAGAAAAGTATAATGTACTTAGCATAATAGTTGAGATGAAACCTAGGCAGTGACATGAATGAAACAAAGACGAAGCAAAAGCCAAGACATCAAGATATAAATCAGGATAATAAATATGAGAAAATAGACTCAACTAGGGGTGATATAACAGGATAGCTAGGAGAAGGCAGATATTTTCCAGTAATCTGATTGTGATCTTAAAATATAAATATACAATACTGGTACCTGCTCCCTTTTTAATTTCAGGATGATTTTCTTCTTCAGCATCATCATTTTTCTCTGCTAAGCTAAATTTTGGGGCTCTAGTTGTCACTGTCAGTATATGTATGTCTTTGCTCCCTTGAAAACATTAAGAGACTTCCCTCTTCAGGTCAGAGAAAAACCCACCAGGATCTTGCTTAGCTGTTCTTATAATTGATAGCAGTGCTGACTGAGCTTCTTTCTCCGATTCAAACTGTCTCTGGCCAAAGCTGAAAGTCTCCAGATTATCATCAGATGTTCTCTGAAACCACACTATTTCCCAAATAGCTTTTTTCTCCTTGTTCAATTTGTCTAAATCAATCTGATTCATGTTATAAAAGGTTGACTAAATAGTTCAACATAACAGGAGGTCTTTGTTTGATCTGATAAGTTCCACATCCAATACAACCAGAATTATATTATCAAGTTTCTCAGTTCTCTGGGTTTCTGAATTATGGGAAGGCTCCGTTTACAAGGCTCCTTTTACTAAGGAGAGCAAATATTAGGCTTTTCCTACAGTATTGTAATTGCAATCTATGACAAAAGCTTCTGTCAAAATTGCAAAACAAACAAACAGAACCCTGTGCTGGCTGAGATGTGCTCATGCTCTGTTGTTATTCACAACAATGTAAAATACCCATTGTTTTCATAGCACAAAAGGTAAATGAACAAAAATGACATCATAGATGGATTTTTTTTTAAAAGTGTCAGAATCTTCTTTTAAGGACTATACAGAAACTTGGAAAAAAGGGGCCCTTTAATGAAGAGCAGAGAAGTGCTGTGTTTGCAGGAGGTCCAAATAGCTTCATCCACACAATTTTTGAAATGTGCATTTGTTATTAGACTGCAGCACACTCTGATTTATTTGGTATACAGAGTTTCTGGTTGAGCATTGAGTATTTTCTGATTCTTCTGCTAATTTCAAAACATTATAGAAGATATAGAGATCTTGAAAGTGAAAAAGCAAACCAAATTAAATACCGTATATACTCGAGTATAAGTCAACCCGAATATAAGCCGAGGCATCTAATTTTACCACAAAAAACTGGGAAAACTTATTGACTCGAGTATAAGCCGAGGGTGGGAAATGCAGCAGCTACTGGTAAATTTCAAAAATAAAAATAGATAATAATAAAATTACATTAATTGAGGCATCAGTAGATTAAATGTTTTTGAATATTTATTTCAAAGAAAAACAGATTAATCAATTTGGGAAACGATCTCACTATCATGAAAGGTTTAATTGATTCACTAACCCAAAAGAAGATGACGATGACAGTGGGAGGCAGGAGTCACTCTCTCCCTTGCAAGAAAAAAGCAAGAGCCGTTCTTATGATATCTCTCTCTCTCTCTCTCCCCGTATTACAGTCAAGCCCTTTCCAGCACGCGCAATCTGCCGCCGCTGCTTTGCACCCTGCAAATGCAAAATCCCGGGGTTTTTGCTTTTGCAAGGTGCAAAGCGGTGGGGGCGGATCCCGCGTGCTGGAAAGGCCTTGACTGTATTACAGGGAGAGAGAGAGAGATCATAAGAACGGCTCTTGCTTTTTTCTTGCAAGGGAGAGAGTGACTCCTGCCTCCCACTGTCATCGACATCTTCTTTTGGGTTAGTGAATCAATTAATTTGGGAAATGATCTCACTATTATGAAAGTCAGTGTTCTCTGCCAGTGGGGCATTTGAAAGAAAATGCCCCACGGCATATCCATGCGCGTGTAAGGGGAATCAGAAATCCCCGCGTTCAATGCCTAGCACAGCAGAAGAGAAAACGCAGCTGTGAGCAAATTCTAGGAAAATGTGATTGATCAGAAGGAAGGAGGCAAAAGAGGGAGGGGTGGTGGTGGACGGAGGTCCCACTGGTATTTGTGAAACACTTGGTCGGCAGCGCTTAAAGTCAATGTCCTCGCTCCCACCTACCCAAAGCCACGAAGTCCCCCAATTGCGCAGCCCAGAATCGCCCTCCCCTCGGGGCAGCAATGATGCCCGGTATTTCCCGAGATGAAGCTCCGCCATGCAATGAAAGCGCCCTGGCTCTAGGCTCGCGGGTTCAGAAAACAACGCAAGGCGAGGTCGCTTCGGCTCCGCTCAGCTTCGTTTCCTAGCTGCTTTCAGTCTGCTCGGGAGGAGGGGGAGGAGGTGGTGGCGGCAGCTTGCATTGTTTTCTGAGCTCTAGGCCACCACCTCCTCCCCCTCCTCCCGAGTGGACTGAAAGCAGCTAGGAAATGAAGTTCAGCGGAGCCGAAGCGACCTCGCCTCGCATTGTTTTCTGAGCTCTAGGCTCCGCTGAGCTTCGTTTCCTAGCTGCTTTCAGTCCGCTCGGGAGGAGGGGGAGGAGGTGGTGGCGGCAGCTTGTGTTGTTTTCTGAGCTCTAGGCCACCACCTCCTCCCCCTCCTCCCGAGCGGACTGAAAGCAGCTAGGAAATGAAGTTCAGCGGAGCCGAAGCGACCTCGCCTCGCATTGTTTTCTGAGCTCTAGGCTCCGCTCAGCTTTGTTTCCTAGCTGCTTTCAGTCCACTCGGGGGGAGGAGGTGGTGGCGGCAGCTTGCGTTGTTTTCTGAGCTCTAGGCCACCACCTCCTCCCCCTCCTCCTGAGTGGACTGAAAGCAGCGAGGAAACGAAGCTCAGCGGAGCCGAAGTGACCTTGCCTCGCGTTGTTTTCTGAGCTCTAGGCTCCGCTCAGCTTCATTTCCTAGCTGCTTTCAGTCTGCTCAGGAGGAGGTGGAGGAGGTGGTGGTGGCAGCTTGCGTTGTTTTCTGAGCTCTAGGCCACCACCTCCTACCCCTCCTCCCGAGCAGACTGAAAGCAGCTAGGAAACGAAGCTCAGTGGAGCCGAAGCGACCTCGCCTCGCATTGTTTTCTGAGCCTAGAGCCAGGGTGCTTTCATTGCACGGTGGAACTTCTTGTCTCGGGAAACACCGGGCATCGTTGCTGCCCCCTGAGGGGAGGGCAATTCTGGGCTGCGCGATTGGGGGACTTCGTCGCTTTGGGTGGGTGGGTGGATGGGAGCGAGGATGGACGGAGTCCATGAAGTGGGGCTTGCTTGCAGGAAAGCGGCTGCCCAGCTCCGGAGCTCCACACCATTTTTTTTTCAGAGGGGAATCTGACTCGAGTATAAGCCTAGGGCGGTTTTGTCAGCACAAAGAATGGGCTGAAAAACTCAGCTTATACTCGAGTATATACGGTAAACACCCAGAAATGACTATGCAGTAATGATGGATTTGTTGGAAACTCTACAAATAAATGTAAACAGCTGAAGAGTGAGACTGCTTGGGAACATTTGACCATTTGTTTTTAGCAAGCAATGGCATAGGACTTGCTCTGGCAATCAGCATGGCCCTTTGAATAGATATTATCTGCCGGAGGGAATGTCCACTAAATGCAATGATTAACCATATTTAACCATATAAATATATAGTCTTGTGCAAGGACACCAACCTAAAATAATTTCAGGTTTTATATCTGTGCAGTTTTCTATCTATATCTCTGAAGTCCATTCTCCTTGAGGTGAAGACTCAGTTGCTCAAATTTCAGTTTTAAAAAGTATACATTTTAGCCATTACATGCTCATTGTTTGTACCCAATTCTGTTCCAAACTCAATTTTACAGTGTTCAAGTTTATGAATTCCTTTGTCTGCATTGGGTTCTGCAGATTCCTTTAGGATCTTTTGGGGGGAAAGATGAAGTTAAAGTTTTAAATAAAACTTAAGTACATTTGTGTCTCTGAGCCAGGTTCTATGTATTGATTACAACTGTTGTGTTAGGAACTAATCCATAGAATTATAAGGATTATAACTGACATTTCTCAATTTCAGAACATAGAAGGGCATTTTTTATCAATAGATATCGAAAGCAGAGGTTCGTTGGATTAACCATGTCTGTATAAACATATGGAAGAAGCAGATTTGGAATGCCTCAAAATAAAATTCCAACATTTTATTTGAAGCGTAGAATTTTCATTTTAACATGAGGAGTTACTCATTTGTGAAATTAGTTGTTATAATGCACAAGATATTGGAATAGGGAGGCTAAAAGGATTACCAAAGGCAATTAAATAGTAGTGCACAATTTAACATATGCAAGTTGTGAGTGATTCCTCCAAAATACAATGGAATTTATCTTTTTGCCAGATAGAGCCAGGCTCCCAGAATCTCCAAGCAAAAAATACTCATTGCTTTCTTTCAGACTAGAAACATAAAACCCATAGCCTGCAAGATTCCTCCATCCTTGCCTTTAACAGTGGTTGGTCTGATTAAAATTTATATCCTGTAGGGGAAAATACAATCCACTGTCAAAAATTTTCCTTGATGAAGCACAAATGAGCTCCGGGATCCTCATTTTCACTTTTTCTGCCAGGCCCATGATTTGCCTGCTTCCTATAAACTTCTCATCACCATACATTTATTTTCAGTTATTCTAGTAAACAATTCACTGCCACCTTACTGGGGCAAAACTCATTCCCATGAGGGATGGGAAGCATTTTTACATTTCTTTAACTCTTGCAAATTACTATCACTCGGGGAATCAAAGAGTTGTACTTCTATCAATGTTTGCTCTCTCTCTCTCTTTCTCTCTCCCTCCCTCCTTCCCTCTCTGTCTCTGTATGTCTCTCTGTCACTCTGTCTCTCTCTGTGTGTGTCTCTTAATTCTTATCATTCCATATTCCTAATAAGAATGCTGGAATGGCCCAAATAACAAGCTCTGTTCTTCTACCCGGAAGTAAAACAAAAATGAGAAAATAAAAACAGTGTCCTAGAGCCTTCCTACTTCATTGACATATTTTATTTAAATTCTTCAGTGATGAAAAATGATTTCTATAGAGAGATGGGAATGGAAGCACTATAAACACACATCCTTATGGATATCTTTGCAGTTCCTTGGTGACTGCAATTTACTTTCCCTGGAAACTTCTGGTCTCATTATTTGTGACCTTTAATGAGTTATTACGCAGCTAAAATGTTGAAGAAGTATTGTCCATGTACTCCACAGCCATTCCCACTGAGAGTTTTCTGTGGCACAGTGCAAACTGATTTTATGCAAAGACTAAGATATAATAAGGAGAGGGGTTCAGATAGGACTACCAGAAGACAAATTGTTTGTGTATCACAGTATTTAGCTTCAGCCTTCACTTTATTACAGCTAGCATTATTTAAAAATCTGTTCCAATTATCTGAAAGTTTTCTACCTGCATTTTTTTTTTAAAAAATGTAGTTATTTTGCTTCCTCATTTGCTCACTGTATTAGTTTTAGCCTTTTGATTACTCCATACTGCAGTTTTTCTGACTGCTTATACTTCCTGTTTTTTTTAAAAGTTCTATGTTTACTACTTTTAATTGAAGTGCAAGAAACTAGGGATGCTGTACACCACCAGAGAGGCAAATATATTGTAAAATAAATAAAAATATATTCACACAACCCTTTCTCTTTTTTCACTCAACTTATCAGCAGAGGACATGTAGGAATTCACCATGATAAATCTTAGAATTTACCAACAAGTTCTCTTCTTTGAAAAACATGAAATTAAACTTTGTAATCTTCCCCCAGCCCAGAATATTTAAAACTTTAGTAGAAACAAATGCCATTTCCAAAAAATAACTACAGAATCCATACTCCTTTTGCAGGTACTTGATTCCAGCCAATCCCTAGCTGGTTCAACATTTTAATTCTTAAGAATAGATAGTTCTACTCCATTTTAAAGCATGAACTGTGAAAAAATTTTTTGTTTCAGAATGATTAGTGAACATATAGATAATAGCACCCAGATTCAAAAATAAGTTTAAATAACACTAAAGCTATTAAATAGGGTACATTGGCCATCTTACAGAAAGGATTTACTCCACTTCTTTGTCTCTCAAAAGCTTTCTCTTTTCAGGAGGTGATAAAGAAAATAATGGAATGTGCAGAGATGAGTAGATTGACATTGGCAATTAGAGAGCAAGAAGAAAAAGAATTCTATAAAATATGGGATTTGTTTTATTAATGGTTAGATAGGAAAATGAAAGATATCAATAGAAATATAATATAATAGTAAATATATACAATAGTGAATATAATACAATAGTAATGATATGTTATAATTGATTATTATAGAAGAAATTATAATATGAACTTGAACTTGTAAAAATTGAAGTGGGTTTGAAAAGAATAATGTGAATTTGTAATTAAAGTCTAACGATGATGTAATGATAATATAATATGACATGGAAAGTTGAATAATATAATATAAATACAAATTTAAATTTAAGAAGGAAGGACTATTGATAATGTGTATAAGAGATATTTACCGACTGACACACTGTACAATTGAAAGGAGGTTTTATTTGTTGTTTTGTGTTTGTGTTTGTTTATGTTTGTTGTAAAAAATAAAAAAAATGGTTAAAAAAAAAGCTTTCTCTTCTTTATAAGTTACCCAAAGCAGTCACTGGCTCTCCAATAGTTTCATGTACAGTTTTTTCCCCCCATCTTTTTTTCATCCTGACTGCTGGGGAATCCTCCATTCTGGCCTATTTGATCCAATCCACTTTCTCCGCTTGGCTCTTAATAATTCAGTCCCTTCCGCATTAATCCACTGAGTAATATCTGGGTTGGTGAAAATGCTAGTTACTCTTTCTCTTTCTGATTCTGAGTTGACTGAATGTTTTTTAAATTCCTTTGTACTCCTACACCTCTCCAAAACTATCCCTCACCTTATCTTCCTTTTCAGGGGGTAGAATCCAGCTGCCACTGGAAGAAAAAAATCTTTAAAATCCTCTGAATTATTCTTATTTACTTCTCCCTTACTTAAGTGTAGCCCCTTTCTTTCTTACTTGACTTAATATTTTATCTCTTATTTCCTTCATCTTTTCAGGCTTCTTCTTTTCAAAGTTTTTTTATTCATTTTCTGCTTTTTCTCAGCCATCATTCAAGGATAAATGTCTCCATGCTTTCCTGGTGTTTATCTCTGTATCTCGCACTTGCAGCTCCATAGCTTTTTAAAAAAACCTATAGTTTTGAGTTTTGTTTCTCTCTCTTTATTCCTTGGGCTGACAAAGGACTCATCCTTCAGCAGAGGTACCTTATTTTGAATTTTTTACTGACTCAAATGACAGCAGCCATTTCATTTTCTCTTAATGTCTACCATTTTCCTCTCATTGAAAATCTCTGAGATGTCCACCAGCATCTGGAAAACCAAGTGTGGCTACTTTAAAAGGGCTTTCAAAGAGGAACTTTCCAATCCAATTTCAATAATTCACGTTGGAAGTATTTCAGATGATCCCTACAATAAGTTTTGGTTAAGAATCTGAGATAGTTCTTGGTTATGATTCAGATAGGTCTTGGTTTGGTCACCTTTTATTGAGGAGAATGATCGAGCAGGTAAGGAGGAGAACCTGAATAAATCATAACTCAAAAAGCAACTACAGATTTTGCTATTACATGATTACCGTTTATTAATCATGTTTTGGTTCAAAATATATAATTACTGATACTTATTGGACTTATTCCTTCTTGAAATGTTAGATAGATATTACTTTTAAAAAATATCTGATAATGATTCAATATCACCACACATAGACTTATATGATATAATTTGATATGGTCTTCCAAGGAAGGTGATTGAAGTACATAAAAATGTGTCCATAAATTAGGACTACCATACTTTAGCTTAAAAAATCTGGATAGACACTAGATGGCAGGAAAATAATAATCATGCACTCAAATGAATATAAATAAGCCACATAATAATAATCATGCACTCAAATGAATATAAATAAGCCACATAGGTTCTAACAGAGCTTCTATAATAAAGTATCAAGTGAACCCCTTCATTTGAAAATGCAATAATAATTTATAAAAATCATTTTGAAACTCTAAAGATATAAAATCAGTCCTGCTATAATCAACATGTTTATTGATTTATGATCTCTGCCTCACTATATCATGATTGTAATAATTGGCTGTCCATAGCAAACATCTTCCTCTACAGTAGACTTAACTTACTTTAAGGTAGAATTGCAGGAAATTTTAAGCATGTGGGGGAAATAAACTCCTTATCCTCTCCCTCCCAATTCTCTGGCTCAAAATAGAATTGGATGTTTTAGGCAGTCTATCTGGTATTATCTAGCATCAGCTAAGGTGGATAGTGCTGTCCATTTATAAAAGTTGAGGCAGGATCCAATTACCAATCTATTAATGTCAAACAGAGGAGATTACTCATTGCTGTTTGCCTCCGGCAGCAATATATCCTGGACAAACCCCATGAATATCTTAGGATAAATAATTTATCACTTATATTATAATATTATTTATATTTACTATGTCCACCCACTAGATAAAGAGTAAAGTACACTAGTAAAGTACACTGTTTTTACTAAAACAGATCAGCTGAGAGATCTACCTGGGGTTGTTCTGTGTCTTTTGAGACCAGACTAAAATATCATGGAACGTTTACAGCATTAATTTTCACACTATTCAAGGGAGATGATAAAGTAGTTGAGATTATGACTGAAAGGTGATATAACTTTAAAGAAATTGGAATGATTTAATTTGAGAGATGAACCTCATGAAGCATTAGAATCTGGAACGCAAAGTAGCTGAATGGAGTTTGACCTTCTATAGGTCAAATAAAACATTGTTATTCTCAATGGCTACTGTTTCCAGTAATGCAACATAAAAAAGTAATGAGAATATTAATTACATTACACAGACAAAAACTCTATTCCAATCAAATGCGTACTCAAATTCTTATTCAAGAACAAATGGACTTGTCAAGAATAAACAGGAAGCCATGAAAACAAAACACCTGCTATTCCTTTCTTACAGATGTGGCTGCAAATGGCCAGTGAGAAACAAAGCAAACTTTATCTAAGATGAATTATTTTCAAGCAAATTAATCACTTGGCACCAGACATCTAACCATTATTCACTAACAATAACATATCTCTTGTCTTAGAAAAAGTTGGCTCTGCTGATTGAATTCAGAATATCTTTCTTTTAAAATGTCTTCTCTGTGCTACATGTTCCCCTGTTTTCGAACAGAAATAATTTAAGATGATGATAGTGAATACTGAAAAGAATACGTGGATAAGTAATTCATCTTCATTAATAATGGAAGATGAAGCATTAGTGTCTCAGCAGCAGGAGCGTATACATCTTGGAATTCTGGAAGTAAACAGAAGTCTTCAAAAACTTTGTTAAGACTGACCAGGGGGAACCATTTAAATTACTACAGAACTGCATTCATGACAAAAAGGGAACATAGCTAAATTCAAGAAGCTCTATTGGTTCGTTGCATATGTGAGTTAAGGTAATGTAAATTGATTTAAATTTAGATTTATTTGTTGTTGTCCTGTGCTCACTTCTTTTTTAAAGTATAATACAGAAGGTCAAATGCACCAGTAAAAAAATACATATCTTTGTTGTAACAGGAACCACTATTTTGTTACTTCAATACTTTCACAGGAAGGCTGTAGATTCTTGTTACAATTAATACGATTATGATTTTACAAGCTTCTTTGAAATTGTGTTGTTGGTGTCACAGTGGATGTCATAGGCTTAAGAAGGCATATTTAAGTGTTTTAAGTGATTTTGATTAATAGTATTTTGATTTATAGTAACATAGTTCAGCTACAAGCATTTATATTATTGCAAAGGGTAGACCTTTGGGACCAACCCGTGTAACTCAGAGTTCATGGTGAAAGGAATTTCCAACTTACCAGTACTTTAAAAAGATAAAAAGGAAAGGACCCCACAATACTGGTAAAAGAAGATTGTTAAAAGATATTATTTTTCCTCCTATCTACCTGCTTATCCACACAGGACAAAAATCAAGTAGCTACATAGACTAGGTTTGCTATTTTCTGCTTTATACCCTCTCTACTATTATTTATTTTCATATTTTTTAAAGGTTAATATGATTCTGGTTTTTATAAGAGGAAAATAGGTCACAACTAAATGTCTCTTTTTGAAAGTGGGTTGTTTGTTCTGGTTCAAATTATATAAAAGAATCTCAAGTTCTGATTTTCTATTTATTCTTTTTATGGAATGTTATTCTATCATTATTCCATAATTCCAAATGGTATTTCTAATTGTGTGGATATATGTTCTAATTCTAATAATGCCACTTAATGGCTCCCAAATAGATCTTATCTCTGATACATTTTTGTGTGCTTATTGAGGTCTAACCATGTACTTATAAAACATATTGTTCTGTCCTTATTAGCATTCTTGAGATCCCCGCGCTTTGATTGGCCAAAGCGTGGGGCACTCTGATTGGTCAGGCGAGCCGCGCCGATTGGCTCGCTAAGAATCTCCCGCGATTGGTCCATTCGGATCGCGGGAGATTCAAAGCGGTGCCATTGGCCACGGCCGCCGCGGCTAAAAGAATAAAAGCCGCGAACTTTTTCCCTTTGCCCCAGTTCGGTTCCAACCTCAAATAAAGAGCATGATTTGAAGTCACCGACTCCTGGCATCATTTCGCGGACACAACACTGGCGACGAAGGTGGGATCCAGGCCCTGAACCAAACCACGTGTCTGACGGAAGCCAGACGAACCACCGCAATGGCGAAAATCGCACCCCCAGCACCCTTCAACCCCGCCACCGAGGACTGGGAATCGTACTCCGACCGATTCCGCATGTTCCTCGAGTGCAGCGACCTGAAGGACGCCACCGGCCCCATGAAGCGCGCCGTCTTCCTGACCCACTGCGGGACCGAGGTCTTCAAGATGGCCAAGGCGCTTGCCAAACCCGCCGATGCGACCACGATGGACTGGGACGTCCTCGAACCCATACTTCGGCGGCACTACACCCCAGAGGTACCCATCCTGATCCGACGCAACGAATTCTACCGTCGGGACCAGAGGTCGGGTGAGAGCTTCAGCGACTTCATCGCCGAGCTGCGGCGCCTAGGGGGGCTCTGCAAATTCGACAACCTGAATGACGCCCTGCGAGGCTGAATCATGTTCGGTTTGTGGGACCCCGTCCTCCAGAGCCGGCTGATGGCCAAGGGCAACATCAGCCTAGCAGACACCCTCACCACAGCCGCAGCCGCCGAAGCAACCCGAACTTCCGCCGACCGCATGCGCAGACCGAACACTGGGGACCGCAGTGGAAACAACAACCCGGCGAGGTCGACCGAGGCCCAACCCGAGACGACCACCCACCAGGACGACTTCCACTCGGCATCGGGCACTTCAGATGATGAGGAGGACATTCATCGCCTCCAGACAGGCCGCGACCCACGGAACCAGCGAGGTCATAAGTCGAGGACCAGCTGTGCCGGTTGCGGCGGCGACCACCCCAGGTTGGAATGCCGGTTTTCGAATCGATCTGCTGGCATTGCAACAAGAAGGGACACATCACCCGTGTCTGCCACCTAAAGAAGAATCGCAGCCCGGCACGATGGGACCAGAGCGACCGGAGGAGAGAGAGCACATCACCCCGGACCAGAGATCGCCCCTCGGACAACAGATGGGACCGGAACGGATGATCCCTGCGAGGCGGCGATAACCGGCGAAGAGAGGAGACCCATCAGACGGTCACCATCGGCCATGCCATCACCAATGACACCCGGAAGGTCCACGTGGAGGTAGGCATCGAGGGCCAGCCATGCAAAATGGAGGTGGACTCCGGGTCCTACCTCTCCATGATTGCATGGCATGAAATAAAGCTCTTGGTGCCTACCCTCCAAAGGAGGAACATAGACAGC
This sequence comes from Hydrophis major, assembly GCA_033807585.1. Lineage (NCBI taxonomy): Eukaryota > Metazoa > Chordata > Lepidosauria > Squamata > Elapidae > Hydrophis > Hydrophis major. Next base: position 150,286,150 of record CM066328.1, on the reverse strand, counting down.
CAGAGACTCATTGTAAAGGACTACCAGGGAAACCGCATCCCGGGAGTCAGAACCAAACATTTCAACATCACCTATAAAGGGCACACCAAAAGACTTCCCCTGACAATCGTCGACCGCGACCGCCCAAGCCTACTGGGACTGCAATGGTTCGCCCCGCTCGACATCGCACTCACGGGAGTCGATCACGTCACCGATGACAGTTGGGAGCAGCAACTGGCCCGGGAATTCCAAGAGGTCTTCGACGGAAACCTAGGCAAGTACCGAGGGCCCCTTATATCTTTCAACCTAGACCCAAACGTCCCCCCAAAATGCCTGAAACCAAGGCGGCTGCCATTCGCACTTAAACCCAAGATAGACGAGCAAATTGACAAGCTCGTCAAGCAAGGGGTCCTACAGCCCATAGACCACGCCCGGTGGGAGACCCCCATAGTCACCCCGATCAAGCCTGATGGGTCGGTGAGGATCTGTGGGGACTATAAGGCCACCCTAAATGGCGCGCTACAACAAAGCGCCTACCCCATCCCAGTAGTGCAACACCTACTGCACTCACTGGGAGGGGGCGAGGTTTTCGCCAAGCTCAACCTCGCCCAGGCTTACCAACAGTTGCCAGTCGACGAGCAAACGGCAGAAGCGCAAACCATAGTCACCCACCGGGGGGCATTCAAATGCAACCGACTCCAATTCGGAGTCAGCGTGGCACCGGGAATATTCCAAAGCCTAATGGAAAGACTACTGCAGGGCATGAAGGGGGTGGTACCTTACTTCGACGACGTCCTAGTGTCAGCAGCCAACCAAGCCGAACTAGAGGGTCGCCTAAGGGAGGTCCTAACCAAATTTAAAGAGACCGGCCTAAAAGTCAAGAGGGAGCAATGCAAGCTATGCACGGAACGGGTCGAATTCCTAGGATACCTCCTAGACCATCACGGCATTCACCCCACAAACAAAAAAATCAAGGCCATCAAAGAAGCCCCCACACCCAAGTCCAAGACGGAACTACAGGCATTCCTGGGGCTACTGAACTTTTACAATGTTTTCCTGCCCCAAAAGGTGACGGCGGCGGAGCCCTTGCATAGGCTCCTGGACAAGGCGGCGACCTGGACTTGGGGGAAACGCGAGCAAGCCGCCTTCCAAAGAACAAAGGACCTCCTCACTTCGGACGCCGTCCTCATACAATATAACGAGACCCTACCTCTGGCCGTCACATGCGACGCATCACCCTTCGGCGTCGGCGCTGTCCTCAGCCATACCCTCCCCGACGGAAAAGAAGCCCCCATCGCGTTCTTTTCAAGGACCCTCACCAAACCGGAGCGGAACTATAGCCAGCTGGACAAAGAGGCTCTGGCTATCGTTGCCGCCGTAAAACGATTCCACGAGTATCTCTACGGCCGGACTTTCACCATCATAACCGACCACAAGCCGCTGCTGGGAATCCTTGCAGGAAACCGGGCCACCCCGAACATTCTGTCTCCCCGAATGACAAGGTGGTCCGAGTTCCTGGCAGCCTACAACTACGGACTCATACACAGATCGGGTAAGATGATCTCCCATGCAGACGCCTTTAGCCGCTCACCGCTACCAGAACCTGACACCGACCCAGCACCCACAACGACCACCCTCAGCATAGAGACTCTACCCAACCTGCCCATAACCACGTCAGACATTGCCCGAGAGACTAATAAAGACAAACATCTGGCGCGGGTGTTGCATTGGGTAGAGAAAGGGTGGCCGGAAAGGGACAACGACGAGTCCGTCAAAACGATCCGAAACCGCCAAACGGAACTCTCGCTATTAAAAGGGTGCATACTATGGGGGGACAGGGTGGTCATTCCAGAAAAGCTACAAGGGAAGGTTCTGGAACTGCTACATGAGGGGCACCCTGGCATCGTTAGGACTAAAGCCCTGGCCAGAAGTTACACTTGGTGTCCAGGGATGGACAAACAAATTGAGGCCTGGGTAGCAAGGTGCCAATGATGCCAGGAAACTAGGTCAAGCCCACCCACAGCACCCGTCCTAGAGTGGGAAACCCCAAGGGGACCTTGGTCTAGGATTCACATAGACTTCGCTGGGCCCACAAAAGGACACACCTTCCTCATAACAGTTGACACTTACTCCAACTGGCTGGAGGTAAGCAACATGAGGCGACAACCACGGAGGCCGTGATCAAGGAACTCTGCAAACTCTTTGCAACACACGGCCTCCCAGACGTCGTCGTTTCCGACAACGGGCCCCAATTCACCTCGCTGGAATTCGAAAAATTCCTAGCGGAAAGGGGCATCCGCCACGCGCTGACAGCACCGGCGCACCCGGCGGCAAACGGTAAGGCGGAACGGATGGTCCAATTCACTAAGAAGACCATCCGGAAAATAGACCACGGGGAGATCCAGGAGAAAATTAAGAAACTACTCTTCACCCAACACATAACCCCAAATACCACAACCAATAAGAGCCCAGCCAAAATATTAATGGGCAGGAAACTAAGGTCCCCACTCGACAGGTTACACCCCACGTATAACCCGGAGAAGCCCCCAGTCTCAAACAGCAAACACCGAACCTTCGCACCCAGCGACCCCGTATACGCGAGAAACCTGACGGGAGACCCACTATGGATACCAGCCATCATCACACAAATAACAGGCCCACACTCGTACCGGCTACAAACAGCAGACGGACGAGCGTGGAAACGCCACATCGACCAACTAAGGTCGAGGACTACCAACCAAGAGACCGCCGATGCACAGACAGCCGAAACCAACCCCCACAACACAAAACAAGGGGGGAGGGAATACTCAGGGAACCAAAACCAAAGAAAAATAAACCAGCCGTACTTACCGGAAAGCAGCCATCACGACCCCTCACCAGGAAGAGACAGCCAGGCCAGCTCGACCGACCCGGGAAGACCGAGCGGGAGCAGCGAAACCCGCAGCTCAACCAACCTGGGAGGCCCAAGAGGGATCTACGGAGAGCGGCCTGGCCCAATCGACCAGCCGGTTCCCACGACAGCAGCAGGAGCAGCAGAGATCCCGACCGAACCAGCCGGGATCCAACCTATGACTGAGCTGTGCAGGTCAAGTAGGCTCAGACGGAGCCCCGCCTACCTTCGTGACTACGCGACGTAAGGACTGAACCAAGAGGGGAGGGGTGTTCTGTCCTTATTAGCATTCTTGAGATCCCCACGCTTTGATTGGCCAAAGCGCGGGGCACTCTGATTGGTCAGGTGAGCCGTGCCGATTGGCTCGCTAAGAATCTCCCGCGATTGGTCTATTCGGATCGCGGGGGATTCAAAGCGGTGCCATTGGCCGCGGCCACCGCGGCTAAAAGAATAAAAGCCATGATCTTTTTCCCTTTGCCCCAGTTCGGTTCCAACCTCAAATAAAGAGCATGATTTGAAGTCACTGACTCCTGGCATCATTTTGCGGACACAACACATATAATCTGCAAAGATCTCTGAATGTTCTTCAAGAAACAAAAAACTGATCCAGAAGACAGCTTAACAGCCCAACTCTATAAATGGGGAAAGAAAAACATTTTTATAAATTGTAAGAAATCAATATTACAACTTTCTGTGAACTACAAATGTAATATTTGTGTTCTTCCAATATTCATGCTTCAGAAGCACGAAACCCTTCCAGCTAGCTGGCATCAAATTTAATATTAAACCTCTTTTATATTTTTATGTAAGTGCTGGTTGGTGTCACATGCTGTTTGCTGGAGAACATAATGCCCACTAACAGTATAAAACGTTGTTCATCCTTAAAATAATTCTTGGAAATTCAAATGTCTCTGAGCTCCACAGTCTTAAAATGGCTGGCTGTTTACTATTTAAACAAAACCTTTGCTTTCCTTCAGATTAATTTCTTTCTCTCATACATATTTTCTTAGAAAGCTTATTGCCACAAGATGCTGATAATGCATACTCATTGGAATTTGATACCCTGCCAAGTTGTCACTAAAAGGCTTCCAGATCACTTAGTTAGAAGTTTGAAATAATGTTTCCAACCACAACAGGCAAAATGGCTCCCCAGCAAGTAATAGTAATGAGTAATAATAAAAGAGAGTACCAACTGGAATCTTGAAGCACCTTCACTCTTGGTAATAAACAAAACTGAGAAGAGATCAGTAAGTACTCTATTTGGAAGGCTGATACTTCGTTAACTCAAAGTGTGTTTAAAAATTAATCAATCTCACTACAAGCATTCTTGTGGGGGACTAAGGAATGAAAGGTAGGAGACCGTTACTAAGAACTTGACAAAATGAAACTCCACGGTTTTTCTAAGTGATCAGCATATCAACTATTATCCCCCACATCACTGCTCTAGTGTTTAGATGCATGAGCATATAATACAATTTATTGAGGAAGATACCCTAAGAATTCTTACCCAGTAGAACTTTCTTCAAAGTAAATAGGTCTAGGGCTGCATTGTTGGATGCAATGCCTTTTTTGTAACCCACTTAAGGATTTGTTCCTATTTTACTGAAGAACAACATTAACTTTTGAAACTTGCCAGTAAGAAATCTGAATGAAATGCATGGATTCACCAACAAAAAAGTCAGTGAATGTTTAAAAAGTCAACCAAGTCATTATATTTTAAACTTTAAAAAAATAGCAGTAATCCTGATGACTTTAACTGAAAGAAGGAAAATGAGGAGAGGAAAGAAAGAGAAATATAAAAAAATAAAATAGGCTTCCAACAACTCTATAAATTAAAACCAAATGAAAAATGAACAATAACTTTTCAAGGTCAATACATTTTCTGTAAATGTAGTGGGCAGTTGTGATATCAAAATAAATACTCTGCTCATCATATGGGATGGGTGCCTTACACTAGTGGTTTTAGAAAAAAGATACGAAGCTGGAGATTACCAATTTTTCTTATATTATCAAAAGCAGATCTAACTTCTAAACAGCAAAATATTTAAAGGTTACTTTCTTTAATCCTTTTAAACAAAACCTAGTAAGATACTCAAGGATATTACAATCACATCCTTCAGGTGACAATAATTTGTGAATAGCTCAGATGGTTCATGGGCATTCTATTCCTCTGAGCATTTGACTGTTGCTTGGATTTTCTATATACAGAATCAGGAAAAAAAAAAGAGAGAGAGAGAGAGAACTTTCCTGTTCTCCTGAAGTGTAGTAGGAAGGAAACTATCTGGTAAGGGCAGAAAATTGGCCAAGGTGGGCATGGCCTAATTGGCCTCCTACAACATGGCAGGGGGGTTGCCTTCCCCAGGCTCTGGAGGTTTTCCTTGAGCCTCTGGGAGGGTGAACATGGCCTCTTGGGGCTGCAGAAGCTCTGTGCAAGCAGGAAACGGGTCCATTTCTGGCCTTCCTGAACTTCTGGGAGGCCCATTTTTCACCCTCCCCGAGCCTTTGTGCACTCTCTGCACTTACCTGCACTTACCTGCATCCAAAATAGGCTGCATGGGGACTCCTGGGAGGTGAGGGATGGGTTGGGCAGGGCCAGCCAGGAGTGGTATTTGGGGGTTCTCTGAACTGCACAGAATCTTAGTTAGGGGCCCTGCAAACCCCCAGCAGCCCACCCCTGGGTAAGGGTATAAGGATTGTCTCAGAATTGTGACATCAAAGTGATTCAGAAGCATCCTGTTTGATTTCATGGTTTCATTCAAATTGTTGATTTAATTGGAAAACTCAGTTTGTCTCAAGAGTTTTGATCAGCAGCAAAGCTCCTCTTAAACTGAATTTGAAAGTTGTTGAGAGTATGAATACATTCAAGTAATTTTCTAAGTAGGGATGTCTTTCAGGACATTATTTTTTTAAAAAAAAACAACCTCAGGGTACCCTACAGGTTTGGGATTTTCCAATTGTTTCCTCTCCAATTACTCACCAAGTGTGACTTACTTAACTTTACAAGAATAACCAAAACCTGAAGAAACTGCCTAGTGGTGGGATTCAAATATTTTACTACCAGTTCTGTGGGCATGGCTTGGTGGGCGTGGCAGGGGAAGGATACTGTAAAATCTCCAGTCAGAAGTGATATTTGCCAGTTCTCCAAACTACTTAAAATTTCTGCTACCGGTTCTCCAGAAGTGGTCAGAACCTGCTGAATACCACCTCTGAAACTGCCTGCAAGTCAAATCTAATCCCCAAAGTGAAGCTTTGCAGAGCCCTACTAGTTTGGCTCTTGATGAAACAAAAGAGTCCTTGTTTTTTTTTTTTTTTCTCCAGTCCTATCTCCTGCTTTCGAACTGCTGAATGGCTCCAAGGAGACTCTTCTCAGCAGGCCAATTTGGGAGAAGACTACTTCCAATTTATTTATTATCTATTTAATAGATAATATAAACAGTTGGATTCAGAATTGGACTCATTTTCAGGGTAACCTCTTTGCAGGAAAATTAATGATAGGGCTGCTCTTAGTGTTGAGTGCAATAAGAAGTCCAATGCTGGGGGATTAGGAATATTCTTAATTTTATGCATCATGCACAAATTTGCTTCCATCTGGCTTTTGCACTTTAAAGTTATGTTGGACAGCAAAGCAGTTTGACCTGGGCTGACAATTAACAAAATCCTAAAAAACATATAATTAATGGTCTTTACATAATAAAGCTTAAGATGTCAGAATCCTAATCAGATGAACGTATCAAGAAAACTATGCAGATTAAGTACGAAGGAAACTTCTCATGTATTCAACAGGTTTTAAGAAAATAAAGACTTTCTGAAGTAATTTCAAAAAACAATTAACCAGTTACACCAGAGGTGGTATTCAGCAGGTTCTGACCAGTTCTGGAGAACTGATAGCGGAAATTTTGAGTAGTTTGGAGAATGGGCAAATACCACCTCTGACTGGAGATTTTACAGTATCCTTCCCCTGCCACACCCACCAAGCTAAACCCACAGAACCGGTAGTAAAACAACTTGAATCCACCACTGAGTCACACCTTCCGAGAAAAAGTCTGCTTTGCAACATAAGTTAAGAAAGTTAACAGATGTGTTTGTGGATACTGTGATACTGCAGCCAGATTTTCTATGCTTAAGGTAGTTGGCAGCCTAAAAAGCAACATTTGTTGTATGTATATATACCACAGGAATGTCAGCATAGCATGGGTACATTTAAATTGCACAAAACACCTGCTCGCCTATTGATTTCTCAGGGAAGAAATCAGAAGCAATTAGACAAAATTAGGTGAAGATAGAGGTGCATAATGGTTTATTTTATGTTCTCCCATCTGAAGATAAAGCTATCAAAGCAGTGACTCTCTCTTTTGATACTTCAGACAGGTGAATGGAAGAAATAGCTTTTTTTAAAGAAAAGGCTTCCATCACCCAAGCCTTTCAGTATATTCTTTGTTGGGTATCATCCTGCAAAATAAAAAGGTAATTGTTATTTTGGTAACAAGGTATGCTTTCAAATTGCCATATTGAATGGACTCTTCTTCAAATAATTTTTGCATCTAGACATAAAGCTAATGGGGTTTGGGGAGATCTCTATTGATCATGGTTTCTATGAAACATGAAATGCAATGTGAGCCAAAAGCATTGAGACTATTTAAAAGGGAAAAAGAGACGCAAGTGGAATTGAAGAAGGGCAAGAGGGAGATAGAAAATGGAAAATTCTACTTCATCAAATTAACAGGTGTGTGAACTATACTTTGCAGAATGGAACTATTATACTGCAAATGACTCACTACATTTTTAATTCTCCCACTTCTTCCTTTCCCATTCTAACTTCCACACAGAGCATTTAAAAAGATAATGTTGATGATTTTAGTTATAAGAAAAATGTGTCTCAAGAGAGAAAAAATGTGTCACTAGTATTATATTCCTACACAACTGAAAAAACATTTCCACGAATGTCCCATGCAGAGTTGCTAAATCCCACTCTTTTAACTAGTTAGCCTTCTTGAACTCGGGAAGTTAAAACTCACAGAAACCCTCTATATGTTTTGGACTCATCCATCAAACTCACGCAGTAGCAGAAAACTGTGGCATCTTTAATCTAAATTATTTTAATGACATGAGGTTTAAGCATTACTTGGACTTTAGTCAAACTATAAAGCTCTCCCCAAGAATGACAGAGACCATGAAAGTAATTTGCTATCAGTGAATTTGTTCTCCAAATATATGGAAGGAACACATAAAGCTTTCTACCAAAAGCATGTACAGGAAACCAAAAAGCTTTTTCCATCTCAAAATTTCACTTTGCTGAAAATTTGTTGGGTGGATCTTATTGTCCAGAATATGTGGCTATGGTTAGTAAAATCATATTATGATGAGTTAAAAGTTATTTTGTGAAGCCGTTCTAAAGATATGTGTCCTAAAAAGTCTAAGGCCTTAAAAGACTATAATCCAAATCTCTTTTTAATTTTAGATCCTCTTAGGGTTTTGGGTTTTTTTTTGCAAAAGAGTCAATTAAGGATGCATTTTAATTACAAATTTATAACTTAAATTTCTAATGAATTGGTGGTTTATCAACAAATTCAAAGAGAAATCATTAAGAGATTGTATGAACCATTCAGAGGTTGTACTAAAGTGGAAGTTTTACAATATTATGGTGGAATATTTGCTTTGTATACAGAAATCCTGACATTTCCAGAGTTAGAAAATATCTGGAACTCTGAAGACCAGTCACCTATCAGTCAGTTTAGTAAAGATAATTCTGGAAAATGGGCCTGTTTCCGGATTCCGGTGGGCCTCCAGAGACCAGATGAGGCTGTTTTCATCCTTCCAAGAGTGTTTGCAGGACATAGTCAAAACTCATCTTAATCAATCCTAACTGAAATTGGAAGATGTTAAGTACTTGGACATGGGTCGGAGTAAATGGAGACAGCCTCTGAATAGTGACTTTCAGCTCTTTATTAGCATAGTGATTTCTTAAAACAACAACAGTGAACCCTGCCTTATATAGGCAACCTTTGTGAGAATTGTCCAATAGCGAGCTATGAACGCAAGTACTTTAAACCAATAATAATCCTCTCTTAAGGGCCAATCGGATTCCTAAGAACTAGCCAATCCGATCTGGCCGCCTAACAGCCAATCAGAAGTGCAGGGCCAGAACCCTGCACTTAACCTCAAGCTCATACTTTATTAACTATGGTACATACATAACACCCCTTCCCCCTGGCTTCTTAATTATGGTGTAGTTATATAATCCTTTAAGTAGGATGGTTGTCTTTTAAGTCTTTCGGATTTTCGTTGGACTGGTTGATTGCAATCCTGTTGAGGTAGATTGTTGTTTGGCAGTGTCTCTGCTTCTTGCTCAGGTGCAATTTCTTGTGGTGCAAACAATTCTCCTTCCTGCTCCATTTCTTGAGTCTCACTTGATTCGTCGCTCTCTTCGAGCAGGTTCCCTGGAACGTCATCTTCTTCTTCTGTACCTCCCCCCCCCCTCAGTTTGGTCATGGGGGAGTTGTTGACTGGCCTTTATGAGTCATGACCGTAATTGGTCAATATGCCGTTTCCACAGTCTATTGTCACAGCATTTCACTACGTAGGATTTGGGGCCGGTCACTCGCACTACTGTTGCCTCTATCCATAACGGGTCACCTGATAAGTTCCGTGCGTAAATGAGGTCTCCAACCTGGAACGTGCGACAGCGGCCACTGGATCCTATTGGCTTTTCGGATTCGTAAGCAGGGTTCAACTGGTCGAGGTGGGAACGGAGTCTTCGTCCCATCAGTAGTTCTGCGGGAGTTCTGCCGGTGACGCTATGTGGAGTTATGTGTTGCAAAAAGAGAATTTGGTTGACTTTGTCATCGATATTGTCATAGTCCCTTTTTTGCAAAGTCTTTTTAACAAATTGGACCATGCGTTCCGCTCGGCCATTGGTCGCAGGGTGCGCAGACGAGGTGAGCGCATGGCGGATGCCGCGGTCAGCGAGGTACTGCTCAAACATCAATGCAGTGAACTGTGGCCCGTTATCGGACACCAGGACGTCAGGCAATCCATGGGTTGCAAAGAGTCTATTTAGGATCTTAATCACTGCCTCAGAAGTTGTGGCTGTCATATGATGAACTTCTAACCAATTGGAATATGCGTCGACTGTCAGCAGGAAGGTATATCCTTTGGTTGGCCCCGCGAAATCCAAGTGGATTCTGGACCAGGGTCCACGTGGCGTTTCCCATTCAGTAGGCATGGCTTTTGGTGCGGCGTTGCTGGCTTGTTGGCAACTGGTACATGCTTTGACCCACTGCTCGATTTGCCGGTCCATGCCCGGCCACCATGCATAGCTTCATGCGAGTGCTTTCATCTGCACAATGCCGGGGTGGCCCTCGTGCAGGATTTGTAGTAGCATCTTCCGGAGTCATTCTGGGACAACGACTCTATCGCCCCAGATGACACAGCCTTTTTGGGAAAAAAGTTCAGTCTGTCTTGCTTTAAATGGTGCGAAGTCATCTGGGATTTGGTCAAATGGCCATCTGTGTTCTACCCAGCCTAGGACTCGTGCTAGGGTGTGGTCTCGTTTGGTTTCTCTCGCGATGTCTCGGGCAGTCATAGGTGGCGAGTTGAGTGTTTCGATCTGCAACGTGGTTGCCGTTGGTGCCGGATCGTCGAGAGTCTCTGGAAGCGGTGCTCGGCTTAATGCGTCGGCGTGGGGAATGGCTTTCCCCGGGCGATATTGAAGGCGATAATTATAAGCAGCGAGGAATTCTGACCATCGGGTCATTCTAGGGGATAATATGTAGGGGGTTGGCTTGTCCCCGGCTATTATCCCTGGCAACGGTTTGTGGTCAGTTATAATGGTGAATGTCCTTCCATACACATATTCATGAAATTTTTTTACAGCTGCAATGATTGCGAGAGCTTCTTTATCAATTTGTCCATAGTTCTGCTCTGCATGTGAAAGAGTCTTCGAAAAGTATGCAACAGGGGCTTCGTTCCCATTAGGCAGTACATGACTCAAAATGGCGCCCACCCCGAAAGGCGAGGCATCGCAGGTTATAACTAATGGTAAAGTCTCGTTATACTGCATAAGTACAGAGTCAGATGTGAGCAATTTTTTAACATTCCGGAACGCTTGTTCCTCCCGGTAACCCCATACCCACAATGCTTTTTTATCTAATAACCGGTGTAACGGTTCAGCAACAGTCTCCTTATGCGGTAAAAATACATTATAAAAATTAATGAGGCCTAAGAATGCCTGGAGATCAGTCTTGTTACGTGGCCTCGGGGCATTTTTTATCGCCTTTAATTTACTTTCGGTAGGGTGGATGCCCTGGCTATCAATCCTATACCCTAGAAACTCAACACTGTCAGTATATAAGTGACATTTGTTTTTTTTTTCACCTTAAGTCCTGCCTCTTGGAATTTTTTAAGAACACTTTTCAAACGATCCTGCAATTTTTTTTTGGTAGGGGCTGCAATTAATACGTCATCAAAATACGGAACCACGCCCTTGATTCCCTGTAACAACCTTTCCATGAGGCTTTGGAATATCCCCGGGGCTACACTAACCCCAAATTGCAATCGAGTACTTTTAAAAGCACCTCTGTGCGTCACAATTGTTTGGGCCTGAGCCGTCTTTTCATCCACTGGTAGTTGTTGATAAGCTTGAGCTAAATCTAATTTAGTGAAAACCTTTCCGCCCCCCAAGGAGTGGAGGAGGTGCTGCACCACCGGAACTGGATACGCATTCTGCTGTAGGGCGTGGTTTAAAGTGGCCCGGTAGTCCCCACAAATTCGGATTGACCCATCTGGCTTAATGGACGTTACAATAGGGGTTTGCCATGGAGAGTGATCGATGGGCTTCAACACCCCTTGAGCAATTAACTTATCGAGTTGTTCATCGATCTTAGCTTTAAGAGCGAGTGGAACTCGATGGAGCTTCAAGCGAATTGGGGCTACTTTTGGATCTAAACTAAATGAGATTCGGGTCCCCTTATACTCGCCTAAACGGTCCGCAAAGATGTCGCTGAACTCAGAAATAAGGTCTTCCTCCCACTCACAACCACCGACTCGGTTCACGCCGGCCACCTTGATATCTAGTGGCGCGAACCATTGGAGGCCTAATAGACTAGGCCTATCTCTGTCGATGATCGTTAGAGGTAAGTACGCTGTATGTTTTTTGAAGGAGACTCGGACTCGGCAGGACCCAACCACAGGGATTTGATTTCCTTGGTAGTCCTTGAGGATGAGGCGTTGAAATTGGAGGTCTTGGCATTGGATTGTGGGGATAAGTTGCTTGAGTGTCTTCCAAGACACCATCGAGAGGGACGATCCTGAGTCGACCTCCATGTGGCAAGGCTGGTTCTCGATGTCTACCATGACTTGAATTTTCTTAGTGGCCATGACTGAGGCGTGACCTATAGTGATAGTATGGTGAGCCTCTTCTTTTTGCAAAGCTGGATTTCTGTATGAGTGGTTTACTGGTTCTCGCCTTACAGGACGGTTTCCTGTCGATTGGCGATAGTTGGCCCCTATTGAGGCCTGGCTGGGTCCTGGTAAGCTGCAGCAGACCCGGCTGATATGGCCTCGTTTCCCGCACTCATGGCAGAGTGCGTCGCGGAATTTGCATTCGGCCCTGGCATGGTTTACTCCACAGCCAGCACAAGGGCGTAAGGGCTTAGGGCGAGGGTCCCGGTCAGACCGCAGTCGATGGGCCCCTTCTTCATCGCTGTCTGATGACAAAGAGAGGTCCTCATGGTGCGTCGTTAGTAGGTGCCCTTCTGAGTTGGGTGAGATGTCGCCGGTCGGTTGTGCTGCCATAGTGCGGCTTCGCCGTAATTGTGCAGCCGACTTTTTGGTCGCCTCCACAGCCGTGGCTTCGGCGATGGCGTCAGCAAGGCTGATGTCGCCTTTCGCCATCAGCTTGTTTTGAACGCCTAGTGCATCTAATCCCAGAATTACTCGATCTCTTAGTGCTTCTTCTAAATCGGCGAACCCGCAGAGGCCCCCTAAATTTCGGATGTCTGCCATGAAATCGGCCACGCTCTCTCCTTTTCGCTGGTTCCTTTGATAAAACTCGTGGCGTCTCACGAGTGTAGGCATGGTTGGCGCGTAATGATCTCTCAGGATGGGTTCGAGGTCGTCCCAGCTCATGGCTTTCACTTCTCGAGGTTTGGCGAGTGCTTTTGCCATTTTAAAAACAGCCGGGCCGCAGTGCGTCAGGAACAGTGCCCGCTTTTTTGCTGGTGTGACGTCCTTCAAATTATTCATCTCAAGAAACATTTGGAAACGATCCATGTAGGATTCCCAATCCTCTTGGTTTGGATCGAACGGAGTGGGTGGTATGATGCCGCCGGACATGGTTCCGTTGTTGACATCGTCTTATCACATGCTCGGTATTGCTTCCTGGCTTCTTAGGTTCAGATGTCTCCAAATCCCACCTTCGTCGCCAGTGTTAAGTACTTGGACATGGGTCGGAGTAAATGGAGACAGCCTCTGAATAGTGACTTTCAGCTCTTTATTAGCATAGTGACTTCTCAAAACAACAACAGTGAACCCTGCCTTATATAGGCAACCTTTGTGAGAATTGTCCAATAGCGAGCTATGAACGCAAGTACTTTAAACCAATAATAATCCTCTGCTAAGGGCCAATCAGATTCCTAAGAACTAGCCAATCCGATCTGGCCGCCTAACAGCCAATCAGAAGTGCAGGGCCAGAACTCTGCACTTAACCTCAAGCTCATACTTTATTACTATGGCACATACATAACAGAAGAAGGAGAAGATTCTTGTAGCAAAGTGTTTAAAAGCAGTTTCAACATTACTAAAATATTTCAGGTGGGCCACAACATTAATCAAACAGCTGCATAAATTCAATCTGCTGCCTTGCAGGCTGCCTCTAGGCACTTTAAGTCACGATGGCATTATGTTAAAAAAAAAAAATCATCAGCATCAGAATCAGATCTGTCAGTCTTTATTATGAAGGTTGAAACATCCAAATGACTCTAAGTGCTGAACAAGTAAAAGAAGGGGAAGGAGGGTGGAAAACCCTCATCTTTTCAGATGTTTGGTGTTTCTGTACATACCACTGAATTTGCTGCACAAATTGTGAGCATATGCTTCATCATAACTCTTCGCTAAGAGTGAATTATTTGTGTTTCATCCTCTTTCAATTAAAACCCTGGTGAAAACCTTCAAATTGTGGCAATTACAAATCTTTAGTCACACAAGAGAAAGAAAGATGGCATCGGTAGTAGCGGCAGTGTGAGGAGCTCCAGCGGGCACAGGCAGTACCAGGCGACAAGCCCTCAAATTCCTGCAGGTGCAGCCATTAAGGTGGAAAGCCTAACACCCAAGACTTGCCAGCAAACCAGAAAAGAGCTCCATTCCTCAGTAAACGCTCAATTCAAAAGTACTCGGAGATTTCCAATTCCTCTCATCGTTGGCCAGCATGCCAGGAAAGAGCTTATTCCTTGGTAAGTGCTAAATTCAAAAGCGCTCTACTCAACAGCGCTCAACGATCTGCGACTCAACCCATCCTTACTAGAAGGTAAGGTAGTGAGACGGTGAGATTCATCCCATCCTTGCAGGGTGGTGAGCACTGGGAGCTGTGAGTTGGTCTTCAGACATTTTCAGCCAGTGTGTGAGGCAGACTGCTTCCCCTCCAGCCATCCCTCCCATCCCTCTTCCCTCTTCACCAAATTGCTAATCCAGATTCCCTCTTTAAAAGGATAGTAACTTAGTTTTGTTATAACTGAACTCCTATGAAGATTGGAAGCAATTTTATTTCCTGTGATAGAAGCAGAAGCTTATTGAAGCCAGGAACGAATGCTCAATACAATCTGAGTCTATATAGTAAAAATAGAAACTGTTTGAATTGCCAGTGCAAGACTGTCTACATGACTCTTTCTCTTAAAGCAACAAACTTTGAAAGTGTATTTAATTAACTAGGAGGGGGCCTGAAATCCCATTCATCAAGGGAAAACAAAGACAAAAAGTTTCCTGTTGCCCCCCTGTGAATTGTTCTGTTTATCTCTGCTGAAGAAGGGGCCAGAGATTCCCCCCTCAGCATCTTTGCATCTTTACTATCTCAAAAACTCAATCTACAAAACAAGAAAGAGAGTGTAAACCCTTACTCACTGATTGATTTCAAGAGTGTTCGACACAAAGAAACTGCTGTTTCTCCAGCCCAGGAAAAGAGGTCTCCTGCCAGTTTATTAGGGGTTATAAACCTATTCTCAGATATCAGCAACACTAAGCAAAGCAAAATTACTTACTCTCAATAATACTTCATTACTTTCAGTATCTCAAAACTTATAACTTTCTACCTCAAGACCAAAATCAAAGATTAGATAATGATATCTCCAAATCAATTTCTTTAAAATAATTATTTTTTATCAAATGATTAATTGATTTATTGTTTTTATTGATTAGCATGATTGAGTGTTTAGTGCATATTGTGTAATAACTGAATATATGATTAGTAAAATTGGAGATTTAGTGAATTTAATTGACCAGTGTGTTTAGTACTTACTGTAATAAATTAGGCTCTTTGTTGCTTAGCAAAATTATTTGATTAGAGTGATTTGAATAACCAATTGATTGATTGATTTTTAGTAATAAGTAACCTTACTTTTGATTTGTTCTCTAACATATCAATTAACATTTATTAATTACCAACATTCATTAAGTAACTGTCTACCTATCACATTAATTAGCTATTGTAATTATTTAGTGTACTATTGCCATTGACCATGCCAGCCAAAAACTCCAAACCAAAACAAAAGAAAAATATCTCTACCAATGACATCCCAGACTCCTGCACATGTTTCAGATGTCTTGAAACCATCAATGAAAGCAAAATTTACATTAAATGCCACCTATGTGACAATCTAGCCCACCCTGCCTGCTTAAATGAAAACAAAAGCCTAGTTGATATGGTTAAAAATTCAGATACATTCTTTTATCTATGTCCATCATGTTCTCCTAAGCTAAACAAATTGAGTACCCTACCTGACAGAGTTGAAACTATAGAATCACTCATTCACTCAATAAAAGAACGCTTAGCAACACATTTTGAAACAATTATACAAGCAAGCCTAATCTATCTTGAAAAAAAAATACAGCACAGATAAGTGAGTACCTATCAGCTCAAAATCAAATCCCACAACAACCACAACCACTACCTCAACTACAATCACAACTACAACCAAAAATAAGCACCAAACCATAGCCACAAAAAATTACTATTCCTTCAAATAATTCCACAAATAATATTTCCTTACTCATCAGAGACACGATGGAATGTGAACAGAAATGTCCAAATGCCATCTTATTTGGTCTCGAAGACACCAATGAATCAGATGATATCACCAAAGTTCGCGATATCATAAGAAACTCAAATACAACAAACATCTCTCCTAAAGATATCATTGAAATAACCAGAGATGGCCCTAGGTACAAATACAATGATGGCTCTATGGCCCCAAGATTTTGTAGAGTTGTATGTGAAAATGAGTCCAGCAAACGCATATTCATTTATACAATAAACACCATTGCAAAAATCCCAACCACAAATTTTTTTGCTCAAGACCAGACTTATCCATACTGCAAAGAATCCGCTCCTGTGAACTCCACAAAGAACTCAAAAACCATCTAGACAATGGAGAAAAAGATCTGTACATTGACTACAGAGCTGATTGCATCAAAAGAAAGTCAAACAACCCACCACTCCACATCCAACCCCACCCCATCCAATCCAACATCACTCAAAACTAGGCACGCACACCCCAAACTACATCAATTCCAACCACAACTGGCCTTAAATGCAATAAGCCTTGTAAATAAAATACCTGAATTTCTCCTCTTACTAAATATAACTAAATTCAACATTATATTTGTCTGTGAAACATGGCTCAACACATCTCTCTTTGACTCCATTACCACAATAATAGACTATCATGTTTATCAATCAGATCATGAAATCAGTAGAGGAAGTGGTTGTTGTGTCCGTTTGGAAAGGAGGCCAGGAGTCGGTGACTTTGTATCAGCTCTTTATTGTTGCTAGGAACCGAACTGGCTCTTTGGAAAACCTTGCGGCTTTTTATTTCCAAGTCGCGGTGGCTGCGGCCAATGGCACCACTTTGAATCTCCCGCGATTCGAATCTACCAATTGCGGGAGATTCTCAGGGAACCAATCAGCGCGGCTCGCCTAACCAATCCGATCGCCCTGCGCTTTGGCCAATCAAAGCGCGGGGATTCCAAGAATTAAAATTAAGGCACAGAACACCCCTCCCCTCTTGGTTCGGTCCTTATGTAGCGTAGTCCTGTAGGTAGGCGGGGCTCCGCCTTTGCCTTCTGGACCTGCGCAGATCAGTTGAAGGTTGGATCCCAGCCGGTTCGGTCGGGGTCTCAGATTCTCCAGACTCCGTCGTGGGAACCGCCTGGTATGTCTGGCCGGGCCGCTCTTCGCAGCTCCCTCCTGGGCTACCTGGGTTGGTTGAGCTGTGGGTTTCGCCGCTCCTGCTCGGTCTTTCCGGGTTGGTTGAGCTGGCCTGGCTGTCTCTCCCTGGAGAGGTTTCGTGCTGGCTGCTTGCAGGTGAGTATGGTTGGTTTCTTTCTTCTGAGTTTTGGTTCCCGGGGTATCCCCTCCCCTCTTGGTTTGTGTTGAGGGGGTTGGTTTTGTTTGGTTGCATGTCGGTGGTGTCTTGTGTGGTAGTCCTTGATCTTAACTGATCGATGTGGCATTTCCACGCTTGTCCGTCGGTTGTTTGTAGCCGGTACGAGCATGGGCCTGTTAGCTGTGTTATGATTGCTGGTATCCATAATAGGTCTCTGGTTAGGTTCTTCGCATAGACGGCGTCGCCTGGTGCGAAGGTTCGGTGTTTGCTGGTGGAGTCTGGGGGTTTCTCTGGGTTGTAAGTGGGGTGTAGTCTATCGAGTGGGGATCTTATTTTCCTCCCCATTAGCAGTTCTGCCGGGCTTTTATTTGTTGTGGTGTTCGGGGTTATGTGTTGTATGAAGAGTAATTTATTTATTTTGTCCTGGGTCTCCCCGTGGTCTATTTTCTGGATGGTTTTTATTTTGTGAATTGAACCATCTGTTCCGCCCTTCCGTTCACTGCCGGATGCGCCGGGGCTGTCAGTGCGTGTCGTATGCCCCTTTCCGCTAGGAATTTTTCGAATTCCAGCGATGTGAATTGGGGCCTGTTGTCAGATATGAGGACATCCGGGAGGCCCTGTGTTGTGAAGAGTTTGCAGAGTTCTTTGGTCACGGCTTCCGTGGTGGTTGTTCTCATGTTGCTTACCTCCAGCCAGTTGGAGTAAGCGTCTACAGTTATTAAGAAAGTGTGTCCTTTTGTGGGCCCGGCGAAATCTATGTGGATTCTAGAGCAAGGTCCCCTGGGGGTTTCCCACTCTAGGATGGGTGCTGTGGGTGGGCTTGGTTTAGTTTCCTGGCATCGTTGACACCTTGCTACCTAGGCCTCAATCTGTTTGTCCATCCCTGGCCACCAAGCGTAACTTCTAGCCAGGGCTTTCGTTCTAATGATGCCCGGATGCCCCTCATGTAATAGTTCCAGTACCTTCCCTTGTAGTTTTTCCAGAATGATCACCCTATCCCCCCATAGTACACACCCTTTTAGTAACGAGAATTCCGTTTGCTGGTTTCGGAATGTCCTGAAAGTCTCGTCGTTTTCCTTTTCCGGCCACCCTTTCTCTACCCAATTCAAAACCCGTGCCAGACGTTTGTCTTTATTAGTTTCTCGGGCAATGTCTGACACGGTTATGGGTAGGTTGGGTAGAGTCTCTATGCTGAGGGTGGTCATCGTGGGTGCTGGGTCAGTGTCTGGTTCGGGTAACGGTGAGCGGCTTAAGGCATCCGCATGGGAGATAGTCTTACCGGGTCGGTGTGTGAGCCCGTAGTTGTAGGCGGCCAGGAATTCGGACCACCTTGTCATTCGGGGAGACAGAATGTTCAGGGTGGCCCTGTTCCCTGCGAGTATTCCCAGCAGCGGTTTGTGGTCGGTGATGATGGTAAACGTCCAGCCATAGAGGTACTCGTGAAACCTTTTTACTGCGGCGACGATAGCCAAAACCTCTTTTTCCAGCTGGCTGTAGTTCTGCTCCAGTTTGGTGAGGGTCCTTGAAAAGAACACGATGGGTGCTTCCTTTCCGTCGGGAAGAGTGTGGCTGAGGACAGTGCTGACGCCGAAGGGTGATGCGTCGCATGTGATGGCTAGTGGTAGGGTCTCATTGTATTGGATGAGGACGGCATCTGAAGTGAGCAGGTCCTTGGTTTTCCTGAAGGTGGATTCCTCGCGTTTCCCACAAGTCCAGGTAGCTGCCTTGTCCAAAAGTCTATGCAAAGTCTCCGCCGTGGTCACCTTTTGGGGCAGGAAGACATTATAAAAGTTAAGTAGCCCCAGAAACACCTGCAGTTCTGTTTTTGACTTGGGGGGGGCTTCTTTGATGGCTTTAATTTTTTTGTCGGTGGGGTGAATGCCATGTCGGTCTCGGAGGTATCCTAGGAATTCGACCCACTCTGTGTACAGCTGGCATTTTTCCCTCTTCACTTTAAGCCCGGTTTCTTTGAATCTTGTTAGCACCTCCCTTAGGCAACTCTCTAGCTCGGCCTGATTGGTTGCCGATACTAGTACATCGTCGAAGTAGAGTACCACCCCCTTGATGCCTTGTAAGAGTCTTTCCATGAGGCTCTGGAAAATTCCAGGCGCCACGCTAACTCCAAATTGGAGTTGGTTATATCTAAAGGCTCCCCGGTGGGTGACTATGGTTTGCGCCTCTGCAGTTTCCTCGTCGACTGGCAGTTGCTGGTATGCTTGGGCCAGGTCGAGTTTCGCGAAAACTTTGCCCCCTCCCAGTGAGTGTAGGAGATGTTGCACTACTGGGACGGGGTAAGCGCTTTGCTGCAAGGCGCCATTTAGGGTGGCCTTATAGTCCCCGCAGATACTCACTGACCCATCAGGCTTGATTGGGGTGACTATTGGGGTCTCCCACCGGGCGTGGTCTATGGGTTGTAGGACCCCTTGCTTGACGAGCTTGTCAATTTGTTTGTCGATTTTCGGTTTGAGTGTGAGGGGTACCCACCTTGGTTTTAGGCATTTCGGGGGAACGTTTGGGTCTAGGCTGAAGGATTTTGGGGGCCCTCAGTACTTGCCTAGGGTGCCGTCGAACACTTCTTGGAAATCCCGGGCCAGTTGCTGCTCCCAGTCTGCTTCGGCGATGTGGTCGATGCCCATGATTGCGATGCCGCGCGGTGAAAACCATTGAAGTCCCAGCAGGCTAGGTCGGTCTCGATCGATGATGGTCAAGGGAAGTCTTTCGGTGTGCCCCTTGTAGGTCACTGTGAACTGTCCTGTTCCCACTACAGGGATGCGATTTCCCTGGTAGTCTTTGAGGATTAGTCTCTGGTTTTCTAGTTCCCTTCTCTGGATGGTAGGCACCAAGCATTTAATTTCTTGCCAGACTACCATTGAGAGGTAGGACCTGGAGTCCACCTCCATTTTTCAGGGTTCGCCTTCGATGCCTACCTCCACGTAGACTTTTCTGGCGTCTGAGGTTGTTGCGTGGCCGATGGTGACCGTCTGATGTGTCTCTTCTCTCCGCCGGGTCTTGCCACCCCGTTGGGCTCGTCCGTTCCAGTCCCAATGGTTGTCTGCTCGCCAGTCTCTGGTCCTGGGGGTGGGTGCTCTCTCGTCTCCGCTCGCTTGAGTCCCATCGTCTGGGGCTGTGGTTTTTCTTGAGGCGGCAGACGCGTGCGATGTGGCCCTCCTTGTCGCAGTGCCGGAAAACAGAGTCAAAGAACTGGCATTTGGATCTGGGGTGGTCGCCTCCGCAACCGGCACATGCAGTCCTCGACTTACGACTCCGCCGGCTGCGCTGGTCGCGGCCTGCCTGGAGACGGTGGATGTCTTCCTCCTCATCTGAAGTGCCCGAGGTGGAGTGGAATTCGCCCTGATGGGTGGTAGTTTCAGGTAGGCCCTCGGTCGACCTTGGAGGGTGGTTGTTTGCGGTGCGGTCCCCAGCGTTCGGTCTCCGCATGCGGTCTGCTGATTGTCGGGTGGCTTCGGCTGCCATGGCTTCTGTGATGGCATCGGCGAGGGTGATGTTGCCCTGGGCCATCAACCAACTTTGGAGAACGGGGTCCCAAAGGCCGAGCACGATTCGGTCCCGCAGGGCCTCGTTCCTATTGGAGAACTCGCATAGTCCTCCAAGGCGCTGCAGCTCTATGATGAAATCACTGAGACTCTCGCCCGACCGCTGGTCCCGCCGATAAAATTCATGTCGTCGGTTGAGGATGGGTACAGCTGGAGCGTAGTGTCTCCAGAATATTGGCTCGAGGTCATCCCAATCCATCGCGGTAACGTCGGCGGGCTTGGCTAGCGCTTTTGCCATCTTAAACACTGTGGGCCCGCAGTGCGTTAGGAAGATGGCTCATTTCTTCGGTCCGGTGGCGTCCTTCAGGTCATTGCATTTGAGGAACATGCGGAATCTGTCCGTGTAAGATTCCCAGTCCTCGCTAGCGGGGTTGAAGGGTGATGGTGGCGCGATGTTGGCCATCTCATCAGTTGGCTGGCTTCCGTCGGACACGTGCTTTGGTTCAGGATCAGAATCTCACCTTCGTCGCCAGTGTTGTGTCTGTTTGGAAAGGAGGCCAGGAGTCGGTGACTTTGTATCAGCTCTTTATTGTTGCTAGGAACCGAACTGGCTCTTTGGAAAACCTTGCGGCTTTTTATTTCCAAGCTGCGGTGGCTGCAGCCAATGGCACCACTTTGAATCTCCCACGATTCGAATCTACCAATCATGGGAGATTCTCAGGGAGCCAATTGGCGCAGCTCGCCTAACCAATCCGATCGCCCTGCGCTTTGGCCAATCAAAGCGCGGGGATTCCAAGAATTCAAATTAAGGTACAGAACAGTGGTGTTGCTATCTTCTATAAAAAGTTCTTACATCTAAAAAACATCCAAGTTACCCAGGAGCTTGCTATTGCTGAGACCATCATCTGTGAACTTCCTTAAATATCACATTTCGGTTCTTACTATGTTACAGAGCCCCTGATTATAACATTGAACATGAAAACAAGCTAAATACATCACTAACATGGGTAGCATTCTGCCCACATGCTTTTATCTTTCTTGGTGACTTCAATTTACTTCATATTAACTGGACCCTTTACAAACGTACAACTGAACCCACACATGCAACCTTCTTCAATGCAGTAACAAATCTGGGAGTAGAAGAACTAGTAACTAACAACACTAGACTTAACAACTGCCTCAATCTCATCTTCTGCAATAGTTTTAATTCAATTTACAGAATACAAATTAAAGAACCCTTTTCCAACAGTGACCGCAACATGATAGACTTTTGTCTCAACATATGTCCACAGAAAAATCATCACAATAACAGAATCCCCAATTATAACTTCAAAAAAGGCAACTATAATCTTTTAAACAACGATCTCTCATTCCTTGATTGGCAATTTCTATTCACTGGATGCAATATTGTAGAAGACCATTCCAACATATTTTTACTTGAAATCAAAAGAATCATCGAACTATATGTACCAAAACCAAACTCCCAAAACCAGAAAAAACAAATTACCCAAAACAATAAGGAAGCTTCAATCCAAAAATATATCACTTTGACGGAAAAACAAATCTGGTCATGTTGCCAACTTCAAAAGCCGATACAAAAATTTATGCCACTAGATAAAAACTGAATGCACCAATTATCACATTAAACAAGAAGAAAACCTTCTACCCACCAATTCCACCCACGCTTTCTACAATTTTGTAAACAACAAACTAAAAGACTCAAGGTCCATCACACCCCTGAAAGGACCTAATGGTAAAGATTGCAATGATGACACTATTAAAGCCAACCTTTTTAACACATTCTTTGACCCAGTATTTGTAAACAGTAATGGATCATGCCCAGCATTTTCTAGTCAAACCACAGAAAACTACTATGATCTAATACATATCGATTTTACAGAAGACAATGTAGAAAAAGCACTACGCAATCTAAAACTATCTCTGTCTATTGGACCGGATGGAATATGTGCTTACTTCTTCAAAAAGCTATCCACTGCCATAGCCAAACCTCTAAGCATAATCTTTGAAAAATCTTTCAGGACCAGCTCCTTGCCAAAACTATGGTCACAAGCCACGGTCATCCCTATCATCAAAAAGGGAGACACCAGCCTAGTTGAAAATTACAGACCAATCTCTTTATGCTGCATCACCTGTAAAGTCATGGAATCAATTATTAACCAATCAATCATCCTCCACTTAGAAACAAACAATCTACTCTCTAATAAACAATTTGGTTTCAGGAAAAAACTATCATGTAATCTGAAACTCTTACATTGCAAAAACATATGGACTATACAACTTGATCAGGGCAAAGCAATAGACGCAATCTTCATAGACTTCTGTAAAGCCTTTGATTCAGTGGTGCACGACAAACTACTCCTAAAACTAAAATCTCATGGTATCTCTGGACACCTGCATAACTGGATAGAAGCATCTCTGGACCCCTGCATAACTGGATAGAACCAAACAAATGGTCAAAATTGGGAGCGTCCTGTTAATTCTATACCTGTTAATAGTGGTGCCCCCCAAGGCAGTGTTCTAGGACCAACTCTTTTCATACTCTACATAAATGACTTCTGTGATCATATCAAGAGCAACTGCATTCTCTTCGCTGATGATGTAAAGCTATTCAACACCACAGACAATACCGCTACCCTTCAAAAAGACCTCGACTATGTATCAGAATAGTCAAACAAATGGCAACTTCAAATCTCAACAAATAAATGTTCTGTCCTACATATTGGCAAAAAAAAAAATCAGAAAATAAAATACAGGCTAAATAGTAAAGACCTTGTTAATGATCCAAACTTTGTCAAGGATCTTGGAGTACTCATCTCTAAATATCTAAGTGCTACAGCCCACTGTAACCACTTAGCCGAAAAGGTGGTAAGAGTTGTTAACCTAATCTTACGTAGCTTTTTCTCTGGTAATATTACACTAATAACTAGAGCATACAAAACATTTGCTAGACCAATCTTCGAATACAGCTCATCAGACTGGAACCCACATTACGTATCTGATATTAACACAGTTGAAAAAGTCCAGAAATATTTCACAAGAAGAGTTCTCCACTCCTCTACTCATTGCAGAATACTTTATGGCACCAGACTCGAAATTCTAGACCTAGAAAACCTTGAATTACGCCGTCTTCGGTCTGATCTAAGTATGGTATATAAAATCATACATTGCTACCTGTCAATGAATACTTCAGCTTCAACCCTAACAACACAAGAGCACACAATAGATACAAACTCAAGGTTAATTGCACCAAACTTGATTGCAGGAAATACGACTTCAGCAGCAGAGTGGTCAATGTCTGGAATACTCTACCTGACTCTGTGGTTTCTTCCCCAAACCCCAAATACTTTAACCTTAGACTGTCTACTATTGACCTCACCCCTTTCCTAAGAGATCTGTAGGGGGCATGCACAAGCACACCAACATGCCTACAATCCCTGTCCTATTGTTTCTTTTATTTTTTTTATTTTTCTTATATATATCCATGTATTCATAACTATGTTTTGACTTATACCTATTATCTTGTAAGCAATTGACAAAAATAAACAAACAAACAAACAAATAAATAAATAAATGTTGCTGAAGTCGTATTTCCTGCAATCAAGTTTGGTGCGAGTAACCTTGAGTTTGTTTCTAACCTTGAGTTTGCTCTTGTGCTGTTATGGTTGAAGCTGAAGTATGCATTGACAGGTAGGACATTGCAATGTATTTTTTTATATATTATACTTAGATCGGACTGAAGGCGGCACAGTTCTAGGTTTTCTAAGAGTATGAAATGCAACTGTTTTCTGAGATGCCAAAGAAGGGACCAGAAGAAAGTAAAGATGGAGCTTTGGGAAACAAAACGAATGTCAACAATCTTCCCTTCTTATGCAAATTGCCAGCCCATTCTCCCTAGAGGCATGGAATAGCTCGTAGATAGCAGTGCAGTGAAAGTGGCATTTGCTATTTTTGGCTGAGCCAATTAGCACATATTTCTATGAAGAACTAGGGAGTGGTTGGATGACTGAGAAGGAGGAGAAGGATCTGGCTGCATTGCAGTAACAGTTTTTTGACATTCACCTGATTAGGGACTATAGTAAAGAAAAAGGCATGATTGGGAAGGAAAATTTATTGTAAAGAGAATATGTTACAATATGCTTGGTTATTGCTGAGCCAAGCTCCAGAAAAACCAAAGTTGAATAAATCTGGAAAAAACTAGGACAGATTCTGCTAATTTTCATAGGATTGAAACCAGTTCTTGAAATAGATTGGGTGGTCCCTACTTAATCCTAGTAATAAGCAATTAAGTGATCTATGAAAAAACATTTTAGTCTATGGCCTGTAACCAAAGGAATGTAAGGGGAAGGAGACTTCCTCTTGATTCATTATTTCTTCCAGAGCAACCTGCATGTATCAGAATACAGGTAACACTTTTAATAAATATATAACACAGATAAGTAACAAAAATATAAACAACACCAGACAATTGTTCAGCAGTTAGTGCAGACAAAATTCACTTGAAATATATTGAACACCACATCAAAGGCCTGGTCCTGGAGTTATATCAAAGCAAATATTAAACAAACTTTCCAAGGGAAATTTTCCATGCTGATGAAATGCTTTATCACACTAAGCCATTGGCCTCTAATAACTGGATAGAAGTCATCATTTCATTTGGAAGATGAAATTACTTTTTCTCTCCTATTTAACAGTTGTTTGTTCCTCTGGAGTTACCAGGTGAGTCTGCATGATAGGGCTGAAACAAGCAAATTAAGTGAACTGCAAGAGACTTTGATCACCTTTCTTTTTTTCCCTTTCTTTCCAATACACATTTCTATCTCCTCTAAGGAACAGACTGTCAGAGAAAGGACAGGACATACCAGAGGCCTCAACAATTTTTTTTGTCTATGGCTTGAAAAGGAGACCAAACAACTCCATGAGTGTCATGGATTCAGGCATGGGTAGAATGAATGGAGACAGTCTTAGTTGGTGAATTTTCAACTCTTTATTGCATAGTGACTTCTAACTTGTATAACAACAACTCTGCTTATATAGGTAATGCTAATGTTAAATAACCAATAGAAGCTTGTGAAATGCTAGCTCCAGTACCAATAAGAGTCCTTCGTTAAGGGCCAATCAGATTCTCAGAACCCGACCAATCCGATCTAGCCACTTAACACCCAATCAGAAGTGCAGGGCCAGAACCCTGCACTTTACCCCAAGCTTGCCTTTATTCAATTATTTACATACATAACAATGAGATTAGTCTGAGGGACTAATGGACGGCTATCATTAGTTAGGAAGCTGGGTTTCATCTGGGTGTCTGGTTGGGGTGTGTTTGAGCTGGAGGTATCAGGGGGAATCTGTTTGTGCCCAGGTGTTTGCCTGGCTTGTGGTGTGGAGATTTTTTTGTTTGTGAGTTCAGGCTTCCAAATGATTGACAGCCTGGTGGAATCATCTCTTCTGTTCATGCTTTCTGGTCTTTTTTCAATCTCTATGGCTTCTCTGATGATTCTGTGGCTGGGATTTTCTATGGTGGCTAGGGTTTTGGTGCCATTGAAGTTGATGTTATGACCTGTGGCTTCCATGTGTTGGACAAGTGAGGAAGTGTGTTCCAGCTTTTTGACTGCATTTTTGTGTTCATCCAGGCGGGTGCTTATTCTTCTATTGGTCTGTCCAATGTATGTGGCCGGGCATGATGCACAGGGGACTTCATATATGCCTTGGTTTTCCAGGTCAATTTTGTCTTTGGGGTTACTGAGGATGGCTGCTATTTTTCTGTCTGTTTTGAAGGCAGTCTTGATGTGGTGTCTGTATAGAATCTTACTAATTTTGTCTGTAGTGCCTCTTATGTAGGGCAGGACAGCTGTTCCATAGGTCAGTTCATCTTCTGGTTCTCTATTATGTCTCAGTGTGTTTTTGTGGATCAAGTTGGTGATTTTGCTTTTGTGGAAGCCGTTGGCTGTCAATATTTTAGTCAGGGTGCATAGTTCAGTCTTAATGTGTGTCTTTCTGCCAGGCGTTTGGTTCTAGTAATTAGTGTTTTAGCCACGGAGTTTATCTGTGCTGGGTGGTGGTGAGATTGGGCGTTGAGGTAGCGGTTGGTGTGTGTTTTCTTCTGGTATATGGTGTGTCCTAGTGTGCCATCTGTTTTCTTGTAGATTAGTACATCTAGGAATGGTAGTTGTTTGTTTGTTTCTGTTTCCATGGTGAACTTGATTTTGGGGTGTGCACTGTTTAGGTGTGTTAGGAAGTTGTTTAGGTTTTCTTGTCCATGTTACCAACATTCTATGCACAAGCAAACCACCCAAAAGCAACTTACAACAAAATGAAATTAAAGCGCTACAAACCCTGAAAAGAGACAGCAGCATAATCATCCTCCCAGCAGATAAAGGGAATGGCACTGTAGTAATGGACAGAAAAGACTATGAAACTAAATTGACAGACCTACTCCAAGACTCCACATACAAACCCATAAACACAGACCCAACCACATATCTGGAAAAATTAACCAAGAAGAAAATTATAACCAGCCACATAAGCAAAGAGATCCAACACACGATCATACCCAGAGAGAAATCTTCCAGATGCCCCAAACTATACGGCCTCCCAAAAATACACAAAGAAGGCATACCTCTCAGACCCATAGTCAGCTCCAGAGGAGCACCACTACAAAACCTGGCTAAACACCTAGCAAAAGAGCTACAGCCCCATGTTGAAACAGCAGCTTCTCATGTACAAAACTCATACCACTTCTTGGAAATGATCAAAGATCTACACGTGGAGCAAGAAGATCTGCTTGTAAGTTTTGACGTGGTTTCACTATTCACTCAAGTCCCGATAAAAGAGACCCTCGAAATCATCAAAAATAAATACCAACCAGCTAAACACCTCATGGAACTAACAGAACACTGCTTAACCAACACATATTTCATATAAAAAGGACAAAGATACAAACAAATTGAAGGAGCCCCCATGGGATCACCACTGTCACCTGTCATTGCAAACCTGTTCATGGAAGAATTCGAATCCAGAGCCCTGGCTAATGCCATACTCAAACCCAAACTATGGTTAAGATATATCGATGACACATTCGTGATTTGGCCCCATGGACAAGAAAACCTAAACAACTTCCTAACACACCTAAACAGCGCACACCCCAAAATCAAGTTCACCATGGAAACAGAAACAAACAAACAACTACCATTCCTAGATGTACTAATCTACAAGAAAACAGATGGCACACTAGGACACACCATATACCAGAAGAAAACACACACCAACCGCTACCTCAACGCCCAATCCCACCACCACCCAGCACAGATAAACTCCGTGGCTAAAACACTAATTACTAGAACCAAACGCCTGGCAGACAAGACACACATTAAGACTGAACTATGCACCCTGACTAAAATATTGGCAGCCAACGGCTTCCACAAAAGCAAAATCACCAACTTGATCCACAAAAACACACTGAGACAGAATAGAGACCCAGAAGATGAACAGACCTATGGAACAGCTGTCCTGCCCTACATAAGAGGCACTACAGACAAAATTAGTAAGATTCTATACAGACACCACATCAAGACTGCCTTCAAAACAGACAGAAAAATAGCAGCCATCCTCAGGAACCCCAAAGACAAAATTGACCTGGAAAACCAAGGCATATATGAAGTCCCCTTTGCAACATTCCCGGCCACATACATTGGACAGACCAATAGAAGAATAAGCACCCGCCTGGATGAACACAAAAATGCAGTCAAAAAGCTGGAACGCACTTCCTCACTCGTCCAACACATGGAAGCCACAGGTCATAACATCAACTTCAATGGCACCAAAACCCTAGCCACCATAGAAAATCCCAGCCACAGAATCATCAGAGAAGCCATAGAGATTGAAAAAAGACCAGAAAGCATGAACAGAAGAGATGATTCCACCAGGCTGTCAATCATTTGGAAGCCTGAACTCACAAACAAAAAAATCTCCACACCACAAGCCAGGCAAACACCTGGGCACAAACAGATCCCCCCTGATACCTCCAGCTCAAACATACCCCAACCAGGCACCCAGATGAAACCCAGCTTCCTAACTAATGATAGCCGTCCATTTACCCGAAGCCAAGCTGCACTAAAGGCCTCCAATAAAGTAACACAATGTTGCCAGCCAATCAAGATACAAAAAGACACCCCCCCAAAAAAAAAAAAAACAGACAGAAGATATTAGTAGCAGAACACAGCAAACTGCAAGACCAATAAACACAGACTAAGACTCTCAACCAATCAGGAGGAAGAAAAAACCATTCTGACACAGCAATAGGCTGCCCCAAATTTAAATCTGAAACCACTGTAAAAGTCTGACTCACAGACAAACACCATACAGAAGCCTGATGATGGCAGATGAGATTCTGCTGAAACGTTGCTACAACTTTAAAAGCACCACATGGGAAAATACCCGAACAAAGCTGAATGCCAGACATATATATGTATGTATGTATATATATATATATATATATATATATATATATATATATATATATATGTATATGTATATGTATATGTATATGTATATGTATATGTATATGTATATGTATATGTATATGTATATGTATATGTATATGTATATGTATATATATGTATATATATGTATATATATGTATATATATGTATATATATGTATATATATGTATATATATGTATATATATGTATATATATATATATTTGTGTGTGTGTGTGTGTGTGTGTGTATGTATGTATGTATATTAAGAAAACATACCTATACCTATACCTATACCTATACCTATACCTATACCTATACATACATACATACATACATACATACATACATATATATATATATATATATATATATATATATATATATATATTTGTTTTCTTAAGTTTTCGCGGGTACTTACATGTCTGGCATTCAGCTTTGTTCGGGTATTTTCCCACGTCATAGTAGTGGTGCTTTTAAAGTTGTAGCAACGTTTCAGCAGAATCTCATCTGCCATCATCAGGCTTCTGTATAGAATTCTATACAGAAGCCTGATGATGGCAGATGAGATTCTGCTGAAACGTTGCTACAACTTTAAAAGCACCACTACTATGACGTGGGAAAATACCCGAACAAAGCTGAATGCCAGACATATATATATATATATATATATATATATATATATATATAATGTTTTCTTAAGTTTTCTTAAGTTATATATATATATATATATATACATACATACATACATTCATTCATACATACATACATACATACATACATACATACATATATATATATATATATATATATATATATATATATATATATATATATAAAACAACAATAAATAAAATACTTATTCTATTCCACTTCAGCTCTATCATTAATGTTTGTTATAATCTTTGACATCTTTAACATTTCTTTTCAATAGGGCATCATACTTCTAGGAACACTTATAATATTTCCATTATTGTTCACATTTCTTTCATATTCCTCTTCACTTACATTTTTATAACACATTTATAATAATTAAAATGTTCCCCTCCTTTTCTAATTTCATTATCATTATCTTTGTTTCATTTATTTATACATTACATTACATTACAATGAGTATTTCATCTATCATTTTAATCACACTTGTTTCATATTTTCAAAGTTCATTTCTATTTCTAATATAACAATACTATCTTATTTACCCTTGCAGAATCCTCCTTTCAACTAAGTTTTCACCCATTATCTCTATGTCTTCTAAATAGGCTTATACCATTAATCCTTGTATGTTTTCCCTGTTTCTCTATGTCCTGTTTCTCTCCTTTATAATTTCTTTTCCTTTCCCTCTTCCCCCACTTCTTCTCCCTTTCCTTTTTGACCCCTTCTCTCTCTAATTCTGATTCTCTCTTCTGTAATCCTCTCTTGTTTCTTCCTTTTCAAACTTCTTTTGGGGGGGTTGTTTTTGCAATTCTTAAATTTTTCACTGTCTTTCCCCCCTTTCCTTTCTTCTCCCCACATAGAAATACTTGGTCATTGAAGATGGCTTCTTCTTTGTCCCGCCGTTCTTGTTCTAAGGCATTTCTTGTTTTTTCTCATAGTTCAGGATCTCCATTTTTAAAAATTGAAATACGAAGCCAAAAGAACCTCTTCCTTCTTGTGCATCTTCTTTCTGTTTTTTTAATTTCCATTCTCAATTCTTTCAAGAGTGATACCATTTTAAAAACTCTTAAACAACCACCTGATTAATTTTAGTCCTTTAGATCCAATAGCCAAAAATCCAAAAATCACCAAGTAATCCAAATAATCCAAAACTGTTTCTTCTTGCTTCTTTTTTCCACTTTCTCTTCCTAGGATTCTCTTATCTTATTTCAAAGTTTCAGTTAAAATGTATCTTTTAGGAATCTTGTTAAAGTTTCACTGTTAATTCCTTTTACTTCCAGATGGTCTGCTCTATTTTTCCAGATCCCACTATTTTGTTTTTTTCCTTCTTTTAAAAGTTTTTGAAAATCCAGAAATCTTTATTATCCCTTTGACATTTTATTTTCAGCTTCAATACCTGTTAATGGATTGTGGATTTTTGCCAGTTTCTTGCTTAAATCTCTTAGTTGTCAATATAGGGAAGAAAAAAAAAACCAAATCATTTTCCTTCCCTCTCTCATTCGCTGCTTCAAAGTCTTCTTTGGGAACAATATTGTTCTTTATAATTCAAATTCCAGGGTACCTTGTATTGTTGCTTTTTTAGTTCAACCCAGTCAGCCAAAACTTTCTCTTCTTACCTTCCTCCTGCACATTCTTTTCTGGTCAGGTTCTTCTTTGAGGTGGCCATTTCTGACTACTGCTGCAACCACTTTTGGGAAAGGGAATAATGGCCAGCTGAGAGGGAGAGATGAGACTCTCCTCGACCCTGCTGGAAGTCTCCTGTGAATGTATTATAAAATGTTGCCATTAGTGTTCTTTTAAAAGACACATACACGGAAATCAGAACCACAAAAATGCCCTGACATACAGGAAAACTTATCTTGCAAGGACACGACAACTTTAGCTAATCACGCCAT
This sequence comes from Hydrophis major, assembly GCA_033807585.1. Classification (NCBI taxonomy): domain Eukaryota; kingdom Metazoa; phylum Chordata; class Lepidosauria; order Squamata; family Elapidae; genus Hydrophis; species Hydrophis major. The sequence continues at coordinate 150,254,153 of CM066328.1, read as the reverse complement.
AGATAACGCCCGGCTAGCTTGAAAAATCCTTGAGACATGTCAGTGATTTATAGTCATGATATATGAGCTATGCATTCCCTTGTTCTGTAGATATTCTTATATGGCATAAACTGCTTATTTCTTTGTTCTTTGTACTCCTAACCCCTCCCTACCTAAAGAACACAATAAAGGAGGTTGTAGCAGAGCAATCGGGGCCGGGACCACTCCATCTGCCCCAGGCGCGATGTGCTTCCTCACTTCCAGCATCTAAATGTCCGGTGTCTTTTCTTGGTGCCTAAATTCTGGTTCACCCTCGCGAGGGTCCCGCCAAAACTTAACGGACTAGAAGAAGAAGGTCTGCCGGGCCGGTCGCTCAACACGACAGTCTCCCCCCTCTTCACCACCTCTACAGGGTGGCTTAGCCCTGAAACCAGCCGGCTCAGGGCGCTCCAGTGGCAAGCACAGATTGAAACTGCACACGATCGCAGATTTTGGTCTGTCGCTGAAGAAGTTCAAACCCGAATGCAACTAATCTTTTTTACCATATGACTATAGGAGAGTTGTAATGACTGTAACTTCATGGAGCACCATTGTAATTTTGAACAGTTACTAAGGGAATTAATTAAGGACTATGCATAGGAGTAAGACAAAGATGTGTGGTGTCCTTCGATTATTTAACGTATTTATGGATAAATGGTTAAGGAATGCTTGTGGTAATGTTATAGGTGTGTGGCTTTGAAATATAAATGCATGTCTACTTATGAACACGGATGATACTGTGTTGTTGGCTGAGAACTGAGTGATTTGCAGCAAACATTAGATTGTGTAATGCATTTGGGAATAAGGATCTGAAAATTAATGTAGTAAACCCCAAGATAGTTTCATTTGACAGGAAAAATGGAGTGAACTATTGCAAGTTATACATAAATGTAGAAAAAAATCTGGAGCAAGAAGATGACTTTGTGTGCTTTGACAGAATGCTAACTAAAGATAGAGAAATAGATGTGGAATTCTAAAGGTGTGCCGATGCTGTTAAAAAAAAAACAGATAATATGTGAGTATATAGTTTATTGCTAGGAATGAATATTTGAGATATAAAAATGATTTAGAATCAGAGAGGGCTTCCACCCAATTTGTTATTTATAAGTGATAGGTAAGTCGGAAGTAATGTAGAAGTAAGTTAAATGCTGTGGAAATGAGTTATTTAAGAAGTGTTCGTACTAAAGCAAGAAGAGAGAATACCAAGAATGAATACATTATAAATGAATGTGGGCTGAATTCAAAGTATAGTAGACAGTTTGAAAAAAAAAACACAGAAGAAAGAAATATCAAGAATGAGTGTATTATAAATGAATGTGGACTGAATGCAAAATTGAGTAGAGTTTGGGAAAAAGAAGTACACCAAGGTGATTTGGTCCTATAGAGAAAATAAATGGAAGATTTAATTGCAAGAAAAAATGAATTGATCAAGAGGAATAGAAAGGTCAATGAGAAAGTTGTGGTTTGACAGTATCGATGAGAATTCCAAGGAGAAATGAGATGTTTGAAGAAAAAGGCAGGAGGGAAGCAGTAGAAATAACAATTTTTGCAAGGGTAGAAGCAGATGGAGAAATGTAATAAATATTTTTGCTATAAACAAATTTTAGTGTCACTATATTTCCTTTTCTTATCTCATGCCTAATTTCTTTAGTTTATTATATATCTGTGGGTTTGATGGTTTGGGGAGGAACCATCTCTCACTTAATCCTATGCCAAGAATGAGCAGTTGTAAGTGTTTGGATTGGCACATGTGAAGATATTCCATTTTGGACCTTGGATGGGCTGCATTTTCCCATTCAAAAGTGGTATGCAAGTTGGGGATCTTCCTGGATTCACAGATGCTGATGAAAAAGCAAATAGCCAGAAAGGTCTCTATACAATCCCTTGTTGTATTCTCTTTCATAGAGCATGGTGGCCCTTGAGACAGTCACCACACCCTGGTTTCCTGATAGCCTAGCTACTGCAATGCATTCTGCATAGGTCTGTTATTAAAGACCACCTGGAAGTTCTAACTGATCCAGAACTAACAGAAAAGGAAATGATGGACATCATGCCTCAATATGTCCATGTAACACCTCTGCTTTGTGAGCCATATTGTTTGCCAATTTGCTTCTGGGTGTGATTCAAGGTGATGGTCATTACTTATAAATCCCTAGAATGGTATAAGGCCTGGAAGTGTGTCTTCTCTGTACCAACACCTGCTCTCTGGAACAAGGTTCTCTCCAAGATCCATTGTCTGCCATTTTTTAGAACAGGGGTCTTGAACCTTGGCAATTTTAAGACTTGTGGATTTCAACTCCCAGAATTCTCAGAATTCTTCAACTCTGGGAGTTGAAGTCCACAGGTCTTAAAGTTGTCAAGGTTGGAGACCCATGGTTTAGAACAGTGGCCCCCAACCTTTTTTGTGCTGCACCCCGGTACCGGCATCACAAAATCATCTGCGGCCCGGTACCGGCATCACAAAATCATCCGTGGCCCGGTACCAGCATGAGCATGCATGGCAAGGCGAGCCGAGCGACCGGCCAGCTAGCCATCCCCCGCTTCTCCCTGCCACCTTCAACTCCTCCTTTGTACCTGTGTCAATGGGCTTTGCGACGGCTTCGGGACGGTCACTCGGCTCGCCTTGCCATGCATGCTGAAAGAATCCTCGTGCCTTAGTTTTGTTCGAAGCTGCCTCCCCCCTCAATGAAACTAAGGCGTGAGGATTCTTTCAGCACCCAAACGCTGCTTTCTACCTGGAAAAGCTCACCAGAAGCACTTTTTCATCAAAACAAGATGGCGGCGCCCAGCAAACTGGCAGCCCAGTAGAAATTGTTCCATGGACTGGTACCGGTCTGGGGACTGGTGGTTGGGGACCCCTGGTTTAGAAGGTATTTGAAGACCTGGCTCTTTACTCAGACTTTTAACAAGGGAGAGTAAGATCCCTTCTTTCATTCTCACCTGATCTGTTGTTCTTGTCATCTTTTATCTTTTCTCCCCCTTTTGTTAACTAATTGTATTGAAATATCCTTGGTTAGGTTGTTTTGAGCAATCCAGACTAGTGGTGAGTTGGGCAGCATGCAAGTTAAATAAATAAATCTTATTCCTTTTTTGAACTCTGTGCAATGCATAGTTTTTCCCAAAGACTGGCTTGATAGGAATAAAAATAGGGAGGAATAAAGAGGGGAGGAAAGGGCACTCTGAAAATAACCTAGCTTAGGCTCTGAGGAGTCATTATTAATCTTATGTTTGACATTCCAACTTGGTAATATTCAGCTAAACATTCATTCAAGGACATAGCTTTGGCATCAAAGAAAGAGGCATCCCGGTGGAACTTCTTCACTTCCTTTTCTTTGAAAGCCCAAATTTACCCCCATCCCTTCTCAGTTTTAAGAGTGGATATTTTTGCTAAGTCTTCTGTGTTTATATATGAAAATAAATCCTTAATTAAAAAAAAAACTCAAACACATTTGTAAGCAATATGATAAATTATGTTTCCTAGCCCCATGGCTAATCACAATTGTGTGGATTATTTTGCCAAAGTCTGTGTAAATGAAAGAGTCAGTGCAGGGGTAAGATTCTACCAGTTCACACCTATTTGCTAGAACTGATTGTTAATATTCTAAGCAGTTCGGAGAACCAGTTGTTAGAAGAAATTACTGGCCTTATCCTGTAAGGAAGGCAGGAAGGAAACATTCTGGTGTTGCTTACAGAAACTGCCTCTCCGTTAACCCTTATTACATTCTTGGCAAGACTAGACTTCATGTCTCAGGAACTTCTCTGGAGTTTTTTTCCCCTCCTTTGCTGGTACTTTGCTTGTGTGGAGTGACCATTCAAAGTTATAATGGCACTGAAAAAAAGTGACTTATGACCATTTTTCACATTTACGACTGGTGCAGCATCCCCACAGTCATGAGAGGCCAGGCAAGGAGATGTGTGCCTCAATGTGAGTGATATTGAGTTGGCCATGCCCAATAACAAGACCACCAAGCCATGTCCACCCAGTCACATGACCACCAAGCCACATCCACCACTTAAGCCATGCCCACAGAACTGGTTGTTAAAAAAATTGAATTCCACCCCTGAGTCAGTGATAATGAAATATAGGAACAATGAATCACAAGGAAAGTCAGACTGGTTTTCCTTTACAAATCAGGCATATGAGGTAGGTTTATATGTCCATCCCAAAGAATTTATGCAAAGATACTGTATATTCACCAGTTTCATGATACATTTCTGCAGGAATATCAAGTAGTCTAAGAGACATCTAATTGCAATATCAAGCAATATCAAGTAGCTTAACAGACATCTAAACTAGATGATTTCATACTGGTCTTATTTCTAGGCATTTTAATTAGGATTAAATCGTATTGTAGCTCCTTGCTGAGAGAAAGGAAGATACTTTTTAAAAAAAGGTTTTATTGTTTTTTAGACAAACATAGACAAACACAACATAAAAACATCAGGCCATCTTCCACATATGCATACAGTGTATTGGTTGGTTTACAAATTGTTTTGTGCATCCACTTCATAGTCATCACTTACAATTTCATTGTATATGTTATCATATTGTCGATCAAATGTTACTAAATACATTAATATCATTGTTAATCAATCGTTTGACTATACTATGATTCATTCATGTTTTACAAAATAATCCATATTTTACTTGATTTATTTTATGACCATTTCATATTATCATTCCAAATCTATCCTATAATTATATTGTAGTTATGATAAAAATAATACATCTTTATATATTCCTTATATTCTAAAAATCTACATATTTCATTACCATATTTTATTGTCTAACCATTGATAAAATAAATCCCAAATCTTATAAAATTGTTTGTCTAAGGAAGATACATTTTTGTCAATGCTACATACATAACACAAGCCACATCTAAGAATGACCTAATCCTAAAACTGCCAGTTCTATAAGATGTCTCAGTGGCTTTTGATAACACAAACCTTCTGTACCATCTCGAGAGTCCATATTGAGCTCCATCCAGAAGGTGAGACTGGAGTAGTATAGTTTCATATGTAAGCCTTTAATCGCTAGTGTCCTACTTTTCCAGCTGTTCTCTTCATAATTCCTGTTGTTAAATTGTGATAATTACAACAGGTTCTATATTTATTTATTGTGCAATTTGTTATTATTTATGATTTTGTTGCATGGTTTTATTATTGCATTTCTTTATTTTTCTCTTATAAAATGCCCAGAAGTCCCATGAATGGGACAACGGAAGGAAGGAAGGAAGGAAGGAAGGAAGGAAGGAAGGAAGGAAGGAAGGAAGGAAGGAAGGAAGGAAGGAAGGAAGGAAGGAAGGAAGGAAGGAAGGAAGGAAGGAAAGGAATTACTTGCTATTTGCTGCCAGTTTCCAAAATTAAAATTAGTGGAGAAGTAATCAGGATGTTGTGAGCTCCAGATGGTTTGTAAATAAATGATGGTTGCCAGTTAGGGAGAATATATGGATGAGTGGTACATGAGAGTGATTTCGGGGCAAGGATGGCTGCTACCAGAGTGCCTGTATGTAGGCATTGCAGTGATTCATGCAGGTGATTTTGGGTTTGTGGGTGGCTACTGCTAAGTGGAGGAGACTTTCCAGAGTGACATTGACCTTTCTTGCCATCTTCCTTTTTACTTTACTTGAGGGAGCTATCAGAGAAGGTCTCAAATTTCAATCACATGATTGTGGGACACTGCAGTTGAGAGCAGGTTGCCAAACACCCAAATTTTGGGGGTGATATGGCAGCTGGAACTTTAATAAGGATTATCTGTATTTGTAAAATGGGCAGATTTTTTCTCCTCAGTTTTCCTCTTTCCTATATGAGGATTTCCTAGATTCTCAGTTTTACTGGAGTCCAAGCCAAGTTTGACAATCACAATCAATCACAAATTATAAACCCCATCTTAAATTTTGTAAGATGTGTGAGTTAATATTAATTGACTTTCATGTAACAAAAATCAATGGCTGAAATTGGGCTGCATTTTTTTCTTCTTCTAATACTTACATACTATTCTTTAATTTTGCAGTTTTGACAGCTGAAGGTGTCATCTATGTGGGATAATAATGGAATAAGTATTTTAAGTTTCTTCATTTCTAACTATTTGAAAAATGATATTTAGTTACTCTGTAGGCCTGGAGGAAGGAGCAGTCTTACAAAGCTATTTTTATCTGATTGAAAGTCTTGTTAAGAAGCTACTTTTATTCCAAAAAGGAAATTGGAAAGTGTAAGAGAAATAACTTGATTGCAGTAAATAAATTGGTCTGAAGAGAAATAGAATATGATATAAGTAACGTTTATGTAGGCTATGATGGCTGAGGGAATAATATTCACCTATGTGCCTACTTTGGAGTAAGAGCCTAGCATTTAAAACATAAACATATATCTCTTCAAATCTTTCAAGAGTCTCTATTCCTTTTTTAAAAAATTCCATTACTTTAAAGGTGGGATGGGAGAAAAACAAACCACAAATTTTCCTTCATGAAACTCCATTTCCCAAAGTAGTATTAAGGAAGTTATCATTTTGATTTGTGAATTGATCTATGTAAATGTTTCTGTTAAATACTCAATAATTTATAAGCGCCATGGTGATATAATGGTTAAGTATTGGACTAGGACTGAGGAAAAGTCTGCTGTAGATATAAGAAAAAAAAATCAGTGATCAGTGAAATTTGTTTTGCTATTCAGTTGTTGCTGAGATTTCTGTGTTCTAAACTGATGACAGCCTGTCCATATGCAGATGTCAAAATAGCCCTTCTTTTCAGATGGCATGGCTTCGGAAACCATTATGTAGTAGCTATGTACACACTGAGAAACAATTCACTGTTGTTTCAGTAATTATCAGATTAATCCAGATATTATTGTTACTGTTACTCAGAATGGCTGACTGGGGAATTCTGGGAGTTGAAGTCCACAAGTCTTAAAGTTGCTAAGTTTGAAGACCCCTGTTTTATGCTATAGCAAAATCAATACAAGTGCCTTTAAGTAATTTGAAGTCTTGGCTGTATCTGCACAAAATCATGGTAGGAAAGAGTCAACAGCACCCAGCATTCTCAGGACCTGCAAAGATCCCCTTGTTGTCCTTGTCCACACTTCCAGCTATTGGCTTCCTGAAACCACCAGGGCTTTCTAGTTATTGTTTGGGTCCCTTCAGGTTCAAGTCCCAAAGACTACAACTGGAAATCCCAGAATGTTTATGCACCCATACCAAGTAATTGATTGGATTCTGTCTCAAGACTCATGAATGCAAGACAGATGTTGTGGGGGAGGGAGAGAATGACACAACATATTGGAAGACAGTAGCATCTGAAAGACTGTTAAAACCCAGTACAAGGTCCCCCCACCATGAAATTCTTAATTATAGTTTTGACACAAGGGATGCTTTCCTCCAGACAAGCAAATCTTTGGTAACGGTAATAAAACAGCATAGCTTTCTTCCAGAGACCTTCTGATCAGCTCTACTAAACACCATAATTATGTACTATTGTCTTTATTCAGTCATAAAATCATACAGATGGGTGGGAATCTCATAAGAATCTAATCTACCCCCTACTTGGTGCAGGATCTGCTAAAGCATTTTGAACAGAAGGTTATCTTGTTTGGAGAACTCTAATTAAGGGAATCACACCATTCAATGAAGCAGTTTTTCCACTGGTTGACAGCATTAACCATCTAGAAATTGCTTCCAATCCTAAAACTGAATCTACTTCACTGTACTTTTAACCCATTGATTCTGATCCTGTCTTTTGGGACAATAGAAAAAAAGTGCCTCTATGTACCTATTCTGTATATATCTAAAGACTAATCACATTCTTCTCTTCTGCACACTAAACATACCCAGTTCCTCTAACTGTTATATGAAGGGTTGGGTTTCCAGTTTCAAATCTTTTGTTGCTCTTCTCAAAACTTGCTTACCTTTTTAGATACCTAAACTAGACAACTATTCTGAGTAGAAGCTGATCAAAGCAAAGTAGGATAGAAAAATTGATTTTTGTGACATGTTTCTTTGTTCTCCTTTATACATCTAAAATAGTATTTGTCTTTTCAGTGGTTACATTAGTTCAATGTTCAGTTTATGATTTATTGGGATACTCTTTTCACTTGTACTACTGCCAAAGCCAGTGTCTCCTACTCTACACTTCAAATTTTGATTTTTGTCTCCTCAGATGCAAACTTTACATTTCTCCCTGTTAAATTTCATTCTGTTCATTGTGGTTTACTGATCAAGCCTGTCAAGATCTCTTTGAATTTTCTCTAAATCATTAGACATTTTGTCCTTTTCAGACTTAATAATGATCCTTTAGATCCTTCATCCATGTAATTAATTAACACATTAAATGGCATAGGGCTCAGGACAAATCTTGTAGCACTCCAATTGATAATACTATCAAACCTTATATAAAGCCATTTATGAATACTGTCTGGGTACAGTCACCCAGCTAATAAGGAATCTATCTGACAATTGTATTATTTTACCATTTTATTAAAGAGGACATAATGAAAGACATTGCTGATATCAAGGAGCTCCGCATCCATGGCATTTCTCTAATCAAAGTATGACTCTGGTAAAAAAAAAAAAAGGGGGGGGGGCAGGAGGACATAGAGTTAACCAGACATGCCTTATTTGTGAAAAGTCTGTGTTGGCTCTCGTGAATTGCTACATTCCTTTGCAAGTGATCCCAAATATGCTGTTTAATAATCTGCTAAGGGACTTGCCCAATATAGATGTCAAACTGATAGTTCTCTAATTTTCAAGGTTCTTCTTTTTCTTCCCCATTTTTGAAAAAAGTGATAACATTTGCCGTTTCCAGACTTCTGGGATTTACTGGATTGCCAGGAGGTCTCACAAATTATAGCAAACACTTGTTGGTTCCTTCAGAAACCGAGGGTGTACCTCTTCTAGTTCTGAAGACCTGAATTCATTTAAATTAGTAAAAATGTTCTTTTACACTCTCCTCATCAATCCTGTATTGTAGCTCTTTCTCTTTACTAATTTACTTAGTAATATTCAGTTAAGGCTTCCCTTTATTTTCCCTTTTGAGGGTAGATAAACATTCTGTCTTCTTGCTACCGTATGTTACTTTTTCACCCTTATTATAGATTTACACTTTGCTTTCTTCTTGCTTCTGACATACCTTTCCAAGCTTTGGTAGGTGGGGATGGGGAAAGAGGAATGTTTTGTTGTTGTAGTTATTTTTAAACCTGAATTTGTCTTCCATTTTAATCTTTCCGACACAATATTTATAGTTTCTGTTGGCATGTACTGTAGTTAACTGGGATATCTTTTTGGGGTTTAAGTACTTCTCCTTCCTATATATGTTTTAATATGCACAATTTTTATTGAAACTTTTTAAAAAAGAAGATGAAATTTAATAGACACTAACATAAAACAAGGAGGAAAAGTGAAAAAGGAAATGAAAGCAAAAAATTCAAAAAAAGGTGAAGAAAAACAGAAAAGAAAAAAGATGCAAAAAAGTGGCTTCACAGCAGTGATAAATATAATTTTAATTTAACCTCTTTCTCTAAAGTTACATCATAATACTCTTTCTATCATCTATTCTGTTAAATCATTAAAGCCATAAATCACAAATGCATTTTTTTCCATTTTTACACAAAAAGTCCTTGAGAAGTTTCAAATAAGTCTCTCTCCAAATTTTTCCTTGTAGTAGGAATTTTTGCAATTTCATCTTCCCAGGCACTTTTCTCTACAATATGTTTATAGTAACAATATCTTGAAAGCTGACGGTGTTTTTCCTCCCCTTCCTTTTACACCAAAAAGAATTAAGTTTCTTTCTAATGCTTTATTTCTTTCTTTCCCAAGCTTAATTCTTTTTTTTTTTTCCCCTAATCATCACATTTCTTCTCCAAGGTCATTTCTATGATTCTTTCTTTTGCCTGTCCAATCAGTCTGCAGCTCCCAATCCACACATAATTTCCACTGTGATTTTACTTTTGTATTTCTCTTCTCTATTCTTACCATTATTGTATCTTACATTATTCTTACCAAATGACAAACACCGTTGTGGAAAGGGAACTTCACAAATACAATAGTGTCACAAAAACAGGAAAAGCCCAAGGGGAACATCAGGTCAGCCAGAAAACAAACTTACATAGGAAAAGGAATCAAATAAAAAGTATTAAAGAATCCCTATAGACAAAAGCCTAAGTAATTAAGAAAACTAGATAAATAGGAAAAGGAAACAAAAGATAATTTAGAAAACCCTTACAAACACAGAACATACCAAATAAGCAAAACAAACAGACAAAAGACACAAAATACAAATTACAAAAGGGACAGACAGGAGATTGCCACAGAACAAACATGAAAAATTATCTTAAAGAGATTACAGAAAACCAACAATACAATCTGGCCACCCCACAGAGTTTGCCTTCCGCACCCCACGGAGTTTGCCCTCCGGCGGGAATAAAGATAAACTCAAACAGGTTTTGAAACATTAGGCACAAATACAAACACTCACACAAAATCAACCTACAAAGGGAGAAAGGGTTATAAAAAACCAGGGACTTACTATAAGAAGCTAGCTAGCCCAGGAACACAAACTTCTTGCTGTTCTCTGCCTTCCTGAAAAATAAAAAGATCCAGCTTTCAAGCAGTTGTCCGTATCCTTGCGCTGGAGCTCTCCCAGTGGGAAAATCAAATCCTCAAAAGAAAGGCATTTTGACACCTTTCAACATTGTTAAGAGGTTTTTCATAATCCAATTAATTTCTATGCAGACATATGCTTTATGTTCAGTGCAAGCCTACCCCCACTCTTTCTGGAGTTTATGTATGTTGTAGCTTTTGAAGGTCATGTTCCAATCATATATATCATGTCACTAAGCTTCATTGAAGCCTATGGCATTAGATTTCTCCTTCTGCGTTAGGACATCAAATCCTCCCTGTTTGTTTTCCTATAGTCTATACATTAGTTTAGAAACATCTGAGATTTTACTTGGTACCTTCTCTGGTCCTTGCTATTATACTGTGCTCCCAATGATTAAGTTTCCTTCTTTCCATTGTTTCTTATATTGTTGGCTGCAATCTTGAGCAATATATCTGAATTTGAACAATCAACTGATTGATTGCCGATTGATCAAATTATTGTTAACTCTTAGCAATCACAGAGATCTAAGAGGACCTGTCTTTAATTTTGTCCTTCATGCTTTCAATGATGCACCCATCATCACTTGTTGCTGGTATGTCCTCTACTCTTTCCTTCCCCCTTTCCCAGCATTATAAACTTCTCTACAGAACATTTGTTACTGTTACTTTTTCTGCCTCCCTGATGAGTCTGGTAAAGTGAATCCTTTCCTGCCTTCATGAAATGTAGCCCATCTCTTTCCAGGAATCCAAACCCTTCCTGGAAGCAACATTTATGTAGTTGGTTGTTCGCTTACAGAATCCTATTCTCTTTTCTTATGCCGTCTGTGACATCTGGAAGGATTGATAAAAACTCAAGTTCTGTTTTTCCGAACTTGCATTTTATCTTCTCGCTGACAATCTGATAGTCTCTTTAACGTTTTTCAGAATGTCACCAGGGTGGGAATCATACAGATCTCAGGAGGGGAGAGCTGAATAAAGAGGGCAGGCAGCATGAGAGAGAAGCCAAGGCAGGGGTGGGATTTCACTGGTATAACAACAGGTTCAGTGATCAGGCGCTTCGCTCCACATTACAAACAGCTCTAACACTTATCTTCTACAGTGGTCCCCATGAAGAAAACAGCTGAGGTGCAGCAAACTGATCTGCCGCATGAATTGGCTGTGCTCTAAACAAAGGAAGTAAGGGATAGGAAAGAGCAGGGGCAGGTGAGCAGGCCCACATGCTCATCGCAGTGAACTGGTTCAGAGATAGCTGATCTTCAGAGCAAGGGGTTCGCTTGAACTAGTCCCAACTGGGAGAATCTCACCTCTGAGGCAAGGTCATGAATGTTGTCGTGTCCGCAAAAGACGCCAGGAGTCGGTGACTTAGTTTAAAGCTCTTTATTTTAAAGTTGAGAACCGAACCGGCGAAAAGGAAAAAGCCCGCGGCTTTTATCCTTTTCGCCGCGGCGGCCGCGGCCAATGGCAGCATTTCAAGTCTCCCGCTCTTGGAGTGAGCCAATCACGGGAGACTTTCAACGGGCCAATCGGCGCGGCTCGCCTGGCCAATTAGAAATCCCCGCGCTTTAGCCAATCAAAGCGCGGGGATTTCGAGTATGTAAATTAGGGACAGAACAAATGTCATTAATGAAATGTTCATGCACAGAGGATTTTTATTTATTTCATTTTATACTACCATACTTCATATTCCACTTCATGGCAAGTACAGGCTATTGGAAAGTGTACAGCCTACACAGGATTTGTTTACACATTCTTAAAGCTGAATAGAAACTGCTGGAATTTTTGCTGGTTCCATGTGGCTGTAGAAATGTTGGAATTCTATTCATTATGTGTGATATAACAAATGCATTTCCTGGTTCTGTTGGTTGCCTTTGAAAAGAGAAGTGATAGTCTAGTTTATTTACTAGACAATTCAATTCACATGGAAAATCAATTCAGTGTTCCCACATAGCCACGTTAAAGCAATTCACATAAAAAAAAAAAAAGGCAGTGTGAACTGAATTGGACAGTACAGGTGCTATATTGTGCTCAGAATGGCAGACTCTGGATTTACACCAGCTGTGAGATGACATTGAAATTATACTATTTTTTTGGGTGTGAAACTGTAGTCACATTGGATGTTAGCTCACTGTTTAATCCCAGGAGACTTTGAAACCATTGTATGGGGTAGGGATGGTTTTGCTGCAAATATTACACAGTTTTTATGGGTTCACACATCGTACAATGTTCAGTAGTTTAATACAGGGGTGTCAAACTCGATTTAATTGATGGCCAGATCAGGGTTGTGTTTGACCTCAGGGGGATAGGGTAAGTATGGCCAGGATGGGCGTAACCAGTTTGACATCACTAAGGTTTGTGCCTGTGGTAAACTGAGCACTCTGCCAGCAAAAATGAGCTCCCAAGCTCCATTTACAGCTGCGATGGCCTCTTGCAACCCTCTGCAAGTGAAAATGGAGCTCAGGAGGGCTGCACATGGCCCTCCTGAGCTCCATTTTCACTGGCAGAGACACCATGGGCTGATCCTTCACTGTTTCCAGGGTGGGCCCATGGGCCAGATCTAAGCACCCATGGGCTTGAGTTTGACATCCCTGGTTTAATACATCAAACTAAGTCAAAACCACCCAAGCCACTGAGTAGCTTTGAGTTGGTTTGATGTATCAAATGATTGAATATACTTTATAACCCTAACTTAGGACTTAAAAGCCATACTGAAAGCTAAATATGTCTTAGCATGGCAGGAGAACTCATAGATCTCCATGACAGGTATTATGTTTATTTCCAGGCAAACAAAAGAAAGAAAGAAAGAAAGAAAGAAAGAAAGAAAGAAAGAAAGAAAGAAAGAAAGAAAGAAAGAAAGAAAGAAAGAAAGAAAGAAAGAAAGAAAGAAAGAAATACATGAAACTACAAATGATAACTTGACTGATCTTGAAAAGTTGGACTAAAACATGGATCTTTAAAGTCTTTCTAAAGGTGGAGAGAGCAGAGTCTAAACACAATTCCTCTGGGAGGACATTCCATTTAGACAAGGATGAAATTGGAGTACAGTTCCTATCATCCCTACAGCCTTTATGGTAGAGTTTCTGGGAGTTTGAGTTCAACAATATTTGGAGAACAAATACAGTTGTTGCTCCTTCCTCAAATAAAGTTTGATTTTGATTACAGATGCCAGCATAATTCCTATAAAAATGTTCTTAGTTTGTTCCAATTATGCATAAAGCCTAAACCTGGCTCAGCATGGGAGCAAACCTGTAACTCACAATAAGGCAGATACAATCAATTTTCCCAGTCTCTATTTCAAATCTTCCACTGTTCTCTGCCATATGCTTTTCAGAAGTCATTGCATTGGAAGGGCAGTGTCACATACTGGAAACAGTGAATTACATTTAGAATAATATGGTACATGATGTTTGTTCATACAATACCTTGGAAGTGGACTTTTGGGTCGAGGATACATACTCAAATCAGGATAATGCATGCAATAATGTGTTGCAATCTTCTGAATGCTTGAAAAAAATGGAAAGAGTGGAAAGAGAAGTGGTAGTCATGTCTTTACTATAGTCAACACCTAGAAAATGTTAATTATATGTATATATTCATTGTTACTACAATAAATTCTCATTCTTATGCAAGACCACTTTTTGCAGTAATATTGTGTGTGATGATACTCTCTTGAAAATAATTTATTTTACCTTTCTTTACTTAATCTATATATCAAATTTTCTACTTCTTCCCTTTCCAAACCTTTCTTTTCCTTCCTCATTTTTATGGTATGTTACATTCCAATATTTGTTTTGTTTTAAGACAATAATCTCTCAGATATATGATTTATTCATTATTTAGCTTTCAGTTTTACATCTAAAATTTAATGTTTTTCTCCCTATCTTTGTTCTTGTAAACACTTGTTCTTCTTCAGTCTTATTTTGCTCTTATTTATTGATGGGTAAATGTTCAGTGATGTCTCTCTTTCCCTCTGTATGAGTAGATTAGATGACATCACCAGAGAGATCAAAGATGAAGAGGGTGGAGGAAGGACTCAAACCAATTGTGTTGACATAAGGCTATTGGGAATTTAGGAAATGCTGTGGACTGAGCAGGAGGTAACTATGAGAAAAGACTAATTTAAAAAAACTGTATCGATTTCCGTGAAATTTGGCAGCTCAGTCATGCTCTAACTCTCCTGAAAAATATGAACTCATTTTTGAGAAAAGAAGACACATACTCTTATGTTATCTTTCTGCTAACAACTCTTTTAGAGTCATATAACCATTATTGTGCTGCTGAAAGGTGTCAAAATGCCTTTCCTTCGAGGATTCAATTTTCCTTCTGGGGGAGCTCTGGCGCAAGGATACGGACAACTGCTTGAAAGCTGGATCTTTTTATTTTTCAGAAAGGTGGGGGACAGCAAGAAGTCTGCGTTCCTGGGCTAGCTACCTTTGTATGGTAAGTCCCTGGTTTTTTATACCCTTTTCTCCTTTTGTGTGTGAATGTTTGTATTTGTGCTTAATGTGCCCCTAATACTTTTTAATTTTACATCCCCCCCACAATATCTTTTCCTATGTGTTTGTTAGAATGGGCTAAGTTGTCAAGAAGAAAAAGGAAGGCACAAGGAACGACCAGAAGATCTATTGCAGTCTGAAGAGCTTTCTTGGAAGTCAAGAAAGTACATCACCCAAATCCAGGTTGGGTCCAGTTTCTGAGCAGGCAAAAAAGAAGATAAGAAAGAAGTAAAAGAAATAACTTTAAAAGACTAGAGTGCCAGGCAAATAAGAATGGATTTTAATGAGAGCAACAGCAGAGGGCAGAAGAATAGCATCAAGTAAAGCAGAATCAAAGTCAGCAGTCTGCATGGGAGAACTAGATGATATGACAAGCCTCACTCTGTCAAGGCTCTTGGAGTACTCATATTAAATGACCTAAGCACCAGAGCTCACTGTAACAGCATTGCCAAAAAGGCATTAAGTAAATCTAATCTTATGAGGCTTCTCCTCCAGTAATATTGAATTGCTAACTAGGGCATACAAAACCTTTGCTTGACCAATACTCAATACAGCTCATCTGTCTGGAATCCACACTGTATATCAGACATTAATACAATTGAGCAAGTCCAGAAGTTTTTCACGAGAAGAGTACTACACTCCTCTGCTCACAACAGAATACCCTACATCACCAGACTTGAAATTTTAGAACTATGCTGCCTATGATTGTGTCGTGTCCTCGAAAATGATGCCAGGAGTCGGTGACTTCAAATCATACTCTTTTATTTAGGTAGGAACCGAACTGGCGCTTTGCAAAAGGTTCGGGGCTTTTATTCCTTTAGCCGCCGCGGCTGCGGCCAATGGCACCGCTTTGAATCTTCTGCGATTCGAATAGACCAATCGCGGGAGATTCTTAGTGAGCCAATCGGCGCGGCTCGCCTGACCAATCAGAGTGCCCCGCGCTTTGGCCAATCAAAGTGCGGGGATCTCAAGAATGCTAATGAGGGGACAGAACAGATTGGATGTAAGCTTAGTACACAAAATTATCTGCTACAATGTTCTACCAGTCAATGACTACTTCAGTTTCAACTGCAACAATACAAGATCACACAACAGATACAAACTCAATGTAAACCACTTCAAATTTGATTGCATTGTTGACTTCAGCAACAGAGTGGTTCAATGCATGGAATACACTACCTGACTCTGTTTTTGCATCCTCTAACCCACACTCCTTTAACCTTAAATTATCTGCTATTGACCTCACCTCATTCCTAAGATGTCTGTAAGGGGACAACCGTGCCTACCGTCCCTGCCCTATTGTCCCCATTTATTCGTACCTATTTCCTGTACTCATGTTTATAATTATACCGATTGCCTTGTAACTGATTGACAAATTAAATAAATAAATAAATAAGCAATCCCAAACATTTGAGCTCTTTGCCTATTCCAAGCCACAGGACACATCCAGAATATAAAAACTACTGTAGATCTATCTGGGAAATAGCAGAAAAACATAATCTAGAGCCATTTGAGGACATGATTTATAAATGTAGATAAATCAATAAATTATCCTAATGAGCTTAAAGGATTTTTCCCAATACTGTCCATTCAAGTTGAAATTTATAGAACCCATAGAATATCAGGTCATTATTAATACCAATAAGTATTAGTAAGTATCCTTCTGCATCAAAACCAGTAACAGATTAACCAAAGAATAACAATTTGCTGCTGATTAATAAGAATTTAAATTTATTGCCTTGTCTAGCTAATAGTAAGGCTAGTCATACCTGAGCCTTTGATTGCTTTGGGAAATGACTTGAATTCTTTCCATTGATTTCTGAGTCAATCAGAGGATAGCTCATCTATCTTTAGTTTCCTCTTCAGTCATTAATAGGTGTATAAAGTACATGTCAGGTTATATTCAAGACTGGAAAATTGGTATCTTCATTGATGTACCTCAAATGCTAGTTTCTGTAGTCCTAGTGGTCTTGAGACTGATACTTCTCCGTTATTCTTCAGTGAAAGAAGATGTTTTCCATTTCATTGTTGATCAGGACAAAGAAATGATAGGAAGGAAATAACAGTAAAAAGCTATTTTCATGAATGTACTATTTCTGAAACTGGTCTAGAAGCATTCACCATAGATATGATAAAGATGCTTCCATTAGGAATGCAATCATTAGTTGTTTGCTAGAGTCTTTGCCAAAGCAAGACAATTTTGAATTTGCCAACTTGTCTCCTGATGAGAATTGTACAAAGCCTTCCAGAAAGTATGTCATTATTTTGGATTGCTTTTAAAAGCAACACTACCCCTTCTTTATTTTTTGTGGAGTCATCAATGAGATTATATACAAATTTGATAGAAGATCAAATGAAATTTTCTATGACCTTCTGAGAGGCAAGCATGATGGGAATTCAGTCATTACCAACTTCACAATCCAAAAATCGAGAGGAGTTAAAAGAAACTTGTTATAAATAACCGTACAGCTAGCATTTACATTTATTTATTTTTTTCCTTTCCTTATTGCACATTTTAACATTTCTTGACCACAAATAAAATGCATTAGCTGAAAATAAACTTATATAAATCTATCTTTGAAGATCATACATTTTTTTTTAAATGAAAGTTCTACTTTTAATTTTGATTCACCTTCAGAATTAAGGTATTGCATTTGCTTTTAGCATGAGGATACACATAAATTATATCTGATAAATCTAACAGCTTCCATAACTGGAGCATGTCATATTCCACTCCCTTTTCTTAGCAAAAATGTTTCTTGAAAGCAGTCTGAAATCAGCACATCAAGAATTTAGCAAGGTACTAATTTGAAAAATAAAACATCAAAAGATCTAACCAAACAGAAATAGATTTTAAAACAAATCAAGTCCTAACTAAACAAGGACTTTGATCACAAGCAAGTGAAACTTCTAAATCATGTAACTATTGGCAGTGCTGACTTGAATGTTAAAAACCCAAATACTCAGTAGCAAGAGTAGGCTATGAAGTCTGGGCTGGCAAACCACAGATGATCACAAGGTGGCAGCAAAGATATAAACTTTTGCTGCCAACTGGCGGACATTTGACAAATCAGATCTGACAGCCTTAAAAAAAGGTCTACTAAAGAGTAGCATAGCATCCCTGGATAATCTTGTAGCTAGATCAGGCTTGAGAGAATGATGCGCTCACCAAGGGTAGAGTAGCTGTAACTCTAGTGTGAAAACTATATAGAGGGAATAGCTCACTGCTAGAAGTCTGTTATTTGGGAAAGGACTAGATAACCCTGAGATTTGAGTCCAGGCTAACACATTCACTCCCATCCCAACTCCATAGGAGATTAATAACTTGTTGCCTGGACCCTGACTGTCATGTGTATGTTTGCTTCTAAACTGATTACTTTTCTCTGTCTTTCCCTGATAATAAATAACCCTAGCTGGAATTTGGTTTGGCTTTATATTACTTCAAACTCTAGATAACTTGAAATACTATGTTTGGTGGAACATAGTAGTACATCCAGGCCACCAGCAAGTTTAGAGGAATGTGGAAGTTGTTCACTGCAAGAGGTGACGTTGATTCACACACACACACACACACACACACACACCATCATTGTCTAAGAGTTTCTGAGTTCAAGGCTTATCCATTATCTCCAGCCATTGTAATAGTATTACTGCTAATATTATTGAAACATGTGCATGCTCTTCACTTTCATGTCTTTTTCCCCATCACTCTGATACAGTTTTTGATTTTAAAATTCAAGAAGGACAATTGAAACTAAACACTGGGAAAAACTATCCCCCCTCCCCCATATTTAGTATTTTAACCTTTGCTAATTAGCCAGAACTGTGGCTTGACCAGTTTTCACAGAAAGCCTTCACCTATTGGAGTGCAACGTATCCAATTATTGTTCCGTATTAACAAGATAGACTTTTGACTTGCCCTTAACCTATTAAGGACAGAAAGCTGAAAAATAGTGAATGATAATAAGACTCCTTACAAGTTTAAATAAGATGCAGATGCAAGATTCTTTGGGATTACTGAATAGTAATACTGTCTGAACTAAAACTGTGTATTATAAACCTGCATTCTCATATATGAAATGTAATGCATAGGTACTGGGGGTAGCAGTTGCCAAGGCAAACAGTAAGTAAAGTCCTATATTTTGGACTTAACAGTAAGTAAAGTCCTACACTTAGGCAAGACAAACCTAAAGTACACATTAGACTGGGTAAAACCAGGCTTAATAGCAGTAACTGTGAGAGGGATCTTGGAGTCTTAGTGGACAACCAGCTAAACATGAGCCAGCAATGTTAAGCAGTAGCCAAAAAAACTAATGCTAATGCTAATGCAATTTAGGATTTAGCTAATGCTAAATCCTAAATTGCATTAACAGAGGGATACAATCAAGATCAAGTGAGGTACTAATACTACTCTATAAAGCCTTAGTAAGACCCCACCTAGAGTACTGCATTCAGTTTTGGTCACCACACCATAAAAAAGATGTTGACACTTTAGAAAAAATGCAGAGAAGAGCAACCATGATGATTAGGGGAATGGAGACTAAAACATATGAAGAATGGTTACAGGAACTGGGCATGGCTAGTCTCGTGAAGAGAAGAACCAGGGGAGACATGATAGCAGTGTTCCAATATTTGAGGGGCTGACACAGAGCAGAGGGGGAATAACCTATTTTCCAAACTACCTGAAGGCCAGACAAGGAAGGGGACGACAGAGAATGTAGTAACTGGATGGAGTCATTGAAGCAGTAGGCGCCAGCCTAAATAGACTCCAGAAGATGTTAGAGGACAGGAAGACCTGGAGGAACATTTTCCAGGGGGTCACGATGGGTTGGACACAACTTCACAACTAACAACAACACAGAGAGGAAAGGGTCAAGCTATTTTCTAAAGCGCCTATAGGCCGGACAAAGAATAATGGATGGAAACTGAACAAGGAGAGATTTAACCAGGAAATAAGGAGAAACTTTCTGATAGTGAGAACAATCAACCAATGGAATATCTTGCTTCTGGAAGTTGTGGGAGCTTCATCACTTGAGACTTTCAAGAACAGATTGGACTGCCATTTGTCAGAAATGGTGTAGGGTCTCCTGCTTTGGTGGGGATTGGACTAGATGACCTACAAGGTACCTTCCAACCTTGTTAATCTGTTAAAGTTGTGATGTGGGAAAATATGCCAATTTCAGGGTTCAAGCATTGGCCAAGGGATCTAAAGTTTCCACTACACTTCCCTGAATCTCCTTTTTTGACTTTGAATTATTCCAGGAATGACAGTTCTGAAAATTGAAATCACATTCTGAGGCAAACTTCCCTGATATGGATGCCTTCTAGATGAGAGGATCAGTTTCCTAAATTCTTAGCAATATTGGTAGGTCCACTACTTATAACCATTTGTTTGGTGATTGAGTCATAATGGCATTGAAAAATGTGACTTATGACTTGTCCTTATGACTGCTGCAGCATCCCCATAGTTGCATGAACAAAATTCAGATGTTTTGGCAATTGGTATGCATTTGCAACCAATTGCAAATTGGTTGCAAACCAATTGCAAACCAGGTGCAAAATCCCAGGGTCATGTGATCACCGTTTGCAACCTTTCCAGCTAGCTTCCGGCAAGCAAAGTCAGCAGAGGAAGCTGGAATCACTTAAGAACTGTAGCGATTTGCCTAACAACTCTAGCAAAAATGGATGTGAAATCAGGCACAATTCACTTAACCATCATGTTTAGTTATGGAAGTTCTGGTCATAAGTTAAGGACAGTGGTGGGATTTAATCTTTTTACTACCAGTTCTGTGGGCATGGCTTGGTGGGTGTGGCAGGGGAAGGATACTGTAAAATCTCCAGTCAGAGGTGGTATTTGCCAATTCTCCAAACTACTCAAAATTTGCATTACCAGTTCTCCAGAACTGGTCAGAACCTGTTGAAAACCAACATAAACCATGCTGTAGCAATTAACGAGACAGGGCAGGACAAGGAATTGCAGACTTCAAAAGATAATGAAACACACACAGTTGGGAGGATGCCAGAAGCCAGATAAGATTTGACAAACAAAGATAATTCATGCTTTGCTTCCAGCAAGGTGCTGTGCACAAATGCCCCTTTAAAATTCTGTTTTCCCAGCTGCAGCTAATGAAGGGAATCAGGGCCCTTTTCTTTCCCGTAACCCATGTAACTCACGTTGCTCCCTTCTCCATTCCTCCCTGCATGCCCTAGGATCTTCCTCTGAAGACCACCTGGACTGTGCCCTTCTCGTTTCTTCCACAGTCACTGGAGCTACACTCCCATTCCCTGTCAACTGCTCAACCTCACCCTTAGAATCAGATTCCAACAGGGGCATGACACTAACTCATTGCTCACTCCATGAGTTCAATTCTATGTGGCTCAAGGTTGATTCAGCCTTCCATGTTCAGTAAAATGAGGACCCAGCTTGTTGGGAGGGGGGGCAATTTGCTGACTCTGTAAACTACTTAGCACTATAAAGCAGTATATAAGTCTTAGTATTATTGCCATTTGTAGTTGTGCTACCTCAGGAATATTGAAAGTTGACATCCACTCATCTGGCAAGCTGCAGGCTATTCTAAAGATAAGCAAAATGAGCATCACTGAACAGTCATTTTGAAATGCATATCTTTTTGTTTTTACCATCATCCACTTTGGGGAGAGCAGTTGTGAAGGGTGATCAACATAATGGCATAATGAAAAACTATCTTACATAGGTGCAATTAATAATTGGGTTTGAAAAATGCTCCTACATAATGGGACAGCAGTATGAACTCTTTGTGTTTCTTCTCCAGCTGTCTATGCTGAAGGTGCTTCTCATATTGTTGAAAGCATATTCTGTGAAACGGGAAATTAAAATCACCACTGTGAGCTTATTTTCCAGAAATATCCTTCCTATGTTTCTGCTTTGTCTCTTTCTACCTACTTCTGAGTAAACTTTTGTAGGAATGCCTTGATAAATGCTCAGTATTTTCATAGTAAAATTGTTCTCAATTATGAATCCCTTATTTATGTTAATGAACCCATTGGAGGTGGGTGGGTTCTACTCTGGCAGCAGTGCAGAATAAGTAGAAATATTCGGTTTCAAATTGCTGCATGCAGATTGTCAAACTAGGAATCCTTTGTCCAGATAACATCAAAGGATAAAACAAAATTTGTGTAACTAATGTAGAGGCAAGGGAAAAAAAGAGGTTAATTTTGGAGCAGTAGAATTTGGCATGCGTGGCGCATGCATATATAACACAGCATATATTTTACTCACTTATCTGCAGCTCTCTGCACTATGAGGATGAAAAGAGTTGGAGTTAGATGGTGCTTCTCTAACATTCACCTACCCGCTGCCAGCTGTGGGCTCACACAGCATAACTTTGGATGATTATTTTTATCATTGCAAGAGATACAGCAGGCTTTCTTTTGAGTTATTATTCAGCCTTAAGTCAGGGCTCCTGGTCAACTTTTCTCTGCCATTCCTTTTCTATTGGCACCGTCTACCATTGAAAAAGGGAACACACTGCCTTCTAGGTTTAATCTTTTGATGAGCAGAGAATGGGAGAATTTTCCTTCAATACAGTGGTTCAATTTTTCTTTTGCAGAAACCTCTCCAGCTGTCTCTTTACTGTATTTCTACTTTTCTACCTTTATTCCTCTTTGGTCCTCTTCTTTCCTTGACTCTCTTCCCATTTTATTCCAATTTCTTCTATTCACAGTCTTGGAGTTGTGATTCTTTAGGTGATTTTGTTCCCATTTGTTAATAGTACAGTTAGGGCTTCAAATTTCATTTTGAGGATGGTTTATTTGATGATTGATCCAGAGAAGGTTTATTGACTCATGTTTGTTCCACTCTGACTTCTGCAATAATCTCCTAGAACATGTTCCCAATTCCTCTTTCCATCCCTGATCCAATCTGGAACTGGATTTGATCTGAATTTTTTGTACTATTCCCATGCTTTGTTACACTATAGGTCCCCCCTCCTCACTGGATTCCTATTCAAACCAGAACTCAGTTCAAGTTGTATTTAGAGAACCCCTCCCCTGAATTTGTCTGCATCTATTTTTTCGTACAATCCAATATTTTTTTTTAATTTTCCTCTAGGCAGGTTCTCATTTCTATTTTCTAGTGCATCATCATGATCTCCAGACTTTATCATTCTGGAACCTATCCTCACAATTCTGGAATTCCTTCCTTCCTTCCTTCCTTCCTTCCTTCCTTCCTTCCTTCCTTCCTTCCTTCCTTCCTTCCTTCCTTCCTTCCTTCCCTCCCTCCCTCCTTCCTTCCTTCCTTCCTTCCTTCCCTCCCTCCCTCCCTCCCTCCCTCCTTCCTTCCTTCCTTCCTTCCTTCCCTCCCTCCCTCCCTCCCTCCTTCCTTCCTTCCTTCCCTCCCTCCCTCCCTCCCTCCTTCCTTCCTTCCCTCCCTCCCTCCCTCCTTCCTCCCTCCCTCCCTCCCTCCTTCCCTCCTTCCCTCCCTCCCTCCCTCCCTCCTTCCTTCCTTCCTTGCTTCCTTCCTTATGAAATTTTGATGACCTTTAAAAGAGTTTAAAGGTCTTTTTATTTATTTTATATGTAAGTTTAGGCTTGGTTATTTAAATGTGGTTCTTGTATGTGTTCTATATTGATGAAATATTGCAATATTATCAGATGTATCTGTAACTATGAATGGTTGCTCTTATTATTTATAACATAATAGTTGATTCATTTCATCAATTGTAAGTTGTGAACGAAGTGTATGGAATGAAATCACAAAATTTCTAATTCTTTCTTGTTGTTTGATTTACATCATGCCTTAAACATTACTTCCTTGTGACTTCAGTTCCAGAAACCACCCCGTTTCTGTTGAACAAACCTGGCTGTTTGGAGTCACATACTTCTGTTGCTGTAAAAGCAGTAAAACTGTATGTGCAGTCATGCTAATCTGATTTTTCACTTAGTGACCACTTTGCTTAGCAATCAAATGGATGATCCCAATTGTGGTTGCTAAATAAGAGCTACCTGTACATGTGGGTATGGCAGTTTGTCATCATCTGCCATTGGTAAATATCTGTGTGGGGAAACAGCTGTTTTTGCTTATGACAGCTGTTTTTGCTATAGACATCCCTGCTAGAAAGGCAGACCTTGTAAAGGAATTTAGCTCTGGTCCTGCAAAAAACCAAAGAGAGGGAAATCTTACCTCAGTCCTGGGGAAGGGAAAAAAAAATACTAAGAAGAGTCTGTCTTGACAAAGAGCCAGTGAAGTGGACTGTTATTCGAGGTTCCATTAATATACCTTACAACAATAAAATAGAACTCCTTGTCTGTTCTTTGATCTTGCCTTGCTTGAAGATTTCATGTATATCTAGAAAAAGAGAAAAGCAACATGCAGTCGAGTTGGAAAGGTCAGGAACTGTATTTCTCCCTTTTTAAAAGGAAGTTCTGCTTTCTTTTTTGTTCACTACCAGCAAAGCATCATTCCCCCCCAAAAAAACTACTTAAGGTTATAAACAAATAGATGCTGACTATGCTCCTTTTCCAGATGTGGTTGATCTTCTCTCCTCTTAGAACAGAAGGCTGCATATTTCAAATCTCTCGTTTCTCTATCTGTTTTCTTGCCATTTTTATCCCGTAGTGCTCCCTAATTATTCTCTACACTGTGCTCAATAGACTGAATAGAGCTGAAAAAAGAGAAGGAAACCTCACAAGGGGAGAAAAACTAGAGCTATTTTTACAGACAATGCCTGAGTAACTGTGAGAGTACTTCTGTCCTCTGGAGAAATTTGGTGAAATAATCCTTCAAGTTTCTCGGCACTAAAAATGATTGCAGAATTTTGAGAGACCATTTGCACAAAGCTTGAGATGATATTACTCCCTCCAGGCTAAGAGGTGTAAGAAACAGTAATAAGATCATGTAAAGATTTTGTTGAATGTCTCATTCTTAAGGTTTCCAGTACATAACTTTACACAATGGGTAAGACTGTTTAGATAGTCATGTATCTAAAGATTCAAAGTGCAGCAAAATGAAGAACTTGTTTAAAATAATTTTGAAAATGAAGTGTCACATCTCAAAGGCTAGTGAGCTGAGTTGTAATATATATATTTTAATGCAGCAACTATCTTGTCTCGGCATCACAAACACAGAGTGAAGAGGGGATTTTTAATATTCCCATTATCATGAATGACAGCAAGTTATGATGGCAATTGGGACAGGAAATTCCATTGCTTAGTGATGTGGTCCTTATGACACAATCACATTGCTTAATGATGTCAATCTTGACAGTCTCGGTTGTCATCATAAGTCTAGGACCATGGGAGGTAATTAAAATGCTTGTGTAGCTGGAAGAGGTGGGATTTCCAGCCAAGCAGGCTGATGTACTACAGGCTGGGGTTGGGTGCCAAGGATGGGTGTTAGGGACTTAGTTAAAGTGTTAGAGGCTTCATTAGGTTGATTAGGGTATTAGTGCAGGGAATACTAGGGAATATGGGCAGGTGTCATGAAGCTCAGGTAGGAAGCTGCATGCTCCACTCCATTGGGAAGGAAAAGAGCTATGGCCAGAGCTACAACTCCTCCATGCCATGTGTCTTGTCAGCTAGGGAGATTCTCCCATGAGGTAGCAAGGTGGGGACATTCTGTGACACCTCTCCCACACATGACCAGAATGCATAGAAGCAATTCCTGGCAGCTACTTGGCTGAGGACTTCCCATGCAACAATGTGGCCAGAGAAGGAAGTGGTGGTAGGATCAGGGTTGGTGGTGAAGGATTGGTCATAAATGTGGGATGGCCCAGATTATGATCACATGATCCTGGGGGTTGTCATCACAGCTGGAACATTGAGCACCAGTCATAAATACATAAGTTCAATTTTTCCAGTGCTGCCACAACTTGGTTGTAATTTGAAGACTACCTGTATTGATCATCTCACAAAACACTTCTATTAGGTTTAACATTAGAAAGATCTGAAAGTCTGAAAATAAGAAAACAAAACATATATATATATATATATATATATATATATATATATATATATATATATATATGGATCTTTGGTTATTCGGGTTTTCTCCCGCGTAAGATTGGAAGTATCGAGGCAACGTTTCGATGAAGTCTCATTCATCATCTTCAGGCTTGGTCTTCAGCTCTGTGCTTCTCAGAGTGATGTGAGCTTGCAGCTGCTTCTTCCTTTTAACTGCTAGTGGGGGTGTGACTTGATTGGGTGGGGGCTTGGCTGTGTTCTGATTGGGTGGGGGTGTGTTCTCATTGGTTGGGGGTTTGGCTGTGTTCTGATTGGTTGGGGGGTTGGCTGTGTTCTGATTGGTTGGAGGCGTGTTCTGTTTAGGTGGGGACTTGATTGTCTTAGTTGCTGGAGGGTTTGAGCTGGTGAGCTGTGATCTTGCTGTTTGGCTTCGAGTTTGTGGTCGTGCTGCATCTTCATGGTGGAGGTCAGTTCGCTTCATGTATGGCTCAGAGGGGTTTGAAGTGGGTAGTGATGCAGCTGCAGTGCGGCTTCTGGTCCGTGGTCGTGTTTCATGTTCTGTGTGGGTGTGAGTCTGCTTTCTACATGGAAGTGTGGTGGTGGCATCTTGTGTGGCTCTCAGAGGTGTGGGTCTGGTGTCATTCTTCATGTTAGGTACACGTCTGTTCATGAGGGCGGGTTTCCCAATGGCTGGTAGGCGGGAGGTATCATCTCGTTTATTCATGCTGTGTGGGCGTTTTTCTATCTCTATGGCTTCTCTGATGATTCTGCTGCTGAAGTGCTCGGTTTTGGCGATAGTTTTGGTATTTTTAAAGTCAATCTCATGTTCTGTGGCTTTGAGGTGTTGGACCAGGGAAGAGGTCGGTTCTTCCTTTTTGATTGAGTTCTTATGTTCTTCAATGCGTGCACCTATTCTTCTGTTAGTCTGTCCAATGTATGTGGTGGGGCAGGCAGTGCAAGGGATTTCATATACTCCTTGATTTTCTAATTCGATTTTGTCCTTAGGGTTTCTTAGGATGGTGGATATCTTTCTGTTTGTGCAGAATGCTGTCTTAATGTTGTGTTTTTGGAGGATCTTGCTGATTTTGTCCGTAGTGCCTTTTATATAGAAGAATAGGTGCACGAATTGAAGAATAGGTGCACTATAGAATATATATATATTCTGAGGTTCTCGCGGGTATTTGTATGTGGATCTTTGGTTATTCGGGTTTTCTCCCGCGTAAGATTGGAAGTATCTAGGCAACGTTTCGATGAAGTCTCATTCATCATCTTCAGGCTTGGTCTTCAGCTCTGTGCTGAGAAGCACAGTTTCGTTTATTTTCCCACATCATTATAGTTGTGCTTTTAAAGTTGCAGCAACGTTTCGGCAGAATCTCATTTGCCATCATCAGGCTTCTGTTGACGACCAAACACAATACAGAAGCCTGATGATGGCAGATGAGATTCTGCTGAAACGTTGCTACAACTTTAAAAGCACCACTATTATGACGTGGGAAAATACCCGAACAAAGCTGAATGCCAGATATATATATATATATATATATATTTTCTGAGGTTCTCGCGGGTACTTGTATGTGGATCTTTGGTTATTCGGGTTTTCTCCCGCGTAAGATTGGAAGTATCTAGGCAACGTTTCGATGAAGTCTCATTCATCATCTTCAGGCTTGGTCTTCAGCTCTGTGCTTCTCAGAGTGATGTGAGCTTGCAGCTGCTTCTTCCTTTTAACTGCTCCTGGGGGTGTGACTTGATTGGCTGGGGGCTTGGCTGTGTTCTGATTGGATGGGGGGGTGTTCTCATTGGTTGGGGGTTTGGCTGTGTTCTGATTGGTTGGGGGGTTGGCTGTGTTCTGATTGGCTGGAGGCGTGTTCTGTTCAGGTGGGGGCTTGATTGTGCTCAGGTTAGTCTTAGTTGCTGGAAGGTTTGAGCTGGTGAGCTGTGATCTTGCTGTTTGGCTTCGAGTTCGTGGTCATGCTGCATCTTCATGGTGGGGGTCAGTTCGCTTCATGTATGGCTCAGAGGGGTTTGAGGTGGGTAGTGATGCAGCTGCAGTGCAGCTTCTGGTCCGTGGTCGTGTTTCATCTTCTGTGTGGGTGTGAGTCTGCTTTCTACGTGGAAGTGTGGTGGTGGCATCTTGTGTGGCTATTAGGGGTGTGGGTCTGGTGTCATTCTTCATGTTAGGTACGCGTCTGTTCATGAGGGCGGGTTTCCAAATGGCTGGTAGGCGGGAGGCATCATCTCGTTTATTCATGCTGTGTGGGCGTTTTTCTATCTCTATGGCTTCTCTGATGATTCTGCTGCTGAAGTGTTCGGTTTTGGCGATAGTTCTGGTATTTTTAAAGTCAATCTCATGTCCTGTGGCTTTGAGGTGTTGGACCAGGGAAGAGGTCGGTTCTTCCTTTTTGATTGAGTTCTTATGTTCTTCAATGCGTGCACCTATTCTTCTGTTAGTCTGTCCAATGTATGTGGTGGGGCAGGCAGTGCAAGGGATTTCGTATACTCCTTGATTTTCTAACTCGATTCTGTCCTTAGGGTTTCTTAGGATGGTGGATATCTTTCTGTTTGTGCAGAATGCTGTCTTAATGTTGTGTTTTTGGAGGATCTTGCTGATTTTATCCGTAGTGCCTTTTATATATGGGAGGAGGGCTTTGCCATTCTCTTGTTCTTTGTCTTGGATTTTGGTTGGGGTTTCTTTTTGGATTAGGTGGGTGATCTTCTTTCTTTGGAATCCATTGGCTGTCAGCACGCCGGTGAGAGTGTGTAGTTCGGTCTCTAGGTGTTGTTCATCGGCTAAGCATTTTGTTCTGGAGATGAGTGTCTCAGCTACGGAATTGATCTGTGCTGAGTGGTGGTGTGAGAGTGCGTGTAGATAGCGGTTAGTATGTGTTTTCTTCTGGTAGATGGTGTGTCCTAGGGAGCCATTGGATTTTTTGTATACCAAGACATCTAGGAAGGGAAGTTGGTTGTTAGCTTCTGTTTCCATGGTGAATTGTATTTTGGGGTGTTGGCTGTTGAGGTGTGTGAGGAAGTTGTTCAGTTTTTCTTTCCCGTGTCGCCAGATTATGAAGGTGTCATCTACGTATCTGAGCCAGAGTTTGGGTTTGTGATCATATTTTTCTAGAGCTTGTGTTTCAAAGTGTTCCATGTAGAGGTTAGCGATGACAGGTGAGAGGGGTGATCCCATGGGTGCTCCTTCTATTTGTTTGTATTTTTGTCCGTTGTAGGTGAAGTATGTATTGGATAGGCAGTGGTTGGTCAGATCTAGGATGTGCTTGGGGGGGTTGTATTTGTTTTGGATGGCTGTCAAGGCTTCTTTTTTTTTTTTCTGACTACCAATCCAAGTTAACCAACCTACTCCAAGACCCCACATACAAACCCCTAAAGACAGACCCCACCACCTACCTAGAAAAAACCACCAGATCCAAAATAAAAGCCTCCCCCATCAGTGAAGAAATCCAGCAAAGAATCATACCCAGAGAGAAATCATCCAGATGCCCTAAACTTTATGGTCTCCCCAAGATACACAAAGAAGGAACCCCACTTAGACCAATAGTCAGCTCCATAGGCTCACCTCTACAAAACCTAGCCAAATTTCTCGCCAAACAACTACAGCCCTATGCAGAATCCATCAACTCACACGTAAGAAACTCATTCCAGTTCATCGAGATCATAAAGAAACAAAACTTACAATCCAGTGACCTACTAGTGAGCTTTGATGTCATATCCCTCTTCACCCAAGTGCCAAAAAAAGAAGCCTTGACAGCCATCCAAAACAAATACAACCCCCCCCAAGCACATCCTAGATCTGACCAACCACTGCCTATCCAATACATACTTCACCTACAACGGACAAAAATACAAACAAATAGAAGGAGCACCCATGGGATCACCCCTCTCACCTGTCATTGCTAACCTCTACATGGAACACTTTGAAACACAAGCTCTAGAAAAATATGATCACAAACCCAAACTCTGGCTCAGATACGTAGATGACACCTTCATAATCTGGCCACACGGGAAAGAAAAACTGAACAACTTCCTCACACACCTCAACAGCCAACACCCCAAAATACAATTCACCATGGAAACAGAAGCTAACAACCAACTTCCCTTCCTAGATGTCTTGGTATACAAAAAATCCAATGGCTCCCTAGGACACACCATCTACCAGAAGAAAACACATACTAACCGCTATCTACACGCACTCTCACACCACCACCCAGCACAGATCAATTCCGTAGCTGAGACACTCATCTCCAGAACAAAATGCTTAGCCGATGAACAACACCTAGAGACCAAACTACACACTCTCACTGGCGTGCTGACAGCCAATGGATTCCAAAGAAAGAAGATCACCCACCTAATCCAAAAAGAAACCCCAACCAAAATCCAAGACAAAGAACAAGAGAATGGCAAAGCCCTCCTCCCATATATAAAAGGCACTACGGATAAAATCAGCAAGATCCTCCAAAAACACAACATTAAGACAGCATTCTGCACAAACAGAAAGATATCCACCATCCTAAGAAACCCTAAGGACAGAATCGAGTTAGAAAATCAAGGAGTATACGAAATCCCTTGCACTGCCTGCCCCACCACATACATTGGACAGACTAACAGAAGAATAGGTGCATGCATTGAAGAACATAAGAACTCAATCAAAAAGGAAGAACCGACCTCTTCCCTGGTCCAACACCTCAAAGCCACAGGACATGAGATTGACTTTAAAAATACCAGAACTATCGCCAAAACCGAACACTTCAGCAGCAGAATCATCAGAGAAGCCATAGAGATAGAAAAACGCCCACACAGTATGAATAAACGAGATGATGCCTCCCGCCTACCAGCCATTTGGAAACCCGCCCTCATGAACAGACGCGTACCTAACATGAAGAATGACACCAGACCCACACCCCTAATAGCCACACAAGATGCCACCACCACACTTCCACGTAGAAAGCAGACTCACACCCACACAGAAGATGAAACACGACCACGGACCAGAAGCTGCACTGCAGCTGCATCACTACCCACCTCAAACCCCTCTGAGCCATACATGAAGCGAACTGACCCCCACCATGAAGATGCAGCACGACCACGAACTCGAAGCTAAACAGAAAGATCACAGCTCACCAGCTCAAACCTTCCAGCAACTAAGACTAACCTGAGCACAATCAAGCCCCCACCTGAACAGAACACGCCTCCAGCCAATCAGAACACAGCCAACCCCCCAACCAATCAGAACACAGCCAAACCCCCAACCAATGAGAACACCCCCCCATCCAATCAGAACACAGCCAAGCCCCCAGCCAATCAAGTCACACCCCCAGGAGCAGTTAAAAGGAAGAAGCAGCTGCAAGCTCACATCACTCTGAGAAGCACAGAGCTGAAGACCAAGCCTGAAGATGATGAATGAGACTTCATCGAAACGTTGCCTAGATACTTCAAATCTTATGCGGGAGAAAACCCGAATAACCAAAGATCCATATATATATATAATCCATTGATGTATAATTTAATTTTATTAAGTTGATGAGATTCTGGGGGCAGGAGTGTTCTTTTATCTTCTATTTATTTTTAAAAGGCTTTGGATTATCACAGAAGCGCAGGGACCTTTACAGAAATTCTTGCACATCAACATTTCCTGGAACTTCTATGTGATTGTACAAAGTGAGATTATCATGTGGATATTTCAGGAAGTGATGAACCACAGTGGAAGCTTATATTTCATTGCCATATGCCTTATGCCAGGGCCAAAGCTACAAAACAGAGAACTGCCCTTTCAGAATGCATAATAAAGCAAAACCATTTCTCAGAGAAGTACCCATCTTTACAGACGACTTATATGTAGATCAGAAATCATTTATGCTTCCAGAAGTACAGTAATATTATGGAATTAATTGTGTGGATTAATTTACAAAAATTAGCAGATTGACATAGAGATGGAATAAAATGGGTTTGAGCAAACAGAATGAAAATGGACAGAACGGTCCATTCTCTATTCCAAAATTGTTTTACTATTGAATAATGGTAAGGTGAAGGTTTGTACTATGGCTGTAGTAGTTTTACACCTGAACTTACGAAATACAATACAGAACATAATACAAAAAAATAAAAAGGAAAAGGAAAAAAAGCAGAAAAGAAGAAAGGAAAAGAAGTTTTGACTTCTGCCCTTTTTTGTATCAAGCAATTGCCCCTTTACCATTTGCCCTCCTTCTTTAACCCTTTCTTATCCCAAATCCATAAATCATCAGTTCTGTCTGTTCTTTTCTTAGCAAAAAGTCCATATAAATCTTCTAGTTATTTTTTTTTTTAAAGGCTTAATCACTTTTTCCTTGACCTGATGTTATATATCAATGCGTTCCAAAAGTTTAACAAACATACAAGCCCCCTGAAGGATTTGTTCAATTGCTATATCCTAATGGTCAGAAAGCCTACCATTAACAATTTATCAAATGAATTGAATTTATGAAATACATAATGCATTTCAATGCAACTTACTGAAACCTGTATATTAGAAATTCGCACTTAAGCTATGAATGATTAGTAGACTTCTTTCTCAGGTACAAATATGAATTTGTACATTCAGAGATAGAGAACTATTTTGCTTTCATACATGTTCGCCAAAGCAATGTCATTAATATTAGTTACAAATATGAAGCAGGAATTTTCATTGCTTTAAGAATGCTGCAAGTAAAAAAAAATTTAATGAGAATGAGCAGAGCATAAAAAATAATAGAAAGTTGACTCCAGAGAAATAGCTAAGAATTTATTAATTTATTTTGCCCTTAATCCTGAATCCATTTTGCCCTTAATCCTGAATCCATGCATTTAATTATATTTTGATAGGAATGGAGATTATTAAAATAATGAAAATGTATCAGCAAACAATGTTGCAAATACTATTATTATTATTATTATTATTATTATTATTATTATTATTATTATTCCTTCTGTGGGCTAATATAAAATTTTTGGCATTTTTATCTTCACAACGCTGTGGTCCCTTTTGGGGAATATTTTCCCTTGAGATAGATGGGAGTGAAGATGGAATTGCTGAAGAAGGAATTGCCTCCCACATTTTTTTTAATTTTT
The DNA here is from genome assembly GCA_033807585.1 of Hydrophis major. Taxonomy (NCBI): domain Eukaryota; kingdom Metazoa; phylum Chordata; class Lepidosauria; order Squamata; family Elapidae; genus Hydrophis; species Hydrophis major. The sequence continues at coordinate 150,221,021 of CM066328.1, read as the reverse complement.
CATTTATAATGTGTGCATATTTTATTTTAACAACAGAGTGTCCTTGGTTTAAACACAGCCACAAAGAGGGAGAAAAGACAATAAAACAGACTGGCACTGGGAATAGCTTTTGATGGCCTTTCTCAATTCTTTGCAGTAATTAAACTATTCATTATTCTAGAATTGATTTTGGTACTTACTTCATATAGCAGTAATCCTCACCAAGCTAGTATTCTCCACATGTTTTTAACTATAACTATTAACTATTTCATGGAAATGAAAACTTTAATTAGACTTCTTGAAAAAAATATTGCAATGGAAGGCAGAACTGGTGGTTTAAAATTACAAGAAAACAAGTTCAGGATGGACAACACAGTAAAGTGGTGTGATCTCCTTTGATGGAACTCTTCTTTTGGTCACCAAAAAGGGATAGTGTGTGATGGGTCTTCCACTGAGCAGGGAACTGGATGAGATGATGTCAGAAGAACCTTTCAATTCTATGGTTCCAAAATGTCCATTTGGAGGAGCTATAAACAAAGAGGTAAGAAGTCTAATAAAGGAATGAGATAGCCAAAGCATAGTCAAACAATAGAGCAGTAGCTCAGAAGACATGTGCTTGGCTTATACTCCCCAACCTCATTCCCAACCTTCAAATGCTCATGATTGCTAAAGAAATCTGTATAGTATGTTTAGTAGATCATCCAGTAGGGCCAAGGGTGTCCAACTGGCAGCTCGCGGGCCGGATGTATCATGTGCAGGCCATGTCCACCCCAGTTCTACAAATGGGAAAAACATCACAAAAGTCACAATGTGACACTGCAAGTTTGACACCCTTGCAGTAGCCTTTTAGGTGACAAGCATATACAGTACTATCAGGGGGCCCGTGCTCTGCTATGAAACTATGTGATCAGGCAAGTTTTTGGGGAGGAAAACAAGGGGGGGAAATGCTGCCTCTGCCTACTAGCATCCACCGGTGTTCATCTGGCTAGCATCCGGTCAGCGTGTGAAAGAGTTTAGGGTTGTTTGGAACTTGAAACAGTCTTTGCTGTGTGAACAAGAAGGAGGCATGGCTTAGCTGAACTGCAGTTGGAAGATATTTCTTTTCAGGTGGGGTGGGGGAGTAGAACTCCTTAGCATCAGAGCATGTTAATAATAATATAGGAAATTTAGATTTAGGGTATTAAGAACAAGGACGACCAGATTTAAGAACAGTTTTTATCCAAGTGCAGTTTTGAGTTTGAATGCAGGGTCATAAGATTTATGTGGAAGTGAATGAGAGTAATGGGGTTTTACATTTTTAAATTGCTTCGAGATCATAGTATGGTCGGTTGTGTTTAGTTTTAATTTAATTTATTTTTTTTCTTTTAGTGGTGTTTGTCCAGTTTTTACTTGTGGAAGAGCACCTCATTTCGTTGCACCCGCTTGCGAGTGTAATGACAAATAAACTCTTATGTCTTATGTCTTAAATACTAATGCTCTTACGGTCATTTTGAAATACCCTTTCTTAGTGAGTACCTAGAAGCCAAGAGGAACATACGTGGCAAATTTTAAGTTTGTAGACTTTATGGTTCTGGAGATTTCATGATGATGCGTGAGTGGTGTTTTGCTTTTATATATATATATAATCCTTTTGGAATCATGACATAAACAACAGATTATTATTTAAAGTCAAAGCCAGCTAGAAATGATCACTCTGCTTTTATATGATCTGGAGAAACCAAAGGATTTTGTATTTCACTTCTCTAGAGCCATTTTAATCTATTTTAATCCATTCTGTTCAGATGTTTCTGAACCAAGCAGACCTCTGTATGTGTCATGAATTAAGCAATGTTGGGACCAAATGAAGTTAGATAAAAGCTATCCAGATTTCACTTGGGTTGGCACAACTCAATACATTCTTTTCAGATTCTATCAACATAACATAAGCACCTGTAGGCCAGACAAGGAATAATGGATGGAAACTGAACAAGGAGAGCTTTAACTGGAAATAAGGATAAATTTTCTGACACTGAAAACAATCAACCAATGGAACAGCTTGCCCTTGGAAGTTGTCGGAGCTTCATTATCTGAGACTTTCAAGAAGAGATTGGACTGCCATTTGTCAGAATGATGTAGGGTCTCCTGCTTGGGTGGAGGTTGGACTAAATGACCTACAAGGTCCCTTCCAATTCTGTTAATCTAATCTGAACTTTGCCAAACATGTTGTTATATTTAAAAATTATTACTGTTATCAACTTTTGCAGTTCAGAAACATAATGAGCTGTTTTATCTGGCTGATAAAAAATAAAGTCAATTGCCTTTATTATTTTTGATTGATATCAGGTGGAAGCACTTTTACTGATTGAAAAAGATAATTATTTTCAGTTGTATTTTTATCTAGAACACATGTTCTATAATGAAGAGTTGCTATAAACCTTACAGTTGCTCTAATGGGAAAAGGCATGTGGTTGGAAACTTCTAAAAAGATCTTAACCTTCAGGCAAGAGGGAATAGATGATCAACAGAGTTACAGAATCTACAGTTACAGTCTGCTTCTGGTTTGATAGGCTGGTTGGGGAAGGTTAAAAGAACATAGAACATAGAATAACAAAGTTGGAAAAGACCTTGGAGCAGTGGTGGGATTCAATTTTTTTTACTACCTGTTCTGTGGGCATGGCTTGTGGGTGTGTCAGGGGAAGGATACTGTAAAATCTCCAGTCAGAGGTGGTATTTGCTGGTTCTCCGAACTACTAAAAATTTCTGCTACCAGTTCTCCAGAACTGGTCAGAACTTGTTGAATTACCACCTCTGCCTTTGAGATCTTCTAGTCCAAACTTTTGCTCAAGCAGGAAATCTTATACCATTCCAGATAAATTAGTCCAATCTGACAATGGCAAGACAATTATATAGTCAGATTAACAAAGTTAACAAGAATTAAGCCTCACTCAAAGAATAATTAACATTTTAAAAAATAAAACCTTTCAATTCCAAACTTTCCCAGCATTTGAATTGTGGGTTATACAGTGTTTATCCCCATATAAAGGCAGGAACAGTAAGTCTGTCCAATCTGCAAGCTACTCTACATGACTTGTATATTGTGCTTAGCGTGTGTTTATGGTTCAAAAGGCCAGCAAATGCAATTCATTGTGCTTTCCTTTTGGATATGTAAAGGAAAGAGAGATATTTGTCTCTTGCAGTGAGGGACACAACCTTCTTTCACCAACTATCACTCACATGTGTGATAAAAGCCTACCACCTCACTTCTGAGGATCTCTATTACCTACTTACAGTAAGTCCGTGATGAATGAGTATAATTGTTCCCAGAGATATCAGATTTCTGAGCTGCAGTGGATAGAATGCAGTACTGCAGGCTACTTCTGCTGCCTGCTTGCTGCCTGCAATTTGGTAGATTGAATCTCAGCAGGCTCAAGGTTGACAGCCTTCCATCCTTCCGAGGTTGGTAAAATGAGGACCCAGATTATTGGGGGCAATATGCTGACTCTGTAAACTGCTTACAGAGCGCTGTAAAAGCACTGTGAAATGGTATATAAGTCTAAGTGCTATTGCTATTCTAGCAAGGAGCAGGAAACTCAGTTCCCATCCTCAGTCCTTAAAAGTGCCTTTCTTTGATTTCTGGTATCTGGATGAAGTAGAAAAGAAAATTCTCTTCTCCAGGAATAGGAATGGACGAAATATTTTTATTTTATTTTTATTTCAACAGATACAAAAAAGGAAATGTCCAGAGAACATAAAAGAAAAAGAAAAAAAGGGGCTGTTTATAGTATGCCAGAATTAGTATTGATAGTTAATGATGATTAATCAGCAAATAGACAAGTAAAGAAATAGGGGAACAACATAAGAGCAACAAATAAACTACAGCAACTACAGAACAGAGTAACACAGAAAAATATAAGATATCTATGATATTTTTGCTCATAATTTTCCTTTCCAACTTTAGTGTCCACGTTCTCAGAGGGCTTTGTGTATAGGACCTGTATCCCAGGCTCATCCAGAAATCTGGGGTTTCACAGTATTTTTCCACTTTGATGCTCTGTAGCCATCAATGTTTGGAGAAAAATCCTGAATCTCCACCCTATCCAGAAGAAGATGTGGGAAGAAAATCAATTTAGAAATAATTTTATTCACACACTCCCTATGAACTCCTTGAGTCAACAACTTGACCTGCCAATAGCTGAAGGAAACCATGTAGCAAACAGAGATAAATACAATGTAGCAAAGATCACTTAAGTCAGCCTAGTAGCTGACAGACAAGCTGAAATGGATAAGACTGCATTTCTCTCAAAGAATAGCAAACAGGACAAATAATTTAAGATATAGTGCTTTTGGGAACACATACAAAGTGGGTGCCCCAAAGTCAGAACATAAACACACATTGAAGGAAGAATGGTAAGATTAGATAGGTCATATCCCCACCAGAGCTGCTCATTTACCAAAAGATAAACACATTCATACAAAGAACCACTTTCCCTATAAATATTCCCGACCTCAAAACCCCAAACTGTAGCCTACCTAATGATCCACAGTGGTGCAGTGGTTAGAATGCAGTACTGCAGGCTACTTTTGCTGCCTGCCAACTGCCTGCAGCTTGGCAGTTCGATTCTCACTGGCTCAAGGTTGACTTAGCTTTCCATCCTTCCAAGGTCATTAAAATGAGGGCCCAGATTGTTGGGGCCAAATATGCTGACTCTAAACCACTTAGAGAGAGCTATAAAGCACTCTGAAGCTCTATGTAAGTCTGCTGTTGTTATTGCTACCTTCAAGTGCTTTATGCTCTCAAATAAATTTCTTATGTCCAGTGTCATTCTTACAAAATCCCAGCACAGAACTGGGCCAGAATTTCTTCTAACACAGATAATGGGTTTATGAGGTATAGAATACAGAGAGTTACCAGATAGTTTACAGGTCCCTTTAGTTCATTATAGTAATTTGTCACTATGTAAACCCCTTTTGAGAGGGCAGAACTTAACCTTTTCACTGAATTATTTGATGCAACATTGAATGGACTGATATTTGATCATCAGCACTTTTCCCCAGGGAATCTATATTGGACCAGTCAATTCTGGTTGGAGAAGGTTATATTCCTAATAATTATTAGGTGACTTTAGAAAGCAAGGGCACCAATATCTGGGTGTGGGTTATAAGAGCAGCTACTTATCTGAGTGTACAGCTTGCCAACCTTGGATCATTGTGATCTATTTTTGCTTCCTTGAACCCATGCTTGGTCTTACTTTGGGTGGACTTCTCAGGCAAGACCTCACCTTCCTGTATCTTTTTCAGAGTATTCACAAGTTTGCACTTTAAACTGCACAGCTTGATATCTGCCAATAAATCCCTTGTAAATCATACTGGTGTGTACATGCTCTGAAACAGGACATTAACTTCTTACAGTTTACTGAAAGTACCAATACATTTCCAATCTATATGAAAATAGAATGAATTAATCAGTTCCCAATAGGCTGAACTGACATGTCTTAACATGTCACAAAATGTATTACAAACATTATATATTCTCTTTTTCCCTATCTAGTTTAAACTTTTTTTATTAAAAAAGATAGAATTAAAAATTATTCTAAGAAAAGAGACTGAGATGAACAAGTAAGTTAATTCTTCCCACCATTGTAGGAAACCCTGGTGTTGGGTGAAGGCATGTGACAATCCTTTAGCTTGGAGAGACTCAATCATCACAAATCAAGGATTTGTGAAAGACATTTTTTATACAGCTAATCTTTAAAGACTTGAAATGATACACTGAATGTCAGATGCCACTACAGAGAAATTTGATCTGTACTTTACGATGGGTTATTTATTTGCTAATTCTAATGCTACACCAGTCAGACTATTACTGTGATTGATAGAAACATAATTTAATAGGTAAATAGGATCCCTTGGTCATTTATGGGAATATTTATGTAATACAGTTTTGACATAATGAATTGCATCATGACTAAGCCAAATAAAATATGCAAAAACTTGAGAAAATAATAATGTTCAGGATTCAAGCAAAGTAACACATACAATCCAAGACTAAAAGGGATAACACATACACTCTCTCTCCCCATCTCCCTCCTCCTTCCCTCCCTCCCTCCCTCCCTCTCTCTTTCTCTCTCTCTCATAAATATCTATTAATTTTAAAAGCTAACCTATTTATTTTTATATTAACTCTAGTAAAAAGATAAAAACTCTCAAATAGAACTTGAATTCTATTGACTTTAGTGATGCATTTACTATATATTTTTGCCAAATGGTGCCTCACTTCTTATAGAGCATACATTCAGGCTTTACTTAGCTCTGATAAACAAGTGTCCAATTTAAATTTTGAAGACTCCTGGTTATCTCCTAGTTAAATAATCTTGTTTTACCTTGTTTATCTTTGGCTAGGTACAGCCACACAAACCTACGATCTGTTGTTCTAATTTTAATCTCTTGTGGATACTTCTGACTGCCATCAGATACATGAATAATACCTAGAAAATAGTTAGATAAAACTTGATTGCAGTATCCACTACCTCTTTCCATTTGCTGGCTTAAGATTATACTTAACTATAAATTGATTTGTTTCAATAGTAGTCTACTTTTTAAAACCTTTGTTGCCTTCCTGGCTTGTTTATCTTCTAACCTAAAAGAAAGGTCTTGGGAACTTGAAAAAAGATTGCATAACATTTTGTGGCATTTGGGCTGCACTGTTTTGTGGCAAAGCTCTAAGACAAATTTTGGAATATTTCCTTCACTTGTTTGCCTTGCAATTTTAATTGTGCATTGCCAAATTTCATTAATTTTTCTGAACAGCTGCTCACTATCCTGATATTGCCATAGCATTTTTATTCTGAGACAAAAGAAAAAAAAACAACAAGATTTTTTAAAGAAAAAAATGGCAAGAAGTGATTTTCAGCAATTAGCAGCAAAACTCAGTGGCTGGTGTAAATGAAACTGCCTTATTTCTCATTTCTGGTAAGGTGGGGGAATATCATATGTCTTTGTTCTCATCCTATAGCTGATTAGTGCACAATCAGCACTAATGGGTGGACAGCAAAACTGCTGCCCTTTATCTTCACACTTAGCAAGTCTTGGTGATGCTTACCTTTAAGAAAACTGTTACCTTTTGATATTTGTGATCACCTCTGCAAATATATCAGGTTACTTGGAACCCTCCATTCCTGTGAGAAATCAAGAGGAGTCTGTCCAAAATTTGTTTGCCTGCATGCAAGGCCACATCAATTGGAAGGAAAAGATGGATACATAAATTCTGTTTTGAAAAAAATCTAAAATAGCATGGTGTTTTTGTTTTGGATAGTAGGCTGGATAGTAATTTGTTTTTCATTTCAGTGTATCTTTATTTTATTTTGTTTTTGTTTTTTCAGTCAAACCAATATTGCAGGTATTATAAAACAAGACAAAATATCGTGAGACATTTATTTATCGGAGATAAGTAAGGTCTGAATGTATCTCCTATAAGCAGCAATCAGCCTTTCCACATTGCAATTCTCTCTGGAAATACTCTCATCTTCTCCAAAAGAATGTGTGGGCTGTGACTATGTAAATACTTGTTATTTCTATCACAAATGGGCTAGCTATTGTGAAATAAAATCCCAGGTCAAAAATAGATTTCTTTACAAAAAAACAAAAAACAAAACCAGAACTAGACAATATTTGGTGTTTTGAGTTCTGCTGCTGAGATCCTCATTAGAATCTTTATTTCTCTGAACTGCTCAGTTTCTAAAATCATAAAATAACTTACTGCATCATTGTTATGATTTTAAATAGCCAGGATAGCCAAAATACATATATTTTCCATGAAAAGTTATTTATTTTTTAATAGTTAATTCAAAGATCTGGTAGTAAAAGTCAGCATGCCAAATTTATCTGCACCCTTAATTAATTAATTTATTAGAAACTTTTCCCACCTTTATTATTTTATAAGTAACTCAAGGCAGTGAGCATATATAACGTTAATATTCCTTCTTTCTCACTTTTTTCCCCACAACAATCATCCTGTAAGGTAGGTTGGGCTGAAAGAGAGTGACTGACCCAAAGTCATCCAGCTAGCTTTCATACCTAAATGGGACTAGAACTCACAGTCTCCTGGTTTCTAGACTGGCACAATAATCACTATACTAAACAATCTCTCATAATAGCATAAATAGTAAACAGTTTCTCATAAAAAGCAGTCTCTCATAATATAATCCATTATAACTTTTTTACACCAAAACCTTATAAAGATTTTTGCTGTTGATTTCAAATGTTTAAGTTCTTATGCTTATAATTAATTTTTATTTCATTCAGAGTTGAAGATAAAACTCCCCCAATGATTTTGCAAGTGTATCATTCTGAAGATCTTGAATAGCTTTAAAACAGCTAATAGGCAATTTCTGAAAGTGATTAGAAAGTGAGGGATGCAAACTTAGAGTCCTTTAAAAGGTTCTTCTATGACCAAGACGACCATGGAAGACAGCTATCCTTTGCTCTCCTCACCAAGAACCAGTTGTCCAGAAAAGTTTTAGGTGATGTCCTAATCCTGTCCTGTCTTATTTTATTCTACTTGCTGGTTGCTTTGCCTTTGTTGTAGTTGTTGCCTCCATGTTTGTCTTCAATTCACCATACCTTCCTCAGAAGTGTGCTCCCTAAAGTGCTGCTGATGTGCAGCTACTATAGAGGTATATTCATATATCTTGATAGCTTCCATAATCCAAACGGCCCATTCTAGTTCTGTTGTTTCATGATATAAAGCCTGTTGCCTAAACCTGAGCCTGAACAACAAATGTTTTCCTAGTTCTAAGAAGTCTCACTGTCGTACAGCTCTGAATTCATTCCTTTCTGGCACCTACTTCCTGCCATAACTTCAGGCTTAAGTCTGTTCAGTCCTTTCTATTACCTTTGGTTCAATCCTGATAATCCATAGAGTATTGCTCTTAAGCTTAGAAAAATCCTTCATTTATTTTATAAACCTTGCCTTTCTTTCAGTTAAGGCATATGTATTAACACAAGGCCAGGTTAGACTGGGCACCATAGGGTCACTTCCCCAGCTTTTTAGAATTGAGCTCCACTGAGCTAAAAGTTGCTATGGTAACTACACACATCATCTGCCCAAGTGCCCTCTTTGCTCTTCTGGGCTGAATCTTTGGGACCTTGTTGCAGATGTCTTATTCTCACAGAGGTAAGCAGGAACTGAACAGTAAATATCAGAACACAAAACCTGTTCTTGTAGCATAAATTATAACATGGATAGGAGAAATGAAAACAAACCAAATCCTTCTTGCAATTACTAGATTGTAATACAATAGCTCCTACTGATTTCTTTGCATTGCTTTTCAAGTCAGGCATAGTAATCAAAGAAGAATAGGCTGTAATTTGAACTGTTATCAAAGCTGGCCATGTAATAGTATGCTTTTTTTAAAAAAAAAAGAGTGATCCAGATCATGCTGTTCTAACTAGGGATTAATACTGTCAAGGCCTTGAGATAGAGAAAGGAGGAGGAATGGATTACAAGAGAACAATAGTAGACGATAGCTCATCAGAATACATATGACTGAGAATAAAATCAGTTGGAAAACAGACATTTGATAATCATTCAGACATTGGAATGGGCATTGTTTAATAGCAGGGCTTGAAGAAAACAGTTCAAATGCTTATAAAAATGGAAACTGACTGTCAGAAGCAGAATGAAAAGAGAATAGATAATATCTGTCTTTCTGGCTGTGATATTTCATGAAACATCTTTGTCAGCTTTTTCTTTTTTTCACATCTCATGCCATGCCATCATCTTTAGGGCTTGAGGCTGAGGTATATACTGTATATTCAGGACTACAAGATCTTAATAGAACTTCCCAACACATCCCCCCCATCCACATAATGGTATGTGGGAAAGATCTTGGGAGTCAGGAAGAAGAGCATAGACTAGACAACCCTCATGGAAAAGGCATATCAACAGGAGAAAAAGGAACACGGGGAGCATTTCAGAATTGACCCTCCCTGGTTCTCTGAAAATGTAAAGGCAACAAAGGGGAGGAAACACTTTCTGGCTGTAAATTGCTGTTTTTGTAATCTTACAATAAATATAGTGCTAGTGTTTATGGTTTGTGCTTCTTGTCTACAATACCTTGGAAGGCTGACATCCTTCCAACCTTAACATCCTTCATACCTTAATATGCAGAGAGCTGTTCAAAATATGCCTTTTTCCATCTGTGTTTGGAGACTGAGAAGAGGTACCTGAATATGGAATGAATCTTTGTATTTGATGCTATACTGGTCCATGGTTTTCATTATTATGATGGTTGATATTTAGAGATATATAGATGTTGATTTTTTTTTTTTTAAATATATTTTTAAGGTTTATAAGGCCACCCAATTCAAACAATGTAACTCTGGGCATTGTTCAGCATAAAAAACAAACAAGAAAACCAGCACACCATATAATTTTAATACATATATTTTTATATAAATAATAAAATAATGACCAAGCAACATTCAAAAGAGGACTTTCATTTAACTTTCTCCTTATGACTGGGTTTATTTTTATGTTGTTAACTTCAGATAGTTAGCATCTGATGACTGAAGTACATAAAAGCACTCAAATAAATCAAGAAAATATTTTGACCTGTTTATATTATTCTGAAATTTCACTCCATAACCCTTTTGAAGAAGGCACTGTAGCACGTCTATCACAGAAGTTGATAGCACTGTAGCACATCTATCACAGAAGTTATTAAACAAATCTGATGCTATGGAAGTCGAATGCAAAGAGCCATGTATGCAACTGAATATAAGGCATTCTCACCACCCAACTAAATAGCAAAATCTTGCTGATCTTGGCAGATCTGAAAATTTTATTTATTTTTATTTATTTATTTTGATTTGTCAATCACTTACAAGATAATAGGTATAAGTATATACATAGTTATGAATACATGAAATGGGTACATATAAGAAAAATAAAAGAAACAATAGGACAGGGATGGTAGGCACATTGGTGTGCTTATGCATGCCCCCTACAGACCTCTTAGGAAAGAGGTGAGGTCAACAGTAGATGGTCTAAGGTTAAAGTTTATGGGGTTTGGGGAAGAAACCACAGAGTCAGGTAGAGTATTCCAGACATTGACCACTCTGTTGCTGAAGTCGTATTTCCTGCAATCAAGTTTGGTGCGGCTAACCTTGAGTTTGTATCTATTGTGTGCTCTTGTGTTGTTAGGGTTGAAGCTGAAGTATTCATTGACAGATAGGACATTGCAATGTATGATTTTATACACCATACTTAGATCAGACCGAAGACGGCGTAATTCAAGGTATTCTAGGTCTAGAATTTAAAGTCTGGTGGCATAAGGTATTCTACAATGAATAGAGGAGTGGAGAACACTTCTTGTGAAATATTTCTGGACTTTCTCAACTGTGCTAATATCAGATACGTAATGTTGGTTCCAGACTGATGAGATGTATTCGAGTATTCGAGTAGCAAATGTTTTGTATGCTCTAGTTAGTAGTGTGATATTACCAGAGAAAAAGCTACATAGGATTAGGTTAACAACTCTTAATGCTTTTTTGGCTACGCAGTTACAGTAGGCTCTAGCACTTAGATCATTAGAGATGAGTACTCCAAGGTCCTGAACAAGAGTTTGGATCATCAACAAGGTCTTGACTATTTAGCTTGTATTTTATTTTCTGATTTATTTTTTTTTGCCAATATGTAGGACAGAACATTTATTTGTTGAGATTTGAAGTTGCCATTCTTTTGACCATTCTGATACATAGTCAAGATCTTTTTGAAGGGTAGCAGTATTGTCTGTGGTATTGAACAGCTTTACACCATCAGCGAAAAGAATGCAGTTGCTCTTAATATGATCACAGAGGTCATTTATGTAGAGTATGAAGAGAGTTGGTCCTGGAACACTGCCTTGGGGGACACCACTATTGACAGGTACAGAATTTGATAGGACGCTCCCAATTTTGACCATTTGTTGTCTGTTTGACATGAATGCTTCTATCCAGTTATGCAGTTGTCCAGAGATACCATAAGATTTTAGTTTTAGGAGTAGTTTGTTGTATACCACTGAATCAAAGGCTTTACAGAAGTCTATGTAGATTGCGTCTATTGTTTTGCCCTGATCGAGTTGTGTAGTCCATATGTTTTTGCAGTGTAAGAGTTGCAGATTACAGGATAGTTTTTTTCTGAAATCAAATTGTTTATTGGAGAGTAGATTGTTTATCTCTAAGTGGATTGGTTGGGATTACTTTCTCTTTAGGTTGTGGTTTGGCATTGGATTTTTTTCTTGGCATGGTAGTTTTGTTAAGATGGTATGTTGATTAAATTAATTAATGGAACAATTTTGGGTAATCAATATAACCAATATCACACCAATCAATCAATTGCAATAATCTCTCTAGTCAAATAATTTTGCTAAGCAACAATCAGCCTAATCAATTAATTACATTTATCTCTAATCAATTAATTACACTAATCATTAATCACACTGTTCAATTAAATTCACTAAATCACTGATTTTACTAATCAATTAAATTACATGAATCTTGATTTTTTTAAACTAATCAGCAATCACACCATTTGTACTAAACACTCTAATCACACTAATCAATTAAAACAATAAATCAATTAAACAATTAATAAATTATTTTATAGAAATTGATTATCTAATCATTGATATATGTAATGAGGTAGAAAAGTTGTAAGTTTTGAGGTAATGAATTAATCAGTGTTTGATTAAAGTAATGAGGTAGTATTGAGAGTCTGCAAGGAAAGGGTTAATTGTTTTCCTAGCAGCTGTGATTTACTGGGTGGGAGGGATTTATTACTCTGATTGCTGCTGCTATTACTTTGTAAACAATAGGCTGTAACAAGATGTTCAAAGCACGCTGGATTTTTGAAAGAGAGCAAAACTCACTTAATTAAAACACTTTAACTACAATCAATATGTCTCTGAATAAGATTGTTTTCCAATAGTTTCCCAAAGTTCTTTTTTTTAAATAAAGTTTTTTTATTTTTAAACACAAACATACACATACAAAAACATAAAAACATAAAATCCTCTTCCATATATATATATATATATATATATATATATATATATATATATATATATATATATATATATATATATATATATGAGGTATTTAGGGGTGTGCGTGCCTAGTCTTATAATATATAAGACTAGGTACGCACGCCCCTAACTACCTCAATTCCAACTACTACTGGCCTTAAATGCAAGCTACTCAATGCAAGAAGCCTTGTGAATAAAATACCTGAATTTCTCCTCTTACTAAATATGGCTAAATTCAACATCATATTTGTCTGTGAAACATGGCTCAACACATCTCTCCCTGACTCCATTACCAAAGTAAGAGACTATCATGTTTACCGATCAGATCGTGAAATCTGTAGAGGAGGTGGTGTTGCTATCTTCTATAAAAAGTCCTTACATCTGGAAGACATCTAAGTTACCCAGGAGCTTGCTTTTCCTGAGATCATCATCTGTGAACTATCCTTAAATATCACATTTTGATTCTTACTATGTTACAGAACACCTGATCATGACATTGAACCTGTAAACAAGGTAAATACACTACTAACATGGGCAGCATCCTGCCCACACGCTTTTATCTTTCTTGGTGACTTCAATCTACCTCATATTGACTAGAACATAAATGAATGTACAACTGAACCCATACAAGCAACCTTCTACAATACTGTTACAAATCTGGGACTGGAACAACTAGTAACCAACAACACTAGACTAAACAACTGCCTCAATCTCATCTTCTGCAATAATTTGAATTTAATTTACGGAATACAAACTAAAGAACCATTTTCCAGCAGTGAGCACAATATGATTGATTTTCATCTCAACATACGTCCACACAAAAATCATCACAATGACGTAATCCCCAATTATAACTTCAAAAAAGGCAACTATGATCTTATAGACAACGATCTCTTATCTCTTGATTGGCAATTTCTATTCTCTGGATGCAATACTGCAGAAGATCATTACAACATATTTTTACTTGAAGTCAAAAGAGTCATCAAACTATATGTACCAACAACAACTCCCAAAACAAAAACAAAAAACAGATTACCCATAACAATAAGGAAGCTTCAATTCAAAAAGAGATCACCCTGGCGGAAAAACAAATCAGGTCACGTTGCCAATTTGAAAAGCCGATACAAAAATTTATGCCACCAGATAAAGACTTAATGCACCAATTATCACATTAAACAAGAGGAAAACCTTCTAGGCAGCAATTCCATCCACGCTTTTTACAATTTTGTAAACAACAAACTAAAAGACTCAAGGTCCATCCCACCCCTGATAGGCCTAATGCAACGATGACACCATTAAAGCCAACCTCTTTAACACATTGTTTGGCTCAGTATTTGTAAACAGCAATGGATCATGTTTAGCATTTCCTAGCCAAACTATAGACAACTACAGTGATCTCATACATATCAATTTTACAGAAGACAATGTTGAAAAAGCACTATGCAATCTAAAACCAGCTCTATCTATTGGACCGGATGAAATATGTGCCTACTTCTTAAAAAAGCTATCCACTGTCATAGCCGAACCTCTAAGCATAATCTTTGAAAAATCTTTCAGGACCAGCTTCTTGCCTAACCTATGGTCACAAGCCACGATCATCCCCATCTTCAAAAATGGAGACCTCAGTCTAGTTGAAAATTACAGACCAATCTCCTTATGCTATGTCACCTGTAAAGTCATGGAATCAATTATTAACCAATCCATTATCCTCCACTTAGAGACAAACAACCTACTCTCCAATAAACAATTTGATTTCAGAAAAAAACTATCCTGTAATCTGCAACTCTTACACTGCAAAAACATATGGACTACACAACTCGATCAGGGCAAAACAATAGACACAATCTACATAGACTTCTGTAAAGCCTTTGATTCAGTGGTACACGACAAACTACTCCTAAAACTAAAATCTTATGGTATCTCTGGACAACTGCATAACTGGATAGAAGCATTCCTGTCAAACAGACAACAAATGGTCAAAATTGGAAGTGTCCTATCAAATTCTGTACCTGTCAATAGTGGTGTCCCCCAAGGCAGTGTTCTAAGACCAACTCTCTTCATACTCTACATAAATGACCTCTGTGATCATATTAAGAGCAACTGCATTCTTTTCGCTGATGGTGTAAAGCTGTTCAATACCACAGACAATACTGCTACCCTTCAAAAAGATCTTGACTATGTATCAGAATGGTCAAAAGAATGGCAACTTCAAATCTCAACAAATAAATGTTCTGTCCTACATATTGGCAAAAAAAAATAAAATCAGAAAATAAAATACAGGCTGAATCTTGTTGATGATCTAAGCTCTGTAAAGGACCTTGCAATACTCATCTCTAATGATCCAAGTGCTAGAGCCCACTGTAACTACATAGCCAAAAAGTTGTTAAGAGTTGTTAACCTAATCTTACATAGCTTTTTCTCTGGTAATATTACAGTACTAACTAGAGCATACAAAACATTTGCTAGACCAATACTCGAATACATCTCATCAGTCTAGAACCCACATTACGTATCTGATATTAACACAGTTGAGAAAGTCCAGAAATATTTCACAAGAAGAGTTCTCCACTCCTCTATTCATTGTAGAATACCTTATGCCACCAGACTTTAAATTCTAGACCTAGAAAACCTTGAATTACGCTGTCTTCGGTCTGATCTAAGTATGGTATTTAAAATCATACATTGCAATGACTTACCTGTCAATGAATACTTCAGCTTCAACCATAACAACACAAGAGCACACAATAGATACAAACTCAAGGAAAATCACACCAAACTTGATTGCAGGAAATACAACTTCAGCAACAGAGTGGTCAATGTCTGGAATACTCTACCTGACTCTGTGGTTTCTTCCCCAAACCCCAAAAACTTTAACCTTAGACTGTCTACTATTGACCTCACCTCTTTCCTAAGAGGTCTGTAGGGGGCATGCATAAGCACACCAATGTGCCTACCATCCCTGTCCTATTGTTTCTTTTATTTTTCTTATATGTACCCATTTCATGTATTCATAACTATGTATATACTTATACCTATTATCTTGTAAGCGATTGACAAATAAAATATACATACAGTGTGTCAGTTGGTTATGTATCTTTTGTGCTATACTTTTGTAGTCATTTACTGACAATTTATATCAGTCTTCCCATTGTCAAACTAATATATGTTTATGTATTTATTAGTTATTAATCATCCATTACTAAACAATTTATTCCATCGTTTTATATGAAATGTTCCAAGTTTTATCTTAAAATTTATGTTATACTTTCAACCAGTGGTTATATATATATCTATATTATGTTTTATATCAATCTATTAGATTTCTATCACAAAATTATCTAGTCTATTATATTACCATGCCTTTTTATCCAACCATTGTTAAAACAAATCCCATATCACATAAAATTGCTTATCTTCTTGTTCTCTAATTTCAAATGTCAGTTTTGTTATGAACTAATAAAAGCGCTTAAATAAAGTTTTAACAAAGCTTAAAGAAAAAATAGGGTTCCAATCCTGCACTTCTGATTGGCCGATAATAGCAATATCGGATTGGTCCATTCTGGAGAATCTGATTGGCTGTTAACGAGCCACTCTCATTGGTTCAAGGGTTTAACACTTCCATGTTCTCATTGGCTAATAGGTCAGCAGCCTGCCCTATAAAAGGGCTGCTGCTGCCCTAGGTTTTTGCTCTGTTCAGAATGCTTAATAAAGAGTTGAAGTTCACTGTTCACTGTCTCGTCTCCGTTCCTTGCACCCATACGCAGAACATAACACTGGCGACGAGGATGTGATGCGGAGACATCAGAGCTGACTGAACAATACAGAGCACCAAACAGAGCATGTGGCTGAAGGCACATCGACAACGGAAAACATGTCGAGCGGCACCATACCACCCGCTCCATTTGACCCGGCACAAGAAGACTGGGACTCATACATAGACCGGTTCCAGATATTTCTGGAGACCAACAACTTGAAAGATGCCACTACAGGAAAAAAGCGAGCAGTGTTCCTGACCCATTGCGGGCCTGCCGTCTTTAAGATGGCTAAGGCATTAGCGAAACCAGCTGAGGTGAAGACCATGGACTGGGATGTCCTCGCGCCCCTTCTACGGACCCACTATGCACCCACCGTACCAACGCTTTTCCGAAGACATGAATTTTACCATAGGGACCAGCAGAAAGGAGAGAGCGTTGCAGATTTCATCACAGATCTCCAGAACCTGGGAGGTCTCTGTGGGTTTACAGACCTCGAAGAAGCTCTGAGAGACTGAATAATTCTGGGATTAGATGACCCCACGACACAGAGCAAGATCATGGCCAAAGGGAACATCGACCTTGCTGATGTCATCAAGGACGCTACTGCAGCAGAAGCAACAAGGAAGTCGGCCGCCCGAATGCGCCACATTAACGCACCGCTCTGTCAACTCGCCAGCGATACCTCACCTCGCCTAGAGAGGCACACAACAGCGACCCACCACGAGGACCTTGAATTGCCATCAGAAAGTGATGAGGAGGTGGTCAACCGGCTCCGGTCCGAACGTGACCAACGCCATCAGCGGAATCAAAGACTACCATACCAATGCGCAGGTTGTGGGGCAAACCACCCGCGATCAGACTGCAAATTCCTCGACATGCTCTGCCATTTCTGTGGGAAAAAAGGACACATCGGGAAGGTCTGTAGAAGCAAGCAAGGATCCAGCCCATTTCAGAGGGGAAACAACTACCGCCAGACCGCAGAGAATCGACCTGTGAGTCGGGAACAATTGAACCGCCAATGGAACAACCACTTCTACAGAAATAAAACACCGGCCATTTTATCGAGAAGAGAAGAGGCACACCAAACCATTACAATCGGTCACGCCTCATCGCTAGATGCAAAGAAGATCCGAGTGAAGGTCGCCATCGAAAACCAGCCTTGTGTGATGGAAGTCGATTCAGGATCATCCCTCTTGATGGTTTCCTGGAAGACTCTTAAACAATTAATCCCTGCCATCCAGCGTCAAGACCTCAGAGCCCAAAGAATCATACTCAAAGATTATCAGGGGAACTGAATTCCGGTCGTTGGATCCAGCCTAGTCCAAGTATCATTCAAAAATTGTACTGCGTCATTACCACTGACCATCGTTGACCATGACCAGCCTAGCTTGTTAGGCCTTCAATGGTTCACCCCACTCAGGATCGAGGTAGCCGGCATTCACCAAACCAGAAGCGACGACTGGGAGGAGGCCATCGTCCAGGAATTCCAGGATGTTTTTGCAGACAAACTAGGCGAGTACAAGGAGACCCCGATATCATTTAACCTTAATCCTGAAGTAGCCCCCATCCGCCTTAAACCTCGTCGGGTACCTTTTGCCCTTAAACCAAAAATTGACAAGCAGCTCGATAAATTAATAGCCCAGGGTGTTTTAGAACCAACTGACCACGCTCATTGGGAAACCCCAATTGTAACACCCATCAAACCGGATGAATCGTTAAGGATTTGTGGGGACTACCGGGCTACCCTTAATCACGCCCTTCAACAGAACGCTTACCCGGTACCGGTGGTACAACACCTACTCCATTCCCTGGGGGGCGGAAAAGTCTTCGCTAAACTGGATTTAGCACAGGCATACCAACAACTGGCTGTGGATAAAAAAAACCGCAGAGGCACAGACAATCGTTACGCACCGAGGCGCCTTTAAGTGCAACCGACTCCAATTCGGAGTGAGCGTAGCCCCAGGGATTTTTCAAAGTCTGATGGAAAGACTATTGCAAGGATCAAGGGGGTCGTGCCATACTTTGATGACGTTTTAATTGCTGCCCCAAACAGATAAATACTAGAAAAGCATCTTAAAATGGTCCTCCAGAAATTTAAAGACTCTGGCCTTAAGGTTAAAAAAAATAAATGTCAACTGTGTACTGATTAAGTCGAGTTCCTGGGGTACCTAATCGATAAACAAAGCATTCACCCCACTAATAGCAAACTAAAGGCAATCAAAAACACCCCAAGACCCAGAAATAGAACTGTTCTCCAAGCTTTCCTGGGGCTCATTAACTTTTACAACATCTTCTTGCCCCAGAAAGCTACTGTAGCTGAGCCCCTACATAGATTTCTCGACAAAAAGGCAACCTGGGTCTGGGGACACTGCGAGGAGCACGCATTCCGACAAGTGAAAAACTTACTAACCTCAGATGCTGTTTTAATGCAGTATAACGAGACTCTGCCTTTAACCATTACATGTGATGCGTCACTGTTTGGAGTAGGAGCCATTTTGAGTCATGTGTTACCAAATGGTAGTGAGGCCCCTATTGCCTATTTTTCAAGGACCTTATCAAATGCTGAACGTAGCTATAGCCAGATCGACAAAGAGGCTCTTGCTGTTGTATCTGCTGTGAAACGGTTTCATGAATATGTGTATGGATGAGTTTTTACTATTGTTACCGACCACAAACTTTTGCTAGAGATTATAGCAGGAGACAAGCCAACCCCCTATATATTGTCACCTAGAATGACTCGCTGGTCGGAGTTTTTAGCTGCGTACAACTTAACAAGTTTACTCATTTCAGCACAGTCCATAATTTTTTTGATAATTTCCTCCTGCATAGGTATTTTGTCATTTTTCCAGTTCTTCGCAAATACAATTCCAGCCGCTGTTAAAACTTTTCCAATCAAATATTTCAGTTCTTTATTGTATATGTCCGGTATGACTCTCAATAAAAAAAAATCTCTGGTTTAAAGTCTATATGTTGTTTTATCATTTTTTTCCAACCATGTGTGGGTTTTAGTTCAATATTTCTTTGTGTCTGAACATGTCCACCACATATGGTAATATGAACCAGGTATCTGATGACATTTCCAGCATTTATCCGATTTATTCTTAAACATTCTCATAAGTCTCATCGGAGGTAGGTGCCACCTGTAAAACATCTTACACAATTTTTTTTATATGCAGTTGACATTGTCATTTTATAATTTTGAGACCACAATTTTTGCCATTTTTCCAAATCAATCCCATACCAATACCCCAAATTTTTCCCCCAAGCAATCATCGTTTCTTTCACTTGCTCCTCCTCCAATTTAAATTCTAATAGATGTCCATAAAGTTTTTTAATTACTTTTTCATCAGTACCCATCAAAATTTTATCTAAGTCAGTCAACTTATCATAAATACCTTCTGCCTTGGAGTCTTATCAAACCTAGATTGTATTTACAAATAGGAAAACCAATTCATTTTTACACCTTGTTCTTGTAACATTTGCATAGATTTAAGTTCACTCTTTTCATTCAATAACTCCCCATATCTAACTGTTTGTTCCTTTTTATATATTATTGGATAAGGAAAAGCTTCAATAGTTGATATCCATGTTGGATTTTTTAAGTAATATTGTCTTTTAATCTTCTCCCAATTCAAAAACAGTGCCTCATGAATATAATGTCTTCTAAAATATCCCTGTGTTTTAGTTCCCTTATACCAGAGAAAGGCATGCCATCCCAGCAGCAAGTCATGATCTTCTAAAGTCAATAATCTACTGTTCCTTAGTGTTATCCATTCCTTTACCCACATCAAACTTGTCCCCTGGTAATACAGCTCCCAATTGGGCAAGGAAAATCCTCCTCTTATTCTCGCTTCTTGTAACAGCTTTAATTTTATTCTTGCTTTTTTACCCTGCCAAATATATTTCAACCCAATTCTATTTAAATCTTCAAAAACTCTCCCCCTAATCGAATAGGAATTGTCTGGAATAAAGATAAAACTCTAGGCAATATATTCATCTTAATTGTGGATATTCTCCCAATCAATGATAGTTGCATTTTTTCCCATTTCATTAAGTCTGTCGCAATCTG
The DNA here is from genome assembly GCA_033807585.1 of Hydrophis major. NCBI lineage: Eukaryota > Metazoa > Chordata > Lepidosauria > Squamata > Elapidae > Hydrophis > Hydrophis major. Next base: position 150,200,175 of record CM066328.1, on the reverse strand, counting down.
CTGTTTGAGTTTAACATAGTTATCTTCCTTCAGGGTACTGCATCTTGGTGTAATATAAATCCCTAAGTATTTATCTTTGTTCGTGACTTGTATTTTTAAAGTTTCTTCCAGCTCTTTCTTTTGTTAACATATTCTTTGTTAATATCTTTGTTTTGTATTTATTTATTCTCAGACCTGCTACTTTTCCATATTCTTCTATTTTTTCTATTAATTTAGGTGTTGTTTCCATTGGGTCTTCTAATATAAATACCAAGTGCTTGCAATTTATACTCCTCCTTTTTAATTTTCATTCCTTTTATTTCTTTTTCTTCTCTGATATTTCTGTTCAACACTTCCAATGTTAACACAAACAGCAGAAGCGACAATGGACAGCCTTGCCCTGTCCCTTTTCTATATCTATGGATTCTGTTAATTCTCCATTCACCATCACCTTTTCAGTTTGTTCACGATATATTGTTTCAATTTTTTGGATAAATTTCTTACCAAAGCCCATTTGTATCAGTTGCAGTAAAATAAATCACCAACTCATCTTGTCAAAGGCTTTTTGAGCATCTAGAAACTTCAAGGCCATTTGCTTCTCAGGGTGTGCTTCATAATATTCCAGAGTATCCAAAATGATTCTTACATTGTCTTTGATTTGTCTCTTTGGCAGAAATCCATTTTGATCAGTATGAATAAAATTATTTAAGTATTTTTTTAGTCTTTCTACCAAAATGGAAGCAATTATTTTATAGTCTGAGTTCAATAAAGATATAGGTCTATATTTTTTAACTTGCTGCACGTCTGTACCTTCCTTCGGTATAAGTGCAATGTATGCTTTTGACCATGTTTTTGGTATTCTTTTCTTTAACATAACTTCATTCATAACTTCTAGAAGATGAAAATTCAATATTTCCTGAAAAGTCTTATGGAATTCGGCTGGAAACCCATCTGGACTTGGAACTTTCCCAGCATTCTGTTTTTTTAAGGCTTCTGTTAGTTCCATCATTGTTATACTTCCTTCTAACATTATTTCAATATTTTTAGGTATCTGAGGTAAGTTCGCTGTCTGAAGATATTGCTTGATTTTTTTTCTTCTTGAATATTCTCTTGAAAGTATAGTTTTCCACAGTAATCTTGTACATTTTTTTTCTTCTCATTTCCATAACAAACCTGTCCTTTATTTATCAATTCTTTGGCTAATTATTCTTGCTTCTCTTTCCTTTCTCAGTTTATAAGCTAGCCATTATTTGCATCTTCAAAGTAATTCTGTTTCTCACTTTTAATTTTTTGTGCTAATTCCTCTTTTTCCATTAGTCCCATTTTACATTTAATTAAAATCCATTTTAATTTTTAATGTGTTTTTTTTTTTGTGGGGACTTCTGTAAGTCTTTTTCCAGTCTTTTATAGTCATCATCTAATGTCTTAAATGTCTTTTTCGGTTTTCTGTTTTCTTCTCCTAGTATAATCTATTATCAAGCCTCTTGTGTAGGCCTTCACTGTGTCCCAGAGATTCTATAAAGATGTATCCTCTTTTCTATTTTCTTTGAAGAAAAAAACAAGTTCTTTCTCTATTTTCTGTTTAAAGTTTTTTTTCTTTCAGAATCATATTATTTAGAATCCATCTAGATCTCCTCTTGTATTCTTTTCAAATAACTGATACTGGATTATGATCTGCCCATGTGCTTGTTTCTATTTCAATCTGTCGTACATTAGTCAATAATTCTGCTGACATCCATATCATATCTATTCTAGACCAGGATGTGTGTCTATTTGAATAGAAAGTATATTGCTTACTTTCCCAAAGTTCTTCAAGTTGAGTAGTAGTAAAAATACAGTCCAGAAATTTGGGTTAACCAATCCAATCTGTCTTTTACTTTTAAAGTTACTTCTAGCTGCAATATCTTTTTTTTTCTTTACTAAATCTGACAGTCACTCCCAATCGTTAATTGCAGCTAATTTCCTCCTTTGAGTCCCACTTTCCAAGGAAAATTCCACTGCAGAAATTGGAGTGATTCGTACCAAGACTAAGAATGCTGTTACAAGATTTTTTCTTTCTTTTTCACTTCCATCTCAGCTGCCTTCCCGCCTTCAATTCAGCCATGCTGGCAGTTCTTTTTTTACTTCAGATGGAGGGGTTTTCTTTGGGTCAGTCGAGGAGACTCTACCCTCCTCACGACCACTGATGCATTCCTCTGCCTTTACCACCCATCCAGGGTGACTTTCAGCTCCTAAGAGCCTCAGGGCTTGAAGAAATTGGCAGGACTTCATGGAGCTTCTGCTTGTCCGCACCACTTCGTTGCTTCACCAGAAGATGACAACAACAGCCACAGCAACCAACTAAAACAGGACTGTGATGGTTTGTAACTGGATGGGCCATCAGTAGGACATTAGAATACTGTAGACTAGATTGGAAAATCATAAAGCATCCAATTATAAATATTTCTTCTTCTTTCAAGGAAACTACATGGATATATCTATCTATTTACCAAGAGTCAAATGCAACATGAGGGACTTTCCTCTTACTTTTTCTGTGACTACTAGATGGTATAGCAGAATGACAATGAAAAGAATTGCTTTGTAAATGTTACCAATGCATTTTAAAATGTTATATTTATTTATTTATAAGAAGACTGAATAAACTAGTGGTAGCAGACATTCCCTGAAATGTCATGCATACCTAGAAATAACTGCTGTTATATTTAGCATGGCTATATTCATGTAGAATAATTTTATTATAAAAAAAATTAGGATACATTGTCATCTAAACTGCCAGGAGTTTTTTTTAATTATTATTTTTCTTAGATGAAATTTAAATTATAAAAATATTTCCCTTATTAATCATTGCACACAAGCTACTTTTCTATAAAAAAAAAAAAAAGCCTTGTGAGTACATCTATTTACAGTATTTACATCATCTCTATCCCCATCCCCATCCATGAATCCATGCATCTATCTATCTATCTATCTATCTATCTATCTATCTATCTATCTATCTATCTATCTATCTACCTCTCTATTTATCTATCAATGGTAAACCTCTGTTATCATAAAATGTATATTTTTGTAATTTAAATTGCCTTTTAAAAGTGCATAATTTATGGGGGGGTTGGTTTTCCAAGTCTTAAAGTCTTCTTTTCCTTTTTCTCTTTCTCCTTTCCTTCCCCAACCAAAGTCACTTGTACATCAAAAATGGCTTCTTCTTTATCCCAGTCATCCTGTTGCGCATTCAGCTTTACATAAGTACAAACCGTCATTTCTAAAAATTGAAAAAGAGTGCCAAGAGCATCCTTCCCTTCTTGCTTTTCTTTTTCATATTTTTGGTATACAAATTTCAATCCATCCACAAGTGATGCCATTGTAGAGAGAAAAAGTTTTTCCACACAACCACCCAAGTGCTTTTAATCAGAGATAATTCTCAGAAGTTCCAAAATCATCAAACAACCCAAACAAGCTGTTGCTTTTAAATACTTTCTCATTCTTCACTTTCTCTTTCTGGGGTTAAAGTTTAATCACAAAGTTCCATTTAAGATATATATCTTTTAGAAGTCTTATTAATGTTTAATAACTCTTTAGAATTCTAGGCAATCTTTTCCTTATTTTCAAATTCTGCTCCAATTTTTTTCCCTCTCCCTCCCCACTCACAGCAGAAAAGATTTTTTTTTAATGTTCAGAAATCTTTATCCCTTCAGCATTTAATTACCTCCAATGCAGATTTTCCGATTTCACTTATAGTTCCGTCCGCTCTCACGTTAGGAAGGAGAGTGAAAAAAGAAAAAAAAAACTTTCCCTTTTAGAATTCCATTCGCCGCTTGTAACTCTCTCTGGAAACAATTTATCTTTAACAACTTTCAAATTCCAGGTTACTTTCTCTTGCTTTATCCTGGTCAAAAACCACTTTCACGACTCTTCCGACTTTCTTCCTCCTGCACAATCTTGTCCGGTTGCAGGTTTCTTTGTGGCGGCCATTGCTGACCGCCGCTCCTCCGCCTTGGGAAAAGGGGGTTTTGCTGGTTGGGGAGGGGGTCTGCGACACCCCCAAACCCATATCCAGATCCCCCCTATCTTCAGCTGCCTCTACGGGGCAACTAATATCCCCCAAATTCAAACGGATCGGGGGCACCTTGGCAGCAAGCGCAACAGGGATCGTGCGGTATTGCGAATCCCTGCCGCTGCCAAAGCCTTGCAAACCGGAAGTCCCGGAAACCTTGTGAGTGCATCTATTTACAGTATTTACATCATCTCTATCTCCATTCCCATCCATCTATCTATCTATCTATCTATCTATCTATCTATCTATCTATCCATCCATCCATCCATCCATCCATCCATCCATCCATCCATCCATCCATCCATCCATCCATCTATCTATCTATCTATCTATCTATCTATCTATCTATCTATCTATCTATCTATCTATCTATCTATCTATCTATCTATGGTAAACCTCTGTTATCATAAAATGTATATTTTTGTCATTTAAATTGCCTTTTAAAAGTGCATAATTTTATGCATGTTACTCAATAAGTCAACTATCTCCATTTCTGCTGATTTTCTTATTACTAAATACAATTTCACTTTCGACCACTGTTTCGGAATCAGGTAAAAAATGTGTCCATAAAGAACTGTATATATTTTTGCTAACGTTTGTCTCAAAAATGCATTTTTGTCTATGTTTCTCTAATGCAATGATTTTTGTTGACTGATAAACAGCAATAGGAACTATTACATGCGAGGAAAATGGCTCCCGAATACAAGGCCACACATTATTCACATTTTGCTATAAGAAGGAATGAGCAATGAATATAAGGCCTTTCATTTCTATGGAACTATGATGATTGTCAAGGGGAGAAGTTTGTAGAATAATTTTTGGACTAAGAGAAAAGATAAAAATATTTTTTGATAACCATAGTAAGGCTCCCAGATTTCAAGTAAATTGTTCAAATAATATATCTCACTGGTTTATTCAGTGTTCTGAGTAGCTTTAACCTTTTCTTTTAGGATAAAAATGTCACAATTTAATATTCAGGATAAGATTTCAACATTTCTTTAGAAAACTTTACTGTGATATAGACAACTTCACTTTTTAAAAAATTGGACTCTTTCCTTATTTTGGATGATTCTTTCAATATTTCAGTGGATGATACTGACAATTTGTTAATAAAAACATTCAAAAGACACAACCAGGTGCTGCAACAAGACATTAAGGAATACATTCCAGCACCTATGCAACCAAGAAGTGGATTAAGAATCGATCTGCTGCTATTTTTTAAAATTAAATCTTTCAGCTTTGCAGACTATGAGTGTGATATGCCTGTTAAATTACCCTCCAATGGTGTATTGAAAATAGTTGTCAGTGATAAATGTCTTCTGCATTTCTGGAAGAGTCTAGACACCAAATGCCTAGCTGTCAAGCAGCTTTGCAATTCCTAATGACCTACAGTTATGAAATTGGGCTCTCCAACTTAATGGGAATAAAGAATAAGAAAAGGAATCAATGGATGTAGAACTTGACCTATGTTTTAAATTTTCCACTATTCAGCTGGATACCAATCTGCTGGTTGCAGAGCAGAAACTCCTTCACTTTGACAATAAAAACATCAATATTCAGATATCCTTAATGAAGAAGATTTTTCTGGTTGGAACAGTTGCTACTATATCCAATGGATAATGGATAGACTATGGGTAAAATGATGAATGATACAGTCTGATCATTTGGATCCGGCCTAGAATAGGCCACAGAACCCACGCCCATCCAGTCAGCCATGATGACCAGGCCACGCCCCTCCAGCCCCCTCTAAACAAAATTCCAATGCAGCCTGCAGTAGGATCGAGTTTGATACCCTTATTTCAGAGTATTTAAATAACAATTTCTATGCTAAATATTGTTTCCTTTTTAAATAAATTTATTTATTCAAAGTTTTAAAAATTTAAAAAAGAGAAACAAGTTCTCACATTTTACAGTGATATTATAGCAGTGTACAAGCCCTTTAATAACAGTTGAGTTCATTTACCATAGGTATATCTGTAGCTAGTTTACTAATTCCTTACTTATTATGTGGTTATTAAGGTACAATTAAATATTGTTTCCTATTTAGAACAGATTTTGTTTTTCCAGAATATTTTTTCTATCTTTTTCTATCATTCTCCTCCATACAAACACACTCCTTATTTTTTCACTTTAATTTTGTCCCTCTGCTTTCTTCTACGTAGCCCCTAAAAAACAAATGCATATAGTGCCACAAGTCACCATTTCTCTTGGACAGAATAAAACCCCAGTAATAACAGTTCAGAACAGCCAATAAGATAGTAGAATTAAGGTGCTGCAGCTGATATTTTTCCTAGACTTTCTAAAGGAAGTTACTTAAATAGGTCTTTCCTAATAGGAAAAGGAATAAACTTTTCCTCTTTGTCTGGTTGATATTCTATTTGAAATGTGAGTGTACTGATTTTAGTTCTAGTTAATATGAAAATATTTTTCCAGCTGAAGAACAAGTTCAAGCATGTCTTAAATGAAATGAAATTATTCCCAATATATTGGGTTGACCTCATGCGTTCTCATTTGTTCTCATTTTCTCATAAATGTCTTGCTTTGATTAAGCCACTGTAATATTTAAGAAGCAACAGTCCTGCTAATAAAAGAAGCCTTTTCTAGATAGAAAATTGAAATTCTGAATTGTTTCATCATGATATTTTATATAGACCAAATTCATATAAGTAATATTTACATAGTTGGAAGGTTCCATTTAGGCAATAATACAGGGATTAAATAAATCAAAATGGCATTTCCAAATGTGTGATTGAAGTGCAACTCCCTTTTCATGTAGTAGACCAGGGGTGTCAAACTCACATCATTCTGGAAGCATCATGTGATGTATTAGGACTTTTTTCCCATTCGTTAAACCAGTAGGGGGTGTGGTCAGTGTGTGACGCATATGGCCTGTAAGCCGCAAGTTTGACAGCCCTGCACTAGGCCATCCCTAGCCTTATAAATTTACCTGAATGCATATAAAGTATTTTTACTATATAAAATTAACTGTTTTTTGTTAATTCTCCTGCACAGATGCTAAAAAAACATTTTAGAAACAAATTAAGAATGCTTCAAGGCAATTACTCTTGATGAACCATAAAGAAATATAATTTGGATTAATAGTTATTTCCCTATATATAAAACTACTTTATTTTTGACACTTTTAACACTTACCAAAAGTCTTTTTTGGAAATTTTGTTCCAGACCATATTTCTTGGCAGGTAAGATTTTCCATGGATCCTATGATTCTCTGTATTTATTTGAATTCCATTTGCATTTTCTTCAGAGAAAACAGTTGTTGTGATGACTCGTAGTCTCTCAAAATAACCCAAACCCAAAACATATATTAAAGTCCGGTAAAGCCTTCAACTTAACTTCACTGTTTTATTAGGCACAGTTTAAAGTCATAAAAGTAAATAGTGAGGCAAACAGAAAACCAAAACAAACCACATTGATGAGAGTTCTGAAGCAAGCTGAGATAACTAATTATAAATTCCAGGAAAATAACCGAGAAAAGTCCATGGGAAGAACACCAGCAAAGATAAGCCTCTTTCAAGGTGAACACTAATTGACTTCAGCAATTCTAACTGCACAGTTGCAAAACTTATATACGTAGCTCCCACCTGCAAGCCACGAGGAGGATCATGGTAATCTCCTCTTGAGTAGACCTCGCTTTTCTCTGATCCTCTCCTCCCTGAGTGACCTAGGATGGATAGGGGATGGGCCTGGATCCTCCTCTGACTGCTCAGCCAATCTCTGCCCTTCCCCAGCCTCCTCCACCACCTCTGGAGCCACACTCCCACTCCCTGTTGGCTGTTTCTCCTCTTCCTCTACCAGGGGCATGACACTTGTTGTAATAAAGGTCGACAGTTTAATTAGCTTGTTTTTATTTTGCTTTGTTTTACTTTGTTCATGGCTAGCTTAAGTTATTGTCCTTTTCCACTTGGGAAGTCACTTAATGAAAAATCAAAGAAATATCATAAGACAGAATTATGAAAATGCTAAATGGCTTTGGCTGAGACATTATATAACAGTATAGTGTGCTTCTCAGCTAAATTCACCTGTTCTGAAATTTACGAAATTTGCTAATTCAGTAACATCAACCATTTCTACTTACGGAGTTCTGAGTTTTGAGGGAAATTCCATTTTTGCTCCCATTTCTTAAAGATGAAATAAAGAGCTATCCATTTAATTTTAATGTTTTCTATGTCACATACTTTTCAGCCGCAATGCCATTCAGATGGACACCCAGCCAAGAAGAATTTAAATTTGTAAATACATAACCATTTCAAGTGTTTTGTCAGATTTCTTTCTCCTTTGTTTTTAAAGGCAAGAGTGCTATATTTGATTTAGACTTTGATCTAGAGTACCTCAGTTAAAGAAAATAAGAAGGCTGTAAATGTGCCTGCCTGTTGAACACATAGAATTAGGCCTCCTTGATGATGTGCATCTCCTATATGGCAATATCTGATAGAAAAATGGACAGACATTGAAGTGCTAACTAGGGAGGCAGATTCTCAGCTTGTGAGGTTGACAAGAGATAAACTTCTTAAAAGGGTTAGCCATTAGTGACCTAGAAGTTGTTTTAGGCTTTCACTAGCTTAAAGGGATTTTGATTGCAGATCATAGGGCTGAATTCAGTTGACCTTATATAAGCAGAAGAACTCTGCCTCTTCAAATTAGTGAGTAACAAGGCAACAGAAGAAATTTTCAGTGATGGTACAGGCTGAGCAAAGTCTCCCTTTTTTTAGCAGCTTCACTCCTTTCTATCTGCTTTTGACCACTCTTTCTACCATTTTTTTTAAAGAATATGAGTCATATGAGTATTTCCTATCATTTACTCTATGGTTATTATGTAGGCTTTTTTTAAAAAAATAGTAAACATTATATTCATCCTGAAGTGGGTCCATCTATGTCATAGGTGTCAAATTCACTGCATCATGTTGCTGTCACATGATGTTTTGCAATGTTTTTCCCATTCACGAAGTTGGGTGGGAGTGCCTGCTTAGGTACACATCCAACCCACAGGCTGCCAGTTTGACACTCCTGATTTATGTGGTCACAAAGAATCAACACTGATTTGATCACACATAATGAATCCAAGTATTTATCTGCTCTGAAGAAAATATATTTTTGAAAGGCAAATCATAAAAATTACCATTAAAGAACTTCAGGGATAGGTACTGTACTAGATCTTTTAAACAGGCATGAAGTACTATAGCAGAGGGACTTGAATGTGCTTGGTGTTTGTTGGAAGACTAATTCTGCCAAGCATGATCCTCTGAGAAATTTCTAATTTATGTTATTGACATTTTTCTTCTTCAGAGATTCAGCTGAGGATAGGGAAATAGCAGGAACAATGAAGAAAAGTGAATGTACAATTCTGAGGCTTTGATTTTAGGGAAAACTAAAACAAAACATAGCAAAGCATGTATCTTCAAAAATTCTGTTTTTAATCAATTCAGAATAATGATAAGTGTGATTCCCTGTGTAGTGAAATGTGAGAATGAATTTGGGATAAAGGACAGAGATGCAACCAAGGGGGAAAAAATCAGATAAAAGGCTTGAAGCAGGAATGTAGATGATGCAGGAGGTCAGAAGAGACCCTTCCAGTGATGGGATTCAAAAAAATTTACTACTAGTTCTGTGGGCGTGGTTTGGTGGGTATAGCAGGGGAAGGATTCTGTAAAATTTTTATTCCCTCCCCACTCCAAGGGACGGTTACTCCAAGGGAAGGTTACAGCAGCATTAAGGAATCAATAAATGCAATACAATATTAAATATTAATAAATAAACTTAGCATTTAAAAAAGAAAAAGAACATGGAATTTATAAGCAGAATAGCTCTACGAAGTTTTAACACATTATACAATATATTTTGACCTATTATCATAAAATAAATAATAACAACAAAAACCCTACCATTATTAAAATGTTGACAATGCACACATATCAGTGATTCATTGCTGGAAAACAAGTGTAGGGTTTTTTTTTTTTCCTTTTCTGGCTCTGATAACCAAGACTTAACAGTAATTTACCAATCTCCTAATAATTAGCCTCCTTGACATAGCCATGGATTCACAGACACATATAAGGTAGAGTCACTATTGCAGAAAAGAATTACACTATAAACAAAGACATGATTTCCCACTGCTAGTGAAAGTGTGTGATTTTTTAAAAAAGAGGAATTGTTTCTTCTTTCCATCGTTTGGCCCTGAAATTGAATGGCTGTACCTGCTTGTATAACTACAAACTTTGATTGGAGAAATATTGGCCCTCAGTTTAATACCCACAATTGGACTGTATGTGGCCTCTTCCTGTGTGCCAACCATGGGGTGTGGGTTTATTGAGGAGTGCCTGGAGTTCAAGATTAGCAATTAGATGATGTGCAATTAGACAGTCCATACTAGAAATGGCAATAAAGAAAGTAACAGGTCAATATTTCTCCTCCAGCAACTCAATTTCTCCTCCAGCAATTCTATTAGAGATAAACTGGTCTCTATTTGAGAAGGAAGGTTCCTTATCTGTGTGGCTATTGTAGGTTTATTCAGGTTATATAGCAAATAAAATTGCTCAGACTCACTCAAACGTGCACTCTGACTGGACCCCCTCAAAAAATTTCCTGAGAAGGGTTGAAGATTAGAAGCTATTCATTGAGAATAGAAACAATCCAATATTGTGAGTTTACCTAAAAAACCCCAGGAGTGGAGGAAGGTAACTGCAAAATCCCATTCCCTCCCCACCCCATTAACCTGCTTTCCAACTCCATTGTCCTGTGCAGGGCAACAAAAGAAGATCCAGCTGATCAGCTGGGACTTTGGAGGCAGAGAATAGATGAGGGTGGGGCCAGTCAGAGGTGATATTTGCTGGTTCTGCGAACTACTCAACATTTCTGCTACCGGTTCTCCAGAACTGGTCAGAACCTGCTGAATACCGCCTCTGGACTCTTCCTAGTTTTGAGGGACTTTAAAGAAGATGGAAGGAAAATTGTAATACAGTTTTACAATCAAGTAGAATCAGCTGATCATGTTACCAGTCTGGTCTACCTCATAAGGCTAATACCCTGGCAGGAGATCCTGATAAGGGAAGAAATTTGAGAAGATTAAGACTTCCAAAAAACTGAGATACTAAAAGAACCTGAACAATGCTCATGAAAAAAAAAGAAAGAAATTGATGAAACTCCATAATATTTATTGGGGTGGGGGTGGGGGGTAGGACATACATAGGAAATGGAAAGAATGTTAAAACACTAGGGAAGAGTTCATACTGGTAGCTTTGAAAGTGTTACAAAGTCTAGGTTAGGATGACAAAGGCCTCTATGAACAATACAATGGGCATCTTCAGACATGATTGAAATAAAGGGAAAACAGCTTTTCTCCCTGGATTTGCCAAAATGCTAACAGATACCAAAGGAAAGGAAAAGTTAGTCAATTCTTACTTCCATTTTTAATGAATAACAAAGTGTTCCACTCGGCATTTACAAAGTACAGGATAAAGTCTAAGAGCATGGCCTCAGTCTTCAAGAGAGCAAAGAGGAAAGATTGAAGGCTAAGAAGAGATATGAAAACACTGTGCAGGTGACTCTAATATTGTAGCCCGGGGGTGTCAAATATGCGTTGTCATGGCGTCGTCACGTGATGTATCATGACTTTTTTTCCCTTCGCTAAACTGGGCATGGCTAGTGCATGATGCATCTGGCCACAGTCCATGAGTTTGACAGCCTTGCTGTAGCCAGAAGGGAGAAGCTTTAGATGCTTAAACTCTGGGAGATGAGGATGATGGAAGATGGCCTTTTAACTTGCTGGTACTTCACTCTGGAACAGCTGACTACTGAGCACAGCTTTACCCTTGCATTTTTTAGGAAGGTGGTGAAATAGTACATACCAGTAGGACAGAGGTGGTATTCAGCAGGTTCTGACCAGTTCTGGAGAACTGGTAGCAGAAATTTTGAGTAGTTCAGAGAACCAGAAAATACTGCCTCTGACTGGAGATTTTACAGTATCTTTCCCCTGCCATGGCCACCAAGCCACACCCACAGAACCGGTAGTAAAAAAAAAATTGAATCCCACCACTGCAGTAGGGCTTTTGAAATGGAAGATCCCAATTGTTATTACTCAGATTCTCAAATAGTAGATATTTTGTACTGAACTGTCTTCTTTGCTTTTATAACTGTAAGCTATCTACTGTCTTGTAACTAGGTAGCTTATTAATTGCTGTAAATGAATACATAATAGCTACCTTAATTAGAGGGAAAATCTGCTACAGATTCTTTGTCAAAAGTAGGAGAAAGAAACTTAAGGAGTTAACCTGGAATTTATATATGTATGGAATGTGCACATGTAATGTATGTAAGTATGGAATGAATGAGATGATTTTTTAGCTTAGTAGAAGCTACTCTTTATTTTATTTAAATAATTGTAAGGACTTTCATCTATTCTAGTCCTAGGTGTGATGGATCTTTGAGAAAAGTATTGCTGAAGGCTACTGTGTCATATGGCCAGTGAACACTTGTTTGCTTGAATGCCTTAGAATATCTAAATCCACATGAATTGTATTCTAGAGGATTACAGGAATTAGGGGAATCTCTGGATGAACTTTCATGTCCTGCCTTTGAGAAATGCTGGAAATGAAGTATTGGGGGGCAGAAAAAGAGCAAACCATGCCTCTATCTTCAAAAAGGGGGGGAAAGTCTGAATTAGTGTTGGGAGGAACTACAGTATAATGGACTAGAATGATGATACTGAAAAAAATGCAAAAATTACCAGAAATTTTTTTCCCTCCATGATTATGTTTTATATTTAGGTCTAACAGCTCTTGTAGATTTTACTTCACGTTGCTCTTTGGTCTCCACTTGTCCACCTACTGCACCTTCTTCTTTTCCCATTCCCATTTGGTCATCTTGAAGTTCAGTTGAGATGGTCTCTTTTTCTATCTCTATTTCTATTCTTTTGAAGAATTCATTGTAGAATATTTCTGCTTTCTCAATTGAATAAATTCTGTGTCTCTGTTCTTGCCATGTAAAACATTAATCCTTCTGGAATCAGCCATCTGTAATTCACCTCTTTTTCCAGTAACATTTTAGTCAGGAATCAATATTCTCTTCTCATCTCTCTCACTTTTCTGGGTACTTGTTTTAAGACCACAATCTCTTTGTTCTTATACTTCAATGTCTTCTCTCTTGCCACTTGTAATATTTGTGTTTTAATAGTTTTTTTGGTAAATTTAACATGGACCTCTCTTGGTAGACTGTTCCTCATCGCATATCTTGTGAAGACTCAATATATCTCATCTACTCCATCCATCATCTTTTCCTCTGTTATTCCCAGAGCTCCAGCCAAGATTTTTATCATTACTGCAGCCAAATTTTATCCTTTTTCTTCCTCTATGTTTTGGAATCTGAGGTAAAATTCTGATCTGTCCATCTCCCACTTCAACATCCCACTTTTATCTTGTTCAACCATTGTTAATCTGCTGCTGAAGTTTCCAATTGTCTCATCTCTTTGTTTATCTTTCTCTTCCATTTTTTGGAATCTCTCATCGTATTTCACCATCAATTGTTGAATGTTTTCAATTTTTTCATCAGTCTTCGTGATTCTTTGTTCAATGCTCTTTGTTCAATACTTGTTTTAAGTTCTTGAATTCCTTGCATAATCATCGTTAGATCCACTTGTGCTTTATCTTGCTTCGCCATTGTTAAAAGTCATCCTCCAGCTGATGGGGAGGCAGGAGCAGAAGTTGAAATGCCAGAAGGTAAAATTTTCTTACTCATTTGGATAGCTCCAGGTCTTCAAGCTCTTTTAATTCAATTGGTAGGGTGACAAATTATAATCCAATTAGGAAAAAGGAAAACATAAGAAAAAGCCAGTAAAAAATAAAAAGCCCAAAAATAAAAAGAAAAAAGGATTAAAAATAAAAATAAAAAGGAGGTTCTTCAGGTTCTTCTAAACCTTAATCCTGTTATGGGATAGACAGTTGTTGTTCAAAAATAAAGATTAAAAATAAAGAGAAAAAGAATAATACTCAATAATATTAAAAAAATAACAAGAAAAAAAAGAGAAAGAAAATTCTTCAGGTTCTTCACACCTTAATCCAATTGAAAGGTCACAAAAAGTAAGAGATAACCATAAGAGTAAATCAAAAATGGAAATGGGGAAGACAAAAGTCCCAATAAAGAAAAAGAAAAAAGATATTCTGAGGCTTTCCCTTTAAAAAAAAAAGAAGATAAAAATAGAATAAAAAAATAAAGAATAAATATACAAATATTACAAAGTACTGTGGGGTTGAAGCGGAGGGATAAAACAGCTAAGAGAAAATAAAAAAAAGGAGCACATTGCATTTTATTTAAGTATCCAAGGTTCTTAATGTGGCTTCTCCACAAATTTCAAAGCCAAAAATTGATTTCTATGAATATAAATGGACTGAATTCAGCTACCAAAAGAAGAAATTTTTTTCATAAATTAGAGAAATTAAAATTTGATATCATCTGCTTACAAGAAGTACACATTAAAAAACAACATCAACAATTATTGATATGATCAAAATTAGGGAAAACTTTTACTTCCCTGACTCATTGTAAGAAAAGAGGAGTGGCCTTGTATATTAAAGAATCTATTCCAGCCAAACTGATCTATAATGATGAAGATGGAAGAGTATTAATGGTTGAAATAGTGGATAATAACGCAAAAATACTCCTAGTTGCAATTTATGCATGATAAACAAGAAGAATTTTATAAAAGGTTACATATGAAAGCAATCGAACTGGACTATATTAACATAGTTATGATGGGAGATTTCAATGGAATTGTAGATAATAAATTGGAATACACAGCGACAGCATCAACACAAAATAGAAAGACTCTCCCTAAATCCTTCTTCAAAATGATAGATGAATTAAATTTAAAAGATATATGGAGACAAAGAAATGCTAAAACTCAACAGTATACTTTTTATTCAAATAGACATTTATCATGGTCCAGAATAGATATGATTTGGATTTCAACAGAATTAATATCTAATATTCAAGAAACAAATATTGAAACAAGTACATGGGCAGACCATAATCCAATGACAATTAAATGGAAAGGACAACAAAGAAGATCTAGATGGACATTAAATAATGCTATTTTAAAGGAAAAAGACTTCACACAATGGATGGAAAAGGAATTGACTTTCTTCTTTAGTGAAAATAAAAAAGAAAATACTTAAACACAGAATGTTTGGGATACAATGGAGGCATATGCGAGAGGATTAATAATAGACTATACAAAGAAAAAAAATACTAGGAAGAGGCAAGCTTCTTAAGCTCTAGAAGATGACTACAAAAAACTGGAAAAAGAATTACAGAAAATGCCACAGAAAAAAAGATATTAAAATGGACATAATCAAACATAAAATGGGCCAGGTAGAGAAAGAAGAACTGGCACAAAAAATCAGAAGTGCTAAACAGAACTATTTTGAAGATGCAAACAATGGTTAGCATATAAACTGAGAAAGGAGAAAGAATCAAGGAAAATATTACAGTTAATAGATGATCAAGGTCAAATGTGTTATGGCAATAAGGAGAAAAAGGAAATTATTCGAGACTTTTATGGACAACTATATAAACAGGAGGATCTTGATGAGGGAAAAATTAAACAGTATTTACAAAATGCTAATTTACCCAAGATACCTGAAGAGACTGAAAAAAATGTTAGAAAGTACTATAACAATGATGGAATTAACCGAAGCATTCAACAGACAGAATAACGGAAAAGCACCAGGTCCAGATGGGCTTCTGGCAGAATTTTATAAAACACTACACTATTGAGCATACCACTGCTAGAAGTCATGAATGAAGTTATGTTAAATAAAAAAATACCTAAAACATGGTCAGAAGCTTATATTGCACTTATTCCAAAAGAAGGGGCCAATCCATTACAAATTAAGAACTACAGACCTATTTCCTTATTGAATGCAGACTATAAAATCTTTGCCTCAATTCTGGCAGAAAGGCTTAAAAAAATACTTACCGTATATACTCGAGTATAAGTCGAGTTTTTCAGCACATTTTTTGTGCTGAAAAAAAACCCCTCGGCTTATACTCGAGTCAGATTCCCCTCTGAAAAAAAAAATGGTGTGGAGCTCCGAAGATGGGCAGCCGCTTCCCTGCTTCCGTGTTTCCTTTGCAACTTTTAAGCATGGGAGGGGGAGGCTTTTCTGAGCTCTAGGCTGAAAAAGCAACGCGAGCCGAGGTCGCTCCACTCAGTTTCATTTCCTCAGCTCCAGCTGCTTTCAGTCCACTCGGGAGGAGGGGGAGGAGGGGGAGAGAGAGAGAGAGAGATATCATAAGAACGGCTCTTGGTTTTTTCTTGCAAGGGAGAGAGTGACTCCTGCCTACCACTGTCGTCATCATCATCTTTTGGGTTAGTGAATGAATTAAGCCTTTCATGATAGTGAGATCGTTTCCCAAATTTCCCTTAAATCAGGGAAGAAATCAGAAACAAACCTTTGGGCTGAGAATAAGCTTGTTCCTATGATGCCATTTTTGTTCACTGCAGGGTGAAAAGTGTGAAAAAACACACTTCTTTTTCTTCATCTTCTTGTTCCCTATTTACTGGTCTCTTTCAAAGAGGAAATTGTGAACATCAAACTTATTCTCAACTGTCCTAGTGAAAGTTTTTATTGGCATCTATTTTTATTTTTGAAATTTACCAGTAGCTGCTGCATTTCCCACCCTCGACTTATACTCGAGTCAATAAGTTTTCCCAGTTTTTTGTGGTTAAATTAGGTGCCTCGGCTTATATTAGGGTAGACTTATACTCGAGTATATACGGTAAATAATTTTATTCATCCTGATCAGAATGGATTTTTACCAAAGAGACAAATTAAAGACAATATGAGGGTAATTCTGGACACTTTGGAATATTATGAAGCGCATCCTGAAAAACAAATGGCTTTGATATTCCTAGATGCCCAAAAGGCATTTGATAACGTGAATTGGAGATTTATGTTATTATTAGTGGAACAGATGGGCTTTGCCAGAAAATTTATTCAAGCAATAGAAGCCATATACTATATGCAAACGGCAAAAGTAATGATAGAGGGAGAATTTACAGACTCTATTAATATAAGAAAAGGCACAAGACAAGGATGCTCATTATCACCTTTGCTATTTGTACTGACTTTGGAAGTGTTGAATAGAAAAATTAGAGAGGACCAAAATATAAAAGGTATGAAAATTAAAAAGGAGGAAATTAAATTGCAAGCCTTTGCAGATGATTTGGTTTTCATTCTGGAAGATCTTCTAGAGACAGCTTTAAAACTATTGGAAAAGATAGAGACGTACGGTGAGATGGCTGGTCTGAAAATAAATAAAGATAAAACAAAGATTCTGACAAAGAACATGTTATTAAGGCAAAGAGAAGAACTGGCAGACTTATTGAAAATCCAAGTTACAAACAAGGTTAAATATTTGGGGATACATTTGACATCAAGATGTACTACGTTGAAAGAGAATAACTATATTAAGCTTAAACAGCAGATAGCATCTGATTTGAAGAAATGGGAAAATCTACAATTGTCATTGATAGGTAGAATTTCAACAATCAAGATGAATATTTTACCCAGAATTTTATATTTGTTCCAAACAATACCAGTTAGGCTTGCCAAAGATTATTTTGAAGAATTAAATAAAATTGTGTTGAAGTATATATGGCAAGGTAAGAAAGTGAGAATAAAATTAAAACTTTTACAAGACACTAGAACTAGAGGAGGATTTGGCCTTCCTAATTGGGAGTTATACTGCCAAGCTGTAAATTTAATGTGAAGAATGGATAACATTAAGAAAGTCTAGATTGTTGACATTAGAAGGACATGATTTATTATTGGGCTGGCATGCTTTTCTGTGCTATAAGGGAACTAAATCGCAGGGCTATTTTAGAAGACATTATATAAGGGAGTCTTTATGATTGAACTGGGAGAAAATTAAGAGACAATGTTATTTTAAAATCCCAGTTTGGTTATCAACTATTGAAGCTTTTTCTTATCCTATAACATATAAGAAGGAACAAAGAGTTAGATATGGGGAAATATTGGATGAAAAGGGTGAACTTAAAACGATGCAAAATCTAGAAGAACAAGGTATAAAGATGAATTGGTTTTCATATGCACAAATACAATCAAGGTATCTTGAAGATTCTAAAACAGAGGGATTTTATGATAAATTGACTGACCTAGATAGGATTTTGACAGGTACTGATGAAAAAGTGATGAAACAACTATATAGTTATTTGCTGGAAATTAAATTAGAGCAAGAACAAGTTAAAGAAACAATGATTGCTTGGGGGAAGAATTTTGGATATGAGATTGATCTAGAGAAATGACAAAAATTGTGGTCTCAAAATTATAAAATGACAATGTCAACAGCATATAAAGAAAATTTGTATAAGATGTTTTACACGTGGCACTTTCCCCGACAAGAATAGCAAGAATGTTCAAGAATAAATCTGAAAAGTGCTGGAAATGTCATGATACCTGGCTCATATTACCATATGTGGTGGACTTGTGAGGCCGCTAGAAAATATTGGACTAGAATTTGCATATGATTGGAAAAAATGACAAAGAAACATATAGATTTGAAGCCAGAGATTTTTTATTGGGAATCTTACCTGATACATATAATAAAAAATTGAAGTATTTGATTGTAAATGTATTAATAGTGGCTAGGACTGTATTTGCTAAAAATTGGAAGAGTGAGAAAATACCATCAGAGGAAGAAATTATCAAGAAAATATTGGAATGTGCTGAAATGAGTAGATTGACATTTGAAATTAGAGAACAAGAAGATAAAAAATTCTATGAAGTTTGGGACCTTTTTTATCATTGGCTAGATAATAAAACATAATAATAGAATATTTAGAAACTAAAGAAATAATGAACATAAACTTTTTTTTTCTTTGATAGTATTTTTATAAAATTTTATTAAGATAGACTTGGTATGACTTTATGATTTGCTATAAAATAAATTAAGTAAATTATAGTTATCTCATTAAAGTATGAATTAATAAAAGTGTAGTCAAATGATTGTTTAATAATGATATCAGGTTATATAATTGTTGATTGATAATATGAGCTATTATGCAATACAATTACAATAGAGACTATGAAATGGATGCACAAAAAAGAGTGGTAAACCAACCGATACACTGTCTGTAAATTCATGAAGGAGGATGATGTTTTTTATGTTTCATGTCTTATGTTTTATGTGTTTTTGTTTGTTGTTAAAATCAATAAAACTTTTTCAAAAAAAAATTAACATTGATTTTGTTATGAATATATTTTGCCAGACTAGCATTTTTTGATCAGATAACCTTTTAGTAGATTATGGGAATGCCATAAATATAATATCTTATTTTGACAAACCATTTAGTTAACAAGGTAGGAAAATATGAGCTGAATGGTATGATACTTTTGTGGATACATAACTGGCCCTAAATTTGTTCTTAGAGTGATCATCAGACTGTCTTCAAGTTAAAAAATGCTACATGGTTTACTCTTGGGCTGCATATCCTTGAAATATTTTTGTTGTTGTTATTGCTGCTGCTGCTGCTATTGTTGATATTGTTATTATTTACTTGGAATCTGTTAGCAACACACAACAGGGTGAGATAACTAATATCCCAGAAAAGAGAAATAAATTTCAAAATGATATTGATAGATTGGAGAATAAGATTTGGATTGATAAAATGAATTCTTTACAGGCAGGGTACATTCTTCCTAAGGAAACAGAAATTAAATGCATAGGATATAAGACTGAAGATAACAGTTCTGATAATGGTACTTGTGAAAATAATCTTTCTCTAGTACTCTAGTACAGTCTGAATCTGAGTTAGCAGTCTGACTGGAAAAGGCAAATATAATTTTAGGCTACATCAGCAGAAACATAGTTTTCTAATCATGGCAAGTAATTATTCAATTTTATTCAATGTTTGTCAGACTGTAACTGTAGATTGAATCTATTTCTGAGCACAATGTATTAAGAAGGAATCAGAGAAACGGAGACAGGTTCAGAGATTGATCAGGGGACCAGACTGCCCTGTGAAAAAAGCTTAAAGGAAGTGGGTATGTTTAGTCAGACAGAATGTGCCAGAATGCAGGACCCGGAAGTAATGGATTTCAGTTGAAGGATTTTGGGAAGGGGCTGCCTTCAAGTTGCTGTTGAGTCCTAGTGACTACTTGGACAAGTCCCTGAAATTTTCTTGGCAAGATTTTTTCTCAAGTAGGTTTCCTGCTTCCTAGGGCTGAAGAAAGGACTGGCCTAAGGTCATCCAGCTGACTTTATGCCTAAGGCAGAACTAGAAATCATAGTCTCCTTGTTTTCTACACCAAACTGGCTCTACAAGGTCCCTTCCAACTCTGATTATCTGTTATCTGTTATCTGGCGCTCTCTATAGGTATTTTAACGTTCTAATATTCTATCAATGAGAACAGTTTTACAATGGAAGCAATTGAAGGTGACTTGAGTGAGTTATTCTCTCATATACTAGGAAGAAGCAAGGGCAAACCAATTCCCCCCAAAAAAGCTTGCCTGCCAAAAAAACTACAGAATTTTATTCAGGCAAGGCTGAATCAAACACACATTTAAAAAAAAAAACCAAACAAACTTATATGTCTAGTAGATTATTCCCTTTCAGGATAAATAACCTTATGGAGGGTGCAGAAAGAATAGAAGAAACATTAAATATAGAAATTAAAAGCAAATGATAAGAAAAAGAAAGGCAAACACAGCTAAAACCAATTTATATCCACAATATTCACTGTTCCTCTCCATGTCTTATTATCCACGCAAATGGTATTTTCTTTCCTCACATCCAAATAGGACTTTGTATGTTGTGTAGGCGCCGGAAGAAGGCTCGGGAGTCAGTGACTAGTTTTCAGCTCTTTATTGGTCCTTAGATCGATTTGATTCGGCTAGGGTATGTGGCGGCTTATATAGAACTTCCCGGCCAAGCCGCGGCCAATGACACCACTTTGGATCTCCCGTGATCAGTTTCCTCCAATTGCGGGGGATTCACAATGGGCCAATCCGTGCCGCTTGCTCGGCCAATCGGGTAGCCGTGCGTCTTAGCCAATCAGAATGGTTATCTACAAGAATGCTAATGAACAATACAGAACACCCTCCCCTCTTGGTATGGTCCTACGTGATGTAGTCCCATAAGTAGGCGGGGCTCCACACATGTAGTTGGTGTCTGGTCTTCGAGCAGTTCGGTTGGGTTCTGTGTCGCTCCTGGCCTCATCGGTGGAACTGCCTGGAAGGGTGAGCCGGGCCTTTCACCGTAGTTCCCTCCCGGTCTACCCGGGTCGGTTGAACTGCTGGCTTTGTTGCTCTTGCCCGGCCGCTCCGGGCTGGTTGAGCTGGCTTGGCTGTTTCTTCCAGGCAAGGCTTCGAGTTGTTCGTCTGTTCCTGCTTTGGTTGGTACGTATTCTTGGTTTCTTTTTTGTGGGGTTTGGTTGTTTTGGTATCCGGGGTTTTCCCTCCCTGCTTGGCTGGTATTGGGGCTTCTCCTCCCTTCTGTGGTTTCTTTTTCTGTGTGTGCTTGCATGTCGGTTGTATTTCCCGTGTTGATTCTCGATCTTAATTGATCGATGTGTCTTTTCCATGCTTGTCCGTCAGTTGTCTGTAGCCGGTATGAGTGGGGACCTGTCACCTGGGTTATGGTTGCTGGTACCCAGAGTGGGTCCCCTGTGAGGTTTTTGGCATATACTGCGTCGCCCGGTATGACTGTTCGGTGTTTACTTGATGAGTCGGGAGGTTTTTCTGGGTTGTATGTGGGGTACAGTCTGTCGAGTGGGGACCTTAATTTTCTTCCCATTAATAGTTCTGCCAGGCTTTTGTTGGTTGTCGTGTTTGAAGTTATGTGCTGTATGAATAGCATTTTATTTATTTTCTCTTGTATTTCCCCGGTTTCTATTTTTTTGATTTTTTTTTCGTAAATTGGACCATTCGCCACCGGATGTGCTGGCGCTGTCTGTGCATATCGTATTCCCCTTTCGGCTAGGAATTTTTCAAATTCCAGTGAGGTAAATTGAGGCCCATTATCTGATACAATGACATCTGGGAGGCCATGGGTTGAGTTCTTTGGTAACGGCCTCCGTGGTGGTAGTTCTCATGTTGCTTACCTCCAACCAGTTGGAGTAAGCATCTACTGTAATGAGGAAGGTGTGCCCCTTCGTAGGTCCGGCAAAGTCTATATGAATCCTGGACCATGGTCCCCTGGGGGTTTCCCATTCTCGGATTGGGGCGGAGGGGGGACTTGGTCTGGATGTTTGGCATGGCCTGCATGCTGCCACCCAAGCCTCAATTTGTCTGCCCATCCCTGGCCACCAGGCATAACTCCTGGCTAAGACTTTTGTCCTGACGATGCCCGGGTGTCCCTCATGTAATAATTCCAGTATTTTTTTTTGTAATTTTTCTGGGATGACAACCCTCTCCCCCCATAGTAAATAACCCTTTTATAAAGACGATTCTGTTTGCCAGTTCTGAAATGTCCTAAATTTCTTGTCGTCGTCTTTTTCCGGACACCCTTTCTCTACCCAATATAAAACCCATGCCAGACATTTGTCTTTATTGATTTTGCGGGCAATGTCTGACACGGTTATGGGTAGATCGGGTAGGGTCTCTATGCTAAGGGTGGACGTTGTTGGTGCTGGGTCGGTCTCCAGGTCGGGCAGCGGCATGAGGCTCAGGGCATCTGCGTGGGTAATTGTTTTCCCGGGTCGGTGGGTTAGCCGGTAGCTGTAGGCGGCGAGGAATTCGGACCACCTTGTCATTCTTGGGGATAGAATGTTCGGGGTGGCCCTGTTCCCCTCCAGGATTCCCAGCAATGGCTTGTGGTCAGTGATGATGGTAAATGTCCTTCCATAGAAGTACTCATGGAACCACTTTACTGCGGCGATGATTGCCATGGCGACTGTAATTTCTTTCTGGTTTCGAGAGGGTTCTTGAAAATAAGGTGATGGGTGCTTCTTTTCCATCGGGGAGTGTGTGGCTGAGGACGGCTCCAACGCCGAAGGGTGATGCGTCGCATGTGACCACTAATGGTAGTGTCTGGTTATACTGGATGAGGATAGCATCCGAAGTGAGTAGGTCCTTGGTTCTGTTGAATGTGGCTTCCTCACGTTTCCCCCAATTCCAGGTGGCTGCCTTGTCCAGGAGTCTATGCAATGGCTCCGCTGCGGTCGCTTTCTGGGGCAGGAAGACATTATAGAATTTAAGCAGTCCTAGAAATGCCTGCAGCTCTGTTTTATTTTTCGTCCTGGGGGCTTCCTTGATGGCTCTGATTTTTTTTTCAGTTGGGTGAATTCTGTGCTGGTCTAGGAGGTACCCTAGGAATTCGACCCTCTCAATGTGCAATTGGCATTTTTCTTTTTTGACTTTTAGCCCCGCGTCTCTGAATTTTTGTAGCACCTCCCTCAGGCGACCTTCCAGTTGTTTTTGGTTGGCCCTGGACACCAGCACATCGTCAAAATAGGGCACCACCCCCTTGATCCCTTGGAGGAGTTTCTCCATGAGGCTCTGGAAAATTCCAGGTGCCACACTGACTCCGAACTGGAGTCTCTTACAGCGAAAAGCCCCCCGGTGGGTTACTATGGTCTGCGCCTCGGCGGTTTCCGCGTTGACCGGCAACTGTTGGTAGGCTTGTGCCAGGTCGAGCTTTGCGAAAACCTTGCCTCCCCCCAGTGAGTGTAGAAGGTGTTGCACTACTGGGACGGGGTACGCGCTTTGTTGTAACACACAGTTTAGGGTGGCCTTATAGTCCCCGACCCATCGGGCTTGACGGGGGTGACTATGGGGGTCTCCCACCAGGCGTGATCGGTTGGCTCTAGGATTCCCTGCTTGATGAGTTTGTCTATTTGCTCATCAATCTTGGGTCTGAGTGTGAAAGGTACTCGTTGCGGTTTGAGGTGAATCAGGGGAACGCTGGGGTCTAGACTGAAGGAAATAGGGGGCCCTCGGTACTTGCCTAGGGTGCCGTCGAACACTTCCTGGAAGTCCCTCACGAGTTGTTCCTCCCAATCTACCTCTGCGATGTGGTCGATGCCGGTTATCTCGATCCCGAGCAGTGCGAACCACTGTAGTCCCAAAAGGCTGGGTCGGTCTCTGTCCACAATAGTCAGGGGGAATCTTGCTGTGCGCCCCTTGAATGTGACTTTGAAATGTCCGGTTCCGACTACAGGGATGCGGTTCCCTTGGTAGTCCTTGAGAATTAGCTTCTGGCTTTCCAGGCCCCTTTTGTGGATGGTGGGTACCAGGCGCTTGATTTCCCGCCATGCAACCATGGAGAGGTAGGACCCGGAGTCCACCTCCATCTTGCATGGCTTTCCCTCGATTCCCACTTCCACGTGTACCTTGTGGGCATCCCAGCTAGATGAATGGCCAATGATGACCGTCTGGTGGGTCTCCTCTCTCTGTCTGCTCTCACCATTCTGTCGGCCTCATCCATCCTGGTTCCAGCGGTCCTCGGCTTGGTGATCCCTTGTTCTGGGGGGGTGCCGTTTCATCGTCAGCCGTTGCCGTCTCGTCGTTGGGGGCTGTAGGTTCTTTTGAGTCAGCAGACTTGGGCGATGTGGCCTTTCTTGTCGCATTGGTGGCAGGTCGCGTTGAAAAACCAGCATTCCGATCGAGGATGGTCACCCCCGCACCCGGCCCATTGTAGCCCCAACTTACGACTTTGCCGTCTCATTCTGTTTGGAGCCGGTGGATGTTTTCCTCCTCATCCGAGGTGATGGAGGGGGAGTTGAGGTCACCATGGTGGGTGGTGGTGGTTGCTCGTCGGCTTGCTTCCGTTTGCGTCTTGGTTGCTGTGGTCGTCTCGGCGGTTGTGGCTCGGTCCCTTGCGTCTGGTCTCCGCATTCGCGCCGCTGATTTCCGGGTTGCCTTGGTTGCGGTCGCTTCCATGAGGGCATCGGTGAGGGAGATGTCGCCTTTTGCCATCAGTCAGCCTTGTAGGACAGGGTCCCTGAGGCCGAGGACGACGCGATCTCCTAGCGCCTTGTCCATATCTGTGAAGCCGCACATGCCCCCTGGATTCCGCATGTCAGTGACAAAATCGCTGATGCTTTCACCCTCTCGCTGGTCATGTCAGTAAAAATCATGCCATCTAATGAGGGTGGGCACAGGGGGGCATAGGGGTTTCACAACAGAGGCTCGAGGTCGGCCCAGTCCATCGCCTTTACATCTTCAGGTTTTGCGAGGGCTTTCGCCATATTAAACACTGCGGGCCCGCAGTGTATCAGGAAGACAGCCCTTTTTTTCTGCCCATTTGCGTCCTTGAGGTTGCTACTCTCCAAGAACATCAGGAACTGGTCAATGTACGATTCCCAATCTTCAGTAGCCTGGTTAAAGGGTGCGGGCAGCGCAATGCTGGCCATCTCGTTGGTTCGCTCATCTTGGTGCCACGTGTTCAGTGGGTATCAGTTCCGCAATCCCACCTTCGTCGCCAGTGTTGCGTAGGCGCCGGAAGAAGGCTCGGGAGTCAGTGACTAGTTTTCAGCTCTTTATTGGTCCCGAGATCGACTCGGTTCGGCTAGGGTATGTGGCGGCTTATATAGAACTTCCTGGCCAAGCCGCGGCCAATGCTTTGAATCTCCCGCGATCAGTTTCCTCCAATCGCAGGGGATTCGCAACGGGCCAATCCGTGCCACTTGCTCGGTCAATCGGGTAGCCATGCGTCTTAGCCAATCAGAACGGTTATCTACAAGAATGCTAATGAACAATACAGAACATTGTACATCGCCTTTTGTTTTTTAATTCTTCTCACTCTTTCATTCTTGGTGATCTCATCCACTCCATTCAAGCAAAGCCTTCTATGTCTTCATTTTCTTCATAACTCACTAATTATTTCTTCACACATTTATTTTTCTATTCAGTATTCATCAATAATCTCTCTATTTCCAAACTGTCCCAATGTCTTCTCTTTCTAGTGGTCATCATTTATTTTCATATTCAATCCACATTCCTTCAGTCTCCATTTCTTTCTGATCTTAACTTTTGGTTGTACTGCACATTATTTTTAAGTACCTTATTTCCATTATAATTAACTTACTTTTTCACCTTTCTTTTCACATACTGAACTCACACCAGTATATAACAAATTGGGTAGAAATGCACTCCGATTCCCAGACATTTTACATCTTTTGGCATTCATTCCTCACTACAGGCGGTGTACCAGCCACAACTTTTTTATCAGCATTTGTACAGCCTATTTCTTTTTTTTTTTAGTGAATTTTAGTCAATTCTTCTATTTCTGCCAGCCTTCCCTTACTTAAGTTTCATTCCAAATAATTTCATCACTTTTATTTTTCACTCTGCTCAGTATCTCAGCTCTTTGTTTACCCATTTTCCTCTACTTCCAGAACATTTTTCTATCTCTTTGTTGTTCTTTTTGACTACTTTCTTTGCAACTATCAAAGAACCGGATAAATAAAGTATATCTTTATGCTTATATGACATGTATTATCTTTTTTCTTATTCTAATTTTATTCAGTAGTGATTCACTTGTATACTTTTTTTTTCATTCAGATTCATCATTCCACCAAGCAACCTTTATTCTACTTTATATTAGCATAACTGCATACACACTTCTATGGCTCTCTGTAACAGTTCTTTTCAAACAGCTTTCACATTCTGTTCTTCAGGAGACTAGTCTTCCTCCTCCTCCTCTTCCTCCTTCTCCTCCTCCTCCCATATTTTGTATTCTTGTAATCATTCCACTATGTTATATTTTCTATACAACCCCCTGCAGCATCTCAGAACCCTAAAAAAATCCAGGTACTCATCAAACTAATTTGTTAGCTGTCTCAAAACTACATGCTATTGTTGGTTCTACTCATCAATAAACAGAGTCCTTTTTCCAATCAGCCTCCATTTTATCTTCAATGCCTTTCCCCCAGCTTGGAAACTGATTTTTCTTCCAATACTATCTTCATTAAGATCTGATGGAATGAGGCAAAGCCAGAGAAGGCTGCAAGAGCCCCCTGAAGAATGATCTTAATTCCTTACTTGGCGAATCTACAGAAATAAAGTTCAATAATACTATATTCCAGCTATGAACCTAGCATCAAAATTATCTTCCCTTTTGTGAAAGCAAATTCACTTTCATCAAATGAAAGGAGACATAGTAGAGGGAAATACAGATGTATTCTGTGACTCGGTATATAATACAAGCTTCATTCTTTCCCCTCATACCCCCAAAAGCAGGTTTCTTAAACTAATGTTATTAATAGTTTTATGTAAGTAACAAAATGGAATTTAAAGTGTATAATATTTCTTTTCATGGACAGGAAAAAAAGAAGAGCGAAGGCAGGAGGGAGGAAAAATGAAATGAAAAAAAGATGATCACAGGATATTCTTCTTTTGCTCTTTTTCTGTGTTGATATAAATTTAGAATCAATGGCTGGAAATTTCAAGGCTCACATGGAGATAAAAAGTAGCAGGTATAAGTAACAGTAGAAACCATCACAGTGGTTAGAATATATTCCAATTATAACACAGTTGGAACTATTCTTGCAGCACAGTAAGGGACTTGATCCATTCAGAAAGACTCTGTTTTAAATTCTACATGACAAAGTGACATAATCAGAAAATTAAACAGAAACGTAAGAATAATAGTCAGGTTAGAAAAACTAATTAAGGCATGCTAGTGATATTTTTAATGAAAAATTATCATTTTCACTTTCATACTACTGATATTTTAATGAAATGTTCTTATTTTTACTTTCATGCAATTTCATAAACAATGACTCTGAGTCAGTCTTCTTGCCCTCTGAATATTCAAGTAAGCAATTTTAGTGAATAAAAATTAATTTTAAATTCAGACAAATAAAACTCTGGAAATCATCGCATGGTAACAGGCAGACTCTTTACTTTCTAACTCCCATAAGAATTGCTTTTTTATGGTTATTAATGCTTCATAATTTATGTGCTGCATTTGTACTCAATATCTAGAGTCTAGACCATGGGTGTCAAACTCAATTTCATTGAAGGTCACATCAGGGTTGTGTTTGACCTTGGGGGGGAGTGAGTGTGGTTGGGGGGCAGGAACAGTTTGACATCACTCATGCAAGGGGCACCTGCAGTGGCCCAAGTACTCTGCCGGAGAAAACGGGCTCCCAAATTTCTGCAATCCTCTACCAATGAAAATGGATCTCAGGAGGATCATATATGGCCATCTCAAGCTCTGTTTTTGCTGGCAGATGCACCACAGGCCAGTCCTTTGCTCTTTCTAGGGTAGCTCCATGGGCCAGATCTAAGCACCCCATGGGCCAAATCTTGCCCCTGGGCCTTGAGTTTGACACCCCTGATCTAGACCTCTTTGAGTGGGGGACATACCATATTGTCTTCTTTCTTTCTTTCTTTCTTTCTTTCTTTCTTTCTTTCTTTCTTTCTTTCTTTCTTTCTTTCTTTCTTTCTTTCTCTTTCTTTCTTTCTTTCTTTCTTTCTTTCTCTTTCTTTCTTTCTTCCTTCCTTCCTTCCTTCCTTCCTTCCTTTTTTCTTTCTTTCTCTCTCTTTCTTCCCTCCCTCCGCTCTCCTCCTCTTCCTCCCCCTCCTCCAATAATTTTATTGAAACCTACTTATTTGTTATATTTCATGATTTATTGAAGGATTTTAAAACACATCCAAAGTTGATACCAGTATAGGCACATGGCTAACTATTAAATATGTGACATATGCAGTGCATGGGAATTCACTAATTTATCCAGAATTTACCCCTCACAGATGATGAGGTCTTCCCATTATCAGTAATAAAGGAAGGGAGTTCTCTTGTCAATACCCTGTTCCATGAGTAGCTCCCTGAACACCCCAGTATGTCAGAAGGTTGGGGGATTTTCTGTGACCATTTGGGAAAAATGGTCTTTGAACTTCCTTCCCACTTCGCCCCCAAGAAAGAAATGGGTTCACCAGTGACAAATTCTACTATAATGGTATATTCAGGAATATTGCTGCTATAGACACAAAGGTGCATCATATCCACTGCTAGTTGTTTCTTCTCAAATTTGATACATACAGCCTCCTGATATGTATGATTGTGTGTCTTATTTTCTGCTCATATAAATGAAGAGTACATGTTAAGAAACTCTTATGTTAGTTGATGTAGGGCATTATTCTAACTTGTAGGGAGATGAAATTATATGTACGCTATTTGTGGCAGAAAAAATGGGCTCTACATCTTGCAAGTTCCAGTGCTTATGAATGTATCCTTTCTGCAAAAAGATGCACTGGAGCAGAATGTGCTGAGCTAAATCAAAGATTACAGCCACTTACATCTCCCTTGTTTTGGGCTGCATGTCTTTATCTATTTAAAAAGAAATGTGAGAAAATCCTCTCAGTACCGCTGCATGCTCACTTGTGGCTAGATTTCTTTCAAGAAATGATTTAGAAAGCTGATAAAACAAATGTATCTGCGTTAGCACCAGCATGAGGATTGCTGAAATTGTTGCAAAGATAAAAGATACAGAACTTATGAGTGTCCAGATGTTATCTATTCATCACTTAAGTTTGGTTGATAGTTCTTCCGAAGAAGAAGGCATCTGTCCCTGGGCATGGATTCAGTAATCATGGATTTATGAGTACCACAGGTAGATATACACTATGTATTCTTTTAAATCATCCTCCTCTTAGAGGAACTTAGAGCAGATTTCATGAATTGATGGCAGAGGTGGGATGCTACTGGTTCGGCCCAGTTCTGCCAAGCCAGTAGCTCCGAAGATCAGACGAGACTGAACCAGTTTGCTCTGATGATTTGCTGTTAGGTCCATCTGCCCGCCCAGGCTCCCATGCTGACCTTTATTTTCTGCTTTTGAAATGCAGCTGCTTTGCATGGCACAGCAAATTGCCATGCGTCAGCTGTTGAAGACACAGGAAGAATGCAGGATTGCAGGAGGTGAGTTGGAAAGCCCTTGTGCATGCACAAAGTGCGCATTTGGGGCATGCACATGCATAAAGTGTGTGTGCACACATGCAAAGTGCACCCATCAAGCCACACTCACCAAACCAGTGGTAAATCACTTTGAAACCCACCACTGATTGGTATGGAATCAGAGCACCTGAGCCCACAGGTAAGCCTTACTTAACAATATGAATTGGTACCAGAAACACCATTGTTAACATGAATTATTAATATAGCTGTAAGTCCAAAAAACCTATGTGATTGCACTGCTCAGCAACAGTAGTTCTGGCAGCCCCAGTTGCCATCATTAAGCAACAAATATGTGAATTGTTAAGTGAAGATGTCACATGGCTGCAATTTATGATTCCCTGCTGGCTTCCCTACTGACTTTGCTTGACAGAAGCTGAAAGAGAAGGTTGCAAATCATGATCACCCGACCATGGAATGATGGGACAGCCACAAGTACAAGGAACAATCATAACTACCACTCATTCAGAAGTTTGAATAGGTTGTTGGATGAATGGCTATTAAATGAAAACCATCTGAGGTCATTTTTCCAGTTATTAGATAAAATAAAAAAAGACAGGTCAGGGTTTGGTAGTCTCTCAGGAGAGTTCCTTCATGAAATTGAATAACTCATTCATGCCGATCAGTGGTAGGACATGAACAGAGTTTCTTTGTCTGATCTTAATGCACAGTTTAGAAAGCATGGGGGAAGCAATCTTTTAAGACCCTGGTTCTTAAACTTGTTTATTTTACAATTAATATAATACCTTATGGATTATGAAAAAGATTGGAGTAGTTGTTTTCCTTGTTCTTCATTTTTTTTCAAATGAAGGAATTATATTTACAATAGCTTTAATATGCCAGAATCTGAAGCAAGTTTAAGCTTTTATTTTGGAGCTGTTGCATTGCAGTAATCTAGCTTTTGTGACAGTCTGATAAGCCTAACTCTACAGTACCACCTTGTGTTGAGCCTTTTTTAAAAAAATAAATAAATAGAACCTATTTCCTAACTTCTTGGATCCATGACACGTTTGGCAGAGTACTATGGAAAGCAAAAGCAATACCCTAAAATATTAGGACAGATACAGTATAGGGGAGAGGGAGAGGGAGAGAGAGAGGGAGAGAAAGAAAGAGAGAGAGAGAAAGAGAAAGAGAGAGAGAGAGAGAAAGAGAGATTGTTATACTTCTTAAATGGCAGAGTAGCAGGATACTACTGCATGTTTTTCTTATATCAACCTTTGGCTGCTTTTGAAAAGCTAAATATGTACCCTACCTTAGGAAAGTCATGGGTTCAGTCTCAGGATGGTAACAGACTCAGCTGGCAGGTATGAAAATCCCTGTTCTTTTATTTTAATTACTAATTTATTGCCAGAACTCAAATAAAACTAGAACAGCAGTCAAATTAGTGGTAGAACTTTAATTAACTCTACTAAATGGTAATCAGGCTTAATGTCTTGCTATATGGCAATGGCTAGCAAATAAATTTAGTCATGTTCTTGAAGATTTCAGATGATACATAAATAAGAAGAAATAACTGTTTGGAAACTGGCCTCTCATGCTTTATTTACCAGTATATACTATTTGTTCACCACATAACTTCTGATAAAGTTTTGATAAGTAGGACTTGGAATAAATAATTTAGCTATTTCTTTTATTAGAAAAATGGTCTACTTTTTCCTCCCTTTTTTTTTCTCTGTTTTCTGTTTACTTGCTGTTAATAACTTGTATGCTCACTGTTCTTTTATAGTGTGCCTGTGAGGCACTCTGCCTCACCTGGGTTTTTTTTTTTCTGTAAGCAAATGAATGTATCAATAAATTAATTAATTACTTAAAATAAGGAAACAATTACACTCCAAAATGAAGCATGATTCTTCAATAACTTTTTCTACGAATGCCTGTAAAAGATCTTTTAAATGTTCTTAGAAAATGAAAGTGACTGGTGGAAGCAACCAGTTATCTACCTGAAAAGGGAAATGGTATGAACACCCTGTGGGAGGAAAATCTGGAGAAGATGCTGGGGTTGCATTCTGATAAAATGTCACTCCTGTTACGGTAGTTAGGTCAACTATTTTGTGACTCTAAGGAACCATTTTGTAAGCACTTATTCAATCAATCAGAATAGAGCTGGAAGAGACTTGGAGGTCTTCTAGTCCAGCCCCCTGCTCAAGCAGGAGACCCTATACCATTTCAGACAAAGGACTGTCCAATCTCTTTTTCAAAACCTCCAGTGATGAAGTAGCTACAACTTTGGATGGCAAGCTGTTTCACTGGTTAATTGTCCTCACTGTTAGGAAGTTTCGCCTTTGTTCTTAACTTCCTGCCCATAGAAATTGCCAGATGAAAAGATCTAGGAATAACAGAACTACCTATATTTATTAAAGCTAATTTTCAGTGCTGTTGCCTGCACCTATGTTTGGTGTGATAGCTGAGGTGCTGGCTAGAAACTGGGAGATGTGGGTTCTAGCTTTGCCTTAGCCATGAAAGCCTGCTGGGTGACTTTGGACCAGTCTCTTTCAACCCACCTCACCTCACCAGATTGTTATGGAGAAAAGACAATGAATACTTCAGCTTCAACCATAACAACACAAGAGCACACAATAGATACAAACTCAAGGTTAACCGCACCAAACTGGATTGCAGGAAATGCAACTTCAGCAACAGAGTTTTCAATGTCTGGAATACTTTACCTGACTCTGTGGTTTCTTCCCCAAACCCCCAAAACTTTAACCTTAGACTGTCAACTGTTGACCTCACCTCTTTCCTAAGAGGTCTGTAGGGGGCGTGCATAAGTGCACCAATGTGCTTACCGTCCCTGTCCTATTGTTTCTTTTATTTTTCTTTTATGTACCCATTTCATGTATTCATAACTATATATATACTTATACCTATTATCTTGTAAGCAATTGACAAATCAAATCAAATAAAAAAATAAAAACATTAGCTACCCATGATGTTTTAAGATGACCAAAAATAAAGATGGAGTAAAGCCTAATAAATGAACTATCATTTTACCAAGGCTCAAGAACACTTGTCCTTATAAAAAATACTATTTTTTCATTTTTTTAAAAAAATCATTGGAAATCTATTCTGCATTATATTTGTGTTCTCATTATTTTATTTTCTGCCTTAAGTGGCAAAAAATATTCAGAAATGACACCACTTCTCAAAAAACATCAAACCAACCAGGTTTCAGAGAGGTGGAGAAAGCACTGTTTTATAGCCAGCTAGAAAGACACGGACGCACACGTCAGCACAGTCACTAGTTTAGTAGAAGTTCAAAGAGTTTCCTCTAAGTTTTCCATCATTATCCTAAAGTAGTAGCAATCCCTATGCTTTATGGAGCTGTGGCCAAAACTCCACCAGCAAAATACCTGAATGGTGTCAGCAATTTTGGGGGGAAGTGGGGGAAGCTCAATCTCTCTGAAAAGTTCACAGCAACAAAATGCATATTATGATTATGAACATTAAGCATTATATATTTACAGATTGAAATACATTATATATTATTTCCTTTAAAAATAACCCAGGGCTTTCCTTCCTGGTATCTCTGCTGTACTTTTCTCTCATGGCTATTTTAAAGTACAGTGATTTTTTTTTTTTTTTTACAGACTCTCTTGAGAATTAGAACAACATATAAAGCATACACTTTTCCCATGGGTCCAATTCCATGGTCCTCGGAAGGATGTTGTTAAGTAGGCAACTCAGTTGTTTTGAGTCCCTAATGATTCTTTTTCCTCCTTCAGAAGTCTTTGGGGAAAAATAGCCTGCAGTGAGTGATAAATTTCCTTTCATGGAGTGCTACTCTAGGGCTTAAGGTTCATCCCTAGGAGATAATTAATTATAAATCACATGCAGTTTCTGGCAAAATTTTGAGAACTTGGGTTCACAAGTCTAATGAACAGTGACTTTGGCTTTTCCTTCTGAGGCAGATGGTTATTATTGTAATTGTAAAAAAGAAAATCAAACTTTTTTCTCTTAATGATCAAGTCATTATCTGTGGGCGAGTACCTTAGAATATTCTTGCAACAAATGTTTGTGCAACAGCTAAAATGTTTTTATTTTGTTTTATTTTTTTCATCAGGTAACCCATCTGGGGGATAGCTAAATCACACAGGGATTATTATTGTTGTTGTTGTTATTGTTGTTGTTGTGTTAACAGGGAAATGTGGTCATCCTGTCTTTGATTTAATTGGATATTCCAGTAATTCCAGATTGAAAGAAAGGCAATGATAAAAGTGAGCTTTCTCTGATGCTTTACTTCTCAGAACAATATACGGTTTCTTACTTTAACTTCAGTGGGGTCTTGAGGAAAGAGGGTCAAGATGGCAGTCAACTTTATAAATTCATGTAATGCTGACATAACTATTAAATGGGTAAGATGTTCATCACCATATAGACTTTAAAAAAAAAAAAAACTTCTCCCTCCCTGTCATGATCCCATTAGAGCCTGGGTCTGAGGAGGAGGACAAGACAGAGCTAGGACCGATGGAGGAATGACCAGAGGAGCAGGATGAGGCAGCCCCTGGTCCTTCAGGCCTGGGTCACCAGCAAAGGAGAGAGGACGCAGGACAACCAAGCGGGAGGAGAGGGCAGGCAGTGGAGCAGAGGAGTAATGGAGCTCTGGCAATGAGCAATTACCTCTCCTTCCCCTCGCTTGGTCATTCTGCACCCTCTCTCCTTCACTGGCAACCGTTCCCAGGTCCCTCCAGATTGCCTTGTCCTACTCCTCTGGTCATTCCTCCATTGACCCTCACTCTGTCTCATCCTCCTCCTTGGACACAGATTCCAAGGGGGTCATGACACACTTCACCAGTTTGTGCTGAGAAGAATTACAAGCCAGTCTCAGCAAATACAGTAATTTCTCAGCCCTAATGTAGCACTGTCATTCAAACTGATGGGCCAACATGATGGCTAGGAAACTGGTAAGGCATCAGATAATTTGGAGAATATATAGCTATGTAGCATTCTAGAGGAGAGCAACATTTACCATCAGTTTTTACTTTTCTATATTTCACCTGTTAAAGACTTAAATCAAACAACCAAACATACTACAGAACAATTGAAAAGATGCCTAGAAAAGTATGAAGTAGAAAGAATGGACACTTTATCATATTTGGTGGATGTGTAAAACAGAATTTTTTGGATTCAAATAGACATATTGATTCAGAGGAATTTAAATCCATTATAATATACCATTAAGATCAGAGGTTTTTGCTTTTGAGATTTATGGACAACATTTGGGGAAAAAGATATGGAACTTTGTTCTTGTACATAATAGCCCCAGCTAGATTATTACACACACAAACATGGAAAAACTCAGCATTACCCATAACGGAGGAATGATGGGTGAACATGATGGATCTCGCTGAGATGATTAAATCTTCTTTGATCAGAAAAAAAAAAAAATCTACATTTATTTCTGACTGGAAACCCCTTACAGATTTTTTGCATGAAACATAAAACTTATGGTTTATGGTTTAAATGATTAGAAAGGTTAGTGTGTGTGTGTGTGTGTTAGATCCACCCAACTCCAATGGACTGTGGGTGGTACACAAAACCAAATAAATCCATAAAAAACAGATACAGCATGATAATGTACATACAGCCTGGACTAAAATAATCTCAAAGTGACCCAAATCAAGCAAAACAGCTCAACACAACAACACATTAATTTGAGACTTAGGACCAAACCAGGTTTAAGAGTTTTCAGAATCCTTGGGAGAGAAGGTGCTGTCTGTCCTTAATTCTAGGGGGATGCTGTTCTACAGGTTAAACAAGGAGAATGATAACATGAAATAAACATGCTGTGCTCAGGCTTTCATCTTCTTTATACATTGTCGAATTGTCAGTAATCATTACTATCAAAACATTTCAGAGCATCTTTAAAAAGTGCTTATATATTGGAATACCATGAATCAAACAGAGTTTGTATTTGGTCTTCAATCATTCATATCAGCAGTGATAATTTATAAGTAATTTCAAGACCAGTAATTTGTTTTTCTCTCAAAGACTGGCAGATAAACATGGACTATAAATCGTATGCATGCCTTTTCAAATATATGTGGTTTAAGGTATCTATAGAGACATCTGTCAGGATACAATGTAAGGAACCACATGCTCATATTTCTAGTGTAACTGATCTCCTCAGGCTTCTGCAGGATCTGAAGGCTGAAAAGAAAATTATCTTAAGGTTTAGGCTGAAGGAGTTATATATTAGCTGGTCATCGGATAGGTGTGCTAAACTCATCAGATTGAAGATGTAATCTTTCTGAAATAAGTTTGGGTACAATTGCAAAACTGTATAATTTCCAGAGACAAATTCTTTTTTGAAAATGCAGAATCCATTTTTTTTCTTTTCAACTCTTCATTCAATGCTGGCATTTCTCAAAAAGTAATAAAACTGTATCTACAAAATATACAACCCCAAAAGTTAAATATATATACCTACAATGGTGATTGTCCTTATATCCTAGGAAGAGAACTGCAAAATTTGGTGTAAGTAAAAAAAAAATGGCAAAGCTGTATTTCAGCATTTCAACTTTTTATTGATTGCATCCATACATCATAGGTCACCATACTGCTGAAAGCTATATAGATTACAAAATATATTAGGTGAAGTAGTTCTGAATTCCAATCGATGCATGAAATATATTTCACTGCTTTTTTTTTCTTATTAAGTGTAGAACATTGCAAATACTGGACATATACAGTACATATACTGTAATATATATATTTGTCATATTAATATATCTGCCATTTATTGCAAGAAGACATTTATCCCTCTCTCTTTGACAGGCTAATTTCAGAAAAGAAACATTCAATATTTTTCTTTTTTCATTTGTAGTCCATGAGAACTTCTCAGTTTAAATGCTTGAGAGTTTACTGCATATAACTGGGAAAGAGAAAATAATAATCCTTTCTTATGAGAATTAAACTTATTTGGTGAAAATATATATTCACAGTCCATGGAGGAATGTGAACAGTGTAGATTTCTTTGATAAATAAGACTTCAATGGGAAACTGCCACGCGCCAATGCTAAATTTGGTCAGCCAAAAACTTCAAGGTGTGATGAATATTCTTCCAAAAATTCATGGTTAGAGGACAGACCTAAAAACTCAATGAGTCTGCCATATCTTGCAGGTGCCTCAGCATAAATTTGACTCCACTGTTCATCTTCCTTTCACAAAAGTATAGATTTAGGAGCTTGTTAATTTTCAGAAAGGAAGAGCAATGGAACAGAAAATGAAGGAAAAATGTTTAATAGAATGAATTTAAATGTCTATGGAGATTCTCAGTCATCCAGGTCATGGTTGTTCCAAAGGTGCTTTTTCAAAAGGAAACTTGGACTTTCTTGTTTTTCTTTGAAGGTATTTCACTTCTCATCCAAGAAGCTTTTTCAGCTCTGACTGGATGGTGGAGAATGAGAATGAGTCCGTAAACTTCACTAAGAAGCAGATGTAGGTTGGAGCATGATTTTTCATCTGCTAGATAATGCTGATACTAATTTCAAAAACACCTAAAAGATACAGTTAAATCTGGTTCAAAACTTGTATTGTGTATTGTATTTGATTGTGAGCCATTCCAGAATTGGTTATAAGAAAGCCAGCTATATAAATGTTTGATGAGATTAGAAGAGATGAGAGGCTGGAGAACATTAAAATTAACAATTTTCATCATCCCATCAACATAAGCCTAGAGCTGTTTACAGAACAAGTCCACTTCCTTTATGTCATTATAAAACTACACATTGGCACATAAATATTATATTATACAGATCACCATGAATGTGTCCGGCTTCCATCCAGAACATATCACTAGCACTAAAGATGGCTCTAAATTACATTTGTTCTGACCTAGTGGACAGAGATGCTCAATTGATGTTATTAAACCAGGCATTCAGGAAACTGAAGAATTTGCCCAGTGAGATTTATATACAAATCTAGAGTCAGAACAATTCCGAGGGAAGATTCCCAGGGAGAAGTCCACAAAAAGCAGAACAACATAGTCATCCATAGCTCTTAGATTGTCAGGTCTTTTTGATAAGCAAAAGTCAAGAGGAGGCATGGCAGGGATTTCAGGGAGGTTCTTTAGTATTGTAAGGTAGATTAATAGAATCTTGAATATCTTTTTCTTTTTCTCTCCGCCCCACTTTAAGCCAAGGCCAAGTTATTTTGAATTCTGTTCTTATGCTTTTTTCTTTGCTCAGGACTCAAGAAATCTTTGTTCTGACAAAGGCTTTCTGGGACACCAACAAAAATATATTAAATCCAAAATCCTTTTATTTTAGTTCAACAGCTGTGAATTATCACTATCCACAGCTGGTAATGAGTTCAACCAGTTATAAATAGTCCTATGGAAGTCTGCCAAAGTCCTTCAGGAGAAGTCTGATAAGAACACACCTTTATCTTTCTTGAAGTGCTGCCAACAACTAAAGCAGAGATGGGATTCAAAATTTTAACAACTGGCTCTGTGGGCGTAGCTTAGTTGGTGGGCATGGCTTGGTGGTCATGTGACTGGGTGGACATGGGTTGATGGTCATGTTATTGGCTGGGTGTGGCCAACTCAATATTACTCACATCGAGG
Organism: Hydrophis major; assembly: GCA_033807585.1. Classification (NCBI taxonomy): domain Eukaryota; kingdom Metazoa; phylum Chordata; class Lepidosauria; order Squamata; family Elapidae; genus Hydrophis; species Hydrophis major. The sequence continues at coordinate 150,161,652 of CM066328.1, read as the reverse complement.
CACGCATCTCCTCGCCTGGCCTCTCATGACTGTGGGGATGCTGCAACAGTTGTAAGTGTGAAAAATAGTCATAAGTCACTTTTTTCAGTGCCATTGGAACTTTGAATGGTCACTCCACACAAGCAAAGTACCAGCAAAGGAGAGGAAAAAAACTCCAGAGAAGTTCCAGAGACAGGAAGTCTAGTCCAGCCAAGAATGTAATAAGGGTTAACGGAGAGGCAGTTTCTGTAAGCAACACCAGAATGTTTCCTTCCTGCCTTCCTTACAGGATTAGGCCAGTAATTTCTTCTCACAACCAGTTCTCCGAACTGCTTAGAATGTTAACAACCAGTTCTAGCGAATAGGTGCGAACTGGTAGAATCCCACCCCTGGACTAAAGTACCAATTAGTCTTTCAAAACCAAACGGAACACAAATTCACCATAGAGCTTTCAGGTTCCAAACTGACCAGAATGAATGTTGCTTCCTTCAAAGTTTCCTGTCCCTTTGCACTATCTTTATATCTTATGGGAGGGGCAATCACCTCCAGGTCTGACTCCTGTTGCCCCTTTTATCTTAACTACTCTTGCCTTCTGGCAGCTTTGTAGATACATGCACTGGGAACAGGCTCCCCTTGTTCCACTGCCTCGCTGCTGTCAGATTCTGGAGACTCCAGAGTCAGCAAAGAACTCCCAGATGGGCCTGGTCCCATCTCTGTATTGGACACAGGACCAACATCCAAGTCCTCCCCAGACTTGCTCATGTTCTTCCCCACTGTCCAATTCTGCTACTGTCTGTGCAGGCTGCCAGTGGACCACAACAATCTCTTCACAACTTCTCTTCAATGGTTTGATCCTCTCTTCCCCCTTCCTCAGATCAGATCTTCATTTCTTATACAGCTGAAACAATTTAAGTGCCTTATTAAGCTACAATACAATGGGCAATGATAATGCACTTTCTTAGGCATTTGATAACAGACTCAAACTTGCAGACCTAGATTCTCATAGGCAACAACAACAGCAACAATAACAACAAAACAACAACAGAGTACCAATGCTGACATTACAACCAGATGTTGCAACAGGCCCAGATGTCTTTACATCCTGTACTTAGACCCACAGCGCCATCATTGATAACAACTTTATACACAAGGCTAGAGGTGACTTTACACGATGTTGCTCTAATATAATATATATGCCATCAAGTACCAGCCATGCTCCTCTGGATTTTATGTGGGACAAGCAGTTCAGACTTTGTGCAATAGAATGAATGGGAATACATTTGTTATCAGGTCTCAGAAAAAGGACAGAATAATACTAGAACATTTTGACTTCCTAGGTCATTGCAATACAGACCTCAGAGTCAGTTTTAAAATAAAGAATCTTTGCCAGCACAACTGAGTGGGTGGCAGTTGAGCTTATATACATCAGTGGCTTTCAGGCCACCTCAGAAAGTCTGAATAAATGCAATGGGTTTTTTTTTTTACACAATAGAGTTTTTCTTTGAAAACTACAATCTGTCAATGTGTAAATTACATCTGCTTAATCATCATTTCTTCATGTTATCTTTCTCCCATCCCCATCGTAATGTATATAGATACGACATCAATTAGGCCACTCCATGGATCTGATGAAATAAGCAGTAACTCACAAATATGGTATCTTAGGCAGGAAAAGAAGCAATGGATAGAAATTAATCAAGGAGAAAGCCAACTTAGAATTAAGGAGAAATTTCCTAACAGAACAATTAAGCAGTGGGACACTTTGCCTCTAGAAGCTGTAGGTGCTTCAATACTGGAGGCTTTTAAGCAGAGATTGGATCATCATTTATCTGAAATAGTATAGGGTTTCATACTTGAGTGGGGGATTGGATTAGAAGACCTCCAATGACTGTTATTCTATTATTCTATTCTATTACAAAATTCATTAGCCTAAAAAGATGCTATCAGACACTGATCTTATCTTTGTTTGAGAGAATGTCTAGAACATATATATTAAAGGTATGTTTATCCAAACAGGTTTGGTAACAACATTCCAACATTCCATATCATTATATACATGCATTACATTGGACTTTTTGAACCATTGATCATACTTTTATCTTAACATTTAGTACTGTCAGTAACTTTTGGAAGCTCCACCTTCTGCTTCATGTGGATAATTTCTGCCTTGCTGTATTGGGCCTTAATTGCTGTACTGTGTTGTCTACTATGATACTTCCTCTCTGGTTTAAACTAGGGAAATTCTCCACTTTTTCTTTTGAAACTGATTCAGTGGAAAGAATCTTAAGCCTTGATTTGGACTGAGTTTCAGCCTTGCCTTGTAAATTAGATGAGCACTTTGATGATGTACAATTGCCACAGTGGAGGGTAATGGTCTGCTAGAACAGAAGCCTTGGATGCTGTTGCTTGTTATCTTGTATGTGATAACTTATTGTATGCATGAAGATGGAAATATTCAACACTAACTCACAATGGAAGAATGGTTGGTGGAGATGATGGAACTTGCTGAGATGGAGGAAGTTGGAAGTTGCTCCCAGTGTTTTTTTGCCTACCTGTGATCATTCTGTTCCTCTGTTTAGGTTAGGAAATATTTCTGAAATGATGACCCAATAGGTTGCCTAGTATACTACTAAAACTTTTGTTTTGCCTCAATTTATCCCAAACAGTATTGTCATACCACTACAGTTTTCTAATTAAGATATCTAAAACCTGCTAACCTAAATAATGTGCAGGACCCATTATTTCCATGATGTTCACAAAGTTGTAACCATCACAGTATCCCAATGGTCACATGATCATGATTTTCAATGCTACCTGCCAACATCCCACAAGCAAAGTCAATGGAGACCCAGCAAGAAGTTAAGTAGTCAGTCCTTCTTCCACTACTTTTTGGCCCTCCCATGGTGTGTTTATCTTTTTAGATAAGCAAATATTGACTTATTGAACTACATTTACTACTACTATTATTTTTTATTTATGACATAATGTATACTCTTCTTAGGCAATCATGGGACCATCCAGCATCCAGATAAAAAAAATATGGCAGTCTAATATTTAATGCTTTTTGGTCATACTTAGACTCTACTAATTATTCTTCAAGGAGGAACCAATGAGTCAAATAATTGTCTAGCATAAATTTTAATAAAGCATTTCCCGAAGCTGCTGAATCTTGAAAAAAATGGGTCTAAGAAAAAGAGTTGTCTAATATTCTCCAGAAATTGGAGGTCTTTTTTGGTCACATGTGTTAGCACCCTTCTGTGCCCTGAAGTACTCAAGCAGTTCTCAGCTAGGAGGGCCAGATGGAGTGATATAATTTCATCCAACTAAGTACAGGTCATTCCTTATTGAAGACCTGATGGTTCATGTTTGGAGGTCTTCAGACTAAGAGGCTCTCTATGGGCAAGAGGGAATTATAGGCTCATTGCCCTGAGCATTCATAACACAATTGCCCACTGCATATCTTCAGCTCTCCAGCCACAGGGATCTTTCAGTGCTCTAAGAAGGCCCTGTGTAGTGGTATGTGAGAATGATTGACTTTCAAAGACAGGAGAAATAGCCACAGACAGACAACAATAATAGGAAGCTGCACTTGTAGAAGAAATGGGGCTATGACAAACATCTCAGAAGGGATTTTCCCAGTTTCTTGGACTGTAAAGGTGGGGGAAGAGCAATCTATTTTTATATTTGCATGATTCTGTTAATATAACCTTATAATAAAGTTAGAGGTAGTACTTCTGATTGTGCTTCTTCTCAGGACTACCTTGGAGGACTGACATCCTGGGATAGAATAGTTGGAACATGAGTTTTGGATGGTATCACTGGAGAAAAGTCCAAAGCCCCTTTAATTTATGGAGCACCTTTCATTGAAGGGGCTTTGGGCTGGCCATTTTCCAGCAGGCTGGGTAATTTCTAACAGTTCATGTTGTAGCCACCCACTTTAGGAAATGTTTGGCAGTAAAGGGTTTCCTGAGGAAGAAGTATGAGACAACTTCCAAAGGAAACTAACGTGGACAGTTTGGTTAGACCTTAGAAAGAAGGGGACTACTATCATTACTTCAAGAAACACCTTAGAGGCAGTTTATATAAAGCAAGGATGCCCAACCTTGGCAACTGTTAAGACTTTGCTCAGGCTGTGGAATTCTGGGAATTGAAGTCTCCAAGTCATAAAGTTGCCATCAACATCATCAAATTGGAAGACACTTTCAAAGCTTTGTACAGCACTTGTATCTTTCCCAACACCCAAATGCTCTTTAACTTATTAGTACAGTTGTTCAATGTGGCTGACACACTGCTGGTTGACAAATACAGCAATAATTTTTTTAAAAAAACTAAATAACATTGTTTCTATTCATTTACAAATCAGTGCATTTTCACAATCTCATAGACGTTTTCTCTTTCCCTGAGGAACAAAAGGAAAAATTTATGTAGCAATTTCATTTGGTCAGGGAAAGGGTTTTGTTGTCTATAAAAATAAAGGTAGGATTTTTTTAAAAAAAAACCTGTCTTACAATAAGACAAAAAAGGGGAACTTAAAAGTAATTATTTTAATCAGCTATAAGAAAGACTAGAAAGACAGCTTCTTTCAAATCACTTATTTTATCTGATTGCTGTTAAAGAAAGAAAGCTTTGTATAACCTCAGTTTGATTTTAATAAAACTTGGCCCATTGTTGAAAGATTTCCCCCTGTCCTCCCTCAGTCTATTGTTATCCCTTTCTTTTCAGGAAGTGAGCTGTGGGGAACGAATGAAAGCCAATATTATCGGTCCCAAATTCCGTGGCTCCCTTATTATGCTACTGGCTGTAGGTCATCTTAAAAGTTATATTTTCATTATAGGTAACAAGAAAATGGCTGATAATAAGAACCGATGACACAGGAGAAGCCTGCTCCTCTTCTAATATCCCATTTTTGGCTCCTCCTGTTGTCATTCCCTACTTTGGGTTAAGCAAATGGGTTGTGTCTGCCTGCTATTCCTCTCAAAGAAGCTTTCCTCCATCCTTATCTCTCACTTACAAGAGCTCTGCATCCATCTGTGGGTGGCAGATACAGCCATTGGGATAAACGGGGAATGCTTTTTTTTTTTAGCATTTAGAAGAGGAGAAACTCAAAAGGCAGGCTTGCCAGGTTTCCATTTAGCATCTTACTGAAATAAATCATCCAAAAGCCTGTTTATATATGCAAATACCTGGTGAAGGAAGTCTACTCATTCACTCTGAAATGACCTTATTAATAGATATATGAACAAAAAACAAATAACATGAATTGCTGTTAAAAACCCTCTCTGATATTTTTCTGCTATGCAGCTTGTTATCTTCCCTAGCAAAGGAGGTTTCTGGTTTTTCCAGCTTGCTCTTCCAAGTTATATATAATACAATTTATCTTCCAGAAATTTCCAGCTTGTTCAAAATCCCAATGATGATGGCATTTTCAGGTAACAGAATAACAGAGTTGGAAAGGACCTTGGAGGCTTCTAATCCAATCCCCTGCTCAAGCAGAAGAAGACAAGCTCAGGGTCCAAAAAGATCTTGACAGACTTGAACAATGAGCCCTATCCAACAACATGAAATTTAATGTGAAGAAAAGCTAGGTTTTACACATAAGCAGGAAAAACAAAAGGCAAGTACAGAGTAGGCAAAACCTGGCTCAAAAACAGTAACTGTGGGAGCAATCTTGGGGTCCTAGTGGATGATCACTTAAACATGAGCCAGCAGTGTGTGGCGGCAGCCAAAAAAAGCTAATACCATCATTGGTTGCATTAACAGAAGCATAGAATCAGAAACTGTTTGAGAGAAGTAAGGAGAAAGTTTATTGCAGTGAGGACAATTAACTAGTGGAATAACTTGCCTTCAGAAGTTGTAGGGGCTTCATCACTGGAGATGAAAGAAAAGAATGGAAAGCCACCTATCTGAAATGATATGGGGTCTCCTGCTTCAGCAGGAGGTTGGATTAGAAGACCTTCAAAGTTCCTTCCAACTCTATTCTGATTGAACCCCCTACAGTTTCAGACAAGTAGCTATTTAATCTCTTCTTAAAAACCTCCAATATTGGAGCAATCACAACATTTTAAGGCAAGTGTTCTATTGGTTAATTGTTCTAATTGTCAGGAAATTTAGTACTGGGTTGCTTCTTTCTTCGATTAGTTTCCATCCATTGCTTCTTGTCCTGCCTTCAGGTACCTTGGATAATAGATTGACCCCCTCTTCTTTGTGGCAGCCCCTTAGATATTAGAACACTGCTATACATCTTTCTTGTCCTTAGAAATCTCTCATGTTTCCTGCATTCTCCAAACTGGAAAAATCCAATGGGAAGAGGGGTTTTTTTTTTTTATTTTTTTTTTCCTTGGACATTAATTGAAGGAGAAACATCAGAATAACTGTATGCTATTTGTTAAGTCTGGAGTATGGGTGCGAATGATGGAGACGAGCCGGTAGAAAACAGTGAACTTCAAACTTTTTATTTACATATTGTGACAGCTCAAACTCGATGGCTGTTATAGCTCTCCTTATATAGGCAACTAATTAACTATTTAACCAATAGCAAACCTGGAGTGCTAGCTCCGTTAACCAATGGAAATGGCCGGTTAATGGCCAATCAGATGATCCTGAGCGGACCAATCCGATCCTGCCATTAACAGCCAATCAGAAGTGCAGGGCCAGAACCCTGCACTAGACTTCAAGCTCAAGATAACTTTATTGGTTTTATTCATTCACAACACTATTGCTACTGGAGAGTTGATGTTAATGAAAGACAGGAAATTACTGACTCTGTAGCTTCCTCATCAATAATGAATGGAATATTTCTTTGAGTTTCTCAAGGAAATGATAAATTGTCCAATACTTTTACACTAGCAGGACTCCTCTGTTAGTATTGATAATAACATTATTATTTAAAAAGCCTCCAAAAGGAATTTTCTCATGATATTTTCCATTGGTTTCCATTGGTTTAATACCAAGAAGTGGGGAGTTAAGGAGGTTGCACATCTCAGGAAAGAATTGTTCAATGTAAAACCAGACATTCAGACATATTTCTTGCCAAGTCATCTATAAATATGTGGAAGGACACCATGTTTCACCAAAATTCTCCATTCCTTTTCCAAAATCTCAAAAGCAAATTCTCTGTCATCAATATGAATGAGAATTGATAGAAGAGAATGTGTGTAGCTCAAGGTTGAAATGAGGGGTCCTTGGTGCTCTCTGAGATTGGTTGTTTTTTTTGTAAACATTTCATTAGTCAAACTTGGTAACATCATCACATTGATGTTACTTAGTTTAGGTAATTTGGATAGCTCTAGTTTGGGTAATAAAATGTCTGCAAAAGAAAACCACCAAGCTCAGAGAGCAGCAAGGATTTCCCATGAATGAAAACTACTTAAGATCAAAAAGAATATTTCTGCCAATTGCTAATAAAACTTATGTTGCAAATAGGGATATTTGGATTAATTTGAAAGGAAAGAAAACTCTGTCTGATGAGTAATTTTTAATTCTCAGGATTGTTGATTTTCAAATTCATTTCATCCTTTCAGACAATATTCCCACTTTCTGTCTTATTGCATACATATCCTGACTAATTTGTAACATTCAGATTGTAACATTCAGATGCATTTTGAAATAAATAAAATGTAACTGAATCACTTTTGTTTATTTGAAAGATGAAATCAAATATGGATTTTGAGTATTCACATACTATGTTTTTAGAAAGCTTTCGTTATCTCCTAAGGTACTTAGTCATTAAAAAGGTAGCAAATGCATCTTCTGAATAGTCTTGTCTAATACATATTAAAATGCATAGCTGTTACGTTTATAAGCTGCCAAGTAGCTAGGTTTTCTTAGTAGCCAGGTTTTATGCAAATTATTCTAATAGGAGCAGATAAGTCTTTCATATCAAAATTAATAAAGATGGACTGCCTCAAGCATCTATTGGAAATTGTGACTCAGGACACCAAGGACGGTAGTAAATTGTAGTTAATACAAAGTAAAGATATTATTTTGGGGCAAGTTATTTATTACTTCTGCCCCCAAAATTTTCATGCTCCATTGACTTATCATTTGTTAGAAATCCAGTATTTGTGGAGAAGAGAAAAGCTATCCTGTTTCCTCCTTCTGCCTAAGAAATTAAAATATTTCATGAATATATATATATTCTTAAAGATTAAAGGGAATATCATAAATATGAACCAGAAGGTGCATTTTTATGATACCATTATTGATTCTTCATGCATAGATAGAAGAGACAAGAACCCTTGAGATTATTCATAATTATAAGTTGATCCAGAGACCCTGGTGCACTTTCCTGGCATAACTGAAGAAAGAGCTTAATATAAGATATGGGACAAGGGCTTCACAAAAGACTGGAGTAGTAGGGTAGGAAGCCCAGTCTTTCTGGTAAATGGTTATCTTCCGATTGACTTTATCAATTTGTCTTTTGGTAAAGGAGTAATTTTTGGCTGGCAAGCATTTTAGGAATAGGCCATCCTTCCATATAAAACATTTTAAAAATTGTCCTATCCCAGTATGTTCTCTAAATCTAAATCTGCCCAGCTCATTGCAAAAAACAAAATAAAAAAAATAAATCTACAGCATTTACTCTAGAAAACAAGAGCCAGAATTCTACAAAGTGCTTTTTTTATACTCAAATTTTCAGCTTCATGTCTCCCACGCCTAAACCAGATGGAAATGTGGCAAGCTTTAGAAATCTTTTTTTTTTCAATTCTTCCCCTCTCCCCGTGATGACCAAATGTCCTGTCCACACCACATTACCAATGTCATGACTGGTGGATTTCTCTACCTCTTTCATTTGAGCTATCAAAGCAAATACCAACTGTCGTCCTTTCAGTAAGCAAGTATTTTAAGGAGGTCCAGAGGGGGAAAAGGGACTAAAGTTTTCCTGTCACTTAAACCAGAAGAGGAAACTCGGCAGAGTGCTTGTCACTTGTACCCTTAAAAAAAAAAAAGTCAGACATTTCAGGATTCGTTAAAAAAAAAACATGGGGGAAGGCCAATTTCTATATGGCCGAGACTATAAAACAACTGGGCAGGACGAGAAGCAATGGGTGGAAACTAATCAAGAGGAGAAGCAACTTAGAACCAAGGAAATATTTCCTGACAAACCAATTAATCAGTGGAACAACTTGCTTCCAGAAGTTGGGAATGCTGCAACACTGGAAGTTTTTAAGAAGAGATTGGATAACCATTTATCTGAAATGGTGTAGGTTTTCCTGCCTAAGCAGGAGGTTGGACTAGAAGACCTCCAAAGTCCCTTCCAACTCTGTTATTCTATTCTATTCTAACACAGCAAAACAAAAGATCCAGAAGTGCAAAAAGGATGTTGAGAGCAAGCAAGAAGGACCATAGGACATGTCTACCAAAACAGATGACAGCCTATTGGAATGGAGGCATGCGATTTGTGAATCAGGGCAGATGGAGCAAGCTACCCATTTTACACTAGGGAGAGGTAAGAACATCCTTTTGATGTGGACCATGAATCTCCAGAGACATCATCTTCACAGTAGCATAAAGGTAGATTTATGAGGACATCATCTGTTCCCACTCTTCCAAAATGATCTGTTTATAGTGAGGCAAACAGAAAGTAACTGGTATGTTGTTATTTTTATTTTGTTTTGTTTTATCATGGAGAGTAATATTCTTCAAACATCTTGCCCATATTCATATAACCAGCCTTGTTTACTTCACAATTTGTTTTTATGAATTTGCTTTTTTGCTTCATAAGTTAATGAATTCTGCTAGACTTTAGGCAATGTATTAGAGTATGTTACAGGTAAACTTCACATAATTTTTACTCTACTCTTTGAGAGAGAAAAGGAGGGGCCATAAAACAGAAATAAAAATATTGAAGCTACTATAATTTCTTTATGTCCTCTATGTGCTTTGTTGATGAAAACTAATACAAGCTTTAGTGGTTCTTTCAAGTCTCAAGCATCACAAGCTGAACTGTAGCCCATCTTGGGTTGATAATAAAGTGGTTTGATTTAACTATAAGCTAGGCTGGGAACTAAAGCTGTAACTCAGAAAGTTTATGAATTCAGTCATTCAAAATCATTTGTCATTACATATAAGATAACTTAGGGTTTATCTCTCTCTCTCTCTCTCTCTCTCTCTCCTGTGTGTGTGTATACTGTGTGTGAATATGTATGTATGTATGTATGTATGTATGTATGTATCTGTATGTGTATATATATGTGTGTATTGCACATGGTGTTTGTTGTGTATGCAATAAGATTAATAAAGTGTGAGCTTGGAGTAAGTGCAGGGTTCTGGCCCTGCACTTCTGATTGGCTGTTAAGCGGCCGGACCGGATTGGCCTGTTCCGGGGAATCCGATTGGCCCTTAACAGAGAGTTCTTATTGGTTATAAGAGCTAGCGTTCCTAGCTCTTTATTGGTTAAACGTTACAAGGTTTGCCTATATTAGGCGGGTTTTACTGCTGTTAAATTGAAGAAGTCACTATGTAAATAAAGAGCTGAAGTTCACCGTTCAGAGGCTTGTCTCCATTCTTCTCACCCATGCTCAAAACATAACAGTGTTAGCTATACAATTATGGATGTGAAGGCTTAGAAAACATTCAGAGACAAAAAAAAGAGAAGAAAATGTTCCCTCCACTAGGGCTTCTTTCTCATGTCCCATGCTGCTTTTCTACCCTTAAAAAAATACTGGGGTTCTGCTAATATTATCTTTGGGTTGTGTTGTGTTTGGGAGGAAGAAATAAAAAGAATAAAACAAGTCCAATAAAATCTTTTATTTTAGAATGAATGCAAGGTACTCACATATTCCTATCCTTTATTTTCCCCAAAGGTTTTTATTAATTTCTAAAAGGATGTTTATCTAGAGTATTGGAGCACCGCAGTTCCTTTATACCAGGAGTGCAGTACACATTATAACTCTGTCATTCAACAGCAGGGCCTCATAAACACTTTTGAAAGAGTGCTTAACCAGCAAGCCAACGAATGCTGTTGATGTTACATTCTTCTTCTCTCACCTCTTACATTTATGTCCATGCTGCTGTTTTTTCCTTGGCAACATTAATGAGTGCAAATGTCCATAAACTGTTTGGTGTTGCTTCAGAACAGAAAGCAGGCAGTATGGGTATTTTTCTTCATGTCTTACTTCTCCAGACAAAAAACATAACAGATTAATGGGACAATGAAAATAAAGGAGACATGAAGAAAAATAATGATCAATTATGCTGCTCTATTAGCATAATAAAGATTGATATGATTTTGATTTAAACTGGTGCATTAAATCACATTCCTACATGTCACTATGTTCTACTGCTTTTCTCCTAGTGTTTGCAAAGGGCTGTTCTGGTTGTGACTTCACAGAGAGGTAACTATTTAGGCTTATCTCAGAGACTGTAATATACTGAGAAAGAATTACGGAGAAGAAGGGAACACAAGTTTACAATAAAAGAGGAGTTGCTAGCCAGAAATGTCACAAAAACCAACTTTGTCAACTTCAAGTAGCCACATAGAATTTTTTTTTCAAAAGAAAAGAAAAGAAAAATATGATCTAGAGGGCCTCCTGAAGCACGTGACATCATAACCAAGAATGACTACAAATAAATGTATTTAATTTGTACACTGCCCAATTCCCAGAGACTTTGGGATAGATAAGGATCCCTTGATAGTCTCTGGTAATCTGATATCATGCTAGGAACAGACTTAATAGTTAATTAATATGATAAATCTTTGTGAAGTCACAACCAGAACTGCATTTGCAAACAGTTGAAGAAAAGTAGTAGAACACTGTGACATATAGGGATGTGATTTAATGTACCAGTTTATAGTCCCTGAGCCCAAAACTGCTTTCAGGAGTTTTCCTCAGTCAGGAACATTGTTACAGGCTTTGGTTGGTTCTTCTAGGTCATGCTCCAGTGGTGAGTCTTTCCCTTTTCAATACAAGGATTAATCAGAGGTAAACAAAACACTGATTCCCTGCAAGTTTGTCACAGAGTTTCTAGGGTTCACTTTTACAGATTATGCTAGCTTTTCCATGAATATACTGACTGAATGATGATCATCCCCTTCTCCAGAAAGGTTGTCATTTTTATCACTATTCTTATTAATAGCTGGTATTAATTGTATGATTCTTTTGTTACTTTTGTTTACATTATCTGTTTCTATTGTATGCCATGTTAGGTCTTGTTCACTAAATACAAGTGGGATCCTGAAGAGAGAAATAAATCTCTAAGTAAAGGATCACAGGAGCTTATGGGGAAGGGCGAAAAGGATCAAAACAGACAACCTGATCTCAGGATGCAAAAACTGTTGTGCCTACATCAGATGTCATAAGGTTGAGGTTTGTATTACAATGTACACAATGTATTACAATGTGATCTTGGTAGTCCGCAGATACCTATGGAAGGGATGTGGAGGATTTTTTGGTTAGGAATGTGTAAGAGACATAGGGGGCTGTTTTTTGTGCATGAGCCTGATTGCCCTGTTAATCTTTTAGTTTGAGCAGACATCTGGTACTATAAGACTCTGTAACTTACCCAAGAACTACTGTACATTCTTTCCTTGATAGATGTAGACCTCCAGGGACTTAAACGTCCAGCGTTCATGAACTTCTCTTCACCGCTATTGAAATGGAAAATCAGACAACACCCTAATAACAAATGAGCTGAGGACAAACGCTTGGGCTGATAGAAAATACAATCTCCTATAAGTGAGATTGGCAATAACTGATTGTTTCTATTATTTGGCATGCCATTACTCTTAAGCGAAATCTCTAAATGCTCCCATTTCTAAACTCATCTCAGTTGAAAACAGGGTAGGAGGGTAAATGAGAGTCATCTACAGTTCATCTCCAAAGCTGCTGTAGTTGTAATGAAATTTTCTCCTTCTCTATCCTGTTGCCTGATGAAATGATAGTATGGGTTCACCACGAAAGAGAGAGGTTTAGTGAAAAAGAAACATAACACAAATAGAACTCACATATACCAACCACAGTTAACAACAGTATGAAGGATGGTATAGAGCATTAAGCAAATGTTATTCCACAATCTCAGATAGTTTGTGGCACCATTTACCATGCCATACAAATGAGTAACTTGAGTAGGTGTGTTTAAGTATGTATGGGACTCAGTTCCCTAATTCCTATCCCTTTCTCCTAGCTCTACATCATGGGTGTCCAACCTTTTGGTTTGCCTGGTCCACAATGAGAGAAGGGGTCTTAGGCCACATATAAAACATACAATATAGTTAACATGTATAAATATCACTAAACTCAATAACATATATAAATATTAAAATCACATAATTTTAGGAGCCGTGGTGGTGCAATGGTTAGAATGCAGTATTGCAGGCTAATTCTGCTGACTGTCAACAGTTTGGATCTCACCTGCTTAAGGTTGACTCAGCCTTACACCATCTTGAGCCATGATGGTGCAGTGGTTAGAATGCAGTTTTGCAAGACTAACTCACTGCTCACTCCAGGATTTCAATCCTGACTAGCTCAAGGTTGACTCAACCTTCCATCCTTCCAAAGTCAGTAAAATGAGGCCCCAGATTGTTGGGGGCAATATGCTGATTCTATGAACCACTTAGAAAGGGCTGTAAAAGTACTGTGAAGTGGTATATAAGTCTAAGTGCTATTGTTGCTTACAATGGGGAGATCCAGCTTTACTGGATCCCATCCAGGCACAAAGTTAGTTGACTGATCTTGAGAAAGTAACATGTTCTCGGGCAATTTGATCTCACAGGTCATGCAAACTTAGAAGGGAGACACTTCTCAGAGCGGGCTGTAAAGCCCTATGAAGCAGTATATAAGTTTAAATACTATTATTATTATTGCTATAAAAATGTTAAATGTTTATGGTCTACATTGCTAGCTGTCCAGGATCCCATGCTCTACATGATAAACAATACTTTTCTAAATACTTGCATTTAAGGTTTTATTTCCTCAGAACCAAATATTTCTTGTTGCAGAAACCTGCCTTTTGAATTTTGCTTGACACCTGAAAGGGCCAGTGCCTGGCAATTACCATTGCAGGTGTCCAGGGATAATGATTTCCCAATTAACACTTCACAGCTGGTCCTTGGAAAGTTTAACAAATGAAGCCAGTGATTACATTAGTGTCTGACAGAGTCAGCATCAGTTTCCCAATCATTGCAACCAAAATATGCAACATATAGTACAAGAAGAGGTCATGTGGAACTGACCTCTTGGCATTGCTTAAATACAAACAGAGGTAAAAATAAAAAGGCAAAGTATAGCCAAGACAACAGCTAAGTTCATATTGACTTAAAACTCCCAAGATTAACATAGCTGAGTACCATTCCTTTAGGCATGCAACCAGTGAAGGGTTTTTTTTCTGTTCAAGGACAGGAAACCTCGCAGCATAGCTTTATTGCAGCATACATCTACCCCAATCCACAGGCTATTCCTGTTCAATTCCACCCATTGAAGCTTTGGGTTGACTCCAACCTTCATGATTTTACAAGGTGATGTTGCCACATAAATATGCTTTTAATACCCAGTCTTTCATACTCAGTCTTTTAATACAGAGTTCAACAGGTCTCAAAATCCATGAGGTAATATACAATCTTTGACTTTTCCCAAAAGTTATTGCACAAATTGGATGAAGTGCCTCCTCAGTACAGCTGTTCCTTTTCTAATGGCTACCAAGTTCCTGACAAGTTCACACCAGGATATCTCACCAGGATATCCTGCTCACTTTAGCTTGGGGTCCTGGTAGTTGAACACCAGTCTTCTTGCTTGCTTGTAATAGCTGCCAGTCTCTAGACCTCACATCTGCTTCCCCATCTGCATGTCATTTGTTTATCACATTTCCTCCTACACCCCTTTTCCCATTCTATCTTTGCTTTTGTAAATAAAAGGCCTGCATGGACTGAGGCTGTTGCTCTGTGTCCATGAAAATGCCTGGGTGTGACTCAATTTACACATATATCTGCAACATCAGCTTGGACACTTTTCAAGTACAGTTGTAAGTTAATGTATGAATGCATGAAGGAAGAGGGTATGGGAAGCATTTCTGCCTGACTGCAGCAGCTTTTATTTATTTATTTCATTGCTATAGACTTTTGTCTTAACAAATGACTCTGGGTGTAGACTGCAACCCCAACTTCACTCCCTCACATACAGCACACATATTATTCAAACAACTACATTTGCCCAGAGAGAAGAGCTAGATGTAGCAAGGGACTAGGTCAGTAGTGGGATTCAAATATTGTTGGCACCAGTTCAGTGGGCGTGGCTTGGTGGACGCGCTTTGCATGCATGCACCCAGTTTGCATGCAGACGCACGCCAAATGGGCACTTTGTGCAGTGCCACGCAAAACAGCTGTGCTTCAAATTCAGCAGATACAAGTGAGTATGGGAGCCCGGGTGGGCAGGTGGGCCCAACAACAGAGTGGCGGAGAGAACTGTTTTGGTATCCACTCCTCATCACTCCTACTGACTTGCTAGAACCGGGCAGAACTGGTCGAATACCACCATTGGTGTATTCTAAAATGTAAGGGAAGAATCCTGTACTTATTAGAGAAAAAACAGGAACAGAGACTCAAGACTTCTTCAATGAATATTCATCAACATTAACAGAGGGATTGAATCAAGATCACTTGAGGTATTAATACCACTTTAAAAAGCCTTAGTAAGACTATACCTAGAGTACTGCATCTAGTTTTGGTCACCATGCTATAAAAATACGTTGGGATTCTGGAAAAGGTACAGAGAAAAGCAACAAACATGACTTGGGGACTGGAGACTAAAACATATGAAGAATAGTTGCAGGAACTGAGCATAGCTAGTCTAGTGAAGAGAAGGACTAGGGGTGACATATCAGTGTTCTAATATTTGAGGGGCTGTCATAGAGAGGAGAGGAAGGCCAGACAAGGATCATTGGATGGAAACTGATCAAGGAGAGATTCAATCTAGAATAAGGACAATTTTTCTGACAATGAGAACAATCAACCAATGTAACAGCTTGCCTTCAGACATTGTGGATGCTTTATCAATGGAAGTTTTTAATAAGAGATTGGAGAGCCATCTGTCAGAAATGTTATGGGGTCTCGTGCTTGAACAGATATGCTGCCACAGTTGTAAGTATGAAAAATGGTCATAAGTCACTTTTTTCAGTGCCATTGTAACTTTGAATGGTCACTCCACACAAGCGAAATATCAGCAAAGGAGAGGGAAAAAACTCCAAAGAAGTTCCTAAGCAGGAAATCTAGTCCTGCCAAGAATGTAATAAGAGTTAACAGAGAGGCAGTTTCTGTAAGCAACACCAGAATGTTTCCTTCCTGCTTTCTTTACAGGATTAGGCCAGTAATTTCTTCTAACAACTGGTTCTCCAAACTGCTTTGAATGTTAACAACCGGTTCTAGCAAATAGGTGCGAACTGGTAGAATCCCACCCCGGTTGGAAGTAAAGGTTGGTTTGTCAGTCTTTATTACAAACAAAATGGAAATTAAATCCTAACATCTGTTTAACAGCAGTCACAGAGTTGTTTAATTTTGTCGATGACCAATTAAGGTTTCTGTACCTACAAAGCAGATAAAATAGCTTTGAACGGACTACTAGCATAAAGAGGAAAGAGTAGCACAATTCAGAAATGCATCTACATTCTTTGCAAAGTATTTTGGAAGTCTTTCTGCTGGTTGTGTTGTTTAGGTATGATTCTGTTTTTCTCTTTGTAATAGTTCCTCCTTCTGATGAGCCGCAATTGAGTGCTGATCTATTTTTACCTTTTCTGGTGTAATTCTTTGTGTATTGGCTGGGTTACTTTGAAGTCTTGTCTATTGTTGGTCTCTTTTTGCTGGAAATGCCTGTTTCCCAGAATAAAGGCTTGTCAATGACCCTCTGGCAACAGTGTCATATAAGGATTGTGCTTTCACACAGGACTCTTTTTTTCTATATTTGAATCCTGTTTGTAACATTTCCTGACTTGATTTTTTTTTTTAAAGATCCAGATTATTTTATTTTAGCTTTCTTTTGTTGCAATGTCTTCTATTTTTATGATGTATTTTCTTAATGCTCTTTAAAAAAAAAAAAAAACAACCTTCAGACATTTTGCTTAAGATGTGTTGGAAGGAAATCAAACTCTCCCTGCCATTCAGTCTTCCCTCTGTTTCTCTCATTCAAACCTCCTAGCCATTTCCAGGGCAAAAGGTTAGGAATTACATTTGAAAGAAAGGCAATAAACTTGACAAAGAGGTTGGAACTGATCAAAGGTGGCAGCCCATTCAGGTAAACATTCGTTTCAGGGTGCCAGAGATATCACCCATTAATAAACAAAGGATCCTCTTCTCCTTGACACTGCCATTTCAATCCATAATGCTAATTGGGAAGGGAAACTATTCATTTCTACTTTCTAAGAATTCTGAAGGACTGAGCTTTTCAGAGAACAAAGGCAAGATTTTCCTATATAAAGAGTTTGCAAGGGACGGCTGAAAGTGTCCATCTCTGATTGCTCACTTGGTACCTCTGTCTGTATTGGAATAGGACAATTCACCACAGCCAACTTGCTGTGGTACAACCCACAATGGCCAAGTTACCACAGGACAACTCACCATGGGACAATTCAACAATTTAAGTATTTAATGTAATTGAACATTATTTTAATTGTTGTCATTCACATTTCATTTTGTCCCTTCTTTTGCATCCTTTCCTTAATGATTCTATTTCAAGATTTCTTTGATATTGATGTAACTCTGGTTCTGCATAAGTTGTTCCACAGTGAATTGGCCATGGCCAGTTGTCCTGCAGTCAGTTAGCTGTGGTAAATGGTCCATGGAGAGGTAACCATGGCAAATTGTCATAGACCTGTCTGTATTCTGGAACTAAATTATATCTTTGCTTCAAGTAACTGCCTGCTTTCTACATTATTTTTCTTATCCTAGCTCAAAAAGAACCAGATCTCCTTCTAACAAGTGTAAGTCCACAAATTTAATAGCTTCCTGGTCCACAGACTTCCTGTAAAATATTGTCCCCGGTTGTTCATTTCACCCCCAATACAAGCCATTGAACAAGCCTAATATTGTATGATATTGCCCCTTAGCTTTCCTAATTTTCATTTTTAGAAAATGACAGAAAAATAAGAGCTGATATCCTGAAAAAAAAAAAAAAAAGACCACAATTACACAGAAAACAACCATATTTCTGCTACAAGTTTCAATTAATTATCTATGCCTGTATTTCAAGTCCCAGAAGAATTGGGTTCAATATCCTTTGAGAAGGTACTCTTCAAAGCACAACTGCTTATTTTTTGAGAGCAAGTGGTGAAATCCTGGTCTAAGTGCAATTATTTTTTCCCATGTAAATATTGTCTGTGATAAAGAACAAAAACTTTTCTGTTATGAAATAGATACTCAGAATCTTTCTTTTGCTGAAGCAGCCTGCTTGCCATCTCTTTTAATCCATTGTTGATGGGTAAAATATAGTGCAATTTCAAGTTAATTGGCTTTTAGTGCTGGTTTGCTGGAAATCAGGGATCTGCCCCAAATCCTTCAATCTTGTACTATGCCTGTTCTGTCTCACCTTTCTTCTTTCTCAAAAGATGAAAGAGTACAAACTCACACAAACACAGGCAGGCAAGCTGACTCGGACTTTACAGAGTTAAGTCTTTGGAACTGATAATGTCCTTGGCATTCCAACACTCTCTGCCTTACAAGTCCAAATTGATAACAAGTAAAAAGCTACTTACAGAGAATTACAAGGCAGACCACAAGAATCATTCACAATGAAAAACCTGAAGTAAGATTAAACTTTGCCCCGTACAAAGTTCCAGATGACAACACACCCACTTTTATCCCCTGTGGGGTGTGGCTCAATGACTCAGCTCACTCTCTGACCCTCCCATGCTCACATTTCTCCCTACGACACTGCCTAGGATCAAGCCAACATTCTTCCTCTTGACTCCCTGTCAGGGATTGCTCCGATATGCCTTCCTCCTGATTAATCTCAGGCTGTTCCTCTCAGTTGTCTGCTGAAACCTGAGGTATCATCAGGGAGGAAGGCATTGCCAGAGAGGAAGGTCCTAGGAAGGAAGGCATTCCCAGTTCCTCCTCATCTTCCAAGTCCTCTTCCTCTAACAGCACAGGCTCAGCAATCGAAGCCACAACATATGCCATAGGATTGGGTTCTCATATATTGGTAGGTCCAGTAGGAAAGAAGAGGTATAACCAATTATTTTGGTACAAAAGCAGTTCTATACTTGAACAGAATTAAAATGCCTGCAGTGAGATTAGTTTAAATGCCTGCACTGTAACTTTGCTGGTCATCTGTACAATAGCCTGTGTCTTGTTGCTTCATACATTGACTCCAGTATCTAATCTACCTGATGATATAGTATGGCAATGCCATATTTGGACTTCTGATTGCAGGTGTCTGGCTATCAGCTAACACGCTGCAGATGTAAATTAATACCACAGCTGATATTTCAGGTCTTTTGTTTAGCTGGGTAGCCTCCTTCTTTTGGGGGAGGATACCAAGTAAAAAGTGAGTAAGACACAATTTATTTTAAGGATTAGTCTCCAGATCTTATTTCATTTGCCAAGACATTAAGAAATTATATGATGGATTTGTACACTTGAAAACATTTTTTTCTTATAACCAACTTCCTGTATATGAATGAACAACAACTGTTTTAGTCTTAATAAAACAAAAATATCTATAATTCAGATTTAGAATGAATTTCAAAATTTATTTTACTTGGGTTTAGGGTTTTTTAAAATTCTCTGGAGCTTACTCTGAAGTATGTATTTGTAGGACTAAACTATTGGGAAAAATCCAGTTCAGGGCCTCAATCCAAAGGCCTAGAAAATTCTCATCCTAGTCCAGGTAACTCCAAAGGTAATCCTACTATGACTCAAGGCTGAGATCTCAAATAAGATTTAGAAAAAGTTCTGATTTCCTATAGTTTAGCACTGGTAAAAATATGTGTTAACTTTTCCCCCATCCAACAAAAGAGGTTGATATGCAGGTGATGGATGGATGGAGTTATGCAGTATTTTATGAATAGATCAAGCATGCCAGTTTTCATGTTGTTTTTCTTCCATTCAATCACATCTGATTTCTGAGAATGTCTGGAGAAGTCCATTATAATTGGCGCTAGTGCTAAAATGTAAATACTGAACATGAATTTGAGTGAACTTCAGGAGACAAGAGAAGACAGGGGAGTCTGGCATGTTATGATCCGTGGGGTCATGAAGAGTCAAACACAACTTACCAACTAAACAACAGGGCAACATTTAATTATTTAAAAGAAGTAGCTATGATAACAATAGCAATGGCACTTAAACTTATATACTACTTTGTAGTGCTTTACAGCACTCTGAATGGCTTACAACTGGTAATTGGTAGAGTTAGCTACCATACTGCATTCTAACTATTGTGTCACCATAGGTCTCATAACATGTTTGTTTAAAGAAAACGTGCTGAAATTTGCAGCAATAATAACTGAAGGTATATGTCTTTGTGAAACCTCAAGGGGGTTGAGAGATTTTTTTCCTGTTGGTGAAGTGAAGAATGGAGAAACTATGACATGAGGACTGCCATCAAGTATAAAAATAAATTATAAACTTATCTGAGTTTTTTTCTTCTCATAAAGTAAATAAGTTGCCAATCCTTAATTTACTACAGAAACTCAAAAAACTGGTAGTGAAGAAGCATAGTTGTATAGTAGATCTAGCAATCATACAATTTATCCAATTCATAAAACACTGTGATTTATGATGGAACTGATGGTGACATGATCACAAGGATCATCTCAGTCTGAGTTATTAATCATTGATTATAATTCCTTTTTATTAAGTGGTGTAACTACTCTTCCAAACACACCCACATGTGGTTGCTATGAGCACCTCTTAGCTTTAGAGAAAAAAGACTAAAACTTTGAGGAAGCCCCAAATTAAAATTTAAATAAATTTAGACTAATCTATTCTATCACAGACAATGTTATCTTGTCCTGTTTTAAAATTTTGTCAATTTAAATGCATAATTCCAATGGAAATTCCATGTTGGTTAGGGTTATTTTATGTTTGCAACTCTATCAAAGAAAGTTTCAGTTACTTTTTTTTAAATTTCTTTTCTTTTTTTCCTTACTTGTTTGCCTTTCTCCTTCCCTATTTTTTTCTTTTTTAACTCCTTTTTTTCATTTAATTTTTTTGCAGAAATTACACACACACAGAGAGAGACACACACACGTGTGTGTTTGTGTAAATTTCATGTTAGTTTTTTGTTTTTCCAGATTAATATAATAGCTTCATGCTTATGTTGATTATACTGTGTGTGTTAAAATATTATAACTGACTACATTTTTTTCACACTGTTCTTGCTAATATTTGTATATTTTGTAATTACATACTACTTGATAATTATTCCTTCGTAATTGCAAAGGGCTCTACATCCGTAGTCTGATCAGTTCTGAAATTCTACAGGAATTAAAATTATTTTTTCATATATGAACATGGTTTGCAAATTTGGGGAAGAAAACCTGTTACAAAAACAAGAACAAATTATAGATAATAGGCTCAAACTGTCAGAGAGATATTAGTCGTATGTGTCAGTTTAGCAGATATTCACTTTGCTCATGAGAAAGAATGGACTTGAAATAGGGGTGGGATTCAAATTTTTAAACAACCGGTTCTGTGGTCATGGCTTAGTTTGTAGGTGTGGCTTGGTGCTCATGTGACTGGGTGGGCGTGGCCAATTTGATGTCACTCATGTCAAGGGGTCTCTTCTCTTCATGTCAAGGGGTCTCTTCTCTTCACCTGGCCTCTCATGACAGTGGGGATGCTGTAACAATCGTAAGTGTGAAAAATGGTCACAAGTCACTTTTTTCAGTGCCATTGTAACTTTGAATGATCACTAAATGAACTGTTGTAAATCAAGGATTACCTGTACAAAAATACAAAAAGCTTCTTTGCTTGCAAAAAGCTGCCCTAAATACCAATCATTATATTAAAAATACCTGCAAGCTGGAGTTACAAATCAGGCAGGGTGCCAGAGCCCCTTGAGGAATTAAAATAGTTAAAATGCAATAACTATCAGCAGCCAACTCTTGCTCATAAAATGAAACCCTTTAGCAGAGAGGTCATTTTAGCTCTCCAGAAAGAGCACACCCAGGAAAAGCAATCCTTAGATCCATTTGCAGCACTTAAAGATACCAGCTGGTCTCACTCAGCTCAGAAGATATCCTAAGGAAATCATCCAAATTTAAGGAAAGGTCATATGCCTCCCAGAAAGGAAGTAAAAAAAATCAGTGCCAAGCTTGAATCCTACCTCTTGGAAGTACACCCCAAAAGGACAGTGCCAGATACCACTAAAGCAGTGAAGGAAGACCCCCTCCCCAGATAGGAAAAGAAACCATGAGGCAGGGAAAAAAATCAAACACAATACAAATGATTAAATCACAACAATAGTTGTTGCTTGTTAAACCAATTACCAGAACAAATAGATTCAGGAACCAGCCAATTTTCTCAACCCAGTTTCTTTTCAGGAACAGAGATTAATCTTTTTTCCTTCCAAACAAAGCTGAATAGGGAAAATTATCCCATCATAAATACAGGATTAAATGTCATAAAGGACAGAATTAAACTTCACCAAAAATCAGTTTTAGACCAAAACTCAGAAACTCACGTTTGAATGTCAGTCTTTCTAGCTAACCAAGAAGCCTTGCCGAATGTCACTCATCTTAGTTCCTTGTCATTAAAAAGCTTCATTTCGAGCTCTGCTTTGTTATTCAATTGTTTCTTCAAAGTGCTGGCTGGAAGTATTTCCAGGGGAGAATTTTCTCCCAATAGCAGTCTAAAAAGCTTAAAACAACCCTCACCCTGATGAAAGTATCAGGAAAGGAAAAAAAATGTCCTTCGGAGACAGTAGGTCTAGGCATACCATACTGCCAAGAATGTAATAAGGGTGGAAAAAAACAAAAGGAGATTTCTTCTAACTACCGGTTCTTTGAACTGCTTAGAAAGTTAACACAGGGTTCTATAGAACTGGTCAGAACTAGTAGAATCCCACCCCTGGACTTGAAACTGGATTTTTAAAATAATATAGGAATAAATAAGTGTTAGGTAAAAAAAAATATTAATAAAATTAATAAAATAATCAAAAGTCACCTTGTGGTGACGTGGTGAGATGGGTAGCAAATAAATTTAAATAAATAAATAAATATAGCCAATCTCATGAGAAATAACAGAATAACAGAATAATAGAGTTGGAAGGAAATCTTCTAGTCCATCCTCCTTCCCTATATCATTTCAGACAAATGTTTTACAATTTCTTCTTAAAACTTTTCAGTGTTGGAACATCCACAACTTCTGCAGGCAAGTTGTTATATTAATTAATTGTTCTGTCAGAAAATTTCTCTTTAGTTCTAGGTTGCTTCTCTCCTTGACTAGTTTCCATCCCTTGCTTTTTGTCATACCTTCAGGTGATTTGGAGAATCGGTTGACCCTTTCTTTGTGGCAGCCTCTCAGATATTGGAACACTGCTATTATGTCATCCCAAGCCCTTTTTTTCATTAAATTAGACATACCCAATTCCTGCAAACATTCTTTAAATGTTTTAGCCTCCAGTCCTCTAATCATTTTGTTGCTCTTCTCTGTACTCTTTCTAGAGTCTCTACATCTTTTTTACACCATGGTGAATGTAATATTCCAAGTGTGGCCTTACCAAGGGATTACAATTTGGAATTAACACTTTACATGAACTTCATTCTATCCCTCTGAAAAATGCAGCCTACACTGTGTTGGCTTTTTTGGCAGGTGTAGCACACTGCTGGTTCCTATTTAAGTGATTGTCCACTAGGTTTGCAAGATCCCTCTTGCATTTATTGCTACACAGTCAGGTACCACCTGACTGACTCTGAGTGGCATATACTAAGTACATTAAAAATACATATACATTTATTGTTTTAGGCAACATTAAACAAATTAGGGAGGACAGAGAGAGAGTGAATAAGTGTATCCAACTTAATAAGTGGAGCCATCTAAACAAGTCTCCAGATTCCCAGGGGCTTGATGGCATAACCACATCTTGAGGGAATTCCAGAACATCCAGAGGGAGGGAGCTAACCTAATGTTCTTTTCTGCCATGTTAGAAAAAACTTTCCTCTTGCTATCCACCAAATATACTGTAATTTCCTAGCAGGTGGTATATGCAGAATTTCTCTGCCAGATCAAATGATGTAATCAGGGAGGGACAGCCCATCAGATAATCTTCTCCATTCCATGAAGAATTTAAAGATGAAAACCAGCAGCTTAAATCAGTCTGGGAAGCAAACTGGCAACCAATCCAGATAGCAGAGCAGAAGTAACACATCACTGCACAAGGCGCTGCATTCTCTAGCGGATGAAGCTTCCAGCTATTCTTCAAAGGTGGCCTCCACAGGGGAAGGGAATCCACAGTAGCCTGCCGCTCTTTTATCACTCTCCCTTGCCCTTCCACTGTCCACATTTCCAAAGTTCCAGTGTCTCACAAATGAGTAAGCCAGTAATTCAGTAGGAACCAGGTAGAGGCAAAGGCATCCATCAGTGGGAGGCACTAGCAGCAAGATTATTCAGTGGCAGAATCCCACAGCGGCTTGCCTCTCTGCCCATCCTTAGCACCCAGTTGTAGTCTTCTTCTCAGCAACAATTGGTTCTCTGGGGGGAAAAAAATCATAGCCCAGAGTCAACCCTCAATCCAAAAACAAAACTAAATAAGTGGAATAGATAAATCTTGGAGAAATGTATTCAGAGGATGTGTTCTCTGCTTGTTATTTCCATCATAACTGCCCAGAAGACTTTTCTTAATGGCTAAATCTGTTCAAAATACATGCACTTATAGTGTACCTTCTTTCCCCCCATCAAAAAACAGGCAGATTGCAAACCTTTGGGTTAAGCCTATTGGTACCAGCATACTGTGCAGCCCTTATCTCCAATTTCAAAACATTTCTTACTTTGAGCTCAATCATCTCCCATTTTAGAAAGTAAGCAGTAGAATGAACATTTCATTTTTGGGAGGTTTTTTTTTAAAAAAAAAAACATTTCATTTGAGGGTTTTTTTGTTTTTTGTTTACCTCTTCCACCCTCTGCATTGCATCAGAATGAAGGGGAAAGTGTTCAGGGAAAGCTATGGCTTCCCTAAGTGATTCCCTTCCTCCACATCATATTTCTTCTTTTTTTATAATTCGGATAAGGGACGTGGTGGCTAAGATGCTGAGCTTGTCGATTAGAAATGTTGGCAGTTTGGTAGTTCAAATGCCTAGCACCATGTAATGGAGTGAGCTCCCGTTACTTGTCCCAGCTTCTACCAACCTAGCAGTTTGAAAGCATTTAAAAATTCAAGTAGAAAAATAGGGACCACTTTGATGAGAAGGTAACAGTGCTCCGTGCGCCTTCGATGTTTAGTCATGCTGGCCACATGATCACGGAGACGACTTCGGACAGTGCTGGCTCTTCAGCTTTGTAACAGAAATGAGCAGATCCAGAAATGACTAGCACGTATGTGCAAGGGGAACCTTTACCGATAATTCGGATGCTTCAAGAACATCAAATGCATCACAGTTTTGAACAGCCAAGACATTTGCATGAAATAGGCTGAAGTTGTTTATTTATTTTTTACACTCCTGATTTCAATTGTTTGTTTCCTTTTTAATAAAATAAGAATATAATGGGATCTTCTTTGTACACTAATTGTTTGCTAAAGATGAGAGACAGACAGCCAATTGTAAATTGCTGCTTTACTGCAGTGTGTGGATATTTCACTACAAATAGTGGCAAATACATCTGTTCTAACCTGAAGTCAACCTGTTATGAATTTAAGCTGAGGTAGGAAACATTTTTTAAACATAAAATAAAATAACCAGGATACTTTTGTGGATTAGAATACTGTTGTTTATCAAGGCTGTTTTCCATTACAGAGAAGCAAGCTCAGAATCCTACAAGCTAAGCAAAAGTCAGGCAAACTTATAGATTCTTTTCTCATACTTCTGTATTTAAATTGTTGGCTTGAAGATAAGAATTGACTATCATATAAGCTACAAAATCTCAGCAGCTATAAAGATATCAAATGATGCAGCCAGTTCAAGCTCAAATTTCATTTTCTCATCACAAGCAGCTGCTAAAAATATACACTCTTACAAATAGTTCTCTTTAATAAGTACTGTGTTATCATGCAATTTCCAGGCATGTCTAGCACAGCCTTTCTCTTCTGCGTCTCTAAAAAGAGTTGTTTATATCAAAGAGTTCTAGTGTCCACCTGAACATATTTTTGCATTTGCTGAACCCTAATATAATTTGGATCTGTTTCAAATATGATTTTTTCATATGGCCCCAGAGACCATTTTCTTAAAAACTATGCTTCAAAGAATGACTAAGAATACTGCATATTGAGCATTGGCAAGGCTTTGGGCCCAATCAGAGGTAGTTTTCATTAATAATGTTAGTGGAAAGCTTCAGCATGCATGGTTAGTAGTGAGGTTGCCACCTTGTATTAGGCAGTATGACAATTTGCTAATAACATTAGTCATTTTAAGTTAGTAGAATGTCTAGGCTGAAAATGGTGCAGTTTTCAGTTTAACTGTTGGCATTTTCTGCACTCAGATATTTTAGCTATAATAGCATTGTTATTATTTCCTTTCTGGATACTGTTGACAAATTTATCTTCAAGTTTCTAAGAGCAAAACTGGTCATCTCATAAATGCTTCCTGTTTCATAGTATCGCTGGCAGCTGCACTGTGCCCCATTTATGACTTCCCATATCCATTTAAAAACAACTGACAGTTCTACTATTAATAATAGTCTTTCTGTTTCCATCAGATAAGATAAGATAATGCCACAAATTAACTGTTGTACCATCGCTGAATAGTGGAGGTCACTCTGCTTGAAAAATGCACATTTGAAGTTGCTAAGCACAGTTCTGGTTCTGAACTCAGTATTTTTCCTTTCCAATATAAGTGCATGGATTTTTCTTCCTTTCAGCAAACTTCAAATATCAATAAGGATCACTCCTGCAAAGTTATATTTTTTAAAAATGCAGATAAGAGATTGTGGCATAGCATTCATTTCTAAAACCATTGCTTATGAAAATAACAGGCTGTTCACAAAAATGAGGACTTTTGAGTTCTCTCAAAACCTTTGTCCAGAATTTAGGAACTTATTGAAAAGAAACAGTTATTGCAATGCCTAAGCCTTTAGAAGAATCAGATGAGGTTAGATTGTGATCTTTTTCTCTTTTTTTTTTTAATAACAAATTTTATTAATTTTACAAAAACAATATACAATCCAGGCATAACAACTTGAAAAATCTTTTCTAAAAAAAATAAATAATAATAATTAAAGAGAGCCAATAGAACATACAAAATAATTCCAAATTGTAATATCAATATTTACATTATCTATTGAACTTCATATCTTATCCAGACTTCTCCTTTTATCCAACTTATATTTCTTGCTTATTAAAATTTTATTGCCTTTCATAAACATACATAACACAGAACATAGAAAAAAAAAAAAAACTAAAAGATCTTTTCTGAAGGCTGCCTGATCCCGGGTTGAAACTCTTCTCACAGACACAAATTCAAACATCATATTCACTTTATATATCCTTCCATATCTTATTATCATTTTTTTTTTATAAACCAATTTTATTAATTTTACAAAAACAGTGCACAAACAATCAAGGCATAACAGCATACAAACTCCCCTCCAAAAAAAAAAAGTGATAATTAAAGAAGAAAACCAACAGAACACAACGATTCCCAATTATAATATCAATATTTACTTTATCTATTTAACTTCATATTTTATCCCAACTTCTCCTTTTCATCCAAATTATTTGTTAATTAAAATTGTATTGCCTTTCATCAACATACAAAACCCAAAAAACATAACAAAACCTTTATGTATCCTTCCATATCTTATTACCATTTTCAATAACATTCTTTGTCTGTTCTATTTCCAACTATCCATTCATCTTTTTTCTTTTACTATACTTCTCCTATACACTAATTGGAGTGACGCCTTTAACTCATTACCCTAACTTAAAAGTACTTCATATAACACTTAATTTATCTTGGGATTCTGTTTAGTAGATTCTAAAATTACACAATAAATTTTATACTCTAAATACACATATAAAAACACAATCTTATGTACCTTCCAGAATCCCCCTTTTATTCTTAATTAGATTCACCCATTGTCTCTAAATAAACTTTTTTTCTTTAGATCTTGCTTCCCACCATTGAGGCTTCTCTTCCCCCCCCCCCTTTCTCTCTTGCTTATTCTTCTCCTTGCCCTTTTACCCCTTTGTCTTTCCTCCTCCCTTTTCTTATTCCCTTTCCTTTGCTTTCTAACCTTGCATCCACCTTTCCTCTCATTTTTCTCTTTTTTGGTTGTTTTTTCAAACCTTAAAATCCCCCTTTTCTTATCCTCTTTCTCCTCCTCCCCAGAAAAAACCCATTGTTCATCAAAGATGGCTTCTTGTTCCTCTTCTTCTTTGTCCCAGTCATTCTGCTGCGTAATCAACTTTTCATAAGTACATAACACCATTTCTAAAAATTTAAATAAAGTGCCCAAAGTAAATTTTCCATCTTGTTCTTCCTTTTTATATTTTTGATGTTCAGTCTTTAGTTCATCCACAAGCGATGCCATCCTGAAAAGAGAAACTTTCCCCAAAACAAGCACCCAAGTATTTTTAATCAAAAATAATTCAAAAAAAGTTCCAAAAGTTAATACTTTTCTTCCTTCTTCTCTTTCTCTTTCTGGGGTTACTGTTTAATCAAAGAGGTCCAATTACCATATATCTTTCTTTGAGATTCTAGGCAATCTCCTCCTTTTTCAGCTTCTGCTCCAATTTTTTTCCTCTCCCTTCCCACTTGCAACATTAATTTTTAAATGATCAGAAATCCATACCTCTAATAAGGGTTTTCCAATTTCTTAAATTTTTAAGTCCAATGTCCAAGAACTCTTTTGTCCCTTAACTTTAAGAATAGTTCACCTTCAGTGCCCAAACAAATTTCAAATCTTCATCTGCTGTTTCCATGGGGTGGGAGAGTGAAGAAAAAAAAAGTTCCCTTTAACAGCTTCTCCGCCGCTTTCGATCTTTCGCTTTCCGTTTTCTTAGGGATACAATGTATCCTCCAGCAATTCAGACAGCTCAGTTCCAGCGAATTTAAAAGATGTTTCTCTTTAATAATTTTAGATTCTTTTTATTTTTTCTATTCCTGGTTTTAAGGAATAGAAAGGAAAGGGAAATAAGTAGCGCTGCCACCTGGAGACTTGGATACATTGTTTTCCTTTCTTTCTTTCTTGTTGATACATTTGGTGTTACATTCAAGGACTCTGTACTTTTCATTGAAAAGATAGTGGGAAGAGCATGTAGATTGTTTGCAGGTGCTCTTCTGTGGAACTACTGATAGCTGGAGTCTGCATTTGAAATTGAAGAAAGAAGATTGAAGTGACCTTGAAAAGAGAACTCGAAATTTTGTTTTTTGATTTACTAAAGAGCCTTAAACATATAGTGGTAGTACTTTGCATTTTCTCTTTCCTTTTTTTTTCTATTCCCCTCTCAGTTGGATTTTTATATTTGGACTTGAGTCCTTTGATGCAAGAATAAGACTACTTTCCCCCCTCCCTCCTCCCTTTGTTTTATCTTTTTAGACCTGGAGACTTGGATACATTGTTTTCCTTTCTTTCTTTCTTGTTGATACATTTGGTGTTACATTCAAGGACTCTGTACTTTTCATTGAAAAGATAGTGGGAAGAGCATGTAGATTGTTTGCAGGTGCTCTTCTGTGGAACTACTGATAGCTGGAGTATGCATTTGAAATTGAAGAAAGAAGATTGAAGTGACCTTGAAAAGAGAACTCGAAATTTTGTTTTTTGATTTACTAAAGAGCCTTAAACATATAGTGGTAGTACTTTGCATTTTCTCTTTCCTTTTTTTTTCTATTCCCCTCTCAGTTGGATTTTTATATTTGGACTTGAGTCCTTTGATGCAAGAATAAGACTACTTTCCCCCCTCCCTCCTCCCTTTGTTTTATCTTTTTAGCAAGGGGAATATACAGATTTCTGTCTTTTTAATTTTTTCCTTATTTTTTTTATTTTTTTCATCCTTTTTCCATTTTATATTTTTTCTTCTTTTCCTTTATTCCTACGTTATTGGAACCAATTGGATTAAGGTATTCAAGTGCCTGAAGATTTTTTTCCATTCCCTTTTTTTTTTTTAATAATTTTTTTGCTTTTTTTTTTTTTTTTACTGAAGTGGCAATTGGCTGCTCTTGCTTTTTCTTTTCAATTTTTCTATTGTACTTTAAGATGAGCAGAAAAATACCAGCCTCAGCTTCTTCAATCCCGACTTCTTCTTCCTCACCATCTGGAAGACAACAATCAATACAGGTGATGTTAAAACAAGAGAAGGAGAAAGAAGTGGCACTGCAGATGATTATGCAAGGAATTCAAAAGATACAAGTAAAAACAGATAATATTGAAAAGAGAATGGAGAATATTGAGCAAAGAACTGAAAAGACAGATGAGAAACTTGAAAATATTCAACAGATGATGATGCAACACGAGGACAGAATCAAGAAAATTGAAGAACAAGATGTACAAAGAGATGTCATAAAAGCGTTAGACCATTTGTTTGCAACTCATGGTTTTCCAGATGTTCTTGTTTCGGACAATAGTCCACAATTTGCATCAGCTAGTTTCGAATTGTTTCTAGCTAAGAAGGGGGTCTGGCATGCTCTGACAGTTCCTTATCACTCGGCAGCAAATGGGCAAGCTGAAAGGGCTGTAAGGGCAGCCAAGGAGGTTTTAGACAGACTCGAGGGTGAAGACTGGCACTCAAAATTAGCCATTTATTTACTATTACAACATATCACTCCTAGCTCAGTGACAAATCATTCTCCAGCAGAGATGCTGATGGGAAGGAGGCTGAGGAATAATTTATATAGGCTCCATCCAAGCTACTCTCCTTCAATTCCATTAGAATCTTTTAGTCAGGTGAGGTCGTTCCAGGTAAACAACCCTGTGTATGCTAGGAATTTTGGGGGTAATCCCCTCTGGTTGCCTGGCCAACTGGTGGCTGTCACAGGCCCCAGCTCTTATAAAATTGGGTTACAGGATGGCAGAATATGGCGATGCCATATCAACCAATTGAGAGGTTGTTGGAGCTCATCCCAGAGTAACTCAGAGAGGAATGAACAAACAGAGGGAATGTTTTGTGGGTATGATGCACCAGAGTACGAGACACCAATGAGTGATGCGCGTGCTGACACAAACTTACCTGATGAAGAGTTCTTGAGAGAGTCTGAATCATCTTCAGCGAGAAGTCCAGCGCAGCCACATCCAGAGTGTTTGGTGACAGCTGATCCATTCCAACCAGCTGCAAAGACTGAACTGCGCAGGTCAGGACAAGAGAGATGACGCCTCGCCTATTTAAATGATTATGCAAGAATATAATAGGTGGCTTTTTCCAAAACAGGATCTAATAAGGAAAAACATTTGCCTATCTTTGTAGGACCTCAGTTATACTCAATCTTTTATATAATAAAATAATAATAATCCATCTAAAACACACACTATACCTAAACTTCAGTATTCATTTTATTATATATCCCTGCAAACTATTTAATCACACTGTATTATATCTTGCTTTTGTTCTTTATTGTATTGTTCAATGTATTTTACCCTGCCTCATTTCATTGTATTTTACTATGGCTGATGCTCATACTTTGATATGGTCAACTGTTTAATCATTAAAGTATTATTGTATAGTTATTGTGCTATATTATTAAACTCTTATACAAAATTCTAGTTTAACCAGCAAATTCAACTGAGAGTGGTACATAAAGAATGCACACAGAAGCAAGACAAGAGGAAAAAGAGGGGGAAAATCAGAGGTGGTATTCAGCAGGTTCTGACCAGTTCTGGAGAACCAGTAGCGGAAATTTTGAGTAGTTTGGAGAACCGGCAAATACCACCATTGACTGGAGATTTTACAGTATCCTTCCCCTGCCATGCCCATCAAGCCACACCCACAGAACCGGTAATAAAAATTTTGAATCCCACCACTAATCTCCATGGTCATGTGATTAACATTCAGATGCTTGATAGTTGGATCATACTTATAACATTTGTAGTGTTCCAGGCAGAGGTGGGTTTCAGCAGGTTCTGACCAGTTCTGGAGAACCAGTAGCGGAAATGTTGAGTAGTTCGGAGAACCGACAAATACCACCTCTGACTGGAGATTTTACAGTATCCTTCCCCTGCCACACCCACCAAGCCACACCCACAGGATCAGTAGTAAAATAACTTGAATCCCACCACTGGGGAAAATGGCCAATCTGTAAACAGGATCTTTATCTTCTATTTGTATTTTTTTCTTGTTTTACTTTTTCATTATTAATTAATTATCTTTAACATTTCTTTGTTTCTTCTGCTGTATCTTTTTGCATTCTCTTCACTTTTTGTAATATTGTTCTAGAAAAAAATACAGTTGGAAGAAAAAAATATTATATCAACAGTAAAACATCTTGTATCAATTTTGTCAAAGTGTAATATTTATAATATCTTTAATGTTTGTCTTTTGATGATATTCACATTATTACATATCAATCATCAAGTTTAGATCCCAGCATCCATTTAATCATACAGCTTTTAATTAAAAAAAAATGATTTGTATTTCAATAACTTGAAAATAAATTCAAAGACATGGCCCAAGTTTTAAATTTAACATGTTACATGTTTGGAAATATATAAAGTTCCATAAATTTTCAATCGAATGCCTCTATGAATATTTTCAAAAAAAAAAAAAAAAGTAGTATGAAATTTCAGCAAGTAGCAGCTGTTCTGTTTATCTGCTTTTAAAAAAAAACTGATCACAAACTATACCTGGGTTCAGTCAGAACTAGTGTAATTACCCAAATTAGACAGTCAGTTTGGTGTAGTGCTTAAAAACCAGGCTAGAAACCAGAAGGCTTTGAACTCTAGTTCTGCTTTAGGCAAAGGACCAGTGGGCACTTTGAGCCAGTCCCTCTCTGTCAGCCCTAGGAAGTAGACAATGGCAACCCATTTCTTAAATCTTACTAAGAAAACTGGAAGGGTTGTCTAGGCCAGGGGTGGCATCATATGATGAATCAGGACTTTTTCTCCCTTTGCTAAACTGGGCATGGACGTGGCCAGCACATGACGCATCTGGCCCATGGGCTGGGAGTTTGACAGCCCTGGTCTAGGCAGTTATCAGGAATCAACATTAACTTGAAAACATATATATGCATACACGCAATTCCTAAAATTACCGGCATTGCATCAAAACTATAGGGATATCAGAGAATTCCTATCAAATGCATCTGCCATTGTTCTTAATTATGTATTATTGTGTATTATTATCTGTTGTTATTGTTGTTGTTAATCTTTGGTGAGATTCACAGCCTTTGGGGCTGGTTGGTAGGTCAACAGTTCAAGTCCTAAGCAAGGACCTAGGAGCTGTTAAGGTAGCATTGAAGGATATAAGCTGTTCCAAGTAGGGTGATTTTTTTGTAGAATCAGGGTATTCAAGTCTGATAAATTCAGAATTTCCAAATAGCGAGGTAGCCCTTTAGGTATTGCTCCAAGGGCTCCAATTACAATTGGGATAACACACAATTTCTTTTTCCACTTTGGAAATTTGTAAGTCACGGTACAAGGTGATTTTTTTTCTTGCTGTTTATCTTCAATTCGTGCATCTTTTATAATCATCATCATCATCATCATCTATTTTTTGGTTTAAAATTTAAGTGACTTGCATTTGCAACTGATTTTTTGGCTAATTAAGACTTGCTTTGGGGCTGGTAGTGCTTTTACCCCATCAAATGCGTTGAAGTAACCTATTTTCATTTGGTGCTAGAAAAATAATAAAATAAGTGTTAGGTGAGCTTGACTGGGCATTCTAAAGTTGTAATGACTGTAGTCTTTGTCACTCTTCTTCAGCTTTGCTTCTGTTAATAGATGTCCAAGAATGTGTTCTTCTTCTGCCCTTTCTTCACACTGCCCCCCAATACAATCGGATCATGAATGGAGCTCATGGTTTGGTCTTACATTTTATTATATATTTAACATCTTTTTATTTGTTTTCATCTTCTCTATCTTCATTT
Organism: Hydrophis major; assembly: GCA_033807585.1. Lineage (NCBI taxonomy): Eukaryota > Metazoa > Chordata > Lepidosauria > Squamata > Elapidae > Hydrophis > Hydrophis major. Next base: position 150,127,581 of record CM066328.1, on the reverse strand, counting down.
TTCTTGTAATTTGTTTCAGTAAATATACCCTCTAAAACAATGACACTCACGGTTGAATAAATCTTAACTATACAGATTATATTGGTTTAATAATCCTTATAGTTCAGGAGTATGTATTATTTTAACTTAACCTGACAAGTCTAAGGCTCAGTATAAAAGTAGCTCTGAATATCAGGTTTCCTTCCTCTATGAATTGTATGGCTCCAATCTCTGCTCTTCCCATATTAATGTTGTTTTGGCTGTCCATCAACTGCCTTTACTGCATTGCTGTGTGCTGCTTTCCACATAAAATGTTATAACTGCTGTATATTCTGTCTTTGTAACCTATGTGTGTAGCATCCTCATAAGGCTACTCCATCTTCATTAAAATCTATTGCTGTCCATTTTTTTTTTGCAAATATCAAACCTCTAAAGTCCAAATGCATGGTTAAGACTTGAAAAACATAGATGGGGAACACTGAGTAACAAGACAAGTAGTCAAGGATGATGTGAGAATATATGGATAATCTGATTTCCAACATACAAAATGTTTAAGGAAGCTTCAGAGGGAAGCAGAAGCTTAAAATATGACCAAATTCATTTAATTCAAAGCCTCATTCTGTATGCCTCATGTCAGCAATGTGAATTTCCTATATCTTGCAAGGTCTCATATATTCTCTGATTCAATAAGAGGGTAGAAATTCAATGTGGAATGACACTGCTTGCACTATTCATGTCCCCGATCAACTTATATTTTCTTTCCCTTTAAAAAAAAATCTAATCCTAAAGGCAATGCCATAGCATGCCTATGATAATTTTAGAAGTCAGAAGAGTATCTAAATAAGATTGATGGATGAGTGTCCTCCAAAGGGGCTTGTTTTTCAAATGGTTAGCAAAATCACAATAAATATTTTAATGTACTATGAATCAAAATTGTGCAAAATTGTTTAAATGTGCTTAATTCTGTAAGTTATTTTAGGTGTTCCAGAATAGGTTAGTGTTGGTGTAGAACATTTGGTTTCCTGTGTAAGTTAATCTGCGGTATCTGCCATCCCGCATTAGATGGGCGCCTCATGAGAGGGAGCAAGGGAGAGAGAAACGACACGAGACGAGGTTTCCTCGGGATGAGCGCGCGCCAAATGCCTCGGCACTGGCTCTTTTATTATGCTTTTTCACAGGGGGGTGAAATTCTTCAAAGCCCAGGGTAAACAAAACATTCATGAATTATAATAGCTTAGGTCAGCAGGAAATACATAAGATTTATAATAGCTCAGGTTAGTAAAGACAACAGGGTATCAGAAAGCGTAATTTATAGCAATTCAGGTCAATTGGAACATCATTTTGTATTGACAGCTGTTTAAACTCCTCTTCTCTTTTGCATGCCTGGCAAAGATCACTGAAGAGACAGGAGTCTAGTGTTTACATGAGAAAGATACAATGCAGACAGGAGTCTGATGTTCACACAAGAAAGCTAAATCGTTACAATGCTAGGATGGTACAGAATTGCACTGATAGTTACAACATCTCCTCTGTTTTTATTTTTTTATGACGAGTCTTCTTCCTTGTCCAAGAAAACAGGAACTACTTTTCTGAAATGTTCTCCGTCCCCGTCATCTAGGCAGGCGTGCGACCCGTCAGCATCAGGGTTGTCCAAGGAGCAGTAACTCAGCAATGATATTTCTTCATCCGATGTTAAAGACATAACATGAGCTTGTAATAACACATCAGCATCAGTAGTCATGGAAGATAATTGATTTTTAAAAAATTGCAATATTCTATTAAAACAACAAGGTCCTATAATACATATCAATATAATGATTATTAATGGTCCTGCCAACGCAGTTAAAAGGGTTGTAAGCCATGGTGAAATAGAAAACGAACCTTGATACCAATTATACATGTTTGATCTTTTGTATTCTCTATCTTTTAAGCGTTTTTCTAATTCATTCATAGAATCCAGCACGACTCCACTGCTATCAGCATAGAAACAACATTCTTCTTTAAGCGCAGCACACAATCCCCCTTGTTTTAAAAATAACAAATCTATACCTCTACGATTTTGCAAGACTACTTCCGAGAGGGATGTCAAGGAGTTTTGCAAAGCTACAATTGATTTTTCAATACGTAATAAATCATCATCAATGGCTGAACCCAGAGCTGTAATTCTTTTGTCAGAAACAGCTAGTCCTGCAATGCCCATGGCTGCGCCCGTGGCGCCCAGAGCAAGCAGTAGACCTAAAGTGAGAGTACTAATAATTTCCCGTTTTGCTCTGAGGGGGTATTCCATGGGTGCCTGTAAGGATATAAAATCATCAGATTTATACACATTAATTTTTGGTACAAGCCATACTTGAATACAAAATGATTTGGATTTAACAAGTTCATCCCCATAGACACATGCTGTGAGACCGGTGTTACAAGCCCAGACAGAATTTTTGCCAGGGATAAAATACATTCCTTTTAGGCATGATGTTAAATTTCCTCCTGAAGAGGTGTAGACTGGAACATATCCCCCAACGGTGTGGTAGCGGCCAAGGCGATGCTTAGGAAGATATAAATTACAATGATAGCTATTAGAAACATTATGACAATATTGTGAGTAATTGGATGGAATATTTCCCAAACAACAACCAACCCTGGAAGAAACAGTAATAGTGGAGTTTCTCCAACGGCAAAGTTCATCTGATGTGGAATTAACAATGAGTTCTTGGGAAGCGATGGCTTCGTAAAAAGGTGGAGAGGCAGAAGCACAAAGCCAACATGTGGAGGCAATGAATGAGTTTGAGGAGTTCAACAAGGCATAGGAAGCTTTGATCAATGGAATCAATGGGTTAACTTCTTGTGCTATGGGTTGCAGAAAAGGGGATTTAATAGTCTTTTCATGTGGTCCCACTGGGTCAAAGCGAGGGAGTTCAATGTGACGTTGAATGTAAAAAATAGTTCCATAATGCTCTCCTGGCCAAGGTAATTTTAAGCGAGCACCCCATTTCAAGCCAGTGTCCCATAAAGTACTTTCCTTGCCTTTGTCTGTGAACCATATGGTTACTGGGTTGCATCTGGGCCATTTTCTATCACTACATGGAATATTCCGTGTGGTGCGAGTGGCAGTAATGAGATCACCCTTAGTGCCCGGATCCCAATAAATGTGTCCAGTTGAAACACACGACCAGTCTTTGCAAAAGTAATCTGATAACCCCCTGCAGTCAGAAAGTCGTTGAGCAGGGGACTGAGTGTTAGAAACAGGCTGTCCAGGGCATACATAAAACCTATTTTTTTTCACAAATCTATGATTAAGCTCCGTTGTATGAGAGGGTGAATTGTAATCGATGGAGCCTACAAGCATTTCTGCCAAATCGAATTGAAGCGGTGGGTAAAAGTCTTCTATGCGAGAGAAATTGGTTGTGAAGTTTAAACGAACGCCTTGAAAGTCAGTTATAGTCCACGTAATATTGTATCTTCTATGAGGCTTCTGTGGATCGTCATGGGCAGTTCTTTTGAAGCGTCGTTTGTTGACAGGATCAGAGTTTGGGTAAATGAAAGCATGACAGGTAGGAGAAAGAGCTAGGGACAAGTTAGTTGTGGAACATTTACGATATGAGAAAGGAATACAATTAGTAGAAAAAGGATAATAATGACAATGAAGATTAACTTGATCATTCATTAAGAACGTTAAGTGGGGTGGGGAAACCCTTGATACAATATAAGGACATTCAGATCCCCCTATGTTTAGATTAAAAAGAGGAAAAGATTTTAAGGTTCCTTTCCATAGGAAGAGTAAAGGAGAAAAAAAAGAGCGAGTGGTAGAGTGTTCTGTAAACAAAACAGAAGTGACAGAGTGAAAGCTACGGGTAGCATTTTCATGACGTACCCTCATGGAACAAGTATAAGAGCCTTCTGTTAAAGGAGTAGCTTTAACACAAATAATCTTTTGACAGGAAGCATGTGTTTTGTTGAAATATGTGTGAATATAAAGAGATATATTTATGGGAAGATTATTATGCCAACAAACAATAGGACAGTCATTATCATATTTACTAAAGCGAAATTCTAATGTGGTCCAATGACCATGTTGAACAAAAGTATAAGTAGGATATGAATAAGGTAGAAATTGTAAAGAGGATATAGGCAATAATATCAGGAAGAGTTTAAGATGCAGATGTATCGGAGGATTTCCCATGATAGGGTCTTACCGCCCGACCAGGGATCCAGCAAGTGGTTTTGTCTGGCAGTAAGATCGCAGCATATCCTCTCCCCCAAGTAATAAGTTCAGCAGGACCCTGCCAGGTTGGATCTGGCAATCTGCGGTAATATACCAAAGGTCTGTTAGGAGGGGAAAAGGGGGGGGGAAATGACGAACAGCAGCAGAAGTAGGAGGAATTCCAGTTAAGTTTAGGAAGTTTAGAGTAAAAAGACAAATGTTAAGAGAGTTTTGCAATGCTGGGAGGTTCGGGGGGTTTTCCCGCAATTAATATCTATCAAGAGCATTTTTCAGGGACAAATGAGCCCGTTCTACAATAGCTTGCCCTTGGCTATTGTAGGGAATCCCAAACTTGTGGATTACATCCCATCTGTTACAAAAGTCCTGAAAAGCAGAACTTGTATAGGCAGACCCATTATCTGTTTTTATTTCTTTTGGACGTCCCAGCGAAGCAAAGGTACAAATTGAATGATTGATGACATGTTTTACAGCTTCTCCCCTTTGAGGAGTAGCCAGAATAAATCCTGAATATGTATCTATTGAAACGTGTAAATATTTCCATGGGGCAAAAGGTGGATACTGAGTTACATCCATTTGCCAAATTTCACAAGCTTTTAATCCTCTAGGGTTAACCCCTATAGGAATGGAATGTGCTTGCTTGCTACATGTGGGGCATTGTTGTATTATTGCAGTAGCCTCTGCCTGGGTTAATGAAAAATGTTTTTGTAATGCTTTTCTATTTTGATGGAAATAGCTATGACTTTGTGATGCTGTCAGATTACAAATTGATTTTCCTAATGCTACTGAGGCAGCGGCATCAGCCACCTAATTTCCCTCCTGTAATATACCAGGAAGAGGTTGGTGGCTCCTGATATGTGCTACAAAAAATGGATGTGTGCGATTGTTGATATATTGCTGTAGAGAAAGCAATAACTTTAACAAAGAAACAGATATGCTAGGAGATAAATAGGCTTGATATATATTTTTCAAAATCTGAGAAACATATAAGGAATCTACTATTAAATTAAAAGGAGTCTTTTGAAACTGTTGAAAAGCAATAAGAGATGCAGCAAGTTCTGCCTGTTGAGCAGAAGATTGTGGAGAGGTAATTTTAGTTTTCCACTCTCCCTCCTGGTGCCATGCACAAGCGCCATACATTTTTCCTCCATCGGCATAAAGTGTAGGTGCATCTACTAATGGAGATAATGAGAGGGGGGAATGCCATTCAAAAGGGAGAGTTTTAAGAAAAGTGAATCGTGGGTCAGCTGGTAAATGGCAAGAAATTTGCCCTGGCCACTCTTCTAAAGAGTATTGCATTTCTTCTGAATTACACCATAGCATTTCCCAAGTAGTCAATGAACAAGGAGTGAATATGCAAACAGGCTCAAATCCCATGAGTTGTTTACATCTTTGACGACCTTTAAAGATCAACTGAGAATATGTAGAGGCTTTATTAGTAATTGTGGTCCTTGGGGTGTGAGACAAATGCAGCCATTCTAAGATCAGAACCTGTGTCTGATGAATTTGCATAATGACAGCTGTTGGTCTCTGAGCAGTATTTAGCAAAGCAATTGATAAAGGACAATTTTCTATAGCCCGATCCACCCATCTAATAGCCATTAAATGGGAAATGTCTTTCAATGCCTGCAACTGCTCTTTGTTTAGAATGATAACATCAGACGGGGCTTTACCTTGCGTTAGAGCATCAAAGAGAGGAGCTAATGTAGCTGTAGTCAAACCCAAATAAGGACGTGCCCAATTTAAAGTTCCCAGGAACTGCTGTAAAATCACAAGTGTTGGCTTCGGGGGAAGAGTGGGGAGGGGAAGAGAAGGAATAGCAGCCGAAACAAGTAACTTGTGACCTAAATAGAAAAAAGGTGGTTTGGATTGAACTTTTTCTGGGGCTATAGTGAGACCTGCTTTACCTAAAATAGAGTTCAGGCATGGCAGAGTTTTTAATACCGTGCCCTTTGGACCAGGTGCAGATACCAATATATCATCCATGTAATGATAGACTAAAAAATGAGGATATTTGTCTCTATAGGGCTGCAATGCAAAATCCACAAAAAATTGACACATAGTTGGACTGTTTAACATGCCTTGTGGTAAGACTTTCCATTGATATCGTTTGGTAGGTCTCTGTTTATTTAAGGTTGGTACAGAAAAAGCAAATAATTTTCTATCTAACTGGTGTAATGGAATGGAGAAAAAACAGTCTTTTAAATCGATAATGATAAGGTCATATTCTTGAGGAATTATGTTAGGATTTGGAAGACCACATTGCAGAGGTCCCATTGGAAGGAGGACCGAATTCACAGCCCTTAAATCCTGAAGTAGGCGCCAAGCGCCGTTTTTCTTTTTGATAACAAAAACTGGGGTATTATATGGACTCAATGAGGGCTCTAGATGACCTTTATCTAATTGTTCTTGAACAAGAGAGTGTAAGGCTTCAAGTTTTATAGAAGGGAGAGGCCACTGATCAATCCACACAGGGTTATTGTTAGTCAGACATAAGCGAAGCATGGTTAATGGAGAGTAAGCTGCACATTAAACTGTGACATAAGGTCTCTTCCCCACAAGTTAGTATACAGAGGAATTACAGCTGGTTTAATATAAGCAACACATTGAGACTCAGGGGAATGGGCTTTTACCCAGTTTCTGCTAATGCGAGTCTCCTGGAGTCCCCCCACTCTTCTCACCGCTGGTGCCACATCTGCAGACCAGGTGTCCGGCCACTCAGCGGTTCGGATGACGGAAATATCCGCTCCAGTATCTAAAAGACCAAGAAAGGATCGACCATTCAATAAGAATGTCACCGTAGGTTTTGGTTGACTAATTGGTCTTTCAATTGCATAGAGTTGCTCTTGTTGTTGGTCTAAGAGCACAATCATTTTTGCCACAATATCCCCCTCATTTATAGTAACTTCTGTATTAGCTAGTACATACAGACAGACATCAGACAATACAGTGGGGTCATGCAGAAAAGGAGAGGCAAGAATACCTTGTTCAGCTAAATCCCTTACAGGAAAGACTAGCAGTGGGATATCGGGGGGCATATGAAAAGGCTGAACAGGATGTACAAAGAGAAAGTCAGCGACACCAGGAAAATAAGTAACAGTATCATTAGCAACAAGATCGTAAGCGAAAGAAGAAAAGTTGCAAGTTTCAGCAGCCTTTGTTGTGGGGCTGGCTGCCTGCCCCGTTTCTAGTTTCCCTGATTCAAAAAAGGTTTTTGTGTGATTGCAGGGCTATTCTGCTGTTCATTCTTTTGGACTCTGCACTGACTAGCCCAGTGATAGCCCTTTTGGCATCGAGGGCATGGTGTCATTGGGCGAGCAACCTGGTTTCTTGGCATATTTGCTCCCCTGTCCAGGACCCTGCATTGGCTCTTAAAGTGACCTGGCTTGCCACAATTAAAACAATTTCCCATTTTGCGAGTATTTTGTTGGGAAATGGGAAGAAGAGAGCCCATATTCTGCTGCATGCCTTCAGTAATGGCTGTAGCCAGCGTAGACATGGAATGGGATGTGGTTCCTATGATTCGGCAGGCTGTAAGATAATCTGCCATGGTAACATTTTTCTTATTAATTAATGGTTGCAAAACTTTCTGACAATCAGCGTTTGCGTTTTCATAGGCAAGTTTCATTTGTAATTCAGTACAAGCCTCTCTATTATCAATTTGTCTCTCTAAGGCTTCTGTGAGACGGTTTATAAAGGAGGAAAAAGGCTCAGAAGGTCCTTGAATAACTTTAGAGAAAGAGTTGGGCATGCATCCCGCATTATCAACCTTTCGAGCAGCTGCCAAAGCACACTCCTGTATTATAGGGAAAGCAGCTGGGTTTGTGGCAACCTGTTGGGCAATGGTAGACATGGTGCCAGTACCGTTCAGCATATCCAAAGTGACATTTGCCAGTAAGCCTCTAGCGGCTGCGGTACGTTTAAGAAATTCTGACTCCCAGATCAAAAATTGTGAAGGCGTGAGGATCATGTTAAATAATGTACGCCAATCAGCATTCACCAAGTCAGCACCTGGCTGGGTTATTGATCCTAAAAGTCCCTGTACATAATGGGATTGAATGCCATTTTCCTTACAAGCTGCCTTTAAATCCTTAATTATTTTATATGGCATTGGGGTATACTGAGGAGCTGGAGGGTTGCCGGCTTGAACAATAGGATAAAGGGAGGCAGCTGCAAGGGTGTCCTCATCTGTTTCTCCTTCACAAAAGGCTTGTTGAATAGCTTTTACAACACACACCCCTCCTCAGAGGGGGGGTGGAGGACACGAGGGCTCTACATTTAAAGAAGTGGATTGAATGGAAGGAGGCTCCCGTACTGCTTTACAATCATCGGGAGCGGAAGGTTGAAGGATAGAAAAGTTCTCATAACTTGGTGGGGGAGATTCAAACACACTCCCTGCTTCTATTTTATAATGAACTTTTAAAGCCTCCATAATTTTCCTCCAAGTGACCAAAATGCCAATAGGTGCACGAGGAGGATTATGGAGATATTCACCAATTTTTTGCCAATTGGAAAATTTTAAGGACCCTTTCTCTGGATAATTGGGGCAGTGTTGCCACACATAAGCCAATAATGCAGCAATAGATTTCTTTTTTATGGGAGAGCCCTTTAAATTAGCAGAGTATTTAGAAGAAGAAGCGACTAGCTCTCTCATTTCCTTCAGATGCTGCGTCTGCTGTTGAGAAAAGCCTCCACCCATACTTACTAAAGTCGAGACCGTCTTTCAGATCCGATGAGATGCAATTCGCTCAGGCGCCTGGCGATGCACAGCTCCGACCGAGCTGATAAGTATGGGCGCGCCGCTGAGTATCCCCCTTAGGGAATCACGTCGGGGTCACCAAAATGCGGTATCTGCCATCCCGCATTAGATGGGCGCCTCATGAGAGGGAGCAAGGGAGAGAGAAACGACACGAGACGAGGTTTCCTCGGGATGAGCGCGCGCCAAATGCCTCGGCACTGGCTCTTTTATTATGCTTTTTCACAGGGGGGTGAAATTCTTCAAAGCCCAGGGTAAACAAAACATTCATGAATTATAATAGCTTAGGTCAGCAGGAAATACATAAGATTTATAATAGCTCAGGTTAGCTCAGGTTAGACAACAGGGTATCAGAAAGCGTAATTTATAGCAATTCAGGTCAATTGGAACATCATTTTGTATTGACAGCTGTTTAAACTCCTCTTCTCTTTTGCATGCCTGGCAAAGATCACTGAAGAGACAGGAGTCTAGTGTTTACATGAGAAAGATACAATGCAGACAGGAGTCTGATGTTTACACAAGAAAGCTAAATCGTTACAATGCTAGGATGGTACAGAATTGCACTGATAGTTACAACATTAATCATTTTAATAATTTAAGAAAGATGTAGATTCCAAACCACCAGAGGGTAGCACAAGAAACAATGGTTGGACACTTATCAAGGAGAGAAGCAACCTGGAATTGAGGAGAAACTTCCTAACAGTGAGGACAATTAACCAGGTGGAACAGCTTCCCTTCAGAAGTTGCAGGGTCTCCTGCTTGAGCAAGGGGTTGGACTAGAAGACCTCAAAGACCGCTCCAGCTCTATTCTGATTGATTGATTGAGATTGGATTGAGTATTCAAGGGGGCCAATGTAGAGATATCCTCAAGTCAAAGCTAGAAAGTGCTAAATTTATCATAGTAGCTACTACATACCATTGGTAAGACATTCTAGTTTTAGACAAAGGGTGGACAACTTGTGTTCCATGTGACTTTCAACCCCATGTTTGCAGCTCACAGGGGCCTGTCAACTGTATCTCCAAATACTGCTTCAAAAATGGTGGTTTAAGCCTGTTTGATCTCAGTTAAAAAGCATAATAGCCTACTCTTTGCCTCTATGGTAAAATATAATTACTAAAAGCACAGATGTCAACCCTAGAAGGTGGACAAGACTAAAAAAAAATACTGCCGTATAGGTCTAAAACTACTTTTATTGGGACAATGCTGCAAATCTGGATGTAATTCCCTCCCCCTTTGCTTTATCTTCATGTGAACTAAGAAGTGTTTTCTGAAATGTTTTATCAAATTAGTTTCTTGATATAGGCTCAAGCCCCATTTATCTGACTATTGCTTTGTTAGTGGCTTTTTCTCCTGTTGTTCAGTGATGTTCCCTATGCTCTTTACACCTTGCCAGAAGGACTAAAACTTTCATTCATCAGATCTGGCATCTTCAAGCTTGCCATCTTAATGGTGATGAAAGGGAAAGTAACTGAATGAAAAATACAGAGATGTGGGTTATAGTTGTGTGCAAGTATGTGAGTGAATAGGTGATATTAGTATTTGAGCTTTATGCATATTTAGCATATAAATGCATACATTGCATAAACATTCTTTCTTCCCTGAGTGTCTGTTCTCAAGATTTAACAACAAATCATGCACTTTACTGTCATCTAATTTCATCACTGTTGTCTAATAACAGTCTATATTCCCAATTAATATCTAAGCAGACAATAGACTTGGCTTCTCTTCCTCTCTTTCATCTATCTCTATCTATCTGTCTATCTATCTATCTGTATCTATCTACCTACCTACTTTTTCATCATCTTCATCACCATCATCTATTATCTCTCTCATCTTTTTCATCATCTTTTTCATCATCTATTATCTATAATCTCTCTATCATCTACCTAATCTATCTTCTTCTTCTTCTTCTTCTTCTTCTTCTTCTTCTTCTTCTTCTTCTTCTTCTTCTTCTTCTTCTTCTTCTTCTTCTTCTTCTTCTTCTTCTTCTTCTTCTTCTTCTTCTTCTTCTTCTTCTTCTTTTCCTCCTCCTCCTCCTCCTCCTCCTCCTTCCTCCTCTTCCTCTATTTCTCTCTATCATCTGCTATCTCTCTTTCTCTCTCTCTGTTATCTAGCTATTTAGCTATCTAGTTATCATCTACCTATCTTCTACCTTGTTGAATAAACAAGAGAGCTTTTGGGTTTCCACAAGAGCATAGTAAGGACTGAATGGAGGAAGTATACAGTAGATTAAGCAAAATATTGTAGTTTAAAATGTATTTCTTTACTTCATTGACTCTCTATTTCTTTGAAATGCAATTTTAAAATATGTAACACTTTTATCTCTTGTGTCTACCTCTTAATTTATTTCTGTCTCCATTAATGATTTCACAGCTGTAGTTCTCTCACTTTCCTTCGCATTCTCTCTCTCTCTCTCTCTCCTTTTTTCCTCTCTCCATTTTCTTATAATATCATCATTTGCATCTTCTACCACATACAGTTTATCATCTGTAGAGCTTATAGACAGAGCTTTTCATGAAGATTTGCATGGTACACTAGCTCCATTTCTAATAACGCAATTCTTTTTCTCTCTTCATGTACATCTTTCATGTCAGCTCTAAGATCACTACTGTACTACTCCCTCCAAAACCCCAGCAGAAAATATATTAAAACATAATAATGGAATGTGGGAGCAAGCACCAAAATTGTATTTGATGTTTTGGACTAGTATTAGAAACAAGAAATACGGACTTCCAGTTTGAGCTTCTTCGGCAATGGCCAGAAATCCACAATCGTGCGTGGTTTCAATCTGTGTTCACCACCAGAGCATCCCGAGCCAACTGGATTCAGGGCTAAGCCATCCCGTAGAGGTGGTGAAGATGGGGGAGACTGCCATCAGGGTTGAGAAGAGCCTCATCTCTCTTCCTCAGCTGGCCATTACTCCCTTTCCCGAAGGCGGTTGCAGCGGTGGTCAGAAATGGCCACCTCAAAGAAGAACTCAACCGGAAAAAAATGTGCAGGAGGAAGATAAGAAGAGAAAGTTTTGGTTGACCAGGTTAAACTGAAAAAGCAACAAATAAGGTACCCTGGAATTTGAACTATAAAAAAATAACATTGTTCCCAAAGAAGAATTTGAAGCAGCGGAGAAGAGAGGGAAGGGAAAAGATTTAGTTTTTTTTTCTTCCCTTCCTTATATTGACAGCTAAGAGATTTATGCAAGAAATTGACAAAAATCCACTTTGACATCAACAGGCATTTAAGCTGAAAATAAAATGTCAAAGGGATAATAAAGACTTTTGGATACTCAAAAACCTTTAAAAGCAGGAAAGGAGAGAAAAGGAAAGAATAAAAGGGCGGGATCTGGAAAAATGGAGGAGACTGCCTGGAACTAAAAGGAACTCACAGTGAAACCTTAACAAGTTTCCTAACAGATACATTCTTACTGAAACTTTGTAACAAAATAATAGGAAGAGAAAATGGAAAAAAGAAGCAAGAAGAAACAGCTTTGGATTATTTGGATGACTTGGTGATTTTTGGATTTTTGGCTATTGGATTTAAATGACTAAAATCAATTGGGTGGTTGTTTAAAAGTGTTTAAAATGGCATCACTTTTAGAAGAACTGAAAATGGAACTTTTAAAACAGAAAGAAGATGCACAAGAAGGAAGAAGTTCTTTTGGCTTCGTATTTCAATTTTTAGAAATGGAGATCTGGAACTATGAGAAACAATAAGAAATGCTTGTAGAACAAGAAGGTTGGGACAAAGAAGAAGCCATCTTTAATGATCAAGTAATTTTATGTGGGCGGGGGGAAGGAAAGGGGGGGGAAAGAGAGTGAAAATATTAAGATTTGAAAAAAACAACCCCCAAAAAGAATAGTTTGAAAAATAATTACAATATTAGGAAGCAACAGAAGAGAGGATTACAGAAGAGGGAATTAGAAATAGAGAGGCAAGGGGGCAAAAAGGGGAGGGAGAAGAAGAGGGGGAAGAAGGAAAGGAAAAGAAGTTATGAAAGACAGAAACAAGATATAGAGAAACAGGGAAAATGTATAAGGATTGAAAGTATAAGCCTATTTAGAGATAATAAGTGAAAATTTAATTGGAAAAGGTATTCTGCAAAGGTACATAAGATAGTATTGTTATATGAGAAATAGAAATAATTTTAAAAAATATGAAACAAAATACCAAGCCGCCACCTGAACAGAACATCCCCACAGCCAATCAGAACACAGCCAACCCACCAACCAATGAGAACACAGCCAAACCCCCAACCAATGAGAAAACACCCCCACCCAATCAGAACACAGCCAAGCCCCAACTCAATCAAGTCACACCCTCATTAGCAGTTAAAAGGAAGAAGCAGCTGCAAGCTCACATTACTCCGAGAAGCACAAAGCCGAAGACACAAGCCTGAAGATGATGAATGAGACTTCATCAAAACATCACCTAGATACTTCCAATTTTACGTGGGAGAAAACCCGAATAACCAAAGATCTACATACAAATACCCACGAAAACCTCAGAAAACAAATATTGCACCTCTACGGGGAGGAAACCCACCATCTGACCAGGACCTATGAAAAACTTGAAGTCCAAAGAGTTCCATTTTATGTGACCTCGCATTCCTATGCAACTGCCGAGATCAAAATTTAATTCCCACAAGCTTCCAATTGAAATTCCACACCAACACAGCAGCCACCAAACACATCCTAAAAAGAACAGAATTGGCCCTAATTAGAAATGAACTTCACACAAAAAGATTCCTCCTAGACCAAATCAACAAATATCTCCTCACACTTCACCTCAGACTCAGCAACAAGATTCACTCTGCACTTTGGGACAAATCCAAACAACTCACTGTCTGGAGAGCCGAAATACAGACCAACCTCAAGACAAACACACATACCAACAAACTCAGAAAACTACAACAATGCCAGAAACCAACTCCTCCCCCCCTCACAGCTACACATGAAACAAATAGTGCACAATATCTCAGACAAGATCCTCACCGAAGCTGAAACCAATGTCCTTTCAAAAGAATTCAACTTTGCTGTCGCTTCCAAACACATCCCCACTGAAACCATCATATGCAGAGTTGAAACCAGCCTGACCAAAACCAACTCTGATGATGCTAATAGAATCAGACTCGAAATCACCAACGTCCTCTGCACTAGCAAACCACCCAAAAGCAACTTATCCAAAGAAGAACAAACTGCACTACTTAACCTGAAAGAAGACACCAGCATAATAATCCTACCAGCAGACAAGGGCAACGCGACAGTAGTTATGAACACATCTGACTACCAAACCAAGTTAACCAACCTACTCCAAGACTCCATGTACAAATCCCTAAACACAGACCCCACCACCTACCTAGAAAAAAACTACCAGATCCAAAATAAAAGCCTCCCCCATCAGTGAAGAAATCCAGCAAAGAATCATAGCCAGAGAGATATCATACCCAGAGAGAAATCATCCAGATGCCTAAGCTTTATGGTCTCCCCAAAATACACAAAGAAGGAACCCCACTTAGACCAATAGTCATCTCCATGGGCTCACCTCTACAAAACCTAGCCAAATTCCTCACCAAACAACTACAGCCCTATGCAGAATCCATATAAAAAACTCATTCCAGTTCATCATTCCAAACTCACACATAAAAAACTCATTCCAGTTCATCTAGATCATAAAGAAACAAAACTTACAACCCAGTGATCTTTTAGTGAGCTTCAATGTCATATCCCTCTTCACCCAAGTGCAATTAAAAGAAGCCTTGACAGCCATCCAAAACAAATACAACCCCCCCAAGCACATCCTAGACCTGACCAACCACTGCCTATCCAATACATACTTCACCTACAATGGACAAAATAAAAACAAATAGAAGGAGCACCCATGGGGTCACCCATCTCACCTGTCATTGCAAACCTCTACATGGAACACTTTGAAACACAAGCTATAGAAAAATATGATCACAAACCCAAACTCTGGCTCAGATACGTAGATGACACCTTCATAATCTGGCCACACGGGAAAGAAAAAATGAACAACTTCCTCACACACCTCAACAGCCTACACCCTAAAATACAATTCACCATGGAAACAGAAACTAACAATCAACTTCCCTTCCTAGATGTCTTAGTATACAAAAAATCAAATGGCTCCCTAGGACACACCATCTACCAGAAGAAAACACATACAAAACGCTATTTACATGCACTCTCACACCACCACCCAGCACAGATCATTTCCGTAGCTGAGACACTCATCTCCAGAACAAAATGCTTAGCCGACAAACAACACCTAAAAAACAAACTATACACTCTCACTAACGTACTAACAACCAATGGATTCCAAAGAAAGAAGATTACCCACCTAATCCAAAAAGAAACCCCAACCAAAATCCAAAACAGAGAACAAGAGAAAGGCAAAGCCCTCCTCCCATATATAAAAAGCACTACGGACAAAATCAGCAAGATCCTCCAAAAACACAACTTTAAAACAGCATTCTGCACAAACAGAAAAATATCCACCATCCTAAGAAACTCTGAAGACAAAATCGAGTTAGAAAACGAAGGAGTATATGAAATCCCTTGCACCGCCTGCCCCACTACATACATCTGACAAACGAACAGAAGAATAAGTGCATGCATTGAAGAACACAAGAACTCAATCAAAAAAGAAGAACTGACCTCTTCCCTGGTCCAATACCTCAAAGCCACAGGACATGAGATTGATTTAAAAATACCAGAATTATCGCCAAAACCGAACACTTCAACAACAGAATAATCAGAGAAGCCATAGAGATAGAAAAATGCCCACACAGCATGAATAAATGAGATGATATCTCCCTCCTATCAGCCATTTGGAAACCCGCCCTCATGAACAAACGAGTACATAACATGAAGAATGACACCAGACCCACATGCACGAGGGCCACACAAGATGCTACCACCACACTTCCACGTAGAAAATAGACTCACATCCACACAGAAGATGAGACATGACCACGGACCAGAAGCTGTACCGCAGCTGCATCACTACCCGCTTCAAACCCGTCCGACCGATACATGAAGCGAACTGATGCCCACCATGAAGATGTGGCACGACCACGAATGCAAAGCCAAACAGAAGGATCACAGCTCACCAGCTCTAATCCCCCAGCAACTAAGACTAACCTGAGCACAACCAAGCTCCCACCTGAACAGAACACACCCCCAACCAATCAGAACACAGCCAAACCCCCAACCAATGAGAACACACCCCCACCCAATCAGAACACAGCCAAGCCCAACCCAATCAAGTCACATCCCCACTAGCAGTTAAAAGGAAGAAGCAGCTGCAAGCTCACATTATTCCAAGAAGCACAAAGCCGAAGACACAAGCCTGAAGATGATGAATGAGACTTCATCGAAACGTCGCCTAGATACTTCCAATTTTACGTGAGAGAAAACCCGAATAACCAAAGATCCACATACAAATACCCATGGGTACACACACACACACACACACACACATTGTGTTTAGAAGATCAACTCAGATGGAGCTGGCCTCAAGTCCTCAAAGCAGCAACCAATAAATTCTGCTCTTGTGTTCCTGCCCTGGGTTTCTCCTGATCATCTTAAAATGTGCAATATCTAGGCTTTTAAAAAGCTGGGTCCCAAACTGTTTAGGTCTAGAGTTCATGAGCTTTCCACTGGAGGCAGAAATTGACTGGAAAACCATCTCAATGAATCCCAATGGTTGGAGCATTCTTAACTACCTGAAGGAATGTGGTACTTCACATGGTCAGGTCACTGGGTTGGAGGTTAGCAAACCATGTTTGAAACCTAAGAGCTTCTGTGTGTCAGGGTGAGCGCCTAACACTTACTCCAGCTCCAGCTCCTTGCAGGACATGAAATGAACCCAGGTGGGCATCCCACAGACAATGGTGATGTCACTAGCTAATCCTTTCAAGTTCAACCCAGAAACACCTTATACAGTGCCTCCAACATGAATGGGACAGGAACTACCTATAGTTTTCAGAAGTGGCTTGATTTGGATGAGTAGTTCACACAGGATTAATTAAAACAAGTATTATCAGGTTTGGTCAGATATTTCTCCGAATAGTGCATAGGTCTTCAGCAGTGCAATCCTTCCTCCCAGCATCACCAAATGCAGACATCCAGATTACTTGTTGTGACTGATAGCTACTGTAAACCACCAAATAGAGCCATCAAAGTTCTACCATCCACACAGGCCACAGAAGGTTCCCGAGGGACGGAATTAACTCAGCAAGCCTAGACTTTTTCAAGGTAAATTTAGCCTCCACAAAGGCTATCAGGCTTTGGGTTTTTTTCCCCAAAACCAATTTGAAGTTCACCCTAGGGAACAACCCATTTGGAGCTGAGATATCACACTCCATCTATGTCTGTGCTCGAAAACAAAACATTTCAAAATTATTCAGCCTAATGGAGTCCAGGAAACATCTCCTTTTCCACCATTCCTGGAACTAAACTTCAGTTGAATGCTATCTGGAGCTCTTGCAGAACAGTTGCAAAAATTTTCTCCTTTCGGCTAGTTCTGGAAAAGAGTCATATTCTCAAAGGGTCCAGCTAGTCCTTTAAGGCAACCCTACCTGCACTTGCAGGCTGCAGAAGGAGGTTTTGATTCTTGGAATCTCATGGGAACTCATGTTGTTCCTTTCAAGAGGTGGAAGACAGAGATTGCTTTTATAGATAGCAACATAGACACACACCAGTCAACCTAAAGGCCAGCAACATACCATAGAACTCTGTCCCAATCCCCTTTAAAATAAAACAGCAATGTATTACCAACTGAATCACACAAAATATTAAATGTGAGGGGGGTTTTCTCCCTCTCGGAGATGATCTGTGTGTGGCCAACCATTATGAGAACCCTGTGCAAGTCCCCAAGCTAGCAGTGAAATAATTGAAAATGCACCTGCAAGGGAAAAAAAAATAAAGCCACTTCCTATGGCTTGTTTCCATATGACAGCTTTTCCCCACAACACAAAGCACAGCATCTGCCAACCTGAATTTACATTCTAGTTTGAAGAGCCTTTACTCAGAAGTATGATCACTGCAAGCAGCATTTTTATCCTACTGCTGTTTTAATATCTGCAACTCGAGATTTTCTGCTTCAAAAGAATATCCTGTCAAAATAAAATGGACTTATTTTGGATAGTCATTTATGCTTGCATTCTCAGCTTCCCTTCTCAAAAAGCTATCCCTTTTCTTTTCAGACTATAACTCTGCCAATGCAATCCCATCCAGTGAAACCATGGGTTCAATTACCCATTACATTAAAGGTGTGGCTTTCAACTACATTTTTTTCTCTTATAATTTTCTGCCATTAATGAAGATACATTTCCCCCCTTGTTTCTTAGCCACACATGTGAGGAAAGCAATTATTGGTGAGATTGAAAATAGATCCACTATTTTTTATTTATTTATCAGATTTTTAAATGGTGGCAATCATGCTATTCTCAGCAATTTGGAAGGATAAAATGTATTTTAACTAATTTAGAAAAAGTCTTCCAAAATTACTCCATTTTAACTTGTGTCCCAAAAGCATATTAAACTTATGCTTAATCTTGGGTGGGAAGCAAGTCCACAAGGAGACCATAACAATAGCAACAACAAAATTGTGTACCCCCTGTAGTCTCCAAAATGTCAACTGTTTTCATTCAAGTTGCTTTTTGCAGAAAATGTAATTTCTGGTTGAAAGAAATTGTTCCCATGAGACCCTCAGTGTCAAGCCATGCAGGGATTTATAAGTTAAATATGTCACTTTAAAGGTGCTAATCAGGACCAGCAAACAGATAAATTATGAATATTTCAGCTTTAACCACAATACAAGAGCACACAACAGATATAAACTTAATGTAAACCACTCCAAACTTGATTGCAGGAAGTACAATTTTAGCAACAGAGTGGTCAATGTCTGAAACTCACTACCTGATTCTGTTGTCACCTGCTCAAATCCTCACTCCTTTTCCCTCAAACTAACCTCTATTAACTTCACCCCATTCCTAAGAGGTCTGTCAGGGGCATGCATAAGTGCACAATCATGCCTACTGTCCCTGTCTTATTGTCTCCAATTATTAGTTCTTATTTCTTATATTTAAACTTATATTTATATTTATTTTATTTATTGTAAGCATTTGACAAATAAATAAAAAATAAAAATAAATAAATAAATCATTCAGTAGCAATGATGTCAACAGCTGTTATCTTTTCTTTCTGGCAGTTAATCATGCAATCAATGAAGTTGCCTATCAGATTGTCTAGAAATTCTTCATCGGCCTACCAGAATCCTACTGGATCCATAAAGCACCTGGTGCTTTTTAATAGTTCCATTTGTCTCACAGAGGTCATGGTGGGAACCAGTCTGGGCCAGGAATTTTTCAGAACAAAGCAAAGAATTGGGTCTTATGTCCTTCATATCCAGATACAGATCATTCAACACCAAACATAAGGTCTAACATATGGCTTGCAGATACTAAAAATTAAAGTTACAAAAGACAACAAAATCCAAATCTTATCAGCAATGTAGTGCAAATATAAATATTATTATTCATCAATCACCAAAGGCCTTATGGAATAGCCAATTTTTTTTTAAAACAAATTTTATTGATTTTAAAGACAAACAAACCATCATTAACCATTAAATACATAAAACCTCTTTCCATTATTAATTTTACAAGTCAAGTAAAATATTATTTTATGCAACTTAATTGTTTCACACCATTTCAATATAAACATATAAATATCTCTTAACAAATTTCTCATTATTTCTCTTTTCGTATTCAATTTCATTGTTGTTATTATTTTCTATATTTATCCAGTTTAAAATCATCATCTTCATTCCTCTCTGACTTGATTACCATTATTCTCATCCAACATTCCCCCAAGGTTTTATTAATTCTCAAACAAAACATAGACACACAAAACAGAAAAATATAAAACTTCTTTTAAGAAAGCAGTTTGGCCCCAGATTACCTCTCTTTGTATGGTCTTCAATTAAGTTCGTGCTCATCTTGTATACCAATGCCTATCTTATTTACCATTCTATATCTTCTATACAACTTCTCCCCGCTTTTCGTTCTTCTTATTTCTATTTTATTTTATTCATTTTAATTTAAATGATTATATTTGTATTTTTTGTCCATTCTTTTCAGATTATCCATTTATCTCATTCCCTATAGTAAAAAAAAAGAATTTCTCCTGAAATCACGACTCAGAGTATGATGCCTTTCTATCCTCCCCCTAGATTAATATTTAAAATAACACCTGATACCCATTCTGATTCTGCTTAGTACATTCTACCTACCAACCTTCAAAGAGAAAGAATAATAAATTCATAATAATTAATATAATTAAATAATAAATCTAAATATTAAATCTTATAACATTCCAATTGTCTATTTCAAAAAACAAGTGCTACAATTTTATTAAATTTTAAAATCTATCATTACTAAACATTTCAATATTTTAATCTTTTATCAATTCTTATGACATTCTAGTTTTCTATTTCTAATACATAATACCATCTTGTGTACCTTGCAGAATCTTTTTTTTAAAAGAAATTATTCCTTACCCTTTATCCCTAAAAAAAAATCCTTTTTTCCCATCTTGTTTCATACCTTTGTGGCTTTTCCCTCCCTTTTCCCTTCCTTTCTTATCCCCCCTGGCCTTTTTACCCCCACCACCACCACTAACCTCCGCCTTTTTAACTTTCCCTCTCTGTTGTAATCCTTTCTCCTTTGCTCAGTAACATTGAGTTGATTTTGCATCTTATTTTTCCCTTTCTTAAATGTTTTTTTTAAGTCTTAAGTCCTTCATTTTCCTTCCTTTCTTTCTCCTTTCTCTCTTAATTAATTTTTTAAATTCACCAAAGATGGCGTCTTCTTCTTCTTCTTCTTCTTCTCCTTCTATTTCCTCCATCTGTTGTTGTGTTTGCTGATAAATAGCAAGTGCCATTTCCAAAGAAAGGAAAGCTTCTTTCAAAGCTTCCTTACTTTCTTGATATTCCTTTCTAAGTTCATCATCAGATAGAGCCATTCTTTGTTTTTCTTAGAGCAACCAAAATGTTTCAAAAGTTAAAACAATTCCTCCAAGTCCCAGAGACATCAATCAGTCCAAACAACACCCAAAGTTCTCACTTTCTCTTCCTGGGGTGGTATCAATAAAAGGAAAAAGAAAAAAAGCCCAATCTGTATTTTACAGCCTTGTTCCAATCAATTTCTAGTCTCAAGATCTTCAAGGCATCTCCTCCAGCAAAATCTTAATATATTTTCCTTTTGTCCTCTCCTTTCCCATTTATAACAGGAAGCCAAGTTTTTACCTTTTATAAAAAACAACAGGTTTCTCAATGGCCATTTGTTAATTCCATAGGGAAGGAGAGTAAACTTTCCTTTCAGCACCTCAATTTTGCCGCTTGAAATCCTCCTCTAGAAGCCAAGTATTTTTCAAAAAATCATAGTTCTCAGGATTAAATGCCTCTTAAAGTCCTGGATCAGCCAAGAAACTTTCTCTTGAAAACTTTCTCCCCTCTTCCTCCTGCCGGCTCACTCTTCCAGCTGCCGGCTTCTTTATGGCGGCCATTGCAGACCTCCGCTTGACCCCTTGGGAAAAGGGAGTTTTGCCAGCTGGGGAGGGGGTCTGCAACACCCCCAAACCCTTCACCAGCTCCCCCCTATCTTTGACTGCCTCTACGGGGCAGCCTTAGCCTCCAAACCTGTACAGATCGGAGGCACCAAAACGGCTAGCGTGGCAGGGATCGCACAGGATCGCGAAACCCTGCCGCTAGCAAAGCCGACAAACCGGAAACTCCTGGAATAGCCAAATTTTTACCAGCTTCTGGGAGCCCATGAGATTGGGAGACATCTTTGTTTCAGGGATCAAGCTGTTTTCAAGCACAGGTGGTTGAAGAATACTAATATGTATACACACACACACACACACACACACACACACACACATATATATGTTATAGGTGCTACGTCTACCTTATATGCATCTCTACCATTCCTCTCTATTGTAGTTGTTAGCTGTATTATTCCTCACTATTGTAGTTGTTCCCTGTATCACATTGCTACTTTAGGATTCATCTCTATTGATCCTGTGATGGATTTCTTGTTCTTGTTGTACTACTCACTCTCTCTAGTAAAATGGTTTCTGCAGAGTGATGGCCTGTATTGTGCTTTCTTACTCTACATGAAGCAATATAAGGATTGGGAAAAATAAAATATACCCATAGAGTAATGTAAATCTGGAGGAAAAAAGCTAGCTAACTAATTGCTGCCCCTCGTTTTTGATGATGACAGCTTCCATCAGCTTCCGAAAAACAGGAGGGTGCTCAAGGGCAATCAAAAGTGACCTATATGTTTTTGCCAAATGAGGTTATTTGCAGAGAGGAAAAGAAGCCCAGATACTTGTTCTTTTTTTCTGTGTAATAAAAAATGCAAAAGCAAAAATCCCCTTCCCCAAATGGTAGAATCTACATAACAGTTCTGGCATATCTCTGAAAATGCAAACATTGACAGTTTTGTGGGATTCTATCATTGCTACATAAGTTTCTTCCTCTGTTTACTAACTTTCCTTGCAATGCCATTGATGAAAATGCTCAGTTCTCTGCCTCAAATACTGGTTCATGGATATATAATAGTCCTGATCTCCCTACAAAGAACAAGCCCGCTAAAGTGCAAATACTCATTATGTTTGCCTTTTTTGAAGAGATATTCCACTGTAGTATTAGCCAGGGATGAAATAATATAATATCGGAATAGTGAAGATTCAGATATTCTCACAACAGATAGGAGGAATGCATTTTAATGCTCCTTTCTCAAGGTGGTAGTATTCTTTTCAATGCCCAATTCATGTTCTCAAATAATTATGTCAGCTATGGGTGGGGGGTCTAAATCAAAGGGATTTAGTTTATTACTCTAAGGTACCGAGTGGAGAACATAGGTGCAAAGCTGAGGATGTTGTCAATTATACACCCTTCTCTTTTTGATACTACCAATCACTTTATGTATAAATAAATGAATATTTGTAGCTCTTCGTCGTAATTTATTGAACACTTATTAGGAGAACACATGTTATTCCTGCCTACAAGTTATCTTGTTAACTTCGTTATAATATTACCAATGTACTTATTGTGTTATAATCATACTTTCATAGACTCCTAGAGTTAGGAGGGGACTAACTCTTGGACTGTGAAGTCCAACACCATGTTTAATTCAGTTTAAATCAACCTTTTGGTTTCTGCTTGAAACCATACACTCACTAATTCTTTGGTAATAAGTTCCACTTTCAAGTTGCTCTTTTAAGGGATCTGAATCTATATCAGAATCAAGACCACATTTGACTCTCTGGAAAGATGCCAAGGACCATGAGTATTGACCAAGGGGGAAAAAAAGCACAAAGCCAGAATAAAAAGAAATTGGTGACTTTGTTTCATTTACATATAAATACAATTAAAACTGAGTTAACTAAACAGAATAAATAAGTTTACTCTCCTTGTACAGTACTGTATATTTAATAACATTCTCTTTCTGTCACATGAAACAAAATTCATTAGAAACTTCTAGGGGACCTCTAGAGATCTCATTTAAAATGTTGAAAAGTTACATGGAGAGCAGGCTTGAAATTTTGCAGTTACTGCATAAGACTAACATATAGTACATCTTGCATATATTTTCCGATATACACTGGAGAAAAAAAGGCTTGTCTTTTGATATTTTGAAGAATCGTGATTGCCACCTTATGGCTGATTAATTCATAGTTGTCAAAGGGGTAGGGATATATTTGTTTCTTGGTTTTTGGTCACTGTATCAGTGTTCCATCCATATATATAGACATCCTGTGATATCCGGAACTTTAAATTACATTTAATGTATTTACTAAGCTTTCATAAGCCTCTGCTTATCGTCAGAATATTAAGCTACCATTACAGAGATCTTTCCTTTTATATATCATTAATCAATTTAGCCCTTGCACACATGATAGGCCCTCTCAACTGCCTCCCATTCGTAATTAGCTCTGTTGTTTTTGCTTCCGTCATGTTGCTCCAAGGAGGCTTATCTCTTGTTGTTGCTTTCTCCCAAGCCCAACCCAGCCTGGAATGCTTATCTCTAGGAAGTGATGTTAACATGCTAGCTATTGCAATTTGTTGCTTTGCTCGTGACCTTGTAGTTGGCCCGGCTCGTTCTTCATTATTCCTGTCTGCTATAACTTGAGGTAGCTCTGCTGAGCTCCTCTGTATTTGGACAGGCCTGGCTGTGCCTTCATAGGATGAGTCCACACGCCCAGGGATGGCGGGGGGAGGGGTGCCATTGGTCCCTGCTCCCCAATGGGAAGTGGTCTCTGCTCCTCCTGCAAGGTCTTTCCTGGTGTCTCAGTGCTTGGTAGGGCAGTGGTAGTTTGATATGCCTATTGATAGAATTGCTGTTGGAAAACCAGGCTTCTTTTAAAAGGCGTCTTCCTTTAGTTATATCATGGGGAATACGTACATACAAACATACATACATACATACATACATACATACATACATAGTGTTTCACATTTTGTGAGCATACAACAGAAGCCCCTGGTGATTAAAGCTATATTTCCTTGCACTACTATCTCATGTTTCAATATGATATTTCCAAAAGCACTGAGTATACACCATATTAAATGGCATCTGAATCATACTCCAGCAGCCAGTTAATTTTCCTGAGGCTCATGGGTAACTTGTTTTTTCCCATGGATCCTAGGCAGACCTCATAAACACATCAATGAAAAATGCCAAAAACTTACTGATTACTGCACAGCAATCCAAGGGAAAGGGGTGTTGAAATTCCAGAGTTGGAATGCCATAGAACTATACAGGTAGCCCTTGACTTACAACCACAACTGAGATAACAATTTATGTTGCTAAGCAAGGCAGTTGTTAGAATAGAATAGAATAGAATAGAATAGAATAGAATAGAATAGAATAGAATAGAATAGAATAGAATTCTTTTATTGGCCAAGTGTGATTGGACACACAAGGAATTTGTCTTGGTGTAAATGTTCTCAGTGTATATAAAAGAGTCAAGAGTCAAGAATCATAAGGTACAACACTTAATAATAGCCGTAGGGTACAATAAGCAATCAAATCATACTAGGAAACAGTCAATATAAATTGTACGGTTACAAGCCACAAAGTTACAGTCCTACAGTCACAAGTGGGAGGCGATGGGTGATAAGGAGTGATGAGAAAATTAATAGTAATAGCAGTGCAGACTTTGTAAATAGTTGGACAGTGTTGAGGGAATTATTTGTTTAGCAGAGTGATGGTGTTTGAGAAAAAACTGTCATAGTGTCTAGTTGTTCTGGTATGCAGTGCCCTATAGCGTTTTGAGGGAAGAAGTTGAAACAGTTTATGTCCAGGATGTAGTATACAGGTCCTCAATTGAAGGCAGGTTGGTAGTAATTGTTTTTTCTGTAGTCCTAATTACTCTCTGAAGTCTGTGTCTGTCTTGTTGGGTTGCAGAACCAAACCAGATAGTTAAGGAGGTGTAGACGACAGACTCAATATTTCCTCTGTAGAACTGGATCAGCAGCTCCTTGGGCAGTTTGAGCTTTCTGAGTTGCTGCAAAAAGAACATCCTTTGTTGTGCTTTTTTGATGACGTTTTTGATGTTAGGTATCTATTTTAGGTCTTGTGATATGATAGAACCTAGAAATTTGAAGGTCTCTACTGTTGATACTGTGTTCTCTAGTATTGTAGGAGGTGGTAGTATGGGAGAGTTTTTTCTAAAGTCTACCACCATTTCCATGGTTCTGTTAAGTGAGATATGCCTGTTTTTACAACCTACCTTGCCAAAGTTGTTAAATTGTAGTTCTTTAGTGAATCATGCAGTCATTAAGCAAATCTGGCTTCCCCCATTGACTTGCTGGAAAGTCAACAAATGTTGAAAAACATAACTCAAGGACACTACAATTGTTGAAAATATATGCCAGTTGGCAAGCAATCAGATTTTAATTACATGACCATAGGGATCCTACAATGTTCATAAGTGGAAGGAATGGTTGTAATCCACATTTTTCACTGCTGTTGTAACTTTGATCAGTGGTTGAATGAATGATTGTTAAGTCAAGGACCACTGTTGGTCCCTCTGCAGCATCTGAGTGGACAGCAGAAGTTAAGGTCTCTTAATTTTCTTTTCTTCTCTGCTTGTCCCACAACTGCTCAGGATTCTAAGATTGGTATTATTCATGTATGGAACAAAACTCCTGCATCATTCAATTGACAAAAGGAGAATGCACTTCTCAAATATTTATGAAAGAAGAAGAGAATGTTGGTAAAATTGTAATGGGTGGCACCATGTTCCATTCAATCATGCTGAAAAGGGAAGCTGATTTATAGCAGTCAGAAGGAGCACAGAAGTTTTATTAAAAAGAGGAAGCTTTGGTGAACTGTGGCTCACTTCATTAGATGCATCAGATGCACACTTCACAAAAGCTTCTGCCTTTAATAAAATATGCTAGCTTCTGCCTTCTGATAGACAGCTCTCCTTCTGCCACTTATTTATAGGAAAGGAATATCTGAACTCTTTAGCCTAGCATATCAAGAGTCTTCTAGTTTACCATGTTGGCTTCAACTGGACAAAAATGAGCTAGACTGAGTCCCAATTGATGCAGGTAAAATGGACCTATGAGTTAATGACTGCTGATCAGACTTAGAGAATATTTCATTCAAGTAATTAGCTATTGGAAACATACATTATAACTGGTCCTTTGTGAGACAACCCTTGACCTCCTTAGCCTTCCAAACATCTTGTGCGGCTTCAGGAAGGCCACACTACTCTTTGGGAAGGCTGCACACAGCCAGCAGCTGCTTCAGGGCCAGACCAGATGTGCCTTGTCAGCCGTGGGACAGCAAGGTTTGGCTGGAAGCAGTGAGGAGTAGTAGAAGGCACACTTAGTTCAGGAGAGTGCAGGGTTGCAGGGGTGGCAGAATGCAGAGTATTCAACCAAAAGAGCAGAGATGTGGAGGAGATAGGTGTACAGATGACATTGAAATTATCTTCTCCTTTGAAATAAATTTCAAAAATAAATTCTCTTTCATTAAACTCAATGAATGCTGACAGAAAAATGTGAGATGCTGTCTCTGCTCAGCATTACTTTTAATTTTACAGAAATACCTTTTTACTTCCTATTGATGTTCTATTTATGCTTTACTTCTTTATTTCACTATACAGGCTCTTTACGCCTCCAGAAGCAAATCAGACAAAGAAAACCTTTGTATGGATCAAGTATTTCAGAACCCATTCTCTTATTTATTGCTATTTAGTTGCATGCTTTAGACATACTTTTCATGAAATGTCACTCCATTATCTCAGACAGTATCTGCTTGCCTACTAACTTGTGAAGTTCTTCTTAAGTATAACTGAAGTAAGAAATTTTACTAGCTGCAAAATTTAACCTTCTCACTAGTTAGGCTAAACCAGACACAACAAATTAGAACACTTCTAGTTAGATAAGCCCACCTTCTAAACCCTGCATGTGTGTGTGTGTGTGCGTGTGTGTGTGTGTGTGTGTGTGTGTGTGTGTGTGTGTAGTACCCATGGAGTAATAAATGAGATTATGCTAATTTCTTTGTGCATTCTTCAAGGAATACTTAGAATATCCTCTAGGGAGCCCATCCTTTATTAATTTCAAAACCTGGTGATATCCAAACCTTTGAAAAACAATCCCAGATCAATCACAATGGACTTATTAAAAATCCAATAAAAGGATTGTAATCAGTCTGTGTCAAATGTACACACCACCCTTTTCTAATATATAAGTCCAATATCAATTTCAACACTCTCTAGAGAGATTAGACCTTGCTTCATGTCATCCAGGATGAATTGCTAAAATGTGCTACACATGGGAATGCCTTGGAAAAAGATCCCAAAACTTCAGTCGGTACAAAATGTGGCTCTTTTTTTACTAGGAGTAAGCCCTAGATGATCATATAATATGAGAGCTGCTTTGAACTTGATGAACCCGACTGAAAGTGTTGCTATTGAAATTGAAAACTCTAAAAGTCAGTCATACCACACTGCTCCAAGAATGAGTCCACCATTTTGTGACACACCCACCCACCACTTCCTGCAACCTTTCCATCATCAGCATCACATGTAAGGGCCTCTTTCTTCTTTATAAAATGATGTGGGCCCTTCACTTCCGTAACAGTAATTGTAACAATACCAGAGTTCATTTCACCAGGATTAACTGAATTCTATCTATATCTGTCTAGCTATCCATCTATCTATCAGTCCATCCATATATCCATCCATCTATCCATCTGTCTGTCCATATGTCTGTCTGTCTGTCTGTCTGTCTATCTATCATCTACCTATCTATATCTATCATTTATCTATCTGTCTGTCTATATCTGTCCTTCTTTACCTTTACATAGAATAACAGAGTTGGAAGGTACCTTGGAGGTCATCTAGTCCAACCCCCTGCTCGAGCAGGAGAGTCTATTCCAAATATTAGCCTCTACCTACCTGGTTGGAAACTCTTGGATACAGCAAAGAATGAAAGCAGGATATTAGAAAATGCAGCTTTCTGTGACCTTCATAGCCTAGGTAGGTAGAATTGGTATATCCCCAAACTGGACTATTTGAGGATGTTTGTGGGATTGAATTGAAGAAATGGACAGCAACATTCTGCAGTCTAGAAGTATGTGACATATTTGGGTATTGTGTACTCACTTAGCCATCCCTGGCTGTCAGCATCCTATATTATCTTCATACAAATCATCATTTTCTCATCACAAGATGAAAAAGAATTGGGATATTGTAACCCTGCAGGCTTTCTGTGCCAATGCCTCAGGTAAACGGTTGTTAGAAAAGATAAATCAGTATTGCCCTGCTTTACCAACACAGAAAACATTTCCCATATTTTTGTTCAACTTCATAGTGTCAAACTGGGAACTATGAAAAAGCTTTGTGCTTTAATTGCACAAAAACTGCCTGATGCCCATACAGTGCAGTCAAACAAAGATGCTACCCTTAAAAACTCAAGGTAACAATTTAACTCCTGCCTTTGAAATGATGTTTTTATAAAGTTATTTTCTACTAAGTGCTCACATTCAAGATGAAAAACTCCTTTTTCCCACCTTCTATTTGTCTTTGTCTGTTCAACTTTGCCACCCCAAGGCACATTGTTAACAAAGCTTGCAAAACGTTTAATTTCAGTAAAGAGTGGGGGGAAACAAACAGGCAGCTCATTTATATTAAGCAATATGTCCCCATCAGTGCTCTGTAGTATAAAACACAAGTTGTTAGATTTGACCTTCTAGTATCTAGTTAGTCATTCCTCTTCCCATTAAAAGTTTTTAAGTTTGATTCAGAAAATCTAGCTTTGTTAAGAAATCCTAAATAAAAGGCTCTGCTCATTTCCTCACCAGTGACTTATAGCATTTTTGAGGTTCATCCAGCCATTGTTGTGCCAAAATGACATTAAGGAAGACATGCTTTAAATCATTTCACTGATGTTATGGAGTCATTCTGAGCCAATGGTGAGGAAATAGCCTACAAGTGCTCATACAGCCATTCCCTTTTGTGCCAACTCATATGGTTTTCAGAGGGCAAGAAAAGGGGACATAAAATAGGATTGCCGAGAAATAAAAGTCAGGGATCAGCATGTTCAAGTGAGGCCAAGATACATTGAAGTTCAAACTGCTAAATAGAGATGCAATCTTCCTGACTCTGTTAAGAAATTATTGTGCATGTTTATCTGGCAGAAACTGTAGAATGGGAGATACATAATTAACAGTTGTAGTGGTAATTTAGAGCAGCCAGATGTTTTTAACGCCTAGAATTCTCAGCAATGATCAGGGTTGTCTTTTGAGGGGAGGAAACTGACTGGGTGATCAAAATCACACCCCTTTGGTCTGCATGTGATGCACATTAAGAAGAGATGGTTCTTCAGTCATCTGGTTTTGAATCCACCTCTGTAATGCTTTGTCCCTGTAATGACCAGGCTTTGGGGGAAAGCTTAGAAATTGAAGGCATCTGTACTATACCCAGGTTAGGTAAAGCTGGTTTATACTACCCTGGAATAAAATAGAGGTAAAGAAGATACTGGCTTAATAGTGATTTAGCATTAGAGCTAGTTTGAGAGCCAGTTGGATAAGGTGGTTAAGGCACTAGGCAGAAGGCTGTGGATTCTGGTCCTGCCTTAGGCATGAAACCGGATGGGCTATCTTAGGCCAATCCCTTTTGATAGCACTAGGAAGGAGGCAAGTGGAAATTGGTCCCAAGTTCTTGTCAAGGAAACAGTAGAAATTTGTTCAGACACTGATTTGAAGATATGCAAACTATAAATGATCTTATAACAATATCCTTAGATAGAAGAACAATATCCTACCACAGAAGTTTACCTGACAGGTCAAACACAGCATGGCGAAATGTGGCACTTCTTCTTCTTTTATTTCATACTGAGAAATACAGTCACATGATTAATTCTGGAAATGAAATGACTGTAGAGAATGGGTGTCAAACTTGATCACATCATAGGATGCATCATAACATATCATGATGTTTTTTGTCTTTGCTGAGCCAGGGTGGGCATGGCCTGCATATGATCACATCCAGCCTGCGGGCCATCATTTTAACAGGCCTGATGTAAAGGAATAGCTTTAAAGACCCTTAGAAATTATCCCATACCCTTTGGTCATCCTTTTCAGAGTTTAAAAACAATATTTGTGTTTTTGTTTTCATCTGCAAATGTAATGGATATGTTGGTACCTCTAAACTGTTTTGATTTTAGCAGGCTTCATATGACATTACATTGGCTGTCACTTGTCAGGTACAAAATAGTATATCATCTTATTTATTAAATGCTGTAATTTTTAAAAAAAAAGAATAGTTCCATCCCACAGCAAACATAGCAAATAAATATTTATGCCTGTCAGCCATCAAATGGTTTAATATGGTTTAATATGATAAACCCACATGATGTTATCTGCTGTCAGCCTCCATCTTAACCCATTTTCAGTCTCTCTGCAATCTGCTGCTTACAAAGACACAAAAGCTTTAAAATAGTTGTTTTCCCTTCTAAATGAGAAAAGTAGGGAACAAATCATCCCTGCCATTAAGAAACAAGGGAAGAGGAGCACAAAAAGAAGGGAAAAAATATCAGGGCCATAGAAGAGTTAAATAAAGCCTCACTTGCAAACCTTCTTGCCTGGAAAAAGAGATATAATTTGGTTCTTTGCTGTTACTCACTAGATTTTGATTCCTATACAGGACAAAGATAAGGTTTTTGGGGGGAGGAGGGAAATGGTTGTTTTAATTTTTGGTACTCCTACCACACAATGTTCTAGGACTTTGAGAAGTGCAAAATTTACCTGGTCTTACAAAATTTCAGCTACGTTGTCTGGAACAGCTAAATTTGTCACCAAGAATAAGGAATGGATAAATGATGGAATATTTATGAAAAGATGAATTCTTACAAGATTTCACATTACATTTGGTGGCTGACCCAAAACCAATGAATTATATGACCAAGCAGTTTCATGGAAATTATAAAGGGGAGAGAGGGAACTCTGTGGCACTCCACAAATGAAGGGCCATGGGCACAATTTCTCCCCATCAATACTGATTGAAAAAGAGAAAGAGTGCTCCCCTCCATCCCCAACCTTGAAGCCAGGCCAAAGTACATAATGTTCAATAGTACTGAGTACAGTATGCAGTAAGTATAGAGGGCAATTGAGATAAGAACGTCTTGTTCAACATATTTTGTTAGTGGTTACCTTTCATTCCCTCTGGTATGACTACGATTGTGTATGAAGAGGGGTGGGCTTAAAACTGATGCAATGTGGTCAGGCTTTTGCAGGCCCCAAAGCCTGGGTATAGATTAGAATAAGTGCTCCAGAGAAGAGATTACATCCTCAGTCATTGCAGTAGAATGCAGCCTCTGACAGTGTGGTCAAATATAGAAAATCCTGACTTAACGGTGATCATTTGAACTTACAATTGTGCTGAATGAATGGATTCATGATGAGAAGAGAAGAGTTGAAAGGGACCTTGGAAGGTCTTCTAGTCCAACTTCCTGCTCAGGCAGGAAACCCTGTACCATTTCAGACAAATGATAGTCCTTGAAGTTACAGCTATTACATCACCCTTGCAGTTACCTGATCAACATTTGAGCAATTGCTTGCCTGCTTGCATTTATGATTGCACGATGCACTTCACCTCTGTTGTGTATGCAATATAATTAATAAAGTGTGAGCTTGGAGTAAGTGCAGGATTCTGGCCCTGCACTTCTGATTGGCTGTTAAGCGGCCGGACCGGATTGGCCCGTTCCGGGGAATCTGATTGGCCCTTAAACAGAGAGTTCTTATTGGTTATAAAAGCTAGCGTTCCTAGCTTGTTAT
Source organism: Hydrophis major (assembly GCA_033807585.1). Classification (NCBI taxonomy): domain Eukaryota; kingdom Metazoa; phylum Chordata; class Lepidosauria; order Squamata; family Elapidae; genus Hydrophis; species Hydrophis major. Next base: position 150,095,243 of record CM066328.1, on the reverse strand, counting down.
TGGTTAAACGTTACAAGGTTTGCCTATATAAGGCGGGTTTTACTGATGTTAAATGAGCAAGTCACGATGTAAATAAAGAGCTGAAGTTCACTGTTCAGAAACTTGTCTCCATTCTTTCTCGCCCATGATCAAACTTAACACTGGCGACGAGGATGGGATGTGGAGACATCTGAACCAATGAAACTTCGAAGAACACTGAGCAAGTGACAGATGACGCCAACAACGGAACCATGTCTGGCGGCATCGTACCACCCGCTCCGTTCGATCCATCACAAGAAGACTGGGAGTCCTACATGGATCGTTTCCAAATGTTCCTAGAGACAAACAACTTAAAGGACGCCACAGCCGGGAAGAAACGGGGGGTGTTCCTGACGCATTGCGGTCCAACCATATTTAAGATGGCTAAGGCACTAGCCAAACCCTGAGAAATGAAGGCCATGGATTGGGACGACCTCGAACCTATCTTGCGAGACCACTACACCCCGACTGTGCCTACGCTCGTGAGACGCCATGAGTTTTATCAAAGAAGCCAGCGAAAGGGAGAGAGCGTAGCCGACTTCATAGCAGACCTCCGAAATTTGGGAGGCCTCTGCGGATTCACCGATCTAGAAGAAGCACTAAGAGATCGCATAGTTCTGGGATTAGATGCACCAGGCGTCCAAAGCAAGCTGATGGCGAAAGGCAACATCAGCCTTGCCAACGCCATTGCCGATGCTACCGCAGCGGAAGCAACCAAGAAGTCGGCTGCACAACTACACCGAAACCGCACTCCGGTACCACCACCGGCCAGCAAAATCTTACCTAGTTCAGAAGGGCAGCTCGTGGCAATGCACCATGAGGACCTCTCTTCGTCATCAGACAGCGATGAAGAAGGGGTCCATCGACTGCGGTCCAAACGGGACCCTCAGCCGAAGCCCTTACGCCCTTGCGCTGGCTGTGGAGCCAACCATGCCAGATCCGAATGCAGATTCCGCGACACACTCTGCCATGAGTGCGGGAAATGAGGCCACATCGGATGGGTCTGCCGCAGCTTGCCAGGACCCAGCCAGGTCTCAAAAGGGGCTCACTATCACCAATCGACAGGAAACCGTCCTGTAAGGCAAGAGCCAGTAAACCACTCCTACAGAAATCGAGCTTTGCAGAAAGAAGAGGCTCACCGTACTATCACCATCGGTCACGCGTCAACCTTGGACACTAAGAAAATCCGAGTCACAGTAGCCATCAAGAACCAGCCTTGCCACATGGAGGTCGACTTGGGATCGTCCCTCTCGATGGTGTCATGGAAGACACTCAAGCAACTCATCTCCACAATTCAACGCCAAGATCTCCGTTTCCAACGCCTCATCCTCAAGGACTACCAGGGGAATCGAATCCCCGTCGTCGGTTCCTGCCGAGTCCAAGTCTCTTTCAAGAAGCACACAGCATACTTACCTTTAACAGTCATCGATAGAGATAGGCCTAGCCTACTGGGCTTCCAATGGTTCGCGCCACTCGGCATTGAAGTGGCCGGCGTAAACTGAGTCGGTGGCTGTGACTGGGAAGAAGACTTTATCTCTGAGTTCAGGGACGTCTTCGCGGACAGCTTAGGCGAGTACAAGGGGACCCCAATCTCATTCAGCTTAGATCCAAAAATAGCTCCCATTCGCCTAAAGCCCCGTCGAGTTCCTTTTGCCTTAAAATTGAAAATCGATGAACAACTCGACAAATTGATAGCTCAGGGGGTGTTGAAGCCCATCGATCACTTCCCGTGGGAAACCCCTATTGTAACACCCATTAAGCCAGACGGGTCAATCCGAATTTGTGGGGACTACCGGACCACTTTGAACCATGCCCTGCAGCAGAACGCATATCCAGTTCCAGTGGTGCAGCACCTCCTCCATTCCCTGGGGGGTGGGAAAGTCTTTGCTAAATTAGATTTAGCTCAGGCATATCAGTAATTACTAGTAGATGAAAAAACGGCACAGGCCCAAACTATTGTGACGCACCGAGGTGCCTTTAAATGTACCCGGCTGCAATTCGGAGTAAGTGTAGCAATGGGGATTTTTCAGAGCCTTATGGAAAGGTTATTGCAAGGGATTAAGGGCGTGGTCCCCTATTTTGACGATGTATTAATTGCAGCCCCAACAAAAAAAATCTTACAGGACCGGTTAAAATTAGTCCTAAAAAAATTCCAAGAGGCCGGTCTTAAGGTTAAAAAAAACAAATGTAAATTGTGTACTGACAGTGTTGAGTTTTTAGGGTACCTGATTGATAGCCAGGGCATTCACCCGACTGAAAGTAAATTAAAAGCGATCAAAAACGCTCCCAGGCCAAGAAACAAGGCCGATCTCCAGGCATTCCTAGGCCTCATCAATTTTTATAATGTATTTTTACTGCACAAAGCAACTGTCGCTGAACCGTTACACCGATTGTTAGATAAAAAGCAATTTGGTTATGGGGTTACCGTGAAGAACAGGCATTCCGAAATGTTAAAAAACTGCTCACGTCTGACTTTGTACTCATGCAGTATAATGAGACTTTGCTGTTAATTATAACCTGTGATGCATCGCCTTTTGGGGTGGGCGCCATTTTGAGCCACATACTGCCTAAAGGGAACGAAGCCCCTGTTGCATATTTTTCAAAGACTCTGTCAAAAACGGAGCGGAACTATGGACAAATTGATAAAGAAGCCCTCGCAATTGTCTCAGCTGTGAAAAGATTTCACGAATACGTGTATGGTAGGGTTTTTACTATTGTGACTGACCACAAGCCTTTATTGGGGAAAATAGCCGGAGATAACCCAACTCCCTACATATTATCCCCTAGGATAATATCCCCTAGGATGACCCGATGGTCAGAATTCTTAGCTGCTTAAAACTATCGACTGCAATACCGCCTGGGGAAGGCCATTCCCCACGCTGAGGCATTGAGCCGAGCACCGCTTCCAGAGTCTCTTGACGATCCGGCACCAACGGTAACCATGTTGCAAATTGAAGCACTCAACTTGCCGCCACTGACTGCCCGAGATATCGCGAGAGAAACCAAATGCGACCACACCCTAGCACAAGTCCTAAGCTGGGTAGAACGGGATGGCCATTGGACCAGTTATCAGATGACTTAACACCATTCAAAACTCAACAGACTGAACTCTTCTCCCAGAAAGGCTGTGTCATTGGGGCGATAGAGTTGTTATTCCAGAAAGGCTCCAAAAAGCGCTGCTGAGAACTTTGCACGATGGCCACCCCGGCATCGTGTGAATGAAAGCCCTTGCATGAAGCTCCGCATGGTGGCCGGGCATTGACAAGCAAATCGAACAGTGGGTTAAAGCTTGTCCCAAATGCCAAGAAGTCAGCAACACCCCACCAAAAGCCATGCCCACTGAATGGGAGACACCACATGGACCCTGGTCCCGAATTCACCTGGACTTCGCAGGGCCAACCAAGGGCCACACCTTCCTGCTTACCATCGATACCTACTCCAATTGGCTCGAGATTCATCGCATGACGACTACGACCTCCGAGGCGTTCATCAAGAGTCTAAACAGACTCTTTGCAACCCACGGATTACCAGACATCCTGGTATCTGATAACGGCCCACAATTTACTGCACTAGCATTCGAGCAGTACCTCGCTGACCGCAGCATCCGCCATGCGCTCACCTCACCTGCGCACCCTGAGACCAATGGCCGAGCAGAACACATGGTTCAATTTGTGAAGAAAACCTTGCAAAAGGTAGACTACGACAACATTGACGACAAGGTCAACCAAATCCTCTTCTTGCAACATATCACTCCACATAGCGTCACCAACAAAACCCCGCTAAACTGCTAATGGGACGAAAGCTCCGCTCCCACCTTGACTGGTTGCACCCTGCATATGAACCAGAGAAACCACTAGGATCCAGCAGCCGCTGTCGCACCTTCCAGGTAGGAGACCTGGTTTATGCAAAAAACCTATCGGGCGACCCATTGTGGGTGGAAGCGACAGTAGTACGTGTAACCGGCCCTAGATCCTACCTCATGCAATGCCTTGACGATAAACTTTGGAAACGGCATATCGACCAATTACGGTCGTGGCTTGCAGCGGCCAGTTCGCAACTCCCCTATGACCAAACTGAGGGGGGGAGGTATGGAAGAAGATGAAGCCCTAGGAAACCCGTTCGAAGGAAACGACGATTTAAGAGAAACTCAAGAAGCGGAGCTGGAGGGAGAAACGGTTGCACCTCAGGGAATCGCGGAAAACATGGACAACGACGTAGAAGTGAACTCTGAACAAGAAACAGCCCCACTGCCAGACAACGATCTACCTCAGCGGGATTGCAACCAACCAATACAATGAAAATCAAAGAGACTGAAACGACAACCGTCCTATTTAAGGGACTATATAACTGTGCCCTGAACTAAGGAACCAGGGGGAAGGGGTGTTGTGTATGCAATATAATTAATAAAGTGTGAGCTTGGAGTAAGTGCAGGGTTCTGGCCCTGCACTTCTGATTGACTGTTAAGCGGCCGGGCCGGATTGGCCCGTTCCGGGGAATCCAATTTGCCCTTAAACAGAGAGTTCTTATTGGTTATAAAAGCTAGCATTCCTAGCTTGTTATTGGTTAAACGTTACAAGGTTTGCCTATATAAGGCGGGTTTTACTGATGTTAAATGAGCAAGTCACCATGTAAATAAAGAGCTGAAGTTCACCGTTCAGAAACTTGTCTCCATTCTTTCTCACCCATGCTCAAACTTAACAACCTCCCTGCACTTACCTGTTTTACAGCCTTGCCCTCTTCCATCACTGCCAATCCTGATGCCCTTCCCTTCATCATCCCTGCTGCCCCCAATTGACCTTTGCTGTCCTTCTGTTGATGAGGCATACTTAACCTAGTCCTTTGTGAGACAACTCTTGACCTCCTTAGGCCTTCCAAACATCTTGTGCAGCTCCAGGAAGGGCACACCACTCTTTGGGAAGGCTGCACACAGCCAGCAGCTGCTTCACAAAGGGCCAGACCAGATGTGCCTTGTCAGCCATGGGACAGCAAGGTTCGGCTGGAAGCAGTGAGGAGTAGTAGAAGGCACACTTAGTTTAGGAGAGTGCAGGGTTGCAGGGGTGGCAGAATGCAGAGTATTCAACCAAAGAGCAGAGATGTGGAGGAGATAGGTGTACAGATGACATTGAAGCAGAGGTGAATACAGCAGGGAAGAAGAAGCATTGCCCAACACTGGTCCTATCTAACTGTCATAACTGTCACTACCAGAACTGCCATCACTAAGTGATGTGGTCACATGATGTTTCACTTAGGAACCACTTTACTGATCCCAATTACTGTTGTTAAACGAGGACTACCTATACTGCTTCTATTTGAATCACCACGCAAAACATATCATACAATAATTTTCCCAATGCTTAGGATGTATCCAGCTTTGGATCATCCCTAGATTTGACAAGCATTCTTTTTACTTCTTCACCCATGTCATTAATAAAAAATGTTGGCAATATCTGGTTAGGAACAAGGCAGACCACTTAATGCAACATTCTGGTTTGACAAAGAACCACTACCCCTGATTTAAAGTATATTTTAAATCTAACTCAGTGATACTTCAGTAAATGAATAGTCTTACTGTCAGAGAAAAGGAAGAGAGATGACAACAACTCTGTTTTCAGTTCAACAATCTCCAATCTCCAACTGCCATACAATATTTTCTATGCTGGGAAATAAAAAGTTAATACTGGTTCTTTTGACAAGATAGGTATTCCCAATTGTAGCACAACACCAGGGTAGGTTTACAGAGATTTATCATGCAGAAAGAACTCTATGATGATATACACAAAGTTTCAAAGCTGCTAATCATATTTTTGTCAGATATCCCGTAACAATTTCACATTAGCTTTAAAACCACTGACTTTCAGGTTCCAGATACTTGAAGCAGGGCCAATCAAATGACAAATAATAATGTCATATATATAATGAATATCCATACCCACAGAAAACACTGGAAAAATTCTTGAACGATTTAATTTAAGAGAATTGATGTGAATGTATTTACTTAAAATAATGGGTGGGGGGAGGGAGTGGTTCCTAGTTTGCTTAATTGTTCTTTTTTGCTTTCTGTTTTTGCAGACTTTCTATCTACAGGCAAGGCAATAATCTGAGGCATCCATGGAATATAATTTATCCCCCAGAGCAGTCAATTCTCTTAGAAAAAAAACCCAACTATTCAGCATTTGGCCCAGAAAATAGGGCTATTTTGTGGGGTATGTAAATATCATTGTTGAGGATAAGAGAGCATCAAATTACATGATATTCTCATTTTCACTGTAGTACAAATTGAAGGATAGGAGATTTACAGTGCAATTGTGCATTTGATTTGTACCTAAGGTAAGTGGATGTATTCATAGAATTGCTTCCCAGAACATTTGTTTGATGCCATCTCTTCTCTATTGGCAAAATGCCTGATCGCCTCTTCTAACCCTAACCCTTCACCCAGGTTTTCTAATCTTATAAATGACTGAACAAACAATATGTTTTTTTCCATTACCTTCCCTTTCTTTCATTGTTCTTTTACTGTTACCACTTCTATGACAAAATAAAACTAGAATTCCTCTGAACCTGGTCGTGTCATGCAGGTGGATGCAACAATGAAGTTTCAGTCATTGACATTCCTTTTGAAAGCAGGTCCAAACTTTGGCAGTGCTCTTTTACCTCAGCTGTCTTTGGATGTTATGCCTATCATTGCAATTGTATCCATTTTTGAATCAGTGGAACCTGGCACAGTTATATATTATTGTATTTCAGCCTAGGATTATCCTTGAAGAAAATTGAGTGGTGCGGTGGCCTAGAGGTAGAGCTCTTACCTCACAAGAGGCTGTGAGTTCGATCCAAGGTAGAGACAGATATTTCTCCTCTGGGCACAATGAGAATTTATCTGCTGAATCAAATTCCACTTTCGTGATAAGAAGAGCACCTGGCCAGTAAAGACTCTGCTCCATTAGATTGCCCAGATTCCACCCTGCAAGAGATTATGGGGTCATTAAAAGGAGATGATGATTATCCTTGAAGAAAATTCAGAAACTTCATCTAGTAGAAAATTTAGCAAAAAAGCTGTTAAACAGTACCCATGATTTGGGCAATATTGAATATTTGTCCTGGTTTACAGATATAATTATAATTAGATATAATTCAAGGTTTGGAGTGGACTTTAAAAGCTCTGAACCATTTAAGGTGTACATTTATCAATGTCTCTATCATGTCTGGAAACTACGTTCTTTTAAAAATGCTTCCCTGACTTTTCAGAAGCTTTTGCTGCACATACAAGAGAGAGAACTTTCCCCTGAATTATTCTAAAATTATGGTATATCCTCCTTTAAAGATGACACTTGCTGTCCTTTTAAGAAAAAGAGTTAAAGAACAACTTACTACAACTTTTTGAGCCATGGTATGATGGTTTATGTATGCTTATTAGATTATATTTCAAACATGCTATTTACCTTAAGGCTGAAAAAAGATGTGATGGATTTAGATGAAATGTGAAACCATACTTTACTCTTAAAGAGAATGAGGATAGGTGAAAATCTGTATTCAAAACATTTTGCTTATCTTCGTCCAAAGCAAGGGAAAGTCCACAACAGTTTATTTAATGACTTGCAACTTATAATTATCAATTCTGATATGGACAATTGTGGTTAGTAACAATCCTGATCCAAACTGTTGCTTATCAAATTTAGGTCTACCCATAGTTTTTTACTGGGCTTGAATTAAAACCATCCAACATACCAGGTCAGATGGTATACATATCAACATATCAAGCTCAAGAAATGCTACAGCTCTATTTTCCTTCCGCTTATACCAAAGATAGCTCAAATGGGATAGTCCTAAAGTTCTTATCACTTCTTGACTTTCTGGGCTAAGCTGATATTTCCATCAGAAGTAACAATCTCTGCATTTTTCCTCAGATTTGTATCCATATTCCTCCTTATATGATAGACAAATTTTAAGTGGACCATTGAATCTTTTTGACAGATATATAAACAGGACAGTCCTTATATGTGTTGAGTTGGGGCTGATTATGTGTTGGGGCTAGAGCAGAAGTCTCCAAACTTGGCAACTTTGAGACTTGTGGACTTCAACTTCCAGAATTCTCCAGCCAACATAGCTGGTTTGGGGACCCCTGGGCGAGAATAAAACTTTCCCTCTTCTCCATTTGAATGGTTCTTGGAGCCACATCAAGGATGAATTTGTTATGAACTAATAAAAATGCTTAAATAAAGTTTTAACAAACCTTAAAGAAAAAGCAGGGTTCTAATCCTGCACTTCTGATTGGCCAATAATGGCGATATCGGATTGGTCCATTCTGGGGAATCTGATTGGCTGTTAATGAGCCACTCTCATTGGTTCAAGGGTTTAACACTTCCATGTTTCTCATTGGTTAATAGGTCAGCAGCCTGCCCTATAAAAGGGCTGCTGCTGCCCTAGGGTTTTTGCTTTGTTCAGAATGATTAATAAAGAGTTGAAGTTCACCGTTCACTGCCTCGTCTTCGTTCCTTGCGCCCATGCGCAGAACATAACACTGGCAATGAGGATGGGATGCAGAGACATCAGAGCTGACTGAACACTACAGAGCACCAAACAGAGCACGTGGCTGTAGGCATATCGACAATGGAAAACATGTCTGGCGGCGCCATACCACCCGCTCCATTTGACCCGGCACAAGACTGGGACTCGTATATAGACCGGTTCCAGATGTTTCTGGAGACCAACAACTTGAAGGATGCCACTACGGGGGAAAAGCGAGCAGTGTTCCTGACCCATTGTGGGCCTGCCGTCTTTAAGATGGCCAAGGCACTAGCGAAAATGGCTGAGGTGAAAACCATGGACTGGGACATCCTCACGCCCCTTCTACGGGCCCACTATGCACCCGCCGTACCAACACTTGTCCGAAGACATGAATTTTACCAAAGGGACCAGCAGAAAGGAGAGAGCATTGCAGATTTCATCGCGGATCTCCGGAACCTGGGAGGCCTCTGTGGGTTTACAGACCTCGAAGAAGTTCTGAGAGACCGAATAATTCTGGGATTAGATGACCACACTACGCAGAGCAAGATCATGGCCAAAGGGGACATCAAGCTTGCTGATGTCATCAAGGACCCTACTGCAGCAGAAGCAACCAGGAAGTCGGCTGCCCGAATGCACCGCACCAATGCACTGCTCCGTCAACTCACCAGTGATACCTCACCTTGCCTAGAGAGGCACACAACAGCCACCCACCACGAGGACCTCGAATTGCGATCAGAAAGTGATGAGGAAGAGGTCAACCGGCTCCGGTCTGAACGTGACCAATGCCATCAGCGGAATCAAAGACTACCGCACCAATGCGCGGGTTGTGGGGCAAACCACCCGTGTCAGACTGCAAATTTCTTGACGCGCTCTGCCATTTTTGTGGGAAAAGAGGCCACATTGGGAAGGTCTGTAGAAACAAGCAAGGATCCAGCCCATTTCAGAGGGGAAACAACTATCGCCAGACTACAGGAAATCGCCCTGTGAGTCAGGAACATTTGAACCACCAATGGAACAACCACTCCTACAGAAATAAAACACCGGCCATTTCAACGAGACGAGAAGAGGCACACCAAACCATTACAATCGGTCACACCTCATCGCTAGATGCAAAGAAGATCCGAGTGAAGGTCGCCATCGAAAACCAGCCTTGCGTGATGGAAGTCGATTCAGGATCGTCCCTCTCGATGGTTTCCTGGAAGACTCTTAAACAATTAATCCCTGCCGTCCGGCGTCAAGACCTCAGAGCCCAGATAATCATACTCAAAGATTATCAGGGGAACCGAATTCCGGTCGTTGGATCCAGCCAAGTCCAAGTATCATTCAAAAATCATACTGCGTCATTACCACTGACCGTCGTCGACTGTGACCGGCCTAGCTTGTTAGGCCTTCAATGGTTTGCCCCACTCGGGATTGAGGTAGCCGGCATTCACCAAACCAGAAGCGACGACTGGGAGGAGGCCATCATCCAGGAATTCCAGGACGTCTTTGCAGACAAACTAGGTGAGTACAAGGGGACCCCAATATCATTTAACCTTAACCCTGAAGTAGCCCCCATCCTCCTTAACCCTCGTCGGGTACCTTTTGCCAAAAACCAAAAATTGATGAGCAGCTCGATAAATTAATAGTTCAGGATGTTTTAGAACCAACTGACCATACTCGTTGGGAAACCCCAATTGTAACACCCATCAAACCGGATGGATCATTAAGGATTTGTGGGGACTACCGGGCTATCCTTAATCACGCCCTTCAACAAAACGCTTACCCGATGCCGGTGGTACAACACCTTCTCCATTCCCTGGGGGGTGGAAAAGTCTTCGCTAAATTGAATTTAGCACAGGCCTATCAACAACTGCCTGTAGATAATAAAACTGCAGAGGCACAGACAATCGTTACGCACCGAGGTGCCTTTAAGTGCAACCGACTCCAATTTGGAGTGAATGTAGCCTCAGGGATTTTTCAAAGTCTGATGGAGAGACTCTTGCAAGGGATCAAGGGGGTCGTGCCATACTTTGATGACGTTGCTGCCCTGAATAGAGAAATACTAGAAAAGCGGCTTAAAATGGTTCTCCAGAAATTTAAAGACTCTGGCCTTAAGGTTAAAAAAAATAAATGTCAACTGTGTACACACAAAGTAGAGTTCCTGGGGTACCAAACCGATAAACAAGGCATCCATCCCACTAATAGCAAACTAAGGGCAATCAAAAACATCCCAAGACCCAGAAATAGAACCGATCTCCAAGCTTTCCTGAGGCTCATTAACTTTTACAACATCTTCTTGCCCCAGAAAGTGACCGTAGCTGTGCCCCTACATAGACTTCTTGACAAAAAGGCAACCTGGGTCTGGGGACACCGCGAGGAGCACGCATTACAACAAGTGAAAAACTTACTAACCTCAGATGCTGTTTTAATGCAGTATAACAAGACTCTGCCTTTAACAATTACATGTGATGCGTCACTGTTTGGAGTAGGAGCCATTTTGAGTCATGTGTTACCAAATGGTAGTGAGGCCCCTATTGCCTATTTTTCAAGGACCTTGTCAAAGGCTGAACGTAATTACAACCAGATCGACAAAGAAGCTCTTGCTGTTGTATCTGCTGTGAAACGGTTTTATGAATATGTGTATGGACGAGTTTTTATTATTGTTACCAACCACAAACCTTTGCTAGGGATTATAGCGGGAGACAAGTCAACCCCCTATATATTGTCACCTAGAATGACTCGCTGGTCGGAATTGTTAGCTGCGTACAACTATAAATTACAACACTGCCTGGGGAAAGCCATTCCCCACGCTGATGCATTGAGCCGTGCCACAATTCTGGAAACCGCCGATGACCCAGCTCCAATCCTTATGACACTCCAGATTGAAATGCTACATTTCTGGCTAACAGCCAGAGACATTGCAATCGAAACAAAACGAGATCCTGTCTTGGCGCGAGTTCTTAGCTGGGTTGAATGAGGATGGCCAATAGAACAAACCTCTGATGACTTCACCCCTTTCAGAAACCAGCAAACAGAACTTTTTTCACAAAAAGGCTGCATCCTATGGGGAGATAGAGTCATCACTCGGTTACAACGAGTAGTATTGAAAACATTGCATGATGGTCACCCTGGCATTGTGCGTATGAAAGCGCTCGCACGAATCTATGCGTGGTGGCCGGGCATTGACAAACAGGACATACGTTCCTCTTGACAATGGATGCCTATTCCGACTGGCTCGAGAACCACGAAATTAAGAATACTACAACCAAGTCCATCATCCGAAAATTGAATAGGCTATTTGCAACGCACGGGCTGCCAGATGTTCTGGTCTCTGACAACAGACCCCAGTTCACCGCCCTGGCGTTTGAACAAAACTTAGCGAACTGGGGTATCCGCCATGCGCTAACTTCGCCAGTGCACCCTGCGGCTAATGGCAGGGTCGAGCGCATGGTACAATTTGTTAAAAAAACTCTCCACAAGATGGACTATGGGGACATTGATGACAAAATAAACAGAATACTCCTACTCCAACACATCACTCCGCACAGCATCACCAACAAGACCCCAGCTGAACTGTTGATGGGACGCAAGCTCCGTTCCCACCTCGACCGGCTTCACCCATCCTACGAGCCAGAGAAACCCTGTGGATCTAGCGGAAAATGCCGCGAGTTCAAGGTAGGCGACTTAGTTTTCGCCAAAAACTTCTCCGGCGAACCATTATGGGTCGAAGCAACCATAATTCAAACCACCGGGCCCAGATCATACCGTGTGCAAACCTGCAACGGAAAAATATGGAAACGCTATATAGATCAGCTTCGCTCGAGGCTACAACCCAGTTCCCGTGACTCCTGTGACTCCCAAACTGAAGGGGGAGGGGATGTCGAAGAAACCAAATTCGAGATGGTGGAAAGCAGAAGCGAAGGAAGTCATCAATCCGGTGCGATAAATGAAGAAGAATCAAGGAGGGGAGTGTCCTCGCCACAGAGGAATACCTCAACGGAGGCTAGCCCGCAAAGATTGGAGGACAACAACGACAGAATTAGCGGCACCGAGTCGTCCAGTGAGAATGCAGAACCACCTGTACCAGATATGTCCAAAAACATCCCACTGAAACCGGACTACAGACAGGAACTGGTGGGACAGCGCAAATCTAATAGACAGTTAAAACAACCTACATATCTTAGGGATTACGTCACCGCATCCCTCAAATGGAACCCGGGGGGAAGGGGTGTTATGAACTAATAAATATGCTTAAATAAAGTTTTATCAAAGCTTAAAGAAAAAGTAGGGTTCTAATCCTGCACTTCTGATTGGCCGATAATAGCGATATCGGACTGGTCCATTCTGGGGAATCTGATTGGCTGTTAACGAGCCACTCTCATTGGTTCAAGGGTTTAACACTTCCATGTTTCTCATTGGTTAATAGGTCAGCAGCCTGCCCTATAAAAGGGCTGCTGCTGTCCTAGGGTTTTCGCTCTGTTCACAATGATTAATAAAGAGTTGAAGTTCACTGTTCACTGCCTCGTCTCCGTTCCTTGTGCCCATGCGCAGAACATAACAGAATTAATCACCCAACTTCTTGGAAACTACACAGTTTATCTGTGGCTTCTTAATATAATCAATCAACTAGGTGCTTTGTAATGCTTTTCTTATATTTCTTACATTAGCAACTTGAGATCCTAAGTCACTACCAACCCACACAAAATCTGATTAGATTACATTTTAGAATGGAGAACTAGCAGTGGGGTTCCTGGTTCATCCCAATAATCTGAGTGACTTCTTTCTCTCTCACCTGTGTACGTCTTCTTCTTTAAAAAGTTTTGGGATTACAATATCACATTTCAAGCCCATCTTCCCTTCTTATTTGGTCCTCTGCCCCACTTTTCCATTTATAGAGTGATCTTTGTTTTATTTCTAAACTCCATTTTCCTCTATGTCTCCTGGCATTTATGTGATTAGATACCTATTTCCTACCTCAGTGTACCATGATTTTCTGGTATCCCATTACATATCAGAGAAAATAAGAGGGTCAAAATAGGTCAGGAGTCCTTGGTAATTTTGGCAAAATATATCAAAACAAAGCAAGAATCAATGTTGCTTATATGGCATTTTTCATTCTACTTATCAACTATAAAAAACCACCCTTTTTAATGTTAATTTTTTAACAGAAGTTTGTCACTATTCAATTTCCTATTTAGAATCATAAACTTTGATGGAAATGATCATCCTAGTCTGAAACAGGCACTAAGCAAACAGGGGGGGAAATCTTGCCTTTGCTGACTTTTAATCATTCCTAGCTACATAAAACATGTTCAACACCTTGTAACCTGTGGCAAGCATTCAAGCTTACATACTGCTGGCTGTAACAAAACAGTGCAATTATTTTCAGCCTCACAGATGTATCTTCTCCAATGGCATTAGTTTTGCTTGAATAGTTGCCCAGCTGCATGCGCTTAAAGGCCTTGTGCTGAAAAGAGCTTTTCACTTTTCGCAGATTATGTTTTCCTGATCTCTTTTATGAGGTTGCAACCCACAAACTTGTTGAATCAACCCAATTCCCATGCTGAGGTGGAAGCCTTTATTTCTGCTCTCACAGGAGCCTTAGATGTAGAAAAATAGTAAATGATCTTCTGAATCAAAGTGATAAGCTGTGAATAAGGAAGATACATTGCATCAGAAATGTGTATATCCAAGCAAGGAAGATGTTTAATAAACCCAGGCAGCTCAAATGAACAAACTGACCATGTCTTCTAATGTCTTCTAACCACAAAAAAATCCACAGACCTGTCATCTTACAGAACAGGGGTGTCATACTCACATCATCACAGTGGTGTCATGTGATGTATCGGGACTTCTCCCCCCAATTTGCTAAACTGGGAGAGGACATGGCCAGCATGTGATGCATCCAGCCTGTGGGCCAGGAGTTTGGCAACCCTGTTATAAAATTAGGATTTATTTATTTTTGTTGGGAGGAGGAAGGAAGGGGATAAAAGAGCAGAGTTTTCTTTCCCCAGTATTAAACTTCAAATATAAGCTTCAGATCCAAGTTTTATCTCCTTTTGTTCTATGTAATTTCTGATCCCAGCTGGACTCAACACATTGTACAGTTCAGTTGGTACATGCTAAACATTTCAGTCGAAGGTCAGTCACAATGTGAACACTGTTCTTTTAAAAAAACAACAGCAACACACATTTGTCTTCTTGTAGTGATAAGTACAGCTTCCTAATATGAAATTTGAATATGGATAGCAAATTTCTTTTCCACAGATCTCATAATCAGGTCATCATCAAAATAGGATCCAACATCTGTGGTTCCAATAAATAGAGATGCCAAGAAGTGTTGAAAATTTTCAGGGACCATTGACATGTCCAACTCATGACACTTAACTCACTCTCCATCGGTGATTATTTGGATATCTACTGTAGCATTATGTACAGCCAGTTTCTAATTTGCTTGGAAGGAATAAGTGCAATGACATCTTACAAGAATTGAGATGTCTTTTTCCCATTGTACCTATAAGATACACTATATGTAGAAAGGGTTCTTAGCTAGCTTAGACAATTTTTATTCTTATTTTTACTTTTAAACATTTCTTAGTGGCTTTCAGCTATTTACTGCTTTCAGCTATATTCTGCTTTGCTGCAGAATAATTTTTTCTCAATTATTCCATTTGATTTGAGGACATAATGTTAAATTTGTTTGCCATCCACTTTTCCCATCAACTCTTTTAGCTTATTGTGTGAGATAAAGTGTTCATTTTTCTTTCCAAACTGTGTTATGCTACATTTGATTGTCATGTTGACCTGTTCATCACAGCTGGAACCCATATACAGGGCTCTATGGGGAGGCTGCAATTGCATTTAGTTAAATCAAATATCCATCCCAAATTAACTTCAGAGCTTAAGAGCCCAAATAAATTAAAAATCAGTATTTGGGTCATGCTGTCCATTGGAGGAAGGGAATATACTTTCCTGCATGCATAGAATTAGACAATTTAAAAACAGAAACCAACATTCTTCATTCAAATGCAAGTTCTGACAGAATGGAACAGGCCAGTTGTAATCAACTTTAAACATGTGCTTAGAGTGCCTCTAGAAATGACAACATTATAGAATAACAATGTAATGGTTCTAATTCTATGGGCCAGGCACTTCTTCCCTAGGAAATTTTAAGATTTAAGAAAACCCTTATGTCCATGCAAATAAGCCCAAAATGTGTTATATTGATTTCACAGAGATTCCCATTTGAACCTTTTGGAAGAATCTAACAAATGGTGGTTATTTTCGATTGCAAAAATGAACAAACAAATAGAACAAACACAAAACTCTATAGAGTTTTTATTCTTGTTTTCTATTTGGTTTGGTTGAATTTGGTATCTTATGTTACAAGATAAAATACAAAAAAAGAAAAAAGAAAGGGATTAGGTTTACCTGATCTGAAATTGTATTTTTATTGGTATTCATTTATTTATCAAATTTATATGTCCACCCATCTCACAAAAAGTGTCTCTGTGCAGGGTATAATACATTTACGTTTTGTCTGGATGACCGAATGACTATTGTTAAGAAATGGAAGACTCTTAGGGCTAGAAAAACATGACCCAAGATTTGCATGGCATAGATGCTTTTGGTAGACAGTCAAGGTTAATGTAGGTTTCAAAATTCATTATGTTCACATGCCATGCCATGAGTGTGGAATATGAAATAGATACAATCCAGGCTATGTGAAAGCATAATAACTTTATTAAAATTTAAAACTAAAAAAGTGATACAACAAAAACATTTTATGGATGAGAAATAAATGGTTAACATATTGTGAGATATTAGAATTTTATCCAGGAGAAAATAAAATAAAATCAAGAGAATAAATGAAGACAAAGGCACATAATTTTCAGTAGTTTTCTTACAGTTAACAGAAAGTTTCAAAGTAGATAAAAGTATTATATAAAATGATTGGTATCTTATGCAAATAGCATAGATTTAATGTAATTATGCAATACCTTTATGTAAAATATCACATCTGGCACTGAAAAGACAGAAGCGACATTAACAAAATGCTAAAATTAAAATTAAAAATCTTCAACTTATTTTACTTATCTTTTTTTACATTTTTTTCAATCTTCTTTTTTGTAGATTAACTCTTTCCTTCCCATTTTTTATCGAATTTGTTTACTATGCATGCATTTTGTTACAGTAATACCTTATTTCTGTAACTAGCTTTAGCCATAAAAGTAGTTGAGATTTAGATTTTTTTCCATTGAATTTAGAATTCTGAATGCTAAAAAAATCATTACAAAATTAGATGTCAATATGCTGTTCTAATATCTCCTAGCAAAAAGCATCCAGAAATTGATAAATAGGTGGTAAAGTCAATGACATAAAAATAACTATACCTCTGCGTTAAAAATAGAATTGCATTTAAAGCTAATAGTGGTAAAATAGCCTATAGTAACAAAATCAATTAAGTGAAGCAAAGCCACAAACGAAGATGAAAGGATAATATCTGTATAATTACAAGATGAATCACGAAGTTTAATAGGAGTGTAATAATATGTCCATTTCATTTCATATTTTCATTTCAAAGTTTGCTCTAAATTCAGATCCCCAAATTTTATAAATATTAGAGATAAGAGGTCAAACTAATCTGATGTATTAATTTTTTTAATTTAATTCCACTCCTGGATGCAAACAGTTGACCCAATACTATATTCTTAAATTATACTGTCATGAAATTACTTACATAACAGAATAACAACATTGCAAAGGACCTCAGAGGTCTTCTAGTCCAACTCCTTGCTCAGGCAAAGAACCCTATACCATTGCAGACAAATGGTTGTCCAATCTCTTCTTTAAAACTTCCAGTGTTGGAACGCTCACAACCTCTGATATTACTTAAGTTACTTGTTATTTATGAGCTGTGTTTCACTTTTCTAACTGAATCATGGATGTGTTAGCATGTTAAATCCAGGAATACTGAAGTCAGGAATAGGATATTAATTTTAATTTGGGGTTCAATTAATATTTTCTAGATAGCTAGATCACAGAAGTTCCTCTTCCTGATGTCAGCATGGGGACAGTCATACGGCAATCTAGAGAAGACTTAAAGCAGAGGCAGGGTTGCTCTCAGAACTTCTCTCTGACTTTACTGTTTATTCTCTCTTGGCTATGACCAATAGAATCTGGTAAAAACAAGATTCCATGTTACTTCAAAACTGTTGCAAAATGCTATCCTGCTCAGATTTCACAGACAAGTTTGTTTCTCTATTAAACCAGATATGAAATTCTGCTTGCTCATTTTACATTTTCAATTTGCGTAGATCTCACATTGCTGCAGTAAATTGATTTTATGGATCTGCCACGAATAGGTTTACATATGTGATATAATTGTAAAGAGTAGGAATTATGTCAGTTGAGATAAATGAATTAACTATACTAGGAGAACATAGCTAAGTATATTCACTTAATAGCAGGGACACAGATAATGTTTTGTGGAATCCTGAGTTAAGCTACTTCAGCCAAAATCTTTTAGGCAAGTTTCAAGCAATAATGTGCCAATAAGCAGAATATGAACCTTTCTAAAACTTCAAAGACTTTGGAAAGTTGCATAAAAACTGAGAATGTAAATGAACAATGACATCAATAAAAAGAAGAAAGGAACAAAACACACTACTTGGCATTCAGTTTTTATAAACAGAATATGTCAATGTGAGAAGAGATGAATTAATGACAGGTATATCATCAAGTCCTTTCTGGCAGAGAAATGGAATGCTATAATTTGATGGTGCTGTTCTGTGCTTTGTTGAAATTACTGAAGTGAACTCAACAATATTAAAAACAGTTGTTCTTGATTTGGGGCAGTCTATTTTTGGATTACTCTTTCTGCCTTTTCTGAACCAATTTTGATGGCATCTGGTGCAAAATTTTCGACCTCTCTCCTTTAAAAACATGGCAAATTTCCCGCAGTGTTTGTGGTTTCTATAGAAATTATCTGCAAAATAATAATTGGTGCAGGACAAACGAACTCTCCTCTTAATAGTGCAATTTAAAAATTCTCCTTGTATGGTTTTCTTTGTACAAAACCCATCTATGTTTATTTTGTACATCTGGTAGATTTACTCCCACAGAATGAGAAACAGGCCTGAAAATAAATTATTCTGATTAAAAGAAAAAAAAAATCATGTAAAAACACATTTCTTCGAAATTTAGAAAGGCTTGCAACCTTCCTGTTAAAAGTAAAAAATAATGCTTGATTGTTTGTGAGCTTCTTATGCTATTAAGTGAGAGACATGGATTAAGAATCCAGTTAAATTCTAATGCTTCTGATTTGTTCTGCATTGTAGCAAGATTTGTCAATCATTGAATCAGATCTGAGGTATATTTAAAATAAGTGTATATATTCCAATGTTTTTTCAAACTGCAGGGTTTGTTAGTTTGTTTATTAATTTGCTTTGAGATTAGCTACCGTGATGGAAAAACATTGAATAAAGTAGCATTGGTACCTGTTTCTTAAATACCAAACATTATTGTAAAGGCAAAGCTGGTAATAAAATGTGTGATCATTTTCAAGACTAGCATTTTTAGCAACTTATGATAAAAGAGCCTTGCTTGGCTGAGAGAAAAGATAAACTTCAGTTCATGATCAAATTTCTGTGAAAATCCTTCCACAGAGATGTTTCCCATCACTTCATTTTACTTCAGGATCTATCTTTTATTTCACTGATTGTGGTTGCTAAATTGAGCAGCCACAAATTTTCAAAGCGTATCTTTGAAAAGGTTTATACTATCTTTTCATAGATTTCAGGTTGGATGTTCCTGGGTGCCTCAATGAAAAACAAAATAGAGTCCTCCTAGAAATATTAATATCTATAAAATCCATTAGCCTTTTTTCTTTTAATGCAAATTTCTACAACAGTGGAAAATACTGGCAACCCAAGTAACAGGAAATCCTGAAATTTCTGAAGTATAAAAAATGTGTCACCCAAGTACATGTGAATTCTCACGAACACAAACATGATGATTTGATTGATTACAACATAACGTGGACTTGTGAAACTTTAATCAGTTCAGTTACTTCTGTATTTATAAGCAAGAATTTATTGTTAATATCTTTGTATTGTGAATGAATAAATGTTAAATAAAGTTATCTTGAGCTTGAAGTCAAGTGCAGGGTTCTGGCCCTGCACTTCTGATTAGCTGTTAATGGCAAGATCGGATTGGTCTATTCAGGAGCATCTGATTGGCCATTAACAGGCCATTCTCATTGGTTAACGAAGCTAGCGCTCCCGGATTGCTATTGGTTGAATAGTTAATAAGTTGCCTATATAAGTAAGGCTATAGCAGCCCTCCATTTGAGCTGTCACACTATGTAAATAAAGAGTTTGAAGTTCACTGTTTCTACCGGCTCGTCTCCATTGTTCGCACCCAAGCTCCAGACCTAACACTGGTGACAAGGATGGGATTGGATGACATCAGAGCCAACTAAAACAACGACGAAGACAACCAAGCACGTGGCTGAAACGCACATCGGTGGAACCATGTCCGGTGGCGTAGTACGACCCGCTCCATTTGACCCAGCTCAAGAGGACTGGGAGTCCTACATGGACCGTTTCCAAATGTTTTTGGAAACGAATAATCTGAAGGATGCCACAACCGGGAAGAAATGGGCGGTATTCCTAATGCACTGCGGGCCGACGGTATTCAAAATGGCCAAGGCGTTAGCGAAACCGGCTGAAGTGAAGGCCATGGATTGGGAAATCCTCGAACTGCTACTAAGGGCCCACTATGCACTGACCATTCCAACACTCGTAAGACGGCATGAATTCTATCAAAGAAACCAGCGGAAAGGAGAAAGCATTGCCGATTTCGTTGCAGACCTCAGACACTTGGGAGGCCTCTGCGATTTCGCCGATCTAGAGGAGGCCTCGAGAGACCAAGTAGTTCTAGGGTTAGACGCTCTAAACGTGCAGAGCAAAATATGGCTAAGGGTGACATTAGCCTTGCCAATGCCATCGCTGAGGCTATGGCAGCGGAGGCGACCAAGAAGTCGGCTGCCCAACTACGCCGGAATCGCGCTCCAGCACACCAACCAGCCGGCGAACTTTCACCTAAGTCGGAAGGACAGCTTTCGAAGGCCCACCATGAGGACCTCTCTTCATCATCAGACAGCGATGAAGAAGAGGTCCATCGCCTGCGGTCCGATCGGGACCGTTACCCGAAATCCCAGCAACCGTGCGCTGGCTGCAGGGCCAACCATTACCATTCTGATTGCAAATTCTGCGACGTGCTCTGCCATGAGTGCGGGAAATGAGGCCATATCGGACGGGTCTGCAGAAGTCTCCTCAGACCCAGCCAAACCTCGAAGGGTACCAATCTTTGCCAATCGACAGGAAACCGTCCTGTAAGGCGATAACCAGCAAACCACTCCTATAGAAACCGACCTGTGAACCGTCTAACGAGATGAGAAGAGGCTCACCAAACACTCACTATCGGCCATGCCTCTTCACTGGATGCCAAGAAAATTCGAGTTAAAGTGGACATCGAAAATCAGCCTTGGAAGTTGACTTGGGATCGTCTCTTTCAATGGTCTCCTGGAAGACCCTCAAGCAACTCATCCCCACTATCCGGCGCCAAGACCTTCAATTCCAATGGCTCATGTTAAAGGACTACCAGGGGAACCGGAATCCAGTCATAGGATCCAGTTGAGTCTGGGTCGCATTCAACAACCGCACAACGTACTTACCCCTGACGGTGATTGACAAGGACCGGCCTAGCCTGTTAGGCCTGCAATGGTTCGCACCACTCGGCATTGAGGTGGCAGGCATTAACCGAATTGGCAGCAGTGACTGGGAGGAAGACCTCGCCCACGAGTTCAAGGACGTCTTCGCGGAAAAGCTAGGCGAGTACAAGGGGACTCCAATATCCTTTAGCCTTAATCCAAAAATAGCTCCCATCCGTCTTAAGCCTCGTCGAGTTCCGTTCGCACTAAAGCCGAAAATCGATGAACAGCTTGATAAGTTGACAGCCCAGGGAGTTTTAAAGCCAACCGATCACTCCCCATGGGAAACCCCAATCGTGACACCAATTAAGCCGGACGGCTCCATTAGAATTTGTGGGGACTACTGAGCCACCCTAAACCACGCCCTGCAACAAAATCCATATCCGGTGCCGGTGGTGCAACACCTCCTCCATTCCCTGGGGGGCGGAAAAGTCTTCGCTAAACTAGACTTAGCTCAGGCTTATCAGCAACTGCCGGTTGACGAAAAAACGGCACAGGCACAGACTATCGTAACACACCGAGGTGCCTTTAAGTGTACACGGCTCCAATTCAGAGTCAGTGTAGCCCCGCGGATCTTTCAGAGCCTAATGGAGAGACTCTTGCAGGGGATCAAAGGCGTTGTCCCCTACTTTGACTGTGTGCTCATTGCTGCCCCCACTCCAAAAATTTTACTGGAGTGTTTAAGACTGGTTTTACAAAAATTCCAAGAAGCAGGCCTGAAGGTGAAGAAAAATAAGTGCAAGCTGTGTTGAATTCTTGGGGTACTTGATTGACAGTCAGGGTATTCACCCTAACGATAGCAAATTGAGAGCAATAAAAAAAACGCTCCCAGACCCCGGAACAAGACCGACCTCCAGGTGTTTTTAGGCCTCATCAATTTCTATAACGTATTCTTGCCGCACAAGGCGACGGTTGCTGAACCTTTACATCGCCTACTAGACAAAAAAACAATTTGGGTATGGGGTCACAGAGAAGAGCAGGCGTTCTGTAATGTAAAAAAACTACTGACTTCTGATGCTGTACTAATGCAGTACAATGAGACTTTACCGTTGAATATCTCATGTGATGCATCGCCTTTTGGAGTGGGCGCCATTTTGAGCCATGTATTACCTAATGGTAGCGAAGCCCCTGTTGCTTATTTTTCAAAAACGCTCTCGAAAACCGAGCGAAATTATAGCCAGATCGATAAAGAAGCCCTGGCAATTGTATCGGGTGTTAAAAGATTCCATGAGTACGTGTATGGCTGGGCTTTTACTATGGTAACTGACCACAAACCGTTGTTGGGGATAATCGCTGGGGATAAGCCAACTCCCTACATACTTTCTCCCAGGATGACCTGCTGGTCAGAATTCTTGGCTGCCTACAATTATCAGCTACAATATCGCCCCGGTAAAGCCATTCCCCACGCCAACGCGTTGAGCCGTGCACCGCTCCCAGAAACCATCAACCATCCCGCACCAACGATGACAATGTTGCAGATTGAGACACATCATACGCCGCCATTAACTGCCCGTTTTATCACGAGAGAAACAAAACATGACCCCATCTTAACACAAGTCCTCACATGGGTGGAACGTGGATGGCCATTGGATCAAGTACCAGACGACTTTGCTCCATTCAAAAGTCGTCAAACAGAGTTGTTCTCGCAAAAGTGCTGTATCATCTGGGGCGATAGAGTTGTTATCCCAGAATGACTCCAACAGGCATTGCTAAGAACCTTGCACAATGGCCACCCTGGCATCGTGCGTATGAAAGGCCTCACACGTAGCTATGCGTGGTGGCCAGGCATAGACAGACAAATCGAATCATGGGTTAAAACTTGCCAGAGATGCCAAGAAGTAAGCAACGCTCCACCAAAGGCAACCCCAACTGAATGGGAGACGCCGCAGGGACCCTGGTCCCGTATCCATCTAGATTTTGCTGGGCCGACCAAAGGCCACACATTCTTGTTAACCGTTGATGCCTACTCGAATTGGCTTGAGATTCACCGAATGAGGAACACGACTACCGAAATGGTCATCAAAAGACTGGAAAGACTGTTTGCCACCCACGGATTACCAGACGTTCTGGTATCTGACAACGGGACCCAATTTACCGCGCTGTCTTTTGAACAGTACCTGGCTGACCGCAGTATCCGACATGTGCTCACTTCGCCTGTGCATCCTGTGGCCAACAGTAGGGCTGAGTGCATGGTACAACTTGTCAAGAGAACGCTACAAAAAATAGACTACGAGAACATCGATGAGAAAATCAACCGAATCCTTTTTCTACAGCACATCACACCTCACAGTGTCACCAACAAAACTCCCGCCAAGCTGCTAATGGGACGAAAG
This sequence comes from Hydrophis major, assembly GCA_033807585.1. Classification (NCBI taxonomy): domain Eukaryota; kingdom Metazoa; phylum Chordata; class Lepidosauria; order Squamata; family Elapidae; genus Hydrophis; species Hydrophis major. The sequence goes on along the minus strand of CM066328.1, from coordinate 150,071,633 downwards.
CTCCGCTCCCACCTCGACCGGTTACACCCAGCCTACAAACTGGAAAAACCACTCGGATCCAGCGGCCGATGCCGTACCTTCCAGGTAAGCGATTTAGTATTCGCTAAAAACTTATCGGGGGATCCGCTGTGGGTAGAAGTGACCGTAATCTGTGTAACCAGCCCAAGATCATATCTTGTACAGTGCCCTGACAATAGACTTTGGAAGCGCCATATAGATCAACTACGATCGCGGCTGCACTTCCGAACTCCCGTATAACCAAACTGGGGGCGGGGGGGAGATACAGAGGAAGACGAATTTCAACTAGAGGAAAATCTTTTCAAAGGGAACGATAGCGGAACTGAAACGCAGGAACAGGAACCAGGGATGGGAGTGAGTTCACCTCAGGGAGTTACCGAAGATATTGGTGACGACGGAAATGCGAACTCTGAACCAGAGGCACCCCTGTCACTAAACAATGATCTACCTCAACAAGAGTGCAGCCAAATGCCAGGCACACAGCGAAAATCAAAAAGACTAATTAAACAACCGTCCTACCTCAAGGACTATGTGACCGCGCCCCGTAAGCAGAAGCCGGGGGAAAGGGGTGTTGTGAATGAATAAATGTTAAATAAAGTTATCTTGAGCTTGAAGTCAAGTGCAGGGTTCTGGCCCTGCACTTCTGATTGGCTGTTAATGGCAAGATCAGATTGGTCCATTCAGGAGCATCTGATTGGCCATTAACTGGCCATTCTCATTGGTTAACGGAGCTAGCGCTCCCAGATTGCTATTGGTTGAATAATTAATAAGTTGTCTATATAAGGAAGGCTATAGCAGCCCTCCATTTGAGCTGTCACACCATGTAAATAAAGAGTTTGAAGTTCACTGTTTCTACCGGCTCGTCTCCATTATTCGCACCCATGCTCCAGACCTAACACTTTGGATCTGTTCCAACATAATTTTTAGACACCCTCTCCAAACTGCTTACACAGTTTTGAATTTTTGTTGCATTTACTCTTTGGCTGATTAGTCAAAATAAATATTTGAAGCATTTCTGGAACTGTAATACCAGGTTCACTGTTCCAATATACATAATTGTTGTTCCATATATAAATCCCATCCCTCTATTTCAGCTGCCTTTGGATAGCCCTTGCCACATATCTCTATTTCTTGTCATCTACAGACTTAATTAATGTGCTGTTTACTTCCTTTCTCAGACAATTAATAATGCTGTTAAATAAAATCAAGCTGAAAGAGTTCTCTTTATGTATGGCGATAGACAACTTGTCTTGGTCCTGACGCATCGTCCATTATCTTCTGCCTTCATTTAAACACCTTTAGCCAGTTCTCAATCAATGTGACAGCTTTCTCACTAGAACCAAATGCCAATTGATTTTAATTCAAAGCAAAGCAAGAGTATGAAGTTTAAAGAAAGCCATGTCCTCACATTTAACTTTCATCTTATTATGTTTTTCAGATAAGAAAAGATGCAGTTACAAACGGTGCATGATCTTGAAGTGACTTACAGCTATTATAAGTTTTATAATTTATAGAAATTTCAGTACATTGCAGTTCATCATTTTGCTAAATGGTGGTTTCACTACAATTCTTCAATTTTTTTTTCCAAATGTAAATTTTTGTGATGGAATGTGTACCTAAAGGGGAGGGTTTGGCCAACTCAGAGCTTTCCCAGAAAGAGGCCGGGATTAAGAGATTGCACATCCCCAAACTGGCTGAGAATGGGCGAAGAGATTCAGGGTAGCCACACTCTAGAATCTGTCAGGACATATCTAGTAGCTTAGAAAGTTATAGTGTCAGGCGCAAGCATGCAGATCCACACATGGAAGCTTTGAGTCAGCTATTTTATTGTGTTCTACCTATATTAAAGGAATTTCAACATATTGTTTACCTTCCCTTGGGAAGCTTAGAAGAATCAGGCTTGTGCCTCTTGCAGCTATGCAGGGACTTAACGCTAGTTCCCTGCCTTGACCCCTGCTCCGTGCCTGGCTGGGAGTTTTCAACATACAGTTCTAGTTTGGCAAGATTTTGTCTATTAGATACAAGAAAATAAAGGATTGGATTCAGTAGGATCTCACTGTTTTATTTCTGGCCTTGGGCTTAACAATTCCTTCAATTAAATCACAGTTGTTTTTTTCAGTTGGGTAACCACATATCACTAAGGTATTTTACTAGACTTATCAAAATATTTTTGCTTTGCTAAAAAAAGTTGTGACAATACTAGTAGTCTTTGCTTCCTGACTACTCTCACTCAGTGATCATTTGAAGTTACAACAGTGCTGAAAAATGAGACTTACAAACTAGTCCTTGAAATTACATCATTGCAACATCCCTGTGGTCATGTGATTGCAATTTGCATCATCACAAAATCTCCAGAACCGTAAAGCCTACAAACTTTAAATTTGGCACGTATGTTCCTCTTGGCTTCTAGGTGCTCACTAAGAAAGGATTTTTCTAAATGACCAGAGCATTAGTATTTTCTATATTATTATTAACATGCTCTGATGATAAGGTGTTCTACTCCCCCTCCCCACCTGAAAAAAAATCTGTTCCAAATGCAAAACACAAGCAGAAGAAAGGAGTTTCAGTTTTAATTTCACAGCACCAAGCAGCTTTAGTATAGAACAGTTGAGCTAAGCCAAATCAAGGCTCCTTACTGTCTCCTTCTTGCTCACACAGCAAATACTGTTTCAGTTTCCAAACAGCCCTCAACTCTCTCACACACTGACAGAATGTTAGCCAGATAAAAACCGATGGGAGCTGGTAGGCAGAGGCAGATTTTTCCCCCTTATTTTCCTCCCTCAAAACTAAGCCTGACCACATAGTTTCATAGCTAAGCACAGGTCTTGAGCATATTTGTCATGAAAGTGATTGCCTGCAAAGGCTTTTGGATTGGGGATGAAAGACGAAAGTGGAAGTAGTATGCTCCGTCCCATATTTGGGTAGACCAGGTTGCCCTGATAGACCAGTCTCACTAGAAAAAAACCACTTTTGCAATTTGGTTTGACTTGATATGAATCTGATTCCAAAAATGTTATACTAGCAGCATTTTTTTAAACCATAACTAAAACAATCCCTTTTGTAATCACATTGAACACCTTTTCTAGTTGGTGTCACACAGAAGGACCTTCCCTGGAAAACTTACACTGTTGGCAAGTTAGTAGAGGCATTGTGGTTTCCTTAGGATCATATTCTGAACTAAAGAATTATTAAACTGATCATCTTGATATATAGTCATTGTTGCTCTCAGTTGCTGAGAGCCTTTCCTCTGAGAGCCTTTCCTCTATCCATCCTAATCAACTAGAATTTAAATCTAACTACATGGTAAACTTTGAAGATATATTTAATCCTAGTAAGAGTGCTTGGTGGCATTTTTCATAGACTGGGCCATTAACTGATCTAGTTGCATACCTAATAGTCAGCTGTCATCCTAAATGATACCCCATTTTAAGCTTACTGATGTGTTATTCATATCTACAATGATACCATGATAATGCATGGCATCTACACTCCTCTTCAGTGCTGAAAGGAACTCGTTGAAGAGTAGTTTGCAAAAATTGTTAAATTCACAAACAGCTGTTTGTATATAATAGCTCAGCATAGGATACTTGCACAACTATGTATTCTGATCACAACTTTGAGCATGTTTGGATTTAACTGTCAACAATGCTGCAAAACATACTTTAATATAAGTAGCCTTCATTATCTGAGGATTTGCATATCTGCAGTAGGGAAGGATGTACTAAGCCAAACTCATTATGTAGGGACTATTAATCAACAATTTTTACACTCCAGCAAGTCACAAAGATTCTATCTTCTCCATGACAGAATGGAAATAAAGTAAATAAATGGCATCCTGTTCCCAATTCACTATAATCCTGAATTTGTGTGAGAGAGAAATGTATTTCTTGTATTCCCACAGAAACTCGTTTTAGAACATTACTCTCCAAGGCAAGGTTATTTCATTCAGTTTCCAATGTGACATTTTTCAGGTATATGATTAATTAATAAAAATGAATGATTGTTATGCTTTTTAAAACAATGACAACAATAAGCAAACAAAATGCACAATCAAATGGCCTTATTGCATATTTCAGAAGAGAAATTAAAACATAAATTTATCTTACATGGCATGATCCCCAATTTTAAGCTATGTATGAATGCCTAAATCCCTACTTCTGCCCAAGCTCATTAACTAGGTTATGCTGTTAACAAACTGTATTCAATTAAATATGTAATCTGTCAAAGCACACGGTAATTCAAGCCATCTTGTTTCAAATTTGGGTTATTTCCTGAAATTAATAACTGGGAAGGAAACTGATGGCTGTTTGTAATCCCCACAGAACATTCAACATCCAGTGGTTTAGATCTAAAACTGAAGAGAAAGGGAATGCAGGAGTAACAATAAGGGTTTTTTTCCCCCCTCCTGGAGTCATTTTTAATTACACAAATAGAATTTTAGTGAGAATTTATGTTTGATGCCGGTTGACTTGCTTGAAATGTATCACAATGTTAATAGAGTTTTCTAAATGGGATAATAATGGAAGAAGACTGAGAAAACCATCATAATTTTGAAACTCTTTTGTGTATCTGATTATGTTCTGAGACATGTTTATACACACACATACATACAAATATGTGGGCAATGGATATATACAAATGGGCAATGGACCACTTATGTTTTATTTGTGGAATGGTTGGCTCCATTCCTGATATCTCAAGAAGAAAGAAAGAAAGAAAACCTGCTGTCAAATTAATTAGTTGGAATACTCAGTGAAATAGAAAAAGAATTTTCCAAATTCTCATCAAATTATGTGCAAGTGTCCTAACACTATTATAGCTAAGTGATTTACACTTTTAACACTTTAACTTCCAAGGACAGTAGTATGAACACGAGATAAGATATATTAATCAGAAAACTCCCAGGTTATGAGGGCAGTTCACAAATACTACGGAAGAGGTTGTTCTAAGCTCTCAACCCAAAAACCAGGTCAACCAACATCTTTTCAATTGTTCTGCTGGTATTACAGCTAAGCAAATCAGCACTAGTTTGAAACAAAGTAAAAGTTTTTATCTTCCAACCCAGAAAAAAGGGCTTTTAACAGATAAGAGTATCCTAAAGAGTAGGGTAATTATTCTCAAGGAATTTTTCTTTGTAGCCTACCATTTCTTGTGCTGTTCTTCACCCTCTTGGTTCAGAAGCAAGACCTCAGTTTTAAAGATTCTCTTTACTATAAAGGGAAGTGTGCCCCTTTGAAACAAGTGGTGAGAGCTATTGCTGTGCAAATCCTTTAAAAGAGATTCTTTAAAACTCAATGGGGTACAAATATATTGCCTTTCTTTGAATCATTAAAGTAACCAGGGTTGTTGTTTTTTTGCCATGCTTTTGTGGTGTCTTTGGAAATTGCTCTCCTCTGTCTCCACTTTGTGATATGGTTTTGTATACAAAAGCATGTAGAGATAGTAGGGAACAACTTAGAAAATCACTATATGGGCTTGGAAAAACACACAATTCAACTATTTGAAAAGAGGTGTTTTAAAAAGCATCTCTTTAAAAGAGTTTGCACAGGTCTAGCAGAAACAGTATAAATATTTGCCACCATGCAGCTTGTTTTAGCTTGCATATGCTTCTATGTGTTGCCTGAATAGTTTTTCAATAAAACTGCTGCGGTCTATCATAGGTCAGTTGTTGGGTGGGAAATAACTTTTTGATGTAAAGAAAGAAGATTGAGAATCACAGAACGTGGCTCATAATTAGGCAAACTGCAAGTGTAAACCACTGTGCCAAAATGCTTAAACATAATTTTACTAGTACTGAGTAGAGGTGGCATTCAGCAGGTTCTGACCAGTTCTGGAGAACTGGTGGCGGAAATTTTGAGTAGTTTGGAGAACTGGAAAATACCACCTCTGACTGGATATTTTGCAGTATCCTTCCCCTGCCATGCCCACCAAGCCACACCCCCAGAACTGGTAGCAAAAAAATATTGAAACCCACCACTGGTACTGAGTGAAATCGATATGCAGGTTTAATAATGGAGCCAAGTTGTTGTTTCTTATAACTTGGGAGGCAAAATTTCTCACCTAGGCAGATCAGTTTTCTAGCCTAGGCAGAATGTTGGGTGCTCCAGATAATGAAATAGCCATTCATATGGCTATACATCTCTCTTCCATGTTGATACTGTAGTTTGTTCAAAAACTGATGTCCTAGGAAACACATTACATCAGGATTGGGAATGTTTTCCCACCAAGACTCAACTCATTGGGATAGGGTGTAAGGACCCACAATAACTTATTTATTTATTTTTCTCTAAACACCATAAGAGTTATCTCTTTAAGAATCTTGAAAAAGAAATAGGCATTCGTTTTGTTTTGTTTCCCTAAGAAAGTAAATTTAAGCAAAGAATGATGTTCCTTTCCAATCAATGTTATTGAGCTCTAGAGCTGTTTCAGCTATCCATTCCCCATCTTTAAATTGGTCTTAGAAATCCCTTTGTTTTCCTGTTTACTAAAGATACTGTAAGATCTTTTATGGTTTTATTACATATGATGCTGCTGTCTCCATTTTAATTTTTTTTCAATGATTATCAGTAGAAGTAATTTTCATACTTGGGGTATTATGATTTTATTTAAAAAAGTAAATTTGTTTCACTATTATCCTTATAAATAAAATGAATCACATTAGGGTTGGGCAAGAAGTAAATACCATCTAGGAATCCATGAAGATGGCCTTGAACAGAATATTCAGAATCCATTATAGAAACTGTTAAGTCCTGGGCATGGGCGTAAAAACGGAGACAAGACATCGGACTGTGACTTCAACTCTTTATTAAAAAAGAAAGACTGGAGCGGAAAACCTGGGCAGCAGTAGCTCTTTTATAGAGCTTGCTGCCGTTAAACAACCAATGAACTGAGTCTATCGCTTTCACAAGCGTCCAATCAGGGGCTTCCGTTAACAGCCAATCAGACTGGCCAAGCCTGACCAATCAAGATTTGCTATTCATGGGCGAATAAGAATTGCAGGATTACAAGCCTGTTGTAAGATGAAGCTGTTTCGGTTGTATCACTGCGATGGTTTAATCCATAACACCCCTCCCCCCTTGGTTCCGTCTGAGGGGTGGGATGACATATTCACGCAGATAGGCAGGCCGCTTCACCTGTCTGCTCAACCTGCGCTGTTCCACCGGGTTTCGTTCTGGTTCTGGTTCTGGCTCTGGTGGGCTGTTCGCTGGGCTGGACAGTGAAGACTGTAGTTCATTGTTGCCCTCGTCAGCGCTGTCTTCTGGGTTCCCTGGATCCACCTCCGTCACAGTGTTGTCACATGGCGAGGCCACTCCCCGGTCTGGTTCTCCCTCGGATGGTGAGTATCCCCTGGGCTGTTGGGTTTCGATTTCTTCTTCGTCTTCCTCCATGTTCTTTCCCCCCCCAGCTGGAGGTTTCAGCGCTAATCGGGAACGGAGTTGGTCTATGTGGCGTTTCCACATCTTACCGTCTGCCATCTGTAGACGATATGATCGGGGTCCGGTAAGTTGCGTTATGGTAGCGGGGACCCACAATGGGTCGCCCGAGAAGTTATTTGCAAACACGAGGTCACCTTCCTGGAATGCCCGACACTTACTGCTGGATCCCAGGGGCTGTTCTGGCATGTAGTTTGGGTGGAGTTGATCAAGATGCGAGCGAAGTTTCCAGCCCATCAGGAGTTCTGCTGGGGTTTTGTTCATGGTGCTGTTTGGGGTTATGTGTTGAATAAAAAGCATTCAGTTTATTTTGTCGTCAATGTCGCCGTGGTCCATTTTATGCAGGATCTGTTTTACAAATTGAACCATTCACTCAGCCCTACCATTGGCTGCAGGGTGAGCTGGCGATGTTAAAGCATGGCGGATGCCCCATCAGCCAGGTATTGTTCAAATGGCAGAGCAGTGAATTGGGGGCCATTATCTGAGATGAGGATATCAGGAAGTCCGTGGGTAGCGAATAGTTTATTCAGTTTTTTAGTGACTGCATCTGTGGTGGTGCTTTCCATTTTTTGGACTTCAAGCCAGTTTGAATAGGCATCCACCATTAAGAGGAAAGTGTGTCCTCTTGTGGGTCCCGCAAAATCGATGTGGATATGGGACCATGGACCTCGAAGCGTTTCCCACTGAGTTGGGGGAGTCTTTGGAGGAACGGGGCGAGTCTCCTGGCATTTACTGCATTTTGCTACCCAAGTTTCTATTTGTCTATCTAAACCAGGCCACCATGCGTAACTCCTGGCCAATGCCTTCATCCGCACGATGCCAGGATGTCCCTCATGCAGTATTTTCAATACCCTATATTGTAGCTTTTCCGGGACTATGATTCTGTCTCCCCATACTATGCAACCCTTCTGGGAGAACAGTTCTGTTTGACGATTTTTAAATGGTTTAAACGTGTCATCAGGTTCACTGATCGGCCAACCGCATTCTACCCAGCTGAGGACTCGTGCCAAAATAGGGTCCTTTTTTATCTCTAAAGCTATGTCTTGAGAAGTTAATGGTGGCGATTTGAGAGTTTCTATTTGTAGTACGGTTATGGTTGGAGCTGGGTCCTCTATAATGTTTGGTAGTGGCGAGCGGCTCAAAGTATCAGTGTGGGGAATGGTTTTCCCTGGGCGATGTTGCAAACGGTAATCGTAGGCGGCTAAAAATTCTGACCAACGTGTCATTCTTGGTGATAATATATGGGGAGTTTGTTTGTTTCCCGCCAAGATCCCAAGTAACGGATTGTGGTCTATAATTATGGTAAAGGGTCTCCCATATACATATTCATGGAAACATTTAATTGCGGATACAATAGTGAGGGCCTCTTTATCAAGTTGACTATAGTTCCGTTCGGTTTTAGACAAAGTTCTCGAAAAGAATGCAATGGATGCCTCATTTCTATTTGGGAGGGTGTGGCTTAGGATAGCTTCTACTCCAAATGGTGAGGCATCACAGGTGACCGTCAAAGGGAGAGTTTTGTTGTACTGCATTAATATGGCATCGGAGGTCAAAAGGTCTTTTATCCCTTTGAACGCTATCTCTTCACGCCGTGCCTAAACCCAAGGAGCCTTTTTATTGAGAAGTCTATGTAGGGGTTCGGCTACGGTTGCCTTCTGGGGCAAGAAAATGTTATAAAAGTTAATGAGTCCCAGGAAGGCTTGAAGGTCTGTCTTATTCCTAAGTCTCGGGGCTTTTTTGATTGCGGTTAGTTTTTTTCGGTGGGGTGGATTCCCTGTCTGTCGCGAAGGTATCCTAGGAGCTCCACTCTTTCCGTACAAAGTTGACATTTGTCTTGTTTTACCTTAAGACCCGCGTCTTTGAATTTCTGCAGGACTTTTCTGATCTGTTGTACTAATATTTCTTTAGTGGGGGCAGCTATTAGGACGTCGTCAAAATAAGGCACGACGCCTTTTATGCCTTGTAATAGTCTCTCCATTAAACTTTGGAAACTGCCTGGCGCCACGCTTACTCCGAATTGGAGTCTATTGCACTTAAAAACGCTTCTATGTGTAACTATTGTCTGGGCTTCTGCAGTTGCTGCGTCCACAGGGAGTTGCTGGTACGCCTGAGCTAAGTCCAGTTTCGCAAATATTTTTCCTCCACCCAGGGAGTGAAGAAGGTGTTGAACCACCGGTACTGGATAAGCGCTCTGTTGAAGAGCATGATTTAGGGTGGCCCGATAGTCCCCGCAAATTCTTAGTGAACCATCTGGCTTCATGGGCGTTACTATTGGGGTTTCCCAATGGGCGTGGTCAATTGGTTCCAACACGTCCTGGGCTATCAGTTTATCTAGCTGCTCGTCAATTTTAGGTTTTAAGGCAAAACTTACTCGACGGAGTTTAAGCCGAATGGGAGCTACATCAGGGCTGAGATTAAACGATATAGGGGTCCCCTTGTACTTGCCTAATGTTCCTGTGAACACGTCCTGGAATTCCTGGATGAGGGCCTCTTCCCAGTTGTCATTTCTGGTATGGTGTATGCCGGCTAATTCAATTCCGAGTGGGGCGAACCACTGTAGCCCTAACAAGCTGGGTCGGTCATGATCGACAACAGTTAGGGGAAGCATTGCTGTGCAGTCCATGAATGAGACTTGGACGTTGCTGGAACCGACAACTGGGATTCTGTTTCCCTGATAGTCTTTCAGGATGATTCGCTGCGTGCTGAGGTCCTGGTGGGAGATGGCAGGTATCAGTTGCTTGAGGGTTTTCCAGGATACCATCGACAGGGATGATCCCGAATTGACTTCCATCACACATGGTCAATTCTCAATAGTAACCTTCACTCGTATTTTCCTTGCACCGAGTGATGAAGTGTGGCTGATGATAATGGTTTGGTGGGCCTCTTCTTGTCTTGTTGAAAAGGCAGGTGCTTGGGAGAAGGCGGAGCTTCATCGCCGCGATACAGCTGCGATCTCGGGGCTCCGAGATCACAGCTGATATCTTCACCCCTGGTCGGTCCCAACGGACCTAAACCGTCTCGTAGTGACGGTGACAGTAAGGGGCGCGTTCTCTAGATTCCAGGGACATCGCAAGTTCTGGTCGATCCAGAAGAAGCCCTTTTGCCAAGAGTGGAGAGGCAGCCATTAGGCTGCTGAAGCTGGGACAGCTACGGAAGAACGGAATAGAAAGAAGTGTATCGGCTGGTGAGGATCTTTTTTTTTTTTGCTTGGGACTTAAGAACACTCTAATATGAGAAGAAATCTGTAAACTTATTGACAAAATTTGATTTAGCAACGATTTTTTTTAGTAATGTCAAAGTGAGACTTGGCTTTTTATTTTTTATTTTTTTCTTTACTGAATTTCTATTGCGATCTAGTTAATCAGACTGGTTTTTTTCTTTTACATTTTTATATTTACTTGCTTTCTCTTCACCTTTCTGACTGTTTATATTTTTTAAAATAGAGGCCCTCTTTAATATCTTTTTTTAATATACATAAATATACATATATACTTTTTTTTTTCTCTTTTTAGGCTTTTTTCAGGGGAGAAGAAGGGGGAGTGGATTGAAGAAAATTTGTAACACTGCCAACTAGAGGCTTGAAAATATTCTGTTTAAAGTTGAAAAATATTCTGTTTGAAGTTGAAAAACTTCAAACTTTTTGTTTGAAAAACTTTTCTCAAGGCTACTGGAAATGATAAGATAGAGGGAAGAGTACTGGAGGATGTTTATACAGGTGCTCTTTGGAACTTCTATTATTAAATGAATATTTGAAGTTTGGCTTTGAAATTTGTGGAGAAGTCAAATAAGAGCCTTGGATAAATAAAAGGCAATGTGTGTCTTTTTTTTTTAACTCCTTATTAATTGTTTCATCCCTCCCCTCCAACCCCACACTATTTTGTAATATTGATATATTTATTTTTTATCTTTTATTATATCTCATTTTTATTTATTTTTTAAAAGGGGAAGCCTCAGAATATTCTTTTTTTGCTTTTTTGCTTTTTTTCATGGGGATGTCTGCCTTTTGATTTCTATTTTTGACTTATTTTTATGGCTTTTTTTTTTATTTTCTGAGGTTTTTCAATTGGATTCAGGTGGGAAGAATTTGAAGAACTCTCTTTTTCTTTTTCTTTTTCTTTTCCTTTTTCTTTGCTTATTATTTTTTGATATTATTGGGTTTTATTTTGCTTCTTTTTTTCTCTTCATTTTTTAATTTTTATTTTTGAATTATATTTGCGTATTTTACAATTGGATTAAGGTCTTGAAGAACCTGAAGAATTGTTTTCTTTTTAATTTTGGGCTTTTTACTTATTACTGGTTTTGTTTTTCGTTTTTTGTGGTGTTTTCCTTTTTCTAAATTGGATTATAATTGGCTACCTCACTAATTGGATTAAAAGACCCGGAAGACCCTGAATTATCAAAATGAGTAAGAAAATTTTACCTTCGGGCATCTCAACTTCTGCTCCTGTCTTCCCGTCATCTGGAGGACGACTCTCAACAATGGTGAAGCAAGACAAAGTGCAAGTGGATTTAACGATGGTTATGCAAGGAATACAAGATCTTAAAATGAGTATGGAACAAAGAATGGAGAGTATTGACCAAAGAATTGGAAAGATGGATGAGAAATTTGAAAATTTTCAACAAATGATGGTGAAACATGATGAGAGAATCCAAAAAATAGAAGAGAAGGACAAGCAAAGAGATGATACAATTGGAAATATCAATAACAGATTAACAATGGTCGAACAAGAAAAAAGTGGGATGTTGAAGTGGGAGATGGACAGGTCAGAATTTTATCTTATATTCCAAAATATCGAGGAAGAAAAAGGACAAAACTTGGCGGCAGTAATGATTGAAATTCTGGCTGGAGTCTTGGAAATAACAGAGGAAAAGATGATGGATGGAGTAGATGAGATATATCAAGTCTTCACAAGATATGCGATTAGGAACCAATTACCAAGAGAGGTCCATGTTAGATTCACCCAAAAAACTGTTAAAAACCAAATATTACAAGTGGTAAGAGAGAAGGGGTTGAAATATAAAGGCAAAGAGATCCTGGTCTTAAAACAAGTACCTAGAAAAGTGAGAGAGATTAGAAGAGAATATCGATTTTTGACTAAAATGCTATTGAAAAAAGAGGTGAACTATAGATGGCTGATTCCAGAAGGATTAATGTTTACATGGCAAGAACAGAGACACAGAATTGATTCAATTGCGAAAGCAGAAATGTTTTACAAGGAATTTTTCGAAAGAAGAGAAATGGAGACAGAAAAAGAAAAGATTTTAACTGAATTTGAAGAGGACCAAATGGAGATGGAAAAAGAAGAAGGCGCAATAGGTGGACAAATGGAGATCAAAGAACAACGTGAAATAAGATCCACGAGAGCTGTTAGACCTAAATATAAAGCATAACCATGGGGGAAAAAAACTGATTTCCATGAATATAAATGGACTGAACTCAGCTATCAAAAGAAGGAAAACTTTTTATAAATTAGAGAAGCTAAAATTTGATATAATTTGCTTACAAGAAGTACACATTAAAAAACAACATGAACAATTATTGATACGACCAAAGTTAGGGAAAATATTTACTTCTCTGACTTATTATAAGAAAAGAGGAGTGGTTTTGTACATTAAAGAAACCACTCCAGCCAAATTGATTTATACTGATGAAGACGGAAGAGTATTAATAGTTGAAATAGTGGATAATAATATAAAAACACTCTTGGTTGCAATTTATGCCCCAAATGATAAACAAGAAAAATTTTATAAAAAATTACATATGAAAATAATTGAACTGGACTATGTTAATATACTTATGATGGGAGACTTCAATGGAATTGTAGACAATAAACTGGACTATACAGTAAAAACAACACGACAAAATAGGAAAACTCTCCCTAAATCCTTTTTTAAAATGACAGATGAACTAAATTTAAAAGATATATGGAGAGAAAGAAATGCTAAAACTCAACAATATACTTTTTATTCAAATGGGCATTTATCGTGGTCCAGAATAGATATGATTTGGACATCAACAGAATTATTATCTAATATTCAAGAAATAAATATTGAAACAAGTACATGGGCAGACCACAATCCAATGACAATTAAATGGAAAGGACAAAAAAGAAGATCTAGATGGACATTAAACAATACTATTCTAAAGGAAAAAGATTTTACACAATGGATGTAAAAAGAATTGGCCTTCTTCTTTAATGAAAACAAAAAAGAAGATACTTCAATACGGAATGTTTGGGATACAATGAAGGCATATGCAAGAGGATTAATAATTGACTATACAAAGAAAAAGAACATTAGGAAGAGGCAAATGATTAAACTCTAGAAGATGGAAAAAGAATTACAGAAGATGCCACAGAAAAAAGATATCAAACTTAAAATGGACATAATTAAACATAAAATGGATCAAGCAGAGAAAAAAGAACTGGCACAAAAAATTAGAAGTGCTAAACAGAACTATTTTGAAGATGCAAATAGGCCAGGTAGATGGTTAGCATATAAGTTGAGAAAAGAGAAAGAATCAAGGAAAATATCACAGTTAATAGATGATCATGGTCAAATTTGTTATGGTAATAAAGAGAAAAAGGCAATCATTCAAGATTTTTATGGACAATTATATAAACAGGAGGATCTTGATGAGGAAAAAATTAAACAGTATTTACAAAATGCTAACCTACCTAAGATACCTGATGAAGCTCGGAAAATGTTAGAAAGTGCTATAACAATGATGGAATTAACCGAAGCACTTAACAGACAGAACAATGGAAAAGCACCAGGACCAGATGGTTTCCCGGCAGAATTTTATAAAACATTACAAGAATCATTGAGCATTCCACTGTTAGAAGTCATGAATGAAGTTATGATAAATAAGAAAATACCTAAAACATGGTCAGAAGCTTATATTACACTTATTCCAAAAGAAGGGGTTGACCCATTACAAATTAAGAACTATAGACCTATTTCCTTATTGAATGCAGACTATAAAATCTTTGCTTCAATCTTGGCAGAAAGGCTTAAAAAATATCTAAATAACTTTCTTCACTCTGATCAGAATGGATTTTTACCAAAGAGACAGATTAAAGACAATGTGAGGGTAATCCTGGACACATTGGAATATTATGAGGCGCACTCAGAAAAACAAATGGCTTTGAAAAGGCAGGTCCTTGGTTTCTGTCGTAGTCGCAGTTGTTCCATTGGTGGTTCAGACGGTCCTGGTTTTCAGGAGGTTTGCTTATCTCCTGACGGAGGTTGTTCTCCTTTCGGCTGGGACTGGATTCTCGTCTGCTTCTGCAGACCTTCGCGAAGTGGCCTTTCTTTCCGCAGGTACGGCATAGTGCGTCGAGAAATTTGCAGTCCAATCGCGGGTGGTTTGCCCCGCAACCCGCACAGTGGCGCGGACGTCGCTGGTTCCTTTGCTCTCGTTCCAAGCGGAGCCGGTTGACCTCCTCTTCATCACTGTCTGAGGATGACTCGAGGTCTTCGTGGTGGGTAGCAGTAGCGTGCTTCTCAGTGGCGAGTGGTGCCTCGTCAGCGAGTTGGCGAAATGGTGCATTCGCTCGGCGCATTCGAGCGGCTGACTTCCTGGTTGCTTCTGCCGCAGTAGCATCGGCGATGACATCTGTAAGGCTGATGTCACCTTTTGCCATCAGCTTACTCTGCACGTATGGTGCATTTAATCCCAGAACTATTCGGTCTCTTAGGGCTTCCTCTAAGTTTGCAAAACCACAAAGGCCTCCTAGGTTCCGGAGGTCAGCTACGAAATTACCAATGCTCTCATCCTTCCGTTGGTCTCTCTGGTAAAATTTATATCTTCGTATCAGTGTAGGTACTGCGGGTGCGTAATGGGCCCTTAGGATTGGAGCGAGGGTGTCCCAATCCATGGTCTTCACTTCTGCCGGTTTTGCTAGTGCTTTAGCCATTTTGAAAACGGCGGGGCCTCAATGAGTCAGGAACACTGCTCGCTTCTTGCCAGACGTGGCATCTTTTAAATTGTTGGTCTCCAGGAACATCTGGAAGCGATCTATATTTGAGTCCCAGTCTTCGGTTGCTGGGTCGAATGGAGCGGGTGGTATGGCGCTGCTAGTCATCTTGCTGTCTGTTTCATGCGCTCTTTCGCTACATGCTCTTTCTTTGTCCGATATGTTCTAGTCAGCTCTATCGTCTCCGAATCCCATTCTCGTCGCCAGTGTTAAGTCCTGGGCATGGGTGTAAGAACGGAGACGAGACATTGGACTGTGACTTCAACTCTTTATTTAACAAGAAAGACTGGAGTGGAAAACCTGGGCAGCAGTAGCTCTTTTATAGAGCTTGCTGCTGTTAAACAACCAATGAACTGAGTCTATCGCTTTCACAAGCGTCCAATCAGGGGCTTCCATTAACAGCCAATCAGACTGGCCAAGCCTGACCAATCACGACTCACTATT
This sequence comes from Hydrophis major, assembly GCA_033807585.1. NCBI lineage: Eukaryota > Metazoa > Chordata > Lepidosauria > Squamata > Elapidae > Hydrophis > Hydrophis major. Next base: position 150,055,759 of record CM066328.1, on the reverse strand, counting down.
CACAGGCCAATAAGAATTGCAGGATTACAAGCCTGTTGTAAGATAAAGCTGTTTCGGTTGTATCACTGCAATGGTTTAATCCATAACAGAAACAACTTGGACAGAAGTATTCTTGAAACCCTAGGAATGGAGATTGTGTTAGGAAGAGAAACTAAGACTAGCAGGAAGTAGTTATTTTAGTCTATCTCAATATAGTTCAAACTGGGACATTTTACTCCAGTTACATCTACTTGAGCAGGGAGGCAGGATATGTTATAGTTCCCTCTCTTAAGGAGGTCCATCTAGTGGAATTAAGAAGAAGACCTTCTCTGTGGTAGGTCCCTCCCTGTGGAACATCACTCCCACAGAAATAATGTAGGTCTCCACCTTGATACTCCTTCAAAATATCCCAAAGATACATTTTTTCCAATAAATTTGAGGTTCCCAGGATGATACAGAGCCTATCAAGTGATTTGATTATTGTCACCAAGGCATGAGGGCCTTATTGGGGGCTTGTATTTGGGATTTTACTGCTGTAAACTGTTTGAAATCCCCATGAGTAAGTTGGGTAGCCATAAAAATCTCCTTAATAAATAAATAAACAAATTGTTCTATCCTTTTTGGGGAGTAAATTTCCTGTTCTGTTCTATGTTGAATGACTGCCATGCATCATTTAAAAAGATCAAATGCAGTCAGTGCATCGTAGGCAGTTCAAAACTTGCACCATCAGAACTATAAGTCTGCATCAGACTGAGTGAGAAAACCCAGCATAGATTTTGATAATGCTCTCACTTTGCCTGGACAATCCTAATTATTGACTTTCTTCTAAGTTATTTATAAATCCCAGAGGAAGCCTGAGTGCACCTTGGGAACTTCTGGCCTTTAGAACATTTTTTTAGATGGACCTCTTACATTTATAATAATCATGAATTTGTTCATTTTGCCTTTTATATTTTAATTCCTTATGTAGGCCATGTTAGGATGATGTTGCCTAAAGAAGCTCATAAGTAGAACACTAACAAAGGTTACAAAGTTAGTGAGAAACAGGGAAAAAAAGACATGAAATGTAGATCTGCTCTAGCCAAAGAATAACATTTGATTTCTGGTGCCTGTTTCAGCTCCTAGACAGGCCTGAGGAAAGGAATTTTTTAAAAAACAATTACAAAATAAATTTTTTAAAATGAAAAACAGTGGGACAGTGTGTCAACCTGGATGTGCCCAGGTTGGGGTGCGGGTGAAGGATGGTGGGGTGGGCCCCTGGTGGCTCACAGCAAACACTCCAACGCTGGATCAAATCAACTCATCGGAGGGCAAACAGCAAGGAAGGAAGGTGTGTTCCTTCTACACAGCAGCTGCAGCAATGTCCACCCTGCTTTCCACCTCCTCCTCCCTCTTTCTTTCTCCACTTCTCCCCAGTTCTTAAAGAATGAACTTCCACTTCTCACCCAGTCGAAATCCTTCATGCCAAAAGGAAGGAGGTGCCACTGTCAGCTTAGTCTGAGGATCTGTGTGCATGCCAGCCGCACCAAAGGGTAAGTGGCAAGAGAGGTGGCTTTAAAATGCAGGAGGATAAACCAGAGGAGGAAGGGAAGTGTCACTTTTCTTTCATTCGTATAGAGCGAACCATTCTTCTCCCAGTCGGGAAAAAAACAACCCATCTACTTGTATGCTGTACAGACTCCAATGCCACTTCCAGTGCTGCCAACTCTCACGCAATCAGAGTGAGACTCACGCAATTCAACCAATTTTGACTGTCTCACTCTGATAAACGAAATCTCACGCTAAACCCCCAAAATGAAATGTACAAAAATAAATATATCTCTACATTCTCTGATATTCCGAATATTCCCCTTAGGAGAAGGATGAGCTCCCAGCGCCGCCCCGCCCTGCCCAGCCACCCCACTGCGCCTCTTTTCCCGCCTTAATCCTCGTTCTGCCTCGGCGTCCCGTAACTGTGCATGATGCCGATTAGCAAATTCGCTTCAGGAAAGCGAAGAGCAAGAGGCTTCTTCCCGCCCGGGGCGCTCGCAGCCACTTTGCCCCGCGCTCTCCCTCTCTGCAATGTCCTCCGGGACAAGCCAGCTGCCCTTTTCAAAGAAGGACACGAGGGGGCTGGCAAAGCCTCTTTTGCAGGCAACAGCCTCGGCCAGTTATAACCCTGGTAAGCAAAGCTGAGAATTGTCCGCTGCCAGAGATGTAACTAGAAGCTGGGGCGTCTCTCTCTCTCTGAAAGACATTTGTTCCAGAGGATCACATCCTGTCAGTCCTCCAACTTTCTATTTTGCACAAAGCTGCCCAGCCCCTTTATAGATCAGCCTGGCGCGCTTCTCGCCTTGCTGGTTTGGGAAGACTCTTTTGGATCAGCTAAAAGAGAGCATAAGGCGTGTAAAGGGGTGGTGGTGGTGGTGGAAGTTTGCTCATACACCCACATGCTAAAAGCATTAGGACAATGTTCTGTTAGGACAATGGGATCAACCAGGATGAAAGGTTATGTATTTCCAAGCGATCGCATGACACTCCAGCATTGACAGTGCAGTTGGGTTCCTTTAATAACTTGGATTTGGTTTAGTAACCTTCCCCCTCTCCCCCTCCGGTTTACTCTGGGCCTTGGTAGCAGGTGAGTTTTCAAGACGGCATTTTTGAAAATACTTTAAAAACAAAGTTAGGGTTTCCCTTTTTCTAATATTTGAAGCAGTCTCCTCCAAATGGTAATTAATTAAACATCTGCTTAATTCTTCAGCCAAATAAAGTTGCTATAATGGCTCTTTTAAAAAAGTAATTTTACGAGCACCACCCTGGGGTTTACACTGTGTAAGATACAAGGAAAGGAGAGGAAGGTGGAAGAAAAGAAGACTGATGCAAAATATAATGTTCACAGAATTTTATTCAGAGTTGTGTTGGATCTCTTTTTTTTTGGGGGGGGGGGGTTGTCCCATTCTTTCTTGGTGTTGTTTCTGTTCTTTCTGTCCTTTTTGCTTTTTTAAATGGTCTTTCTCCCCTGGGTCAGAAATCCAGCCAGAGAAAATAAAGAAACATCTTTGGTGGTTAAATGGAAGCCACTCCGTAATGGCTTTGTTTCAGAAGAAGGAATCACTTTTTCCTCTTTCTCCTTTGAGTTTAAATCCTAGGTCTCCATGCACCAGATCGACAGGACTGTACTACATTATTATCATATTTTCAAACCCTTAGATAAGGACTCAATAAGGACTTTTTTTGATGCCAGTAGGCTTCTCAGCCCCAAATTGGGATAGCCCTGACTCAACTAGAACATATTCTAATCTTAACACAATTTACCATCCAAAGAGAAGTAAGACCATTAAGTTCAGAATCTAAACTTACCCAATAAATAATATACTGTTTCCTCACTGTGCTATTTTGGATCCATTACTCCGATGATGCCAGAGATAGTTAGGGACAAGACTGGCTGGAAGAGAATATGGAAGGAAAAAATACATCACAATAAGAGAACACTGACTGACATACAACAATTCAGTTTCTTATCATGTCAAGGGAAGATAAGCATATTCCTATGCTTAAAGTTCCTAAATACTGTGAGTATTTCTCCTGTATGTTTAAATGGGATAAACTTATACCTCGGGAATTCTAACCAGCAAGTTTTGGTCAGGCAGCTGTTGATTGTAGACATTGCAGGAAGGAATTCACCAGGCTTACTCCATATAAAGTCACAGGCAGGGGTGATATTTGCATGCCATGCTTACCCATGGTAAACCTCATGGTTTAGTCTACCTAGTTTCATATTATCTGCTAGTTTATGGAACAGGGAGTAGGGTGGACACCATAATTATTATCTTTGAGAAGGTGTCTATTAGAACATGAATGTACACAAAGGAAAATAATGGAAAAGTTGTGATCTCCCCACACAAACTACTCCTTTCATTTATATCTCATGTTTTGTATGCACCTACGTAAATGATGAACTTTATGTACATTGCAGTGCTGCCAACTCTCACGCAATCAGAATGAGACTCACGCAATTCAACCAATTTTGACTGTCTCACTCTGATAAACGAAATCTCATGCTAAACCCCCAAAATGGAATGTACAAAAATAAATATATCTCTACATTCTCTGATATTCCGAATATCGATATGCCCAAGCCCAAAGTTTCGAGATTTTCCCACGCGGGTGTAAAGTTTAACCAATAATAATCGTTTTTGGTTCGCGCGCGAAGACGAGCTATTGGATTACGATTGGTTTCTACCTATAGTTACGTGAACGTAGCTTGTACTTTTGGCAAATTACAGTACATGTATGGCTATGACGTGTGCTTTACATCGCTTTACATACACTGACTGTGAGAGAATACGTACGTACAGCTGTACGTACGTGCATTGTACGGCTGCACAGCAGGCCGCCACACCAGAAACCCGCTAAATTATTAGAGTTGACAGTTCATCTGTTATGAAGTGTAGTATTTAACCTGTGGCATTCAACTACTATTCCAGAGTTTCCTTGTGAATCAAGAGCTGCACTTGCTGTATTTTTTAGTCTCTACCAGGGCTTTGTTTTGGTTCTATAGCTTCTATGATGAAAGCTAGGGCCAAGCTTCAGAATACAGTAGATGAGTTTTACAGTTAACAATATGTATATTTATATGAAGCACTCATTATTCGATTAAATGTTTAGTTTATACATGTCTGAAATTATGAACCCCTATTTCAGTCAACAAGTTAGTATATAATTAAAGACTGAGACTATAGCATTTGATATTGGCATGTAGTATGGTATTTGATACAGAAAGAAGAATACCCATTGATGTATTTGCATTATCTCTGTAGTTGTTTCGGGTTTTTTGTCTTTTTGTTGCACATTGAATTCATCCTATAGTGGTCTATAGTACATCACTAAGCTAATAAAGTCAGTTGAGGTAGAATACTGCAGTTACAAGTCAGGAACTTCAATTATTCATGGTCAGTGAACTGCATTATTAATATCTTACAAATCCGGTTTAAGTACATTGGTGCTGCTTGCATGTATGTATGTATGTATGTATATGTCCAAATCATGACTAAAGTATGCATCAGATTGCATTTACATTTAAAATGTAAAATTGTCAAAGCTCCCTACTGTGGAAGGGGGGACACCCCCCTTCCACACCATCCCCCCCTCGGTCGCTTCGCTCCCTCGGGTTTGGTCGATCCGCTCCCTCGCAGTGTCTCACTCCGAACTATCACTCAAGGTTGCCAGCCCTGCCACTTCTCCATATTTCGTCCTGCTTCCCGATCTGCTTCGCTGCCCCTGGTGCCCTCCTTCCTTTTTTAATGAGCTTCTTGGTTGGTTAAGAGGTTTGTGACATTGGTGCAGGGAGTTATGCGAAATCCACAGGGTAGTAGGGAGGGGGAGGGGAAATGTTAACTTACTGTGTAGGTAAGGGGGGCCATATTAATCTTGTTCCAGCACTTAATACTCTTCTCGGCAGCCCTGCTCCTAGATATAAGAATAGGCCCCTGCAGAGCTCTTGGATTGCTTCCTTCCCCCTCTTTCTCTTCTTAGTCAGAAAAGTTTTCTTTAAAAAAAAATGAGGGGAAGAAGAGAAGAGAATAAAAATGTCTTGAGGCTCACAACATTCCAGATACTGTACCCCAAGCCATAGTAAATCCTATTTTCTCCTGGATAAGAAGAAAGATAATGATCTATTTCTGTTAAAGAGTCCACCTATTGCTAGTGGAGGAAATTGGTGCACTAAGGTAGCTTGCCCTGCTGGGACCAATTAATAATATCACCTTGGCTATACAGAGGCAAGGAGAATGCTTCTCCCAAATCTTTTGTTGTTGTTGTAGATTGCCCCCTTTGGCTTTGATGTAGAGCACAATGTATTGATTGAAGGGGCATGAAGACAACAGCTAGGACTGAACTGAAAGTGTTGGTGCGTCATTCAGATGCTGCAAAGCCCCCCACATTCATCAACTGGCCATAAAAATTCAAATAAGATTGCAAAGGAGTCCTGCTAGGCCTCCTGCTAACCACTGCCTAGCTACCTAGTCAAACTGTTCTCTGGCTGTGATAGTCAGCACTGAGCCTTCACTCTCTCTCAAGCAGTTCACTTCTCAATTAGCTTTTAAGGCGCAGTTATAGATCTGCTAGAAGTGGTGCAATTAAATCATTAATTACTTTTCCCAGTCAGCTGGGAACTCAATTTCACCTTGGTTTGCAACTTGTGCTTCATACTAGATTACCTAGCTAATCCATATAAACATTTTCAGATGCTATATTTAAAGGAGTTAATGATGAGGAAGCTGGAAATAATTTATCACAAAATAGTTCTTAGAGATTTGAATTGCAAGCTCCAGTTTTCATGAGCAAAGGTCTCTAGCAGGCAGCCAGATTTGGGACCACACATACTTGCACTTTGCTTAATAAGTAATGGAGCTAGGGACTTCACTGGCAGAAAAACAACATCTTGGCAAGGTTTTGATAAAGTGATTCTATTCTGAAGAGTATTGCAAATGGGCTCAGTTAATTGGAATTGGTCTGAAAACCATAACATTGTACTTATGTACACGCACAGAAACACCCGGACACATCTGATTCTCTTTTATACAGCATGGAGGTGTATGAAGACATCTGCCTCTAGCACATCAAAACCTAAAAAGAGGTTCTTCTCCCCAGAGAGATGTGCTATTACTTTCCATCTTCTTTTACATGAAGAAAGAGGGTCTAAATAAGAGGAAAAAAAATAACTCACTGTCTGCATGTAGAACATCTTTTCTTCATTTCTTCCTTCCTTTGCTCCATACAGAGGAATACTCTTTTTGCTTCCTGCAAGAAGGCATGTTGTACAAGAAACAGATTGATCATTATCTGTCTCTTCTACCTTTCTCCATGCAATGAATGTTTGTTCTTTGTCTTTTCCAGCACGGAAGATTGGGAGAATGCTTATTATCTATACTCATCTGCCTATATTCTCCTGACTAAAGGATGAAACAAATAGTCTCCCTATGCTTCCTTTTATATAGAATGAAGACCAATCCATTTTTTTTCCATTTCAATGTGATGCTTTGGGAGAAAGGTGCAAGTGTTTCCTTCCCACTTCCCCCTACTATTTGATGGCTCGGTATCAGACTTCCTGGTCAAACCCAGCTGTAAATTGCAGGCACTCTTTGGTTTAGCACAATTCCTTGGCTTGACTTAACTGAAAGCTTTTAGACACAGCTTGTCTTGATTAAAATGGCAGACAAGAATGAAACCATATCCAATAAATAATTTCCCACTACTAGCATTAAAAGTAAAAAACTTTGATACCCTCAGGGCTTCTACCTGCCATCCTTTTGAATGTATGGATAGTTTGACATGCTACTTGATGGCTTTGGAGTGCTCTGGCTATTTAGGTTGGGCAGATCCAGGTTTTTTCATCTCTATACAGGCACAAAGTTAATTGACTGATCTTGAGCAAGTAATGTGTTCTCAGGTAATTTGACCTCAGAGGTCATGAAAACTTAGAAGGGAGCCATTGTGACAGCTTACCATTTCATTTGCAGTTTGGGTTTTCATTTAGCACACTATTTTTAATCTTTTTTTTTTTTTAATTTAAAAAATTGATTAAAAAAACTTTGTGTTTTAGTCTCTTTGACCTCTTCTGTTCTGTTGAGAAGAAAATATCTTAACATTAAATTTTATCATACCTCATCTATTTAAAATAAAATCTGGAAAACCTCTACTTTTATCTTACCCAGGTTGAATGGAATTTCGAAGGTAAGTGCTCTTATATATGTTTGTCTTTGATGTGCCAGCCCTGTGCCACCACTGTTACACTTTGGAAAAATGAGAATAGGTCACAGAGGGAAATAGTACTGCAGTTAGATTCTCAGGGTCATCCAATCATTTTATACCCTAAACATGGAAAAATGAATGAGTGTCACATTGACATGGACACTCAGATTCTAAGCTAACTAGGAAATACTGTTGGTTTTGAAGTGAAAGATATAAAAATAGTAATAATAGGTGATCTGTTCCATCTGTTCAACTGTGGTTGGTTTCAGAAGAGTATTATTAACCCCTTTAAATCCCACTGAAATATTCACTTTCAATTTACTATTTGAACTTAAGCTGAACTTTTTGAAATTCCCCAGCCCATTTATGTGGATGACTTTCCCAAATTTGTTGGAATAGAATAGAATAGAATAGAATAGAATAGAATAGAATAGAATAGAATAGAATAGAATAGAATACTTTATTGGCTAAATGTGATTGGCACACTCTCAGTGCACAGAAAAAAAAAGATACATTCATCAAGAGTCAAGAATCATAAGGTACAACACTTAATGATAGTCATAGGGTACAGTAAGCAATCAAATCATACTAGGAAACAGTCAATATAAATTGTAAGGATATAAGCAACAAAGTTACAGTCATACAGTCACAACTGGGGGGGGATGGGTGATAAGGAGTGATGAGAATATTAAAAATAATAGCAGTGCAGACTTTGAAAATAGTTGGACAGTATTGAGGGAAATATTGTTTAGCAGAGTGATGGCATTTGGGAAAAAACTGTACTTGTGTCTAGTTGTTCTGGTGTGCATTGCTCTATAGCGTCATTTTGAAGGTAGGAATTAAAACAGTTTATGTCTGGGATGTGAGGGGTCTGTAGATATTTTCACAGCCCTCTTTGTGACTTGTGCAATATACAAGTCCTCGATGGAAGGCAGGTTGGTAGTAATTGTTTTTTCTGTAGTCTTAATTACTCTCTGAAGCCTGTGTCTGTCTTATTGGGCTGCAGAACCAAACCAGACTGTTATAGAAGTGCAGATGACAGACTCAATAATTCCTCTGTAGAACTGTATCAGCAGCTCCTTGGGCAGAATATATATTTTCTAATAAGTTACAGGGACAGGATTCTCACTCACTAGCGTACAATCCCAGTGTGGAAAGAGTTCCCTTATGATAGACTCCAATTTCTGGAGATATAATGGCCAAATGAAAGGGAAGATGTTCCTGCATATCCATGGACCAACATGTTAAGTAAATACATTTTTAAAAAATCCCTCCTAAAACATTCTAAAGCAAATTCAATTTAATTCAACAGAAGGTGTTAAAAGAAAAACTCCAGGCAGGAAAACCTGCTTAGGATTCCTCTGAATCATGGTGTCAGGATTGCCATCTTATACCTGAGCCTTGCATTTTCTAGCTACCAGTTTGCCATGAACTATGAGGGGGGAGGTAGCCAGACAGGAAGGGGAAAGACTAACTGCACATTGTACCTTCCAGAGACACCATCTTGAAGTCAAACCACTGGGAATGGAATGCAATGACATTGAAGAGACAGTTCCCAAAACAATTTATTCAGATATAATTGGGCAATAAGGAACCAGCAAGTAGGAGGAACTGAATGGAGAAAATTAACTGGGAAACTTTAGATCATGAACTTCTGGCTTTGTTATACTGCAATCCACTTGGCTTTTAGTAAAGTATACCTTTCAACACAAATGGAGTTGAGAGTTTTTCTTGCCTAAAGGAACACATTGGGGCAGGCCTGACACATGCAACTAATACAAGAAAATAGAATGAATATACTTTAAAAAATAATGAAGTTTATGAGTATATAAGGAAATGATACCAGGACAAATTAAACTTCCCATATGCTGAAGGCACCTGCAAGAACTGACCTCTAGGTTATCACAACTAGGAAAAAGTATTCTTAAATTACGCCAAACTCTTTTCTCGTCAGAAAATTTCATATGATGCTGTTTGTATAATCTTTTTTGTGCTGGAGGAATGCTTCAATTATCTCAGGCATGAAATACTTCATGCTACTTAATATAATATCATGCTCCTTATTGTCTTGTGATGTTGTTTTATTGTTTTGTTGTTTTACTAAAACATCCTGAACACCACGGTGGAGAGGCACAATGGAAACACTTAAATCAACCAACACGGAAATGAAATAAAGTATCAGTGCAAGCAAAGCATCGATGAATCAAAGAAACAGAAAGATGTAATGAAATGCTGATGCAAATGTAGAAAAAATAATGAACAATTAAGAAGTGAGATTAGCAATTAAGAACTAAAATGTGCAATTAGAAGATCACACCAGCAATTAGCAGGCTCCAGCTTACATTTAGACTGCAATCCTATACTAATTCAAAAAGATTCCCCAGGGTGATTTGGATCCTCCCTTTCAGGAAATTCATAGGCATTCAGACACATTAGTTCTCAAAACTCTTCCTCATGTATGTGTGACAACCTTACCTGCTCTTGTAGAACCACCATTGAGTCCCTTTATTCCTTTCTCCAGGAAAAGTTATGTTAGCCTTTGAGAAGAGGCAATTATTTTTCACATAGCTAACCTTCTGTTGTGCCAGCATGACTTTTGCGTGGGAAGTAATTTTGCCGTAAGCTCACCCTTTCCTGCCTTTTTGGATTGTTCTGAAAACCATAAGCTGGAATGTATACTAGATAAATTGCTGAGCTAGGATCCAGAAGGCCCAGGTTCAAGCCTATCCTCAGCCATGGAAACCCACTGGTTAATTGTGGGTCATTCACTCTTTCTCAGTTCAAGCCACTTCACTGGGTTAAACCCACCTCACTTGAATATCCTTGCTGTGGAGATAAAACAAGAGGAGATTCCTATATGTAAGACACATTGAGACTCTGGGGAAAAAGATAGGATATAAATCTAAATAATACTGTTAGTCCTCGTTTAATAATGCTCAGAGACACAGTCACTAAGTGAACCATGTGACAGAGACAGAAGCTGCAAAAATTACTGGTTGTTGCTTTCTCATTCAGATAAAGTTCTCTAATACAGAATCCTGTCCTGACACACTTTTCTGCTCCCCCACCTCCTTTTTAAACCCACTCATAGGGTAGAGAAGTAGCTTAAATCAACTTTTCTCCCTAAAGGAGCATTTCCCTAAAAAGTGATAACTGCAAGTTAACAAGCTCAGCTCTGTGACCTTAATTAGTTGATTGGGACCTTCTGGCTGGCTTGCAGCTGCTACCTGAAACTGACCAGACCATAATCAATTTTAGACTGAAAACTTTTATAAATGTGAGCATTGGTTGGAAAATGATTTTTATTACTGTTTATTACCATCTTATTTGTGAGTAGTCATTATCCAAGGTACTACTAATAAAACAAAACTTTTCAACGTATCTGAGAGTAATTTGCTTTGGTGCAGCTACTTCCTTTGAATAGTATGCATAGGAGTGTAACGTAAGAAATGAAAGAGGAATTAAATTCCTTGCTGCTTGGCCCAGTGGTGGGATTCAATTTTTTTTTACTACCGGTTCTGTGGGTGTGGCCTGGTGGGTGTGGTATGGCCTGGTGGATATGGCCTGGTGGGCATGGCAGGAGAAGCATACTGCAAAATCTCCATTTCTACCCCACTCCAGAGGAAGGATACTGCAAAATCCCATTCCCTCCCCACCCCACTAACCTGCTTTCCAGCTCCTTCTCTTGTGCAGGGAAACAAAAGAAGACCCACCAATGAGCTGGGACTTGGGAGGCAGAGAATAGATGGGGCGGGGCCAATCAGGTGGTATTATGAACTACTCAAAATTTCTGCTACCGGTTCTCCAAACTACTCAAAATTTCCACTACCAGTTCTCCAGAAAGTTAAAAAAACATTGTTCCACCAAGAGCAGGCAGTAACATTTGTGGGAGTGGGGTCAAATCAGCAAGATGGCAGAGTGTCAAAAGATAAGTCCTATGACTTTTGTCTGTGCTCCTTTTAATGCATAGTGTTTAATACAATACCTAGGAAACCCCTTAAAATAGCCTTGTTTAGATCATACAATATTTTGAAAGCCTTTGTTTAACAATATATTGTTGGATGTCATTCAATTGTGACTTTATCTAGTCACCTGAAATTGGTTCTGTAACAATTTCTCAACAACTGGTATAGTTAATTCCCTCTCCTCAGAACGTATGCAAAAGTGGCAGAGCTAATAGAAAATACAGAACTGAAATAACCCTTTTCAACTCCAATCTATTCTATGGCCTTGGTTGATCATCCTTAGGAAACCCCAGCCAAGCTGAATTATCTATACTAAAAACTAGATACAAGCCATTAACTCTGCCTTCCTAGGCATGACATGACAGCCGCTTTCAGCTGGGCTTATTGATGGCTTTAGGCCTTTGGTCTTATTGACTTACTTCATTTGAGTTCTGGTTCCACTTTAGGCATGAAAGCCAGCTGAGTGACTCTGGGCCAGTCAAACTCTCTCAGCCCAACTCATCTCATACAACTGTTGCGGAGAAAGAGAGAATGAAGGAGTATTAGATATTTTCACCACCTTAGTTATAAAAACCATAAAGGTGGAATAAAAAGAAATATTCTGGGGGCTATTCCAACAGGTGTTTATATCCGTACACATTCATTTCTATGTTAAGAAGTGAACTGATTTGTACTTTATAGATGCAGCTCTTTTTTTTTAAGCTCTGATTTCTCTTTCCTACTGAATTCAAAGTGATTGATTTTGTTTTAAAATGTACATAGAATTTGGCTGTTGTATTGGGAAAATGATTTCTTTTTATTTCCTCTGGAAATTCTTGTGTCCATCAAACAGTAGCTTCTTCCAATTATGAATCTTTTCCCTACCCATTTCTTCCCATCCCATTCCTTCCCATCCCATTCATAATATTTAGGCAAGAGAATCCATTAATAGAATACACATATAGGATTTCTACATCCAGTTTAGTTGTATCATGTAACAAAAAATTATGTGAACTAATTAAAAAGTACAAATACATGCTGTACAGCAGCATTAAGGAATCAGTGCAATAAAAAGATTAAAGATTAAGAAACTTAGCATTTAAAAAAAGAAGAACATGGAATTTATAAGCAGTATAGCTCTACAAAGTTTTAACACACTGCATTATCATAAAAACAAATAATAACAACAGAAATCCTACCATTATTAAATTGTTGACAATGAACACATTCATTGCTGGAAATCAAGTGTAGTTTTTTTTTTTTTTTCCTTTTCTGGGTTCTGATAATCAAGACTTAACAGTAATTTACCGATCTCCTAATAATTAGCCTCCTTGACATAGCCATGGATTCAGTGACACATATAAGGTAATTAAGAGTCACTATTACAGAAAAGAATTACACTATAAACAAAGCCATGATTTCCTACTGCTAGTGAGAGTGTGTGATTTTTTTAAAAAGGGGAATTGTTTCTTCTTTCCATCGTCTGGCCCTGAAATTGAATGGCTGTACATGCTTATATAGCTGCCAACTTTGATTGGAGAAATATTGGCCCTCAGTTTAATACCCACATTTGGACTGTATGTGGCCTCTTCCTGTGTGCCAACCATGGGGTGCATCTTGGTTTATTGAGGAGTGCTCGGAATTCAAGATTAGGAAGATTCCAGTGGCATGGAGTGCAATTAAAAGATGTCCAACTAGACAGTCCATACTAGAAATGGCAATAAAGAAAGTAACAGGTCAATATTTCTCCTCCCTAGAGGCATTTTGATACTTGTTCAGCAACTCTATTAAAGATAAACTGGTCTCTATTTGGAAAGGAAGGCTCCTTATCTGTGTGGCTATCGTAGGTTTATTTAGGTTATATAGCAAATAAAATTGCTTAGATTCACTCAAACGTGCACTCTAACTGGACCCCCTCAAAAATTTTACTCAGAAAGGTTGAAGATTAGAAGCTATTCATTGAGAGTTGAAAGTAGAAACAATCCAATATTGTGAGCTTACATAAAATATAGCTTTAGAGCAGTGGTGGGATTCAAAAATATTTACCACTGGTTCTGTGGGTATGGCTTGGTGGGTGTGGCAGGGAAAGAACTGTAAAATCTTCATTCCCACCCTACTCCAGGGGAAGGTTACTGCTAAATCCCATTCCCTCCCTACCCCACTAACCTGCTTTCCAGCTCCGTTCTCCTGTGCAGGGCAACAAAAGAAGACCCAGCCAATCAGCTGCGAGTCAGGAGGCAGAGAATAGATGGGGGAGGGGCCAGTCAGAGGTGGTATTTGCTGGTCCTCCAAACTACTCAAAATTCCCGCTACCGGTTCCCCAGAACTAGTCAGAACATGCTGAATACTACCTCTGCTTTAGATGCTATTTTTAAAACACATTACATTATATTATAATGTAAGCTCATCATGGGTACAGTAAATGGGTCAAAATCATATCAGCAAACCAATATTTTTTCCTGTCCTGCAGCATTAAATGCTGGATTTAATCAATTTATTGACTTATAAATTCAAGCTTTCAAAAATTTTGTAAGTTCAATAACTTGTCAAATTCTTCCCTTTGTTGGATTCAATCTATTTTATTTAGGCATTCCTGAATAAATATTACCTATCCATTAATCATCAAATACTTTAAGAAAGATTAAGCCTCTATTTGTCTCATTCAAACTAAAACTGACAAAAAAATTGGAATCCCACTTATGTGGCAATGAATTGGGCCAAAACAAAATTTTTAAAAACCAAGATCTCTTTTTTTCCTTTCTACAAATTTGTTACCTGCTATGATTTCATCTATTCACTAGCTATGTATATAGTTTATCATTTATCCAAGCCTGTGTGTTGATATATACAGTAAGAGCCCTGGTGGTGCAGTGATTAGAATGCAGCATTGCAGGCTAACTCTGCCCACTGCCAGGAGTTTGATCCTGACCCGCTTATAGTTGACTCAGCCTTTCAACCTTCTGTGGGTCAGTAAAATAAGGACCCAGATTGTTGGGGGTAAACTGTAAACCACTTACAGAGAGCTGTAACTGAAGAGTACATAAGTCTAACTGCTATTGTTATTGCTTTATACAGACCTAGTTTAGGGTTTTGTTCTTTTTTATCAAAAGAAGTATTATTATTGCTTATCCTAAAACAATATATTACAAACTCAGGCTTTTCACAGTGCAGGATATTTGACTTCTTAATCCACATACATTATGGAAGTTTATTACTGTTATATTTTGCGATGGTGCAAGGAACAGAGACGAGATGGTGAACAGTGAACTTCAATTCTTTATTAATCATTCTGAACAGAGCAAAACCCTAGGGCAGCAGCAGCCCTTTTATAGGCAAGCTGCTGATCTAGTAACCAATAAGAAACGTGGAGTCTTAACCCCCTTAACCAATGAGAGTGGCTCGTTAACAGCCAATCAGATTCTCCTGAACGGACCAATCTGATATCGCTATTATCGGCCATCAGAAGTGCAGGGCTAGAAGCCTGTTATTTTCTAAAGGTTTTGATAAACTTTATTTAAGTGTTTTATTAGTTCACAACACCCCTTCCCCCTGGGTTCCACTTGGGGGGTGCGGTGACGTAATCTCTGAGGTAGGAAGGTTGTTTGGACTGTCTATTGGATTTACGCTGTCCCACTGGTTCTTGTTCGTAAGACTGTTTTGGCGGGACGTTTTCAGGCAAGTCGGGTGCCGGCAGTTCTTCATTGGAAGACTCGGTGCCGCTAAAGTTCTTGTCGTTGTCCTCTGGCCCTTGCGGGCTTGCCTCTGTTGAGGTGTTCCTCTGTGGTGAGGCCACGCCCTTCCTTGATCCTTCTTCATTTGTTACACCCAATTGTTGACTTCTTTCGTTCCTGCTTTCCGCCATCTCAAAATCGGTTTCTTTGCCATCCCCTCCCCCCTCAGTTTGGAAGTTGCCGGAGTCGCGGAAACTAGGTTGTAGCCTCGAGCGAAGCTGATCTATATGGCGTTTCCATATTTTCCCATCGCAGGTTTTCACCCGGTACGACCTGGGTCCAGTGGCTTGAATAACAGTGGCCTCGAACTAAGTCACCTCTTGAACTCGCAGCATTTTCCGCTAGATCCACAGGGTTTCTCTGGCTCGTAAGATGGGTGAAGCCGGTCAAGGTGGGAGCGGAGTTTGCGTCCCATCAATAGTTCCACTGGAGTCTTGTTGGTGACACTGTGCGGAGTGATGTGTTGGAGAAGGAGTATTCTGTTTATCTTATTTTCAATGTCCCCACAGTCCATTTTGTAGAGGTTTTTTTAAACAAACTGTACTATGCGCTCGACTCTTCCGTTAGCTGCAGGGTACACTGGCGAAGTTAGCGCATGGCGAATACCGCAGTCCGCTAAGTATTGTTAAAAAGGGAGCGCGGTAAACTGGGGTCCGTTGTCGGATACCAGAACGTCTGGCAGTCCATGAGTCACGAATAATCTGTTCAACTTCCAGATGATGGACTCGGTTGTGGTACTCTTCATTTCGTGGATCTCGAGCCAGTATGAATAGGCATCCACTGTTAATAGGAACGTATGTCCCTTAGTAGGTCCCTCAAAGTCAATATGGATGCGGGACCACGGTCCCCGAAGTGTTTTCCATTCTGTCGGAGTTGCTTTTGGTGGGGCATTGCTAACTTCCTGGCACTTATAACAAGTCTTTACCCAGGCTTTGATCTGTTTGTCGATGCCCGGCCACCACGCGTAGCTTCGTGCGAGCGCTTTCATATGCACGATGCCAGAGTGGCCCTTATGCAGTGTCTTTAATACCGCTCATTGTAACCACTCTGGGACGACGACTCTATCTCCCCATAGGATGCAGCCTTTTTGCGAAAAAAGTTCTGTTTGCTGATTCTTGAAGGGAATGAAGTCGTCAGGGGTTTGATCTACTGGCCATCCTTGTTCGACCCAGCTAAGGACTCGCGTTAAGATAGGATCGCGTTTTGTTTTGATCGCGATATCTCTAACTGTTAGCGACGGTGAATGTAACGTTTCAATCTGGAGCGTTGTAAGGGTTGGAGCTGGGTCATCGACGGTTTCTGGAAGTGGTGCATGGCTCAATGCGTCAAC
Source organism: Hydrophis major (assembly GCA_033807585.1). Lineage (NCBI taxonomy): Eukaryota > Metazoa > Chordata > Lepidosauria > Squamata > Elapidae > Hydrophis > Hydrophis major. The sequence continues at coordinate 150,039,044 of CM066328.1, read as the reverse complement.
GTGGGGAATGGCTTTCCCTGGGCGGTGTTGCAGCTTATAGTTGTACGCAGCCAAAAACTCCGACCAGCGAGTCATTCTAGGTGATAATATATAGGAGGTTGGTTTGTCTCCCGCTGTAATCCCCAGCAAAGGTTTGTGGTCTGTAACAATAGTAAAAACTTGTCCATATACATATTCATGAAACCGTTTTACAGCAGATACAACAGCAAGAGCCTCTTTATCGATTTGACTATCATTATGTTCAGCCTTTGATAAAGTTCTTGAAAAATAGCCAATAGGGGCTTCACTACCGTTTGGTAATACATGGCTCAAAATGGCTCCCACTCCAAACGGCGACGCGTCACATGTGATTGTTAAAGGCAAAGTCTCGTTATACTGCATCAAAACAGCATCTGAAGTTAATAGGTTTTTCACTTGTCGGAACGCGTGTTCCTCTCGGTGCCCCCAAACCCAGGTTGCTTTTTTGTCGAGGAGCCAATGTAGGGGCTCAGCTACGGTCACTTTGTGGGGCAGGAAGATATTGTAAAAATTAATAAGCCCCAGGAAAGCTTGGAGATCAGTCTTATTTCTGGGTCTTGGGGCGTTCTTGATTGCTCTTAACTTGCTACTGGTGGGGTGAATGCCTTGTTTATTGATTAGGTACCCCAGGAACTCTACTTTATCTGTACACAGTTGACATTTATTTTTTTTAACTTTAAGGCCAGAGTCTTTAAATTTCTGGAGAACCAGTGTAAGACGCTCCTTTAGTATTTCTCTATTCGGGGCAGCAATTAAAACGTCATCAAAGTATGGTACGACCCCTTTTATTCCCTGTAATAGTCTCTCCATCAAGCTCTGAAAGATCCCTGGGGCCACGCTAACTCCGAATTGGAGTCAGTTGCACTTAAAAGCGCCTCAGTGCATAACAATCGTTTGTGCCTCTGCTGTTTTTTTTATCTACAGGCAGTTGTTGTACACCTGTGCTAAATCCAATTTAGCGAAGACTTTTCCGCCCCCCAGGGAATGGAGGAGGTGTTGTACTACCGGCACCAGGTAAGCGTTCTGTTGAAGGGCGTGATTCAGGGTGGCACGGTAGTCCCCACAAATCCTTAATGATCCATCCGATTTGATGGGTGTTACGATTGGGTTTTCCCAAGGAGCGTGGTCGGTTGGTTCTAAAACACCCTGGGCTATTAATTTATCAAACTGCTCGTCAATCTTTGGTTTAAGGGCAAAAGGGACTCGACGAGGTTTAAGGCGGATGGGGGCTACTTCAGGGTTAAGGTTAAATGATATCGGAGTCCCCCTGTACTTGACTAGTTTATCTGCAAAAACGTCCTGGAATTCCTGGACGAGGGCCTCCTCCCAGTCGTCGCTGCTGGTTTGGCGAATGCCAGCTACCTCAATTCCAAGTGGAGCAAACCATTGAAGGCCTAACAAGCTAGGCCGATCACGGTCGATGATGGTCAATGGTAAAGATGCAGTACAATTTTTGAATGAGACCTTGACTAAGCTGGATCCAACAACCAGAATTCGGTTTCCCTGATAGTCCTTGAGAATGATTCTTTGGATTCTGAGATCTTGCCACCGGACGGCAGGAATTAACTGTTTAAGGGTCTTCCAGGAAACCATCGAGAGGGACGATCCTGAATCGACTTCCATCACGCAGGGCTGGTTTTCGATGGCAACCTTCACTCAGATCTTCTTTACATCTAATGATGATGCGTGACCAATTGTGATGGTTTGGTGTGCCTCTTCTCATTTCGTTGAATGGGCTAGTGGTTTATTTCTGTAGGAGTGGTTGTTCCATTGGTGGTTCGACTGTTTCCGATTCACAGGATGACTTCCTGTGGGTTAGTGGTAGTTGGTCCCCCTCTGAAGTGGGCTGGATCCTAGCTTGCTTCTACAGACCTTTCTGATGTGGCCTCTCTTCCCACAAATATGGCAGAGTGTGTCGAGGAATTTGCAGTCTGATCATGGGTGGTTTGCCCCACAACCTGCGCATTGATACTGCAGTCTCCGGTTACGCTGGTGGCGTTGGTCTCATTCAGACCAGAGCCGGTTGACTTCTTCCTCATCACTTTCTGATGACGATTCGAGGTCCTTGTGGTGGGTTGCCATTGCATGTCCCTCAAGGCAAGGTGAGGTTTCGCTGGCAAGTTGGCGGAGTGGGGCATTGGTGCGGTGCATTCGGGCAGCTGATTTCCTGGTTGCTTCTGCTACAGTAGCGTCAGCGATAGTATCTGCAAGGCTGATGCCGCCTTTCACCATCAGCTTACTTTGCACATGAGGTCCATCTAAACCCAGAACTATTCGGTCTCTTAGAGCTTCTTCGAGGTCGGCGAACCCGCAGAGGCCTCCCAGGTTCCGGAGATCCTCGAAGAAATCTGTAATGCTTTCTCCTTTCCGCTGGTCTCTCTGATAAAATTCATGTCTTCGGACAAGCGTTGGTACGGTAGGTGCATAGTGGGCCCGTAGGAGGGGCTCGAGGACGTCCCAGTCCATGGATTTCACCTCAACCGGTTTCGCCAGTGCCTTAGCCATCTTAAAAGCGGCGGGTCCGCAATGAGTCAGGAATACCGCTCTCTTTTTCCCAGTAGTGGCATCCTTCAAGTTGTTGGTCTCCAGAAACATCTGGAACCTGTCCATGTATGAGTCCCAGTCTTCTTGTGCCGGGTCGAATGGAGCGGGTGGTATGGTGCCGCCGGTCATGGTTTCTGCCGTTGATGCGCCTTCAGCCACGTGCTCTGTTTAGTGCTCTGTAGTGTTCAGTCAGCTCTGATGTCTCCGTATCCCATCCTCATCACCAGTTTTATGTTCTGCGCATGGGCGCAAGGAACGGAGACGAGATGGTGAACAGTGAACTTCAACTTTTTATTAATCATTCTGAACAGAGCAAAACCCTAGGGCAGCAGCAGCCCTTTTATAGGCAAGCTGCTGATCTAGTAACCAATAAAAAACGTGGAGTGTTAACCCCCTTAACCAATGAGAGTGGCTCGTTAACAGCCAATCAGATTCTCCTGAACGGACCAATCCGATATCGCTATTATCGGCCAATCAGAAGTTCAGGGCTAGAACCCTGCTATTTTCTAAAGGTTTTGATAAACTTTATTTCAGTGTTTTATTAGTTCACAACAATTACTTTGATGGTGACAGCATGCTGATGAAACAAACAGCAAACAAACCACATTTAAAAGAAAACTCAATTGAGTGTGAACATTAGGTTCTCCACAATTCATGGATTATTTGTTTCAAACTTTGTTGTCTTCTAATGATCCTCTCCTAATTTCAGAGATTGTAATTTTTCTGAGCACTTCCCTCTGAGAAAGCAATAAAACATTAGTGATAATATTTTTAAAATATCCTATTTCAATGGTAGTGTGCAGAGCATCTGGGAGTAAGTTAACGGCTTACATATTAATTTTCTCATCTATCTGATAGGCAGAAAATTGCTTAATTAGTTAAATTTGTCACTTTGCATCTACAAAGCTTATGCTGTGAAATTTATTATGGTCCCAACTAATTATACTGTAATAATTTAGCCCGCTTTTTCAAGTAGAGAAATGTGTATATGTGAGTGTTTGTATGTGTTAGAAGTTAGAAGTTAGAGCTTCTAATTTTCAGTATAATCCCATTTTCCAATATAAATCATGGCAGGGATTATTCTGATTTTGTAATCAAGTCTGAGGAAACATTTGGCTTGATCCTAATGGAAAGAAGCAGTTTGTTGCACTCTAAAATGCAAAGTTAAATTAATATTGAACCACTTTAAAAAGATAAAAGTAATCCCAACATGCTAATGAACTTTAGGTATATGTCAACCCTTCTAGGTAAGCAAGACAGGAACAGTACTAGAGGAGTTAATTCTACTTCATTGTAAGGCTACATTAACAGAATTTTGCAAATCTGAAAGTACAAATCTTCTGCTGTCACTTTTGGTTGCTTGATCCATTAGGGCAGCTATTTCCTAAGTTTCTTCCACTGACAGCTAAGCCATTGGACATTGTTCCCTCTCATATCTGATTTCCAAGGCAAGGAGAGAAACCGGTCTTTTCATGTAATAGCTTACATCATCCAAATATACTTTTAGCATCATAACAAAACAAACATATCTCTATCCTAGGTCCTTGGAAAGGACTCAATAGGTAGGTAAAAATGCCAAACCAAGTCTAAACATCCAGCTGACTGTGCAGCCCATCATAATAGTAATACAAGGAGGAGAAGATCACAAGGAGTATTGCATGTTTATTCCTTTAAGTGTTTACTTTTATAAAGTTTGTGATGATCACACTAGTTTTCAGCTCCTCTTTGTTGGAAATCTCTCATGGATATTGCCATAGAAGGGTATTTACATGTGGGCATTAAAAATGTAGCACACTATGCCATCTTATATGGGCATTTTGATGCTTTACATTTGCATATATCAACATAAATTAACTTTCTGTGTGTATGTACAGATATGCACATGCACACAGATGATGCTGTCCCATAAGAGAAAAGTGGAAGTGTCCAGCAGAACAAACATTGTCCAATGGGGAGATGTGGTGACTTGCAATCTGGTCCAAATACTTCGCAAGTTGATCTCACAAGCAAGTATCTCAGTTCAGACACGTTTTTCTTAAACCAGTTCACATTTAATTTCCTTTGAATCTAGGACAAAGTCTACGTAAATGGTTAATTCAGATAACCTTCAAAATCATCTCCTGGTCAGAGGTGTGTTTATTGCATGTAAACAGACACAAAACAATCTTCTTTGCATGTCTGAAGTATATGATCTATTTATAAATGGTTCTCCACCTTCTCATTGCCTATTTATACAAGATTTAAAATGGAAACCTGAAGCAATTTGAGTTATGTAATAGATCTTAAATTGGTCCTCAAAAACAAATCCTTAAATGGTGAAGGTTTTAAAGAAACTTAATGTTGTAAAGCATATGAGCAAATAATGTTTTCCTGTTCATCTTTTTAGCTCCTCGTGAATGTTTGGCCTATATTCCAATAACTCCAGTTTTCTCTGTGATTGCCTATTTGTTAATCTTCTATGGTTTTCAGCTTCCTCATCTTTCACACAGTGACACCTAATCATTTTTTTAAAAAAATATCACAGGGTATGTTGTGCAACTGCATATTGTCTCTATCATTATTTTTCTGTAGATAAATGTAGCATATTTTTCCACCAACCAATTTTATGGTTATAATAGATATAGGAAAGCCATTATGATCTAGTCGTTAAAGAACCAGGCTGGAAACCAAGAGACTGTGAATTCTAGTCCTATGTTAGCCATGAAAACACTTTGGAGTCAATCACTCTCTCTCAACCCATGACATCAGGCTGATTAATGGACTACTCAGTCACTTCCTGTCATAGCCAATGAATCAACATTTGGTTCATTTTGGGGGGAGACGACAACATTGGATCATGCACTTGTTGGAAAACACTAGGAATTTTTAAAAGTCCACAATTTCCAGGCATGAAAAGGCTAACAAGTCTAATGAAAACTTCAAGTTGAATAGCATGTATTAATCAACAGATTTAAAACACTTATATATTTATCTGTTATCTGGCAACACTGAAATGAGCAAAGAGTGCTTGACAGAACATGAGAGAAACTCTTTGTGCTTGGTTCATGTTATTCCTTTTGGAAGGGAGTGTTACAAAGCTGTGCTCAGGAGGTTAGAAATACTTTTAATTACACTTAAACATAATCATTGCTTATCTGACCTTTTGCAAACAACATTGAAGTGGATGATGAGTGAATCCTAATATTTTTGATGGGTAAAGCTCTGTTATTATCTTTTTCTATACTCCTTTTCAGCAGAGCATCTTTTACTGTGAAGCAAAATAAATAAATAAGTAAATCAAGCCACAAATCTCTTTTCAATAGATAATTTATCAATTTTTATGAAAAACTAAGTGAATTGCAGCTCCTGAAAGAGATGAAGTGATTCAGCCATTAAGTGATTCAGCGAACTGTCTGATAAAACTACTGTTTACAGTTTTAGGGAATGATTTCTTCCAGCATATCTTTTCTTTTGGATAAATTTTATATTAACCTAACAAGAAAAAAAATCTCATTGCCTATCAGGTGTGACAGGCAATCATAAGGAATCAAAAGCAAGAAGATGCTTGTAGGGTTCTTCTATCAGTGACATTTTTAAACTCAACAATTGTTAGACTGTGGGGAATTTATTTATACTGCAAGAACTATAGAGTGGTTTCAAAGAAAATGCATTTGGGTCCAACTATATTAAAGATATTTATTCTTTTGAATGCCAAAGTACTCCTTTAATGACAGCTTGGAGGAAATTGAGTTCTGCCTGCTCCAATGAAAAGCTATCAAAATGAGGTTCAGAGACCAGCTTGAGTAGTGGAGTTGAAGAAGTCAGAAATAAATAATTTTCACATACCTGTAGTTCATCATATAAATAAAGTATAAATCCCACAGCTGCAATACAGAGAACTATTTTAGATTAGGGATACTTCAGAATTCTATTAAGAACATTTTTAGAAATTCTGACCTGGCATTTATTTCATTTAAAAATAAGGGGTCAAAATGCCGGCGGGGGGGGGCAGGGGGGCATTTGCACTTTCCTCAATTTTGTGATACAATTTTCAGCTTGGAAAAATCAGGAAATATATTTAGATATAAACGTTTTAAGATAAAAATATATGCAGTATTCATATTATATAGCTATAACATATAGAAAAGAAAGGCTTATTTTGAAGGGGAAATGGTTATGCAATTGGTTGTACTTTGTTTTAAATCTCAGATTAATATAAAAATGAATCAAGTGAAACTAAGATTGATCATAGGGATTATGACAGCTAATGTGGTTCAGAAGTAAGATGTTGAATGGGTTGATTTATGGATACTCAAGTTCTAGCTCACCTTCTTTTGTTTCTGTTAGGAAAAAAAATTAGATCTTGTGACATGTATAGCAAATAAAAAATATTACTCATATGAACTAGAAATAATATGGCCTGTTCATTCCTATATTAGGTTCACTCAAGGTATACCAATATCTCAAACTTCTTTTAAAGTACATGGAAATGAAATACCTATGTATAAGAGAAACTAGAAAGCCACATAAACAAAGCTCAAGCTCCAATGAACGCACAAAAGTTGAAATATATTGAACCTTATTAATCTGTACTGTAAGAAAAATCATCTACTACATAGATTCTGTTGAGAAGGTGTGCTCCAGGCCACATGTGTGTAAGAGTTTCATTTATTGGGATCGAAGAGACAGGCCCTTTCTGCCATGGCAACTACACTGTGGAACATCATTCTCTTTCCCCCCTCTCCGCCACCAACCCAAGATGAGATTGGCTCTATCCTTTTGAGGATCCATTAAAACAAGGCTTTGTTAGCAGGCCTGGGTATCTCAAACAATTGTGAGTTGAGCTCTGTTGTTTTTAACACCAGTCATCTACACTATCTTCTTTAACTGTGATATGACTGGGTTTTTTTAATTGTAATTTTTAACACTGGGACTCATGATAATCCACCTAGGGTCTCTATTACAAGCTAGATGGCTATATACATGTGAGAACTAAATAAATGTTTAATTTGTTTCCCAATACATTGTTCAATAACCATCCATTCCTAATTATTTATTTTATTCCTAACCATTCCTAATTATTTAGATACCAGTTACCAACACAGAGGATTCATCCAACACACAGGATTCATTCATAGACAAATGCATCTCTCTCTCTCTCTCCTATCTATCATGTATTTTCTCCCTTCAACACCATTGATCATTATATCCTTCTGAATGTCAGAAGGATGTAATTCTTCCATTCCTTCACCAGCAGGCAGTGTGTCTTGAACCAACCCTTCATATTCTACTAAGAGCTTAAGATCCATGATGAACACAGTGGTTAGAATGCAGTTTTGCAAGCTAACTCACTGCTCACTGCCAGGAGTTGGATCCTGACCAGCTCAAAGTTGACTCAGCCTTCCAACTTTCTAAGAATGTAAAATGAGGATCCAGATTTTTAGGTGTAAAATGCTGACTCTGTAAACTGTTTAGAGAGAGCTGCAAAGCACTATGAAGTGTTATATAAGTCTAAATGCTATTGCAATTGATTGGAAAACTGACTGTGCTTCTCTACAGCATACAGTGTTCTCCCTCCACCTCTATTTCACTTAGTTTTTTCTGACACTATTTTGGGGTGTATCTCTTGAGTAATTAAAGGCCCACTCTGTTAAATGAGTATGCTGCATAAAAGATTTCACTGATAAAATTAGCTGGAGCAACAGGCACACTTTGTTATCTAAACATGATTTCAGTCTGAGACAGCAGCCAACTAAATAGTCAATTCTTTTTTAGACCCCTTCCAAACCCACCCCACCCAGAAAGTGCTTGCCTTCCAAAAAGAAAAAAGAAATTGGAATATTGTTTTATTCCTAAATCTTTGATGAAGACAGAATGAAATTTGAAAACAGCTGGAGGACATTGATCTACACAAACTAATTTGTTTATGGATGAAACACACATAAAGAATTAAATGCTCTTTTGCTGGTTGTCTGGTTCCTTGTGCCTCTAACCTAATGCGGCTTTACTCCATGTCAAAAAGTATCCTAAGGATGACTCTCTGAATGATAAAAAAGTTATTTTTGCACAATATTGAGTTTGTCATTTTTTTTTACTTTTAATTGCTATAAGTGTTGGTGAATGTACTAATTTCTCCTATGAAGCGGTTGAACTATTCAATAGAGAATGATGAATGTACGGTGATGTCTACCATGAGTAGGGAACTGACATCAATTTAAATTAATTGCTCATGCATTTATGTATCAGAACAAAGAGATGCCAGCATGAGAATAAAAGATATGAATAATTGATCAGGGAGTCATTGAAAAGTCTCTCTGTCATATCCAGCAAATACACTACTCCAACCATTTCATTGGTTTCATTTGAATTCATTTGTCACTGGAATAACACTTAATGTTATAATATATCATGATTTTTAAAATACTGTTTGGGAATATAAATGTTACCTTATCTGACCTGTAATACCTAATAATATCCCTTAAGCATACAAACCGTAAGAAGCTTCTCTTGAGAGTACCTAAAGATCTCAGTCATAAAATGAGTGAAAACATTGTTCGAAAACGGATGTAGTCCAGTGGTGGGATTCAAATTTATTTTACTACTGGTTCTGTGTGCATGGCTTGGTGGGTATGGCAGGGGAAGGATACTATAAAATCTCCACTTAGAGGTGGTATTTGCCAGTTCTCCGAACTACTCAAAATTTCCATTACCGGTTCTCTAGAACTGGTCAGAACCTGCTGAATACCACTTCTGATATAGTCCTTGACTTACAATCATTCATTTAGAGACTGTACAAAGTTATAACAGCACTGAAAAAGTAACTTATGACCGTTTTTCACACTTTGCAGCATCCCCGTGATCATGTGATAAAATTTTGGATGCTTGGCAACTGGCTCATATTTACGACAGTTGCAGTGTTTTGGGTTCATGGGATCCCCTTTTATGACTTTCTAACAAACAAAGTCAACAGGGAAGCCAGATTCACTTAACAACCATGTGTCTAACTTAACAACTGCAGTAGTTCACTTAACAGCTGTGGCCAGAAAGGTCGTAATATGGGACAAAGCTGACTAAACTGTCTTGTTTTGTAACATACATTTAGGTCTCAATTGTGGTAATAGGTTGAGGGCTCTCTGTGCTTATATCCAGAGGTGTGGGCTTTAAACATTTCAGCAACGGGTTTTCTGCCCAGTTGCTGGGTGGGTGTGGCTATGGTGGGCGTGGCTGAGTTGGCCTCCTGAAACACAGTGGGGGGGGGCATTTTCACTTTCCCCAGGCTCCAGAGGCTTTCCTTGAGCCTCTGGGTGAGCAAAAACTGCCTCCCCCAGGCTCCAGAGGCACTCCAGAAGTCAGAAATGGGCCTGTTTCTGGACTTCCGGAAGTTTCGGGGGGGGGCATTTTTCATCTTCCCTGGCTGTGAAGGCTTTCCTCAAGCCCCTGGGATGGTGAAAATGGCCTCCCCAGACTCCAGAGGCCTCCCGGAGGTCAGAAATGGGCCTGTTTCTGGACTTCCGGAAGTTCCGGGAGGCCCATTTTTCATCTTCCCTGGCTGTGAAGGCTTTCCTCAAGCCCTGGGATGGTGAAAATGGCCTCCCTGGACTCACTCCAGAGGCCCTCCAGAGGTCAGAAATGGGCTTGTTTCTGGACTTCTGAAACTTCTGGGAGGCCCGTTTTTCCCCTCCCTGAGCCTCCGTGCGGGCCCTTGCATCCAAAACAGGCTGCGTGGAGACTCTGGGGAGGGGAGGGGAGGAGTAGGCGAAACCATCCAGGAGTGGGATTTGGTGGTTCACCAAACCAGCCATAATGTTAGCAACCAGTCTGCCTGAATCTGGAGAACCCGTAGCAGCCCAAACCTGCTTATATCTATCGATACAAAATTATATAACTGGCAAATCATCTCCTCCTCTTCCTCTTCCTCCTCCTCTTTCTTGTTCTCCTTCTCCTTTTTAAAACAGAAGTTAAGACCACAAGAAGCTTTAAACCACTGATTGTGGAAGCAGTTCCTTGGTATCAACCAGCCCAGCTTGGAGGTGTCAGACTGACTATGGGTTCCTTTTTTATGCAAAAGAGAGATAAATGTGAAATGGAAACACTCCACTCTGAATAGCCTGTCAAAATATTTCAAACTGAATAGGTTACAATGAAATAAAGCTTATTTCAATGTCCCATGTTTTCTCAAAAGAAAACTTGAAATATTCCAGTGTTTGGCTATGGAAAACAATGGTAACTCACAACTTCTTGCTTCCTTCTTTTCATCCTAGAGTCACAAGGACAAATAGGGTAGCAATTCATGCTGATCGTTACCAATGAAACAGGTTGCAGAAAGACTGGCACTTAATATATCTCTATCTCTATCTCTATCTCTATCTCTATCTCTATCTCTATCTCTATCTCTATCTCTATCTCTATCTCTATCTCTATCTCTATCTATCTATCTATCTATCTATCTATCTATCTATCTATCTATCTATCTATCTATCTATATCCTCTTAGCTGGCAACTAGCATTTGCCAGTATAAATTGCATTTAACAGAAGAAGAATGAAGCCATTAATCATACATCACAGTTAATGTCCTTGAGCATCAGAATAAATCCTATTTTTACATTTCAGGTAAAATGTAAAGAATTGCAGACAGCTTAAACCAACAAGTTTGAAAAAAGCTTTTGCAGTACAATGTACCACAGAGGGCATCAATAGTGCACAAAAACGAGATATTAATACAGGTAGTTATCAACTTATGCCCGCAATTGAGCCCAAAATTTATGTTTCTAAGTGACACATTGGTTCTGTGAGTTTTGCCCCATTTTATGACTTTACTTGCCACAGTTGTTAACTGGTTTGCCAGTTGCACAGTGGCAGATAGGAAAGCACTCCAGAGGGTTAACATCATTGCCCAGAGGATCATTGGTTGCCCTCTTCCCTCTTTGGAAGTGTTTTATAGCTCCTGCTGCCTTAAGAAAGTTCAAAACATTCTCAAAGATCCATCTCATCCTGGGCAGCTGTAAATCATAATCATCACAATTATGCCAAATCATGGCTTGAACTATCTTGCTTTGCATGTAATGAGTCTATCTCATATATTAGTTTCACCTTTTAAGCTGCATTACTGAAATAAATGAACTTTTGCACAATATTCTAATTTTTCAAGTTTCACCTGCATAGTGTAATATTAATGCAATATCAGGGGTTTTCAATTCAATTGCATAAAATGTGAAGGATGTGTGTTTTTCTTTTATTTTTATAACGTACACTGAAGATGACATTTAATTTCATTGTATGAGGTGCAGTGACAATAAAGTAAAGTGAATCACTGCAATTTTTAAGTTAGAACACAGTTGTTAAGTGCTTCCCCATTGACTTTGCTGGTCAGAAGGTCACAAAAGAGACCCCAGGATACTGCAAGTGTCATAAATATGAGTCAGTGGCCAATTTTGATCATATGACCATGAGGATGCTGCAATGGTAAGTGTGAAAAATGATCATAAGTCACTTTTTTCAGTGCCTTTGTAACTTTGAGGAGCCTGAATTTCTGATACAGGCAACCCTTGACTTACAATAGTTCACTGAATGACCATTCGAAGTTACAGTGGCACTGAAAAAAGTGACTGACAATCATTTTTCACACTTTTGACCATTGCAGCATCCCTGTGGTCATGTGATTTATATAAAGATGTTTAACAACTGACTCACATTTATGACAGTTGCAGTGTCCTGGGCTCATGGGATCCCCCTTTTTTGTGACCTTTTGACAAGCCAAGTGATGGGGAAACCTGATTCACTTAACAATGTAAACGTTGGGCCCAATGGTGGTTGTAAGTTGAGGACAACCTGCACAGTGTTTGATCAATCCTCTTGCTCCTGATAATACAATGATGGTAATTGAGAGTACTGTAGTATCTGTCATATCTGTTTGCAAATCGTACAGTCTCATCAAAATGTGTGGAATTTGAGTGTGAAGACACTCAAGTAGCATAGTTCTAATCTCAAAAGTCTAACCATTAATAAAATCCTTAATGCTGTTAACTATATGGATTGTACACATTATGAAAATGATTCAGAAGTGCTTTGAAATAAATGTCCCAAAGATGCTTTTTTTTCCCCAAGAGGCAACTGGGCTTTCTTTGAAGACATTTCGCTTCTTATCCAAGAAGCTTCTTCAGCTCTGACTGGATGGTGGGAAATGGAAGGATTTATACTCCTTACAGACAGCTGGTCATTTGCATTCTTTTAGCAAGTCATTGAGGCCACTGGAGGTTTATCTGTATTATAAGGGTCACCTGAGTAGTGCAAATGAAGCCATATTCTTAACTTTGTGGTGCCCCCTTTGGGCCTGGTGCCCTAGGCACATGCATAGACTGCTTAATGGTTAATACACCACTGGCATCTCTCCACTACTTATTAAAGGAACCAGGTCCTTTTTTTTTTTCACCTGAGCTTCAAAAACTGTCTAAACGGTTTAACCCATTAACTTTTAATGTAACTCTTTAAAAACCCCATGGTTTTTTTTCCTCCAAAACTTAGCTTGGAAGCCTCCAAATGATGTTTCTGCTTCATTTATAACAGTGATTACATGAACTTCAAAGCACGACTTCCAAATCCTTCTCAAAGGATGCACAGCCCTACTATGTAGCTCTAGCTGCTGTGAAAAAAGACAGTTTTTAAAAGCTGCATTGGAAAGAAGAGATATGCTTTGCTATAGTGCTGTTTATAGATGTGTAAGCACCTGGTGTAAAATGACAAACCAGAATGCAACAAACCAAAGAAAAGAAAAAGAAAAAAACTTCTATTCAAGTGTTTCACGTTTTAGCTTCTCAATCAAGAGTCCATTATGTTGTCCTGAGCATAGCACTAAACAAAAACATCCTTTGAGACATATTATCTGGACCAGCAATCCTCCCAAATGAGATGTTTAGTGATCTAAAGAATATATATTTTGTAAATTCCTGTTTGATGCAAATGTAAGAGGAAAGGAGAAAAAAAAACGCTCTATGTGACAGAAAACAATTATGTATATTGGTATACAGAGTCAGTAAACTCAAGAAGCAACTATAATTTGCCTATGAATGTACATTTTCATGAAAGCTGAGAAATAAAGTCATTTTAGAGGGTAGGGGATGGGACAAAAAGTAAGACTTGAAAACAAAGTCAAGTGGTTTTCTCATCAATTTCTAAGGAGAAAAATGAAAAGGCAAAGCATTGCCTTTGAATACAATCTTTAGTTGTAACTCAGAGGCTTTCCTAGGGAAATAATGGTTTGTGTTGAGGTCCTATAGACAAGGCAATATGAAATCTGACTCTTAACTATCTGCAACCACAGAGTAAGTTTTGGGATTCAATACAATAAATAAGAAAATGTTCTTCCTTCACAAAGGATGCAAAAGACATATGTCAGGAGACTGGATTTATTTCCATTCCTTGTATGGATGGTAAAGATTAAGAAAAGGATAAAGATTTCCCCTGTACAGTTGTGTCCAATTCTAGGAGGCAGTGCTCATCTCTTATTTTTTTCTCTCCCTTCCCCAAGGGAGCTAGTATTGTCAAAAGACGTTTCTATGGTCATGTGGCCAATCTAACTATATGTCAAGGTCCAGAAAACACTGTTACCTTCCTACCGAAGTGATATCTATTTATCTACTTGCATTTGCATGCATTCAAACTACTAGGTTGGCAGGACCTGGAGCAAGAACAGAAGCTCACCTCATCATGCAATGCTTGGGTCTCAGGTTAACAAGCCCAGCTCCAAAATGCAAGGCCACCATGCCTCCTGTAGTAGTCAAAAAAGCCTTTAGTTCTTCGGGTTTAAAAGCTCCCATTGATGTATATGTATTTGGGTGACACAGATAACCTTATGAAATAGCCATTTTTCCTCAGAAAGTTAATTTTAAAAAAGGGAAAGTTACTTTAAAAAGAGAGAAAGAGGATTCTTTGGGGAAATTAACATTTTAGAAGCCCCTCGAGAACATTTACATAACAAAGAGTGACATTAGAGAGATTTGCATTCCTTAAAAAATAGTTTTCTTGGAGAATTTACATTAAAAACTATGTGTCCTAGGGGGAGATTCTAGACAAAAGGTCTGACTGTTATAGAAAATTGCAAACAAAGGACACAGGCATTTATTGTAAATGTCTTTAAGCAAACTCTTTAGACTGGAATACTGAACTGGAATATTGCCATGTTACTTGGAAGCTGAGATCAAGTTTATATTGAACTCTACATTTCTATTATTGGCTTTTTTTCCAGAGGGGAGGGCAGTGTTGGCCTCTGCTCACAATGGAAAATTTTCTGAAAAACCAGGGAATTAGTTATGCAATCTTTCTAGCAAAATCTTAGGATACTTTAATGAATATTACATTTTTTTTAACCATAGATGTTTATTTCAGGAACTGCCATTTCATGTAGCAATAGTGAATCTTGGTGACTATCAATAAGGTACTTCATCGGTAAGCTTTCTTTAAGATAAAATAAAAAAGACCAAAGAAGTACCGTATTTTTCAGACTATAGAGTGCATTAGAATATAAGCTGCACCCACTAAATTTTAAAAGAAAAAAATATTTTTACATATATTAGCCGCACCAGACTATAAGCCGCAGATATATATGTTGTGAAATGAGATATTTACACAGAAAGAGAAGAATGCTCTTCGCATGTGGCCAGATGTCTCCAACATCTTACCATTGATTCATTAATGCCAAGTTTACGTGCAGCAGCTCTATTTCCTTCCTGGATAGACACATTGATTGCTTTCAACTTAAAAGCTGCATCATATGCTTTTCGTTGTGTACTTTCCATGATGAGAGTGTGAAAAATATTTTGCATTCGTGTGTGTCATGCTGCTTGCATCGAGCACGCCAAAAACTACCGGTTGCGTCTTCTTCTTTGCATTGACCTCTGGCGTCTGTCACATTTTTGTGCCCCCTGGTGGCAGTTAGCGAAGAAAAATCTATAGATAAGCTGCATTGTTGTACAAGCCGCAGGGTTCAAAGCATGGGAAAAAAGTAGCGGCTTATAGTCCAGAAAATATGGTAGTCTTTTGACTTACAACAGTTCATTTAGTGACTTTTTGAAGATACAACAGCACTGAAAAAAGTGACTTATGACTGATTTTTGATACTGATGACCATTGCAGCATACCCCTCATCTGTCAACTCATAAAACATTTTGTATCCATGTTTTATAGTTGACAACAGAAAGAAGGGGGGGAGTTTCAAAGAGTAGATGACAGTGTGGAATTGAAAGTACATTCCATTCATATTTTCTTCAAACACTGATTAGATGACTGAAGCTTCTGCTGTGCAAAAATCTAATTGGAGAGCATAATTGATGACTCTTGGCTATGGACATTTTTCATTGGATGATACACCCAGAGGGATGGTGGGGGAAAGCAGGAGCAAGTATGACAGTGAATTACCTCAGAGTTGGCTATGCCCAGGAAAATGCCGGACATAGAATGTTACCTTCAAATAGATCTTTTTTAGTTTTGGGAGTGTGGCTCTAGGCTCATGTTTTAATTAGAGTAACTGCCGGAATCCTGACACCATTGTCACATGATCCAAATTCAGATGCTTGGCAACTGTTTCATATTTATGATGGTTGCAGTATCCTAGAGTCATGTGATTACCTTTTGCAAAGTCAATGGAGATGCCAGATTCACTTAACAACCGTGTTGCTAACTTAATTATTGCAGTGATTCAAGTAAGAACAAAGCAAGGAAGGCTGTAAAATGGGGGCAAAACTCACTTAACAAATGTCTTCATTTGGGGCTTAATTATGGTTTGTAAGTCAAGGACTTCTTGTACTTTGTTCAAGATGTAAAGTCCTTTTGTTCATACTCATTAGTTCTAATGCTGTGTGCACCACTGACATTGGGTCCAGATCCCTGAGCTTCCACACCATCAGTAGTGTTCAAGACACAAACTGATTTCTGGCTGGGTTCTGACTTTCTTTTTCCTTTACTGAAGCCTTGAAGAGATTTTTGGCAGGCTAATTTCTCATTGACAGAAGTACACTCTCTCCCTGTAGGAGAGAATCAGCCATCCCAACATTTTCCCAAGGCACAGTACTACTTCATCAGTCTTTAAAATGCAATCAAGGGATAATGTCTTGATAGCTTTCCAGTTCTCAATTCCTCGTAACCATAATTCTAGTGGGTTAGTGTGTGTGAAAATCATTGGACAAATACACATAACTTAAAATAAAAAAAATGAATGGGAACAGGACATCAATTGCATATCCATTTTTCTACTCTTTAATCAACTGGAAGGAGCCCTGATTGTCCCATTATCGGGATTGCTAGGATCTAGAGAGTTGAAATCACCCACAGGGTGACTTGAACCTGAATTTGAAGAACTGGATGATGGAAATAGTGATTGTGTGGAATTGTTCATAAAGGAAAAACATACAGATGTATGAACATGGTTACTGACATACAACTTAAGGAGTTATAAACTGATTGCCTATTATTAAAAATAGTAGACATTGTTCTTCGTCCACAAACTGATGAACCACTGAAGCTGTATAAATACTTTCAGGAACCCACACATTTTTTTTTTTTTTTGAAACAAATTTTATTAATTTTAAAGACAAACAACCCATCATTAACCATTAAGTACATAAAACCTCTTAACATTATAAATTTTTACAAGTCGGATAAAACATTATTTTTATACAACATAATTCTAATTTATCCCATTTCCATATGGACACATAAATATCTTTCAGCAAATTTCTCATTATTTCTCTTTACTCTTATTCAATTTCATTTCTTTTCTATATTTATCCATTTTATAGTCATCATATTCATTTCTTTCTGACTTGTTTACAATTATTCTCATCTAACATTCCTCCAAGGTTTTATTGATTCTTTTTTTTTTTAAACAAATTTTATTAATTTTACAGAAGACACAATACACAAACATACAAAACACAAAACATAAACAAAACTAGAAGATCTTTTCTGAAGGTTGTCTGATCCCGGGTTAAAACTCTTCACACAGACACAAATTCAAACATCATATTCATCCCATATATCCTTCCATATCTTATAATCATTTTCTTTTTTATATATATATATATATATAAACCATTTTTATCAATTTTATAAAAACAATGCAAGGCATAACAGCTTATAAATTCTTTTCTAGGAAAAAATAATAATAAAAAACCAATAGAGCATAACAATTCCAAATTATAGTATCAATACTTTGTCTATTTAACTTCATATCTTATCCCTACTTCTCCTTTTCATCCAAATTATTTCTTATTAATTAAAATTTTATTGCCTTTTATCAATATACAAAATCCAAAAAAAAAAAAACCATAACAAAACCTTTATATATCCTTCCATATCTTATTACCATTTTCAATAACATTCTTTGTCTGTTCTATTTCCAACTATCCATTCATCTTTTTTCTTTTACTATATTTCTCCTATACACCAATTGGAGTAAAGTCTATAACTCATTACCCTAACTTAAAAGTACTTCGTATAACAATTTTTCTTGGGATTCTGTTTAAAAGATTCTAAAATTACATAATGAATTTTATACTCTAAATACACATATAAAAACACAAACTTATGTACCCTCCAGAATCCCTCTTTTATCCTAAATTAAATTCACTCATTGTCTCTAAATAAACTTTTTTTCTTTAGATCTTGCTTCCCCCCATTAAGGCTTCTCCTCCCCCCCTTTCTCTCTTGCTTATTCTTCTCCTTGCCCTTTTTACCCCTTTGTTTTTCCTCCTCCCTTTTCTTACTCCTTTTCCTTTGCTTTCTAACCTTGCCTCCACCTTTTCGCTCATTTTTCTCTTTTTTGGTTGTTTTTATAATTCTTAAAATCCCCTTTTTCTTATCCTTTTTCTCCTCCTCTCCGGAAGGGACCCATTGTTCATCAAAGATGGCTTCTTCTTCCTCTTCTTCCTTGTCCCAGTCCTTCTGCTGCGTAATCAACTTTTCATAAGTACATAACGCCATTTCTAAGAATTGAAACAAAGCACCCAAAGTATCTTCCTTTTTATATTTTTGATATTCAGTCTTTACTTCATCCACAAACGATGCCATTATGAAAAGAGAAACTTTTCCCAAAACAACCACAAGTATTTTTAATCAAAAACAATTAAAAAAAAAAGTTCAAAAAGTTAATACTTTTCTTCCTTCTTCTCTTTCTCTTTCTGGGGTTAATGTTTAAACAAAGAGGTCCAATTACCATATATCTTTCTTTGGGATTCTAGGCAATCTCCTCCTTTTTCAGCTTCTGCTCCAATTTTTTTTCCTCTCCCTTCCCACTTGCAATGTCAATTTTAAATAATCAGAAATCCATACCTCCAACAAGGGTTTTCCAATCTCTTAAATTTTTCAATGTCCAAGAATCCTTTTGTCCCTTAGCTTCAACTCTCAAAACAATTCACTTTCAATGTCCAATAAATCCAAACATTTCTGCTGTTTCCATGGGGTGGGAGAGTGAAGAAAAAACAAAAGTTCCCTTTAACAGCTTCTCCGCCGCTTTCGCTCTTCTTAGGGATACAATGTATCCTCCAGCAATTCAAACAGCTCAGTTCCAGGCAATTTAAAGGATGTTACTTGACCCGGCTCAGACAAAACTTTCACTCTTCACATTTCCTCCAGCGCAATCTTACCCGGTTGCTGGCTTCTTCGTGGCGGCCATTGCTGACCGCCATTCCACCGCCTTGGGAAAAAGGGGTTTTTCCGGAGAAGGGGGGGGTCTGCGACACCCCCACCTCCCTGTCTGACTCCCCTCTCTCTTCAGCTGTCCCTACAGGGCAGCCATATCCCCCTGACCCATCTGGAGCTGTCGCGAATTCCTGCTGCCCCGAAGCCACGCGAAACCGGAAGTCCCAGGAACCCACACATTTTTAATATATAGCTTATAGTAAGCAATTTTCAATGGTTTCTGATAGTGTTGTGCAGCTTCAGTGGTTTGTTGGATTAAGGAAGGACAATACCATCTGCCATTTTTGGTAATAAGTACCCTATTTATCAGTACAAATTCCAACTTATCTGCAAATTTGAGTTAAAGACACAGTTCAGAATTGAGCCTATAGAGTACCTATATTCCAATTATCTTTCTGTCAAAGTCTGCTGAGAATGTCAAGAATAACACCAATAGAAGAAATACACTCTCTGAGTAAAAGCTAGTTAAGAACACATGAACAAACTTGATTCATTTTGATTTTGTCCTGAATATCCAGAAAATAATCAACAGCTCAAGGCAACTTTTCAGGAAGAACAAGAGTTACTTGAGAATAATAACCTCCCAGCTTAATAAAAGCCATTAAATTCAATACATACATACCCATGACACTGTTGCCTTTTGGAGTAAGCCATTTTATACAAATAAGAAATAGCAAAGTAAATCAAAATTAAAAGCATGAAATAAGAAAATAGAAAGGGAATATGGTGAAATCTAATTTACACTATATTGGGGCAATGTAAAGCATCAACAGATCTAATTCTGTTGGTCTGAAACTTAAGGAGTTAGGTAGAAGTTGGTTTGTATTGAAAGTTCTGTCCCTGAGTCTTAAAGAGTCAGGTGTGAATATAATGTTGTCTGTTTTCAATGTATAATTGTGTGCTACCAGACCCTAGTATAAATGACTTGCTGTCCTTACCCTTTTAGAGCAATTCTTATGCTTCCTTCTTATGATGCTCCCAAGTGTTCCTGACGCCATTCAGTCCAAATGGCAGTGATTTTGCAATGTGGCCAGATTGATGCTCATTCCCATAGACTTGTCTGATATATCATTTCCTTTCTTCTTGTCTTTCCCATTCATTCAAATTAAAAAAATTTGCTAGGTAGCTTCTGCATGGGCAGGTCTCCAGTTCCTGCCTCTTCTTTTAGAGACTGTTCCTTTCTCACTCTTCTCCATCCCTTTCCTTTGTTTTTCTAGATGCCTTCCTTTCCTCTTCCAATGTTTTATCTATTGATAATAATGAAAATATTTTCTCGCCCCCCCTTTTTTCCTTTTGTTGCATTGACATTATAATGATTAAAGGAAAGAGAAAAGGGCTGTTCCATAATTACTGTAGGTCTTGGAACTTTTGAAACAAGGGAGAAGTGATTGTCAGTTTCATAGAACCACCATAGCATTCATTGAAATCTTACAGATTCATCCCAATCTGACTGTGCTGGATTTAAAAAAAAAAAAAAGATCGAGGAATACTGTGGGCAGTAAATGGGAAAGTAAGAGAGCATGCTTCTTTTGGCCTGGGTAGAAATTAAAAATGTGTTCCCCAGAATATATAAACATGAAAAGGAGTGATCGATTTCTAGAACTGTATACCGAAATATAGGTTGCAGAAAATTTACTGACTTAATAGAGTATCATAAAATCAACATCAAGATAACTTTTTTAATGCAGCTACTAACCAGTGGCAGACCTAGAAGTCCAAGAATTGAGGATGAAATTTTAAAATAGAGATTGGATAACAATTTGTCTGAAATTGTTTAGGGTTTTCTAAATGAACAGGGACTTGGACTAGAAATGCTCCAAGGTGCCTTCCAACTCTGCTGTTCTGTTCTGTTCTGTTCTGTTCTGTTTTGTTCTGTTCCGTTCTGTTCCGTTCCATCCCCATTCCCATTCCCATTCCCATTCCCATTCCCATTCCCATTCCCATTCTCTAATTCTATTCTATTCTATTCTATTCTATTCTATTCTATTCTATTCTATTCTATTCCGTTCCATTCCCATTCTCTAATTTTATTCTATTCTATTCTATTCTGCTGTACAGGGTAGCAATCAGTCACTCTACATGTAATATCCCACATGCTTACCCCATCATGTTGGTTTGCTTATTTTAGAATAGGTCTGTTCATTTTCCCAGCTTCACTAAATTTGACTCCAAGACACATGTATCCACCTAATCTTGTTCTTTTTTTTTTTTTTTTACCTCCTATGTATCTTGAAATCATTCATTCCATGTTCCCTGTCAAATGCAACTATCTTGGTCATTTTAAAATTAATTTCCAGACTCATATTCATTTTATTATACAATTTGTCTAATAATCGCTACAGATCTTTTCCACTCTAGCCAACAAGTAGCATTTCTCAGGCTTGTTCCAGACTAAGATTTGAACTAGAAGGCTTGTGGCTGATGGTTCAAAAGAAGAGGTCTGATAATTTCTGTTGTGTATGCAATATGATTAATAAAGTGTGAGCTTGAAGTAAGTGCAGGGTTCTGGCCCTGCACTTCTGATTGGCTGTTAAGCGGCCGGACTGGATTGGCCCGTTCCGGGGAATCCGATTGGCCCTTAACAGAGAGTTCTTATTGGTTATAAAAGCTAGCGTTCCTAGCTTGTTATTGGTTAAACGTTACAAGGTTTGCCTATATAAGGCGGGTTTTACTGATGTTAAATGAGCAAGTCACGATGTAAATAAAGAGCTGAAGTTCACCGTTCAGAAACTTGTCTCCATTCTTTCTCACCCATGCTCAAACTTAACAATTTCAGTGAAGAAGTTTCAGTATTAAAGAAAACCAGTTATTGGAAACTCTAGAAGTTAACCCCTATGGGAGTTCCCAGGCTCAACTCCTATTTTTCTTTCTCCAGCCTTATGAGGTAATGAACTGTGTGCCATTACTTTCTCTGCAAGAAAAGTGGTTGGCATTTGTTAATGTATCTTGCCTTGCCTTGTTATTGTATCTTGCCATGTCTCAGAACCTTTCCTTGAATCCATTTATCTCTTATCCTCACAGCTTTATGCCATGCCAATCTTACTGTTTTCAGAAAACATTCTTCAACTCCATGCGTCTGTAAAACACCCACAATTCAAGTCTATTCAATCTGATGTAGCACTTTCTCCAAATGAATAGTGCATGCAGTTAATTTTCTTTCTGACCTTCATGTAGTTCTCAGTGATCTGTTGAAGAGTGAGAAATTGATCTGCACATGACCAACCTAGCTTAAAAGCCATACTCAGCTCGCCAAATTTTTTGTAGTGCTTCAGGCATGGTCTGCCAAAGCTTCACAGGGACATATAACAAAACAATCCTCCTGCATTTGTCTTATTTTGTTACCTTTCCTTTAGTACTGAGGGATATTAATGGCATTTTTCCAATTGTCAGGCAAGATGCAATTTTGTTCAGATGTTGAACAGTCACCCCACAAGCAAGCTCATCCATAATTTAACATTTCTCCAGTTACACCATTTGCTTGTGCAGCGTTACATTTTTTTAATATATATATATATATATTCTCACAGCGTTTATGACAACTTTTTCATTATTTTTTTTCTTTAGATGCTAACATTTACGGCATTTTTTTCAAGTCCACTTTTGGATATATCACTGTCATTGACACATACATCTCTAAAATTCTTTTTATAGCATTCCCTCACTTCAGTTTCATTTCAAAGCAACCCATCATTTTTAAACTTCACACAACTGGATTTTCTTGTTTGATCCTCTTTGCCCATTTTCAAAACTATTTTAATTTCTATCAAAATTGGTCAATATCCACTCTCTTTCTTTTAACTTTAACCTTGATCTGATTATAGCCTTTGAAATTTTCATCTTCTGTCTGTACATATTAAGAGAATACACAGATGGAGAGGGGGGAGAGAAGGGAAGGAGAGAGCTACTTTTTTGTAGGCATCATTCTCATACGTTTTTTTCCTCATCCACAGCTTTTTCACTTCATTATTCTGCTAGTCATTCTTTCTCTCACTATTATTAGCATAATTTTACATACTTATGTGATACTCTGTAACATAATTATTTTCATTCTCTTCCAAGCAAACTTTATGTCCACTTTCCTGACATCTAATTTATGGTTCCAATGAGAGATTAATGATACTTCTATTTTTACATCCAACTTTCTTACCTGAAGTTGCTCTATATCCATTCCTATTCCTTTGGCTTCTGTTTCTGCTACATTGCCTGTTTCCTAAATTCTATTCTTAATCCTACCAAATAACAGTCAATTCCACATTCAGAATCTCTCATTATTCCTGGATTTTTCACTAATTCTCTCAGTTTTTCATGGTAAATAATCACATTAATATTGT
This sequence comes from Hydrophis major, assembly GCA_033807585.1. NCBI lineage: Eukaryota > Metazoa > Chordata > Lepidosauria > Squamata > Elapidae > Hydrophis > Hydrophis major. The sequence continues at coordinate 150,015,482 of CM066328.1, read as the reverse complement.
TTTTTATTTTTATTTTTGCCATCTGTAAGATCCTGTTCATAGCTGATTGCACAATCACATTATAATTCATATTTAGGTATTCAAATGATAGGCACTTTTTCTGAAATCTCATTCCTTCTTCATGCCGCTTAGGAGAACAGTTTCCCCCCTGGGTTTTTAGGTGGCAACCATCTGCTATAGTTATCCTTTCAGCTGACGCTTGAACATGATGTTTTTGATAAGATTGAGAAGGCATACCTGACTTTGTTGTAGTATGGAGCAAGTCCTGCTAATGGTAAATTCAGGGACAGCTTGGAAATAACTTTCAATAGCATCTACAAGATGGATCAAAATCTGCAAAATAATAGGTACAATGTCACAATCCAGGTTCCACCCAATTTGGATTTACATGCAATATACAAAGCACTAACCATGACTATATCGTTTGCAGATGTTGATACGCCCAGGAGATACCACTGATTGTCTTTTAAGGCAAAATGCCACATCTCAGCATCATTGTCAGCCATTCAGTCATGTTCAACCCTCTACCAGTCTATGGATGAGCACGCTCCATGCCCCTATGTCTCATATTGCCTCCTTCAAATCCACCATGGTCATCCTGATGTAATTCTTTATGGTATCCAGCCAACAGATACTTAGGCAGCCTCTTCTCCTTTTTCTGCTGATCACTCCTAGCCTGATTGAATTTTCAAGTAAATTCAGCTCGCATGACATGGCCAAAGTATAATAGATTTTCTTTGGCAATCTTGACTTCAAGTGATATTTTTAGTGAGGCTTGGTCTATAATTTTTTTGTTTGTAATTTTTGGAGTTCATGGGATGAGTAATGGTCATCTCTGGCACTTCAATTTTAAGGCATCCACCTTTCTCCTATCTGGCTTTTCTAGAGTCCAAGTTTTACAACCATAAGTAGCAATTGGAAAAAAGTATTGCTTTGATGAATCTGCATTTCATTGCAAGGCTGATACCTTTACTCTTGCAGATGTTATTCATACTGGACATTGTAGTTCTTCCAAGTGATATACACTTTCTGATCTCAGGGCTGCAGTCACCATGTTGGTCAATTTTAGAATCCAGGAAGATTAATCCCTTTATTTTTTGATAGTCTCATTGTTGATCTGCACTCTAACCTATGTGTTCTCCACAGTTGTCATTATCTTTGTTTTCTTGATGTTAAGATGCAGTCCATATTTTTCATTTTTATCGTTAGCTTTCAGGATTAGCCACTCCAGCTTTTCCTTGCTTTCCACAACCAGTGTTGTATCATCTACACATTGGACATTAATATTCTGATTTTAACCCCAATGGTAGGTTCCTCCAAATGTGCATTTCTGATAACTATATGTGTGTACATAACTGAATAGTATAGGTGACACAATGCAATTTTGTTGAGTGCCTCTTCCAATTCAGAACCATTTTGTATCTCCATATTCCATTCTTGCAGTGGCTACCTGATCAGAGTAAATGGCTGAATGAGCTGAATGTGATAGGGTGATATTCCCAGTTCTTTGATGAAGTTCCAACACAACAACAAGCTTTTTGTAGTCAATGATGCACATGTAGTGGTATTTTTGGTATTCCTTTGTTTCTTCCATCATCCACAATGATTGGCACAATGATCCCAGCTCGATCATATCTCGGCAGCTCAAGATATTTCATTCAGTAGTACTCAATAAATATACTATTTTTGTGGGAGGCAAATAGAGTTACTTTAATAAGGAATGTGTTGGTGATTTATATTTTTGGTGCTCGCATAATGAAACTTGTATTTGTCTCATTTTGTAATGAGAAGTATATTCAGTGCTACACTGATTCAGACTATTAATGCATCTTCACTTGGGGTGGGCTACTTAAAATCCTTCAAATGCTACTGAAAATGTTCCTGTATCTCTCACCTTTGCCAAGAGTTTGAATAACTATAGTTTGCCTACTCTTGCATGTACTAACTCTATAAAAGTTCAGGTTTTGTTGTACTGTGGTTATTTTAAGCAAGCTATAGGAACTGACATTGGATTCTGCCATATGTGAAAGATTTGCTATTCGAATGAACTATGTACCTTCTCCTTATAATGGCAGGGATGGAAATGGATTCTAGCCATTTAATCTACTGTGATACTTGAGTCCAGATCTTCTATTCCAGAGGAAAGAAGATTGGTTCATTTCTCATTCACAATTGTTAATACTGACATATAGCTCTTTGACAGCACTGATTTTCTTCATATTTACTCATTGTCATTAGTGAGTTGCATTTTGATTTTCTGACTAACCTCACAAGATGAAGCTTTGTCACTTAGTTTAAATTGGAAATATGATTGACTGATATCTCCCCTTTCCTATACTCCTATATTCCCTCCATCCCAAATGATCAAAATATTTTTGAAGCACTTTGCAAAGCCTGTATTTGCGAACATGGGTGTAAATTTGCATGTTGATTGGTTTGACTATGTTATTTCATTTTCCTTTTTATTTTAAATGGATTGTTACAAATAAAATATGTTTTCTTGCCAGGGGTCATACGCACGATAACCTATTGGAATGCTAAAAGATTACTGAAACAGTGTTGCTACTTAGCATATGAACATGTGACTTCAGATACCAGCAAGTCACATCATGACCTATTGAATTTTCAGATTTTGGAAATGTAGTACCACATGGTGAAAAAAAAGAAGGTTTCAATTTTTTAGTGACTGAGCTTTGATCCTTCCACTGCCTATCATTCCATTGAAATGGATTTTGGAGTTGGTTCAAACTCATCCAATGGTTTCTCAAAGGACCCTGAACAAATGTTTGCATGCAGTGAACAAAACATAAAAATGGGGAAATGTTCCACAGCCCATCTGGTTTGGTGGCCATTCTGCTAACTACAGCCCCCTAGATAGAAAACATTCTACAGAACACAAGCATTTCATAATGACTTTGCAGACATGCAGGACATTGTTTTCCAGTAAGGCACAACTGCTTTTGAAACTAGAATTCATTGCTTCGGGAAGGAATGATGGCCAACAACGCATGTGCATTTCAACAAGGACAAAACCAATTCAGAGAAGATTAAAATATTGACTGGTTTTTAACTATACCAGACTGTATAGTTAATGACACACCTTGTGATGAAAGAACAACAGATAATTTGTGTTCCAAAATTGTTTTGCAAAAGGGCTTGGAAGTACAGCATCCAAAACCAAAAGCTAACCAAGTTTTTTTTTAATAGAGTTTTTGGACTATACATTTATCTTTAAGATATAATATCATTATGGATTGCTAACATTAGATAATTTCTCTCTAAGAGAAATTTCAGATAATTAATTTATCTAGTTTCAGATAATTTCAGATAATTTCTCTCTAAGAGCCTTGGGAATCAACAGGGAGAAAAGGGTGGAGACATGACAACATGTAGAATAAAAATAGGTAACAGCAGGATCTGAGTGTCATCATTAAAGTTTGTTCAGGATGTAGCTGCTAAGACCCAAAGTACATGTTTCCATTTAGAATTTCATTGTTGCAAAAATAATCTAGTTTGCGCCATTTGATATCTATCCCATATTAAGATTGATCATTTTCCCTGGCTAGGTTCTGAACTTTTTTTATATAAAAAAGTTACAGTTAGAAAAATTGCAAGTAGAATTTTTCCAGGGCTAAAGAAATTCTGCAATAATTCTCAAAGGCAGGTCTCAATCTTAACAGTACAAGAATACCTCTACTTGGGAAAAAAAAATCAAAAGTTTAGTAGGACAATTTTATTGTCAATGTGTTCCTTTTGGGTTCAATTGAATTATGGGAAGGCAGAAGGCATGCAGACCAAGGCAGAGTAGGTTTAATAATACAATTCAGATTTAGCTTTTCACATAGCGCTTCGCTGTTTTATCAGTAAATAAGCTCAAGTATGCCACATATTGCCCATTAGAGTAATTAAATTCTCTTTCATCAAATTACATGAAAATTGCTAAATAAAATCTGAAATATGTTACACTTAGCACTTTGTTGGGATGACTTTAGAATCTGTGTAATTGCCTTTCTCTCATTGTCTTTGCTAAGCCTTCCAGCCTTAGGAGAGAGGGCATACTCCAGGTCTCATTGTGTCTATCACACAATGTCTTTTGTTTGGACTCTGGTGTCCTGCCTTCTCAGTAACAGCACTCGCCCAATGGAACAGCATTTACCCAGTGACCTAGATATTCCTGAACCTATTAGCCTTTCATATGATGCTGAAGATTTGACTATTTGCCCAGATGTTTGGATCAGGAGGTTAGGTGAGCTTTGCTGATCTTGATCTGTTTCTCTATGAATGACGTTACTGTTTATCTTTGGATGTCGGAGATTTTTCCCTTTTAATTCTGCATACTACCATTGTGAGATGGATGCCCATATAAAACAAATAAGCAAACTCAAAATATTATTGTCAACTCATAAAACATTTTGTACACATGTCTTATAGTTGACAACAGAAAGAAGGGAGGGAGTTTCAAAGAGCAGGTAGCAGTGTGGAATTGAAAGCACATTCCATTCATATTTTCTTCAAAGACTGATTAGATGACTGAAGCTTTTGCCATGCAAAAATCTAATTGGAGAGCATGATTGATGACTCTTGCCTATGGACATTTTTTCGTTGGATGATACACCCAGAGGGATGGGGGGAAAAGCAGGATCAAGGGTTACAGTGAATTACATTTCTCAGAGTTGCTATGCCCAGATTAGTGCCGGGCATAGAATGTTACCTTCAAATAAATCCTCTTTAGTTTTGGGAGTGTGGCTCAAGACTCATGATATAATTGGAGTAACTGCCAGAACCCTGACAATTATGATACAATGATAGGCTGAAATAAAAACAGTACAGATAATCCTTGAGTATCTGAGCCCCTGAGTTCCTTTGCTATATAAGGAAGTTGTTAAATGAATTGCACCTCATTTTACAACCTTTTTGCCACAGTTGTTAAATTAATCACTGCAGATTAAGTGAATCATATGGTGGTTAAGTAAATCTGAATTGCTTGTCTGAAGCCAGCTGGGTAGGTTACAAATGACAGTGCAGCCATCATAAATACACGCCAGTTGCCAAGTGCCCTAATTTTGATTACATGACCAATGCGATGCTATAGTGCTTGTAAGAGTGAAAGCCAGTCATAAGTCACTTTGTGCAATACAGTTGTAATTTCAAACAATTCACTAACCAAATGGTTGTAAGTCGAGAACTACTTCTAAATTTTCTACAGATGTGAAGAAAGTTATACACCTGTGCATTCTATAGGTCACACAAGTACAACCCCCAATAATGACATCAAAAAAATAGTTATAGACATGCTCAATATTTTCAAAAGTGAAGGCGATGATTAATATGAGTTTCTAACTTTAGTAAAATAACAGGGGAATTTTGAGGACAGAAACCTTAAAGTGTGTTTAATAAATGGGTAAATGCAAGTTAAGTTTTTCAAAACCTCATTCCCATGCTTCCATTTCACACTGCATAATCTTTCCTACAGAAAATGAACAATTGTCAACATCAAATATCATACAGCCACTTACGAAGCATCGAGAAAAGAGGGGAATACAATAGCTTAGCATTGTGATCTCCAAGCTGGGATTTTTAAAAAATGGAGTAAAAGATATTAGCAATGTTCCACCTGCTTTGAACAGTTAGAAATTACCAAATACTAATACATATATTTTGGCTGTTTGAGGGTGGAATAGGCAAGTATCAAAACTTCAGTTGTAACTTTTGTTTGTTTCCTCCTGCCCATTTTGATGAAAAATCCAAATTAAATACCTGGAGCAATCTAACCAGAATTCTGTTACAATTCCACAGATTTCTGTCTTTGTTTTCATAAATTACTTTTCCTTTGTTTACTCCTCCTTATTACTGACTGCCGGAATTGATACCCTGCCTATCCTTTTCTAGTCTGTTTGTAGACATGGATGTTGCTTTTTTGCATATTTATCTATATATCTATATCTATATCTATATCTATATCTATATCTATATCTATATCTATATCTATATCTATATCTATATCTATATCTATATCTATATCTATCTATCTATCTATCTATCTATCTATCTATCTATCTATCTATACATTTTCTTTACACTTATATATATATATATTTGTTTTCTTGAGTTTTCGCGGGTAATTACATATATGGCATTCAGCTTAGTTCAGGTATTTTCCCACGTCATAATAGTTGTGCTTTTAAAGTTGTAGCAACGTTTCAGCAGAATCTCATCTGCCATCATCAGGCTTCTGTATAGTGTTCATCTGTGAGTCAGACTTTTTAATTGATTTTAATCAATGACACATTTGTGATTTGGCCCCATGGAAAAGAAAACCTAAACAATTTCCGAACACACCTAAACAACACACACCCCAAAATCAAGTTCACCATGGAAATGGAAACAAACAAACAACTACCATTCCTAGATGTACTAATCTACAAAAAAAAAAAAAAAAAAAACAGATGGCACACTAGGACACACCGTATACCAGAAGAAAACACACACTAACCGCTACCTCAATGCCCAATCCCACCACCACCCAGCACAGATAAACTCCGTGGCTAAAACACTAATTACTAGAACCAAACGCCTGGCAGACAAGACACACATTAAGATTGAACTATGCACCCTGACTAAAGTACTGACAGCCAACGGTTTCCACAGAAGCAAAATCACCAGCTTGATCCACAAAAACACACTGAAACATAATAGAGACCCAGAAGATGAACAGACCTATGGAACAGCTGTCCTGCCCTACATAAGAGGTACTACAGACAAAATAAGTAAGGTACTACACAGACATCACATCAAGACTGCCTTCAAAACAGACAGAAAAATAGCAGCCATTCTTAGAAACCCCAAAGATAAAATTGACCTGGAAAACCAAGGCATATACGAAGTCCCCTGTGCATCATGCCCGGCCACATACATTGGACAGACCAATAGAAGAATAAGTACCCACCTGGATGAACACAAAAATGCAGTCAAAAAGCTGGAACACACTTAAGTCCAATACATGGAAGCCACAGGTCATAGCATCAACTTCAATGGCACCCAAACCCTAGCCACTATAGAAAATCCCAGCCACAGAATCATCAGAGAAGCCATAGAGATTGAAAAAAGACCAGAAAGCATGAACAGAAGAGATGATTCCACCAGGCTCTCAATCATTTGGAAGCCTGCACTCACAAACAAAAAAATCTCCACATCACAAGCCAGGCAAATACCTGGGCACAAACAGATCCCCCTTAATACCTCCAGCTCAAACACACCCCAACCAGGCACCCAGATGAAACCCAGCTTCCTAACTAATGATAGCCGTCCATTTACCCAAAGCCAAGCTGCACTAAAGGCCTTCAATAAAGTAACACAATGCTGCCAGCCAATCAAGATACAAAAAGAGCCAAAAAAAAAAAAAAAAAAAGACAGAAGATATCAGAAACACCAATCAAGCAGAATACAGCAAACTCCAAGACCAATAAACACAGACCAAGACTCCCAACCAATCAGGAGGAAGAAAAAAATCATTCTGGCACAGCAATAGGCTGCCCCAAATTTAAATCTGAAACCACTGTAAAAGTCTGACTCACAGATGAACACTATACAGAAGCCTGATGATGGCAGATGAGATTCTGCTGAAAACGTTGCTACAACTTTAAAAGCATCACTACTATGACGTGGGAAAATACCCGAACAAAGCTGAATGCCAGATATACATATACATATACATATACATATACATATACATATACATATACATATACATATACATATACATATACATATACATACACATACACATACACATACACATACACACATACATACATACATTCATATATATATATATATATATATATATATATATATATATATATATATATATATATATATATATATATAAAATTTAGCACAGCTATGTTCCAGGTGTCTATAGATGTGCATCTTGAAATATAGTCTAACATATTTGGTTGGTATTAGGTTGGACAAGCCTTCATTGGAAAGTTGCTGTGGTTTGACGGCAGCCTGTGCAGATGGCAGAGGAATTGGACAATAGGGAAGAATGGGGACCAGTCCGGGAGTCTGGAAGGACTCAGGCAAGGGTCCTCCATCCAATGCAGAGATGGGCCCAGGACCATCTGGGAGTCAGGTGCTGACTCTGGAGCCTCCGAAGTCTGGCAGCAGTGAGGCAGAGGAACAAGGGGAGCCTGTTCCCAGTGCATGTGTGCGCAGAACTGCTAGAAGATAAGAGCAGTTGAGACAAGAGGGGTGACTTGGGAGTAAGGCTTGGAGGTGATTGCCCCTCCCATAAGATATAAAGGACATGCAAAGGTAAAGAAACCTTTGTGGGAAGCAAAATCGTTAGTTCTGGTTGGGTTAATCCTTGAAACTCTGTGTGGACTTTGTACTTCAGTTGGTTTTTTATAGTTCATTTGGCACTTTAGTTGTTGGCAGCAATTCAAAGGAGGGAAAGGTGGGTGCTTATCTCAAGGGACTGTTTGGGACTCATTACAGCTGGGAATGAACATAATTCTCAGCATTGAAATAAAACAAGAGTTGTTTTAACTAAGCGTGTGCTTAATTATGGTCTCAGGAAGCCTTGGTCAGAACAAAAGTGAGCTTCTCCCTGGGTAGTTTAGCTACTCCACAAACATGTATTCTATAAGAAAATTTGGTTTTTTAATAAAACAATCTGATTTCTCTGGGAGAACTCTGAAGATCAGTATGACACAAATAAGAATGGAGAGACCTGGTGTCCTCCTTCTCCTAATTTTCTTCTTCAAAAATCTGTTCCCTCTGTCTCTCAACTCTAATCAATGCATGGTTCATTTCAGTTCAGACCTCTTCCCACTAGGTAAGGAACAGGAAAGAAGATCTCTTATCAGATTTCCCCATCTGAGATCTATTTACGTTTTAAATTTACGTCTCATTTTTCAACCAGGTACACAAAAATTAATCCCTCCTCCAGTTCCCCATCACAACTGAAGCAGCACTGTGATGGAAGATGAACTAAGAGAAATAACTAGTGAATTCTGAAGGGGGGGTAGTCTAAAACCCAGACTTTTATAGTGTAAAATCCTTGGATCCATGCAATTATAAGTAAACATTTTTAGTTTCAAAAGGGGGTGGCATATTTTGAAATGTGCATACCTTTTGATATACAAACAATACAACAAAATAGTATTGTAACTTACAGGGAAAAATGTATACCCATCTTTTTCATGGTTTCATCACAATCCATTGTGCTCAGGGACAATTTAGCAAAATAATCATCCAAGAACGAGAAGAATGTTATAGTTCTACAAAAATAAACATAAACTGAGAAATAGCATTTTCTTAGTAATGAGCCATAGCTACACTGCAATAAAAGAAAAGTATTGCTAATATAGTTGTTCATGGATGCTGTCTATGTAGTAGCATACAGAAGAAAAAAAAAAGGAAATATAATTGGGTAGAACATCCAACATATAATGTCAGGTATTCTTTTACTAATGTTAATTATAGATGGTCTCTTTATTTGTTTATTTTATCCTGGATTGTTTAGCTCAGAAAAAACTTCCTTCCTTCTTTCCTTCCTTCCTTCCTTCCTTCCTTCCTTCCTTCCTTCCTTCCTTCCTTCCTTCCTTCCTTCCTTCCTTCCTTCCTTCCTTCCTTCCTTCCTTTCCCACTCTCCCTTCCCCCTCTGTCTCTCTCTCTCTCTGTGTGTGTGTGCATGTGCACCACCCTTATTCTTTAGAAGACAATCCAAGCAAGCTTGTGATTGCTTTATCACTCTTCACAGAGATTTACTCCCTTGCCCTGGTTTCAAAATTATGTGAATAAATGATTTAAAAATAGCAGCTACAGTATTATCTAACTCATTCTGTAGAACCTGAATGAATAGCACATGGAACCAATGGTCACGTTCCAAAAACATCCGTATCAAGGAATACAATCACAACAGGTTTTTGCTACATTGTTCCATTAATTTCCTTTATTTTATTTTATTTTATTTTTTAAAACACCCTCTCTTTTTTAATATTGTGCTGTGCCTTTTTCATGTTTTGCTGTGGTCAACAGGTAGGGATTTGTGCTGCTAAACAAATGCTCAAATAAAGTTGCTTGTACTTGTAATGAAGAATATTTTTGGAATTGGTAACTAGATACAAACCAAGTTATGGGGGCAATATGCCCACCCCTTCTTAAGTAGCTCCAAAACATTTTCTTGCTCTTTCTTGAAGGTGATGCATTGATGACTCTCCTATCCCAGACTGAACAGGAAGCAAAAAGTTCTCCTTGTTTAAATCAGCTTCTAATGACTTTGTGGACACATTCTTGTTGTTTTCTTTGTAAAGATACAAAACTGGTTCACTGCTCTCTTCTTCCAGAGATTTTTTTAAAAAATTTGTTTTATAGCCTACAGTCTAGCTTTCCAATCCAAGTGCTAACAGGCTCCCCGTCTGTTAGCTTCTAAGCCCAGACAAAGACCAGCTGTTGCTGTATATTCAGAGTCAGCTATGAGATACTGTCACCAAAGACAAATGAAAACTATGTAACTCCAAAAATAAATACTTTCACCAAGAAAATATAAAAAGGGAAAGTTGCCGTTGTGCATTATTTAAAAAAAAACAAATCATATAAACAAACAAATAGCTTTTCCCAACATGTTAGCCTATACAACCCTTACAATAAAATGTAAAGAGCAAAAAAGAAAAAAAAAATGCTATGCAAAAAAGCATTCCCCAAATGTCTTAGGAAAGTTTAGCTATTTCTTCTAAGGCAGGAGTCATGAATTATTAGTTTTCTAGATATGGCTGAACTGCAAACAACTAAGATTCACTGCAATTATATAGAAAAGGCAGGTTATGAATTGAACAGATAAATAAATAAAGCATTCACCATAGGGTATGCTGGCTAGGGCAACTTGGAAGTGGAGATCAGCTGCCTCTGGAGGACTATAAGTTCACCATCTCTGCTCTTGTGGAAAATTAAACTTTCCAAATCTGACAAACTGAAATTGAAATTACTGATTTCCCAGGTCTGGGGTCAGCTGTCATGTGATATATATGTATGTGTTATAAGATAAATAACTTATTGAGGACCCTTGAAATAATTACTTGTGTGTGGTATTAGACCAGAACAAGGTGTTTGCTTCCTTCACAATATTTCTTGCCCCTCCCATTGGATACAGACACCATTCTTACAGTATTATTTTTCCTGCCATATTATTAACACCAAATATGCCATACCCTGGCCGAGTTCTTCTCTTGATCTCTGTCCTTCTTGAATGACTGCCTCCCTGTTGTCTGTTCATCACTATTTTTTACACCATGATATGTTCAGTAGCATAAGACCTGTTTTTCCAGCAAAAGAAGCAATGTCAGCTTCATTCATCATAAGCATTTTCTGCCATGTTAGTCCTTTGGCCATTTTCTATATTGTTTTCAGGGGACAAGGAGTAATGCCATTTATCCTTATCCATTTTTTACATGCTTTCAATAAGACAACTGTCATTCTGGCATGAATGGCCCAGTGTAGTACTGAGTATATTTGTTCAAGAAGGTAGAAAGGAAGGACCAGCTTTTGCCCTGTGTCCATTCTACAAAATTGCCACAAATAGAAACATTTAAAAATAATTGCACTGATGCAATGCTAGCAGTAGGCTTATTCCTAGGAGTTGTTAGCAATTGCTGTGCTGAATCGCCTTTAACCTTTCAAATCCAGATATTGGAATAACCTTATTAAACAGCTCTCATGTGGGGCTTAAATCTGTGCTTTTTACTTTTTGAAGAGGAGAGTTTAAGCTCCTGTAGGCTCAGCTGTAGCCTTCACCACCATCCTAATTCTCACAAAGCATGCAACAACAGTGCAACATTATGCTGGATGTAAATATCCCTAAAACTGCCTGAAACTCGCATATGTAATTCTCATTCCAGTCTGACATGCAGTCTAAGTTCAAGTAATAAACTAAGTCACTTTCATTGCCATTGGCTAACTGGCTGTGATAAAGCATTTCTACTTTTGCTATTGTACTCAGTCGGCTTTAAAAGAACAATGAAAGAATTTGTATATATTCTCACATATATGCAACTTTGCAGGGCTAGTTTATATTTGTGTTTCACATGCCAGTAACTACTAAGTTGCCCCCCTCCCTAATGTATATGGTTGATGTATATCAACCCATAGGGAATTGCAATGGCTGCAATATTATTATTTATCCACTTTATTATTTTTTATTTTCCCCTTTAATTGGCTGCTCACTTTATTATTGCTGTTGTTGTTATTATTGTTTGTTGCACAGTCAGCCAAATATTCAGACTGGATTTGACATTTTTATCTACCTATCGAGTCTATTATTATTATTATTATTATTATTATTATTATTATTATTATTATTATTTTCTGTTTTGCAAGTACACTGAGTGCTTCTCTAATTCCTTGTGTCTAACACTTGGCCAAATAAATAAAGTATCAGCATAAAAGTATAAGTATAACTACACTTAAATCTTGAGGTAGAATGGAAATTCAGAAGGTTCATTTCCTCAGTAAAACACACACACACACACACACACACACAAAGTTCCCTTCTCAATTCCTGTCTTTGGAGTATTTTGGTAGGCCCCATAGACATGTGACCAAACCAAACATTCAAAGCAAATTGAATTGCCCCTGACTGCAAATGGGAGGAATCAGGCAGGGACCATCAGCCCAGTAACTCCAGAGGTGGTATTCAGCAGGTTCTGACCAGTTCTGGAAAACCAGTAGCAGAAATTTTGAGTAGTTTGGAGAACCGGCAAATGCCACCTCTGACTGCCCCTGCTCCTATCTATCTGCTGCCTCCCGAGTCCCAGCTGATTCGCTGGATCTTCTTTTGTTGCCCTGCCTAGGAGAACGATCCTGGAAAGCAGGTTAGTGGGGTGGGGATGGGATTTTGCAGTAACCTTCCCCCTGGAGTGGGAGGGAATGGAGATTTTACAGTATCCTTCCCCTGCCAAGCCCACCAAGCCATGCCCACCGAACCGGTAGTAAAAAAAAATTGAATCCCACCACTGAGTAACTTGAGTTATTTATATTTTCTGAGCATATCAAATATATAGTATAGTTTGGCATCCTGGCCTAATAGGGAGGAAGAAATAATAAGGTTACCCAGATGCGTTTATATAAAGCAGGCATAATCATAAGCTTTTAACACTATTAAGTGATATATAACTGGGAACAACTGAGGGCAAAAGAAGAATGGGATGACAGAGAATGAGGTGGCTGGATGGGGTCGTTGAAGCAGTCAGTGTGAGCTGAAATGGACTCTGGGAGATGGTAGAGGACGGGAAGGCCTGGAGGAATGTTGTCCATGGAGTCACAATGGGTCGGACATAACTTCATGACTAACAACAAACAATGTGATATTGTATATATAATATGATACATATAATAACACAAACACACACACACGTGTGTGTGTGTGTGTGTGTTGGACACACACAGTCTAAAGCATCTCAAAGCAAAGGGTTATCTGCCTGGTTGTTTGGTGGCCATGTCCATGGCATCCATGGCCTGGTCAGCCTCCTGCACTATAGGGGGGCATTTTTGCCCTCCCTGGGCTCCGAAGGCTTTCCTTGAGCCTCTGGGAGAGCAAAAATGGCTTCTCTGGGCTACAGAGGTTCTCTGGAAGCTGAAAAGGGCCCATTTCTGGCCTTTCTGAACTGCTGGGAGGCCCATTTTTCACCATCTTCAAGCCTCCTTGCGTGCCCTGCACTTACCTGCATCCAAAATGGGTTGCATGGGGACTCTTGGGTGGTGCTGGGTAGGTGGGGGCATCCAGGAGTGGGCTTTGGGGGTTCTCCAAACTGCGCAGGATCTTAGTTAGGGGTTCTCCCAACCCCCTGGGAACCCCCCAGTAGTCCACCCCTGGCCAAAGCTATATGGTCTGTGGTTTTGTTCAGCCAATCGCCAATGCTTTATTGGGAACTGGGTATATACTATTTGGAGTTGTCATGCTTAATATATTTACTTTTAAAATAATTTAAATGAGCTTTGGCCAAAACATGAGCTTCAAATAGTGGCACCATAATGAGAAAAAGAAAGGGGGAAAATTGTTTTGTTTACATAACATGCATAAAAAGGGATGAGACTGCAGTTCATTACTGTTTGGGAAGTGTCCCCTAAGCTAAGAATTATCTTACTGCAAAAATACTTGCATTGGCCACTTTTATTTTATGAGTGAGAAAGTCTGGGGGATAGAGAAATCTATTAGTTGTTCTTTATGGCTTTTACTCCTTGTTGCCAATCTCTCATCCTGGATAATTATTTATTAACATAGCCACAATGATGTTAGTCGAAGTTACCACAACCATCAAAGAAAAGACTAGCAAATTAATGATTTATCATCTGTCTCATGAATACTCTTATGTCCCTTCCCTTCCCATGAATCATCTCAAGCTGATTATTTTTTATTCAGAATCTTTATGTATTATATTATTTTTAATGATATGTATATGCCATATGATTCCTATTGACCCTGGATGGTATAATAGAATTATATCTCTTTGCTTAATCTCCCAAGTAAGCTGTAATAAACTGGGCTCTTTCTGAAGCTATTAATTGGGCTCTCAATTCAGATTTCTGATCCATTTTTTGTAATAAAAAAAAAGCAGGGGGAGAAGGTGAGGAAAAATAAGGGGACCATAGGGGATTCTGAATGGACAGAGTGGATAAAACTGCATATAGAAAACAACAAACATAAACATACATAAAAATCACTTTAAAAAGTAAATATTATTAAAAAAAAAAGAGATAGAAACCCAAGGGAAAGAGAGGATAAGAATAACCAGCTCAGCAATGGAGGCACCTAATCATGTTTCCAGTTCTCTGGGAACTTCAGGCCTGATAACCAAAGGTGGTATTCAGCTAGTTCTGACCAGTTCTGGAGAACCAGTAGCAGAAATTTTGAGTGATTCAGAGAACCAGCACATAATACTTCTGACTGGCCCCACCTCCATCTATTCCCTGCCTCCTGAGTCCCAACTGATCGGCTGGGTCTTTTTTGTTGTTGTCCTGCCCAGGAGAAAGCAGGTTAGTGGGATGGGGAGGGAGTGGGGATTTTGCAGTAACCTTCTTCCACAAGTGGGGTGGGAATGGAGATTTTACAGTATTCTTCCCCTACCATGCCCACCAAGCCACACCCTCAGAACTGGTAGTAAAAAAAAAATTGAATCCCACCACTGCTGATCACATAACATAACATTCCAGAAAGTCAAAAAGGATAGAGCTAATCTATTTTTTTTTTGGGGGGGGGGGTGTTCCATAAGGTGTTTTTAAGAGCAGAAAAGGTATGTGTGTTGGGACCTGTGAGGTAATTCCCCGTTAGAAGAATGAGTGCATACAGGGAGATGTATTTTAGAGTAGTATTTGAATAATACACACACAGCACACAGATACACTGTACAATAAATGTAGGTTTTTACTTCCAGAAACTTTTAAGCAAAGTTCATAATAAGAAGTCCAAAGTCATTCACAGGTAAAATCAGTCAGTTTTCAGTCCAGGGATAATCCAATAAGAAAGTCCAGTGTCAAAAACAGTTCAGTATCAGACTTACATCAAATCCAAGAATATCAGTCAATTAGGAAAAATGGAGGAATGGCAATAACTCTCCAACAGAAGGAAGCAGAGACTCACTGAGACACACTCTCTTCTGAAACTAAGATGAAAACAACCCATGTTTTTGGCTCCATCTTATGGCCGTTTGAGAAACCACACCCAATTACACTTTTACATTTTCTTAAAGATACGGTATTAAAATGTCTATCCTGGCTTATATATTTCCAACCCAAATGGCTGTTATGTGACTTACATTCCTAACAGGACCTATCAACTGATGGTACCTGCAGCATTCCTTCTCTGTCATATCTAATGGGTCAAGTTCATATAACCAAGCACTCGGTGGATAAAAGATTGGCAGAGCATAGCTACAGTATTTTCTTTTCTAGAAGGCCTGTTAAGAAAATAGTAACAATAATCTTTGCTTTGGTGCAGTTTCAACAGTTGTTAGATTAGCCTTTAAATCATCTTAGGTTTATTGTTGCTTGGAAACACCCTTGATCTAATGAGTTACTATTTTTTTTTTCCATAAAGATAGTTCTCTTGGCATATCAAACCCTTCATTGTTTAGAAAAACCTTCCAGGAAGGAGGCATTTTATGAAATGTGATGATAGAACAATCTTTAGAAATTTTGGACAAAGTGAAAAGAAATGTCAGGCAGAAAACACAGCAAACCTCCTCATGTATTGAGAGAAGAAGAAAGTCTTTTAATAAATAGAAAGGAATCAAAAGAAGAAAATGGTACATAATACATCCACCTTTATGATAGTCCTATAACCAAGCATAAGGAGAAAGTGTATTGGGTCATTGAATAAAACAGCCCTCTACCTAGCAATATATATATTAGGTTTTTACTAGCCATTTGTCTTAAATTGGAAAATAAATCCAAATGGGTTACTTCTTCCATTTCTATAACTGAAAAGGCACTGTTGGTTGCTAAAATGATGCACAGGTTTCTACTTAATATTCAAGGACCAGAAAAATGGAAAGGAATGTGAAGGCAATCATTTTCTAATTCCAGGAATTCTATTTACCCTACAATTGAGCATCAAAGGACAAAGCTTTTTAAACAGCAATTAAAATAATTGGAGTTGTCAACAATTAGGCCTATCTTGCTGTTATTTGTATAAATTAGGAACACATGATTTGGTAACCTGCTCATTTTGTGTTCCGACAAAGATAGAATCATCTTTTTTCTTGGCTGAGAACTCATTGCAGCCAGAATTAATTTAATGGTATATTAATTAAAATGAATTTAACTTTATAGAGTTTGCAAAAGTGCTAGATCTTTAAACAGATTAAAAGGAATATAATTAATTCAGAAAGAGCCAGAGCCCACTCTATCAAACTTCCCTTAACTATTAAAATGAGTTATTAGGATGTCAGTTCATGCTTACTCAGAAGTAAGTTCTGTTAAGCCTGGGTTCCCCAACCAGGGTTAAGGAGACAAGCTAAACAAAATGTGCAGCGTTAGTCAGATAGGCACACAGATAAATGAGTGAGATAAGCTTGTATGTTTGTTAACATACAGTAAAAATAACAGATACGCTTGTGCTATCAAAAGATAGTTTATTCCATTTAGAGTTTATAGCATAGTTAAAATAATAGTCCATTAGTCATGTATCATTTAGTCAGTACATTCAAGGATATTCAGTTAGAAAAGTCCGTGTAGAATATCCTATGTCAGTTCACTTACAAATCAGTCCTTTGTCTCTTTCCCGTTCAAGTAACACAGTGTTGAGTCCATGCAGTAATTAGGGATCATCAAAGCCAGAGAGAGAGCAAGCTGTCGTCTTGCTTCTTTTAAAGTGCTTTCACAACCACTCCCCTAATTACATTCCCATATTTAAAGTTGCAGACACTTTAACTTATAAACTATGATTACATATTTATTATTTTACCTAAACCAGTTAGGGTAAACAATGTTATCCCTAACATTCTTCCCTTTTAGGAAAATAATAATAATAACTATTTACACTTTTAAATTATAGTAGTTACAACTTTCTTTAAACTTAATTACTCCTTGAGCTTTTGTAAATTGGTCTGCAATGTTTTCTTCTGTCATGCAGTATTCCAATTTAGTTAGCCCATTCTTTACAGATTCTCTAACATTTAAGTATCTTAAATCAGTATGCTTTGATCTAGTTTTTACAGCAATATTAGTAGCTAACTTTATGGCTGTCTGGTTGTCCTCGTACACAATAATGGAATTTTTAACAGTTATACCCATGTCTAATAATAACTGTTTGTACAGAATTAAGTCAGTGCATAGTAATGACAGACATGAAAATTCCGCTTCCATAGTGGACAAGCTAATATGCTGTTATCTGATTGACCTCCACCCTATTAGTGTATTACCAAATAATATAGCCATCCCAGATGTTGATTTTCTTGTGTTTATGTCAGTTACAAAACTTGCATCTGCACAGGCACTGACTCAAATCACCCTTTGGTTCTATATACAATGCATGGTTCATTGTTCCTTTAAGATATCTTAAAATTCTCTTTAATGATTGCCAATGACATTGATGTGGATCTGAATTAAAACGTGCCAGCTGATTTACACTATAAGCTATATCTGGCCTAGACCAATTGCTTATATATGATAAGCTACCAATCAAAGATTGATATATGGACTTATCAAATTTGGGACTTTGATCATCAGTTTGGCAAACTTCCTGACTCATTGGAGTCTTTGCCGATTTACAAAGTTCCATTTTATATGTTTTAATTAATTGGCAAATTTTATCTTCTTGAGATATCTTAAATCCATTTTTTGTTTTGTTAATTGTCAATCCTAGATACTTTTTAATTTCACCTAAATGCTTTAATTTTATCTTTTTGGCTAATAATGATATAATCTCATTAGCTTCATTATTAGTCTTAGTTATCAAAGCAATATCATCTGTAAATAATAACAATAATGACATCGTTCCATTATTTTCTCTTTTAAACACACATGGATCTGCTAAACCAGATTTAAAACCTATATTGTTTAATTCTTTCACAATATATTGGTTCCATTGATAGCCAGATTGTTTCAATCCATAAAGACTTCTTTTTAGTTTCCAACAATCATTACTATTTACTTTATTGTCTTTTATAATAATTGGCTTTTTCAAATATATAGTGTGCTGCAATGGTGCATGCAGATAAGCAGTTTCTACATCTAAATGGTTAATGACATAGTTTTTCTTAGCTGCCCACACTAAAGCTGCTCTCAAAGATGTTGCTTTAAGACTTGGTGCGAAAACTTCATCGTAATCAGATGCAGTTTGATTAAATCCTTGAGCTACCAACCTAGCTTTATGGGAAACAGTCCCATCATTGCCAGTTTTTATTTTAAATATCCATTTGCACCCAATGGATTTTTCTCCTGGAGGTAATTTAGCATCTTCCTAAAGTTTCATTACCTTTAATGAATTTAGTTCTTTTTCCATTGCCTTTTGCCAATTCTCCTGATCCTTAGCAGGATACATCCTAAGTTCATCTACACTAATTGGAACTTTAGTTACTTGGCAAACTATACTTGCTTGATACCTATCAGGTGGTCTAGTTACACGTGTAGTACGTCTAGGTATTACAGGACTTACAGGTGGACTTTCATTTATTAACTCTTCTTGATTATCTAACTCTTGCTGATCAATTGTTTCCTCTTGTTCTGATCCTATTTGTTCTTCGTGGACTTCTTCTTTAATTGGATTCTTCTTATAACTAATCTGTTCTTTCTGCCTTTTGTAGGGTCCAATAATTACTTCATTATTTAAATCTTGCTCTAATCTATTCCATCCTACATGTTCTAGGAATTTAGCACTAGCACTGGTGTAAACTCTAGATGTACCTGGTTCCCAGAATCTATAAGATCTATGATTAGATTTATATCCTACAAAAAATAATCTTTTAGCTCTATGCTTTTCTTTGTATCTAAGTTGTGTGGGGATATGCACTCATGCTGGTGCTCCAAATGTGTGCATGTAACTTAAATCAGGTTTTGTACTATGCCACAGTGTGAATGGTAATGCACCTGTTGTTGAATTAATAACATTATTTAATATATGATTACCACACATTATTGCTTCTCCCCACAAATTGTCAGGTAATCCTGAATCAGACATCATAGTTCATGCCATTGATTGTAGTGTTTGGCCTCGTCTCTCTATAAGGCATTATGTTGTGGCCTATATGGTGCAGACTTTTTATGTTGAATACCTAACATTCTAAGTCTATTCTGGAATTTATTATTTGTAAATTCCGTACCATTATCTGTTATAAGAGTTACTAATTTCTTTTTAGTTTTCCTTTCAGCAAATTTTAACCAATTAAAGAGATTTAGATACGTTTCAGTTTTGCTTTTCATTAAATAGCAAAACCCATATCTAGAATAGTGGTCCATTATACTTAGTATGTAACGAGTTCCTCCTACACTTGGTTTTTTCGGACCTATTAAATCAGCAAATACTACTTCTAAAGGCTCTTTGGTAGTAAATCCATCAACTCTATTAGCCGGTATGACCCTGCTCTTACTTTGATTACAGGCATTACATTGCAAATACTTATTACAAGGTTTCAAACTTATTCCTTTTGATAATTCAACAGTTCTCTTAAGCATTTTAAAATTTAAATGCCCTAGCTGTCGGTGTAACAAGTGAATACATTCATCATGAGGTTTCTTATTATCATAAACCGTGTTAGCCACCTTTAAATCATTATCATTTAAAACATATAATTCACCTCTTAAAGATGCAGTAATTTTCTTATCTTCTTTTTCAATTATGCAGTTATCTCCTTTAAAGGTAACTACATATCCTAGTTTAACCAAAATTCTAACTGAAATTAAATTAAACTTAAGCTGTGGTACATATAACATTTTTACATTCTCTTTTATAAAAGAACAATATGCTATACCTTGACCTTTAGCTTTCAGTTTCCAGCCATTGGCTAACGATATCTGCTGTGTACTCTTGGACATTTTAATAAAATTTTTGTTATCATTTGTTATACAGTGGGATGCTCCACTGTCAACCACCCATAAATTATTTTTTACAGCTCCGTTAATATACATGGCTAACTTTAAATTTTTATTTATCTTTTGATGACTTTTAGTATTCTGGCCAGTGTTCTGGCATTTTGCTTTTTTACAAAATCTTGCCAAATGTCCTCTTCCTCCATAATTAAAACACTTTTTAATTGCGTATGCAGTAGGAGATTCATTATCTTCTTTTTGAGGTTGTTCCCTCCTTAACTCATCTCTTTCAAGTCTTCTTCTTGCCTCTTCAATCCGTCTGCCAGTTATATAAGTTAAAGTTAAACTTTCCTTAGGCAAAATTTCAAGGGAAGTGACGTAGTTGTCATAACTTTCATCTAGTGAAGGTAGAATTATGTAGACTTGGTGTAGTTCAGAGAAAATAAGCTCTTTCTCGTGCAGTTCTTGAAAAATGCTTTGCATAGTTTTCAAATGATTAAGTATATCACCATTCGTCTGGAGATGCATCCTGAAAAGCTTCCATGTTAGATTTATGTGAGCACCAGCATTATCTCGGACATAAATCCTCTTCAGCTTCTGCCAACACCCAACAGCCATTTGTTCTCCACGGATATGAACAAGTTGCTGGTCAGACAGTGTTAAACCTATTATGCAAATAGCTTGTTCATTTTTATGCATAAATTCTTCTATCTTTAGTCTATCTTCATCATCCTTTGGATCCCATTCCACTACGTTTGGTGGATTTTCAATTATATTCCACAGACCTTCTCTTTGTAGAAGTAGACTACATTTTATTGACCATGATGCATAGTTTGTTCCATCCAACTTGGATATAAGGGACAAACTTTGTAGATTAACTTGTGCCATGTTTTCTTATATGGATATAAAACTATAATTAATAAAACACAGCTGTCTGTTTACTGTAACGTATAACAACACAAACTCTCACTTTTACATAAATCTGTTTTATCCTAGTTAAACTGACTTTGCAGCCTCTGGGCCCATAACCAGTGTTAAGCCTGGGTTCCCCAACCAGGGTTAAGGAGACAAGCTAAAAAGAATGTGCAGCGTTAGTCAGATAGGCACACAGATAAATGAGTGAGCTATGTTTGTATGTTTATTAACATACAGTAAAAATAACAGATACGCTTGTGCTATCAAAAAGATAGTTTATTCCATTATGAATTCATAGCATAGTCAAAATAACAGTCCATTAGTCATGTATCATTTAGTCAGTGCATTCAAGGATATTCAGTTAGCAAAGTCCGTGTGGAATATCCTATGTCAGTTCACTTACAAATCAGTCCTTTGTCTCTCTCCCATTCGAATAACGCAGTCTTGAGTCCATGCAGTAATTAGGGATCATCAAAGCCAGAGAGAGAGCAAGCTGTCGTCTTGCTTCTTTTAAAGTGCTTTCACAACCACTCCCTTAATTACATTCCCATATTTAAAGTTGCAGACATTTTAACTTATAAACTATGATTACATATTTATTATTTTACCTAAACCAGTTAGGGTAAACAATGTTATCCCTAACAAGTTCCATTGAGTTCATTGAGAATTACTACATATGGCAAATAGTTTTAAATATGCAGCTGGGCTGATTTCCTAAACAAGGAACATAGAAGAAGAAGGTGGAAGAAGAAGAAGAAGGCCGAGCCTCCTCGCTGACAGACGGTAGATCGCAACTCTCTGCGGCTATCGTCCATGCTCTTTCATCAGAGAGCTGCAATTATTATGATTAGGGGCTGAAACTCCCTTGGAGGGGCAGTGGAGTAAGGGGAAGCAGCAAGCCAGATTGTGGGGAGCCTCATCTCCCCCCTTGGGCTTGGTTTTTTTTTTCACCCGAAGACGACTGCAGCAGTGGTCTAAAATGGCCACCCTGAAGAGGACGACTCAGCTGGATTAAGCTTTGTGCAGGAGGGAAGAAAGAGGTGGATAACATCTGAACCGGGACAACTGGGCAATACAACTAAACCCCCGGGATTAAGGTAACATAGAATTTTTAAGAAAAGAAAAGTGAGCGGCAAAATTACAAAGGGACAGAGAAAAAAAAAAAAGAAAATATTTTTGACAGCTAAGCGGGGCTTCGGACCAGGAAAGCAAGAAGCTGGAATTAAAGATTTAACAAAATTGGACTAAAATGTTTTGGAAATAAACAGGCATAAAATAAAGCTGGACTTAAAATTGTCAAAGAATAATAATAAAAAAGTTTACAAATTGGAGACTGGACTGTGCTGGAATATTGAGGTTCGAAAAACCTTAAATAAAAAATTAGGGGGAAAAGGTGAAGACTTTGTGTTATGAACTTGGACATGGGTTGGAGTAAATGGAGACAGCCTCTGAATAGTGACTTTCAGCTCTTTATTAGCATAGTGACTTCTCTAAACAACAACAGTGAACCCTGCCTTATATAGGCAACCTTTGTGAGAATTGTCCAATAGCGAGCTATGAACGCAAGTACTTTAAACCAATAATAATCCTCTGTTAAGGGCCAATCGGATTCCTAAGAACTAACCAATCCAATCTGGCCGCCTAACAGCCAATCAGAAGTACAGGGCCAGAACACTGCACTTAACCTCAAGCTCATACTTTATTAACTATGGTACATACACAACACCCCTTTCCCCTGGCTTCTTAATTACGTTGTAGTTATATAGTCCTTTAAATAGGACGGTTGTCTTTTAAGTCTTTCGGATTTTTGTTGGACTGGTTGATTGCAATCCTGTTGAGGTAGGTTGTTGTTTGGCAGTGTCTCTGCTTCTTGCTCAAGTGCAATTTCTTGCGGTGCAAACAATTCTCCTTCCTGCTCCATTTCCTGAGTCTCACTTGATTCGTCGCTCCCTTCGAGCAGGTTCCCTGGAATGTCATCTTCTTCTGTACCTCCCCCCCCCTCGGTTTGGTCATGGGGGAGTTGTTGACTGGCCGTTGTGAGTCATGACCGTAATTGGTTGATATGCCGTTTCCACAGTCTATTGTCACAGCATTTCACTACGTAGGATTTGGGGCCAGTCACTCGCACTACCGTTGCCTCTATCCATAACGGATCGCCTGATAAGTTCTGTGTGTAAACGCAGTCTCCTACCTGGAACGTGCAACAGTGGCCACTGGATCCTATTGGCTTTTCCGGTTCGTAAGCAGGGTGCAACCGGTCGAGGTGGGAACAGAGTCTTCATCCCATCACTAGTTCTGAGGGAGTTCTGCCGGTGACTCTATGTGGAGTTATGTGTTGCAAAAAGAGAATTTGGTTGACTTTGTCATCGATATTGTCATAGTCCATTTTTTGCAAAGTCTTTTTAACAAATTGGACCATGCGTTCTGCTCGGCCATTGGTCGCAGGGTGCGCAGGCGAGGTGAGCGCATGGCGGATGCCGCGGTCAGCGAACATCAATGCCGTGAACTGTGACCCGTTATCGGACACCAGGACGTCATGCAATCCATGGGTTGCAAAGAGTCTATTTAGGATCTTAATCACTGCCTCAGAAGTTGTAGCCGTCATATGATGAATTTCTAACCAATTGGAGTATGCGTCGACTGTCAGCAGGAAGGTATATCCTTTGGTTGGCCCCGCGAAATCCAGGTGGATTCTGGACCAGGGTCCACGTGGCGTCTCCTATTCAGTAGGCATGGCTTTTTGGTGGGGCGTTGCTGGCTTGTTGGCAATTGGTACACGCTTTGACCCACTGCTCGATTTGCCGGTCCATTCCCGGCCACCATGCGTAGCTTCGTGCAAGTGCTTTCATCCGCATTATGCCAGGGTGGTCCTCATGCAGAATTTGTAGCAGCGTCTTCTGGAGTCGTTCTGGGACAATGACTCTTTCGCCCCAGATGACACAGCCTTTTTGGGAAAAAAGTTCAGTCTGTCTTGCTTTAAACGGCGCGAAGTCATCTGGGACTTGGTCCAATGGCCATCCGCGTTCTACCCAGCCTAGGACTCGAGCTAGGATGTGGTCTCGTTTGGTTTCTCTCGCGATGTCTCAGGCGGTCATAGGCGGCGAGTTGAGTGTTTCGATCTGCAACGTGGTTGCCGTTGGTGCCGGATCGTCAAGAGTCTCTGGAAGTGGTGCTCGGCTTAATGCGTCGGTATGGGGAATGGCTTTCCCCGGTCGATATTGAAGGCGATAATTATGAGCAGCTAGGAATTCTGACCATCGGGTCATTCTAGGGGATAATATGTAGGGGGTTGGCTTGTCCCCAGCTATTATCCCTAGCAACAGTTTGTGGTCAGTTATAATGGTGAATGTCCTTCCATACACATATTCATGAAATTTTTTTACAGCTGAAACAATTGCGAGAGCTTCTTTATCAATTTGTCCATAGTTCCGCTCTGCATGTGAGAGAGTCTTCGAAAAGTATGCAACAGGGGCTTCGTTCCCATTAGGCAGTACATGACTCAAAATGGCGCCCACCCCGAAGGGCGAGGCATCGCAGGTTATAACTAATGGTAAAGTCTCGTTATACTGCATAAGTACAGAGTCAGATGTGAGCAATTTTTTAACATTCCGGAACGCTTGTTCTTCCCGGTAACCCCATACCCACAATGCTTTTTTATCTAATAACCAGTGTAACGGTTCAGCAACAGTCGCCTTGTGCGGTAAAAATACATTATAGAAATTAATAAGGCCTAAGAATGCCTGGAGATCGGCCTTGTTATGTGGCCTGGGGGCATTTTTTATCACCTTTAATTTACTTTCGGTAGGGTGAATGCCCTGGCTATCAATCCGATACCCTAGAAACTCAACACTGTCAGTATATAAGTGACATTTATTTTTTTTCACCTTAAGTCCTGCCTCTTGGAATTTTTTAAGAACACTTTTCAAATGATCCTGCAAGATTTTTTTGGTAGGGGCTACAATTAATACGTCATCAAAATACGGAACCACTCCCTTGATTCCTGTAACAACCTTTCCATGAGGCTTTGGAATATCCCCGGGGCTACCTCACTTCACCTCACCTATCCCGTGACCTCTTTTGAGGTCGTTGGGGCGCCTGCGAAAATTTAACCACCACGCTTCTCCATCCGTCTCTGTCCTCCACTGCTCTCTGGGATGCTGCCAGGTTCAAGCCTGTCCAATCATGGATATCATCCTCCCATCTCCTTCGTTGTCTTCCCCGTTTGCGGCTTCCTCTTACCGTCCCTTGCATGATGGTCTTTGCGAGGCCAGTAGAGCGAGACACGTGTCCGTACCATCTCAATTTCCGTTTCTTGACGACAGTAAGAAGGTTGTCGTGTGGTCCTGTTGCCTGTTGTATTTTATTTAAGACCTCTTCATTTGTCACATGGTCTGTGTAGTGGATGCCAAGGATCTTTC
Organism: Hydrophis major; assembly: GCA_033807585.1. Lineage (NCBI taxonomy): Eukaryota > Metazoa > Chordata > Lepidosauria > Squamata > Elapidae > Hydrophis > Hydrophis major. The sequence continues at coordinate 149,989,626 of CM066328.1, read as the reverse complement.
GGTAGCATCTCATTTCTGTTGCAAGGATTCTTCTTTGTAAATCCGCATTGAGTGTCCAGGTTTCGCAGGCATATAAAAAGATTGATATTGCGAGGGAGCGCATTAGGTGGATCCTTGAGCGCAGACTGATGTTCTTATCTTTCCAAATAGTTTGGAGCTTCGAAAGCGCAGCTGTTGTTTGTGCTATCCTTGCCATTACTTCTGGTTTTGAGCCTTCATCGGAAATGATGGACCCAAGATATTTGAAATTTTTTACTGTCTCTAGGGGTGTTCCGCTGACTCTGATGTCTGAGGAGATACCTTGGGTACTGTTCGTCATCAGCTTGGTTTTCTCGGCATTGATCTCCATGCCGTACGCTGAAGCCGCCTTATCTAAGTGTTGGACAAGGCTCAATAGTTCATCCTCATTTCCTGCCAGGCCATCGATGTCATCTGCGAATCGCAGGTTGGTGATGGTTCTACTACCGATGGAAACTGTGCCTTCGTGGTCTTCCAAGGCATCTTCCATGATCCGTTCGAGGAATACATTAAACAGTGTGGGGGAAAGCAAACATCCTTGACGCACTCCTACACTCGTCCGGAACCAGTTACCTTTGCTGCCGTTCAGGAGGACGGCGCTTGTGGCTTTCTCATAAAGTTGTTCTATCACTCTGACAAGGTTATCGTTGATGTTATATTTCCTCATGGTAGACCACAAGGCTGCATGCCACACCCTGTCGAAAGCCTTTTTGAAATCAACGAAAACGTGGCATAAGTCCTGTTGGTGTTGGAGATATTTCTCACAGATCACTCTCAAGTTGAATATTTGCTCAATAGTGCTCCGTCCTGCTCTGAAACCCGCTTGTTCTTCTGCAATGATAGTCTCTGCTTGTGGTTTCAGTCTGTTAAGAATGATTTTTAGCATGACTTTGCTTGGGTGGCTGATTAAGCTGATGGTACGATAATTCTGGCACATCTGAAGATTCCCCTTCTTGGGCAGGGTTATGATTAATGATTGAGTCCAGGGGACTGGCCATACTCCAGTGGTCCAGATCTTGTTGCAGATGACAGTGAGGATGGTGATCACTGCCTCTCCTCCTTCCTGAATCAGTTCTGCAGGTATGTTGTCAATTCCCGCTGACTTCCCTTGTTTAAGTGCCTTTATTGCTGCTTCGACTTCCTCACGTAGTATTGGATGGCAGGCATCATCTGGACTTGTCCGTGGGCCCTGCAATACTGTAGTGTCTCCATTGTGCTGATGGTTGTACAATTCAGCGCAGTATTCTGTCCATCTGTCCATCACCTCTCTTTCCCCAGTGAGTGTTTTGCCTGATTTGCTCTGTATGCTCGAGGGTCTCCCTTGTTTCTGTGTGGTGAGGCTTTTAACCATTTGGTATGCTTTCTTGGTGTTATTTCTCTTCAAGTTTTCCTCGATGTCTTTACACTGGTCCTCTATCCAATTTTCCTTTGCCTTTTTCATCCCTTTTTTTACTTTGTTGTTAGCTTCCCTGCACTTCTGAGCTCCATCTGGATCGCTTTTCTTTTTCTTTAGTTCCCGTCTTTTGTTACATAGACCTAGGAGTTCACTTGTGACCCACGGTTTTTTGGGACGTTGGTGTTTCCCCAGGACCTCATTAGCGGTCTCTATCACTGCTATGTTGAAAGAGCTGACTGTTGTCTCGAGGGGCTACAATTAATACGTCATCAAAATACGGAACCACTCCCTTGATTCCTGTAACAACCTTTCCATGAGGCTTTGGAATATCCCCGGGGCTACACTAACCCCAAATTGCAATTGAGTACATTTAAAAGCATCTCTGTGCGTTACAATTGTTTGGGCCTGGGCCGTCTTTTCATCCACTGGTAGTTGTTGATAAGCTTGAGCTAAATCTAATTCAGCAAAAACCTTTCCGCCCTCCAAGGAATGGAGGAGGTGCTGCACCACCAGAACTGGATACGCATTCTGCTGTAGGGCGTGGTTTAAAGTGGCCCGGTAGTCCCCACAAATTCGGATTGACCCGTCTGGCTTAATGGGTGTTACAATAGGGGTTTCCCATGGAGAGTGATCGATGGGCTTCAACACCCCTTGAGCAATTAACTTATCGAGTTGTTCGTCGATCTTAGCTTTAAGAGCGAATGGAACTCGACGGGGCTTAGAGAGAATTGGGGCTACTTTTGGATCTAAACTAAATGAGATTGGGGTCCCCTTATACTCACCTAAATGGTCCGCGAAGACGTTGCTGAACTCAGAAACAAGGTCTTCCTCCCACTCACAACCACCGACTCGTTTCACGCCAGCCACCTCGATGCCTAGTGGCGTGAACCATTGGAGGCCTAATAGACTAGGCCTATCTCTGTCGATGATCGTTAGAGGTAAGTACGCTGTATGTTTTTCGAAGGAGACTCGGACTCGGCAGGACCCAACCACAGGGATTTGATTTCCTTGGTAGTCCTTGAGGATGAGGCATTGAAATTGGAGGTCTTGGCATTGGATCGTGGGGATAAGTTGCTCGAGTCTCTTCCAAGACACCATCGAGAGGGACGATCCCGAGTCGACCTCCATGTGGCAAGGCTGGTTCTCGATGGCTACCGTGACTCGAATTTTCTTAGTGTCCAAGACTGAGGCGTGACCTATAGTGATAGTATGGTGAGCCTCTTCTTTTTGCAAAGCTCGATTTTTGTAGGAGTGGTTTACTGGTTCTCGCCTTACAGGACGGTTTCCTGTCGATTGGCAATAGTTGGCCCCTTTTGAGGCCTGGCTGGGTCCTGGTAAGCTGCGGCAGACCCAGCTGATGTGGCCTCGTTTCCCGCACTCATGGCAGAGTGCGTCGCGGAATTTCCATTTGGCCCTGGCATGGTTTGCTCCACAGCCAGCGCAAGGGCGTAAGGGCTTAGGGTGAGGATCCCGGTTGGACCGCAGTCGATGGACCCCTTCTTCGTCGCTGTCTGACGATGAAGAGACGTCCTCGTGGTGCATCGTTACGAGCTGCCCTTCTGAGTTGTGTAAGATTTCGCCGGTCAGTTGTGTTGCCGAAGTGCGGCTTCGCCGTAATTGTGCAGCTGACTTTTTGGTCGCCTCCGCAGCTGTGGCTTCGGCGATGGCATCAGCAAGGCTGATGTTGCCTTTCGCCATCAGCTTGCTCTGCACGCCTAGCGCATCTAATCCCAGAATTACTCAGTCCCTTAGTACTTCTTCCAAATCGGCGAACCTGCAGAGGCCTCCTAAATTTTGGATGTCTGCCACGAAATCGGCCACGCTCTCTCCCTTTTGCTGGTTCCTTTGATAAAACTCATGGCGTCTCACGAGTGTAGGCACGGTTGGTGCGTAATGATCTCTCAGGATGGGTTCGAGGTCGTCCCAGCTCATGGCTTTCACTTCTTGAGGTTTGGCGAGTGCTTTTGCCATTTTAAAAACAGCTGGGCCGCAGTGCGTCAGGAACAGTGCCCGCTTTTTTGCTGGTGTGGCGTCCTTCAAATTATTCGTCTCAAGAAACATTTGGAAGCGATCCATGTAGGATTCCCAATCCTCTTGGTTTGGATCGAACGGAGCGGGTGGTACGATGATGCTGGACATGGTTCCATTGTTGGCATCGTCTTTCATGTGCTCGGTCTTGCTTCCTGACTTCTTAGGTTCAGACGTCTCCAAATCCCACCTTCGTCGCCAGTGTTATGTACTTGGACATGGGTTGGAGTAAATGGAGACAGTCTTTGAATGTGAACTTTCAGCTCTTTATTGCAAAGTGACTTCTCAAAACAACAACAGTGAACCCTGGCTTATATAGGCAACCTTTGTGAGAATTGTCCAATAGTGAGCTATGAACACTAGCACTTTAAACCAATAATAATCCTCTGTTAAGGGCCAATCAGATTCCTAAGAACTAACCAATCCGATCTGGCAGCCTAACAGCCAATCAGAAGTGCAGGGCCAGAACCCTGCACTTTACCTCAAGCTCATACTTTATTAACTATGGTACATACACAACACTTTGTATAATGGAGAGTGTCACCTCTCCATTATACAAAGCATCCTGTTTTTGAATGAACTTGTGTGGATATAACATTACAGAAATATTGAAACAAAGTAAGTATTTTAGAAAGTGAAAGCAGAACCAGAAAAAAGAAAAAAGCAAGAAAGACTGTTTGTGGGACTGACTGGTGTTTTTGGTATAAACCCTGGACTGGAATAACTGAGAACCTTAGAAAACTGAAAGAAGAAAGAAGGAAAGTGGGGTTTTTTTGTGTGGACTTTAACAATCATAAAATAAAGCAGCATGTAATGATGATATCTCTTTGGGAATTAAAAATGGAACTTAAAAATATGAGAGAATTACTACAGGAAAGAGGAGAATCACTTTGCTCTGTCCTAGAAAAAATGGAAATGGCGATTGAAGAACAAGAAGAAAGAGCATCAGAGGAGGAGGAGTCGATTCAAGGAGAAGACATTTTAAATAGACAATTAACCTCATTAGTTTTATTTTTAAGTCTGTTAATTAAATGTAATTTTGATATACATTACTCTCTACATTATTTTTTACCTTTTCACTAGACCAGACAACTCAGATGCATTTCAGATCTTCCTTCCTTTGTCACCCCAATAATTTGGTTTGAGCTAAAAAGAAGAGGTACAAAGTATATTGGGATCAGAATATCCATTGCTAAAGTGATGTGTTCATAAAGTATGATGTCATCTGACTATGCCACTTAGCAATACTGGTAATTCCAGTAGTCCCCAGTTACCATTGTTAAGCAAATCCACTGTGGGTCACTAAACAAGGACTTCATGTGATTGCAAGTTCTGATTTCCATCCAGCTTTCCCACTGAGTTTGCTTGTGGAAAGTTGACAGGGAAGGTCACAGATTGCAATCATGTGATCATGGCCATATTCCAACTGTCAGAACTTTGAGGTCCCACTCATTTGTTGTCATTCCTTTGAGCCATTACTAAGTACTAGCAACTGCCTAGACTAGTCCCTGCACATCTTTTAGTAAATGTCATGCCCTTGTTGGAGTTCAATTTTGAGGGAGAGGTGGAACAGCTGACAGGGAGTGGGAGTGTGGCTCTGGTGGCTGTGGAGGAACCTGGGGAAGGGAACAGGCTGGCTGGGAATTCAGAGGAAGGCCCAAGCCCACCCCCTCTTCATCCTAGGATATGCAGGGAGGAACGGATAAGGGAGCAACGTGGTTTACAGTGGAAGAAAGGGCCCTGATCCCCTTCATGGGTTGCAGCTGGGAAGACTGTTTAAAAGGGCAAACTGCACATGGCAAAGTTGCTGGAAGCAAAGCGTGCATTATCTTTGTTGAGGCTTATCTGGGTTTTGGCATCCTCCCAACTGTGGGTGCTGGGTTATCTTTTGGAAGTCTGCAATTTATCATCCTGGCCTGTTGTGTTAATTACTTCAGCATGGTTTGTGTTGGTTTTCTCATTTCTAATTATCTTTACTTTGGGTTTGGACTGCATTTCTTCCCTCCATAGACTGTTTTTGGAAGAGTTTGATCTCCAGCTGAGGATAATTGGAAATTGGGGGTCAAGTTGGAGGCATTAAAGGGAATTTATCTACTTTGGTGACTTTGTTATTTTTGTGGCACACCACAGATCATCACAGGAAATGTCAGAAGTGGTTTGGCATTGGTTCTTGCCTAGAGCTGAGAGAGTGATTCACTCAAGGTCACCTAGCTGACTTGGCGTCTAAGGCAGGACAAGAACTCATCATCTCTCAGTTTCTAGCCCAGTACCTTAACAACTACACCAAATAGCGTTAGCTAGCCATTCACCTTTCTCAGTTGGTCTTTTGGTTTTCATCCTAACTCTAATGGGGTCTCTCACACAAACCTCGAACAGTTAACGAAACTAAATCTACATCCAATTCAGCTCCCCCAAATCCAAACTGGACTTGTAAGAATCCACAACAGATTTAAGGTGCCTTACAGGTGGACCTCTCACCTCACAATCAGGAGGCTGTGAGTTTGATCCTAGGTAGAGGCTAATATTTGGAATAGACTCTCCTACTCAAGCAGGGGGTTGGACTAGATGACCTACAAGGTCCCTTCCAACTCTGTTATTCTATGTTACAAATTACAATTACAAGATCATTGGAGAAAAATAAGCACAAAGCTCTCATTTCTAACTCACCATACACTAGTTGGCAAGAAATGGAATCTATTTCTCGATATGACTAAATTTGATTATACTTTTCAAGAGAATGGAAGCAAACTGAAATTCCACTGGATTAAAAATAAAATATAGGAATGCAGTTTATGTTATGGCTTAAATCTTTACTTGTTTTCAATGAATAGATGCATAGCTTTGAGTATTTTTCTCTGCATGCGTGGCAACTACATGGTTAAGAAAGACTTCCTCTTAGGGAAATAAAACTTGTGGGGGGGGAGGGAGAAAGTAACATTGTCTTTCTTGAACCCTAAGGCTGACCATCACTTTAGAAATAAATGACTATGTATAACAGAACCATTAGGGAAATAAGTCAGTGTTATAGAAACAGCAGGAGAAACGTCAACTTGTAGTGGTCCATGTACTGGGGTTGGAAATGGGGGCAGGGGAATATTTGGGTTTAATCAGCCTAAGAAAAAGAAACACAATCAATGGAGCGATTAAGTAAGGAAAAGATGGGAACAATTTATATTTTAATTTGTGAAGTGGCAATGATCCAAAAGCTTGATCTTTAAAACTCTCCATGGAGGACCATAAACTGATGATACTTCTTCCAACTTATCAAAATGAATTAATTAGGAATTAAAATGTAGCACTTACCGTATCAACTTTCTTTTAAACATAATAGTTGAATTGGTTTGATCTGCCCAGAAACAGGAAGAAAAGGTGGTGGTGGGGGGGGGAGGAATCACAAGGTGACACAAAAAGGCTATTCAATGCAAGAACATGCTTCAGGAAATCATGTTCTTGCATTGAATAGCTTTTGGCAGGAGTCCAAGTCCATCTGTCTTGTTCAGGTAAAACACTACAGGGAGGAAGATGCTATCTCTTTGACAACATCGTGTTAACAGTTATCTGGTGGATAAAGACCCCACGTGCAGAAGATGCAGATGTAAAGCAGGATCCTTGACACGCATGTGCATTCACATCATGTGCATTCACATCATAGTCCTCCCCTGGTTGCTGTTAAATTGGTCTGATATCTGGGAATAATGGAGCATTTTTACATTTTAACTTTGTCATTAGATTTCTTCTGGCATTAGAAATCCAGAAATTCACGGTGTCAGGATTCTAGATAAAAAAAAGTGTCCTCCACTAAAGTTATACAATGACCTTGGTAAAAGAAAGGCTTTTGGACGTCCATAGTTGCAAATATATTGGCTTCTATGTGAGCCACGACTCTGCATTATCAGGAATGGTGTCCCACACAGAGTTGTACATGCAAAGGCATTTCTGTTCAAGCTTCCTATTCATGAAAATGTTTAGGAAGAGGCCATTTTGCCATAATTGGGGTGAAACCTGTGGTGAGATTCAGCCAGTTCACACCACTTCAGGAGAACCGGTTGTTAACTTTCTGAGCAGTTTGGTGAACTGGTTGTTGGAAGAAATAATTAGGGCAGAGAACCAGTTGTTAAATTATTCAAATCCCACCACTGGGTGAAATCTTCTCTTAACTAGACCTTTTCTCTACTAGATCAGGATGTCTCAAACCTACACCAAGAAAAAAAATAAATCTTCTCATTGGCATTGTCCACCCTACAGAAGAGAGGTAGCAATAGGTGCCGAGAGAACTGAACAAAAGAATGATCTTTGACATCTTCTGAATGGATAGGTGCTCCAAGCCTGCTGATTTAAATCTGGAGAAAGTTTATAGCAAGAATAAGCATTTTTTCAGGATACACAAGAATAAAATTGAATTAAAAGATGGAGGAAGGAGCCCATTGAACAAGGAATAAGATTAAAGTATAATATGGCTGAAAGATCCCTTGTACTACTTGGAGGACCCTGAGTGTAAAACCAGTATGCTCAAGTGGAGGATCATAGTGGATAACAACATGCAGTGTAAATGTGGAGAGACAGAGCCTGGCTCATCTGCTGATATGTTGGCTGCTACAAGAATTATGTATGGATAATGACTTATTTTTGGCCAATGATAAAGCCAAAAATGTGTGTTCATTCTGGCAGTTTAAAGTTTGGAGGAAGCAGGAGGAGGAGGAGGAGGAGGAGGAGGAGGAGGAGGAGGAGGAGGAGGAGAAGAAGAAGAAGAAGAAGAAGAAGAAGAAGAAGAAGAAGAAGAAGAAGAAGAAGAAGAAGAAGAAGAAGAAGAAGAACAACAACAACAACAACAACAACAACAACAACAACAACAACCTTAAGCATTTTCATAGTTAAAAGCACCATTTTCTAAGGCATTTTATAGTGAATTAATTAATGGAACAAAGACAAGGAGAGGTGTGCAGAATCAGTGGTGGAATGTTTACTACCAGTTCTGTGGGCGTGGCTTATTTGGTGGGTGTGGCTTGGTGGTCATGTGACTGGGTGGGTTCTGCTTAGTGGTCATGTGACTGGGTGGGCATGGCTTGGTGGTCATGTGACTGGGTGGGCATGGCTTGGTGGTCATGTGACTGGGTGGGTGTGGCCATCTCAATGTCACTCACATCAAGGGGTGCCTCACCTGGCCCCTGGCCTCCCAGCCATTCCTTGTTACCCAGCCTCAACTTATCTATAGTTCTGTAAAAATGTTGTTCACCTTTTTTGACTTTATTATCTGCATACTATAGAAGTACTTTCATGGACCACTGAAAGGAAGAAATGGCTCACATGCTTTACTCAGGAGTGTGATAGGCTTTTAAGGGGCTGCCACAAAGAAAGGGGGACAATGTATTTTTCCAAAGAAGCAGAATGCAAACAAGAAGCAATGGATGGAAACTGAACAGAAGAAGCAACCTAAAACTAAGGAGAAACTTCCTGACAGTGAGAACAATTAATCAGTGGAACTGCCTGTCTCCAGAAGTTTTGGGTGCTCATCACTGGAAGGTTTTAAGAAAAGACTGGACAGCCATTTTTCTGAAATGCTGTAGGGTTCACCCCAAGGTCCCTTCTAAGTATTATTCTGACACCTTTCCCAGGATTTCTACTCAGAGTTTGGCATCCTCAGATTTCTTGCCTGAGCTGGGGGTTGGACTTGAAGACCTCCAAGGTCCCTTTCAACTCTTGTTAAACATAGGTGTATTTTATGCTTTGGACTATTGACATTGAATGCATGTAAACCCTGAAAAATATGTGATAGTCTGGGGCAAAAGAAAGGAAGAAAAATCACTCTAGGTGTGGGGACAGTGTAAAATATTAACATATGATAAATAATGGGACAATTAAAAATAATAGCACAGAGTTTTATCTCTCTCTCTCTTCCTATTTTTTCTTTCTTTATCCCCCTTCCTCTTTCTTTCTTTCTTTCTTTCTTTCTTTCTTTCTTTCTTTCTTTCTTTCTTTCTTTCTTTCTTTCTTTCTCTCTCTCTCTATCTGTCTCTCTCTCTCTCTCATTCACATACACACAGAGAGAGAGAGAGAGAGAGAGAGAGAGAGAGAGCACTTAACAGACAAGTATTTTGGAAGCAGATCCTTTAAATTTTTCCAAGGCTGGAGTGGATTCCCCCAACCCCTCTGTCAGCCCGCACTCCTTCTCACTCCAGGCACTTTAACTCACAAGGGGAAAGTGATACTTGCAGTGTCCATGCCTTTCTTCCTTTCCTCCAGGGAGAAAGAGGACGTGGGGAACGGAAAGCTAGGAAAGCGATTGCAAGTGAGCGACTGGGTTGGGGTCATGGCCAGCCAGGGGTCGCCACCGGTTCGGCAACCCATGCCAAATAACCTCTATCAGTTCACTTGAGTAGGTGCAAACCAGTTGAACACTACCTCTGGTTAGAACGCTATATAGCAGGCTAACTCTGCCCACAGCCTGGAGTTCAATCCTGACAGTACTCAAGGTTGATTCAGCCTTCTATCCTTTTGAAGTAAATGGGACCAGATTGTTAGGGGCAATATATAAACAGTTCAGAGTATACTATAAAGCACTATGAAGTGGTATATAAGTCTTAGTGCTACTGCTATTTTATGGGCCTGAATACGTTTGGTCCATCACAACAGGAAGGCAAGAAAGAGATTCCTAGCCTATCATGATGGCAGGAGGAAAAATATCCAAGATTTAAGCCTTGGTTTTGCTATAAATATAGGTTGCAAGCTTACAGTTGTTGGATTGCTTCTTTAACAGCTTTTCTAGTTTGTGCAATAATCATAACTTAACAGAAAATGGTGTCCCTGAATCACTGCCAGTGAGGCTCTTAGTTCTAGTTTCAGCCAGGAAAAGTCTATCATTTTGCATCCAACAGCACAGAAACTGGATTCTGAATTTAGAGTTATCTAGTGAATATCAGAATATCAAATAACTAGCAGGGTACCCGTGCTTTGCTACGAAACTATGTGATCGGGCAAGTTTTTGGGAAGGAAAATAAGGGGGAAAATTGTGCCTCTGTCTACAAGCATCCATCAGTATTAATCTGGCTAGTGTCCTGTCAGTGTGTGGGAGAGTTCAGGGCTGTTTAGAAACTAAAATGGTATTTGTTCCATATTAGCAGGCTTGAAACCCTGCGATCCTATTGGTCCAGACAAGCCGGATTGTAATTGGCTGGCTTGAACGTTCCTGATTGGCTCATACAGGGTTTGCCACGATTGGCTGAAACCAAGCGCGGCAAACTCAAAGAGTTGTGATTGGCTGCCTAGTCGCGGCCAGCTCTATAAGAAGAGCTGCCACGCGCTAGGCTTTTGTCTCAGAATCTATCTGTTAAATAAAGAGCTGTTGTTCACTACTCAAGCCTCGTCTATTCATGGGACCCACCGACTGAACTTAACACTGGCGACGAAGGTGGGATTCTGAGACAACAAGACTAACTAGCACGTGGCAAACGGCACAAAGATGACCAGCAAAATGCCCAGCAGCACCACGCCGCCCGCACCATTTAACCCAGCCAGCGAGGACTGAGAGTCCTACATTGATCGTTTCCAAATGTTTGTGGAATCCAACAACCTGAAAGATGCCACCAGCAGCAAGAAACGGGCAGTATTTTTAATGCACTGTGGGCCCGCCATTTTCAAAATGGCCAAGGCGCTAGCAAAGCCCGCAGATGTCAAAACAATGGATTGGGACAACCTCGCTCCCATTCTCCGAAACCACTATGCTCCGGCCATACCAACTCTTATCCGAAGGCATGATTTTTATCAGAGACCAGCACGAGGGCGAAAGCATCGGTGAATTCATGGCCAACCTGAGGGACCTTGGAGGTTTGTGCGGATTCGCTAACCTAGATGAGGCCATGTGAGACTGGATCATTCTCGGCCTGAAAGACCCAGCACTCCAAAGCAGACTAATGGCCAAGGGTGACATCTCCCTCGCCGACGCCATAGCCGAAGCAACCGCAGCCGAAGCTACCCACAAATCAGTGACCCAAATGCGGTGTTCATATGGAACCAATCGTCAATTGACCAGCGAGGCAACTACCACACCAGAAAAACTCGCAACCACCGCCCACCAAGGCGACGTCAAATCCCCTTCTGACAGCGAAGAAGAGATTCACCGACTTCAGTCAGAACACGATTGGCGAGACCGGTGGGGTCGTAAGTTGGGTACAATGTGCCATCTGTGGAGGAAATCACCCGCATTCTGAATGCAAGTTCCTGGACGCTGCTTACCAACATTGTGAGAAGCGGGGGCATATCGCTAAAGTATGCCACAATAAAAGAAACTTCAGCCCCCGACGTCGAGGCAACAGCCCGAGAAGATAAGATGGCACCTCCACCAAAAACTGGGACCGCCAGACTGACAGCCGGTGGAGCCAGGATGGCCAAAACAAAAAATTCAATGAGGCACCGCATAGAGAAGAAACACACCAAACAGTTATCATCCCCCATTCTTCACCAAAAGATGCACGGAAGGTACACAGTGAGGTTGGTATCGAAGACCAACCATGCACCATGGAGGTAGATTCTGGCTCCTTACCTCTCCATGGTCTCCTGGTGCACCATAAAGCATCTAATACCCAGCATATGCTGCCAGGAACTAAGTGACCAGAAATTGATCTTGAGGGACCACCAAGGGAACCACATCCCAGTGGCTGGCATCGGGCATTTCAAGATCACCTTCAAAAACCGCACCAACATTCTACCACTTATAATTGTGGAAAAAGACCGCCCCAGCTTACTCGGATTACAATGGTTCTCGCCGCTAGGGATCGAGATGGCAGGCATCAATCACACAGACGAAGAAGATTGGGAGGCGACGCTTGTACGAGACTTCCAAGAGGTCTTCGGTGACACTTCAGGCAAGTACAAGGGGTCCCCAATCTCCTTCGATCTTAGCCCAGAAATCGCTCCCATCCGCCTCAAGCCATGCCGAGTGCCATTTGCACTCAATCCTAAGATAGACGAGCAGTTAAATAAGCTCATCATGCAAGGGGTATTAGAACCTATCAACCATGCCCGTTGGGAAACACCCATTGCCACCCCCATCAAACCAGATGGCTCCCTGAGAATCTGTGGAGACTACAAGGCCACCCTCAACCATGCCCTGCAGCAGAGTGCCTACCCTGTGCCAGTAGTCCAGCATCTCCTACACTCACTTGGGGGTGGCAGAATCTTTGCAAAGCTTGACCTCACACAAGCCTATCAACAACTGCCGGTCGATGCTGAAACTGCAGAGGCACAAACGATCGTGACACACCGAGGGACATTTAAATGCAACCGACTCCAATTTGGAGTCAGCGTCGCACCTGGGGTTTTCCAAAGCCTAATGGAAAAACTGCTGCAGGGAATTAAAGGAGTCGTACCCTATTTCGATGATGTGCTAGTAGCAGCCCCCCAAAAAAAACAATTGGAGAAACGGCTAAGAGCAGTCTTACAAAAATTTAAAGACTCCAGCCTCAAAGTAAAAAAAGAAAAGTATTAATTATGTACCGAAAGGGTTGAATTCCTGGGATACCTCCTAGACAAACATGGAATTCACCCTACTGACAAAAAGTTAAAAGCCATCAAGGAAGCCCCCAGACTGAAAAATAAAATGGAACTCCAAGCATTCCTTGGACTCATTAATTTCTATAATGTTTTCCTACCCGAGAAGGCGACTGTCGCGGAACCCTTGCATAGGCTCCTGGATAAAAACGGCATCCTGGATCTGGGGAAGGTGAGAGGAACGCGCCTTCCAATAAATAAAAAACCTTTTAACTTCTGATGCAATCCTTATTCAGTATAACAAAACCCTGCCGCTGACTGTCACATGCGACGCATCACCCTTTGGTGTTGGGGCAAACCTAAACCACACCTTGCCGAATGGGAAAGAGGCTCCCATCGCATTCTTCTCAAAAACCCTGTCCAAGCCGGAGAGGAACTACAGCCAGCTGGACAAAGAAGCTCTAGCCATCGTCTCTGTGGTGAAAAGATTCCACGAATACATTTATGGTAGGACCTTTTCAATTATTATGGACCACAAACCCCTACTAGTCATTTTGGCCCGGAACAAACCCACTCCAAACATCCTGTCACCTAGGATGACAAGATGGTCTGAATTTCTTGCCGCTTATAATTACCATTTAGCACACCGACCCGGCAAGACCATCTTGCATGCTGATGCTTTAAGCTGATCCCCCCTACCAGATGTGCAAGATGATCCAGCACCCACATTATCTATTTTACAAATAGAAACAATCACCACACCACCATTGACCGTGCAAGACATTGCCCATGAAACAAGAAGGGACAAACGCTTGGCACGAGTCCTCAGCTGGGTGGAGAGGGGTTGGCCGGAAAATGAAAAAAATGAACTCTTTAAACCATTTAAAAACCGGCAAACCAAACTTTTCTCACAAAGGGGGTGCATTCTTTGGGGAGACCGGGTGGTCATATCAGAAACATTACAAAAAAAAGTTCTAGACATGCTGCACGACGGGCACCCGGGCATTGTACGAATGAAAGCCCTGGTCAGAAGCTACGCATGGTGGCCAGGCATGGACAAACTAATAGAGATTTGGGTCACCGGTTGCAGCAGATGCCAAGAAACCCGCTTGGCTCCCCCTGCAGTTCCACCACTAGAATGGGAAACCCCCAGAGGCCCCTGGTTGCGAATCCATATTGACTTTGCAGGGCCAACCAAAGGACATACCTTTTTAATCACTGTTGATGCCTACTCAAATTGGCTCGAAGTAAGCAAAATGAAGACAACCACCACAGAAGCTGTTATCAAAAAATTAAACAAACTTTTTGTCACGCATGGTCTGCCAGATGTGATAGTATCTGACAATGGACCTCAATTTACTGTATTGGCGTTTGAGCAATACTTGGCAGACCATGGCATCTGATACGCATTGACATCACCCGCTCACCTGGCGGTGAACGGGCGAGCTAAACGCATGGTTCAGTTCACACAAAAAAACCATCCAAAAGATTGAACACGGCAACATCCATGAAAAAATCAACAAAATGCTCCTAATACAACATATCACACCCAACACCACCATGAACAAATGCCCAGAAGAATTACTCAGTCACCTCTACTTACACTCCAGAGTGTAAGTACACCCTACTTACACTCCAGAGAAACCCCCTGGATCTACTAGCCGACACTAAGACTTCAACGTGGGAGACACTGTTTTCACTAAAAACTTTACTGCGGACCCACTATGGCTACCTGCAAAGATCACCCAAGTCGGCAGCCCCCTCTCCTACCGACTCCAGACCACCGACGGGAGGAGCTGGAAATGGCTCATTGACCAGCTACGATCTAGACTGGCCACTTTTCCCCTCACAGACTCTAACCAAGAAATCGGGGGGGGGGGACCTCAAACGTAGAAAAAACCCGGTATCTGCGCAAGCAGAACACCCCCCATGTACATTAAATAAAAATCAAACATTAAACCAGCAACACTTACCTACAAACAGGGAACCATGGCAGATGGGTGCTTCACCTGGAAGTCGCAGCCAGACAAGCTCAACCAGCTCAGAGAATCCAGGCGACAGAGCGAACGACTCAACCAACCCAGATACACCAGGCGGGAGTCGCAGCTATGGGCCCGGCTCACCCTTTCAGGCCTTTCATCGAGAAGCTTGAGAGCGATGCGGAGCCCGTCCAAACCTGACGACGACCAGAGACATTATGAACCGCGCAAGTCAAGTAGGCGAGTCTTTGGACCTGCCTACTTACGTGACTACATTACCCCGCCTCTTGGACGGAACCAAGAGGGGAGGGGTGTTCCATATTAGCAGGCTCGAAACCCTGTGATCCTATTGGTCCAGAGAAGCCGGATTGTAATTGGCTGGCTTGAACGTTCCTGATTGGCTCATACAGGGTTTGCCGCGATTGGCTGAAACCAAGCGCGGCAAACTTGAAGAGTTGCCATTGGCTGCCTAGCCACGGCCAGCTCTATAAGAAGAGCTGCCATGTGCTAGGCTTTTGTCTCAGAATCTATCTGTTAAATAAAGAGCTGTTGTTCACTACTCAAGCCTCGTCTATTCATGGGACCCACTGACCGAACTTAACAGTATTTTCTGTGTGAGCAAGAAGGAGGCAGCAAAGAGCCTGGGCATGGCTTAGCTAAACTGCAGTTGGAAGAGATTCCTCCTCAGGTGGGGAGTGGGAGTAGAACTCCTTAGCATCAGAACATGTTAATAATAATATAGGAAATACTAATGCTCTGATGGTCATTTCGAAAAACCCTTTCTTAGTGAGCACTTAGAAGCCAAGAGGAACATACGTGCCAAATTTCAAGTTTGTAGGCTTTACGGTTCTGGAGATTTTGTAATGATGCAGGAGTGCTTTTTCATTTTTATATAAATAGATGGAGAAAATATTTACTTTGAACATTAAGAATTTTTTCCCACCAATTTTCTAATCACCTTTATGAAAGCTTCTTATATGAACCTCAAAATGATAGTGATGCCCCTTAGACGGAATATTATTTTCCTGTTATTTTGCTCTTTAGAGATATAGACTCTTTTCACAATATATTAGAATATTAGTTTATGCAAAAGGTTGATATGTTATTGAATGTTTGCTTGCTACGAAAAAGGTGTATCTCTTAAATTGCTTAAATGGCTTTTGCCTTTAGCAAAAAGACATGCTGAATAATAAAACGTCCAGTCCAATGTGTCTTGTTCTATATTATTAGGTAACTACATTTATTGATAGATTTTGACTCTATAATAGGTTTGGTTGTCTTTCTCTGATTTATGTTTTGGTAACCTGGAGGAAAGGTTTATGATAAGAATGTAATATTGCAAAAAAAGTACAGAGGCAAATTAACAACCATTGGCACTGTAAGCACTGTAAAACTAAAATAAAATGATTGTCTAAACTCTAACTTCCTGTCCTGTGCATGATTTTACATGAGGACAATATTCCAGGATTCCTAAACATGCTTTTTTCAAAAAGCAATCAGACTTTGTTTTTCCTTCCAGACATTTTGCTTCTCATCCAAGAAGCTTCTTCAGTTCTGATGAGAAGATAAATGTCTTCAAAGGAAAACAAAGTCCAGTTGCCTTTTTTTTTAAAAAAGTACCTTTAAGACAGTGGTGTCAAACTGAAGGCCCAGGGACTGGATCTGGCCTGTGGAGTGCATAGATCTGGCCCATGAGGCCACCCTGGATACAGTGAAGGACCAGCCTGCAATGCCTTTGCCAGTGAAAACAGAACTAGAGAAGGCTGTGTGAGTTCATCCCAAGTTCCATTTTAGCTAGCAGAGGATTTCAGGAGGCCATCGCAGCCAAAACGGAGTTTGGGAGCCCATTTTTACTGGCAGAGTGCTCAGGCCACCACAAGCGCCCCTCACATGAATGACATTGAGCTTGCCATACCAACCCTGGCCATGCCCATCCCAGCCCCCCCAAAGTCAAACACAACCCTGATGCAGCCCTCAATGAAATTGAATTTGACACCTCTGGTTTAGGACAACCATGACCTGAATAACTGAGAATCTCCATAGACATTCTATATTTATAAGGACATCCCAGTTTGACATAGTCAACAAAATGGAATGTTTCTTTGTTATGTGTTAATATTGTCTTTGTTATTTCTATAATCAATGGAAAACAGGTTAACTTATTTTTGTTATTCTTTCACTTTCTAATGATCAAATGTGTATCAGAAAAAAATGTTTCTTATTTCTCAGCTGTTTCTAAAACAACGTTGAACATCTGGCATTTCCCTTTCAATGCAAGATTCTAGTTTATAATGAACGATCCCAGGCATTATCTTACTAGCATGTGGAAGGTAGTTAATTAAAGAAGTTGTTTGATTAAAAAATAATATAACAAGCTGTGTTTTTGACAAAAAAAATGACTTCTTATATTATTATATTCTTATATTATTGGTTTTCAAAGTACTTCTAAATCAATCTCTTGATGATATCCAAGTATCCATGACTGTAGTCTCTAGATTTTTATTTCCTTTCTTTATGAAGATAGAAAATAAATTTTTTATTTCAATTCATCAAGATTTCTGGAATAACACATGATGTTTGATCAGATTCCCTTAGTACTAGATTGCATAATTCATCTGGCCCTGAAAAATTAAAATAAGTTAGTTTTGGGTTTAGTGTCACTGTTCTATGGAAGACAAAACATTCTTGGGGAAAAATGTCACTTGCTATCACCAAACTGTGTAGCTAAAAAGAAACAAGTGGTATTCTCTGTTTGAAGTTAAGGCTGTTAGGAATAAAGGGCTGATTTAAATCTCATCTTCATGCTAACTTGGCATACACATCCTTCACTTTCTCAAGTATAAGTGAACAGCTTTATTCTTATGCAAAAAAAGATAATGTGTCATTTTGTTGATGAAAGAAGTTGTGTCCCTCTCTGAGTGCTATCTGCCCAAGGTAGTAACATATGTCTATTTAGTTTAACTGGACTCAAAGCTATTTTGGAGAAGCTGTGGAGTACATTTAGAATATTAAGAGCACACTGTAAGAACTCTAGACAAAATAACTACTGCAGCAGATGGGAAACCAGCATAAGCAACCTTGATATCTTCAAGATATTTTGGACCTCAACTTCTATCAGTTTCCAATAGCAAAGAATGTGTGGGTGGTAGAGGGGAGAGACTTTAAGTTGCCTATTTCTGGATGGACCTTCATGGAACACCTATCTCCTGGGGGACAAACTGGATGGATACTCCTCACTGCATTGTTCAATTTTAGGTGAAGCCCAACTAAATTTCTAGCTTTATGGAGAGAGAGTGGTGGCAAATGGCTATGCTTTTAAACAACGTAACAGACACATCCAGCTGATTTATTTTCTTGAAAATAAAATTAAAGTGGCAAGCTAACTCTCTGTTTAAAATTCAGATAATCCTCAACTTACAACCATTCATTTAGAGACCATTTCAAGTTACTTACAGTGGCACCAAAAAAAAGTGCAACCAATCTTTGCATTTAAAGGTAAAGATTCCCCTCGCACATACATGCTAGATGGTTTCGCTCTAGGGGGCAGTGCTCATCTCTGTTACAAAGCTGAAGAGCCAGTGCTGTCTGAAAATGTCTCTGTGGTCATGTGGTTGGCATGACTAAATGCTGAAGGCACCACAGAACTCTGTTACCTTTCCAGCAAAGTGGTCCCTATTTTTCTACTTGCATTTTGACATGCTTTCGAACTGCTAGGTTGGCAGAAGCTGGGACAAGTAACAAGAGAGTTCACTTCGTTATGCAGCACTAGGCATTCGAACCACCAAACTGCCGACCTTTCTGATCGACAAGCTCAGCATCTTAGCCATTGAGCCACTGCATCCCTTTTTGCACTTATAGCCTTGTAAATAATGCCTGTGCATTCCTCACAGTTATATGACCAAATTCAGGTGCTTGGCAGCTGGCATGTATTTAAAACAGTTGCAACATCCCTGGGTCATGTGGTCACCATTTGCAACTCTCTTCTGATGAGCAGAGTCAATGGAGAAGCCAGATTTGGTTAACGACTGCATGATTCACTAAATAACTGCAGTGATTCATTTAACAACCATGGCAGAAGAGGCACAACTCACTTAAAAACTTAATAATGGAAATTCTGATCCCAGTTGTGGTCATAAGTCAAGGACTACCTGTGTGCTGCTTCCCAATATTTTTGTTCATTTAAAAAGATTAAGTAGAGCTTTGGATTTTGGCAGGCTGTAAAGGAAGAGTCTAATGATACTCAACACACTGGGAAACCAGCATTAAAGCCTTAGATAGATCAATCATTTCCTTGAAATGATTTGTTCAAACCTTATGGAGTATATTGAGGTGCTGTTTCCTGGAACATTGCCATATAATGTCTTTTAATACGATTTATGTATCTGAACTATCCCTTGATATTCTTCCTGCTACCCTTTCCTACCATATTTGTTTCCTAAATTTAAACACACTTCCTAGGCTGTATTCTCAGCTGGTGTTAGTCAACCTCTAATTGCTTTCTAGAAGGCATGCTGATTTACTCCAGCTGGCAAATTAGCTTATATTCTCTTATAAACCTGCAGAATTTCTCGTTTGGTTTCATATTCACTTGAGATGTGTGGTTATTATTTGCAACAACTTCAAGCATTCCCATTGTGATTCACTCATTAGTTTAACAGGCAGGTGATTGTGAGTTCCCAGCAAAAAACAACAACCCAAAACATAAATTAAAAAGAAGAAGATTTCACAGCACTTCCCTCACCACTTAAATCAGTGGATGAAAAAGAAATGGGCATCATTAGAAGTCAAGAGTTGAAGGCTGAGATGAAAACCATTTGTATTTTAAATATATTGGAGCATAAGTTTAGGTAAAAAGGCTAGATGTTTTAGCCTCTGGGAATTAATTATATGAACTCTAAAGGACCTGTAATTTTCATAAATAAACTATTCTGCATAAATTATGAAATGTATATAAATGACTGGAGGAAAGTCTTAACTTCAGTATTTTTATTTATTACTACTGCATTAAATTTGCATTCTGCTTTTTGCATATGTGTGGGGGGGAGTTGAAGGAATTGTACTCGGGTCTTCCCCACAGTTTATTCTCAGGATTTTGTGAAATAAATTGTGTTGAAAGTAATTGACACACAGTTGTCCAATTGATGTCGGTAGTCAAATGAGATTTTATAACCAACCTCCCTGATATTGATCCTTCTTGGTAAATACTACTAAACATCAGAGAAATTATCTGTTCCAGTATTTGGTGCTCTTTGAGCTTGGTGGTTTTCTAGCGGATGTTTCATTACCAAACTAAGTAACATCATCATTGTTAACTATTATCATCAATGCATTGATGATGTTATCTAGTTTGGTAATGAAACATCTGCAAGAAAACCACCAAGCTCAGCGAGCACCAAGGATCTCACAGTTCAACCATGTTCTACAAATATCCTCTTCTATCAATTGATTAATCATTACACAGTTCACCATGAGGGACAAAAAATTCTCATATGCTAACTATATTGTATAAAGAGATTTTTTGAAGACATTTTCTAAAGCAGGGATGTCAAACTTGCATTGTCACAGCGGTGTCAAGTAATGTATTACAACTCCCCCCCCTTTGCTAAACCAGGCATGGAGGTGGTCAGCACAGGACGCATCCCTCCCGTGGGCCTGTTCTAGAGGTTTCTTAAGCAATACCTTTACTTCCAATACTCTGTCCATCTTCATCTCTGTTCGTTGTAATAAATATTAGCCTATACATAACATTCCATTTGTGTTTACTGAGATGCCAAGTTTTATAATTTGGGTATGTTTTCAAAATTGAGGTAGAGCATTATTTATCAGTGGTGGGGTTAGTAGAAGTATCCCAAATGGTTAGAGGTAGGGAGAAAGTTGTGCTGAGATGTATGCAGTAAGATAAGCAATGGTGGCTTTCTCTTCCAAAATACAAGGAATGCTGCCATTTGATTTTTATGGATTGTCTATAATTGATTTTGACAAGGTGCTTCATGTAATAAAGTCAAGTTACCTTGCATTGACACACAAGACTCCCCCTATAGAGGGAAGGCACTTGGCCTTAAACTGGACTTTAAGTGTGCCATTCTACTTCAAATTATTCATTTTGTGTGACATAGGTGCTTCTCTCTGATTCAAAGTGTGGTGCTTCATTCCAACTAGGTGCTTCATTTAAATCTGAGATGTAGTAACCCTTTTTAAGATCTGCATAGCCCCAGTTGTCAAAATATTTCTGGAATTATTTTCTAGGGGAAAAAAGCAATATGAGAAATGGTGGCCATTTTCCATATGTCTTCCCCACCCCAAAACCAATCTCTTGGCTTTGTTTCATAAATTAATGATGGGCAATTGGAAAACAAAAAAATGAGAGTCATTTTTGGAAATTTCATTATAATTTTGTTATGTGTCTATCATAATTTTGTATCAGATATACTGGACTGGGCATTTTTTTCCTGTTTTTTTTTTGGGGGGGGGTGTGAAATATTCACAGAAGGAAAACTTATATTGATAACTATGTCTGTTGGGATCTGCTTCCTTTGTGTCTTTTGATATTTTTAAATTTTAGTTTCCCACCAGAGTTCCTTTGGAATCATCCATAGCAGACTCTCAAGAATATTGACTCATTTGAAATTGTTTGGTTAGCCTGAAATATAATTTATGAACAAAAATAAGACTAGAAAAAAACAGCAATGGGAGAAAAGGTGTCTAGGAAGGGTTGCTTTGAAATTTATCAAAAATTAAGCATTAAATAGGATCTAATACTCAATAGTACATTTTGAGATAGAGATCCACCCATAACAAGTTATGATTTTGTAAAAATAACATGTCATGAAATCATTGCAGAATAGCATTTAGTATTTGCATCTGAAAGTCTGATACATGTACAAAGATCCTAGCATGTTTTGATCATTCCCCTACTGAAGAGTTATCCTCCCATGAGGAAAACCAAGATGGGGCCAACAGGAAATCCTACATATGCATATCCAGCCCTGACTAGAATCAAAATCCATTACTCCTGGTCCTTGTTATTCTTACCTTTAACTAAGGGTTTTTCTTGTCAGGCTGTAGGAACATCACTATCTCTGTGTGAAAAGTTAGAGAGTATGGAGAGTGGTGTGTGTTCAGTTTCAGAGAGAAGGAAACTGGCAAGTCTACTCATGAGCAACCTAAAGTTGGGTGGATTATTCCCAACCATGCTAAGCATTTCCTGTATTTAAGGTACAATCTACGACTAGAATTCTCTGTGTTATACCACATCTTCTTTAAACTGTGCTCTCTCTCTATTTAGACTTTGCCAATAAGATACTTCAGAAACCTCAATTCTTCTTTGACTCAGTTAATGAACACTGACTTACCTGTGAACTTTAGTTAACACTAAGAATTCAATTGTCTGCAAATTCAGGCTTTATTTATGTCTATGTCTTTGCTTGCTGGATTTACAACCTTGTAATTGCTAATTAACTGACTTGTCTGATGTGCTAGGACAATCTCTGTATTGTGTAGTTTTTCAGCATCCAAATATGGAGGAATCCATTGAGACTTGAATTCCTTTTGAGAATAATAATTACATGTAAGTACTTTTTTCTTTTAAGAATAGTGCAAAGCACAGCCATGGCTGACAAGTTTATGTTTACAGAATAACAGAATAACAGAGTTGGAAGGTACATTGGAGGTCTTCTAGACCAACCTTCTGCTCAAGCAAGAAACCCCCATATCATTTCACACAAATAGTTGTCCAAGCTCTTGAAAATCTCCAGTATTGGAGCATTCATATCTTCTGGAGGCAAGATGTTCCACTGATTAATTGTTCTGACTATATGGAAATTTCTCCTTAGTTCTTGCTTGGTTCTCAAACAACTGATAAAAATGGAGACAGATACATAAGATGAATTGTTTTGTAAACTTCCCTAAATGAAATACACTGCTCAAAAAATAAAGGGAACACAAAAATAAGATATCCTAGATCTGAATGAATGAAATATTCTTATTAAATACTTTGTTCATTACATAGTTGAATGTGCTGACAACAAAATCACACAAAAATTATCAATGGAAATCAAATTTAGCAACCCATGGAGGTCTGGATTTGGAGTTACACTCAAAATTAGAGTGGTAAAAAACACTACAGGCTGATCCAACTTTGATGTAATGTCCTTAAAACAAGTCAAAATGAGGCTCAGTAGTGTGTGTGGCCTTCACATGCCTATATGATCTCCCTACAATGCCTGGGCATGCTGCTAATGAGGTGGCTGATGGTCTCCTGAGGGATTTCCTCCCACACCTGGACTAAAGCATCCCCCAACTCCTGGGCAGTCTGTGGTGCAATGTGGTGTTGGTGGATGGAGTGAGACATGATGTCCCAGATATGCTCAATTGGATTCAGGTCTGGGGAATGGGCGGGCCAGTCCATAGCATCAATGCCTTCATCTTGCAGGAACTGCTGACACACTCCAGCCACATGAGGTCTAGCATTGTCTTGCATTAGGAGGAACCCAGGGCCAACCACACCAGCATATAGTCTCGCAAGGGGTCTGAGAATCTCCTCTCGGTACCTAATAGTGGTCAGGCTACCTCTGGTGAGCACATGGAGGGCTGTGCAGCCCCCTAAAGAAATGCCACCCCACAATATTACTGCCAAACCAGTAATGCTGGAGGATGTTGCAGGCAGCAGAACGTTCTCCACGGCGTCTCCAGACCCTGTCACGTCTGTCACATATGCTCAGTGTGAACCTGCTTTCATCTGTGAAGAGCACAGGGCGCCAGTGGTGAATTTGCCAATTTTGGTGTCCTCTGGCAAATGCCAAATGTCCTGCATGGTGTTGGGCTGTAAGCACAACCCGCACCCCCGGGCTCTCATACCGCCCTCATGGAGTCTGTTTCTGACCATTTGAGCAGCCACATGCACATCTGTGGCCCGCTGGAGATGACTTTTACAGGGCTCTGGCAGTGCTCCTCCTGTCCCTCTTTGCACAAAGGCGGAGGTGGCGGTCCTGATGCTGGGTTGTTGCCCTTCTACGGCCTCCTTGACGTTTCCTGATGTACTGGCCTGTATCCTGGTAGCACCTCCATGCTCTGGACACTATGCTGACAGACACAGCAAACCTTCTTGCCACAGCTCACATTGATGTGCCATCCTGGATGAGCTGCACTACCTAAGCCGCTTGTGTGGGCTGTAGACTCCGTCTCATGCTACCACTAGAGTGAAAGCACCACCAGCATTCAAAAGTGACCAAACCATCAGCCAGAAAGCATAGGAACTGAGAAGTGGTCTGTGGTCATCACCTGCAGAATCACTCCTTTATTGGGGATGTCTTGCTAACTGCCTATGCTTTCCATCCGTTGTCTATTCCATTTGCACAACAGCATGTGAAATGGATTGTCAGTCAGTGTTGCTACCGAAGTGGACAGTTTGATTTCACAGAACTGTGATTGCCTTGGAGTTACATTGTGTTGTTTAAGTGTTCCCTTTATTTTTTTGAGCAGTGTATACGGTTAGAAAACC
This sequence comes from Hydrophis major, assembly GCA_033807585.1. NCBI lineage: Eukaryota > Metazoa > Chordata > Lepidosauria > Squamata > Elapidae > Hydrophis > Hydrophis major. The sequence goes on along the minus strand of CM066328.1, from coordinate 149,965,223 downwards.
TTTTTTTCCATGTCCAATAACACTTGGCCAATAAATAATTCTGTTCTATTCTGTTCTGTTCTGTTCTGTTCCGTTCCATTCCATTCCATTCCATTCCATTCAGTGGTGGGTTTCAACTTTTTTAACCACCGGTTTTGTGGGCATGGCTTGCTTTGCATGTGCATATGCGGAGGGTTTGCTAATGACCTTCTCCTGCAATCCTGCACTCTCCCTGTGTCTTTAACAGCTGACAAGTGGCAATTCCGCTATGCTGTGTGAAGCAGTTAAGCTTCAAAAGCAGGAAATAAAGGTCAGAATAGAGCCAGGGCAGGTGGAAGAGCCTAGCAGCTGATCATCAGAGTGAATCGGTTCGCTCACAGATGATCCTTGGAGCTACTGGTTCTGCCAAACTGGGCCAAATCAGTAGAATACCACCACTGATTCCATTCCATGCCATTCCATTCTTTCTAAATGCAGTGGACACACCAGGCAAATTAATGTAATTCAACCTATCTCCTTCCTACAAATATACTTATTATATATCAGTTTGAATACATCTCAAGAATATCTGCTCTTCATAAGATAAGAGAAAGGATAACAGTTTTTGAAACAAAGTAATTTGCCACTGGTGGTTTTTTTTAATAATTAAAGCTGCTTGTTGACTCAATAAGCCTTACTATTTAAGCTTACTCAGTTCAGAATTATAATAATAAAAAAAAAAAACCAGTCCAAAAATGTCAGGTGATCTTTTAAATTTTGGGTAGCAAGTGTATTTGTAAAAAAAAAAAAAAAAAAAGATGTTTTTAAGGGAGTTTTTCCAAACTGGAAATGTAGGTGACCATCTGAGTTTCCACAAATCAAAACTACCACAATGCTTCAGAAAGTATCTACTGGGAAAATTACACCTGACTTGTCAATTTGCTGCAGCTTCTACTTTTATTTTTTAATTTCCTTTGAAGATCTAACACAAAGGAATTGAATTTTTTTCTCCTGTGCAAATTTGGATAACTAGGAATAACAAAAAATCTGCCAACACTGAGTCCTTTTGAGTTATGAAAATATGTAGTGAAATAATATTACAACAGCAGTTCTAAATACAGTATATGGCCAGATCACAGGAGTAAAACAATCTGATGCTATCTGGAATATTTGAACTACAGCATCCTTGCAGCAAGCATGATTATTCTAAGATTATCAGTGACTACATCATGGCCAACTAAATCTAAATTTGGCTCTCCTACACCCCTATTGAACTTGCTAAATACTAAATCAATGGTTCCTTAACCCACCCACCCCCCTTTTTTTGGTTCAATGAGCATATTTGAAATATTGAAAGTTAGCTAGTTAAAGTCTTACAAAGGGTTTTCTTTCAAGGTTGTGTGCCTAATCAAAAAGCACCAAGACACCAAGACACATTACTAGAACTACTGGGCTACACTGGATAATGGTGGTATATTTTGCAACATTCAGTTTTCACTTTTATTTTTAATTTTAAAAATATTCAAAGAACAGATAGTGTAATAAACTCCAAGGAATGGATTGGTGGGTGGTAGAATCTCACTCTTGGGCATCACATGGAGATACAGGAGATACTTATTTTATAACATGGTGATATATCAGTACATAATCTCTACAGTAGTTGTTTAGAATTATCGATATGTCTAACCTAATTTCTATAGTAGCTATTTTGCTTTAAGTATATGAATTCTAGACCTGTTTGAAAGACACTGAGACCTAGGTTTTACTAGGAGAAATAGTTTTCCAGGTGAGGATGGGAGTCTGCTTTCCTAGCACATTGTGGAGATCTAATGTATCTATGGTTGTATCCAAAAATGAGTTCTAGTTCAACTTTAGGAATGACAGCCTCCTGGGTGATTTTGGGCCAGCCATTCTCAGTCAACTCACCTCACTGTAAGAACTGCAGTTTACTAATCTGATCCATTTGTCTGTAGTCATGGCATGGAGGAACTGCACTATTTCAGCCACACTTTAAATCTGAGCAAAAAGCTAACATCATGTTGCCATTAAAATTGCAGAGACCTAAAAGTAAGACCTGCATAATTTAAATAAAGCTTTCAACCACAATTCTAAAAAAAAAAAAAAAAAGAAGCATATCTAAATGATTTTTGGTTTGAACTTCTGTTTGTTTCTTTCCACCCTACATTCTCTGTATGCTTCATTGTTTGGATGCCCATGTTCAGTCAAAGCTTGACACATCAAGTATGGGCTTTACATCATGGGCTTCAGCAAATTGCAAAACAACATAAAAACAATTGTGCTGGAGCAGACCAGATGTCCACTTCTGTTCCCACCAAATGCCAATATGAAATTACTCATAGTATCAATCGTCTCAAACAGCTATCATGGGAAGCCAAAAGTCTGGAAGATATTCACACCTTCCTTATAATGCCAAATAGGAATTTGTCTATAAGAACAAATATTTAATTGGCTTCTTCTCATTCTGAAAGCAAGGTCACTATGCTGTGATTTGTGTTGTGCTATGCTATGTTGTGCTTTACATGCTATGTGACAAATATAGCCAAATATGAAAAATATCAATATGATTTATTTAATATTCATGTTAATCTTCACTAACAACTGAAGGTGTCCCTTAAAAAGTAGAGTAGAAATAGAGACTATGGCTTTTAAATTTATTTTATTTTAATTTCATTATTTTAATTAAAATAATTATATTTATTTTAATTTTATATTTTTTCCTAAATTTTAGATAGAAGAAAACAAATACTTTTACATGCACATACATTAAACTTTATGAAATAGTTCAATACAAAGTAATGCTATCACCATATTTTTAGTTTAAATAAAGCTCTTTTAATAAATGAAATAGGAAAATAGACCTTAAATAATCTTTTTCTATATTTCAGGTCATAAGCCTTTCTTTGTGAACACTTGTGTTATTCAGTATTTCTTCTTTCCTCTCATTTCTAAACTATCCTCAAAATATTAACAGTATCACATTAGCTGCATCTTCCTTAGAATAATTAAAATGGGCTCTTGAATAATGAAAGGATTGATTGATCCTTCATTAATAAAAAAGATTTAAAATAGATGATAACTATCCATCTATCTGCCCTTAATGGTTATTTATTATGCTCCCAGCTAATAAAGCATTCACAACAAATTAAAAATCAATACAATGGTGACTTGCATTGACTTCACATTTTCTGAACTTTATGGGCCAAATGTAGTTCTCTAGATTTCCCTGGAATGTCTCCACACCACCTGAAATAGGTTTGTCCCTATTAAAACAATAAATGGGCACTGCAGATATTCTGAGTTTTGTGATAATTGAGGGAATGAACGTGGTAGCAGCAGTACTTTAGATCAGTTTGGGCCCTATATTAACTATAGCACAATATACATATCACCCATAAATTATGGATTTCCATCTGTCTTACTGTTGTAGAAAGAAAAATCCATCTGATTCAGTTCCAAGCTTAGAGAAAGGCAAGAAAGAAAATAAAATGGAGGCTGATTGGAGAAAGGAGGATTCTGTTTATTGATGAGCAGAACCACAGCATGCAGTTCTGGGACAGCTGACAAATTGGTTGAATGAGTGGATGGGTCTTTACAGGTTTCTGTGATGATGCTAGGGATTGTGCAATGTCTGAAATGCCCCTAGGGGATTGTGCAATGTAGTGAACTCTGTGTCTTTTGATGTTTTAATGATGGTGGTTGTCGACCCTGAAGATGACATATGTGTAGCTGTATTTTATTCTACCTTTTGTTTATTCTTTTCTTAGTTTCTTTAGGCTTTCTGCAAAGGAATTTAATGATATTTCAGGTTTGCCACTCTCTAGCTGTTGAAAGGGAAGGTTACAGAGATAGAGGGTAAATGTTATGTCTAGGTCGCATTCTTTCCCAAGAGAACAGAGAAGATGCCTGCAGCTGGAGGAAGGTGGAGTTTGGAGTCACTGGACTGATGGACTGAGAATTGATTGGAGATTGTGACTCTGGGGGGAAGTTTCAAAGTTTTGCTTTTTACTGGGTGTAATTCCAGAATCTAACCAGAGTCAGATTACACCAAGTTCTTGCCAATTTGATATGTTTCTAATAAACAGATTTTAAAGGAAGATAGATGCCTTGGATTTTATTTCAAGGAACATATTATTTGGAGGCTTGGATTACTTGGAGGTTTAATCCTATTATGTCCTAAAGGTCATGTACTGTTCTTAGAATTTGGGTGGAGGAGGATGTAAATTTTAATCCCATTGGTGAAAGTGAAGGTGAAGGTGCTTTTTATCCATCTCTAAAGATTTCAGGCATCTGCTGGAGGCTATTAGGAAATACTGGGGCTGTTTTTAAGAACACATTTTATCCATTTCTCCTTTGGGAAATAATAATATTCTACCTCTTTTAATATTCTCCCAAATATTTTGTTCGCTAGAAGTGGGGGCTTTTCACACTATATTCGAGCAGAGTATATGATTTTGTACAGAATGGGACAATTCACTGCAGTCAACTCACCATGGTCAACTTGCCACAGCCAATTCAATTATAAAGTAATCTTAAAAATTTCAATTTTTGTCATTCACATTTCACTGCGATCCTTCTTCGCGATCCTTTCTTTCATGATTCTATTCCACTATTTTTTTGACATTAGTATAACTCTGGTCTTGTGGTAAATTGTCCTGAGGCAAGGTGGCAAGATGGCGGTGACCCAATTCTGTGTAAGGCTGCCTCTGAAGCTGGTTTGGAAACTTCAACTGATATAGAAAGGAGCTGAAATAGGGAGAGAGCTTAGCATGCAGACAATATGACCTTACATTGTACTGCTTCCTCACATGTACCCAAAATTAGTTTAAAGTGAGGACTTTGAATTTTGGGCCAAATAACTTGAAACACTGTTTTGGAAAAGTTAGTTGGCCTAAATTTAAAGGTCAGGTACTAATCTCTTTTCATCTGCTTTGCATTCAAGGCAGTCAGGTTGCAGATTTTTACAAAAGGACCATTTTCAGCTACTATTCAATGCAGTTGTATTGACTATCAATTAATGTCAAGGTCCATTTTTGAAAACTTTCAGAAGCACTTTTAAGATCTTCTGGTTTGCTCTGCCCTTTTCTTAAGACTGCTGAATTGAGCTGGTTGTAGCTACTGCTGCCTACATATTTAATTAGGTTTCGCATTTTGTTATTGAATAGTAAAATTGGAGGTTTTTCTTTCAGTTGACAACTTAAACACTTTCACTGTTATTATTGTGACTTGGATTTATTTTGGATTTAAAATAGCCTTGTATTGAAATAATTTTGAAACAGAATAACTCTGAGATAACCTTAAATTAACCTTGAAAATGTTTCAGCCTTCAAGATGACATCCAAAAGTCATAAATAAATAAATGGTATATATGTTAGTATGAGCAAGTGCAAAAACAGAAATGAAAAGAAAGTGTGCTTGGGAGAGTGGGAGCAGCATACTGTATCAACCATCTAAGAACAACTGGTAGCAATTATGTTTCTGCTCTCTGGACAATTTGCCCATAGCTAGAGCTCACCTAATGCAAGTTAGGCTATCATAACATTTTCCCCATCACAGTGTTCTTTTAACATCTAGATACTTTCCCTACTTCATTGCATTCTGATTTAATATTCATACCAAATCCCAATAACTGTGGTGTGTGTCTGTCTGTCTGTTTCTTTCTACATATATAATGTGTATTTGTGTGCAGAATACTTTTTTTGCATAGTTGTGAATGTCAGTTTTTGTATAGCAGGTACTTCCCCCTAAATTATTTAAATTATTTAAAAATAATAATAAGGCAATTGTAAAATTATTTAATTGGTTTTCCAAAGCACTTAAAAGAAATCAAGCTACATTTTGATTCTGCGTTACATAGGAAAACAAAACAAGACTTTTATCCAGCATGGGGAAAAATCTTGATTTTTTTTTTTGAAAGCCTTGATTAGGCTAATTGAATGCTTCCAGTTGTCTAGGGGAGGGGAGAGAGAGAGGGAGAGGGAGGGGAGAAGGGAGGGAGAGTCTCTTTATAGACTTTCAAGAAACTAAGATCTCTATTTGTACTATCCCTGTTATAAATCCTTGTTTATTTTATTGTCCAATAACATCCAAATACCTTTCCTAATTATTATTAGCATTGAGGCTGCACAAAATTTATAAAAGCATGTAAAGGAAAACAGTAAAACTTGTGTGAAATCATTTTCTTCATCTGCTTGATGGAACAAAAGAGATGCCAGCTTAGGCAGAAAAGAGATTTCAAAAGCCTAGTACAAACCACATAAATCCTAAAATATTTCATCAGGTATCCAAAAGAGACAAATTCATCCCTGTTTGAATAATCATATGCTTTCATTAAAAGCCGGGAAACTGCTGATTAATTACTTGCCATGTCTCTCTAAGTAGATGTTCTGCCTTCAATAAGTGAATACACACCACTTACTGCAAACCAACTTTCACAAGAGGAGCAGATAAAACTATCAGAACAATGTCAGGGCCAGTCTGGGCTTTGTTCTCTGATTTTGCAAGATGCTCACACCTGGAAAAATACAGGTTTGGTTGTGAGAAAGGAAAAAAATTAACAAAAAGATTGACTTAGTCACTAAACAGATTAGATGGCTCTTCAGATTTGGAGCAGGGTTGGAAAAATAAGCTGGGGCCAAACAATGTTGGGAAATTTATTCCAAAGGATTTATTTCTCTCTTCCATCTACTATAAGGGTGGACCTAGCATGATACCATATTATATCTGAAATCAATAACTGGCTGCATTGGCACAATTGGTTCTAACTTGGATTTAACTGAATTGACCAAACTTGTCATGTGCAGCAACAGGTAGAGAAGAGAAGAACATGTGAGCTAGGAACCCTGGTCACACAGACGGTTGCCAAAACCTGATGGCAACCTCAAGTACACATTTTACTTATTTATTTTATTTTGTCAAACAATTATTAGATAACAGGTATAAGTATAAACATGGTTATGAATACATGAAATGGATACAAATAAGAGAAAAAAAAAGAAACAATAGGACAGGAATGGTAGGCACCTTGGTGCGTTTATGCATGCCCCCTAGATCACTTGTAGATCACTGCTCCATTGGTAGTTGAAAATAACTACAGGATTTCTAAAACAATTGAGATGAGAAAATACAGAAAGCCCAACAATGAACAAAGCAAAATGAATCTCTAAATTGGAGAGAAAAATTATTACCTGCTTGACAATTAATTGCATTCTCTAGAGGATTAGAAAGACAATATTAGCAATTAACTGAGCAATATTAGAGAACTGATCTTTAATGCTAAATTACTGGGTATCTCTGACATACTAAAAGTGTAATAAAATAAAATGGAAGGAGTTTGCCTATGATGCATGAATACAATGATTATGTATAATTGAAAAAATATCCTACTTTTCTGAATGAATACAATGACATAACCTTCCTTCCTTCCTTCCTTCCTTCCTTCCTTCCTTCCTTCCTTCCTTCCTTCCTTCCTTCCTTCCTTCCTTCCTTCCTTCCTTTCTGTTGAAAGAAATATTCTTCTGGGTTCAGTTCCAAGTAGGGAAAAAGACACTGGAATCATGGAGGCTGTTTGGAAAGATGGTTTAATGGTGGGCAGGATCACGTCTTTATTTATTGATTTGATTTGATTTGTCAATCGCTTACAAGATACAGGTATAAACATAAACATAGTTTTGAATACATGAGATGGATACTTACTTACTTACTCACTTACTTCCATTTTTTCTGGGTTTGAATGTGAAATTCCTTCTCCTAGATAGATTGGCTTCTGTCATAATAGCATTTTTTGGATCACCTTTCCCCTTCCCTTTTCACCAAGGTAATGCTATCTAGGGCTGTTGCCAAGGTAACCCATTGCTTCATCCAATTTATTACCAGGGTAAATGGAACCATTGGACTTCAGCACCAACTGGCCTTACCATCTGCATGAGACAAATATGATCATTTAGTAAATCATGCAATATGCAGCTACAGAGGTTTTTAAACCAATGCAGGACTCCTCCATGCTTTTCTTGACTGTGTCTAAATCAAATTGGTTTTCATATAGTTCAAGGGACAGTAGAACTTTAATATACTGCCTTTGAATTCTGTATCCAGGCCCCAACTAATAAATGCTATCTAGGATTTAAACAAAAGTTGGAGAGAGTTTCATGAACTTGCTTCACAAAACATCTGAAAAGCCCCCAGTATTTTGCCATATCATATTAATAAGTAAACTGATATGTATTTCCATCTAAACAGGAAGTGTGTGTTTCTAAAAAATCGTATTAAAGAGCAAAGAAGTAAAAATGATAAATTCAGTTTGTCTCGCTGTACCACATTGTATGATTTCCAGAAGAATGCTGTCATGATTTCTAATAGTATATTTTCTTCTCCTTCTTTTCATTCAAGCCTTCTTTGACTCTCTCAAACATTTCTAGAAAGAAATGTAAGTCAGTCTACAGAATTCCCCTCTACATTCAGAAGCTGCTTCATTTTTATTATTTCTTAGTTTGCATTTTGATCATATGCATAATATGTTGATTTCAGCTGTGGTGCTACGTACTGCATATGTTGGAATCAGACCCACTAAAACTATGAGGCACCTGAATAAATGTGTATAATTGTATGGCAAATATTCCAAACAGGGAATTTGCCAAGCTGACAGCTCATTATAAACAGATATCTACACAAAGATCAAAGTATAATTTTATTTTTTATAGATATTCCATTCTAATACTTGTCTTATGACATGCTGATAGGGTAATTGAAAATGCATTTGTCTATTTTTATCCATGGAGTGGTACTCAAATATTAATTTAGAAAGAAGAAGAATAACTTGACAACATAGGGATGATAGATTTTATTCATCTGTTTAAAAAAAAAGAGTCCAAAGAACCCTTTCTTTTTATTTGTTTTTTTAAACAAGCAAATAAGTTAATGAAGAGTTTTCTTACAATTCACAAGTTCTCAGGATCTGTCTGGATTTTTATTTTTTGATGTTGCATCAGAAATTTGTAGAAATATTCAAGCTGAAGACAGAAACGTAACCTTCCCTTAATATACTAGCCAATTTCAGTTTTTGTTATCTATTTCTACCAAAATGGATCTTAAAGATGTCCCCATAAGGTCCATCATTCCTGTAAATCAACACTCATTCAAATGATAATGAGTGGGGTTAAGACTTGAATGTCTAGGGCAGAGGCCCTACTGGGCATAAATCTATGGATAATGCTTTGGCCTATACCTCACTTTCAAGGGATGGCGATAAAGCTCCCATGTTGATTGCTCTTGTATTGTCATGTCCTTTTCAACTACTAGCAACCACAAAGATACATATTTGCCATTCCTAAACATGGTCTTCCAATTAGTATCTGAATCCATGCTACTGGTCATTCTTCTCCCACCTTGATCCACTTAAATCTCTTTACTGTTGCATTAAACCGGCACGAACTGTTTAAATACTCACTCATTGCAAGCTAGCATTTAATTGTCAAAACTTAGCCTTTCCTTACCTAACTTTGCCAGTTGCTGTTACTTGTTTGCTGATTTAAATGTTCAACATTTCAATGATTTGCTTTCACTAGAGAAGGAGAGAGAACCAGCCAAAGGAATTCAGTTGAAATTTCTGGGATATGTACTTTCCCCAATGTTGGATAAATGATCCAGTTTTTTTCCTGCTTGTTTTCTTGGTAGTAATCATTATAATTTGAGCCCCAGAATTTGCTGACTTTCTCTCAATTCTTGCTTCACTTGCAAACATCTTAAAATATGAAAGTTATTCATGTGGCAGCTGCAAACAGTCCAAAGTTTGGTCTGCTTTTAGTGAGCTAATTGTACCTATCCACTATTTGTTTACTTTCTATTTATTACATAAACTAAGAGAGAGGAGATTATAAATTCTAATCAATAGCTGTAATTTCTAGCAGCCCTTTGCCAGACTAAGCTAGGCAGTAATAGAAAGAGGTGAAGTGAAGGATCAGATCACCACAGTTTTAGATTGCTAATGTAATAATTTCAGGGGCACTTACTTGTAATGATGCCCTTTTGAAGTTTTCATTTCTTATGTACATACCAGTCTGTTGCAGAGGAACTGCAAACACAAATGTTATGGGGAAAAAATGAAATGTATAAGATAAAACCGTAATTATCCCTGTTCCTAAAATAATTGTCAGTTCTGCATTTCATTTTCTGGTTCCAACATATTTATATCCTCCCCCTCCCCCCCCAAAAATATATATATATATATATATATATATATATATAAAAAAAACATGCACAGACTCAAATGCAGTATAATGATGAGGTAATTTCTCTGTCAGTTTGTACAAACTTGACAATCCTATTTTTTATACTCTTCAAATGTACAGGTGCCTTCAAGTCAGTGTCCACTCCTGCCAATTGCCTAGACTGCTCTCTGCAATATCCTTGGCAAAGTTTTTTCAGAAGTGACATGTCATTGCTTGCTTCCTAGGGTTGAGATAGAATGACCTGCCCAAGTTTCCCAGTTTCCCCATGTTTTGACTATGCACCATACTAAACTGGCTTTCATATGTGTGTACCTGGTTGTTTTTCCTATTGGTATTGTGATATAGTGTAAGATTTGTGGCATTGGGAAGGGCACCTGGCCTGTAAATGCTCAGTTCCATCCAGTTGCCTCAACTCTACTCCGAATTAAGGGATTACAAGGTTGTAAAAAGGGAGCTTATATATTTTAGGACTTGGCAAGCATGCTTTGCAAGATGCTTGGAAGGGTCATTTTCAAATACATGATCTTTATATAAATGTTCCAGATTTTTTTTAAAAAAAATCGGGTATATCTGGCATTCTTGTACGTCTAGTCCTACTTGACCTGCGCAACTCAGTTGCAAGCTGGATTTCGGCCGGAGCGGTCATGTCTTTGGCTGCTCCCTCTTCTGTGCGAACCGGCTGGGTGATCGGGCCGGTTCTTTCTCCGTGGCTCCCACCTGGGCCTTCCGGGTTGGTCGAGCCACGGGTCTCGCCGCTCCCGCTTGGTCTCTCCGAGTCGGTTGAGCTGGCTAGGTGGTTCTTCTCCGGTGGGGGATCACGATGGCTGCGTTCCGGTAAGTACTGCTGGTTTATTTTTTCTTGCGTTTGTTTATTCGGGTATTCCCTCCCCCCTTGGTTCGTGTTTTGGGGGTTGAGGTCCGTTGCTGTTCGTGACCTGAGCTGGTCAATGTGCCGTTTCCAGGCTCGCCCATCGGTGGTTTGGAGCCGGTACGACCGTGGGCCTGTGATTTGGGTGATGACGGCTGGGATCCATAGGGGGTCCCCCGTCAGGTTTTTCGCGTACACTAAGTCGCCGGGGGTAAATGTTCGGTATTTTGAACTTGAGTCTGGGGGCCGCTCCGGGTTATATGTTGGGTGTAACCTGTCGAGCGGGGACCTCAGCTTCCTACCCATTAGTAACTCGGCTGGGCTTTTGTTGGTAGTGGTGTTCGGGGTGATGTGTTGTATAAAGAGGAGTTTATTTATTTTGTCGTTGATCTCCCCGTGGTCCATTTTCCGGATGGTTTTTTTGGTAAATTGTACCATCCGTTCCGCCCTACCGTTCGCCGCCGGATGCGCCGGTGCTGTTAATGCGTGGCGGATGCCCTTTTCCGCCAGGAATCTCTCGAAGTCGAGGGAAGTAAACTGGGGCCCGTTGTCGGAGACGACGACGTCTGGGAGGCCGTGTGTGGAAAAGAGTTTGCAAAGTTCTTTGATAACGGCCTCCGTGGTAGTGGATTTCATGTCGCTTACCTCCAACCAGTTGGAGTAAGCGTCAACTGTTATTAGAAAGGTATGCCCATTCGTGGGACCGGCAAAGTCTAAATGGATCCTGGACCAGGGCCCCCTTGGTGTTTCCCACTCCAGGATGGGTGCTGTGGGTGGGCTTGGTCTGGTCTCCTGGCATCGTCGGCACTTAGCTACCCATGCCTCTATCTGCTTGTCCATCCCTGGCCACCAAGCGTAACTCCTGGCCAGGGCTTTAGTTCTGACGATGCCAGGATGCCCCTCATGCAGCATCTCTAAGACCTTCCCTTGCAACCTGTCCGGGATGACCACCCTGTCACCCCACAAAATACACCCCTTAAGCAGCGAGAGTTCAGTCTGGCGGTTTCTGAATGTCTTAACGGATTCGTCATTGTCCCTTTCAGGCCAACCTTTTTCCACCCAATGTAAAATTCGCGCCAGACGCCTGTCCTTAATAGTTTCCCTGGCAATGTCTGATGCGGTAATGGGTAGGTTGGGCAGGTTCTCGATGTTAAGGGTGTTTGTCGTTGGTGCTGGGTCAGGATCAGAGTCTGGTAAAGGCGAGCGGCTTAAAGCGTCCGCGTGCGAAATTTTCTTACCTGGCTTGTGTAACAGTTCGTAGCTGTAGGCTGCCAGGAACTCAGACCACCTTGTCATCCGGGGTGATAAAATGTTCGGGGTGGCTCGGTTTCCTGCGAGGATGCCCAGCAACGGCTTATGATCTGTCACTATGGTAAACGGGCGGCCGTAAAGGTATTCGTGGAATCGCTTAACGGCGGCAACTATAGCCAAAGCTTCTTTGTCCAGCTGGCTATAGTTCCGCTCCGGTTTAGTTAGAGTCCTGGAAAAGAAAGCGATGGGTGCTTCTCTTTTGTCGGGGAGGGTATGGCTGAGGATAGCGCCGACGCCGAAAGGTGATGCGTCGCAAGTGACAACCAAGGGCAAAGTTTCGCTGAATTGAATCAGGACGGCGTCGGAGGTGAGAAGGTCTTTGGTTTTTTGGAAGGCGGCTTGCTCTCGTCTCCCCCAAGTCCAGGTTGCTGTCTTATCCAGGAGCCTATGCAAAGGCTCCGCCGCCGTAGCCTTTTGGGGTAGGAAAACATTATAAAAATTCAGCAACCCTAAGAAAGCCTGTAGTTCCGTTTTAGACCTTGGGGTGGGGGCTTCTTTGATGGCTTTCACTTTTTTAATTGTAGGGTGAATGCCATGCTGGTCTAGAAGGTAGCCCAAGAATTCCACTCGCTCTGTGCATAGTTGGCATTTTTCTCGTTTTACTTTTAGTCCCGTTACTTTAAATTTTGTTAAGACCTCCCTGAGTCGGTTTTCTAATTCGGCTTCGTTTGGTGCCGCCACTAATACGTCATCAAAATAGGGCACCACCCCCTTGATGCCTTGTAGTAAACGTTCCATCAGGCTCTGAAAGATGCCTGGTGCCACGCTGACTCCGAACTGGAGTCGGTTGCACTTGAAGGCCCCCCGATGGGTAACGATGGTCTGGGCTTCCGCTGTTTTTTCGTCGACCGGCAACTGCTGATATGCCTGGGCGAGATCGAGCTTGGCAAAGACCTTGCCCCCTCCCAGTGAGTGCAGTAGGTGTTGCACGATTGGGACGGGGTAGGCACTTTGTTGCAACGCGCCATTTAGGGTGGCCTTATAGTCCCCACAAATTCTCACGGACCCGTCTGGCTTGACTGGGGTCACTATAGGGGTCTCCCATTGGGCATGGTCTATCGGTTGCAACACCCCCTGTTTGACGAGCTTGTCGATCTGCTCGTCAATTTTAGGTTTTAGGGCGAATGGTACCCTCCTAGGTTTTAGTCACTTGGGGGGAACCCTAGGGTCTAGGTCAAATGAGATAAGGGGCCCCTGGTACTTGCCCAGGCTTCCGTCAAAGACCTCCCGGAACTCCTGGGCTAGCTGCTGTTCCCAGCCGTCGTCGGTGATGTGGTTGACTCCTGTCAGCGCGATGTCGAGTGGGGCGAACCATTGTAGTCCCAGCAGGCTTGGGCGGTCGCGATCGACGATTGTGAGTGGGAGTTGTTCGGTGCGGCCCTTATAAGTTACATTAAAGTTCTTGGTGCCCACTACCGGGACGCGGTTTCCCTGGTAGTCTTTTATAATGATTTTTTGGGCATTTATGTTCCTCTTATGGAGGGTGGGCACTAGTCGTTTTATCTCGTGCCATGCAATCATGGAGAGGTAGGATCCGGAGTCCACCTCCATCTTGCATGGTTGGCCTTCAATATGGACTTCTACGTGTACCTTTCTGGCGCCGTCGGAGATGGCGTGGCCGATGGTTACCGTCTGGTGGGTATCTTCCTTGCGCCGACTGTCGCCGCCTCTTGAGGGTTGTTGGATTCGGTCCCACCGGCCGTCCGATTGGCGATCTCTGGTCCTGGGCGGGGGGCTTTCCTTTTTTCGGTCGTGTTGGTCCCATCTGGGTGGACTGCGAGTCTTCTTTTGGCGGCAAACCCGAGCGATGTGTCCCCTTCTTTCACAATGCCTACAGATAGAGTCAAAAAATCGGCATTCTGATCTGGGGTGGTCGCCGCCGCACCCGGCACAGTTGGTCCTCGACCTACGACCTCTTCGGTTCCGTTGGTCGCCGCGCCCCGTCTGCACGCGATGTATGTCCTCCTCGTCTTCTGACGTGCTGGATGCAGACTGGAATTCTCCGTAGTGTGCGGTTGATTCGTTTTTTGGGTCGGTCGACCTTGCCGGGTTGTTGTTTCCGCCTTTCGCATCTGATTTTCGCATGCTGTCAGCGGAAGTGCGGGTTGCTTCCGCGGCTGCGGCTGCGGTGAGGGCGTCTGCTAGGCTGATGTCGCCCTTGGCCATAAGCCGGCTCTGGAGTGCAGGGTCCCATAGGCCAAGTACGAATTGGTCTCTTAGGAGGCTGTTCAGACCTTCGAATTCGCAGAGTCCACCTAGGCGCCTCAGCTCGGCGACGAAATCGCTCAGTTTTTCGCCCGGTTTCTGGTCGCGCTGGTAAAATTCGTTGCGCCGGATCAGGATGGGGACCTCGGGGGCGTAATGGCACCGCAGGATAGGTTCGAGGACGTCCCAGTCCATGGCGGTTGCGTCGGCTGGCTTGGCCAATGCTTTGGCCATCTGGAATACCTCGGTTCCGCAATGGGTGAGGAAAACGGCGCGTTTTAGCGGGCTCGGGGCGTCCTTCATTCCGGTGCATTCGAGGTACATGCGGAAACGGTCTGAGAACGATTCCCAGTCCTCGGTGGCGGGGTTGAAGGGGGCGGGCGGTGCGATTTTCGCCATTTCGGTGCTGAAACTGGCTCTTGTTGGACACGGGGTTCGGTTCAGGGTCGGTATCCCATCCTCGTCGCCAGTGTCGTGTCCGCAAAAAGACGCCAGGAGTCGGTGACTACGTTTCAAGCTCTTTATTAAACAGTTGTGAACCGAACCGGCGAAAAGGAAAAAGCCCGCGGCTTTTATCCTTTTCGCTGCGGCGGCCGCGGCCAATGGCAGCGATTCAAGTCTCCCGCTCTTGGAGTGAGCCAATCGCGGGAGACTCCAAACGGGCCAATCAGCACGGCTCGCCTGGCCAATCAGAAATCCCCGCGCTTTAGCCAATCAAAGCGCGGGGATTTCGAGTATGTAAATTAAGGACAGAACAGGAACTATAAACACAGTTAATAGAAAATAAACCTTTTCAATGTTTTCTTTTCATTGAAAAGAAAATTGGGTTACACAGAATCCATTTTTTATGTAGCAGCTTAATGTGTTGTAAATTCAGTGATTATCAGTTTCTGAGACTGTTCAGTTTCTCTCTGTTGTAATGTCTTAAGACTACTTTGACTAACTAGGTTTATTTGTCTTGTTAGACTAATTTATGAAGATGGGATGTACTGTTTGACAGCTGGGAGGTTGGGATGGAGTAAAGTATGACCATTTTTCAGATGTTGCATAGTCCCTATCTTCTTTCATTAGTATTTCCGCAAGAAATCTTTCCAGTAGTCATAAATGCATTTTTTATGACCGAGAACTATGTGCAATAATTGCAACAGAAAAACAGTAACACTATAATATACTAAAATCAATTTTAAAACTCACAGTCTAAAGTAAAATGTCTTTAGACTAAAAGGCCTATAACATAATAAAATCAATGTTTATGCAGGTTAAAAGAAGTGTTAATGTACTTGCAGGAGCCAATGATAAAAATATTTTTTTGGTATTTATGTTATGTTTTCCTATTAGTTTTGTTTTTAAACAACAAAAATTCTGACTTCAGTAATATTTCTGGTGGGAATCAATTCCAAAGAAATAGAGCCAAAAAAGAACAGACTCCCAATTCAGATGTTGCTAGTCTGATGTACCAAAGAGTACAATTCAACCTTGGCTTTAAATTGAATTAAATTCACAGCTTCACAAGACACCCAACAGGTCATTCAAATAGCTGGGTGGGCTGATAACACGGCAAGATATATCAAAACCAGTGATTTATAACAATCTCTTTCACAAATAACTTGCTGATAGAATGGTCGACAATGGGGAGAAAAAATGGAAGGTTTCAGAATAGAATGATTAGGATGCAAATCAAAGGGCAGAGTGAGCTCTCATGTGACCCATCCAACACACTACTACAGTAATCAAAATATAATGCAACGAAGGTGAGAACCAATTGCTGAGCTGTCTTGGAACTGAGGATTTGACACATCTTAGGAACATTCATTACATGGAATTCAAAAGGTTTAATTGTTTGTTTAGCTATCTATTTATATGAAGATCTTTAGAGACATTCTGTCATTGATTTGGACCCCCAGGTTCCTTGTGACTGAGGGAGACCCTCAACTGGTAGAAAAAGGAAGCAGAAGGATGAGATGATCAGGGTGGAATGAAATCCTGCCTGATGGTTGGAAAAAGAAGAAAAGATGACTAAACCTAAAAAACCCTAAAACCTTAAAAAAAACAAAAAAATCATCCGCACAGATGCAATAATTAAACTGAGAAGACAAATTCAGGCAACCTAACGGAAAAGTATGTGAAGAAAAGCTACTGATTTGATATCTTCAGAAGCCTATATTTGCAGTTTTTTAACTAGCGGGCTGAGAGATGCCTGATAGTTATGAGCACTTAACCTTAACCTAAAGAACCCTGCCTTCCCTTCTGTTTCTACTTACTCCACTTTCAGTTGAGTCTCTCTTTTGCTGGCTGATAGTGTGTGCATCCTTGCCTTTGCTTGATCTGTTTGTTCCTTGTCAATTCTTCAGTGAAGTGCTGTTAAGTCTTCCTCCTTTTCTTTCTCCTTGGGGGAGCTAACCTTAGGCCCATCTTCCTTCTTAGTTGCCTTGAGTAATGTGTTTTATAGTTCACAAATGTGTTTCAGAAGGTCTCTTATTTTGGTTTTCCCATCTGAATTTTTTTTTTTAAAGTTTTAAACTTTTAACTTTTGTATTGTTTCCTTAGGACCATAATGTACTTTCCTACTCTTGCCCGGCACGACTGCTGTATTTTTCTTTCTTCCTGTTTTGTTATGGTTTGTCCTTTGACAAAATTACTGTCTCAGTGCTTTTCAAATCACAAGATGGTCCATGGGAAGGCAATTTTTACTGCTTCTGAATCTTTGGGACGTTTTGAGAAAGGTTCCTTTCAAGGTACACATTTTTTTTTCTTTCCTGAGGCTAATAACATTTAGTACAACTATCTGGAGAAAATTGTGTATTTTGGGTTGAAGGACCAATGTCTTTGTTTCTGGTGGTAAATGTCTTGTTATGCATACATATGTTACTAAAAACAACAAAACTTTGCAGGATAATATGTTGTATGAAAAATCCTTCCAAAGAGGAAATTAACAGGAAATCTTCCCCCAAAGTTGAGGCAGGTTTCCATTCTCCTGTCTGTCCGAAAAGGAGTTAAAATATGCAGGGGTGGGATTCTACCAGTTCGCACCTATTCGCTAGAATCAGTTGTTAACATTCTAAACAGTTCGGAGAACCGGTTTTTAGAAAAAATTACTGGCCTAATCCTGTAAGGAAGGCAGGAAGGAAACATTCTGGTGTTGCTTACAGAATCTGCCTTTCCATTAACCCTTATTACATTCTTGGCAGGACTAGACTTCCTGTCTCAGGAACTTCTCTGGAGTTTTTTCCCCCTCCTTTGCTGGTACTTTGCTTGTGTGGAGTGACCATTCAAAGTTACAATGGCACTGAAAAAAGTGACATGACCATTTTTCACACTTACAACTGTTGAGGCATCCCCACAGCCATGAGAGGACAGGCGAGGAGATGTGTGCCTCGATGTGAGTGATATTGAATTGGCCACACCCAGCCAATAACATGACCACCAAGCCATGTTCACCCAGTCATATGACTACCAAGCCACACCCACCAACTAAGCCATGCCCACAGAACCAGTTGTTAAAAATTTTGAATCCCAGCCCTGAAAATATGGCCTTGCAGTATTATGTGGGGACCTCAGAAAAGCATGCAGCTGTGGGGTTTAGTGCCAGAAGACCCCTCCCTTTGCCCTTATTAAACAGCTTTTAATGGGGTTAGCTTATTTTTGCCTTCTTAAAATAGAATAACTTTTTAATATAATTTTATATATTTTAACCCAAATTTTAAATTTATGAATATAAACTGTTTATATTTTGATGTTTTGTTGTATACTGCCCAGAGCCCCTCTTTGAAGGAGGTGGGTATTTTTGAAATATGAAATATAAACAAATCTAATTAAATAAATATAGAAGATATCTCATTAATCAGGGATTGCTGCTAAAAGGGGAGATGTACAATTTTGCAGTAATGTTACATAAAATAGATATTCTTAAAGAACATGTATAATAGAATCTACCTTTTGCATACAACACCGGCAGAGGTTATGATTTATAGGAAGACTGTAATATTAAGCCCTGAAAAACATGCTAAAGAAAGGACATTCAGTATTAAGCAACCATGTTTTTTTTCCCCTGGGACCAGCCAAAGTTACATAAAATGTTCTGAGACAGACCCCACCAAATTAATTTCTGCTTAAGGGATTACTACATAGATTGAAAAGAAATATTTAAAACAAAGTAAAGGAATCTAATGGGCACTGATAAATACGTTTAAGCCAATAATGAAATATTATAGTCAGGCTGTTGCTTCTACACTAATCATCCTTTCTTTTAAGTTAAGATTCATACTGGAGAATACATTTTGGATAACCAAATTATGGAACTGAGACATCTAGGTTGAATTTGGAACCTGAAATTTTGTAGGGCAAATAACACACTATAATGTGTGTTTTTAAACCAAGGATTACAGGGGTGGGATTCTATTGGTTCGGACCGGTTCTATAGAATCAGTTGTTATGATTCTACGCAGTTCAGAGAACTGGCAAATCGTGCCCCTGGCTGGCACCGCCCATCTCTGCTCGCCCCTCCCCTCCCCACCCAGTCAGTCCTTATAATGTATATGTAACATTGTGTGCATGTCCGAGCTGACGCGTTTTTCCCTGCCCAGTCACTCCTTAAGGTATTTCTTTTTTTCCCCCTCCTGACAGTCAGCTGTTCCTATGATCAGATGTGCCAGGATTCCCCTTGCTTACTTATTGCTTCACCCAGGAAGGCAAAAAATGGAAGGGGGCAAAGCACCCCCCTGCCACCCTCCATTTTTTGCCTTCCTGAGCCCCAGGGAAGCTTCCTGGGAGCAAAAAACACTCCCTCCAGGAGGCTCCCCTGAGGCCCAGAAGGTCCTAAAATGGAGCACAGGGGGGTTGCTGCATGCCGTGCTCAGTTTTTTTTTTCCTTCCTGAGCCCCAGGGAAGCTTCCTGGGGCCAAAAAATCCCCCCAGGAGGCTTCCCTAAGGCCCAGAAAGCCCAAATAACAGGGGTGGGGTGCAATAAAAAAAGAAGCCAGGCCAACCTAGCCATGCCCACAGAATCAGTTGCTACAAAATTTGATTCCCACCCCTGAAGGATTAGAGAAGTTAAGTAATGTAATTAGTAGGAGGCACATTGTGTACATACATACCCACACATCCACAGAAATTCCCCTTTCAATCTTTGAGTGCAACAGGATTTCAAAGAGAGCCCTTGGTGGTATTGTGGTTAAAGTGCAATATTGCAGACAATTCTACCCATAGCCTGGAGTTCAGTCCTGATGGGCTCAACCTTCCAACCTTCTGAGGTCAGTAAAATGAGGACCCAGATTGTTGGGGGCAATGTGTAAATAATGCTCTATATTGTATACCACCCAGAGAATGCTGCAATAGCATATGGAATTATATATAAGCCTGAATGCTATTGCTATTTCAGAATTTTGGTAGGACAGGGATGAGAAATTAGTGGCCCTCCAGCAGTTGCTAAACTACATTTCCGAGCTTCCTGTGCTGTTGGCCATGCAAAATAATAAGGGATCATTTTACCTCTCCACTAAAATCTGACACAATGTTCCAGATCTATTCTTGACATTATTATCAATATGCTGCTGTCAAAACTGCCTAACTGTACATCTTTTTTCTGTGCTCACTTCATTCCTTCCAAATCCAAGAAGAAAGAAAGTGAGAGAGGCTTTATAGCAAAGCTGACACACAGATAATCCTTCAGAAGAAAGAGGTGCTGCTCTTGGTGGATGCTATTGGAGATGCTCTGCAAAATCTTCAAGTTGCCAAATAGTCTGATTTTTCATGTGATGCAAAAATATGGCAAGATGACCATAAAAATCCTAGAGTTTGCTGGATATCAGCAAAGATACACAGAAAAACCTTCTTTCTACTACCTGGTGATCCTTCAGATCTCAACAATCCTAATATTTTATACTACACTATTATCCTTACGTAAAACGTTCTAGATGGAAGCTCTAGCAAATGTTCCTCTTGCGGCTTTATTTGGATGATAGCTCCAATTATTGTATTATTTCAATTTTAAAATGGCACTGAAGGAAGAATTTTCTCTGTTTTTTTTCCATTCCTAACCTTTGGTCTATGGATTTTTTTTTATTATTTAAATGAGAAGTTATTGTGGCTTTGGGGCCTGTACTGCTACTATAGAATTTGATATGTTTGTGATTTGAATGTAGTTTAGCCAGGCAGATAATGTTGTGAATGGAGAGGGGGGGGGGCAGAAGAAAGGAAAAAAGAGGGTCAATAATTGTGGACTCCATTGTTTTTTAATCAAGCCTTTCATTTGAAAAATATTCTTTTTTCTCTTTATCCTCATATATAAGTGTTGCGATTTGTCCCTCTGTTTAAAGAAATGGGGGGATGGCATTCAAGTAAGATTGATTTTCAACATAGCTGTGCGAGATAAGATCCCTTAATTATATGTTGTCAAACAGGAAAATGAACAAAGGCAGAAACATTGTTATACATTTCCTTTCTGATCAGCTTATATATCTTCAAAGACCTGCTTTTTTTTTTCTTTTACACTTTCCTAATTTTATCTTTTTCTTCTGGCACAAAAAAGGTCTTAGCTTCATATTAAGCCTTCTGCATGAGATAAGTAATGCAAAATCCAATTAATAAATCTTCAGTATAAAATAGCTTGTGGAAGAGACAAAAAAATTGCAAAGTACAGAATATTCCATACATTACATTTTGTTAACATTTTATTCTGTTGCACATATAATTTGAAACCACGACATGTTTCACTCATTAGCTAACAAAAATGAGAAAATGATGGACCTCCAGACACGAATGGCCTTTAGCTGTTGCCTTTCCTAAGTACTGCCCATGCTGGTGGAGGCTAATGGTAAGCAGAGTATAATTCTGGAAAAGCACAGCTTTTGGTAAAAAGGCTAATGGTAAGCAGAGTATAATTCTGGAAAAGCACAGCTTCCTTGCTGATCTTCTTGCTCCAATATATCTGTTTTGCAGGGAGTGACTCTTACTCTAATTAAACTGAAATGTACATGCTTGAACCAAATGCATTCTGGGTTCTTTATTATGTGCATGGTAATGATGATCAAGTTTTTTTAGTAGCAGATTTTATCAATCAAAGATAATATTCTACAGACTCATGGAGAGAATTCACATTTCCCAATTTTTATTTTTTTATTAGAAGACCAAGATCTGATATATAAGTCTGATGGACAAGTTTACTTTAAGTATTCAAGAATTCCAGATCAAGAATGTTGTTTATCATAGCAGAGTTTATCACAACCTTTCCATATCAAATCTTGCTTTGTTTTAGCTAAGAAATTCAAAAAAAGAGTGTGTGCATTTTTGTTGTCACACTTGGATTGTGTTAAAATATCCTTGCTGATCAACTACCTCAGATTCAATTCTACAACAGTGAATTCTGATTCACTTAAGTCAGAGGTTCCCAACCAGGAGTGCTCGCGTCCCTTGGGCTTGCAAGACAATATTGCATGGGGTGCAAAAACTCAGGTTTAGAAGTTTCAAAATTATAGAGTATATGCATAATTATATGCATATCATTATTTACTTTTGTAAGGGGTGCAAGGATATATCAGAAGCATTCTAGGGATATGGGGTATAGAAAAGTTTGGGAACCTCTAACAAAAGTGGACACTTGTCAAAGGCAAAGAAAGAGATATACTTGAGACTTCATATTTTAATGCTGTCCAAGAAACTTGCCACCTCTGGCTTCAGAAAGATAGGCAGATAGATAGAGAATAGGAATTTGGCGTGATCTTTATTTATGAGAATTATTTTATTTTTATACAGCCCTCTCCCAAGATATTCCTTGAATGTAAAAATGTTGGTGACTGCAGTCCAATTTTTTGTTTTGAACAAAATGCAAAATTGATATAATAGGTAGAATAAGGTTACAGAGACTGCCACATTGTTATTAGGCAAAAGGGTCTTTTTGGCTGCCCAAGCTCAGTGTAGCACGGATTTTGAAAACAAAAAACATGTCATTTTATGAAAGTGTTCATTCCATCTTCTCAAAAGCCCAATTGCCCATAGCTCCAGATTTTTTAAAAAAAAATAGTCACAAATCCAATCAAATATGAAAATTCTGCTTTGTGGTTGGTCTATATGAGAAGGTAGCAAGAGAATATTTCTTGACAAGGAGTTCTCACTACTTAGCTAGTGACTAGAAAGCTAAGCACTGATTAGTTCATTTTTATCTGTGAGCTCCAAAAATATATGAACATCTCCATACCTGTAGCATCCTGAGCATGTCTGTGTTTTAAATGGACAAAGAATGCAAGTCCTTTTGAAGATTTGAAGGATGGGCAAAGAAGCAATTAAACAGAGCCAACAGCAATAAGAGAAGAATATTTTCCAAACAGGAATCTGCCCATCACCAGTTCCTCGTGAATCAAATAACAGCCTTAGTGTATATGGTATGTATATTGTATGAGGTGTGAACCCTTTCTCTAATGCAATATGCAGTCCTGATCTAATTCTCCAAAGGGATAGAGCAATGGCTCTTAAATGTTTTCATTAAAGGCAGAACCACATCACTACTTCCTGAAAGATGAGTTGATTGCTGACTCCTGACTTCCCCTCTGAGGATTCTAAATAAATTCCCATCTTTGTTCAATTTATGTGCTTTCCTTTTCATTCTCTCTTGTTTATGCAGAAGGCCTAACATTTTGCACTGCACCAGTACAAAACAATATTTTTCAATAATGGAAGTACTATGAAAAACATCTTCTGTTTGGCTCCCTTCTTATTTTGATGCTCTTTTCCAAAGATATTAGTGACAGAGACTCTGCAAAGATAGCTGGGACTTTCCCCCTCCAAAATATATTGGAACTGACAGAAAATTATTTGTTTTTCCTTCCTCCCTCCCTCCCTCCCTCCCTCCCTCCCACCCCTTCCTTCCCAGTTTCTGTAATCAAGTTCTTCCTGGAATATTCTAGATTTTGCTTCAGATATTCAAATCATTTTTTTCCCTAGAACATTCAAAATGGCTATTTCCAGCCTAAGGGAATTGTAATCATCTCTGACCTATAAAACAACAAAAATGAAACAGTGAAAAACCATTGAAACAGTGAAATGAAACAATGAAAAACCATTTAGGTGGAAAAAGACAATAAACATAAACAAAATTAATTTGACATACAATTTTGCTTCTTTACATACAATATGGGGACAATTTTAGAAGAACAGCCAGGGATAGGACAGCTCTTCTTCTACTACCCTATTGCAATGAGTATGGAAGCAGAAAGAAATAGTAAGATTTATGTCCTTGGCATACCTTTTATATAATATTTAGTTGTCTATATACTGATTAATTCAGTGCCACTACCCAGTCAATTACTGTATATTGAAATAAGTTTGACAAGTGGAGGTAGATATAACTTTTTTATTCAGAATAAATAAGTAGAGGGGAAATGACAAGGCAATATATGAAATATGACTATGGAAAGAAATAAGAGAAAGGCATTAACTAGGCAAGAAAATATTTACAGAAGCTTTAAAACCAGGTGCAATATGAAAGATTATGGATGGATTGAGTGGGGGAGAAAGTGTCTCTTTTGTTTGACAGACATATTTTGTCTAACATTACAATACATTCAGAATAAGGGAGTAACAGAATAACAGAGTTGGAAGGGACTAGTGGTGGGATTCAACCAGTGTAACTACTGGTTTGCCTGAACTGGTCCATACCTGCTGAATCCCACCCCTGGAAGGGACCTTGGAGGTCTTGTCGAAGCCCCTGGTCAAACAGAGACCTTATGCTATTCCACACAAGTGGCTGATCAGTCTCTTCTAAACACTTCCACTGATGGAGCACTCACAACTTCTGAGGCAAACCATTCCACTGGTTAAATGTTCTCACTGTTAGGAAATTTCTCCTTAGTTCTAGGTTGCTTCTCTCCTTGATTAATTCCATCCGTTGATTCATGTCTTACCTTCTGGTGCTTTGAAAAATAGGTTGACCCCCTTTTCTTTGTGGCAGCCCCTCAAATATTGGAACACTGCTATCATATCACCCCTAATCCTTCTTTTCACTAGACTAGATATACCCCATTCCTGCAACTGTTCTTCATCTGTTTTAACCTCCAGTGCCCTAATCACTGCAACTTGGGCCAGTGATAACTTGAGTTGCATGATGTCAGAGAAGCTATGCATTTGAGCAGCAATTGATTGTCTGGCAAGAAGAATGAATTTCAGAGGGATCTTTGGCTTCTAACAAATTGTTCATAGTAAAAACTCCCAGGAGAGTTCAAAGGATATCTCTTGCTTTCAGATTACATGGTTAGACCGAGGAATGGCTGGCTTGAGAAATGAAGCAGGTCACTTGAGGAAGGAAAACTTTATAATAGACAGTTTCATGGAACCGAGCCAACAATCTACAGATAAATCCATTTCCAAAGGATGCAATACATGGGAAAGCAAAAGTTAAACACTCAGAAGAGGACAATCAAGACAGTTCTAGTTTAGCTCCTAATTGTAGTGGACAGAAAAACAAGACAGAAAATCTTAAGTGGTTAAACTCAAGATACAAACAGGACTATTAGTCATAGAACAGAAACAAAAATTAGAGCAATACAAAAATGTTACAAAGGAAAACAAAGCAATGTTCATGTTATTTATCTCTAAGCAGAAAATGATGGAAACTTTACTATAAGACACCATCCATATGTGTTGTTATTTCTCTAACCATGTTTCTGAGGACAGCAGGGAATCTGCTAGGTTACACCTTAACATTTAAAATCATGCTTATGGTCATTCCTAAGCAAATGGGAAGTTGAGAAACAGTCACTGCATGCCTCCAAAAAATAAAAAGTAAAAATGAGCATCTATGCTGTAAACACATTTGGAACAATATTGGAATCTCACAGAGATGTCCTGTTTCCATCAGCACCCACAATAAAGAGTGATATATCACTCCAAATGAAATTCATCTTTGAAAAGCTGTAGGTGCATTTCTAATTTATGCCAAGCAAACAACAAACAAACAAAACAAAACCCCACCACACTTCCTTTAATGCTTCTAAAAGAGTAAAGTTTGTATTAAAAACGAGTTATTTTCCTTATAAAATTACCACTCTTGAATTTGTTTATTAGAATTCAATAAAGGTTTATTAGAATATTTGCACAGCTGAACTTCCGGTTTGCGTGGCTTCGGGGCAGCAGGAATTCGCGACAGCTCGCGATTCCTGCTGTGCTAGCCGTCGAGGTACCCCCGATCCAGATGGGTCAGGGGGATATGGCTGCCCTGTAGGGACAGCTGAAGACAGAGGGGAGTCGGAAAGGAGGTGGGGGCATCGCAGACCCCTCCTTTCTCCAGGAAAACCCCTTTTTCCCAAGGCGGTGGAGCGGCGGTCAGCAATGGCCGCCACGAAGAAGCCAGCAACCGGGTAAGAACTGTGCTGGAGGAAGTGTGAAGAGTGAAAGTTCTGTCTGAGCCGGGTCAAGTAACACCTTTTAAATTGCCTGGAATTGAGCTGTTTGTTGCTGGAGGATACATTGTATCCCTAAGAAGAGCGAAAAGCGGCGGAGAAGCTGTTAAAGGGATTTTTTTTTTTTTTACTCTCCCACCCCACGGAAAAAGCAGAAATATTTGGATATATTAGACATTGAAAGTGGATTGTTTTGAAAGCTAAGATAAGAGACAAAGGGATTTTTGGACATTGAAAAATGTGAGAAATTGGAAAATCTCTGCTGGAGGTATGGATTTTTGATTATTAAAATTCTCATTGCAAGTGGGAAAGGAGAAAAAAAAAATTGGAGCAGAAGCTGAAAAAGGAGGAGATTGATTAGAACGTCTTTGTGGATCCCAAAAGAAGATATATGGTAATTGGACCTCTTTGATTAAAAATTAATTCAGAAAGAGAAAGAGAAGAAGGAAGAAAAGTATTAACTTTTGGAACTTTTTTTCTTTTTTTTAATTGCTTTTGATTGTCTTTGATTAAAAATTCTTGTGGTTGTTTTGGAAAAAGTTTCCCTTTTCATAATGGCATCGTCTGTGGATGAACTAGAGATTGAATATCAAAAATATAAAAAAGAAGATACTTTGGGCGCTTTGTTTCAATTTTTAGAAATGGCGTTATGTTCCTTTGAAAAGTTGATTACGCAGCAGAAGGACTGGGACAAGGAAGAAGAGGAAGAAGAAGCCATCTTTGATGAACAATGGGTCCCTTCTGGAGAGGAGGAGAAAAAGGATAAGAAAAAGGGGATTTTAAGAATTATAAAAACAACCAAAAGAGAGAAAAATGAGCGAAAAGATGGAGGCAAGGTTAGAAAGCAAAGGAAAAGGAGCAAGAAAAGCGAAGAGAAAAAGCAAAGGGGTAGAAAGGGCAAGGAGAAGAATAAGCAAGAGAGAAAGGGGGGGAGGAGAAGCCTTAATGGGGGGAAGCAAGACCTAAGGAAAAAAAGTTTATTTAGAGACAATGGGTGAATTTAATTTAGATTAAAAGAGGGATTCTGGAGGGTATATAAGAGTGTTTTTTTTATATGTATATTTAGAATATAAAATTTATTAAGTAATTTTAGAATTTTTTTTAAACAGAATCCCAAGAAAGATTGCTATATGTAGTATTTCTAAGTTAGGGTAATGAGTTATAGATGTTACTCCAATTGGTGTACAGGAGAAGTATAGTAAAAGAAAAAAAAAGATGAATGGATAATTGGAAATAGAACAGACAAAGAATGTTGTTGAAAATGGTAATAAGATATGGAAGGATATATATGCTTTTTTTTTTTTTTTTTGGATTTTGTATATTGATAAAAGGCAATAAAATTTTAATTAATAAATAATTTGGATGGAAAAGAGAAGTAGGGACAAGATATGAAGTTAATATTATATGAAATATTGATATTATAATCTGGAAATGTTATGCCTTATTGGTCTATTATTATTATTTTTTCTTAGAAAAGAATTTATAAGCTGCTATGCCTTGATTCTTTGTGCATTGTTTTTATAAAACTGATAAAAATGGTTTTTATATATATATATATAAAAGAAAATGATAATAAGATTTGGAAGGAGATATGGGTTGAATATGATGTTTGAATTTGTGTCTGTGTAAAGAGTTTTAACCCGGGAACAGACAACCTTCAGAAAAGATCTTTTAGTTTTGTTTATGTTTTGTGTTTGTATGTTTGTGTATTGTGCTTATGGTAAAACTAACAAAATTTGTTTTTTATAAAAAAAAAAAAAAGGAAAGAATCAATAAAACCTTGGAGGAATGTTAGATGAGAATAATTTATACAAGCCAGAAAGAAAAGAATATGATGACTATAAAATGGATAAATATGGAAGAGAAATGAAATTGAATAGGAGTAAAGAGAAAAAATGAGAAATTTGCTGAAAGATGTTTGTGTGTCCATATGGAGATGGGATAAATTGGAATTATGCTGTATAAAAATAATGTTTTGTTTGACTTGTAAGGATTTACAATGTTAAGAGGTTTTATGTGTTTATGTATTTAATAGTTAATGATGTGTTGTTTTATCTTTAAAATCAATAAAAATTTGTTTCAAAAAAAAAAAAGAATATTTGCACAGCAGGACTTCTGGGGACTGTATAAATCACTGAGAGTGTTGTGCGATGAAAGGAACAATGGAAAACCCCTGTAAAATTGAAAGTGTCAGGAGGGCATCAAAATTTTATGTGAGATCTTGTAAAAGTCCAAACTTTTCTAAGATTTTAATCATGTGAAAGAGCATGTCCATTTTCCTTTAATAATAGGAGGTTACAACAATTTTTCTCCTCTTTTCTTCAGAAAGCACCCTGCTGGCATGTTTTCCTATTCATTTTTTCCTTACGCTAGCGATAAACAAAACTTGACTTGATTTTCACAATACATGTGTCACATCTCAATTTGATGTGCAATAGAACACAACAAAAGAATGTTCAAAACAACAAGGTCAAACATTGTGTATTTATTTACATTCAATTGGAAAATTCAATAAAGGTATAGAAATAACATTTTTCTGCTCCCCCCTTTAAATTACAACAAGAGTAATTTCACACATTTCAGTTTGTACCAGTTTTCTTCCTGTTTATCTGTCACAGCTTCTTACCACTGTAGAAGCCTTTTCATCCACTAAAAAACCTACAATTTTGAGAATTTTGAAGAAAAGTCAAATATTTCTGTTAAGGTACATTTTGTATGTAATATAGTGAAACCCATTAAATTCCTACCAGGAACCCTAATACCATCCTCCATGTTGAAGTATGTACAAATAGTCCTCAACTTACAACAGTTTATTTAGAGACTATTTGAAGTTAGAATGGAACTGAAAAAAAGTGAGTTATGATTGTTTGTGAAACCATGGCAACTGACTCATATTTATGATGGTTGCAGTGGTCATGTAAGCACCTTTGGGGGACTTTCTGACAAGCAAAATCAATGGGAAAGCCAGGCTCACTTAACAAATGTGTTACTAACTTAACAACTGCAGGGATTCACTTAATGACTGTGGCAAGAAAGGTTGTAAAATGGGGCAAAAACTCACTTAACAACTGCCTTGCTTAGCAACAGAATTTTTGGGCTTAATTGTGGTCATAAGTCAAGGACTATCCACCTGTATGTATATTGGATTGCTTCATTTCCTTCAATAGTTCAAAGATGGCTTATAAGGGAATTTCCCTTCTTTTGATCCTCACAAAAACAATCCTATGATGCAGATTAGATTAAGGGAAGGCCAGAAATTAGAGAAAGGCGGTGAATTTTTGTGGCTCTGGGTAGACTGAACCTGGATTAGTCCTAATTCTGGTCAGTCATCTTAACTGCCACCTCATATTAGCTTTCAGTCTGCTGGTTAGCTCTAGGAGCAGATCTCTATGATAGTCTCCTTAGATCTAAAATATTCTCATTGTTAAAGCACACCCAAACTCTTCTGACTTTTTGATAACAAGAAAGATTTTTGTTCTACTCTCCATGCCTTTTAATGTTAGTTGTCTGTTGATATTCAGTTAAATTAACCTTTCAGTTAATTTATTTCTCTTGCTACAGTTTTGCTTCCACTTCAGGGGCTGGTTTGTTTTGTTTTGTTTTTGCATAGTTACTTGCTTTATTGTGAAAATTACCAACTTTTAGCTTCTTTCTTTCTTTCTTTCTTTCTTTCTTTCTTTCTTTCTTTCTTTCTTTCTTTCTTTCCTTCTTTCCTTCTTTCCTTCTTTCCTTCCTTCCTCTCTCCCACCCACCCACCCAGCCACCCACCCTCACTCTTTCTTTCTTTCTTTCTTTCTTTCTTTCTTTCTTTCTTTCTTTCTTTCTTTCTTTCTTTCTTTCTTATGGCCACTTGCACAAAGGTGACTCCAGCACCTTATAACATTAAAAATCCACACCATAAAACCATAAAAACCCATCCCCTATACTTGATTTTATTTACATTTATTAGCTAGTAGCACCATCTCTATTAAAAAAAAAACAAAACATTTTGGAAAACTAACTGTCCACTTGCTTCTCTGCTTTTTTTTTTTTAAGCCTTACTTTCTTGGCTCTGTAGACAGATCATCAAAAGATTTCTATATTGTTAGAAATGATGAACCTCGGAGCTGAGAAACAAACCGTCCACATCTGATATTTGCACCATTCAGGTTTTATTAAAGAAGGTTTACAAAGAATGCTATAAGAAAGAATAATTGTTCAGATAACCAATCAAAAACAAGGAAAAGAAAGTTGTTGTACCAATATCTAAACAATGCTTTTTTTCTCTGAATTGGCAGACTCTCTGGCCAAGAAAATCTCCTGCATTTTTTCGCTGCTTTCATTCTTTTGGGTTGAAAGATTATTTTTCCAGTAAATTCTTTAAAGGAGAGGTGAATTTTTGAGATTTTTTATTTTCATTTGTAGTCGGTGTCTGGGGAAAAATCCCTCTTGAAGTGTTGGAAGCAAGATAGAGACTGTTGGAATGAAAATTGTATTAAGAGAGATGAACATTTGTAGCTCAGGGTTGAAATGAGAGGCCCTTGAAAAATCATACAGAGAAAAAAAGATTCTTTACTCATTCTTTACATATTTATTCCACCAATCTGCATCTGCCCTGGCTTTCTGCCTTTGAATTCAGTCCCAACTGAAGTTATCAGGACAAAGCTGTTCCAAGCTGGGTTTTTTGTTTTTGTTTTTTGGTCTATATACGTAGATATTACTAAGTGGGACCCACATCCCAGAGAAATTGCTGAAGTTCCATCAGGCCACAGATTTGATGGAAAAATTTAAAAGGCCATTTTTACTTGCTGAACAATTCTGCCTTATCAAACACATTTTTCAGTTTCATGTTTGACTAAAACTGAAATGAATACATTTTTAAGATCAAATAATCTTAAAAATCAAATAAGTGTATCCCTTACTTTTGATTCACCTAAATTGAAGCTATTGTTCCTAGAATAGGCATGTTTTCTAACATCTTGAAAAAAATATGCAAAAAAAAATGTGATAGCAAAAAGTTTATGCTTGATGACTCTTCAGATTAAAAATGCATCTAACTTGGAAATTTGTGTATAATACTAGTAACTACTGTCAGGGTTCTAAGTAATACACCCATAGCAAACAAAACTCTGAGGCAGGTAGATTCCTCAAAGAATAATTTTCTTGGATATATTATATTGGCACAGTTCTGGTGAAAACTGAAGGTTCCTGCAATTGTCACCTAATTAAAAGTAAAAGTTTTGTGTTCTTTCCCCAAACAACAGTCACATGGTCCAATCAAGGTGCCATCCACTTGCCTGGTAATGTCACTCCTCCTCTCTCTGACCAGGTGTGAGAATGTCCTTGGTTCCTAAGAGAAAGTATTTTGTTTTGGCTGCAAAACCCCAGCTATCTCTATTTCCACCTCCTCCCTATCCCTCAGGGCTAGTATGGCAATACTGAAGTTTCAAAATGGCCTCGGTCCAGTCAGCTTCAGGGTTGACAAACACTTAGACTTATATTCCACTCCACAGTGCATTACAGCTACCTCTAAGCAGTTTACGGAATCAGTACATTGCCTTCACAATCTGGGTCCATATTTTCCCAACCTGGGAAAGATGGAAGGCTGAGTCAACCACAAGCTGGTTAAATTCCTGGCAGTGGGCAGAAATGCAATACTGCATTCTAACCACTGTGCCATCATGCCTTCTGCAAATGTTTAGCATCTCTGCATATAAATACTATATGCATATAATAATGCATAAAAGTTTAATATAAGGTAAATATCTCAAGGAAAATTACACATCTAAAAATGTGGGTTTTTTTTTTTAAATGTAGAATGTACATAATTTGGAATTTTCACCTATAATTGTGACAAAGGATTGGATACAGATAGAACTATGTCTGCTCGTAAGGAGGAATTCACCCCATTTTTCTTTAGGGAGATGTGAAAGAATGGAGAATGCAAATGCAAGAAATTCTGTTTCAAAATGAGCAGCATCTTGTATAACCATCTGCTATATCTACAGAGAGGGAATAGCTTATTGTAAATGAAATTATATAGGCAGTATTAACATATATACAGCATCTGTCAGCAGCTGCTATCCTCTAAAAACTTGTAAGCCCCACATGGATCTACATACTTTTTTAAAAAAACACCTCATCTAACTATTTATTTCAATAAACAGGCCCAAGATGACATTGCTAATTGATTGCTCAGTAACATTGGCATTGTCTCCTTTGTATATCCTTTGCTGTTTTCTCATGTTTTAATAATATCACATTCTTTTCTGCGATATCAGAATTCCTCTTCCTTAATGAAATTATAAATTCCCACTTTTTCTTTACATTTCAGTAAGTGTAAAGAGGAGTACATTTCACTCCTTGCTATACATGCTACTTTTAATGAGAAGATTTCTATGACCATTATTTTCACCCTTTAATTTTCCAAAGCTATTTAAAAGTGATATTTGACTGTCTTCGCTTCTGCCAGCCAAATAATAATAATGGGGGTGGGGGGAGGAAAAAGCTGATAACAAGGAAATATCAGTGCTCTATTTAAGTTGCAACACAGGTTGCAGTAACTAAACTTCTCTTACTGCCCGCCCACCCCATGCATAGGAAAGTGGGGGGAAACAACCATAGGCACAAAGAAGGCAAGGGAAGCATGCAGAATATAGCCCTCCATGCCCTTTACCGGCAGTGATCACAGAACGTGACTGCAGTTTCTACTGAATAATGAATTATTTGTGCCTATGCATAAAAGACTTTCTCTCCAAAGTCTAATCTGGATGGATCCATACACATTACATATGTATGTATGTGAGAGGATGAATGCATGAAAGGGGTGGATTTGAGTAACTGCATTTATATGGTCTCTGTTTCTATGAACATATGAATAACAGGATAACAGAGTTGGAAGGGACCATGGAGGTCTTCTAGTCCTACGCCCTGCTTATGCAGGAAACCCTACACCACTTCAGACAAATAGTTGTCCAATCTCTTCTTTAAAACTTCCAGTGTTGGAGCATTCACAACTTTTGGAGGCAAATTCTTCCACTGATTAATTGTTCTAACTGTCAGGAAATTTCTCCATAGTTTTAGGTTGGTTCTCCCCTTGATTAGTTTCTATGGGGTTTTTTTTTGGGGGGGGGGAGGGGTGTCTTATAAAGGCAAGCATATCTGTACTGCATGTTGCGTTTGTGTGTTTCTCCTCTTCCTCATATTTGCCTATGTTTGTATGTATGTGTGCCAGAGGTGGTATTCAGCAGGTTCTGACCAGTTCTGGAGAACCAGTAGCGGAAATTTTGAGTAGTTCGGAGAACCGGCAAATATCACCTCTGACTGGAGATTTTACAGTATCCTTCCCCTGCCAGGCCCTCTAAGCCACGCCCACAGAACCAGTAGTTAAAAAAAAAAAAATCCCACCACTGGTGTGCGTACTCTGTTCTGAGTCACATGACTAAGAAAAAGGGTGCCCAGAATGGAGCATCCAGGAATACTCTAAGCCACTGCCCAACCTCTCTCCCATAGAAATGCCTTGTGGATTTTTTTCCTTCCCTGAATGTTTTTCTCTGCAATCCCTAGCCTGATCTGCCCTATTTTTGACCTCTTTCTCTTATTAGCTTCTTCTTCAATACGGTCCTGCCTGACTTATTTTTCAGAGTTAACCTGGAAATGGATGTGCAGATGGATGGAATGATGGATGGATGGATGGATAGATAGATAGATAGATAGATAGATAGATAGATAGATAGATAGATAGATAGATAGATAGATATAAAGTTTTCGCAGGTATTTATATGTATGGTATTCAGCTTTGTTCGGGTATTTTCCCACGTCATTATAGTTGTGCTTTTAAAGTTGTAGCAACATTTCAGCAGAATCTCTTCTGCATTGATACAGAAGTCTGATGATGGCAGATGTGATTCAGACATCTTTTATTTATATAATTTTTTTACAAAATTTAGCCACGATCAGTCACATGCTTCTTCCTATAATGGACAACCAGTCGAATAGTGGAACTGAAGGTATTATTTTCAAGATCCTCAACCATGTTTCTGCTCCTAATATGTAGGTAAGGCAGCTTTAAAAAAATGGATTAATTGAATAGTTCCATTGCAGTAACTGAAATATAGCATGTCAAATAAATGTCAGAAACAATGAGACTTGAAATTTGAAAATATCAGATGCTGCCTGAACAATGTTACTTGCATTAACATTGCAAATGTTAATAAAGCTATAGGTTTGAAGCTGGAAAAAAAAGCTGAAATAAAAGACAAGGTTCATGGTCCTCATAAATGGGACAGGTATAGAATATTTTAAATAAAAAGCATTCTTCACTGTGTCAACAAACATTCTTCAGTGTCTTAGTAAATTTGCAATCCAGAAAAACAAGCCGGCAAAGTGTTGGGGGAAATATGTATGAATACTTGCAAATGTCTTTTAAGAGAAAGACACTGGAAACATGGAGGCTGATTGGAAAGATGGTTTAATGATGGAGCAGAATCACAAAGCACATGGTTCTCTGGTACAGCTGAACACATGGAGTTGAGAGTGAGAGGTCTCTTGGGCTTTGCACTTGAACTTCCTGTTCCTGTGCAAAATCATACATTCTATTGGCTGTTGTCAGATTTCCATGGTGCCATGTACAAATCCTATGAGTTTGTCTGAGCTCCCAGGTTTGGTTTAAGCTTGGTTGATGCAGTGTCCTTAGGAGATTGTGCAATGTAGTGAGCTCTGCTGCTAGTGGGTTAATCCTATTATGTCCCAGAGGGTCATGACTTAATCCCATCACCCTGAAGTTGAAGATCTTTTGTTTTGTAGATAGGCTGACCCAGTCTTTAATAGGAACAAAATATCGGCTGCGGGGAGGGAGCTGAGGCTTTGAGTTTCTGTCTCCCTTAAGTTTTTTTTTTTTCTTGTAGGGGAAATATTTTATCCTGTCTTTTTAAAATATTGCTCAAAATATTTCATTCTTCTAGGAGCGGGGTGGGTGCTAACCAGGGGTGGGATTCAAATTTTTTAACAATCAGTTCTGTGGGCATGGCTTAGTTGATGGGTGTGGCTTGGTGGTCATGTGACTGGGTAGACGTGGCTTGGTGCATGTTATTGGCTGGGCATGACCAACTCAATATCACTCACATCAAGGCACGTATCTCCTCGCCTGGCCTTTTGTGACTGTGGGGATGCTGCAACAGTTGTAAGTGTGAAAAATGGTCATAAGTCACTTTTTTCAGTGCCACTGTAACTTTGAATGGTCACTCCACACAAGCAAAGTATTAGCAAAGGAGGGGAAAAAAACTCCAGAGAAATTCCTGAGACAGGAAGTCTAGTCCTGCCAAGAATGTAATAAGGGTTAACGGAGAGGCAGTTTCTATAAGCAACACCAGAATGTTTCCTTCCTGCCCTCCTTACAGGATTAGGCCAGTAATTTCTTCTAACAACCGGTTCTCCGAACTGGAGACCGGTTCTCCGAACCTGGTGCTAACTTTCTACATCTCCTCCATACATTCTTAACTAGATATTTTAGAGGTGGGTTATGCTAGCCTTTCCTCCTAGAAAAAAGATGGATCCTTGCCAACCCTGCCTTAAATATTTCAAACTTTATTACATAAAGTAGTTCTAATGAAGAAGATGATTCAAACAAGGAAGCAATCTAGATGGTGTGGGCCGTTTTTCTCCATGCTTTCCTGTATAAAATGGCTTCTCTGCTGTATTCTTGCATAAAGGATGGCTCAGTAAGGCTGTAGATTTCTAAAAGTAACTCTCTCCGCTTCTCGCCTCTAATTGCTTCCCATAATTAACAATTTTCAAAAATGTATTGTCAGTCTCTTTTAACTCCAAGGCCAAACATCAGTGCAAGGAGTGTTTGATGGATGAGCTGGTTCTGTCTTACATAAACTTTTGATAACTGTTAGGCAAGAGATTAAAGAGTTAGTGTGCATGCTTAATTAGAAATATGAATAATTGTAGTCAAACACTATGTAAATTTTGAAGCCCTTCCTAGGAAAGCATTTCAACATAAATGCAGGATGGGTGCTAGACATTAGCTGAATGAGCTTCCTAACAGCTGAGGAATGCAAAATTCTGCTTTGGGTATACATTCCTCTATTGAACATTGCCATTTCTTATTTATCTCTCTTGTCTGTGGATATTCCATGTTACAGTTTGCAGTTAAAGCGATCCTTCAGCTTTGTTGTGTTCAACACAGGTAGGTCCTTGACTTACAACAACAGCTGAGCAAGGCAGTTGTTAAATGAGCTCTGCCCCATTTTATGATCATTTTTGCCATAGTTGTTAAGCAAATTACTGCAGTTGTTACATGAATTATGGGGTTGTCAAGGGAATCCGGTATCCTTCAATTGACTTTGCTGATTGGAAGCCAACTGGGAAGGTTGCAAATGATGATCACTTGAACCTGGGAGGCAGCAATCATCACAAACACTCACCCATTGCCAAGGGCCCAAATTTTGTTCATGTGACTGTAGGGATGCTGTGATGTCATAAGTGTGAAAAATGGCTATTAATCACTTTTTTCAGTGCTGCTGTAACTTTGAGTGGTCAGTAAATGAAAAGTGGAAAGTCACTGACTAAAAACTCAGTTTTTATCTCATTTGTGCATCCTTTACCTTCTAATCCATGAACTTGTAGTCCACACTTTCCTGTGGCAAAGCAAGTTGGTTCTAGAAGATATCCATATAAAGCTTGGTAAAGTTTATTCTTGTACACAATAATCACTTCCTACAATTTTCATCCCATTCTTCAGTTGCTTCTCCATTATAATTGCTGCATCCCATTCTTTGATGTTTCTTCATTATAAACTGTGGGCATTTCTTTTTAAATCAAATTTCAATCTCAAAACAGTTCAGATCAAATCACTTGACCCCCCACATGTTGAATTGCAAAGTCAAATCATGTCCTACAGTTTCCATATCTTGTATCTCCAGTTCAAACTGAAAATAACAAAAAGAAATAAAAAATAAAAATTGTTCCCAGAACATGGAACAGCTTTCTAAATCTATAGATTATTCCTTACCTTGGAAGCACACACACAAAAAATAATTCATTGTAAATCAATGTTCTGACCAAGGCTTCCTGAAAGAATAATTAAGCACATGCTTAGTTAAAACAGCTCTTTATTTCAATGCTGGGAATTATGTTCATTCCCAGTCTGTAATGATTCCCAAACAGTCCCTCGAGATAAGCACCCACCTTTCTCTCCTTTGAATTGCTGCCAACAACTAAAGTGCCAAATGAAGTATAAAAAAACCAGCTGAAGTACAAAGTCCACACAGAGCTTCAAGGATTAATCCGAACCAAGCAAATGACTTTGTTTCCTACAAAGGTTTCTTTACCTTTGCATGTCCTTTATAACTTATGGGAGGGGCAACCACCTCCAAGCCTTACTCCCAAGTCGCCCCTTTCGTCTCAGCTGCTCTTGCCTTCTAGTAGCTCTGTGCACATGCACATTGGGAACAGGCTCCCCTTGTTTCTCTGCCTCGATGCTGCCAGACTCCAGAGGCTCTGGAGGCTCCAGAGGCTCCGGAGTCAGCACACCACTCCCAAATGGTATTGGCCCCATTTCTGCATTGGACGCAGGACCCTTGTCCAAGTCTTCTCCAGACTCCCAGACTGGTCCCCATTCTTTTCTTTTATGTATACTAAGAGCATTTGCACCAAGACAAATTCCTTGTGTGTCCAATCACACTTGGCCAATAAAGAATTCTAGTCTATTCTATTCTCTTCCCCACTGTCCGATTCCCTGCCGTCTGCACAGGCTGCCGGCAAACCACAACAATCAGTTTGTATTATATATGGAATTATTTTACTGAAAAATCTGTGGAATAAGAGCTCTACAGGAAAAATTTAAGGTTGACCCAAGGCAATTTACGCTTAATCTGAGCAGCCATACTTTTAACACTATAGATGCACTTTGTTAATATGAATCCAAGTGGCAGCTCTACTCTTGTTTATGTTGATGTCTCTCTTTTTGGATCTAGGTATGGACTCAAGACTTTTTCAGACTTAACACATGACCCTTGTGACTTTGATATGGCCCAAGGGTTAATCAATCAATCAATAAACATTTTCTTTCTTGTGAAAGAAAACAGACAACTGATATTTAGAAACATGCTTCATTTTTCACAGAACAGTTACATGCATAACTGTATGTAACAGCTACATACAAACTCCAAAGGCATCTAGTGGCTTACTTCTTCAAACCATTATAAAAGAAGCTGTAGTGAAATCCAACAATTATGAAGGTATGTTTAGTGCCTGCAAGAAAAGTACTATTCATTCTCTCTCCATAATAAGGAGAATACATATTATATAGATTCTTTACTACAGACAAATTGAACTAACTCAGACTCTAATCTCCATATTATTTCCTAAATAAAGCTTATATCCATTTTTCCCACTAGCATCATCTACAAGAATATTGTCTAAATACTTGCAAAAGTTATAATCCTATATTTTGTGATTCTTTCTCCAGGCAATCTTTCTGCAGTATTAAAGATATCCTCTATTTAACACTAATGATCCTTGATAGAATTATAAAGGCCTATACTGTTTTCAACAGTTTTACCTTTATCTAATAAAGTGATTACATGGGAGAAGCTTTTTAGAGAAACAAAAAAGAAATTCCATCTATTCAAAGCTCTTAGTCACAGTCTCCTTCCTATGCTACCTTTATCTGTGGATTCACTTCTTCCTGAAAATGGAATAGACTGCTTGGGAAAAGGATCTCTGATCCAACTTTCTGTGCACATTACAGAAAATCTTGTTATACTGAATTGCTAGAAGGGCTTTTATTTTGAGGATAAATTGACATAAACTGACTGGAAAAAGCTAATTAAAGTTGCAACAATGTTGCTGCCCTTTGTATTCCTAGTTATTGCTTGCACAGATTTTCCAGTCATCTCTCTTTAGCTAATACAAGAATTTTATTAACCTTAGCGTAATTTGAAGACCGAACACCATTTATGAGTTATACCCTATGCACCTTTCAAGCTGATTCTCAGCAGAAGAAAATGAGATTTGACTCAAGCCTTGATGGATATTATTGGCCCAATCACATAAAATCACATGGTTTTCTGACAATGGGGAAGGGATGGCAAAAGTTATTTCTTGGCATATAAAATAGATATGTGGAAAGTCTGAAGTTATGTTTTGCAAATTCAAAAGAATATGATTTTATTTCTGCACTGGTACCTTTTAATATTGGGTCAGGGATACTCTCCTTCCTCATCTTTCCCGTTGAAACACAATGGATAGTAGAAGGAAAGGTTAAGGTTGATTCATTATGAGCCTATAAGTCATTCCCAACTCTTAGCTTAAGAGCCATAGTGGTGCAGTGGTAGAGTGCAGTACTGCAGGCCACTTCTGCTGACTGTGGCTGCCTGCAATTTGGCAGTTAAAATTATCATTAAGCCTTCCATCCTTCCGTGGTGGGTCAAATGAGGACCCAGATTGTTGGGGGCAATATGCTGACTCTGTAAAACCGTTTAGAGAGGGCTTTAAAGCACTATAAAGTGGTATACAATTCTAAGTGCTATTACTGTTGCTTAGCAACCGCACAGATAGATTTTTTCCATGCTGATCCTCCCTAACCAGGCCTTTCAAATTTTCCAGTGATGCAGTCATTGCTGCTTGTCTGTCTTGCTCTTCTCTTTCCTACCTTGCTCAGGGAGCTTCATAATGTGTCTGAAGTAGGATAGTTTGAGCCTGGTCATTTATGTTTTAAGTGAGCATTCTAAGTTGATTTATTTTATGATCTATTTGTTTGGATTTTTTGGGGGGGGGGCTGTCATTAATCTTTTCTTTATGGGGTTGGACCTGTTGGCCTTCCTCACCACCAAAACAAACAATTTCTTCCTCAAGCTAAAACTGTAAAAAGAGAGGCAAGAAGATTTGTCAGCTTCTATAGTCCTACCATCTTTCTCCTCCTTCTCCCCTTTTCTCCATGATAGAAGAACTGCCTTCTTCTTTAAAAAGGCACAGAGAATGACAACAATTTGCACAGGCATCCATATGCCAGGATGATTGAAGGGCCGGGCCTTTGAAACATCTCCTGTCTGGAAAGATGTAGGAATCAGGATTATCTAACAGGTTTCTCTTCTCCATGAAACTCAGAAGTAGGGGGGAGGGGCGGGAAAAGCATAACCCTAATACATTCAAGGCAGAAAAAACTGGGTCCATTTTTAATGCTATGAAAGGCAAAAGGGCCTTCTTCCCATTGTAAAGACAGCAACTAAACAGATCAAATTGTATTTGGAGGGTAACAATAATACAGACTCCAATCAAAGCCTTTTTGTGCCTTTTAACTCAATATCTTTTCCAGTCTTAAAACTGAAATCCAATTGTTCCTTCAATTTCTTGTGTTCAGGAAACACACAGCATTGATTTGGCAGCCAGAGTGACCCTATCTTAACACAAGAAGTATTAATGAGTAAAAGACAAAGCTTGTAAAATCTTTAAAGAGAAAAATGCATTAGGGGTTCCACCCCAAAAACCCACTGAGGTATGCACCTGACTTGGTGCCCACAGAATAGCAATAGCCCTTAGACTTATATACCGCTTCACAGTGCTTTTACAGCCTTCTCTAAGTGGTTTTACAGAGTCAGCATATTGGCCCTAATGATTTGGGTCCTCATTTTACCCACCTCGGAAGGATGGAAAGCTGAGTCAACCTTAAGCCTGGTAAGATTCAAGCTGCCAAATTGCAAGCAGCCAGGTGTCAGCAGAAGTAGACTGCAATACTGCATTCTAACCACTGCGCCACTGCAGCTCTTACCCAATGGATGGAAAATTTATAATGCCTGCTGGATGCCAGTTCTCCTCAGAATAGAATGGAATGGAATGGAATGGAATATGGATAAATACAGGAATAGGGTGGATGTAAAGTAAATCAGTTATGAACTTTAAACCGTTGCTAAAGGATAGAAGAGGAATACTGGCTTGTTTGTGAAAGGTACTGTATATAATAATATATGGCAGGAATTATAGAGAAGGGAAAAGGTGGAGGGAGGGAGGGAAGAGATGAAAAGTCAACAATTCATTGAAGGGAGAGTCTATAGATTTTAAATATGCAGCTAGAAGTCAGGTATTCATTCAGTCATTCACAAGAGACTTTAGTGTTCCAAATCTGATTACCTTCCATTTTAACTTTGGTTTATCATCTTACTTTTTAATAAATGCTGGTGAAAGAAGACCAAACCCTGCAGGCCACCACACCACAAATCAGGATACATATGCCCAAATCTATTTGCCATTTAAGTGGGAAAATTACTCCTCTGTATTTGGGCAGTATACAGTTTGGGGCTGATCACACATGACCCTGGGACACAGCAACCATCATAAATATGAACCAGTTGCCAAGGGTCTGAATTTTGATCACATGACCATGGGGGTGCTACTACAGTCATGTGTCACTTTTTTCAGTGCCATTGTAATTTTGAACAGTCACTAAATGAAGTGTTGCAAGTTGAGGTCTACCTGTATTGGAACTGAGATTGATAAAAGTCCTTCTGTAGTTGTCTGCCATTGTGTGTGTTTGCTTGTGTGTGTGTGTGTGTGTGTGTACATACATACATACATGGACAATGCTATGCATAGAACAAACAAAATTACTTAGTGGACACTGAGATATCAGTAATCTGGTATGATTTTTCCCCCCCATCATTTTGTGTTGGGATTGCCACATTGGAGCTGATATGAAAGCCTTTATCTTTTATATACAATTGAAAAAAAAATTAGGAATGTAACTGAAGACCAGTTTTCTCCAACTCATTCTGATTACCATTCCTCCTCTCCAATCTTTTAGCTTTAGCTAGTCTCTTAAAAACTCAAATTCCTGTTCCTGAATTTATTTTTATTTTCCAAACTTCCAAATCAAGAGCAACCAGATCTGGGTTGCAAAGCTCCAGTTGGCCAATAGATGACAGAAAAGAATTTCCTGATTCTCTTTGCTACCAACTATTGCTCACCCAGTTTTTTTATAGGGCAAATCCAATTAGCCTTACACTAATCACCCAGTCGTTTTTTGTTTTTTTTTCAGAAACAATTCAAAGACTTCTTCCCCCTCGACACTCACATGCATTTTTGAACATGCAAATTTCACTCTCAGGGAACCATCTTAAGTCATGCGCACCTTCAGATCTAAAAGCCTCCTAATTATACCTGACCGTTCTCTTAATATATTTCTTATGGCTGGAAACTGGCAAATTACTCACAACAAAGACATTAATGCTCGGAACAAATTCTCTCCTGGAGAATTAAAGTTGATACCATTTTTTTTTTTTAAAAAAAAAATCTGCCTTTGACACTGCCTGATATCGACGTGAGCCAAAACCGAAGCAAAGCAACAAAACGAAGACTTAATTGGGAATCATGAAGCCAAGGTTCTGGAAAAAAAAAAAAAGACAACAGCAGCAGCAGCAGCAGCAGTGCGGTAGCGGCGATGGAGAGTTTGACGGATGTAACAAGGCAGAGACAATATTCTTCACTTTGCATCACTGGTATAGAGGAGGAGATCTCGGGCTGACACTTCCTCGGCGCCCCCCTCGCCCCCGCCTTATAAAACAGCGTCACTTTGATAATTTAGGCAGCTGAGACAAACAAATGAACCCGTCTGTCGGTCGAACGGAAAGGTAGGGCTTCTCTCCCCACCCCCGCCCCCAACCAAGTTTCCAAGCCAGGATCTGATCTGTAGAGATGCCGTTGTTTGGCTAGGGTGCATTTCACACGTTCAAAGGGATAGGTGTTGCATGGCCCTTGTCTTTGCAGAGAAGGAGCGTTGGTTTCACCTGGAGGAAAAACCCCTCCCCCTTCCCTTGGGCCCCCCTTCACCCCTCCTCTCTTCCCTTGGGCCCCTTGGCCCCTCTCTTCCCTTGGGCCCCTTGGCCCCTCTCTTCCCTCGGGCCCCTCTCTTCCCTTGGGCCCCCCTTCACCCCTCCTCTCCCCCTGCCTCTTCCCCTCGAGGGGCACTCCCGAGGAAGCCCGTGAACAACACAATGCCCCCCTCCTCCTTGACGCACCTGTCTCCCAAAGCTCATACTCCATCCATGCCACCCTCGTTCCCAACCCTGCCTCAATTGCTCCCTTCTGCCTCGTTCCGGATCCAGGCTAGTTGTCGTTCCCCCCCCCCCCCCCCCCAAATTCCTGCCTCTCTGATAATCTCAGAGCTCCCCTTTCTTTGCTTTTCCAAGGTGGCGTTTCCTTCCCCATTCCGAGGTGTCCCTTTCTCCCCCCCCCCCCCCCCCAACTCTCTGGGGGCATCATCGGAAAGAGCGAGAGATGCTCCGAGCAGCCAACTTCCCCAGTAACTCCGGAGCCGATCTCCTGGGCTTGCTACCGGTGCTGAGAAAAAGGATCCTCCCTCTCGCCGGCGCGGGAGGAGGGACGGGGAGGAGGCTGAGCAGGAGGCGGAGGGAGCGGGAAGGACTCCTTGCGCCTATAAGGAGTTCTCCGGCTCCAGTCTTTCTGAATTCCAAAAGCAGCTCCTGGAGGTGGATTGACCCTTTGGCGCTTAGGAGCTCTTTGGCGGAGGCTTCGGAGAGAGAGAGAGAGAGAGGCGCCTTCTCTCGCCGCCTCGCATCTGTCTTTCCAACAGGCTCTGGATGTCGGATGAAGTAAATGAGCCAAGGCAAGGAAACCAAGCCGGAGGAGCCGCGGTTTAAAATTGGAGATTAAGGAGGCAAGGACAGTCCGGGGCAATGGAGCCCGGGGCTCAACTCTTCGGCGCGGTGATTTTGCTGCTGCTCGCCGGCTGGCGTTGCGGCTTCGCGGCTTCTATCAGTAAGTATCCCAGACTTTTCTCCCCTGCGCTTTCCGGCGAGATCTCTTCTGGGTTGGGTAAGAGGGATTTTGCTGGAACCGAACAAGGGGCAAGAGATCCAGCGGTTAGGGTCCCGGGTGAAGTTAACTTAAGCCTTTGCTGCAAATCGGCTCTTGCTCTTTTTTGTTTCCTCTCACACTTTTCGTGCCGGAGAAGAAGGAAGGTGCCGACTGGGTTTCCACCCTTAAAAAATAAAAATGAAGTTGCGGAAATATCAGCATCCTTTTTGCCCCCCCCTCCCCCCAATGCGACCATTCTCCGCGTAGTCTGGTCGGAAAGGAAGTTGGCTTCTCCTGGGTCCTTGTATCCCTGCGTGAAGGCTTCGTTTTCCGTGTTGCTGATGGTAACGTGGAAATGCCTTCAGTCTCGTCTCCCTTGCAGAGGGAGGATGGCTCCTTTGGCTGGCTTAAAGGTTTCTAACACACACCCTTTTTTCCGAACGGATTAATGCCTTTGTTATTTTGGTAATCACAGAGTCATGGTCTCTCTGCTGCTCTCTTCTAGTTGCTCCCGTGTAATTCTGGTTGTTCTCTTTTAGACAGGATCAGTATCTGCACTGCTGCTTCAGGTCTAACCTGATGGGTTTCCCCAAGCCAGAGTTAACCACAACAGCCATCTATAAAACATGGTGGCCTCCAAACATATTTAGGTTATAACTCCCACCTTCCTTGGACAGCATGTTCAATGTTTTACTGGCTTAGAAGTAGTTGGAGACTGCCCGTTTGAGGAAGACATTCTTCAGTGACATTCATCCATCTCAATGCTGAAGAAGCGCCACATTGAGACTTGAAGCACATGTGATTATTAAAGAAGGTACAAATAGTTTGGTGTAGTTTTTTTTTAAAGAAGAAAACGCACTGGCATAGTTTTAAAACTACTAATCACTCAGGGGTTCCTTGCTGCTTCCATGTCACATGCACGGCTTGGACTATTCTGATTTTCACTTGAAAATAAATCCTTCGTCCTCACCTGAACTGTGCCTTGCATTATTACTATTTGATAGGTTTTGTTAGACATTACTAGTCAGTTGGTGTGATAAAGCATCAGCGGGTTTAGATTGCCACTGCAAATGAGAGGAACATGGCTATACCTTTTCAGACCTTTATTTCCATCTAGGAATGGAGTCACTTCTCACCGTGATCCACGAAGGGCAGGGAGTGTTGCTAAAGTATGGTCTCTAGTATGCTGAGTCAGAAAGTAAGTCCCATTGAGCTTATGGGTTC
Source organism: Hydrophis major (assembly GCA_033807585.1). Taxonomy (NCBI): domain Eukaryota; kingdom Metazoa; phylum Chordata; class Lepidosauria; order Squamata; family Elapidae; genus Hydrophis; species Hydrophis major. The sequence goes on along the minus strand of CM066328.1, from coordinate 149,920,230 downwards.
TCATTCCTCAGATTGGCTGGATTGGAGAGTAATGCACTGTTGATATGTTGCTTTGGAAGATGACTTGGACAAAATAACACCACATGAGAAGCATTGCAATGTGTCGGCAACAGTGCTTAGCAGAAATGACTGAGAACATAATGGTTCAACTGAAGTCATGCGAGATTTTAATCCCATTCACAAATTTATGCAGATTAGAGCAAAAGGACAAATTTTGAAGAATTGGACCAGTTGGTAGGACACATTTTAACCAGTGTTTTATTTAGCCTGTGTTTTATTCACTGAATGCCATTAAATACAGGCAAAATATATTTGGAACAAAATGAATTATATTCTTTATGCCTTGATGGAAAGGAATGAGTTGTTTCTTGAGTTCCTAATAGCTTTTTGAACGCTAGAGGTCACTCTTACCTTTATGATTCCCTTCCTTGAAATTGGGGGAAGGGGTGCTAAAAGAAATATATTTTGGATATCTACCCAGTTGAAGCAATGGACTACTCTGAATAAAAAGGAATGCAATAAGCTTCAAGAATGACTCTCTTGTGGGTGTACCTTCAGGTTGGATTTTAATGAATAAAAACAGTAAGCAGGCAATAAAACTTATTTCTACCTGGAGTAATGGCTAATGTGGTTTAATAACATTCTGGAATGCTCAGTGGGAAGCGATTTAACCAACAAATCATACCCAGTTTGTAATAAAGTTAATTTGAATATTGGTTAAAAGAAAACTCTGAGTTAATGAGCTTTACTATTTCTTGGGTGACACTTTAATTTCCCCCATACCAATAAACATTTCCACTGAACACTGAAACTGCTCCCTAAATATTTGGGTTTTTATCTTTGTAAAGCATAGTGATCAATTCTTTTATTTTACTATATACAATTCTTATGTATTTATTCATTAAGCAATGAATTTAGCAGGATGCTTTCCCTCAGGAACATTTGGGAAAGTTATTCCATAAAAAACCCACCGTTATTATTACTCTTCAATGGTTTGGGGCAATAGGCAAAAACATTGTTTCAGCTATTATGAAACTTTTTTTCCTTTGCTTCCACTGGGTGTTGGTCCAAATCAAAAACTGAAATAATAATCGCTCTGTGTAGATAAGGATATTTTCACGCCAGATCATGCTTTGTCATCTTTTAATTCATTCTATTCTTTCGTAATTATTTCATAAGAAAATAGACAGTTATCTAAGGACTAGAATGATTCCATTTTATAAGTGATGTTTCAGGAAGCATGCAAAATACTCTTTTGGAACAACTATCTGTGTGAATTTAGGGTTGATTCCTGCATGCTTATTTGATAGCAAGCCTCAGTAGCATTATTGATTACTTGATTATTTGAAATAATATCACAAAGGAAGATACCAAGCTTGAGGATCCATGAGTTAACTTTGCATATTCAACTCATCAACAGCATTAAGATGTCTGAGCTCTGCAATTTTTTAATGTCTTCAGCTTCACTTTAGTCATTGTTTCAACAGAGCACCCACTATCTCAGTGGCTTCCACAAACTCCTTCCCCCAAAATCAGTGTGTTTTTCATTAGTCCACCAATATTTAATACAGTCCATACCCAAAGCCTTAGCTACGATAGTCAGTTTACCTTTTTGCATGTCATATAAGTTGTCAGTTTAAATACACAGGAAAAAATCTGGGTTTAACAGAAAATAAATTGTAATGATTAAAAGTCAAACTCTGTTGTTGGGAAACTGAGCTCTTAGCAGTTTCAGAAAAGAAGAAGAATCAGAGTTCTGAAGAGATCAGCAAAAGGTCACTTAGATCTAACCTCTGAGCGAAGGTGTACTTTTCAAGACTTTAATAGATTAGCCCCATGTCAATTCAGATCATAGGATTCTGTGGAAAATGTTTGGTATCTGATGTGCCAACTGGATAAGAAATAGCCTTTATACAGTTCCCAGTATTTATAAGGCAGATTTTTCTTCATCTCATCTATTTTGATACAAACTAACATTGAGCACATTTAAAATAAGATCTATATTTAAAGTAAAGAACAGCAAAATATCAGTGTTTGAATTAGTATGTATGCAAGGATAATTTGTGAGAAAGAATAATGAATAGTGTTAGTTTAAGCAATGTGTGTGTGTGTGTGTGTGTGTGTGTGTTACTTCCTCCTAACACGTTTACTTCTCATCTTTAATGCTTGCTTAACTCTGTTTATCCTGGAAATAGATAATCTGATTGTGTTTCTGTGTAGGTGTCTGTGTGTGAGAGACAGACAGAGCTATCTGTTTCCTTACCATGTGTTAGATTACATCCTATCTTTCATTTCTTTGATTCTTGGTACACTGCATTAAAAAGAGATTCTGCTGCTTATTTATCTGCTTGATCAGCATATAACTTGATTATAGAATTTCCTGAGCTATTTTCTTAGTAATTTCAACAATGGGCTGTATGGGAGGTCAATAGACAGTGTTACAAAAATCACTTTACCTAATGTACTGTATTTCCATAAATATTTCAGTCTTGCTCCACCAAAGCCCATTATTAGATTACTACAATAGTAATGAGATTTCTCCCCTGGATTCTAATTGCTGGGAAAATAGATATGGCATTCATTAGTAAGTATTTCTATTTTATCATGTTTGTAATGGGTATGATTTTAATAGTGACATCCTTGTTCGCTTATAAGAACGTTCTGCTTAACCTTTCTAGAAATCTTTCTAGAAGCTTTCATGTATGTATGTATGTATGTGTGTATATATATATATATATATATATATATATATATATATATATATTTGGTATTCAGCTTTGTTTGGGTATTTTCCCACATCATTATAGTTGTGCTTTTAATGTTGTAGCAACGTTTCGGCAGAATCTCATCTGCCATCATCAGGCTTCTGTATAGTGTTCGTCTATACAGTCTATACGAACACTATACAGAAGCCTGATAATGACAGATGAAGCACATGTCGAAACGTCACCAAGATACTCTTAATCTTACACGGGAAAAGACCTAAACACACCTAGACACACACACACACACACAAACACACATATATATATGAAAACAAATATATATATATATATATATATATATATATATATATATATATATATATATTTGTTTTCATATATATATGTGTGTTTGTGTGTGTGTGTGTGTGTCTAGGTGTGTTTAGGTCTTTTCCCGTGTAAGATTAAGAGTATCTTGGTGACGTTTCGACATTTTAGCTTTTAAAGTTGTAGCAATGTTTCAGCAGAATCTCATCTGCCATCATCAGGCTTCTGTATAGTGTTCATCTGTACATACATACATACATACATATAGAAGCCTGATGATGGCAGATGAGATTCTGCTGAAACGTTGCTACAACTTTAAAAGCACAACTATTATGACGTGGGAAAATACCCGAACTAAGCTGAATGCCATACATGTAAGTACCCGCGAAAACTTAAGAAAACAAATACACACACACACACACACACACACACATACTTTTATTGGGTTTTTTAGTAAGTTTGGAAGATGGAGTTTGTAGCAAGTTTGTCCATATATGCATCCAAATAAAGCATTCCGTGCCAATTCCGTGCAGTTGGAGGTCTCTCTGGTGATTCTGGATAAATTGAAATAATTGCAAAGGGAGGGGAAAATATCTGCTTCTTGAGATATGGTAAAACTACAGAAGTGATGTGTCAGCAGATGCACATGGATTGAACCACACAACTAGAAGTTTTATTTCTGCTATTGTAGGATGCTACTGTAGGATTGGAGGCAATGCTCCTGATATGCGCTTGGATGTGACATCCTTTGTTGTGTGATAGGAGGATGCTAAATCTACTTTGTCCTACTCTATGTATGCAGTTGAAGCAATCTACACAGTGGCAGTCTTTTCTATCTAATGGCTAATATGTTTTAAACAAGATTATATAGAAACACTGAGATTGAAATTTAAGGGGGAAAAAAACCTACCGTCCAGCATATAATGATTACAATGATGTAATAATTTACCATACTGCAGTAATTTTGTGACCTGTTTTATCAACGTTGTGTTGTACCATAGTCACTGTGAAGTCAAAATAAACTTGGAGAAGGACATTGTTTCAATATCAACCAGGAAAGTGGAGAGACCAGTTTCTACAGATAAAACCATCAACTTTTTCTTCTCCCCCTCCCACACTTTCTTAATGGATTTTGTTGCTCTCTGAGCATATAGAAAGGGGCTTGGTTTGTGAATGCTTACTTTCATTTGATGAAAAGATTCAAGTAGATGTATTAAAAGATCAGCTATGGAAAATGCAACTGAAGTGATAATAAGCAGACCAGAGCTCGTATTCTTATTATTGTTCATCACATAGTCAGCCAGATGCTTATACTGTATGTGGCATTCCCCCCCCCCCCATTGAGTATTTCCCAAGGACCTGGTAAATGCAGATGTTGTTGTTTGATGATGTTTAAAAGTTTGAGCTGATCCAAGTAAAGCTTCTTCTGCAATTGACTGAGGGTGATTTTGTCAACACTGATGGTGTTCAAGTGATGCTCCAATTGTTTTGAGATTGCACCCAAGTTGCCTATCACTACTGGCACTATCTTTGCTTTCTTTTCCCAGAGTTGCTCTTCTTCTATTGTAGATATATGTAATCCCTTCTACTTACTTTTAAAGTTCAAATTATTATTTCACTTGAACTGGAATAATAAAGTTTTTGTGATGTTCTTTCATATGTTTCTTAATTGCAGTCCTATTATGTGTTGGTCTTTCAGGTTCTGTCATAACTTTAAGAGCAGACAACAATACATTTATTGTCTTAAAAGCCATCAAATACTTGTCACTATCAAAACAACAGCAGCAATTTTTCTAAGTAGGGAATATTTTGTTATGGAATATATATCGCTTCCAAATGTTATCTGTTCAAATAGTTGGCTGCTAATCTTTTTTTAAACATAACAAAACTGCAGCTAATGCACTTGATCTATTAGCAATATTAAAATTCAGGAGTAGTGTTCCAAAGAAACAATTGGATTTCATTTGTTTAATTTTGAAACCTTCAAAATTAAAAGTGTACGTGGTACAAATCTAAATGGATTCTGACTGTTCAACATTTCTTCAATTTTGATGAACCAAAATCTGATTTGGTGGAGGAGAAATGATGGAGTTTGGCAGGTGATTGATCACAATCCCAATATTTGCTACCCTACTCTGTCCCTCATTTTCTAATCTGCTGTCTATATTTTTATTCCAACCTCCCACTCTTAAGGAATAGCACCTTATTGCTGTAAAACACAACATTTAACACTACCCCATAAGGCTATGTGGTATCCTTATTCTAAACAGAATCAATTGTGTTCTTTTCATATTTTTTTAATATTTCATTTTGTTAGATTGTATCTCAGAGTGTGCTGGGTCATCTTCCGAATGAGAGCTCAGAATAATAAACAGTGACAAATGTAAGTAAGTATTTTTAATATCGTAACAAAATAAAATAAAAAAAGGCCCAAGGCCGTTTAAGAGATAGTAGAGTTTGCATGAAAAGAAGACAAGGTAGCAAAGTAAATAAATCTAGACCAGTTTTTATTTCTCTGTGAAGAAATGATAAGGTTTATTTTCCCACTTTTTCTTTTATTGTGTTAGGTACGGAGTAATTTAGTCATTTTCCACTCCACAACGTTCTACTTTTTTAGAAAAGTGAATTCCAAAAACTGAGGAAACCTTTAACAATTCATTCAGAATATTCATAGTGTTGAACACTTTGAGACTGCCGTATGTACAGAAAAAGTGAGACTGGGAAAGCAATGCCATGAGCTTTAAAGCTTGTCCATTGGCTGGATAGTGACAAAATAATTCTGGTAGCTGGGCACCAGCTTATTAGAATGTGTGGTACTCCAATTTTTCACCCTTATTAGCAGTATAATAGGAAATTCTGGATAAATATCTTTAGCGGAGGCATAAATTGAAAGGCAATCAGGACAGGAAGTTATAATGAAGTTTAATTACATTATACATATTTCTACATAATGGTTAAACTACATAAAATGTAGGAGATCCAGATCAGTGATTATTAGTGCTTTGAATCTACATTTAAAGTTGATATAGAGAATATCAGAGCTATAACTGCATCACTGGCAAGGCAGTGTAGTTAAAATTTCCTGCCTTTTCTGTTTGCTAATTCACTTCCCTATATATTTGTTGGGTATGTAGCCTTACCGTGAAATATAATTTGGCCCCAGATTTCTGTAGATTTATTTGCATGCATGCCTGATTATTAATGCCTGAGTATTAATATCATGGGGCTTTCTCCCCCCTCCTTCAATCCCTTTGAAGAAATACCTTTGTTTGGATTCTTGGATACTTTGCTCCATTGTGAACCTCAAACTGATCTTGAAATATTGTTTTAGCCCAACATGACTGGATTGGTGGAGCACAGATTTGAGGGTATTCCTTGCATATGCTTGCAAATGGTTACTATAGGAAGGGTGTCATGGTAACTGGCCATAAAGCATCCATTTATCTCCTTGGAAGATGCTTCCTACTAATCTCTCCTTAGCTTTGTCTTTGGAACTGTGCACATCCATCCAGAAACAAACTAACCACTAGATTATCTAACTTGCATTTTTAATTTCTCAAAATGTGGGAATGTAGATGGACCTGGAAATAACAATGGCACCCAAGACTGAAGTTTTGCTTCAAGGACGGCCACTTTCTATCATTATCATCTGAAAGAGAAAATAAAATAAAATAAAATAAAATAAAATAGATGAAGGGAAACTGGCAGGATCTAGAGGAGGTGCCTGTGGACACAGCATGGTTTTAAAACTCACAGTTGGGAATGCTCCAAAAATGATATTATGGAATTTATTTATTTTATTTATTTGAGAGAATTTATATGGCTTCCTACTCATATTCAGTGACTCTGAGATGCTTACAAATATGTAAGAGTCAAATAAAACTATTTGGTATGACTCCGTTTCTATGTACTGCTCTGATTTTTGGCACATTTATCTCCTTGTGAGCAGATTCTGCCCTTCTTTTGTAAAACCTGAAAAACTGTTTAACCAATGAACATATGTGAAATAATGTTTATTGATTTTCTTTATGTCAGCAATTTTCTCATAGCTGAGAAACCATCATAGTGTCTATCTATTGTCTATAAATTATACTAGAGAAAAAGTAGGTTAATGAACACTAAAACTCCCTGATTATTCTTTTTTTTTTTTCCTCAGAGATAATGTCCACAATCTAGTGTACAGACAAATATACTAAGGACTCATTGGAATTAGTAAGACTTAACATGTGCAAATGTGTTCTGGATTGTGCCAATTGTGTCTCCCTGATTGGTTCATATGAGAGGACCCCTCATCATCCTGACCTCACTTAAATCATGTGTGTGTGTGTGTGTGTATGTAGGTTCTTTTTAATCATTCCCTATAAACTATCCCAAAGAGAGCTTCACAGCAGTGGCTCTAATTTTTGAAAGCAAGCAACAGAAGAAAAAAAAAAAAGCAATGGCTTAGATAAGTTGGAGCAAATGTAGCTATCTACCTCTATCAAAGTAATCTTGATACAACTCTAATGATAACTCCATTGATCCCAGTTAGCCTTAACTCCCCACCAAGTTCATCATCATGATATGAATGGGGATCCTTGTCTGGTTCTGATTTGCTGCTGTCTAACTACAGTGTCTGCAGATCCATTCAAGACAGAGCTTTTGTGTTCACCTCATTCGGAGCCAAATTTGTCATAAGCCTTCTAAGTTTAAGCAAACAAGCCATTTTCTAAAGACTTCATCTGAAATAGGTAACCCCAATGGGGTTTCTCCCCATGTAATTAAACTCTGCTTTCCCAGTCAAATCTCAGAGGCCCTAGCCCTTGAAGAAGAGAGTGTCATCAAAGCAATCAACATGCATCTGAGAAACAGATAGACTCCTGTGTATAGTGCTGGATAGATGTCACTGATAATTAATTCACTTGTATTAATCCTTTCCTTGCTTTTTCTAATTCCTCTGCACAGATTCTTATGGGCCAGTTCTACCATCTGTTGTGCAGATCAGTAGAATTGATTGAGTTTTAAGTGGTGACAACAGTGCCGCGCAGAACCAAGAGAACACAGTGGATGCCAAAATAGTGCCATATTTTATTTTTAACTATCCAAGCTGTTATGCAGTTTAAAAAGAATAACCACCACAAATTCAGGAGCATGACAATGAAATGGCCCTGACAGACAGATGTTCAGTAGGCTTCTTCTCTCATCCCTGGCCACAAACTACCCTATCAAAACATAGAAGAGGGGAGGACACACACAGGAAGAGAAGTGAAAAGATTCCTTGAAGTCATTTTAGGATTTTGGGTTGATTTGCTTCCATAAAGGAAGGGAGGCTCATTGTACACATGTTGTACTCTGACAATAAAGGTTGATTTGATTCATAAGAACCTACTTGTTATTATTTTTTCAGCAAAATTGTTGTGACATTTTTGGTACTGACAAGTATTTTCTAAATCTTTGAACAGTGTTTTCAAATGCTCACATCACTAGCCTACTGTTGAGTCCGCGAAATGATGCCAGGAGTCGATGACTTCAATTCAAGTTCTTTTATTGGAAGTTGGAATTGAACTGGCGTAAAGGAAAAAGCCCGCGGCTTTTATTCCTTTAGCCGCGGTGGCCGCGGCCAATGGCACCGCTTTGAATCTCCCGCGATCTGAATGGACCAATCGCAGGAGATTCTCAGCGAGCCAATCGGCGCGGCTCGCCTGACCAATCAGAGAGCCCCGCGCTTTGGCCAATCAAAGCGTGGGGATCTCAAGAATGCTAATTAAGGACAGAACACCCCTCCCCTCTTGGTTCAGTCCTTACGTTGCGTAGTCACGTAGGTAGGTGGGGCTCCGTCTGAGCCTACTGGACCTGCGCAGCTCAGTCGTAGGTTGGATCCCGGCCGGTTCGGTCGGGATCTCTGCTGCTCCTGCTGCCGTCGTGGGAACCGGCTGGTCGGTTGGGCCGATCCGCTCTCCGTAGCTCCCTCCTGGGCCTCCCGGGTTGGTTGAGCTGCGGGTTTCGCCGCTCCCGCTCGGTCTTTCCGGGTCGGTTGAGCTGGCCTGGCTGTCTCTTCCTGGTGAGGGGTCGTGATGGCTGCTTTCCGGTAAGTACGGCTGGTTTATTCTTCTTTGGTTTTGGTCCCCTGGGTATTCCCTCCCCCCTTGGTTTGTGTTGTGGGGGTTGGTTTCGCCTGTCTGTGCGTCGGCGGTCTCTTGGTTGGTAGTCCTCAACCTTAGTTGGTCGATGTGGCGTTTCCACGCTCGTCCGTCTGCTGTTTGTAGCCGGTACGAGTGTGGGCCTGTTATTTGTGTGATGACGGCCGGTATCCATAGTGGGTCTCCCGTCAGGTTTCTTGCGTATACGGGGTCGCCGGGTGCGAAGGTTCGTAGTTTGCTGTTTGAGTCTGGGGGCTTCTCCGGGTTATACGTGGGGTGTAACCTGTTGAGTGGGGACCTTAATTTCCTCCCCATTAATAGTTCGGCTGGGCTCTTATTCGTTGTGGTATTTGGGGTTATGTGTTGGGTGAAGAGTAGTTTGTTAATTTTCTCCTGGATCTCCCCGTGGTCTATTTTCCGGATGGTCTTCTTAGTGAATTGCACCATCCGTTCCGCCCTACCGTTCGCCGCCAGGTGCGCCGGTGCTGTCAGCGCGTGGCGGATGCCCCTTTCCTCTAGGAAATTTTCAAATTCCAGCGAGGTGAATTGGGGCCCTTTGTCGGAAACGACGACGTCTGGGAGGCCGTGTGTTGCAAAGAGTTTGCAGAGTTCCTTGATCACGGCCTCCGTGGTTGTCGTCATCATGTTGCTTACCTCCAGCCAGTTGGAGTAAGCGTCAACTGTTATGAGGAAGGTGTGTCCTTTTGTGGGCCCGGCGAAGTCTATGTGAATCCTCGACCAAGGTCCCCTTGGGGTTTCCCACTCTAGGACGGGTGCTGTGGGTGGGCTTGGCCTAGTTTCCTGGCATCGTTGGCACCTTGCTACCCAGGTCTCAATTTGTTTGTCCATCCCTGGCCACCAAGCGTAACTTCTGGCCAGGGCTTTAGTCCTAACGATGCCAGGGTGCCCCTTGTGTAGCAGTTCCAGAACCTTCCCTTGTAGCTTTTCTGGAATGACCACCCTGTCCCCCCATAGTATGCACCCTTTTAATAGCGAGAGTTCCGTTTGGCAGTTTCGGAATGTTTTGACGGACTCGTCGTTGTCCCTTTCCGGCCACCCTTTCTCTACCCAATGCAACACCCGCGCCAGACGTTTGTCTTTATTAGTCTCTCGGGCAATGTCTGACGCGGTTATGGGCAGGTTGGGTAGAGTCTCTATGCTGAGGGTGGTTATTGTGGGTGCTGGGTCGGTGTCAGGTTCTGGTAGCGGCGAGCGGCTTAAGGCGTCTGCATGGGAGATTGTCTTACCCGGTCTGTGTATGAGTCCGTAGTTGTAGGCTGCCAGGAACTCGGACCACCTTGTCATTCGGGGAGACAGAATGTTCGGGGTGGCCCGGTTTCCTGCAAGGATTCCCAGCAGCGGCTTGTGGTCGGTTATGATGGTGAAAGTCCGGCCGTAGAGATACTCGTGGAATCGTTTTACGGTGGCAACGATAGCCAGAGCCTCTTTGTCCAGCTGGCTATAGTTCCGCTCCGGTTTGGTGAGGGTCCTTGAAAAGAACGCGATGGGCACTACTTTTCCGTTGGGGAGGGTATGGCTGAGGACAGCGCCGACGACGAAGGGTGATGCGTCGCATGTGACGGCCAGAGGTAGGGTCTCGTTATATTGTATGACGACGGCGTCCGAAGTGAGGAGGTCCTTTGTTCTTTGGAAGGCGGCTTGCTCGCGTTTTCCCCAAGTCCAGGTCGCCGCCTTGTCCAGGAGCCTATGCAAGGGCTCCGCCGCCGTCGCCTTTTGGGGCAGGAAAACATTGTAAAAGTTCAGTAGCCCCAGGAATGCCTGTAGTTCCATCTTGGACTTGGGTGTGGGGACTTCTTTGATCGCCTTGATTTTTTTGTTTGTGGGGTGAATGCCGTGACAGTCTAGGAGGTATCCTAGGAATTCGACCCATTCCGTGCATAGCTGACATTTCTCCCTCTTGACCTTTAGCCCGGTCTCTTTAAATTTGGTTAGGACCTCCCTTAGGTGACCCTCTAGTTCGGCTTGGTTGGTTGCCGACACTAGGACGTCGTCGAAGTAAGGTACCACCCCCTTGATGCCTTGCAGTAGTCTTTCCATTAGGCTTTGGAATATTCCCGGTGCCACGCTGACTCCGAATTGGAGTCGGTTGCATTTGAATGCCCCCCGGTGGGTGACTATGGTTTGTGCTTCTGCCGTTTGCTCGTCGACTGGCAACTGTTGGTAAGCCTGGGCGAGGTCGAGCTTGGCGAAAACCTTGCCCCCTCCCAGTGAGTGCAGTAGGTGTTGCACTACTGGGACGGGGTAGGCGCTTTGTTGTAGCCCGCCATTTAGGGTGGCCTTATAGTCCCCACAGATCCTCACCGACCCATCGGGCTTGATCGGGGTGACTATGGGGGTCTCCCACCGGGCGTGGTCTATGGGCTGTAGTATCCCTTGCTTGACGAGCTTGTCAATTTGCTCGTCTATCTTGGGTTTAAGTGTGAATGGCACCCGCCTTGGTTTCAGGCGTTTTGGGGGGACGTTTGGGTCTTGGTTGAAAGATATAAGGGGCCCTCGGTATTTGCCCAGGTTTCCGTCGAAGACCTCTTGGAATTCCCGGGCCAGTTGCTGCTCCCAGCTGTCGTCGGTGACGTGGTCGACTCCCGTGAGTGCGATGTCGAGTGGGGCGAACCATTGCAATCCCAGTAGGCTTGGGCGGTCGCGGTCGATGATTGTCAGGGGAAGTCTTTCGGTGTGCCCTTTATCGGTGCTTTTGAAGTGTTTGGTTCCGACTACCGGGATGCGGTTTCCCTGGTAGTCCTTTACAATGAGTCTCTGGCTGTCTAGGTTCCTCCTTTGGAGGGTAGGCACCAAGCGCTTTATTTCATGCCATGCAATCATGGAGAGGTAGGACCCGGAGTCCACCTCCATTTTGCATGGCTGGCCCTCGATGCCTACCTCCACATGGACCTTCCGGGCGTCATTGGTTATGGCGTGGCCGATGGTGACCATCTGATGGGTCTCCTCTCTTCGCCGGTTATCACCGCCTCGCAGGGATCGTCCGTTCCGGTCCCATCTGTTGTCCGAGGGGCGATCTCTGGTCCGGGGTGGTGTGCTTTCTCTCCTCCGGTCACTCTGGTCCCATCGTGCCGGGCTGCGATTCTTCTTTAGGCGGCAGACACGGGCGATGTGTCCCTTCTTGTCGCAATGCCGGCAGATCAATTTGAAAAACCGGCATTCCGACCTGGGGTGGTCGCCGCCGCAATCGGCACAGTTGGTCCTCGACTTACGACCCCGCCGGTTCCGTGGATCGCGGCCTGTCTGGAGGCGATGGATGTCCTCCTCGTCCTCGGAAGTGCCCAATGCCGAGTGGAAGTCGCCCTGGTGGGTGGTCATCTCGGGTTGGGCCTCGGTCAACCTAGCCGGGTTGTTGTTTCCGCTGCGGTCCCCAGTGTTCGGTCTGCGCATGCGGTCGGCGGAAGTTCGGGTTGCTTCGGCAGCTGTGGCTGTGGTGAGGGTGTCTTCTAGGCTGATGTTGCCCTTGGCCATCAGCCGGCTCTGGAGGATGGGGTCCCACAAACCAAGCACGATTCGGTCTCGCAGGGCGTCGTTCAGGTTGTCGAATTCGCAGAGCCCCCCTAAACGCTGCAGCTCGGTGACGAAGTCGCTGAAACTCTCACCCGACCTCTGGTCCCGACGGTAGAATTCGTTGCGTCGGATCAGGATGGGTACCTCTGGAGCGTAGTGCCGCCGAAGTATTGGCTCGAGGATGTCCCAGTCCATCGCGGTCGCATCGGCGGGTTTGGCAAGCGCCTTGGCCATCTTGAATACCTCGGTCCCGCAGTGGGTCAGGAAGACGGCGCGCTTCATGGGGCCGGTGGCGTCCTTCAGGTCGCTGCACTCGAGGAACATGCGGAATCGGTCGGAGTACGATTCCCAGTCCTCGGTGGCGGGGTTGAAGGGTGCTGGGGGTGCGATTTTCGCCATCGCGGTGGTTCGTCTGGCTTCCGTCGGACACGTGGTTCGGTTCAGGGTCTGGATCCCACCTTCATCGCCAGTGTTGAGTCCGCGAAATGATGCCAGGAGTCGGTGACTTCAATTCAAGCTCTTTTATTGGAAGTTGGAACCGAACTGGCATAAAGGAAAAAGCCCGCGGCTTTTATTCCTTTAGCCGCGGCGGCCGCGGCCAATGGCACCGCTTTGAATCTCCCGCGATCCGAATGGACCAATCGCGGGAGATTCTCAGCGAACCAATCGGCGCGGCTCGCCTGACCAATCAGAGAGCCCCGCGCTTTGGCCAATCAAAGCGCGAGGATCTCAAGAATGCTAATTAAGGACAGAACACCTACCTTATTTAATAATTCTTGTAGAGTCCTTGGTGTTGGTTGGTTGCTTGCAGACATTTCATTATCCAATATCTGCAAGCAAACAACCAAGCTCAGAGAGCACCAAGGACTCCAAAGTTCAACCCTGAGCCACAGATATTCTCTTCCAATAATTCTTGAATACATTTTAAAGGTAATGGGGAACTTTGACTCCCCCCTGTTGTAGCTAAGGGAGAGAAGGCAACCTGGAGGTCATTTAAAAGCAGTTTGGCTGACAAAATTATGTTGGAAGAAGGTGGTGGATGAGATATCGCTTGTGTGATGTAGGCTTGTCTCTGTACTGCCCAGTTTTGATTAACTCCACATTTGTTTTACAAGAGTAGTGAATGACCTTCTGAAATAGGCATTCCAACTCCTCGTTCCTTCTCACCATTTATGCCCTGCGAATATGCATTTATGCCCTTGCTTCTGTGCATCCTCAAAATTGGACACGGGATATTCAGCCATGTCAATGATAAAATCCTACTAAATTTGGAAATACTTAGGGTTTTCCAATAGTTGTTTGTCACTGGGAGGTAGTGTTAGTGCATAGATGATGTCCAACTCTAGCTGGCTCTCCTTTTGATATAGTCTTGGCTTTTCCAGGCAGCTCTCGTTGTCTCCTGATCCCATACCTACAGTTTTTCTATAAGCCCTTCCCATAGAGCTTTACCCACAGAATCTCATGTATATGAAAATTATGAACACAACCTTTTAGATAAATGTTGCAGGTAAACACGCTCATGGGGTATCTGTGTCCCTTTTCTGCTCTCGTCACCTTCAAGATACCACCTGTGTACATAGTGGTGTAAAGAGAAATAACCTTTTCCATCTGTTGGAAGGACCAGCTATTTTCTTTGCTGCAGGTGTGTCATATCACATGGAACACCCATTGGGGAAGAAATAGCATGTAGTGATTCTTGCGATCCTCTTCCTTTTTGCAATAGTCCCTGAGAATATAGCAGAGGGATAAATACATTTTTTAAACTTGAATTATGCTGGCATTTGCATACAAATGGAATTAATGCAGAATTAGTCAGAGGGGCTATTAATAGGAAATCATGGTTTAAGGTTATGGAAAAAAGCCTGCACAAGCCTGGAGTTTCTGCCAATGCTATGTCCTTTCTATTCTTTAGTTATATATGCAAAAATGAAATCAAAGCTTTCCTCTAAGCACTAATTATAGCTCTCTTGCATACAGAAGACTGCTTTCATCTAAAAAATATTGTTTGCTAAAATAAACTAGTGTCTTTACTCACAACAGTTGGAACAGCTTATCTGTAATAGTCAGCTATGGGCTATCTTTATATCTGAATCTGGTCAGCAGACTAATATAATATAACATATAACATATAACATATAACATATAACATATAACATATAACATATAACATATAACATATAACATATAACATATAACATATAACATATAACATATAACATAATATAACATAATATAACATAATATAACATAATATAACATAATATAACATAATATAACATAATATAACATAATATAATATAATAATATAATATAATAATATAATATAATATAATATAATATAATATAATATAATATAATATAATATAATATAATATAATATAATATAATATAATATAATATAATATAATATAATATAATATAATATAATATAATATAATATAATATAATATGCAAGTTTATAATATAAATATTCCTCTTCCTCCTCCTCTTCCTCCTCCTCTTCCCTGTCCCCTCCTTCCCTTACTCCCTATCACAAATTTTACAACATGGAAAGATCAGGATTGTTTTCTAGGCAAAACATTACCAAATGCCAACAGATGACAGTGCCAGGTAACACCAGGCAGAGAATATGATAAACATTAGTTTTTTTCCCCTACTTGGAATTGGTCCAATATAACTCTGATTGATGAACCTTAATAAGGTCAGTATAACCATATACATTGTTCAGGATATTTGGATATATACCATATGAACATTTGTCCTCTCCATGTTTGGGTGGCAGGGTGAAGGTGGACCAGGCAGAACCTTATACATGGAGAACATGACATATTGCAACATTCATATCTCTCTACTCTGAGAGCTTAAGGAAGGGAGTGGGACTGCAGGTACCATTCTGACAGATTGTGTTTTACCCTGCTAGAGTATCTACACGCATAGCAAGGAAAAGAAAAGAAACCCATGCTGTGCAGATTTTCATTAATTTCAAGAGACATTTAAATATAAACAATAGCTAATAATTTCTAAGGCAGTAACCAAAGAGGCTAGAATTCTAGACAGGATGGCGAGGGAAAACTCAATTTGTATTAAAGCAAATCTTCCTAAAGAAACTTGAAAGGAAGTTGAAGGTGAACTTAAAGAATCCATTTAGACATTTTAAAAAAATAATCTAATTAAATATTTGGAAGCTTTGATCATTTTTTTTCCTACGCTTTGATCTGCATTCTATTAGTGTGGTGGGGAGCAAAGGGTAGTAGTACTACTTGTTGTAATTTGTGCCTGGTTTTTCAAAGGTCAGTGGGTGGACACATGCAAGCCTGTCTCACATTTGTCAGTGGCTTCCTTTGTTTTCAGCACTGATTAGCTGAATTAGACCCTGCACTTAGTGGTTTTTTTTTTTAGTAGAACTGAAAACCTAAGTCTGTCATATATTTACCCCAAGTTCATTTGTAACAAGAACACTGCTTGTTAAAACAAGTTTCATCCTAATTTTAATAGGTAAGTAAGTCTGCTTGGAGAATATTCTCTCATGCATGTGGTCTTCAACATACGATCACGATTCAACTTGGAATTTGAATTGTAAGTAATTGCAATTGTAAGTCAAGGGACCACATGATCTAACTTGAAGTTTTGACAGGTTTTTTTTGACGGTCATTAAGTGAAGTAAAGATTCTTAAGCAATCTCCCCCCCCCTCCAATGGGCATTTTTTGCTAGGAAATCAAAAGTAAATACTGTAAATGGATATAACAACTTCATAAACTGAACTCATGTGACTGTGGATATTGAAAATGGTCATAAATGTGAGCTAGTTGCCAAGTCCTTGAAATGTGATCATATGACTGCAAGGAGGGGAGTGTAGTAGTCATAACTTTGAAAAGGAGGCATAGGTAGCTTTTGGGGGGAGGTCCATCATAGCTTTGGTTGTTAAGCAATCAGTCATAAGTCAAGGACAACCTACACTGCCTTCCATGTAGTAGAAACCCTGGTAATAGTTATGTAATAGTTAACCCTGGTAATAGTTATGAACAAAGCTTTGAGCAACTTTTCTCATCAGTGTCTTTTCTCCACATTCTCCCCAAGGCTTGGCTGAAGATGACAGCCTTGCTGTTTATGCAATTTAATTTTTGGTAATGCTAAGTATGGCATGTTATATTGCCATGACAAGGTCTACTATGTACTATGTATCCACTGTTGTACTTCATTGTCATCTGCTCAGGTCTCCTTTTCCCCTTCTGGACTAGTGGAGAAAATAATAATAAAAAATAAGCAGGTGGCACACAAGATTAGAAGCAGCAATAGAAACAACAAGGTGGTAAGGGTGGCTGTTAAACCCATTTTTTGTATGTTTTAGAATTAGGAAAGTAGAATTAAGAGGCAAAGTAAGTGCCTTCAAATCTTTGATTTATGAGTGCTGCAATAGTTGTCATTTCTTTGTGACTGATTTCCTAGTATGATGTTATTGCTTATTGTACCCTATGACTACATTAAGTGTTGTACCTTATGATTCTTGACTCTTCATGAATGTATCTTTCTTTTATGTATACTGAGAGTATTTGCACCAAGACAAATTCCTTGTGTGTCCTATCACTCTTTCTCTCTATGTGTGTTTGTGTAGAAAGAAAGATAAATTTTAAAATGAACAAGCACCATCAAAATTTTGAAAGAAAAATAAGGAAAGTACTGAAAGATAATAAGTGAAAAAAAATATAAAGAAAGAAATAGAGAATAGGAAAAAAGGAAAAAGAGAGGAAAGGAAAAGTTATAAAGAAGCAGCTTCCAATATTCTTAACGGTAGGTACAAATGCATTTATATTTTGCGCTGTCTGTCTAAGATTACAACATAATTTTCTTCTTTCCATAGTCTGCCTTCTCTGATCGTCAAACCTATAAATCATAAGATTTTTTCCCAGCAAAAAATCCTCAAGGAATTTCTAATCACTAATAAATGTTGTTATCGTCCTTTCTCTAATTAAACAAATCAATTTTGCCATCTCTTCTAATTCTGTCATCTTTGCCAACCATTCTTCCATTTTTGTGCTCATAATAATCTTGCAGTAGTTATTTATAAAAAAAATCTTTTATAACTTTTTTCTAATTGCCTGTCCATTAATCCCAAGACAAGTTCTGGTTGCACTTCTATTATTACTATTATTACTATTATTATTGTTGTTGTTGTATCATTGTGTGTATTTGAAGCCAAAGTTCTCTGACTTTTTAATTAAGTCCGCCAGGCATGATAAAATGACACTTCATGTTTCACATATTTCCAACATAAATTTGAAGTGCCTTTTATGCATTCCAGATAATTTTTCTTGGTGGACAGATATATTTTGTGCACTAGTTGCATCCATTTCTGGGCCAGGAGGCCTGTTCCAATGTGCTCTACATGGTGCTTCCCCTGAAGACTACTTGGGAGCTGAAACTGTTTCTGAGTGAAGTAGCAATGAAAGTTACTGGTATTCCATGGTGTGCCATATAATACTCTTCTCTATTGCACTGCACTGCTTACCAATAGTCTTCCAACTACAAATTTATTATTAATTATCAGTTACACAGTGTCCCCTTTTGGGACCTAGGAGCAGACCTTTCCTGTTGTGATACCTGCCTTCTCCATCTCTCTAGTTTGAGTTTGAGTTTGAGTTTGAGATTGAATGATTATATCTTCCTTCCTAACACTGCTTTGTGGAATTATAAAAGACCCCTTTAGCTTTAACCCTTGAATAAATGGGATATAAATGGGTATAAATGGGATTACTCTTACAGGAGGGTTTTTTTGGGGGTGGGGGTGGGGGGGAGAGGAGATAAAAACTAAATTTCAGGCCTCTCAAAAAGAGGTCAATTTACCAGATAATTTAGGGGAATGATGCCATCCCCCAAACTAGAGGTCACTTGATGTCATACCTAACAGCAGAAATTGAGCAATCAATCAATCAATCAATCAATACATAAATTCATTGTCTTTTGCTTCCAATAATCAAATTATGTTACTTGCACATATGATCTAGCCCTAACATTTTTAATGTTTATGATGTCCTGAAAAATTACTAATGCTATTATTTTATAATGCATATTTTAACCCTGTATCATCATCATCATCATCATCATCATCTGTATTGGGAATAGAAACAGGATAGAAATATAGAGATTGTTCAGTCACAAGGAATCCCCAATGACTTAAAGACACACACACACATTGTGGATTCCTTATGACTGTCTGGACTTATACCTGCAGTTTTCTTGGCAAGGTTTCAATAGAGTTTATCATTGCTTCCTTCCTAGGGCTGAGAGGGAGTGACTGGCCCAAAGTCACCCAGCTGGCTTCATGACTAATATGGGATTACAGCTCACCATTTTCCACTTTCTAGCAGGGCACATTAACCAACATAACAAACTGTCTATCTCTATTATATCTTCTCTATCTTTGTTTCTACAGTATCTCATCAAGGGAGCCATGGTGGTGCAGTGGTTAGAATGCAGTACTGCAGGCTAGCTCATTGCCAGGAGATCAGTTCTAACTGGCTCAAGGTTGACTCAGTCTTCCATCCTTCAGAGGTTGGTAAAATGAGGACCCAGCTTGCTGGGGCCAATATACTGACTCTTTAAATCACTTAGAGAGGGCTGTAAAGAACGATGAAGTGGTATATTACTCTAAGTCGGGATGTCAAACTCAAGGCCTGCAGGCCAGATCTGGCCCATGAAGCCCCCGTGGGGCTGTCCTGGAAACAGTGAAGGACCAGCCCCCAGTGCCT
Organism: Hydrophis major; assembly: GCA_033807585.1. Taxonomy (NCBI): domain Eukaryota; kingdom Metazoa; phylum Chordata; class Lepidosauria; order Squamata; family Elapidae; genus Hydrophis; species Hydrophis major. The sequence continues at coordinate 149,900,807 of CM066328.1, read as the reverse complement.
TGGGTCTGACCCAGGCCAGCCAAGCACTGATCTAAAACTTGGTGACAGCCATAAGAGCTGGAACACGGTGTTTTTTTAGATCTGTGGGGCCATCCTGGAGCCAACAAGGGGCTATTCCCGCCCCACCCCCTGGGCATGTGCTGGAGACAATGGATCTGCTCACCCACCTAGGCCACAACAGCCACACTCAAAGTGAGCAATGTCAAGCTGGCCATGCCCACCCTGTTGGCTGTGACCACCCAGCCATGCCTACCCTGCCCCTCCCCCCAGGTCAACCACAACCCTGATGCTGCCCTCAATGAAATTGAGTTTGACACCCCTGGTGCTATTGCTATCATTTGTATATTGCCCAACAGGTCTGGGCAGCTCACAAGCTATAAAACAATAAAAGAAGACAACCTAGCAAGCCAACATACCAAAACTAGGCAGCAACAAAACACACCCTTACCTTTCCAGGCTACAGAAGTGTTCTTTATAAGGCTATATAGTTCTCATCCTTATCCCTAACTGCATATATTATAAAGGATGCAATATAAGTGTTCATTCAGCTCTGGCTCTATAGAGCTCTTTAGCTGAATAATCATAGGGGACATTATGCAATTTCTGCAGAAGTTAGATTTTATTGTTCCTTCTCTTGGCCTAATCACTTTTAAGATGCATGCTCTTTAAGGCATTTCTAGATGAAATGACACCGTACTATGGCTTATATATTAAAGTGTTCCTTCTAAAGATACTGAAAATTAAAACAATGGTATGGATCCTTTGAAGATGTAGCATCTAGCCAAGGTCTGTAACTCAGAACATGGCAGCTTTGTCTACAAGGACACTTCAGACATCGAAGCAGAGGCAGGTGTTGAAAGAGGATAAGCAGGAGAATCAATGACAAAATGAGCACTGTGCTGTTGTGATGGAAACTCTGCCCTTTTGTATAAACATTGTGATAAGAGGGGGCAGAACTCGCATTGTGTTGGTGACATGCTCATTTTCTCGCAGGGTGGGTCCACAGGGTAAGGCCAAAAGAGTGTAAATGGCAGTTGCAAGAGAACACGCATTACAGATGGAGCTTCCTTCCCATCAAGTGACTACCATTATTACTTTTTTGACCATTCCCTCTGTCGTATCCGCAATTAAGACTCGTAGTCAGTGACTTTCAATTCAAGCTCTTTATTAACACTGGTGGAACCGAACCGCAAAAGACAAAAAGCTTGCGGCTTTTATATCTTTTGCTTCGGCGGCCGCGGCCAATGGCAGCGATTCAAGTCTCCCGCTCTTGGCTTTAACCAATCGTGGGAGACTCCAATCGGGCCAATCAGGCGCGGCTCGCCTGGCCAATCAGAAATCCCCGCGCCTTAGCCAATCAAGGCACGGGGATTTCGAGTAGTCCATTTGCATACATGACACCCCTCCCCTCTTGGTATGGTCTTCTCACGTGGTGTAGTCACGCAGGTAGGCGGGGCTCCGTCGAGTCCTAGATGACCTGCGCAATTCATTTTCTTGTTGTATCTCGGTAGGGGCGGTCATCTTTTTGGCTGCTCCTGCCTCTGAGCGAACCGGCTGGATGATCGGGCCGGTTCCTTCGCCGCGGCTCCCGCCTGGGCCTACCGGGTCGGTTGAGTCGCGGATTCCGCCGCTCCCGCTTGGCTTCTCCGGGTCGGTAGAGCTGGCCAGACGGTTCTTCTCCGGCTGTGACTCGCGAAGGCTGCGTTCTGGTGAGTTTTTAATTTTTATTTGTTCTTGCGGTTGTTTAACCGGGTGTTCCCTCCCCCCTTGGTTCGTGTCTTGGGGGTTGAGGTTAGTCAATGTTCGTGACCGGAGCTGGTCGATATGTCGTTTCCAGGCTCGCCCGTCGGTGGTTTGGAGCCGGTACGACTTTGGACCAGTGGTCTGAGTTATGACGGCTGGGATCCATAGGGGGTCCCCCGTCATGTTTTTGGCGTATACTAGGTCGCCTGGTTCAAATGTCCGATACCTGGAGCTGGAGTCTGGGGGCTGCTCCGGGTTGTAGGTTGGGTGTAGGCGGTCGAGTGGGGATCGCAGCTTCCTGCCCATCAGGAGCTCTGCAGGGCTCTTGTTGGTGGTTGTGTTTGGCGTGATGTGCTGTATAAAGAGCAGCCTGTTGATCTTGTCGTTGATCTCCCCGTGGTCCATTTTCCGGAGGGTCTTTTTTGTAAACTGGACCATCCGCTCCGCCCTACCGTTCGCCGCCGGATGCGCCGGTGCCGTTAACGCGTGGCGGATGCCTTTTTCTGCCAGGAACCGTTCAAAATCGATGGATGTAAACTGTGGCCCGTTGTCCGAGACAACGACGTCTGGGAGGCCGTGGGTGGCAAACAGCTTACACAGTTCTTTAATGACGGCCTCTGTGGTGGTGGATTTCATGTCGGCCACCTCTAGCCAGTTTGAGTATGCGTCAACTGTGATTAAAAAGGTGTGGCCATTTGTGGGGCCGGCAAAGTCTAAATGTATTCTGGACCAGGGTCCCCGAGGTGTCTCCCAGTCCCGGATAGGTGCCGTGGGTGGGCTGGATCTGGTCTCCTGGCACCGGTGGCATTTGGCGACCCATGTTTCAATTTGTTTGTCCATGCCAGGCCACCAAGCATAACTCCTGGCCAGGGCTTTGGTCCTGACGATGCCAGGATGACCCTCGTGCAACATCTCCAGGACCCTGTTCTGTAATTTAGTCGGAATTACCACCCTGTCTCCCCAAAGGATACATCCTCTCAGTAGTGAAAGTTCCGTCTGGCGCTGGCGGAAAGGTTTAAAAGTCTCGTTATCGTCTTTTTCCGGCCAGCCTTTTTGTAGCCAATGTAAGATTGGCGCTAAGTGTTTGTCCTTAACCGTTTCCCTCGCTATGTCCGATGCGGTAATGGGTAAACACTCGATGGACAGGGTATTTGTTGTTGGTGCAGGGTCAGGGTCAGAGTCAGGTAAGGGGGAACGGCTTAAAGCGTCCGCGTGCGATATCTTCTTACCTGGCTTGTGTAGCAGTTCATAGTTGTAGGCTGCCAGGAATTCAGACCATCTTGTCATCCGGGGTGACAAGATGTTTGGTGTGGGACGGTTTCCCACGAGAATGCCCAGCAACGGTTTATGGTCAGTCACTATTTTGAATGGGCGGCCATAAAGGTACTCGTGGAAACGCTTAACGGCGGCCACTATAGCCAAAGCTTCTTTGTCCAGCTGGCTATAGTTCCGCTCTGGTTTAGTCAGAGTTCTCGAGAAAAATGCGATAGGTGCTTCTCTCTGGTCTGGGAGGGTATGGCTGAGGACAGCGCCGACGCCGAAGGGTGATGCGTCGCAAGTGACAGCTACAGGCAGGGTTTCGCAGAATTGCATTAGGACGGCATCAGAGGTGAGGAGGTCTTTGGTCTTTTGAAAAGCTGTTTGTTCCCGTCTCCCCCAAGTCCAGGCTGCCTTCTTGTCCAGGAGTCTATGTAAAGGTTCCGCTGCCGTAGCCTTTTGAGGTAGGAAGACATTATAGAAGTTTAGTAAACCTAAGAACGCTTGCAGCTCTAGTTTGGACTTTGGGGTGGGGGCTTCTTTGATGGCCTTTACTTTTTTCGTTGTGGGGTGGATGCCCTGCTGGTCTAGTAGGTAGCCCAAAAACTCTACTTGTTTTGTACAAAGTTGGCATTTTTCGCGTTTGACTTTAAGTCCTGTTTCTTTAAATTTCGTTAAGACTTGTCTTAAACGGTTTTCTAGTTCAGCTTCATTTGGCGCCGCCACTAATACGTCATCGAAGTAGGGCACCACCCCCTTGATGCCTTGCAGCAAGCATTCCATCAGGCTCTGGAAGATGCCTGGTGCCACGCTGACCCCAAATTGAAGTCTGTTACATTTAAAAGCCCCCCGGTGGGTCACTATTGTTTGGGCCTCTGCCGTTTCCTCGTCCACAGGTAGTTGTTGATAGGCTTGTGCGAGGTCGAGCTTAGCAAAAACTTTGCCCCCTCCCAGTGAGTGCAGTAAATGTTGCACTACCGGGACTGGGTAGGCGCTTTGCTGCAACGCGCCATTTAGGGTGGCCTTATAGTCCCCGCAGATTCTCACGGACCCGTCTGGTTTTATTGGGGTCACTATAGGGGTTTCCCATCTGGCGTGATCTGTCGGTTGTAACACCCCTTGTCTGACGAGCTTGTCTAGCTGCTCGTCGATTTTGGGCTTTAATGCAAAGGGTACCCTTCTAGGCTTAAGCCGCTTCGGGGGAACCCTTGGGTCTAAATCAAATGAAATAAGGGGCCCCTGGTACTTGCCCAATTCTCCATTGAAGACCTCCTGGAATTCTTCGGTTAGCCGCTGTTCCCAAGCTTCAATGGATACGTGGTTGACACCTGTCAGCGCGATGTTAAGCGGAGCAAACCATTGTAACCCCAGCAGGCTAGGGCGGTCGCGGTCGACTATTGTGAGTGGAAGTTGTTCTGTGTGGCCTTTGTAGGTTATGTTAAAGTTCTTGGTGCCCACTACCGGAACGCGATTACCTTGATAGTCTTTTATGATGATTTTTTGGGCAGGTACGTTTCTTCTTTGTAGTGTAGGCACTAGTTGCTTGATTTCGCGCCAAGCAATCATAGAAAGGTAGGAACCGGAGTCCACTTCCATCTTACATGGTCGACCCTCTATGTGAACTTCTACGTGAACCTTTCTAGCTCCGTCGGAAATGGCGTGGCCAATGGTCACCGTCTGGTGGGTTTCCTCTTTACGCCGGCTGTCACTGCTTCTTTGCGATCGTTGTCTCTGGTCCCATCGACCCGTTGGCTGGCGCTCTCTGGCTCTGGGCGGGGAGTTTTCTCTCTTCCTGTCAAGTTGTTCCCGTTTGGGCGGGCTGCGGGGTTTTTTCTGGCGGCAAACTCGGGCGATGTGGCCTCGTCGGTCACAATGCCTGCAGATAGCGTCGAAGAATCGGCATTCTGACCTGGGGTGGTCGCCGCCGCAACCGGCGCAGTTGGTCCTCGACCTGCGACCTCTTTGACTTCGCTGTTCGCCTCGTCCCATTTGTACACGGTGTATGTCCTCCTCGTCATCTGACGCGCTGGAGGTTGATTGGTATTCGCCGTAGTGTGCGGTCGCTTCGCTTCTGGTGTCGGCCGGCCTCGCGGGGTTGTTGTTCCCGCCCTTCGCGTCAGATCTTCGCATGGTGTCTGCTGACGTGCGGGTGGCTTCTGCTGCTGCGGCCGCAGTGAGGGCATCGGCTAGGCTGATGTCGCCTTTTGCCATGAGTCGGCTCTGGAGTGTCGGATCCCATAGCCCGAGCACGAAGCGGTCTCTGATGAGACTATTAAGCCCTTCAAACTCACAGAGTCCTCCCAGGCGCCGTAATTCAGCGACAAAGTCGCTTAATTTCTCGTTCGGTTTCTGGTTTCTGCGGTAAAACTCGTTTCGCCGTATCAGGATGGGGACCTCGGGGGCGTAATGGCGTCTCAGTATGGGCTCGAGGACGTCCCAGTCTATGGCGGTTGCGTCTGCTGGTTTGGCCAATGCCTTGGCCATCTGGAAGACCTCTGGTCCGCAGTGTGTGAGAAAGACGGCGCGTTTTAGCGGGCCCGGGGCGTCCTTCATGCCGGCGCATTCCAGATACATCCGGAATCGATCCGAGTACGATTCCCAGTCCTCGGCGGCGGGGTTGAAGGGAGCGGGCGGTGCTATTTTCGCCATCTTCGCTGTCGCTGGTTCTTAAACGGATACGGGGTTCGGTTCAATGGCGAGATCCCACCTTTGTCGCCAGTGTCGTATCCGCAATTAAGACTCGTAGTCAGTGACTTTCAATTCAAGCTCTTTATTAACACTGGTGGAACCGAACCGCAAAAGACAAAAAGCTTGCGGCTTTTATATCTTTTGCTTCGGCGGCCGCGGCCAATGGCAGCGATTCAAGTCTCCCGCTCTTGGCTTTAACCAATCGCGGGAGACTCCAATCGGGCCAATCAGGCGCGGCTCGCCTGGCCAATCAGAAATCCCCGCGCCTTAGCCAATCAAGGCACGGGGATTTCGAGTAGTCCATTTGCATACATGACACCCTCCAGACACTGTTTGTCATTTTGGTGAAGGAAAGAGATTCTGTGGATGCCTCTACATGGAAAGGCAGCTCTGAAGTTAAGGTTTTCATGCTTATTCCAACCAACTTGTGCTTTTCCTGCTCTAGTAGTTCACTAAGGATTTTCCCTGGAATTAGAGAACAATTGTCTGAGCAATACCTTATAATAGATAGAATAGAATAGAGCTGGAAGGGACCTTGGAGATCTTCTAGTCCAGCCCCTGCTCCCTGAACCATTTCAAACAAGTGGCTGTCCAGTCTCTTCTTAAAAACCTCCAGTGATAAAGCTCCCACAACTTCTGAAAGTAAGGTCTTCCACTGATTAATTGTTCTCACTGTTAGGAAGTTTCTTAATTCCACGTTGCTTTTCTCCTTGATTAGTTTCCATCCATAGTTTCTTGTCCAACCCTCTGGTAGTCTGGAAAATAATTTGGCTCCTTCTTCTTTGTGGCAGCCCCTCAAATATTGGAATACTGCTATCATGTCACCCCTAGTTCTTCTTTTCTCTAGACTAGACAAACCCAAGTCCTGAAACCATGATTCATGTTTTAGGCAGAGGTGGTATTCAGCAGCTTCTGACCAGTTCTGTAGCGGAAATTTTGAGTACTTCGGAGAACCGGCAAATACTACCTCTGACTGGAGATTTTACAGTATCCTTCCCCTGCCACGCCCTCCAAGCTATGCCCACAGAACCAGTAGTAAAAAAATTTGAATCCCACCACTGATTTTAGGCCTTTGATCATCTTAGTTGCTCTTCTGTGAATTTTTTCCAAAGTCTCAACATCTTTTTGTAGTGTAGTGACCAAAATTAGTCGCAATATTTCAGGTTGTGGACTTACTAAGATTTTATAAAGTGGCATTCTTGGGAGAGTTTCAGGCTGACCTGTTCTCCTTGGAATTCTTATAAGAAAGATTTATTTAGCCGCTTAGGCTTGGTTCATTTCTGTTTTTTAGAAAATGATTTTTCAGACCTGGAATTATTTTCCAGCACAGGTTCATTATTCCTTAGCCTTTTGAAGTTAATTACTTCAGTTTTGGAGGTGATATATGCAGGAAGCAATTTAATCCTTCCCCACTCTCTTGTTTATAATTTTCATAACCAAAGAAATGCAGTAAGCCAAATAAGTTATTAAAATAAAGTTATGAGCCATTGCATTGAGGGTTTGTCTCATGTTGTCTTGAAACTTCGGGGAAGGAAAAATGTATGTTCAGTTTTGGTCAAGCTTTTTTTGCAAAACACAAAAAAGAGTCTTACTGAATTCCTAATCAAGATTGCATAATATACTTAATATGTAGTTAATAGAGTATAGATTTTTTTTTTTTAAATTTACTTTGAATTACTTATCACTATACAGCCATGATGGCGAACCTACGGCATACATGCCACAGGTGGCACACCTCTCTGTGGGCATGTGAGCCATTACCCCAGCTCAATTCCACTGTGCATGTGTGTGCGACTCCCACTAGTCAGCTGATTTTCGGTCTCTGCCACCATGCGTGGAGGATAGGGTGTATACAGGAGATGTATGCGCATGTGTGGGGGCAGGGGTTGTGCAGGGGGGTTGCATGCCCATGCATGGGGGCAGTGGAAGAGTGCGTGGGGAGGTGTGGTGCAGCCCCATCTATACTTCCTGTTTTGGGCCTAGTAGCCCTTCCTGCAGCCTCCTGGCAGCAAAAACGGGCCATGGGGGTGCATGCTGCACTCCCCCTGTGCCCCATTTTTGCTCCCAAGAGGCTGCAGGGAGGCCTACTAGGCCCAAAATGGGGATGGGAGGTTCATGCAGGGAGACCGGGGGGGGGGGGTCGCACACACATGCACAGGGGATCGGAGTGAGCAGGAGGTGGGGTCATGCACACATTGCATTATGGGTGCAGACACACACGTGCGCACTTTCGGCACACAACAACAAAAAGGTTAGCCATCACTGCTATATAGAATACTGCTGAGCTCCTTAGGTAAAGTAATGTGATTGTCAAAACCAAGGTTTAATACCCAGCCAGAGAAATGAATTGAATTTGTGTGGTTATGAGTCAAGAATGATTGATTGATTTTATTTTATTTGGTTTGTCAATTGCTTACAAGATAATAGGTATAAGTAAAAACATAGTTATGAATACATGGATACATATAAGAAAAATAAAAGAAACAATAGGACAGGCACATTGGTGCGCTTATGCACGCCCCCTACAGGCCTTTTAGGAAGGGGATGAGATCAATAGTAGACAGTCTAAGGTTAAAGTTTTTGGGGTTTGGGGAAGAAACCACAGAGTCAGGTAGAGTATTCCAGACATTGACCACCCTGTTGCTGAAGTCCTGCAGTCAAGTTTGGTTGATCCAACTTTACTTGTCTAGAAAACAAAGTAAAATTTTATGTACAAAAATAATCATTATAAAAGTTAATCTCACAAATCATTCAATAAGAGTGGAGGGGGAACAGTTCATTTTAAAAGGTAGATTTGCTCCATTCTTCTCTCCTGTAATTTTACAGGTAAAAATATAACTTAAATTTGAAACCAAATTGCTTGTGTAGGGGTTATTCAATAAATGGAGTTTTTAATACTTAATAAAGGTCAAAAGGCTTATGCATCTTTGAGGAGCTAGGGAAAATAGAAATAGCTATTTGAAGAAATATTAGAAAGTGCATTGAGGAGAAATATATTGAAAGCAGTTCTCATGTCTCATGTAACATGTCTCATGAATTTTTCCATAAGTGGCCTTCTTCCATTATGGGAAGCTTTTATACCAGTTAATGAGGAGACCTTTTTTTGCAACAAGATCATCATTATTCATATTTGTAGAAAACATTTAATAGTTCTTATTTCTGGAACCATCTTTTTTTTTTTTTTTATTCTGGGACAATTTCAATAAACTAGGAGAACTATATAAATGGAATTTACTGAGTTTATAAAGACTGCCCAGACAGTATTTTGCTGTACAATGTAAACTAAGCTAAGAGGCAGAACTCTTTAGTACTGGATATATATTTTTATTCTAAGGGAAAAGAAATTCAGATCAACGTAAATGATGTTTACTGCCATGGATACAATATTCTCTTGAATCTTTTAACATTTGCAAATACTTCTCAATTCTTCACATTCTCAACTAAATGACTGAACCATACTGTTTGTTGTCATTCCAGAATCTCCACAGTCCACAATTAGAAAAGCAGTTTTAAAAAGAAAAGAAAAAACCTGGAGGAGATATCCTTTGGTATTTAGACATTATTCTTTAGATTGTTCTGATTCTTTGGCTGAAGAATGAAAGCCAGATAAATACCGTATATACTCGAGTATAAGTCGACCCGAATATAAGTCGAGGCACCCAATTTTACCACAAAAAACTGGGAAAACTTATTGACTCGAGTATAAGTCGAGGGTGGGAAATGCAGCAGCTACTGGTAAATTTCAAAAATAAAAATAGATACCAATAAAATTACATTAATTGAGGCATCAGTAGGTTAAATGTTTTTGAATATTTATTTCAAAGAAAAACAGTAAACTAGCTCTGTAAGTGGAAAAGAGAGCCAACAAAACCAATATGGTATCAACAATAACTTTAAAAGTACAAAAACCTTAGCTCTATCAGCAACCAAGCTAAAACACAAGAGTTAAAATCCTTCAAAACTGGATTCCTCATCATCATCTGCATGTCCAAACAGAGTCACTCTCTCCCTTGCAAGAAAAAAGCATGTGTATGTGCTGCATGTACATCCTGTTTTGGAGAGCCACCATCTCTTTCACAGCTCTCCCTCATGCCTCCATTGCATGTGCACACATGCCATGGCTCAATAGTAGGTCAACATACAGATGTCACACTAGGTTCCCTCCTCAAAAGGAACATCCAACCTTTCTTGAGAAGTACAAACTTCATCTGTTCAGGATTGTGGTGACAAAGGTGAAGGAGGATGGGGCTGAGAGAAGGGAAGGGAAGAAAAGATCATTGACAGGGAGAAAGACAGGGAGAAAGACCTGGAAGTGTGAGCCCTCGAGTTTCCTTAGGGAAGACCAGACAACAAGGGGAGAGGAGAGGAGGAGGAGGAAGAGGAGAGTTTTAAAAAAAAGAGTGGGAAGCCAACTCACGCGTGCCATCAAAGCCAGGGGGAAGTGGGGCTTTCTCCGCCTGCTGCTGCCAGAGGAGTGCGGGGGGGGGGAGTGTGGGGAAAGGGGGTTCGTGCCGAGGCTCCGCAAGCGATTACCAGATTTGCAGCTCCGTTTGTTGGTGAAGCTGGAAGCGCGCAACGCAGGAGCTCGTGGGGGCCCCGGGCGCCCGTTAATGGGGAAGGAGAGGCCGCTTGGGGTCGCCAGGCTCAGGCAGCCTCCCCCCCCAGCAGCGAAGAGCTGCTCCAGGGGCTCCCGCCACGGCGCAGCCAGGCACTTTGTCTCGCTGCCCCCGAAGCAGCTCTTCGCTGCTAGGCTAGGGGGTGGGGGAGGCTGGCTGAGCCTGGCAGTTTCTTTGCGAAGCTGGAAGCGCGCAACGCAGGAGCTCGCAGGGCCCCCGGGCGCCCGTTAATGGGGAAGGAGAAGGCCGCTTGGGGTCGCCAGGCTCAGGCAGCCTCCCCCCCCCAGCAGCGAAGAGCTGCTCCGGGGGCTCCCGCCACGGCGCAGCCAGGCACTTTGTCTCGCTGCCCCCGGAGCAGCTCTTCGCTGCTGGGGGGGGGGCGAAGGAGGCTGGCTAAGCCTGGCAGTTTGTTTCCTGGGGAGTGCGGCGTTTGCGGTTCTCCTGTTCAGTCCCCAACAGTGAAAAGACTTTCGGAGCTGCGGGCTCTCCTTCCCCATTAACGGGCGCGCTTCCAGCTTTGCCAAGAAACCGCCAGGCTCAGACAGCCTCCCCCCCCCAGCAGCGAGGAGCTGCTCCGGGGGCTCCCGCCACGGCGCAGCCAGGCACTTTGTCTCGCTGCCCCCGGAGCAGCTCTTCGCTGCTGGTGGGGGGGGCAGAGGAGGCTGGCTGAGCCTGGCAGTTTGTTTCCTGGGGAGTGCGGCGTTTGCAGTTCTCCTGTTCAGTCCCCAACGGTGAAAAGACTTTCGGAGCTGCGGGCTCTCCTTCCCCATTAACGGGCGCGCTTCCAGCTTTGCCAAGAAACCGCCAGGCTCAGACAGCCTCCCCCCCCCAGCAGCAAGGAGCTGCTCCGGGGGCTCCCGCCACGGCGCAGCCAGGCACTTTGTCTCGCTGCCCCCGGAGCAGCTCTTCGCTGCTGGGGGGGGGGAGAGGAGGCTGGCTGAGCCTGGCAGTTTGTTTCTTGGGGAGTGCGGCGTTTGCAGTTCTCCTGTTCAGTCCCCAACGGTGAAAAGACTTTCGGAGGTGCGGGCTCTCCTTCCCCATTAACGGGCGTGCTTCCAGCTTCGCCAACAAACCGCAGGCTCAGGCAGCCTCCTCCGCCCCCTCCCCTAGCAGCGAAAAGCTGCTCCGGGGGCAGCGAGACAAAGTGCCTGGCTGCGCCGTGGCGGGAGCCCCCGGAGCAGCTCTTTGCTGCTAGGGTAGGGGGCGGAGGAGGCTGCCTGAGCCTGGCAGTTTGTTGGCGAAGCTGGAAGCGCGCAACGCAGGAGCTCGCGGGGGCCCCAGGTGCCCGTTAATGGGGAAGGAGAGGCCGCTTGGGGTCGCCTGTGAGGCCCTCAGTGGGTAGACAGCCGCGGCGGCGATGCTGCCCTGGAGGCGCGATCGGTTGCAGCCACGCCAGCACAGGCTAGGCATGGTGCATTAGCGGCTGACTCGAGTATAAGTCGAGGGCGGTTTTTTCAGCACAAAAAATGGACTGAAAAACTCGACTTATACTCGAGTATATACGGTAGATGAAAATAGATTTTTGAACCTAAAGTGAACATCTTCGGCTTTTCATTCCACTCCAAACCAGATTAAAAATATTTTAAATGAAAATTGGAACCCTTTGCTTTTAGATATTTAAACTGAACCTTGTAATTTCACAATGGCTTGAATCAAAGCACTTGAATTTCCACTTGCAACCTCAGATGGATTATACTCATTTTAAATTATGAACATCCAATCAATTCAATGCTCATCTGTCCAGGCTTTTATATATTATGAAGAAATAATTTAATGTTTTTGTGGATTGGATATGAATGTATCAGAAAGATATCAGATTGGGGAACCCTTGTTTAATTTAGGGTATCTGAACTTTAATTTTTATATAAAAATAGATCTAACAGATATTCCTTCTCTGCACTGTTCCATATTGTTTCAGTTTTCTTCCTAGGAAAATATGTTACTTTCTTCTTTTCCTCCTAACAATTCTTCCTTCTCCATTTCCAACATTTGAATCCATGAATATATGTTTAGGGGAAAAACCTGGGCAATCTCTTGTAAACTCTAGCTCTTCTTTTTCTTTCCTCATCCTGCTGCTTCAGCTGTCTTTCAGAATCTGCAGCCAGGCTTCAAGGAAATTTAATCTGGTGTGGTATCCCCCTTGATTGAAAAGGGAGGAGTGGCGGTGTGGTTTCCAAGGAGAAAAACCACACCCCCACCAACACATGCAGGGCAAGCTACTGTATATAAGCAGAGAACAAAACCAACACTGATTGGCACTGATGATGTTACCTGGTTAGGTAATGAAATGTCTGCAAATAAACAACCAAGGTCAGAGAGCACCAAGGATCCCACAGAATCAAATTTACACTGTACCATTTCTTTTCTCAAGCATGTGATTTTCCATCCTAGCCCAATGGGGAAAAAACAAAACAGAACGTGGTGACTCATCAGTCACTAAGTTCATTCTTAAATATCTGGGGGCGGGGGGAAGCATAGATTACCTTTTTCCTGAAGAAGTTCCTGAGGGAACAAAGAGCCTATAATTAAGAATCTGCTTTTGCTTATTATCAAGGGCAAGATATTCACAGTGAAAGATTTCATTAATGTATTTGGGCAAAAGGCCTACCCCTGTGATTATGGGAAGCACACACAATGGGATTTCCATTTCTCCAGCTGTTTTTGTCACACAGACAGTAATCCTTTAATGAAGTTGACGGATGATCTAAGATGAATCTCTTTCTCTTTTTGCCCATAGGGCTAGTGACTATGGGCAAAAACATTGGTGTCACATTCTTTTGATGAAAGACCCCCCCCCCTTTGGAGTTTAATATAACATCAAAAAGAAGGAACATCTACATGCTTGTAATGGCTGTAAGGAACAAGTAAGACATAGCAATCACTCATAATTCAGAATGAGCTTACAAAGGATTTATTGTGTAATTCTGTTTGACCCACAACTGGGGAAATCCAAAGGGAAAAAAATACGAAGTACAAACTCTACTGATGCTGGACCTGCCTGAATGTGATGCCTGATATTGGTGGAGGAAAAAAGGCCCAGATGTTTCGGCAAAATGGTGTTAGCCATTCTGAATGTGGAGCTGGTGTGTCCCCTATGGTACACGTCTGAATAGCATGCAAATATAAGCCAAATGGACTGGCAGCCAAACAACTACAGTAGAACTTCTAGTCATGACCATAATTCATTCCATAACTTTGGCAATTTCTTCGTCTTCTAATGTTTTGTCTTCAGGAATTTCTGGGTCAGGGGTCATGTTTGATCACCATCTGAGCATGTGTTCATGACCAGATTCAAAAATTTTGTGAAAATTGGAACCCAATTTTGTCATGGTCAGAAGCATTTGTGACCAGAGGTTCTCCTGTACTGTATTAAAACTACAGACTCTGACTAATGTATCATCATTATACACTAAATAAAAGGAAAAAATATACAGACTATAATGACTTCTATCAGAGCTCAACAATAAAGTGGTAATTAGATGTCATCAATAGCATTTGTATCCTGAAAATAATATTAACTGAACTTCAAACTTATCAAAATGGAAATCCATTGAACATTACAAGCAGATTCAGCCTATATTTGCTCAGACAATGTACTACTTGGCCAAGCAGTATCGGCATGACATTTTCTATCTTCTGTCAGTATTGGTTTTCTGTTTATTTTCATAGTCGAAAATTATATACTCCATTGAAAAAAACAATAGCTGGCAGATGATATGCATAAACTTGTAATGCTCTAATTTTAATTGACAGACATTTCTGTTGCATATTCATATTGTATTTTTATGTCCAGGTTTTTTTTTTCCTGGTTGGCATATTCAGTCCTATTTTTGAACTGCTGTAAAAGGGGTTTGCTGTTTGTGCAGTGCATATTTTTATTAGACCCCTATTTTTAACTATTAACATCTCAGCGGAACTTGCAGTTTAATAATATGCAGTCAAAGGAGGTAGAACCTATGGGGCTTTTTGTGGTTTTGATGCTTCTAAGTACAAACAAAACAAAAGACTATCTGGTCTTGTAAACAAGTTCTCCTCAATTCAGTATCAGCGTGGCCAAAAGTTCAGATTAGTAGGCATTGGATTTCAGCAAAATTGGGAATGCTCCAATGGTGGGATTCAATTTTTTTTTACTACTGGTTCTGTGGGCATGGCTTGGTGGGTGTGGCAGGGGAAGGATACTGTAAAATCTCCAGTCAGTGGTGGTATTTGCTGGTTCTCTGAACTACTCAAAATTTCCACTACCGGTTCTCCAGAACTTGTCAGAACCTGCTGAATACCACCTCTGGAATGCTCTATTTCTAATGCTGGCAGTAGAGTTCATGGTAAGTGGTTTGTTTGTTTTGTTTATTTATTTATAAAAAATTGTATGGCTATCAAATCTCATATATGGTGCCTTATTAAGCTTTAAGGCAGTCTTTTTTTTGCCCTTAGTCTCTGTGCCTTATCTCATCCTGCTTTTGATTCTGATTTTGATTTTGATCCTCTTCATTCTTCAGACAACTTGTAGAGTCACTTGAGGAGAAAACTGATGAGAAGACTATTTTAGGCCAGACCTATTTCCAATCAGTTTGTGTGTGTGTGTGTGTGTGTGTTCTGAAAGATTAATTTGGATTCTAAATTATGAAATTGTCCTTTAATTTTAAAATTAAAGGGATTAAAAGAAGTGCCTTTAGTTGAATGGGTATAAATCTTTTCAGAAAAGAATTCTAGTCTTTCCTGCTCAACATGAAAAATATAAGCTCTAGTGGTTGATAGGTTGATTAGTCTCATTGCTGCTTTTTTCTGGTAAATTGGGGGTGATTTTTCTTTTCTTGGATTGTGGTTATGTGGATGATTAGTTTAATCCTATTGCTGGCTGCTGTGACTTCTTGTAGGTCTTCCAGATTCTTTGTTATAAATTGTTTAAATAAATAAATGGTTTAGGAGAAACCTTGAATACAAAGTTGTGGCATCAAAGGTTGGACATATTTCTGGTTTTCAGGAAGTTTCAATGATTTTCCTTCAGATATTTTCATATGTACATAGATGATAATATGTTTGATCTTTTATTGAGCACTAATTAATGAGAGTTACCTCTTCTCAAACATATATATGAATTAATGGAAAATTACAATCTACATGTAGGAGGCAATCTTAGAAATTTTATTCTGATATGAAACCTAAGAAATCCTGCTGGATTAATGCAACTCCAAATAATGTATTCACATTTTACAACTCTCCCTGTTTTTTTCAAACTGGTTGAAATCTTAGAAAAGTACTAATCTTTGTATTTGAGAAATGCTAGGTTTGTAAAGCTTGTGAAAGTGAAAATTGAAAGTGTAATTGTTCTGTCCTTAATTAACATACTCGAGAACCCCGCGCTTTGATTGGCCAAAGCGCGGGGCTCTCCGATTGGTCAGGCGAGCCGCGCCGATTGGCTCGCTAAGAATCTCCCGCGATTGGTCCATTCGGATCGCGGGAGATTCAAAGTGGTACCATTGGCCGCGGCCGCCGCGGCGAAAGGAATAAAAGCCGCGGGCTTTTTTCCTTTCGCCAGTTCGGTTCCAACTTCCTAATAAAGAGTTTTGCACGAAAGTCACCGACTCTTGGCATCATTTCGCGGACACAACACTGGCGACGAGGTTGGGATCCAGACCCTGAACCGAACCACGTGTCCGACGGAAGCCAGACGAACCACCGAGATGGCAAAGATCGCACCACCCGCACTCTTCAACCCTGCCACCGAGGACTCCGACCGATTCCGCATGTACCTCGAGTGCAGCGGCCTGAAGGACACCACCGGCCCAATGAAACGCGCCATCTTCCTGACCCACTGCGGGACCGAGGTCTTCCAGATGGCCAAAGCGCTGGCCAAACCCGCCGACGCGACCGTGATGGACTGGGATGTCCTCGAACCCATACTTCGGCAGCACTACGCTCCAGAGGTACCCATCCTGATCTGGCGCAACAAGTTCTACCGGCGGGACCAGAGGTCGGGTGAGAGCTTCAGCGACTTCGTCGCCGAGCTGCGGCGTTTAGGAGGGCTCTGCGAGTTTGATAACCTAAACGATGCCCTGCGAGACCGAATCGTGCTCAGGTTGTGGGACCCCGTCCTCTAGAGCCGGTTGATGGCCAAGGGCAACATCAGCCTAGCAGACACCCTTACCGCAGCTGCAGCCGCCGAAGCAACCCGAACTTCCGCCGACCGCATGCGCAGACCGAGCGCCGGGGACCGCAGCGGAAACAACAACCCGGCGAGGTCAACCGAGCCCAAACGCGAGATGACCACCCACCAGGGCGAATTCCACTCGGCATCGGGCACTTCTGATGACGAGGAGGACATCCATCGACTACATACAGGCTGCCACCCACGGAACCAACGAGGTCGTAAGTCGAGGACCAACTGTGCCGGCTGCGGCGGCGACCACCCCAGGTCGGAATGCCGGTTTTCGAATTGATCTGCCGGCATTGTGACAAGAAGGGACACATCGCCCGTGTCTGCCGCCTGAAGAAAAATCGCAGCCCGGCACGATGGGACCAGAACAACCAGAGGAGAGAAAGCACACCACCCCGGACCAGAGATCGCCCCTCGGACAGCCGATGGGACCGGAATGGGCGATCTTCGCGAGGCGGCGACAACCGGCGGAGAGAGGAGACCCACCAGACGGTCACCATCGGCCACACCATCACCAACGACGCCCAGAAGGTCCACGTGGAGGTAGGCATCGAGGGCCAGCCATGCAAAATGGAGGTGGACTCCGGGTCCTACCTCTCCATGATTGCATGGCATGAGATAAAGCGCTTGGTGCCTACCCTCCAAAGGAGGAACGTAGACAGCCAGAGACTCATTGTAAAGGACTACCAGGGAAACCGCATCCCGGTAGTCAGAACCAAACACTTCAAAATCACGTATAAGGGGCGCACCGAACGACTTCCTCTAACAATTGTCGACTGCGACCGCCCAAGCCTACTGGGACTGCAATGGTTCGCCCCGCTCGACATCGCACTCACGGGAGTCGACCACATCACCGACGACAGCTGGGAGCAGCAACTGGCTCGGGAGTTCCAAGAGGTCTTCGACGGAAACCTAGGCAAGTACTGAGGGCCCCTTATATCCTTCGATCTAGACCCTAACGTCCCCCCAAAACACCTGAAACCAAGGCGGGTGCCATTCGCACTAAAACCCAAGATAGACGAGCAAATTGACAAGCTCGCCAAACAAGGGGTTCTACAGCCCATAGACCACGCCCGGTGGGAGACCCCCATAGTCACCCCGATCAAGCCCGATGGGTCGGTGAGGATCTGTGGGGACTATAAGGCCACCCTAAATGGCGCGCTGCAACAAAGCGCCTACCTCGTCCCAGTAGTGCAACACCTACTGCACTCACTGGGAGGGGGCAAGGTTTTCGCCAAGCTCGACCTCGCCCAGGCATACCAACAGTTGCCGGTCGACGAGCAAACGGCAGAAGCGCAGACCATAGTCACCCACCGGGGGGCATTCAAATGCAACCGACTCCAATTCGGAGTCAGCGTGGCACCGGGCATATTCCAAAGCCTAATGGAGAGACTATTGCAAGGTATCAAGGGGGTGGTACCTTACTTCGACGACGTCCTAGTGTCGGCAGCCAACCAAGCCGAACTAGAGGGTCGACTAAGGGAGGTCCTAACTAAATTTAAAGAGACCGGACTAAAAGTCAAGAGGGAGAAATGCCAGCTATGCACAGAACGAGTAGAATTCCTGGGCTACCTCCTAGACCGGCACGGCATTCACCCCACAAACAAAAAAATCAAGGCCATCAAACAAGCCCCCACACCCAAGTCAAAGACCGAGCTACAAGCGTTCTTGGGGTTACTGAACTTTTACAATGTTTTCCTACCCCAAAAGGCGATGGCGGCGGAGCCCTTGCATAGGCTCCTGGACAAGGCAGCGACCTGGACTTGGGGGAAACGCGAGCAAGCCGCCTTCCAAAGAACGAACGACGTCCTCACCTCCGACGCCGTCCTCATACAATTCAACGAGACCCTACCTCTGGCCGTCACATGCGACGCATCACCCTTCGGCGTCTGCGCTGTCCTCAGCCATACCCTTCCCGACAGAAAAGAAGCGCCCATCGCATTCTTTTCAAGGACCCTCACCAAAGCGGAGCGGAACTATAGCCAACTGGACAAAGAGGCTCTAGCTATAGTTGCCGCCGTAAAACGATTCCACGAATACCTCTTCGGCCGGACTTTCACCATCATAACGGATCACAAGCCGCTGCTGGGAATCCTTGCAGGAAACCGGGCCACCCCAAACATTCTGTCTCCCCGAATGACAAGGTGGTCCGAGTTCCTGGCAGCCTACAACTACGAACTCATACACAGACCGGGTAAGACAATCTCCCATGCAGACGCCTTAAGCCGCTCGCCGCTACCGGAACCCAACACCGACCCAGCACCCACGACGACCACCCTCAGTATAGAGACTCTACCCAACCTGCCCATAACCACGTCAGACATTGCCCGAGAGACTAATAAAGACAAACGTCTGGCGCGGGTGTTGCATTGGGTGGAGAAAGGGTGGCCGGAAAAGGACAACGATGAGTCCGTCAAAACGTTCCGAAACCGCCAAACGGAACTCTCCTTATTAAAAGGGTGCATACTATGGGGGGATAGGGTGGTCATTCCGGAAAAGCTACAGGGGAAGGTTTTGGAACTGCTACACGAGGGGCACCCTGGCATCGTTAGGACTAAAGCCCTGGCCAGAAGTTACGCTTGGTGGCCAGGGATGGACAAACAAATTGAGACCTGGGTAGCTAGGTGCCAACGATGCCAGGAAACTTGGCCAAGCCCACCCACAGCACCCGTCCTAGAATGGGAAACCCCAAGGGGACCTTGGTCTAGGATCCATATAGACTTCGCCGGGTCCACAAAAGGACACACCTTCCTCATAACAGTTGACGCTTACTCCAACTGGCTGGAGGTAAGCAACATGAAGACGACAACCACGGAGGCCGTGATCAAGGAACTCTGCAAACTCTTTGCAACACACGGCCTCCCAGACGTCGTCGTCTCCGACAACGGGCCCCAGTTCACCTCGCTGGAATTCGAAAAATTCCTAGTGGAAAGGGGCATCCGCCACGCGCTGACAGCACCGGCGCACCTGGCGGCGAACGGTAGGGCAGAACGGATGGTCCAATTCACTAAAAAGACCATCCGGAAGATAGACCACGGGGAGATCCAGGAGAAAATAAACAAACTACTATTCACCCAACACATAACGCCAAATACCACAACCAATAAAAGCCCAGCTGAACTATTAATGGGCAGAAAGCTAAGGTCCCCACTCAACAGGTTACACCCCACGTATAACCCGGAGAGGCCCCCAGACTCAAACACCAAACACCGAACCTTTGCACCCGGCGACCCCGTATATGCAAAGAACCTGACGGGAGACCCACTATGGATTCCAGCCGTCATCACACAAGCAACAGGCCCACACTCGTACCGGCTACAAACAGCAGACGGACGAGCGTGGAAACGCCACATCGACCAACTAAGGTCGAGGACTACCAACCAAGAGACCGCCGACGCACAGACAGGCGAAACCAACCCCCACAACACAAACCAAGGGGGGAGGGAATACCCAGGGGACCAAAATCAAAGAAGAATAAACCAGCAATACTCACCGGAAAGCAGCCATCACGACCCCTCGCCAGGAAGGAACAGCCAGGCCAGCTCGACCGACCCGGAAAGACCGAGCGGGAGCGGCGAAACCCGCTGCTCAACCAACCCGGAAGGCCCAGGAGGGAGCTACGGAGAAAGGACCGGCCTGATCGACCAGCCGGTTCCCACGACGGCAGCAGGAGCAGCAGAGATCCCGACCGAACCGGCCGGGATCCAGCCTACAACTGACTTGCGCAGGTCAAGTAGGACCAGACGGAGCCCCGCCTACCTACGTGACTATGCAACGTAAGGACTGAACCAAGAGGGGAGGGGTGTTCTGTCCTTAATTAACATACTCGAGATCCCCGCGCTTTGATTGGCCAAAGCGCGTGGCTCTCCAATTGGTCAGGCGAGCCGCGCCGATTAGCTTGCTAAGAATCTCCCGCGATTGGTCCATTCGGATCGCGGGAGATTCAAAGTGGTGCCATTGGCCGCGGCCGCCGCGGCGAAAGGAATAAAAGCCACGGGCTTTTTTCCTTTCGCCAGTTCGGTTCCAACTTCCTAATAAAGAGCTTTGCACGAAAGTCACCGACTCCTGGCATCATTTCGCGGACACAACAGTAATTATTTGTGATCTCTGTCTGTACCATGAAGCTTTCTCATAATGCATTTTGCATGGTATAAAAATTATTAGGTTTTGGCATGTTATTTCTTTTTTTTTTTTTAAACAAATTTTATTAATTTTACAAAAAAAAGACAATACACAATCCAGGCATAACAACTTGAAAAATCTTTTCTAGAAAAATAATAATAATAATTAAAGAAGAAAGCCAATAGAACGTATAAAATAAATCCAAATTTTATATCAATATTTACATTATCTATTTAACTTCATATCTTATCCAAACTTCTCCTTTTATCTAAATTATATTTCTTGCTTATTAAAATTTTATTGCCTTTCATAAACATACAAAACTCAAAACATAAACAAAACTAAAACATCTTTTCTGAAGGCTGCCTGATCCCGGGTTGAAACTCTTCACACAGACACAAATTCAAACATCTTATTCACTTTATATGTCCTTCCATATCTTATTATCATTTTCTTTTTTATATATATAAACCAATTTTATCAATTTTACAAAAACAGTGCACAAACAATCAAGACATAACAGCTTATAAATTCTTTCCTAAAAAAATAATAATTAAAGAACAAACCAATAGAACATAATGATTCCAAATTATAATATCAATATTTACTTTATCTATTTTACTTCATATCTTATTCCAGCTTCTCCTTTTCATCCAAATTATTTCTTATTGATTAAGATGTTATTGCCTTTTATCAATATACAAAAAAATAATAATAACAAAACCTTTATATATCCTTCCATATCTTATTTCCATTTTCAATAACATTCTTTGTCTGTTCTATTTCCAACTATCCATTCATCTTTTTTCTTTTACTATACTTCTCCTATACACTAACTGGAGTGACACCTTTAACTCATTACCCTAACTTAAAAGTACTTCATATAACAATTTTTCTTGGGATTCTGTTTAAAAGTTTCTAAAATTACACAATAAATTTTATACTCTAAATACACATATAAAAAACACAATCTTATGTACCCTCCAGAATCCCTCTTTTATCCTAAATTAAATTCACCCATTGTCTCTGAATAAACTTTTTTTCTTTAGATCTTGCTTCTCCTCATTGAGGCTTCTCCTCCCCCCCCTTCTCTCTTGCTTATTCTTCTCCTTGCCCTTTTTACCCCTTTGTCTTTCCTCCTCCCTTTTCTTACTCCCTTTCCTTTGCTTTCTAACCTTGCCTCCACCTTCCTGCTCATTTTTCTCTTCTTTGGTTGTTTTTATAATTCTTAAAATCCCCTTTTTCTTATCCTTTTTCTCCTCCTCCCCGAAAAGAACCCATTGTTCATCAAAGATGGCTTCTTCTTCTTCTTTGTCCCAGTCCTTCTGCTGCGTAGTCAGCTTTTCATAAGTACATAACGCTATTTCTAAGAATTGAAACAAACTGCCCAAAGTATCTTCTTTTTTATATTTTTGATATACAGTCTTTAGTTCATCCACAAGCGATGCCATCATGAAAAAAGAAACTTTTTCCAAAACAACCACAAATATTTTTAATCAAGAATAATTCAAAAAAAAAAAAAAATCCAAAAATTAATACTTTTCTTCCTTCTTCTCTTTCTCTTTCTGGGGTTAATGTTTAATCAAAGAGGTCCAATTGCCATATACATTTCTTTGGGATGCTAGGCAATCTCCTCCTTTTTCAGCTTCTGCTCCAATTTTTTTTCCTCTCCCTTCCCACTTGCAATATCAATTTTAAATAATCAGAAATCCATACCTCCAACAAGGGTTTTCCAATTTCTTAAGTTTTTCAATGTCCAAAAACCCTTTTGTCCCTTAGCTTCAACTCTCAAAACAATTCACTTTCAATGTCCAATATAACCAAACATATCTGCTGTTTCCATGGGGTGGGAGAGTGAAGAAAAAAAAAAGTTCCCTTTGGCAGCTTCTCCGCCGCTTTCGATCTTCTTAGGGATACAATGTATCCTCCAGCAATTCAGACAGCTCAAATCCAACCAATTTGAAAGATGTTACTTGACCCGGCTCAGACAGCACTTTCACTCTTCTTACTTCCTCCAGCGCGATCTTACCCGGTTGCTGGCTTCTTCGTGGCGGCCATTGCTGACCGCCGCTCCACCGCCTTGGGAAAAAGGGGTTTTTCCGGAGGGGGAGGGGGTCTGCGACACCCCTCACCCCCTGTCCGACTCCCCTCTCTCTTCAGCTGTCCCTACAGGGCAGCCATATCCCCCTGACCCATCTGGATCGGGGGTACCTCGGCGGCTAGCACAGCAGGAATCGCGAGCTGTCGCGAATTCCTGCTGCCCCGAAGCCACGTGAAACCGGAAACCCATGTTATTTCTTAGCTGCTTCTGTGGCCTGAAAAATAAAAAAAAGATCCTCTAGTAAGTATATTTTGTAACACTCTTTTGTAAGACTCTTACTGCTTGGGTCTAATAAGACATAAATCTTTATCAGAGACTTGAAATGACACATTGGGCTGCATCTTTCTTTTTTCAGTCTTTTGAATGCATCCAAATAATTCTGAAGAGTAGCATTTGTTCGTGTTTTAATCTTTTGTAAATAAAGTCTATTCTAAAACTTAAAAAAAGACTGAAGATTAGATAAATTATCAAAACCTCTCGTTCATTAATTAATTAATTAATTCATTTATTCAGTTTAAACTGTATGCCACATTTGTGGCCAATATTTAATAGGATTCTGATCTTGGTTAGTGTGTAAACTGAATCCAAGTCTGTTCTGAACGACATGTGGATGTGGTAATCATGAATCTGTATTAGGGATAGACAAACTATTCAGCTTTCCACATTACTAGATTATATCCCTTTGAAATTGACCTAATTCTATCTTTAGTTTTCAGTACATTACTAATATGAGACATTCCAATCTTTTGCAATCATAGTGTGATCCATTTTGTTGAGATAGACGGATGGCAGCTGCTTCTTTGTTTTCTTTGTTTGTTGGTTGGTTTTTGCTGGCAAGTACTGCAGAAGGAGTATAATGTATATTCTGTACCATTCTGAAACTTGTTGAAAATTAATTACTTGCAGATTTATGACTTAAAATAAACTTAAAAGAAGAGTAAAGTAATTTCAAAGAAACCTGAATGTTTTCTATTATATGAAGAGCAGTGTAATATATTGGCTAAGGTGTTGAAATAATACTGGAGAGAGCCAGATTTAAGTCTCTCCTCTACCATGGAAACTGTGGGATGATTTTGGATTTGTCATCTGTTAGGTAAATCTGTTTCACAGAGTTGTTGTAGATATAAATTGTGAGGGGATCCCTGTGTAAGCAGCCTTGAGTGCAGGAAAACAACTTTATAAATAGAATAAATGAAAGGATGATTGAAAGGATGAGGGAATCAGTAGGAATTAATTGCAATATTATACAGGAAAGCAGAGCTGAGTGAAGAAGATTACTTAATGTACTGTAAGTTACACTTATGTAATTAATATTTGAAAAAAGAAATATTTTCCCTGTAGTTTAACCTTACAATTATATTGACAACAATAATGGAGGCTTAAACAAATATTGGAAAAAGTGCTGAGGTATTTTCTAAGAGTTTGTAGATAACTGTATCTCACTGTGATGGGAGTACAAATTGTATGTATTTGGCAGTCTGATATGTACACATAGCTGCACATGCATAGTCATGTTGCAAATATCTACAGATTGATGTTGACGATGATGATAATAATTTTCTAGTGGATGGTTGCAGATATAATGACATAGCCTCCTTCCTTCCTTCCTTCCTTTCTTCCTTTCTTCCATTTCTATAGTGGGTTATTTTTCAACACTAAACTCATTATTCTGTTTGCTTCAGGGAGTTCTGCAAGATTTCAACTTGCCACTAAGACAGATTTGCAAGTCTCATTCAGATTATGATTTTAGACTTTTTATAATTCATTTGCTCCTCACCTCTTTGTTCCATCAAGAAATATTCTGGATGCTGTGAACCACATGAAATTCAGCACATGAAAAATAGCTGCCAGTGAGCTTGTGTCTTTTAGACTGTTGGGTGTTCTATTACTTGTTGCAGTTCAGTTGCTTTAAAATGTGACGTCTGCTCTGGTGTTTTCAGCCACACTCAGCCATTTTGCATAATTAAGAGAGTTATGAAATAAAAATGGTCATAGACGAGAGTGGCTTTATAATAAGAATGCCTCTCTTCATTTTCTTCCTCCTTTTAAAATCCATATCGTACATTAGCATGGCAATATTTTAACCTGTTTAGGCTTTCTTCTAGATTAGATCTAGCAAACACTTCTTTTTTTCTCAATGCATATGCTCTAATAAGTGAAAAAGTAAAAAAAAAAAAACTTATATACTTTATCTTCTTCATGTATTTATTTATTTCTGTGTATATGTTTGAGCATGTACATGTTTGTATAAAAACAAATTAGAAGGCCAATTTAGTGCAATGTTGTGCTCTATTGTGGTTGTGGGTCAAGGACTGTCTGTAAATAGTAGCATGCAAACTATAAATTAAAATAATAGTTTTTTAATGGAAGTATTTTGCAGATACTTTTAGCAAATAGGGTGAAGAATCTATGCTTTTCTGTACTACTTATAGTTCTGATTGAAAGATGGCAATTTCCGCACATATCTAGTATTCCTGAGGATTTCCTTTTTATTGCAATGTACTATGTAGCTGAAGCTTGAATAGTGGGAGAATATCAGCATTTGTTCAGTTTGCAGATACATGAATTATTTACATGGCACATTATTGGACTAACAAACCAGATCAGATGATTGACTGAAGGACAATATTTTTTTTAAGAAAGAAATTGGGGTAGAAACTTTGAAATTTGTCTTCTTTTTTAGTAGTAGAGCTTTCTGTGTGCAAAGCAAAACTTCACTCACCTATCTTGTTGCCAGACCCAGCTCCAACCCTGAGCCATTCTCCTGGCAGTTGAAATAGAAAAGGACCTGACTGGGTGACTTTGGGACAGTGACAGGTTCTCAGTCCACCTTCCCCTGTTGTTCTGGAGAAAATAGAAGGAGCAAGAAGTATTAGCAATAACAACAAGCACTTAGACTTATTCACAGTGCTTTACAGGCCTCTCTAAGTGGTTTACAGATTTAGCATATTGCCCCCAACAATCTGGGTCCTAATTTTACTGACCTTGGAAGAATGGAAGGCTGAGTCAACTTTAAGCTGATCAGAATTGAACTGCTGAACTGCAGCCAGCTGGCAGTGAGCAGAAATAGCCTGCAGTACTGCATTCTAACCACTGCACCACCACAGCTCAAACATTAGCTATGCTTTCCCCCTTAATAATAAAGATGGGAAAGAAAGAAAAAAAGAAAGAAAGAAAAAATAATCTTTGTGAGGCCTCTTTGTTTTGTTTATATGTCAACAGCTACGTTCTTGTGAAGTTGATAGTAGTTTGTTCAATAAATTTTAAGCTCCTTTGGGAAAAAAATATGACATTGTATAATCATTTAAATATGGCCCCTCTGTTGATGAATATGTATTGCTGCAGGATAGATCCTAAAATGCACGGCAGATAAATTTATCAGTTCTTCCAATGATTCAAATGTTATTTACTGACATCTTAGTCTCTTTTAGCAATTTAAAAAATTGGGAGGGGGTGGCTTTTAGGAAAGAGATAGATGAACACTGAAATGACAGTTGAAGGATTATCAAGAAGAAAATATCTAATTAATGGCAAGAGACTAGGCCAAAGGAGTTACATTTTGGACTGTTAAAAGAAAGCAGTGCTGAGAAAAAACAAGTGCCACAACAAAAATCCTTTGAAGTACATATACTATTCATTATTGTGAATTCCACAGGAAAAGAAGAACAAGCACAGTGATATCTCATTGATTAATTTAATTCTGAGCACTATCATTTGATGACTACGCTAACAAGTGAATTTGAAAATAAATCTTAAGCAAACCCACAAAAGTTATTCTGAACAAGTTCTTGCTCCAATTAGAAAGTCCATTAGGCTCAAATCAATTTCTCTTATAGATTACAAGGTTGTCAAATAAATAGAAACAATTTAGATTAATTTATTGGCTTTTAACATAATACTCAATATTCTGATTCACTGCAATAAGTATTACCATTTCCCAGAAGAGAAAAAATATAATAGATTTAATCATAGCTTCAATTGGAAAAAAGGGACCAAGCCCAGCGCAAAAATTCCAGGGAATTTCTAGAAGCCTGGCATTCTAACAAATCAGCCATCAATAGACACATAAACATTAACAACATCTATCACTATGCAAAAGAAACTTATCACCGAGCCCAAAAAAGGAACAAAAAGACTCCAGCACCTCTCCACCAGGAGCCAGCACCCAGATCAGGATAGATTAACTCCAAGGTTAGAATAGAATAGAATAGAATAGAATAGAATACTTTATTGGCCAAATGTGATTGGGCATACAAGGAATTTATCTTGGTGTAAATACTCTCAGTATACATAAAAGAAAAGATATATTCGTCAAGAGTCGAGAATCATAAGGTATGACACTTAATGATAGTCATAGGGTACAATCAGCAATCAAATTCATACTAGGAAACAGTCAATATAAATCGTAAGGATACAAGTGACAAAGTTACAGTCATGGGTGATAAGAAGTGATGAGACGATTAACAGTAATAGCAGTGCAGACTTTGTAGTACTGTGTTTCTCATATAATAAGGCTGGGTCTTATTTTTTTTTTTTGAGCCATGAAAAAATGGCTAGGCCGTCTTTTTGGGGGTGACTTAATTCCCACCGCTTGCATCTTCGGGTGGGCGGCGACGGCTTGGATGTTGACCTCGGCATTGGTGGGGCACTTCGTATCGAGGTAAACTCAGGCAGCACCATATCCGGGTGTGCAACAAAAGTACTTCCTAACGGCAAGCCTCCCCCCCACCATTCCCCCCCATTTCGCATGTTTTAATATAGGCCTTAATTTGGGGCGAGGGGCTTAATTTCATTTCATGCCTATAAAACATGCTAAGACCTCCTATTGGGGGAGGCCATATTGTTGGAGAAACAGGGTAGTTGGACAGTGTTGAGGGAATTATTTGTTTAGCAGAGTGATGGCTTTTGGGGAAAAACTGTTCTTGTGTCTAGTTGTTCTGGTGTGCAGGGCTCTATAGCATCGTTTTGAGGGTAGGAGTTGAAACAGTTTATGTCCAGGATGTGAGGGTCTGTAAATATTTTCACAACCCTCTTTTTGACCGTGCATTATACAGGTCCTTGATGAAAGGCAGGTTGGTAGTATTTGTTTTTTCTGCAGTCCTAATTATCCTCTGAAGTCTTGTTGGGTTTCAGAACCAAACCAGACAGTTATAGAGGTGCAAATGATAGAATCAATAAATCCTCTGTAGAATTGTATCAGCAGCTTAACATCAGCTTAACACCAGACCAGCAATCAAGTAAACAATACCCCAATCAAGAAATTGCCAAGGAAGCCAATAGTAAACAGCCCAAATGAAGAATTTCTAAGACCATCCCCCACCAATACTGACAGGCAAGCCACTAGGATATAAAACTGAGAGCAAACCCCACTGCTTACTAGCACTGATGATGTTACCTAGTTTGGGTAATGAAACGTCTTCAAGATAATAAACTCAGAGAGCATCAAGGACACTTCCCCCCCAATAGAAGCTCTTTAAAAAGGAAACTTCCTCTCACATGAGTATTAGAGAGTTTTTTGTTTTTTTGTAATGGGGAGGTTGATATTGGAAGAAATCATTGTTCCATACAATATGGCAGGTTGGAAACAGAAAGTGGAAAGCAATGGGAGAGAAGCAATTCAATAGGAATAGGGCACAATGAATTTCACTGGTGTGCCTTCTTAAAAAATTTTATACTAAGTTTTAATTAGTAATATTAAATTTTAGTAGTAATAATTTTTAATTATTCACTACATCCCTTTATATTCCCTTCCAATGAGAGGCACTGAAGGAAGTTAACAATAAAAATACTTAAAACAACCACAAAAACACCATACAATAAAAGCTAAATTCAATACAGGTAGTCCTTGACCTGTCACCATCATTGAGCCCAAATATTCCATTGCTAAGCAAGACAGTTATTAAATGAGTTTTGCCCTGTTTTATGACCTTTTTGCCACATTCTTAAATGAATTACTGTACTTAGTAACAGGGTGGTTAAATGAATTTGACTCCCCCATTAATTGTCACAAAAAATGATTGCATGACCCCATGACACTGCAGCCATCATAAATACATGCCAGTTGCCAAGTGCCCAAATTTTGATCATGTGACCATAAGAATAGCAATAGAATAGAAGGAGGAAGAAGTATTAACAATAGCACTTAGACTTATATACCACTTCATAGTGCTTTACAGCTCTCTCTAAGCGGTTTACAGAGTCAGCATAAAGCCCCCCCTCCAATCTTTTACTCATCTCAGAAGGATGGAAGTCTGAGTCAACCTTGAGCAGAATTAGCCAACAATACTGCGTTCTAACCACTATGCCACCACGGGATGCAGCAATGGTTGTAAGTGTAAAAAAAGGTCCTAAGTCACTTTTTTCAGTGCTATGGTAACTTTGAATGGTCACTAAAAGAATGATTGTAATGTCAAGGACTACCTGTACATGAATAAAATAGTACTTAGTAAATGACTCTGAAAGATCAACACTGTGGTATCGATCAGGGACTTTGCAGATGTTTTATCCCATGTCCCAGTGAGGTTTTCTAAGTGCAATGGTTCAGAAGTGAAGTAAAAACAGCACTTATCTTAGTGAGCAGTCACTTTACCCCTCATGATCTATCTTAACCTGATGCAAGTTGGTGAAATCATTGATCCTAAAATCTGTGTTAAGGCTAAATCCTTGGGGCTTAAACATGTTGAAGCCCTAAGGGTTTGGCTGTCAACACATACTTGCATCAGATTCAGTTAAATCTTCTCTCCCCCTCCCCTTATATTGTGACAGTAAATTATAAAATCCATTCTGAAAATGCAAAGGATACATATTGCCTTTTGGAATATTTTTATCTGCTCTTTTACTGTTCTCACCTCTGGAACTAACTCCCTCACCTTGCCAAGATCTGAGTGACCCCCAAGTATTTTTTTTCTTGTCAAAGGATCATAAACATCTGGCTCTTCCAGCAGGCTCCAGGCTTAGAGTTTCTCTGAATGCATATATTATGATGGTTTTAGTATTCCCTAAGTGCTTCTCTGGTATTTTGGTTCTTTATTGCATTTTTAACTTTTCCTATATACTACCTAGAATCATTGGCAGCTTTACAAAGGCAACAAACACATTTTTGAGTACTAATTCTGCATTTTATTTGTCTAAAACAATTTACCTTGGACCTGGGTAACGCTCATTATTTATCCTAATCACAGTCATCTAGGA
Source organism: Hydrophis major (assembly GCA_033807585.1). Classification (NCBI taxonomy): domain Eukaryota; kingdom Metazoa; phylum Chordata; class Lepidosauria; order Squamata; family Elapidae; genus Hydrophis; species Hydrophis major. The sequence goes on along the minus strand of CM066328.1, from coordinate 149,870,935 downwards.
CATTCATGTTTAACAGAACCTACTGTAATTTATTCAGAGTCTGGTTACAAAAAGGGATCAAAGATTACAACTTTAGGAAGCTCTCTTCTGAAGTAATGCTCTCTAGAAAAATGGATCACAGAGCTTAATTTAATAACTTTTGACCACCAATCTCTCTTGCAAAGCAACCTACCTCACAGGGGTCTTAAGGAATAACACCAAAAAGTATTACACCTATGGCTTTGAGACCTCAATGGAATAAAAGACTTTCAATACAGTAAATGCATAAATATTGCAAGTCTCTAAAGACCTGGTTATGCTATCAGACCTGGGGCTCTCTGAGACATGTTTCAATGCTCCATTGTTGACATGGCCATTCTTATCCTCTGTTTGCCTACAGTTGTATATTGGTTTTTATAATATTTATTTTTTAACATGGATTTTTATATTTTTATTCCAGCCATTGTAGTGTGTTGCCTGGAGTTGCTTTTTGTGAGATAGGTGGTGATACGAATTTGTTAAATAAATGAATAAATAATTAATGTATGAATGAGTAAATAATAAATAATATAGTTAATAAACTCATCTAATTTCCAACATTATCAAAACTGCCCGAGTTGGTCTTTGTGAGATGGGTGGTTATATAAATTTGTTAAATGTATGATTTAATAAAAATGAATGAATAAATATATAATCTTATATAATATCTCATTACCAAAATCTCATCCCTGGATTGCTATGATTCTGAACAGTTATTTTTAGTCTAATGGTGAATTTTTCAAACTATGTACATATAGTGTCCCAGTACCTCTTTTTATTTTTCAATTGAGTGTTTTGTATATTTTATTAGGCTGCATTCTGTCTCAGACCTGAACGTATAGAAAATCCCCCAGTGATGCTTGTGGTATCCATGTTTCAAGCTGACCTGCTTGGTAGATTTCATATATAGAGGCAAGACCTTGCTTATGAATTTATGAGTAAACTATAGAAGTCAGGGAATAAGCACAGAAAATAGTTCCTATGCCAAACTTCACACATATCAATAGGGAACTGGAAGATTTTCAGCCAGTGATTCAAATAACCACCTCTGTTTTATTGCAGACATTAGAATGCATATAATGCCTTAATAAATTTATTAATACCTTAATAAAGAAGTAAACCAATCTCTAGAGTTTTGTCAAGCACCAGAGAAATCAGGAGATTCAGGCAGTTCATATCAGTATAAAAATGTATTGAAGGTTAAACTCCACAAAAATATGAGCTACTAATAGTCAAGAGAAATGCATGGGATACAAGAAGGCATTCAAGGTGGACTGGACTTAGATCTCTTGTGGGCATGCAGGGACTTGTGACTTATAAACCCTCCCTTGGGCTGAGCCTGGTCATTTCCCACAGGGTTAAGCTTTCTGTATAGCAATTCTGAGGTTCAAATCCTCTTTCTTCCACTTACATCTTTAACAACACAACAGATTGAGAGCTGTTAACATCTTGGAATGAGACATGCTTGGCACCTGTGCATTGTTATTACAACAGAACACTCTGATCCTGCTATTACAACTCTTCCATATCTCTGCAAATGTCCTGGAATTCTGTTCTCAGTCACTCTTAGCATTTGTTTAATTCATTATGTAATGTGGGACATGGCATCCCATGTACTGAATTGTTCAGTTTCAAGTGTTTTATTTATTGTCTTTATTTTATAGCCGGCTGAGTGACTTTGAGCCAATCACTCACTTTCTCAGCCCAACACTTTTCACATGATTGTTGTGTGGAAAATGATCTCTGTATGGAGAGAGTATTAGGTATGTTTGCCACCTTGCATTATTTTTAAAAATAATAAAGGCAGGATATAAATAATAACAAAACAAACAGCTTTATGGTCCAAACTTTCTCCAGGAGCTGAAAATGGGATCTCTTTGTATTCTATTCCCAAATGTTGATACTGTATGTCTTGTATGTAGATCTGTTTAATCCCTAGAAGTACACACTGAATCCTATATTTTTTCAGGATGTTCCTTGATGCCCATCATTTCCAGATTAGTATGTATAGTAGCTGCAGAAGATATTAGAAGTGTTTCACTAATGCACTGATGCCAATGGTGTAAGGGAAGCTGAAATCATTGATCCACTTGGGGGACATTTGATTTTTAAAATGTGCTTGTTTTGATCTAAACCATTCCCCCACCCACCCATAATACTGTGGAAGTATTTGCTGTGAAGTTTTAGTAGTTTAGTCAAAGGAGAGAGGACTATTGAAAAGAGCTGAGGATGTACATGACTTCTAAACCATAAATTTTTAATCTCTGATGTGCACAGTTGCAGTTTAGCACATTGTTATTTCAAATGGAATTTACTTCTGTGCTAAGGTGGCAATAAGAAATATCACTTGGTTTGGGAAAATCTGTGAACTGAGTATTGAAATATATTAAAATTAAACAGCTTTAAAAATTAACTTTATTGTTCAATTTCAAGGGATAATTTCAAGTGATCACACACACACCCTTTCATATCTGATCCCTTCCACTTTTTTTTTTTTTTATAGAGCAGCAATAGTTTGACTTGTCAAAGTATCCATATCTTAGACAGCTATAAAATTGAACTGCCAGGTGATTGATCACACTCAGCTTGGAGAAATGATATTACTAATTAAAGTGCAAGACATTAAGTATGTAAAAGCACAATTTTATTCCATGCAAATCAGGTGGCCAAATCCAGGCTTCTAGCAGCAATTGCATATGAAGATGCATTTTTTAAAAGGATATGCTGCAAATTGGCCCAGATTTCATGTTGGCATGGATATAAGTGGGAGAAGCCTTAAAGGATTAATCACTATAATTTGCAATTATAGCTTCACACTGGAGTATTTGGGAAGGGAGTAATGGCACATTTCAGCTGAGAGCATATTGTACAGTATAACATTTTGCTGTTGCTTAAAGAGGCTGCTTATGTATGTGCATAGGTAGCATGGATAAGAAAAAAGTAAGCTTCTATCTGTTGGTACAACTTTGGGTGATTTACAGAATTCTGGAAGGGTTTTTAATTCCATTGTTTAATAGTTGCAGCAACAAAATTACACCATCTTGCCCTCAATTTGCGCTGCCCCCACTCACCCACATGTCAGGGTTGGTATAGAGAACTTTATTTAGTCTGTTCCCTAAACAGATCTATTTTAGGTTTTCAACTAACCCCCAGCTGCAAGCTTAGCACAGTAATTGGCTCATGACCAAGTAGATAACCAAAAGCAAAACAAACTTACAGCCAAACCAAAAACAGTCTTGGAAATAAAGGTTTTGCCTGGGTAGGTTCAAAAAACAAACAGCCCAAAATCCCCTCCGAGATTAGGGGCCTCCACTGAGGTTTGTCAACAAGTCTGATAGTCCTGCTAGTTTCAGGACTTGCAAGGAGAAGTCACAGGAATAGTTTAAGCCAGGTATTCAGGAGGGAGAGGTCATTTTCAGAAAAGCCAGCTACAAACAAGCTCCAGACTAACCTTCCAGGAAATGGACAATTAGTCCACCTGATGGATAACTGGCTGCTCCAAAGACAAACATAAATGTTCTCCCAATTGTATTAAATCCATGAGCTGCAGAGTTCCAGAAACACAAACAATCATCTGGCCACAACCCACACATGTTGCTCCCAGCATGGCCTCCCTCTGCCTGCCATGCTAAATGGTCCCTCCCTGTGCAGCCCATTAAGAGGAGTGGGGCCTTTTCTCTACCAATCTGGCAGATTTCCACTTCTCTGCCCTATGTACTCCAGCATCTACTAGCATGTTCCAATGCTGACACCTCCTCCTCTCTTCCTCATTGGCCTAAGAACTTTCCCCAGCCAAGGCATGTCCCTGAGATAACCAGGTCCCAAGCCATGATTAATATCTTGGTGTCAATGTTGGCTCCCAGTGATCATATGGACTACTCCCCACAGTTTTTTTTTTAATCAAGATTTCCCAATTAGCTCGCTCTTGCCTGCTTTCCAGAGCCAAGAGGGAGTGATTGTCTCAAAGCTTTGCACCTAGGGTGGGAGTAGAACTCACCATCTCCCAATTTCTATCCTGATGCTGTAACCAACAGAGCAAACTGGCTCTCAGGAAGTTAAATGAAAAAAAAAAATAGAAACAATGACATAAAACTAGGCATATACTGTATAAACATAAATATTTATGATCTGTATAGAAATTGGTTTTTATTGATACTTTGTTTTACAATAAACAGGAGGTAGATTGCTGGGGTTGCTACAACTCTTGTTTCATCTTGTTTTCAGAAAAGATTACAAGCTCCCCAAAGAACATTCTTTAAACAGTAAATCCAATGCTAGGATATAATAATAAAGAGAGAGGGGAAAAAGGGAGCAGAGTGAGCTCCTTGCTGGGTGCTATCAGTTTGGAGGCTGTTATCAGGACCGACAGATATTGTTGTAATTATTATTTTTTTAAATCTTTTCTTTGATCAGATATTATTAAATGGTAGCAGCCCTGATATAGTGTGGCTGAACAAAATAGTTTATAATAGACTGCCAGATGTTGTATTATATTACCTTTCCTGTTCTGATTGTTTTGATTCATTTTCCCTTATTCTGATTCTTTCCAACAATCATGTTGTACAACTTATCAAAGCAGTAGCCTTTAAAATCAGGCATGGCTAATCAGTGTATTGTTGTTATTTTCTTCTTTCTCTTGCTTCCATTTATATATGCACCCATGGATATCTATGATACAGAGATTGTCAGCCTTGCAGCCATTTTGAGCTGAAGCCATTTTGGAAACATCTTCAGGGCTGCCACAATCAAAACAACATTCTTTCCCATGGAGCCAAGGACCCTCTACCAGGAGAGGTGTGGACCAAAGCCAGCCAGGGAAGAAAGTTATTGTTGATTCAATTTCTAGCACTCTATATGTTCCAGAGTTCAAACTTTAAGCTCATTCCCACTTTACTTTATAGTGGAGACTTCTGAACATGTTTTAATCCTGCAGGGTGGATTTAAAAAAAAAAATGAAGCATTTTCTCCTCTTGTGGCTTAATTACTAGTAGGAATAACAAACCTACAGTTCCCAGAGTTGTCAACAATAATGGAATCCTTGAGCATTTGCCAAAGTTTTCATTTTTACAGAGCAGTAGCAATGGAGGAAAGTTCCACCTTGATAAACTCATTAGTCATTTCTATCCCAGTTTAGATATTGTTCCTGGCATATAATAAGTTTGAGGGCATGTAAGAAAGGAAAGCTGACATATAAGAGGAGTGGAGAAGGTAGAAAAGTCTCATACCAGTGGAAATGGACAGTTCATTAGTAATCTCAATGTGCATATAAAACTAATGAGGCACAAATTTTTAGATCCACATCTCCATTTGCATAAGTATTTATACAAAGGAATTGCAAGTGGTTTGGCAAAGTAATTTGGGAAGAACAGACTTAGAATTCAGCATGACATTTTACCTCAGTGGAACTAAAATATCCCCTTCAAAATTACAAATTTGAACAGTATCGCTAAATACGGAAATCGATGTAATTCTTAAAGCAAACTTCAGGGCTCCATAACTGTGGAATGTCTAGACCCAGCCTTTTCAGTAAGGCTTACATAAGTACATTCAAGGGGCTCATTATGCATAACACACTCTTGTACTGTTCGGGAATTCAGTGTTCTAAGTTAGAAAAAAAAGTTGGAGATGGGGGAGGTTGTGTTAAGTCTGATCTTTTAAGCCGTAGAAGGAATTGTGCTCCTTTTAGCTAATAGAAAAAGATTCTGCTCTCCCACTTCACGCCAGGGCTATCCATCTCTGCAAACTGTCCAACTTCAGCTTAAATGTATCCCATTTGTCTTTTCTGTCCATGTGCTGTACTTTCAGTGGCCTATTAATGTGAATCTAACGGACTTATTTCACCATAGGGATCTTTCTAAAAATCTAAACTAGGCAAAAAAAAAGTGAGAAGGAGAAAAGCATTTATACAGGAAGAACAGAGGTGCTTAAATACATACATAACTATGTGAAAGGAAGGAATCCACCTCCTCATGTTTCAGGACTGGACCAAATCAGTCACCCAGCTTAAATTTGTCACTTTCCCCTACAATTATCATCTATGTCCCCATTCTTCTTCTTCCTAGTGTATTTCTGCATGTGCATTTGGTTCAATGAACACTACTTTGCATGGTCAGTTGCATCTCCAGGGCACAGGCCCATGACTTGCATGTCTTTGTTGATGATGTCTTGCCATCTCTGTTTTGGATGCCTGTGAGGTCATCAATCATTGACTTCTAGTTGGTAGACAGTCTTGGCCACGGTGGAAGGTGCTGCTCTCTGGACATGTCCATACGAGCAAAGTCAGCCTTATCTCATATTCTCTATAATTAGAGACACACAAAAATGTTGTCAATGGTGTCATTTGTGATGTGGCCAAGAAGGGAGATGCCCAATATCCAATGGAGCATTCAGATTTCCATGGCATGGAGATAGCTTTTGGTCCCTGTTGTTGCTGCCCAGCATTCAGTGCCATACAGTGCAACAGGGGGATGGTTGTCTTGTAAATAAATGGTTTGGCATTCATTTGTCACATAACACACCAGTGAATTCTTGCCAACATATCCAGGCTGCATTCACCCTTGATTGCCCCTCACCAATGATGTTGCCATTGCATTGGAGATGAGACCCCAGATATTGAAAAACATCCACCTTCTTTAGGTTTTCTATCATCTATGTCCACACTGCTCATTTCTAATAAAAAATAAATAAATTCTCATGTCTCCTCTTAAGGCAAACAAGTCAGGATTATTTCTCATATGATAAGAGAAGCCAAAGGGGATGTAGACCATTCAGAACCATTTTGTTCAAGTCTCCAATGATATATTAGGGGTAGCTAATGTGTGTTTTAGGACTGATAGGTGTTTTTTGTGAATCCCTTTTTAAATCCCCCCAGTTTTTGCTTTCTTGTTTTTGTGTGTGTGTGTGTGTGTGTGTGTGTGTGTGTGTGTTTATGTGTTTATACACAGGACTATGGAGAAGAGCACAGAGATTAAAGTGTAGGGAAAAATAGAGCTTTTTTTTTAAATCATTCATCTTCCATGAACTTTCACCAGTCAATTTAGCATTTTGAATGCCAGATAAAAGCTAAGCTTCAATCCAGTATTTTGTGTCCTTTTCATATGTGTATTGAAAGTAACTTTCCATGAATGAGCACCTTATACTTTCCTATACAGCGCCTTCTCAGTCTCAGTCCTTTTAGGATATAGCATTCTCTTCTTTAGAAGAAAATGCTTTGTTTATATTTTGAGATAAGGCACAATAAAATGCATACCATATTCTAAAATGTTTGATTAGGCTTATTTGGAGGCTGCCATATAGCCTACTCATTCATTGATTGGTGTAATTTTCTCCTAATGGGTTTCTAACTCCCCACCCTACCCCATTACCTTTAATTAACAAACACTTTATCAAGCATATTTAGAAAGGAGAACAGTTACTTGCTGAACTTCAGTTTTATAATCCTTAACTCATTTTTTTTCTAGAATAATGCAAGCTTTCTGTTTATGCATCAGTGGCACAGTGGTTAGAGTGCAGTACTGAAGGCTAATATACTTCTGCTGCCTGCCAGTTGCCTGCAATTTGGCAGTTCAAATCCCAGCAGGCTGTTGTGGTCTCCCGGTGGCCTGCAGAGCTGGCAGCAGAGTTGGACAGTAGGGAAGAACATGGGCCAGTTATGCAGTTTGGGGAGGGCTCGGATGAGGGATCTCTATCCAACATAGAGTTGAAGTCAGGGCCATCTGAGAGTTATATGCTGACGCCAGAGCCTCCAGAATCTGACACCAGTGTGGCAGACGAACAGAGGGAGCCTGTTCCCAGTTCATGCTTGCACAGAGCTGCCAGAAGGCAAGAACAGTTAAGACAAAAGGGATGACTTTGGAGTAAGGCTTAGAGATGATTGGACCCTCCCAAAAGACATAAAGGATGAACAAAGAGACATAAGCCTCAACACGATCGCATTCAATAGTTGGTTTGATGTCGATGCTGCTGTCATTATTATTCCTTCCTCATTTGGTGTGATCACCACTACTTTGGTCTGCCATTAATATGGCAGATCATTCACATGCTGAAGTTTGTGATAGTTCCTTACAGTGTGGCAGACAGTCGCCCTCTGTCTGCCCATACCTCAGACTTCCTCACAGTTTCGCCGATCCCTCCAGGATTTACGTGCCCCTTGGGGGGCCTTCAGATGTGCAAATTGGGGACAAAAGAACAGAGATCGATCTTTTCTCCCCACACTGCCCTAATGCCGCAACTGGAAGTCCAACTTTGTTCATTCTGGTTAGTTTAAAATCTGAAGTTCTGTGTAGACTTTGTCCTCCGTTTGCCCTTGTACAGCTAATTGGCAATTTAGTCATTGGCAGCATTTCAAGGGAGATAAAGGTGGGTGCTTATCAGCCTTATCCTGAAAGACTGGCAGACTTTTGTTGGACTATTCATAAACTGTTTGGGACTCATTACGGGCTGTGAATGCATATAATTCATAGCCGTTGAAATATTTATAAAAAGGTTTTGGGGAACAATGTGTGATTGATACTGTCTCAGGAAGCCTTGGTCAGAACACAGGCTCAAGCCTTCCATCCTTCTGAGGTTGGTAAAATCAGGACCAGGGGTGGGATTCTCTGCTTGCATAGCTATTGTAATTATTTACCTTCTATGTTACTTCAGGGAAGTAACACAGCTGAGGCATGACAATCCACTCTGCTGTGTGAATCAGCTGAGCAGACATAGGTGAGTACAGCACAGTGGGAGGAGGGTGGGCCCACATGATCGTCGGATCAAACCGGTTCAGAGCCAGCTGATCATCGCAGCTAGGAGTTCACCCGAACCAGTTAGAACCAGGAGAATCCCACCCTGGATGAAGACCCAGATTGTTGGGGGCAATATGCTGACTCAATAAACCCACTTATAGAGGGCTGTAAAGCACTGTAAAGCAATAAATAAGTCAACGTGCTGTTGCTATTTCAGCAGCAGATTTTCATAGTGATGAAACTATTTTACCCAAAAAGTTGATAGGGATGAAACTGGAATGCTGGAATGGAACAGCAAAAAAAAAAAAAAAAGTCATCTACAAAAAGTCTAAAACTGAGGTGAAAAATATCTACTCACATTTTGAGTCTTAATTTTTTTGACAATTGAATTCCAGCATGTTTATGCCATGAAACAGCACATATTCAGTTCTCTGAAATATGCTCCAGATTTCCTCTGGGCTTCTAGTCACTTCCTGACATGTCATAATTCAAGGAATACTTTAGAGATAGTTGTTGGTATCTAGTTTGCTTCATAAAACTGCAGAATGTGGGTTTTTTAATCACCTCTGAATAGAGCTGTTTATTTTGTGTGACTTTGCTAGAACATTTAGAAGTTTTGTGTCCCAAAACAAACCCTAGATGAGTTTGCATTGCTTCAGATGTTCTATACCTTATGAGTAGCAATTATTTAGTATTTGTTTAATACCCAGCACTGCAGTCAATGTGAATACAGCAAGCTTCTTGCTAATTGGGAATTAAGCTGTTTCTTTTGTAAATAAATGTACATAGAATGTGTGGCTTTAATTTCTTGAGTAACAAAACTGAATGAACTTGATTCTAATTCCCCTTAAATATTAATCTTTCCCAATATTCCCAAAACAGAAATAATAGGAGCCTATTACTTTTCCTTTCTGCATTTGCCAAGAAAGTCTTCTGCAGTTACAATCCCAGAGTCATGTATTTAATAAGTAACTCTGATGACTATAATATTTCTAAGAGGAATGGTTGTCCTCCTAATTAGAAATCCTGAGTATCTAGGAAACTGAATCAAATGAATAAAATGCACATAACCCAAAATGACATTGTGTATACATGAATTATTCATAATAGAGATGGTTGCCATATTCCTATTTCGTCTTTAAAGATCCATATGGAATACATGGAGAATTTTACAATAAACACACAGAAAGCATCACAGCTCAACACATGATATGAAAATACTGTAAAACTGTAAGTTTAGATGATGCTTGGAGAGCATATTGTCTTAACAGCTCAATATTTTGTTGCCTTCTTTGTATGTGGGAACGCCTATAAATTTAAGTAACATCCTTATTCTAAAATGTATCCCACAGAGCAAAACATAATTTGGAATGAAGTCAGGAGTCTCACTTTCCCATGCCAAAGGTCTAAGTAAAGAGGCAGATTTCACATCTTTTCTGAATCCATCAATTCACCTAATTTTTATTTGAAATAATCCAAACTTCAGGTGGAGCTTCTAGCAAGATCAACTAGGCCTGACTTCCTGCTAAATTGCTTCACACTCCTGCAGGAGTTTATTCTAAATATGAGGTTGCTGTCCATGGTCCTGAATCTAAAATCCCTTAGTGTTTGCATTAGCACAATTTAAAATATTTCCTCCCATCCTCCCACCCATTTTACTTAAGTTGATTATATTCCGATAGTGTACTTTTGCTAAAGTTATTATATAGAACAAGTGATGACATAATTGTTGATTCAGAGATCCAACAGGGCCATTTCATGTAAAAACCCAATTATTTATATGTTTTCAAACGGAGATATTGTATAGTTAATGTTTATCCTTCATCAACTGATTTGTGTCTTCAAGGTAACATCTATTGACATTGTTTTATTATGGGAAAAAATGAGCAGGATGAATCCGGTTTGGACCCAGAGCTGTCGATGTCTGACAAATTAATCAATAATCAAAAAAGGCAGTACCAAACAAACTACATATGTTGCCAATAAAACTATATTGATGCATACACAAAATCACCTGGAGTCAAGCATGTCCTGAAAAAAGACTCTGTGTGTGTGTATACTTGTGAAATGACATTTATACTTTTGAAATATATTTCTGGCAGTCATGAGTAATCACTAGCTGTTGTACTTAATGAATTTAACCATTATGGTGACACTTTTTTCTATTCAGCTGCTATGAATATGTTTTTTCTTACATTGCCTCTATGATCTAGAATTGCAGGGAGTTTCATTTACTACAGTATATCAGAAATCTTGTAGTTTGTTATTCTTAAAGGTCTATTCTGATGTTACTACAGTAGTTTTGAGGTATATACCCCCAAGAACATTTAAGGACCATTCATCAAAATCCTTGAGATAACTGTTTATCCTCCTGATAATTTAATTGCCCTCATCCCAGGTAAGGTAACACTAGAATGGGGTAATATACATTGTGGTATTTCTTTTTCTATTCGTGTTCAAGTGACAAAACTTTTCTTACTGATATGGTGCACAGAGAAATTTCTTAAATATAATCATAGATCATCTATTGCAAATTTTATAAACTACTTGAAAGCCAATTAAAGTGAAAGATTTTCCTATCACTGTGGCACAAAATCTGTTTCTTAATACATATTAGGTATTTGTGATTGAAAACCATTTTTCAACTCATAGCTACTACCATTTATTAAATTACATTGAATTTTGAAACTAAAGAAGGACAGCTTTTGAAATTGCTCTCATATATTGTATACACTTCTGCCACCACCAGTGGCTTCGGTGGCAGCAGGAATTCGCAACTGTTCACGATTCCTACTGCGCTTGCCGCTGAGGTACCCCCGATCCAAATGGGTCAGGGGGATATGGCTGCCCTGTAGGGACAGCCGAAGAGAGAGGGGAGCCGGTCAGGGGTGTCACAGACCCCCTCCTCGTCCGGAAAAACCCCTTTTCCTGAGATGGTGGAGCGGCGGTCAGCAATGGCCGCCACGAAGAAGCCTGCAACCGGGTAAGATCGTGCTGGAGGAAGCAAGAAAAGTGAAAGTGCTGGCTGAGCCGGGTCAATCAACATCTTTTAAACTCGCTGGAACTGAACTGTCTGAATTGCTGGAGGATACATTGTACCCCTAAGAAGATCGGAAAGCAGCGGAGAAGCTTCTAAAGGGAACTTTTTTTTTCTTCACTCTCCCACCCCATAGAAACAGCAGATGAAGATTTGAAATTTATTTGGGTATTGAAGGTGAACTATTTTGAAAGTTGAAGTCAAGGGATAAAAGATTTCTTGGACACTGGACTTAAAAATTTAAGAAATCGGAAAACCCTTATTAGAGGTATGGATTTCTGGTCATTTAAAAAATGATGTTGCAAGTGGGAAGAGAGAGGAAAAAAATTGGAGCAGAAGTGGAAAAAGGAGGAGATTGCCTAGAATCCCAAAGAAAGATATATGGTAATTGGACCTCTTTGATTAAACTGTAACCCCAGAAAGAGAAAGAGAAAAAGGAAGAAAAGTATTAATCTTTGGAACTTCTTTTGAACTATTTTTGATTAAAAATACTTGGGTGGTTGTTTTGGGAAAAGTTTCTCTTTTTATGATGGCATCACTTGTGGATGGACTAAAGACTGAATATCAAAAATATAAAAAGGAAGAACAAGATGGAAAAGATACTCTGGGCACTTTATTTCAATTTTTAGAAATGGCGTTATGTACTTATGAAAAGTTGACTACACAGCAGAATGACTGGGACAAAGAAGAAGAGGAACAAGAAGCCATCTTTGATGGACAATGGGTTTTTTCCGGGGAGGAGGAGAAAGAGGATAAGAAAAAGGGGATTTTAAGGTTTCAAAAAACAACCAAAAAAGAGAAAAATGAGAGGAAAGGTGGATGCAAGGTTAGAAAGCAATGGAAAGCGAGTAAGAAAAGGGAGGAGGGGAGACAAAGGGGTAAAAAGGGCAAGGAGAAGAATAAGCAAGAGAGAAAGGGGGGGAGGAGAAGCCTCAATGGTGGGAAGCAATATCTAAAGAAAAAAAGCTTATTTAGAGACAATGGCTGAATCTAATTAAGGATTAAAAAGGGGGGGGATTCTGGAAGGTACATAAGATTGTGTTTTTATATGTGTATTTAGAGTAGAACCTTTCTTATAAAATTTATTGTGTAATTTTAGAATGAACTAAACAGAATCCCAAGATAAATTAAGTGTTATATGAAGTACTTTTAAGTTAGGTCAATGAGTTAAAGGCGTCACTCCAATTAGTGTATAGAAGAAGTATAGTAAAAGAAAAAAGATGAATGGATAGTTGGAAATAGAACAGACAAAGAATGTTATTGAAAATGGTAATAAGATAGGGAAGGATATATAAAGTGAATATGATGTGTAAATTTTGTCTGTGTGAAGAGTTTTAACTCGGGATCAAGCAGCTTTCAGAAAAGATGTTTTAAGTTTTGTTATGTTTTTGGTGTTTTGTATGTTGATAAAAGGCAAAAAAAATTTAATTAGCAAGAAATAATTTGGATGAAAAGGAGAAGTTGGGATAAGATATGAAGTTAAATAGATAAAGTAAATATTGATATTATAATTTGGAATCATTATGTTCTATTGGTTTTCTTCTTTAATTACTATTATTTTTTTTAGAAAAGAATTTATAAGCTGTTATGCCTTATTGTCTGTGCAGTTTTTGTAAAATTAATAAAATTTGTTTTTAAAAAAAAGATGTATAAAATTACTTTGAAAATTTCATTTATTTACCTTGTAGCATATGTTTTGCTTTATTTGTTTTCTAGATGATCATGCCTCTATAGTTTTATATGCCTGTTTGATAATAGTTAGATAATAGTTAGATAATAGTTAGATATATTTTTGGATACAATATAATGAAGTGTAATAATAATGCATATGATTTTACTTTCTGAGAACACAAGATTAATACAGCAAGGTAACTAGAATACATGGATGGAAAGAATGAACCCAGTTTTAATTTAAATTTAATTTAACTCAGTGAATTGCTGTGCAGAGGATATTGGTTTGTGATTTTATTGTTTCATTATTTTACTGGGGACACAGAATGACAGATTTTTTTTCCTTCCAGCTTTGACCTATTTAGAAGCTATTTCTAAGCAAAAAAGACCACATGCCTTCCCTAACATTTAATTTGATGTATTGCAATAGTGGAATTTTGGGAGATGCAACCAGACAATTCACCACTAAAGTTCCAAATAACCAAGCATTATTAAGCTGTCTTAGTGTTCCATTGTGCAGGTATAGTGAGAAAAGTGGTGCTATTTTATAGTGCTATTGCCTTTATGATTTCTTCTAAGATTGTGTTTATATTTATGTGTGTGTGTGTGTGTGTGTGTGTGTTTGGATATACAGGTAGTCCTCAATTTACAACAGTTCATTTAGTGACTGAAGTTACAGCGGCACTGAAAAAAGTGATTTATGACTGTTGTTCACACTTATGACCATTGCAGCATCCCCATGGTCACATGATTTACATTCAGATGCTTGACAACAGACTTACATTATGACAATTGCAGTGTGCTGGAGTTGTGTGATCCCCTTTGGCAACCTTCTGACAAGCAAAGCCAATTGTTCTGACCCAAACTCTTTTCTAATACAAGAAACACAAACCAAAGAGAACAGAAACCTTTTAATGATTCTTACGAATCCCCAGTTAAAAGGCTGCTGCAAACTAAGTAACTTTGATAAGCACAAGCCTCACCAAAACTGTGCAAGGCTGCCAAGAATAACAGATAAGGTTACCTAGGGATATTTTACAACACAAGAGTCTTCAAATACCAACTTAAGATACTGCAATGTTCATGAGACCCAAGTTTCAAAATGTCTTTGCTTCCTACAAAGAACATTTGCTTCACAGCTGGCTTTTATCTTTTTGAAGGAGGGGTCATCATTCCGTAGTCGCCCGTGCTGCTGCACTGCTCTTTCCTGCGAGCAGCTCTGCACGCACATGCACTTGGCACAGGCTTCTCAGGAAACTCCTCATCACTGCTGCCAGCCCCCACAATCTCTGAAGGCAGCAGTCTACTCCCTAATGGTCCTGGCCCCTCATCTGAGTCCTCACTCTCCTCACTCTCCTCACTCTCCACACCTGCTGCTGGCTAATCACAACAGCCAATGGGGAAACCAGGCTCACTTAACAGCCATGTTACTGATTTAACAATGGCAGTGATTCACTTAACAAATGTGACGAGAAAAGTTGTAAAATGGAGCAAAACTTGCTTAACAAATTTTTCACTTTGCAACATAAATTTTGGGCTCCGTTGTGGTCAAACGTTGAGAACTACCTGTATGTGGGTGAGTATATATTCATGTATATTTTGGTATTTTATTTGTTCATATATTTTTTTTTTGCAAGAATGATATCAAAGTGGTTTGCCACAGTCATTTTCTGACATTTTTTACTTTCCTGTTTGATCCTTTGCCCTGGCATTTCCTGATAGTTTCCCAATCAAGTCCTAACTAGGATTGACTTTATTTAGTTCCTTAGGATCACTAAGTTGTTTGTGTACACATGCATAATATGTGTGTATGATTTGCTGTTCTTTGCTTTGGAAGTTAATAGAAAACAAACAATAGCTAAAATTAACAGTCAACATCCCTTCCAATCTATTTTTAAGCAAAGGATTAAAATAGATTCTTTGCATATACACGCAGATCTAATTTATAGATGTACTTATTTATAATAGCTATCAACCTGTGCATAGAATTAGAAAGCTAATTGCAGATGTAAGGCTTTTTAAAGAATAATTTTATGTAGTTAAAAACAAAGAGTGGATGTAAGGAGATATTTTTAATCTCTCTTTTATAATGTTTTTCCCCTTATCATATTCATACAAACTTCATTACAGTTAATGTGGCACACAAATATCTTCCACCACTATTATTAAGACTCTATTTTATGGAAAGTGGTTTCAGAAACATAACTGAATGCAAGAAAAAATAATATAAAGAGAAAATTAAACACAATGAATCAGTCCTACGGATTAATCCTATATCACTTTCAATATGTTCTGAAAAAAATTGATGTGAAATCAACTTTTCTATTTTTATGCATGCTTTTTACTTAATTCTTAATTCATGGGAGTAGACTCAGCCAGTATGACCCATTACATAATACACAATGCAATATTTATAAGATAATGTTCCAATAAGCTACATATAGAATATATTACAAATAATTACTCTATTACCAGCCTACATTTCACATTAGCAACATATTAGTAAAAGCATTACCCTAATTCAATTTATAGTTATTCATGTAAATGAATATTTGATGCAGTATTAATTATCTGTTGGCCTGGCTGACATTGCTGATTCTATTTCTCTCTTAATAAAAAAATGCTAGTCATATAAAAACATCCCCTCCCCAACAAATCAGACTTCAAGACATTTTTATTTTCAGCATATTTGAAAAAGAGAGAGAGGTATTTCTAGATGAAGGTTAAAATCTTCTTCTAAACCCTGAACCTTACAGTGGTTTCTACATTGATATCATGATTTGTTAAAATAGTTTCTGTTATCTTAATAATCTCATCTTTCCCTATATATTTCAGGTACTCGAACAGATTTAGCTTACATGAAATGGACTGGAATCTATATGTATGTGAAATAATCATGGATGGTGTAGTCAGGACTTATCTGAGACTTAGTTAACAGGGTATTTTCATTAGTTAATAAACTAATAAATCCATAATGTGATAGAAACACTCATTCAACTGCAACTAGAACTTTTCTTGCTGGGATGAATGGATACTCAATTAGAAAAGAGTTATGGAACAGTATTTTATATATATATATGTAGGTCTAGGTGTGTTTGGGTCTTTTCCCATGTAAGATTAAGAGTATCTTGGTGACGTTTTGGTGAGGTCCCACTCACCATCCTCAGGCTGGTGCTTTCAGCTTCGTGCCAGTGCAAGCAGTGTGTGATCAGAGCTACCGTTTCTCTATAAATACTGGTGGTGGGGGCTGATGTGCTGGGCTGGTTGGCTGTGCTGCTGCCTCTTGATTGGTTGATGGAGTTGATGTTGGCATAATGGGCTGTGTGATGGCCTTGTGAGTTTTGTTGTGGAGATATCCTGGATCTTGTGCTGTAATCGCCTGGGTCGTTTGTTTTGTAGTGATCTTTTTTCCATTAGCCTCTCATGTTTTAACGGCTTGGGTCATGGGTTGTGTGATGGGCTTGCAAAGTCTTTTGTTGTGGTATCCTGGGTCCTGTGTTGTAATCAAAAGCACCACAGACAAAATCAGCAAAATTCTTCACAAACACAATATCAGGACAGCCTTTGGCACTGACCAAATAGCCAACATCCTAAGAAACCCCAAAAACAAGATCCAGCTAGAAAACCAAGGAGTTTTTGAAATACCATGCAACAATTGCCCAGCCACATACTTTGGACAAACCAACAAGAGAATAACTGCACACATCGCAGAACATAAAAACACAGTCAGAAGAGAAGAAAATACTTCTTCCCTCTTCCAGCACCTTAAAGCCACAGGACATGAAATTAATTTTGAAGGAACAAAATTAATATCCAACACAGAACACTCCAGCAAGAGAATAATCAGGGAAGCCATCGAGATAGAGAAACACCCCCATAACATGAATAGATGAGACAATAGCTCCCACCTACCAGACATCTAGAAGCTAGCCCTCACCCGCAAATGAGTCCCAGCCACAAAAACCAACACTAGACCCGAAACAACACAGGACACCATCACCAATCCCCCTCATCAGACCCAGGCCCAAGTCCATCCTATAAACGAAGAACAACCACCATCCAGAAAACTGACCACGGCTGCCTCACCAGCTGTCGCACCCCTGACCCCAAAACCAAACAAGCTGACACATGCCAAGAACACAGACCCAGACCCCAAACTCGAAGCCAGACTAAAACCCAGAATGCTACATCACAGCCACCCGCTCAGGATATCACATCAGAAAACTCAGGAAATTATACCACAAGAACTCAAGAAGTTGCAACACAGCAAATGACCCAGGATATCACAGCACAAGACCAAGGATACCACAGCAGTAAGTCTCACTAGCTCATCACACAACCCATTACCCAAGTCTGGCATTCAGCTTTGTTCGGGTATTTTCCCACGTGGTGCTTTTAAAGTTGTAGCAACGTTTCAGCAGAATCTCATCTGCCATCATCAGGCTTCTGTATGGTGTTTGTGAGTCAGACTTTTACAGTGGTTTCAGATTTAAATTTGGGGCAGCCTATTGCTGTGTCAGAATGGTTTTTTCTTCCTCCTGATTGGTTGAGAGTCTTGGTCTGTGTTTATTGGTCTTGGAGTTTGCTGTGTTCTGCTACTAGTATCTTCTGTCTGTTTTTTTTTGGGGGGGGGGCTCTTTTTGTATCTTGATTGGCTGGCAACATTGTGTTACTTTATTGGAGGCCTTTAGTGCAGCTTGGCTTCGGGTAAATGGACGGCTATCATTAGTTAGGAAGCTGGGTTTCATCTGGGTGCCTGGTTGGGGTGTGTTTGAGCTGGAGGTATCAGGGGGGATCTGTTTGTGCCCAGGTGTTTGCCTGGCTTGTGGTGTGGAGATTTTTTTGTTTGTGAGTTCAGGCTTCCAAATGATTGACAGCCTGGTGGAATCATCTCTTCTGTTCATGCTTTCTGGTCTTTTTTCAATCTCTATGGCTTCTCTGATGATTCTGTGGCTGGGATTTTCTATGGTGGCTAGGGTTTTGGTGCCATTGAAGTTGATGTTATGATACACACACACACACACACACACACACACACACACACACACACACATATATATATATATATATATATATATATATATATATATATATATATATATATATATATATATATATATATATATATATATATATATATATGGCATTCAGCTTTGTTCGGGTATTTTCCCACATCATTGTAGTAGTGCTTTTAAAGTTGTTGCAACGTTTTGGCAGAATCTCATCTGCCATCATCAGGCTTCTGTATAGCCTGATGATACAGAAGCCTGATGATGGCAGATCACATTCTGCTGAAACGTTCCTACAACTTTAAAAGCACCACTACTATGACGTGGGAAAATACCCGAACAAAGCTGAATTCCATACATGTGAGTACCTATGTATTATTATATGCACAAACATAGAAAGACTGAAATACAACAGAAGAATGGCTGGTGAAGATGACAATTAGCACAGAGGGAAAATAGATGTCTTTAATTAGAGAAAGGACAATAACACTCACTGGAAATCCCTTATGGACTTTTTGCTGGAAAAAAATAAACTTCTGATTTATGTATTTGATTAAATATAAATGTCCTTGGAACTGCTGTTAAGAAATTCAGAAGCCACTTCTTTATAACCTTTCCTTTCCTTTAATTTCCTCCCCCCATCTCTATTAGTTTCCTTGTCCTTTTTTCCACTTATTTTTTTACTTTAGTTCAAAAAAATATTTTTGTATGGCTGAAGTACTGCAGACTAGACAATGATCAGATAAGAGGCAACATAGCCTGGAAAAGCAAAGAGACATGATAAACTTCTTACAAGGGTTGTTTCTTGGACTAATAGAGGTGAGGAGAAAAGTATTTTCAGAATTGCAAGATTCTGCTATATAACCTTATATAAAGTTAGGGGTAGTACTTCTGGCTGTACTACTTGTCTGGACTATCTCATAAGGCTGACAAGCCCAGATAAAGTATGATTGGATAGACTATTATTGGGTAGTTTATTGGCCTAATGAACTATTAGCCTGTTGATGTTCTGCCTGTTCTGAAAGGATTTTACTGCTTAGGGGAAGATGGTGTTTTGTCTTCAGATGCACAAGTATATTACATTTAACATCTAGGTCCAGATGCCAATCACATTCACAGAGTCATCCTGGCTTCTGTGAGTCCAAGGTTCAATAAGCTGCCTTGAAGAAAATTGGAAAACGTACATCAAAATAAAATACAATGGCTAAGATAGACTAGAATTGGAAATTGTAATGAGATTAAGCCACTACTGCCTCATATTCACTTTTTAGGCCTAAAATTAAAATTTTGGTAATGACTTCTAAGGTCATGCTTGAGGCCACATGTTTCAAAATCTTTTTTTCATATTGCACAATGTTGCCTCAACCATTTAGTGAGCTGACCCAATTCTGAGTTGATCACAGTGTTAGCCCCTCTTCCCTCAAGCTTCATCCATAAAATCATTTTAAAGCTGGTAGATACCAGTTGGTGTATTTGACATTCAGTCAAGGACTGTTAGAAAGATAACTGCAGTCATTCAAGAAATGTCAAATTTGTTGGCTAGAGTCAAGATTTCAGAGATAGAGTGTTCTGCTTGATTGGATAAAATCCCCCAAAAGGTTAAATTTCAAAAGTCTGCCACTTTTAGCAAAACGTAGAGAACATTTTAAAATGTTAGGAAAGATAGATTTTCCAAACAATACTGAGTTGGGGCCCAGATAATTTCTACAACTGTCCTTTCCTCAATAAACTTTGTATTTGCTGAAACCCATCATGTTACAAAAGTAATTTGTAGTAAGTAATTTGTTTAGCTAGACATGTCAATATAGATTTTCTCAGGCATTCTGGAGATGAGATAATTGTTGTTTCCTACATTTCTTTTTTCTCAAGCAATTCATTAGCTAAAAAAGAAAATTCATATTAAACTGTATGGTTGGATACCTTCTCTTGGGTTTGAGGATTGGCAAAAAATGTTAAGTTGATTTTGAACAGAGAGATCTATTTTTTGTCACATGAATTGAGGTGGGAAGTTATTTTCAGCTGGACAGAGTAGGATGTGTCTGTCAGTTAAGTTCTTCCTTCAAAAGCCTGTGAGGATTTCAAATACCACTGTTGTTAGTTTATAGTACAATAGTATTTGAAGAAATGTCTTCTCATTTATGAGCAACCTGACCATGAGGACATTATCAGAACCCCTTCTGAAAGTTCCTCAACCAATGACCTTTGGGAGTCATTAATTGGAATGACAGTGACCAGCCACACGAAGATCTGCCCATTTTCTCAGGTCTTTCAATTTTTTTGCCATTTGCTACTCTCCAGAGTTTTGAAGCAATTTTTTTCTACAGCTGTTTTAATTGTGGCCTTATTGCATTTTTGCCTTGCTATTATTTTTGTTTTCAGTTCATTTCAAACCTAAGAGTTTTTGTTATGGATCCAATAACAATTATTATTATTATTATTATTATTATTATTATTATTATTATTATTATTATTATTATTATTATTATTATTATTATTATTTAAAAAGACTATTTTGAAGCAAGTGCTAAAGTTCTGAACTTTGTGGCTAGAAATGTGGGCCATGTCTGGAAATGTGTTCCCAGCTTAATTCTGCTGAATAATGCCACTATGTTTACTACTAGGTTTGTGCAAAGTTTAGCTATAATCCCAACATAAATGTTGCCTATGCACTCATACCTGTTTAGACAGATGGGAACTGGGAATAATTGCAAAATCTGAGGTTTGTAAAGGTTGCTGCTATTTTAACCCTACTTCATGTGGTTAGAGCAGGACGGTCAAATTCCCGACTCATGGGCAGATATGTCACACTGCCCCACACCCAGTTTAGGGAAGGGGGAAAAAGTAATATGTCACATGACAACACTGTGATGATGTGAATTTGACACCCCTGGTTTAGAGCAAAGGTAAGCAACTTAGTGACTGCCATATGTTTTCAAAGGCAGATCTTACAATCGTTTGCCATTGGTCATGTTGCTGAGGTCAATGGGAATTGAACCCAAAAACTAAAAGATCCCTGTCTTCGTGGCTGGTCAATACATTTTCCTAATATCTACTACGAAGCAAACATTTTTTTTTCTTTCTATAACCGAACTAAGTTCATTTTTGTCAAGTAGTTGCAAACATTGCTTTGGAACTATTTGAAAGTACAGCAGCTGAGGAAATTTTCCAGTCATTGTTTCACTCTGAGCCAACTGACAAATTAAATGAAGCTGGAAGGAGGAACAGTCCTGTCATATAACAATGCTGTCTGAAAATGGAGTCTATCCTCATTCAGACTGTACCCATATTTATAATATTGAACAGTAGCTGTCTGCACACAGAGCGTCTGGAAGACAATCATGGCCATTGTTCCTTCCACTTATAATAGACGTAGCCATCTTTAGGGCATCCTCCATTTGGGGAAGATGCAGAAGCTCCATGTCTTTGACCCTGCTTTTGTTACTTCCTTTCAATATCTCAGACAGCATTCACTGTGAAGTATTTATTGATTACCGTCTCTTGTTTTTCAAATTGCCCATCAAACCTTAGGGATGCAATGGTTTCCTTTTAGATTTAGCCAACTCTTTGACTATTTTCAATTGCAAAGTTAATGATGACGTCTATATTGGAGCCAAAAAAAAAAATATCAAACTTTTTTTCTTTTTCTAGTTCTTTGACAGAATGAAGGTCATTCTAGATATTGTTCAGACCAGGCTGCCTGTTTCCTTTCAGATACAACTTCAAAGCAGTGGTGGAATTTAACTTTTTTTTACTACCAGTCCTGTGGGCGTGGCTTAGTGGGTGTGGCAGGGGAAGGATACTGTAAAATCTCCAGTCAGAGGTGGTGTTTGCCAGTTCTCCAAACTACTCAAAATTTCCTCTACCGATTCTCCAGAACTGGTCAGAATCTGCTGAATACCACCTCTGGTTCAAAGGGAAACAAATGCAGAGGGAACATTTGTAAGGGAAGCAAATGCAGATATATAGGTGGTCCATGTTTAGTGATTGTTTAGCTGTGATTGTGTACAGAAATGTTCTGTGACCAGTCCATTTATAACCATCACATCATCCCACAGTCATCACCATTCAGGAGCTTTGCAACCTGTGTACATTTATGAGCATTGCAGTATCCCACAGCCATGTAAATGCCATTTCTTGCTTTATAATTGACTTGATCGGGGATAGAAAAAGCAGGAATAAAATCTTACATCATGGTCACATGGATTTTCACTTCATGAAAAAAGCTATTAATCCTATTAATATTATTTTATGGTATAGATGCAAAGATCTTGGTTTGGAAAAAAAGAAAATGTGAACAATATTTAATCAATGAAATGAAAAATAATTTCAGTATGAAATGTGTCTATTATGAATGGATCTCCCTCATTTGATAATATATAGCCCTGGGAATATACTTACGTACTTACAAATGTGACTTTTTCTTTAGTGACTGGGATCTGAGTTCATAATTTTGGACTCTCTTTGAGAAATAAGAACATTCTACTCTTTTTTTGGTGGTGGGTTGGGGTGTCTGTGTGTGAGAGAGAGGGGGGGAGGGGGGGAGGGATGGAAGGAGGAAAGGGAAAGAAACATTGGAATTCTCCAAAGCATCAGAAGACAGGACCAGAAGTGATGGATGGAAACAAACCAGAACTAAGGAGAAATTTCCTGACAGTTACAACAAAATTAATCAGTGGAATAAACTCGCTTGCCAAAGTTGTGGGTACTTGAACACTGGAGAATTAAAAGAAAAGATTAGAGAACCAATTGTATGAAATGGTTGATCAGGGGGTTGGCTAGAAGACTTCCAAGGTCCCTTCCAACTCTTTTATTCTGTTATTCTGTTACTAGATTACATCAGAAACTTCTTTTCTTAGCATTGTCTTTTAGGAAAAAACTTATCACTGCTTCATATACATAGTTAAATACTCCAAAAACTGACCAGAATCTGTTTTTCTAAGATTCAAAATGGCTCAACCAATCATTCTCTACCAAATGGCCCTTGGAGAAATGGATATTGTCAGTGTTGTTCTAATAAATGTCCAGAAAAGATGGCAATACTTTGATTACAGAAAAAAAGCAACAATGGTAACTACATTTCTAATGGATGGAAGTGCTACTTGTCCTCTCTCCCTTGTCTTTTCAGTGACAAAGAACAGTATGATAAAGGAAGGCAGAAAAACATTTCAGCTTCATTCTGTATGTTTACCTTCTTGAAATACACCACATTAAATTCATGGCTATTCCTTCAGGAAAAAACTATAGGATTACAACTTTTCCAGGTGTCCCTATTATGGTCTGATGAATTCAGATATGTGGTATTAAAAAACAATGATATCTGCTGGACATTGAAGTTTCTGTTTATGTTGGTATTATTTGAAATTGTAGGACAGCGGTGTCAAACTCGATTTCATTAAGGGCTACATCAGGGTTGTGTTTAGCCTTGGGGACTGGGGTGGGCATGGCCAGAGTGGCATCATTCGTTTCAGAGGTGCCTATGGCCCATGTGTTCTACCAGAGAAAACAGACTCCCAAGCTCCATTTTTGGCTGAGATGGACTCCTGCAACCCTCTGCCAGCAAAAACATTGCTTGGGGGGAGGGGATATATCTAGGACAGCCCCACAGGCCAGATCTCAGCACTCCGTGGGCCGGATTTGGCCCTCACACCTTGAGTTTGATATCCCTGTTGTAGGGGAAACGAAATAGCATAGCAGTGGCTGTCCATTCATAGATACTTATGGGTTCTTCCTCCTTTTTTACACTCTAATAACCATCGTCCTGGAAAGAACAAGGGATTATCTGAGTCTGAAATTTCAACTGAAGAAGTGTTATACAACAGGTTGCATTTTATCCAATAAGTCTGTGGGAATGTAGGATAATTTTCCCCTTATTGAGATGTTATCCTCATTTAAAACTGAGATTTCTCATAAAGTGCTTGCAGACAAGGTCCAGACCTGTGTGAAGTGCTCCAATGCCATTCCTCAAAGGACAAGAGACGTGGATGGAGCATCAGCTAGGAAAATCAATTATCCAATAAGTTCAGTGGGGAAAAGGGTGTCCAACTAGGGTCTGAAATCAGTTTTTTGAGCTGCCACTCCTCTTTCATCTTCATCTATAGGGCACTCTGGACTTGTTATATTCATAATTGTTTTCCTTTATTGCAACAAAACCCAGCTTTGCCTCTGAAGTGTCACGCCATTCAAATCAGCAGATGAACCGATCCTTTCTCCTTTTGTTCAATCTGCTAATAATGTTTTTTTAAAAACGAGGTTCACTATTTAATTTCTGTCATCCTTTCCAGATTTTTGGAATGGTTCAATGTTTAGCAGATGGCTGAAGAATGAAAGGCTTTGTCCTGCCCCCTCAGCAGGAGGCGAAGGCCTGCTGAGTTTTTGGGCCATGAATAAATTTAATCAAGTTACCAAAATCAAGAGAAGCTGTGGGAACAGTTTGGAGCTGGCTGTTTGATTGTTGAGCCCCTTAGGCAGTAAATGACCTCATCAACCTGAGCCTCATGCTTAGTATACTAAGTTAGAGTTTGGAAGTCACCATATGACTTCTTCTAAATGCAGAACGGAAGAAGCTGAAATCTCTTTGTGGGTTTCAGAAGGCAGCTTTTTCAGTTTTCTCCCATATAATTTCATTCTCTTTCTTTCCATCCTTTAAATCTACTCCATTTTCCATTTAACTTAAGACTGTTTTCCTGTGACAGGCAGGAAATAACTTGATATTTTACTTGCAACTTGTGTGTGCATGCGTGTTTGCACATGTGCCTTTGAGTCAGGATGGTGTTTTTTTTAATCCATTTGCAAAGCTCTTCAGTTTTCTTGCAAGATCTTAGCAGTTGTTTGCCATTACCTCCTCCTTCCAAGTCCAAGGTCAATCAGCTGGCTTTGTGACTAAGGTGGGACTAGAATTCTTAGAATTCCTAGAATCCTAGTTTCTAGCCTGATGCCTTAATCACTGTATCAAACTGCAATGGTATCCACCCTATGAATTGCAACTACTCTCAAATACACGACCTGCGGGCCAGACACATTACATGCTGGCCCCACCCCTACCTGGATTAGCAAAGAGAGGGAAAGTCCCGAAACATGATACCATGACTGTCAAGCCTAAAATTGACTCATGTGTAGCCATTTTAGTTATGCTTAGTATATATTCTTTTTCTTACCTTCTCTTTGGTCATGGGGAAAAGGGTTTTGGGCTTGCAACATTCCTAAGTGGGGGAGAAGTGGAGATAGGGAGAGTTTAGGCTAGGTGATTCTTCTTCCCATGGGAATATGAGCTAAATGTGTTCAGGCCCCTTTTGGTGGAGATTTATGACATCAAGCAATGTTGAATTACTTCTGTCTAAGAATGTGACTTTGGGGGGTTCTTTCTAACTTCTGATATTGTGGGGTAATTCCGGGTTGTGTTAGATCCGGAATTACCACAGATTTTGCCAATTTGATGCTTTCCTAAATAAAAGAAATTGTCTTGGAAAATGGACTTTTTTCTTTTCTTTTTTAAATGGATTTCATCACTTGGAAACCTGATAGTGACAATGCAAGTTTGATACCCCTGTACTACACAGTTAAGTCCTTTTAAGGAGCCATCAAGAAGGAATGAGCTCAACACAGAGTGGGAACTACATCACATTTGAGCAAGATGGACAAAACGGAAATGTTCTTCTGAGTGTTCCTTGTTTTAAGGTGCTTTTTAGACAACAATGTGCATTTTATCTCCCCCCACTCCCAAATTATAGGTAATTGCTCTATTGCAAGTTGGATATCAGAGTTTCATTGTGCTATAGCACCTTTTGCAACAGGCTTCAGATACTGACATGGATTAAGCCAGGGCTGTCAAACTCGCATTTTCACTGTGTCATCATGTGATGTAGTGGGACTTTTTCACTAAACTGGATGGGGCGGGGTTTGACACCCCTGGATTAAGCAATTACTGTCCCTGATTTTGAATGAGAGTTTGAGAGGTAGGGGGCCCAGCAGGAAATCAGCCTTTAGAGCCAGAAAAGGAAGATTTGGAGACCAGCAGTCAACCACACATTTCTTCCAAAATACACAGACACAGTAGGATTCAAAAACCTTGTTGTTGCATTTGCTGAATTGTGTAAACAACAGTGTGAGAATACCTCTACAGGAACAGATGCAAGGTTCTCATTAAAATGCTTTTTACAGTTGTCTTCCTTGGATGCTAATAACATTATAATTGTGTGTTCCCTTTATAAGAAGAGAAAAAAAATGATGCTTTTTAAGGCTGAATCTACATTCTTGAAATAATGTGCAAATTGGAGAGAACCATATATAGAATTATTTTAATTACCATTTGAAACAATATATATTTTACTTGTAGGCAAAACTGTGACATATATATATATATATATATCTACAAACATACATACATATTTTCTTAAGTTTTCGCGGGTACTTACATGTCTGGCATTCAGCTTTGTTTGGGTATTTTCCCACGTCATAATAGTGGTGCTTTTAAAGTTGTAGCAACGTTTCAGCAGAATCTCATCTGCCATCATCAGGCTTCTGTACAGTGTTTTCTGTGAGTCAGACTTTTACAGTGGTTTCAGATTTAAATTTGGGGCAGCCTATTGCTGTGTCAGAATGGTTTTTTCTTCCTCCTGATTGGTTGAGAGTCTTGGTCTGATCATGCCCGGCCACATACATTGGACAGACCAATGGAAGAATAAGCACCCGCCTGGATGAACACAAAAATGCAGTCAAAAAGCTGGAACACACTTCCTCACTCATCCAACACATGGAAGCCACAGGTCATTACATCAACTTCAATGGCACCAAAACCCTAGCCACCATAGAAAATCCTAGCCACAGAATCATCAGAGAAGCCATAGAGATTGAAAAAAGACCAGAAAGCATGAACAGAAGAGATGATTCCACCATGCTGTCAATCATTTGGAAGCCTGCACTCGCAAACAAAAAAATCTCCACACCACAAGCCAGGCAAACACCTGGGCACAAACAGATCCCCCCTGATACCTCCAGCTCAAACACACCGCAACCAGGCACCCAGATGAAACCCAGCTTCCTAACGAATGATAGCCGTCCATTTACCCGAAGCCAAGCTGCACTAAAGGCCTCAAGGCCTCCAATAAAGTAACACAATGTTGCCAGCCAATCAAGATACAAAAAGAGCCCCCCCCCCCAAAAAAAAAACAGACAGAAGATATTAGTAGCAGAACACAGCAAACTCCAAGACCAATAAACACAGACCAAGACTCTCAACCAATCAGGAGGAAGAAAAAACCATTCTGATACAGCAATAGGCTGCCCCAAATTTAAATCTGAAACCACTGTAAAAGTCTGACTCACAGACAAACACTGTACAGAAGCCTGATGATGGCAGATGAGATTCTGCTGAAACGTTGCTACAACTTTAAAAGCACCACTATGTGTGTGTGTGTGTATGTGTATGTGTATATGTATATGTATCTGTATCTGTATCTGTATCTGCATATGTATATATGTGGATCTTTGGTTATTCGGGTTTTCTCCCGCGTAAGATTGGAAGTATCTAGGCAACGTTTCAATGAAGTCTCATTCATCATCTTCAGGCTTGGTCTTCAGCTCTGTGCTTCTCAGAGTGATGTGAGTTTGCAGCTGCTTCTTCCTTTTAACTGCTAGTGGGGGTGTGACTTGATTGGGTGGGGGCTTGGATGTATTCTGATTGGGTGGGGGTGTGTTCTCATTGGTTGGGGGTTTGGCTGTGTTCTGAGAACACACCCCCACCCAATCAGAACACAGCCAAGCCCCCACCCAATCAAGTCACACCCCCACTAGCAGTTAAAAGGAAGAAGCAGCTGCAAGCTCACATCACTCTGAGAAGCACAGAGCTGAAGACCAAGCCTGAAGATGATGAATGAGACTTCATTGAAACGTTGCCTAGATACTTCCAATCTTACGCAGGAGAAAACCCGAATAACCAAAGATCCACATACAAATACCCGTGAGATGTCTTTGGAACTTTGGAACTGTGAAAAAGCCTCATAGTTTTCCTGGGAGATATTTGTGAACATATTAGCAGTTCTGATTTGGTTCTGTTTGTCTCGACTGTTTGGATTTCAGAACTATAATATGTTCTTTATGACGCTGCCTTTGAAAGATGTTTTAAACCTACAGTTTCTCCAGAATATCCCAGCAAGCATATTTATGAGTGCAAACCTGGGGATCATATTCTCATCCAATGTCAATGGTTTCTTCAAAACAAAAACAAACAAAAAACCCCAAAATCAGAAACCGGGAGTATAGTAGCACCTTTTCTGAACAAAAAACATGACTAAAAGACAAAATAGCAATAGCACTTAGACTTATATATCTCTTCATAGTGCTCCATAGCCCTCTCTAAGTGGTTTTACAGAGTCGGCATATTGCCCCCAACAGTTTGGATCCTGATTTTACCAACCTTGGAAGGATGGAAGGCTGTGTCAACCTTGAGCCTGATGAGATTCGAACTGCCAAATTGCAGACAGCAGAAGTAGCCTGCAACTACTGCATTATAACCACTGTGCTACCACTGCAAATAAGCTTTTGTAAACTATCCCTCACTTCATCATAAGCTAACTTAACTTATACTTTTAATAACAGTCATTATTTGGAAAAGATGTTTCAAGCATAGATTACCATGACTATCTTCCTATAATATTTACAGGTTTCTTTCAAAAGCAATTGAAAGTACTGGCAATTATTTGACAAATGAATAGAGTCTAGGATACCCAAAATTTCATATTGTATCAGGAGCTGCCTGATCTTTAGAAATACACATAGTCCTCAACTTATATCAGTTCATTTAGTAACTGTTCAAAGTTTCAACAGCATTGAAAAAAGTGAGCTTTTCACTGTTTTTTTCACACTTATAACTGTTGCAGCATCCCCATAATCATACAATCAAAATTTGGAAGCTAGGCAACTGACCTGTATTTATGATGGTTGCAGTGTCCAGGGTCATGTGATCACTTTTTTGTGAACTTCTTACAAGTAAAATCAATGGAGAAGCCAGTTTCATTTAACAACCATGTTACTAACTTAACAACTGCAGTGATTCACTTAACAACTGTGGCAAGAACGATTGTAAAATGGGACAACATTCACTTAACAAATGTTTCACTTAGCAATAGAAATGCTGGACTCAGTTATGCAGTCGAGGGCTACCTAAAGACAGAAAGCAGTCCCCAAGTCTTTCTTAATAACCCACAGCAGATGCCAGCACTTAAGAGATAAAGAGCTTATTGAAAGAGGAAGACAAGTATCTAGATAGCTCTATTTATAAGCAAGCAAATACTGCAGGCAGAAATCCATTAAAGAACAGTATATTTTGAAACTCCTTGGCAGAATGGTAGCATTAGAAAGCAGCCCCTCACCCAAGATCCAACACAGGACAAAAGCCATTAGCCACAATAGGAATTGCCCAGCACCCTTTCAGAGCAGAAGCCCCTTCATTGCAGCACACCCAGAACAGTTTCAAACTTCAAAGCCACAGACACCTGAGAGCTCAGATAAACAAAAAGCCAGAGGTTGACCAGATTTAGTCAGAGGAGCACCTAGGATTTTCATTTCCTCTTTTGCATATAGAGCCAGTTAAGACCCCGAGATAACCCCTATATGACCCCTTAGAAATCTGACAACAGCCAGTAGAATCTTAAAGGACATGTTCTTGCACAGGAACAAGAAGCTGAAATACAAAAGCCAAAGAAGGTCTAAAAACCCACCCTCACCTCCATTTTATCAGCTATCCCAAAATCATATGTGATTGATGGTTTTGCTTCATCAATAAATGGAACCTTTCTTTCCAATCAGCCTTCAGCCTCCATTTTATTTCCAGTGCTTCTCTTTAGGATTGGAACTGAACCAGATGGATATTTCTTCCAACAGATGACTATGTTTAGGGTTTGGGATTTATTGTTGTGTTTCCTTATGGGTTCAATTTGATCTAGCCCCCTCCCTTCTGTGCTTGAGACAGTTGATTAAGCCTGCTGGAGAAGATACCAATATCTTCAGCCCATTTAATAATCCCATCACTCTACATATTTTTTTAACAAGGCAAATCATTATAAATAATTGTTTCCCAAGTGAGAAATTGTAGAGCTCTGTGAATTTCAAAGGACGTGAGTTTTAGATGTAGCCCAATAGGTTACAGTCTTGAATGTGTATCATGCATACTAGGGAAGGAACTATAGAGCTCAACAATAGGCCCAGAGGTGGGATTCTCCCAGTTTGGATCAGTTCAGGCGAACCCCTTGTTCCAATGATCAGCTGGCTCTGAACCAGTTCATTCCAACAAGAATGTGAACTCGCCCGCCGCCCCTGCTCTTTACTGTCTTTTTGTTAGAACACAGCTGATTCATGTGGCAGAACATTTTGCCACGCCTCAGCTGTTTTCTTCAGCTGCAGTTGAAGGTAAGTATTAACTTTTTTAAACATGGAGCACGTGCGCAGAGGGTGGCTTTGGCACTTCGTGCACGCTCACTGAACCAGTTGTTATACCAGTTGAATCACACCCCTGAAAAGGCCTTAGAATTTTCTTTAGATCCCTTTGATCAGAGAAGGCTACCTTTGATAGGAACTACCTCCAGTATAAAACAGAGCAAATTTACCCCCTCAGAATGCTGTGCATAGCTTTTCACTCTGTGACTTTATTGAAAGATAATGCACATTTCCCAGGACAACTCTCAAGGGAAGAGGGAGTAGTCTTTTGATCTTTAAAGGGTTTTGTCAATGTAGGGGAGTGTGTTAGAAATATATAGTTATTCATGCAAACAACTAGAAATAATTAGATGTTGAGGCTCAGGGCTTCAGAGTTTGCAGGAATATTTCACATTTCAAAGAGCTCAAAATAAACGCCAGCTTTTGGTGTATCTCTAGAGATTTGGGAGAGCATGAACCAAAAGATTAATGACTCATGCCTGCCTTTGCTAATTGCTTAACCAATGAAAGGAATCCTCAGTGAGGCATTGTTTTGAAATGGGATGTAAGCTAATAGTAAACCTAGGGGAATGTGAGAAAATGGGTTGAAATGGATAGTATTAGTTGCTTCCTGAGCGGATAGGATGTTACGAGTGAATTTTGCTCTTGTTATTTTAACTTAATTATCACTCAAAAATCTATCCTGAACTGTGCGATACAATAGCTCCCATATGCTGGAATGAAAGGGGAGGATTCCAGATAAAGACATCCTGTTGGAAAAGTGGAGGTAATTGTAGTACCAACCAATTACATCAGAACAGGAAAACATCATCATGTATACTCTGGGAGAAAAGGTTTGATAGCTTTGAGCTTTCTACTGTGGGCTCAGCCCTGATGCTACAACAGCAATTTATCATATTTCTGTGGAATAGCCAATATGGTAATTTAATATAGAATATACGATCAGTTGTAAAATGTAAATATCAAAACTCAAAATGAAACTTCATGAAACTACATGCTGAATAGTATTGTTTTAGATTTTTGTAGTTTTCCATTTTTGGTCCCTATGTTAAATTTATCTCTCAACAGCTGCAGTTACTGGCACTTTCCCCAGTATACTTGAGATGGTGGCTTTCTAGGTGGCTTGCTGCCAATAACATTATTATTCATGATATATTTCTTTGGCAACATGCTGTATACTATTCTTCCTCAACCTGAAAATCCTCCAGATGTGTTCTTGAATTCTCAAGTAATGGTCAGTTGGTGGAGAATTTTGGTGTTATTAAAGACATTTGGTTTATTATTATTAGGGTGAATTGCCCAGTGAGACAGATGTTTGAACTGGATTTGGCATTTTTATTCACCTATCAAATCCTTTCCAAGGACCTGGGATAGTGAAGAGGTTGTTGTTTGATGGTGGTGGTGGTGGTGTTGTTGTTCATTAATAAATAAGAAAACGTGTGACATGTAGTAGAATAATACAATACAATCTCAAAACTAATCACTGTAATTAAAATAAGTAAACGAGGGAAAGACATGAAAAATTATGTTAAAAATAGAACAATTGCCCCAAATTTGAACATATAGCTTGCAAATCTTTTTCTTTGCCTTTTTGTTGTTGGAGTGCAGTACTGCAAGCCAGCTGCCTACAATTTGACAGTTCAAATCCTATCAGGCTCAAGGTTGACTCAGCTTTCCATTCTTCTGAGGTGGGGGAAAAGAGGACCCAAATTGTTGGGGGCAATATGCTAACTCTGTAAACCACTTGGAGAGGGCTGCAAAGCACTATAAAGTGGTATATAAGTCTAAGTGCTATTGCTATATTGTTTGTGGAAGAACTGATTTACATACTGACAGGCAACTCTTATTAACCATCTTTAGCTGCAAATCAAGCATAGATTTCTCCTTTCAGTGCTGTATTTTTATTCTTTTAACCAATCTTCATTCCCCCCCAAAATCTACAATTCTTCATTTTGTAGATGGGACTTACAGTCAAGAAGAATATTAACATTTTAACAAGAACATATACTTTTAGCGTGGAATGATCAAACTAAAGCAGAGGTATCTGTGAAGAGAGGCACAGAAGTGCACAAATGACAAAATGTGTGTCATTTGCAATGCAAACCATATGATTTTTGAATATTGTTGCTTTCAGCCTCAAATGTGACAAGAATATAAGTCTAAATCATATAAGTTAAAGTTTCAACTACTTGTATTTCCAAGAATAAAGCAATTGCAATAACTTTATTAAAAATTATCCAAGATACCCAATACACAGAACAAATATTTATTTTCTTTATTTTAATCTCAATTATTGTTTAAAGGTTTAAGAGGTCATTTAAGCTCATAATTCCAGACACATGTAAGTAGATAATAATTTCAACTTCTTGTTCTTTTTAAGTGTTACCCACTTAAGAGTCATAGTTTATTGTTTTGAGCCTTCAATAATCATGGAAATTCCAAGGTAATGGTAGAATTTGGATCCGTTAGACCAAATAATAAATATTTTACTAGAATCAACTTCCAAGAAGCATTTCAGGGTGAATAAAACAATTTAAAAAAGATTATACAGTTTCTTTAAAAAAAAGTTTTAGAAACTGCCTCATTGGAATTAAGTTGATTCCAATAAGCATTACAGGTCATCTTTGGCTTACAACAATTCATTTAACAACAGCTCCAAGTTACAGCTGCAGTGAAAAAAAAGTAACTTACGACATAACCTCCAAATTATAACTTTTGCATCACCCCCTTGGTCAGATAATTGCAATTTGGGCACTTGGCAACACACTCAAATTTACAACAATTGCAGCATCTTATAATCATGTGATTTGTGACTTTCCCAGCCGGCTTCCGACAAGCAAAGTCAGTGGAAAAACTGAGATTTGCTTAATAGTCACAAAGTATACTGTGTGATTTTCTTAGTGACTGCAAAAATTTGCTTATTAACTATAATTAAAAATGGTTGCAAAATTGGGTCCTGTCACATGATGTCAATTAATGACTGCATCACTTAACTGCAATTTCAGGTCCAATTATGGTCATAAATCAAGGACTCCTTTACAAGAGAATTGACTTACCCGTAGTAATTGTTTAAAAGTTGTCGTATTCTCCTGCTTAGTAAAATGTCATTTGGGATAATATCAATTTATCAGAGAGACTCATCATTCCCTCTCATGCCCAGGGCCTGAATTGTTTCTCAACAACATTCAGAGTTGGCACAATTTGAATGAGAACACATAGTCTGAAATTTAATGTCAGCAAAGATATTCCCAATTTTAGGTTGGATGAAATAGTGAAACATAGAGGCTAAGAATAATTCATTAAACTAACTATCTATGAGTAAAAAACTTCAAAAAACTCGATGTGTGAATGAAGTTAGAGATGGTTCTTTGCTCTTCAAAATTATCATTCCATTGTTGACAAACACCAGAAATCCTTTGTACAGGTAGTCCTTGACTTACAACAGTTCACTTAGTGACCATTCAAAGTTACAATGGCACTGAAAAAAGTGACTTTTCTGAGTTGTAACCATTGCAGCATCCCCATGGTCATATGATTTACATTCAGATGCTTGACAGCTGGTTCATATTTATGACAGTTGCAGTGTCATAAATCATAAAGGTCATGGGATCACCTTGCACAAGAAGCAAAGTCATTGGGGAAACCAGATTCACTTAACAACCATGCTGCTAATTTAACAATTGCAGTAATTCACTTAACAAATGTGGCAAGAAAGTTTGTTAAATGGGGCAAAAATCACTTAAACAAATTCGTCAAATAGCAACATAAATTTTGGGCTCAGTTGTGGTCATAAGACAAGGACTACCTGTATTGGATTACAAAGCCACATTTAAAACCCTGTGATTGATTAAATAAAGCATCACTTGAATGGTGCAACCCAGGGCCTACATATGTGTGTGTGTGTGTGTATCCTATTTATTTATATCAAATACCCTATTTATTTATATCAAAGCAACATTAATCTTGTTTAACAATGGAGCTCCTAAATTCCAGACCCTCATGTCCAAAGTATTGTCTTGCACAGAGCAGTTTTCTTTAAAAAAAAAAAAAGAGAATGGATTTTCCCTTACAAAATGCATTATTTTTCAGAGTTACTGAGACATGAAATGATTGCTTATCATCCTGTGAAATGATATTACATTTTAAATGCAATGCTACATGGACACTTATGATGGCCTTCTTCTCTGGGTAATCTGCTCCCTCAGCCCTATGGAAAGCATTCAGACACCATCCAATTTATAATTGCCTCTCAGTGTGTGCCTTTCTGCATGATATTTGATTTGAAAAAGATTCCCCATCCAAATAATGTGTGTGTGCGTGTGAAGAGAGAGAAAGGAAAAGCATAAAAACACCATTTGGTGCCTGTCTCTTCTCTTTTTAATCAGCTACAGTCATAATTTAAGGGATTGAGTAAAGCTGTGAAGAAAGATGAAAACAAGACTCGTCTCTACCATGATGAATTTGAAAATTCAGCATGCAGTTCAAACTTTATTGATGTCTTAAAACTTCTCCGTATAAACCATGGAGATATCTGTGGAATATATTATGGCACTTTATGGCTTTATCACTGGTGCTAACGCTTGCTTTAGACCCAAAGGCTATAGATATATGCAGGTAATAAACCTGGCAAGGAAAGAATGAAAAATTGATATCATGGATGGGTTTCTTAGATGTCAGTCTACTTGACAATTGTGGACAGACATGGAAATTCTACAGCAAAGAAAAGTAATAAAGAAGTCAGAACTTATTAAGTGTAAGGGTGGAATGAACCTCATCAAGAAAATTACAGTTGCATCTGGTTGCTCCAACTGAGTACCAATTTACTAGATATTCATGGGTCATTCTCTTGAATGAATCAGATTTTTGGTCTTCAGAAGAGGGGGAATAGATGGGAGAGACCATCTATATTGGAGCCAAAAGAAGAATCTGGAATTCCCCTGTACTATCAGAAGTACTTTTTAGGGCAAGGAAGTATAGGAGTGCTCACAGGTTCTCCTCTGTGTCCTAATACGATCTTTTAAATTGAGCTCTTTTACAGTAGATTTATGATCTCCATTAACTTCTATGGATGTTTTTCTACCTCCTTCTATAGTTCAGATTAGGGTTACTACTTTTGAAAGTGTGGCTTGTATAGATTTCAAGGATAGCCATCTAGATATGATAGAGTTTAGCATTTTTTAAACAAACAGCTGACAAATAATTTTAAGCAATACACATTCTTAAGTATAATTCTGATTAATTGAAATACCACCACTTTTCACCTACAGTCCACTGTGGCAAAACATTCTTCAATCTTTTTTATTTTATTTTTTTACTCTTGGAACATCAGATTGCTTTTCAATACACTTAATTTTAGACTGATATTTTGCCCTGATATTCAGGCTGTTTTTTTTTTCTTTTTTTTTCTTAAATTCATTGTTTTCTTTCCTTGATTTGGAAGTTGGATCTGGATTTTTGTTTATTTCTTTGTTGAGATCTTCTGATTCCAGACTGATTGCTGAAAACTATGAGATAATTGTTTCTCTGATGCTCCTAACTTCATCAGAAACTTTTTCTTCGGCAAAACAGGTGATAATGAAACTGGATTCTAATTCTTTAAATGTGTTTTTTCAATTGGGTGAATATATATATTGTTTTAGATATTATTTTCTCAAACCAATACACTCCAAATAAATTGGACCTCAAAGCTTATAATACCCCCTAATATTTGTGTAAACCAGCAAATAACTATACAAGCAAAACCAAAGAAAGACACTTTCTCCTGAACCAAACTATATAGTTCAGCATTGCTTATACTGTTTGGTATGGTACTATTTTGAATTTCCGATAGAAGCTTTATCTCACCCTACCCAATTGGAGATGCCAGTTGCAAGAGATTGAACTTCTTAGAGCAAAATATATATTTTTAATCACATAGATATGGTCTTTCTACAAAACAGGATGTGCTTGACACACATATTTTGTGCTTTTATTTATTTAATATATGTATTTATTACCAATGATCTTAAGCTACTTCAAGAGAGTGAATCCCAGTGGTTTAAAGAAGCTTTGTAACAATAAATGCAAACAAAAATGTACATATGTGACCAACACACCAACAATAGCAACTGTAAAACAAAATAAGCACTACCATCAGGGGTGGGATTCTACCAGTTCGGACCAGTTCTATAGAACCGGTTGTTACGATTCTGCATAGTTCGGAGAACCGGCAAAAAGCACCACTGGCCTGAGAGCAGAGCTGTACTTTCCTTAGGACTGAAAATTCTATTTTTCAGTGCAGGCTCAGGCAGCAGATTGCAGAGAAGTAGATCTGCGAGTGACTCTGTGATTCTGCAAGCAACTCAAAATGCCTGCCTGCTTTGCCCTCATTTTGGGTAAAAGTTGCTCTTTCTTTAAATAAAAAATTCAACATTTACATAAATATTTACAATATTTACATACAAGCCATGCCCAACAAGTCACATGACCACCAAGCCGCATCCACAAATCAGGGCACGCCAACACAATCGGTTGTTAAGAAATTTGAATCCCACCCTTGACAACATCTATAGCAGATAGTATGTATTTCATAATCTTTTCAGTCCCCAAAATATCTCCTTAAAAGGCATGTGATGTAACAGCTTTGCTGAAATCACAAAGTTACTTTTATTTTAAAGGCAACAGGACTTTCTGATTTTTCTTTAAGATGTTTCACTTCCCATTCAGTAAGCTTCTTCGGTTCTGGATGAACAAGATCCTCTATAGACAGCTTTGCTGGAACTAAGATATTTAGTCAGAGGAGCATATGTATACAATATGTCCCCTTGGCTGTCATATCTTAGTTTATTTATTTATTCACTTAATAATATGTTTCCCTGGATAACAAACAGAGCAATAAAATACTGCAGCACAAAAGTTGTGAGGTTCTAAAAGGGCTGAGTAAAAAAAGTTTGTAATAAATAGGGCTGGTTTTAATATTATTGGAAATTTACTTTATAATATAGATTCCATTTAGTGAAAAACAGAATTCTCAAGGGAAAAACATTTTATTTATTTATTTAAAAGCACTTTTCATTATGGATCTCTAAGAACAAGTTACTCAGTCTTCTTGCCAGCTGCAATTTGCTGCTGCCCTCTGAGATCCAAAATGCTGGCAGGAGGTAATAAAAACTATTTCTGATGCATAGATGGCTTGGGTTCTCCATAAAGATGACAGCTGGCTAATGAGCTCCTAGATCACAATTTCCTCCAAGAAAGATTCTGTGCAATTGGCATTAAGAAAAGCACACTCTGGGACAACTTCCAAAGACCTTTCTTTCTGAGTCATAGATATGAGTCCTGTACTTTATGAATTCCCCCTCAAATGAAGGTTGTATTTTTCTCATACTCTTTATGAATGGTTGCGGAAACAGGGGAGGCCCCAAATGAAATGGCAGAATTGGAATGAGACATACTTCATGCTTTGTAGGCAGATACAATAAATAGGGTGTAATTCAGACTAGCACAATCTCATAAAAAGAATAATCTAGGAACATTAGAGGAATGTTGTAAGTCTACAATAGACTAAAGCTAAAAGCACATGAGAGCACTTACTTAGAGTAGTAAATCTGTTGGATTTAGCAGGGTTTATTACTCAGTAAGCATTAATAGGATTTGATTGTAAATACAATATATTCCATATATTCCATTCTGGTTATTTGGTTTCAATTTTCATTTTCTTTTTCTTTCTTTCTTTCTTTCTTTCTTTCTTTCTTTCTTTCTTTCTTTCTTTCTTTCTTTCTTTCTTTCTTTCTTTCCTTCTTTCTTTTTCTTTCTTTCATTCTTTCTTTCTGCCACTCAGAGGTGACTTTTCATCACAATAGGGCTTTACCTTTCTCAGAAAACTTCCAAATACTTGATCTGGAAAATCATGGAAAACTTACTTAAAGGTCCCCTTCTACTAGGAGGTGGATATTGAGAGGGTGCATTTGTCTGCATTTTTCTCTTTTATGAGACAAGGATGGAGCTACTCTTAGGACTTTCAAGAATCTACAACCTCAAGAATCTACTGCCTGGCTTTTCCAGAATCCCTGTGGGGATTAATGCATTATTGTTTTTGCTGCAATTGATTTTATTCTGTTTTTGAATATGTGTGTTCCATCACACTTTGCCAATAAAAATTCTGTTCTGTTTTTCTATCCTATCCTATCTTAACTTTTTTATTTTATCATTAACAATAGTAATGGATCCAAGTGAGGATAAACCAAATAAATAACTAATTAGTGAAATGTCTGAATATGTACTCTAATTGAACCTTTGATTGCATATATCCAACATGTATTAGGATCTGATGTTAATAAGGGTTTGATAACATCATTAAAGAAAATACTGTTTAATCAAAGAAAGAAACTTTAAGAACTTTAAAGGAAGTTAAAAGAATTGTAAAAACGTATCACCCCAGGAATGGGTAAAATAACTCCCAAGCTCTGATTTAATTATTGTTTCATCATTCATAATAAATCCAGATTAAAATTTCTTTACTGGATAAGAATTATTTCATGCAAACTAAAATGGAATCCTTATATATTCCCACTTTTATTTATATTCAAAAGATATTTTCCCACGAATTTTAAATCATTATGTTCAATGTGGAAAATACCTTGTATTTTTTTGCAGCTCTACTATCCTTGAACAATACTTTTTGAGCTCCACTATCTAACCACGACCTTTCCTCATAGATGTGGATTGGACAACTTTATAGAATGTATTATTTGTGTGTAATAAGAATGCACATACAATATCTACAAAAAAAATACAAAATGACTTACGTGAACAATTACGTAAGATAAGTTATATTTTTAAGCCTGAAAATATTATTTCCATATATTAACTCATAGTGTTGATTCATCTGGAAATTGTTGCCTATGCTATTGATAGACAGTGGCTCCAATTAATATTCAAAATGAATATTTCCAGTCTTACCTTGAAATGTGACCAAAACTAAAATCTTTCACATGTACAGAATAAACTATACTGCTATACTATCACCATATATTATGTATTCATATGTTACATAGCATGGTTTAAGTATGATTTGTTTAATCAATCATAATTTGCTTCTAAGTTTTAAGCTTTGGTTTTCAAATCACAGTTACTTGATTTCTGTATTGCTCCAAATTTTCAACAAGTAAACATAATCAAGAAATTTCATCTAGTTGAAATAAATGTTCCCAATTGGTTTGTTGGTTTTGTGGAAGCATGCTTGTAAAGGGAAAAAGATGAGTTTTTTTTCCAATAAATACTACCTCAATGTGTCCTTTCATGCATGAATAAAATAACATAAATAAAAGGAAATAAAAGAAAAAGGTTTTCATTGTTGTAAAGTAAA
Source organism: Hydrophis major (assembly GCA_033807585.1). Lineage (NCBI taxonomy): Eukaryota > Metazoa > Chordata > Lepidosauria > Squamata > Elapidae > Hydrophis > Hydrophis major. The sequence goes on along the minus strand of CM066328.1, from coordinate 149,830,699 downwards.
CTTCCCATTTCTAATCACCAAGGTGACATGAAGACATTTTGCTGTAACAAATTGGGTCAAGTCAAGGTTTGTTGTTCTCCATTTATCAGAGAACCAATGTGGTGTACTGATTAAGGCATGGGTGCCAAACTCACGGCATCACAATGCCATCATGTGATGTTTCACAATGTTTTTCCTCTTCACAGAGCTGGAGTGGGTATGGCCTGCATGAAATGCATCTAGCCCACAGGTTGCTACTTTGACTCTTCTGGGTTAAGGCAATGTTTGTCAATGTAAGGTCACTTGAAGATGCTGTCTGGGGAATGTTAGGAGTTGTTCATACATCTTAAAGTGGCTAAGGCTTGAGAAATGCAGGGTTAAGATAGTTGGACTATAAGCAAAGAGACCATATCCAATCCTAGCCCTCAAAAGTATCTAGGTAGTATGGGGCCAGCCACATTCTTTCTGTCCAATCTTCCTCGCAGACCTGTTGCTGTGGAAAAAAAAACAGGACTTGTTCCACATTTATATACAAGTGCAGACCAAACTAAGAATATGAAATGCTAATCCCCAAAACATTTTATTACCATGGCACATGAAAGAGAAGATCCTATAAGCATCTCTCCTTGTCCTTTGATGATATGAAAAGTCACCAACTTATCCAAAATCTCCTGGCTAAGGAAATCAACTCTCTATGTCTAATGTTAGGAGTGGCCTGACCAATCACGTTAGAGACTGAATAAATATTTTATCACAATATTACATTATGAGGCTTATTTATTGGTGCTTTCATAAGGACTCCTCTCAGTTTACTATAAAGGTAAAGGTTTTTCTTGTCCAGTTATGTCCTACTCTATTCAGTAGTGCTCATCTCTGTTTCTTAGCTGAGGGAGCCAACATTGTCCAGACACTTCCAGCCAGCCTGACCATACATCAAGGTGAATAGAACATGGTTACCTTCTGACTAAAGTGGTACTATTTATTTGCATCTGCATGCTTTCAAGCTGCAAGGAAGGACTCAGGTGACATGATGGTGTTCCAATATTTGAGGGGCTGCCATAAAGAAGGGTCAATCCATTTTCCAAGCACCAGACAGCAAGGCAAGAAACAATGGATGAAAACTAAGCAAAGAGAGAACCAAATTAAAGATAAGGGAAAGAACCTGACAGTGAGAACAATTAATCAGTGGAACAGCTTGCCTTCAGAAAAGCTCCATCACTGAAGCTTTATGCTCAGCTTTTTGCTCAACCATTTGCCCAGTCTCTTCTAGGCAACCAACTAAAATGATATAGGGTCTCCTCTTTGAGCAGTGAGTTGAACTAAAAAATCTCCAAGATCCCTTCCAACTCTATTATTCTATCTTCTAGGTTGGCAGGAGCTGCAGCAGGAATGGGTGCTCATCCCATCATGCAGTACTTGAATCTCGAAATGCTGACCTTCTGGTCAACAAGTCTAGCATTTTAACCACTAGGCTACTGTGTCCCTTAGCAGTTTACTATATCTTTATATAGAATTAGTAAAAAAAAAAAAATCAAGGCATTAAACCATTTAAAACAGTCATGATCTCCTTGGGAGATGGAGGAAGAAACATTGAGAATAGTTAGAATAAATAAAGGATTTACCATCTTTCTTGATGAAGATATTGGAATGATTTAATATCTATTTTTTAAATGTGTACATGGTTAAAATTGAATTTATGACTCTTTTGGATTGTACTAGAAAAATACCTATTTAATTTCAACAATAGAGCCTTGTTTCTGTGGTTACAAATGCAAGTTACTTGAAGCAGAGGTGAAAAGCCAACAGTGCTAAAAATAGGAGTTATTGCACTCCTATATGGTGCTGAAGGCATTATTGAAATATGTTCCACTGTAATCTCACTTAAAGCAGAAATTATTATTTTTACCAGTTTGGACACAATTTACAGATTCAATCAAATCTTCATTTGCTGTTTAATTGCTGCATTTACTGGGAGGTTAATGACTAATAAACTAAATGTTGGAACCAGAAAGTTGGAATCAGAATTAACCCTATTAGGCTTTATGGACTGGGAATTAGAAAATAATATTGCACATATATCATAGGATGGCAAGATTATTGTATGCAGATAGTTGGAATGGTTACAGTGGAAGACTGGATTATTAAATTAATTAAACTTGCAGAGATATTGAAGCTGACTAGTTTGGGCAGAGAAAAGAGATAAGGATTTAAAAAAAAAAAAAAGCTGGTAGATTTATAAGGATTTTATAAGGAAAAAGAAAAAAATGAATTGATAGCTTTGGGTTTTAGGGATTAAAAATGAAGCAAAGGTTGGTGAAAAGTAACTTGATAGAAAGAAAGGTGGAAGATGACAATAACTTGATAGAAAGAAAGATGGAAGACACAACTGTATGAGTTTTTTTTCATTTTCAATTTTTTTCTTTTATCTCTAATTTTTATTTTCTATCTTTTCTTGTTTTGTATGTTGTATTTATTATATTTTCTTGTTTATATATTTTATTATATTGAAAACATAATACAAATATGAAGTATGATGGTTAAAGATACTGAGCTTGTCAGTTGGAAGCTGACAGACCAGGTTTGAGATCCAAGCACTATGTGACAGGGTGAGCTTTCATTACTTGCCCCAGCTCCTGCCCACCTAGCAGTTCAAAAGCATGCAAATGTGAGTAGATAAATAGGTACCACTTTGGTGGTAAGGTAACAGTGCTCCATGAGTCTCAGTACATAGTCATGGCACCACATGACCACAGAAGTGTCTTTGGACAATGCTGGCTCCCTCAGTTAAGAAATGGAGATGATCACCATTCCCTAGAGTTAGATACAACTGGACCAGTGGTAGGATTCAACATTTTTTACTACCAGTTCTGTGGGCTTGGCTTGGTGGGCATGGCAGGGGATGGATACTGTAAAATCTCAATTCCCATCCCACTCCAGGGGAAGGATTCTGAAAAATCCCATTCCCTCCTCACCCCATTAACCTGCTTTCCAGCTCTGTTCTTCTGTGCAGGGCAACAAAAGAAGACCCAGACTATCAGCTGGGACTCAGGAGGCAGAGAATAGATGGGGGCAGAGCCAGTCAGAGGTGGTATTTGCTGGTTCTCTGAATTACTTAAAATTTCTGCTACCAGTTTTCCAGAACTGGTCAGAACCTGCTGAATACCACCTCTGAACTGGACAAAGGAATCATTTACCTTTACACACACACATATAAACACACACACACACACATGCGCGCACACACACACACTGAATGTTGAGGAACTCAATAAGAAAGCTCATTTACTTTTGTATAACCCAGGTTTTAGCCAGATTACACAAGAACAGGCCTGAAAAGGCCTAGTGGTTTACCTTACTGCTAAATAAAAGTTTGCTATTATAATAGCCAGGGGTGGGATTCAATTTTTTTAACAACCGATTCTGTGGGTATGGCTGTTGGTGGGCGTGGCTTATTGGCTGGGCATGGCCAACTCAATATCACTCACATCGAGGCACGCATCTCCTCCCCTGGCCTTTCATGACTGTGGGGATGCTGCAACAGTCGTAAGTGTGAAAAATGGTCATGTCACTTTTTTCAGTGCCATTGTAACTTTGAATGGTCACTCCCCACAAGCAAAGTACCAGCAAAGGAGGGGGAAAAAAACTCCAGAGATGCTTCTGAGACAGGAAGTCTAGTCCTACCAAGAATGTAATAAGGGTTAACAGAGAGGCACTTTGTTGAGGTAATTCCCTGTTAGGAGAATGAGCACATAAAGGGAAACGTATTTGAAAGTAGTGTTTGAATAATACACACACAGCACACAGATACACTGTACAGTAAATGTAAACCATAAAGTTTTAAGCAAAGTTCAAAATAAGCAGTCCAAAGTCATTCACAGGTAAGATCAGTCAGTTTTTAGTTCAGGGATAATCCAATAACAAAGTTCAGTGTCAAAAACAGTTCAGTATCAGACTTACACCAAATCCATGAATATCAGTCAATTAGGAAAAATGGAGGAACGGCAATACTTTCCAACAGAAGGAAAACAGACTCACTGAGACTTCTTCTGAGAATAAGACTAAAACAACCCAAGTTTCTGGCTCCATCTTATGGCCATTTGAGAAACCACGCCCAATTGCACTTTTGCATTTTCTTAAAGAGACAGTATTAAAATGTCTATCCTGGTTTATATATTGTCCAACCCAAATAGCTGTTAAGTGACTTACACTCCTAACACAGTTTCTGTAAGCAACACCAGAATGTTTCCTTCCTGCCTTCCTTATAGGATTAGGCCAATAATTTCTTCTAACAACTGGTTCTCCAAACTGCTTAGAATGTTAACAACCGGTTCTACCAAATAGATGCGAACTAGTAGAATCCCACCCCTGATAATAGCTCCTGGAATGTTGTCTAGATTAATTCAATGATCTCTGCTTCAGAGAAATCCAACATCTGGTTCTGTGGCCAAACTTCAAAATGAAATAATGTAGTTGAGACAGCCTGAAATTTTGTGTTCCTTGACTTTTATAGCCTTATCTCTCTCTCTCTCTCTCTCTCTCTCTCTCTCTCTCTCACACACACACACACACACACACACACAGAGAGAGAGAGAGAGAGAGAGATTTAGCTATCAGTTGGAAGTTGTTTGTGGAGCCTGAGAATTAGTTAACCTGCAGGACCTCTCCATTTAATTATATACCCACATTTTCCTCCCAGGGAGATTTGTCAAAAAAAAAAAAAATCAGTAGTATTTTTATCATTCAAAATCTTGCATATGACCTCAATAAAAGGGATTATTATAGTGTGTAGGTTTGTGGGTGTATTTGTGTGTGGGTGTATGTGTGTTGCCTGTGTATACCTGCCATGTCATTCTGCACAGTTGATGAGACATCTGTCTATATCCTTTATCAGAAGTATAATCTTAGTTGGTTTTGTGCTTGTGGGAGTCAAAAAGAGGGCTGTGAAAATATTTACAGACCCCTCACATCCCGGACATAAACTGTTTCAACTCCTTCCCTCAAAACACTGCACACTAGAACAACTAGACACAAGAACAGTTTTTTCCTGAAAGACATCATTCTGCTAAACAAATAATTCCCTCAATACTCTTCAACTATTTACAAAGTGTACACTACTATTACTGTTAATCTTCTCATCACTTATCACCCATCCCATTCCACTTGTGATTGTAGGACTGTAACTTTGTTGCTTGTATCAGTACGATTTATATTGACTGTTTCCTAGTGTGATTTGATTGTTGTTTGTACCCTATGACTATCGTTATGATTCTTGATTCTTCATGAATGTACCTTTTCTTTATGTATACTGAGTATATTTACACCAAGACAAATTCCTTGTGTGTCCAATCACACTTGGCCAATAAAGTATTCTATTCTATTCTATTCTATTCTATTCTATTCTATTCTATTCTATTCTATTCTATTCTATGGTGAGACCTCTGTCTGTATCTTTTATCAGAAGTGTAATCTTAGTTGGTTTTGTGCTTGTGGGAGGTCTAAGAGCCTATTACTTAATATTGATCCATTCCACAGACTTTTTTTTTTCCTTTTTTTCTCTTTCTCTTTGTACTAAACTAACATTTTTGTTTTATAATCACTCTTTTTTTAGACTGTACTAAACTAACATTTTTGTTCGATTAACCATCACTGGCTGAGTTTTTACAATGCTTAAAATGCAAATCATGATTCCAAAAAGAATGATTATGTTCATGTAATGTAACAGGCCAAAAATCAAAGTACACACATTTTTGGTTTGGTGCAGTGAGCAAATAAGGGCCACATGCACACCAATGCTTTGTGATACTAGCTTCCCAATTTAGAATTGGCTGGAAAACAGTTGTACAGGTGGCTGGAGGACATGGTCATCCAGGCAGCAATGGGGAATGTCAGTGGGAGGGGACCAGTGGACTTTTGAAAGGGCAATCTGCTTGCTGTAGCTGTGATTAGACCAACTCCGTTAAGTTGAATACATTTTTTTTCAGTTTCATCTTTCTGAACTTATACAATGATGAGACTGCAGTGGACTTAGACCTGTGCTGACTTACTTTTTTTATGGCTGAGAGTTATTTCATCTGTTATAGTTATAGACATTTAGTATTGATGGGATCATGTTAACTAGGGTGTTGGTTTCAATCATACTATTCTTCTGTATAGAGACGGGGAATTGAGAGTGAGAGGCAAGGTATTGTTCCTTATGAATTACAAAATGAAAGAATCTATCTGAACCTCTAGCACAGGGGTGTCAAACTCAATTTCATTGTGGGCTGCATCAGGGTTGAGTCTGACCTCAGGGGGGACAGCAGGGCGTGGTCAGGGTGGGTGTGGCTAGCTTGATGTCACTCATGTTGGAGGCACCTGTGGTAGCCTGAGCGCTCTGCTAGTGAAAACCAAGCTCTGTTTTCATTGGCAGAGAGTTGCACACAGCCCTCCCAAACTCAATTTTTGCTAGCAGAGGACCGTGGACTGGTCCTTCACTCATGAGCCAGATATAAGCAAACTGTGGGTTGGATATGATTCCCAGGTCTTGAGTTTGACACCCGTTCTCTAGCACATTATGACCTGACTATTGTTTAATTTCTTTTTCTAAAAAAATGTTTTCAACCATCCAGAAGAATATTAACAAGGTGCAAAGCCATGCATATTTTAAGAATAAAGTAGAATACATAAAATACCTATTAAATGTTGCTGCCCCACAATCATGTACTTACAGTGCCCCTGGCATAGGTGTTTTCTACACTGCTATTCATACAGATTTAATGCACTATATTCTAAAGATTGTGGCTGGTGGTTCCTACAGTGGAAGTTCCAATCATGCCCAGTATTGCATAGTTAGTATGTAGAAAGTCTTTTCTAGTTGGCATACACACTGCTCTACATTTTTTCCTTTTTTTCTCTTTCTCTTTGTACCATATCTGGACTTTGTTCTTTCCTTGAAATTATGGATTAACCAGTCAATTGTTTGTCCCAAAGGTGCTTTTTCAAGAGGCAACTGGATTTTCTGGATTTTCTTTGAAGACATTTTGTTTCTCATCCAAGAAACTTCTTTAGAGCTGAAGAAGCTTCTTGGACGAGAAGTGAAATGTCTTCAAAGAAAAACCAAAAAGTCCAGTTGCCTCTTGAAAAAGCACCTTTGGGACAACCATGACCTCGATGACTGAGAATCTTCACAGTCAATTGTTTGAATTGATGGCTGCTAAAGAGCATAAAAGAAGGTGGTAAGGTGGCCACTTGTTCAGAGATCATTAAAACTTAGAAGTGGCACTGAACTGGAGGAGCTTTTTTTTTTTTTTTTTAAACAAATTTTATTAATTTTACAGAGAACACAATAAAACATAAACAAAACTAAAAGATCTTTTCTGAAGGTTGTCTGATCCCGGGTTGAAACTCTTCACACAGACACAAATTCAAACATCATATTCACTTTATATATCCTGGAGGAGCTTTTGATTGGTGCTCAAAGTTGTGGCTATTGCAGTGTCACTTTGGTCACATGACCATAATTTGGATTGTTGATAACTGGATCACAATAGAAATGGTTGTTGCTATGTCCCACCGCCACATGATCAACATTTACAAACTTTCCTGCCTCTTTCCACAAGGGAAGTCAATGGGGAAGATTGTAAGCCACTCCTGCAAGTTGTTCCCACTGCTTTTTCTCTCAAGGAGCTTCCAGAAGGCATGATGACCTTGTATTTTGCAGCATCTGCCTGCCTAAAAGACCCACCTGCATGCTTTTCTGATTTTGTAAATTTGAATCTCCTTCGCAACATAATCTTAGGAGGCTATACCAGGGGTGGGATTCTACCAGTTCGCACCTATTTGCTAGAACCGGTTGTTAACATTCTAAGCAGTTTGGAGAACCGGTTGTTAGAAGAAATTACTGGCCTAATCCTGTAAGGAAGGCAGGAAGGAAACATTCTGGTGTTGCTTACAGAAACTGCCTCTCCGTTAACCCTTATTATATTCTTGGCAGGACTAGATTTCCTGTCTCAGGAACTTCTCTGGAGTTTTTTTCCCTCCTTTGCTGATACTTTGCTTGTGTGGAGTGACCATTCAAAGTTAAAATGGCACTGAAAAAAGTGACTTAAGACCATTTTTCACACTTACAATTGTTGCAGCATCCCCACAGTCATGAGAGGCCAGGTGAAGAGATGCGTGCCTAGATGTGAATGATATTGAGTTGGCCACGCCCAGCCAGTCACATGACCACCAAGCCACGTCCACCAGTCACATGACCACCAAGCCACGCCCACCAACTTAGCCATGCCCACAGAACCAGTTGCTAAAAAATTTGAATCCCATCCCTGGGCTAGACCCACGTCTATAATCTTCTTGAGATAAAGTGGGTTATTTCACACCATATCTATTGAAAGCTGTTGAGGAAAATATTATGTGTATGTGTTTGTGTGTCTGTATTATTATACATGATACTAATATGTATGTATGTATCATGTATATTTTTGCAAAGAATTTTATTATCAAGCTTGTTTCTTTTAAGGTAATTCATTAATTAGGAAGGAACAGGTGCAGATATGACCTTCTCTCTCTCTCTCTCCCCTCTGTTTCTATCTCTGTGTGTCTGTCTCTGTGAAATGATCCTGATAAGCCAAATTTTTTTCCATTATATTTCATGCTTTCCATATTTTTTTTTCTTGTTTTGTAGATAATTGTGAAGAGCCACTGATACTGTCATTACCTGCATCAGCTTTTGACAGTTCATCCAAACTCTCCAATAACCACAACCCCAGCTTTGCAAAACTCATCAGACGGGATGGTAAGATTACAGAGTGTCATCATGCTTGTGTAAAAAAGCTTACATTGAATAGAATGCCTGAATAATGTATATAATGTATATAACGTAACATTTAGGCAAAGTATGAAATGTCTGTGATATTTTAATATGCTATATACTTTCCGTAGGCACTGTATAAATAGAATACCTGGACATTATGCAGAATGACAAGAACTATTTAGGCAAAGTATGAAAAGAGAGTAATGGAAAGGGTAAGGGTGAGGGTTAGGGTTAGCTCTCACCCTAACTCTTTATTGAAAAGACATATATGAAAATAAAAGAAGAACTGCAAAATAAAGTACATGACTTTCTTACTGAAAAAAAAAAAAAAAACACAAGATAAAAAGACCAGTATTGACCTACTTGTTCTAACAAGGAAGGCTACAATGGCATTTTAGCAGGACTGGGATGCTACCAGTTAAGCCTGGTTCTATAGAACTGGTAGCTCTGAAGAGCAGCAGACAATGAACTGGTTCAGTATCTGCTGCTCTGTTTGGCCCAGCTGCCCACCCGGGCTCTTGGCTGTCCTTTATTTCCTGCTTTTTCAACCTCAGCTGCTTTGCGTGGCACAACTGGGACTGAAAAAGCAGTTAAGAAGAGGATTTTCAAATGCTGTGCACCTGCATGCAGCCCTTGTCAGCTGTCTGGGCAGCACAGCTGAGGTTTTTAGCAAATGGTTTACATGTGTGCGCAAAATGCACTCTCACCAGGGGTGGGATTCTACTTGCTGGAAAACTGGCAAATCGCACCACTGCTGGCCCCGCCCTATCCCGTCCACTCACTTTTTACCTGGCATGTGTGCCATCAAACTTGCTTGCTAAGTTGCTATTTTCCTTTTTCTCCCCCGACCATCAGCTATTCTGCTATGCCAGAAGATTTAGATTAGCTAGAAAGCAGGAAATTGTTCGATTTCTTGCTTTCTAGCTAATCTAAAAGCAGAGCTGAGCCTGAAGCTTCTATTATTCAGTGCAGACTCAGGTAGCAGATGGCAGAAACACAGATTTCTAAGTGAATCTGTGATTCTGTGAGCAATTCAATCTGCCTGCTCTGCCTGATTTTGGGTAAAGGTTGATCTTTTTTATAAAAAGTTCAATATTTACATACATAGTGTGCTGTGAGTTAATTTTGTGAGTTTGCTAGCAAACAAATTTTATGTGACAGACTCAGGTAGCTGATTGCAGAAAGATAGGTCTCTGAATGAATCTGTGATTTTGTGAGCAGGTCAATCTGCCTTCCTGCTTTGCCTGATTTTGGATAAAAGTTGCTATTTTTTTATAAAAAAATCAATATTTACATAAATATTTATAATATTTACATACAAGCCATGCCCAGTCAGCAAGTGATGCCTAGCCAGTGACACGACCACCAAGCCACACCCACAACTTAGGCCATACCCACAGAACTGGTTGTTAAGAAATTTGAATCCCACCCCTGCATTTTAGTCAAAGTATTTTATACTCCAACTAAAGTATTTTATACTTTGCCAGTTCATCTTTTGGCATTATATAGAATGCCAAGGAAACATGTGAAATATTAAATGTTCCATACTTTGTTGTCCCATTTTTGGCATTTTATAGATTTTCTAGGGATTCTGTAAAATGCCTGATTTTATATGTTGACGGTAATGTATACATTCTTGAGACAATCCAAGTTCTCATAGCAATTCTCAAGCTGAGGCTAACTTAACTTTTGAAATATTGATGGAAAGAGAAAGAGTTTGAAGAACAGTAGGATCTATTGTGAAATTGATCAAAACAATCGCACATAATTTGAGACATATTTATTTTTTCTAATCCTTTTCTGCATTATTTTGCTAGTATGGATGAGAACCAACATTTATTCCACACTGCCTTGGATTAGCAGTAACTATTTTTCACTGCTCATAGCTTCCTAATCCAAGGAAGTTCAGATAATATTGATGAGGAAAGGAATCAACTTATAGGCTTTTTCTACATGAATAAAATTGTGTTGAGGAGAAAGAGCTCTTATGTCATTAAAACAAGTTTAAAAGCAATCTATTCATGGCTGACAAGAAATAAGCATTACAGTCTCAAAGTCAATGGAAATTTTCCATTAACCATACCACTGAATATTTCAGTTGTCTCCTGGATATCTTACTTAAATTTCTACTGGCTTCTTTTTTTAGGATGTGTCCTCTTTTGTTAGTCTAATAACTTTATAAGTGAAGGAACATATCTTTTGCAGGGATTTTCTTACAAATCACATATGCAATGCCTTACTTAAGTACTGATAGCTATCTGACTTTCTCTTATTCTGTGTTTATTTGTGTATGGCTGTGGATATATAACTAATATCTAATATTCATATCAGATGAAACATTGAAGGTTATAGGCTTCAATCTACTGTGATGGTCCAGTGCAAGTTGATAGATAAATCTAATTCAATACTCCAGTTTAGAGGAGAAAGAAAGTAGCTGGTCCAGAGTCACCTGGTTGGTTGGTTTGACTAAAAGAGAATTATGTAGGTTTCCCCCTTTCTAGTCCAGCACCTTAACTTCTATGTTGCTCTCCCTCTTCCCATCCTTCTATCTAGTGATGTAGAAGGACCTACTATTATAGCACTACAACATCCTGAAATACATATTGAAAAGATGACAGAATTAGCAATGATGGTAAAGCTATATTTCTCAGTGACTGGAAAGCCTTTATGAACTTTCTGCTGAAAATCAACTTGTGATTTATGGGTTTGATGATTTTCTTTGCATTATTTTTACTTTGAATCTCTTCAATAAACACTTAAAAAAAAACATCCTGAAGTATATGATGTGGATGGGAGCAAACCCATGGGCCCACACACACCAGAAATTTGTCCCAGATTGGCTACTATTTTGGTTTTTATTAAGATGTATTCATCTCCTGATGAACTCAGAAGAATCATTTGGTGGTATCTGGCAACTGGTATGACAACCTGAGCTGTAGGGAAATATCTTGAGTGGTGACTGTGAGCTTATCCAGTTTGCACAACAGTTAGCATCTCTTAGCCAACATCATCTGCATTTAGTCCAAAATCAGGCTGCTCCAAGACTCATGTTATGCTCTGTGCATTCATTTCCAACTGGCACATGTGTGAAAGCAATGATCCAGAATGTGGATTGATCACCATACTTAGTCAGTTGTCATCTGTGTTGAGTGAATATGCAATGCTTAATCAAAAAACTGGAACCTGTTTTGGTAGCTCAGTTGTTTTTAATGATACCCAAAATATTTGTTGTAAACATTTCAGATATATTAGGAATCAAAGCCTTTCAGACATCACAACAAGAGTCCAGGATATCTTTCTATTTAGTTGGAGGCAGCAAATACATATGGTTATCATACTAGAAAGAAACATTAATTACAATCAGAAAAGTAAGATCATTTTTACCAGTTTTAATTATGAAGCAATTCAGCTTATCCTAGCTGAGAGATAATAGCTTCCATTATTAATAAGTTTCCTGCTACATTGATTTGAAGAGATCAGATGATAAAGATCTTCAGTCCAGTTTAGTTTAGGGTAGAACAAAAAGTTTGTAAGACGAAATAGCTCTTGGTTTAGTTGGAATGTTTCTATGTGCAATATTATGATCTTTGGCATACATGGTTCAAATCCAGAGTTTCTCATGACTTCAAAACTAGGTAGTCTCTTTATTCAAAAACAATATGCTATTAAATGTTTACTCTCTAGTAGATTCATTAAAATGATCAATTACTTTAATGACATTAAGTCTTCTTGTGATGGTCTCCATGGCTACAAGCAGAGGCTAACAGGCTATGTGATTTTACAGATGGGAACAAATGAGAAAGAAATGTATTAGAGTCTTCAATAGCTATATCGATTGTCTCTCAACTGGAGTTTCCCAACTGTAATGCAATCATGTTTTTATTATTTAGTTATTAACTTGATGGGGATTTTTTGCCATGCATTGGCAAAATTCTCTGGAAGATTTATATTAAAAAAATAAAATATAGTTATACTATGATTTTGTAACATAGTTGAAATATGAATGTAAATATCTCTTATAGTACAGTTTAAGGTTTAACATTGTGCTTTGAAGTTGGGTTTTGGTGATTCAGTGTAGCACAATATTTCCAAATAGCTGAACAATGGAATTTAATGAAACAAAGTCTGTTGTGGATAGGTGTCATGGATCCACCCTGGACCCTTCTCCAGATATGACTTCAGAGAAGGAGGGTGAGTTTGAGTCTATAGAAAAAAGGGTAGAGCCAGGATTGGTCACGACTGGGGCTGAAAGAATGCTATTCTGATAGAACAATCTCAGGTGATTTAAGGACATATAGAGCAGAGAGGAGACAGGCACAACACTGGTCAGCTAGACTACTCATGAGGAGGCAACCTCACTTCTCATGAACGGCTGCACCGCATTGCCTACTTAGTCTCGCCCTGAGGACTTGAGTGTTGCTGGAGCAACATGCCCAGTTCTGTGCCTTGTGTGCTCGTGCTGTGTTTCCTGGTCTGTTTGACTCCTGGTCTGCTTGTCTGGACTTTATGTATGCCCATTGGACTTGGTTACCCAGGGACTCTTGCTGTACTGAACTTGGAATCTAGACCTGTGCAACATGAGTGCTTTCTGAGGACCTGTTTGGGAGGTGTTGAACCTGTAGAACTTTTGCTATACATGTATGTGTGTGTAGGGAGCCAGGCAGCACACTAGGAGACTGTAATACAGGAGTGACATCTATGATCCCTTTATGATATCAGGACTTCAGCTCCCAGAATTCCTGAGCCAGCGTGCACTGGAAATTTCCATGTAGTCACCAGAGTTGAGTGTGAATCTAGGAAGCCATTTCCACATCATCATGCTGTTCCTTCCAACAAACATTTAGGAACTAAATCTGGATTCAGCACCTTAAATCAACCAATGTGATAAGGTGTCACACTATCTTTTCAACACTTTCTATAACACTTTAGTAGAATGTGGAAATGGAAATCTGTGAACCAGAATGTTATATGTTACTACTTCTACAGATGCACTTAATAATTATGAAAAGGTCCATAGCAAATGGCTCATTATTTTCCCCATTTTGAGTTAGACCAAAGATGCTCAGTTCTGAATCTGCTAGTTGTGATAGCATCCTTTGTTCAAAAATGTGACTAATTGCTTATTTTGGTCCTGAGGACAAAAAACATTATATGGAATAGAAATGGTGAAATTGGATATTGTTCCTTTCCTTTAATTTAAAACAGCAGATTTTGACTTTCAAATTTCCAATGTTTTAAGCATTTCCCCTCTATTAAAAACATTCTTTCAAAAGTTCACCATTAGAGCAGGCTGATTTCACCATAGAAGGAAAATAAATTGTGTCATACTCATATTAGTTTTTACAAAGCTGAGAATATTCTCTTTGACTTCACAGATTAGATGGTATGATAGAATCAAACAGGTAAAGCCCATTTTTAAATAATGTTGGGTTGATGTTATATCAAAGAGTTTAGCTGCTTTATATCTCTTATTATTTAGACTAGTCTGTTTGGGAGTTTTGATAGAATGTAACAAAAGACTCAGAAATAGTGTACCTTTCTTAAATGGAAAGGATTGAAACTTTTGTAGATGTTTAACTCTAAAAAGTGTATCTTTATTTGAGAAAAATAGATTCAGAAATTGGTGTGTACATTTGAATTAATACTGTAAGATCTGATCTGCAAACATCAGTTCAACATTCAGATGGCAGCTAAGATACAAAAATACTGACTTTTGGCTTCAGAATCAGAATAAATCTGAAAGGGACCTTGGAGGTCGTCTCGTCCAGTCTGTTCAAGGATACCATTTCAGACAAGTCCAGTCTCTTCTTAAAAACCTCCAGTGATGAAGCACTCACAACATCTGAAGACAAGCTGTTCCATTGGTTAATTGTCCTCACTGTGAGGAAGTTTCTCCTCAATTCCAGATTGCTTCTCTCCTTAATTAGTGTCCATCTATTGTTTCCTGTCCCCACCTCTTGTGCTTTGGAAAATAAATTGACTCCCTCTTCTCCGTGGCAGCCTCTCAAATACTGGAATATTGCTATCACGTTATGCCTAGTACTTATTTTCTCTAGACTGATCATACCCAAATCCTGCAACTGTTCTTCATATGTTTTAGCTTCCAGGCCTTTAGTCATCTTAGTTGGTCTTCTTTGTACTTTTCCCGATGTCTCAACATCTTTCTTGTAATATGATGACCAAAACTGTTTTTTTTAAAACAAAAAGTTTGTTTAGTCCCGTGATGGCGAATCTATTGGCACGCATGCCACGGGTGACACGCAAAGCCATTTGTGCAGGCATGTGAGCCCCAGACAAACTTAATTCACTGCACATGTGTGTGCCTCCCAGCTGATTTTGGGGCCTTTGTTGGTCTCCCAGACACTCGAGGGAAGCCTCTGCAGCCTCTGGAGGCTGAAAAACAGGGAAGTTTAATCACTTCCTGTATTTCTGGAAATACCAGAAGTGATGAAAAGGTCCAAAGGCTGCAGAGGCTTCTCTCGAGTCTCTGGGAAGCTGAAAAAGGCCCCAAAATCAGCTGGGATGAGCAGGGGGCATGTGCGCATCTGGGTACTGACATGCGAGTGAGCGTGCATGAGTGCACGCACAATTTTCAGCACAGGAGCCCAAAAAGATTAGCCACCATGGGTTTAGTCACTTCAATACAGAGGCTAACCAGACTTTTGCACCTTGAATCCTTTAGTCTTACTCTGAACTACACTCCAGAGAACTATTTTTAATAAGTTTATTTAATAAGAAATATATTCACAGAAAATCTATTTTCATTATTATGTCTGCTGTTTTCCTTCAATCTCAGCTTCTACAGATATATTTTAAATTTAGCTCTCTTTTCTCTATTCAATTTAATGCATTCTGAAAGTAATAGGAAATCACTAGACAACATGGCTGTATGACATTAAAAATTAGGAGAATATAGTGGATTATATTTCAAGAAGACATTTCAAATATTGTTTGGCATTTTAATTAAAATATCATTTCTAATTCTATTGGGTTATTGGAACATAACGACTTCTAGGAATGTAAGAAATCCCTTGATGGGATTTTCCTAATCTTAATGAAATTCATTTAACTTCTCCAAAATTTCCTCAGAGGTTTTCGCTAATTCTTCAAATGAACCTGAACTTTGACATAGACCGAACAATATTTGAATCCAAATCAGAAAACAAACTGTATTTCACTCCAGTGCACATACTTGTCTCCTAAATTATCATCATTAGTTGGGGTTATTAAAATTTCAATATATGTCTACAGAAGACAGTTCTTAGAGAGGAACATTTATTCAGATATGGATTACAGTTACAACTTAAACTAAGGATTCATAACACTAAAACATTGCATAAAGATATGTATTTATTCACACTTTTACTAGTTCCATCACGCCAATTTCTCCGAAAATGATTTTTAACACCTACTGCTGTGTCTGCAAGTCTTATTTGCATTTCTTTGTGCATCCTAAAAATCAAACACTGTATCTTTGTCTCAAACTAAAGTGGATTTCAGGGGTGGGATTCAAAAATCACAGCAACCAGTTCATTACCCAGTTGCTGGGTGGGTGTGGCCTACCAGAACTTCCAGGAGGGCTGTTTTTCACCTTCTCCAGAGTCCAGGGGCTTCCCTTGGGCCTCCAGGAGGGCGAAATTGGCCTCCCCTGAGCTCCAGAAACCCTCTGGAAGCCGTAAACAGGCACATTTCCAGACTTCTAGAACTTCAGATTCAGCTGTTTTTCACCTTCCCCAGAGTCCGGAGCCTTCCCTTGGGCCTCTGGGAGGGTGAAAATAGACTCCCTGGGCCTCCAGAAGCCAGAAACACACCCATTTCCAGACTTCCAGAACTTCTAGTTCAGCCTGTTGTTTTGCCCTCCCGGAGCTTCTGTGTGAACTCTACACTTACCTGAATCCAAAATAGGCTCTGTGGAGACTCCTGGGAGGGGTGGGGTAGAGTGGGCGAAGCCAGCCACTTGGTCCAATTACTGGTTCAGCGAACCAGATGTAAATTTAACATCCAGTTCATCTGAACCGGTCTGAAGTGGTAGAATCCCACCACTTGTGGGTTTTATGCTTATATTTCAAATAAGAAGGCATATCATAATTAAAAATGGACAAATCTCAGGCCACATAAAACATCCAACTTGTGGTGAGCAGAATGTATATCTTTGTGTCTTGCCTCTGTTTTCCTAAGGAAAGGAATATGATGTTGGCATTTTTATATTGTAAATAAGTCCTGTAGTTTTATGGGAGATTTGAAACTATTGCAGATAATGAACATGGAGAATTTAACAGAACAATAAAGCCAAATGTCAGGGCTCCAACAAATCCACCCTCATTCAAATCAAAAGTCTCTAGCCACATCTCAGAGAAAAGTAAATTGATTTATTAAGAGTGGCCATGTCGGCGTAAGGTGGTTGCAGCCAATACTAAATTATATCATAATTTCCCCCTTGACCCTGGTTTTCCCCCACCCCCGGATGTGACTTCCCCAATGTGACACATCCATCTCCAAGAGTCATCCATCATGCTCTCCAATAACCTTCTTATGCTCCAACAACTTGGGCTGCTGGGGTGATTATCTAAGCATTTCAAGAATGCCTTATTTTCCCCCACTCCCTTTTTTTCTGGCAGCTAAAAAGACCAAAGAAGTGTCTTTTTAGTGACATTCAGCTCCCCTCACTTCCTGAAGGTGACTGTACAACACAAAAAGAAAATAAATGTATTACAGGTATAGAACTTAGAGTTGTGAACCCTCCTCCCCCCCCCCCCCCGGTTTGGTTGGGTTTTCTGCATGGAACCTTGTCACAAGGTGATTAGCTTGGATGTTCCTATTCTTTACCCAAGATGCCTCTGATAAAGGGTAGCCCTTTCACTTGATTAGATATTGGAGTTGTCTCCTGTGCCACCTTGAATCAAGGATTCGCTTCACCTCCTAATAGGTACGGCACCCTATGACCACGGGGTCTGGGGGTTCATGAGGTGGTGGCCTCAGGATTGATCCCACCACAGGTTTTAAGAGGCTACTATGGAATACCAGATGTATTTTCCCTAATAGTCAGGGCAACTTCAGTTGCACCATGACTGGGTTGATGACCTTTACTATGGGGAATGGTCCCATGAACTTTGGCCACAACTTCTTACTAAGGAGCCTTAACCTCAAGTACCTGGTGGATAGGTAAACCTTCTCCCCCACCTGGAATGTCCTTTGCAGGACCTGGGATTTCTCTGCCTGTTTTTTATAGCTTTTGCCGGTACCTTTTTACATTTTCCCAAGTTGCTTTCAGCATTGATATCCAATTGGTCAGGCTTACTGAGGAGTGGGGATCCCTTGGATATTCAGGCATTGGGACGAAGTCCATGTTGCTCGCTACTTTGAAGGGGTTAATCCTGTGCTACTGTGAACAGCATTATTGTACATGGCCTCTGCAAAAGGCAGGAGGTCTGCCCAATTGGATTGCTGATAATTCATTAGCATCTCAGATACTGCTCTACCATGGCATTCAATCTCTCTGTCCCCCACCCCCCATTGGTGCTTGAATGAAAAGCTGAGCTGAGACCCTGGGATGACCCAATAGCCCGCAGGAACTCCCTCCAAAATTTAGCTGTGAACTGGACTCCTCTGTCTGTGATAATTCTTCGTGACACTCCATATAGGTGGTAGATATGTTTCAAAAATAGCTTGGCTAACTGGTGAGCTAAGGGTAGCCCGCTGCATGGTATGAAATATGCCTGTTTGGAAAATAAGTCTATTACAGCCCAGATCACTGTGTTTCCTCCACTTTTTGGTAATTCTACTATGAAATCCATTGTGATCTCCTCCCATGGCCTCATTGGTTCCGCAACTGTCTGTAGCAGTCCGGTGTGTGTGTGTGTTTCCTTGACATTTTTTCATTGCGGCGCAAATGGTGCAACTCTTCACATAACTGTCCACATCTTTCTTTATGACAGTCCACCAGAATTGTCTCCAAGCCAAGTGTAAAGTCTTTAAGAACCCAAAATTGCCCTGCCAGTTTGGCATCATGGCTCCTTTGAAGGACTAGAATACATAGGGATTCTGGGACATAGAGTTTTGTTTCTTTCCATGCTAGGTCATCTCTTTTTATTAAGATGTGTTGATTATCCTGGAAGCAACAGTCTGCTAGCAGTTTATTTTTTTTAATTTTGGGCTAAATCATCTGTGGGTTGGTCTTGTTGGTGGTGTCGTCATTGTCTGGTGGTTACTTGGGCAGCTATTTGGATAGGGGGAATGATGGCATTTATAATCTTCTCTCTTTCACATTTATACTGGGGCATGCAAGAGTGGGTGTCAACCAGAAACTTCTTTACCCCGGGATGTGTTTTAGCACAAAGTCGAATTGGTTGAAGTTTTGGGACCAGTGGACTTGTTTGGGTGATAGTTTTTGCGGGGTCCTAAGGCTTTCCAGATTTTTATGGTCAGTCCAAACTTTGAATGGCTTCTGGCCCCCTTCCAGCAGGTGATTCCAGGTCCACAGTGCCCATCATATTGCAAAAGCCTCTTTCTTCCATGTGGCCCATAGCCTTTCTATATCTGTGAATTTACGGGAGATGTAAGTGTAGGGCTGTAGGTTTCCTTGGTCATTTCTTTGGAGTAACACTGCTCCCACTGCCACGTCGCTGGCGTCATCTTGAACAACGAAGGGTTGTTTGGGGTCAGGGTACTTCAGCACCGGTTCTTTTGCAAACAGTTATTTCAGCATTTCAAAAGATTTTTGGCAGGTTAGGTCCCACTGGAGGGGTTGTCCTGGGTAGGGTTTCATTTATGTGCTCCCTGTCTTTAGAAGGTCCATCATGGGTTTGGCAATCCTTGCAAAGGAGGGGATGAATTGCTGGTAGAAGTTTTATTTTTTATTTATTTATTTGGTTTGTCAATTGCTTACAAGATAATAGGTATAAGTAAAAACATAGTTATGGATACATATAAGAAAAATAAAAAATAAATAAATAAATAAAAGAAACAATAGGAATGGGACGGTAGGCACATTGGTGCACTTATGCATACAGACCTCTTAGGAAAGGGTGAGGTCAATAGTAGATAGTCTAAGGTTAAAGTTAAGCTTAAAGTTTGCAAACCCCAAAAAGTTTTGTAGCTGTCTGCGGATGCGAGGGGCTTGCCAACTGAGGACGGCTTGTACTTTGGCTGGGTCCATCTCTATGCCTTTATTTGAGGCTTGGTATCGCAGGTAGTCCAACTGTGTGTGGTGAAATTTGCATTTCAAGAGCTTGACATACAGATATGCTGCTAGAAGTGTTTTCAGTACTTGGCGCACTAGGGTACGTG
Source organism: Hydrophis major (assembly GCA_033807585.1). Lineage (NCBI taxonomy): Eukaryota > Metazoa > Chordata > Lepidosauria > Squamata > Elapidae > Hydrophis > Hydrophis major. Next base: position 149,810,643 of record CM066328.1, on the reverse strand, counting down.
GTCGTCCATCATCTCAGTGTAGATGAGAAATGTCATCCAAGTAGAGAAGGACCCCCTTATAAAGATGCTCGTGTAGCACCTTGTTAATTAATTGCATGAACATCGCTGGGGAACCCTGTAGTCCAAAAGGCATGACTTTTAATTGAAAGCTCCCTTGGGGGCAGTTGAATGCTGTTTTCCATTTGTCTCCCTCTCTGATGCAAACTCAATAGTATGCTTCTCTGATGTCTAATTTGGTGAAGACCTTCCCTTTGGCCAGGTGGGATAGCATGTCCTTCATGAGCAGAAGGTGATATAGGTTGTGTACACAGAGTCCATTGATCGATCTAAAGTCAATGTATAGTCTCATAGTCCCATCTGGGGGACTGGGGCTGTGGTCCCAGTGTATAGTTGGTTCAATGAAACCCCTTTTTAAGTTTTTGTCTATATATTTGCACATTTCTTGCATTTCATGGGGTGTCATTGATACATTTTGGACTTTGGTAATTTTGTCCCGGGGATGATTTCTATGGCGCAGTCTGTTTCATTGGGGGGGGGGGAGGGTAGGATGACACACTCAGTCTCACGGAATACTTCAGTGAGGTCTTGATATTCTCTGGCGATCTTTCCGACCTTTGGGTTCTATCGGAGGTGGCTGCAAGTTGTTCTGGTGAACTCTCAGAAGGGGTTTCTTGCATTGGTGGTGCCTCCATTTGATGGTGAGGAAGGATTTGGGGGTCCCTTTGCTATCCTCAACCTGCGGCTGCCCTCTTGCCACCAGATGGTTGGGCCTCACCAGGAAAGTCTCAGTATGACTACAACTGTCATTTTGGGAGCTACTATGAATTGAATTGTCTCCCAGTATTCTGCTAGCTCTAGTCTCACTGGTTTGGTTAAGTGAGTGGCATAGACTCCTCCCAGTAGGGAGCCATCTAATTGTTTGAACTGGATGGGGTGGGTTAGCTTTTTCACTCTGATCCCCAGTTTTAGGACCGTGGTCAGATTGATGAGACATCTGGTGCAGCCTGAATCTATTAAGGCTTGGAAAACTCCCTTATTCCCTGTCCTTGGGGCCATAAGTCATGTTGGGAAAACAAAAGGGAGAATCAGTCCACTCACCATTGGGTCGTCTTCACCCTTGTCCTCACTGTCGTAAGGATCCAGTGACTGGTTGTCATTGTCCAGATTTCTTCCACCTTCAGCTGGCTGGAGAGGGACCTCTGCAGCCTGAAGAATCCTTTGGGATGCATTGGTGGCATGTCTGGGGCCTCGTTCAGGTCACGCCCAGGGTTGTGGTTTCAGCCTTGGTCTCGAATCTGGAATTGCGTACACTGCTGCTAAGTGCCCTGCTCCTCCACATTGGTAGCATTTAATTGGGCTTCATGGGAGGGTTGATCGTGGTGTGCCATCCCATTAGTTTAGTTATCTCTGGTTTGGTTGCCCTCTGTCTCTGGTCCCCGATAGTTTCCTCATATTGTTAGTGCCTAATGCCCCATCGACTTTTATGGCTATTCAGAACCACTCAGAGTCTGTTGGGGATGTCACAATAGACAGTTACTTTGCTAATTTGCTGGTCCAGGCTGGTTCTGAAAAAATGAACCAGCATCCGTTCAGGCAAAAGGGTAGTCTCCCACTGATTCTCCTGAATTCATGATGTGTTCCTTGATGGGTCACCCTCCTTGCTTTAAGTTGCTGAGTTCATCTTCTGCATGTGGGTCATCCTCTGCCTCCTCAAATCTGGCCTCTAGCAGTCGTAGGAAGTCATCTGCATCATGCAGTTGGGGGGCCGTTCTCTTGTGGAGGGTTGCTAGCCATTCTCTTGCTTCTCCCTCCAGCCCCTCAGAATTCACCATGTCTCTAGGGGAGGGGTAGAGGTATCCATAACATTCTAGGTGGATCTCAGCTGAGTCAAGGAATAGAGCTAGCTGGTCTGGGTCCCCATCAAATTTCCCCCTGAACCGGAGCGGTTCATAGAGCTCTGTTCTGCCCTCTTCCTGTCACCCTCTGTAAATTTGTGCTTGAGGTGGCTGACCCACCTCAAGTGGCTGACTCTAGTTCATGCAGAAGGAGGAAGGAGGAGATACCTGTTGCATGGGGGAGGCACTGGTTGCCCTTGTGGGCTCTTTCTTCTTCTGCTGGGTAGAGGAGAAGAGCTGTAATCTTGCCTGCTTCTCCTCATGTCAGAAGGCCCTGTGGGAGGTCCCCTCTGTTTTGGGTGGCCTGACAGGCCCTCTTCTCCAATGGCAGCTTGGTCAAATTCCTCCCTCAGCTGCTCTATGGATCTCCCCAGGGATTCCACCAGGAGCTTTGGTGCTCTGCCTGGTTCCCAGTCCCACATCCATTCCATTCTTGTCAGCTTACTCAGGGCCCTTCCTCCCTTTTTAAGCTGGGGTGGAAGCTCACCTTCCAAAACTATGGGAGGTTTCATTTCCTTTATTTGTTCAGGCCTCTCAGCTTCGCCTGTAATTGCGTCCTCAGCTTCTGCTCATAGCTGGGCTGCTTCTGGAAGGCTTTCTTCTGAGAGGCACCTCTCTGCCATTTTAACCTACTTTCTCTCATTTACTGCTATCTGTTTCTATGTTGAAATAAAAGCTTATTCCTTTCACTAAAATATATCAGTCAGAAAAGATGCTACCAGATTACTATTTATTTATTTTTGATGTTGTAGACTAATCAATCAATCTTTTGTTATAATCACAGACCAGAGTTAAAGCTATAGATCAGGGGTGTTAAATTCAAAGCCTGGGGCCCAGATCCAGCCTATGGGGTTCCTCTATCTGGCCCACAGGGCCACCCTGGAAACAGTGAAGGACCAGCCTGTGGTGCTTCTGCCAACAAAAATGGGCTCCTGAGCTCCATTTCCAGCTGCCACAGCCTCCTGCAATGCTTTGCCACTGAAACCAGAATTTGGGAAGACTGCCCTCTTGAGCTCTGTTTTCACCAGCAGAGGGTTGCAGGAGGCTGTGGCAGCCAAAAACGGAGCGCAGGAGCCTGTTTTCACTGACAGAGTGCTTGGGCCATCACAGGCATCCCCAACAAGCTGGCCAACACACCCTGGCCATGCCCATCCTGGCCCCCTGAGATCAAACACAATCCTGATGCAGCCCTCAATGAAATCGAGTTTGACACCCCTGCTATACATTAACGTGGCTCCCCTCCTGTGATATCTGTCCATTGGCATACATTAGCATACCAATTTGAGCTTGGAATCTCCTGATTTCTGATATCATTTGGATTGAAAGACTTTTATTATTTTTCCATATCTATTTTTATCTTTGATGTCTTTATAGAAGTTGTTGTAATACTGGTTTTTGTCTCTTTTAACAATTCTCTGAAATTGAGTTGCTTTCTGTGGTCTTTAACAGCTGTGGCTTTGACGCTTCTCTTCTTTTTTGACAATTATTCATCTTTTTTTCTGATATCCAGTTAGCTTCCTTCTGTTTCTTGATCTCCTGTAGTCTGCTTTCACATTCATCCTTAACAATTTATTTAAATTAATCCCACACTTCCTCCTTCAATGAGGTTCAGAACTTTCAAAATGATTCCTGTTGATCTCTTTGAAAATGTTGGTATATGATCAAGTTCATGTTGCAGAAGCTAATTGACTTTTTTTTCCTTCCACTTTAGTTTAATTTGAAACTTGTGTATGAAGAATTTGTGATTTGTTCTACAGTTAGTTCTTGGCTACATCTTTGTTCTTATATTTGAGTTCTTAAACCTCCTTTTAACAATAATAGAAACAGTTTGGCTTCTAAATTCTAAACATAATCTAGCTGTCCATATCTGGTAAACAAGATTTCTCAGCATTTATGAGATCAACAAGAAAAAAAAAACAGAATTAAGAGAATTAACATACACAGGCTGCACATGCCCAATAAATGACTACTTGGGACTGGATGTATCTATAGAAACAAGGTGGGAAGCAATGATGAATTTAGAATGGGCCTTTTTTGATAAACCTCCATGGAATACATGAGCAATGCTGGGATTCGAAATTTTTTACTACCAGTTCTATGGGCATGGCTTGGTGGATGTGGCATGGCATGGTGGGCATTGCAGTTGAAGAATAGTTTAAAATTTCCATTCCATTCCCTCCCCGCCCCACTAACCTGCTTTCCAGCTCCATTCTCCTGTGCAGGGCAGCAAAAGAAGACCCAGCTGATCAGCTGAAACTCAGGAGGCAGAGAATAGATGGGGGTGCGGCCAGTCAGAGGTGCCAGTTCTCTGAACTACTCAAAATTTCCACTACCGGTTCTCCAGAACTGGTCAGAACTTGCTGAATACCACCTCTGATACATGAGGATATGTTTCTGAATAATGGAAATCAGGAAAAATATGCAATCCTGAAGGAAATAACTTTTTGGCTAACAGTACTTTCTGCAGAACATTTTAGTGGAGATGTAATAGTCATAAAAATAATCATTCTGGTTTATCTTTTCTTTTAGGAGCTGGTGGCTGGTCCCCTTTAGATTCCAGTAAGGAACAATGGCTCCAAGTTGATTTGGGAGATAGAGTAGAGGTTACAGGCATTGCTACTCAGGGAAGATATGGAAGCTCTGACTGGACCACAAGCTACAGTCTAATGTTCAGTGATACAGGTCGCAACTGGAAGCAATACAGACAGGAGGACATCATCTGGGTAAGTCTAAATCTTTTGAATAAATGGTTAAGGTATTACCAGCTATTTCTAGGCAGAATAGCCTTCTCTACCTAATTTTAGTTTTCCATCTTCAGAAGGATTCCAGCCGTATAAATACAATTAGAGGTGCCATTGTAATGTTTCTTTTTATATGATCTATTGACATAGAAACATATGTTTCTATAGCAATACCATTGAGAATGAGGACTGAAATTTTAAACAGATTTGTCTAAAGCTTATGGCTATGGAAACAAGATGTAAAATAACACATCATGTTTATCAAAAAGCTGATAAATTTGTATGATCAATATATACATGCTTCAAAGTGCACTGCACTATAGATTTGGTAATTTTTATAGATAATATTAAGCCAGTTGATTTAAATGCAAGAACTAGCAACAGTGGCCCAATTCACATATAATGCTAAGAATTTAGACATCATGTATAAAACCAAGGAAGGTATATTATGATTTAATGTTGTAAATTAACTTGGTCATAGTTTTGTAAATCCTATATTACTTTATGTGACATATTATGCATGATGGGAGTTCTTGATTAGTCCACTTCATTGTGAAGTTCTTAGTGAAAGTCAATCAGTTGAGTTCTACACTGTATCTCTGTGATAGGTGGCTTATTGCACTACTGGGTCTGTTGTAGGCATTTGTAAATCAAAAAATTTACATAAATGCTTCAGTTTTATTAATTTGTACCTTACCTCTCTCCAGTAATTTTGTTCCAAGAAATTGTGTTATACAATAGCTAAAATGAACTAGAATCTGTTCCTGAACATTAATATTTCATCAATGGCATTATTCAGTGTGTTATTTTCTAAATTCTGCTGATGTTTGAAAATTAATGTAGGAATAAATAATGCTTCTCTCTCTCTCTCTCTCTCTCTCTCTCTCTCTCTCTCTCTCTCTCTCTCTCTCTCTCTCTCTCTCTCTCTCTCTCTCTCTCTCTCTCTCTCTCTCTGCTTTGGTGCAGTTGTGAGAATTATTGAGAACATGTAAAATGTTAAGAACATTCTAAACACAAGCTGTGTAAATAAAATTATTAGAATTTCTTTTTGTCATTCTCTTCAGAACAGTCATGACTTAAATAGTCTTTCAAACCATTTGTCCCCCAACACAGTTCAATTCTACTAATAACTGACATGATTAATAGAGTAGTGGGAATTTTATTAAATGAATTCTATGAATTAATTAAATGGGAATTACACTGGAATTCCATCACTTAATTCTATTAACTCATAGTATAATTTAGGTGAACAATTTCTGTATTTTGTGCATGAGGTGAGAAAAACACTGAGAGCAGTAAATCCCAGGAAAGCTGCTGGGCCTGATGGCATTCCTGGTGCAGTAGTTAAAGTGCATGCTGACCAATTGGAAGAAATACTTACAGAGCTGTTCAATCTATCTTTAACACATGCCATCATCCCACAATGCCTGAAGGCTTCAACCATCATCCTCGTTCCCAAAAAAACAAATATAAACGCTCTCAATGACTACAGGCCCATAGCATTAACAAGCTCCATTATGAAGGTTTTTGAGCGACTGGTTTCACAGCATATCAGAGACTGCTTCCCACCCTCCTTTGATCAACATCAGTTTGCTTATAGAGCAAACTGATCTACAGAGGATGCTGTGGCCATCACACTTCATAGACCACTGAGTCATCTGGAGAACAAACAGAGCTATGTGAGGATGCTCTTTGTGGACTACAGCTCTGCATTTAACACTATCATCCCAGATATACTAGTAACCAAACTGTATAATCTGCAGGTCCGCACCCCCACATGCTCCTGGATTAAGAACTTTTTGACAAACAGACCACAGTCTGTTAGACTTGGCCCCACCTTTCTTCCACTATTACACTCAGTATTGGTTCACCCCAGGGTTGTGTCTTGAGCCCCTTTCTATATGCCTTGTACAGCTTTGACTGCTCACCAAGCCACGCAACAAACACCATCATAAAATTTGCGGATGACACGACCATGATTGGTCTCATCTCCGGAGAGGATGAGACGGCATATAGGGCAGAAGTAGAGAACCTGTCTATCTGGTGTTCAGAGAACAATCTGTCACTGAATGTCCATAAAACCAAAGAACTGATTATGGACTTCAGGAAACATGGACAGGACCCCGCCCCACTCATCATCAATGGAGAATGAGTGGAAACTGTCCCTACTATCAGATTCCTTGGCATCCATATTTCAGCTGATATCTTCTGGTCCCCTAACACCAAGGCCATAGTGAAGAAGGCTCAGCAGCGGCTGCACTTCCTGGAGGTTCTCAGGAAAAACAAGGAGAGGAAAACTGTACAGAGGGTGATAAACACAGCTCAAAAGATCATTGGTTGTCCTCTGCCCTCCCTGGAAGACTTAGCCAGGTCTCTCTGCCAAAGCAGAATCAAGGCCATTATAGAAGATCCCTCACACTCTGGCAATTATCTTTTTGACCTGCTGCTGTCTGGACGGTGTTTTAGGTCAATAAAATCCCACACCACTAGACTAACAAGTAGTTTCTTTCCCTGGGCCATCTGAACCACAAATAAACAGGAAGTCACTACCTCATTAAGATGTGAAAAGATGTGAAATCTCAATACCCCATTCAGATGTATAATAACATATTACAGTACAACCCATCTCTTGTGTATTATACTCGGCTAAGCGTTACAGTCAGTATATATTTTGTGTATATTCGTAGATATTGTACTCTCAAATTACAAATGAAGACATGGGTACTCTATTTCTCTTATCTTCGTTTTTAAGTGCTTTGGTTGTATTGTATTGCGAACAGTTGCTGGGGTGCATCCACAGTTTTGTTGTACAATGACAATAAAGTTCTTCTAATTCTAATTCTAATTCTAAAAACTTCATAGGTCAATTTTTAGTATTTGTACTAACTAGAACATATTTTATCAATGAAATGTTTTAAAGCTAGCATGAAATCATTGGAATAACAATACAATAATCATTTTTAAAAAATCATTTAAAATCAGAACTAGCAGTCCATAAAAAAGTTTCAGTTCAAAGACTATCCCAGATGGTTTGCAATCTTTCAAGGACCAACAAATCAGTATTTTTTTAAACATCCTGTGCCTGTTTAGATGCTCTCATAAGCCAGTTCATGCCAATTTGTGCACCAGGCTTCAAATGAGAAAGGAAATAAAAAGATGCATAAAATTGTGATTTTTCTCCTGTAAAGTGAGGGAGAGAGGCAGAGAGGGAGAAAGAGAGAGAGATTGTTTTTATAAAGGGAGAGGAGTAGAATTTTCCCCATTTCTTTTTCAATTTTGAAAACTGAAAAATGTGACTGTTCCGGACTAGCAGGCTTAAAAGCCTGCAAAGTGGATTGGTCCGCTAACAGCGGGTTGTGATTGGTCGCTTCAGACTGATCTGATTGGCTGGTAAATGGGCTGCCACGATTGGGGAAACCAAGCATGGCAAGCTCAAACCACTGTCATTGGCCGTTTAGCCGCAGCCAGCTCTATAAAAGGGGCTGCTGTGGCTAGGATGCTTTTGCTCAGATCGGAAGTCACTAATAAAGAGCTGTAGTTACTTTCTGAGTCTCGTCTCCGTTCTTGGACCCATCCTTCCAGACATAACAGTGACCATAAACAGTGGGAAGAGTGAGGCTATGAGTAATTTTTGACTCCTGGAGACCCCCTGGACTAGTTCCTGAAATTTTCTTTGCAAAGATTTTTGGAAGTGATTTGCCCTTGTGAACTTCTTAGGGCTGAGAGAGAGTCCAAGGCCACTCAGCTAAGTTCATGCTAAGTTCATGCCTATATGGCAAGACTAGAAGTCACAGTCACACCATTTCTAGTCTGCTGCCTTAATTACAACACCAAATTGGCTTTCTCTCTTTGTTTTACAGTGCAAGTATTTTTCTTTACCTAAAGCAACTGTATTTTGCTTACCACAGAGAATACATATATTTTAATATGTAGTTTATTTCTCAATATGGAAATTGCATTACTATAACTCATTGTTTGATGCACAGTGTTGGCAGTTATAGTTTTATCGTTCTGAAGCTATATATATACAGGGGTGGAGTGGGGGCTTCATTCCCATATGCTGAGGAATCTGCATTTCAAATGATAAGAGACGTATGGGGTACCAAGATAAATTTTAAATCTGTGTATTAATTCAGGAAGCATTTGATTGGTGTCATAGATATGCAGATCAAGCAAAGGTTTTCCTATCTCTATCATCTATCTCATTGCAGAGAAAAATCTGCAGCGAAGGGTTCAATCTGTTTAGTTGGTTCATGCAAATGAATCCATCAGCATTTTCATGTGAATGAACCAGCAGCATTCACTAAGCAATATTCCCATCTAGCTTCTACAGAGATGAGAGGCAATTACCCAAGTTATACATTCCAAGGTAAAACTTGTTCTTTCAGTTTATTCAAATAAAGATGATAAAATATCAGCTTTGTCTTGAATATCTACATTGCCTTCCAAAGCCTCATAAACTAAACATTCGTTTTGATGTTCATCTCAAAATCCAAGGATGGCTAAACAGTTTAAGCTGACAGGTGTATATAATATACAAACTCAGTTTTAGATGTTGATATTATCACTCAATTTCTGGACCAGTTATTAAATATACATGGACTCTGACTTCCACTGAATTCTGGAAGCACAAATCTAAATCCTATCATCAATATTATTTTTTCTTTGCATTTTTAAAAGCATAGATTGGCACATGCTTAACATGTGGTTGAGTATGCGAAATCCAAGTGATCCAGCCTTCACTTCTCATACCAATTTCCTTACCTTATGTAGTACTAGCACATGACATATGTTGGTTAAGCCTGTGAAATGGTAGCATTTACTTTAGTCTGCCCGATTAGTGCAAAAGAAGCCAAAAATCTGATAGTTCATTCACCATTTCTTACCATGTTCCCTTTGGAGAGGGAGATCCAGAAAGGGGTAGACTCTCTTTTGCTGAGATGTTTTTTCAATAATTGCTTGTTCAACTGTGTCATATTTAAGGCTTTAAATAACCTAGTTACTCTTTCTCTATGTTCATTAATCAGGCTAAAAGCAACCACCTCAAGATTGTACAGTAGACTCTAGGATAACTTAAAATTACTGCACAACGTTCGCAGTTTGGGGACAGTGCCACCCGTGCTGTGCTCAGACTTTGAACACTTCTTGTCCTTGTCAACATTCCCAAGGTGTCTAGTTATATTTGTAATTGCTGGTAGATATAAGCAGTTTAAATGCTGTGAGGCAAACAATGAAATCTTAGCAGGAGGAGGGGGAGGAGATAATACAATATGATACAGTACATTTTAAATTTGAGTAAAAAGACCAAGCAAAATTAAACCTTCAGGTGATTCTACAACACTGTGTGATTCCTGATTTCTATTACTGCTCACCATGGGAATAGATAGCCTACAGATAACTGCAGTTTCTCTTAATGCTGACAAAAGTAGAAAAAGCTTCTTATGGGGAACACAATTATAAAACACAAACACTGAAAAAGTGATGAAGGTCATAATACTCTCCCTTCATTCTGATTTAGTATCTTCCAGCTGCGTATGAAAATACACCACATGCTCCTCGAAATGGTAATACTGCTGCAGAAAGAGAAAGTGGAAACAACACCAGCTTTATTCCCAAGATTTTTTTTTTTAAGTGAAATATGCCCAGATCACTCCAGAAGCTATTAAGGAACCATACATTAGAAACAATATTGAGATGAAAGGAACAAAGAAAAACAACACATTTCCCAAATATTGTACTATTCTACATGCATACCACTAAAGCAAAGTCTAGATCTTGATGCATATGCAGACTGAGGTTTTACTTGTAGTTTATTTTTTATACTTGTAGTTCCAACTTCTTCCTTAATCAGATGTTCTACTTAACATCATCACTGAAAGCTTCAATGGAAGATCCCATAAGCCTGGTTATGTTACCTGTGAATAACAAGTTAATGGGCATTTTATACTTGGATAACATGGACAAATTGAAAAGGTGGTTAGGAAAGTATACATCCAAAGAGTGAGAAAATTACTAAAGACAAAATTGAATAGTGTAAGCGCCATCAAAGCCACAAATGTTTGGACCGTACCTGTGATATAATATACTGCTGAAATTATTAACTAGATACAAGCTGAACTGGACAGGTTGGACAAATAACAACAACAACCACAACAACAACAAACTAATAACTATTCATTATGCATTATATCACCATATTGATAAATTATACTTGCTCGCAAGAAATGGAGGTAGAGATCAAACAAACTATCAAAGAAGAAAAACATGCACTGGCTGATTATGCAAAAGACAGCCAAGAAACTGAAACTTTCTAAATGTACAGGAAACAACAAGAAAGCATTGAAATAATCTGATAACAACACAAACAGAAGAAATGGACATGGCCAATTTCTACAAAATATTGACAGGAAAATGGGTAAAGATAAAGCCTGGTAATGACTTGCAACTGCAGGAACGTTAAAAAAGGAAATGGAAAGCTTGATTTTGTCTGCACAAGAACAAGCTGTTTGAACTAATGTAATTAATGCCAGAATTGAAAAATCATAATCCAAAGTGCAGCTGTACAAAAAAAAAAAGCAGAAGAATGTATACAGTTGTCCAAGAAGATTGACAAATTGATTATAAACAGCCAATATAACATGGTCACAAAAATGATTCACTGGAACATCTGTAAAAATTATCATGTGCCAGTAATAAAAACAGAAATGATGGGAACACATAGTATAGTTGGAAAGTAATTGAAAATGAACAGGTTAAAATATTTTGGAATTTCTAAATACAGAACAGAAGACAAAGAATTGGAGATGATCAGAAAGTATCAAGATCTGAAAAATAGAGATTAAAAATATGACATAAACCATCTGCAGTGGTTCTAGTGGTTATTAGCATACTGGGTGTCATATCAAATACATTTTTGTTGGAACTTAGAAAATCTGTGCATTGACAAAATTTCCACCTGTCAATTACAAAAGGCCACACTGCACCTGATGGCAGGGCTATTTGCTTGCTTATCTGCATTGCCATCTATAAAGAGTGATGTCTGCACATTATCACTGAAGATCGAGGAAACTGATAAATAATGTGTGCACTACAATCTGGTCTCTAATACTTATCCCACAATAACAGAAAAGAATAATGATAAAACTAGGCTAGTTTTTCACAAGTTGAAATCAAAATCTATCTTTGTATATTTATTCAGCTTGCATTTATAATGTTGGTAAATTCTGTGGCTGGATTGCCAGATGAAATAATTTAGCCATTTAAACTCATTTTCCAAATCTCTTCATAGTTAAAAGTCTGTTGCAAAAAAGGACATTTTAGCTTACAGCACCCCGGGCTTATAAATATTTTTTTCAATATGGGCATGAATTTGCTGAGGATTGACTCGAGATCAGCAACAGTCTTACTATTCCAATCAGTACATCATTTTATTTTCTCTTTTGGTAATTAACTCAAATCAGAAAGTTTATTACCTGTGTTTTCTCAGCAGGAGCAGCTCTTTGATGTACATGTTCTAAAGACATGTTTAAAAGACCTTCTGTCACTTATTTTTCAGAACCACCAAAGTATGTTTGGTTTGTGGCAATACTTTACTCTTTAAGAACTTCTTTTTCCAGAATATAAGGTGTTGCATTGCTTCAAGGAAACCATGAATTGTTGTAATTCTTGTTTTCTATATCATTGCACATACCTATCTTTAATCATTATTTGCCCTATATAGCTAATTGGCCAAGGCAGACAAGCTGTAACCAATTCTTCTCAGGTATTTGACTATATGAGCCATAGTGGCACAATGGTTAGAATGCAGTACTGCAGACTACTTCTGCTGACTGACTGCCGTTCAATTCTCACCTGCTCAAGGTTGACTCAGCCTTCCATCATCTGAAGTCAATATGGGCAATATGCTGACTCTGTAAACTGCTTAGAGAGGGCTTTAAAGCACTGTGAAGTGGTATATAAATCTAAGGGCTATTGCTTTTAACCTCCTTCTTCCATGGCTTTTAATATAGATTTATGGAACTATGGCAATTTTAAATATGAAAACGTACTTGTGTAGCACCTGCTTGTGACAAATTGTTTCAGATGAAGGTACTTGTTTGCATGCAGAGCCATTTTTAATTGTCAATGTACAAATTATACAGGGTGACAAAAACATGTAGAGAAAAAAAAGGTAAAACAACCATATTTGCCTATGAGGGAAAATCATCCTTCTTTGAAATTAAAGGACAATATATTTATGAAAACTAAAGGAAGGAGACATGAAATAAATGGCGAGATAATAGACTAGATTAGACTAGACTAGAATTCTTTATTCCAAATGTGATTGGACACACAAGGAATTTGTCTTGGGTGCATAAGCTCTCAGTGTACATAAAAATACATTCATCAAGAATAATAAGATACAATACTTGGTGATAGTCATAGGATACTAAATAAGCAATCAAATCATACTAGGAAACTAAATAAAACAATATAATTCATAAAGATTTCAGGTTTTGTAGAATTCTTCAAGAAGTTAAAAGAGTTGTAGGGGATACCTTTAAAAATAATAGATGTACAACTACGAGGTTTTCAGTTTAGAAACAGGCTGACATAGAAAACTAACTAGCATTCATTCTTTAAATAAGTCCTACAGGCAATACATGGATAGGCAATATGGTACCATCAATTTCACTATGACCACAAATACCTTCCTTAATACTCAACCAGTTCCTACCCCCCTGATCTTTTTTAAAGAACATAAGGCTTCATAGTAATCTTGCACAACCAGTTAAGTTCTTGAAGGACACCAGCAACTTCATGACGGAACATAAATTTAAGATGAGCTTCGTAGCTTATCTAAGCTTCACAGTAGTTTAAATATAATTTTGAGTAACCTTACTGAAGAAAATGGTGTAAGTTCATGTTTCGTAATACAGTGGGGTCCTTTTTTTATTTCAGTGGCAGTGTTGTTTTAAGTTTTGTGGAGCAAATGACCATTTACAAATGAATTAAATGGAAAAGATACAACATAATGTACATAGTGTGATCTTTACAAGGAGAAATTCAGAATAGGGAGGTATCATTAATTCATGTTTGTACAAACAAGGTATCATAATCAGGCAGATGAATGCGTAATAGTGACATTTTCCTCTATTTAAAGCCAGGTGTCCACAAGAAAGAGGTTAAAAAAAAAGCAAATCCCATACTAAAAAGGGAACAAGGTTTTCAGTCACATGATTGTGGATGTTCTCTCTTGGCTCTTTCCCTGCTTAAAGTCATATTGAAGCAGCTACATACAGATACTGGCTTTTTAAATGGAAATGTTGGAAGAATTTCTTCTCTTTGATTTGTTTCTTGCTCAGGTCATATCGGTATGCCATAGTTCCAAGTTCAAAAGGTTATTAGGCACACAAGGCAGAAGCATTGAACACAACACTCTTGTATAGATAGATAGATAATGAATGTGTGCATGACTAAATATAAATTTCTCATGTTTGATTTTCTTAATAAGAAAATCCCACTTTTTTCCCACTTTTTAATTGGTAGAACTTATCTTTTGCCAGAAGCATAAGTATTTTCCTCAGTTTTTCTCTATTTTTTACTTCTCCATAATGACGAAACACTAACTTTTCTTCTAAAATGGTGCTACTTGAGCTTTTTAATAATTACTTTTCAACAGTATATAGGTCATCTAAAGATAGCCATAAAAGTTTCTCTTTCTCTCTCTCTCTTTGGTCCAAATGAAATGTTAATTTCTCTGATACCATTTTAATTTAGACTGAATTGAGCATAGTATTAATTAACCTTATAATCTCATGCAAGAATGAATCAATAGAAATGAAATTTCTGTTTCATATGTCTTTGTTTTCATACACTCCTCTGATGAAGCTGGGAGGGCCCTAAACTTAAAAATAAATTCTCTCTCTCTTTTTTTTTTTTCATAGTATCTATAGCTTCTCAGGATGCCTGAATTAGAAACAGAGATTAATGTTAATGTTAACTGTTCTTATACACTGGCCATCTGACTCTGATGTGAGAATACAGCACATTATATGTTTTCCATTAGGCATCCTTGTACCCACAAATATATGGCAATCGGTGGTAAAAGGGTTGGAAAGAGGTCCATATATATTCTCCAAAGAGGTCCTCATATAAATTCTCATAACTATTGAAGATTGGACCTTCAGAACCTGATGAATGTTGATTATTCATACACTAAAAGACACCCAGTATCACTGGCACTTTATTGGCAAAGTAGAAAAACAGCCTGGACGAAGGCAGTGACAAATTACTTCTGCAGTATGGAGAAGAAAAACAAGATGTATCCATGAAATCAAAAGAAGTACAGCTCAACTAGAGGTCTCCCTGAAGTCATCAGGAATAAAGTTCAAGTTGATTACTTCATTTAGGATGGTTGCACAGGGTTACATGATTGAATTTTTAATTTCTTTTCAGTAGTTGTTGATTCTGGTGTACTTTCCCTTTAAGTTTCATAATGTTTCTTATTTTTGCATTTAATTTATTAACCAGGTCCTACCAGTTTTGATCAATATCTTGAGCTATTACCATTGTAGCTGTAAAGCTGGAGACTTCAGAACTATCATGAGGCACAGCAAGGCAAACTCAAACTGCTTATTTAATTTAAATGTTCAAGGCTCTGAAAAATTACATCAAGGTGGTTAGGTGGTTAGGTGGTATATCTAGATGATACTTTATCATCTAGAAAAAAGGGTATCAAATCAGAAAAAATACCAAAAAAAAGTAAATATAGGAAGGGGAAGACAGAGAAAAATGTGGTGAATGGAATTGACAAGATCTTCAGAAAGAGAAACATGAGAAATTTAAAGAACAACAGGAATTATATGAAGTGTGACTTCCAGTAAGGACAGGGATAATTGGAGATGCCCTTGAAGAAATGGGATTATATTATAGCAATAGCACTTAGACTTATATACCACTTTATAGTGCTTTACAGCCTTCTCTAAAAGGTTTACAGATATTGCCCCCAACAATTTGGGTCCTCATGACTGCAATCCATGGCTGGATGCAGCATCTAGATCACGGGTATCAAACTTGCAGATGTATCACATCTGTCTGAAATTTTTGGGCCATTATTGAAGAATGATGTTATAGAATAGGACACATTTTACTGGACAAGACTGAAATTGATTCAAATATGGTCTTGAAAATTATAACTACAAGGATATGGAAAAGGTGAAATATTTAATATACTAATGAAATCAGCTGTAGTCTTTAGACATTATTTGAAGGAATTCAAGACCAAGATTATTGTGATCAAGTGGAAGTAATATAAAGTTGTTTTATCTGACCAAAGTTAAAGAGTCAAAGCTTATTGTTAATTGATAGTCTTGACCAGGACTGAGTCAAAGTTTTGCTTAAAATATGAGTTATATAGAAAAGAGGTTATTTATTACATTTTAAATGTATCTGATCAAGGTTAAAAAAAAGTTATGTTATTTTTGTTAACTTCTTCTACTGAATGTCTATAGATCAGATTTGAATGATGGGGTCTGGAGACATGTTTTAAAAATAGAAAGTAGGATATCAATAGAAAATAAAGGAATTCAGGTGGGTTTATTCAATAACATTTATAATAGATTGTTAATTTTGGGTAACCTTAGACATTTGTTGTTTAGGAAGGAGGATGGTTTATAAGAAATGTGTTTATAGAAAATCTTGGTGAGATATGAAAGATTGAAGGGGTTGTTTGTTTTATTTTAAGAGGTGGTATGAGGGTTGTAAGAATTGTTAAAGTTGTTTATACTTGCTAGGACAAAGGGTTACTACTTTTCCCACCTTTTTTTCCTTGCACCTTTTCTTTTCTCATTTGTATTACTTTTATCCCTATGTGTGATCTTCAAAAATTATTTTAAAAAAACCTAATTGTATCAAGTGGTGGATAGGTAATTTACACTGATATAAAAGTTTGAAAAGGCATAAGGATTAGCACCGCTTTAAACTAGTTTTGCTATGTTTCCTTTTTTTCTTTTCTTATTTCATGCCTTTCATTCCTTTAGTTTACTATCCCTTACACTGTTTCTTTATTTCACATAACATTGCTTATCCTAAAATGGAATAACATGGTTGATATTTAGCCTGTGTGCATTTAAATGATCTTCTGGCACAAATATTGTTATATTATATGGCAGAGTAGAAATAAATCTGATTCACTCTGGTGCCTACTAGATTTATCAGCCACTGTTGTCTGGGTCTAATAGCATTATAGACTGGGGCTGATGAGAGCTGCAATCCAGAACATGTTAAATGTGCCAGGTTTTGGAGAAGGATGACTTAATTTTCATTTTTCATAACTTTTCAAATTATCTCAGTAGTGATGCTAAGATCAATAGAGGTGAAAAATGTTGCATTTGGCTATAAACTGATGTGTGCTGATTATTGATAAGGCATGTGCAATAATGCTCTATGTGTTGGGAGGAAGATGTATTCTTTTAAGACTAGCCATTACACCTGCATAAAGATTAGCATAAAGCAAAGCCCCATTTTCACTAGTGCTTTCCCAATTGAAGAAAACAAAAAGACCTTAAAGGTTATAATGTTGAAAATTATATAGAAACCACAGTAATTAGCATTCTATGACAGGGCTGTCAAATTCCTGGCCCATGGGCCGGATGTGTCATGTGCTGGCCATGCCCATGCCCAGTTTAGCGAAGGGGGGAAAAGTCCCAATTCATCACGTGACACTGCCATGATGACATGAATTTGACACTCCTGTTCTATGATATAGACTGTTTTTAAAGGGTATGTTAAATCTGTATTAAGAAAATGTCAATTTTAGGAATATGTGTATTATAGTAGAAAAACAACAACAGCATCAAACTTTGGTTGCTCATTTTTGATTGTGTGCCATAGCAACCATAGAGATTGATTTTGTCCATTATGATCTATCCCTAACATGGTCCTTCAGTGGAATCCATAGCAGGGGTGTCAAACTCGCATCATCACGTATCATCACGTGACGTATCAGGACTTTTACTCCCTTTGCTAAACTGGGAAAGCACGTGACGTATCTGGCCCACAGGCTGCGAGTTTGTTAGCCCTGATCCATAGCTACAGCTGTGTGAAAAAGTCCTGCATGGTTTACGGCTTATGACATTTTTTGGGTAGGCCATTAATTTTATGGTATTTTATGCTAACTGCTATGCAAATATTGTTATATTTAAATAAATCCTGGTGGTTTTTAAGTGAAAAGCATAAGCTTTTTGCAATTTGGTGCTGTTTGGATGGGGATTGTGAATTTTCTTGCGTGTTTACAATGACTATGAAAACAGATTAACTGATGTTTACCCAATGGCATACGTGTTGCAATTACTAAGGCCGATGCTAGTGTTTTGTTAACATTATTATTTGTGGCCCTGAAAAGGACCATTTAGGTAACCAAACATGGTTACTAATATGAAATTGGCCAGCCCTTATTACTTATCTCCAGGCGATATTGGCCTTAGTGATTGCAACACATATGCCATTGGGTATGCATCAGTTAATCTGTTTTCATAGTCATTGTAAGCATGCAAGAAAATTCACAATCCCCATCCAAACAGCACCAAATTGCAAAAAGCTTATGCTTTTCACTTAAAAACCACCAGGATTTATTGAAATATAGGAATATTTGCATAAAAGTTAGCATAAAATATCATAAAATCAATGGCCTATCCAAAAAAATGTCATATACCATAAACCGTAAAGTGTAAAGCATGCAGGACATTTTCACACAGGTATCCTATTACCACTTTTTGCTTTTGGTTGTCCTCTTCTTCTCTTTCCTTCCACTTCTTAAGCCTTCTTGGAGAATTAGGGAATGTATATGCCTAATTTGAGCCTGGTAACTTGTATTTCAAGTGAGAACTCAGAGTGAGATTTATTTAATAATCCATCAGTTTGTTTTCTTGCCTGTCCATGGTATTCTCAACAGTCTTCTCCAACACCTAAGTTCAAAAGTGTCAATATTCTTCATATCCTGCTTCTTTATAGTTTAGCTTTCACTTCCAAAGTGTATTACAAGGAATACAATAGCTTTCATGTTTCTGATCTTTGTAGGTAGTATTTAGCAGGTTCTGAACAGTTCTGGAGAACTGGTGGCGGAAATTTTGAGTAGTTCGGAGAACCGGCAAATACCACCTCTGACTGGAGATTTTACAGTATCCTTTCCCTGCCATGCCCACCAAGCCATGCCCACAGAACCAGTATAAAAAAAATTGAATCCCACCATTGGTGCAGACATATCAAGGCATTTGAATATCTTTTCCAAGGCCTTCATGGCTGCTTTTCCAAGTTCTAATCTGTAGATATTTCTTGACTGCTTGTTCCTTTACTATTGATTATCCTAATAGGTAGAAGCTACTACTTTGATATTCACATTAGGCCAGTTGTTGATAGTAGTATACAGGTAAAATATGCTCCTTGTTGCCATGATCTAATTGCATGGATTTTTGCAGTCGAAATATGGCATAAATGTTAAAGTTTTAAATATAGTATTGCAGTTCTCACTAGGAAGCATGTTTTATCTGATTTTTCCCATTTTAGAACTGTCAAAACTCATTATTGACATTTCACTTTCCGTATTATAGTTTCTTATTGCTCAGGGAAGACAAAGATAGCAATAGGAGAATTCTTTAATATGGGAGAACTCTTCTTTTGCCTATGCAAAAAAAGGAACTAAAGACAATGATAACCTTTATATTCATGCAAATATTATGCTTCATGGAAGAGCAATACTTTTTAAAATTCACTCTTACAAAGCAAATTTTTTTGCACTTAACAACATCCAAATTTATGCAGTTTGAAAATTGTAAATATTTAATTCCATTTTTTCTTTTTTCTTTTGGTAAAAGCAGGTTACAAGTGATCCCTGATGATGCAAAGAAATTAACAGAGGCAGCTGCATAATTAATACACCTGTCATTGCTCTTCTACATGTAATGTTTCTAGCAGGGTGAGCCTTTTCCCCTTGAAATGCTAAAAATAAAAAAAAAAGTCAGAATCTTGCAGTATGAAAAACATCAATTGTGCAAGTGAATGGTAAAGACTTTCCTGAGTCAAGCTGCTTTCTTGTGACTTGATGGACATGTTTATGCAGTTTCTTGGCAATAGAACAGATCCTAAACCAATGGGGGCTAACCTTTTCGTCCCTGAGTGGCAAAATGGGAGCTCATGAGTGCCTGCACAGTGGAAACTGGAAGAGCAGCCCCCCCCCCCCTGCACATGCTAGAGCATCAGAAACCGGAAGCTTAGCTTCCCAGTGCAAGCATGCGTGTCATCCACCTGATCTTCCAGTTTCTAATGTGAATGCATGTGCAAAGACCAGCTGGCCGACAAGCACATGCACTCCAGGGAGCTGGTCTTCTGGTTTCTGGTGCTCCTGTGCATGCTAAGTCCAGCTGTCCAGTCCACATGTGTGTGCCAGAACTTAAAAGAGCAACAGGCAATGGCTGGCATGCCCAGAAAGATAGCTCTGCATGCCACATTCAGCATGCATGGCATAGGTTCACCATCACGGTCCTAAACTCTTAATGACATTAATCAATTTTAATCTTAAAGAGAAGCATAAAAGGCTGTAATGCAATGCCTAAAGAAAACCGGCATGGGTAAATAAGAAGTTTTCCAAACAATACAATCTGTCATGCTTTATGGCTTTGGGAAGTCTAAAAGTTGAGTCATGGCAACCGGACTTCTTTTATTTTTGCTTTGAAATGTTTCATAGCTTATCCAAGTAACTTCAGAAGCTATTTGGATAAGCTGTGAAACAAGAAGTCTGGTTGCCATGACTCAACTTCCAAACAACTCTACCTGGATGACTGAAAAGCTTCATTGACAACCTTTGGAAAGGTTGCTGAGTTACAATTTAGGTTGTATGGGTGTACTTTAGTGTGCAATGTAGTGTGGAAGCCGGTCTGGTTGGTTCCATGGTTGAATCTTAAAAAAATGGATATAACCAAATTCACTATAAACCTGTGATGGTGAACCTATGGTATGCATGCCAGAAGTGGCACGCAGAGCTATCTCTGCCGGCATGCAAGCTGTCGCCCCAGATCAGGTCCACTGCCTCCCGCCAGCCAGTTGATTGTTGGGTATCTGCCACGCATGTGTGGGGCTGGGGCACACACCAGAGACGCATGCACATATGCAGAGGCACAGGGGAGCATGGGGGATTGTGTGTGCATGTGCAGGGGCATTGGGGGGGTCACGCATGCATTGCATTTATGGGTGCAGGCACGTGTTCAGGCACCATGCACGCACTTTCAGCATGCGATGATGAAAAGGTTAGCCATCAGTGCTATAAACCATAAGCCTTTTGCATAGACCTGCATTGGACTCAAAGGAATTTATTAAGTGTAAAATTTGTGAAGCCGCTAATGTAAGGTTATGGAGATTTTTAGCGTTCCATAGATAATTTAATTTTGATAGCTTGAAAATTTGCAAATGTTGCTTCTTAAGTTGTCTTCAAATCTGATTAGGGGAGCAGATGAAAGTGAAGCAGCACATTACTGATACAACTGAACAAAGTGAGCAACTTTTTCTTCCTTTCAAAACTGCTTTGATGTCAAGCACATCAGGCAAAGATATTGTCACATAAAAAGATAAGACTCATGTACAATAAATAGTAATGAAAACAGAAATCTCTTGAATAACAACTGCACGAGCAAATAGGTTTCAGATACTTTGCAGAAACGACACATCATATTCAGATTAAACACCGCCCCCACCCCCCAATCTTGGATAAACCCAATGGATGTGTCTTAAAATTATGTTTCATAAATTACTGCTAAAGTTTTCAAGCTGTGAGTTAGGACTACCTGAGGTGATATGAGCATAGTAGTTGGGAAGATCACAATTTCTTCATAAAACTGGCATCCTCTGCATGCTAAGTGAGAGCAAAACTCAAGGCTTTGCTGCTCATTTCACCAGAATGGGCAGTTATGGTACCATATTTGTAAATCCCTGTCACATATAGGTTAAAATCAGGGGCATCCATGTATGTGTGGGGAGAGTCCAAAAAATCATGATGGCTGCAAAGCAGTATTCAAAGCCCTGCCTCCTTTGTGTGACACATGCACAAAATGGTGGAGTTTTGATCACATAGATACGACCACCATTTTAGGGGCTGCGGTGGCTCATGTGGTAAGATGCTAGGCTTGTGTACCAGTGAGGTCAGCAACTTGGTGCTTTGATTCCCATGAGTGAATAAACCATGCAGGGACAAGAAAAGGGCCTCCCCTGAATGCCTACCTGCATTCAGGCATTCTGCGGGTAAAGATAACACCGCCCCCTCCCCAATCCTTTCACAGAGGCAGGCAGCCACCTCGGGGATCCCTGGCTAACATAGGCTAAATAAATAAACCGCCATCTTGAGATAGTCACCGATGAATGTTCATGTTGAAAATTTAATTATTAAAAAAAGTAATGTATTAATTTGTTGCCAACTATAACCCCCATGAAATAATTAGGTTTATTCATGGGTGGAGGGGAGAATCACACAGGTTTGTTTATAATTATATAATAAAATATAATTGTTCAACTGCAGAGTTGTACAAGCCCTGGATTACTCTGGTATCTGAATGCAATTTGTTCTAGCTTAATTAGCAAACCGTAATTAAAACTGGTGTAACACAACATGTGAACCCAGTTGCTATGTTTCCTGATTGTCCATGTGCATTAAGTTCCCACAAATCCAAATAGATACATAGCATTTTGTAGAGGGTGTTTCTAAAGAATTTGCTTTATACCTTTTGTTTTTCTCTTTTAAACTAAAGATATTGCCCTCTCTTCACAGAGAAATCTTTTAAAATGCCTATCACAGGTAATAATTGTTTTGCGCAGGCAGAATACAAATTGGGAAAATTAGAAACCCTGTCTTGGAGTTACATTTCCTAATGAAGTTGTCTCTGACATCAGCACTTTTTCTTTCTAGCTCATTTAAAATGGAAATTACTTAAATGTTAAACTTCTTTAATCACCAGTTTATGCAATTCTCAGGTCTGTCATAGTTTAAGACAGGGTCAAAACACAGCAGTTCGTAGGCTGACAATAGCCGGGCCCACCCTCCCAAAGAAGGCATCTAAATGTAAATGCTAGCCTTTAAGATAAGGCAGTATTTCTGTGCGCTGAATATTTATGTCACTGAATACTCTACGCACTGAATATTGATGCCTCTCTGCCAGAGGAAGGAGAGGTTGCTATATCTTAAGGTAGCAGTTTGACAAATGGATCTATTACTTTTATAGTAAAGTAAATAGCACAGATAGAAGTTAACTGAATGTTTCTGCCTTTAAAATCGAAAGTCACCCAGTGAAACTGTTATATTGTAATGGTTCTTATAAGTCATATCTATATACACAAATACAAAGAAATGGAATATAAACATCAGGATCGGGATAGAGAGAGGGACAAGGACAGGAAGAGGAGCAGGGAGAGGAAGTGGGGGGAGGGGGAGGGACGGGTCAGAGAGAGGTGTACGGGTAGGGAGACGGACTGTTCTGTCCTAGGTCTCACCAAAAAGCACTCAGTCAATTCTGAGTCCTGGCAAAAACCTCTTTATTTACAATGATGTGGATTATTTCATTCACAGTCAGCCAACAGCTTGGCAAATAGTCTTGTGAAGGTAGATTAATTATCTCAGACTTTTATCAATCCTGGAACACTGCCCAGTAAATAATTCCACACTCACTGTTGGCAGGGAAGGCTGAGTTTACAGACTAATCTTCATGAGGCTGGAAAAAACAAACCACTGAATGAGCGAGTTGTTTCCTGTAAAAGCCCCCTCTCCTTTTGCTCCTCTTTTAATCCTGATGGGAGGGGCCATTCATCATCCACCTGTGGCCTTGCTCCCATATCAGCCCTGACTTCTTAATTGCTCCTTTTTTTAAGCAGCTCTGCGTGTGCGCAGGTTAGGAACCGGTTCCAACTGCTCCCCAGCCTCACTGCTATCTGAGGCCAAAGGCAGCTGATGACTGCCAGCCTGCACTGGCCCCATCTCTGCCTCTGATGCATATTCCTCATCCGAGCCTTCCTCAGCCTACAAGACGGCCCAGGTTTCTCCCCAACCTCCTCACTACTGCCCAACTCTGCTGCCAGCTCTGCCAGCTGCCAGCGGGCCATGGCAGGAGCAGAGAACAGTATTGCGGTAGGGACAGGGAAGGTACCGGGGTGTTTACATTGGCAGGGGCATTGGCAGGGTAGGGAGAGGAATAGGGAGAAGGGCAGGGAGAGGGAGAGAGATGCAGATTGCTGAATCTGATCCTATTTTCAGTTGCATCATTTTTGAAAAGAATGCATTGACTGAGCCTGAATAGAATCTATCTGCATCAGTTTGATAGAACAGAATGTTTCGTGACACAGTGTTAATAAAAGAGATTAACCATGAAAAGTTTCAAAAGGAGGTGAAAACAAAGCCATCTTCCAAATAGATAAGAAGCTGGGGAGAAGGGAAACAAAAAGCAGAATGCATGTTTGTTTAATTCAATGAAACAACTTCAAACAGTTGCTCTGAGTGACAGGTTTGAGGATTCTTATTTTAACTGAAGAGTCTTTAGTTTGGTACGTATAAAAGAAAATATATTTCTTGTTTCACATCATTTTCATTTTCCTTGCACATTAAATATGAAAAGACTCAAGTTCTACCTGCATGGAATAAGTAGCTTATGTGTGCTTATTCCAAGCCTTCTTTCAAAACCAACATTATCAAAAATTAACATGTGGAAGAAAAGTCTTATTTATTCCTTATTTGTAACTGTTTATACTAATCTGTTTGAATATAAACTGTAAGTAGATATGCTCACCCTGTAGTATCTTCTAGCTTGAGAACCATTATGTGAATTTTTAAATAACTATTACAATCACTTTTATAAAAGGAACCATGGATTCCTCAAATGTGATCAACTTCATATTTATCAAAGTTTCTGGTGGGTTTCCAAAAAAAAAAAAAAAAATTACACTTGATTTGATTAGTTTCTGACCCACTCAAGGTTGACTCAGCTTTCAGTTCTTTTTCAGTCAGTGAAATGAGAGCCCAGGTTGTTGGGGGAAATATACTGACTCTGTAAACTGCTTAGAGAGGGCTGTAATGCATTATGAAGTGGTATATAAATCTAAGTGCTATTGCATTTCTCCATAACTATTCTGGATGCTCCACAGTTAGGTGGCATTGTAAGCTTTAATTTGGGTGGATTGTGGTTAGGAAAGAGTAAAAAAGTTTTAGGAATTATCATAGGCTGATAATAACATCCATGATAAACAATTATAAAAATATTATAGCTTGGAGTAAATGATGTAAATACCTCACTGATATTCATAGTATATCATAATTCTGAGGAACATTCATACAAATTCCATTTAAATTTTGTAGACAACCATGTTGTTGTTTTTGAAATGTGCATAAGCCAAGAATTTATAACAAACTGATCCCATTCAAGTCAGCATAAGACAATTTAAATCCAAATAGCATTGCTTAACTGCAAGACTGAGCTATACATGGGCAGAAATGATTTGTAGGAAAGTTTAGCCAGAAACCTTGAGCTCTGTATTAATAAATTCTTGATGGGAACAAAGCCAAACATGGCAAGATGAACAAAAAAATGCCACCTATTTTGTTCAGACAGATTGGGAAGAAGATGATGATTTATAATCACCAAGATAAAAGTAATGAGAAGTCTTCTGCTATGCTTTACAGCAGCCTCAGGGGTACCTTACAAGTAATTATACTCTAGCTGGGTGATTCTTTGCTATTCACAGATGTAGCTTTGTATCATAATTGGTTTCATCCCTTGGATTTTATCCAGACTTTTTATGTAAAACTTTTTATATAAAGTTGACTATGGAATTTGAAAATGCTTCGGAGCAATTTTGCTTTACAAAAGGTATATCTTTTTTAAAAAAACACTTCATGTTCTGTTAAAAATGGCCTCCCGCAATTGAACTGCAACAATATAAGTTTTGCTACTAATTGATCAGCTCCCCAGCAATTGACCAATGTCAGTCCATTGGGACATAAAGTATAAAAATAGCAGAGTAAATAATACTGGGCATGGAGAAGTACAGAAGCATTTATCTATTTCATGTCCCATCTTATTGGGATATAATTAATAGAATATTTCCAGACCATATTGGAAAATTATTAGAGAACCCCAAGTTAAAAACAGCTCACAAGTTAACAAATTTCAAGACATTGTTCAATCACCCAGGGATTCAGAGGTGGTATTCAGCAGGTTCTGACCAGTTCTGGAGAACTGGCAGCAGAAATTTTGAGTAGTTCAGGGAACCAGTAGCGGGAAATTTGGGTAGTTCAGAGAACCAGCAAATACCACCTCTGACCGGCCCTGCCCCCATCTATTCTCTGTCTCCCAAGTCCCAGCTGATTTGTTGCCCTGCACAGGAGAACGGAGCTGGAAAGCAGGTTAGTGGGATGGGGAGGGAATGGAGATTTTGTAGTATCCTTCCCCCTACCATGCCCACCAAGCCAAGCCCACCAAGCCATGTCCACAGAACTGATAGTAAAAAAAATTGAATCCCACTATTGCAGGGACTGCAGAAATCCATTCTTGTCATCAGGGATCTACTATATCCCATGCAGTTGTGGACAGGTACTGTATATATTGGAACCATAAAATGCAGTGTTAATACTTGATAAAATAGAATATAAAAAGCATTGCCCTCACCCCTCTCTCTCCCTCACTCTCCTTCTCAATCTCTCTCGGTGTGTGAATGTATGGATTCATGATCATTATATTATTTCACTTACTGACTGATCCTTCATAAGTCAAGAGACTGAAGGAAGATTTATTTCAACAACAATCACTTTCATTCCTAATGTTGTGTCCGCGAAATGATGCCAGGAGTCGGTGACTTAGTGCAAAGCTCTTTATTGGCAAGTTGGAACCGAACTGAAAGGAAAAAAGCCCACGGCTTTTATTCCTTTCGCCGCGGCGGCCGCGGCGGCCGCGGCCAATGGCACCACTTTGAATCTCCCACGGTCCGAATGGACCAATCGCGGGAGATTCTTAGCGAGCCAATCGGCGCGGCTCGCCTGACCAATCAGAGAGCCCCGCGCTTTGGCCAATCAAAGCGCGGGGATCTCGAGTATGTTAATGAAGGACAGAACACCTAAGACATTTAATTCAATATTAAGTTTGCACATTCAGTACCTGAATGTGCTGTTATGTGAAGCACTTGTTATATATAGCAGTGCATTTACCAGCACATTAATTCTCTGAAAAATGATACATTATAAAAAATAGCAATGGGAATTTTGTCCCAAGTCTCCTTGCAGTTTTTCTAAACTGTTTTCTCTTCCTTGGAATATAATGCAATGCTACAGCCTTCAATGAGTTTTAACTTCAGGATTTTAGATAATACTTGTATATATTACAGATCTCTAGAGACAGAAAACCTATCAGCATAATGATAAGAGGATAAAGCCATATAGATTAATAAAGGGGCACAGCTAAATATCCCAGGGCTAAGAATCTGGCCTTATGAATTTTCCAACAGATTAATTATCTCTATCAAATAACCACAAACCAATACTTTTCGAAATCTTTCATCCTTAAGGATCATATGAAAGAAAGGGGCATTTTTTAAAGAAAAAGAACAGTTATTTTAAGAAACACTTAAATTTGGATCCTTTGAGATTTTTTTTCTATTTTCATTTGTCATATTTTAACCTTGGCATTTATCTGCTTCATCTATTGTTTCATTTGAGAAAATGTTCTTTCCCTTGAGTTCTGTACTATACACAATTTCAAGGACTAATATTCTTCAAGTGCAGTATTTAACAGAATAATAGAGTTGGAAGGGACCTTGGGGGGGGGGTGTTCTAGTCCAACTCCCCACTCAAGCAAGAAAACCCTATAACATTTCAGACAAATGGTTGTCCAATCTCTTCTTAAAAACCTCCAGCATTAGAGCATCCACAGCTTCTGGAGGCAAGTCACTCCACTGATTAATTCTAACAGTCAGGAAATTTCTCCTTAGTTCTAGTTTGCTACTCTCTTTCATTAGTTATTATCCATTGCTTCTTGTTCTGCTTTCAGGTGATTTGGAGAAAAGCTTGAGCCCCCTCTTCTTTGTGGCAGCTCCATAGATATTAGGAAATAACATTGCTTTTTAACATTTGACATGAAGTTTTTTTAGAGTATCATAGGAAAATGTGATTGTGCAATGAATAAATAAGATGAAGGGGGAGGGAATAGAGAAAAAAATGAGGGAACTCAGAACAATTGGTTTGGGAGACATGCTTGAACATGTTTAAATTCTGCAGCTTGCCTCAACTGGTTACAGGAATTATCTGCGATAAACTATGGATAAGTGATATAAAAAAAAATAACAAAAGGATCTTAATGAAGCATTTTTCAGGGCTCCAAATCACTTTTAAATGAGCAGCACATTTCTTCTCTTTGTGAAGATGTATTCTACTAGAAAGACAGACAACTCATTACAATATTTAAAGCTTTCCTGCGAGGCTTCTAGGATATGAAAACACTGATGGAGTTTGCTGTCTTGTAGAGCGCCATGGTACATTCTCCCTGCCCTTTCACACTGTGCACAGCAGGAGCCAAAGGAGTCTCCTAGACTTTTTCACATCATAGGTTAACAAGCCTTATTGATTACATTTGTCGTGACTAATGTAGAAGTCATATCCAGTGGAGTTGTACTTTACAGTCAGAATGGCTGAGGGTTTGAAAGAGCTGTATTAAACTATTGCACTAAAATACCCTAGAGCCTAATGTAATAAGAATATTCTGTTATAGCTAGTGCTTTATTGCTCAGCATTGGAATGCTGTTAAATCTCTACAGTTTTAATTAGGACATCAAAAGGCCTACAATAAGGCCCAGCAATAGTGGACTCATGCAAAATGGATATGAGGTCCTCAAGGCCATTCAACCACAAAGGAAAGGGTGTGTAACAGTTGTAGAGTCTTTGTAACAGTTGCAGAGACATTTTTCTAGGGCTACTGGTGAGCTAGAAGAAGAAAGAGGAGTATACAGAAGGAAACTGGTGATAAATACCTGTAAAGCTAGAGAACCATCAAGAACCAAAAAGGAAAAGAAAAGAAGGAATGGCTATAAAGGACTCTGCTACAGCTCTTCTCTGATTTTTTTTCATTGTGGGAACAGACACTGAAATAATATTTGCCATGTCCATACCACAGTAAGCATAATAAATTATGATAGGGATATATTTTTTGTTTTAGATATAGGGATTAAAAAAAACAAACTAGGAGAATTGGGTGAGAGTTAAGAATGGTTTCAAGTTCCAATCATAGTAATAAACATCCCTCTATTTAAAAGCAGCTGATAAGCAAAACCACTACAGTACATAAGTAATCCATTTTTCAAAAAGCAAAACTGGATTTTTAAAAACCCTCACTCCTAAAGCACTGTTGCAAAACATCATAGAACTAATACTAAAGTGCAAAAAAACTCAAATATTGAAATTTTTTTTCTCAAATAGTTTGTTTAGCTGAGCAGACCAGTCCCATTCAATCTAAACTTAAATTTGTTAAAATCAGTTTGTCAAAATCAGACTTAATAGCCAACCATCAACACCCTAATCAATATCTAAAAAGCCACAGATGACAGGTACCATATAAATGCCACAAACAGAACAGCATACACTCTGCCAGAGAGAAATTCCCTAAAGATGGGCATCAGCATGAGTCTGAAAGCTAGGAAGACAAAACCTCCGATATTGATGATCGACCCAGATTGGATCCTACAAAATCACTTTGGCTTCGTATTGTAGGCTTCCCAATGTGAGGTAGACATAGAAATTTAATAAAGAAGTAAATGTGCTCATTGATTTGAAAAACACAATTTCTGCATGTGCATTGAAGCATTAATTCATAGGCATTCAGTTTGGCTCAATGAATCAAGGACCCATTCTGATTTGATCTGGAAAAATGATTCAGTCTCCAACCCTGAATATTTTAGAAGAAATATCTATAGAAGAATAGATATAGAAATATCTATAGAAGAAAGTTATATGTATACAGAGAAAATGGAAAGAGAACTTTACTCCATTTTCAGCTGCTCTGTTATGTTTCACACTAACATGTTCCTTAGTTTCTGCCTCCTTCCTTATATCATTCCCATACAGCCAACATCACTTAATTGTGATTATACTGAGATTATATCTTATGTGAATTTCAACAGCTGAAAAGCTGCAGAGAACTCTATTACAATTTGCTTCAGTAAGAGGTGAATTATGCCTCCAAGTCTGTTCTTTCAGGGAGTGGACTTTTAAATTAATCTGAGTCCCTTTCACAGCCTTTCAAATGAAATTGGAGAGACAATGCATATTAGATGCCTGCCTTTAGCACATGCATTATACCCGGTTGGATTGTACATTTTGTTGTGTGTCACCCAATATTTATCTGCCAGCTTGTACCTGTTGATTTTGTTGTTAACTGGCAGCATTTGCTAGTCTTATTAAAATGGAAACCCAAAGCATGGACCTCGTCCCTTTGCATTAAAGAAGGAGTGGTGCTGGTTCATAGGTAATTGAGTTGTAATGCCACTTTTTTGACTGGATGCATCTATAACAGCAAATGTATTGGAAAGAATTAATAACTGTAATCAAAGTTTATTTCCCACCTTTGATTAATAAAGCATAATGTTATGGATGAGAAATAGCCAGGGTGATTTATTCTTTGTGAATACATGAATATAAATGGAGAATAAAGGAGGGGGAAATCTTACAATGACCAATACATTCAGTAAAGTCATTTCAGATTGTTCATGAAAAGAAATCAATAATATTTTCAGTAAATAAAAGGGATTAAGGGAAATTAAAGGAAATGAAATGTACTCCATTTTTCACTTGCTTGTTTACTTTGTAATATATTATGCCATGCCCAGTGTTAGTGCAATCGTAGTGCAACCATATTGAAAGTATCCAAGGGTGTCTGAGAAAAATCAAGATGCAGTGTTACAATGATACAACTTTGTCACTTATATCCTTACAACTTATATTGACTTTTTCCTAGTATGATTTGATTGTTTATTGTACCCTATGACTATTATTAAGTGTTGTACCTTATGATTCTTGACTCTTGACGAATGTATTTTTTCTTTTGTGAAAACCCAAATAAAATTTATTTTTTAAAAATAGTTTGTTTAGTGACTGCTATGTTCTGAAGTTCCCCCTTTGGTCTAGTTCCAACAGGGGGTACCCAGCCGCAACCTGATTGGCTGATAGTTTGACAGGAGCTGTCAAACATGCCAACAGCTATTGCCTCAAGGCTGAGTGGCTTGTTCGCTATCAGTGCACGAAAACTATTAAAGCCTGATTAACCAATTTAGCCATCTCACCTCATTCTGTAGTGTGTTCATTTCCAGTATGAAGCACTGGTGACAAGGATGGGATTTCCACCCTTGAGGCATTAGGCAAGCTTGAAGTCCTCCTGTGAGGCAACCAAAAGAGCTGATCACTGTGGCAGGGAGAGCCAAACAAGCCAAAAGGGCATACAAAAAGAGGGAGTCATGCTGAGGGAGCTTGATAAAGTCCACTAGCCTCCTGCCTAAGGATCAAGGGTTCTGTGGAGCTGTTAGAATTGCAGCGTTAAATTCATTTGTGCCATTTGACATGTCCACAGAAACTTGGGAGTTATATATTGAGCGTTTTGACTGTTTCCTGGAGGCAAACGATCTGATGGATCTCAAAGTGACAACAGCATTAAAAAATGACTGTTTTTCATACCTATATTGCAACATCCCCATGGTCACTTGATTAAAATAGAAATGCAAGGCAATTGACTCATATTTATGGTGGTTGCAATGTCCCGCAGTCATGTAATCACCTTTTGCAATCCTATGACAATCAAAGTCAATGGGGAAACCAGATTCCCTTAACTACCATTTTAATAACTTAACAACTGCAGTGATTCACTTAACAACTTTTTCAAGAAAGGTTGTAAAATGGGACAAAACCCACTTAGCAACAGAAATTTGAGGCTCAATTGTGGTTATAAGTCAAGAAATATCTGTATGTAGTTGATGACAAAATATGGCCAATGTAACAAGCTGTTAGAAAAAATAAATAAATAGTATAGTCTAGACAATGGAGAGAAGGACCTGTACATTCACTACCATGCTGACTGTATCAAAAGTAAGTCACACAACCCACAACTCAGCTTTAACCTTCAACCACAACCCTACCTCAACCAATCCACCATCACCCAAGACTAGGCATGCATGCCCCTAACTACCTCAATTCCAAGTACTGCTGGCCTTAAATGCAAATTACTCAATGCAAGAAGCCTTGTGAATAAAATACCTGAATTTCTCCTCTTACTAAATATGGCTAAATTTGACATCATATTTGTTTGTGAAACATGGCTCAATACATATCTCCCTGACTCCATTACCACAGTAACAGACTATCATGTTTACCGATCAGATTGTGAAATTCGTAGAGGAGGTGGTGTTGCTATTTTCTATAAAAAGTCCTTACATCTACAAAACATCCAAGTTACCCAGGAGCTTGCTCTTCCTGAGACCATCATCTGTGAGCTATCCTTAAATAACACATTTCGATTCTTACAATGTTACAGAGCACCTGATTATGACATCGAACATGTAAACAAGCTAAATTCACTACTAACATGGGCAACATCCTGCCCACACACTTTTATCTTTCTTGGTGATTTCAATTTACCTCATATTAACTGGATCCTAAACAAATGTACAACTGAACCCATACATGCAACCTTCTACAATGCTGTTACAAATCTGGGACTAGAACAACTTGTAACCAACAATACTAGACTTAACAACTGCCTCGATCTCATCTTCTGCAATAGTTTGAATTTAATTTACAGAATACAAATTAAAGAACCCTTTTCCAACAATATGACCACAATATGATTGACTTTTGTCTCAGCATATGCTCATGCAAAAATCATCACAATGACATAATCCCCAATTATAACTCCAAAAAAGGCAACTATGGTCTTATAGACAACGATCTCTTATCCCTTGATTGGCAATCTCTATTCACTGGATGCAATACTATAGAAGACCATTGCAACATATTTTTACTTGAAGTCAAAAGAGTCATCAAACTGTATGAACCAATAACAATTCCAAAACAAACAAACAAAAAACAGATTACCCATAACAAAAAGGAAACTCCAATCCAAAAAGAGATCACTCTGGTTGAAAAACAAATCTGGTCATGTTGCCAACTTCAAAAGCCAATACAAAAATTTATGCCACCAGATAAAGACTGAATGCACCAATTATCACATTAAACAAGAGGAAAACCTTCTACGTACAAATTCCACCCGTGCTTTTTACAATTTTGTAAACAACAAACTAAAAGACTCAAGGTCCATTCCACCCCTGATAGGGGTGCTTGATAATGGTAAAGACGACACCATTAAAGCCAACATCTTTAACACATTCTTTGGCTCAGTATTTGTAAACAGTAATGGATCATGCCCAGTATTTCCCAGTTGAACCACAGACAACTACAATGATCTAATACTTGTCAATTTTACAGAAGAAAATATTGAAAAAGCACTACGCAATCTAAAACCATCTCTATCTATTGGACTGGACGGAATATGTACCTACTTCTTAAAAAAGCTATCCATTGCCATAGCAGAACCTCTAAGCATAATCTTTGAAAAATCTTTCAGGACCAGCTCCTTGTCTAACCTATGGTTACCAATGGTCATCCCTATCTTCAAAAAGGGAGACCCCAGCCAAGTTGAAAATTACAGACTAATCTCCTTATGCTGCATCATCTGTAAAGTCATGGATTCAATTATTAACCAATCCATTATCCTCCACTTAGAGACAAACAACCTACTCTCTAATAAACAATTTGATTTCAGGAAAAAACTATCCTGTAATCTGCAACTCTTACACTGCAAAAACATATGGACTACACAACTCGATCAGGGCAAAACAATAGATGCAATCTACATAGACTTCTGTAAAGCTTTTGATTCAGTGGTACACGACAAACTACTCCTAAAACTAAAATCTTATGGTATCTCTGGACAACTGCATAACTGGATAGAAGCATTCCTGTCAAATAGACAACAAATGGTAATAATTGGGAGTGTCCTATCAAATTCTATAGTGGTGTCCCCCAAGGCAGTGTTCTAGGACCAACTCTCTTCATACTCTACATAAATGACCTCTGTAATCATATTAAGAGCAACTGCATCCTCTTCGCTGATGCTGTAAAGCTGTTCAATACCACAGACAATACTGCTACCCTTCAAAAAGACCTTGACTATGTATCAGAATGGTCAAACAAATGGCAACTTCAAATCTCAACAAATAAATGCTCTCTCTTACATATTGGCAAAAAAAAATCAGAAAATAAAATACAAGCTGAATAGTTGATGATCCAAGCCCTGTAAAGGACCTTGGAATACTCATCTCTAATGATCTAAGTGCTAGAGCCCACTGTCAATGTCTGTAATAAGGTCAATGACCCTACTAATGCTTTAAAGAGTAAAAAATAAAGTTGGTACCCATTTAGCTTTTAAGCAGTAGCATACACCTATTTAGTTGAATGAATCAGTTCAATACATTAAAAGAAAAACATGCTAAATGTTGCTAGGAGAATTACATTCTGAAAGTTCAATGATTTGACTGAAAATGAAGCATTTTTAAAATACCACATTAGACAGTCAATCATGGATCGTGACAGCTGCATAATTATCATCACCAAACTTTGACCTTGAACCAGGATCATATTAGGAAAAGTTGACTGAGTTGACAGACCATCTAATGAGCAAAGCACTCCTAACTACTCCTACTAGACACACTGTGCTATCACCTTTTGATATCCTGTTACCTTTCAAATATTCACAAGAAAATTTCCAGGGTGAATTATGAATAAAGTGTGCACTGCTCTCTCAGTATTTTTCTGAAGAAATGTGTGATGCACTGTACATCCAATCCAGCTTTTTAAAAGTATGTAAATGGGGCATATTGTTAAGACACTGATTGAAACTGCAGCAGCTTTTATTTAAAGGGGATCTGCAATCTGTCAGCATTTAAACTAGGCCTGGATTTCTTCTTCTTGTTGGTCCATTATTATTATAAGTATAATATTTCTTTGAAGCTTTACATTGCATTTTTATTAAGTGAAGATGCTGTGAGAGCAATGTGCCTTGTGGAGAAGGATATACTTCTGTCAACTCTGAAGTGAAGTCTGTCTGAAGTCATCTTGTGCTACCTCATAGTTGCCATGAACTCTGAAAGGGGGAAGCGAGGGACAAATAGATAGGCTGCTAATAGTCAAAACAAAAGTTTTCTTGTGGGAACCAAGGTCATCCCAACAGGTGGCAATTGAAGGAGAAGAGGAGTGACCAACTAGCCTGCCAGCTACTTTCATTGAACAATGTGACCAGTGACATCTGGGGAGGAAAATATTTGCTCTTTTAATTAAGGAAAAAAAAATCCCACAGGAACTTTTAGAGTTGGTTTTCATTAGCTGTGCCTATAGGATGTATCCAATAAACATGTTATTTGAGGAATCTACCTGCCTTGGAGTTCTGCTTTTGGCATATGTGTTACTCAGAATGCTGACAACTTCCCTGTGATGCCAGGGATGGGATAAAATTAGCTAGTTTTAAAAAGGCCAATTCCAATCTCCTGCTTTTGCAATGTTTCTTATGAAGATTCTAAATGGATATTAAGGTCTGAAGGCTCTCATCTCTTTACTTGCTTCTTTTCATGGCCTTTTTGCAAAGCAGTGAAAAGGAATGATTGAAGGCTTTCATAGAGTCTGGAAAATAAAAGACTTCCATTTATTTCTCATGGCTTTGAGTTCTTTAGTGCACACTTTCCTGTATTTATTTCAGACCTAATGAAAATTGCAACTGCTGCTTTTTATTGCTATCATTTTAATTGGAAAAATAATGGTATTGAAGAACATAGACCAAGATAAGTGTGATCCATGTTGCCCTCAATTCAGAATAACCTGGAAGTTCCAATCCGGAGAAGAGAATGTTGAACTTTGGCAGAATCATTCCTTGCTTGTACAGAAGAGATTGCTAAATTGCCATTTATGTTTAAATATGTTCAGTCATCTCACTCAAGTTTATATAGTATTCCACAGACCTTGAAAACTTCCAAGGCCCACAGGGAGCAATGAATATTAATAATAGCAATGACATTAATAATAAGTCCATAATGGAAATTTAGTTCTCAGAAATATTTGTCTGTCTAATGTTGAAATGTGTACCTTGATTAATTTTGGAGAAATATGAAAATTCCTATTGTTTTCACAATTGTCTGTAATCACAGCACAGATCATTGGTTCTTATCATATTAGGCATTTGCTTAACAGTGGCAGCAGATTGTAATTATCATTCTTGCTACAAAGTGACTATCTCAGTTGATTAACATCATCTATCGGTATGCAGATGCATAATAGGATAACAGCACAGGCCTGATAAATGTCATCCATTGTTCAAACAGAAGTTTAGATAAGAAGCTGTTGATTTATCTTGATTACTATTTTCTGCACCTGGTCTCCATGTCAGTGGAAAATCTTGAAGCTGCAGGAAAACTTATTTTTTTATATCCTATCCCCCACCCCAGCCTTTAGTCACTGTCTTAACAACAGAGGAATTGCAATTTCAGTATCATTGATCCATTTGTAAATGTTACCCCTGTGTATTAATCAGAACATTTTACAGAGACAGCATAGAAATTATCTGGAAGCTGCAAAAAATGGTAAGATAAATGATAAACATAAAATAAATGATAAACATAAGCATGGCATAGGAATGGAAAGTAAATTGAATATTTAAACAGGATCTCCAACTGTGTCTTTATTGCAAGGCATATCTACTTTACATGGTATACACCTTTTATTTGAAAATTAGCTTTTTCTTAAACACTTCCAGAAAGTGTTCAAACACTTCCTCTCAATTGGTGTAGGTAATTTCTCCACTGTTACACAGATGTTATTGTAATGAAGTCTCCCCCCCCCCTTTATATTTAAATAAACTTTCAGTAAGCTGCAACTTATACCTATTGTATCTAGTCCTAGCTTCTGTGCCATGGAAAATAATTCTTGTCCTTCTTCCCTGTGGTTTTCCTTTATGTGTCTGAACAGGGCCATCTTGTTTTTCCTCCCCCAAATTCAAGGTTGTTTGTAAAGTCAGTGAGGAAGCCAGATTCTGTTAACAACCATGATAATAACTTAATAACTGCAGTGAATCATTTAACAATGATGGCAAGGAAGGTCATAAAATGGGGCAAACTTTACTTAATTACTGTCTTGCTTAGAAATAGAAATTTTGGGCTCAGTTGTAGTCGTAAGTCAAGGACTACCTGTATTTTCACTTTCTCTGCTTTCAGTGAATTTAAACAAAGCATTCACATTAGTTTTCATTATGGGTGCTCAAGCCAGCATACATGGGTTTTCCCCCCTTTAAACTATTTCATGAAATGTTTGCTTATTTATTTTATTTTATTTTATTTATTTATTTGATTTGTCAATCGCTTACAAGATAATAGGTATAAGTATAAACATGAGAAAGAATACAGGAAATAGGTACAAATAAATGGGGACAATAGGACAGGGATAGCAGGCACTTATGCACGCCCCTTACAGACCTCTTAGGAATGGGGTGAGGTCAATCATGGATAGTCTGAGGTTAAAGGAGTGGGGGTTAGAGAATGTAACAGCAGAGTTGATGTGATGGACTGTGTGATGGAATTGCTGCTGGAGGACCTCAGTGCCACAAAAAGAATGACAGAATTTGAATCAGCAGTGACGAGGCTTGATGTGAACATCTGCCTTAATAGCCATATGTTGGGTTTATCCTGATGAATACAATGTTATTTTTATTCATCTCATTTCTAATAAAGCATTTCATAGTCAGTGGACAGCTGGCCATGTGCAAGCTTGCAGATTCTTATTTTTTCTACACCCTTTACCCTTTTCTACAAGAAATTGTGCTTATTCGCAAATAGATGTGTTTAACATCAGACCCAAGGGAAGTCCAAGTCTAATTTTACTCTGCTAGTCAGTGCACTGTGGGCACCATAATTTGAATGAATTTAAAATACAAAATTGCACATACTCCCAATCCTTTTTTCCATTGTAAGATTGACAACCTTCCCTGGAGATTACAATCTTGAATTTGGGGGAGGATTTAATAACTTCAATAACCCTGAGAGCTATACTATACTTACAGGAGTATGATCTCCCAGTACGGCTATCATTGCTGATCAGATCAAGAGAGAGAGAGTGAAAGGAAGAAAGACAGGATATTAAATCAATATAAGGAACATATTCTGCATATTTATATATACAAAAAAAGTGAGAAGCAATGAAAATGGGTAAGCCACACTGTATGAACAGAAATAGAGAGAAATTTTTAAATTTTCAAAGAGGAAAAGATCAAAGTAGTTACATTAAAACTCTTTATGATGTGGAAGAAAACAATGGCAAACTTATATCTGTTCATGAAGGATAAGGATGTTTTTTGTGACAATGACTGTCAATAGGAAATGATTTTCCAGTAGTAAATGTACAGCTGTGAAAGCTGTTTATTGACAAAGAATGAGAGAAAGAAGACAGATGATTTTGAATTATAGCATAGATCTGGAGTCTGTTGCTAAGAATAATTGCAAGTAGAGCCACGATTGATCTTGGGCCAAATAATGATTGAATATTCCCATGAGGTACTGATTAAGAAGCAGAAACTTATACTTTAGGCAGTTGATGCAAACAGATGGTGAAAATAAAATATATTATGGCAGTGTTGTATTGATGTTATTGGGGATAGGAGAAGGAGAAGACAATGACTAAGATGGATGGATAGGGTTAAAGAAACAGCATATCTATGAAGAATTATGAATTATTACTGGGAAATGTTGAAATGGCGATTACTTATCCATGTATGGTCCTGATTAAATTAGACATTTTATGTGTATGCCTGCATGTGCAGAAATCTGTATACTAATTTATTGGGAATGTAGAAACAGTGGTAAAACACAGAATGGGGAGTGGCGTTGGTGGGAGGGAGTGTGTACTTAACACAGGGCTGGGATTCAAATTTTTTAAAAACCAGTTCTGTGGACATGGCTTAGTTGGTAGGTGTGGCTTGGTGGTCATGTGACTGGGTGGACATGGCTTGGTGGTCATGTTATTGGCTGGGTGTGGCCAACTCAATATCACTCACATTGAAGCATGCATCTCCTCCCCTGGCCTCTCATGACTGTGGAGATGCTGCAACAGTCGTAAGTGTGAAAAATAGTCATAAGTCACTTTCTTCAGTGGCACTGTAACTTTGAATGGTTACTCCACACAAGCAAAGTACCAGCAAAGGAGGGGAAAAAAACTCCAGAGAAGTTCCTGAGACAGGAAGTCTAGTCCTGCCAAGAATGTAATAAGGGTAAATGGAGAGGCAGTTTCTGTAAGCAACACCAGAATGTTTCCTTCCTGCCTTCTTTACAGGATTAGGCCAGTAATTTCTTCTAACAACCAATTCTCCAAACTGCTTAGAATGTTAACAACTGATTCTAGAGAATAGGTCCGAACTGGTAGAATCCCACCCCTGATGTAACATCAACCAAAGGGTAATAAAACCATTAAACTCATTCCTAGGTTAAAGTAATTTGGACTTTCTAGTTTGGATTTAATTCTAAAAAGGTACTTTTGAACCCACAGGGAACTGATTGTTGTATCTCTTGGCAGTCCTTTAAAACATTCATTGCGTTAAAGAGCAATGCAGGTATGAATTGCATTCAGGCACATTTCCACAGGTTCCACAGCACTTTTCTGGAATTACAATATGATTCAATATATTTTATTGATTAGTCAATTGATCATATCAAATATGACCATCACTCACAGTAAAGTACAACAAAATAAGATAAGATACACTGATGTGAGGTAAAATAGCTATGGTGAGATAAAATAGAATAACATAAAGTAGATAAGATGAAGTAAAAGTAAAAGAGTAATTAATATTTTACTAAATGGCTTTTTATAGGGAACATGGCCAACCTTGCCCTTATTGCTGGGGCTGGTACACACTTATCCATCCCCAAGATACATTTCAGACAAGTAGATTGAATCTGTTACAGTAAATATATATTTACATATACAACACATACACACTGTATATATTCCCTCAGAGTTATTGTTGCAGATCATAATCTTCCATCAACTAACTGATATTAACTTAGCTTGTTGTGTAAGCCCAACCAACTGTAATATGTTCCTAAATCACGGGTCAATGTTATTCAATTCCATTAAGTAGGATATTTTATTTCTAGGGCCAGAAATAAAAGTCCCAATACTCTTAAAAAAACTCATGGATTTTTCCACACAAGTTTTTTAAAGGTGCTTTCATGACATTTCTGCTTGCCCTATAAACCAAATATTGATTCTATAATTTTTCCAGCTTGTACATTTTCACTCTCACTTATTTTGGTACTGTACTGGGAGTCCTCACTTAACGACCATCTGTTCCATGATCATTTGAAATTACAACAGTGCTTTGGTCATAAGTCAAAGGCTATGTATAATATCAAATGACTGATAGATTTCGTAGAGTTAAAATTACAATTGGATGGATAGTAGATAGTATATATAGTATATAGTACATAGTACATAGTATATAGTGTGTGTGTGTGTGTGTGTGTAAATGTGTGAAAGGTGGAATTACTGATTTTCTGAAACCTTGTATTTGATTTCAGTTTTTGTAAATCATGTGTATCAATCAGTGCAAAAAGGTGCATCTCATAAAATTGGATTTTGATTCTTGCTGTATAAATAAAACTCAAAGAAGCAATGAAGTTGAATGAATAAACTTGAATGAATAAATAATGATAGGAGACAGCAACCTAGAGAATAACATGTTCAACTATCTTAAATAGTGGGGTAATTTAGTTTTAAATATTATACTCTGTGTACTTAAGGTGGGATTTTATACAAGTTATATCATTTAGTACAATATTAATACATTCTTTATGGACCTTGATCTGATAGATTATCATTGTTCCATTTCTCTATTATTAATAGATATCCATAAAGTCTTACCTTGTAAATTTTCCGAATAAATGTAAGAAAATTAAATTATCTCATAAATTATCTCATTCACTGAATAATTCTCAGCAAGAGTGCACAAGTCCTAATCTTCTATATCATTAAACAATGATAGATTTTGATAGATGTTTTAAGAACATGGGGGAAGGGGAGGGAATCAAAAAGAACCTTCCCTGCAATATTATTTTGTTGAGAGGCAGTTTGATGTGATGGTTAAAGCATCAGGCAAGAATCTGGGAAACTGTGAGTTCTCGTCACACTTTAACCATTAATCCAGCTGTGTGACCTTGTGCCAATCACTCTCTGATAGCCCTAGAAAGGAGGCCTTGGCAAACCACCTCCGAAAATGTTACTGAGAAAACTGGAGGGACAGTCAAACTAGCAGTCACCAAGAGTCAACACTAATTGAAGGCACAAAAAATCACCCCAAAAACCTGCAGTTCTAAACAAAAGTTCAGTTATCCTCTTACATGAGAAAATGTCAAATATTTATATGTAAGCAAAATGAAGCAAAATTTTTAAAAATCTGAATTTTGAGACCTCTGTGGCATGTAATAAAAATAATGTTTTTTCTCAGTGTCACTGTATTAGTTCAAACTGGCAAGAACAAAAAAATATTGTGCTAGCTGATTAAAAATGATCAGTATTTATAAATATACAAAAAATCTGAATGCTATTTTCTGACATTATTCCCTACATTGTTAAATCACATAAAGGTCATTCATTGCATGCTAAATTCTGTTATACAGCTTCTGAACATAATACGTGTAGTTACTACAGATAGTGCTTCACTTACAACCATTCATTCATGACCCTTTTTTTAAAGAATAGAATTGAAGTTTGAAGTTACAACGGCACTGAAAAGAGTGACTTATGACTGTTTTTTTTACACTTGCAACCATAGTAGTATCCCCATGGTCATGTGATCAGAATTAGGACGCTTGGCAACTGGCATGTATATATGACAGTTGCAATGTGCTGGGCTGATCTGATCACCTTTTGCAATCTTCTGACAAAGTCAATGGGGAAGCCAGGTTCACTTAACAACTGTGGCAAGAAAGGTTGTAAAATGGGGAAAAAGTCATTTAACAACTGTCTTGCTTAGTAAAGAAAATTTGGGGCTCAGTTATGGTTGTGAGTCAAGGAGTACCTGTATTGAACATGAAACAATTTCCTTAATGAGACCAAAGATAGTCTTCAATGTACAACCACAATTCAGCCCAACATTTCTGTTGTTAAGTGAGATATTGGTTATGTGAGTTTTACCCCATTTTTATGATCATTTAAGTGAGTTTTGCCCCACTTTTATGACCTTTCTTGCCACAATTGTTAAGTGAAATATTAGTTAGTAATAAGATTGTTAAGTGAATCTGGCTTCCCTATTGACTTTGCTTGTCAACGGAACACTGCAACTGTCATAAATATGGGTCAGTTGCCAAGCACCTGAATTTTGAATTTTGATCACATCAGGCCATGGTGGGATAAATGTTTTACTACTGGTTCTGTGGGCATGACTTGGTGGGCGTGGTGTGGCTTGGTGGGCGTGGCAGGGGAAGAAAAATGTCCATTCCCATCCCACTAACCTGCTTTCCAGCTCTGTTCTCCTGTGCAAGGCAACAAAAGAAGACCCAGCCAATCAGCTGGGACTTGGAAGGCAGAGAATATATGGGGGCAGGGCCAGTCAGAGGTGATATTCTGAACCACTCAAAATTTCCGCTACCAGTTCTCCGAACTACTCAAAATTTCCACTACCGGTTCTCTAGAACTGGTCAGAACCTTCTGAATACCACCTATGACATCAGATCATGTTGATCATGGGGATGCAACAAGGGTCATAAGTGTGAAAAACAATCATAAGCCATTTTCTTCAGTGCCATTGTAACTTTGAATGGTCGCTAAATGAATTGTTGTAAATCAGGGATTACCTGTAACCGGTTGCTAAGAAAGCTAATGAAAATTCCCAGATTACCTAAACACTAATATTTTCTATGCAGCTATGTAACTTGAAAATAACGCTTGGTAACAAGACCAAGAAACATTTAACAGAAAATAACATATGGCTAAAGTTAGAGTTGTGTAGGTGCATATGTGGGTTTCCCTGTTACTATTTTTGGACATATATTTTATTATGCCCTTGCTAACATTGATAATGATGATGCTCACGTGTATTTTTATGCCAGCTCAGTATAGCCATTCTGTCCTAATGTTACATGAAGTTATACTGAGAAAATTATACTCACTGTTCAAAGCAGCCACAAAATTGACCTAAAGCAGGGATGGCAATTAATTTCTGTTGGGGGCCACATGGAAAATCAGATCTGCATTCAAGGGCCAAACCAATTTTATAAAAGGCCATTATAAAGGGCCTATTATAAAATGCAGCAAATTATATATAAGAATATTATATATATATGTTTTCTTAAGTTTTCGCGGGTACTTACATGTCTGGCATTCAGCTTTGTTCGGGTATTTTCCCACGTGGTGCTTTTAAAGTTGTAGCAACGTTTCAGCAGAATCTCATCTGCCATCATCAGGCTTCTGTATGGTGTTTGTCAAGACAAACACCATACAGAAGCCTGATGATGGCAGATGAGATTCTGCTGAAACATTGCTACAACTTTAAAAGCACCACGTGGGAAAATACCCGAACAAAGCTGAATGCCAGACATATATATATGAGGTTCTCGTGGGTATTTGTATGTGGATCTTTGGTTATTCGGGTTTTCTCCCGCATAAGATTGGAAGTATCTAGGCAACGTTTCGATGAAGTCTCATTCATCATCTTCAGGCTTGGTTTTCAGCTCTGTGCTTCTCAGAGTGATGTGAGCTTGCAGTTGCTTCTTCCTTTTAACTGCTAGTGGGGGTGTGACTTGATTGGGTGGGGGCTTGGCTGTGTTCTGATTGGGTGGGGGTGTGTTCTCATTGGTTGGGGGTTTGGCTGTGTTCTGATTGGCTGGAGGCGTGTTCTGTTCAGGTGGGGCTTGGTTGTGCTCAGGTTAGTCTTAGTTGCTGGGGGATTTGAGCTGGTGAGCTGTGATCTTGCTGTTTGGCTTCGAGTTCGTGGCTGTGCTGCATCTTCATGGTGGGGGTCAGTTCGCTTCATGTATGGCTCAGAGGGGGTTGAAGTGGGTAGTGATGCAGCTACAGTGCGGCTTCTGGTCCATGGTCGTATTTCATCTTCTGTGTGGGTGTGAGTCTGCTTTCTACATGGAAGTGTGGTGGTGGCATCTTGTGTGGCTCTCAGGGGTGTGGGTCTGGTGTCATTCTTCATGTTAGGTACTCGTCTGTTCAT
Source organism: Hydrophis major (assembly GCA_033807585.1). Classification (NCBI taxonomy): domain Eukaryota; kingdom Metazoa; phylum Chordata; class Lepidosauria; order Squamata; family Elapidae; genus Hydrophis; species Hydrophis major. The sequence continues at coordinate 149,766,663 of CM066328.1, read as the reverse complement.
GAGGGCGGGTTTCCAAATGGCTTGTAGGCGGGAGGTATCATCTCGTTTATTCATGCTGTGTGGGCGTTTTTCTATCTCTATGGCTTCTCTGATTATTCTGCTGCTGAAGCAAGATCACAGCTCACCAGCTCAAATCCCCCAGCAACTAAGACTAACCTGAGCACAACCAAGCCCCCACCTGAACAGAACACGCCTCCAGCCAATCAGAACACAGCCAAACCCCCAACCAATGAGAACATACCCCTACCCAATCAGAACACAGCCAAGCCCCCACCCAATCAAGTCACACCCCCACTAGCAGTTAAAAGGAAGAAGCAGCTGCAAGCTCACATCACTCTGAGAAGCACAGAGCTGAAGACCAAGCCTGAAGATGATGAATGAGACTTCATCGAAACGTTGCCAAGATACTTCCAATCTTATGCAGGAGAAAACCTGAATAACCAAAGATCCACACACACATATATATATATATTTGTTTTCTTAAGTTTTCATGGGTACTTACATGTATAGCATTCAGCTTAGTTCAGGTATTTTGCCACATCATAGTAATTGTGCTTTTAAAGTTGTAGCAACGTTTCAGCAGAATCTCATCTGCCATCATCAGGCTTCTGTATAGTGTTCATCTGTGAGTCAAACTTTTACAGTGGTTTCAGATTTAAATTTGGGGCAGCCTATTGCTGTGCCAGAATGGTTTTTTCTTCAACCTGATTGGTTGGGAGTCTTGGTCTGTGTTTATTAGTCTTGGAGTTTGCTGTGTTCTGCTTGATTGGTGTTTCTAATATCTTCTGTCTGTTTTTTTTAATCTTCTGTCTGTTTTTTGGCTCTTTTTGTATCTTGATTGGCTGGCAACATTGTGTTACTTTATTGGAGGCCTTTAGTGCAGCTTTGTTGAGGAGGGAATAAATTTAATATGACAGGGCTTTCGTGGGTCGGTGGCAGGTAGGGTACAGAGCGTTATAGACTGTGGGGTGGGGGAATATAGGAATGAAGCTGGATTAGCCATATTAGGAAACGTTTGTTACACAGGGGTTTAGGATAGGGTGGTGAGTAGGAGGTATCTGCGATTAGGAGGGTGGGGTGACTCTATAAATGTATTAGAAGGCAAATGCTTCCAGCGCTAACCTAGTTCAGATTTCAAACCGTTAGCACTGGATGGGATGTGAGTTGTGTGTACAAATAAATGACTACATACATCACTGTTTGTTGGTTTGTGGATTTGTATTCCGGGTCTACAAACATCTGAAAAACTGGCTAATATCTTCTAGGAGCTCAGGGCAAGGCATATAGAGTTCTCTCCTAATTTTTCCCCCTGCAATTACAACCTTGTGAAATAGGTTGGACTAAGTAAAAGCTATCATACTTCCATGCTTGAATAGGGAATTAAAGCTTGGTTTCTCTTGGTCCCAGTCTAACCTATACAGTGGTACTTCTAAAATATTGCTATAGGAAAATATCTAGTTACATTTTTTCCCATATTTTATCTGAAATATTAAACAGAGAAGGTAGGCAGCTTAGCTACTTTTGATAGGTGTATTTCTGTTTGAATGAATCTTGCTATTAAAATACAGTCATGTGGAAGGCAGTATCTTATCATTTACTATTTTACTCCAGTAGACTAGGTCACCTTCTCTGTTTATATGTGAAGAGTAGCCACTTCCTTAGGCTAGATTAAAAAAAATTAAAGCCCATTCAACCCACTCCAAATTTGAATATATCTTGCTCATTTTCCCAGAAATAAATAAAAGCAAGTTCCAGAAATAACATATTGGATTTAGCTTTTCCTCAGTGATCACTTTGATTGGTTGCTTCCAACTTGGCATTACTTTTGTATAGTATTTTCACAGAATTTAGATAAGAGGTGAGAGTCTTCCCATCTTTTCAGTCAGCATAGACTGGTTAACTTGACAAATGTTTTCTCCTGGTGGCATAATAATAAATTCAAAATGTCACAGAACATTCTTGTCAAAAAGGCATTCCATTCCAGAAGATTTAGTTTTCTAAACCAAGAGGGAAAAGAAAAGAAAGCAGGTGGAATAATTCTATGTTTAATTTGTTTACCCTTTCCCCCACTTCTATACCTGTATTTTGCATGTACACACACACACACATATATACACACCATTTTTTTACGGCGATGACCCACATATCATCAATAATATATATATATGCAAAAGGGTACATGTTATGTTATTTTGTAATATTATGTTACGTTACATAATGTGATATACAGTATGTTCATCCTTAAGATTGATCCTAAGATCTTAATTTTTTTAGATCTGCTCAAAACATATTGTAACAAAGTTTAGCAGTTTAGCTTCAACAAAGTTTGATGAACTGAATTCTCACAGTCATTTTTTTTCAAGGAGGCATCATGATAGGTTTGTTTTCACCAAAGTCATAAATGTGGCATATGCATCAAATCCTCTTAAAATGTTTTCAAGAGTGCAGTTGACATTATAATTCAGTTTGGCATTGTATGTAGCAGGTGTAGAGTAGGCAGTGTTGGGCAGAGGCTCACATTTGATATTTTTTACTTTGGGAATAAAATACTGCAAATTTGAAAAATTCTGCAATACAACTCACAAACATCTTTTATTTATTTATTTAGTTTCTTTAGTTTCAGCCATCGTTGAAACTTCGGCAGATAAGAATCCCTCATTTACTTCTTAAAAAAGAAATCAGTTGGAAAGTAATTAATCCCCAGTTCTTTAATCTCATCCCTCAAGTGTGTGCCAACATGACGTCATTTTATGTACAATTGAAACCTTACCCATTACCTACCTAATAAAGTGGGAAAGAGGATAATTGCCACAGCCACTGTGGTAGCTAACTAACATAGATCTCTAAATATGCTGGGGCTAACTGTCCTGAGGCTTCTTGCATCAAGTGAGATTGAAAGTTGCACATCAGCCTGAGCCATTTAATTTATTATGCCTTGTAGAACTGACTGTCTTTTCTAAAGGAGACTTTTGCTTCTCCCCATTCCTCAGTGTCTCTGCCAACTTACATCTTTTCTGTTTGCTTTTTACAGCTTTAAGCAAGAGGTTGATGCTTAAAATATTAATCCTTGTCCCCCATTTACCTTCTTTCCACTCTAGTTCCCAGGTGATATAAATAACAGCAGCTCACCAAAAAAACAACAACCCACAAACATACACACAAAGGAAAGAGAAATTCTTGATTTTGGGGTGTAGGGAAGCATAACAGCAATATGGCCCCTTTTAATGGTTGAAATTAAGTTCTAAAGTGAAAAGTAAAGTTGCAAATAATAATAATAGCCTAGTATGTTTTATCTGGGTCAACACATTCTTGTGTTTATGCTCTGTTTTAAAGAGACAACTGAAGAGCTCAAGTATTTCATCAGGCTATCGTTTCATAAGATAAAGGTAAAAGTTCCCCTCGCACATACATACTAGTTGTTTCCGGCTCTAGGGGGTGGTGCTCATCTCCATTACAAAGCCGAAGAGCCAGTGCTGTCCGAAGACATCTCCGTGGTCATGTGACCAACATGACTAAAAGCTGAAGGCACACGGAGTGCTGTTACCTTCCCACCAAAGTGTCCCTATTTTTCTACTTGCATTTTTACATGCTTTCGAACTGCTAGGTTGGCAGAAGCTGGGATCTCATTCCATTACGCAGTGCTAGGGATTTGAACTACTGAACCACTGCTGACCTTTCTGATCAACGAGCTCAGCATCTTAGCCACTGAGTCACCATGTCCCTTATCATTTCATACCAATAAACAATTTTATTATTATTATTATTATTATTATTATTATTATTATTATTATTATTATTATTATTATTATTATTATTATTAAAGCAGATGTAAGGGATGGTCTTGGCAAGGCAAAAGAATACATTTGTTGAGAGGAAATTAGTAGAATTCTAAGAGAGGATATTAGAGCCACAGCACACAATGTTTTCTGGTCAAGGTTTATAGTTGCCCTTTCACCTGGCCTGGGGTGTATAATCCAAGTAGGAATGTCTAGGAAATATAAGTGGGTAGTACAAAAGCAAATTCCACATTGAATTTAAATTCAATTAGTATGAACAATACCCCTGCATGTAATGTTTTCTCCTTCTGTAACATTAAAAGCCACATTTTAGCAGCAATTTTATAAGGATCTCTGACTGTATCTAGGCATTAGAGATTTTGTGATGACCTGGGGCGTGGCACAAAGGCAACACAATCATATAAGTAAGAAAAGTCCCTTTAATACCTCTAAATTTGCTCCCAATGTCCAGTTACCTTTGGCTGGAGAAAAAACTCTCCCAAGAACAGTATTTAAGTGGAGGAAATTCAGTCTGAAAACAAAGAACATATAAAATGTAAATAAAAATCTACACAAACCATGCTGCAGCAATTAACTGGACATGGCATGACAAGGAATTGCAGATTTCAAAGCCAACAAAATACACACAGTTGGGAAATTGCCAGGAACCCAGATAAGCCTCAACAAAGATAATTCACAGTTTGCTTCCAGCATCTTTGCTGTGCATAGCTTGCCTTTTAAAACACTGTGTTCCCAGCTGCAGCTAATGAATAGAATCAGGGCCCTTTCCTCCCCCATAAGCCATGCAACTCATGTTGATCCCTTCTCTGTTCCTCCCTGCATGCCCTAGGATGAAGAGGGGGTGGGCCTGGATCTTCCTCTGAATTCCCTCTACCTTGCTCTACCTCTCCCCTACTTTGCCCAGCTGGACTGTGTCCTTCCCCAATTTCTTCCACAGCCACCAAAGCCACACTGCTACTCCCTGTCAGCTGCTCGACCTCCCCCAGATTCCAACAGGGGCATGACATATTTTCTTGCCACCTTTGGTCATCACACACTATTAGTAATACCAGTAATAGTACTGGTGTTTAAAAATATAGATACTAGTATTGGTATTTATTATATTTTGGGGCTATAGTTGCAAAAATATAGTATCCTGATTGAGAAAAAGCAATTATTTGGAATTGATCTACATGTTAATGTTGGATTCCATAAATACATAAATCAGCATGTCTATACTTATGTCTATGTCTTTCTCAAGAAACACATTGACTTGAAACCTGAAATATTTTTATTAGGAATGGTACCTGAAGGTTACAGTAAAGAAAAACCATATTTAGTCATGCATGTATTAACAGCAGCTAGAATTGTATTTGCTCAGAATTAGAAAAGCAATAAGATACCGATAGAGGGAAAAGTAATTGAGAAAATATTTGAATGTGCAGAAATCAACAGACTAACATTGGTAATTAAAGAAAAAGACAAAATGGAATATTATATGGTATGGGATTTATTTTATCAATGGTTAGAAAATAAAACAAATTAAACTGAATTAGATGAATATATAAAGCAATAAGATAAGAATGTTAAAAAATCAGATATAGTAGATAAGATATATAAGAAAATGTGATTATTGATATATTGGTAAGAAAAATATCCATTATAATTGTAAGCACATGAAATATGTACCTAGTTGACAAACGGTTGAAATGGAATGGAATTATTGTATGTATAAAATAAAATAAAAAACTTTTTTGAAGAAGAAAAAAGAACACATTGAGAAATTGGAGTTTCAAAAACATGTCCTAGAAGCAAGCACTGAAGAAGCTGAAGTTTGTTAGCTTGGAAAATAAAAGCTTAAGAACAGATAACGATCGTGATTTTCAAATCACTCTCTTGCCTAACCCTGAGGAATATAAGTGGCAGGGAAGCAAATTGCAGCAAAGCATAAAAAGAAATTTCCTTGCATTATGAGTTGTTTGATAGTTGGAACAAACTGTCTTGGAAGAGGCTGAATCCTAAAGGCATGTATAGTAGAGGCTGGACAATTGCCTATCAGAGAAGCTATAATTGCATCCTGCATTACAGGACCATAGGCTACTATTTTGGCATGAACTGAATCTGTTGGGATGAAATGAATGATCATATGGAGTTTATTTGCTAAAAATCCCCCCAGAATGCTACATTATATCCAGCCTTCTTCTTCTTCTTTGCAGGTTTTCCAAGGCAATGTCAATGCTGACAGTGTGGTCCAGCACAAATTCTTTCACTCTGTTAAAGCTCGCTTTGTACGCTTTGTGCCTGTGACATGGAACCCGAATGGAAATATTGGTCTGCGGGTTGAAGCTTTTGGATGCTCGTACAGTAAGTATTGAAATGTATCCTAGCATATACCAGAAGCATCATCATCTTTCTGCTGAAGGTTCAGAAACAATTTTGTACATTCAACTTGTCAGGAAGATACTACTGCACAAGTTTACAGAGCATATCACAAGCTGACCAGTTGGTTCCACCACTGATTTTAGCTTCAGTAGCAAGTTTTGGTCAATCCCTACCTTCACTGTGTTGTCTGTATATACTTTCCCTCCAGCATTTTTCTGGCCAATTTTCACTTTTTCCTATATGTGTTTACCAAAACTACTATTACCCAGAGGTGGACTTCAAAAAAATTAGTAACCAGTTTTCTGCCTGATTGCTAGGTGGGTTTGGGTATGGTGGGCATGGCCTAGTCTGCCTCCTGCACCATGGTGGGGGGGTTGCCCACCCCTGGCTTCAGAGGCTTTTCTCAAGCCTCCAAGAGGTCAAAAACAGCCTCCCTGGGCTCCCGAGGCTCCTTCTGGAACTTCCGGGAGGCCCATTTGTCACCCTCCCTGGGCTCCAGAGGCTTTCCTTGAGCCTCCAGGAGGCCCATTTCCCTCCTCCCTGGGCCTTGGGGGCTCTCTGAAGGCCAGACATGGGCTCATTTCTGGCCTTCCAGAGCCTCTGGAGACCTGTTTTTTGCCCTCACCAAACCTCCTCGCAGATCCTGCAGTTACCTGGGATCCAAAACAAACCACATGGAGATACCTGGGAGGGGAGGAGCAGGGTGGGAGGGGCCAGCTAGTCGCCAGAACTACTGGTTTGGTGAACCAGTTGTAAAATTAGTATCTGGTTTGCCTGAACCGGTACGAACCGGCAGCAGCCCATCCCTGCTATTACCTAGAATGTCACCAATAGCTTTTTTACTCATAAATATTTTTAAAGATTACTTTCTTTCACTACAGATAAAAAAGTTATATCAAACTAATACAGGTAGTCCTTCACTTATGATTACAATTGAGGCCAACATTTTCACTGTTAAGTGAAATATTTGTTGTGTGAATTTCGAGCCATTTTATGACCTTCCTTGCTAGTTGTTAAGTGAAACACTCCAGTTGTTAAATTAGTAACATGGTTATTAAAGGAATCTGACTTCCTCACTGACTTTGCTTGTCAGAAAGTTGCAAAAGGTGATCACATGACCTCAGAACACCACAATGGTCATAAATATGAGTCAGTTGCCAAGTATCTGAATTTTGATCACATGTCCATGAGGACACTGCAGTGGTTATAAATATGAAAAATGATCATAAGTTGCTTTTTTCAGTGCCATTGTAAGTTCAAAAGGTCACTAAATGAACTGTTGTAAGTTGAGAACTACCTGTATTTACAAAATCTGCCACAATTTGTTTTCAGTAGAAACATAGATATCAATTTGTATAATACTCAAAAATTGCTGAAATGTTCAGTTGTATTGAAGAGACATCAATGGAAAACAGATTGGATTTGGAGCTCCTGTGTTTTTCTGAAAATTTCTGGGTCCAAAGTTCATCCCTTTTGTGGAGGTTTAGTAACTAACTAAAAGCTGCATACAGCTTTCTACAAGAATTACCACTGAGTTTATACTTCCTAGCAGAAGCCAAAATTTCCAACAAAAGTTTAAGAGATCCATTAATACATTAATCAATAAAGTTATACATTCAAATGTTATCTTAATTTTATACGTATGATTGCCTTAAATCATAAAGATTAAGTGGAACAGTTCATAAATTCTAGAATAGCCATAATCAAATGTGCCAATTTTCCACTGTTCCCTACATAAGGAGAATTACATGGAATTACACAAAAAGATGCAATATGTTCTGATTGATTAAATAGTTACAACTCTCTATTATGGCAGCACTGTTCTCTATCTAGGTGAAAATTTCTATTGAACATTTCTCGACCTGAAATTCTTCTCTATAACACTTAACATTTTTGGAGTGCCTGCTGCCATTTGTGGGCATTCCAATCTCTAGTGCATTGGCCCCAAATGAAAAGTGATGAGCTGGACATGGGAATAAAATGAAAAAAAATGAGTGTGAATTTATTAGAAGTGTTGTTGGATGACTGCCAACAAGTAACCATTTGTTTAGGATCAAAGCCAGGAAAAGAGGCCTAGAAGTTGTGTCTCATTAGCACACATAGGGTAAAATCACAACCACGTGTTCATTGAGTGCACCTCTCTAACTCATACCAGGTTTTTTTTTTTTTTTTTTTTTGAAACAAATTTTTATTAATTTTAAAGATAAAACAACACATCATTAACCATTAAATACATAAACACATAAAACCTCTTAAAATTGTAAATCCTTACAAGTCAAACAAAACAATATTTTTATACAACATAATTCCTTTAAGTGCTATATAATTAGTTAGGAAATAAATTTCCAGGTACAATGTTTCTATAACAAAAAAAAAAAAAAAAATGGAAACAGGGCAAATTTAGGGAATTTTCCAAATGCTTATTATGTGATCACAAGGGGCACAATGAAATCTTATGTACAAATTACAATAAAACTATTTCTCTTCAAATGTAGGCATTTATTATTTATTTATTTATTTGTAAAATTTATTAGCTGCCCATTTTACCACAAGATAACTCTGAAAGGCTTAAAATATAAATCATTTATTTACTTTACTTAGACCTACATATGAATTATTCTTTATACATAAGTCTCTGATTATTATTATTGTTTAAAATATTTTATTACATTTTCCATTATTTTCCATCACAGCTCCAATTTTACAATGTCCTTGTACTAGTTATATTAAATCCCTCTTTTTTACATCATAGTATACATCCTAGTTACCACTATCATACAATATAGTCTCTTTTATCTACATAGTCTCTGATTATTTTTCTCATGCTGCCTGAAGTACCTATAGCATACGCAGAATTCATTGGATTCAGATATTTTCAAAGTATTTTAATGCAACTACACTGATTTCAGCAGCAGACATTTAGATCAGATTCTTATAATACTATAAGATTCTTATAATACTTATAATGTCATAGTGTTCGATTTTGGCTTGATGAGATGTGTAGCTCCAGATACTTAACATGTGAAGAAAGGATAGTTTAATGGTTTAGGTGCTCAATCTTCCCAGCTCTGGGAATTGGCAGGGGAGGGTGAGTGCGCAAAGCTACATTTGTGCACAGTTTCACATGTGTGTGAAACCGTGCCCCTTCCCTGCCAATGCTGCCTGTTTGCAGAGCCATAATGATTGGGAACAGCTGTATTAGAGGTGGTCAATTTGGAAGCCTCTCTGATTATCCCAAAGGTGCTTTTTCAAGAGGCAACTGGACTTTCACTTCATAAATGCATGGCACAACATAGGAGAAGAAACACATTGGGACTAGATTCAGCAGTCAGTCTGCATTTAAAAGGCACAGGCCACTCTTTTAAACACAACAACATCTCCATATATTTTGGACAGAGAGGATCACTGATTTGAAAGAGGGGTTAAAGAGGCCATCTATGTTAAAACTGAGCAGCCCTCTCTCAACAGAGGGGGAGGGATGTGACATCATCTATCTCCAATTTACAACACAATCCTTTCAAGAGTTCCAAGAACGGTCCACACCAATTTGCACCACTCAGGTGACCCTGATGACATAGATAAACCTCCAGGTGACCTTAATGACCCACTAAAAGAATGCAAATTACCAGCTGTCTGCAAGGAGTATAAATCCTTCCATTCCCCACCATTCAGTCAGAGTTAAAGAAGCTTCTTGAATGAGAAAAAAAACAGAAAGTCCAGTTGCCTCTTGAAAAAGCTCCTTTGGGACAACCATGACCTGGATGACTGAGAATTCTCTAATTATGCTGAAGTATCTGCCCATCCTGCAAGAACTTGTCACTGTCTGAAGGTTGATGAGGACTCTTCTAGTAGCACTGGCTCAAATAAATTCAAGTCCATCAAAACTGTTGCAGTGAGTAGCCTCTGCTTTGGTGATGTAAGTCTTACTGATTCCGTGACCCATATTGTTTTTTTAAAGCAGACCCATATTTAATGCCACATAACTCCCTTGTGCTGTCCATCTGCCCATCTTTTTAGTTATCATATGGATGTATTCTCGGTGTCTTCTTTTTCACTCTTTATTTTATTGTTCTATTGTTTTACTTCTGTTCTATTTACCTTCCTTTCATTTTCTTTTCTTTTTATTACTGTAAGTCACCTAGAGTAGTGTACACAGTGAGATAGGTGGCAAATAAATTTAACAAATACAATAAAATAAATAACTAATGGAATAAAAAGCTACATTGGTTTGTTTATTATGGCAAAATATTCAGACATAGGGTTAGAGATTATTCTCCATGTGAGCATAGAAGCACAATCCATCTGGTGCCACCTCTTTTTGAAGAACAATCTCTCAATTTTAAAACAAAAAAAGAGGGAAAAGCTTGGTCAGTAAGATTATATATAATAAAGATGCATAAAGCAGTTATTACCTGCCTCTGTATAGCAATCTGGGTATGATGACAAGACGAACAACTTGAGTTATATCAGATGACATCTGCAGATGAATGGAAAGTTGATTGTTCAGGATGCCAGGAAGGAAAACAGTTTATCTTATATTTCAAAAGGGTCTTGTTAGCATATCACCAGCAAATTCTGCTGACCAAGGGTATTTTTGTTTTTGTTTTCTGTTTAAATGGAATGAGATTTATAGCTACCCTTCAAATGCTGATTGCTGATCTCCAAATAAGTAATGGTCTAAAAAGGATCGGTTCAGTCCAGTATAAATTTTGAAAACTGGTGAGAAATAAATGGAGGGGGCAGAGGGGGAAAAAGGAACCCTGTAATCCAATGACAGCTTGACCATCCTTTCAGATGAAGCCACATTTCCCCTTGGGGACTGGTAGGAAGGAGACTGCTGAACAGTAAATAATAAAAAAGCTTGCATTTTTTTTTGGCAAAGCAATTATGCCAGCCTTCCTTATCCTTTCTCCTTCCTTCCCTCCCTCCTTCCCTCTCTCTCTCTCTTTCCCCTTTCACTGGCTTTATCTTTCAGCCAGGAGGTACTGGGGATAAATGCTTATGAACTGACACTTTAAGTCTTCAGAACACAGGTTAATAGAAAAATGAATACAATAGCTACCAAGATCAGGATAATTGCACAAGTATCTTAAGTAGCTCTTTGGCATAATAGGGACCTAAAATGCTAAACTGAGTGACATTGCAGGGATGCCTTCCAGGTCATGAAATACAGCCTCTTTGGAGGAAGAGAAGAGTAAAATGTGAATTAGTCCATCCATGTTTCCAATGCTGTGTGCAATTCTCACCTTATACAATATTTAGAAGTGCTTTCTAACAATCACTGTAGAAATTTCCAAAGAGTAGGTCGCTTCTGGTTGGGTGAGAAAGACCAAAAGATGAGAGTGTCAAACTGGAAGGGAGAGTGAAGAGGCCATGCATCAAGAGCATGGAGTTTTTAATAGATTCATGCTAAGATGTTGATTATTGTTTAAGAATTGGAAAGATTTTTATAGTTACTTTCTTCAATCTGGTGTCCTCCAGAAAAGTTGCATTTCAAGGTCCCTTAATTCCCAGTCAAAATCCAATGCGGGCAAATGGATATGAATTTGGGGAAGAGCTTAAAATTAAATAAATCACTCTCCTTGCCCTGTGCAGCATGATACCTTCACATACCACTGCTTGTAGCTGAAGGTGATCTTTAGAGGTCTTCTGGTTCCACCAATATTTGAAAGCCTGAGATTAATCAAAGGTTAGCAGTGTCTCTTCAGATATGGCTTTCTATTTAACTATAGCTCTCCTAGAAAATCTATTCTGGTGTCCATTTGAATTATTTGAAGATGCTATATTATTATGCATAGTCACAGTCAGCTAAATGTTTAGACTGGATTTATCCACCTATGGTCCTTGGTAAATAGAGTCTGTCAACATTGTGGCATGAATGAAGGACACACTTCACTGTCATTTTTTTTTTTGTAGTCTTTCATATTCATGGTTTTTAGTCCTGCTTGAGTCCAGTCCATTATCCCATAAATGAAATAATAAATGGAATTACCCAGATGTTCGTTGCTGGAATGCTGAAGCAGCCAAAACTTTGAGCACCAGTCTTTGTAACTCTGAATGAGTGGTTATTTTCTGAGGGCTCCTTGTAATCAAATTTAGTTGAAATTGGAACAGGAACAAGGTGAAATTGAAAGAAGATTTGAAAGAAAGAAAAAAAAAAGATTTGCAAAAGCCTCATATAATCTTTCCAAGGAAAGATTCCATTGTTTTAGGATCAAGCAAAAAAAAAATCCATGCATATTTTTAAAAGCATTTTTTAAAAACAATTAGGAATACTAGATTTTATCAGACATAATCAATAAACATTTTCAGTTCTCCATAGCATTCACAGAAATGTTGGATTTGCATTTTTTTTCAAAAGGACCATTGAACAAAAATCTATATCAGAGAAGGTTCTATTAGAGTTTTGTGAATATGACAATTTTTAATAAAGCATTGGGCAATTGAAATGGTTTTTTTAATACTTTTATAAGTTCCAGTTTCTAGCTTATGAGGTACAAAGATGGACATGGGAAACTTGTGTAAATTTAAACCATCAGAGGCTTAGCCTGGATCTGACTTAAATCTTAAAGAGGGGCTAAGGATTTTATGCAGGGGTGAGATTCAAATTTTTTAACAATCAGTTATGTGGGCGTGGCTTAGTTGGTGGGTGTGGCTTGGTGTTCATGTTATTGGCTGGGCGTGGCCAACTCAAAATCACTCACATCAAGGCACACATCTCCTGGCCTGGCCTCTTATGATTGTGGGGATGCTACAACAGTTGTAAGTGTGAAAAATGGTCATAAGTCACTTTTTTCAGTGTCATTATAACTTTGAATTGTCACTCCACACAAGCAAAGTACAGCAAAGGAGGGGGGAAAAACTCCAGAGAAGTTCCTGAGACAGGAAGTCTAGTCCTGCCAAGAATGTAATAAGGGTAAATGGAGAGGCAGTTTCTGTAAGCAACGCCAGAATGTTTCCTTCCTGCCTTCCTTACAGGATTAGGCCATAATTTCTTCTAACAACCAGTTTTCCTAACTGCTTAGAATGTTAACAACTGGTTCTAGTAATAGGTGCGAATCTGTAGAATCCCACCCCTGATTTTATGCCCTTTTTATGACTGGCAAAAAAGCAATGCAGCTATATGTGCTCTACTCAGAAATAAGTTACATCAACTTCAATGTATCCATTGGACTTTTTTTATTGTCTATATTAGGCTGTTAGATGTGCATTAGTGCTTTGCCATAATTTTCCTTATGTCAGACTGCATGTTTGTTCTGTATAAAACTCTGAGCTGCATATGTTGTAGAACAAGTAAATCCATCCACATTTGTAAATTGTGTAAGTACTTACAGTACATTTTCACTTTTTTTAATGCCAGTTTTTCTAAGGGCAGGAGTCTGTTTTTGCTCACAACGCTTTATCCTTTGCAATGACAGCCAAGAAATTTGTTCTGATTCAAAAGAATGGAACAGACTTTGTCCTGTCTGCACCACTCCCGTTCAAATATTCCCTTATCCCCATCTGCATTGTAATGGTTTAGCATATTCTAAAGGATGTGTGCCTGGAAATAACATTGATCAAACAGCATGCTTACAGGCTCCCTGAGCCTCTTTCTCGCACTGAATGGTGCATTGAAATGATTCAAAGAACTTCTCCTGTTTTTCTTCCCTGCTTGCAGAATGCTTTCTGCCATCAAGCTGCTTAATGGGAAGTCAAACTGGGCTTGGACAAGATTTCACCTTGCTAGACTTTTTTTTCTTTGTTGGGTTCTGAAAAACGTGTGGTTTTTGACATAGAAGGACTCTTTTATTATGCTTAAATAAAAGCCAATTATTTGTTGTCATGCAAACTGCCACTGATGACTCTTAGATGTTAGAATGCCAGCTTTGGCAGTGATTGGTTGGATTTACAAAAAGATTTCATTCATCCACAGATCCTATATCTTTGACAGAGTAGATGCCACATAGTGGCCTCCCCCAACCCACTCTGTGATAATGTTATTCCACAAATGTCTTCTATATAGAATGATCAGTAACATACAAAGTAGGTTGTTGCCAGGTAACAGTGAATTTTTTTTTACACTACATTCTACATGGATTTTTTTCCTCTCCACTCAAAGTGGCTCCTTCTCTACCTTGTTATTAAGCAGGAACAATCTATATGAGAATTTTCTGTGCAAATAGGTATCATTTGCAATTGTCTATTACCTTTGAATAGGTTACCCAGTGTGATAAAGTGCTGGTATTAACCTTAGATGAACTTAAATCTGTTCATTAAAATACTTTTTCCCGGTCTTAAATGAGATGCCTAAATAGAATTGACAACTCCCACTAAAATCTGTGAGTAGGATGCAAAAATGAACAAATTATTCCATGGCGGATCAACAGAATTATTTCCACCTTGTCTGGACCTCTTACTTGGCATTAGGTACCTACCAATCAATCACTTTGCTTTTCTGGTAGTATGAAACATGGGGTGAAGGGAAGTAGGATGTAAAAATGAAAAGTGATTGGGGAAAAGTGCCAGATGGTTTATTATAACATAATAAGCACAAGGATGCTGCTGGTTAATATTATAGCTAGACTATCACGAAAACTAACAACCCCCCCCCTGCATTCACATTTACACACCCTAACTAAAACAAGTCTTCTTTTTCAGAATCAGAGTGGACTGTGTTACATGTAAGGGTAACACAATCTCCTTTATCTCCACTATGAATGCAGATGTAGGCAAGAAGTAATGTCTGAATGTACTGCAGGATTTCAAAAGTGTTGGCTTTGATAACAGAAAAGGACATTTAAACTCTGCTTCAGGCAATAATATGACTTAGCACTGAATTTATAATGCTAAGATTCCCAAATATTTAGAATAAGTGAAGCATGTAATAATAATATCAAGGGGAAGGCAGAATAGGGCAGTGAAAGTGAACTAGAAAGTAAAGTGTAGGATTGGGTAACAAGTTGATTGTGTTGGATACAATTTATTTTGATAGTGACAGTTGGAGGATATTATTTCATTGATTTGAGGTTTTTTTTAACACAAAATATTATAGTTTTATTAAAAGTCAAAAGTTATTAAAATCTTATTTTGAAACTTTTTAAAATAAGTATTCAAAAACATCTTTTAAAAATCTTATTTTGTACTCATCACCAATTGTGATTATATATATTTAATTTATTTTAATGTGCTTTTATCTGGAATTTGTATCTGTAACTATTATTTTAATTAAAAACTCATAATCTTTTGCATATAAAGAAAAGCAAAGTGTGGCATCATATTTAGTTCTCAACATAAACTTTGAGCTCTCTCCCCCATCCTAATTTTGTAAAGGCAACATAATTGTTATAGGTGTGGAATGTTTGGTCCAAGAGCCAACATTTATTTCCTTTAATACTATTATATATACAATTTTCATCCTGAAGTTCCAATGCCATTCGTCATTACAGTTTGTTCATAAGGGAAGAGGGTTTATTCTGAAGAGAAGCCTAAATCCCTATAGAAAAACCTAAATCCCTATCTAGAAAGAAAAATGAATGTGTACCTTGAGATTTCCTTTGGCATCCTCAAATGCCTTCTTGCCTTTTACTAGCACTTGTATTTCTAGTTCAGCTGTCCATATACTCCATAGGTTCAGCTACATACTATATTTAGATTATAGTAATCCCAATGTTCCTCATTCTGTACTTCAACCCCACAAACTCTAGCCAGAGTTTGTTTAACTCTGACCCATTTGGAGGGCAACAGGTTGGAATCATTGCTGGGGGGGACATAATTGGGTCTGAGCCATGGACAATTGTGCTGTGATGGATATCATCATGAGAATATTGATCTGGGCAGCTGCTGGTATGAAGTAGCAAAAGTTCATACTAAGAAACCATAGGGAAGGAAGTTTTTTTTTTAAAAAAATTGTCACTGTCACCATGCATAAAATCTATGGAATGTGTTAGAAGAAGACTGCCAAAATGATCAAAGAATGAGAGTAATAATAGTAATTATTAATATGAATTAAATTAGAACATTATTTATTGTGAGCTTTATGTTGTCTATCAGGTTGATTTGTGTCAAAGAATGAAGAAGGCTGCCAAAATGATCAAAGAATGAGAGTAACCTCCCATGGAGGAAAAGTAGTAATACAGTGATTGTATATCTATTTACATGCAGTAAATCTCAAAAACAGTCAATATTAGATGACATAGAGCAAGAAAATAGATATTTTCCATTTTGTGTTCTTTTCAAAATAGTAATATACTTTTAAGTTTTTGAGATATTTAAGATATTATTAATATGAATTAAATTAGAACATTATCTATTGTGAGCTTTATGTTGACTACCAGGTTGATTGGTGTCAAAGAAGGAATTTAGATAATTACATAGAGGCCAAAGTTATACATTTATTCTAATCACCAGGACATTGCCCCTGGTGGAGATTGAGTCTGAGGGAGAGGAGGAACAGCCAACAGGGAGTGGAAGTGTGGCTCTGGAAGTTGTGGAGGAGGCTGGGGAAGGGCAGAGGCCTGCTGAGCAGTCAGAGGAGGACCCAGGCCCATCCCCTCTCCATCCTAGGGTATGCAAGGAGGAGAGGATAATGGAGAGATGTGGTCTACTCAGGAGGAGAGGGCTTTGATCCTCTTCATGGGCTGCAGGTGTGAGAACTGCATAAGAGTTTGGACCTGCATTCTGATAAATGCTGGAGATAAAGGGTGATTTATTTTGGTTAGAGGTTATCCTGGCTGGCATCCTTCCAAGAGACTGTGCCTTGTTATCTCCTTCAATTTGGTAAATACTTCTCCTGCTCTTTTGTGGAAATTTCATCATTGTAGTTTATTTTTTATTTTCACCACTATCTGCTCATTAAATTCGGACTGTATTGCTTTCTTTTGAAGACTATTTTTGAGTATGTTTTATCTCCAACTGAGAATTATTGAACAGTGGGGCCAAGCTGGAGACATTAAAGGACATTTATTTACATTTTGGATTTTGTTTCATTTGTGTTACACTCTGGGTCATCACAGACATTGTTGGAGAGAGTATTCCTGTTTTCATATTCTATTTGTCTTTCATTTGTACTGCCTGCCTTCCATTGAAGACCTATACACTGCACAGGTCAGAGAGAAGGCTTAGAAAATATCTACAGATCCTCACATCTTGGACATAAACTGTTTCAACTCTTCCCCTTGGGATGTTGCTACAGAATATTGCATGCCACAACAATCAGAGGCAGAGACAGTTCCTTGTGTGTTTAAACACATTTGGCCAATAAAGTGTTCTGTTCTGTTCTACTTCTGGCTTTCACTAAACGTCTAGTTCAATGGTGGGATTCAAAATTTTTTACAACTGCTTCTGTGGGTGTGGCTTGGTGGGCGTGGCAGGAGAAGGATACTGCAAAATCTCCAGTCAAAGGTGGCATTTGCTGGTTCTCTGAACTACTCAAAATTTCTACTACTGGTTCTCTAAAACTGGTCAGAACCTGCTGAATACCACCTCTGGTCTAGTTGGTATATGCATTTTGTTCTTGTTGATTAAAAAAAAATACCTGCATAATGTGCTTGTGTGTGTGTGTGTGTGTGTGTTATATTTTACTGAAGACTGTGTTTTGTTATCACTTCAGTGCCTCAAACACAAAATCAATATATTAGTATTCTCAAAGATTCCTAAACTTCTTCAGGCTACTTTTCCAAAAACTGCCCAGCAGCTTGTGACAGAGGCAGGAAGAATCTTTCTCCTCATTTGAGATTTTTTTTCTTTAAAAAAATCATTCTGCTGTGTTGCTTTTCCAAGAAGGAAGTCCAGAAAAAATCTGATTCTCAAATTTCCCTTCCTTAAAAGAAGTTTTGTATATATAACACTTCCTATCATTGTTACAAAACACAAGACCAATATTATGAAAGGACCCAGCAAGTGATGCTAAATGCTGGATTTAAAATGAAACACTGAAATTTTAGTTCAAATGTGCTTTAGAAAGATTGCATGGAGTTGTTCATAAACCTATAAGGAAAGGTTTATTTGAATGTGATGCTATATAGGCTGCAACCCAAATGGATGCCATGTGGCTTTTCCATGCTAATTCATCATTCTGTGTGGCTATTTACATTTTTTTAAAAAGTAGAAATGTATATCCTGATGCTGAAGGTCACTTGAAAGCCTTTGAAATTCCCATGGAGATCCTAGTAGGTGTAGCCGTTTTTCATGTGACAGAAGGGACAAATTATTACATTTATGGGGAGTAATCATATTAAAGGTAAAATCACCCTCGAGTCAAACTCCATTTTTGATGTCTGCTTCCATGCTGCTTTACTGGCAGTAATATAAAGGTAGTTTGTTCTTGCCTTCAGCTCTGATGTGTGTTGTACATTAAATAAGTGGTTTACCATTGCCTTTTTCTGAGGTGTTTTTTTCTTTTTTTAAATTTTCAAATCTATTCTTCAGCCCAGGATTTTTTTTTTTAAATATATATATTAACCTAGCCTGACTTTGTTTAGTGTTCAGATCCCTCCATCTTGCCACTTAGCTGTGCATTAATGTTATTTCTATTTAATTATTTTTAAATTCTCCTAAAAGCCAATTAAAGTCCATTTAACTTCAGTTGGACTCCACCCATTCCTTTCTGCTGGTTTTACAGTATGGCTCATGATGTGAAACACAGGAGTCTAGGGCAGCTCTGAGCCCTCAAAACTCATTTCAGTTGCTTTAAAAGAAAAGTAATACTTGAAAGAATACCCAGCAATGTGTTTCCTTAGAGGTTGTCACTTTGACAAAATTAGTTCTTTTCTAAAAGCCTCCATTCTTCTTTGTCTTTTCTCTTGAGAATTATAATATAAAGGGAAAGGCAGTTTGGTCTAGTGGTTAAAGCAACATGCTAGAAACCAGGAGACAAGAGAGTTCAAGTCCTGCCTGCATGTAAGCCAGCTGATCCTAGTCAGGACCAATCTAGTCTTACCTGTAAGCCACCAGAGCGACATTGGGGCAGTCAGTTTCTCTCAGCCCAATTTACCTTCCTAGGTTGTTATAGGTAAAATAGGAAGGAGTATTCTATGTTTGCCACCTTGAGCTACTTATGAAGCAATGAAAGTGAGATAAAAAAATCTAAATAAATAATAAAGATGCACAGACATTATTTTACTCTGCTTAAAAGAATAAACATAAAGGCATGATTCTGCATAACTCTTTAAAAGGAATCTGCAAAGATGCATTCTGGATTTCTGATATTTATTAATTAATTCCACTTAATGGCCACCCATTGCTCCAAGGAAACTCTGGGAGGTAGGCAAAATCAAAATAAGGCATTCCATTAAAGCCTATGAAAGCAAACTGAGTAGAGGAAAAGGACATAATTAACCTTGTGTTTTAGTGGTTGGGTTTGTATGTGTATATATATAGTGTGTGTGCGTCCATGCCTGTGAACCCCCATTTTAATGCTTGCTTTCTTTCTTCACAGAATCTGATGTTGCAGATTTTGATGGGAGGAGCTCCCTCCTCTACAGATTCAATCAAAAGCTGATGAGCACCTTCAAAGACGTGGTTTCCCTGAAGTTCAAGAGCATGCAGGGAGATGGGGTCCTTTTTCATGGCGAAGGGCAGCATGGAGATTACATTACTCTGGAGCTGCAAAATGGGAAACTGTCGTTGCACATCAACCTGGGTTTGTTCAAACTTTTCAACTTATCTTGCATAAAGTTCTTCCTCCTCTTGGCTCTTTTCTGACCTTTCCCGCACTGAGATTTGAAGGTCTGTCTGCCCATCTGTGAATCAGCAGGAATGCATGCAGGCAGGATAGTTGCTTTTGCATCTTTAGGAAGCTGAAGAAGGAAGAATATATGATTTTAACATCAGAAAAAGGAGGGCTGATTTAGAGGTTGGGGAGGAAAGGGAGACAATATTGTGGGGGACACGGCAGGAATAAAAAAAATGATGCTGAGCTTGTTTTGTCATGAGATTAGATATTGCGGGTGGGGAAACAAAGAACAATGTGTTGTTATGATGGATTAGAGATAGAGATGATAGATGATGATGATGATGATGATGAAATAGATAGATAGATAGATAGATAGATAGATAGATAGATAGATAGATAGATAGATAGATAGATGATGGATGGGTAGGTAGGTAGATACAGGGGTGGGATTCTACTGGTTCAGACCAATTTGGGTGAACTTCTTGCTCCAAAGATCAGCTGGCAGAGAACTGGTTCACTGTGATCCCTGCTCTTTCCTGTGTTATATTTCCTTTTTAAAGAGCCTAGCTGGTTCACGCGGCAGAGCGGTTTGTCGTGTCTCAGCTGTTTTATTCAAAAGGGGCTGCAGTAAAAGGTAACTATTAGAACTTTTTAAAACACGGAGTGCACACATGGCGTTCATGCGCATGCAAAGCGCGCAATCCCCGAACCGGTTGTTATACAGGTGGAATCCCACCTCTGGATGGATGGATAGATGGGTAGGTAGGTAGGTAGGTAGGTAGATAGATAGATAGATAGATAGATAGATAGATAGATAGATAGATAGATAGATAATAGTGTGTGTGTTAAATTCAATTTGACCCAGAAATTATGGCTTCAGCTATGTACATGAATAGATTATATTCCTACATATAATCAATAGAAGTATGTAATAGAGAAGTAAAATACTTACCCCTCAATTTCTAGGGCAGATTTTGACTTTCCACCCAAAGGAAAATCTAGGAAAAATAAATAGTAGCTGCAAATGAAATCTTGCTGTTTTCAATATCTTCCTTTGCACAAATTCCACAGCTATGTTTATGGGCTGTACCTCTGATTAATGCATACAGATATTCCTCAACCTATGAGCACAATAAGTCCAGAATGTTGGCTGTTAATCATTGTTGTTTCTAAATGGACCATCACATATTTTGATTCAATTTGATTCAATTTCACTAGTATTTTTATGATGTAAAAATACATATAGTTTAAATATAAACTATGGTTGTTAAGTAAATCCAGCAGAATCCAAAGGACATCATTTGCTGTTTTCTACCAGTAGATGTGAAAAAGGTCACAAATTGTAGTCATGTGATCACAGGACACTTCAATCTGTTGTAAATGTGAGCTGGTTTTAAGGCACCTGAAATGCGAGCATGATTGCAGGATGTGTGTGTGGCAGTCATAATTTCGAGGATGGGTCATAAATAGCTTGAAGTCATTTTGAATGATTGTCAACTCATAAAACATTCCTATGCCTGTTTTTTAAAAAAGGGGGGGAAGGAAATCTGGAAGAGCAGTTGAAAGCGAAAGTACATTCCAAATCTTTATTTATTTATGTATTTAATTTATTTATTTGATTTGTCAATCACTTACAAGATAATAGGTATAAATATAAACATAGTTATGAATACATGAGATGGATACATATAAGAAAAATAAAAAGAAACAATAGGACAGGGACGGTAGGCACAATTGGTATGCTTTTGCACGCCCCCTACAAACCTCTTAGGAAAGGGGTGAGGTCAATAGTAGACAGTCTAAGATTAAAGTTTTTTGGGTTTAGGGAAGAAACCAGAGTCAGGTAGAGTATTCCAAACATTGACCACTCTGTTACTAAAGTCGTATTTCCTGCAATCAAGTTTGGTGCGGTTAACCTTGAGTTTGTATCTATTGTGTGCTCTTGTATTGTTATGGTTGAAGCTGAAGTATTCATTGACAGGTAGGACATTGCAATGTATGATTTTATATACTATACTTGGGTCGGACCAAAGGTGGCATAGTTCTAGATTTTCTAGGTCTAGAATTTAGAGTCTGTTGGCATAAGGTATTCTGCAATGAGTAGAGGAGTGGAGAACTCTTCTTGTAAAATATTTCTGGACTTTCTCAACTGTGTTAATATCAGTAATGTGGGTTCCAGATTGATGAGCTGTATTCAAGTATAGGTTTAGCAAATGTTTTGTATGCTCTAGTTAGTAGTGTGATATTACCAGAGAATTATCTTTAAAATTATTTTTAAAAGATTGTAACTAAAATTTTGCCCATGAATATATTTATTTGGAGAACGTGAACATGCTCAATTGGAGAATCTGGTTTATGAGACATCCAGGGTGGAGGGGGGGGAAACAGGGTCACATGTGACTGTAAATTACATATGCCAGAGTTGGCTTGCTGTCGGGATTCCAGCAATCACTCTAATTAAATCGTGATTTTGGAGCCACCCTTCAAAAAACTTCAAAGGATTCATTAGAGGCAACAATGATCATGAAATGACTGGTCAATAAGCTAGGACTACCTGTAATGTAATTAAGAAATCTAGCACAACTTTTAAAAAATAACAATAATTTTAAAAAAAAACCCGCACACCATGGTCCTGCACTGAAGCCCAAAGATACTGGCATAGAATAAAAAAAATGGTTAGAGGAAATAATGGTGGAACAAATTGAATTAAAACCAGAATTCTTCTTATTGGGGATATTTAATAGATAATTTTCTAAAAAAAACAAAATATATAATACTGCACATTCTTACTGCAGCCAGAATAACCTTTGCACAGTGTTGGAAACAAGCAGACATTCCAACAGAGGAAATGGTCATTTGGAAAATAACAGCCTGTGCAGAGATGGATAAATTAATCTTAGCATTTAAGGAAAAAGAAACATCAAAATATTATAGAAGCTGGGAATGCTGGTATGACGGATAGAAAAAAAATAGAAAATATATTAGTAAATAATGTAAAATGTAAGAGGTAGTAATTATATATTCGCAATAAGATGTATTTGTAAATATGTCACCAATATTGAAAACAAATAAGGAACCATACTGTCGATTATAGAATTGCTAGTTTTTAATCGTTTTCTTTTTCTTTTCCTTTTTTTTTCTCTGTGTTGTATATGTGTTTGTTTGACATTTTAGTTGTATAATCAATAAAGTTTGTTAAAAAAAAAGAAACCACACACTTCACATTCGAATAGCAGTCCTGAGCTGCTTAAGGAAATCCTTTCCTCCTCCTCCTCCTCCTCCTCTTCCTCCTCCTCCTCCTCCCCCTCCCCTCCTCCTCCTCCTTCCTTCTTAAAATGAGTTTAGATCCCAAAGTCATTCCAAGAAGCACTAAGGAGAGAGACAAATAAATAAGGCTTCTTCCCACAGCTTGGAGAGCAGGCTTTTTAGAGTTAGTGATGGGGGTGGAAGTGGGTGGTGAAATGAAAGAGAACCCTTAGCTAACATGTGTTCAACAGAAATAAGTTAAATCTGCCTTACAAATTATTCCATTTTTAATTTGAAAGGGTGCGGGATCTTAAAGCTGCCAATGTAGGAAATGGAACAATTGAATTTCTAATTATCTGCCCATCCTTATTTTGTCATGATGTGTACCAACTGACTCTACCTGTAGTTCTATATTTGTTAATCTGAAAACAAAATTTTAGTGCTATCAGTACATATTGCATTACTTTTACGTTTAAATGTTGTATCCTTTATTCGGGCTTTCCTTCCTGCCCCAATAAAATAACTAAGGATTGTATAGAGCAGTGGGAGTTGAAAACCACCCATCTTAAAAATGTCAAGGTTGAGAAACACTGGTATAAAGTGTGAAAATGATATTCCAGTTCTGAACCAGCTGTTATAACTATAGGGTATATGTTATGTTAACAACACAGAATCCATGCAAAATTGGACATTTATGGCTAGAGATTTTATTTCTGAAATGACCCTGTGTCTTAAATGAGAATCTGTCACTTATTTTTTTTTTCTTTCTCTATATGTTTCTTACACAAAAGCAAAGGCAGATACACACACACACATACACACACAAATGTATAAACTTGTATTCTTTTCTGATTGCGGGCTGTCCAAATCACCACTAAAGCCAATGAAGTCTCTGCTTCAATTCTCTGGGTATTAATAATTAAAATATTATTCTCTCTGTGGTTATTTATCACATGAAGATGTGTATTGGCTTGAAAATGCAAGTAGTGTGGTACGTGATCAAATTTTCATTCTCAGATCATCTTCTCTTCAGGCCAATCCTAATTAAATTTTCTCAAAAAATGAGTGTGTTTAATTTGCTTTTGAGATTGATATGCCTTATTACATCCATGGTACTAAATATTCTGATGTGCTAAATTTCTATGTACCACCCAATGCAATATGTATTTGTCCAAAGGAAAAGCCTTTTCATTACAGTGAGGTGCACTTGCAGAAGTGTGTATAGGATTCTAGCTTCAAGGATGTGCATTCATGGATGTTTTACCATCAATGCTGCCTGAATGACATTAATTGACAAAAATGATTGACCCCACTTAATTCCACTTACCCATAACTTTCCACAAACAGATGGTTGATTCCTTACATGCTCCTTTCTTTTGAAGCCAGAAGCATTGTGCTTTGCTTATGTATCAACCTCTTATATAGTTATTTTATTTAGGCTTTGTTAATTTCACTTCCTTTCAAATGCATTCTGTTTAATTCTGAAACAGAGGAATGGCAGTGGAACTAGGGTTTGTGTAGGTTTCTGTGTGAATATGAGACAGTTTTGCCAAGCAGCATTCTAGGGAAACTGTGTCCTAACCAGTGAATTTTGCTTATTAAATGCTTGGCAAAATTTGAATCAAAAATTTGCATTCTGTCAAATCCAATGACATTGCATTGTTCCAATGTGTCACTCGGAGACTAAGTGGAAAAGTTAGATTAACCAATTAAAACTTTCAATCGATGTAAGCAGAAGGAAGCAAAAAGCTGTAAGACAATTAGCAGGTAGACTGAAGGATAAATACCGTGACAAGACATCTGAAGACCTAAAGCCCTTGGTAGAATTGAGCAGAAAAGCATGAAGACAGATATGGAAGGGGAAAGAAAGAATTACCTTATTTCAGAAAAGGAAATAAAAGAAAAGTGCTTTAAAATGGCTTGGATTTCCTTCAGGCTGCTTTCTGTTTGCAAATCTATATTGAGGAGAAGAGATTTGGGAGCAATATTCTCTTAAGGGTTGAATATTTGAAGAGAGTTGTGGGCAAGCTAAAGGGTGACATGTTGTTTCAGAGGCCCTGGAGAATAAGTAGCAAAAATCCGTTCCAGTTTGTTTTTGAAGATAGAAAGTGAAAGGAAACAAAGGCTGCCTATCTTTACTATTGTTTAAGTAAAGTAAAGATTCCCCTTGCACATACACGCTAGTTGTTTCCAGCTTTAGGGGCAGTGCTCATCTCTGTTACAAAGTCGAAGAGCCAGCGCTGTCTGAAAACGTCTCTGTGGTCATGTGGCCGGCATGACTAAATGCCAAAGGCACATGGAATGCTGTTACCTTCCCACCAAAGTGGTCCCTATTTTTCTACTTGCATTTTTTACATGCTTTTGAGCTACTATGTTAGCAGAAGATGGGACAAGTAACTCCATAGGGATTCGAACCACCCAACTGCCAACCTTTCTGATTGACAAGCTCCGCGTCTTAGCCACTGAGCCACCACGTCCCTTGAGTACGTGTCCTTTGAGTACTATTGTTTAGGTAGAAACAAACCTTAACTAAGAAGGAAGGGGGCTATCTGTAGGCAAGGTGATTCAAAGTAAACCTCACGCCCTGAACATAGGAATGGTAACTTGAAGTATTTTTATACTTATACTAAGGTTGCGCTGTGGTTGGGATCTGATGTGAAAGAAAGCCTTTGTAATGTACTGGGAGCATAAACATAATATTTGTGTGCCACAATATTTGTGCACCTCACCTGGATTCATTACAATAAATGCAACATTTTCCAGGATTGTTTGATTCCTGTGGGCTTCTGTGTAGCTGCTTTAGTGAGGTGTGAGAAGATGTGGCATTCACCCTCATTCCAAAACACCACTTCTGAACAGAATCCAAAGCACTGCACAGCTCTAATCTATATTTGTCTGTCTGTCTGTCAAGTTCCAGGGTTCCCATTCTTTGCATAGCTCAGATTCTTCTTTATTATTTTAAGTGGGCTGGAGGTCAGTAATAACAAACAGAAGTTTTGTGCTGTGGCTAATGCTAAATCCTTAGGATTAAGGGGAGAGTTAAAAGCATGCTACTTAAAAGGCTGCCTCCAAAACAGCAGATAGGCTTCTCACTAGTATGACTAATGCAGTCTGTAAAGTACTAATGATGTCTGTGGTTTACATGGATGGGATTGTTTCACCCCAGTCTGATTTTGCTTTTCAGGTTTTTTTTTTTTCTTTTAAAAAGGCTGTGTACAAAACCCATTTGGCTGGCAAGATTCTAGTATCTAATTTCTGCTATCTCAGATGACCTTGCTCTATTAGACATATGCCAGTTTTGAAGTTGAAGAACAAAGTGAAATGAAGACTATAGAGAGGTGTTTGGTAGTTGGGGGGCTTTTAGGCACTGTGGTGGTTTGTCATCCTTCCCAAGTAACAAGATGGGAAACACAACTAGGTGAACAAATTCTACTGTATTGTAAGGCTACATTAAATTTTGCAAATCTGAAGTTATTATCTTCCCACTGCCACTTTTAACTGCTTGATCCAATAGGGGGCTTCTTCCTAAGTTTCTTTCTCTGGCCATTAAGCCACTGGGGGCTCCTCCCTCTCTTATTAGATTGTTTCCTAAGTAATGTCTCATGATCCCCAATTTCCTAAGTTCATCCATGCATTCCATTACATGATTGCAATGGGCTCATTCAGAAGATAGATTAGAAACTTGTTTAAGATTTACTTGTTTTTACATATTTGCAAGGTTTGAATTAACTCAAAAGGAATCTCCCCCCCCCCAAAAAAAAAAAAAAGCCTCACTGCTTCTTTGTGCAGGGAAAAAGAATCTGTCTCTATGGATTCATAAAAATATGGAGTAATCAATAGATACTTTTCTGCAGAGAAAGTGGTGTCCACAACAAGGGCCCTTTGGTCAAAATAATGAAAGCAACATTGAACCACAAGTTCTGAATTTTGGGTATGCATGGGACAATGGAACAATGTAATCAGAGTAGAAAAGTCACAGTTTTCAGAGTGACACCATTGATAAGGGCTGCCTTCCCGTGTTCCTCCCTGCTTCTATATAGTGGAAAACAGCTGTAGCCCTTCACTTTCCTAGATAAAATGGACTTCTGCATATAGATGACACTGTATAGAATGCACCTCCAGGTAAAAGAAGTGTTGGGAAACATGTTTCTTGATGTGTTAAGTACCTTTTGAAACAAAAATGCACCTGCTCACAATGAGTCCCCATCTCAATACTGCTGAGGTCAAATCCATTCCCAAGTCACATAGTCTTATAGGACAGAAATGCAGCAGATAAACACATTCAGATGAGAAAACTGACTTTACCAGCTTAGGAACTCTTTCTGTGTTTAGCCTTTTTAAAAGAAACTTAGAAAAAAGCAGGCTTTTTCTCCCGATCTCACTTATTTTTGCATATGCAATTGTTTCAAACCTCTGTCCAATTGTTGCTCAGCATCAAATAGAGGACAGGATTCTTCTGGTGACTAAAAACATAATTTCACATGATATGATTCTCTTCCCTTTAAAATAAATGAAAGACTTCACTTGGTTCCTATTATCAAAACTGTCTTAGATAATCAGAGACTTCTAAGAATGAATCAAAACAGAAAATGTTCTGCTCTGTAAGGTACATTTCTAAAAACTACTCATTGTGACATGCATATCCTTTCTCAATGGACAGATGGCTAGAAGGATAGATAGATGAATAATGCAGGTGAGAGGAGAGATTTGCAATGTACATTACACCTCTGAGAGAACTCATTTTTCATCTGTTCCTATTTAGAGCCTGGACATCCCCTTCCATTGGCACAGTGATATAATACCTACACACAGATTATATTTATATCCATTTAAGCAAAGAGAATGAAGGACTTCCAACAATTAACAGGAGACAGCTGGTACATAGGAGGAAGGCTGTGGGTGAAAGCATATTGGTGATGTAATAGCATAGACAAAGTTAGTGTTCTCTTGATAGCGAGAATTTTGCTTCTTAAAATACTTTATTGTCAGATTTTTCTTTTACAAAAAAGTATCATCTTTCATGGCAACCTTTTTTCAGCAGACATATCAGGCATGGCGAGAAATTTGTGTAAGACATGAAAAAAATATTTTACTGCCTATGTGTCCATTCCTTTTTCTAAAGTTGCAAAATGAACAGTCAATAAAAGCAGGGAATAGCAAATCCTGACACACCAAGGCTATATTAAAAAGTCTCAGAGCCACCATCCTATTAATACATAATAATTGAGGCAGGGATTGGTATTTCAATTATTAGAGAGACAGAGTGAATTTTAAGGGTAGAGAAGAAGAAAATTGAGATTCTTCATTGCATCCTGGCTGCCATCTTTGCTTATAATTTTTATTCCAGTTTAACACCAGCTGCTTGAACAATGTTTACCCCACCTCCACAGTGGCAGAATTATTTTATATTGCAAGGAGTCATTGCTTTGGTGATCTACTGGTGAATAATAATGATGGTTTAGGACTGTACGCTTTCTCAAGTGTAGAGTAAGGCTAATGGAATATGATGTTTGCAAGCCCCAAACTTTTAAAGGCACCCACTTCTCAAATTTCAAAAAGAAGGAAGGAAGGAAGGAAGGAAGGAAGGAAGGAAGGAAGGAAGGAAGGAAGGAAGGAAGGAAGGAAGGAAGTTCATTTTTCTTCTCAATAGAGTCCCTCAAATTATTTGGGCCAATATTTTGAAATTCAGCTATGACCATCCTTATTATGTTTTACTATAATCCTCACTATAATATACTGGTTATTCTTACGTATATCATAAAAATGCTGACATCCTTTTTGTGCTGAAATATATCTATACCATATAATGGTATGGTTGGATGAATCATTTAAGCTTTAGTTGGCTTTGTTTCTGATCTTTCTGTCTCATTTCCCACTTTTTGAAAACCATGTGAAAATTTTAGTGATTTTTATAGGTAAATTTGCAACAACAGAAGCATTTTTGCTGCCAATTTCTCCTAATATAGTTGCACTTTTGTGCATATCTTTCCAGATATATGGAGCTTGATTACACATTTTGGCTGTAGAGCTGTGTTGAAAATTTGGAAAAGTGTGAGTATGAATCATAAAAGTACTTTGATTCAGGTACAGATTCAGAACATCAAATTAGACTATTTACCTCTTCAGGAGAGCAGCCAAATCCTTTGTCTCAAAAGATTCACATGTAAGAGCCTTGAAAATTCCTTGTGTTCTGATGATGTAAGCTGGCAAAGAAATACAAATGAGTTTCCATCCCATTCTGGGGATACAGGTAATCTTTGGCTAACAAACATTTCATTTAGTGACCATTCAAAGTAACAATGGCAATGAAAAAAATGACTTAGAATTGGTCCCCCACAAAACAGAGGCTGGAGGCCGATTGGAAAGAAAGTCCATTTAGTGATGAACAGGACCACATATTTATGGTTCTGGTGCAGCTGACCACATGGTGTTGAGAGTGAGGGGTTTTTATACCTACCCTTGAACTTTGCACTTGAGCTTCCTGTTCCTCTGCAAGAACATGCATTCTATTGGCTGTTTTAGGGTCATAGCTGGCTCTGTAGGTTATCTGAGCTCCCAGGTTTGGTTGAAGTTTGGCGGGTGATGCAATGTCCTTAGGAGATTGTACAATGTGCTGACCTCTGATGCTAGATGGTAGTGGGCTAATCCTATTCTGAGGGGTCATGTCTTAATCCTACCATCCTGGAACTGAAGGTCTTTTGTTTTGTAGATAGGATGGCCCAGTCTTTCTTAATGGGCACAAAATATCTCCTGAGGGGAGACTTCCGCTTTGCCAGGCTTCGGCGGCGGTGGGGATTTGCGATCCTGCGCCCTGTTGTGCTAGCCATCTTGGTGCCTCCGATCCTGACGGGTCCGGAGGATAAGGCTGCCACGTAGAGGCAGCCGAAGATAGGGAGGATCCGGAGAGGTGTTTGGGGGTGTCGCAGACCCCCCCTCACCCGGCACAACCTCCTTTTCTCAAGGCGGTGGAGCGGCGGTCAGTAATGGCCACCACAAAGAAGCCGGCAGCTGGA
Organism: Hydrophis major; assembly: GCA_033807585.1. Taxonomy (NCBI): domain Eukaryota; kingdom Metazoa; phylum Chordata; class Lepidosauria; order Squamata; family Elapidae; genus Hydrophis; species Hydrophis major. Next base: position 149,736,592 of record CM066328.1, on the reverse strand, counting down.
CAAGATTGTGCTGGAGGAAGAAGGAGAAAGAAGAATCAGGAGAAGTGAAAGTGCTGGCTGAGCCGGGAAAATAACAACTCTTAAATACCCTGGAAACTGAATTGCTTGAATTTCTTGAAAGATACATTGTATCCCTAAGAAGATTGGAAAGTGGCGGAGAAAGCTGTCAAGGGGAAGCTTTTTTTTTCTGCACTTTCCCACCCCATAGAAATAGCAGACGGAGATCTGGAAAATCTATTTGGGCACCGAAGGTAACTCAATTTGAACGTTAAAGCCAAGGGATAAAGGATTCCTGGACATTGCATTTAACAGCTTAAGAAATCGGAAAGCCCGTATTGAAGGTATGGATTTCTGAACATTTAAAATCACTGTTGTAAGTGGGAAGGGAGAGGGAAAAAAATTGGAGCAGAATTTGAAAAAGGAGGAGATTGCCTAGAACTTTAAAGAAAGATATATTTTGATTGGAACTCTGTTTAAACAGTAACCCCAGAAAGAAAAATAGAAGGAAAAAAAAAGGATTAAAAGAAATAGTTTATTTGGATTCTTTGGTGACTTTGGAACTTTTTGGAATTATTCTTGAGTAAAAATACTTGGGTGGTTGTTTTGGAAAAAGTTTTTCTCTTCATGATGGCATTGCTTGTGAATGAACTAAAAATTGAATATCAAAAATATAAAAAAGAAGAACAAGATGGAAAAGATACTTTGGGCATTCTTTTTCAATTTCTAGAAATGGCGATATGCACTTATGAAAAATTGACTGTGCAGCAGGACGACTGGGACAAAGAAGAAGAAGAAGCCATCTTTGATGAACAATGGGTTCTTTTTGGAAAGGAGGAGAAAGAGGAAAAGAAAAAGGGGATTTTAAGGTTTGAAAAAATAATCAAAAAAGAGAAAAATGAGATGAAAGGTGGATACAAAGTTAGAAAACAACAGAAAGGGGGTAAGCAGAAGAAGAAAAGGGAGGAGGAGAGACAAAGGGGTAAAAAGGGCAAGGAGAAAAATAAACAAGAGAGAAAGGAGTGGATGAGAAGCCTTAATGGTGGGAAGTAAGATTTAAAGGAACAAAACTTTTTAGAGACAATGGGTAAATCTAATTGAAAAAGGGATTCTGGAAGGTACATAAGATTGTGTTTTTATATGTGTATTTGGAGTAAAATGTTTAAGATATAAATGAGTATCAATATATATGATTAGCTTTTTAATGGTATTGATAGTAGTTTTATATGCTTTTATTTTGTTATTGTAGTGTTTTTGCTTTTCTCATAAAATTCATTCTGTAATTTTAGAACGTACTAAACAGAATCCCAATATAAGTTAAGTGTTATATTAAGTATTATTAAGCTAGGGGAAAGAGTTAAAGGCGTCATACTCCAGTCAGTGTACAGGAGAAGTATATTTAAAGAGAAAAGAGGAATGGACAGCTGGAAATAGAACAGACAAAGAATGATAAGTATTATGAATTGAATTGAGATAAGATAAATAAAATAAAACTAAGAAAGATAAAAGAGGGAAGAAGCTATATAGAAAATTGAAAATGGTAATAAGATATGGAATGATATATAAATTAAATATGATTTTTGAATTTGTGTCTGTGCGAAGAGTTTTAACCCGGGATCAAGAGGCTTTCAGAAAAGAGGTTTTATGTTTTTTATGTTTTATATTTTGTATGTTTGTGTATTGTTTTTGAAAGGCAATAAAATTTTAATTAGCAAGAAATATAATTTGGATAATAGAATGAAAAGGAGAAGTTGGGATAAGATATGAAGTTGAACAGATAACGTAAATATACATATTACAATTTGGAACTATTTTGTATGTTCTATTGGTTTTCTTAGAAAAGATCTTTTATGTTATTATGCCTTGATTGTTTGTGTATTGTTTTGTAAAATTAATAAAATTTGTCTTAAAAAAAAAATCTGCCGAGGGGAGGGAGCTGGGGTCTGAGTTTCTGTCTCCCTTAAGTTTTTTTTTTTTTTTTTTCTTGTAGGGGAAATATTTTATCCTGCCTTTTATAATATTTCTCAAAATATTTCATTCTTTTAGGAGGAGCGGTGGTTGCTAAGTTTCTACAGAACCATGACTTAAAAAGTTGTAACAATGGGCACAAGTCACTAAACAACTACCTTGCTTAAAACAATAGAAATTTTGGTCTCAGTTATGCTTGTAGGTCAAGGATGTGGTGTTTTGTTTCTCCCTTCGTTTTGAGCCACCAATGCTCTCAAATTTATTCTGAGTGAAATGAAGTTTCTTCTTGGTGGAACCCCAGTATGTTTCTGCCAATGATAGCTGCCAGCCCCTTGCCATAGTTAATTTTCTCTTTCCCTAATGTTAAATTCTCAGTGCTGAGAACCACTTTCAGAAGCTGATGTGGAAAGTGGTGAAAAGTTTCGCTAACCCTTTGTTCTGATATTGGAGCCCTTTCTCTGACCTTGGAATGAAAGATTTATTCTTGTTCCAAGGATCCTACATCTGCAGCCTGAATAGCAGTAATATGTGCTATTGCTGAAGAATATTATTCAACATAATTTGAGCAACCAGCAGGCAGTATATGGCAATGGCCCATTTTTGAAATGAGATGCCAGCTAATTTTGTTTAATTTATATGTGCTAAATTTAACTAGATTCCCTTTCATTCAGGGGGGCTAAGCTGAAAGCATTAAAGGGAGAACATGTTTCCAGTTTTCTCGATATCATTTCTCTTTCTCCAATTTATTATATTTGTTTATAATGCAAGTAACAGTTTTCCAAAGTTTTCCCTTGTTGTTACATATCTCCATCAGCGAGTTGTTGTTGTTTTTTTCTCAGCCAATCTTTAAGGTTTTTCTTTTTTTTAACATCAGAAATACTTAAAGAAAATTGATGCATTTCCATTTAAATGCATTTCCATGGAGAAATAGAATTTTAAGCAGTGATAACATCATCCTCTGTGTCGGTATTATGGCTGAAGAATTTCCCCAGTTACAAATGAGGATAGAAAAATCTTTTCCAAATGAATCTTTTCTAAAGGAGGTTGGACTATGCTTTGCCCAGAATATTGTTGGCAGTGCCCAAGTTTGCAACTCCTGATTCTCTCCACACATGAAAATCACGAACAACCATTCTTTCAAGCACCAGTAATTTTAAATAGAGCAGATAAGCATGGGGGTCCAAGCATAGAAAGAAGTTAGTGGGATCTTTCACCCACTCCCAAAAACAGGGTTAAAAAGTTTTATTCTCTGTTGAAAACCTAGGGAAATTCTGTTTGAGAACACAAAGCTAAAGCTCAGACAGATAATCCTTGACTTACAACAGTTCGTTTAGTGACTATGTGAAGCTACAGCAGCACTGGAAAAAAAATGACTTAGGACTGTTTTTCATACTTACAACCATTGCAGCATTGCCATGGTCTCATGATCAAAATTCAGACGCTTGCCAAGTGACTCAGATTTATGACAGTTACAGTGTCCTGGGGTCATTGCAACCTTCTGACAAACAAAGTCAATGTGGAGGCCAGATTCGTTTAACAACCATGTCACTAACATAACTACTGCAGTGGCAACGATGGCAAGAAAGGTTGTAAAATGGGGTAAAGTTCACTTAGCTGTCTTGCTTAGCAACATAAATTTTGGGCTCAGTTATGGTTCTAAGTCAAGGACTACCTATAGTAGGTGAGGCCAGATGTGTTCATAGAGCTCAAATGTTTTCAGTTTTTTTCTATGTCTTATGGATTTTGTACACTTTTCTATTTACTGAATATCCAGAAAAAGGATGTTAGTGACACATACCATCCTCTGCTTCTGTACTACACAAGCACTGGTCAATCTCCATATCCTTCCAATCAAATAATGATAAGCTATTAAACTTCTTTGCCTTTAATAACCAGGAATGTCAAGAGACAAATATACCAGGGCTTGTCTTGTACTATGATGTATTTTTTCCATATCCAAAGGCAACATGATTAATAGATGATAAGCAAAAACAGTATGGTTAACTGATGTATCATATAGTTCATTCCTAGAGCATGGCTCACCTTGGGATTTAAGAAAATAAAGAGGGACAGCACTCCAACATGATAAAATTTGGAAAAGGGCCACTTTAATTCTCTAGATCAGGGGTCCCAAACCCTGGGCCCTTGACTGGTACCAGTCCATGGCCTGTTATAAACTGGGCTGCACAGCTGGAGGTGAGCAGCAGATGAGTGAGCAAAACAGAAATCCTCCCCTCCCGATTTGTGACAAAATTGTCTTCCACAAAACTGGTCCCTGCTGTCCAAAAGGTTGGGGATAGATAACCTGGAAAACCTGGCTGAATGAAGTTCTTCTCCCTAGTTTCCCTAGATGCGTTGTTAATAATTATCACAATGCTCAACATTTCCCATGGATAGGGAGCAATAGTCTTCCAAATCAGAATATAACATATGTCAAGCTTCAAAGCCCATGTTTTGCTCTTGCAATTATTATTGATCCTCAATTTGCCAATGAACTATGTGGGGGGGGGGGAGACAGAACTTAGGTTTCAGTCATCAAGATGCCAACTTGAGAACCCAGGTGCTTATCAGAGTCAGAAAGACTTTCTCACAATAATACCAGGATACTCAATTGGACAATGTGACCTATTCTAATTGGAGGGGGCAGAACCTGAACTTTTGACTATGTGGATTTGCATGGGAAACAGCCAGATCTGGTTTTGCCTTTATTGGTGCCAAAATGATGTACTCAATAAAGTTTTGCATTAAGAGATTGGATCGTCTCGGCTGTGCTTACTGTCAGAATCTGATTCCAAGGGGCAGCCGAACAGCTGACAGGGAGTGGAAATGTGGCTCCATTGGTTGTGGAAGAAACCGGGGAAGGGCAAAGTCTGGCTGGGAAGAGCTGAGGAGAGGTAGAGCAAGGCAAAAGGAATTCAGATGAAGTCTCAGGGCCACACCCTCTTCATCCTAGGGCATGCAGGGGGGAATGGAGAAGGGAGCAACATGAATTGTGTGGCTTATGGGGGAGGAAAGGGCCCTGATTCCCTTCATTAGCTGCAGATGAGAACACAGTGCTTAAAAAGGGAAGCTGCGCACAACAACATTTTTGGAAGCAAATCATGAGTTATCTGTTATTGTCAAGGCTTATCTGGGTTCCTGGCCTCTTGCCAACTATGTGTGCTTCATTGGCCTTTCAAGTCTGCAAATCCTTATCCTGCCCTGTCAAGTTAATTGCTGCAGCATAGTTTGTGTGGATTTTTTTTTTAATTATGTGGGTTTTCACAAAAAAACCCATAATACAAATAAAACATCTTTTTTTTGAAAATAGCATGGTCCCGGGTTACACTTCTTCATACAGACACAAACTCAATTTCATGCTCATTTTTGTGTTCTATTCCATATCTTATCACTGTTTTACATTTTCTACATAGTTTTTCCCCTGTTTTAATTTTCTCAACTTTATTTTGATTATCTCATCTCAATTCAAATCATTATATATATACTTTTGTCTGTCCTGTTTCAATTTCATATTGTTTTTTATCATTAAACAATTTTTCTCCTGTAGTTACTAATTGGAGTATGGCATCTTTATATCTTTTAATTTTATCCATTCAACTCTTATTTAAGCTTCAATGTATACCTTTAAAATGATAACATTCAATATAATACATAACTTCCAATCGAATTCTGCTTGGTACATTCTTAAAATACACACTATATTCTTAAAAAAAGATTATATATATATATGTGTGGATCTTTGGTTATTTGGGTTTTCTCCCGCATAAGATTGGAAGTATCTAGGCAACGTTTTGATGAAGTCTCATTCATCATCTTCAGGCTTGGTCTTCAGCTCTGTGCTTCTCAGAGTGATGTGAGCTTGCAGCTGCTTCTTCCTTTTAACTGCTAACCCTAAGGACAGAATCGAGTTAGAAAATCAAGGAGTATACAAAATCCCTTGCACTGCCTGCCCCACCACATACATTGGGCAGACTAACAGAAGAATAGGTGCACGCATTGAAGAACATAAGAACTCAATCAAAAAGGAAGAACCGACCTCTTCCCTGGTCCAACACCTCAAAGCCACAGGACATGAGATTGACTTTAAAAATACCAAAACTACTGCCAAAACCGAACACTTCAGCAGCAGAATCATCAGAGAAGCCATAGAGATAGAAAAACGCCCACACAGCATGAATAAATGAGATGATGCCTCCCGCCTACCAGCCATTTGGAAACCCGCCCTCATGAATAGACGCGTACCTAACATGAAGAATGACACCAGACCCACACCCCTGAGAGCCATACAAGATGCCACCAGCACACTTCCACACAGAAAGCAGACTCACACCCACACAGAAGATGAAACACGACCACGGACCAGAAGCCGCACTGCAGCTGCATCACTACCCACCTCAAACTCCTCTGAGCCATACATGAAGCGAACTGACCTTCACCATGAAGATGCAGCACGACCACGAACTCGAAGCCAAACAGCAAGATCACAGCTCACCAGCTCAAACCCTCCAGCAACTAAGACTAACCTGAGCACAATCAAGCCCCCACCTGAACAGAACATGCCTCCAGTCAATCAGAACACAGCCAACCCCCCAACCAATCAGAACACAGCCAAACCCCCAACCAATGAGAACACACCCCCATCCAATCAGAACACAGCCAAGCCCCCACCCAATCAAGTCACACCCCCACTAGCAGTTAAAAGGAAGAAGCAGCTGCAAGCTCACATCACTCTGAGAAGCACAGAGCTAAAGACTAAGCCTGAAGATGATGAATGAGACTTCATCGAAACGTTGCCTAGATCCTTCCAATCTTACGCGGGAGAAAACCCAAATAACCAAAGATCCACATACAAATACCCGCGAGAACCTCAGAAAACAAATATATATATTCATCTGAACACTATACAGAAGCCTGATGATGGCAGATGAGATTCTGCCGAAACATTGCTACAACTTTAAAAGCACAACTACTATGACGTGGGAAAATACCCGAACTAAGCTGAATGCCATATGTATGTATGTATGTATGTATGTGTATGTGTATGTGTATATGTATATGTATATGTATATGTATATGTATATGTATATGTATATGTATATGTATATGTATATATGTATATATATAAAACACTCATTCCATTCCAGTTCAATTCTATCATTAATATTCATTAACATCTTAACATCTTTAACATTTCTTTTCAATTAAATATTATACTTCCTTGGATCACTTATAAACTTTCCATAATTATTATTTTTTCCATATTTCTCTTCACTTATATTTTATAAATCATTAATAATAATCATTAATAATTATTTTTATTATTATTGTGTGGATTTTTATTTACAGTTTGTATGAACTTTGTTTTTGGACTGAATTTCCTCCACTTAAAGACTGTTCTTGGGAGAGTTTTTTCTCCAGCCAAAGGTAGCCTGGACATTGGGGGCAAAGTTGGATGTATTAAAGGGACTCTCCTTGCTTATTTGACTGTGTTGCCTTTGTACCACACCCTGTGTCATCACAGTTACTTTGGTTGGGTTTTTCAGTTGGAACCTTGACAATATGAACTCATTGGGAGACTTTGAGTCAGTCACTCTTTCAACCCAATCTATTTTTCAGGATTGCTCCCATGATATATCAGGAAGAGGAGGAGGAAGAGAAAGGAGCATGTACCACCCTGGGCTCCTGACTGAACATATCTAGCAAGCAAATAATGCTTCTTCTTTTTTTTCAGTGCAAGTACATCATTTGACAATCGTACAAAAGCATAACTGGCCTCAAAATTATAGCAAATTTCAGATAATGCATAAAAACAGGCCTACTAATCAGTGATATTGAATTTGTCAGAGAATGAATCTTGACCAATGTTGTGTCCTGTTCGTCTCCCAGCTGTGGTACAGTCTCTATTGACTGAGAGATAAGGTTCAAGGAAATGAGATTTTGGAGTACAATCTTTCTTTCATTGGGAATTAAGCCATCATATTCAATACAAGAAAAGCCACAATGATTGTGTCACTTAGTAGAGATGGCTGTTATTAAAAGTGCATTGCCTGATGGTGTGCTGGAAGTGGTCTAGTTGAAGAGTGTTTTTAAGCAATTATTCTTGATGTAAGTCTTTCTAGAGTGGTACAATGAGATGATAATGATATACTTGGATTCTTTCAATAAATAAATATTAATTGTCTGCAGTTATTTTCAGCAATTGAGTTTGAGAAGCTCTTATATTCTAGGTTGGGGTGAGCAAATATGCCCATCAACCTATTTTCATATGACCCTATACTTAATCTGAAAAGCTCTTTGCTAGTTATTTGTTCAGGTTTTTGTTAAGAGATATTGTCAGCTAGTGCTCCATTCAAAATCCAAGAAAGAAATACTTAGACTCTTTTAATCAGAGAAAAGATATCTTTTACTGGAAGTCAAGTGGTAGCAACAAAAGAATTCTGAATCTGAGAAAATGGGCACATAACTCACATATGCAAAGTAATGGCAATGTCCCCCCCCCCCCCAAATAGTTCAATTGGCTCATCCAATTAAAAGTTGTGTATTTCATCATGTGGGCATCTCCAGGTGGTGATGAGGCTTCTGTCTGTTGACCTTGACATAGTTTGATATTGCTGCGCATAGCATAGGATAGAAACCTAAATAAGAATACCCCCCCCCCCAGTTTATACAGTTCTGGTTTGTAACACCTCCAGCTTACTTCCCATAATCATTCCCCCCTCCTCCCCCCATTACTTATGACAGCCGAAAGAAGCACAGCAAAGGGAAAAATATCTTGAAGGCTGACATTCGGCCCTCCTAGAAAAGAGATGTTAGTCCTAAAAAAGATAAAAATAGAAGGTAATAGAAAATATACATGTAACAGCAACATACTATTTTTTAGGATTTATCAGGATATTTAATACGAAATGCCTTGATAAGTGTAGGAGCTCTAACATCCTTCTCATTCACCCACTCAGCCTGGGAAGGAGGAAAATGTTTCCAAGCAACCAAATACTGGAGTCGACCCCTTCATTTTCGAGAATCCAAAATTTCTTTAACTTTAAAATGTTGTTCACCTTCAATTAGCAATAGTACAGGGGGATCAACTTGAGTTGGTCTCAAGTTGGAGGTATGTTTAGGTTTGAGCAAACTAATATTGAAAACAGGGTAGATCCGTCGAAGAGTTTGTGGTAATTTCAGTTGGACAGCCACAGGTTTCACAATTCGTTCAACTGAGAAAAGTCCAACATACTTAGGTCCAAGCTTTTTTTGACTTTTGTGTAGTCTGCAAATATCTGGTGGATAAAAAGACCCTGTCACCCACTAGATATGGTTTTTGTGGAGTTCCCTTTTTATCTGCAAATTTTTTATGAGCTTGGTGAGCATCATCTAATACTTCTTGACAACCCATTGCTTCAACGGGAGAGAAAAGACTGCCAGAAATACAGTAGTGTGAGAGAAAACAAAATGTATCTGCAAGGAGAAAAAGGAAGTGTCAGAGAAAGAATATGAACTTTCAATCTTTTTTTAACTCTGGCCCAAGCCAATACTCGTTACAGCTCCCTTTATCTTTAGAACAGTGTTTCCCAACCTTAACAACATTATGATGTGTAGAACTCAACTTCTAGAATTCCCCAGGCAACATTTTGCTACTTAAAATCCACATATCTTAAAGTTGGTACCCATACCTTGGTTGAGATGTTGTGGTAGAGCAAATAGAAAAAAATGACTTTCTGTTCTATATAGCAAATGTCAAATTATTGTGCTTTCTTTGTTTGCTTCACTTTTTTACACATTAGGGTACAAGGGGATGTATACTAAACTGTAGCTTAGCATTGCATGGTTTAAACTTGGCTTTTTGTATTCCTTGTTCTCTTCCCCCTGTAAGGCAACATCTGCTTCAAGTGTAAATGTAGACATAAATAGGCATGTTATGGAAATCTTCACTATGTTAACTGAAAGTGTAGTGAATTACATTCAACACATTTAGAAGGTATTATGTGTGACAGCTGATCTATATCATTGAACATAAGGATTTTAAAGACTTGCTAAATAGAATACAATCTGAAATCAATTTTTTTCACTTATTCTTAGATGTTCAGTGTTTATTTAATACAATAGCTTCCATGCTACTTCAGCTGGGCTGATTCTAAATTATTTGTAAAAAAAAAAAAAAAATTCTGCAAAGATACAACAAACCCTCCCCATAAACAAATTTTTAACAATCCCATTTTTTACTTTCATAAAGAATCTCAGAAGTATCTTGGGAACAGCCAGCTTGTTATAAGCTTCCTAAATGTCACTGGAGGGAGGAGCGAGAAATACAACATAGTATTAGTGTTTTGGGCAGCAACAAATTAACAAGATAATGGATGGTCTGTTCAAGGCCAGGTAGAATGAGTTACAGTAATGTAGTAATTTCACCAGTTCCTGGAAAAGCTATAACTAATGTATTAGTTAAATCTAGGCAAAGCCCTTGTTCATGCCCTCAGTCTGCTCTTCTAGTAAGGTCTATGACTTCAAGATTACCCCAATGGAAGGTCATCCCCATCTAGACAGAAACTTGAAACTATCTTGGAATTGGCTGGCATCTGAATAAACCTTAAGTTGTCAGTGTGGCCTATTGTTGGTCCTTTAGGTCCATCCTTAACTAATGGGGGTTGGATTACTCTAAAATGTCCCTCTGGGTTGCAACCTGTGGATGCTATAAGGGCAGAGATATATTGGTGCCTTGCCATTTTACTACCATGATGCTAGTCATAATTGCATTTTTGTTTAACCTCACACTGTCAAAATCTTTCCTGTTATTCAATCCCCAGAAATCTTCAATATATTATGGAGGATTGGCAAACAGGAAGACACCACTCAGGTCCAATTGTATCAATACTCAGTATTCCAGAGGTTCATTAAGTACCTGATAAAACCGCTTGTTAGCTTTGCAAGATAGTCCAGACAAGAAGCATAGCTACAGTATAACTCTTTCTTTATTGTAAGGTTGCATTAACAGGATCTTGCAAGTCTGAAAGGATTCCTCTCTTCCTTCAGTTTTTTTGGTCCTGAAAACTAGGGAGGATCCCTTCTGAGATGCTTTTATCCCCCCTCTTCCTTTGGGCTCAAATTTCATTTATCAGACCATTGTCTAGGTCTGTGCTGGTGAACCTATGGCACGTGTGCTAGAGGTGGCATGCAGAGCCCCCTCCCTGGGTACATGAGCTGTCACCCCAGTTAATCTCCACCGCCCATGCATGCACATGCGTCCTGCCAGCCAGCTGGTCTTTGGGTCTCTGTCCTGCAAGTAGGGTGGCAGGGTGCATGTGGAAGGTGGGGCATACATGGGGTCATGCATGCACGGGGGTGGGGTGCATGTGTGGGGTGTGTGCACATCTGTTGCATCTGTTGCATTTTGGGGATGTGTGCGCATGCATGCACTTTGGGCACTTGGTACTGAAAAGGTTAGCCATCACTGGTCTAGGTTATGCTGTTCCTCCCATGCTCCAATGTCATTCCTACAGACCATTATGCTGCTCTAGAAATCATTAGGACCGGGGTGGGAATCAACTGGCATTACTACTGGTTCAGTGATTATGTTTTATTACGTTAAATAACCTTAGGCCGTGCCTCCCGACAGCTGAAAAAGCCTCTTTTTCCCTGCTTTTTCAACAGCTGTGCTGTTGAGCCCAAGTGGGTAGATGGGCCAAATAGCAGCAAACACAGAACTGGTTTTGTGTCTGCTGCTCTTCAGAGCTACCAGTTCTATAGAGCCGGGCAGAACCGGTAGCATCCCACCTCTGATTAGGACACTCTCCACATGCTTGCTTGCTTGCTTGTTTCCCATCTTCATTATTTTTACAAATAAAGTATCCAACACACCTTCCTCCTATTTTCCCCTAAACAACAACCCTATGAGCTGAGTTGGCTGAGAAAGAGAGTGACTGGCCCAAGATCATCCAGCTAGCTTTCATTGATAAGGTAGGACTACAAGTCATAGTCTCCTTCTTTCTAGCCTGAAACCTTAAGCACTAGACCAAACGGGCTTCTTTGAAAGTTCATTGGATTCCTTTACAAGCCCTTCAAAGTAGGCCTGAGCAAGAAGGATTATTAGGACTCTACTGTTAACATAATCTTGAAGTCTGACAGAGTTTCCCTCTGTCCTTTCTTATACTGTACAGAATCAAGATAGTAAGTCTCTTTCTTTATCTTGATACTTTCCTAGTTGTTTGGTTTACAGCCTCTGAATTAAAAGACCTTGTACTCCTTTCTCCAAAGTTATCTTTGCTTCCCACTATGTCATGAGTATCAAACTCACCACATCATGTTGCTGTCACATGTTGTTTCACAATATTTTTCCTCTTTGCAGAACTGGGCTGGGCATGACCTATGCATGATGCTTCCAACCCAAGGGCCACCAGTTTGACACCCCTGCTCTATATTAGATGCTTTGGTAGACCATTCTATTTGATCTATTGCCCCTGAAGGACAACTCCATGACAAAGTGCTGATGGAAATGCCCCACCACAATAAATTATATTTCATCTGTTTCAATGCGAACATCAAATCTAATGTGTTGCTCCATGTTTGCATTGGGGCCATTATGACTGGCACAGGCCCATGAGAATCATGGTTGCCATGAATTCTTGACTTGCCTCTGACCCCAACATCAGCAATGGCAGATTGAATTTGCCCAGCATTGACATCCTTTTGTGATTTTTGTTTGTTTGCCAGTGGTTTACTTATTCAATGTGCTAATTTTAATTAAATATTGTAATTGTAGGGTTTCTTATTATTGTAGTGTTTCTTATTGTTTCTTATTAAGAAAAAGTAGAGAAGAAATATCATAAATATACTTTGTGGTAAACTGGGATAGATGAAAAGTAGCACAATGTTTGAAAGTGAAAATATGCCATTACAAATTCATTCTCAATCCCAAAAGTCCCATTAAAATCTCACTTCAAGTAATGCAATTTTGAAATTGTTCGCCTTTGACTGGAAAGTAGTTCATCTTTGAAACAAGTCTCATAATTACAGAAGTGAAGTAGTCAAATGAAGTGAAGTGAAATGAAGTTCATTGGAAATAAGCCATTCAGAACATTCCCACTTTATCAGATAATCCGAATGGCCTATTTCCAATAAACAGAGCAGTTCATTCCAATGTGGAATATTTCCATTTGAGATCAAGGTAGGATGTTTCCATAATGTTTCAACCTCAAAATGTTTTGCACCACTGGGAACTTCCCGTTTGAGCTTCTTCGGCGACAGACCAAAACCTTATCTCTCCGAGACTTCGATCCGTGCTCGCTGCTGGAGCACCCCAAGCCAGCTGGTTTCGGGGCTAAGCCACCCCATAGAGGTGGTGAAGAGGGGGGAAGACTGCCTGCAGGGTTGAGGAGAGCCACATCTCTCCTCCCTAGCTGGCCATTTCTCCTTTTCCTGAAGGCAGTGTAGCGGTGTCAGAAATGGCCACCACAAAGAAGAATTCAACCAGAAAAGAATGTGCAGGTGGAAGATAAGAAGAGAAAGTTTTGGTTGACCGGGTCAAACAGCAAAAGCAACAAATAAGGTACCCTGGAATTTAAACTTAACAACATTGTTCTCAAAGAAGATTTTGAAACTGCAAAAGAGAGAGAGAAGGGAAAGGATTAGGTTTTTTTTTTTCTTCCCTCCCTTATACTGACAGCTAAGAGACTTAAGCAAGAAACTGAAAAAAAAATCCACTTTGACATTAATAGGCATCTAAGCTGAAAATAAAAGTCATAGGGATAATAAAGATTTCTGGACATTTAAAAGTTTTTAAAAGCTGGAAAGGAGAAAAAAAGAATAGAAGGGCAGGATCTGGAAAAATGGAGGAGACTGCCTGGAATTAAGGAATGGAACTGTAATTAAAAGGAATTTACAGTGAAATTTTAACAAGATTCCTCAAAGATACATTTTAATGGAAACTTTGTAACAAAATAATAGAACCCCAGGAAGAGAAAGTGGAAAAAAAAAAGCAAGTAGAAACAGCCTTGGATTATTTGGATTACTTGGTGACTTTTGGTTTTTGCATCTAGATGACTAAAATTAAGTGGGTGTTTTTTTAAAATTTTTAAAAATGGTATCACTCTTAGAAGAACTGAAAACGGAACTTAAAAAATGGAAAAAAGATTCACAAGAAGGGATAAGTTCTTTTGGCTTCGTGTTTCAATTCTTAGAAATGGAGATCTGGAACTATGAGAAGCAACAAGAAACACTTGCCGAACAAGAAGATTGGGACAAAGAAGAAGCCATCTTTAATGATCAAATAATTTTAAGTGGGGGGAAAAAAGAAAAGGGGGAAAAGAGAGTGAAAGGTTTAAGATTAGAAAAAAACAACCAAAAAGAAGAACAATTTGAAAGATAAATATAATATTAGAAAGCAACAGAAGAGGGGCTTACAGATGGGAGAGTTAGAAGTAGATATATATAAATATAATGATTTGAATTGAGATAATTAAAACAAAGCTGAGAAAATTAGAAGAGGGGAAAAACTATGTAGAAAATATAAAATAGTAATAAGATATGGAATAGAATATAAAAAGGAACATGAAATTGAGTTTTGTGTCTGTATAAAGAAGTGATAACCTGGGACCATGCTATTTTCAAAAAAGATGTTTTATTTGTATTTTGTTTTTGTGAAACCCCAAATAAAATTTTCAAAAAAAAAAAAAATGTTTTGCACCACTCTAGTGAATTGTATATTTTATTCTTCTTCTCTTGCATTAAAAGTGGAAATTAGATGAAACTGTGTTTTCTCTTCAGATTTGGTTTGATTTTTCCCAAATGTTATCATTTTTGTTTCCATGGTTCACTTTGAAGTTGCCTAGATAACAACAGTCTCATTTAAATTAAAATAGAGCTCACCAGATGTAATGGTTTGAAAAAGCAGGGGTAATTAGATTCATTACCCCAGGTTATAATACATCTGATATATTTATATGCCTCAAGTTTTCGATTAATCCAGATGGTGTATTTAAGCATTACAGACTCAACTGTTCTTTAGATCAGGCAATGTAACTATTTTCCTAATATACTTGTAAGATATGAATGCCTTAATATTTCAGTACTACACAGAAATCAATCTGCTGGACAAGATTTCTGCTTTCTTGCCATAGGCTATATTGTGGCAGATCCAAGATAGAACTGGTAGAATACTTCTTCAATTTATTTTATCTGGAACAGAGACTCAGTTAGAGATAGGAGTATTAAATGGGGAAAATTGCCCTTATATAGAAGAAGTACATTCAGTGTTAATGTCTATTTTATGTGATGGATATTGGAATTCATAGGCAAGTACTTGTTCATCAATAATGTTGTGCATTAAGAGAAATAGAGATGAAAGGAGGCCCTCCAATGGGAAAAATATCACAAGTGAAGGATTTCTTAGTCTAAAAAATAATTGCATAAGAATAGCAGGGAAGAAGCGCAGAGATGATATTCATGGCTCATAAATGAGTTCTGGTGGCTCAGTGGTTAAAATGCAATATTGAAGGCAAATTCTGCCCACAGCCAGGAGTTTGATCCTGATGAGGCTCAAGATTGATTCAGCCTTCTATCCTTCTGAGGATCCAGATTGTTGGGGGAAATATGCTGACTCTGTAAACCAATTAGAAAGGGCTGTGTAAAGCACTATGAAGCAATATATAAGTCTAAGTGCTATTGCTATTCATCAATCATTAGATGACATCGTTCATCTTAAGGGTTTGGTGTTAAAACTACAGTTCTGTACATTTAACTATATCTTCTTACTCTCTCTGCAGGAGATGCCAAGCTTCATTTTGGCAACAGCCATACCTCCGTCGCCTTGGGCAGCCTCCTGGATGACCAACACTGGCACTCAGTTCTCATTGAACGATTCAATAAGCAAGTGAATTTCACAGTGGACAAGCACATGCAACATTTCCGGACTAAGGGGGATTCTGATGATTTAAATATTGATTATGAGGTGTGTTGGGCATTTTATGATAATAAAAACATTCATCGAGAGTGCAGAGAACTAAACACAATGGCCTATTTGGCTTTATGAGCAATAGAAATATTTCTATTCTATTCTCCTCAATATCATTCTTATAAAGTTCAGGAATTAATATGTTTTTATTTTACCATTTCAAAAGAGAGGAAAAATATCACAATGTATGTACCAAAATCATAAACAGAAGCTATAATGTAGATTAAAGCAAACTTTGAGATTTATACTAGGAGTGGAAAATGGCTGCAGGTGACTCAAAACAGAGGAGAAATCGGGGGAACAAAGACCAAGAATGCAAAGGGGAGTGACCATGTAACGTGTGGATAGGGCTGAGTTTTTATTATTATATTGTTATGTATGGTTTTTTTATACAGTCAACTGGATATTTAGATTGGATTAAGGTATTGTTATAGGACGTAAGTTCTTCTAAGTAAAGCTGGCTTTTGAAATTGACAGTAATTTTGTCAATACCACTGGTGTCCAAGTGATGTTCCAGATGTTTGGGGATGCACCTATTACTATGACTTTATTTCTTTGTTTTCAATCTTGTATATTTGCAATGAGTATTTTCAGTTTTTGTGTATTTTTCTAACGTTTAATATTTTTTTAAAAAAGCAACAGCTTTATTGAGCCAACTTTAGGTCTTTATTATATATTTATAACCGTATTCCGTTTCTATGCCATCATAGCCCTTTTTACTCATTTTTTTTTTTTATGTTTCCCACTAAAAATAGCAAGAACCCTTTAGTTTTCAACATGAACATCACCAAAACCTATTTGCATAAAATGTTTGTTGGGTCACTAAAAGAGATCCATGGGACCCTGAGGACACAGATTGTCCTATTCTGCCTAAAGCAAGGTTGCAAATTATTAAAAAATGAGAATTGTTTTGATACTGCAACTTCCTGCATCAAGTTAGCTGAGATTTTTGGAAAGTACTGTTTAGCTTCAAATGTGAAGTCTCAGAATCCCTTATCTTGCCCTAAAAATTACCATTATTATTCTAATCACTCTATTAAATAAGCAGCAACTGGCATCTTATAAATAACTATTGTCAGGATTCCAGCAGTTACTCCAATTAAATCATGAGCCTTGAGCCACACTCCCAAAACTACAAATGATTTATTAGAAGTTAACATGCCAGCATTTTCCTGGGCATAGCCAACTCTGAGATGCATAATTCATTGTTACCCTTGGTCCTGCTTCCCCCCCACCCCTCTGGATGTATCATCCAATGAAACACATCTGTAGCCAAGAGTCATCAATCATGCTCTCCAATTAGATTTTTGTGTGGCAGAAGCTTCAGTCATTTAATCAGTCTGTGAAGAAAATATGAATGGAGTGTACTTTCAATTCCACACTGCTGCCTGCTCTTTGAAATTCCCCCCTTCTTTCTGTTGACAACTATAAAATGTATATACAAAATGTTTTATGAGTTGACATTTGGCTCCCCTCACTTCTTGAAGGTGGTCTGTACAACACACACAAAAACAAATTGATTGCAGGTATGGAAGCTTATGCTCATGAAACGCCCCCAGGCTGGGTTGGATTTTCTGCATGGAACCTTACTACAAGGCGATCGGTTTGGACATTCCTACTCTTTACCCATGATGCCTCTGATAAAGGGTAGCCCTTCCAGTTGATTAAATATTGGAGTTGTCTCCTGCGCCACCTCGAATCGAGGATTCCCTGCACCTCATTATGGGTTTGGCCTCCTATGACCATGGGATCTGGGGGCTCATGAGGTAGGGGCCTCAGCGTTGATCCAACCATGGGTTTTAATAGGCTACTATGAAATACCGGGTGCATTTTTCCTAACAATCGTGGCAACTTCAATTGCACCATGACTGGGTTGATGATCTTTACTATAGGGAATGGTCCCATGAACTTTGACCCCAATTTCTTGCTAGGGAGTCTTAACCTCAGATATTTGGTGGAGAGGTAGACCTTCTCCCCCAACTGGAATGGTCATTGTGGGGCTCGGTGTTTGTCTATCTCTTATAGGTCTGTGCTGCTTTTGCCAGTGCTTTTTTGACATTCTTCCAAGTTGCTTTCAGTGTTGACATCCAATCAGTCAGGCTGACTGAGGAGGGGGGTACTCCTACACATTGATACTCAGGCATTGGGACAAAGTCCATGCCACTCACTACTTTGAAAGGGATTAGTCCCGTGTTACTGTGAACAGCATTATTGTACGTGACCTTCGCGAAAGGTAAGAGGTCCACCCAATTTGACTGCTGACAGTGAATTATTTATCTCAGAGTCAGCTACGCACAGGCAAAGAGTCAGCTATGCACAGGTATGTTAACGTCTAATAAATCCTTTGTAGTTTTGGGAGTGTAGCTCGAGGCTCATGATTTCATTGGAGTAACTACCAGAATCCTGACAGATAGCCAACTCTGAGATATGTAATTCACTGTCACACTTGATCCTGCTTTCCCCACCCACCTCTCTGGATGCATCATCCAATGAAACATGTCCATAGCCAAGAGTCATCAATCATGCTCTCTAATTAGATTTTTGCATGGCAGAAACTTCAGTCATCTAATCAGTTTCAGAAGGAAATATGAATAGGATGTACTTTCAATTCCACACTACTGCCTGCTCTTTGAAACTTCCCCGCTTCTTTCTGTTGACAACTATAAAATGTGTGCTGGGGTATGATAAAATATGACACCTCACCGCTGAACCAGCAGTCCTCGCCTCCAGGCAATTGGCCTGTCTCCATGTGCTGGCAGTGCACAATTTCAGATGACTTGATCAGTTATGCATTAGTTTTTGTTTTCTAGGCTTCCCAAGTGCTGTAAAGAAGGATGAGAAAGTGGCAATATTCTATTTCCTGGAGTTTTAATGGAGCAACTTACTTGTCCCCTTTCCACTCTTCTATGGTTATAGAAGTTGAAAATGGAAGCAGCAACAGATGGAGGGCTTTCAGAGGCTTCTTCAGATAACCATCTTGATTGTGGTGGAAGAAGGGACAATTAACTCACTAGGAAGGAGACCAAGCAACATGGAATGAGTTAGTAGACCAGGGTATTTGCTGAATAATACAGGCCTGCCAAAGGCTAAAACTATTGTCCTATTGAGGTTAATTACCTTGGTTAATTAGCAAGGTTTTTGAACCTGTGTAACACATTGCCTGGCCCATCCCCATGATCCAATTAAATATGTCTTATGATCATTTCTTTAGAAGGCTAGATTAAGAAAGGCTATAATAAAGCAACATTTATCAATTGTAACAATTTAATTATAGAACATAATATAAAATACAGAAACCCCACAATTATGTTTGTTCAATCTATATTTAATGCTTACCTACTTTTGCCCTGAGATTTAAATGGCTTGTACTGTTCCCCGCTAATACTGTTGTCTATTGAAAGTTTATCTTAGAATTTTTAAGGGATTGAAGGTGCAGCTACAGAAAATAAAAGAATTAGTTAGGTAATTAAAAGTATAATTGATCCCCAAAGGAAGTGTTTTTTTTCTCCAATAACACATCATCATCATTTATATTGACTATATACTTTTAGTTTTATTTGCTGAAAGTCCAGACTGGAGGACAAAATAAGAAAGAGCAAAGGTAGCAAGTAATAATGAGTTCCAGAATCAGAATGGATCTTTAAATCTAATTCACCTTGCCAGTAATTAGGAACCTAAAATTATATTGCTAAACAAAAAATCTATTTATTGTACTGCAGTGCTATTTGGAAGAAAGTTTTCATGCTTCTTTTCCATATGAAATTGGAATGAATGTCGATTTCAGATGATTTCAGCTTTTGACCCTGGGACTACCTTAGTCAACTCAATGGATAACCTATGGCAAAAGAAAAGTAGAGAGAGTAAAATATAATTATTAATTTGATCTTTATGGATTATCTTCCTGCTCAGCATTTGTTTCATTAACACCTAAAAATGATATTTGGTCAAAAACATACAGCTATTGGAACTTTAAAATTTGAATTTGTTCTTGTCTCAAAGCTCAGTTTTGGAGGAATCCCAGTCCCAGGAAAACCAGGAACTTTCCTGAAGAAAAATTTCCATGGATGTATTGAGAACCTATATTACAACGGAGTCAATATCATTGACTTAGCCAAAAGACGGAAACCACAGATCCACACAGTGGTAAGAACTTAAAGCACCTTTTGGGGGGGAGGGGTTAGATTTTTATTTTCCTGAAGTTGTTCTTGTTGACAGATTTGCTCACCTTGCGAAGCAAAAGTTTCTTAGGTAAGAAAATTTCTGTTTCTTCCAAAAAGGTTTTCTTATAGTCCAGCACAGGCCAAACAGTGAATTAAAAAAAAACACAAGAATGCATTTGAAAATTTTTAGCAATCTTGGTTTAAGTATGCCTTTTGAAAGAAGTTTAAAAGAGCTGGCAGCTGAAGAAAATAAATATGAGAATTATTGTCATTACTGGCAGTGCATTAAGCATAAAAAAAGTGAGACTCTGAAGTATGTTTTGAACATGTGTATTCAGTTTTTGTTTGCTAGCCCAGGCTCGCATCCTATAGAATTGGGGGAATCTGCAGAAGGAATGGTGAAAAATCAAGATGGTGATTGTGATTATGCAATCAAAGTCCTGTTCCATGTTCATCAAGTACACATCTGAAATGCTCAACTTCTGCAACAAACCAAAAAGATCCAATAGGCCATCTACAACTTATAATTGCAGGGCTATAGCAGCCACTATGTAGGACAAAAGGGCAGAAGACTAGCAGAGGGCATTCATAAACACCAAACAACAGTCAAAAAAAAAAAAAACATAATGAAAATTCCTTAATATCACAACACATAGACAGATTCAGCCACAATTTCTCCTGGAAAACTATTAACACTTAAATCAAGCCAAAACAAAATAATAGGGAATTCCTGAAAGCTGGGCATTCAGACAGATCAGTCATTAATAGACATATAGAGATACAGTAAATCACATTTATACATCATTCAAAAGAGGCAACAAAAAAAACTAGAAAGGAAACAAAAAAAAAAACATAGAATAATTCCCTCTAGCAGCTCACATTCAGATAAACAGGAAACAATACCAGAGAAACAATCAGGCAGAAAGCATTACACTGATCAAGGAAGAAATCATATACTGACCAAAATTGGCAGGACAAGTTAATATATATAAACAGGCAGCTGATAGGCACTGTTCTAAACCCTCACTTACTCACACTAATGTCATCACCTAGTTAGGCAATAAAATGTCTGCAAGCAAACAACCAAGTTCAAACAGCACCAAGAACTCCACAGTTCAATCTTACTACAGATTTCTCTTTCATTGAAACTGTTCCACTGTTACTGGTGTTTTACCATCAAGACTTTTTTTCCTTATATTTAAATGAAATGCAGATAGCTATAAGCAAGATCCATTATTTCTGGTCCTAGTTTCTGTGGGCATGAAAAATGTTCTTGGTCAACTTTCCTGTAGCTTCCCTTTATGTACCTGAACATCACTATCATGTCTCCTTTCAGTCTCCTTTTCTCCTTGCTGATTATTTTGGTTATTGCTTATCCTTCTTCTCCATCCTTGTTTTGCGTACACTAGAATAACATTCCTACCATTTTAGCAGCAAATACAAAATCCATTTCCTGCAGTAATATCTAGTTATACTGTCATGATTACAAATACATGCTTACATGCTTCTGGTTTGTTGATGTCTCAAAAATGCATCCCTCAAAACTAAAGAAGAACATCCAATGAGACGCAAAGCTGAGACTGTACTGAATTATTTTCTGAGGTGGTGAAACGCATGCAAAATGAAAAACACATGTAGGAAGTGCAAGAGTATTCTGACCATCATAAATAGTGCTTTGCTTCTTATCCTCAGCCTTTAGTGCTTCTTATCCTCAGCCTTATTAATGCAATATCAGGGGATTTCAATTCAATTGTATAGAATGTGAAGGATGTGTGTTTTTATTTTATTTATGTGTAATGTACACTGAAGATGGCTAATTTCATTGTATGAGGTGCAATGACAATACCGAAAAGTTAAACGTCAGTGCATTCAATGCAAAACCACCTATCATGGTGCTGAAAGCATAATGACCCCACCCTATGATTTCTATGGAAGCAAAAGTCTGCACTGTATACATAGAAGCATTTTTAACCACCTGAAATAGAAGGTTATTTACTACCATTTCTATATTCATTTCAGGTGAAGTAAAGCTTTCATTTCTTCCTTTCTCTTTGTTCTTGCAATAAACATTTTGGTAAAGAAGAATAAATGAAATGTCCATTATTGTACTGGATGCGCGGTGTTAAGCTATTGCTCCTAACCTGTTTAATTTGCTTCCAATTTTTCATTTTGTATACCCTGAAGGCAAGACAATACCACTGTCCAAAAGATTCCCCATTTATTCTAATGTTCTCTGTATCATACAGGGCAAAAAAAGCATGTGAACTTTGAAAAATAACATTCTAGATCAAAGTCTGAAATTTCTGATACTCACACAGCACTATTTTTGCATGTTCTCATAAGGCTCCAGGTCCAACAATCCCAATAAATATATAAACAATTTATTCAATTGCAAATTGTATAAATCAAGAAATGATGGTCTGAAACTAAATGGCTAGTCATGAGGCACTAGTCAAAGGGAATTCTGCCACTCTAAATTCCATTTTTGCATTAGCAGAACAATTTAATTTGTTCAGTGGAAAATTATAATGATTTACAATGTTCATTTGTAATAAGCTCCAGAGTTTGAAGGTGGCTTTTGCCTGTCCATTTTCTCATTTCTCAGTAGAAAACTAGTTATATAGATATTTAAGTATCTCCCAAGACTGGATCCTTTCAGGCCTTTTTGAAATTAGGAAGGTAGAAGGTTGTATCTGATTTTAAGTTCCTTCAAGATAGGACCTCTGAATGAAGAGCTATACGATCTTAGAAAATACTGGTCTGGTTATTCTATACATTGGTTGAACTTCAAGTTAATTGTTTTGAAACTTTGAAAGTTTCACTTCCCTTCTCCTTTTCTCCCTTCTCCAAGGCAGGGATTTTTGACATTGTAGCTCACCAGTTTTGTGACTGAATGAAAACAACTTCTCCAAGTAATGTGTTGCAGAGCCAGAGGTGATATTCAGTAGGTTCTGACCAGTTCTGGAGAACCGGTAGCAGAAATGTTGAGTAGTTTGGAGAACCAGCAAATACTGCCTCTGACTGGAGATTTTACAGTATTCTTCCTCTGCCACGCCCACCAAGCCACATCCACAGAACCAGTAGTAAATTTTTTTGAATCCCACCACTGTGCAGAGCCCTATCTAGCTTACTATAACCTAATATATCTCATAAGTGCTTTTTTCACTCCCTAAGTAAACATATCACTCAAAATTCATTATGCTTCATATTGCCATTATCTCATGTCTAAAGATCAGTTGATCAGTTGATTTTATCAGCAATAGTCCCAATCAAATTCTAGTGAAGCAAATAAGAATTAAGGTCCCAAGTCAGGATTATTTTAAAAATTGTTATAATGACTTATAGTGCTTAGTGTTTTTTATTTATTTATAGATTTTTAGCTTAACTATTCATAGCAAAGAAACTGTAAAACTATAAAAAAAATTTTTTTACTTTATTTTATTAATACCACATTTTGTTATTTATTTTATTAATACCATATTTGGTTACTTATTATTTGGAATGATATTTGTTTTATGCTGGTCTATGATTGAAATAAACCAAACAAATATATAATTAGGATTGAACCTGTATGCGTGCTATGTGTTCTTTCATCTAAGAGGGCCACAAAAGACATGACCTTCCAAAGCTTTTATCCACATATTTTCTTAGTTTTCTTCTTGGAGACTACAGTGCACTGTTTTACCATGTTTCTAACACACTGAAATATTCCTTGGAATTACAGAAAGCCACCAGTTCTTGCCCTTTCAGAGTCTAATGCTAATGGCTCCAGTTGGAGTAGACTCTGAAAATCGCATATAAAAGGCTTTGGAGGTTACATGAAAGCCTTGTTTTGCCCACTTTTACTATAGACTTAACAAGTCATTCTGTATCCATGAATAATCAACAGTCAACAGTCGTCCAGTCTTTTCATACTCATACATGTGGTCCCTGATTTATGACTGTAATGGAGCCTGCAATCTTAAGCCATGTAAAATGTGATCACATGACCAACCACCTTTTACAGTCTTTTTTGTGATGATCATTAAGTGAATCTACCCTTGCAGTTTGGTTATTCAAAAAACTAAAATGCCTGAACATTGGGGGCTGTGTGATGATTTTTTGGAGGGAGATTCAAACCAAAGGCAATTCAATCACATTGCTCTTTTAATTTTTTCAGATCAAATCAGTGGAAGAAATAGTATCTCACAGGGGTACTATTGTTGGAAAAATGGGAGGAGGAAGGTGTGTTTGATGTAGTCATTATCTTAAGTTATTATCTTTATTATCTTAAGTTATTATCTTAAGTCATTTGTAAGAATAACAAAGGCTGGATATAAACTTAATAAATAAATACTAAAATATGAGGTGGAGATTTTCTGTGAATTTCTCCAGAATGACATGATTTCTTCTCTTGGGGTTAACTGAAGCATTGAAAGTGATGAAACCTATGGACCGCTGGGGATAATCAACGAAAGGCAGTAAATATACCCCTTGGATACTCATAATAAAATAAATGTGATTGATAAATAAATGGAAAGATGGATGAACGGGGAGAGAGAGAGAGAGACAAGCAGGCAGGCAGACAGGCAGGCAGACATTTCATCAAGTTGATAGAAAAAGAATTTTGATTTGTAACATAAATTACTGCAAATTATTTTTTAATTTATTTTGAAGCAGCAGCATAATTTAAGCAAGCTATTGCCATTATTTATTTATTTAGGAGAAATATGGATGTTTGTCTTATCTTTAATTACACTGTGCAACTTACAATATAACAATAAAACATAAAGGATATGCTGTTACAAAAGCAACAAAAACCCATACCTCAAGTTATTGTTAAGGATGTTGCGCTTGATTTTATGATCATTTTTACCATGATTCCTAAGTGAGTTCCTGCAGTTGTTATGAATGATGTGATCATTAAGCAAATCCAGCTTCCCCCATTGACTGTTTGTCAGAAGCGATTACATGACCCAGGAATGCTGCAACTGTCTTAAATACATGCCATAGTATATATTTAACAAATCTTCAAGAATCTTCAGACAAATGAAATTTTTTTCATTTTTTTTTTAATTTTTAAACAGCTTTTTGTTCAGCTGAAATCATCTTTAACTGTTTAATTGAGACTGTTCTTTAAAATATGGAGAGCTTCAGCTGCTGATAAAATTTTTAAAAAGCTCAAAGAAAGAGACTTTTGTTTTTCTCTATCAGTCTACCCCTGATGTGACCTGAGTTGTCATGGCTGAGTAGAATGTGGAAATGACCCACTGTGATAACAGAGGTTACAGGGGGGAAAAAAACAAGTGATATTGAGAAACATAACAAAGTAATATTATCCAAAGAAGAAAGAACACATGCAATCAGCTCTGAATATAATTGTCAAGTCAGTTTTTCTGTTGGATGGGAATTCTTAACATGTTTCCTCAATAAAGAGCAGTAAACATCAAATCTTGATTGGTTCTGCTCACAATTCTGAGCTGCTGTTCAGTACTTTTTTATTTTCATATCCTCATTATTCCCAGAGTAAATCAGATGCATGTATGATGGTATTGCAGACCTTGCACAATGGGTGATGAGAAGAGGAGGAATCCTGGCTAGAAAAAAAGGAATAACTTTTTAACAATTACTATGCACATACAAACATATTCCAGATTCATTAGGAAGTAGTACAAAAGACTAATGCATAACATTTTCTATGTACGGAGGTGGCTCCAAATATTTTGATGTCTTGGAAGACAGTTTAATTATTGGTCATTCGCTTGGATATTTAAGAAGTGTTCCATACCCTGAATATTCTGCATGTTTTATTTTTAGAAAATGGCGCAAACAGCTGGACCATTAAATTATTATTGGCCGATTCTACATAAACGTAATTAGTTGAAAATCAGATTAAAAGTTCTAAATGAGTAAAAAACTCCACACCACTTAAAACTGCAAGACAGGAATCAGGTTTTTAAATGTCGTGTATAATAAAAATCTTGTAGAGCAAGAAAACTACCCCCCAAAATAAGTGACTTAGTATACAGCAGTGGTGGGATTCAAAAATTTTTACTACTGGTTCTGTGGGCATGGCTGGGTGGGCATGGCAGGGGAAGGATACTATAAAATCTCCAGTCAGAGGTGGTGTTTGCCAGTTTTCTGAACTACTCAAAATTTCCGCTACTGGTTCTCCAGAACTGGTCAGAACCTGCTGAATACCACCTCTGGTATACAGTGCATCTTTATAACTTTGATATGCAAGTTTATATATGGAAGCTTTTTTTCTAAACATTATGAAAAGACACATTATACTTAAAATTCAATTAATATTCTATTATACCATAAACAGCTATTGTGGCCTTGATTTCAAAAGCTGTTTCATATGTATCCATGGTTTAGGAATCCTGTGGAGATTTGAATCTTATATTTATGTATTTTATTTATTTGTATTCCACCTTTTTATTATTTATTTTTATTTTTAACTCAAGGTAATGAACCTATCCACCACAACCTCCTCCTCCAATTTTCCCCGCAACATTTTCCCTGTAAGGCAGGTTGGATTGAGAGAGAGAGTGACTGGCCCAAAGTCTCTTAGCTGGCCTACATGGCTAAAGTGGGATTAGAACTGATGGTCCCCTGTTTTCTAACCTTGTGCCTTAACCACTAGACCATTATTTCAATATCACATTATATCTCTTTGATTTTTTTTAAAAAATCATTAGCTAGATAGCAGAGGTGGTATTTAGCAGGTTCTGACCAGTTCTGGAGAACCGGTAGTGGAAATTTTGAGTCGTTCAGAAAACCAGCAAATCCCACCTCTGACTGGAGATTTTACAGTATCCTTCCCCTGCCACGCCCACAGTAAAAAAAATAAAAATGAATCCCATCACTGCTAGATAGGTATAAATGCATAAAGAACCAAACAATACTTCATTTGTTGTGTGAGAAATTATTGTGCTATCAGCAAAGAAAAGGAGGATGTGGTAGCACAGAGGTTTAATGATGCTGAAACTGCTGGCCCGAAACTGTCTGCATTCTGGTGGTTTTAGCACAACTCCATAAGATGGAGTGAGCTCTCATGATTTGATCCCTAGCATTTGTCCATCGAGCAGTTACAAGTGCAAATAGATAAATGGATACCACTTCACTGGGGGAAAAAATATCTAGTTGTGTTTGTTTGGGATAACATTGTTTACCCTAACTGGTTTATGTAAAATAATAAATATGTTATCATGGTTTATTAGTTAAAGTGTCTGCAACTTTAACTGTAGGAATGTAATTAAGGGAGTGGTTGTGAAAGCACCATAATAGAAGCAAGGAACGTCAGCTTGCTCTCTCTGGCTTTATGATCCTTAATTACTGGATGGATTCAAGACTGCGTTTTTCCCTACTGGAACGGGAGAGAGAGAGGACTGATTTGTAAGTGAACTGACATTGGATATTCTACACAGACTTTGCTAAATGAATATCCTTGAATGGACTGACTAAACGATACATGACTAATGGACTGTTATTTTTGACTATGCTATAAACTCTAAATGGAATAAACTATATTTTGATAGCACAAGCGTATCTGTTATTTTTACTGTATGTTAATAAACATACAAACTTATCTCACTCATTTATCTGTGTGCCTATCTGACTAACGCTGCACATTCTGTTTAGCTTGTTTCCTTAACCCTGGTTGGGGAACAAAGGCTTAACACTAGTTATGGGCCCAGAGGCTGCAAAGTCAGTTTAACTAGGATAAAACAGATTTATGTAAAAAGTGAGAGTTTGTGTTGTTACACATTACAGTAAACAGACAGCTGTGTTTTATTAATTATAGTTTTATATCCATATAAGAAAACATGGCACAAGTCAAGCTACAAAGTTTGTCCCTTATATCCAAGCTGGATGGAACAAACTATGTATCATGGTCTATGAAATGTAGTCTACTTCTACAAAGAGAAGGTCTGTGGAACATAATTGAAAACCCACCAAACGTAGAGGAATGGGATCCAGAGATTGAGGAAGATAGACAAAAGATAAAAGACTTTAAGCAGAAGAATGAACAAGCTATTTGCATTATAGGACTAACATTAACTGACCAGCAACTTGTTCATATCCGTGGAGAGCAAACGGCTGTTGGGTGTTGGCAGAAACTGAAGAGGATTTATGTCCGAGATAACGTTGGTGCTCACATAAATCTAACACGGAAGCTTTTCAGGACGCATCTCCAGACGAATGGTGATATGCTGAGTCATTTGAATTCCATAAAAAGCATTTTTCAAGAACTGCACGAGAAAGAGCTTATTTTCTCTGAACTACACCAAGTCTACATAATTCTATCATCACTAAACAAAAGTTATGATAACTACGTCACTTCCCTTGAAATTTTGCCTTAGGAAAGTCTAACTTTAACTGATATAACTGGCAGATTGATTGAAGAGGCAAGAAGACTTGAAAGAGATCAGTTAAGGAGGGAGCAACCTCAAAAAGAAGATAATGAATCTCCTACTGCATACGCAATTAAAAAGTGTTTTAATTGTGGAGGAAGAGGACATTTGGCAAGATTTTGTAAAAAAGCAAAGCACCAGAACACTGGCCAGAATACTAAAAGTCATCAAAAGATAAATAAAAATTTAGAGTTAGCCATGTATACTAACGGAGCTGTAAAAAATAATTTATGGGTGGTTGACAGTGGAGCATCCCACTGTATAACAAATGATAACAAAAATTTTATTAAAATGTCCAAGAGTACACAGCAGATATTGTTAGCCAATGACTGGAAACTGAAAGCTAAAGGTCAAGGTATAGCATATTGTTCTTTCATAAAAGAGAATGTAAAAATGTTATATGTATCACAACTTAAGTTTAATTTAATTTCAGTTAGAATTTTGGTTAAACTAGGATATGTAGTTATCTTTAAAGGAGATAACTGCATAATTGAAAAAGAAGATAAGAAAATTACTGCATCTTTAAGAGGTGAATTATATGTGTTAAATGATAATGGTTTAGAGGTGGCTAACACTGTTTATGATAATAAGAAACCTCATGATGAATGTATTCACTTGTTACACCGACGGCTTGGGAATTTAAATTTTAAAATGCTTAAGAGAACTGCTCAACTATCTAAAGGAATAAGTTTGAAACCTTGTAATAAGTATTTGCAATGTTTTGCTTGTAACCAAAGCAAAAGCAGGGTCATACCGGCTAATAGAGTTGATGGATTTACTACCAAAGAGCCTTTAGAAGTAGTATTTGCTGATTTAATAGGTCCGAAAAAACCAAGTGTAGGAGGAGCTGGATACATATTAAGTATAATGGACCCCTATTCAAGATATGGGTTTTGCTATTTAATGAAGAACAAAACTGAAACGTATCTAAATCTCTTTAATTGGATAAAATTTGCTGAAAGGAAAACTAAAAAGAAAACTCTTATGACAGATAATGGTGTGGAATTTACAAATAATAAATTCCAGAATAGACTTAGAATGTTAGGTATTCAACATAAAAAGTCTGCACCATATAGGCCACAACATAACGCATTTATAGAGAGAAGAGGCCAAACACTACAATCAATGACACGTACTATGTTGTCTGATTCACGATTACCTGACAATTTGTGGGGAGAAGCAATAATGTGTGGTAATCTTATATTGAATAATGTTGTTAATTCAACAAAAGGTGAATTACCATTCACACTACATGTGTAACTAGACCACCTGATAGGTATCAAACAAGTATAGTTTGCCAAGTAAATAAAGTTCCAACTAGTGTAGATGAACTTGAGATGTATCCTTGTGGCATGGTACAAAACCTGATTTAAGTTACATGCACACATTTGGAGCACCAGCATGGGTGCATATCCCTTCACAACTCAGACACAAAGGACAGCATAGAGCTAAAAGATTATTTTTTGTAGGATATGAATCTAATCATAGATCTTATAGATTCTGGCAACCAGGTACATCTAGAGTTTACACCAGTGCTAGTGCAAAATTCCTAGAACATGTAGGATGGAATAGATAAGAGCAAGATTTAAATAATGATGTAATTATTGAACCCTACAAAAGGCAAAAAGAACAGACTAGTTATAAGAAAAGTCCAATTAAAGAAGAAGTCAATGAAGAGCAAATAGGACCAGGACAAGAGGAAACAGTTGATCAGGAAGAGTTAGATAATCAAGAACAATTAATAAATGAAAGTCCACCTGTAAGTCCTGTAATACCTAGATGTACTACATGTGTAACTAGACCACCTGATAGGTATCAAGCAAGTATAGTTTGCCAAGTAAATAAAGTTCCAACTGGTGTAGATAAACTTAAGATGTATCCTGCTGAGGATCAGGAGAATTGGCAAAAGGCAATGGAAAAAGAACTAAATTCATTAAAGGTAATGAAACTATATGAAGATGCTAAATTACGTCCAGGAGAAAAATCCATTGGGTGCAAATGGATATTTAAAGTAAAAACTGGAAATGATGGGACTGTTACCCATAAGGCTAGGTTGGTAGCTCAAGGATTTAATCAAACTGCATCTGATTACGATGAAGTTTTTGCACCAAGTCTTAAAGCAACATCTTTGAGAGCAGCTTTAGTGTGGGCAGCTAAGAAAAACTATATCATTAACTATTTAGATGTAGAAACTGCTTATTTGCATGCACCATTGCAGCACACTATATATTTGAAAAAGCCAGTTATTATAAAAGACAATAAAGTAAATAGTAATGATTGTTGGAAACTCAAAAAGAGTCTTTATGGGTTGAAACAATCTGGGTTTGAGTGGAACCAATATATTGTGAAAGAGTTAAACAATATAGGTTTTAAATCTGGTTTAGCAGATCAATGTGTGTTTAAAAGAGAAAATAATGGAACGGTGTCATTATTGTTATTATTTACAGATGATATTGCTTTGATAACTAAGACTAATAATGAAGCTAATGAGATTATATCATTATTAGACAAAAAGATAAAATTAAAGCATTTAGGTGAAATTAAAAGGTATCTAGGATTGACAATTAACAAAACAAAAAATGGATTTAAGATATCTCAAGAAGATAAAATTTTCCAATTAATTAAAATGTATAAAATGGAACTTTGTAAACCGGCAAAGACTCCAATGAGTCAGGAAGTTTGCCAAACTGATGATCAAAGTCCCAAATTTGATAAGTCCATATATCAATCTTTGATTGGCAGCTTATCATATATAAGTAATTGGTCAAGGCCAGATATAGCTTATAGTGTTAAGCAGCTGGCACGTTTTAATTCAGATCCACATCAATGTCATTGGCAATCATTAAAGAGAATTTTAAGATATCTTAAAGGAACAATGAACCATGCATTGTATATAGAACCAAAGGGTGATTTGAGTCTTAGTGCCTATGCAGATGCAAGTTTTGCAACTGACATAAACACTAGAAAATCAACATCTGGGATGGCTATATTATTTGGTAAGACACTAATAGGGTGGAGGTCAATCAGACAACAGCATATTAGCTTGTCCACGATGGAAGCGGAATTTTTATGTCTGTCATTACTATGCACTGACTTAATTCTGTACAAACAGTTATTATTAGACATGGGTGTAACTGTTAAAGATTCCATTATTGTGTACGAGGACAACCAGGCAGCCTTAAAGTTGGCTACTAATATAGCTGTAAAAACTAGATCAAAGCATACTGATTTAAGATATTTAAATGTTAGAGAATCTGCAAAGAATGGGCTAATTAAATTGGAATACTGCATGACGGAAGAAAACATTGCAGACCAATTTACAAAAGCTCAAGGAGTAATTAAGTTTAATGAAAGTTGTAACAAATATAATTTAAAAATTTAAATAGCTTTATTATTATATTTATCTAAAAGGAGAGAATGTTAGGGATAACATTGTTTACCCTAACTGGTTTAGGTAAAATAATAAATATGTTATCATGGTTTATTAGTCAAAGTGTCTGCAACTTTAACTGTAGGAATGTAATTAAGGGAGTGGTTGTAAAAGCACCATAAAAGAAGCAAGGAACATCAGCTTGCTCTCTCTGGCTTTATGTTCCCTAATTACTGGATGGATTCAAGACTGCGTTTTTCCCTACTGGAATGGGAGAGAGAGAGGACTGATTTGTAAATGAACTGACATTGGATATTCTACACAGACTTTGCTAATTGAATATCCTTGAATGGACTGACTATAATGATACATGACTAATGGACTGTTATTTTTGACTATGCTGTAAACTCTAAATGGAATAAACTATATTTTGATAGCACAAGCGTATCTGTTATTTTTACTGTATGTTAATAAACATACAAACTTATCTAACTCATTTATCTGTGTGCCTATCTGACTAACGCTGCACATTCTGTTTAGCTTGTCTCCTTAACCCTGGTTGGGGAACACAGGCTTAACAGTGTTCATTTGTGTGGAAAGCAGGAGCCAGCCCTCGACATGGTCAGATGTGACATGAACTGAGACTGGTAGCAAAGCCTGAAAGAGCCAGCAACCCGAGTACTGCTAGCTAATTGGTGTAAAGCTACTTTGTGCCTGCAATGCACCAAGGATAGACCTACAAGAACTGAATGGAATAAACTAGTTATCTAGGCTGTCAGAACCACATAGTATTTAGCATGTAGATTTCCCTGATGTTGTATGCCATATGCTAAATAAATAATAAGCAAAGAAAACACAATAGAGTTGAATGTGTTATGTGCCAACTATTTAATCTTTAACTCTGACAATTTTCTGTCCTCTTTCTCTGCTCTTGGAGAAGGATAAATACAACAATTCATGATATTGTCAGTCCTGTGGAAGTAAACCAGACACAGACATAGAGTCCACATAGACCTGAAACCACTTTTATTAAGATTGGCTTTAGTAATATAATTTTACAAGTCTCAGGGTGCTTCCTTTTCTCCTTCTTTTCTCTTTAGGTGAATTTAAGGGATGTCAGCCCTCTCAGATAAACCATAGAGGAAACTTGATGAACCAATTCTATTTTATTGTAAGGCTGCATTAACAGTCGAAAATACTGTGCAATCTTTCCATTACCACTTTTAATTGCTTGATCCGTTAGGGTGGGTTCTTCCAAAATTTCTTTCTCTGATTTTTGTGGACTGGGGACTCCCTCCATCACCAGTTTGATTCTTTCCTATGCAGCATTTCTTTCCCCAATTCCCTAACGTTACACACACACATTCCTTATATGAGGTATCTATCGAAGATATTTTTGGACCTCTCCACACTCATCTGGGCTTCTGCAATGTTTATCTGTTTGTTGCCTTAGTAACAATCATCCCTCTCTTATCAAGGCCATCCTCTTTACTCTACAGATGTCATACCTGGGATTGCTGAGGGGCTCTTACTAATAGTTTTCCCCTTTCAGACCCCACCTTTCAACAATCTTTGCCTACAAAGTGAGTTTAAAAGGGACCAAGAAGATGACGATGGAACCCATCTAAGATGCTGTCTTAGTCAGGGAAGTGAGGACAGTCAAGTTTCTTGGTAAAAAAATATGTATCATAAAATGAGGGAAATTATTTAAATCTCAGATAAAACAAAGTCTCATTATAGTTACTGTGCATCTAAGTGTTAATTGTGTCCTTTGTGGAGGGTGGGGAGTTTATACAATTTGTTTATCCTCCACTAAATTGAGGGTGTTGTGTATACTGGCCCACTTATTATATAGCATATATAGTAACACTATTTTATCTCTGGTGAACCTTGGAAAAAGCATAGAATATTTGTCAATATTTCCCTCCACCTTTCTCAATTTCTTATTAATACCTTACAGATTATCTATTTTTTTCATAACCTCTGCTCTAGCAGTTGAAACTGGATATAGAACAAGGCTGCATATATCATAGGTTTCCAAGGCCATCAATTCTAATCCCCTTTCCTATACAGGAAACTAAATTAAAGAACCCACCAAACAGAGCTGTCAAGCTTTTGCTTAAATACAATCAATGACGGGGAACCTACCACTTCTCTGGCTAATTGGTTTCCACACACAGATAGCGCTAATGTTTAGGAGGTGTTTCCTTTCATTCAATCAGAATGGATCTTATTGCAATTTAAATCCATTCTTCCATGCTCTGCCTCTTGGAAGGATAGAGAACAATGCAGAATATTGTGGCCCTCACTGAATACCTTATGACATTTTGATGAGGAAACATGGATTATCATTTTCTGTGTTCCTTTTTTTAAAACAGTTATTTACCCATTTACTCATATTACCTATACCTTTGTAGAATGAGAGTTTTACTTGTATTTGCTTGAAGTTGAGATGTAAGTCATACAGGGATGTCTAAGACTGTGAAGACAGCTATTAAATTAAAACAGCTATTAAATTAAAACTAAAACATTAGTATAATTCTTCTTTAGATCTCTGTGGATGTCAGGAAAGAAAA
The DNA here is from genome assembly GCA_033807585.1 of Hydrophis major. NCBI lineage: Eukaryota > Metazoa > Chordata > Lepidosauria > Squamata > Elapidae > Hydrophis > Hydrophis major. The sequence continues at coordinate 149,702,183 of CM066328.1, read as the reverse complement.
GAATAGGATCAGCATACAAACTATTTTATTATTTAATTTTGAATCCTTCCATATATTTAGCAGTACAAAACATTTCTTTTTTATGTAAAGATCCATTGATTTTTCCGCATCATACTATATTATACTGCCAGGATTTGGATACCATGCTAAGTCATGAAATGTTTGTGTCTTAGCTTGTTTTGCAGTTACTATGGGTTATAAATCATTGTGGATAAAAAAACATTGTGACTTAGTCAGAAATATGATTCTAATCAGTTGTTTATTCCATGAAACCTATCTGAATGCAATGTTTAAACCTCTCACTGCTTCACTGCAATCAAAATATTGTTCATATTCAACTTCTCACTCAACCAAACATTGTAACACTTGATGTACATTTTCAAATTAGCCAATATTCAGTTGAGAGGGGGTTGTCATCAACTTAAATAACTTTAGCTGAGATACAATATTGATTTAGTTCTTGGCCCATACAAGCTAAATCAGCCTTTCCAATATGAAGCATTCTAATTGTTTTGGACCATAATTTCCATACACTTGGCTATAATAGTTGGTCTAATAGAAGTTGTGCTCCGCTATACCTGAAAAGGGGGGAACTCATTTAAAGTATTCTACAGATGGATTGAATTGCTGTGAAATAGTGTAAATGACAGATCATTTAAACTATTTTCAAAAAAGTGTCTTCTCCAAATAGAGTACATAATTACTTTCATTCATATTATCTATAAGGCATTGCTCCTTAGTAAATTATCAAGCTCTGCATAGCTGGCAAACTCGTGAAGAAATACCAGATATTTTTCAGAAGGACAACTTTAATGCTACTTGGAATAAAAACATAATTTTGAAAACCATAAAATTATTAGGCAGGCTTACAGTAATCCATTTAATGTGGAGTTTATTTGAAATGTTTCTTTTTTGCACCTCCCGCTTCTGGTCTAGGATGCTTCTTCTCACCCCCACTGAACATCTACACACACACCCTCCCCTCTGCTTTCCACAGACTTTCACAAAAATATAGACAATGTACTGAGTTGTAAGTTGAATTATTCCTGAAAACCAAACAGTGTAGCCATGGCTATTCCAAGAATATAGTTCCAAATGAGGAGAATAAAGCTGCAGTAGTGTTTTTTCTTTTCTTACTTAAAAGATGAAACTCATTAAAACCAGGCATGTGCTTTCAGAAAAGGTAGATGTGCCAGTACCAGTAACTATTGACTGGTTGTACATATTTAAGCCAATATTATTATTTTTCTTTTGATTGATTGAATACCTGTGCTATTTGTTGAGAATTTATTTTACTTAAAATGGAGGGAGCAAGACATTTGTGATGCCTAAAATATATTTGACTTTCAAAGCAAGAAATCAGAAAAAACTATAGAAAACTATTAGAACCCTGATATAAGTGGTTTGAATTGGAGTTTTGAACCCTTTGAAAGACCAAATAAGCCTCAAAAATTAAACTCTGGATTTGGTATGCTGTATACATTTGTGAAAATTCACCACTTTTGGTTGTCCTTCTTGTTTGTTTCTATCCAAGGTGAGCTTGCAATATTAGATGCAGGCCATCTTTGTTTTTCTGCATTCAAAAAAGGGAGATACCAAGTTATATACTTTTTCTTTGATTTTCACATTTGTTTTGTATCAGAATGATCAATATCATTTTCAAATGGGCTGAGAGTGTCCCCTGAACTCATGTCTCAAGCATTGGAGCCATGCAATTAAGTGATAATGCTCATTTTCTGCAAGCAGAAAGGCTGTGATATCTTTTGTTGCAAAGTTGGCCAGTGACCTAAAAGCTTGGGAAACTCAGATAAACAAAATCCAGAATTGAGAAGCCAAGAGTATGGTCCTTCATGTTTCTCAGTGGGATGAAATTTCACTCAACTGAGAATTTTTCTTTTGTTATCTGATATTTGGAGGTGGGGGTGTGGTGGGGGTAGGGGGTGAGCAAGTAAATACACCATATTTCTTCAATTACTAGAAAACTCTTTCCCCATCAAAAAAGGATATAGATTTTTTGAATATGTTTCAGGAATACAAATGTATTAAAGCCTGTCATTTTCAGGAAATTAAAAAAAATATGTTGTGAATGAATAATGCCAAATAAAGTTATCTTGAGCTTAAAGTCAAGTGCAGGGTTCTGGCTCTGCACTTCTGATTGGCTGTTAATGGCAGGATCGGATTGGTCCATTCAGGAGCATCTGATTGGCCATTAACAGACCATTCTCATTGGTTAACGGAGCTAGCACTCCAGGATTGCTATTGGTTGAATAGTTAATAAGTTGCCTATATAAGGAAGGCTATAGCAGCCCTCCATTTGAGCTGTCACACCATGTAAATAAAGAGTTTGAAGTTCACTGTTTCTACCGGCTCGTCTCCATTATTCGCACCCATGCTCCAGACTTAACACTGGCGACGAGGATGGGATTGGATGACATCAGAGCCAACGACGAAGACAACTAAGCACGTGGCTGAAGCGTACAACGGCAGAACCATGTCCGGCGGCGTAGTACAACCCGCTCCATTCGATCCAGCTCAAGAGGACTGGGAGTCCTACATGGACCATTTCCAAATGTTTTTGGAAACGAATAATCTGCAGGATGCCACAACTGGGAAGAAACGGGCAGTATTCTTAACACACTGCGGCCCAACGGTATTCAAAATGGCTAAGGCATTAGCGAAACCGGATGAAGTGAAGGCCATGGACTGGGACGTCCTCGAACCACTACTAAGGGCCCACTGTGCACCGACCGTTCCAACGCTCGTAAGACAACACGAGTTCTATCAAAGAAACCAGTAGAAAGGAGAAAGCGTTGCCGATTTCGTTGCAGACCTCCGGAACTTGGGAGGCCTTTGCGATTTCACTGACCTAGAGGAGGCTTTGAGAGAACGAGTAGTTCTCGGGTTAGACGCTCTAAACGTACAGAGCAAAATAATGGCAAAGGGTGACATCACCCTTAAAGATGCCATAGCTGAAGCTACAGCAGCGGAGGTGACCAAGAAGTCGGCTGCCCAAATCGTACTCCAGCACACCAACCAGCCAGCGAAGTTTCACCTAAGGCAGAAGGGCAGCTGCAGATGACCCACCATGAGGACTTCTCTTTGTTGTCAGACAGTGATGAAGAGGTCCATCGCCTGCAGTCCAATCGGGACCGTTACCCGAAGTCCCAGCAACCGTGTACTGGCTGCGGCGCCAACCATTACCGCTCCGATTGCAAATTCCATGATGCGCTCTGCCACGAGTGCGGGAAACGAGGCCACATCGGACGGGTCTGCAGAAGTTTCCTCGGAACCAGCCAGACCGCGAAGGGTACCAATCTCCACCAATCGACAGGGAATCGCCCTGAAAGGCGAGAACCAGCAAACCACTCCTACAGAAACCGACCCGTGCATTGCCTAACGAGACGGGAAGAGGCCCACCAAACACTCACTATCGGCCACGCCTCTTCAATTGACGCTAAGAAAATTCGGGTCAAAGTGGACATCAAAAATCAACCTTGCCAAATGGAAGTTCACTTGGGGTCGTATCTGTCAATAGTCTCCTGGAAGATCCTCAAGCAACTCATCCCCACTATCCGGCGCCAAAACCTTCAATTCCAACGGCTCGTGTTAAAGGACTACCAGAGGAACCGGATTCCAGTCGTAGGATCCAGTAGAGTCCGGGTTGCATTCAAGAACCGCAGGGCGTATTTACCCCTGACGGTGATCGACAAGGACCGGCCTAGCCTGTTAGGCCTGCAATGGTTCGCACCACTCGGCATTGAAGTGGCAGGCATTAACTGAATCAGCGGCAGTGACTGGGAAGAAGACCTCACCCACGAATTCAGGGATGTCTTCGCGGAAAAGCTAGGCGAGTACAAGGGGACTCCGATATCCTTTAGCCTTAATCCAAAGATAGCTCCCATCCGCCTTAAACCTCATCGAGTCCCATTCGCTCTAAAGCCAAAAATTGACGAACAACTTGATAAGTTGATAGCCCAGGGAGTTTTAAAGCCAACCGACCACTCCCCATGGGAAACCCCAATCGTGACCCCAATTAAGCTGGAAGGCTCCATTAGAATTTGTGGGGACTATTGAGCCACCCTAAACCATGCCCTGCAACAAAATCCATATCCGGTGCCGATGGTGCAACACCTCCTCCATTCCCTGGGGGGCGGAAAAGTCTTTGCTAAACTAGACTTAGCTCAGGCTTATCAGAAACTGCCGATTCATGAAAAAATGGCACAGGCACAGACTATCATAACACACCGAGGTGCCTTAAAGTGTACGTGGCTTCAATTCGGAGTCAGTGTAGCCCCACGGATCTTTCAGAGCCTAATGGAGAGACTATTGCAGGGGATCAAAGGCGTTGTCCCCTATTTTGACGATGTGCTCATTGCTGCCCCCACTCTAAAATTTTTACGGGATTGTTTAAGACTGGTTTTACAAAAATTCCAAGAAGCAGGCCTGAAAGTGAAGAAAAATAAGTGCAAACTGTGTACAGATCGTGTTGAATTCTTAGGGTACTTAATTGACAGTCAGGGTATTCACCCTACCGATAGCAAATTGAGAGCAATAAAAAATGCTCCCAGACCCCGGAACAAAGCCGACCTCCAGGCGTTCTTCAGCCTCATCAATTTCTATAATGTATTCTTGCCGCACAAGGCGACGGTTGCTGAACCTTTACATCGCCTACTAGATAAAAAAGCAATTTGGGTATGGGGTCAAAGAGAAGAGCAGGCGTTCCGTAATGTAAAACAACTACTGACTTCTGATGCCATACTAATGCAGTATAATGAGACCTTGCTGTTAAATATCACATGTGATGCATCGCCTTTTGGAGTGGGCGCCATTTTGAGCCATGTATTACCTAATGGCAGCGAAGCCCCTGTTGCTTACTTTTCAAAAACGCTCTCGAAAACTGAGCGAAATTACAGCCAGATCGATAAAGAAGCCCTGGCAATTGTATCAGCTGTTAAAAGATTCCATGAGTACGTGTACGGCCGGGCTTTCACCATTGTAACTGACCACAAACCATTGCTGGGGATCATCGCTGGGGACAAGCCAACTCCCTACATACTTTCTCCCAGGATGTCCCGCTGGTCAGAATTCTTGGCTGCCTACAATTATCAGCTATAATATCGTCCCGGTAAAGCCATTCCCCACGCCGACGCATTGAGCCATGCACCGCTCCCTGAAACCATCAACGATCCTGCACCAACGATGACAACGTTGCAGATCGAGACACTCCATACGCTGCCATTAACTGCCTGTGACATCGCGAGAGAAACAAAACGTGACCCCATCTTAACATGAGTCCTCACATGGGTGGAACATGGATGACCATTGGACCAAGTACCAGACGACTTTACACCATTCAAAAGCCATCAAACAGAGTTGTTCTCGCAGAAGGGCTGTATCATCTGGGGCAATAGAGTCGTTATCCCAGAACGACTCCAACAGGCACTACTAAGAACCTTGCACGATGGCCACCCTGGCATCATGCGCATGAAGGGCCTCGTACGAAGCTACGCGTGGTGGCCAGGCATCGACAGACAAATTGAATCGTGGGTTAAAACTTGCCAGAGATGCCAAGAAGTAAGCAACGCTCCACCAAAAGCAACCCCAACCGAATGGGAGACGCCACGGGGACCCTGGTCCCGCATCCATCTGGACTTTGCTGGGCCGACCAAAGGCCACACGTTTTTGCTAACCATTGACGCCTACTCAAATTGGCTCGAGATTCACCGAATGAGGAATATGACCACTGAAGCAGTCATCAAAAGATTGGAAAGACTGTTTTCAACCCACAGATTACCAGACGTTCTGGTATCCGACAACGGGCCCCAATTTCCCGCGCTGTCTTTTGAACAGTACCTGGCTGACTGCGGTATCCGACATGCGCTTACTTTGCCTGCGCACCCTGCGGCCAACGGTAGGGCTGAGCGCATGGTACAATTCATCAAAAGGACTCTACAAAAGATAGACTACGACAACATAGACGAGAAAATCAACCGAATCCTTTTCCTACAGCACATCACACCTCACAGCATCACCAAAAAAACTCCCGCCGAGCTGCTAATGGGACGAAAGCTCCACTCCCACCTTGATCGGTTACACCCAGCCTATGAACCAGAAAAGCCACTCGGATCCAGCGGCCGATGCCGTACCTTCCAGGTAGGTGATTTAGTATTCGCTAAAAACTTATCGGGCGATCCGCTGTGGGTAGAAGCGACCGTAATCCACGTAACTGGCCCAAGATCATACCTTGTTCAGTGCCCTGACGATAGACTTTGGAAGCGCCACATAGATCAATTACGATCACGGCTACCGTCACGCAATTCCGAACTCCCTTTTGACCAAACTGAGGGGAGGGGGAGATACAGAGGAAAACGAATTGCAACTAGAGGAAAACCTTTTTGAAGGGACTGAAAACGGAACTGAAACGCAGTTTCAAGAGAGTGAGACTGGAGTGAGTTCACCTCAGGGAGTGGCCAGTGATATTGGGGATGACAGGAACGCGAACTCAGAACCAGAGGCACCCCTACCGTTAAAAAACAATCTACCTCAACAGAAGTGCAGCCAATCGCCAGGCACTTTGCGAAAATCAAAAAGACTGATAAAACAACCGTCCTACCTCAAGGACTATGTAACTGCGCCCCATGGGCAGAAGCCGGGAGAAAGGAGTGTTGTGAATGAATAATGCCAAATAAAGTTATCTTGAGCTTAAAGTCAAGTGCAGGTTTCTGGCCCTGCACTTCTGATTGGCTGTTAATGGTAGGATCGGATTGGTCCGTTCAGGAGCATCTGATTGGCCATTTACAGGCCATTCTCATTGGTTAACGGAGCTAGTGCTCCAGAATTGCTATTGGTTGAATAGTTAATGTTGCCTATATAAGGAAGGCTATAGCAGCCCTCCAGTTTGAGCTGCCACACCATGTAAATAAAGAGTTTGAAGTTCACTGTTCTACCGGCTCGTCTCCATTATTCGCACCCATGCTCCAGACTTAACAAAAATCTTAGTATGTTTTATTAAATAATGCAACAATTATTTGAAGAAATTATTTATTTTCTTGTTTTCAGCATTTTCCCATCAAAAGTAGGTAGGAACTAAGTTAGAAAAATGACAAACTCTACATCAAAGCAGAAGCATCTCTGCTAACTCCGTCCCACCTCCCTATTATTGTTCTTATCCTGATTATTACATTGTGTTAATTCTTGTATCACAAGTGGGGTACGATGCCTCAGCAGATAAAGATGCTGAGCTTATCAACTGGAAAGCTGACAGTCCAGGTTCGAGACCTAACCACCATGCGATGGGATGAGCTCCAGTTACTTGTTCCAGCTCCTACCTCCTTAGCAGTTAGAAAGCATCCAAATGCAAATAGATAAATAGGTCACTTTGGTGAGAGGGTAACATTCTGTGTGCCTCAGCATACAGATATGTTGGCCAATGGTGGGATTCAAAAATTTTTACTACTGGTGTGGCTTGGTGGGTATGGCAGGGGAAGGATTCTACAAAATCCCATGTCCTCCACACCCCACTAACCTGCTTTCCACCTCCGTTCTCCAGTACAGGGCAACAAAAGAAGACCCAGCCAATCAGCTGGGACTCAGGAGGCAGAGAATAGGTGGGGGTGGGGCCAGTCAAAGGTGGTATTTGCCAGTTCTCCAAACTACTCAAAATTTCCTCTATCAATTTTTGCAGAACTGGTCAGAACGTGATGAATACCACCTCTGATATTGGCCATGTGAACATGGGAGCTTCTTCTTGGCTAAGAAATGGAGACGAGCACACCTACAGTTGGATATAACTGAAAGGGGAAGCCTATACCTTTACACTTACACAATATCTAAATAGGTTTTCTGTGGCTTGAGCATGTATCTATAATGATAGTTATAGTTCACTGCCTGTATTTTCAAACCTTAACGGCTTTCATATAAATTGTTCCTCCAGAATTTGTAGCATCAGCAAAGTAGTCAAGGAATGCAGAAATCTATTTTGTTCATACATGTGTTCCCCCTCTATCTTAACAGGATGCTAAGATTTCCAGTTCCTTAGGATTTACTAATTGAGTAAACAGGCTTATAACAATAATACTGTTTCTAGGTCAACTGAAGTTTTCCAAAATTTCTGCAACTTTTTTAATTTAAGAATTTGTAACTATTTACTTTAAGAAAAATGAGAGAAGAAGAAAAATGTGGCTGATTTTGCAGCCATGTATCAACCTTCCATGCTTGAAAGGATTAGAGAAAGTCTTCAAATATATTGAGTCTATATGTGATAAAGTCTAATTATGATAAGGTCAGTCCCAAATCCTGTTGCAAAGTCAAAGCAAAAAATATTTGGCATCCTTTAGATCAGGGCTGTCAAACTCCTGACCCATGGGCAGATGCTTCATGCACTGGCCATACCCACGCCCAGTTTAGTGAAGGGGAAAAAGTCCTGATACATCACGTGATGCTGCTGTGATGACACAAGTTTGACACTCCTGCTTTAGATATATACACAATCATTAATTCATGAGCAATATATCCTGTTCAATAAGCTGTTGCAACTGTACTAATTTGCTTCTAATGATCTTTAAGCAAACGATTTATTTTATCTTTTTATAATTGCTAAAAGGATCCATTTGAACTTAAGCAATGACCCGTCAGAAATTTTGTTGTTGTTAAAATAGGTAGCGGCAAAACTCTTGTCTGATGACAGGATCTACCAAAGAAATGTTAAGTATCTTCCATTAAATGTCTCAGTTTAGTAAGTTAAAATTGTTATAAAAGCAGCAGAAACCCCTTTGGAGTAGATTTCAGTATCTGTTAAAGGGATCATTAATCAGACTGCAAACACTGGACTCCATGGAGTTCTCAAATATCAGATGAATGCACTAGATACATTTTTTAGAAGCTTGACACATCTGATCTTCTGCTTCCCCCTGAGATCCAGAAACTTCTTATCCTATATTGCAGTCAGGGAAAAATTTGGTTTTCATTTTAAGTGGGTTTACATTATTATACCAACTATTTCAGAGGAGGCACTGGGGATAAGCTGAGGCCTGATAATTTTTTTGGTAATAATCTTGATCTTCAATCCTATATAACTCATCTCTTAAATAGTGAGAAAACTGGTGAATTGTCCAGTCCGAATTAAGTTTCCATCAAAGACCAATTAAAGTATATACAGTATGTTCACATAATTTTATTATATATTTTTTCAGTTACTTACCTTTGATATAGTTATGTCAGTGTACAGTAGTATATCAAACATAAAATCAGGGAGAAGCATAAACAGCTAAGACAAAAGGACAAAAATTTCCCTAAGAACTTACCTTTTCTTTGGAACTTACTAAAGCTTTATCTGTACTGCCCTTGTCATCAGAAAAGACAAGCAGTCTTTTTGGAGGGCAGCAATGGATGACATCACCCCAGTGGTGGTATTCAGCCAGTTCACACCGGATTGGGCGAACCGGTAGCAAGGATTTGGTGTGGATTCTGGCTGGCCATGTGTAAGTTCTGGCTGGCCATGTCCCCAACCCAGTCGCCCTCCCACTTGATGCTCACTTCACCCTGCCCACCTGACGTTCATCTAAGGTATTTCTTTCTTTTTTTTTTTCCCACCCAACAACCAGATGTACATACGATCAGCTGTGCTGGGATTCCCTTTGCTGAGGCCCAGGAAGGCAAAAAATGGCTCAGCCTGCCCTCAATTTTTTGCCTTCCTGAGTCTCAGAGGAGCCTTATGGGAGCAAAAATGCCCCCCCAAGACTCTTCTGAGGCCAGGAAGCTCCCAAAATGGAGCGTGGAGGGATGTTGCGTGGCCCTCCCATGCTGTTTTTTTCTTCCTGAGCCTTAGAGGAGCCTTAGAGGAGCAACCTCCCCAGGCTCCTCTGAGGCCCAGAAGGCCCCAAAAATGTGTGTGGGGGGATGGCTGCAAAAAAGCAAAAAAAAAGAAGCCACACCCACCTAGTCACATGGCCATGCCCACCAAGGCACAGGACTGGTAGTAAAAAAAATTGAATCCCACCACTGCATCACCCTCTATTAATCTCTCATTCACCTTCAAAGTGACCTCACAATGTGTTGCTTCATTCAACTTTTGAAATATGCTTTTTTTTTTATCTTCAAGTAACTGAGGGAAAAAATGGTATGCCCCTGAGGCTATTAAAGAAAGAAGAAGAGGAGGAGAAACTGGTTGTTTAAATTAGAAAAATAATAATCAAAGCAACATCAAGAACAAAATTTGATTTCAAACCAGCACCCATACCTATGCTATATGAAGATTTTAACCACTGTTCTGATTAAGCACAGATAGCTCTTGTTTAGAGACTTCAAATGGCACTGGCAACTAACTTCATTAGGCAAAACAGTCACTAACTAAAACCATGACTGTCTTATGATCTTATTCAGCTTCCCTGTGCTTTATAGACCTGTGAAGGTCACAATTCAGGCATTGGTCACAAAGTTATTATGAGTAACATGCCACAGTTTATAAGTATACAGCAATCAAACTGACAAATAAAAGAGTTAATGCCAGTGTCTAATATCAGCTGTATTTCAGTGGATATGAAATGGGATAATATGCCAATGAATATGTAGCACAGCATTAGCCATTATGGTCTGATCAAAAAAGTTTATAAAGAAGTTTTTATTTAGGAAAATATTCCCCCAAAGTGTATATACTAGATATGGTGGCTTTAAAAAGAGAATTAGAGAAAGTTTCTTTAAAAACTTGTACATTTTAGGGAAAGTTCTGAACAAAAAATAAATTTTGGGCAGTTAAAAAAATGGAAAATTAAAATGTATGTTTTTCACAATTAGGATGATTCATTTATTCCTATTATCAAGTATCCTATTACTATTCAGCTAATTTTGATTGGTCCTTATTAGCTGTGCTTCTTGACGTGATGGATCAAAATTCTTCCTTCTAAATTCTGGAGATTGGGATATTTATTATATGAAATTAATTCATCTTGCTCTGACATGTAATGAATCTTATGTTCTAAAAGACTGAGTATATTGAAACGAAAGGCAGCCTTTTTATAAAGCAACTATCATATTCTCTGTGTTACCTGGCTGTTTTATTTGACTTTTAGCCAGTACCTAATTATGACCAAACAAAGCAGTCCCAGTGGTAAGTTTTCATCAGATGATACAAAGTGTAATTTATGCAGGTTTGGATTATATTTTCCAAATTTCCAGCTCACATCATCTTGGCCATATAACAAATACTAATGAATTCAAAGAGGAATCTATTGAAATGCCTCAATTTGTTTTGTTCCAATACTTGTTGTCATGTAAAAAAAATGTTCCCACTAAAGATTTTGTTTCATCTTGTTGTGAATTAAATCTCCTACCAGAACTAATTTTCCAATGTAAATAATAATTGTCATTTTCCATTTATCAATAATTCCCTCATTTTGTTTCATCCTTTCATCAAGCATCATATAACATTTCCCACACATTGGCCATATTTTGTTACATCTAATATTCCTGTTATAATGAGGCACCAGCTCTAATCAAAGGCTATCCTCACAGAAAATATTTTTTTGTATTGATTTATCAGATTTCAGTTTATGTTTGGCAAAGGATTAAAAGCAACCCTTCAGTCCTCCCACAATGCCCTTTTCTTTGGAAGAATTGTATGCACATGTCCCATCCTATATTGTTAATTGCTAGTCATTTGATTTTGGTGAATAAACAACTGTGGAATTGTTGAGAACAAAACAATTGGGCTCCCAGCAACTCTGCAAGAATGCATTTAGCTCTGAATTGAACGTGCTATCAAAAATAGTTTGAACATTCTCAGAGTGTTCCCAGTATCATCAATATTACTAACTGCCCTGGAAATTATTTAGTTTGAAAAGAAATGTTTGGTTTTGATCAGCTGTAGTTAAAACCTTTAGAAATCGATGGCCTTGAGAAATTTGTTGTTGGAGTGGAAGTGGTAGAAAAGTAGTACAAGCAAAGAAGATTTTCATCTTAGTCCAATTCATGTATAAACCATGCTCCACAGGAGTTTAGAATGATCAGTCTAATGTTACAAATGGATTATAGTGCAGTACTCATACTAACAACGAATCCTGTTAAAATCTAAATTCTTCAGGACTGGGTGTATTGAAACAAAAGGCAGGCTTTTCATATAGCAGTTATCACATTCAGTGTGTTATCTAGCCATGTAAGACCTCCAACCAAACCCTTTGGATAGGACTAGACATTGGAGACATGTTCTGAGATCTCTTACATTGCCAATTGTGGTAGCTGAATTTTTATTGAGGAAATCAGTTAATTAGATTTTCTTTTTACTAACTTGCCTGTTGTGGTTGGATCTCAGGTTTTCTACAATGCAAATTATGTAGACTGCAGTAGAGCCTACAAAGTTGGTTGGAGTTGGAAACCTTCTAAATCTGCAAACTGTTTACTCAGTCTAGTTCACTCACATACCATAGAGTCTTATTTCTGGTCAACTTTAGTGTTCTGTCCTCTGCAATATAGGATGAGAGATTTCATAAAATCACATCTAATGAGAAAAATTGCCCCAATGACCAGCATGAACCCAAAACCTTATAGTATGTATTTCTTCACTGTCATTTCTCTGAGAATTTATGTGCTGGCATACTATGCTATCTTCTAGCAGAGATCAATCTTTCCATAGGGGAAAAATGATTGGTTTTCTCCTCTGAGACCAGAACCCTGGCATTATGAACAAAATTGCCAAGTTCTTAACAGTAGCTACTGCCATAGAATGGCTTAAGGTATCCAAACCCTATCCAAAAATGCCAAGACCTGGGCATTTTACAGTCCCTGGGCCACAACTGGCCCTTTGGTTGTTCCTGTCCAACCCATGTGAGGTAAATAAGTGTACACCCTGCATGCAATACAACTTCAATTGTTTTTATTTTGAATATGACATTTCCCCCCAATTTACATATGTGGGTGCATGCATGCCTATATATCTTCACATTGGTTCATCCCTCCACAACATTCCCAGTTTCTCATGAGGCTGCTTGAAACAATTAATTGTCCAGACCTGCCCTAGAATCACATCACAAAGAAGTCCTTTTATCCATTTATCTACATGCTGTTTTTATTTTATCTATTTTGTTTTGTTCTGTTTTATCTTGGTCTGTTTTGTTTACTTCTTATATGTGTAAATATTAACTGGAGGTCAAGTTTTAAAATTCTGATCAAATTTTGGCTACTTAGTACACCCCTAATATACATTCAGTTATATTCTAAACATCCTTTTCATCTTTATCTTTCCGTTGTGATGATGGCAAATTTTATCAAGCAGCTGAATGGAAAAACAGTTTGAAGATCATCTGTTGTATTTCTCCTCTTTTTGTTCTTATTACTTTCCAGGGCAATGTGACATTTTCCTGTTCAGAACCGCCAATCACTCCCATCACTTTTGAGAGCTCGAATAGCAGTTACTTACTGTTACCCGGTACTCCTCAGATTGATGGCTTATCTGTCAGCTTCCAGTTTAGAACATGGAACAAGGATGGACTCCTTCTGTCTACTGAACTATCAGAAAATTCTGGCTCGCTCTTGTTGTATCTCCACCATGGCAGACTGATCTTCAACATCCAAAAAGGAACACAGAAATACATGGGCATCAGTGCAGGTATCATATTTACCAGATGCATATTTCCTTCTCACTTTTATTCTTGTTGTTAAATAAGGATCCTAGTCCATAACATAGAATTGGGATCCTTTGTTTTAAGGAAGGAAGCCAATCCTCAAACTGTCATTTCTTAATCCAAGCATAATATATGGTCTGTCATGTATTATTGAGCTCCAATTTCCATTGATCTAATTTGCAGACCCAATGTAGAAGGATGATGAAAATTGAGCTTCTGTATTTCTATGACCAGAAACTCCCTTTTCTGCTTAGTATTTCTCTCCTTTCTAATGGAAAGGATTGCTTGTATGTACACTGAGAGTTTATGCACCGGAGACAAATTATTTGTGTTTCCAATCATACTCAGCCAATAAAGAATTTCTATCCTATCCTATCCTATCCTATCCTATCCTATCCTATCCTATCCTATCCTATCCTATCCTATCCTATCCCATCTCATCCCATCCCATCCCATCCCATCTCATCTCATTCCATCTCATCCCATCCCATCCCATCTCTTTCCATTCCATTTTTTAAAACAATTTCCTGCTTTGTAGTTGATATTATAACAAATCTTTGGTTTGACATTATTCTAGGATACCAAGGTGACATTTCAAAAGACATCTGGCAATAAACCCTCATTATATACTCAGTGCTGTATTGTTGAATTATTTAAAAAAAGCCTATCATTCTATTGAAGAAGTATGAACATACACAAGAGCAAGAGAGTCCTGTGAAATTTTAAATACATATCCTTTTATAGGACAGGCTTTTCATGGAAAGGTTCAGCTGCCCTAAATAATTTTTTACAATAAAATTATTCTTTACTTCAACTGTTTGGCTGGAATTTCAAATAGTACTACTACTACTACTACTACTACTACTACTACTACTACTACTACTATTATTATTATTATTATTATTATTATTATTATTATTATTATTATTATTATTATTATTATTATTATTCCTAAATCCCTGTTCCTATCAGGGCTAGGAGAGAAACAACAGCAAATACAAGCTATAAATTATGGCTAGAGTAGAAGTCTTATCCAAACTATGAAGAAGGGCTGAGGAGCAGACTAACCAAAAACAAAAGATTAATATCAGAACTTAGGAAGGCCTTATTCAAGCAAAGTTGATAAAGAATAAGCAACCTTCTTTCTGATCCAGAGGATCTGATAGCCCATCAAGGACCTGGAGGTAATAAACTGCCTGAAACAAGTAGTAAAATGCTCCATTAAGTAATTCATCATGTGAACAAATTAATATAAATTAAATGAATTATAAGATCACAGATGTGGGGTTGGAAATTACCTTGGAGATAATCTAATCCAATCTCCTACTTAGTGTAAGAATCTCATATTATAGCATATTCAACTAATGGCCATCCAGCCTTTGATGGCATTTAGTGAAGGACATTCTACACTTCTTAAAGGTTTCTTTTTAACTATTGAGTGCCTCTTACAGTTAGAATATTTGTTTTTCTGATTTAAACCCATTCTTTCCTCCACTGCCCCTGCCCCCTCCATCTTCTGGAAGAACTCCACAATTGTACATAACCCTTCTTCAACCCTTCTTGAAGACTGCTTGCAGTCTTTTGTTCTCCAAGCTAACTGTTGTTCTGACCCAACCTGGTTTCAAGAGAGCAAACACAAGACAAAGGCAGCAGCCCCCACCTTTTAAGGTTTAATCCACAAATTCTGTTCCTTCATAGATAAAAGGCTGCTTCCAACTAATTAGCTCTGACAAGAAAGAGCCTTGCCAAGTTATTTGTCAAGGCTGCCAAAAACCCAGAGATAAGAACTAGTTTACACAAGTTTTCAAATGCTAACTATGATGTCCATGAGGCTGAGCTTCAGGAGCATCTTTGCCTTCTGCAAAGAATGCTTCTTCAAACCTGGCTTTTATCCTCTTGAGGGAGGGGCCATTACCTTGCAGCTTTACTCCCAAGTTGCCTGTGCTGCTGTAATTGTTCTTTCCTCTGAGTAATCCTTCTTGCATGTGCACTTGGCACAGGCTCCTCGGGAACCTCCTCATCACTGCTGCCAGTCCCCACAATCTCTGAAGGCAGCAGTCCACTCCCTAATGGTCCTGGCCACTCATTTGATTTGTCACTCTCCTCCACCACCACACCTGCTGCCAGCTAACCACAACAACTGTACCCAATAGTTTCAAATGTATCTCTTTAGTTTTTTCTTTCTCAACTATAGTGTTCAGAATGGATTCAGTACTTTTACGACATCTGAATGAAAATATAGCACATATTGTATCACTATATAAGCAGGCAACCCTATACCACTTCAAACAGCTGTCCAGTCTTCTTAAAAACCTTTTTCAGCTTATGATCACTAAGACATCTAAATTCTTCTCTCAAGCCTCCCCCCCCCATACTAATGCCTTTGATTTTTCTTACCCAAATGAAGACATCTGTATTTGTCTTTGCTAAAACTGAATTACTACAAGTGTGAACATAACACCTACTCAGCAAACTCTCTTTGGAGTGCATTGTGCAGGCTTCTCCAAGAGCTCCAGATTTCTTCATTGCTGAGTATCCAGCAGCACTTTCAACTCACAAAAATGCCTCTCAGTTTAGATACTAAAACACCTTCTGGGAAATAAGCGTAATTAGAAACAATGAGATTCCCATGGAAATGTGCAGGAATATTATTTCATGGCCAACATGATGCAGCTGAAATTAAATCAGATGGCTTCTTGAGAACAGATGCTATGAAGGTTCATGATAATCACAATTTAAAGCAAAATACACCCACTCTGAAGCGTTAACATTTGAATGTGATCTATATAATTGGTCATTTCCATGTAATATCAGAATTCTGTCAACAATCAAAATGCTCATAATCAGATGAAGAACGCACACACAATTATCCTATAGAAAAGATGTTTGTTCAGGATGGTTCTTATTTACAAATTAAAAACATGGCAAGTCCTTGCCCACATTAAATATCCAGAACAAGAGCTTTCTGGGTTTGAGATAGCTTATACCCTCTCACTTGGGGTGATTAAACAAGTTGGTATATGCAGGGGTGGGATTCAAATTTTTCAACAACCGGTTCTGTGGGCGTAGTTTAGTTGGTGGGCATGGCTTGGTGGTCATGTGACTGGGTGGACATGGCTTGGTGGTCATGTTATTGACTGGGCATGGCCAACTCAATATCACTCACATCGAGGCACACATCTCTTTGTCTGGCCTCTCATGACTGTAGGGATGCTGCAACAGTCGTAAGTGTGAAAAATGGTCATAGTCACTTTTTCCAGTGCCATTGTAACTTTGAATGGTCACTCCACAGAGGCAAAGTACCAGCAAAGGAGGGGAAAAAAACTCCAGAGACATTCCTGAGACTGGAAGTTTAGTCCTGCCAAGAATGTAATAAGGATTAATGGAGAGGCAGTTTCTGTAAGCAACACCAGAATGTTTCCTTCCTGCCCTCCTTACAGGATTAGGCCAGTAATTTCTTCTAATGACTGGTTCTCCAAACCACTTAGAATGTTAACAACTGGTTCTAGAAAATAGGTGCGAACTGGTAGAATCCCTGGGTATATGTTGTACATATAGCAACATTCAGGCCATGCTGTGTTTATGTCAAAAATCCCCCTATTGGTTATTTGCCCACTGAATGGTTTTGTTGCTTCCTGGAAGGATCAGAATGATTCATATAGACATTGTCTCTTCCTTTTGGTCCTGATGTGAATGGTTGATCAGGTTTATACTTCTTTGTTTCTTAGGCAGCAATCTATATGATGGCCTGTGGCACTCAGTCAACATCAATGCCAGAAGACATCGCATCACCTTAACTCTTGATAATGATGTTGCATCAGCTGTTCATGCTACCACCGTTTCACAGATTTATTCAGGGCATAGCTATTATTTTGGAGGTAAGCTAGCTTCCCCTGTAATTGCTGTACACTATTACATTTACTTTCCTTGTTAAAAAGAAGAAAAAAAACTATCATGTTTTGAGATTATTTTTGTTACTAAGAAATGATACTGCTTCCTGAAAGGTTAAGGAAAAAGTATTTATCTGTCTGTCTGAGTACCTGTTTATTTTTCTATCTGTCTTATTTCTACACTGTTAAACTTTGACTGGCTTCACAGGTTGAAAACAGAATATATATATTTTAACAAAATACAAAACAAAGCCTAACATATAACCAGCTTATCGAGGGAAGCCACCAAAGCAACAACTCCATTGCACCCACCACTAAAAGTGGAGGTCCCATCTCCATCCATTTGTGTGTGTGTGTGTGTGTGTGTGTGTTTGTACTGATGTCTGCCAGCCAATAAGATACTAAGCTGGCTGGCTGCCACACTCCACAGATATACAGACTCAGCCAGAACTTTTTAGAGCAAAGAGGTTTTTTTTTTTTTTTTTTTACCTATGAATATGACAAATGTAATGCAGTCAAGGCTTGGAATGGGTTGAGACCAGGAATCCAATAAACAAACAACAAAGCCAAGGGAAAGACAAGAAACACAGTGAAGTGGAATCAAGAGTCCATGGCACAGCAGCATGATAAGGTAAACATAACAGGGCTGAGGCTTGAAAGGTTGTTCTCAGCAATTTCTCCCAAGGAAATAAGATCAATAAACCACCCATGCTGAGCCTCCTTCCAGTGCATGTTATTCCTCAGAGTCTGCTTCTTGGCTAATGTCTCTGGTCTGGTAGCTCAGTCCTCTATCTTCAGATTTTTTAAGGCCTGCTTCAGCTTGGGGCTAGATCAGGAGTCTTCAAACTTGACAGCTTTAAGACTTGTGGACATCAGCACACAGAATTCCTCCTCCAGTCATGTTAGCTCAGGAATTCTGGGAGTTGAAGTCCACAAGTCTTAAACTTGCCAAGTTGAAGACCCTTGGGCTAGATGGATGAATCACAGAGTCTGAGAAGTTTCAGTGCAGGTAGAAGTCCAGGGCCTTGCTGGATCTGCCTCAGCTGGAGCGGAGTCTTGGCTCCAACCTAACTGGAACCATCTCGTCCAGGAGTGTTATCTCTAGAAGGTCAAGGGTTTTTTCATCATCAAAAGAGAGTCCAGCAGAGCCTTATTGCTGTACCCATTTACTTTTAGGCTTAAAGTCACAATTAAGTTTTCAAAGATCATTCATATGCAAGCAAGTTGGGGACTATGTGGCTCTCTGGGTGGGAGGGGATACTATTCTTAAAGGCATGTGCTACAACACGAAAGGCCTGCCTTCTGGGTCTCAGTGGATTATATTCTTTTAACTGATGGGATTTGGAGTGAATAAGATGGGTAGATACTGCAGGAGAGAAACAATTCTTTAAGTATGCAGATCCTATTTCATGTAGGACTGGTTATTACTTATAAATATTGGAGGGTTTCAAGAGTTAAAAACAGTAGAAATATAAGAAGAATCCAAAATATGTTAAAAAAAACCCAATGAAAACGGGTTAGCTTTCCATAAAACTAATATAGTTAAAGTGAACTTTGTGGATGCACCTCTCCTGTAGATCTCCAAGTTTCATCAGTTTTGTAATGAATGACAGAGACATTTTGTTAATGCTTGAATGAAAGTATATTTAATTTTGTATTTTCAAGCCGTACATAGTTATCATGTATCATTATGTGTTATCAAACTTAATGAAGAGTCAAACTTTGCTTAAAATGTGGTTGCTAATTTTTTATAAAAAATTGGGAAACCTTAGGGAAAATGTATGCATTCTTGAAGATAATGTGAAAAATTTGTTGTGTTGGGGACATTGTTTACAAAAACTTACATTAGACAAAATTATAAAGCAAAACTCATGTCTGGGGAAATGTGCACCAAATGTCTACCAACCAGCCCAAGATGCTTAAAGAAAGTTATTCTGATCTGAAGAAATACATGTGATAAGGTCATAAAACTGAAGAAATATGGAAGGAAAAATAGGTGGTGTGCGTGTGTGTATGAAAGAGAGAGGGAAGGGAAGGAATTAATATACTATATCTCCAGCAATGGATGAAGTGAATGAACATCAACCTCACTTTTTCTCAACCAAGGACATTCCTTTCTGGCCAGTACTTTTTCTTGGTTGAGAAAAAGTGAGATTGTGTCCCCTTAGCCAATTTCATTTCAAGAGCTTTATGGGGAGAGTCTTTGAAAGACCCTTTGGTCTTAACTTTTCTCTAAGTCTTCCTTCTTCAAAAAGATTCTGATAAGGTTTTCACTGGTATTTTCCAACCATCTTTTTCCCCTGAAAGACTTTAGGAACCCACCTTGTGCTTTTAAAAACATGTGCCATTCAGTGACATGTTTTCTTTATTAATTAGCAGCCATAAAGCTTGGTCACTCGAGGACCAAATATTTTGCATGCATTAAGATACATATATAAATCGGAATGTGCTTCATCCCTCCCTCCCTCTCTTTATTTTCATGAGAACTAGAAAGGGTCAACCCATTCTCAAATAACATTTTTGGATTCAGGTTGTTTTCATCTGACTATTGTCTTTGTAGCAGCTTTTCCTATCCCTACAGAGGGTAGATGTCATTCCCTCTACCCCCTATAGAACCAATGACACAAGAAGTGGTTAACTCCTCTTTCCTATTTGCCACTTGCATCCATTCTGATCGCTTACATCCATCCAAAACTTACATCCAAGAAGCTTACATCCAACTGCTAATGGTTTTTAGTGTGCTACAGCAGAACAGTGAAGAGACAATCTTCAAGTGGCACTCAGTAGCTCTATAAACTTATTTTTCATTTCCATCACCTTCTATTCTCCAGATTGCTTTATAGGTTGATAACACAGACAGCATCTGACAAATATGCCATGGTTCAAGACACTTTTTTTTAGTTGTTAATTTTTTTTTCATTTTTTTGGCTAATATTTTAAGGCTCCTAGATTCACATCACAAATGAGATTTTGTCTAAAGTTTATAGGATGGAAGCATTAGAATGGTACTTAGGCTTCAAATTTTGGGACTGATGTTATGATAACTAATGCTACAATATGTATTCAGACATATTTATTATTCTTCATATGTTTCTTCAGCAAATCATGATCATTGGCATATATATATATATATATATATATATATATATATATATATATATATATATATATTTTCTTAAGTTTTCGCGGGTACTTACATGTCTGGCATTTAGCTTTGTTCGGGTATTTTCCCACGTCATAATAGTGGTGCTTTTAAAGTTGTAGCAACGTTTCAGCAGAATCTCATCTGCCATCATCAGGCTTCTGTATGGTGTTTGTCTATGAGTCAGACTTTTACAGTGGTTTCAGATTTAAATTTGGGGCAGCCTATTGCTGTGTCAGAATGGTTTTTTCTTCCTCCTGATTGGTTGAGAGTCTTGGTCTGTGTTTATTGGTCTTGGAGTTTGCTGTGTTCTGCTACTAATATCTTCTGTCTGTTTTTTGGGGGGGCGAGGGGAGCTCTTTTTGTATCTTGATTGGCTGGCAACATTGTGTTACTTTATTGGAGGCCTTTAGTGCAGCTTGGCTTCGGGTAAATGGACAGCTATCATTAGTTAGGAAGCTGGGTTTCATCTAGGTGCCTGGTTGGGGTGTGTTTGAGCTGGAGGTATCAGGGGGGATCTGTTTGTGCCCAGGTGTTTGCTTGGCTTGTGGTGTGGAGATTTTTTTGTTTGTGAGTGCAGGCTTCCAAATGATTGACAGCCTGGTGGAATCATCTCTTCTGTTCATGCTTTCTGGACTTTTTTCAATCTCTATGGCTTCTCTGATGATTCTGTGGCTAGGATTTTCTATGATGGCTAGGGTTTTGGTGCCATTGAAGTTGATGTTATGACCTGTGGCTTCCATGTGTTGGACGAGTGAGGAAGTGTGTTCCAGCTTTTTGACTGCATTTTTGTGTTCATCCAGGCGGGTGCTTATTCTTCTATTGGTCTGTCCAATGTATGTGGCCGGGCATGATGCACAGGGGACTTCATATATGCCTTGGTTTTCCAGGTCAATTTTGTCTTTGGGGTTCCTGAGGATGGCTGCTATTTTTCTGTCTGTTTTGAAGGCAGTCTTGATGTGGTGTCTGTATAGAATCTTACTAATTTTGTCTGTAGTGCCTCTTATGTAGGGCAGGACAGCTGTTCCATAAGTCTGTTTGTCTTCTGGGTCTCTATTATGTCTCAGTGTGTTTTTGTGGATCATGTTGGTGATTTTGCTTTTGTGGAAGCCGTTGGCTGTCAATATTTTAGTCAGGGTGCATAGTTCAGTCTTAATGTGTGTCTTGTCTGCCAGGCGTTTGGTTCTAGTAATTAGTGTTTTAGCCACGGAGTTTATCTGTGCTGGGTGGTGGTGGGATTGGGCGTTGAGGTAGCGGTTGGTGTGTGTTTTCTTCTGGTATATGGTGTGTCGTAGTGTGCCATCTGTTTTCTTGTAGATTAGTACATCTAGGAATGGTAGTTGTTTGTTTGTTTCTGTTTCCATGGTGAACTTGATTTTGGGGTGTGCGCTGTTTAGGTGTGTTAGGAAGTTGTTTAGGTTTTCTTGTCCATGGGGCCAAATCAGGAATGTGTCATTGATATATCTTAACCATAGTTTGGGTTTGAGTATGGCATTAGCCAGGGCTCTGGATTCGAATTCTTCCATGAACAGGTTTGCAATGACAGGTGACAGTGGTGATCCCATGGGGGCTCCTTCAATTTGTTTGTATCTTTGTCCTTTGTATATGAAATATATATATATACACACACACACACACACACACACACACATATATATATATATATACAGGTCACAGCATCAACTTCAATGGCACCAAAATCCTAGCCACTATAGAAAATCCCAGCCACAGAATCATCAGAGAAGCCATAGAGATTGAAAAAAGACCAGAAAGCATGAACAGAAGAGATGATTCCACCAGGCTGTCAATCATTTGGAAGCCTGCACTCACAAACAAAAAAATCTCCACACCACAAGCCAGGCAAACACGTGGGCACAAACAGATCCCCCCTGATACCTCCAGCTCAAACACACCCCAACCAGGCATCCAGATGAAACCCAGCTTCCTAACTAATGATAGCCATCCATTTACCCGAAGCCAAGCTGCACTAAAGGCCTCCAATAAAGTAACACAATGTTGCCAGCCAATCAAGATACAAAAAGAGCCAAAAAAACAGACAGAAGATATTAGTAGCAGAACACAGCAAACTCCAAGACCAATAAACACAGACCAAGACTCTCAACCAATCAGGATGAAGAAAAAACCATTCTGGCACAGCAATAGGCTGCCCCAAATTTAAATCTGAAACCACTGTAAAAGTCTAACTCACAGACGAACCCGAATAACGTAGTTGTGCTTTTAAAGTTGTAGCAATGTTTTGGCAGAATCTCATCTGCCATCATCAGGCTTCTGTATAGTGTTCGTCTGTGAGTCAGACTTTCACAGCCGTTTCAGTTTTAAATTTGGGGCTAGCCTACTGCTGTGCCAGAATGGTTTTTTCTTCATCCTGATTGGTTGGGAGTCTTGGTCTATGTTTATTGGTCTTGGAGTTTGCTGTGTTCTGCTTGATTGGTGTTTCTAATATCTTCTGTCTATTTTGTGTCTTTTTTTGTCTTGATTGGCTGGCAGCATTATGTTACTTTATTGAAGGCCTTTAGTGCAGCTTGGCTTTGGGTAAATGGACGGCTATCATTAGTTAGGAAGCTGGGTTATATCTGGGTGCCTGGTTGGGGTGTGTGAGAGCTGGAGGTATTGGGGGGATCTGTTTGTGCCCAGGTGTTTGCCTGGCTTGTGGTGTGGAGATTTTTTTGTTTGTGAGTGCAGGCTTCCAAATGATTGACAGCCTGGTGGAATCATCTCTTCTGTTCATGCTTTCAGGTCTTTTTTCAATCTCTATGTCTTCTCTCATAATTCTGTGGCTGGGGTTTTCTATAGTGGCTAGGGTTTTGGTGCCATTGAAGTCGATGCTATGACCTGTGACTTTCATGTGTTGGACTAGTGAGGAAGTGTGTTCCAGCTTTTTTTACTGCATTTTTGTGTTCATCCAGGTGGGTACTTATTCTTCTATTGGTCTGTCCAATGTCTGTGGCAGGGCATGATGCACAGGTTTTCCAGGTCAATTTTATCTTTGGGGTTTCTTAGTTTCTTAGTATGGCTATTTTTCTGTCTATTTTGAAGGAAGTCTTGATGTGATGCCTGTGTAGCATCTTACTGATTTTATCTGTAGTACCTCTTATGTAGGTCAGGACAGCTGTTCCATAGGTCTGTTCATCTTCTAGGTCTCCATTATGTCTCAGTGTGTTTTTATGTATCAAGCCGGTGAATTTGCTTTTGTGGAAACCGTAAGCTGTCAGTACTTTAGTCAGGGTACATAGTTCAGTCTTTATGTGTGTCTTGTCTGCCAGGCGTTTGGTTCTGGTGATTAATGTTTTGGCCACGGAGTTTATCTGTGCTGGGTAGTTGTGGGATTGGGCATTGAGGTAGCAGTTGGTGTGTGTTTTCTTCTGGTATATGGTGTGTGCCATCAGAGGATCAGGAGTAAGTGGCAAAATAACAGACAAAGCATCCTATTGAATATTGACTTGAAAAGGGATACTTTAGGGAACTATACATTTTGGTACATTCTTTGCTCTCTAACTATATTTGTGTGAGATTTGTACACTGATATATACACTATTTGTACACTATATAATCCTCTATCAGAGCAGATTGTAAATAGTTACTTCTTTGGAAGTAAACCTCTGATCCCCAAACACCATGAAGTATGCTACAATCTTTTTAGTAGGGCTTCCATTTATTGGATTAATTTATATTTAGGAAAATAAATCATTTCCATCAGACTTTCCCCTAATTTTATTCCCATAACAGCAACCTGACAAGTAGTTTTTAACCAAAAGGGCCTAACTAGCCAAAAGTTACTCAGTGACTTTCCATGACTTAACAATGACTTGAACCTCCTATCTCCAGTCACCCCAGCACTGGAAGATACAGGGGGCAAAATTTAATTATTCCATTTACTTTCCTCTTAAATTTTGGAGAAGAATTGTTCTCTTTCTCCCTCTCCCTCCCCCCCTTTCCACCCTCTCCCATTGCCATATAGATATCCATTAGTGAGTATTTACTAATATTTCACCTGGAGATTAAAGTTTGCTTTGTAGTGATGAAAGACAACTTGGTTTCCTTTTTAAAATGTCTCTGTGTTTTAGGTTTATATGGAAGTTGCTGTGATTATAATCAGGAAAGGTGGTGATAGTAATATCATAATGTATATTATTCACAAGCATTTTGCATTTAGCTCCATTTAGGCCCTTAAGATATTTTTGCAGATTCAAAACCTATTCCATTCTCAAATGCAATAATCAGCGGTGGATTTTTGTGGAATCTTTAAGGTTTGAAATCATGGCTTTGAAAACAGTTTTGTTCAATTTCTCAATAGGCATGTAACTTAGATCACAGCATTGGCAAGTGCTGAGTGCCTTTTTGTTTTTTTGTTTGTTTTAAATCATTCTACCAGTGTCCCTTTAACCTCATTTTTGATACTATACTAAAAAGGATAGAAAGAAGTTTGGCACTGTTTAACACTGTTTGCTCAGAGGATTGCTTATATATGTGAAGTTTTTTTTTTTTAGGACCTTCTCTCAGGGTGCGATAGTATTATAGAATTCATTTCAGTCTGATCTTTGCACTACTGATATTTCAAAGAGTATACTCTATGCTTCCTGATTATATCCAGGATGCACAATGCTATTGGATGACATTTTCATTTTCCCACTATGCATCTCTCTTTCTCTCTCTAAGTTTAATGATAGGTTTAGTCCAGATGCTGATATAGCTTCAACAAGCTGTCATAAAGCTCAGTGTAATTCAAACACCATCTTGGGTTTGTTTGTTTTTTTAAAAAAAGGTGGCATAAGATTTCTAAAGCCGAACTTGTCATGAAGTTGATCCTAGAATTGTAAGTCATTGTTACTTTATTGTTGCTCTGGCATAATCTTAAGAGGTTGCTAGCTGAGCACCATGGTAGAAGGGTGGGGGGGTGTTTCTGTGACCACATAGTTGAGCTCACCAAGTCCTATATTACGTCTCCCAGACTTTGCAGCAACTTTAGGTTATATCAAAAATAGATGGTTTTTTAGTGTATATGTTAGTCCTATAGTAGACTAGAGATAAGCATTCGGCTAAACTAATCATTTGTTGTAAAATAAGATATAACTTGGCATTTTAATATATTCTCAGCAAAGGCTATTGCATTGTAACTTGTCTTTGCCTCATCCATGCTCTAAACTGGATTATTATTGTTATGATTCATTGCACAATAAGTCAGATGTAGTTGCTATTATCATTTTTCTATTGCTGCTGTCTTCACTGACAGTTTTTTTTTCTTCATTTGTAAGCTTAGCTATGTCACTCCCCATTTCCCAATCTGTGATTTTAACCTCTTTGCCTTTTCTATTTCGTTGTTATGTTTTTCTTTGGTACATCTCACAAATGTATGTTGATATTTGGTTTTTATCATATTTATTACTATGGATTCATATTTGGTATTTTTGGCTTTTATCTATTGCTGTGCACCACCCTGAGTCTCCTTGGTGAGATGGGTGTGTATACATACATATATTTACACACACACACACACACACACACACACACACACATTAAATTAAATAAAGAAATTTTACATCCTTGTTTGTACTTTTAGAATAATTATAATACTGTATATTATTGGCAGTTGCTGACATTGTGCTACAAAGTCAGTCTGAACCCCTTGGTGAGCCATTGTGAAAATAGGTTGTGGAATTAGGCTGCTTGATCAACAGTAATGAATGGCCACAGTGGAGGAAAAAAAGAGGAACTGGAAAGAGAAGAGATAGAATCTAAATTCGTAAGTCCCTATATGGCTTGCAAGACTGATATCTTTCCCCAATTATGTGCCATCCACAGATACTGAAACAAACTACTGTAGAAGGTGCAAGGTTGGAGTGGATTATATACTCCAGAAAGAAACTGATAAAGGAAAGACCAGAGAGATAAAGGACAAATAAATGAAATAAGATAAAGGAGATGATTAGCGGACAAGAAAAAAAAAAGGAAGCAATAAGCTTCCATGATCCCCAAAAGTTCCTAGCATGAGAACAAAACAGCTCCTCCAATAGCAGAGACTGCATCAGACTTTAAAGGCTGGTTTTCTCCCATCCTTATATTAATTCCCAACAGTAAATCAAACCTTTTCATGTCCATTAATCGAGTTTTATTTTTGTTAATAATCAGCACATCTATTCTCATTATAAAGTAAAACTAATTATAGCATAATAATTGCTCTTTTTATGCTGCTTCTATAATTGTAGAGAAAGTAAAATGAGCAAGAGAGTATTTTAATGGGGATTTTTGATAACTTTAGTAAACAAACTGGGTCTTAAGATTAATGTTCAGAATTCTCTCTCAGTCCAACTCACCTCACAGGGTTGCTGTGGGGAAAATAGGAGAAGGAAGGCATATTAGGTATGTTTTGCAACTGGAGTTGTTTATTAAAAAAAAAAAAATAAGTAAGGCAGAATGAAATTTAAAATAAAAATAAATAAAATAGAGCCAAGCTCTTCTTAAGCTCACTTAATAAGGTAAAGACATATTTTATAATAAGAAAATACCTGAACTTAATCTCTGAAGCCTAATACAAAAAAAAAGTCAAGGAAGGGATTTTTCTGCATAAGATCTTAAAAACTTACAGTCACAGTAGATCAGAAGTGTCAAACATGTGGCCTGCAGGCCGGATGCATCATGTGCTGGCACGCCCATGTCCAGTTTAGCAAAGGGAAAAGTTGTGTTACATCACATGACGATGCCGTGACAACATGAGTTTGACACCACCACCCCCTGCAGTAGATCATATATTTGGATAGAAGGGTGAATATTTTTTCCTTGATATAATACAACCTTTTAATTTGTGAACCGATATCCTAAGTAGGTTGTGTCATGCAACTCCAATCCATCTGGAAGGGGGATCCCTCTAAAAACAACAAAAATCATGCTTTTTAATGTTTAAAAGGAATAAAGTTTGAACTTGCCCCAATATCTGTCTTCTATCGCCATTATTATCTATTTTGTTTGAAGGCTTTTTCAATGTATTTCTATAGAATCTGAAACTTAAATACTCGCATTGAGCAAGCAATGACAATAATAAAAATAATTAGGTTTCCTTTCCATGATTCCCCAAGCAAATACATTTATCATTTAAGTATTCTTCATCTCACTACTTTCTACTTTCTTTGTCTCACAGGGTGCCCTGACAATTTTACCGATTCAAAATGTTTAAATCCCATTATGGCTCTTCAAGGTTGCATGAGACTCATCTTTATTGATAACCAGCCCAAGGACCTTACTTTAGTTCAGCAAGGCTCCCTGGGGAATTACAGTGATTTGCGCATTGATATCTGTGGCATCAAAGACAGGTAATTATTCTCCTTTTCCTTTGTCTTGTTATTTTCTTTTAGATAAGTGGTTTATAAGTGTGGTTTTGTTGGAACTAGGAATTTTAATATGCTGTCATTATTAATATTAGGTTTAACAGAGTTGCTACTGCAAAACATCACTTCAAAGCAACAATAAATTGTGTGAAATGCATTCTCTCTCTCTCTCTCTCTCTCTCTGAAAGATGGAATATGCAAATTAAACCATGCTGTAGATTTGTGCAAGAATTAAATTATACCCAAAGCATTTTTGACAGCTTTAAAGTTAATAAATAAACAGCAAAGCCATTGTTTGAATGATCTAAATATGCCTTCTTCTCAACTTGTTTTATCTGAATAAATTCTGGGTTGCAAAATGCTGCAGTGAACACTGGATTTTTTAAAACTAGAAGCAGAATAACGTAATATTGATCTTGCTAGAAATCAAATTATTTTAGAAATCATCCTGAGGACAAGGCGAGGATTCAGTCTTAATTCACTGTCTAGCATTGTTGTTAGTAACAAAGAAGAACTGCCTTTGGGTTATAAGGCAAATAAGTTTTAGACAACTCAGTTATTTACTTTTAGTTTATAAATGGCAAAGATACTGATATATACCAATTAGTCTAGAATTGCAGCTAGTACTTATTAACTGGTCTGCTTTATTTTTGAAAAATCAATGTGTATATGAAGCTTCTGTTATTCTGTACAATCATCAGGTTTGATTTAAAAATACATTTTAATTTTAAAAAATGAAATGAGAAACTAGCATCCTAGAAAGTGTAAAGTATCAGATTCCACCATGAAGTTTGTTCTTAAGAATTCCTCTGGAACTTACAATACAGACTCTATTTCCATTCTTTGAAATTAAAAAGGCAAATCATTGTGCCCCAGTGCTTTGCTACCTTCCTAGAAAGACAATCTCAAAACAAAGTATTAGGGATGCTTACTGTAGCTTTTCTTTTCTTTTTTTCTATATGGTTTTATACTAGAATATTTTCTGGTTTTTATTAGCCTGGTCCTCATGCTCCATGGTTCACTTGTCCAGGCTCCATTAGTTTGGGAACAGCCCCCTGCATAAAGGAAATATCCATAAAAGCAGTTACTGTAACTCTTTTGGTTGTATATATACTAAAGGTCTTTCCAGCAAAATCTTTTTTAGTGCTGTTTGCAGAACTGTTTGCAGAACTGTTTCTTTGCATCCAGAGTGGAATGTCCTTACTTTGCCTGAAAGTCTTTAAGGTCGGTCATCTTCAGTGCATGCTTCAGGCAAACCTGCTATTGAAGCACTTCAACCTATCCTGGTAGACAAGCATGAGCAACATTGCTGCTACACTTGGATAAAATGTTCATCATCCTCATCAACAAAGATAATCATTTTAATACGAATCTCTTAAAACAAACCTAAGTCATTTTGGTCTATCTATCTATCTATCTATCTATCTATCTATCTATCTATCTATCTATCTATCTATTTATCTATCTATCAGATATCTATTATCGATCATTGAAAGTGTCAATAGTCTATCATCTCTATCTACCTATCAGCTATTTATTATCTTTCTATCCACCGTCTGTCTGTCTGTTTATCTTCTATCTATCTATCTATCTATCTATCTATCTATCTATCTATCTATCTATCTATCTATCTACCTACCTATCTATCTATCTCTGAAAGTGTCAATAGTACTTTGATTCAATGATTCCTCCATCAAATCATCTCAGTGAGACCAGCTGTGTAAACTGAACCAGGTTTCTGCTTCAAAACAATAGAATGAAGCAGATGCTTCAAAGCCCTTCATACCCTTCCAAAATGCTCAAACATTTTTTGCTGTTGCTAAGTTTGCTGGAGAAGGTATATAGTATGACTTCTTCACTTTCATATATACAGTACATACAGCTGGAGATAGGAGTGATGTGTTCAGCTCTTTGATACTGCAATAGGCTGCACTGAACTATGTTTTGGGATTGGCATGGATATACTGCAATGGTCGTGTTAAAAATGGTCTTAAATCAATACCATTGTAACTTTGAATGGTCACTAAATGAACTGTTGTAAATTGAGGACTTCTTGAATTTTGAGAAAGGCTAGTATTTAGAGGCTGGTATTTACTGTATAAAATCTTAATTTTTTTACAGTTCAAAGGAGATCCTATTACTAACTCTGTAGAAATCTGGGTGGGACCAATTCAGAGCAAATAACTGAAAACATAGGAACAAAATTGTCTTAGTGTATGAGGAGGGAACAATGTCTGAGAGAAGCTTTTTTATTATCTTGTATTTTTATTATCAAAATGTAAAGATTATAGGATTGCACAATAAAAAAAAATGGTTTGGATTTCAGTACCACGATGAAATATAATCCTTCTTCATCTTTCCAGTAGCATTAAAAACTGAAGCAGCAATGAAAGTGAATCCCAGAAACTGAGGGGGTTTTTTATAGCCAATATATAGATTTGAGTCATAATGAGATCACTACCTTGTCAATGAAAGCTTTCAGGCACTAGGGCAGGGGTCTCCAACCTTGGGTCCTGGAAGCCTGGCGGACTTCAACTCCCAGTGTTCCACAGCCAGCAAAGCTGGCTGTGGAATTCTGGGAGTTGAAGTCCGCCAGGCTTCCAGGAGCCAAGGTTGGAGACCCCTGCACTAGAGTATAAGAAAGCTGTTTTAAGCAACAACTCTGGTTAAAGGAGCATCTTCCAAAATGAGTCCAAACAGTAACAACAGCAACTCATGGTCATAAAATTCCTTCCTCAGCAATTGCAAGCCACTTACTATCTACGGGTCACCAGGTGGATCAAAACTCTGTGTTTAAAGTTCTACTGTACTACCAGAACTCTTATTTCTTGCGTTTTACTGAGGCAGTTGCCATTAACCATTTGAACACCCCCCTCACACACACACACCCCGTGTGTAGAAACAGCTATATGTCAATTTATACCTGCCGTGGGCATAAGGCTTGCCATTGGTTGCTTTTCTGTGTGTGTTATAAGCTTAATTAATGCTCTTGCTAGATCTTATATTTGAGGCTAATTTTAACCGTGTCATTGTAATTTAGGTACTGATGAGTCAATACAACCTTGCATCTACCTCTGTTTGTCTTTTGGCTGTATTGTTTAAATTATTAAAAGGGACTAATTATTTTAAAGCTCAAAAAGGTAGAAGCAGTTGCTTTTACAACTCAGGTCTATTTATATTGGTTATATTAAAACTCAAATCTCTTGGATTTCTCCTTTAAATGGATCACTATCTTGTCATTAAAAGCTTTCATGGACTGTGGTTTAAAAAAGCTGTTTTAAGCAAAGAGCTCTGGTTATGTTTGTGATAGGAAGGGTAGAAACAGTTGTTGTTGTTGTTTCTCCTGAGGTGACTGAGATAGCTTCTTTAGCTTGCAGGCGGTGTTGTGGGGAGCCCTCTGTGCTCTCTCACTCAGCATCTATTACTTCTGGTTCTTTTTCTACAGAAAGGGAGAAACAGCAGTAGAGAAGTCACCTCCTACAGAGAAGGCAACCGCTGTTGATTAACTCCCTCTTTCAAGTTCAGATTGGGTTCTGAAGGCTAACTAACAGATCCATGTTGAGATGGGTTGTTTTCTAAAAATTGGGGAGTGAGAGAAATAAAAGGGATCCACTTCTACAAGGGAAAGTGACTGCCGCTGTTTCTTTATTTACCACTTAGATAGGGTGGAGGTTACAGGTTTATTTTCCTTCTTTGTGAACCTGCTATGGGTCACTGGATAATTTCTGGAGAATAAAAGAACAAAAAGTACATGCTCAGGTTGCATTAAGGAGAGAAGAACAGCCCCTGTTCTGTTCTCCTCCATTACTACATCTCTTTGCGGTCAAATAATAATAATAATAATAATAATAATAATAATAATAATAATAATAATAATAATAATAATAATAATAATAATAATAATAACAACAACAACAACAACAACAACAACAACAACAAAACAACAACAACTTTTTAAAAAAAACAAATTTTATTAATTTTACAGAGAACACAATAAAACATAAACAAAACTAAAAGATCTTTTCTGAAGGTTGTCTGATCCTGGGTTGAAACTCTTCACACAGACACAAATTCAAACATCATATTCACTTTATATATCCTTCCATATCTTATTATCATTTTCTTTTTTATATTATATATATAAACCATTTTTATCAATTTTATATAAACAATGCACAAGGCATAACAGCTTATAAGTTCTTTTCTAAGAAAAAATAATAAAAGAAGAAAACCAATAGAACATAACAATCCCAAATTATAGTATCAATACTTTGTCTATTTAACTTCATATCTTATCCCAACTTCTCCTTTTCATCCAAATTATTTCTTATTAATTAAAATTTTTTTTTGCCTTTTTTCAATATACAACATCCAAAAAAAAAAAAAAAAAACATAACAAAATCTTTATATATCCTTTCATATCTTATTACCATTTTCAATAATATTCTTTGTCTGTTCTATTTCCAACTATCCATTCATCTTTTTTCTTTTATTATACTTCTCCTATACACCAATTGGAGTAACGTTTATAACTCATTACCCTAACTTAAAAGTACTTCATATAACAATTTTTCTTGGGATTCTGTTTAAAAGATTCTAAAATTACACAATGAATTTTATACTCTAAATACACACATAAAAAACACAATCTTATGTACCCTCCAGAATCCCTCTTTTATCCTAAATTAAATTCACCTATTGTCTCTGAATAAACTTTTTTTCTTTAGATCTTGCTTCCCCCCATTGAGGCTTCTCCTCCCCCCCTTTCTCTCTTGCTTATTCTTCTCCTTGCCCTTTTTACCCCTTTGTCTTTCCTCCTCCCTTTTCTTACTCCCTTTCCTTTGCTTTCTAACCTTGCCTCTACCTTTCCGCTCATTTTTCTCTTCTTTGGTTGTTTTTATAATTCTTAAAATCCCCTTTTTCTTATCCTTTTTCTCCTCCTCCCCGGAAAGAACCCATTGTTCATCAAAGATGGCTTCTTCTTCCTCTTCTTCTTTGTCCCAGTCCTTCTGCTGCGTAGTCAACTTTTCATAAGTACATAACGCCATTTCTAAGAATTGAAACAAAGTGCCCAAAGTATCTTCTTTTTTATATTTTTGATATTCAGTCTTTAGTTCATCCACAAAAAAGAAGATACTTTGGGCACTTTGTTTCAATGGCCCAGTTAGTGACCTATGGACTGAGGGTTGAGGACCCCTCTCTTAAATTATTGAAACACTATTGAGGCCCCCGGCCAATTGGCAGAGCCAGTCTTGAGGACCTTTTGGAAAACCAAAAGGGTGGGTGTGGATCTCACCTGGCAGGGCACAATGTTTCAGAGGGTGAGAACTATGAAATAAAAGCTCTTCCCCAGACCCCACCAGCCAGAATTCCTTGACTGATAGGATCTGCAGCATGTCCATTCTGGCAGCATGGATGATCTCGACCAATTTCTAGAGGGAGAGAGAAGATCACTCAGAGTTTACATTGAAATATGGAAGCTTGTAAGAATGTTCACCCAATTGGATTGCATAACTTTTGAATACCATACATAAAGATTTCAGAGTAATCTACGTATATAGAGAAATGCAGGATTAAGAGTTTAGGTGTGCATTCTGTTAAAACATCATCTACAGGCTGATGTCCATAGAGGAATTAGTTATTCTCATAAATTCCCTTTTTCCATCCTAATTTCACATTTTTAACTTTCCAATTACTTCTGAGTCTATGTGCTACTGCAGCTCAATGGTTAGAATGCAGACTACTTCTACTGATCACCGGCTGCCAGCAGTTTGGCAGTTTGAGTCTCACTGGCTCAAGGTTGTCTCAGCCTTCCATCCTTCCAAGATTGGTAAAATGCGCACCACAGATTGTTGAGGGCAATATGCTGACTCTGTGAAACTGCTTAGAGAGGTCTGTAAAGCATTGTGAAGCTGTATATAAGTCTAAGTGCTATTGCTACTTTAGCTTTCTTTACCAAATTACACTAATTTCACCTCATTATACTATTCTGATCTCTATTTGCAATTATTCATCTACTCATTGTTCTGTAACATCCCCATGACACACACTTTATAATGTTAATTGTTTGGTTTTTGAATATGTTACTTATAGATTCTAAAATCTATGGTGTAGCTTAAATTATTCTTGAATCTCCTTGCTGCTGCCTTTCTGTTGTTTGATCTGAAATGTAATTTCAGACTTAACATTTTTTTCCTCTCTTAACTATTCTTTCACATACTCATTCTATTGGCTTCTGTGTTGTATTACAGAAAATAGACCAGAGGGAAATTAGATCCTAATGAAAGCTAAGGAAGGGGAGGAAAAGAAAAAAGAAATCAGAAAAAAAATAGAAAAAAAGAGGGTTATTCTTGCACATTTCAGCTCTTCTTTCATATGTAATTTGTAGAATGTAGTTCAGATTACTAATGTATTTTCTTAAAATGAAACTGGCCACAGAAATGAGAGGCTTTCCTCTCTAATTATGCCCCATTGTTTCAATTGCATTTGTTTTATATCAAAAATAAATCCCTTTGCTTGGCTTTAGGAAGCAAATATTTAATAATTGTCTGTGCCCTGAAATAATTAATGTGCAGACAGCTAGGGAAAGCTGTCTAAGGATACTTCTTTGTCATCCTTCCTTATTTGTGATTACATTATTAACTGCATCTAGAACTGCAGCATCTATTCTGCATTCAGGCTGCTTTTTTGCACACCACAAATGATGGTAGCCAAACAATGGTGGCAATGTTATGGATCATGGTTAGGACCATGATCATGGGATTTTTATGATGGTCCCATTTCAGCTTCATGGAAGGCCTGAAAGGAGTTTCAACACCAGTGTTTTTCTTGAGTAACCTGTGTGCATGAATTGGCTTCCAGTGAAATGCAAAGAGCTAATCAAAGTCTCATAATATTTGATGGCCAAGATGTGATAGGCATTGCCAGGCCCAATTATTTGAGACATTACTTATTCATTTATTAGATTTATGTGTCATCCTTTTTTACAACATTCAACACAATGTACCGGTATATAAAACTTTCTTCTCCAATTTTTATCTTTACAACAAAATACCTATGCTATACATGGGTTGAGAGACAGTTATTTGCTCAAAGCCATTTAGTGAACTTCTATGGCTGAACTCAGGGACTTGACTTCTATGGACTTGATTAAGGGAATCTCCTATCATAATCCAGTACCTTAACCATTACAGCATACTATCAAAAATAAAAGTCTAGAATAAAGATATCACTGAAAAATGACCCTGAATGGTTTCTCTTCCCAAGAATTTTGAAGTGGGGAAGAATGTTTGGTGAAAAATCTCTTTCACTTAATTTAATCAAATGTAAATAGAGTGTCTATTTAATAGAAGAGAATATTTGTAGTTCAGGTTTGAACTGTGGAGAGTTTTTACTCTGTGAGCTTGGTTGTTCTCTTCTGGACATTTCATTACCCAAACCAGGTAACAGTGCTAGAAGGAAGTGGGGTTTCTCTCTGTTTATATACAAGTAGCTTGCCCTGTCAATGTTGATTGGAGTATTCTTGAGTTCCTTGATTAGGCTGTTCTTTACTGTTTGTCTGAGTTGGTAATCCCTTGATTGGTATATTATTGGCTGCTTGATTGTTGGTCTAGTGTTAATCCTGCTGTTAATCTCTGTTGTCCTGGATGTTGATTGCTGACAAAAATGTGTTTGGGTCTTTTTGTTTCCTTTTTTAGCTTTTTGATTGTTTCTTTCGAATGGTATATGTTTATCTCTATGTGCCTGTTGATAGCTGATTTGTCTGTGCCAGGCTTTAAAGGAACTATCTAGCATACTTGGATTTAGCTTGATCTAGAATGCTAGAGAATTCCTGTCATCAAACCTGACATTAGGTGAAGATTACACAATTTAAATTGCAACATCATAGTAACAAAATAAATGCTAACAAACATGATGGGATACAAGATAAAAAAGCCTGTGTTATCTCAATAGATACTCTCCTCAACTGCAGCAGCAATAATGATAGCATTGGGCGAATAAATATGTTAGGTGCAGAAGAAAAATCCTTAGATACGTTTTTTTTTTTTTTTTGTATTTTACAATAGTCCTTTTTTGTTTATTTAACTTGCTATATTGCTGACTATCTTCTGTTATATTGCTATTATTACTTGAAGCAGATTTTGCTCATGCCCTAGATTATTATTTTTCTCTCTCTGATTATTCCTAGGGTGCACTTGATAGGAGAAACAGGCACTGCTAGCTGTCAGATAGCTGAGAACACTTTCTGGGACAATTATCTGGCAAGAGCTTATTATTTTAAATTAGGCAATCAAGGTAAAACAATCTGGGAGAAAGAATGGTGACAGAAGCCAGTAGTTGTAATAATCTTAGGGACAGGAAAGACATAGATTCTTTGCAGACTTCTTCTCTTCCTTTCTTTTTTTTCTTTCTCTCTCTCTCCTGCCAGAAGGTTACTAAGGAAGGAATATGTTGTGTGACACATTCAGAGCACCTAGGGAGCTTCCCATGATTAACTGGTAACTAATTTAAGAATCGAGGACTCTTAAACGACAGCTATATTTGTCTCTTTAAACTGCCCTTGGGCATAGCCCATGCTTCTGTGCCTCAGAGGTGATGATGCAGCAGCTAATTCCTATTTGAAAGCAGGATGTATATATTCAAAATCTAAGGTGGAAGTAATTTCAGTCAGAGGCAATTACATTGAGGCCCTCAGCCATAAAATACTACTATTGAAAAGGGCAGTGAGATATTCTGTTCTCTTTTTGTGTCATTTTTGCTGGGAGATGAAAATCCAAACATTTAAAAAAAAAGTTTTATGAAAAAGTGATTAAGGTTGTTCTCATTTATTGATGGAAAATAAATTGTTTTCTGTATGTTTTCTTTTTCAAAGAAGTATGAGATTGATTATGAGATGAACAGTATATAAATTTAATAAATAAATATAGATTCACTCATCCATGAGAGACCTGACTATTTAGAATTTCTAATTCTGTGAAAGACTACATTCCACAAGAGAATATCACTGGACATACAAGTAGTCCTTGACTTACAACCACAGTTGAGCACAAAATTTCTGTCACTAATCAAGGCAGTTAAGTGATTTTTGTCCCATTTTATTTGCCACAGTTGTTAAGTGAATCACTGCAGCTGTTAAATTAGTAACACAGTTGTTTAGTGAATCTGGCTTTCCCATTGACTTGGTTTGTCAGAAGGTCACAAAATACCCTTCCTGGGACATTGTAACCATCATAAATATAAGTCAGTTGTCAAGCATCTGAATTTTGATCCCATCACCATGGGGATTTTGCAATGATCATAAGTGTGAAAACCCATCATAAATAACTTTTTTTCAGGGCTGCAATAATTCTGAATGGTCACTAAATGAACTGTTGCAATTTGAGGACTGTCTGTAATGAAAACTCTTCCTCAGGCCCTCTACCATAGAAGGTTTTCAAGATAAAGAAACCAAACCAATTCCTTCCCCATCTCTGTCTTTGTTTTCATGCATTATTTTTTTACTCAAGGCTGCCAAAATCAATTTCATTGAAGGCTGCATCAGGGTTGTGTTTGGATTCAGGGGACTGAAGTGGATGTGGCCAACTCAACATCACTCATGTTGGAGGCACCTGTGCTGGTCCGAGCACTCTGCCAGCAAAAACAGGCTCCTGAGCTCCAGTTTTGGCTGTGATGGCCTCCTGCAATCCACTGCCAGAGAAAATGGATCTCAGGGGAGCCACCCATAGCCCTTCCGAGCTCCATTTTCACTAGCAGAGGCACTGTGGGCCACTGTTTCCAGGGCAGCCCCATGGGTCAAATCTAAGCACCCCATGGGCCAGATCCAGCCCCCAGACCTTAAGGTTGACACCCCTGATTTTACTAAAGCCTGATTAGGGAATTCTTGTTATGGATCACATTCTTTCCATTTTTAACTGGAATGCAGCATCTTATATTTTTGGAGCAAGCTAAGAAGGTAGCTCTTGGAGCACAACATTGATGACATAGACCAAACTCATTATGAGTCATGACTGAAAATCAGTAGAGCTTGGATTTGTCTTCTAATATGCACAAGAGTATGAACATTCAATTATAAGGTAATTAGTTGAATAATTGTGAGATTATTGTTGATAATTAATTTACAATATGAAGTATATTACAATCCTAATGACAAATTATAACAATCAGAAGAATTCTAAAACAGGGAGCTGCATTCAAGTCAAAGGTAGGTCTATCTTAGAAAACTCCAAAGCCCATACAGTTTGGCTTTGTGCTTTGTTTTTAACAAAAAACAAAGTAAACACAAATGTTAAAAAAAAAAAAAAACATTGAAGGACTCCATTATAATTTTTTTCTAACAAATTAAACAACAGTTAAGCAATTAGGGAGAAGCAATATAGTGTAGATAAGGTAAAGGAGTAGGGCTCAAAACATCTGGGATCAATTCTCTTCTCTTCCCCTACTGGAGCTCAGTATTGTCCCTCAATACAGTTACTATCCTCAGCCTACTGGATATTTGTAATGAGAAATTGGAAGGAGAAAGATCCACTCTGGCGTATGCATTTTTCGATTGTTTAGGAAAAGACGAAACATACAGTAATTGCAACAATAAAACAATAATACTTTAGTGTAGTTGTGAGGACACATATTCTATTAGCATTATTATAAGGTTATATAGACCTAGGAGACTTGCCAACCATGAGCAATTAGCTTTTCTTCATGACTTTAATAAATAGTACATAATATGGAAAATGTATATTTATCTGTTGATTGCAATGAAGAAAGCACATGTTTTAAAGATTTGATTAAATATATTACAAAGACTGTAGCTGACATGTCTTCAAGTCTTCATCTGGCCATGAAGCTGTTCGTTTTTTTCAAGCCTCACTTATGCTTACTATAATAAAACCCATTCAATATTATGTCATTTTAATAGACAAACAGGGTTGAAAATGGGTATGAGACGGGCGTTCCATATTGGCCTAACGTAAACACATTCCGTTTACATTAAAATTTCTGTTTATGTTGAAAGATGTAGTAGTAATATATGGTAACTAGAACTCTAGTTATCAGAAGAAAATGAGACAAGTTAAATAGGCTAGAGAGAAAAAGCTTGGATTTTGGTTTAATTGTATGGGTGGGCTATTGGAGAAAGGAAGTTTACTGTATCCGGATTGCCAGGCTGGAAAAAAAGTTCTCTTCAAAAAAATGTAAAGTTTCCCTCAAATAAAGCTGAACATCTGATACTTCACATATCTGGCACATTTCTTGGAAACAACATGTAAGTAACTTTGTTTTGCCATTGCTTTCTTCTATGATAAGTTTCCCAGTTTTGTATTCAGCACTGGGATTGTCTAGTAAACTCTTATCCAAATCCTATCAAGACCCAAATCAACTTAGTTCAGCCATGATTGGCTAAGCATTTCATTTATATGCATCTTTTGCGCATAGTTTGGCCTAGAGATTTAATGATGCTAGTGGACCTCATTTAATGCTGCTATCCATGCTCGAGATAGATTTTGACAGATCTCTTAAAACAACTTCCAACCAGTCCTTGGGGATGGCTATATATATATAGCCATCCCCAACAATTATATATAACTAACTTTGTCCAAAAATATTGTGCCCATTGCAATTATTCTCTTAATTTCACATAAAGTTTGTTCACTTGACACCTTGCACCATAAACAAGCTAAACACATCAACCAACTAGCAAGCTGGCCAAATCCATCCTCTTTGTTCATAAAGGAATAAAAATGTTGGACCTAAGCTAGATATAGACCCAATCAACTTTTTAAGATGCACACTGGGTTTTCCATACCTTGTCTCTGCTGTGTAACTCAAAATATAGGACTACCCTCAAAGTCTAACACACACCTAATTTCTCAGAAAACAACAACTGAATGAAAAACTGCTGGTGACCTTCTACCGCTGCACCATAGAGAGCATTTTAACATACTGCACCTCTGTATGGTTTGCTAATTGCACAGTGGCCGATAGGATGGCACTCCAGAGGGTATAACATTATTGCCCAGAAGATCATTAGTTTCCCTCTCCCCTCTTTGGAAGAGCTTTATAGCTCCCACTGCCTTAAGAAAGGTCAAAACATTCTCAAAGATCCATCTCATCCTGGGACACCCCCCCATTTTTTTTTTTTTTTGAACTACCATCTGGCAGACGGTATAGAATAATAAAAACAAGGACAAATAGGCTGAAAAACAGCTTCTATCCCAGGTCAATAGCTCTTTTGAATTCTACTGTATAGTGCAGTGTTGGTGTGGTGTCAGGGGTTTTCAGTTCAATGCGTGAAGGGTGAAGGATGTGTGTTTGTATTTATTTTCATGGTCATGATCATGATGTGCAGTGAAGATGGTCTTTGATTTTGTTGTAAAAGGTGCAATGACAATAAAAGTAAACCAAACTAAACACAGCACACACATACACACAGTTCCAATTTAATAGGTTATCTTGTGTTATATCAGGTATATATTATTATTCAATATTTCCCTTTCTGGAGATATACCCGTATTTGCTGGCATATAAGACAACTTTTTTGCTCTGAAAAACATGCCTCCAAGTGGGGTGGTCGTCTTATATGCCGGCAAATAGTAATTGGGAAGCACTGCAGCTGCCCGTGGCTGAGGCACTTTTGCGCATCGTGGAAATGAATCCCGTGAAGCCGAAAGGAGCAGCCAGCCTTCAGGCTGATGGAGGCGGGCCTCCTTCTCCCAGCTCCCAAGGAAACGAGGTGCACAGTGGCCTCCGCTCGCACCGCTTGGACTCCGCTCAGGTATCCGGCTGGGGCTGTCAGGAGTTGTTACTGCTGGCGCAGCTCCAGTCCCGCATTGCCTCGGGAAGGGAAAGGCAAAACCAGGAGCCGCTGCTGCCATTGCAAAGCGCCACCATGGCTCTTCCTTTTTCCCTTTCCCTTCCCGAGGCAACGCGGGACTGGAGCCATGCGGAGCCGCGCCAGCAGTAACAACTCCTGACAGCCCCAGCCGGATACCTGAGCGGAGCCCGGGTGGTGCGAACGGAGGCCGGGCGGTGTGAGCGGAGGCCGCTAAGCGCCTCGTTACCTTGGGAGCTGGGAGAAGGAGGCCTGCCTACATCGGCCTGAAGGCTGGCTGCTCCTTTCGACTTCACGGGATTCGTTTCCACGGTGCACAAAAGTGCCTCCCCCCCCAAAAAAAGTGCAAAAGTGGAAGGTGTGCGGAAGAGGGGGTAGTCTTATACGGCGAGTATACAACAAACTCTATATTTTGAGTGGAAATGTTGGGGGGTCGTCTTATACGCCCAGTCGTCTTATACGCCAGCAAATACGGTATATGGCTTGTTTGTCTGGAGTAGGATTCAAACCTAAATACAAACCTATTGTGTTACTCAAGGTTCTTTCTTTTTACTCTCACTTTAAGAAAATTATATTGTTTTTGCCGTACCCATTCTATTTTATAACTATGCCACTGAGGAAGGAATTTAATAGCATATGATTTCAAATGATACCTTTGGAGCATCTTTTATTTTTTATTTTATTTTATTTGGTTTGTCAATTGCTTACAAGATAATAGGTATAAGTAAAAAACATAGCTATGAATACATGGATACATATAAGAAAAATAAAAGAAACAATAGGACAGGGATGGTAGGCATGTTGGTGCGCTTATGCACGCCCCCTGCAGACCTCTTAGGAAAGGGATGAGGTCAATAGTAGAAAGTCTAAGGTTAAAGTTTTTGGGGTTTGGGGAAGAAACCACAGAGTCAGGTAGAGTATTCCAGACATTGATCACTCTGTTGCTGAAGTCGTATTTCCTGCAATCTGGTTTGGTGCGATTAACCTTGAGTTTGTATCTATTGTTTGCTCTTGTCTTGTTATGGTTGAAGCTGAAGTATTCATTGACAAGTTGGACATTGCAATGTATGATTTTATATACTATACTTGGATCGGACCAAAGGCGGTGTAGTTCTAGGTTTTCTAGGTCTAGAATTTCAAATCTGAGTAAAGGAGTGGAGAACTCTTCTTGTGAAATATTTCTGGACTTTTTCAATTGTGTTAATATCAGATACATGATATGGGTTCCAGACTGATGAGCTGTATTCAAGTATTGGTCTAGCAAATGTTTTGTATGCTCTAGTTAGTAGTGTAATATTACCAGAGAAAAAGCTATGTAAGATTAGGTTAACAACTCTTAATGCCTTTTTGGCTATGTAGTTACAGTTACAGTTAATGCCTTTTTAGCTATGTAGGCTCTAGCACTTAGATCATTAGAGATGAGTACTCCAAAGTCCTTGACAGAGTTTGGATCATCAACAAGGTCTTGGCTATTCAGCCTGTATTTTATTTTCTGATTTATTTATTTTTTGCCAATATGTAAGACAGAGCATTTGTTTGTTGAGATTTGAAGTTGCCATTTGTTTGACCCATAGTCAAGGTCTTTTTGAAGGGTAGCAGTATCGGTGGTGTTGAATAGCTTTACATCGTCAGCAAAGAGGACGCAGTTGCTCTTAATATGATCATAGAGGTCATTTATGTAGAGCATGAAGAGAGTTGGTCCTAGAACACTGCCTTGGGGGACACTACTGTTGATAGGTACAGAATTTGATAGGACGCTCCCCAATTTTGACCATTCATTGTCTGTTTGACAGGAATGCTTCTATCCAGTTATGCACTTGTCCAGAGATGCCGTAAGATTTTTGTTTTAGGAGTAGTTTGTTGTGCACCACTGAATCAAAACCTTTGCAGAAGTCTATGTAAATTGCATCTCTTGCTTTGCCTTGATCAAGTTGTGTAGTCCTTATGTTTTTGCAGTGTAAGAGTTGCAGATTGCAGGATAGTTTTTTTCTGAAACCAAATTGTTTATTAGAGGTTATTAGTAAGTTGTTTGTCTCTAAGTGGAGGATGATGGATTGGATAATAATTGATTCCATGACTTTACAGGTGATGCAGCATAAAGAGATTGGTCTATAATTTTCAACTAGGCTGGGGTCTCCCTTTCTAAAGATGGGGGTGACCGTGGCTTGTGACCAAGGAGCTGATCCTGAAAGATTTTTCAAAGATTATGCTTAGAGGTTCGGCTATGGCAGTGGATAGCTTTTTTAAGAAGTAGGCACATATTCCGTCCAGTCCAATTAATAGAGATGGTTTTAGATTGTGTAGTGCTTTTTCAACATTGTCTCTGTAAAATTGATATGTATTAGATCATTGTAGTTGTCTGTGGTTCAACTAGGAAATACTGGGCATGATCCATTGCTGTTTACAAATACTGAGCCAAACAACGTGTTAAAGAGGTTGGCTTTAATGGTGTCATCATTGCAGTCTTTACCATTAGGTCCTTTCAGAGGTGGGATGGACCTTGAGTCTTTTAGTTTGTTGTTTACAAAATTGTAAAAAGCGCAGGTGGAATTGGTGTGTAGAAGGTTTTCCTCTTGTTTAATGTGATAATTGGTGCATTCAGTCTTTATCTGGTGGCATAAATTTTTGTATCAGCTTTTGAAGTTAGCAACGTGACCAGATTTGTTTTTCCACCAGAGTAATCTCTCTTTGGATTGAAGCTTCCTTATTATTCTGGGTAATCTGTTTTTGGAGTTGTTCATGGTATATATAGTTTGATTACTCTTTTGACTTCAAGTAAAAATATGTTGTAATGGTCTTCAACAGTATTACATCCAGTGAATAGAAATTACCAATCAAGGGATGAGAGATCGTTGTCTATAAGATCATAGTTGCCTTTTTTGAAGTTATAATTGGGGATCACATCATTGTGTTGATTTTTGTGTGGACTTATGTTGAGACAAAAGTCAATCATACTTTGGTCACTGTTGGAAAAGGGTTCTTTAATTTGTATTCCGTAAATTGAATTCAAACTATTGCAGAAGATGAGATCGAGGCAGTTGTTAAGTCTAGTATTGTTGGTTACTAATTATTCCAACCCCAGGTTTGTTACAGCATTGTAGAAGGTTGTATGTATGGATTCAGTTTTACATTTGTTTGGGGTCCAGTTAATGTGTGGTAGATTAAAGTCACCAAGAAAGATAAAAGTGTTTAGGCAGGATGTTGCCCATGTTAGTAGTGAATTTAGCTTGTTTACATGTTCGATGTCATAATCATAAACAATTGGTCACCAAAAACTTGACTAAAGGGAATTACAGTGTTCCCCTCTGATGGTGACAAAAAAAATTGGAAATCTGAGAAGTGATGTATGAGGAGCCATCCTCTAGACAATATAAGAACAAATTACTAACATCGGGTCTAGAAGGGTCTATTTCAAGAGAGACAGTAACTTAGATCTGCCTGCATTATACTTAGGGCAATATAAAAAGATATGCTCCACAGTTTCAACCTCAGCTCTGTCACAGGGGCATTGCCGCTTGTTAATCGGGAGCCCCTTAAATCACCCATCCAATAGTGCTGAAGGCAAGACATTAAAGTGAGCTAGGGAGAAAGGTAGTTAGGGGTGTACATGCCTAGTTTTGAGTGATGGTGGGTTGGATGAGGTAGGGTTGGATGTGGAGTTGTGGGTTGTATGCCT
Source organism: Hydrophis major (assembly GCA_033807585.1). Taxonomy (NCBI): domain Eukaryota; kingdom Metazoa; phylum Chordata; class Lepidosauria; order Squamata; family Elapidae; genus Hydrophis; species Hydrophis major. The sequence continues at coordinate 149,657,699 of CM066328.1, read as the reverse complement.
TACTTTTGATACTTTTGATCCTTCTCTCCATTGTCTAGAAATTTTTTGAGTTCATTGTAGAGTTCATGGGAGTGGATTCTTTGCAGTATGGATAAGTCTGGTCTTGAGTGAATTTTTTTTGTGGTTGGGATTGGTTTTTGCAATGGTGTTTATTGTATGAATGAATATGTATTTGCTGGACTCATTTTTGCATACAATTCTACAAAATTTTGGGGCCACAGGGCCGTCATTGCATTTGTACCCATGGCCATCTCTGGTTATTTCAATGATATCTTCAAGAGAGATGTTTGTTGTATTTGAGTTGCTTATGATATTATAAACTTTGGTGATGTCATCTGATTCGTTGGTGTCTTCAAGACCAAATAAGATGGCATTTGGATGTTTCTGATCATGTTCTATGTTGTCTCTGATGAGTAAGGAGATATTATTTGTGGAATTATTTGATGGGATAATAATTATTTGTGGTTGTGGTTTGGTGGTTATTTTTGGTTGTAGTTGTGATTGTAGTTGAGGTAGTAGTTGTGGTAGTGGCTGTTGGGTTGGGATTTGATTTTGAGCTGATAAGTACCATGTTTCTCCAACAATACGGCCTCCACCAATAGGAAGCCCCAGCATGATTTATTGGCATAAAGTCAAATTAAGTCCCTCCCCCCAAATTAAGGCCCATATTAAACATGCAAAATGGGGGGGGGATTGCCGTTAGGAAGTATTTTGTTGCATGCCTGGGTATGGTGCTGCCTGCATTGGTGGGGCACTTCACACCACTGCTTTCTCTTCTCCCTAGCTTCTGCGGCATTAGAGCAATGCTGCAGCATTTGGCGCAGCCACGTGTGGCCAGTCAGGGCTCCTCCCTGCAACCAGAGCCCTGAGGAGACACTTGGCTTCAGGCACTCCTGTCGCCGCCTTCCCTTTGCCTTCGAAGGTAAAGCAAATTATTTTAAAAACCTCCACTCATCCCACCAGGGCTGCGCCGGAGGCATGCAGACTGGGCAGAGCTGGGAAAGCAAGCCGCGGGTATTTCCTGGCTCTTCCAAGCCTGCATGGCTCTGGCACAGCCCTGGTGGGATGAGTGGAGGGCCCGGCGGGGAGGTGCTGGCTGCCTTGGTGAGAGCTCTGCTGCTGCGAAGGAGGGCCTGCCTGTCAGCTGTGCTGGGTGCCCCAGGCGAAGCTCTTCGTGCTCTGCCTGGGGTGCCCAGTGCAGCTGACAGGCGGGCCCTCCTTCCTGGCAGCAGAGAGCACCTCCCTCCTGGGCCCTCCGCTCATCCTGTCAGGGTCATGCCAGAGCTGTGCCAGAGCAGTATGGGCTGGGCAGAGCCAGAAAACACCGCGGCTCATTTTCCTGGTTCTGCCCAGTCCGCACAGCTCTGGCGCAGCCCTGGCATGATGAGCGGAGGGTCCGGCAGGGAGGCGCTCTCTGCCTTGGTGAGCTGGCAGGCAGGCCCTCCTTCCTGGTGGCAGAGCTCTCACCAAGGCAGAGAGCGCCTCCCCGCCGGGCCCTCCATTCATCCCGCCAGGGCCGCGCCAGAGCCGTGCGGGCTGGGCAGGGCCAGGAAACACCCACAGCTCGCTTTCCCGGCTCTGCCCAGCCCGCACAGCTCCAGCGCAGCCCTGGTGGGATGAGCGGAGGTTTTTAAAATAATTCGCTTTACCTTGGAAGGCGAAGGGAAGGCAACAACAGGAGCGCCTGAAGTCAATGTCTCCTCAGGGCTCTGGTTGCAGGGAGGAGCCCTGACTGGCCGCACGTGGCTGCGCCAAATGCTGCGGTGTTGCTCTAACACCGCAGCAGCAAGGGAGAAGGGAAAGCAATGATGGCGGAAGGTCTCCCGAACATCCAAGTTGTCGCTGCCTGCCCACCCAAGGATGCAAGGGGGGGGAATTAAGTCACCCCCGAAAAGATGGCCTAGCCATTTTTTCGGGGGTCAAAAAAAAATAAGGCCCGGCCTTATTATGTGAGAAACACGGCAGTTGCTTACCAGTGTTGTATTTTTTTCCCAAGAGAAATTAGGCTTTCTTGTATGATTGTTTCAAAACGTGTTGCTAAGTGTTTTTCTAATGAGTGCATGAGTGATTCTATGTTATCAACTCTCTCATGCAGGGTACTTGGTTTGTTTATCTTGGGAAAACATGATGGACATAGACAAGGGAATATATCTGATGTTTTTAGGAGATCAGCTACGTCTTGGTTTAATTTTAAGCAGGCAAGGTGGGCTTGATACATAGGTAGCATTTGATGTCATTTTCACTTTCATTGATGGTTTTGAGACATCTGAAGCATGTACGGAGTTTGGAAGGTCATTGGTAGAGATATTTTTTGTTGTTGTTGTTTGGTAGTGGAGGATTTGGAGTTTCTGGAGTTTCTGGCTGGCATGGTCAATGACAATAGTACACTAAACAATTACAATAGCTTAGTGTAAATTACAATTACAATAGCTAATTAATGTGATAGGTAGACAGTTACTTAATTAATGTTGGTAATTAATCAATGTTAATTGATAAGTTAGAGAACGAATCAAAAGTAAGGTTACTTATTACTAAAAATCAATCAATCAACTTATTACTAAGAATCAATAAATAATCAATTGACTAGATAATCGATAATACAGTATTAAATCTCTATCAGTTCAATGAATCAGTAAATTAGTGGTCATTTAACAATTAATTATTATACTATTATATGATAAATCAATTATTATAGACAAAGTATTATCTATAAATATTTGTTCTTGAGGTACTGAAATAGTAGGTAGGAAGGCCAATTCCACAAAGTGCCTATATTTTTTTCCCTTGTGATAATGTGGTAATGGAGTTAGAGGCTTTTCTGAAGCTAATGGAAATACCAGGCCACTTAACTCTCCAGGATTTGGATTCAATACAAATTAATTTATTATTAGGTAGAAGATGGGATGAACTAGTTTGGTGTAGTGTTTAAAGTGCCGTGACCTAGGAACTGGGAGACAGTGACTTCTAGTCTCACTTTAGGCACGAAACCAGCTGAGTGACCTTGGGCCAGTCACTTTTTCTCAGCCCTAGGAAGCAGGAAAGGGCACCATCAAGAAGAGCATTTGATCATGCTTGGTGGATGTGTATTAAAGCCACAAATTTTTTGATTCAATTATATATAAAAATACATAAGATATTAAAGATCCATATACAATCATTTCTCTTGAATCCAGATACTTTTTTGGGATTGGTGAATAAGCAGCTGGAGAGAAAATATGGAACTGTGTTTTCATATGTGTTCACTCCAGCGAGAACAATTAACCTTCTCACACAAAATGAAAAGATCTGATTTTACCCACATCAGAGAAATGGATAGTAAAGATGAGTGAATGTGTTGAAATGGCCAAATTGTTAGGTTAGGTTAGGTTAGGTTAGGTTAGGTTGGAATGGAATGGAATGGAATAGAATAGAATAGAATAGAATAGAATAGAATAGAATAGAATAGAATAGAATAGAATAGAATTTATTGTCACTTTGTACGCTATTCAACATACATTAAATTGAAATTTTGTTGCATATAGATCTCAAAGGGACACCACCTAACCATGACAGAATGCATACATATATACATACAAAAATATGCATTTCATTTAGAGACAGGACAGTTGATTGGAAACTTTTATAGATTTTTTTATGGGAAATGGAAAAAATGAAGTCATGATCTAAGGTTTTGAGGATTAGAACAAAAATAATAGTTTATACAGAAAATGTAAACAATTCTATAGCCATAGAGCAATAGCTTAACTTACTGTATATTTATACTTTAACTGCTGTAAAAGAAAATTGAAAGACACTTCTTTATATTTTTGTTACTTTTCTTTGATTTCTTAACAGCTACCTTATGAAGTTCCATATTCTAGGTACAAAACAGGGCATTAACAGAATGAGTGGAAGAGAGTCTTCCAAGTTGTCATAAAATCCATCTGACTCCCAAAGGTGATTTTTCAAAAAGCAACTGGACTTTGCTTCTCCTTGAGGATGTTTAGTTTCTCATCCAAGAAGCTTCAGTTCTGAAGAGGCTTCTTGGATGAGAAGGGAAACATCTTGAAGGAGAAACAAAGTCCATTTGCCTTTTTAAAAAGTGCCTTTAGGACAATCATGACTTACTTGGGTGACTGAGAATCTCCATTCAACTGGATGCCATCACTAAAACAAAGTAAAGCGAAGTAAAGAAATAGCTGGGTGAAGCAGCATCTATTCTGTACTATATGCTTTTACAAAAGACGTTCAAGAGAGGAAAAAGAGAAAGCACATTTGAAATAATACTTTTTTGCCAGCATTTTAGTTTTCTTCATATCATAGCCAACTTTAAAGAAAACCCTGCAGGACTACTTATTTATTTCTTGAAGCCTTATTCTGAATTGGTTTTTATTTTTCACGTGTCCCATTTTGTTCCTCTGAAATTGGGTCTGATTTTTGCATCGGGAACAAGTGTTTTTAATTTCTGGTTTTAGCCATTATTGAGTTCATTAATGTTTTATTATTCTTTTTTGTTACATATATTATATATATAGTGATTTTATATGTGAATCCTGCCTTGGGATAGTCTTTGCCCTTAATAGAACCTAAAAATATTATAAAGAAAAAGTAATAATACTTCACGTACAACAATTTACATAGTATTTTTATTATTTTTGGCATCACTCAAAATTATTGCATATTTGAAGATAGCAGGCAATATATGTTCAATGTTAACTGAGTCCTAATTGTGTGAAGTCTATGGGGTAGCTTCAGGTATCAAACCCACAGCTTTTCAGGTTTTACTCAAAGTATTCATTGGCGAGACCTTGACATTTTGCACATTGGGAGACAGATTAAATTTCCATTACTTGAAATTCAGGCAGTGCTTCTTTTCAGTGCATTGAAAAGAAATAGTGTGGCAGGGTGCATGCTGGCTATAGTCAATCATCTTCATGCATGCTTGGATTTACCCTTAGGGTCAAATCTCATGTAAATTTGAATAGGAAGTAGGTCAGACATACCATTGTTAGTGGACCATAATTAGTAGACATGTATAGAAGTCCACTTAAGATAGAAGAGGCACCCATTCATTTGTCAGGTCCAAAGAATCAAGAACAACATTTGAAGTTTGTTCTTTATTGTTGGTTGCCTACAAACAGAATCATGCTGTCAGACCTGTGATGGGATTCAATTTTTTTTACTACTGGTTCTGTGGGCGTGGCTTAGTGGGCATGGTTTGACTTGGTGGGTGTGTCAGGGGAAGGATACTATAAAATCTTCATTCCCACCCCACTCCTGGGGGAAGGATACTGCAAAATCCCATTCCCTCCCCACCCCACTAACCTGCTTTAGGGGTAAGAGGTGGTATTTGCCGGTTCTCTGAAATACTCAAAATTTCCACTACTGGTTCTCCAGAACTGATCAGAACCTGATGAATACCTCCTCTGTGTCAGATGTGAAAGACCAGGTCCACATGTGTACATACAGTTGAATTGCTTCATTGCTAAAAAAAAAACACACACTATGTGCGGGAATCTTTTCAACTCATGGTCAGCACCTGCTTGGAGTTAGATAAGGATCAATATAATTCAAGGGGGGGGGGGTTGGACTGTTTCTATACAGATTCTAAGCTTATCCTTTAATGCCACTCCTAGGTTTTGTTACTCCTTTTCTTATATTTGCCAGTCTAAAGCAACTATCTACATAACTATTAATTATACTCTGTGAATTGCTAGGGAGGGTCCAGTCCATCTTTACCCTCTTCCTGCCTTCCAGACATTCCAAGCTCTGCTATCCCTTTGCTTTCTGGGAAAGAGCTTTTCCCTCCTATGACTGCAAGTTACATTCTACCACATCATTTAAAGCTTTCATTTCAAAAACAAGCTGTAGCACCAGCCACTGGTTCATTTGGCCCATTGTTTTTGAGTCTGACAAACAGTGCTTCTTCACAAGTTTTTTATTAGGATTGGATGTAAAAGGGGAAGATGAGAGCCATAATTTAGGTACGTGTGTGTGCATCTGTATATCTTTTCTTTATATCCTGAAATAGGAATGGATTGTGTTGTTGCTGCTTTTTCCCACCTTCCATATTTATGATTTATGATGCAATTTATGAATCTGTTATTTTCCTATTAGTAGTGTTATTTTTTTTTATTATAGTCTTTAATCAGCATTATAGATAAGAAAAATAAAAGTAGATTTCTACAGAAAACTCATTACCAAAAAAATTTTCATGAAAAAAATATGTAGCACATCGAAGCCAAATGTAAAATTGTATGGCTTGGTAAAGGTATTTTGCAACTTGAAATGTAAGTGAAGTGTTAACATCTCTTCAAAAATAAAGAACATAAAACTAAACTTTATTATCCTCAATTTGAAAGCAAAGAGCTACCAAAGACATTTGTAATTGTGTATTAACAGCCATTGTCTTATTAAAAGATAACTTAAAATTTCATTGAGGTATACTGGACAAATCTAATAAATTCTCAGGATTAGGAGTTAATGGAAGATTGCAGAATCTAACACTAGGCAATATAATTAAGGAACTCTGGTTCTACCATACTGACAACGTTTGCTCCTAATTTGTTCCTTTATGGACTTGGCTTCCATAGGAATTTATTAGCCCGTACTCGGAATAAAAGCTAAGACTACTTTATTCCTCATACAAGTTTGATGTAAAAGTGATGTTTGTTTTAACAGGTTTTTTTTTTTTTTTTATTAAAAGGTAAACTAAAATTTCATTTAGGTGTACTGGACCTGAGTACCTTGTCTATATGATTATACAGAAAATTATGAATGGTCAGTTAAAGAACAATAAAAGACAACTCAATCCTGGGAAATGGAATGCATGAAAAAGAGCCTCAAAAATAACCCCACTACAATCCCTCACATGTATTAAAAATAAATAAATTCCTGAGAGCATATCTAAACTTTCCCCTAACTTTGGTTTGAACATATATGTTCAAGGATGGTTATCCTTGAAGGACATTTCCAGCTTTCCCCTATCTATTGCCCACAACCAAAGTTACTTGACCAGCTCTGATGTGTTTTTTTTTTTTAATCTCTCAATACATGCCTTGCACTTTTCATGATATGGCTGTGACCATGTGATAATGCAGCAGTTCCTATTGGCTGCTTTCAGCTTCTGTGGGCATATCCTCTCCTCTCCAGTTGCTGCCAACTTTGCTTCATGGTTATTTCATTTTTTGCTGCTTCCTGGCATGACACCAGGAGAAGAGCTGCAGGATCAACATTGCTAGAAACACCCATAAACCAGGATATTTCTAAAGGCTTAGATAAATTCTGATGTACTCCATTATTTACTAAAAAAAAACAAGGCTTCTAGAGAAATAACCTCTCTATATTACTAGAGAAAGTAGAAGGCCAGGATCTTTGCAAGTTCTAGATCAGATTACAGAAGGTTGCTAGAGCTGGAAGGCATCTGTTTGTTTTAGCAATAACAGCACCACAGTTGCTATTGAAAATCGTTTGGATGTAGTTTAGCTCCTTCAATAATATTAACACTAAAATTGTAGACCTGACCAATCTAAAGTAAACTGGAAAGGTTTTGATAGAAGGCATTTTGTCAAGACTTACTTCCCTCTACAGTCTTCACTACATTATGGGGAGCAATTGATGGATATTTTTCCTGCCAGCTGGGAAATACATCAATTATGAATCTTAAAGTTTTGGACACCCCACATGTTCTATAGCCTTGTTAATGAGTAGGGACTGGCTATGTAGACAGAGCACACTTACAAGTATACTTTTTATTGTCTCATATGGCTATGGATATGTTCACTTTGTGTTTCAAATTCTTACCAGAAAATAACTGGAACAAAATTCTCACCATGTATATTTCAGGAACATTTAGTATTAGTTTTAAATTAGCTAAAGAAATCCAGTTTTAAGCTTGAGCAGTATAACTAAGTGCAGAGAATAGAATCCGTGACATGTTCATATAGTTGAACTGAGCTCTTTGTGAGCTTTTTACCCAGTGCTTAGGCCAACTACCCCGTGTTTTGATATCTTCCTACCCTTTGCTCATACTGTTTCTGTGCTTTCATTGTGAAAATATAAAGGCGAAATAATAAGGAAGCATTCTATTCATAGTATGATTCTTTTTTTTTAAATCCTTTTACTCATAGACCATTTGTGTTTGTGCAGAGCAAGCAAATATAGCTAGATGCTAATATGATCAATTGAAATTACAGTGAGAATTGAAAAAAATAATATTAAAAAGAAAAATTTTGTTAAAAGGTTGTGTGCTACTTTTCATCTGGTATCCATATCTCTTATCTGAAAATAGAATAAAATATGCATTATTGTTGCTTGGATATTGAAGAAAAGTAGCTCTCTACTCTCAAACCATTGCCCTATATTTTAGTATAAATTTGGGCTCCCTACTGAATTATATCTGTTCCCTGCAAGCTGTTTTTCTGGAAGTATTTGTTTTAAGCTAAGAACAGAGTTATGGTGATTTTTCCCCATTTCCTATATTATGCCAAAAATAGAAGTTTAGAGAAGTATAAAGTAAAAAAAAAAAAGGTTATTTGTTTTCCCCATCTGTATTCAGCTTTAAACTAAAGTTCCCTGTTTTATTGGTGTTTTCCCAATTAGATGTTTACCAAACTACTGTGAACATGGAGGAAAATGTTCCCAGTCTTGGACAACATTCTTCTGTGATTGTAATGAAACTGGTTACACTGGAACAACCTGCCATAACTGTAAGTAGATTGTATTCTTTTTTTCTTTTTTTTAACAAATTTTATTATAGTAGATTGTATTCTTGGTGCATATGAACATTTGGGAATATTTACAAATTTGAGAAAATAGATTTCTTGTACTTCTTCCTTTTTAAAATTATTTATAAATGGGTACATGGGATGGAACAAATTTCAGTTTGATTAAGAAACTATATAGGAAGTGAAATAAGCAGACTTCTTCTGATGACAAGGGAAGAAATGTATAAATGGACATTTCTCATGGTGGAAAGAAGTAAACTCTGAAGATGTTTAGTAGTTTGGATTTATCTGACAATTATCTGGTGTCAAAGTAACTACATCTTTACAAATGAATAATTCTACTTTGGTAGTCTTGTAAGTCTAGATACAATTGGATAATGTTGATTATCTGAACTTATTTTAATTATGCTTTCAACTGGGATGCTATGATTCCTTTGGTTGTCTTGAGCAATTCTAGAATAGGGAAAATGTGGCCTGTGGATTCTCTTGGCCCAATCAGTGATATTCTGCAAACCTGACCTTTTGAGTTGGCTGGTTGGAATGATCTTGATTGCATGCCTTTCTTTTAGTCCATATCCAGAAACTGACTGGGGCCACCTGTTCAACATCTAGGCCAGGGGTGTCAAACTCATGGTGTCACGTTGTCATCATGTGGTGTATTGTGACTCCCCCCCTTCGCTAAACTAGGGGTGGGTGTGTCTAGCATGTGATGCATCCAGCCCTTGGGCCATGAGTTTGACACCCCTGATCTATGCCATTGATCCATGATGTCTTAGGATTCAATCTTTTATCACTTGTTGTTTAATATTTATATGAAGCCAGTGACAAAGGTCATTCAGAATTTTGGAGTGGACTGTTATTGGTATACCAGTGACAGAAAACTCTATTCTTCCACATTATCTTATTTCAGAAATGGGATGACATGAAATCCAAATATGATTAGAAATCTTGTTTTAATGCCAGTTTTCAATTAAACTATACTCTTTCCAAAATAACTTGTCTATAGTTTGGGAACTGTCTTTGATCTTCAGCTGTCCCTGGGTTTTCAACTTATGATTGTGATAAGGATAACTACACTTGTGTATTTGGCACTACTCTTTCTGAACTAGTCAGATTGGCAACAGTTGTCTGCACCTTGCTTGCATCCCATCTTGGCTACAGCAGTAAATTTTATATAGGCCTACCCTTGAATATATCTGGAACATACATCTGATGCCAAATGTGTTGGCTAGTCTGTTAACCAGTGCCAAGTGTTGAGAACACATGATTGTATGTGGCTGAAGTATGTGCAGTACTGTAGTTCCTATTAGCTTACTGTATGCAATTATTTGGTATTAAGTTTAAAACTCCTACATAACATAGTAATTGAACGAATAGCTGAGGAACCATGAATAGGAATTTCACCAGTTTACAGAGAAGTGTTACAGGAGAAGCTCTTTCAAAAACCTGTTGGTTTGTACATAGGAGAAGACCATTACCTGACTTGTCTTTTCTAATTGGGGAAGACATACTTTTTTCTTAAAATAATCTAAATCTGCAAAAGATAAAGCAATGCAGTAGTGACATCACTTAGATGTCAGGACAAGGAACCAGAACACTATGTGAATAGGCCAAAGTAGTTATCTCTTTGTTCATCACCCATATTAAAAGAATCTCACCAGATTGGTTGCATTTCCTTGGGAACAAGAAGAGAAAGGCTTTCCTCGTCTGGAGTAAGATGTTTCTTCCCTGGAGTGATTCCACATTGGGACACCATTTAATCCCCCCTTCCCATTCAGACAGTTATTCGGCCACACTGCAGGATGGCAAGGCCAGAATCGAGAGCACATTTTCCATTGTGTGTTAACTATGGAAGCACACATTTCATAGTTATGTTAAACATAGTTATGCTCATTTTTGGTAATTGTGGCATTCAGAATATACAGAGACTTGTGATTTTTTTTTTTAAAAAAAATTCTTTATCTCCAAAGACTTCTTGTAACCTACAAGAACTGCCCAACTCTGATGTCCATAATGTTAGTTTTTTTGTTTCTCAGTTTTCCTCTACCATCAAGAGATGTTTCTTGTTCTATTATTAGTGTTGTAAAGAAGAATCTCAGCCCTTACATTTTAAATGTTTCCAGCATATACAAATATCTAGCCAGGAGATATTTAATAAAAATGATTACAATTTTGATATATGACTCAGTACATGCTAAATGATGTGGATACAAGAAATATTTCTTAATAAGCTTTCTGTGATGCCAGAGGGACATTCTTTTTCAAAACGAAAAAAGAAAAAAAAGATAGTAAGCAAGAAATCTCTGGCAATTTCCAATATAATATATGCAGAATATTAAAGTTGTTCCATAAAGGGAAATTTCATCCCACAGGAAATGTCAAAATTTGAGTATCAATGTTGGTCTCATGTTTAAATGAAATACTTAAATGCAGGAATATTCAGGTAGACTGAACATTCTGCTTTGCTAAATGTCCTTTAAAACATTTAAAATGCTTTGGATGTTTTTTTTTAAATACTGAAGGTTGCCATATATTTCTACTCTAACAGTACATTTCTAAACTTGAATATGGATAAAGAAATTGTTGTGATTTCCATCCAACAGAAAGGTAAATTTGTTGAATGAGAATTACATCCCTAAACTTTCTGATTATTAAAATTAAACTATTTCTAAAAGAGCAAATTTTAATGTGTTTTATTTAATAATGTGTTATTTATTGGTTGTTTAGCAATGTAACAGTGAAAACAGATATTTTTCTTGACTTTCATGAATACATGTAATTCTAATGAGGCATTAAATAACTATGAAAAGATGACCCTGGAAGAATAGACAAACAGGTACCATTCACCTTGAAAGAAGTGACAATGCAGTTCTGTTGAAGAAGCCATCATCTGATACAGCCAATTTAGGGAACATCTTAGATGAAATTGATTACCTATGTCCTTTTCCATTCAGGATTCAGACCTGGTCCTGAAATCAAACTTGCATTAATTGGTCAACCTGAATGGAGAGAGTGAGATATTCCTGGTCTTACTGACCCCTCATCAGTATTCAATTCTAAAAGGTATCCCTTTGAACTCTTCAATTCTAGTGTTCTAGGTAGGGTTGTATTTCACCTGAATGAGCAGGTCCATGATTATGGAGTTGTTTTGGAGTCACATCTTATGTTTGAGGAGCAAGTGAAACCAGGGCAACTGCAACATTACAGTAGTGCACTTTTTGCTGATGCATCAATTATGCTCTTTTTCTGAATCAGGCAATAATAGTTCCTTTTTCATTTCTGTACATTTAGAGTAATGTAACCCACATTCTATTTGGGTCTGTCTTTGAAGTTAACCTGGAAACTACATTTGATCCAAAATAAAAACAACACAGCTCTGTTAGGAGGTATGAACACTTTTAGCAATCTAATGCCAGTGTTATGATCATCATTAGTGCTTGCCAATAAATTTGTAAATCTAATTCAAAATATTGGTTCTGACTTAAAAAGCAGTTCTTGTAACCAGGGGTGGGCTTCAAAAATTTTAGGAAATGGTTCTCTCCCCAGTTGCTGGGTGAGTGTGGCCATGGTGGGCATGGCTGAGTCAGCCTCCTACACCATGGTGGGGGGCATTTTGCCCTCCTGAGGCTCCGGAACCTTTCCTTGAGCCTCTGGGAAGCCTGTTTTTTACCTTTCCCAAGCCTCCGTGCATGCCCTGCACTTACTTGCATCCAAAATGGGCCACATGGGAACTCTTGGGTGGGGAGGGGAGGGGCAGGGTGGGCGGAGCCAGCCAGGAGAGGGATTTGGGGGTTCTTTGAACTGCACAGAATCTTAACTAGGGGCTCTCCCAAACCCCTGCAAATCCCCAGCAGCCCACCCCTGCCTGTAACCCCATGGAACATTCTTCTCAATCAGATTCTAGCTACCTTATCATTATGATAAATAAAAGTTATTGAGAATCTGAAGGCAGAACTTTTCTATTGCTGCCCCAATGATTTGCAACACCCTATTTCCTAAGATAAAGCATTTTCCACTGTATTGATCTTTCAGAAGTCTTTGAAAGTTATTCTATTTAAGCTTATGCTTGGTGAGTGACAAGGCAGTTGAGCAGCCATTCTTTTTTGTTTTTGTTTTTTTAGCTGTAAGTGGCTTATAATGTGGATTAATCTTATGGATTTTGTTGTTCAACTTTAGTAATCCAACTTGAATGTATGGAATAGAAAGTAAATGTATAATAAATAAATATGCTGAATATATAGATTTTTTTTCTCTAACAGGCTTTTAATAGGATTCCTGCAATCCAGGAACTGTATTCTAGAACATGTGTCATCTAAGAATAAATGGATACTTCCAGATGGGGGCTTAGATCAGTGAATTAAGCCATCCATCATACAGTTGATGCCATTGCTAGACATGTAATTGTATTAGGTAATAGTTTCCTCCTTTCAATTAAAAAACATGGAAATATACAATATATAAATGTATATCGCTTGTAGTTATTGGTAACTATACTTCCTGAAACAGAACCAGTGTACAACTGTAAGAACAGGTGGTAGCTGTAACCAGGAGTGCTTTTGCCCTGATATATCCTAGATGTCAGTTGCACCTTGTCTTTGATCAGCAAATATTGTTGTCAGTCATTCATGTCTTAGCAGATGAAGCTATAGAGATGATCTTGGAGAAGGCATGCAAAAACAGGTTTAGAACAGAGGTGATATTCAGCAGGTTCTAACCAGTTTTGGAGAATTGGTAGCAGAAATTTTGAGTAGTTCGAGAACCAGCAAATACCATCTCTGATGGGAGATTTTATAGTATCCTTCCCCTGCCATGCCCACCAAGCCATGCCCACAGAACCGGTAGTAAAAAAATTTGAATCCCACCACTGGCGCAGAAGGAAAATGCATTAAATCTTTGGGGCAGGAAAAAAATCCAGACTGTCTTCTCCCAATTAACAGGATTAAAAGAATCCTGAAGGGAAAACATCGGCGGATTTGGAAGAGTGTGTTACTGTAGTATACCTCAATAAAGTATAGATCTTTTCTTCCTGTGGAGTGGGTTTCCTGATTTGGTCTGCCTTGTAAAGCAACCCCCCCGCCCCCCCCAAAAAAATCTCAATTATTGTAATTCAATCAACATGGAACTGTCATTGAAGATCCCTGCCCTGGAAGCTAGAGCTGGTGCAGAATGTGGCTGTGCAAGCAGTACACCTATTTAACATTTCGGTTTCATGAGTTGCATTGATTACCAGTGGATTTCTAGGTGCAATTTAAGATGTTGGTTACCACCTATAAATCTAAACATAGTTTTGGCCTGGTAATTTATAACACAGTTTGTCTCCAATTATTTCTGCCCATTCTATTAGATTAGGCAGGATGGGCATGTGCTAGGTCCTATTGATTAAACTAGATCATCTCATGGGACTATATAAATGAGACTTTTTTTTCCTGCTGCCTCTATGCTCTAGAACAGGGATGTCAAACTTGCATTGTCTTGGTGGCATCATGTGATGTATTGGGACTTTCCCCCCTTCGCTAAACTGGGCATGGGCATGGTCAGTGTGTGACACATCTGGCCCGCGGGCTGCGAATTTGACAGCCCTGCTCTAGAATGTCCTTTTCCTGAGGTTCATCTGATTTTGCAATTCTTGAGAAAATCTGTGGGTCCCTGATGTTTCAATCTGTCAATCAATATCAGATATCCAAGTTGGAAATAACAAAAGACCATATCCACATTTTTGTCTGTGTGAACTTCTACCTAATGTAAACTGGAACCTGCACACAATTTTGGACCAACATAGAGGAGTGATCCATCCCCTCCTGACAGAACAAATTGGTCCTACAACATTGATAATAAATTCTGAACTTCATCCAATTCATCCAATTTCTTCAGATTGGGTATAAATTTATTTCAATGTCAGAAAACTCTATCATTTTCAGTATTAATTTTAATTTTATGTTTCTTGAATCTGAACCAGGAATCGTATTTGGAATTATCTGCCAAAGATACTATTAAATGCTTTATAAAATTTTGTGTCATCAACAAATTATTCAAACAACCTTTTCAGATATCTCAGGATTTCAGTACTCTTGTGTGGGATTTGATGACTGATGCAATATTTTAAACAAGCATTTTAATGTTATTTGGTAATTTGCAATTTGGTGAGCTGGGGGCAGCATTTTGAAATCAATGACGCCTGTTATTGACTCCTGTTATACATAACACTATTTTTTTTTACATTACATATAAATCCTGTTGAGTTTGTGAGTCTTCCTATGTTTGTGATTTGTTTTGCAATCTCAATAACATTTTTCCCAACTAAGCTTTTTTTCTCCCATGTTCTATTACTTTCTCCCTTGAATAATTTTTAGACTTCTCACACTGACAACTGCTGCTGAGCTAGCTGTACTTTGCTAGTTTTGTTCCCCATCACCTTTTATTCACAATCAATACAGCACATGTGGAATTTTTTTGAAGCTCAGCTTGAAGCACGAAGCCACAGTCTTGCCTCTATAAAAATCAGCAAGCAGCCATCTCACTGAATGGATAACTGGTAATAAGGATAAATAGATTCCATGATCTGAAAAGAAGAGAGGAAGAAAGAGACAGCCTCTGAAAACACCAAATATTATTCTGCCAAAATTGCAAGTGTTATGTATTCAAATGGTATACTCGAAATCCCCGGGCCTTGATTGGCCAAGGCACGGGGATTTCTGATTGGCCAGGCGAGCCGCGCTGATTGGCCCGATTGAGGTCTCCCGCGATTGGTGCAAACCAAGAGCGGGAGACTTGAATCGCTGCCATTGGCCGCGGCCGCCTTGCGAAAGGTATAAAAGCCGCGGGCTTTTTGCCTTTCGCTGGTTCGGTTCTCCCTTTGTTAATAAAGAGCTTTGAATGAAAGTCACCACCTCTAATCGTCTTTTTGCGGACACGACACTGGCGACGAGGATGGGATCTCGCCCCTGAACCGAACCCCGTGTCCAAGAACCAGTTCCAGCGCGAAGATGGCGAAAATAGCACCGCCCGCCCCGTTCAACCCCGCAGCCGAGGACTGGGAATCATACTCGGATTGATTCCGGATGTACCTGGAATGCGCCGGGATGAAGGACGCCCCGGCCCCGCTAAAACGCGCCGTCTTTCTCACACACTGTGGACCAGAGGTCTTCCAAATGACCAAAGCTTTGGCCAAGCCAGCAGACGCCACAGCCATGGACTGGGACGTCCTGGAACCCATACTACGGCGCCATTACGCTCCCGAAGTCCCCATCCTGATACGGCGCAACGAGTTCTACCGCCGAAACCAGAAACCAGACGAAAAATTGAGCGATTTCGTCGCAGAACTTCGGCGCCTAGGAGGACTCTGTGAGTTCGAGGGTCTCAACAGTCTCATAAGAGACCGCTTCGTACTCGGGTTATGGGATCCTACACTTCAGAGCCGACTTATGGCCAAGGGCGACATCAGCCTAGCCGATGCCCTTACAGCAGCCACAGCCGCTGAAGCAACGCGCACGTCGGCAGACAGCATGCGAAGATCTGACGCGAAGGGCGGAAACAACAACCCGGCAAGGTCGGCCGATGCAAGAAGTGAAGCAACCGCACACTACGGTGAATACCAGTCAAACTCCAGCACGTCAGAAGACGAGGAGGACATTCACCGAGTACAGACGGGACGCGGCGACCAACGAAGCCGAAAAGGTCGCAAGTCGAGGACCAGTTGCGCCGGGTGCGGCGGCGACCACCCCAGGTCAGAATGCCGATTTTTTGACTCTATCTGTAGGCATTGTGAACGAAGGGGTCACATCGCCCGAGTTTGCCGCCAAAAGAAGACTCGCAGCCCGCCCAAATGGGAACAGCACGACAGACGGAGAGAAAACTCCCCGCCCAGAACCAGAGAACGCCAGCCAGACGGTCGATGGGACCGCGCTCAACGATCTCAAAGAAGCGGCGACGGTCGGCGGAAAGAAGAAACCCACCAGACGGTGACCATCGGCCACGCCATCTCCGACGGCGCCAGAAAGGTACATGTAGAAGTACATATAGAAGGCCAGCCATGCAAGATGGAAGTGGACTCTGGGTCCTACCTTTCCATGATTGCATGGCGCGAAATCAAAAGACTGGTGCCTACTCTACAAAAGAGAAACGTGCATACACAAAAGATCATCATTAAAGACTACCAAGGGAACCGTGTCCCGGTAGTGGGCACCAAGAATTTCAACATAACTTACAAAGGCCACACTGAACAACTACCACTCACAATCGTCGATCGCGACCGCCCAAGCCTACTGGGTCTACAATGGTTTGCCCCGCTTAACATCGCGCTGACAGGTGTCAACCAAGTCACCATCGAAGCTTGGGAACAGCGGCTAACCCAGGAGTTCCAGGAGGTGTTCGATGGAGGTTTGGGCAAGTACCAGGGGCCCCTTATCTCGTTTGACTTAGACCCAAGGGTTCCCCCTAAGAGACTTAAACCTAGAAGGGTACCGTTTGCATTAAAACCAAAGATTGACGAGCAGCTCGACAAGCTCGTCAAACAAGGGGTATTGCAACCGA
Source organism: Hydrophis major (assembly GCA_033807585.1). NCBI lineage: Eukaryota > Metazoa > Chordata > Lepidosauria > Squamata > Elapidae > Hydrophis > Hydrophis major. The sequence continues at coordinate 149,640,465 of CM066328.1, read as the reverse complement.
TAGACCATGCCAGATGGGAAACCCCTATAGTGACCCCAGTAAAACCAGACGGGTCCGTGAGAATTTGCGGGGACTATAAGGCCACCCTAAATGACGCATTACAACAAAGCGCCTACCCAGTCCCTATAGTACAACATTTACTACACTCGCTAGGAGGGGGCAAAGTCTTTGCAAAACTCGACCTTGCCCAGGCATATCAGCAACTACCTGTAGACGAGAAAACGGCGGAAGCCCAAACAATAGTAACCCATCGAGGGGCTTTCAAGTGTAACCGGCTCCAATTTGGAGTCAGCGTGGCACCAGGCATTTTTCAAAGCCTGATGGAACGTTTGTTACAGGGCATAAAAGGGGTGGTGCCCTATTTTGATGACGTATTAATTGCGGCGCCAAATGAAGCCGAATTAGAGAACCGACTCAGACAAGTCTTAACAAAATTTAAAGAAACAGGACTTAAAGTTAAGCGAGAAAAATGCAATCTTTGTACAAAGCAAGTAGAGTTTTTGGGCTATCTCCTAGACCAGAAGGGCATTCACCCTACAACTAAAAAAGTAAAAGCCATCAAGGAAGCCCCCACCCCAAAATCCAAAACGGAATTACAAGCGTTCCTAGGATTACTAAATTTCTATAATGTTTTCCTACCTCAAAAGGCAACGGCGGCGGAGCCTTACATAGACTCCTAGACAAGAAGGCAGCCTGGACTTGGGGGAGGCGAGAACAAACCGCTTTTCAAAGAACCAAGGACCTCCTCACCTCCGATGCTGTCCTGATGCAATTTTGTGAGACTTTACCCCTAGCTGTCACTTGCAACGCATCACCCTTCGGCGTCGGCGCTGTCCTCAGCCACACCCTCCCAGACCAGAGAGAAGCACCCATCGCCTTTTTTTCCAGAACTCTGACCAAACCAGAGCGCAACTATAGCCAGCTGGACAAGGAAGCTTTGGCTATAGTTGCCGCCGTTAAACGTTTTCATGAATATTTGTACGGCCGCCCGTTCACCATCGTGACGGATCACAAGCCTCTGCTGGGCATCCTCGCGGGAAACCGAGCCACTCCCAACATCTTGTCACCCCGAATGACAAGATGGTCGGAATTCCTGGCAGCCTACAATTACGAACTGCTACACAAGCCAGGTAAGAAAATCTCGCATGCGGACGCTTTAAGCCGCTCGCCCTTACCTGACTCAGAACCTGACCCAGCACCAACAACAAATACCTTGAGCATAGAAAGTTTACCTATTACCGCATCCGACATTGCCAGAGAAACCATTAAGGACAGGCGTCTGGCACGAATCTTGCACTGGTTAGAAAAAGGCTGGCCGGAAAAGGACAGTGACGAGACTTTTAAAACATTCCGCCAGCGCCAGACCGAACTGTCACTCCTGAGAGGATGCATTCTATGGGGTGACCGGGTGGTAATTCCAGATAGATTGCAAGAAAAAGTCTTGAGGATGCTACATGAGGGTCATCCTGGCATCGTCAGGACTAAAGCCCTGGCCAGAAGCTATGCTTGGTGGCCAGGGATGGACAAGCAAATTGAGGCATGGGTCGCCAAATGCCACCGATGCCAGGAGACCAGATCCAGCCCATCCGCAGCACCCATACGGGATTGGGAAACACCACGGGGGCCCTGGTCCAGAATCCATCTTGACTTTGCGGGCCCCACAAATGGACATACATTTTTAATCACAGTCGACGCATATTCCAATTGGCTGGAAGTCAGCGACATGAAGTCCACTACCACAGAGGCCGTCATTAAAGAACTGTGTAAACTGTTTTCCACTCACGGCCTCCCAGACGTCGTCGTCTCAGACAACGGACCCCAGTTCACGTCCATCGAGTTTGAACGGTTCCTGGCGGAAAGAGGTATCCGCCACGCATTAACAGCACCGGCGCATCCGGCGGCGAACAGTAGGGCGGAACGGATGGTCCAGTTTACAAAAAAGACCCTCAGGAAAATGGACCACGGGGAGATCAACGACAAAATCAACCGCCTACTCTTCATACAACACATCACTCCCAACACTACGACCAACAAGAGTCCGGCAGAGCTGTTGATGGGCAGAAAGCTGAGGTCTCCACTTGACAGACTGCACCCGACTTACAACCCGGAGCAGCCCCCAGACTCCAGCTCCAGGTTCCGGACATTTAACCCAGGTGACCTGGTATACGCAAAAAACATGACGGGGGACCCCCTATGGATCCCAGCCGTCATAACGCAAGTCACTGGTCCAAAGTCGTACCGGCTCCAAACCACGGATGGGCGAGCCTGGAAACGGCACATCGACCAATTAAGGTCCCGAACGGCGACTGACCTCAACTCCCAAGAAGCGAACCAAGGGGGGAGGGAATACCCGGAGAGACAATCGCAAAATAAAATAAACCAAAAATACTCACCAGAAAACAGCCATCGCGAGTCCCCTCCGGAGAAGAACCGTCTGGCCAGCTCTACCGACTCGGAGAAGCCAAGCGGGAGCGGCGAAATCCGCAGCTCAACCGACCCGGTAGGCCCAGGCGGGAGCCACGGCGAAAGAACCGGCCCGATCATCCAGCCGGTTCGCGAAGAGGCAGGAGCAGCCAAAGGAACGACCGCTCCGGCCGAGTTACAACAGAAAAGTGAGTTGCGCAGGTCAACTAGGACTCGACGGAGCCCCGCCTACCTGCGTGACTACACCACCTGACGGACCATACCAAGAGGGGAGGGGTGTTATGTATTCAAATGGTATACTCGAAATCCCCGGGCCTTGATTGGCCAAGGCACGGGGATTTCTGATTGGCCAGGCGAGCCGCGCTGATTGGCCCGATTGAGGTCTCCCGCGATTGGTGCAAACCAAGAGCGGGAGACTTGAATCGCTGCCATTGGCCGCGGCCGCCTTGCGAAAGGTATAAAAGCCGCGGGCTTTTTGCCTTTCGCCGGTTCGGTTCTCCCTTTGTTAATAAAGAGCTTTGAATGAAAGTCACCGACTCTAATCGTCTTTTTGCGGAAACGACAGCAAGTTTTTAATAACAGATTTTTAGGATAGACATTTTTTGCCTTCGTTTTGTTTGAGTTTTATTTAGTTTGAATTGGAAAATTATTAGAATTATTATTGTCATCATTATCATTGATACTACCATAATCTTCATTACCAGCTCATTTACTAAACTTCTCTGGGCAAATTACAAGACTTTTTAAAAAATGTGGAATTAAAAAAAATAAAATAATGAAAGCCATAAGTCACTGCAGAACAGAATACATTAAAATTAAACAAAGCACAACACTTTACTGCTTAGGGGAAGGGAAATGTCCTTAAATCAAGTTCCAAGCATTCCTTTGTGGGGAATATGACCCTTACATTCATTACTGAGAAATTTTCTTTTGCTTTCTTTTGTAGGATATCTGCAGGAGGGTATCTGAAGGCACTAGAAGCATCTGGGAAACTGATTGTATAGGAATATTTTTAAGATACTTGGATTTAGGTTTAATGTATTGTCAGAAGCTGAGAGTCATGGTAGTGCAATGCAGTACTTCAGGCTACATCTGCTGGTTGCCAGCTGCCAGCAGTTTAGCAGTTCAAGTCTCACCAGGCTCAAGGTTGACTCAGCCTTCCATCCTTCCAAGGTTGGTAAAATGAGGACCCAGATTGTTGGGGGCAAGAGGCTGACTCTGTTAAAACTGCTTAGAGAGGCCTGTAAAGCCCTGTGAAGTAGTATATAATTTTAAGTGCTGTTGCTATTATCACACAGTATATTCAAATTGAGATCTTTCTAGCATCATAAATATTTGAAAATTTAATCTAAAGCCCCCCAACCTGTGGTTTTCTAGGGTTGCAAACAACCAGTTATGGGAAGCCACCAAAAATAGCATGAGAGGGATTATTTCAGAATGAAGATCTTCATGCAGAAGATATTTAGAACATCCATCTTTATTTCCATCCTGCCAGGCCATAGGCAGCAAGGTGATCAGATGAGATGGAGAGCTCCAGTTGCTTGAGGAATCCAACCAGAACATCTTACAAATACACTGAAAATTTCTGTTAAAGATAAGAAAGTTATATTTTATTTGCAATATTTACAGTACATGCTTTCCAGTAACAGAATTTCAGTGGTCTGCTTAATTTTTAAAAAAACAGAGAGATTATCTAGTTTTATTTACATTTCCTGGGCATAGACACAAATTAAAATGTTCCAAAAGTGCCTGGTTTTGCTTTTTTTTTTTTTTTTTTTTGAGAATAAACCCAAGGGTTAAATAATTGCTTTTAGCAATTTAACCTTGTAGTGCAGAGAGTTTTGTGATTGTTGCTATTGTTGCTTAGTGGCCTTCTAAATATACAATTGATCATTTTCTGGCACCAAGCATCAAGACTTCTGTCTCAAGAGATCTGGTGAAAAAATATGAGTTATATGAGTATATGTATATATTGGGAGAAAAAAATGTTAGTTGTACTTTGTTTTGTTAGATTGACATTGTTTTCTCTTTGAAAAGATATAATGCCACTGAAATAACTTCTTATGAACACTCTACTAGAGGTTCAAAAATTCAGGATCATTAGAAGCTATCTTTACACATATTTTATAGCATTGTATGAGAAAATATGTAATTTCTTTTTTTTTTTAAATTATTAGTTTTTACAAAACAATACACAAACAAACAAGGCATAATAACATAAAAGATCTTTTCTGAAAAAACCAACAGAACATACAGAATAATTCCAAGTTATAATATATATATTTACGTTATCTGTTCAGCTTTGTATCTTCTCCCAACTTCTCCCTTTCATTCCATTATCCAAATTATATTTCTTGCTAATTAGCTTTTCAAGAACAATACACAAACAAACAAAACATAGAACATAGAAACATAAAACATCTTTTCTGAAAGTTGCTTGATCCCGGGTTAAAACTCTTCATACAGACACAAATTCAAAAATCATATTCATTTTATATACCATTCCATAACTTATTACCATTTTCAATTTTCTATATAGCTTCTTCCCTCTTTTATCTTTTTTAGTTTTATTTTATTTATCTCATCTAGTTCAAATCATAATACTTATCATTCTTTGTCTGTTCTATTTCCAGCTATCCATTCATCTTTTCTATTTAAACAAACTTCTCATGTACACTAATTGGAGTATGACGCCTTTAACTCTTTCCCCTAGCTTAATAATATTTAATATAACACTTAACTTATATTGGGATTCTGTTTAGTACATTCTAAAATTACACAATGTATTTTATGAGGAAAAAAAACAATAACAAAAAAAGCATATAAGACCACTGTCAATGGCATTAAAAAACTAATCATACATATTAACACTCATTTATATCTTAAGCATTTTATTCTAAATACACATATAAAAACACAATCTTATGTACCTTACAGAATCCCTTTTTCAATTAAATTTACCCATTGTCTCTAAATGAATTTTGTTTCTTTAAATCTTGCTTCCTACCAATAAGGCTTCTCGTCCCTTCCTTTCTCTCTTGCTTATTCTTCTCCTTGCCCTTTTTACCCTTTTGTCTCTCCTCCTCCCTTTTCTTCTTCTGCTTTCCCCCTTTCTGTTGTTTTCTAACCTTGTATCCACCTTTCACCTCATTTTTCTCTTTTTTGGTTGTTTTTTCAAGCCTTAAAGTCCCCTTTTTCTTTTCCTCTTTCTCCTCCTCCCCAAATAGAACCATTTGTTCATCAAAGATGGCTTCTTCTTTGTCCCAGTCGTCCTGCTGCACAGTCAATTTTTCATAAGTACATATCGCCATTTCTAGAAATTGAAAAAGAGTGCCCAAAGTATCTTTCCCATCTTGTTCTTCTTTTTTATATTTTTGATATTCAATTTTTAATTCATCCACAAGCGATGCCATCATAAAGAGAATTTTTTTCCAAAACAACCACCCAAGTGTTTTTAATCAAAAATAATTCCCAAAAGTTCCAAAGTCACCAAAGAATCCAAATAAACTATTTCTTTTAATACTTTTTTCTTTCTTCCATTTCTCTTTCTGGGGTTGCTGTTTGATCAAAAAGTTCCAATTAAGATATATTTTTTAGAAGCCTTATTAATATTCAATAGCTCTTTAAAATTCTAGGCAATCTCCTCCTTTTTCAAATTCTGCTCCAATTTTTTTCCTCTCCCTTCCCACTTACAGCAAAAAGATTTTCCTTTAAATGTTCAGAAATCCATACCTCCAATGTGGGTTTTCCGATTTCTCTTAAAGCTCTATCGCTGTCACGTTCGGAAGGAGAGTGAAAAGAAAAAAAACTTTTCCTTTAATTTACATTCGCCGCTTGATACATTCTGGAAATGATGTTTCTTTAGTAAGTTTTAAATTCCAGGGTACTTTCACTGTTACTTTGTCCTGGTCAGCAAAGATCACTTTCATTTCTTCACAGCTCCTTCTGCACTTTCTTTTTCCGGCTGAGCTCTTCTATGTGGCGGCCATTGCTGACTCTTCTATGTGGCGGCCATCAGCTGCCTTTGGAAAAGGGGGTTTCGCTGGCTAGGGAAGAGAGGTGCGATATCTCTCGACCCTGCCAGACCCCCCTGTCTTGCCACCTTCTATGGAGGTGGCTTAGCCCCGAAGCCAAATGGCTCGGGGCACTCGGGCAGTGAACACAGGCAGAAATCGCGCACAGTCGCGGATTCCTGCCTTCTCCGAAGCGCTGCAGACCGGAAATCCCGAAAATATGTAATTTTCTTAAGGAGAAAACCAGCCATCTGTCATCCTAGCACACTGCAGCAGGAATTTTATTAGTCTGTCAACTATGAGGCCTGTCAAAGTCATTTTTTTAATATATAGCACAGATTCCATTTCTTTTTGCCATTTAACATGACAATTGTATTACAGGGGTGAGCATTTTGATTTCATTTCCTAGCTCTTAATGTGTTTGCTGCTAAAGCACTGAGAGAAGTAGAATTCTTTCCTTTTCGTTGTTTATTATCTTTTTTTTTCTATTAAAATGATGTTCAGTAACAGTACTGATTAAAAATCCTTGATTTTGCCTATCAGATCACAGGGCTGAAAGCTATAAACATCTTATTGGTTAGTTTTCCACCTGAGCAAGTGAACTACCATTTGTAATAAAAATTTCAGACAACTACATTTGTGGTTTTGATCTGCTGAAACCCTCTCTTGAAATCAGGAAGAAATCTATCATGCTTTTTCAAGGTGACACTTAGTTCTGGTTTTTAGGCTCTGCCACTGAAATGTGCACTTTTGTGGGGAGCTACTACATTATCAAAGAAGAGTTTCTTCCAGAAGATAGCTTTTCTTTGGAAGACAGCTTTTGGAGCTGAAAGCATGACATAGAAGTCACATTGCAAGTGAAATGTCATTGCTCATCTTTGCGTAAGTTTCTAGATGCCAATCTATATAAGATTAACTTGAAATAAACCAACACAAGAACAGGATTGGCAATTTCAGCTTGTTATGAAAAAAATCCAGAACTTTAAAATAATGGAAATTGTTTTGGTGTTTGTTATGGACTAAGCCAACGCATTAGTAACAACCCTAATAGCTTTACTTTTACAGCAGGCTCGTAATCCTGCACTTCTCATTGGCCCACGAACAGTGAGTCATGATTGGTCGTTTCTGGCCAGTCTGATTGGCTGTTAGCGGCTCTCTCTGATTGGACGCTTGTTAGAGCAGTAAACTCAAATCATTGGTTGTTTTGACAGCAGCCAACTCTATAAAAGAGCTGCTGCTGCCTAAGTATTTGCTCTATTCTGAAGTCACAATAAAGAGTTGAAATCACAGTTCGATGTCTCGTCTCCGTTCCTTGCGCCCATGCTCAGGACTTAACACTGGCGACGAGGATGGGATGCGGAGATGATAGAGCTGACTAAGTACTCATCGAACAAGACAGAGCACGTGGCTGAAGAGCGCACACAACAAACGGCAGAATGACCAGCGGCGCCATACCACCCGCTCCATTTGACCCGGCAAACAAAGACTGGGACTCGTATATAGACCATTTCCAGATGTTCCTGGAGACCAACAATCTGAAAGATGCGACGCCTGGCAAGAAACAAGCAGTGTTCCTGACCCACTGCGGCCCCACCATTTTTAAAATGGCTAAAGCACTTGCCAAACTGGCGGAAGTGAAGACCATGGATTGGGATAACCTCGCGCCAATCCTCCGGGCCCATTACGCACCCGCAGTACCTACACTGATACGAAGACATGAGTTTTACCAGAGGGACCAACGGAAGAACGAGAGCGTTGGGGACTTCGTAGCCAAATCATTGGTTGTTTTGACAGCAGCCAGCTCTATAAAAGAGCTGCTGCTGCCCAAGTATTTGCTCTCTTCTGAAGTCACAATAAAGAGTTGAAGTCACAGTTCGATGTCTCATCTCTGTTCCTTGTGCCCATGCTCAGGACTTAACAGTGTTTCTCTTGTGGAAAAAGAAAGCTTGCCAGGGAATTGATGGCTGCTTTGCTAGATTGCCCTTTTCCCACCACTCAGTTTGACTGTTCTCCATTCATCCTTAACAGAAAACTACACTGGCCTTAAATGTGCTGCTTTGGTTGCCAGTCTCTCTCTTGGTGGTTTTATTGTTTTGATATCAAATTATTTAAGCCACCTGTCTTCCATTCAAGGAATGGATGGAAATGTCTAACAGATTTTATAGATAATATTATAGTGACATGGTAGGGAAAAAAAGTTGTTTTTTTAGAAGTTGTTTATGTTGTAATCAGATACAAGGGAGAAAATAGTTTTGTTTCCTATTCCAAATAGTCCCTGTAAGAATTGATGAAAAGGTGCATAATGAGATAAATAAATAATTTCATCAAGTGAAACAAATGAGGATTAAACTAAACTGGCAACATTGTGTTACTTTATTGGAGGCCTTTAGTGCAGCTTGGCTTCGGGTAAATGGACGGCTATCATTAGTTAGGAAGCTGGGTTTCATCTGGGTGCCTGGTTGGGGTGTGTTTGAGCTGGAGGTATCAGGGGGGATCTGTTTGTACCCAGGTGTTTGCCTGGCTTGTGGTGTGGAGATTTTTTTGTTTGTGAGTGCAGGCTTCCAAATGATTGACAGCCTGGTGGAATCATCTCTTCTGTTCATGCTTTCTGGACTTTTTTCAATCTCTATGGCTTCTCTGATGATTCTGTGGCTGGGATTTTCTATGGTGGCTAGGGTTTTGGTGCCATTGAAGTTGATGTTATGACCTGTGGCTTCCATGTGTTGGACGAGTGAGGAAGTGTGTTCCAGCTTTTTGACTGCATTTTTGTGTTCATCCAGGTGGGTGCTTATTCTTCTATTGGTCTGTCCAATGTATGTGGCCGGGCATGATGCACAGGGGACTTGGTATATGCCTTGGTTTTCCAGGTCAATTTTGTTTTTGGGGTTCCTGAGGATGGCTGCTATTTTTCTGTCTGTTTTGAAGGCAGTCTTGATGTGGTGTCTGTATAGAATCTTACTAATTTTGTCTGTAGTGCCTCTTATGTAGGGCAGGACAGCTGTTCCATGGGTCTGTTCATCTTCTGGGTCTCCATTATGTCTCAGTGTGTTTTTGTGGATCAAGTTGGTGATTTTGCTTTTGTGGAAGCCGTTGGCTGTCAATATTTTAGTCAGGGTGCATAGTTCAGTCTTAATGTGTGTCTTATCTGCCAGGTGTTTGGTTCTAGTAATTAGTGTTTTAGCCATGGAGTTTATCTGTGCTGGGTGGTGGTGTGATTGGGCGTTGAGGTAGCGGTTGGTGTGTGTTTTCTTCTGGTATATGGTGTGTCCTAGTGTGCCATCTGTTTTTTTTGTAGATTAGTCCATCTAGGAATGGTAGTTGTTTGTTTGTTTCTGTTTCCATGGTGAACTTGATTTTGGGGTGTGCGCTGTTTAGGTGTGTTAGGAAATTGTTTAGGTTTTCTTGTCCATGGGGCCAAATCACGAATGTGTCATCGATATATCTTAACCATAGTTTGGGTTTGAGGATGGCATTGGCCAGGGCTCTGGATTCGAATTCCTCCATGAACAGGTTTGCAATGACAGGTGACAGTGGTGATCCCATGGGGGCTCCTTCAATTTGTTTGTATCTTTGTCCTTTGTATATGAAATATGTGTTGGTTAAGCAGTGTTCTGTTAGTTCCATGAGGTGTTTAGCTGGTTGGTATTTATTTTTGATGATTTCAAGGGTCTCTTTTATCGGGACTTGAGTGAATAGTGAAACCACGTCAAAACTTACAAGCAGATCTTCTTGCTCCACGTGTAGATCTTTGATCATTTCCAAGAAGTGGTATGAGTTTTGTACATGAGAAGCTGCTGTTTCAGCATGGGGCTGTAGCTCTTTTGCTAGGTGTTTAGCTAGGTTTTGTAGTGGTGCTCCTCTGGAGCTGACTATGGGTCTGAGAGGTATGCCTTCTTTGTGTATTTTTGGGAGGCCGTATAGTTTGGGGCATCTGGAAGATTTCTCTCTGGGTATAATTGTGTGTTGGATCTCTTTGCTTATGTGGATGGTTATAATTTTCTTCTTGGTTAATTTTTCCAGGTATGTGGTTGGGTCTGTGTTTATGGGTTTGTATGTGGAGTCTTGGAGTAGGTCTGTCAATTTAGTTTCATAGTCTTTTCTGTCCATTACTACAGTGGCATTCCCTTTATCTGCTGGGAGGATGATTATGCTGCTGCCTCTTTTCAGGGTTTGTAGCGCTTTAATTTCATTTTGCTGCAAGTTGCTTTTGGGTGGTTTGCTTGTGCATAGGATGTTGGTAACTTGGTGTCTTATTTTATCAGCTTCATCTGTATTTAATTTAGTTAGGCTGGATTCTACTGCACATATGATGGATTCTGTGGGGATTTTTTGGGGTGCTATAGCATAATTGAATCCTTTGGTTAGGACTTCTGTTTCTGTTTTGGTGAGTTCTCTGTTGGATATATATATATATATATATATATATATATATATATATATATATATATATATATATGGCATTCAGCTTTGTTCGCGTATTTTCCCACGTCATAATAGTGGTGCTTTTAAAGTTGTAGCAACGTTTCAGCAGAATCTCATCTGCCATCATCAGGCTTCTGTATGGTGTTTGTCTGTGAGTCAGACTTTTACAGTGGTTTCAGATTTAAATTTGGGGCAGCCTATTGCTGTGTCAGAATGGTTTTTTCTTCCTCCTGATTGGTTGAGAGTCTTGGTCTGTATTTATTGGTCTTGGAGTTTGCTGTGTTCTGCTACTAATATCTTCTGTCTGTTCTTTTTGTTTTTTTTTTGGGGGGGGGCTCTTTTTGTATCTTGATTGGCTGGCAACATGCCCGGCCACATACATTGGACAGACCAATAGAAGAATAAGCACCCACCTGGATGAATACAAAAATGCAGTCAAAAAACTGGAACACACTTCCTCACTCGTCCAACACATGGAAGCCACAGGTCATAACATCAACTTCAATGGCACCAAAACCCTAGCCACCATAGAAAATCCCAGCCACAGAATCATCAGGGAAGCCATAGAGATTGAAAAAAGTCCAGAAAGCATGAACAGAAGAGATGATTCCACCAGGCTGTCAATCATTTGGAAACCTGCACTCACAAACAAAAAAATCTCCACACCACAAGCCAGGCACCTGGGCACAAACAGATCCCCTCTGATACCTCCAGCTCACACACACCCCCAACCAGGCACCCAGATGAAACCCAGCTTCCTAACTAATGATAGCCGTCCATTTACCCGAAGCCAAGCTGCACTAAAGGCCTCGAATAAAGTAACACAATGTTGCCAGCCAATCAAGATACAAAAAGAGCCCCCCCCCAAAAAAAAACAAAAAAAAACAGACAGAAGATATTAGTAGCAGAACACAGCAAACTCCAAGACCAATAAACACAGACCAAGACTCTCAACCAATCAGGAGGAAGCAAAAACCATTCTGACACAGCAATAGGCTGCCCCAAATTTAAATCTGAAACCACTGTAAAAATCTGACTCACAGACAAACACCATACAGAAGCCTGATGATGGCAGATGAGATTCTGCTGAAATGTTGCTACAACTTTAAAAGCACCACTATTATGACGTGGGAAAATACCCGAACAAAGCTGAATGCCAGACATGTAAGTACCCGCGAAAACTTAAGATATATATATATATATATATATATATATATATATATATATATATATATATATATATGTCTAGCATTATCACCCGTGACTTCAATATTAAATATATATTTTCATGAAAAAGAACATGATAAAATAATAATGGGAAGAAATTTGCCATTTGTCTTCATGGTTCAAAAATAAGATTTGATGCTTGATGAATTGACTAAATTTGAATAGAGAAAGTCATATTGGATAGCCAAATCAGTATTGTTCATGAATTGTCATCTGCTGAATGTTTCTGCTTTCTGCACTTCTTGAATTTTGAGCAATTAGAGTTCCTGGCTTTTTATTAGAATATTTATCCCTTTCTTACAGTTGAGAACTTACAGAGCCACAGCTGCATATCATATAGAGAAAATGTTCAACCTTAGGTGATAAAGTAACAAATGACTTAAACTATCAGCATATCACAGCTGTTAAATGAGGAAGGAAATAAAGGAAATTATATGAACAATAAGCTAGTCTAAAGACAAAAGGAGATTTGGAAAAAAAAACGTGGTATTGTACACACAGTATGTTATTACATTTAAGTGCAAATCCATTTGAATTGGCTTTCTACAGGGACAGTTTTTTTTTTAACCTGGCAATTCCATATATACTGTACACACCAAGTTATTGTAATGCGAGGACAGTGCCATGAACTCTTTTCCAATAATTTGGAATACAGTATAGTGAAATGTACATGTATATTACTTGTAGCTCCATGTACAGAACTTAGAGAATATCATGTTCATACTGCCAGAAAATTAATTAAGGAGAAGCAACTGAAATTAGAGAAAGGATGCGTATTATACTCCCAATATAAAATGTGTGTGTGTACTATATGCATACATAATGCATGCATATATATGTACGTATGTACATACATACACACACATCCACCCACATACAGTCTATGTGTCCACACCTCTCTTTCTTCTCCTTGAAACCAATTATATATACTCTGGGAATGTGCTATGTCATTTAAGCCTACTATAATGGCTTCCTTGTTTTTTAGAATATGCATTTTCTTTTATTAGTTTGTGTCTAATAATCCCTTTTGTTTGCACAAATACTCTATAAACAATTCTCCTTCATTACTAATGAATGGGAATCCACATCTCTTTTTGTTTGTTCAGAATACATGATTGCGCCAACTAAAATGGACTTGAAAAGATCATTAAAAGCTGGTGGCAGAGAGCAGTTTCTAGAAATAGCAGACATCCAACCCAATATATGGTATTAATTCCATTCTTTTACTTTTCTGTATTTTCTTTAAAGCAAAGTATAACATTCATGATTGGTAAAATATCAACTTAGAAATGTAGTTTTAGGAAATTAGTACATTCTGTGTATTGGTGAAAAATGTCATTACAGTGATTTTACAACCATTGTTGGCCTGATATACTCCCTTTGTTCTTATGGAGACCATAGTACAGCACCTATTTTATGTGAAAAATATACTTATTTCAGTCTTTGACATTTCCATATAATCAGCAGTGGGATTCAAAAAATTGTACTATCGGTTCTGTGGGCATGGCTTGCTGGGTGTGGCAGGGGAAGGGTACAGTAAAATCTCCAGTCAGAGGTGGTATTTGCCAGTTCTCCAAACTACTCAAAATTCCCAGTACTCATTCTCCAGAACTGATCAGAACCTGCTGAATACCACCTCTGCATATAATGTTGGGGAATGCTTGGAGAACACTACCAGAACACCACACGTTCACATTGTGAAATAGTTGGATCAGAGATAAGACTCAGGCAATTCTCTGTGTCTTATGCATAATGTATGAAGTATTAAGAGGTCTGTGGAGTTTCTGTAACATGCAAAGCTTCAAAGGAAGCAATGATGCACTTCTTCAAAACTGCAATGTTCCCCTCACTTGTAAAATTGAAGTGACTGTTGTGAACTAATAAAATACTTAAATAAAGTTTATCAAAAGCTTTAGAAAATAGCAGGGTTCTAGCCCTGCACTTCTGATTGGCCAATAATAGCAATATTGGATTGGTCCGTTCAGGAGAATCTGATTGGCTGTTAACAAGCCACTCTCATTGGTTAAGGGGGTTAACACTCCACGTTTCCTATTGGTTACTAGAGCAGCAGCTTGCCTATAAAAGGGCTACTTTTGCTCTAGGGTTTTGCTCTGTTCAGAATGTATAATAAAGAGTTGAAGTTCACTGTTCACCGTCTCGTCTCCGTTCCTTGCGCCCATGCGCAGAACATAACACTGGCGACGAGGATGGGATTCGGAGACATCAGAGCTGACTGAACACTACAGAGCACTAAACAGAGCACGTGGCTGAAGGCGCATCAACGGTGGAAACCATGACTGATGGCACCATACCACCCCTCCATTCGACCCAGCACAAGAAGACTGGGACTTATACATGGACCGGTTCCAGATGTTTCTGGAGACCAACAACTTGAAGGATGCCACTACTGGGAAAAAGAGAGCGGTATTCCTGACTTATTGCGGACCTGCCGTTTTCAAGATGGCCAAGGCACTGGTGAAACCGGCTGAGGTGAAATCCATGGACTGGGACATCCTCGAGCCCCTCCTACGGGCCCACTATGCACCTACTGTACCAACGCTTGTATGAAGACATGAATTTTACCAGAGAGACCAGCAGAAAGGAGAAAGCGTTGCAGATTTCATCATGGATCTCCGGAACCTGGGAGGCCTCTGTGGGTTCACCGACCTCGAAGAAGCTCTCAGAGACCGAATAGTTCTGGTATTAGATGCACCACATGTGCAAAGCAAGCTGATGGCGAAACGCGGGATCTGCCCCCACTGCTTTGCACCTTGCAAATGCAAAAACCCCAGGATTTTGCATTTGCAAGGTGCAAAGTGGCGAAGGCAGATCGTGCGTGCTGGAAAGGGCTTGACTGTATTACGGGGAGAGAGAGAGAGAGAGGGAGAGATCACAAGAACGGCTCTTGCTTTTTTCTTGCAAGGGAGAGAGTAACTCCTGCCTCCCACTGTCATCATCATCATCTTTTGGGTTAGTGAATCAATTAAACCTTTCATGATAGTGAGATCGTTTCCCAAATTTCCCTTAAATCAGGGAAGAAATCAGAAACAAACCTTTGGACTGAGAATAAGCCTATTCCTATGATGCCATTTTTGTTCACTGCAGTGTGAAAAGTGTGAAAAAACACACTTCTTTTTCTTCATCTTCTTGTTCCCTCTTTCAAAGAGGAAATTGTGAACATCAAACTTATTCTCAACTGTCCTAGTGAAAGTTTTTATTGGCATCTATTTTTATTTTTGAAATTTACCAGAAGCTGCTGCATTTCCCATCCTCGGCTTATACTTGAGTCAAAAAGTTTTCCCAGTTTTTTGTAGTTAAATTAGGTGCCTCGGCTTATATTCGGGTTGACTTATACTCGAGTATATACGGTAATCTTTATTAAGGTAGTAATAGCAACAGCAGTTAGACTTATATACGGCTTTACAGTGCTTTACAGCCTTCTCTAAGCAGTTTACAGAGTCAGCCTATTGCCCCCAACAATGTGGCTCCTCCTTTTACTGACCTCAGAAGGATGGAAGGCTAAGTCAACCTTGAGCCTGGTGGGATTTGATCTGCAAATTGCAGGCAGCTGGTAGTCAGCAGAAGTAACGTGAAGTACTGTACTCTAACCACTGCACTACCACGTCTCATGATGATTGTATCATTTGGGCTTATCCACAGATATGAAAAAAAAACCATTCATTTCAGTAAGCTATTAAAGAAAAGTAACATTAAATTAAAAAAAAAATAAATAAAAGTTGTCCCACACATTGTCCTTTCGTTAGCCCTGCTTTTCTACAAAACATTTTCTGTGTGTAGATGATTTCAGGGCAACACAACTACAGATTTTACATTGTATAATAATGATTCCTGTTTTCATCTCATTTTTATATTTGATCTCTAGCACCTGTAACATTTACTCATTTATTACAAGGAATAAACTTCTATGCTTTCTTGAACACTTGCAAAATATTTTCAAAATGTTCTTGCCTCCTATGGAGACAAAAAATGCTATCAATTAACTTTCATGAAACTGTGTAGGCATCTCAACAGCTAAAGAAAAACAAAGGAAAGCAAAGCAAAAGCAAAGCCAACAACATTAAGCAACTAATGAATAATGTTATAACTAATGAACTAAAATGAATGTTTATACAATAATAAATATTCTCTTCTAAAAGTTTTCTTCTGAGCATTGTATATATTTTGATTATGCAGAATTTGCTTGGTTTTCTTTCTGAATACTGAACTTCAGAAAAGTCTGAATCCATTATGTTTCATTTTAGAAATAGTCCAATCTTACTCAGTGTCTGGTTTCAGAGGAAGAGTTGGAAAATGAGAGTTTCATTCTCCCGTACACAAGGGCAAGAAAACCAGAACTTTATTTTGTTGTCATTTGTCAGAAGAAAATTACTGTCATCTGCACCTCTATAACTGCCTGGGTTAGCTCTGCAACCAAACAAGACAGACACAGATTTCCACGGATAATTAGAACTGCAGAAAAAACAATTACTACCAATCTGCCTTCCATTGAGGACTTCTGTACTGCATGAGTCAAAAAGAGTGCTGTGAAAATATCTACAGACCCCTCACATTTTTCCCGAATGCCACCACTCTGCTAAACAACTAATTCCCACAACAGTGTCAAACTATTTATTAAGACTATTTTACTATTATTTTTCCCATCCTTCCTAGTACCTATCTCTTTCCACTTATGACTATAACCATTTTGCTTATATCTTTACAATTTATATTGTTTTATTTGTCTCCTAATATGATTTGATTGCTTATTAATAACCTATGACTATCATTAAATGTTTGTATCTTATGATTCTTGATGAATGTATTTTATTTTTTATTTTTGTACAATGAGAGCATATGCACCAAAGACAAATTCCCAATCACACTTGGCCAATGAAGAATTATGTTCTATTCTATTATAAAACATAATACCTTTCACATAAATCAGTCTCATCTTCTTTCTATTTAAATTTAGAAAATATCCCTCAAACTCAGTTTATATTCCACCCCAGGGAATGAAAATCTGTTTTACCATACTTGAAAGTTAGATCAAATCTGGTCCTAGGCAAACTTTGGAATTCACAACTAGAAAAGAGGCCGCAAATAGAATTAAGGAATCACTTAGGCAAAGAACATTGTATAATACTTAGAACTGTCTTTTTCTCCCTTTCCCCCTCTCCCTCTCCCTCTCTCTCTCACGCACACACAATTGTTAATAATCTTTTTGCTATAATCTTCTAGCTCCTATCCAACCCGCTCTCACCTTATTGGGGACAATATTTTGGCATTGAATTGTTTACATAGGTTATTCCATTCCCATTTAAGGCCACTTGGAGACTAATTTCTGTTTGAAAAACTGTACATAAAAACAAAAGTAAAAACCATCTACCGAGCTAGAATAATCTATGTACTTTGCTCAACTCTTCACTGCTGAGCCCTTTCATCAGACATACTGTAGTACAGGGGTCACCAACCACCAGGCCCCAGACCGGTACCGATCCGTGGATCATTTTCTACCGGGCCGCCGGTTTGCTGGGTGCTGCCATCTTGTTTTGATGAGAAAGTGCTTCCGGGTGAGCTTTTCCGGTTGGAAAGCGGCGTTTGGGTCCTGAAGGAATCCTCACACCCTAGTTTCATCGAAGAGGGGGGCGGCTTTGAACAAACAGCCATCCCAATGGTGGAGGAGATTAAGAAAGCACAAAAAAGCACAAAAAAAGCTACAAAGGAGGAGTTGAAGGTGGCAGGGAGAAGCGGGGGACGGCTGGCTGGCCGATCGCTTGGCTCGCCTTGCCTTGTCATGCGTGCTGATGCCAGTACCGGGCCACGGATCATTTTGTGATGCCGGTACCGGGCCGTGGTACAAAAAAGGTTGGGGGCCACTGCTGTAGTATTCTTATTATGAGACAACTCTTACCTTTAAAAATATCTTGGGAAAAATAATGCATTTAGAAAAACATTGCATTAACTCTATCAAGATTATTCTAAACTAAAGTCTCCATATTGGAGGAAAAGTCCGTGTGAATGAAATAAGGATTTGCTTCCATCCACATTGTTATAAAATAAAGACTAGTTTGTTTCTGCTTAAAGAAAACATAGTATATGAGTGTTTTAAGTTGATACAGCATGTTTTTTTGACTTTGACATCTCTATCAGAAGGCAGTTTATTTTGCTGACTCATGATGCACTTACCATGTCCTTCTTACAGTCTTAATGTCAGTAATAGGGAAGAAATAATTATGATAAAGTCATTTTCTAGACCTTAAACTCAGCAAGTAACTGCTCCACAAATAAACCCATCCAACCAGCGGTGAAGTAGACATAGAATCACACAAGTATGATAGGTGGGATAGAAATTTGATAAATAATTAAAATAAAATAAATATATTGAAAGAATAATAATTTATCTCACCAACCCCAAAGTCTTATTTTGGTATTTGCCTTAAGAAACTATTTCTTTTCCTTTCAGCTATTTATGGGCAATCCTGTGAAACTTATCGACACCAAGGAAAAACATCTGGTTTCTTCCACATTGACTCTGATGCGAGTGGTCCACTTCCCCCACTTTTAGTGTACTGCAATATAACAGGTAAAAAAAAACCCACTTCTGTATTTATCACTAATGGTTTGTTGTTTATTGCATGGCCTGAAATCTATTGTATTGTTGTTAGGTAAAAGTTTCCCTATCAGTCATGTTTGACTCTAGGGTGCAGTGTTCATCTCTGTTTCTTGGCTGAGGAAGCCAACACACATTGTCTGAAGACAATTTCTATGGTCCTGTGGCCAACATGGATGTATGCCAAAGATGCATGGTACGCTGTTACCTTCCCACCAAAGTGGTACCTATTAATCTACTTGCATTTGCATGCTTTTGAACTGCTAGGTGGACAGGAGTTGGGGCAGGCAATGGGAGCTCATCCTGTGCATGGAGCTCATGGAAATGAAGTGGCTGAAGAAAATCAGGCCATGTAGGTCATTGATACCACTTGCAGTAATGTTATCAATTACTGATCTATTTCAAAAATATATATTTTACATAACTATGACATAATGTTATGATTATCATGGAAAGCAAAATGCATTCAGGGATCTCTCCTTTCTTGAAAACTTCAAAGTTTTCTAAGGCATACAGATCATATCAGATTTTAGAAACAAAAACAGAACCACAGCTTGTCAATGGTTTATTGCTTTTGATTGTTCTACTCTTACATTATACTTGCAATAGAAGTGAGATATGAGGAGAACAGATGCATGATACAGGGTTGATGGAATAATGATTCCAGACTCAATGGACAGAGGAGGCCCATTAAAAAAATTATCAGCTATGTTATCATGGGATCTACCCCATAAAGCAGATCACAGCTAAAAGGGTTACTGTATTTATATGCTCAATGATAAACCTAACTTAATGAATAAATTTCATGGGCTGTATATATGCTACTACATCATATGGCAAAACACATATGTTTCTTAAAGAATCATTTTCATCATTAATTTCGACAACTAATTTCTTCAGGGGTAATGTGGCTGTTGCAGGATTGATCAGAGCTGCTTCATGTGTTGTATTTTAGGCAAAACATTTAAATCTGAGGGTCATATGTAACTTCCTGCTTAAATGTATTTTGCGGTATTGGGCTAGCTGTTGAAATTAAATTCCAGTATGTCTTCTTGTTGTTGTTTTTTTCCTTTCCTTAGAGAGAGAGAGGTGGAGAAATCTGATCATGTTTTGTCTCATCAAAATGTTATCATATTTGACTCAAAGCATGGTTGGAGGATTCCTTTGATGCCTCATTATAATGAGACATCAGTCTATTTGTGGTAGCCACTGATGGACTAGCATGAGTCTCTGAGGAATTGTGGTGCAGTGTACATTTCTAATATTGCTTAAAATCTAGTTTCTTGATATTCTGTTAGAACCAAAACAAATAATCAAACTATCCTAAATTTTACAATCAAGTATAGGAAAGGCATATATATAAAGTTAGATTTCTAATATAAATGTAAAAGGCAATCTATATGAGTTTAGTAAAGCTTCCTTTGGACTTTGTATTCTGTGCCCTTTTGTGTTTCATAATTATTACATTCCGATAATTACATTGCTGCAATGATACTGTAGAGTCTGATAATTGATCAGAAGATCCACTGTAGAAAAATATAGGAATTGATCTGTTTCTCAACTACATCATTTGTGCATCTGTTCACACATAAGGCCGTTCCATCCAGCTCAAGAAATGTTCAAAGAAAATGTTTAAAAAAAATCTAGTGTTTTGACCAAGTACATTTTTACAAAAGAATGGGTTTGTTGATTTGTTGATTGTGCAGTACAGAAATGATATTTAGGGAAATTTTATGAAGAGAACAATAAGCGATACTTTAGGATGATTTAATGTAAAGAAATAAAGTATAATTAAAGAAACAAGGTAAACATTAAGATTAAAAGAATACAAGTTTCAAAAATTACTGTTTTCATGAAAGAGGATGAAGAATAGTTTGTGATTGTTGACTATAATATGTTGACTAAAGATAGTCTAAAACTATTCCAGAAATGTCACTCTATTTTCATAGCCTGTCAGACTATTTCTGACAAGGTCAGAAACAAACAGCCTGAAATCAGATTACTTCTTCACATACTAGGTGATCTTCAGAAAGTTCTTCAACCACAGAGAATGACAAAAACTGAGATGCTACAGCTAATTATGCATTCCTCTTTCTTTGAGAGAGGACATTCTACAGCTCTGTCAGGACCATTATTTGGAATATTTGGAATATTTATTCCATGACTTCGGTAGCCTTATATCTGAAAAGTCATTAAAGCTTTTTTCTTTATCACACCTGCTGCCATGTCAACTCACTAACCATCAAGCCAACCAGCCTGTTACATCCACGATCTTTCCATCCTGCCTTAGGTCTGACTCCCTACATACATGCACAAAGGAGCATAATTCAAGGTTTTATGGCAAGAGCAGGCAAAACATGTTGTCCAAATTCCATGAAAACATATAGTCAAAATCCTAGTAAGCAAAGTTTCAAGCAGCAAGCAGAAGCAACATCAGTCCAGAGATCATCATTTGTCAACCAGTCTAAGGCCAAGAAGATGATATTGTATATCAATATTCTATGAGCAAGCCTGGCTTATTTTGTTTTTGAAAATGTCTCTTTTTATCTCCTGTTTCAGCCCTCCCTCTTTTAGATATGGCCTGCCTATTCATTCACCCATTTTTTAGACATTGAGTGGTGGGATTCAAATTTTTTTACTACTGATTCTGTGGGTGTTGCTTGGTCGGTGTGGCATTGCTTGGTGGGCTTGGCAGGGGAAAGATACTATAAAATCATCATTCCCACCCCACTCCAGGGAAAGATTACTGTAATTTCCCCATTCCCTTCCCACTCCTGGGGGAAGGTTACTGCAAAATTCCTTTCCCTCCCCACCCCACTAACCTGCTTTCCAGCTTCGTTCTCTTGTGCAGGGCAACAAAAGAAGACCCAGTCAATCAGTTGGGATTCGGGAAGCAGAAAATAGATGGGGGCAGGGCCAGTCAGAGGTGGTATTTGCCGGTTCTCTGAATTACTCAAAATTTCTGCTACTGGTTCTCCAGAACAGGTCAGAACCTGCAGAATACCACCTCTGATTGACACATGCCTTCAAATCTGATTTCAACAAGAGTGCTAAATTCAAGTCTCCTTTGCCCATCATTCCCAATCCAATAATAGAACAAAGAAATCAAATGCTACCTTTGAACAATATTGTGATTATGATGTAAACTATCAAGAAGACAACTGGTCTTATCTTTGTCTATGGCCGAATTTGTATATAATAAATCAGCTCATTATTTTATTCTAATGTCACCTATTTTAGTTCTGATAGATGAAAGCCATACCTGAACTTTAAATAATTTACCAATTTCTCAGGAAATAGCTGGAACTTCCCAAGGCTTCTTACAAGAGATCTGATGATTAATATCATCAGAAAGTCCCCTTCCCATTGTTGTGGAAGTTCACCTATGGCTGTCCAGATTCTACCTGTTTACATGGCCATCTAAGAATCTTGCCATTAAATTCTTTGGCTCTTTTCTCATTATGTCTATGGAGATTCTCAGTCATGTAGGTCATGGTTGTCTCAAAGGTGCTTTTTCATTTGGTCATTAAGTCAGTCATCTTGAAGTCATCTGAGGGCAAGGAATATAAATCCTTCCATCCTCCACTATTCAGTCAGAACTGAAAAAAACTTCTTGGATGAAAAGCGAAATGTTTTCAAAGAAAAAACAAGAAAGTCCAGTTACCTTTTGAAAAAGTACCTGTCAACATCCGAGACAACGCGCCATTCAAAGTTGCCACAATGCACCGGTTCGGACTTGCAACACATGCACAGAGGGAGGGGGATACATGGGGGCACAGATGAGTGTTGGGTGATGGAACTTATGCTAGGAGAGGAGCCAGGAAGGCAAGCCAGATGTGGTTGGTTCAGAAGCCAGCCAGGCTAGAGCCAGCCAGGGAGCAACTAGGAGGGTGGGGCATGCTGATTCCAAATAGCCAGCTGACTAGCAGAAGCCAATAATGCTAGCTAGAACTCATTTTACTTGTATTTATTTATTTGTTTGTTTGTTTGTTTGTTTGTCAATCGCTTACAAGATAATAGATATAAGTATAAATATGAGTAAGAATACAGGAAATAGGTATGAATAAATGGGACAATAGGACAGGGATGGTAGGCACGATGGTGCACTTATGCACCCCCCTACAGACCTCTTAGGAATGGGGTGAGGTCAATAGTGGATAGTTTGAGGTTATAGGAGTGGGAGTTAGAGGGATGTAACAACAGAGTCAGGTAGTGCATTCCAGGCATTGACCACTCTGTTGCTGAAGTCATACTTTCTGAAATCAAGTTTGGAGCGGTTAACATTGAGTTTGTGTATGTTGTGTGCTCTTGTATTGTTGTGGTTGAAGCTGAAGTTGTCATTGACTGGTAGGACATTGTAGCAGATAATTTGTGTGCTACGCTTAAGTCTAACCATAAGTGGTGTAGTTCAAGGTTGTCCAAGCCCAAAATCTCAAGCCTGGTGATATAGGGTATTCTGTTGCGAGCAGAGGAGTGTAGTACTCTTCTCGTGAAATACTTTTGGACTCGCTTGATTGTATTAATGTCTGATATGCAGTGCAGATTCCAGACTGATGAGCTGTATTCAAGTATTGGTCTGGCAAAAGTTTTGTATGCTCTAGTTAGCAATTTGATATTTCCAGAGGAGAAGCTTTGTAAGATTAGATTTACAACTCTTAATGCCTTTTTGGCAATGCTGTTACAATGAGCTCTGGCACTTCGGTCATTTGATATGAGAACTCCAATGTCCTTGACAGAGTGAGGATCATCAACGAGGTCATATCTGCCTAGTTTGTATTTGGTGTACTGATTTTTTTTACCAATGTGTAGGATAGAGCATTTGTTGGTCGAGATTTGGATGTATTGTTCACTATGTGCCAAGCTGAGACTCGAGGAAAGAGACTCATTCTGCTCATAGTGTGGCTTCTTCTTTTGCTAGCTTGGTTTGGAACTGTGACAGTACATTTGGGACTCTTTTGTCATAATTTTGCAGATCACTTCCATTGCCTCCTTCTGTAATGTCCAGCATAATGAAGATACAGTGGATTTTCCACTATTTTCTCCTCATCCAGTTCCTCCACCTACCTCCCCTTTACATTTCTCTGCTTCCCTCCCAACTGGTACAGATACAGGAAATCGGCGGCGGCCGGGGGGGGGATAGAGTATTTTGTCCTCAAGGTACAGAGGATGCAGACCTGGCTACTGAGCCCCAAAGACACAAATAGAAACAGTCGCATATCCTTCTAGGATCATACATCTTGAGGGAGAAGGGTAGGGAAAAGAAGGGCACCTCTTTCAAGAGGGAAAATAACAAAATGGAACTGATGTGGTATGAGACTGTTTCTGAGAAGGTGAAAAGCTAACATCCAGAGAACAGACTAGTCTATTACAATAGCACGAGATGGGTAGCAACCATCTCTACCACCATGAAATCTTTAGTGAATAGGAAAGATGTGCAAAAATAGGATTTTGCTTCTGTGATTAAAATAAGGCTTGCATCTTACTTATGGCAATTGCTGGTTTTTTTTTTTTCTTAACAGCTTCCTAATTCTTGCAGTAGTTTTATATAGCAAAAGGTTGTATCCTTGAATTACTGCCTGCAGGTGATTCACTTTCATTCTAGCATCTGCAAAGAAAAGCAGTAAAATTAGAATACAATCTAAATTATAAGGAATCCTGAGTAATATAAAGAACAAAATAAATTGTCTCCCTGTGCAAGTTCTTCCGCATAGCCAAATATCTGAAACCTGATTATTCTATTCATTGGCCCATAGTCTGAATGGCAACTCATTTTCCTTCCAAGATGGAAAGAAATTATGCACATAATTTTATCATATGTAAAATATTAATGCCGCTCCAAAGGTACTTTTCAAAAGGCTATTGGACTTTCTTTGTTTTTCTTTGAAGATGTTTTACTTTTCTTCCAAGAAGCTTCCTCACTTCAGAAGCTGCCTCAGAACTGAAAAGTTCTGAGTTTTGAATGAGAAATGCCTTCAAAGAAAAACAATGAAAGTTCAAATTGCCTTTTGAAAAAGCATATTTGGGATAACCATGACCTGGATGACTGAGAATCTCCACAGACATTTATTTGTGCTGCTCAGACACATGATTGGGCAATAATACTATATGCTTAAAGCATCATTATGAAATTTCAAATTTTGTATAAGGCCAAGTGAAAAACCGAATGCTGTTGATTTCTCCAAAATTTTCAGGAAGTGAGAACAGAGGGCTGGTTATGCCAGCTGCCATTTTTTATCCTATTTGATTCTTGGTTCATTCATATGATTCTTGACGAATGTATCTTTTATTTTATGTATACAGAGAGCATTTGCACCAAGACAAATTCCTTGTGTGTCCAATCACATTTGGCCAATAAAAAGAATTCTAATTCTAATTATTTTACCCCCAAAATGCTTCATGTTACAATATATTCCATTCATTTGTTTCTTGACTAAAAACGTAGAATTAGGTCTACTTAGACATAACTTTCCAAAATGATTCATTTAAAATGATTAGTGTGTTTTAGGAGGAGGAAGAAAAGGAAAAATAATATTAAATGCATCAGAGACAGAAGGTACTGAAATATTTTCTGTGAAATATTTCTGGTCTTCATTTGGCTAGAGCTGGAAATGATAAGATGCAATGACAAGATGAAGAGAAATTGATTTTGGCAATGATGCTGTCATTCAGTTTGTTTTATGACATTTTTATATCTCTACAGATATCTGGGTATCTTTAACAGATATCTTCAACAAAAATGTCCCAAAGGTACTTTCTTTCAAGAGGCAATGGACTTTCTGGTTTTTCTTTGAAGACATTTCATTTCTCATCCAAGAAGCTTCTTCAGCTCCAGCTGGATGTTGGGGAAGGGAAGGATTTATACTCCTTGCAGACAGCTGCTCATTTCCATTCTTTTAGCAGATTGTTAAGATCACCTGGAGGCTAATCTGTGTCCTCAGATCACCCGAGTAGTGCAAATAGATGTGGAATTTCCTTGCCTGCAGGATGTTTTCTGTCCTGTGTCCCTTCACTATTGAAGACAGATGCAGACTGTTGGCGACGAGTTGTGCTGTTTGCGTCTCAAACTGAAGCACAAATGGTTTCTGTAGTCTGCAATTTTTCTGGAAATCTGTTCATACTCCCGCATCATTCAAAGGATGTTCATCCCAAAGTGCATAGCTAAAAGTCTATGGAGATTCTCAGTCATCCAGGTGATGGTACTTTTTTTTCAAAAGGCAACTGGATTTCCTTGTTTTTTCTTTTTTCTTTGAAGACATTTCACTTCTCATCCAAGAAGCTTCTTCAGCTTTGACTGGATGGTGGGGAATGGAAGGATTTACACTCCTTGCAGACAGCTGGTCATTTGCATTCTTTTAGAGAGTTGTTGAGGCCACATCCTGTAGTCAAGAAGACTCCACATCCATTTGCATTACTCACAACTCATGACATGGATAATTGAGAATCTCCATAGTCCTTCTTCAACAAAAAGTATAAACTCTAGAAAATAGTAAACACTCCAAAAACAATAAAGAAATAATAGAAATAATAGAAAAGGAAGGAAAAGAAAGGAGTCCCTGCGGATTTTACTCTGCTAGTCATTGCCACTATAAGGGGTAGTACTCAACTCCATTTCAAAGACCTGAGCCAGTGCTGTCTGGCGATGTTTCCATGATCATGTTGCCAGCATGATGTCGCAGAACACAGTTTCATCCCTACCAAAATAGTACTTATTATCTACCTGCATTTTCATTATTTCGAACTGCTAGGTGGGCAAGAGCTAGGTGAAAATGGGTGCTCACTCCATCATGTGACAATAGGGTCTCGAATCCAGGCTAAGGCTTTCCAGATGACAAGTCCAGGGTGTACACAATCATGCTGCCCCAAGAAATAATAAAGACTCCAATGTTGTATTGAACAGATTTTGTCCACATGCTATCATATCCTACTTCATCTCCAGAGAAAATGTGATATAGTTGATTGAACTAAAGATAAGTCAATAAATGACAAACTCTATTTTATTTGTGTACTGTGGTTTTTTTCCTCCCATTATCAATTTTTCCTAATAATAAATTATGGGATATGTAATGATTGACTCTGGTCACTAAGTAATTTTTTTGTTGAATAATGTTTGAACCCAGGTTTTGGCATTTCTAGTAGAAAATAATTGTAACATATATGCAGAAAGAATAATTTAGGGAAGCCAAAGTTAATATTTTGCCATTTGCTATTTTTCTATCTTGTTCCCTGTTGCTGCCATATATTATAATAGAGTTTATAGAGTTGTTTTGATTGTAGGCTGTGGATCAGAACCATTTGCAATTGTTTTATTGCTTTTTAATCTATAGCAGAAGACAAAAAAAACAAGAACTGAGAACAATAATATATGATAATACAGAAAGCAAAATGAAATAATAATAAATGGGAGGAAGGGAGGGAAGGAGGAAAGAGTTGATTCACATTAATTAACTAATTAAATATATTACATTTACCCAAATTTTAATTAACAAATTAAATCTTTACTACAATTCTACTGATTTCAGACATTTTGCCACTATAAGTAAATTCATAGATAATGTAAACTTGTTTCCCACAGAGGATTTTAAGAGACGCACTTAATTTTTTATAAGGTCCCTATTAATAAACTTATGAATACTAAACTAAAGCACTGTTAATGTAAAACAGACTCCAAACATATAAATCAAACTAATTTCCACTGTATTTTTTTCCAAAATTAATACCAGTATTAAAATAAAACCTGTGCTATTTCTTTTGGGTTGTCCAGTATACACAAACAGGAAGTATTTGTTCAATTAATCTCAGTGAAGGCGATGAATGCTCATTTAACATTCCTTAAGATCTTAACCCATTCATTTGGGCTAATATTCTGACTCATTATTCAAAATTATCTGCAAATTACCCATATTCATCTTGATATAGTTTTTGAAGTGTAAATAAAAATTAATTTTGAGCTTTGAAGCTCCAGGAACTTTATCTAATGACAGCAGTAGCGCAGGCGCTCCAACATAGCTTTTATATAATGCCAAAATTGTAGAGATTAGAGCAGCTTTAATTATATATATTGCCACTGAGCAGTTTTCGTAATATAAATTGTTTTGCAAAATATCAGATATTTTTGAAAAACTAATTGGCAGTAAGCTGGTCTAAATCATTTATCTTCCTTGTCATCCTTTTTCTCTTCACAAATTCTGGAAAATGATTTTCTAGCAGTCTTCAAGTATATATTACCCATAATACTAATTTCTTGTGAAGTTATTTCAAATTCTGGGTGGCTCCCAGTTAAAGATTAAAACAATATTCAACAACAAAACAACATTAAAACTTAAAACTACAGAACTATGAACATTAAAAAAACAAAAACCTGCCACCAAGTTAGCTTCTGAAATGTAGTCACCTCACTTGAGTTCCAAGAAACAATAGAGGTGAAAACATGACCTGATGGCATAATTGAACATTGGGAGAATTAACCCTTGGCATTCCCACCTCCCCATTACTGTATATTTATATTTCCAGATTTTCAGCCGAACATACAAACCTGAGATTTCCTGGCACTCTCCCAATGCTAATCATATCCAAACCTGCTTAACTTTTTCAAGATCAGCCAAAGTCACTGAAATACTTACTAACTGTTCCCGACCTCATTTGTTGTAATTAAGATTCAATTGGTCTAAAAAACCATACTCAAGGACCAATGCTGTAAATCATTAGAATGGTATTTAATTTATATACTAACTTTATTTAACCATTAAAAGGTTAAAAACTAATACAATTAAAGGAATAAAAAAAACAATAGAATGGTGCAGAAAAGAAAGAAAACATAGAAAAAGAAAGAAAAAAAATATGAATATAGTAAAAGAAAAGATAGATATAAAGAAATGGCTTCCTTCTTCATCACAAACAATTTTAGTAACTTTTCACCCTCTTAAAACACAATAAATCATCTCTTCTTTCCATACTTTACCTCCTCTCTATAAACAAATCATTGGACTCTCATAATTCAGTCCAGATCAGCCAAAGTCCATGAAAGGCTACCAGAGATAATCCTTTTGTTTTTAACAATCTTGATTTTTAATCCCTTCAAATAATGTCATAGAACTCTACTTCTTTTGATTTCTTCTTTGCCCATTCTCACAAGATTCTTCAGAGGATTAACAGCTCTCTTTTCTAAGTCCAAATATCTCTCAATTTATTGGTTTTATATCCCTTTTAATTATTCAAGCATCAGGCTGCTCATGTGTTTGTGTGTGTGTGTGTGTGTGTATGTGTATGTGTGAATGTTACATATTTTTCCATGTCATTTTTATAGCACGCTTTCATCTCTTTTCAGCCAAAATCTGTTTCTCTTCTGCAACATGTTTTAGATTTCTATCCATAAAGGCAGATGTAGATATTAATTTTTTTTCTCCATTTTTTAAAAGTATCCTTTAATATTTTCATTGCTAATATATTTTGCACTATTACATAACTGTTAGTCAAGTTTATGTATTCTTCTTTTTTTAACTGAAATCTTTAGTTCCCTCTAGTGTCCAATTTTTAAAATTGTAATTATATAAACCTTGCTACAACTTCAAAAGTGTATATATATATATATGTATATATGCTTTTAAAGTTATATATATATTTGTTTTCTGAGGTTCTATTTGTATCCAATCTTTGGTTATTCGGGTTTTCTCCCGCGTAAAATTGGAAGTATCTAGGCGATGTTTTGATGAAGTCTCATTCATCATCTTCAGACTTGTGTCTTCGGCTTTGTGCTTCTCAGAGTAATGTGAGCTTGCTTCTTCCTTTTAACTGCTAGTGGGGGTGTGACTTGATTGGGTGGGGCTTGGCTGTGTTCTGATTGGCTGGGGGTGTGTTCTCATTGGTTGGGAGTTTGGCTGTGTTCTGATTGGCTGGGGGTGTGTTCTGTTCAGGTGGGGGCTTAGTTATGCTCAGGTTAGTCTTAATTGCTGGGGGATTTGAGTTGGTGAGCTGTGATCCTGCTGTTTGGCTTTGCGTTCATGGTCATGCCGCATCTTCATGGTGGGCGTCAGTTCTCTTCATGTATCGGTTGGAGGGTTTTGGTTTTTTTTTACAAATTTTATTGATTTTCAAAAACAATACACAAACAAACAAAACATCGAACATAAAACATAAAACATATTTTCTGAAAGCAGCTTGATCCCGTGTTACATCTCTTCGTACAGACACAAATTCAAATTCATGCTCATTTTATATACCATTCCATATCTTATTGCCATTTTACATTTTCTATATAGCTTCTCCCCTCTTTTAACTTTCTTAGTTTTATTTTATTTATCTCATCTCAGTTCAGATAATTATGTATATTATTCTTTGTCTGTCCTGTTTCCAGCCGTCTATTATCTTTTCTCTTTAAACAAAATTTCTCCTGTAATCACTGATTGGAGTATGATGCCTTTATCTCTTTCCCCTAAATTTATAACACTTAGTATAGTACATAACTTCCATTTGGATTCTGCTTAGTACATTCTAAAGTTACAGACTATATTTTAAAAAGAGAAAAAAAATATAAATATGTAATATAATTAAAACAACAATCCATACCAATTCAAATCTATCATTAATATTAATATTCATTTAAATCTTGAACATTTTAGACATTACTTTTCAGTTAGATATAGATAGATAGATAGATAGATAGATAGATAGATAGATAGATAGATAGATAGATAGATAGATATAGAGCTAGAGATAGATATACAAAATTCAAAACAAAAACATTTTCCTGCAGAAAGGGTTCTTTCTCACTTCTTGCAAAAAAATTATTTCAAATTTATCAGGATCCTTAGTCTGCTTTTTAGCTTTCTAAAATCAAAGTTTTAATCAACTTTTTCCTGTCCATTTGTTTGATTGGTTGGTTTTTTAAAAAACAAATTCTTCAGCTGATAGTTAATATTTTTCCCCCATTAATGATAGATTGCAGACTCATTCCAATTTTCAGACTTGTTCATCCCAAGGTTTCTAATCGCTGAAAAGTAATTAATAAGCAATTTCTTAATGTGATTAAAAAGGGAAGTATGCCAAATTAATACAGGTAGTCCCTAATTAACAATAGTTTGTTTAATGACCGTTTGAACTTACAATGGCCCTGAAAAAAGTGACTTATGACCATTTTTCAAACTTATGACATCCCTGTGGTCATGTGATCAAAATTCAGACACTCAGTAACTGGTTCATATTTATGGTGATTGCAGTGTCCCAGGCAATCACTTTTTGCAATCTTCTAGCAAGGAAAGTGGGGAAGCCACTTAACAACCCTGTTATCAATTTAACAACTGCAATGATTCACTTAACAAATGTGGCAAGAAGGGTCATAAAATGGGGAAAAGTTCACTTAATAAATTTCTCACTTAGCAACATGAATTTTGAACTCAATTGTGGCTGAGGATTACCTGTATCTTTCTGACCATGGTTTGAGCAAGGTGGCTGTTTTTTTAGTTTCCTAGTGCTCAAAACCCATCAGAGATGGTTGCCTTGTGGTCTTCCCAGAAAGATCAACTATGCTGCATTGGTAATTGATCTCCATCTTCTCTTTGTCCAAAGAGGTTCTCTTTAAACTCTACTGCAATCGTCAGCTCCTGTTTTCTTCAATATTTTACAATATTTTATGCTTCCTTTCATAAACTGAAACCACATTTGATCTTGTTTTTCCCCCTTTGCTTTAGTCTCCACTTTCCCTGACTTTATCTTTTATCTAACTTTTCACAAACTTATTAGTAGCTGTGCCTTGAACAGTAGAGTAAATGTTGATGGACCTTTAATATACTTGTGAATCTAAAATAGACTCATAATTGTAAACATTATATGCACAGCAAACCATCCAAAGTTGTCAATCATGTGCTAAGCTTGATAAAATTCTTTATTGCTCTTACATCTGGGCTGCATAAATCTGGATAACCACTAGATCTCAGAAAAAACACAGAGAATGGTAACTCCTCCACCTAATTTCCATACAGATTGCGTGAAATAAAATGAAAACAGGAGATTTATTTTGCAATACAGCAATTCAGCAAAGTTCATGAATGACTGGTTCTCCTTTTAATGCAAAATCTCACTTTACTTCATCCCTAGACTCCTCGGATTTACCAAAGCTGTTATTTTACAGGATGTTTAACAGATCAAATACCTTGGCAGCTCTCCCAACAGTAATTATTGCTTATTTTATTTTATTTTATTTTATTTTATTTTATTTTATTTTATTTTATTTTATTTTATTTTATTTTATTTTATTTTATTTTATTTTATTTTATTTTATTTTATTTTATTTTATTTTATTTTATTTTATTTTATTTTATTTTATTTTATTTTATTTTATTTTATTTTATTTTATTTTATTTTATTTTATTTTATTTTATTTTATTTTATCTTATCTTATCTTATCTTATCTTATTTTATTTTATTTTTTTATTTTTGTCAATTGCTTACAAGATAATAGGTATAACTAAAAACATAGTTATGAATACATGGATACATATAAGAAAAAATAAAAACAAATAAAAGAAAAGAAACAATAGGATAGGGACGGTAGGGACATTGGTGCACTTATTCACGCCCCCCACAGACCTCTTAGGAAAGGGGTGAGGTCAATAGTAGACAGTCTAAGGTTAAAGTTTTTGGGGTTTGGGGAAGAAATCACTGAGTCAGGGAGAGTATTCCAGACATAGACCACTCTGTTGCTCAAGTCATATTTCCTGCAATCAAGTTTGGTGCAATTAACCTTGAGTTTGTATCTATTGTTTGCTCTTTTGTCTCATCTTCAGTGAAGAGAATGCAGTTGCTCTTGATATGATCACAGAGGTCATTTAGAGTATGAGTATGAAAAGAGTTGGTCCTAGAACACTGCCTTGGGGGACACCACTGTTGACAGGTGCAGAATTTGATGGGACGCTCCCCAATTTTGACCATTTGTTGTCTGTTTGACATGAATGCTTCTATCCAGTTATGCAGGTGTCCAGAGATACTGTAAGATTTTAGTTTTGGAGTAGTTTGTCGTGTACCACTGAATCAAAGGCTTTACAGACGTCTATGTAGATTGCGTCTATTGCTTTGCCCTGATCGAGTAGTGTAGTCCTTATGTTTTTGCAGTGTAAGAGTTGAAGATTGCAGGATAGTTTTTTCCTGAAACCAAATTGTTTATTAGAGAGTAGGTTGTTTGTTTCTAAGTGGAGGATGATGGATTAGTTAATAATTGATTCCATGACTTTACAGGTGACACAGCATAAAGAGATTGGTCTGTAATTTTCAACTAGGCTGGGGTCTCCCTTTCTGAAGATGGGGATGATCATGGCTTGTGACCATAGTTTTGGCAAGGAGCTGGTCCTGGAAGATTTTTCAAAGATAATGCTTAGATCATACACTGCTATGGCAGTGGATAGCTTTTTTAAGAAGTAGGCACATATTCCGTCCGGTCCAATAGATAGAGATGGTTTTAGATTGCGTAGTGCTTTTTCAACATTGTCTTCTGTAAAATTGGTATGTATTAGATCATTGTAGTTGTCTGTGGTTCGACAAGGAAATACTGGGCATGATCCATTGCTGTTTACAAATACTGAGCCAAAGAATGTGATAAAGAGGTTGGCTTCAATGGTGTTGTCGTTGCAGTCTTTACCATTAGGTCCTTTCAGGAGTGGGATGGACCTTGAGTCTTTTAGTTTGTTGTTCACAAAATTGTAGAAACCATGGGTGGAATTGGTGCATAGAAGGTTTTCTTCTTGTTTAATGTGATAATTGGTGCATTCAGTTTTGATATGGTGGTATATATTTTTGTATCGGCTTTTAAAGTTGGCAACATGACCAGATTTGTTTTTCCACCAAAGTGATTTCTTTTTGGATTGAAGCTTCCTTATTGTTATGGGGAATCTATTTTTTCTGGTTTTGGGAGTTGTTAATGGTACATATAGTTTGATGACTCTTTTGACTTCAAGTAAAAATATGTTTTAATGTTCTTCTACAGTATTGCATCCAGAGAATAGAAATTGCCAATCAAGGGATGAGAGATCATTGTTTATAAGATCATAGTTGCCTTTTTTGAAGTTAGAATTGGGGATTCTGTCATTTTGATGATTTTTGTGTGGATGTATGTTGAGACAAAAGTCAATCATGTTGTGGTCACTGTTGGAAAAGGGATCTTTAATTTTTATTCCGTAAATTGAATTCAAACTATTGCAGATGAGATCAAGGCAGTTGTTAAGTCTAGTGTTGTTAGTTACTAGTTGTTCTAGTCCAAGATTTGTTACTGCATTGTAGAAGGTTGCATGTATGGGTTCAGTTGTACATTCATTAAGGGTCCAGTTAATATATGGTAGATTGAAGTCACTAAGAAAGATAAAAGCATCTGGGCAGGATGCTGCCCAATTTAGTAGTGTATTTAGCTTGTTTGCATGTTCAATGTCATAATCAGGGGCTCTGTAACATAGTAAGAACCAAAATGTGATATTTAAGGACAGTTCACAGATGATGGTCTCAGGAATAGGAAGCTCTTGGGTAACTTGGATGTTTTTTAGGTTTAGGGACTTTTTATAGAAGATAGCAACACCACCTCCTCTACGGATTTCATGATCAGATCGGTAAACATGATAGTCTATTATTGTGGTAATGGAGTCAGGGAGAGATGGGTTGAGCCATGTTTCACAGACAAATATAATGTTGAATTTAGCTGTATTCAGTAAGAGGAGAAATTCAGGTATTTTATTTACAAGGCTTCTTGCATTGAGTAGCTTGCATTTAAGGCCAGTTGTGATTGGAATAGAGGTAGTTAGACACATATGTGCCTAGTTTTGAGTGAAGTTGGATTGGATGGGGTGGGGTTGGATGTGGAGTTGTGGGTTGTGTGACTTTCTTTTGATGCAATCAGCTCTGTAGTCAATGTATAGGTCCTTTTCTCCATTGTCTAGATGGTTTTTGAGTTCTGTGTGGAGTTCACAGGAGCGGATTCAATAAATACCAAATACAACAAACATCTCTCCTGAAGATATCATTGAAATAACCAGCGATGGCCCTGGGTGCAAATACAATGACGGCTCTGTGGTCCCAAGATTTTGCAGAGTTGTATGCAAAAATGAGTCCAGCAAAAGCATATTCATTCATACAATAAATGCCATTGCAAAAACCAATCCCAACCACAAAAAACTTTGCAGTATTGATAAGTCTGGTCTTGAGTGAAGCTTTTTGTGGTTGGGATTGGTTTTTGTAATGGCATTTATTGTATGAATGAATATGCTTTTGCTGGACTCATTTTTGCATACAACTCTGCAAAATCTTGGGACCATAGAGCCGTCATTGTATTTGCACCCAGGGCCATCTCTGGTTATTTCAATGATATCTTCAGGAGAGATGTTTGTTGTATTTGAGTTGCTTATGATATCATGAAGTTTGGTGATATCGTCTGATTCGTTGGTGTCTTCGGGACTAAATAAATGGCATTTGGACATTTCTGTTCACATTCCATGATGTCTGTGATGAGTAAGGAGATATTATTTGTGGAATTATTTGAAGGGATAGTAATTATTTGTGGCTGTAGTTTGGTGGTTATTTTTGGTTGTAGTTGTGATTGTAGTTGAGGTAGTGGTTGTGGTTGTTGTGGGATTTGATTTTGAGCTTATAGGTACTCACTTATCTGTGCTGTATTTTTTTTTCAAGAGAGATTAGGCTTGTTTGTATAGTTGTTTCATAACGTGTTGCTAAGTATTCTTCTATTGAATGAATGAGTGATTCTATGTTTTCAAGTCTGTCAGGTAGGGTACTCAGTTTGTTTAGTTCAGTTTGTTTGATTTGTTGATGTATGACAAGACAGTACGATAGAAGGTGCAAGCAATTAATTTTGTTTTTCTTTTGTGTGGAACCAGAAAGAGGGATTTTTTTTTCCCTTTCATACCAAAGTAGCTTGGGATGGAAATCTTATTGAATTAAATTGCTTTGTGCTCTTCATCATGTTTTTAAAGTTAATAGAAATGAATGTGATCATAGATGGATTTCAGTCTGCTTTTGAGATGTTAGGACTATAAACAATGGAAAACTGGAAGTGCCCTGAAACAAGTGAATGCAAAAATCCAAACTAGAATTGTAAAAAACAAAACAAAACTTTACATTGCTTTTGGAAATGTGGACTGGTTTAAGAACCGAGAGAAGTCAGTGACAGTACAACAACCATTTGTTATTTAATAGTTGCCTCCATGTGCTATGTAAATATACTCATAAGAGTAGTATTGTTATTTCTAAAGGATAACAGTTGTTTCTATGTCATACGTGTCCGGAATGCAGAAGGCCACCAGTTTGAGGGAAATTGTGTCATGTCAGCTGAAATTGCAATAAAGAAGGGTAGCTCAGCTGGAAGTGGGAAAAGTGCAGTGGGACAGGCAAAGAAAATATGAGGATTACGATTTCATTCCAGCAACAAGTAATGTAAGAAACAGACTTGGAAAATCTTAAAAAAAAAATACCCAATGCACCGTTTTTCGAAAAGCCTCTGGGCTTCTGCACACTCTTTAATAATTGGGTCATTAAATAGCTGCTAACACATAAAGCTGTAGCATTAGCTGAGAATTTGTATTGTGAGCTGTGCATTACAAAATGGTTTAACAAGCACTTATGATATTTGGCTTCTGCTAGCTTAATTTAACTTTTCCAGGTTAATGTCATGCAAAGAGCATTACTTGTCCTTCAGCTACTTTACCTGAACCTGGTTTGAAATTTATCCAAAAGTATAATGAAATAATAAAGGGAGAATGCTAAGAGGGGGGTGGGGGGACAGGGAGAACTGCTTCCCCATTCTCTTCACACACGTGTAAATCCAGGAAGACTTAATTTAAGTCAGTGGAGAGTATAAAAATAGGACATAAATGTGATAATGTTCTTCTGTGTTTATTGAAATGAGGAAAGCAAGCAAGGTTTGTTGACATAGTCTCTGAACTGCATTCTCTTTGGGGGTCTCTTTGCACTTCTGTTTCTGAAAAAGGGATGCAGTTGAAGAAAGTATCCTATGAACTCAGCCAGCGTTTGAAATCCTATTACTGTAGTTATCAGAAAGAAATATACAATAGCTGCAGAGGTTTGGAATTGTTTTTCAAAGCCAAGAAGGAAATAATGGTGGCAATAAACTTTCAAAACCTCCCACTGCTTTTTTTCAAACCATTTTGAGGAGGGTTTGCATAGATATCAGACTTTCAGGGTTTGGAACTCTCTTCTGCAGCTTAATACTCAGGATGTCTTGTTGCCAAAAAAGATGGCTAGCCTTCACCCTTTCCTAATCCATTGCCTTTGTGCTATGGGTGCATATAAATACATATTGTTCTACCTATGAACAGTCTTCTCTTCTCCAAACAGTTATTACATTTCTAATATAAAAATGAAAGCTACTGACCTCTAAAAGATTTACTTCTAAATAGCCATGAATAAAATTGCACAGGTAGACTGCAGAATATTCAATTCATTATTTAGGTAGTTATTTAAAAGATACTTGGGTTAGTATATATCATTATTGTGTTGCTCTTTCCCTTTTCTTCTGGGTTTTCTCGGTATAAGTTGACACCTATGATGGGAAATCCCAGGAGGTGGCAAATGACTAACAAGTGTGAAGGGGATTATTAAAAACTAGATGACCCCTGTCCTGTTGGGTCATCATTTCAGAGATATTTCCCTACTGAAACAGAATCTCCTGAATGGGCAAAAAGCAGCAGGAAGAAGAGTGACTTTTGACTTCCTGCTTGCTTTAAAACGTAGTCACCAAACCGGTAATAACACCAGTTGAATCCCACCGCTGTGTTGTAAGGTTGGATAGGGCATGTGGGAGTATGAGAAGAGTCAAAAAAGATATATGGGAGACATGGGGTATGCTAGAAGTGCCACACACATCAAATATCATTTAGAAATAAGAGTAGTACTCTTCATTTACATATTTACATAGCAATTAGAGTACACATGGATTCAACTATTAAATATCAAATTGTTGTTGTAGTACTGTCACTGGCTTCTTTGGGTTCTTAAACCAGTCCACATTTCCAGAACACGTGGGGGACATAGATCAAGAAGAATGTGTGAGGATCGCATAGGCACTATCCTGTCTCAGTCCGAGCTCACGCTCAAACCCAAGAGGCAGTTGCAAACTTTTACTCATAACAAGTTACAAAAAGCCATGGGCCATTATATGCAAAGTAACCAAGTTTCCAGTAGTCTGGCAACTTGCATAAATAAATAGATTCAAGCCCAGGGAGTCAGGCACTAGAGTGGTGAAATAGCTTTGGAGTCTAATGCATAGAAGAGATTGTTGACTAGTTGAATTTCAAAATAATGTCAAAGAGGCAAGGTACAGAGAATCAGAGAAACAGATCGTTGTTTCTGACATCACTCCTAACTCGGAGTTCATCTGAGGTAAGAAAAGCCTGGTGTCAAGGCTTTGACTGATGAATCTAGGCAAATCAGAACTCTGAGGCTTGGCTTCTTCTCAAAGTTCTTCTTTAATGAGTACATCATATCAGCACAGCTTCAGTGGAAAACCAATTCTAAATCTTTAATTAAACTAGGAAATGACCCCATCCCCAAATGTCACAAGTCATATTGGCCGATTGGGTTAATCGGCAGGCTCTTCAGGCAGTCCTTCCCTAACCTTATCTGTTGCCAGTAGAGATGACCTTGGTTCTCATGAGAAAGCTCTTTGTTGTGTCTAGTGATGCATTCCAACCTCCTTTCCCCCTTCCCCCTCTGTGTGGCAATTGAGGATCAGAAAGATGGCTGTGGCCAGGTTCAGTTCAATGTTGACACCTGGTGTGTCTCATTTAGAAACAGAGGTCTGCTTTCTCACAGGTAGACATCCTCCAAGGACCCTTCAAGTCCTATGATTTTATAATTTCTGCATACTTCTAGCTTTTTTCTGGCACTCCCCACTTTCATTTCTTCTCTGGCTGGTGAATGTGGTAAATTGGGGAATAGAGTAGGGAGATGGAGTGCATAGGTTCTTAAGCCATTTTACGGTTCTTGAAATTTTTGTTACCCTCTTTCTTTATCAGTTCATAAATTCATATTTCTTTCTCCCAAGAGATAGTGTTTTAACACAGTACATATTTTAAAAACCAAATTTCTTAAACATAATATATTTTGGGATGTTATTTGCACCAACATATAAATATGTATGTACATTTCTCCTTAATATATGTATTTCTTGATCAGAGAATTTACATTACAGCCTGTTGAAAGGTATAAACACTGAAAGATAGCTTTATATTCATCTGCATATTGATTAGAAAAGTGTTCACATTAAAATATAAATCAAACAAACTTACCTCTGTTTCTGTTTGAGATATTTGAGAGTTATTCTAGCAGTAGATATGTAAAAGAAACATGTAATGGATTTTGTTTTTAACTCAAATGATTTCATCTACCAAATGAAATGCCACAAGGTCATGGATGACAATGATAAATGAAGTAAATTATTATCATGACTGCTAGAATACACACACACACACACACACATATATACAAACGCGTGTGCGCGCGCGCATACACACACACACAGATACACTGTATATTTAGAA
The DNA here is from genome assembly GCA_033807585.1 of Hydrophis major. Taxonomy (NCBI): domain Eukaryota; kingdom Metazoa; phylum Chordata; class Lepidosauria; order Squamata; family Elapidae; genus Hydrophis; species Hydrophis major. The sequence goes on along the minus strand of CM066328.1, from coordinate 149,601,226 downwards.
AAAATACATAAAATATCTTATAATTGAAGAAATTGATCGAAAACCAAGTGGAATAGAGAAAAGAACATTAAAAAAGATAATTGTTAAGGTAAATGTAAAGAGAAGTAGTGCCTTTATTTTAGTTCCATGCCAAAAAAAAAATGTAACTAAAAGAATAGGAAAGCCAAATACACACCGTAACAGCTGCAGATTTCAGATTAGATTCTGAAAATCTAGTAACCTAACTCATGGTCCTTGTCCCCAAATCATTGCAAAGGTTTATGAAATGATATTGGGCTTTTTCATTTATTTGCTTAATTTATTAGTCAACTTAGCAAGGCAATGTATATTACTATTATTACGGTGGGTTGTGCAGCTAGCCAGACATTTAAATTGTATGTGGCATTTTGATCCATTTATCAAGTCCTTCCCAAGGACCTGGGATAGACAGGGGTTGTTATTTAATAGTTGCAGGATGTAGGTTGTTCTAAATAGAGCTATGATGGTTTTGTCCTTGCCGATGTTATTTAAGAGGTGTTATTATTATTTCAAGTCAGAAGAGGATAAAAATCTTCATCAAATAAGTAACAAATAGCAATTATTTCTATGAAAATACCATAGCAATTATGTATTATACAAAACATAAAATCAAATGCAGCATTGCAGATCACTCTGCCCTAGGGTCTGCTGAAAAAAAACTAGAACTTTCCTAAATGACTATCAGGTTGGAGACATATGTACTTATGACATATGAAGGAGTGCTGTTACAGAGGGCAGGAATGATTACAGAGAATACTAGTCTCCAAAGTCCCATAAGACAATGCTATCTGGAGCATGTTGACCTACAAGCCTTTCTCAGAGGGACAGAAACAATCAAAGAAAAGCAATCCTGCAGGTATTTAGACCCTAAGTTATGAAGAGCTTTATAGGAGACAACTATCTTCTTAATTTGTACCCATAAGTAAAAATGTTACAGGGACTAAACAAGGAGTAACACCTAAAGTTGACATCAGATGTAGGTCTGAATGGTCTTCAAGGATATCCCCTCACAGTATGTCCCTGTGCGTCACAGTAGTCCAAACAAGAGGTGATCTAAAAATGCATGATCATTCGGAATGCCTCCTAATCCAGCTATGATAGGCATGCAAGATGAACCTTTATTAAGGTCATGTTATATTTTAAAAATTGCAGCTTGGTATTGTGTGGATGTGATATCAGCAGAAAAAGAAGTCAATCTTATCACTAAATTTAAGCCTTAATATCAGATTGTGCATATCTTCAGTGGACTCTATCTTAGCTTAGCTGCCCCCACTGGAATCTTCTCTCCTGCCCTCCAATTTCCAAAAATCTAATATCTCCCAATCTCCAACCAGTTACATTAGGCTCTGAGATCCACTTGTCATCCAATTCCCTTCACCCAGCATGCGTCCCAGGGAACTGCATTTGATTAACACTCAGTTTCTTAGGTCCAAAACATTGGTATTTGTACCAATTATCTAATCATTGGTACTCAGATTTCCCCTGCCACCGCTGCTCATGATTCTCCAAACCGACAAACTACAATTGTGTTTCGCAGCATTCCCAATCTGCCAACCTCACCATAACTGTTCTCTAGTAAGTGAATAAGATCCTCACCAGTTTTGGCCATCATATCCATCACATCTACCAGGATCCCAGCCTTCCATCATCTGAGTATCCAGGTCTCATTGGTCATTTCAAATTCCTGCTGTGTCTGGTCACAAGCTTCCAGCTCTAATTCAATGGTTTTTCACCAGCCTGTTTTGTTTTTTTTTTAAACAAATTTTATTGATTTTATAGCCCAGCCTGTTTTTTCAATCCCAGCACAACCACCACTATTACTCAGAACTTCATTAAAAAAGTCATGTTTCTAACTATATCCCTTATGCTGATCATAACCAATGGAACTTATAAAAAGCTATTTTTCTGTGTACCCTAGTTGAGGTTTGTTTATTTGTTTGCTTTGTATTGATGCAACATGTGGTGAGGAGTTTAAGACTTAGATGCTTTGGGAGAGTTGAGAGAGGATGGGAAAGATTTTATCCAAGGAATTTTCATCCTTATTTTTCTCTTTCCTAAAAAAAAGAGCTTAATAGCATAGGTTGGCAAAGCTTTCTGCTTCCATCTAAAAGTCATCCAGAACAATGGTCTGATCCAGAGATCTCACTTACCTCACTGTACAATCTCCTTGTGTGGAGTGTGACACAATAAAATTATATCTGTATGTCTGCTTGCTATCTGTCTGTCTGTGTCTGTCTGTCTGTCTGTCTACCTACTGTACCTACCTATCTATCATAATAGCTATCTATCTAGCTATTGTTATTTTTCACCACATCTTTGTTGTACATGGTTTTTGAACACCGATGGCTTTGTTTTTTGTTTTTGTTGCCAAAAATAATCAGGCAAATCCTACTAATGTTTCTGGTATAGCAGCATCTCTCTTTAAAATTCGCTTCTACAGAAATCCATGGATTTTTTCTTCCCTTTCTTCTATATACTGTGTTGATCGATACTGACCCAGAAAATAGAACAAAAATGTAATATAAGCTGTAAAATCATGAGGTGATGAACTCTTAAAATTACTCGTAAGACTCCAAGTTTACATATTTATAAAATTTTGTTTTTCAGCTGAGCATAACAATTGGGGATTACTTGTAAATCTCTTTGGACTGCAATGTGTTCCAATTCATTGGATATCTTGGTTTAAAAATGGAAGCATTAAATTATTACTTTTTTTGAATTAACACTTTATCAAAGATGCCTATTTTATATTCTATGCCCCAATATATGTGACAGAAATATCAAGCAAACAAAATGATGAAACAAGAAAAAAAATCCCACTTTCTTATCTCTTTTCCTTTTCATTTCACCAAAGAAGACAAGATCTGGACAGTGGTACAGCACAATAACACAGAATTGACTCATCTCCATGGATCTGATGCTAGGAAGCCATATACCATGAACTTCAGCTACAATAGCAGTGGGGATCAGCTGGAAGCAATAACAAATAATGCAGAATATTGTGACCAGGAGACAATTTACCATTGCAAAAAGTCACGTCTGCTGAATTCCCCAAGTAAGTGCCATCACTTTAAATCTTTCTAGGTTTGTTTGTTTGTTTTTTATTGTTTTAGTGTCTGTAATATAGCAATAAACATATTCTCGGATAAGATCAAATAATTGATTATTTATTTATTTATTTATTTATATGGCTTCATTATTTTTTATAAATAATTCAAAATGGCAAGCATACCTAATATTCTTTCCTCCTTTGATTTTCTACACCACAAATAACCCTGTGATGGATGTTGGATGGAATAGAGCAGGGGTATCAAACTCACAGTCTTTAGGGCAGATCTGTCATGAGCTGGCCCTACCTGCTTTAGTGAAGGGGTAAAATGTCCTGAGATGTCAGGTGACAATGCCGTGACAACATGAGTTTGATACCCCTGAAATACAGTGACTGGACCAAAGTCAATAATACAAAATGATATGAAGTATAAATTTGTATAAAGCATTTTTAAAAGCAACATGTTAATAGCAAATACTGTCTTATGTCAGTGACACATAATAGCATGAATATTTAATGATTTATAAAATTTATGTGAAGAGAAATAAGGGAAAAATTAATTATGGAGATTATATGTGTCTTTAAGGAATTTATTTACATTTATTTATTGACAAGCATTCCACTGAATTATGATAGCCATTTTATCAAACATTTTAATCATACATTGTTTCATATTTTCTCAAATTATTTCTATTTCTAATATAACCATACTATCTTATGTACCTTTGCAGAATCCCTTTTTCCATGAAATTTTCACCCATTATCTCTAAATAGGCCCTGTTCTCTATATTTTGTTTCTCTCTTTTATAACTTCTTTTCCTTTTTTTCTTCCCTCTCATCTTCTCCCTCCCCTTTTTACCCCCTTGTCTCTCTACTTCTAATTCTCACTTCTTCATTTCCCTCTTCTGTTACTTTCTGATTTTATACTTATTTTTCACTCTATTTTTTTGGAGTTGTCTTTTCCAATCTTAAACTTTCCATTCACTTTCCCCCTTTCCTTTTTTCCCCCCACCAAAGATTACTTGTTCATTAAAGATGGCTTCTTCTTTGTCGCAATTTTCTTGTTCTGCAGGCATTTCTTGTTGTTTCTCATAGTTCCAAATCTCCGTTTCTAAAAACTGAAATACGAAGCCAAAAGAATCTCTCCCTTCTTGTGCATCTTCTTTGTACTTTTTAAGTTCCATTTTCAGTTCTTCTAAAAGTGGAGCCATTTTAAACAGTTTTAAACAACCATCCGATTGATTTTAGTCATTCAAATACAATAACCAAAAATCCAGAAATCATCAAATAATCCAAATATTCCCAAGTTATTTCTTCTTATTTCTCTTTCCACTTTCTCTTCCTGGGGTTTTTGTTGCGATATTTCAATTAAAATGTATCTTTTGGAAGTCTTGTTGAGATTTTGCTATAAGTTCTTTTTAATTCCAGGCAGTCTCCTCCCTTCCAGATCCTGCCCTTTTATCCCTTTTCTCTCCTTTCCTGTTTTCAAAAGCTTTTGATTATCCAGAAATCTTTATTATCCCTTTGACTTTTTTATTTTCAGCATTAAATGCCTATTAATGTCAAAATGGATTTTTTTCCAATTTCTTTCTTAAATCTCTTAGCTGTCAGTATAGGAAAAGGAGAAAAAAAAACCAAATCTTTTCCCTTTTCTCTCTCCTTCGCAGCTTAAAAATCTTCTTAGGGAACAATGTTATTGGTTTTTTTTAATAGTTTCAATTCCAGGATACCTTATTTGTTGTTTTTTGCTGTTTGACCTGGTCAACCAAAACTTTCTCCTCTTATCTTCCTCCTGCACATTCTTTTTCGGTTGAGTTCTTCTTTGTGGTGGCCATTTCTGACCACTGCTACAACCGCCTTCAGGAAAGGGAGTAATGGCCAGCTGGGGAGGAGAGATGCAGCTCTCCTCAATCCTGCAGGAAGTCTCCCCTTCTTCAGCACCTCTACAGGGTAGCTTAGCCCTGAAACCAGTCAGCTCGGGATGCTCCAGCGGTGAGCAGGGATCGAAGCCTCGCAGAGATGAGGTTTCAGTCTGTCACTGAAAAAGCTCAAACCGGAAGTCTCCATTATAAATAAAAACTATTGATGTTACCACACATAAATGAAAACTGTTCTTACACAGGGCTAACATATCATATTGAAAAATCCAGGTGACTCACATAAAGGCAGCAAAGAGATACAGAAACACTAATTCTTTTATGACTACTCATGTTCTTCATGTAAGTAAATACAGTCTTTTCAATATTTGTAGTAGACAGAATTAAAACTCTTTCTAAATAATCAATAGGGCAGAATAGCTAATAATTATGGGGAGGAACAGAACTTCAATCATTAATGGAGAACTAATCTAGTTATAAGCGCTCTTCACACTTACAACTAATTAGCATGTAATTACCATCTGGGAGAGCTCTTAAAGAGATAAAGATGATTTTTCCCCCAAAATGAAGGGGAACATGTTTATGAAAAATGCTTTATTATACATTTGCAATTTAATACTTGGCAGCTGAAATCAGGTACTCTTGAGATTGTTTTGCCTGAAATATTAAGGATATCTCAGAAAGGGATTGATATTCATATAACAAAACCATTCTTTTGTTCTTTATTTGTTTTTATCTCATTATTTGTATAAGTAACTCAAGGCAGAAACCGTACCTAATACTCCTTCTCCCTCCTATTTTCTCCACAACAACTCTGAGAAATGGGTTGTGCTGAGAGAGAGAGAGTGTGTATGAGTGGCCCAAGGTTACAAAACCTGCTTTCATGCCTAAGGTGGGACTAGAATTCACAGTCTCCTGGTTTCTAGTCTGGTGACCAAATTGGCTGAACTTTTCTTAGATCAAACAGGGCTCTTCTTCCTTAACTGGGTCATTAATTTAGCTCTATATCTTAAAGAAGAAAGTGAAATCAGATCTAAACTCTCCAGCTTAATCACAAAACCAAGCTAAACTGATTAAATAATAATAATGATGTGTCAAAAGTGTTTTTATATGTACGTCAAATGATAATTCTCATGCTATCATCCCAAATAGTATTTGTCAGTTGTCTGTATCAGGTGTTGTTATATGAAACAATAGGGAACATGGTCTCCTGTCTTCTGAGAATATTTCATGATTGTCAGATGTATCTTCTACAGTGTAATTATCACTTGACTAATTAAAATTTTCATTTTGAGAATGATTGCCTACAACCTTATTCATGATGCTGCCTTGTTTCTTCCAAGCAAAGCTGACACTTTTATACATACATATATATATATATATATATATATATATATATATATATATATATATATATATATATATATATATATATACATATACATATACATATACATATACATATACATATACATATACATATACATATACATATACATATACATATATATATATATATATATATATATATATATATATATATATTCTTAAGTTTTCGCGGGTACTTACATGTCTGGCATTCAGCTTTGTTCGGGTATTTTCCCACGTCATAATAGTGGTGCTTTTAAAGTTGTAGCAACATTTCAGCAGAATCTCATCTGCCATCATCAGGCTTCGAAGCCTGATGATGGCAGATGAGATTCTGCTGAAACGGTGCTACAACTTTAAAAGCACCACTATTATAACGTGGGAAAATATCCGAACAAAGCTGAATGCCAGATATATATATATATATATATATATATATATATATATATATATATATATATTACATGGAAGGAATCAAGAAATATGTAATGCAAATATATAATTGTCATCAAAGAAGAAATGTTAAATGGCTTGCAACATGTTATTATCAGTTCTTCAGAAAATGGAACAAATATTTTCAAAGTTCAAAGGGGTGGATTAATAGCTACCTTTCCAGCCTTTATTTATGCAATCAAAGCTCTGTGTGTCTTACGCTGCAGCAAGATGCTCAGATTGTTTAGGTTGAGGTATCCATAAATAAACTGTCTTGAAACTCAAACAAATGTGATCATTGAAAGCATGCTATTTACAAGTAGTCCTTGAGTTGCCACCACAATTGAGCCCAGAATTTCTGCTGTTCAGCAATAGAATTCTGAAGTGAATTATGTCTTTTTTTATGATCTCTATTGCCATGGTTATTAAGTGAATCACTGCAGTTGTTAAGTTAGTAACAGAGTTGTTCAGTGAATCTGGATTCCTCATTGATTTTGCTTGTCAGAAGGTTGCAAAAAGTGATCACATGACCCTGGGACACTGCCATAAATACATTACAGTTGCCAAGCGTCCGAATTTTGATCACATGACCTAGGTTGCTGTAGTGATCATTACTTTGAAAAATGCTCATAAATCACTGCTAAAAACAGTTAAATTAATAAGTAGTAAAATATTATTAGTATAGTAAAAACAAAAACCTACAAAAGTGAAGCTAAACAAGAAGAAATATTAGGTGAGAAGATGTTAATAATGCAGGAGTCATCTCACTTCTTCCCTGGTCCACTAGAATATGAATGTCTGATAGATTTTGAAGACCTTCCAAAGGTCAAAAGTGAAGAGCCAATCTTATTCTGGGGGAAAGGTATTTCACAAAGAGGACACCACAGCAGAAAAGCCCCACTGCTTAGGACTTGGGAAATTTAGATCTCCAGCTTACAGGACCCATAACATGCCTACACTCCTGGATCTGATGGGATAAGCATATAACCCTCAGATAACCCATTCTCATGGCTTTAATGATCAAAACTAGCACTTTGGATTAGACCTGGAAATAAATTGGTAACCAATGCGGTTAGTAGAGCAGAGAAGATGTAACATGTGTTCTGCTAAAAACAGCTGGTCAATGCCATCAAAAGCTGCTGCGAGGTTAAGAAAAGCAAAGATGGTTATATCATCCCTGTCCTATGCATGCCAGAGACCATCAAATTTAAAAGGATCCAGATAATGTCCTTAAGTCCTGTGCTTGTGAATCACTTTCCCCACAAAGAGTAGATTAAAATTGAACAACATTATCTAGTATAGTAGGGTCCAGCAATGGCTTCTTGAAGAAAGAGAAAATCAAGTCCTCCTTAAGAGCTGAAGGAACAAGAGCCTCACTCAAGGAAGAATTCACCATCACTAGAACCCAACAATGGGGGGGGGGGGGGCATGGATCTAAAGAGCAGGTGGCTTAGCTCACAGTCTGGAACAGCGGTCACAAACAGCCCACTGGTGGGCTGCAGAGAAATGTCACCCCCAAAGCACCCCCCCCCAAGCAATTAATCCAGATTGCGCAGAAACACAAGACTGCACTGCCCACATGGCCCGTGGGAACCCTCCCTGCCCACTCACTCCTTACCCGGTAAACTTGCCTGCTAAATTGCTGTTTTTCCGACCATTGTTCTGCTGTGCCCAGAGATTTAGATTAGCTAGGAAGCAGGAAATAGTTGGATTTCTTGCTTTCTAGCTAGTCTTTAGATCTTAAAAGCAGAGCTGAACCTCCCTGAAGGTTCTATTATTCAGTGCAGACTCACAGCAAGCAATTTTTTGGTGATAGACTCGGGTAATCGATGGCAGATAGATAGATAGATCAATGAATGATTCTGTGAACAACTCAATCTGCCTACCTGCTTTGCCTGATTTTGGGTAAAAGTTGCTCTTTTTTTAATAAAAAAATTCAATATTTACATACATGGTATGTTGTGAGTTAATTTTGTGAGTTTGCTTGTAAGCAAATTTTATGTGGCAGACTGACCTAGCCGATGGCAGATAGATAGATCTCTGAATGAATCTGTGATTCTGTGAAATACTCAATCTGCCTGCCTGCTTGCCTGATTTTGGGTAAAAGTTGCCCTTTTTTATAAAAAATAAATAAATCAATATTTATATAAATATTTATAATATTTACATACAAGCCATGCCCAGCCAGTCACATGACCACCAAGCCACATTCACAAATTAGGCCATGCCCACAGAACTGGTTAGTGGTCCCTGAGATTTAAAATTATGAGTTTAGTGGTCCCTGAGGTCCAAAAGGTTGGCGACCCCTGGTCTGGAAGATCCTTTCTACTTCCTTCGTATAGAAGCTTTCTGTAGCAAATAAATGTCTCCAGGAATTATTAGTATGTTAACACTAAAAAGCACTTATAGCAATGTTTCTCAACCTTGGGAAACTTTAAGATACATGGACCGCTGCTTGGGGAATTCTGGAAGTTGAAATCCACATAGTTTAAAGATCCCAAGGTTTAGAAACATTGCTATAAAATAATGGATCCTGTGATAGCAATACTGTACTCATTATGTTCTTTGATGCAAATGCTACCTGCATATATGCCCATCCATCCATTTTTTAATCACTATATTGATTAAAATGGTAGTCAAGAGCTATTCTATCTTTCTGAAATATTTTAGGCTTGATTGCCAAAAGCTTACATGACTTGGTTTAAATCATCTAATTTTGTTTTAAAATATAAATATTTTTTAATCCATTGTAGATTTTACAGGCATGTTTTGAAGGAACTATGCAACTTATGATGCCTGCAAGGCATGCATTATATGATGGTGGATGATGCAATGGTCTCCATAAAATAAAAGGAAAAGTGTCACTGAATGTGAACAATCCAAAAGAGAAGATATCTTCACATAATATTTTAGAGTATTTAAGATGCTAATGAAGAAGCTACTTTTATATTGTACTAGAACAGCCTTCCCCAGCTTTGTGCTTTCCAATATTCTAAGAATTTTAATGGTAACATATACTGTACGGAGAAATTTAGGTTGACCAAGCAGATGGAAGGAGATAGATTTACAAGTAGAATAAGCTGGAAAGCAGACATACATAATTGGATCTGGCTGTTGTCCAAACAGAGACAATCTTTTACAGGTTGTCCAAGTAAAACATTACAATTAAAGTGCTTGCATAGACAGTCAGTTTGTACCTTGAAAGCACATCATAAGCCAAAGGAACCTTGCAACTTCTAGTTCCCAGCTGGTTTCTCAGATGACACAGAAGAGCACAGATTTAAAATTAACGGATTCTAGCACCAGTGGCTATTGGTCCATAACTTTTGCTGAAAAAGAAGATAGATTAGTGCAGAAGTAAGTTCTTGCATGATGATTCTAAAAATTGAAGAAAAGGAAAGTTTATTGCTGCTTTCTCAGATTTCTTTACATATGGAATAAGAATAAGAAAATTGACTATATATAGGGGTGTGCTGAAGTCAGTTTGTATGTCTCATAAAAGCCAATGGTTTTGAATTTTTTGGGAGTTTTGTGAACTAGTTGAGTAGAGCTGAGTGCTTGACCACATTGAAGCGAGCAGAAGCAGTTGTTACACATTTATTTAGCACACATTTACCTACATTTTTTAAAATACAGTGATTTGGAATTTTTGAGTTTGAAACCAAACAGGAGGAAAGCTTAAGCTGGAGACTATATATAGACTAAATTAGCCATTTAACTATACTGTTTGTTCACTTCTTGTATAACCAAAATAACACTGATGGTTGAACATGAATATCTGTTTTAGCTCATTCTGAAAAAAACTTGATATTTAGGGATTCTAAACTTTAAATGCCAATTCTTAAATATATTTAGAAGCATTAACAGAAGAAGAGTCTGTTTAAGAATTAAGAACTGTCACATTTCTGCATATTATCGTAACCATTTTAATAAGCACTTCAAAAAATACATTTCAGACATGAAAAACATTTCATCCCTACAGTGTCACAGATACAAGATTCACAGGGTGTCATGTGTAACACCAAAGTATATTGTTATAAAATATTCAATAGAGCCTGATCGGTAATTTATACTTGAAATTTAAAGAAAGTAAGTATTCTTGGTTCTAGAATTAAAAGATTGACCCTAAGCTGCAGAATTCAGGCCTGCTTTTTGACAAATTGCTCATGAAACTTCTGTGGACTTAAAGTGGTCCAATCTGTTTATAACAGCTGTGTCAAAATATTGTTTTCTTTCAAAGCTGAAATAATGGCTGGTTAAGTGCTCGTACTTATCACTATTTGTGGCTTAATCCTTTTGTTGACGTGGAGATGTCTTTGCCTATGTTTACTGGCATTGGTTAGAGCAGATAGCACACACAAGTAATGTGGGCCCAACTGGCAAAAGATATCTTAATTGGAAATATGCAAAAGAAGCCCTCATCCTGCATTGGATAGAAAATGGCTAAACTAATGATGAACCTCTATAAAAAGCCCCTTTATGTTCCTTTTTAAAAAATCTCATTTTAAAAGTTTGAGTGATTGTGTGTGGGGGACATTTAGTGCATATTAAATAGGGTACAATACTTTTTGGAAAAAATAATAATAATATACTTTTATAAATTATATCAAAACATAATGGAAAAATACTGTTTTTTGTTTTTTTTCAGATTCAGTTTGGATGTTGTGATTGAATTATCCCAAATACCCCAAAAGCCTTTAGTAGAATGTATTAAGAAAGGCTTTGAAATAAAATTCTTTAGAGATTTATATTAATATATAGAAGTTTAGGCAGATTTTGGGATAACAACAAAGAAACACATTGAAATATCTTAATTCTCTTCACCAAAATCAAGACTCAATCAAATTAACTTGCAAGTTAAGGATCACATATTTCATGAAAAAGATCTCACAATGGTTTTGTCTACAGTAGCAAGTATTTCTCTTTTTATTTTCTTTTTATTCAGCTTGTATCAATTAATGAGGCAATTTTATGGATGGCAATTTACTGATGGGAAAGTAAATGTGATAAAAGTTCCTGGACTGTACAACATTCCCTCTCCACTCTTCCATGTTCTAATGTTATGTTTAATATTCATCTGGCCAGCTTTACTTATTGACTGTCAGCCCCTTCAGGTGGACAAGGTCAAGAAACAGATTCATGACAGGGATTCCAGGATGATGATGATTATAGGATCCAGTTATAATATAATTTGAAAGCTGCTTTCCCTCCTTATACCACACAACATCACAGGGAGGTCACACATCTCCCTTTTGTTGCAAGCACTGAGGGACTTCTAGGTTGAAATGATTAGCCAGTGATACCACTGTTGCTGGGGAAGCTGAGATGGGGGCTTCTTTCATGTCCCTGGCAAGAGCTGAAGCAAAGGACAGGAACTCATCCTGTCCCACAGCAACACTCATTCTCAAATGCAGGTTTACTAACCTCTAATCCAGCGTCTTAACAATGTGAGCCACTGTACTCCTAAAAGTGGGTTTATTCATCTTTCTCCTTACTTGCTTGTTCATTCCATTTCTGTTCCCAATGTCAGATCTGATCTTTTACGCTGGCAAATTAGGACTTTCTAGGTGCTGCAATGCAAGGATCAAGACCAGAGAGTGGGACATGGAAATTCAGGTACGAGTGTGGTGGCTCAGTGGTTAGAATGCACTACTGCAGGCTGCTTCTGTTGACTGTCAGCTGCCTGTAATTTGGCAGATCACATCTCACCAGTAGCAATGTTGACTCAGCCTTCCATCCTTCCAAAGTGAGTAAATGAGGACACAAATTGTTGGGGGCAATATGCTGACTGTAAACCACATAGAGAGGGCTGTAAAGCACTGTGAAGAAGCATATAAGTCTAAGTGCTATTGCTATTGCCACTCCTCAACAAAAATTTCCATTACTAAGCAAAACAGTTCTTAAGTGAGCTGTGCCAATTTTACCACTTTTTGCCACAATTATTAAGCAAATAACTTCAGTTATAAAGCAAAACATGCAGTCTTATGCTAATCCAGCTTCCTCCATTGACTTTACGTGGCAGAAACTTGTCTGGGAAGGTCACAAATGATGCTCACATGATCCCAGCCTGCTACAACCATGATAATAAATACATGCCAGTTACCAGGTGTCTGAATTTTGATCACATAACCATGGGGATGCTGTGATGGTTGTAAGAATGAGGACCAGTTATAAATATTTTTCCCAGTGCTGTTGTAAGTGTGAATGGTTGTAATAGTTGAAACAATAATGGTAAGTCAAAAGCTATCTATAGGCTATTAATAAGGTGTGTCCAAAAGACAGAAGGCTGCTTGAAAGACATTTCCATAGGATGTGGTTGTGGAGCCAGAATGCAGTGCAAAGTCAAAATAATGCCATTTTTCAGGTCTAGTGTTCTTCAATTTTTATGGTGGAGCAAGCCCTGTGAAGACTTACTTATCACCACTTGTTGGGCAAGCATGACGAGTGAGTACATCATCTACAGGAAAGGATTTTGCTTTACTGAAATTTCAAGTGAAATAGTCCTTTGGTATGCCATGGCACTTTCCTTCTACTTGATGCACTGGCCAAAACACTTCGTTTCTCTCATTAATGGTGGCTTTTGGACATACTCAAAAGTCTTTTCTTTTCAGCTAGCACTTCATGGAGATGGACCAACTTATCTCCATGAGGCATTTTCTTTCTTTCTTTCTTTCTTTCTTTCTTTCTTTCTTTCTTTCTTTCTTTCTTTCTTTCTTTCTTTCTTTCTTTCTTTCTTTCTTTCTTTCTTTCTTGCTGGCACTGCTAGCTGAAAGCCACATGAAAGCAAACTGGATGGCTGCCACAGTTCAGAGATATACAAACTTTAAGAAGCAAAGAATTTAGTTTATTTATAGTTGCAGATGACTACTGTAATATAGTCAAGACTTGACATCGGTTGAGACCAAGAATCCAATGAACAAACAACAAACCTAAAGGAAAAGACAAAGAGACGTGATGAAATGGAATCCAGAGTCAAGAGCACAGCATGATAAGGCAGAATACAACAGAGATGAGACTTGAAAGGTTGTTCTCAGCAATTTCTCCCAAGGTAATATCAATAAATCAGTCATGCTGAGCCTCCATCCAGTGCATGTTATTCATCAGAGTCTCCCTCTTGGCTGATCTTTCTCTGGTCTGTGGAGCTCAACCCTCTGCCCTCAGATCCTTAACGTTCACCTCTGCTTGGGCCTGGGTGGCTGAATCTCAGACTCTGAGAAGTAGGTTCAGGCAAGAGCCTTGGGCCTTGCTAGATCTGCTCAATCAAAGTGCAGTCCTGGACTCTGACTCAGCTGGTTGCCCCTCCAGGACTGTTATCCTTAGAAGCCCCTGGCTGTATTGTTTCTTCCTCTTCATCATCTAAAGAGACTCTAGCATAGCCATAACGGATGAGGTCAAGGTGCAAAAATGGTGCTTTCATGAGGTGAAGCACTTTATAAAGTCAGAGTATCCATTACAAACAGAATGGTTCCAATTTTCTTTACCAATAGAGACTGGACAATCACCCCATTAATATGAAGAGCTGAAGGGGAAGAGGTGATGCCACAATATGTATTTCCTTCCCTTCTGTACATCTGTTTTTTTTTTTTTAAGCATGCAGCATGAATAATCTCAGGTAGCACATTTGGCTAAATAATTTCAGTAAAAGGCCTCTTATTTCTTCTTTTTATTATTATTATATTTATTATGGTTTATCATGCAGTCAGCCAGATGTTCAGACTGGGTTTGGAATTTTTTTTCACCTGTTGAGTCCTTCCCAAGGACCTGGGACAGGCAGATGTGTACTTTTAATGGTGTTAAAGGTATTGTTGCAGGATGCTATTTGTAGATGGTGATTCTATATAGTTGGTGTATACACTTTTCAGAAAGTTGTTCCACACCAATATATATTCTAGTATAGATGCTCCTGCTATAATGGTAGACCTTTGCAAAATTGTGAAAATGTGCAAGTTCTTATTGCAGAATTAGATAGCAAGTTTAAACCCATAATATATCATCTAACCTAACGAAAAGACATTCTCATTAAGTAATGGACCACATCACAGATTTAATTATCACAGAGCAAGGCAGTTAGTGCTTCATACAGACAAGGTCAATTACCTTATCCAACAGAGTCAGTTTGAAGTGTGTTATGAATAATTCACAGGCCCAGAAATTAGCTATAAAAATGCTCATAATATAATGTGGTGAAAACATTTAAATTCATTCCTCATGTTTTTAAGATAATAGCCAAAGGACAATTATCATTCTTTAATGACAACACTAATTAGGTGACAAAGATGACATTTGTACATTCAAAGACATATTGCAATGTTTTATATCCTTTTATACTAGCTTAATACAAAAGGACAAACTGTTTTTACTCTTTTTCTAGCCATTATCTTCTTGTTCTGTTAATTCCAGGGCTGCCAACTCTCACGCAATCAGCGTGAGACTCACGCAATTCAATCAATTTTGACTGTCTCACTCTGATAAACAAAATCTCACGCTAAACCCCCAAAATCATGGAATGTACAAAAATATCCCTACATTCTCTGATTATATTCCGAATATTCCCCTTAGCTTAGGAGAAGGATGAGCTCCCAGCGCCGCCCCGCCCTGCCCAGCCATCCCGCCCTGCCCAGCCACCCCACCGCGCCTCTTTTCCCGCCTTAATCCTTCTGCCGGCATCCCGTAACTGTCACGATGCTGATCATTATCGCTTCAGGAAAGCGAAGAGCAGGAGGCTTCTTCGCCGCTCGGGGCGCTCGCAGCCACTTTGCCTCGCCCTCTCCCTCTCTGCAATGTCCTCTGGGACAAGCCAGCTGCCCTAGGCTTTCCAAAGAAGGACACGAGGGGGATGGCAAAGCCTCTTTACAGCCTCGGCCAGTAATAACAATGGTAAGCAAAGCCAACGGAGTGGCTTCCATTTAACCCTTTGGTGTTTAAATCTTTGGTGATGTTTCTTTATTTTCTCTGGCTGGATTTCTGACCCAGGGGAGAAAGACCATTTAAAAAAGCAAAAAGGACAGAAAGAACACCAAGAAAGAATGGGACAACCCCCCCCCCCCAAAAAAAAAGAGATCCAACACAACTCTGAATAAAATTATTATTATTTTAAATTTTATTATTATTATAATTATTATTACCACCCCTTTACACGCCTTATGCTCTCTTTTAGCTGATCCAAAAGAGTCTTCCCAAACCAGCAAGGCGAGAAGCGCGCCAGGCTGATCTATAAAGGGGCTGGGCAGCTTTTTTGCAAAATACTTAATAGAAAGGTTGGAGGACTGACAGGATAACATCTCTGGCAGTGGATGAAGGAATCACTTTTTCCTCTTTCTCCTTTGAGTTTAAATCCTAGGTCTCCATGCACCAGATCGACAGGACTGTACTACATTATTATCATATTTTCAAACCCTTAGATAAGGACTCAATAAGGACTTTTTTTGATGCCAGTAAGCTTCTCAGCCCCAAATTGGGATAGCCCTGACTCAACTAGAACATATTCTAATCTTAACACAATTTACCATCCAAAGAGCAGTAAGACCATTAAGTTCAGAATCTAAACTTACCCAATAAATAATATACTGTTTCCTCACTGTGCTCAAGCTTCAGAATATAGTAGATGAGTTTTACAGTTAACAATATGTATATTTATATGAAGCACTCATTATTTGATTAAATGTTTAGTTTATACATGTCTGAAATTATGAACCCCTATTTCAGTCAACAAGTTAGTATATAATTAAAGACTGAGACTATAGCATTTGATATTGGCATGTAGTATGGTATTTGATACAGAAAGAAGAATACCCATTGATGTATTTGCATTATCTCTGTAGTTGTTTCGGGTTTTTGTCTTTTTGTTGCACATTGAATTCATCCTATAGTGGTCTATAGTACATCACTAAGCTAATAAAGTCAGTTGAGGTAGAATACTGCAGTTACAAGTCAGGAACTTCAATTATTCATGGTCAGTGAACTGCATTATTAATATCTTACAAATCCGGTTCAAGTACATTGGTGCTGCTTGCATGTATGTATGTATGTATATGTCCAAATCATGACTAAAGTATGCATCAGATTGCACCATTTAAAATGTAAAATTGTCAAAGCTCCCTACCGTGGAAGGGGGGACACCCCCCTTCCACACCATCCCCCCCTCCCTCGGTCGCTCCGCTCCCTCGCAGTGTCTCACTCCGAACTATCACTCAAGGTTGGCAGCCCTGTAATTCAAACATGACACCCTAGCTTTAATTTCTTCTTTCAGACAGAATAAGTCAAATGTTAGCTTGCATAATGACATTTGATTTTAAGATACTAAAAATGACCACTTGGTTGTTCTTAGTATTTTAATCATACTTAGCATGGTGTTTTGACGTTATTTGCCCTCAAACTAGGGAGGAGGGAGGAAACATAAGCTCTTTAGGTTTGATTTCAGAAATCTTGTAAAACTGTTAATATGCCCAAAGACAAATAATTCATGTCATGTAAGTTCATAATCTTCCTGTAAATTCACAATTGTAAGTGTGAATGTAATTGTTCTATTTTTAAAAGTGTATTTCCTGTTTTGTAATCCACCCCAATCCATAGACTCTGAGTGGAGTATGAGTCAGTAAAAGTAAAAAGAAAGCTAAAAAAACATACAGTTAATAAAAATTTTCCAGATGGCAATCATAGACATTCAATCTTGGTTAAATGCATTATTATGTTTCTAATAATTTTATTACATTTTACAAAGCATACACAGAAAAAAACAATATAAACTAACAATCAAGAGAGAAGAAAAATTGTAGAAAGAAAATAGGGAAAGAAGTCCAAAAAGGTACAGAGAAAAAGGAAGGAAAAATATAGACCAAGAATGATTTCTGACTTCTTTCAGAAATATAAGGAAAACTGACATTCAACGATTGAAATATGATCTGCATTTTCCTCGTCCCCCAAATACTATTATTGTTAAGCGGTTCAAGGGTCTCCTTAAACTTCCAGAGACAGGAAGTGACAAACTGCAGATAAGGCCTGTCACCTGATCTGTGTTCCTCTGATCTCAGCTAGTGGGAGGAATTCTAAGCTAATGTACTTGTAATGTTCTTATTAAATGTGGCATTGCAATCTTGGCAAAGGGGTCCCTAATGGAATTTGGTGCTATTATCTATAGACACTTGGAGGTTTGAATTGAGTTTAGAAGCCTGCTGTGTATTTAGTGAGGGTGTTATTAAAAGTTAAGAAGTTGGATCCCAAGCCAGATACATTAAAAGGCAGGAAGATACGTATGGAGTAATAGAAAACTATTTTTAGTAGTAGAGCCCAAATCAGCCAACAGGAAGGTATGGATGGCAGCCACACCAACCAGTCCTTGACACTTTCTTACAAATTTAAGCCAATGATTAACAATGTAGATGTAAGGCATTGGTCTACCACATATTCCATTTCACCTGCTCATGCTTTCTTAGAATGAACATCTTTTTTATAGTCCCCCTTTACAGGTGATTAGCCACAATGACCACAAAGTTAACTACAATGCCTTACGCCATAAATTTCCCCTATACAACTCTTGTCACATGCTCACTTACCCATAATGACAGAGCAAACCCTCCTCTACAGAATGGCATCACCTCCTAGATTTTAATAATGCCACTTTAGATATTATTGTAAACAAAGAAAATATCCCAACAATATTATTCCATTATAACATGACTGTCTGAGCAATAATGTTACTGATGCCTTTTGGATCAGATACGGCTTCTGAGTCATCTCAAAACGTAACTGAATACAAAGCACACATCTAAGCAAGTGGTGATCAAAGTATGAGTTTATGGAGATGTTAGGTTGGAGCTGGAACTTGACAAAATAGTCAGTTTAAGGATTTCAGGGGCTTTGTTTAATGCTTTGTATCTACTGGAGATAAAAATCACAGAGATTTTAGACAGTAAACAAATTCTCCTTCAAATCAAGCAAGATTCCTAGTGTCTTTATTGCATGTTTATTTACTGTAGTTCTTTGGCAACAGCATGGAAGTAGAGTATCATTGTCATCCAGTTTGGTGTTAGTTTAACTTTTCTGTCTAGTTTATATCACTGGGACTTTCAAAGGCTTGAGCCTGTTTAGATTTGCCAGATCAGCCAAGGTTGGCTAGGTGCTGGTAACTACCTATATGAGACAAATGTCTATGGAAAGTCTCAATCTTCCGGGTCATAGTTAACTGAACTTTCTTGGTTTTTTTCCCGTTGAAAACATTTCATTTCTCATCCAAGAAGCTTCTATATTTTTTGACTGAATGGCGGGGAATGGAAGGATTTTTATGGGTAGGATTCAATATGTTCAATATTTATTATTTGTTTCCCTGTATTTAATATTTATCCCCCTTTGGGGGTGGGATGAGGCCAATATATGCATTCATTTGACCATGTTTCACAATGAAATTTTGAAAAGTTGTCTGCAACAGAGGTGGTCAGCCTGAGGCATCTTTATGGGTGCATGGTGGATCCAAAGAGTTAATGCTGAAGTGTCTGAAACCTGTTGGCAAATTCTAGACCACTTTTGTAGCCAACCTTTTTACCTGCTCAGAACTCTAATGGTTGACTAAGGCTTTGTTGTACAGATGGGGGAGGAATGGTTTAGATAGAATTTATTAAAATTAAGATGTTAGCCATGACTGTCTTGGGGTTATTCAGTAGTTTGAAGATGTAATCAACATAAAATGGAAACAGGAATAACATTTTATTGCTGCAGGAATGGTTTTCAAGTTTGTCAATAAATTTGGCCCTAGTTCAATTCATTTAACTGTATTCCCTGATATGTTTTGGAGAAAAAGTGCAGATGCATTTATTTCCAGTTCTTGTCACTTCACTGTGCTCATTGTGTCATTTAAAACATGTGCACCTAAAACATTTTCCATCCGTATTTAGTTTAAAACATATTTTTTTAAAAAACTGAGAACTGTGATAGACTGTTTAAGAGGCAAAAGGCGTGGATTAGAGTATTCATGCTGGAATTCACTGAGATTTAATTCCCTAGGCGATCTTAGACTTTTTACATTTCAGTTGCTAGGATTGGCATAAAATAAAGCAGATAACAGTTATATTATAAGAGAAGGACAGTTTTTGGAAGATATTGCTTTAAAAGCATGGATAGTGATATATTGGCAAGGAATTATGTATATGAAGACATATCTAAACTATTATCACCCACAGTCATTAATTAAAATGGTAGCCACAGAACCTTGAAATGACACAGTTATTAATCTTCAGTGAGATGTTGCTTAGCTCCCTACTAAATTGTTGCACCCCTACTAAATTGAAAACACTGTCATAAATGCATCCTGTGACTAACTTCTAAAACTTCTCATTAGAGATTTAAGACAACAAGCTTATTATAGGAAAATTATTATCTGTGAAGTATTTACAAGTTTCCAAGAAATAAATATTTATTTTTGCAAATAAAAGAATGTACAGAATTCATTTTAGATGAATTTATGTGTATATGTAATTAAAGCATTACCTAGAACACTTTCAACAAGTGTTTTTTGTTGTTGTTTGGACTAGGATTTTTGTTTGTTGGTTTTGATTCATTTTTTTCAATTTATATTAGTTTAGAAAAAAGTGCATAAGGCATTTTAGAATGAAAGCTAAAATGACGTTACTGAAGACTCAAATGTGTTAACATACCATTTTCTCAGTGAAGTACAAGAAATATTGTAAAATTGAGAACAATATTTTATTTTAACTTATTGCAACTTCAGACAGAGGGAGAGAGATCAACTTTGTGTTCCTTCTTTGATGTCATAATAAACTGTAATCAATTCTTTCTTTGTACTGCAATTTATATGAAGTTTTAGAAGATAATGGCTATTTGCCTTTATTTAATTCACTGCTTTTAAAGAGTTAATGTTTTGTGGAATTTGATTTTTCCTGTGACATTAATCTAAACAGAACATTCAGCAGAATTTGAGAAAGTGCAGGTGGACAATCTATTTATATAGTGAGGGACAGGTCAACTTCAGGCTTCCTTCAACTGCAGTCAAAATCAAAACTTGAGAATAAACATGGTAACAGAAGGTACATGAAATCATGGAACAAATTTAGCATTTGTACAGAATAGGTTGTTGAAAGTCTTGGTTAAACTTTCTGTAATTCATGGGTTTTTTTCCTAGGATTGTGTGGTTATCCTTCATGTTCATTCGCTTACAAAAGATAGCTTGCCCAAGAAAATCCCAAGAAGGATTGAGAAAAAAGCTTCCTCAAATATCTTCAAATAATTTGTTTCATGCTTCATTATTCTAATCCCCAAAAGTATTATAGCAATAGCACTTAGACTTTGTAGTGCTTTACAGCCCTCTCTAAGTGGTTTACAGAGTCAGCATATTGCCCTAATTATTTGGGTCCTGATTTTACCCACCTTGGAAGGATGGAAGGCTGAGTCAACCTTGAGCCTGGTGAGATTCGAACTGCCAATTGCAGGTAACTGGCTGCAATAGAAGTAGCTTGCAATACTACCAGTCAATGACTACTTCAGCTTCAACCACAACAATGTAAGAGCACACAACGGATACAAACTCAATGTAAACCACTTCAAACTCGATTGCAGAAAGTATGACTTCAGCAACAGAGTGGTCAATACCTGGAATGCACTACCTGACTCTGTTGTTACATCCTCTAACTGCCACTCCTTTAACCTCAAACTATCCACGATTGATCTCACCCCATTCCTAAGAGGTCTGTAAGAGGCGTGCATAAGTGCACCATCATGCCTACTGTCCGTGTCCTATTGTCCCCATTTATTCATACCTATTTCCTGTATTTTTACTCATGGTTATACTTATACGATTATCTTTTAAGCAATTGACAAATAAATAAAATAAATAAAAATAAAAACTGCACCACTGAGGCTCTTTATGCCATTTATCCAAAAAGAACATGCTCAGGATTATGTATCAGTTATTTTGTTGATGCATTGGGGGAAAAAAATCTCTGGTTTGTAGTTGCACCATTGGACTCATTCTAATGAAGTAGGAAAAAAGTAGCAAAAACTCAGTTTAACCGTTGTACAAGCATGTATGTAGAAATCTAGTAGTATTTCTTTGTCTGGGTATTTGTTTAACTGAAGTGCCAAAATACCTTATTTCTCTTTCCCCAACAATATCTTTTGGAACTATCCAATCAGGGAAGAGCCATTGTAAAACAATCTCCCCAATCTCCAAAACTCGCAGGTGGCTCAAAAGAACACCATGCTTTTTGGTATTGGACACTCCTGAAAAATCTAGCAAGACAAGGGGGTGAATATCCCATCAGAGGTCACACCCACAAGGGTAATTAATACAATTTCCATCCCATGCCAGTGGGACACCTATATTGTTCAAGAAGGGCAAAGATCTAACTTAAACATTGCTGATCTCACCACACAGACAATCCTAATATCTTTTCCCGGTGTAACAGATTCAATAGAATCTCATTCAATCATGTAGGACATTATCAAGTAACTCATGGAAAAGGCATTAAAATTCATTAAAACTGGTTATTTCAAAAAATAAAAACTCAGATGAAATGTCTCTCTTGTAGGAGAATGTTTATAAAGGTATTATTCTTAATGCTTATGTTTTTCTTAATGATTATTATTTGGTTTTTAAAAACTCTTTTTTGTTTTAATTGTATTACCAAAACTACATGCATATATTATAAGATGAATTAATAGCCAGATTTTGAAGGGTTAAAAAGTTGTGCTTGCTGGAAAAGAAATCTGGAATGTAAAAAAGAAAGAAAAAAGATTGTGCAACAGCATATTGAAAATGTTCCAAGGCAAGGTGAAAAGTGATAGATAATTTTTGAATTTATTCTTGTCCTCTGTATTATTAGGGCATGGTTATGCCAAAGGATATTTTGGCACCTAACCAGATTAGATGAACAGCCATTAAAAATGGATGAACTATGCTGAGAATACAAAGCAATTCATCCAAGGTAATCCAGCAATATCTTCTATATATAAAAAGAGAAGGGAAAGGAAGAGAATATTTATGGTCCAACTTCCATTTTATCTAACATCATCTCAGAGAATGACCCAAAAATACTTCCCCATACTTGGTCAATGTCAGGAAGGGTTTCATTGGTATGTATAAAGTAAGTGAGTAAAGGTAATTGCTAAAATATTTTTTAATCCATTGCTAGTCTACTGATATTGTTGGTTGGTATAGACTTGCTTGGTTCTAGGATTGTATAAAAATATTTTTAATTTCAAGAGACAAATGTAAATAGCTTGATAGGTGGAAATTTTATTTTATCATAGGGGCATGAACATATTAAAACAAATAATAAAAAGATGAATTGCTCATATTTAAATAACAATAGCCACAAGCTTACACATGTGAAATACTGTATCATTTGTTTTTCATGTTTTTTTAGCACAAAACTAATGTTCAAAGCTGCTCAGTGAGACTTCCAGCTGAGAATCTCTACTATATTCATGAATAGGAGCAGATGCTTACATGGGGATGTTTAGTAGATCAGCTCTTTGAGACCACTGACATTTGTTCTTAACTGCAGCACTGTTTCAGTAAGGCCACTTAACTTTGTTGTCTGGAAAGCCTTGATAACATAGAAACTACTTGTCTGTCCATTTTCTTCAGCTGTGTTGTGACCTACCTTGGAAATCACCCATATATAGCCAGGAGGAAACTAAAGTTTAAAAAAATATTTCCCAGTGTAGAGCTTCAGCAATTGTATACTTTGCTTTAAATATAGTCAATGCCGTCCAAGGCTACATTAGCTAAAGGATAGAATCAAGATCGCATGAAGTGTTAGTACCATTTTAAAATGCTTTAGTAAGACCACATTTGGAATATTGCATCCAGTTTTAGTTGCCACAGTACAAAAAAAATGTTGAGACTCTAGATGCAGTGCAGAAAAGAACAACAAAGAAGATTAGGGGACTGGAGGCTAAAATTTATGAAGAGCAATTGCAGGAATTGGGTATGTCTAGTTTAATGAAAAGAAGGACTGGGGTGACATGATAACAGTTTTCCAATATCTATGAAGAGGGGGTCAACTATTCTCCAAAGTACCTGAAGGCAGGACAAGGGGCAATAGATGGAAACTAATCAAGGAAAAAAACCAATCTTGAACTAAGGAGTACAAGGTTTTTAGGAAGGGATTGCAAAAACATTTGCTTGAAATGATATAAGGTCTCCTACCTGAGCAGGGGTTGGACTAGGTCCCTTCCAGTTCTGTTATTCTGTTAAAAAATGTTTGCATGCAGCTGGCTATTATTTTGGGATTCTGTTTAAACACAACATAAACTTGAGAAATAACTTAGCCTTTGTAGGATGCAGATGGTTGATCAACTCCTTATACCTCATTCAGGAATTCCGTTATTGTGTACATTTCTAAGCAACATGACAGCATGATTAGTATGAGGAAAATTAATTTTATTTGGAACCCATTATATTCATTTGCCTCTAAATTTTTGCAATGGGGTAGATGCATGGATTCAGTTGAGAAGCTGACTAACTCCATAAGACTCTGGGCAGCTTAGAATATTAACTGCAATAAAACAATGAAAGAACAAAGATCAGATAATTGGGGTTATTTGTCAATGAAACACTTGGGTGATGGAAACAGTCAGAGAATGATCCCAGGGGTTGTTGTGAGAAGCCTATATTGTCACATTTCAAATAGAGCATGACTGTTAATTCAAAAACAAATGACACACCTAACCTTTGGATGTAACCCTTGAGGCGTCTTCAACTGTTGCCACTGAATTTTAATGCTTAATATGATGGAATGGAAAAGGATGAAATGCATGTGGATAACCATCCATTTGTTTGTCACAATTTAAGCAGTATCCAGAAAGAAGGTCAAATTGGGTGGGTGTGTATAAAGAGGTGGGGTGCTTACACAGTCACACAGCTGTCATCTTGCCTGTTTTGACTCTTCCACTTTAATGGATGCCACTGACCTGCTAACATGATTCCAAAGCTCTTGTCCTCAAAACGTGATTTTTGTCTCTGCTTCCTTGAAGATTGTTATGGATGGAGCACCCAGGTTTTGAAAAGAAATCATAATCATATCTTTTGAAAGAATTATAAACTGTGATAGATGGAGTTAAAATTTGAAAATCTGCTGAGGCTAGGATATCCTAAGTTTTGAAACATATACATAAAAGCAAAGACAAATTTCAACTCCCATCTAATATTCCATAGACTTGCATGTATGAATCATATAACATGTTGGTCCAGTGGTTAGAATGCAATATTGCAGGTTAATTCTACTGCCTGCCAGCAGTTCAATTCTCACCAGCTCAAGGTGACTAAGCCTTCCATCCTTCCAAGATTGGTAAAATGTGGATCCAGATCGTTGAGGGCAATTTGCTGACTCTGTAAAACCGCTTAGAGAGGGCCATAAAATACTGTGAAGTGGTATATAAGTCTAAGTGCTATTGCTGTACTATATGGAATATTATTATGACTTATTTCTAAAATATGTAGACAGTAAAGCATAATAAAGAATTGATTTAAGAGCTAGAACATTCCTTATCTGTTAAGCAAGAACATTATTTTGCAGGTGATTAAGATACTTCCTAACAAAAGAAGGTTGTGCTGTGTTAACTTTTAAACCCTTGTCAAGATATATTGGTGAACGTAAGCTGTGAACAATTGTCAATGCATTTTTTAAATTCTCTTGACATTTGTTCAGCCAAACAATCTGGCTTCCATCCAGTTCATTTTATAATGCTGCTTATACCTATGTTCTGTTAAAGTGGGAATTTTCCAAACTGCACACTCTCACAACTCTTGAGCACTCTCTGGGAAAACAAATGATGTCCCTGCTGTTTTGACCAACAGAAACCCAATTGCCAGTTTCAGACAGGATGGCTGAGCTACAGCAGTGCGGGAATTTAGATTCGCCCTTAAATTGTAATTGACTGCACTTGTTTATTGCTGCAACACTCCCTCCTCCAACACTTACAACATTAACTACTGACATTAATTGTAACTTTTCCAGTTCTGCAATTATTTAGAGATTGACAGTTTTGTTGAATCCACAGCAGTTTTATTTACAGCTTCTTTTTAATGTATTTCAACACATTAGGCTTAAAGCAGCTTAATGAGCAATATTAATGCAGTGGGTGACTCATTAAGTGTGGGAGGTGGTTCCTTTGTTAGGACACAAACAAGGCTAATGGGTCCTTACTCTGTGGCTGGCAATGTCCTTTCGCTTAGGAGGGTTGATTGCCCTGAATTCCTTTGGGGGGGGGAGTACTTGAGTGAAGTCACACAACTAGGGTAATCATTCCATGCTGGAATAACTGATAGGTAGAGCTTTAGTTTTTAATCAGGAAAAAAAGAGTAGGGTATAGACAATATTATTACTTTATTGTATCACACAGGGTACATTTCCTTTTTCAAATGCAGTGATTTTTTTAAAAGATATGTCCTTGTTTTTCTTTTTTAGTCTGCTGTATGAGAGATTTAGAGCTCAAATGGGGTGAGGGTGGGGTGAGGGGAAGAACAAATCCCTTTAAATTACACACATGAAGCAGAAAACAAAACAAACTCATTTTCTTTTGCTGCCTGTTTGATAGAGTGGCCAATTACAGCACACAAAGAAGTAGGGCAAAGAATTGCCACCACAGTAGATTTTCTAAGGTTTGGGGCAATGGCTTGTCACTGTATTCCTCAGATGCAATTTTGCTATGATTGGGGAGACACAGCAAAAAGCTTTGGAACACATAGGTGATACAGATAGAAACTGCAGTAGATAGATAGATAGATAGATAGATAGATAGATAGATAGATAGATAGATAGATAGATAGATAGATAGATATTCCCTTCATGATCTTGTTACTAACTTAACATCTGCAATGATTCACTTAACAAGTGTGTCAAGAAACATCGTAAAAATGGAGCAAAACTTACTTAACAAATATCTCATTTAGCAAGAGAAAATTTGGGCTCAATTTCAGTCATAAGTTGAGGAGTACCTATGTATATATATCAGTCATTCGTGCGCAGAAAAATTACTGTGTTACTCTGTTCTACTTTTCATAGCTATAAAATGAACACTGCTGGTTGAATGCTATGCTCATATAGCAAGATGCAAATAAATGCTCATGTACATCATTGGTTTCAAAAACTGAAGCATAAGGAACAGAATTTGAGATACAGTTAGGAGAAATGAAATCAGTTTGATGGGACAATGAGAAGGAATTTATTGGATGATAACTTTTCACTGCCTCCATCAGCATCCATATTATTTAAATGTGATTCCCAACCATGCTCACAATGTGACCAAATATGGGGCTTGTTAAAATCAATATTATAGAGGTCTAACTGGAACTAGAACTGTGTTCCATTTTGAAATGAAAATACTATTCACACTACCATTTAAATGAAAAATCTACATTTCTGTTGCAGAATGGAGAGGGGTTAAGCAAATGTGTGGACGATGGGAAAGCTGATGTTTAATCTGGTCCAAGAATAGCAAAATCCACATCCAATGTGTGATTGTCCGGCTCTTACCATTGGGGAAATTTATAATAAATTCAGAATGTTAAAAAAAAAAACCTTTCCATTGCTATTATATGAAACACCCTTTACCTCATTTTAACACACTGTAAACCCTTACATATTTGTGTTTGTGGTCTCAATGTTTGTAACATACAAATTTCACCATCTTCTCTTCCTTCTCCCAATACTGTTTATAATTATACTATATGGAGAGTTTAAAAGTGCTTATTTTAAGGGAGGAGTAATTCTATTGAATTCATTGGTGCTTGCAAGTAAAAGTCTTGGATTGCTATTTTCATTTTGCAGTAAAAGAGCAGGAAGCACCCAACCATGTTACAGTAAAATGAATGTTAAAGAGAAAATAAGTATGCTACTGTCAGTTTACAGGGCACTACTGATGTAGGTATCAATAGTACAGTACATAAATTTCATGTGCAGCTACATCCTGGGGAAACAGGTCTTGACAAATTTTATATTGTGGGACTTAAAGGGTGAAGGAAGGCTTTCAATAATCATTTATCCTTGTCATAGTTCTTATGGAATTGAGATTTCTAGATACTTTGATTTGGAAAAGTAGAAGTGTGGTATCTCTTGTACTTCAAACATATCATATTTCTGAAAATTGAATATCAATGTTACTTCTAAGGAATATGGTATTTGTGCTATTAATTCTTTTACAGCATGTTTCAAAATATTGCCCTACATTTTCCTGGTATTTCAAAATATTTTCTGCCTCACAAATGCTTAAAATGGCACCAGTATCTTACTAAAGTTTGCTAGTTCTTCATTCTTTGTACAAATTTGTATTGCGTATTTGCAATATAGGACTTATAGAAATCAAGGAATTTTTGGATCGGCATAAATCCACAATGTTTGATGGTTTTTGTTTTAGTGGAACAATACAGAAGTTCTTCACATGTTTCTTTTAAAAAAATCTGTAACACCATTCTCCATTCATTCGGTTCACAAGTTTCTCCAAGAGGTAGAGCTTTTAAGAGAGCATGTATGGTGCAGGATAAAGAGACAACAAAGTAGCTAGAAGACTTCCCTCTTTAGAGTTTGGATTGAAAAGAATTGATCTTGAGTATAAGAAACTAAGAGTTGAATTATCAGCACACATTAGAAGGAAGGATAAAGAGAGGTGTGGTGGCCTAGTGGTGGAGCTCTCGCCTCACAATCAGGAGGCTATGAGTTCGATCCTAGGTAGAGGCTGATATTTCTCTCTCTGGGCACCATGAGAATATTTCTGCTGAATATAACTTCACATTGGTGACAGGAAGGGCATCCAGCCACTAAACACTCAGTTTCATACAGTTGCCCAGACTCCATCACGCAAGAGATTATAGCGTTGTTATAAAAGAAGATGATGATTAGAAGGAATGTTAAAGTTACACCAAAAGAATTCAAGTCAGTTCTCTTCTGTCAAATTAGAAACTTTTAAATTGGGAACTTGAAGGCAATAGCTTGTTCATTTTCTTACTTTTTTGGACACAAAGCAGAGGAAGATTTTGGACACAAAGCAGAGGAAATGGGCAATCTGCATTTACTCACCGATAACTGTTATCCATTACATTTCTCAGGTGCTCTTTTAGAGGATTTTTTTTTTTTAATCTTGAGCTCCATTTTGACCATTCTGCTTACATGATTTGAAACAGCACTTTTATTTGAAAGGTTGACACCACAATATTCAACTCAATCCTGTCAGTCATGATGACTGACTGGGAAAAGATAATTTGCATGTGGCAGTTATCAGAGTGGCAATGTTACTACTATCTGACACTTTTAAATGAAAGCAGTGCTTTGCTTTGACACTTCACATCAAAGGGTCTCTTCAGTTGTAGTCTCATTGATTCAAAGTGATGTAGACCTGAGGTCATGAGTTAATTTTGTTAGGGATAACATTGTTTACCCTAACTGGTTTAGGTAAAATAATAAATATGTAATCATAGTTTGTAAGTTAAAGTGTCTGCAACTTTAAATATGGGAATGTAATTAGGGGAGTGGTTGTGAAAGCACTTTAAAAGAAGCAAGAGGACAGCTTGCTCTCTCTCTGGCTTTGATGATCCCTAATTACTGCATGGACTCAACACTGCGTTACTCGAACGGGAGAGAAACAAAGGACTGATTTGTAAGTGAACTGACATAGGATATTCTGCACGGACTTTGCTAACTGAATATTCTTGAATGGACTGACTAAATGATACATGACTATTGGACTGTTATTTTGACTATGCTATAAATGGAATAAACTATATTTTTGATAGCACAAGCGTATCTGTTATTTTTACTGTATGTTAATAAACATACAAACATATCTCACTCATTTATCTGTGTGCCTATCTGACTAACGCTGCACATTCTGTTTAGCTTGTCTCCTTAACCCTGGTTGGGGAACCCAGGCTTAACACTGGTTATGGGCCCAGTCTTAACACTGGTTATGGGCCCAGAGGCTGCAAAGTCAGTTTAACTAGGATAAAACAGATTTATGTAAAAGTGAGAGTTTGTGTTGTTAAACATTACAGTAAACAGACAGCTGCGTTTTATTCATTATAGTTTTATATCCATATAAGAAAACATGGCACAAGTCAATCTACAAAGTTTGTCCCTTATATCCAAGCTGGATGGAACAAACTATGTATCTGTAGTAGTTTGCTTCTACGAAGTAGTCTGCTTCTACGAAGAGAAGGTTTGTGGAACATAATTGAAAATCCACCAAACGTAGAGGAATGGGATCCAGAGGATGATGAAGATAGACTAAAAATAGAAGAATTTATGCATAAAAATCAACAAGCTATTTGCACAATTGGATTAACATTAACTGACAAGCAACTTGTTCAAATCCACGGAGAGCAAACAGCTGTTGGGTGTTGGCAGAAGCTGAAGAGGATTTATGTCTGAGATAACGTTGGTGCTCACATAAATCTAACACGGAAGCTTTTCAGGACGCATCTCCAGGTGAATAGTGATATGCTTAGTCATTTGGAAAGTATGCAAAGCATTTTTCAAGAACTGCACGAGAAAGAGCTTATTTTCTCTGAACTACACCAAGTCTACATAATTCTATCATCACTAAATGAAAGTTATGACAACTACATAACTTCCCTTGAAATTTTGCCAAAGGAAAGTTTAACTTTAACTGAAATAACTGGCAGATTAATTGAAGAGGCCAGAAGAAGGCTTGAAAGAAATGAGTTAAGGAGGGAACAACCTCAAAAAGAAGATAATAAATCTCCTACTGCCTACGCAATTAAAAGGTGCTTTAATTGTGGAGGAAGAGGACATTTGGCAAGATTTTGTAAAAAAGCAAAGTGCCAGAACGCTGGCCAGAATACTAAAAGTCATCAAAAGATAAATAAAAAATTAGAGTTAGCCATGTATAGTAACGGAGCTGTAAAAAATAATTTATGGGTGGTTGACAGTGGAGCATCCCACTGTATAACAAATGATAACAAAAATTTTGTTAAAATGTCCCAGAGCACACAGCAGATATCGTTAGCAAATGGCTGGAAACTGAAAGCTAAAGGTCAAGGTATAGCATATTGTTCTTTTATAAAAGAGAATGTAAAAATGTTATATGTACCACAGCTTAAGTTTAATTTAATTTCAGTTAGAATTTTGGTTAAACTAGGATATGTAGTTACTTTTAAAGGAGATAACTGCATAATTGAAAAAGAAGAGAAGAAAATTACTGCATCTTTAAGAGGTGAATTATATGTGTTAAATAATAATGGTTTAAAGGTGGCTAACATGGTTTATGAAAATAAGAAACCTCATGATGAATGTATTCACTTGTTACACCGAAGGCTAGGGCATTTAAATTTTAAAATGCTTAAGAAAACTGTTGAATTATCTAAGGGAATAAGTTTAAAACCTTGTAATAAGTATTTGCAATGTAATGCCTGTTATCAAAGTAAGAGCAGGGTCATACCAGCTAATAGAGTTGATGGATATACTACCAAAGAGCCTTTAGAAGTAGTATTTGCAGATTTAATAGGTCCGAAAAAACCAAGTATAGGAGGAGCTCGTTACATATTAAGTATAATGGACCATTATTCTAGATATGGGTTTTGCTATTTAATGAAGAGCAAAACTGAAACGTATCAAAATCTCTTTAATTGGATTAAATTTGCTGAAAGGAAAACTAAAAAGAAATTAGTAACTCTTATAACAGATAATGGTACAGAATTTACAAATAATAAATTCCAGAATAGACTTAGAATGTTAGGTATTCAACATAAAAAGTCTGCAACATATAGGCCACAACATAATGCATTTATAGAGAGAAGAGGCCAAACACTACAATTAATGACACGTACTATGTTGTATGATTCAGGATTACCTGACAATTTGTGGGGAGAAGCAATAATGTGTGGTAATCATATATTAAATAATGTTGTTTATTCAACAACAGGTGAATTATCATTCACACTGTGGCATGGTACAAAACCTGATTTAAGTTACATGCACACATTTGGAGCACCAGCATGGGTGCATATCCCTTCACAACTTAGACACAAAGGACAGTATAGCGCTAAAAGATTATTTTTTGTAGGATATAAATCTAATCATAGATCTTATAGATTCTGGGAACCAGGTACATCTAGAGTTTACACCAGTGCTAGTGCTAAATTCCTAGAACATGTAGGATGGAATAGATTAGAGCAAGATTTAAATAATGAAGTAATTATTGAACCCTACAAAAGGCAGAAAGAACAGACTAGTTATAAGAAGAGTCCAATTAAAGAAGAAGTCCACGAAGAGCAAATAGGACCAGAACAAGAGGAAACAGTTGATCAGGAAGAGTTAGATAATCAAGAAGAGTTAATAAATGAAAGTCCACCTGTAAGTCCTGTAATACCTAGACGTACTACACGTATAACTAGACCACCTGATAGGTATCAAGCAAGTATAGTTTGCCAAGTAACTAAAGTTCCAACTAGTGTAGATGAACTTAAGATGTATCCTGCTAATGATTAGGAGAATTGGCAAAAGGCAATGGAAAAAGAACTAAATTCATTAAAGGTAATGAAAGTATATGAAGATGCTAAATTACCTCCAGGAGAAAAATCCATTGGGTGCAAATGGATATTTAAAGTAAAAACTGGAAATGATGGGACTGTTACCCATAAAGCTAGGTTAGTAGCTCAAGGATTTAATCAAACTGCATCTGATTATGATGAAGTTTTCGCACCAAGTCTTAAAGCAACATCTTTGAGAGCAGCTTTAGTTTGGGTAGCTTAGAAAAACTATGTCATTAACCATTTAGATGTAGAAACTGCTTATTTGCATGCACCATTGCAGCACACTATATATTTGAGAAAACCAGTAGGTATAAAAGACAATAAAGTAAATAGTAATGATTGTTGGAACTCAAAAAGAGTCTTTATGGATTGAAACAATCTGGTTTTGAGTGGAACCAATATATTATAAAAGAATTAAACAATATAGGTTTTAAATCTGGTTTAGCAGATCCATGTGTGTTTAAAAGAGAAAATAATGGAACTGTGTCATTATTGTTATTATTTACAGATGATATTGATTTGATAACTAAGACTAATAATGAAGCTAATGAAATTATATCATTATTAGCCAAAAAGATAAAATTAAAGCATTTAGGTGAAATTAAAAAGTATCTAGGATTGACAATTAACAAAACAAATAATGGTTTTAAGATATCTCAAGAAGATAAAATTTGCCAATTAATTAAAACGTATAAAATGGAACTTTGTAAACCGGCAAAGACTCCAATGAGTCAGGAAGTTTGCCAAACTGATGATCAAAGTCCCAAATTTGATAAGTCCATATATCAATCTTTGATTGGTAGCTTATCATATATAAGCAATTGGTCAAGGCCAGATATAGCTTATAGTGTTAATCAGCTGGCACGTTTTAATTCTGATCCACATCAATGTCATTGGCAATCATTAAAGAGAATTTTAAGATATCTTAAGGGAACAATGAACCATGCATTGTACATAGAACCAAAGGGTGATTTGAGTCTTAGTGCCTATGCAGATGCAAGTTTTGCAACTGATATAAACACAAGAAAATCAACATCTGGGATGGCTATATTATTTGGTAAGACACTAATAGGGTGGAGGTCAATCAGACAACAGCATATTAGCTTGTCCACGATGGAAGCGGAATTTTCATGTCTGTCATTACTATGCACTGACTTAATTCTGTACAAACAGTTATTATTAGACATGGGTATAACTGTTAAAGATTCCATTATTGTGTACGAGGACAACCAGGCAGCCATAAAGTTGGCTACTAATATTGCTGTAAAAACTAGATCAAAGCATACTGATTTAAGATACTTAAATGTTAGAGAATCTGTAAAGAATGGGCTAAATAAATTGGAATACTGCATGACAGAAGAAAACATTGCAGACCAATTTACAAAAGCTCAAGGAATAAGCAAATTTAAATAGAGTTGTAACAAATATAATTTAAAAGTGTAAATAGTTATATTTATTATTATTTCCTAAAAGGGGAGAATGTTAGGGATAACATTGTTTACCCTAACTGGTTTAGGTAAAATAATAAATATGTAATCATAGTTTGTAAGTTTAAGTGTCTGCAACTTTAAATATGGGAATGTAATTAGGGGAGTGGTTGTGAAAGCACTTTAAAAGAAGCAAGAGGACAGCTTGCTCTCTCTCTGGCTTTGATGATCCCTAATTACTGCATGGACTCAACACTGCGTTACTCGAACGGGAGAGAAACAAAGGACTGATTTGTAAGTGAACTGACATAGGATATTCTGCACGGACTTTGCTAACTGAATATCCTTGAATGGACTGACTAAATGATACATATTGGACTGTTATTTTGACTATGCTATAAATGGAATAAACTATATTTTTGATAGCACAAGCGTATCTGTTATTTTTACTGTATGTTAATAAACATACAAACATATCTCACTCATTTATCTGTGTGCCTATCTGACTAACGCTGCACATTCTGTTTAGCTTGTCTCCTTAACCCTGGTTGGGGAACCCAGGCTTAACAAATTTTTGGTATATAGTATAGTGGGCAGAAGTTGGAATGCTTTCCTCCCTCCCTCCCTTTGTGTAATAATATTAAAACATAGAATTAATTCTACTGTAGCTAGGAATATTCATCTAAACATATTCTTAAACAGCTGTGAAAGGGGAAATGCTTGAGGCATTGAACATAAGAACACAAGAAGAACATTAGAACACAAAAACCCATCTGGTCTAGCAGTTTATGTCACTCAAAGGCCATGCAGATACTTACCGAACTTTCACAACCAGGGAGTGATGTCCCATTTTCTCTATTGTTTCCTAGCAACCAGTATTTAAGTAATACTGTTTTTGATTTTGAATGTGCTATATATATATTAGGAATTACTGAATTAGAGAGGTGTAGCAAAGGAAAACAATAGGGTCTGTAAATTTCATTGGGCATATATTGAGAGATGAAGAGGACCTGTGGCAATGGTTATAGGATTTGGTGGGAAAACTAGATAAACAGCAGTTTCAAATTGCTTTAACTGTCTATCCTGGAAAAAAATTGTTTGTGGAAATGTCAATATCCTTTCAGCATAAAACATGGTTTGAGATTGAAAATAAATGGTGTATATGATTATATGAATATCTTTTCCACCAAGAATAAAGTATAAAGGAAGAGAAGTTTTTTTTATAGAAAAGCTAGAGGGTTTTTTCTAGCTTTCCAGCCAGAACTGGATAAATACAGGTTCATATACAGCCCCAGAATTGGAAATTCACAGGGTGACTTTGGGCAATCTCTGCTTCTGAGCCCAGTCCATATCACAGAATTATTGTAAGTATAAAACAAAAAGCGAAGACAAGTTGATTTCCTGGAGAAATTAGTGTGTATGAGTGTGTGTGTGTGTGTACATACTGTATGTATGTATGTTGTTATGTATGTAAATAGTTGAATAAAGGCAAGCTTGGGGTAAAGTGCAGGGTTCTGGCCCTGCACTTCTGATTGGGTGTTAAGCGGCTAGATCGGATTGGTCGGGTTCTGAGAATCTGATTGGCCCTTAACGAAGGACTCTTATTGGTACTGGAGCTAGCGTTTCACAAGCTCCTATTGGTTATTTCACATTAGCATTGCCTATATAAAGCAGAGTTGTTGTTATACAAGTTAGAAGTCACTATGCAATAAAGAGTTGAAAGTTCACCAACTAAGACTGTCTCCATTCATTCTACCCATGCCTGAATATATGATACTGGTGACGAAGGTGGGATTTGGAGACATCTGATCTTAAGGAACTTGGAAGAAAAACAGAGCATGTGTCAAACGGCGCCACCAATGGAAGCCATGTCCGGCGGCATCGTACTACCCGCTCTGTACGATCCATCCCAAGAGGATTGGGAATCCTACATGGATCGCTTTCAGATGTTCCTCGAAACGAACAACCTGAAGGACGCCACACCAGCCAAGAAGTGGGCGCTGTTCCTGACGTACTGCGGCCCGGCTGTCTTTAAAATGGCTAAAGCCCTCACGAAACCTCGAGAAGTGAAAGCAATAAGCTGGGACGACCTCGAACCCCTCCTGAGAGACCATTATGCGCCAACCGTACCCACACTCATGAGACGCCACGAGTTCTATCAATGAAGCCAACAAAAAGGAGAGAGTGTGGCTGACTTCGTGGCAGACCTCCGGCACTTGGGAGGCCTCTGCGGGTTCGCAGACTTAGATGAAGCATTGAGAAACCGCCTAATTCTGGAATTAGATGCGCTAGGCGTGCAGAGCAAGCTGATGGCGAAGGGCGACATTGGCCTTGCTGACGCCATCGCCGAAGCCACTGCTGCTGAGGCAACCAAAAAGTCTGTGGCGCAACTACGGCGAAGCCGAAACCCAACGACCCCACTGACTGGCGACCTTTTATCCAAGTTGG
Source organism: Hydrophis major (assembly GCA_033807585.1). Lineage (NCBI taxonomy): Eukaryota > Metazoa > Chordata > Lepidosauria > Squamata > Elapidae > Hydrophis > Hydrophis major. The sequence goes on along the minus strand of CM066328.1, from coordinate 149,565,109 downwards.
AAGAGCAGCTCGTTACGTCGCACCACAAGGGCCTCTCTTCGTCGTCAGACAGCGACGAAGAAGGGGTCCATCGACTGCGTTCCGACCAGGACCCTCGTCCTAAAACCTCACGCCCTTGCGCTGGCTGCGGGGCAAACCATCCCAGGGCAGACTACAAATTCCGCGACACACTCTGCCACGAGTGCGGGAAACGAGGCCACATCGGTCGAGTCTGTCGCAGTTTACCGGGACCAAGGCCGGCCTCAAAGGGAACCAACTTTCGCCAATTGGCAGGAAACCGTCCTGCAAGGCGAGACCCAGCAAACCACTCCTACAGATATCGAGCGTTGCAGAAAGAAGAGGCTAACCATACTATCACTATAGGTCACGCCTCGGCCCTGGCCGCTAAGAAGATTCAAGTTACAGTAGCCATAGAGAACTAACCCTGCCACATGGAGGTCGATTCGGGATCGTCCCTCTCGATGGTGTCATGGAAGACATTAAAGCAGCTCATTCCTACCATCCAACGCCAAGACCTTCGAATGCAACGCCTTATCCTTAAAGATTACCAAGGGAATCGGATCCCTGTGGTCGGGTCTTGTCGAGTCCGCGTCTCGTTTAAAAAGCATACGGCATACTTACCTCTAACGATCATCGATAGGGACAGGCCTAGTTTGTTGGGCCTCCAATAGTTTGCGCCACTTGGCATCGAACTAGCCGGCGTGAACCGAATCGGTGATTGCGAGTGGGAGGAGGATCTTATGTCTGAATTCAGCGATGTCTTCGCAGATCGTCTGGGCGAGTATAAGGGGACCCCAATTTCGTTCAGCCTCGACCCTAAGGTCGCCCCAATCCGTTTAAAGCCCCGTCGAGTTCCGTTCGCCCTTAAGGCCAAGATAGATGAACAGCTTGACAAACTAATTAAACAAGGGGTACTGCAACCCATTGATCATTCCCCATGGGAAACTCCTATTGTAACCCCCATTAAACCAGATGGGTCAATCTGAATCTGTGGGGACTACCGGGCCACTCTAAACCACGCCCTCCAACAGAACGCGTATCCAGTGCCAGTGGTGCAGCACCTCCTTCATTCTCTGGGAGGTGGAAAGGTTTTCGCTAAGCTAGATTTAGCTCAAGCCTATCAACAATTGCCCGTGGATGATAAAACAGCCCAAGCCCAAACGATAGTAACGCACAGAGGTGCTTTTAAATGTACCCGATTGCAGTTCGGGGTGAGTGTGGCCCCGGGAATATTCCAAAGTTTAATGGAACGATTGTTACAGGGAATCAAGGGCGTGGTTCCGTATTTTGATGACGTATTGATTGCAGCTCCTAGTAAAAAAATTCTGCAGAATCGTTTAAAATGTGTTCTTAAAAAATTCCAAGAAGCGGGATTGAAAGTAAAAAGGGATAAATGTCATCTGCATACCGACAGTGTTGAATTTCTAGGTTATCGCATTGATAATCAGGGTATTCACCCAACTGAGAGTAAATTAAGGGCGATTCGAAATGCTCCCAGACCTCGTAACAAAACTGATCTTCAAGCATTTTTAGGCCTTATCAATTTCTACAATGTGTTTTACCGCAAAAGGCAACTGTGGCTGAACCATTACACCGGTTATTAGATAAGAAAGCATTATGGGTTTGGGGTTATCGAGAAGAAAAAGCGTTTAGAAATGTAAAAGATTTACTTACATCTGATTCTGTACTTATGCAATATAATGAAACATTAACCTTGGTTATAACTTGTGATGCCTCACCGTTTGGGGTGGGCGCTATTTTGAGCCATGTGCTACCTAATGGAAATGAGGCTCCCGTTGAATACTTTTCGAAGACTCTATCCCAGGCAGAACGTAACTATGGACAAATAGACAAGGAGGCTCTTGCAATTGTGTCAGCTGTAAAAAAATTCCATGAGTATGTATATGGAAGGACATTTACAATTGTAACCGACCACAAACCTTTATTGGGGATAATCTCTGGGGACAAACCAACTCCCTATATATTGTCCCCAAGAATGACTCGATGGTCAGAGTTTCTAGCTGCTTATAATTATCGATTGTTACATCGACCGGGGAAAGCCATTCCCCATGCCGACGCACTCAGTAGAGCACCGCTACCAGAGACCCTCGACGATCCGGCACCAACAGTATCGGCGTTACAAATCGAAACGCTCAACTCGCCTCCTATGACCGCTCGAGATATCGCGAGGGAGACCAGACGAGACCACACCCTAGCACGAGTCCTAGGCTGGGTAGAGCGTGGATGGCCATTGGACCAGATCCCAGATGACTTCGCACCATTTAAAACAAGACAGACTGAACTTTTTTCTCAAAAAGGCTGCGTTATCTGGGGCGATAGAGTCGTCATCCCAGAACGACTCCAAAAGACGCTGTTACAAATCTTGCACGATGGACATCCCGGGATCGTGCGAATGAAGGCACTCGCACGGAGCTACGCTTGGTGGCCAGGCATGGACCGACACATCGAGCGATGGATCAAGGCTTGCACCAAGTGCCAACAAACCAGCAACGCACCGCCAAAAGCTGCACCGACCGAATGGGAGATGCCACATGGACCCTGGTCCAGAATCCACCTGGATTTCACAGGGCCGATCAAAGGACAGACATTGCTGTTGACTGTCGATGCATACTCTAATTGGTTAGAAATGCATCGAATCGCCAATACAACCTCCGAGGCAGTCATTAAAGTCCTCAATAGACTCTTTGCAACTCATGGATTGCCGGACGTCCTAGTGTCCGATAACGGACCACAGTTTACAGCGCTAATGTTTGAACAGTACCTTGCTGACAACGGCATCCGCCATGCGCTAACCTCGCCGGCGCATCCTGCTACCAACGGCCGAGCGGAATGCATGGTACAATTTGTAAAAAAGACCTTACAAAAGCTGGACTATGATAATCTTGACAAAAAAATAAACCGCATTCTACTTCTACAACACATCACTCCGCACAGCGAAACCGGCAGAATTCCCGCTGAACTTCTCATAGGGCGAAAACTCCGTTCCCGCCTCGACCGACTGCATCCTGCTTACGAGCCAGAAAAACCTCCAGGATCCAGCGGACGCTACCGTACCTTCAAGATAGGCGACCCCGTTTATGCAAGAAATTTATCGGGCGACCCAGTTTGGATTGAAGCAACGGTAATACGCGAGACTGGGCCCAGATCCTATATTGTAAAATGTATTGATGAGAGACTATGGAAAAGACATATTGACCAATTACGGTCACGATTTATAACTGCTAGCCAACAACTTCCCAACGACCAAACTGAGGGGGGGGGAAGGAAGAGAAGATGACGATATGCCAGGAAACCTGTTCCAGGAAAGCGATGAATCAAGTGAAACCCAGGAAATGGAGCAGGAAGAAGAATCGTACACTCCAAGGGAAATCACACCAGAACGAGAAGCTGAGCCACTACAAAACAACACCCTACCTCAACGGGACTGCACGCAGCCAGTCCAAAGAAAATCTGACAGACCCAAGAGACAACCATCCTATTTAAAGGACTACATAGTCACAAACTAATTGTGAAGCCAGGGGGAAGGGGTGTTATGTATGTAAATAGTTGAATAAAGGCAAGCTTGGGGTAAAGTGCAGGGTTCTGGCCCTGCACTTCTGATTGGGTGTTAAGCGGCTAGAGTTGAAAGTTCACCAACTAAGACTGTCTCCATTCATTCTACCCATGCCTGAATATATGATATATGTATCTCTCTTTGTGTGTGTGTGTGTGTGTGTGTGTGTGTATGCATACAACATGTGTTAGGTGGAAGCTTGTCAACTTTCATTCAACCGCCATCCCCCCAAATCCCCACATTGCAGCTATTCCTGATCCATTCCCAAAGTCTCTGCCCACAGAGAAATTGGGTTACACCTACAGTCCAAGAGCAAGACTTGAACACCCACACCCACATGCTTCATGCAACTTCCCGGAAATAGAAGTCTCTGGGAACAGCACTTCTCCAGGAGTAAGACAGAATCTCAAACTCGGTAAAGTTCACAATAAATGCCTTGGAACTTCACAGCACGGAGAGGCCACTGGGAATGCAGCAAAAATCTGGGACAGAGCCGCGTCGCTGTTAGCTTGCCTACGTTAAGGCAAAGGATCAAACCTTAGTCAACAACAGCAAGGATTCTGGAGCAAAGTTCTTCTTGGAGCTGTGGAGAGTGTTGCCGTGAAATACAACATCTGTACAAAAAAGCCCCTCCCCACAGCATCTCCTTAAATGCTACTCTCCAGGTGACCCTCATGAAGAGGGGCAGGGCACCCTCCTCCTGAGCAGTCAGATTGCCCTGCTCTGACTCTGCCTGTTGTCCATTCTCTGCACTCGAGGATCAAGGGGAAGCATTTTCTCGTCACCTGAGCTCCACTGCTCCACTGCCTATCCTTTCCATCTCCTCCCCACTTCCTCAGTCAGCCGGTGCCCTCCCTTCCTCCCTATCTACTCTCCCAAGTCCTGAGGGACCCAGGACTGTCTCATCCTCATCGCCAGGTCATTCCTCATGGACCATAGGGACTGCATCCACCCTCTTCTGTGCTCCAGTGGGGCTGTTTGTGTGTGTGTGTGTGTGTGTGTGTGTGTGTACGGTATGTATCAGTGGTGGGATTCAAATTTTTTACAACCGTTTCTGTGGGTGTGGATTGGTGGGCGTGGCAGGGGAAGGTTACTATAACTCTCCAATCAGAGGTGGTATTTGGCACTTTTTCAAACTACTCAAAATTTCCACTACCGGTTCTCCAGAACTGGTGAGAACCTGCTGAATACCACCTCTGGTATGTATGTATCAAAATGGAAGTTTCTACAATTCTTTTTGCATAATTATCTCTGCTTTTATGTTAAAAAGGATGATTTTTATACAGTTCTGTTTAAATTTCACTTAATTACTCTCTATCAATTACCCTGTATGGATAAGAAGATAGAACAAGAACTTATTTCTATCTATCATTACCCTGAATGCAAAAGGAAGCTGATGCGATTTCTATATTATTTCCATAAAAAAATTAAGTCCCTGCTTTCTTTCTTCTTTCAAGCCCAAACCTGAGGTAAAAAAATGAGATATGGTAGGAAGCAATTATAATAATAACAATAACAAAAGGTAACTAAGTATTCTACAATCGTACAATTGGAATCCTATCTTTTCCCAACCTTCAATTTTTCTCATGATGAATGTCTGAATCCCTCTCCTCCTCCTCCTCTGATTGAAGTCTAAGAATTTCACAAAAGGAATTGATTAAGTATATTTCTCCTATATAACTTACAGTGCACTAATTCTCTGCATCAGTGAAAAAAGCTTCATTTACTTGGACCTGGTGACCAAGAATTCTTAGGTGTCTGCCTATGTTATGATCTCCAATTATTGAAAAGAATGGGAATTTAACGCTAGAATTGTTTCATACATATGTATAAATTCATGTAGTACAAGGCCATAGTGTAATAAATAAAAGTTTCAAAACAATCCTACAGTTCAGAACTTTTGCAGAAAAGAGTGATACTTGCTGTTTTTAAAATATGTATTTCTGTCCTACAAAATGAAGAATAAGAGTAAGAAAAATATAATAAATAATAACCAGTTTGATCTAGTGACTAAGGCACCAAGCTAGAAACTGGGAGACCATGAATTCTAGTTCTGCCTTAGTCATGAAAGCCAGCTGGGTGACCTTGGGCCAGTCTCCCTCTCCCTCTCTTTCCCTCTCCCTCCCTCCCTCCCTCCCTCTCCCTCTCTCTCCTTCCCTCCCTCCTTCTCTCTCTACCCAACTCACCTCACAGGATATTTATTGTGGGAAAAATAAGGTATGTTATATCTTACTGGATATGTTCACTGTCTTGAGTTATTTGTGGAAAAAAATAATAGTGAGATACAGATAAATAAATAAGTACAAATATTCAGTAATAAGACTACATTTTGATCTATGGTTCTTATATCAATTATTTTGCAAGAGTAAGGATCCTGTATGGAAGTATAGAGAAGGAAATTTGTATCAGTTAATCCAGAGAAGAAAGGTAGGAGCAAGGAAAAAAAATTAAAAGGCTGGTTTGCCTTAACTCTCTTAGATATGACTGAGAAGAAAATAGGAACCCTTACCAATCTTTCAAGATCTGTTATTGTAGTATTTATCAGTGAAATTCTACTATTGCTTGTGGTGTTTATTTCCTGGCTTGGTCTATCTCAAAAAGTTGACAGTAACTCTGTTTCTAGAATGGGAGGTAATGTTTTTTTTTTTTTTTTAATAAAAATTCTTAAAACCACACCAGGTGGATACTTTCTTCTAAAATGACAAATAAGAAGTAACATATTGTGCTTTTGTAGGTAAATTTTGTTACTTAGCAGAGGCAGTTGGGAGATAGTGCCTCTAAAATGGCAAGAAATTGATGTACTTTTCTAAGTGAATAGTCTTTTTCAGCAATAATGGTGTTCATCTTATTAAATAAATTGAGATTATCTGCTTCTGGATTACAATAGAATACTGTATCATTATACCACTTACCTAGAAGAAAGACATTACTTATAGGATATAGATGGATCAAGATGAGATACAGGTAATAGGTCTTAAAACTTCAGATTCAATATAATTTACACAGTTCTGGTCTGCAGTGAAACCTATGCAGGGATGAGGTAAGATGGGAAAATTTTACTTTTCTTCACCTGTGTATTAAGGCTGAGACAGCCTTTTTGCCATGAATGAAAGCAGAAGTTCCATTTTTCTTTTTTCTTCTAAAATGTGATTGGTAATTTCTTTGTGTTGAGGAGAACCAGGCTCCCTAACCCTCCTATGTTTGCTATACCAGAGTCAGGGACAATAGTTTGCTGTACTCTTTAAGCAGTGGTACATTTCAAAAATGTTTACCACCAGTTCAGGCTTGGTGGGGGTGCTTTGCATGCACACACACACTTTATGCACGCAAGTCCAAAGGCATTTTGACTCACCTCCTGCAATCCTGCACTCTCCTTGTCACTTCAGCAGCTGCCACACAGCAATCTGCTATGCTGCGCAAAGCAGCTATGCTTCCAAACCAGGATATAAAGATTACTATGGAAGCCCAGGCAAGTGGGTGGGACCAACACCAAAGTGTCAGAGAGAACTGGTTCAGTGTCCACTGCTCATCAGCGCTACTGGCTCAGCAGAACCAGGCCAAACCGGTAGAATACCACCACTGTCTTTAAGCCTTGTTAAAGAATATGTTATTCTTCACATATATATTACATCCTAAATAGCTCTTTTGTCTTGTATCCAAACTATGGATGGATCTATCATCTAGATCCTCATTTCTGGTATTATTTTACCCTGTTCACTGCTATTCTTAATTGATAAATATCACTTTAACTCTTTCACAGAATTGAGGTGTAAGGCTTACCACATGATGAATGTACCACAAGCATTTCTTGAGGGCATTTATGTAAAAATAATTAAAATAAAATAACATCAACATGATGTAACTCTGGGTCATCTTTTCTTGACTCAGAAGCTAAACAGGGTCTAGTTAGTAGACCACCAGAAAATATTAGGGCTGTAGGATAGACTATATATTGATATTTTAATTAGTTGAAACATATATCAGAAGAAAGCAGTTCTGTATTGCTCCAAAAAAGTAACATGGCCATATCCATGAAGTCACCCATCAAGTTTGACTCAAAGAAGACATTATTTTACTTTCCTTTTGACAATCTAGAAAGGTTGTCATCCCGATCACAAACAATCCTAATCCTGCCTGTTCCTGGAATGTGGCTGGGAAAAGCCTATATCTTCTCATGCCAAGATTGGATATTGGCTCACTCACAAAGAACAAATTGTGTTCTAGTGGGAGCACTGTGCTGCATGTCCTAAGCTACAGCAATGATAATGTTGTACTTCTATTGTTACCTGCAGTAAGTTGAACAAGCAGTATTGTCATCTATCAGAAAAAAGACTCAGTTTATTAACTGTGCAACAAATGGATGTACATCTCTCTAGCAAATTGCTGCCTGAATTGGTTTGGTCATTATTGCATTATGTAACAGAAAAAGGTGGTATATGCATGCCATCTGTCAATGACACAAGAAGGTATTATTTTCCTCTCTCTGGGCAATTGGATAAATAAAGGTTAGGGCATCCAGTTTCCCCATATAGATTGTAATGCACGTGATGCATAATTGCATCTTGTAATGCCACAGAGAACTGCATACAAAATATTTCTTTTGGAAGGACTTACTTAAAACTTACATTTTATTTATAGCAACTGAGTTTGCCTAATACATGAACCATTCCAATATGCATTTAATTTTTCCCCTTATGACCAAAACATTATTATATTTGCTTTTTCATATAATTTGAAAGATAAAGAATTTAACTCTTCAGTAGCAGGCACTATATTGAAGGAGGAAGAGTTTATATCATATGAATCTTTGCATCTTTACAATTTGAAGCAATACCCATTTCATCTAGGACCTAATTTGATCTGTATGGATTTTATGTTTAATCTGCAACACTATCTAAAATTATTTTCTGTTATAACAGTATGAAAACTCTAATTTTTCTCTAATTCTATTCTTTGCCTATCAAGGGAAAATTTTGATGAAAAATGGAGATAGTTCTGAATCATAACTGGGTTTTTTATTTTCAAAAATGGGTGATTAATCATTGTTCAATTATTCTTCCTCCATCCCAGAAATTGTAGCAAGCTTCTTCAGTATTACTTGAATTTCATTTGTATTAGTATAAGATAGCAATAGTTGGAAACCTAAGCAGGAAATACCTATATCCTATATGTTCTGCTGGCTATTTTCCTATAAGCATTTATAAAAGCTGCTTTATGCTGGGATTAGGAATATCACACCTCAAATTAGTCACAAATTCTTTTGGATGACTCTGGAAAAATCACCCTAAACTGTTTGTCGCTGGTTTGCTAATGGTCTTACTTCTTAAGGGATCTGAATATAAATATATTTACCTACTTATTTATATCCTGCCTTTATTTTATTTCTTTTGTAAATAACTCAAGGTGGTGATCATACATAATATTCCTTCTTCCTTATATGATATAAGAAGGAGATGGAAAAATAACTTTTGTTAGTTTTTAAAATCTGCATTGAGCTTTTAAGAGAAATTAAGGGAAAAAGTAAAAGGTGAGAAAGGGGCTTGTGCCTGTGAGTAAAGAATGGAGAACATAAGAAATTAAGCCTTTAAAATATTTGTATTGGTTTCAGCTTTTCGTATGTTGTAGTCTTATTAGGTAATGTTTCAAAACTGGCATAATGCTATATTGTAATAAGGAAGAGAAGAATCCCAGTTAAAATCTGGGGAGAATCTCAAGATAAATTTGAATTAAATTTGCAACATTTTCAACCAAATTAATCCACGTCTGGCAATCTTCTTAAACTATAGTACATTGAGTCAGATCCAGAATTAGTCTCATTAAAATCAGTAAACCTTTAATATATTGTCCGTAGTCACTACTCTGAAGGACTAAGTCTGAAAATAATTGTAGATGTACTTTATATCTTCACTGTTGCATATGAAAGATAGAGGTATATTACAATAACTTTATCAATATACGAATACTATTATTTTTCTTAGTTTTGCCTTATTTCATTTTGGATCAACCTCAGAAATCCTTGTTAAATCTGCATAGATGCCTATGCACTGTAGAATTGTTCTTAAAGCATTGTCATGTAATTATATTGCTTTGAAACAGAATGTTAAGCCATTGCAAACTGATATTAGCATAATTAAGTTCTTTCCTGAGCATGTGTTAAAATTCTTTGTTGAACTTATAAGACAGTCTATATAACCTCATTCCTTTGCTCACTGCTATTCAAGTGAGCTACTATGTCATTTTTTAGTGGCAGAATCAGATGCTCCAAGAGATACTAAAAAAGATACATTGGACAATAGAAATATATTCCCTGTCTCTTGTCAGGTTCTTTCCTCCAATGTATTAGCAAATTTTCTATTTAGTCTGGTTTTAAATGACTCAAGATTTGGCAAGTGTGCTACTTTGAGAGACTTTCATAAATCTTTTGGTTAGTGTAGTAGAATAAAATAGTCAAACACAGAAAAGATGTTATAAAAATATTTGTTCTTACAACCCTAGCAATGTTTATTTATCATACCACTATGTTGTAGCATAATGTACTTATCCAATAATATGCATTTTAGTACTGATTAATGCTCATCATTCGTTTCCTGGTAACTGCATAAAGTATTATAGAGCTATATAGCACCTTTTAGTCAGATAATAATTTCCAATATATCTATTTAAATTGTCATTGGAATTAGATTGCTAGTACTAAATACATTTGTGTGTGCCTCCAAATATCTTTAAAAGAATAGCAAAAAGGTTTTTTTTAAATTAAAATGTATTATGATAAAAATGCAAATAGAATATAAATAGAAACAAAGTTAATAGGGAAATGGGGGAAGGAAAAAAAGAGGCAAGAGGTACAAGGTAAGAAGGTGGGGGAAGCAATGGTTTGATTGGGTAGCAAAGTCATTTGTCAGTTTTGATTACTTTATGGATGTTTATATCAAAAAACATACATGTAATTGTTCATTAATTATGACAGTAATGAAGCTTGTCCATAAGTGACGTTGGTTGCAAAAGCAGGTCATCACATGACTGACTTGATTTTTCAATTTATTTTTTGTGGTGGTTACTAAATATATCACCATTAAATGAATCCACTATTGTTAAGCAAATACCACAATCATTAAGTGAACCTTTTATTCACTGTGTAGAATTTTTGCTCAAAGTTGTAAGTAAACACTGATTTTTGGCAAAAACGTAAATAGTACAAGTAATCAAGAACTAATTGTATGTGCTATATGATATAAATCTCCTTAGAATAATCAAAACGGATAAATGAGTTTGGTACCCGCTTTGTGACCAACATGACTTATGACCATAAATATAATATATATCTATATATTATAAATATCATGTGAACAAAGGATTCTGAAAGCAGCTGTAAATACTGAGTGTCTGAGATATGGTCCCATGACTGCAGGGAAGGGCCATCGTTACTTCAAAACCAGATCGTATGTACCATGGGGTGGTAGTTTCTAACTTGCTTATAAATGGTTGCTAAGCATCCAGTTGCAAGTTGTGCACTATCTGCAATCCGACAAATCCTGGACTATGTTTACAACTTCTAAGAAATATGCTTTGGCAATTTCATAGTACCTCAACAAAGAATAGGAGCTACTTCCCTTGTCATTCATGAAAGGAAAACGTATTCATATCTGCAACTTACGGTACTGTAAAAACAAAAACAAAAAAGCACCATTTCAGCATTTCAGCTGAAAATAATAAAGTTGATGATATGTTCTTCGTAATATGCCTGAGCATTCCAATATGTATCACAAATTAGAAAAAAAAAAAAAAAAACACCAGAAGCTACATGCCTGGGGAAATCACAGTGTACTTTTTGTTTTTATAATGAGTATGACTGGGCTTTGGATAAATCCCATCTCTTTCAATTTATTATGCCCCCAAAATGGTGCTATTCTTCCTAAAACTGTTTGTATCTAAGTCCATCGCATTAATGAATTTTAGTTCAGAGTAAGCATGAATAAGAAGTTCATTGTTTGCTTTTGTTTCTTTACAAGAATTCACATTGTTAAGTCTTAAGATTAGAAGGAAAACAGCAGAGCAACATAAACTGACTTCCTTAAAAGCATTTCTTAATTAGTTGTCTGTACTTCATAATTAGCCTGCTTTTTATATTTCAATGATTTTTTCATATACACCATGCCTATACATAAGATTTAAGTAGATTCAGTCAAGTGTGCACAAAACATAAATTAGTCTGGTAAAACAATTGACTACATTCCTCAAATTCAAAAACATAAAATTAAAATGTACTTCAATATTTCTGCTTTCTGGTATTCTGAGTTACTGCACTGTGGTTTTGAACAGAAGCAGAATCTCAGTATAACATTTCCCAACAGAAAGGATACCCGCACAAATTCTTTTAAAAGTGTTTATCCTCGTAATCTAACACAATTCACAGACAGGATATGCACAAAATGGAATGCATTCACAAAGATCAAACTGGCACTCAGAACACATGATGGGAATTATTTAATTTTACAGCATATAGAGAAATTCAGCCACAATTACATCTTGGAAACTATAGTTTACATCAGTTCTAAGAAGGAAGGACAATTTCTGAAGCTTGGCAATCTGACAAACTAGCCATCAGCAGACATATAGAAATTATAAACGGTTATAAACCATTCAGAAAGGATCAGCTAAAGGCCAAAGGAAACAATCCTGAGCACATCCTTCCATATCAAACGCACATTACCAACCACTCAGATAAGCAGGAACTAGGAGCAAAATCAGATCAATCAAGAAGAAAGAACAACCTCACAACCCAAGGCTAGTAGGATAAGCAACTAGACGGAAACAACCAGTGGTGGTGTTCTACCAGTTCAACCTGGTTCGTGTGGACCCGTAGTAAAAAATGCTACCATTCAGCTAAACTGGTATTTCTTTTTTCCCCCCTCCTGATGATCAGCTGTTCCAATGATCAGCTGTGCCGGGATGTCCCTCGCTGTCTTACTACTTCAGCCAGGAGACTCCCCCAAGGTCCAAGAGGCAAAAAGGGGCCATGTGTGTGTGTGTGCTGTGTGGACCTCCCCTCATGCTTCGATTTTTGCCTCCTGGGCCTCTGAGAAGAAGAAGAAGGAGAAGGAGAAGGAGAAGGAGAAGGAGAAGGAGAAGGAGAAGGAGAAGGAGAAGGAGAAGGAGAAGGAGAAGAAGAAGAAGAAGAAGAAGAAGAAGAAGAAGAAGAAGAAGAAGAAGAAGAAGAAGAAGAAGAAGAAGAAGAAGAAGAAGAAGAAGAAGCAGAAGCAGCAGCCATGGCTAGTCAGTCACTTGGCCACACCCACCTAGCCACTTCCAAGTAGGCATGCCCACAGAAGCGGTAATAAAAATATTTGCATCCCATCCCTGGAAACAACCTCTGAATTTCACCTTATATCAAAACATTGATGGTGTTAGCTTGCACAACAGGGGTGGGATTCAACCACTATTCAGTCACTACCTGTTCGGTGACTAAGTTATGTGCACGCATGCGTAAAAACCCTTACGCTGTGCCACGCAGACAGCTGAAAAGCACTGCATGCAGGTGCACAGTATTTGAAAAGACCTTTTTTCCCTTGCTTTTTCAACCTCAGCTGTGCTACACAAAGCAGCTGAGGTTGAAAAAGCAGGAAATAAACATCAGGTAAGAGCCCAGGTGGGCGGGTGGGCCAAACAATAGCAAACACAGAACCAGTTTGGTGTCTGCTACTCTTCAGAGCTACTGATTCTATAGAGCCAGGCAGAACCGGTAGCATCCCACCCCTGTTGCACAGTAATAAAATGACTTCAAGTTCAAAACTAAATTCAAAGACCAGCAAGACACCAAGAACATTTCACCTTTGGAAATTGTATCCTCTATGCATTTTAGAATTGTATCCTCTATCCTTTGAATCTGTTTATGTTAAATTTTATAAGTTGTCCAAAAGATTTTTGATGTGTCATGGAGAGAAATATCAACAAGCTACTATATGGGAAAGCTAATTAAACATTAAACTATAGAAATAATCTCTTCCCTCCTGCCCTTAATTTGCATATCTATGTTTTATTTATAGCTGGTTTTCCTGTCACCTTGGGCATCTTTCTTAATTATTCATAAGTGCACATAAGTTAATCAAAGACACACACACAAACAAGAGAAGAGCTGAAAAAAACAAAAGACACCGGTCCCAGCAAAAAATACAAATGATTGCAAATTTCGTTTTATCAATACCATGCTTCCATCTTACCTATCTGATTGTGGGACATTTAATATGTTGCTACAAAAATGATAGTGAAGCGAAGTTACCTTTGATCATCATATCTACATTACAGAAAATTTTGGGGATAAATCCAAAGTCACCATTTGCTTTCCTATCATTTTACCAGTGGTAGGACATATAGGCTAAAAAAACCAACAACAACCTTTACCCATTTCATTTCCTTGAATTGTCTGCTTTTTTCACATTTCCTATGGCAGATTTTCTCTCTTTGTTCCTCCAGATGGAATTCCATTTGTTTGGTGGGTTGGTCGTGCCAACGAAAAACACCCTTACTGGGGAGGATCAATTCCAGGAATCCAACAATGTGCTTGTGGTCTAGAAGAAAGCTGTGTGGATCTGAGATACTTTTGTAACTGTGATGCAGACAGAGAAGAATGGTAACTATGCATTCTAATTTATGTTATTGTTCATACAGATTATGAATTTAATGAAAGGTAGATTGGTAAACTTTATTGCAGGCTTTTACCATTTTGTGTGTGTACATATGCACGTATTGTATATACATGAACTTCTACATGCATTATTTTTTTTAAAAAAAAAAACAATTACAGGAAGTTAAAAGAGTTAAAAACAGAAGAAAAACACAGAAAGAATATAAAATGTTGAAGGTATCAAAGAAAAGTCATTTTATGGACCAATATTTGGTGTTTCACTTTCATGTATCAAGACAAAATTTGGCTATGCTAAGGGTAGTCATGGTTTTATAATCTGGTAGAAGACATATCAGTGATTGTCGCTGGGACTTCATTGATGAAAGGATGAATTAGTGTATCACTAATCAAAGGCAACAGGTGAACTAATTTTTCTTATTAAAAACAAAGAAAAAAACAGTGCAAGTTTAATGGCATGTAATGAGATGGAAATAAAGTTGATTTTTGGAATGGCATATAATGAGATGGAAATAAAGTTTACTTTTCAGTCATAAGTTTAACAAGCAAACGGGGGAATGTAGAGCTCCAAACCTCACAAAACATATAATATAAATGCCTCTTTAAGGCATTCAGTAAGTTTAATGTCTAAATAAATTTTATGGTGGCCTTCAAATTGTGTTTCCAATTTGAATTCCAACCCAGGAGAAGGTGAATTTGAGAAGTAAGCCATCCTTTAACTTTATGACTAAGGATAACATTCTTGAGAAGTGCTTGATCTCAAGAACAATTTCAAATCTATAAAATTGACGAACATTCTCTTTTAATGTTGTCACTGCTAGGAATAACATTGGTTACCTAACTTAGTTTGGGTAAAAATAATATATAAACTATGTTAGTGAGTTTAAGTGTGTGTATCACTTTAACTGTTAAAACATGTATTTTGGGTGCGGTTGTAAAATCACCATAAGAGGGAGCAAGAGAGCTCACTGTTTTGCTGGCTTTTACTGGATAGCTGACAATGTTGGATTGATGATGATAACTGCGTGTGTTTCCCTGCTATTGCTAAGAGAAGAAAAGAGGTTTGATTTTCTTCATATCTCTAACTGCAAAAGAGATATATTACTGGACTGATTATTTGTAAGTTTACTGACCTCTTTTTCGACACTGGACTTTGAAACTGATTAATCCCCGGATGGACTGAACTAGTGTATGACATATAGATTGTGTTGACTATGCTATAACTCTTGCTGGAATAAAAAACTATTTAACTGGCACAGTGTATCTGTTTTACTGAGTGTAAGCTACAACAAAGTTTATCTCATATATTTGCCTGCCTGCTAGACTGCCGTTGCATGTTCTGCTAGGGTGTGTATCCCTAACACTGGTTATGGGCCCAGGTGCACAGTCAGACTAACCAGGATATAACAGGCTTAGATTAAAGTGAGAGTTTGTGTAGTTACACAATACTGTAAACAGACAGCTGTGTTTTATTAATTATAGTTTAATATCCAGATAAAGATGGCACAAGTCAATTTACCAAGTTTGTCTCTAATATCCAAACTGGATGGAACAAACTATGTTTCATGATCTATGAAATGTAGCCTACTTCTATGCAGAGAAGGTTTGTGGAGTATAATTCAAAACCCACCAGAAGTAGATGCATGGGATCCGGAAGATGAAGATGATGCCCAGAAAATGCAAGAATATCAACTGAAGAATGAGCAAGCTCTCTATATAATAGGACTGACACTCTCTGACCAGCAACTTGTACATATTCGAGGAGAAGAAACAGCTGTGAAATGTTGGGAGAATTTAAGGAAAATTTATGTTCGAGACAGTATAGGAGCACATATAAATCTTACACGAAAGCTGTTCAGAACACATCTTCAAAAGAATGGAGACATGCTGACTCATATAAACACTATGAAGAGGATTTTTCAGGAACTGCATGAAAAAGAACTTATCTTCACAGAACTACACCAAGTTTATATAATTTTGTCTTCTTTAGATGAGAGCTACGATGACTACATAACTTCATTTGAAATTCTGCCAAAAGATAACCTTACATTAACTGACATTACTGGCAGATTAATTGAAGAAGCCAGGAGAAGGCTTGAAAGGGATCAACTCAGAAGGAAACAACCACAATGTAAAGAAGAGAAAATATATTTGTCAGCCTGTACAATTAGAAAATGTTTTAATTGTGGAGGAAAAAGACATTTGGCAAGATTCTGCAAGAAAGGAAGACGCCACAATGCCAGCCAGAAAGATAAAAGACATCAAAAGGATGAAAAATGCTTAGAGTTATCCATGTATAGCAACGAAACTGTGAATAATAATTTATGGGTTGTAGATAGTGGAGCATCGCACTGCATAATGAAAGATAAGAAAGGATTTATTAAGATGTCCATGAGTTCACAGCAGATATTGTTCGCTAATGGCTGGAAACTGAAAGCTAAAGGTGAAGGTATAGCATATTGTTCTTGCATAAAAGAAAATGTAAAAATGTTATATGTACCACAACTTAAGTTTAATTTGCTTTCGGCTAGAGTTTTGGTTAAACTAGGCTATGTAATTACCTTTAGGGGAGACAATTGCATAATTGAAAAAGAAGGTAAAAAAGTGACTGCAATTTTAAAAGGTGAATTGTATGTGTTAAATGATAATCATTCAGAGGTAGCTAACACAGTTTATAATAATGTTAAACCTCATGATGAATGCATACATTTGTTTCACAGATGTTTAGGGCATATAAATTTTAAAATGCTTAAACAAATGGTAGAACTATCTAAAGGTATAAAACTGAAGCCTTGCAGTAAGTATTTGCACTGCAATGCATGCAGTCAAGAAAAAAGCAAGGTAATGCCAGCAAATAGAATTAATGGATTTAAAACTAAAGAGCCTCTAGAGGTCGTATTTGCTGATATTATAGGTCCTAAAAAACCAAGTGTGGAAGGTGCTCGTTATATATTAAGCATAATGGACCATTATTCCAGATATGGTTTCTGTTATCTAATGAAGAGCAAAACAGAAACATATCAGAATTTCTTTAATTGGCTTAAATACGCAGAAAGAAAAACTAAAAGGAAGTTAATAACTCTTATTACTGATAATGGAACGGAATTTATAAACAATAAATTCCAAAATAAACTGAAGATGGCAGGTGTTGAACATAAAAAGTCTGCACCATATAGGCCACAACAAAATGCTTTTATAGAAAGACAAGGCCAAACAATTCAAGCAATGGCTCGTACTATGCTGTCGGATTCAGGATTACCTGAAACTTTGTGGGGAGAAGCAATAATGTGTGGTTATCATATATTGAATAATGTTGTTAACTCAACAACAGGTAAATTACCATTCACATGGTGGCATGGCAAAAAAAACCTGACCTAAGCTACATGCACACATTTGGAGCACCAGCATGGGTACATATTCCTATACAACTGAGACATAAGGGGCAGCATAGGGCTAAAAAGTTATTCTTAGTAGGTTATGAATCCAATCACAAATCATACAGATTCTGGGAAAAAGGAACATCTAGAGTTTACTGTAGTGCTAGTGCACAATTCCTAGAACATGTAGGATGGGAAAAACTGGAGCAAGATTCAAGTAAGGGTGTAATTATAGAAACCTACAAAAGACCAAAAGAACAAATCAGTAATAAGAAGAGTACAATTAAAGAGGAAGTGCAGGAAGAGCATATAGGACCAGAACAGGAAGAAATACCAGAACAGGAAGAAATAGATAATCAGGAACAGGTAGAACATGAAAGTCCACCTGTAAGTCCTGTAATACTTAGACATACTATACGTGTAACCAGACCACCTGACAGGTATCAAGCAAGTGTAGTTTGCCAAGTTAGTAAAGTTCCAACTACTGTTGAATAACTTAGAATGTATCCTGCAAAGGAACAAGAAAATTGGCATAGAGCAATGGAGAAAGAATTAAATTCATTAAAAGAAATGGAAGTTTATGAAAATGACAAATTACCTCCAGGTGAAAAGTCCATTGGCTGTAAATGGATATTTAAGTTAAAAACTGGTAAAAATGGGACTGTTACCTCTAAGGCTAGGTTGGTAGCTCAAGGATTTAATCAAACTGCATGTGATTATGTTGAGATATTTGCACCAAATTTAAAGGCAATAACCTTGAGAGCAGCTTTAGTGTGGGCAGCTAAGAAGAACTATATCATAAATCATTTAGATGTAGAAACTGCCTATCTGCATGCACCATTGCAGCACACTATATATTTAAGAAAACCAGTAGGTATAAAGGATGATAAAAATAATTATGACTGTTGGAAACTTTAAAAAAAATCTCTATGGATTAAAACAATCTGATTATGAATGGAACCAATATATTATAAAAGAGTGAAACAATATAGGGTTTAAAGCAGGTTTAGCTGATCCATGTTAATTTAAAAAAGAGACAAATGGAACGGTGTCATTATTATTGTTGTTTACAGATGATATTGCTTTAATTACAAAGACTAATAATGAAGCTACTGAAATAATATCATTATTAGGTAAGAGGGTAAAATTAAAGCAATTAGGAGAAATAAGACAATGTCTAGGATTGACAATAAACAAAAGCAATAGTGTCTATAAGATATCACAAGAAGATAAAATTTACCAATTGCTAAAAATGTATAAAATGGAACTTTGTAAGCCGACAAAAACTCCAATGAGTCAGGAATTTTGCTATACTGATGCTCAAAGTTCAAAATTCAATAAGACTATTTATCAATCATTAATAGGTAGTTTATCATATATTAGTAATTGGTCAAGGCCAGATATTGCTTATGGCATTAATCAATTGGCAAGATTCAATGCTGAACCCACTGAACGACACTGGCAAGCGCTAAAGCGTATATTAAGGTATCTTAAAAAGACAATGCACTATGCATTGTATTTGGAGCCAAAAGATTATTTGATTTTAAGTGCATATGCTGATGCAAGTTTTGCAACAGATATAAAAACTAGGAAATCAACTTCAGGTATGGCTATACTATTAGGTAAAACACTGATTGGTTGGAGGTCAATTAGACAGCAACACATACGTATGTCCACAATGGAAGCAGAATTTTCATGTCTATCTTTATTATGTACTGATTTAATTCTGTATAAACAGTTATTGTTAGATATGGGAGTAACTGTTAAAGATGCCATTGTAGTTTATGAGGACAATCAAGCAGCCATACGGTTGGCTACAAATATTGCTGTAAAAACTAGATCTAAACATACTGACCTTAGATATTTGAATGTAAGACAATCTGTAAAAAATGGTTTAATAAGATTGGAATATTGCATGACCGAAAAAAACATTACTGATGGATTTACAAAAGCCCAAGGTTCAGTCAAGCACAAGGAAAATTGTAAAAACTATGGGTTGAAATTGTAAATATATATATATATATATATATTATTATATTACCCAAAAGGGGAGAATGTTAGGAATAACATTGGTTACCTAACTTAGTTTGGATAAAAATAATACATAAACTATGTTAATGAGTTTAAGTGTGTGTATCACTTTAACTGTTAAAACATGTATTTTGGGTGCGGTTGTAAAATCACCATAAGAGGAAGCAAGAGAGCTCACTGTTTTGCTGGCTTTTACTGGATAGCTGACAATGTTGGATTGATGATGATAACTGCGTGTTTTTCCCTGCTATTGCTAAGAGAAGAAAAGAGGTTTGATTTTCTTCATATCTCTAACTGCAAAAGAGATATATTACTGGACTGATTATTTGTAAGTTTACTGACCTCTTTTTTGACACTGGACTTTGAAACTGATTAATCCCCGAATGGACTGAACTAGTGTATGACATATGGACTGTTTTGACTGTGCTATAACTCTTGCTGGAATAAAAAACTATTTAACTGGCACAGTGTATCTGTTTTACTGAGTGTAAGCTACAGCAAAGTTTATCTCACATATTTGCCTGCCTGCTAGACTGCCGTTGCACGTTCTGCTAGGGTGTGTATCCCTAACAGTCACTCATAAGTTAGAATTGCAAAATCAACTAATTCTCTTTCAACCTCACTGTACTATATAGATGTTTCTTGTACCTTTGCAGATTTAAGCTGTTGAAGTTGGAATAAACTGTTCTTCGGTCTTCTGTAGAATCTAGTTTGGCCTCCTGCTTTGAAGATTTTTATATTTAGATATATCCTATTGTTCATCATATGATTAATTTATATAATTGCAACAGGTTTCTGATTCTTATAAAACAGTTACACAAATTCTGTATTAATGATACATACTTGCTTAATGGTAATAATGAACAACTTTTAACTTTGGATTAGCGAGATGGAGGCCAAAGAAAAAAATAAATGATAGAAACTCTAATTTTTTTTTGCTCAAAAACTTGCACTTTAGAAAAAAAAAGAATTCATCTTTTCTATTCCTGACCTATATTACAGAAAAATTATACCAATGCAGTGTAAATCAGTGGTGAAGTAAGAAAAATGGTTACAGTAAAATTGGAAAATGAACAAAGGACCGTAGTTAAAGTTATGTGAGCACAGAATGGCTTTCATAGGCTAAAGCAATTTGGCATTTTCAATTTAGAAAGGAAATAGCTCAGCCCTGCTGTTTTAAAATAAAAAGCATATAGCATTTTGAATATTTTAGGGCAGGAGAAGAAACTTAAAACAGTTAGAAAAATATATATAGAAAAACTTTTATCTCCATTTGTTACAAACTAAGCAAACGCGTTAGTTTAAAATCCTAATAGTTTTGCTTCCACGGCAGGCTCGTATTCCTGCACTTCTGATTGGCCTGCGAACAGCGGATCATGATTGGTCGTTTCTGGCTGATCTGATTGGCTGACAGCAGGTCGCCACTGATTGGACGCTCCCAGCGCGGCAAACTCAAATTATTGGTTATTGTGACAGCAGCCAGCTCTATAAAAGGAGCTGCTACTGCCCTAGTATTTCGCTCTGTTCTGAAGTCATTAATAAAGAGTTGGAGTCACTATTCGATGCCTCGTCTCTGTTCCTTACGCCCACGCTCCAGATCTAACACTGGCGACAAGGATGGGATGCGGAGACAATAGAGCTGACTGAACACTCACCGAATGCTAACAGAACACGTGGCTGAGAGCGCACCAATAAGTGGCAGAATGACCAGCAGCGCTATACCACCCGCTCCATTTGACCCGGCTAACGAAGACTGGGACTCTTATATGGATAGGTTCCAGATGTTCCTGGAGACCAACAATTTGAAAGATGCTACGCCTGGCAAGAAACGAGCTGTATTTCTGACCCATTGCGGGCCTGCCGTTTTTAAAATGGCGAAGGCACTTGCGAAACCAGCAGAAGTCAAGACAATGGACTGGGACAACCTTGCCCCAATCCTACGGGCTCATTATGCACCAGCGGTGCCAACACTCATCAGGAGACACGAGTTTTACCAGAGGGACCAACAGGAAAGCAAAAGTGTTGGAGACTTCATCACTGACCTCAGAAACCTGGAGGGACTCTGTGGCTTCGCAAATCTCAAGGAAGCCATGAGAGATTGAATTGTTCTGGGCCTAAAAAATGCCACAACCCAGAACAAGATTATGGCGAAGGGAGACATCGGCCTCACAGATGTCATCGCCGATGCTACTGCAGCAGAAGCAACCAGGAAGTCAGCCGCTCGAATGTGCCGAGTGAATGCACCGCACCGCCAACTTGCCGGTGACACTACGCCTTTCTCCGAGAGGCACACAACGACCACCCACCATGAAGACCTCGAATCCTCCTCAGAAAGCGAGGAAGAAGAGGTCAACAAACTCAGGTCAGAACGCGACCAGCAAGACCAGCGGAATTGTAAGCCTTCGTGTCAATGTGCTGGATGCGGGGGAAATCACCTGCGATCAGACTGCAAATTCCTAGACGCACTCTGCTGTTCCTGTGGAAAGAGGGCCACATCCCAAAGGTCTGCAGAAGCAAGCGAGTGTCCAGCCCAAACTGAAGAGAAAATAATTTCTGGAATACAACAGGCACCCCACCAATAAATTGGGACCGCCTAAACAACCAATGAAACCACTACTACAGAAATCGAGCACCCGCCACTTCAACCAGATGAGAAGAGGCCCATCAAACCATCACCATCGGCCACGCTTCATCCCTTGATGCAAGGAAAATCCGAGTGAAGGTCACCATTGAGAATCAACTATGTGTTATGGAGGTTGACTCCGGGTCGTCCCTGTCGATGGTCTCCTGGAAAACCTTAAAACAGCTGATCCTTGACATCCGTCGCCAGGACCTCAGCACTCAAAAATCATATTAAAGGACTGCCAAGGAAACAGAATTCCAGTTGCTGGTTCCAGCCACGTCCAAATATCCTTCAAAGACCACACCGCGACCCTACCTCTTACCGTCGTCGATCGAGATCGGCCCAGCTTGCAAGGTTTGCAGTGGTTCGCGCCACTAGGAATTGAACTAGTGGGCATCAACCAGACCGGAAGCGATGACTGGAAAGCGGCCCTCGTCCAGGAATTCCAGGACGTTTTCACCGATAAACTGGGCAAGTACAAGGGATCCCCCATATCGTTTAATCTCAGCCCTGATGTTGCACCCATTCGTCTTAAGCCTCGTCAAGTGCCCTTTGCACTCAAGCCAAAGATTGATGAGCAATTGGACAAATTTATAGCCCAGGGCGTGTTGGAACCGATTGACCACGCCCGATGGGAGACCCCAATTGTAACCCCCATAAAACCCGATGGATCTTTGAGAATTTGTGGGGATTACCGGGCCACCCTAAATCACACGCTTCAGCAGAGCACTTATCCTGTACCTGTGGTCCAACACCTTCTTCATTCCTTGGGAGGTGGGAAAATATTCGCAAAATTGGACCTAGCTCAGGCATACCAGCAGTTGCCCGTAGATGCAGAGATCGCAGAAGCCCAAACTATAGTCACGTATAGAGGTGCATTCAAGTGTAATAGACTCCAATTCGGAGTGAGTGTAGCACCTGGCATCTTCCAAAGTCTGATGGAAAGATTGCTTCAAGGCATAAAAGGGGTCGTACCCTACTTCGATGATGTCTTAATAGCTGCCCCCACTAAAGAGTTATTAGTACAACGCCTCAGAAAGGTTCTTCAGAAATTTAAAGACACCGGCCTGAAAGTAAAAAGGGACAAGTGTCAACTTTGTATGGAGAGAGTGGAGTTCCTGGGATACCTTCTCGACAGACAGGGAATCCACCCCATCGAAAAAAAACTAACCGCCATCAAAAATGCCCTGAGACCTAGGAATAAGACAGACCTCCATGCCTTCCTGGGACTCATTAACTTTTATAACATCTTCTTGCCCCAGAAGGCGACTGTTGCTGAACCTCTGCATAGGCTCCTCGATAAGAAGGCTTCCTGGGTCTGGGGACATTGAGAAGAGCGAGCTTTTCAGCAAGTAAAAGACCTGTTAACTTCAGATGCTGTATTGATACAATATAATGAGACTTTGCCCTCAACCGTCACCTGCGACGCCTCACCGTTTGGAGTAGGAACCATCCTGAGCCATGTCCTGCCAAACGGTACTGAGGCACCTATTGCATTTTTTTCAAGAACTTTATCTAAAACTGAGAGAAACTAAAGCCAACTTGATAAAGAGGCTCTCGCTATTGTGTCTGCGATCAAACAATTCCATGAGTATGTGTTTGGAAGATCCTTCTCCATAATTACCGACCACAAACCATTACTTGGCATTTTAGCGGGAGACAAACCAACTCCCCACATCTTATCACCAAGAATGAAACTCTTCCTTCACCACCACTGACTGCACAAGACATCGCCTCAGAAACAAGGAAGGATCCTTGTTTGGCACGAGTCCTCAGCTGGGTGGAAAGAGGTTGGCCTGACAACGAACCAGATGACACCTTTAAGCCCTTCAAAAACCGGCAGACAGAACTTTTCTCCCAAAGGGGATGCATCTTGTGGGGGGACAGAGTCGTCATCCCAGAGAGACTACAGCATAAAGTTCTAAAACTATTGCACGATGGACATCCGGGCATCATGTGAATGAGGGCACTAGCGAGGAGCTACACTTGATGGCCAGGTATAGATAAGCAAATAGAAACCTGGGTGGCCACTTGCAGCAAGTGTCAGGAAACTCGCTCAGCTCCACCAAAAGCACTACCAACTGAATGGGAAGCACCCTGAGGTCCCTGGTCCTGTATCCACATCGATTTTGCAGGACCTACCAAGGGGCATACATTTCTTATAACAGTGGATGCCTATTCCAACTAGCTGGAGGTCCATAAAATGAAGAGCACCACCACAGAAGCAGTCGTTAAAAAACTAAATAGACTATTCGCTACGCATGGGTTGCCAGATGTCCTGGTTTCAGATAACGGCCCCCAATTCACCGCTCTGGTATTTGAACAGTACCTAGCAGATCGGGGGATACGCCACGCTTTGACATCGCCAGCTCACCCTGCAGCCAATGGCAGGGCTAAGCGAATGATCCAGTTCATAAAGAAAACTTTACACAAGATGGAGCAAGGGGACATCAACAACAAGGTGACCAGGATGCTTCTCCTCCAACATATTACCCCAAACAGCACCACAAACAGAACCCCAGCCAAACTCCTGATGGGCCGGAAAATTCACTCACATCTTGACTGCCTGCACCCTGCCTACACACCGGAAAAGCCCTTGGGGTCCAGCAGCAGGTATTCGCACCTTCAAGGTAGGTGACCCAGTTTTTGCAAAAAAACTTTTCCGGTGACCCATTGTGGGCCCCTGCTACCATAACTCAACTTACGGGTCCCCGTTCCTACTGTTTACAAACTGCTGATGGGAAAATGTGGAAGCGCCACATCGACCAACCACCCTCCAGGCTGGCACCTACCCCTGTCACAAGCCCAAAACCTCAAACCTGGGGGGGAAGGGAAATTGAGGGGGCCGGAAAAGAACTAGCATAAGACCCAGTACTTGAAAGCCAGCAATCAGCACAACCAACCCTGGGATATTCACCTCCCGAAGGAGAGCCGGGCCAGATGATCGCCTCACCACAAAGCAGCACTGTGACAACAGCAAATCCAAGGGATCCGGATGACAGCCTTGATGGAAGCAGAGATGACAACCCAGGGTCACCCAGTGGAGAGGTTGGGCCATCTTTGCCGCCGAGCTCAGCGAACAGCCCACCAAGACCAGAGTCAGGGCAAGGACTGGTGGAGCAACGCAGATCAGGTAGACAGGTGAAACGACCTGCCTACCTGCGAGAATACATCACCCCACCCCTCAGACGGAACCTAGGGGGGAGGGGTGTTACGAACTAAGCAAACGCATTAGTTTAAAATCCTAATAGTTTTGCTTCCACGGCAGGCTCGTATTCCTGCACTTCTGATTGGCCCGCGAACAGCGGATCGTGATCGGTCATTTCTGGCTGATCTGATTGGCTGACAGCGGGTCGCCACTGATTGGACGCTCCCAGCATGGCAAACTCAAATCATTGGTTATTGTGACAGCAGCCAGCTCTATAAAAGGAGCTGCTGCTGCCCTAGTATTTTGCTCTGTTCTGAAGTCACTAATAAAGAGTTGGAGTCACTATTCGATGCCTCGTCTCCGTTCTTTGCACCCATGCCCCAGATCTAACACCATTCCTTCCATGAAGTCTCAATTGCTAGAAAGTTTGAACATCACGATTGATTATTGAGCATTGATTATTTGATGAACTTGACCCAGAGAAAATATTTTAGATACACCGTATTGTATAGCAAATAGCATATTATTGACACACATCTAGATGGTCTTTTAGCTCTGAGTGAAAAAAGCATTGCTAGTAATTTTTAAGGAGCAATTTTCCAAAATTTATCCAACTTTTTATAATACCCCCCCCCTACTTTCAAAGTTAAAAATATTAGAATGTCATAGAGAGCAAAACTAACACAGCCTTCCATTCATATACAGACAAGAGTTTGAGTTCTGAATGTTCAATGCTCAGAGAATGTATTTTAATCTCTATATTTTGAGTCGTGTTTGTGCTACTGAATTAGAGACTAAGAACAATTTCAGGAATTGGGTATGTCTACTTTAATAAAAAGAAGGACTATGGATTACATGATAGCAGTGCTCCTATATCTAAAGGACTGCCATGAAGAAGAGAAGGTCAACCTATTTTCCAAGGCACCTGCAGGACAAGAAGCAATGGATGGAAACTAATCAAGAAGAGAACCAATCTAAAACTAAGAAATTTTTTTCCTGACATTTAGAACAATTAATCAGTGGAACGAAATTGTGGGTGCTTCAACTTTGGAGGTTTTTAAGAAGAGATTGGACAACTATTTGTCTGAAATGGTGTAGGGTTTCTGCTTCAGTAGTGGTTTAGACTAGAAGGCCTTCAAGGTCCCTTCCAACTCTGTTATTCTGTTAGCACTAACCTTATTTTCTGTCATAAACAACAGATGCTAGAATAATTATTGAGTTGGGTTGACTTATTTAGGCAGACTAATGTTATTAGCTTCCAGGACCTCTTTGTTATGTAATTAGCTGCAGTACTTTACTTACAATGCTGGTTTAACTTTTTAGAACTTGCTTAGCAACATGAAACATTGAAACATTCCACTACTTGCAAACTTCCAGAATTTTTGAAGATATTTTCTTTGGCTTGTTTTCAAGTTGCATAGTACCAGACATATGCTGATAGTACATTTCTCATAATATACTGTATCACAAATTTCATTAAATGCTGTTGCGGCTACCTATTCAAGTGAGGTTTCATTAACTTAAAACTAGGCAATATACCCAAAGGATATTATAAGAGAGGAAATTAAATTGAATAACACTACTGGCTTGCCAACTATTATAATGCAAGTTAAGGGGGAATTTGTGAATATTCCAGTTTATGGCATCTTGAAATACAAGAGGATTTGTTTTTCAATATGACTGATACATTACTACAAAGAAATATTTAAAAACTGCTATGAACTTGCAATTTACATGTTCTTTCATAGATGTAATGAAGTTCTGAACTGTT
This sequence comes from Hydrophis major, assembly GCA_033807585.1. Lineage (NCBI taxonomy): Eukaryota > Metazoa > Chordata > Lepidosauria > Squamata > Elapidae > Hydrophis > Hydrophis major. The sequence goes on along the minus strand of CM066328.1, from coordinate 149,537,946 downwards.
GGGGCACATTTGAAACATAGATAATATGTAAGAAAGTTAATTTGTTTCCATATTGTTCACATATATCTTATGGGAATGAGTAAACAAGGATCTGAAAATACAGTACATGATTGGCCATCTAGCTAATTTCACAATTGCCTGGTTCTGGTTAATTGTTAGATGAGAGTTACCTGGAATTATGTCTTGAAAATATTGCTTATCAATATAAAATAAATAAAATTAAATCATATTATTCTGAAAACTTCATTAGGTATCGTGGACCTTAGCACAATTTCTCAAAGATGTGCATTCTTAATATGCTTGCTTTATTTCTTCTATCTTGGCCTCTTTCTAATTCATATGCAAATGTCTTGTACAATATAATGCCATTTTCCGTGAATTTACAAATGCATTAAAAAAGTTTTTTTTTTAATTAAATCAAACTTTTAGCTTGTCCTCTTGAGCTTTTAGCTCAGACTTTTCTGCAGAATTTTAACATTTGCAAATTCAGATCTGAACTTCATATAATAGTTGGGCTGAGATTTGCTTGCCTTAAGAAATATACAGTCTTTTAAAGTATCTTTCCTCATAAATAATTATTTGTTCCTTACTGTTATATTGTCTTCTTTGCATATTAACTTAAGACTGGGGGGGCTAGGGGCGACGACGTGTTACTTAGGCTATTTGGTCTATGCTATGGCCCTTATTTTAATGATCAAACATAAAATATTTTTATGATTTATATTTATGATCATTGGTCAATAATCCAGATAGATCATAAATCTGTAATTTGCATAGTTTTTGTACATGACACCATTTTAAAGTTATTAACATATTAGATGGACACCAAAATATCACCCATATAAAAATGTAATAAAATCTGGAAAGGAAATCTATTACCACTTGCCTTAGAAAGATTTGATAATCAATGTTACATTATTTTATGCTGGGTTTTTTAAATAAAAATATAACAGTTGAACACTTCCATTTTTGCTACTCTGGAATAAACAACCCATGACTTTCAATTATCTGTCCTGCATACAGTTAATATAGATATTTCTACCATAGTAGCAAAAATATTTTTAGTGAATTAAAAGATTTATTGTTCAATTTTCAAATCAGTTTGCAGTAAGAGCACAATAACATCCACATTTTTAAAAAACAATAACACAAAATCTCTCTAATGGCAGTGGGGCACTTTCTCAAGGAATGCTTGGCAGTGTTACTGATTTTTTTTAAAATGCCCAAGTAAACAGATATAACTTTCTTGTCACAAGAAATATTAATATATTGAGTGCCAGAACATAGAATATACCCTGTGTTTATTTTCTACCTGCCATTTGTTATATGCACATATAATACCATATTATCTATATGTTTCATTGACATTTGCATTGTCATTGAGAAAGGGAAAAAAAGAAAAACAACCTCAAACCAATTTCCAAAACCTAAAAGTTTTTTGAAGATTGCTTTAATGGATTCCACAGAAATCTATATCAGCAGTCTTCAAAACTGAATTAATCTCTTTGACTATCCTTGAAAACCATTGAAAACTTTCAGCTGGTACAGCATGTTAAAAGCTAGGTTGTGAACTTTACATTAATTTCAGCATGTCTTCTATTCCTCCAGATATAATGCATACTTCGGGGTGTTGTAACCTTACAATGCGGCATGTCTGACCCCAAATATCTTACATATCAGTTCTGAGGAATTCTTAGCAACAATTTATATAATTGTTGTGTTCAGAAATACTATTAAATAGGCCAGTCAAAGACCAACATAAGCACATACACAATTTCTTCCTTTCCTTTCCTTTCCTTTCCTTTCCTTTCCTTTCCTTTCCTTTCCTTTCCTTTCCTTTCCTTTCCTTTCCTTTCCTTTCCTTTCCTTTCCTTTCCTTTCCTCTCCTCTCCTCTCCTCTCCTCTCCTCTCCTTTGCTTTTTTCCTTCCCCTTTTCTTATTGTTTCAATATAGTACACAAACATTCGTGCCAATGAACTTTGAAAATCCAGAAAACCAAATAAAGGAAGTTATACAAACCCAGCTTCTGCTAAGGTAGAGGCAAATGGGTAGCACTACTCACTTCTATCAATGTCCACACAACAATCTTGCTATTATAACTGGTAACTCAAGCGTTGCTTATCTCTGAATGGAAACTTATGAAATGGCTTATGAAATGTGACCTGGCCTTCTGTGAAACCTTTACAAAGTGATTGTTAATATTTTCACACAAGTTCTTTTGAGCACTTTGATGGAGGATTCCTAACTATGGGTTGCACTCAGTAAAGGGACTTGTCAGGAATCAGGCTAACAATCTGACATAAGATCAAAACAATTTTGATTAGGCATTTGAGTGTGTGTGTGTGTGTGTGTGTGTGTGTGTAAGATGGAAGGGTTTTAGATGTTATTTCATTGCATTTAGACTATGACTGAATATATTTTACCCCAATATGGCAACGGGATGGGGGTGGGGGGCAGAGTGAAACATGGTATGAAATGTGTTAAATATACCAATAGGAAGATTTCTGTTATCAAAATAGACTTTAAACACCATTTTTGGAGTTTTTCCTATAAGTGTGAGTGTGCATCTGCTTGTTTATATATATTGTACATATAAGTATGTGTATATTTATAATTTCTCATGCAAAGCTATTTAATATTTCTACCCTGATATACATTTTACACATTTATCTATTTGTAGGACCAATGACACCGGCTTCCTTTCCTTTAAAGAACATTTACCTGTGAACCAGATAGTTATCACTGATACAAACAGACCTAATTCTGAAGCTGCCTGGAGAATTGGTCCTCTTCGTTGCTATGGAGATAGTGGGTATCAGCTCTTTTCAGCAACCTTATACACAAACTCTATAAGAAGCTGGTGTATGTGTCTTTGTGTGTGTGTGTGTGTGTGTTTGTGTGTGAGGGACGCAGTTTTCACTAGTGATAACAGATACCTTCTAATAATTGCATTGTCTGATTGTTTCCTGAAATGAATTGTACAGTTTCTAAAGAAGGATATTATTCTAAATAATTTGCAATAAGTCTTTGAGTGCTATAGGTTCAAATTAAAGGCTTGTCTCCACAATGGGGGAATAAAGTAACATATGAGAAATGAACAAGCATGATATGAATACAGTAGGACTTCCTCATTCATAGCCTTCAGCAACTAATTAATACTGAGAACTTGCTCTCTTCATTAATTAGAAGTAATATCCAACCATCTTGCCCAATAGTAGTTGAAATTATTATCGGCTATCAAATTTTATGATTCTCTTTTAAAGCTGCTAGTGTTGGTTAAAGTTGGTGGTTACCATTTTCTCCTATTCAAAATTCCCCATTTTATTTCGTGTGAAGGACTTCCTTTTGCATTTCCTTGTTTCCCCCAACAATTCAGTTCATTGTTTGAAAATGTTTATCAGAAGAGAAAAAGTTCTGGCCTCTTCTTCTCCATGTAAATATATATAATTATATCCTTCTGTCTGCCTTCCCTTAATTCTGCTTCGGTCAAATTAAAAAGTACCCCATCAACTTTTAAAAAATCATTTTTGAATGATGCTCAGTATGTGATTTGCCTTTTTCCCAGCAGTTATACATTTCCTGGGTTTAGAGCAAATATTAAATGTTATGTTTAGCAAAATGTAATAGCCATGTTCAGACAACATGAACTGTCCTAAGCATCTATAGCTTAACCTGATGCTTTGATTCACATAAGACAGTACTGGGATACCTATAACACATTGGACAAAAAAACTACTCTGCCCTTTTCTTCAGGAGAAGTGTGTTTTGTGCAAATCTAGCCATTGGTCAATTAATCCAACATATCCTTTCTGTGATATATGTAAAGCTATTTTTTAACCCAATGCAGTTCTCTGTGAAATCATTTAAATGTATTTTCTATATTAATTCCTATTTATTTTGTGAAAATTTTATTTGCTTTTTTTTGTTTTAATCACCCAAAATAATATGAAACTATCAATAAATTTAAACTTCCCAATACTTTTTTTAGCACTTCATGTCTTTAAAAACAATTTGGTCCCTATTAAGGTCTATAGAGGACGTTACCTTTGGTCTCACTCATTTGGAAGAATTCTGGCTTATTCTTTTTTTATCACATCCCTGAAATCCTCAGTTCTTTTGGTCAGCAACCTAGTATTCTATAAAACTATTACTCTACTGTAATCTACTGTAGACTCAACAGACATTTTCTCCAAGGAACACAGATTTATTGTACATCAGTCAGATAGAAGTATCTGGAAAGCTTCACAAGTTTTACTGGCTTTTCACCACAGTTTTAATTTTTCTTTATTTTAACATAGAATTTGAATGATTTTGTATCAAATGTAAGAGAGTGTTATGCTGTCCTAACTTATCTGCCCTTTGCAAACTTCCATGGGTGCTTAACAAACTATCTTTTTAACTTCTTGATTCCTTGAAAGTTTATCACTGGAGTTGAAGTGCTGCTACTTCAGCTGTGTGTATGTATTGTATGGGGAAGGATATAATTTCACAGAGTAAATGTTATATGTGAGTTTAGAAAGAAGTGTTTCCCAATTATCACCTGACCAGTGCACAAACATGGCTGTTTGTGGTCATGCTAGTGAGTGTAGTCCACAATATGGTGATCGACTCTCAGTGATGGCATCCAAATTGCATGATTTTAGTCTAGTAATGCCTAACCATTATGCTATCAGGTTTTTGAAGTAGCATAAGATCCGCTTTTTTCAAGTATTTATAAACTAAACTTTGAACCTGGCATAGAATGACTCTAAAGATAAGTTTTTTGTCTGTTTCATAGAAGTGATTTCAATGTTATACATCTAAAAATCTATATTTTAATTAGTGCTTTATTATTTATTGTTTGTATGATTTTATTCATTAATTTGGATGCAGTCATGACAAATAACAAAATGTATGAATGAATGGATAGATGGATTGGTGGGTAAGTGAGTGAGTGAGTGAGTGAGTAAATGATGCCCATACCTGCAATGCAGAAGCCCTAACATATTTTTCCTCCTAGGTTTCATTTTTCTGTTTTAATGAACTCTGACTAAAGGCTACAGTATTTCTTTCATTCTTCATTTATTTGTCACATATAATTAACGATAGAAAAGTTTGTGGTTGTTTGCAGGACAGTTCTGGAATGCAGCTTCTTTCAGCACCGAAGCTTCATACCTTCTCTTCCCCACTTTCCATGCCGAGTTCACTGCAGACATTTCTTTCTTCTTCAAAACAACCAAAATGTCTGGAGTCTTTTTGGAAAATTTGGGAATGAAAGATTTCATCAGGGTTGAAATAAGCTGTAAGTTTATCAACTGAAATTGCAGTGTATTGTTATGTTTTTTTGCAGATCTTCAGTTTAAGTCATGAAATGTCTATGGAAAAACTAATTCATCCAGGTCACGGTTTTTCCAAAGATGTTTTTCCATTCCAAGATGTTTCTCCAAAAGGCAACTAGACTTTCTTGGTTTCTTCCTTGAAAATGCTTTGCTTCACATTTCCAAAAGGCAACTAGACTTTCTTGGTTTCTTCCTTGAAAATGCTTTGCTTCACATTCAAGAAGTGAAATATTTTCAAGGTGCCTTGAACCATTACCCCAAACAAAAGTGTATTCTTCTTCAAAGAGTTTCATTCAAATGAAGATAATGTTATTATCAACTCTGCTGGGCAGCTGTCCCTTATTCGAAGCAGCATGCAAAATTTCTACTTTTCACAGACAGTATATGAGTTATCAGCAGATTGCCTCTCCTTCTCTTCTTCAGTGATGATATCCTTTTGGAAAGAAGCTGGCATGCCAAATGAGGAAAGGGGAAGGTTCCAGAATGCCCAGAGTGTCATAATGGCCTGTGAAATAAACTATCTCTCTTTGAAACTAAATTGCTGCCTAAAGTATTAAAGCAGGGATTCCCAACCCCCAGGTTGCAGCCCAGTACCTGGTCACAACCTGTTTGTAACTGGGATGCACAAGCAGCAGCCTCTACTTGCACTGCTTCATTTGTGTGAGCAGTGGGCATAAATAATGCTGCGCCCTCAAGCACGTATGCCTGCTGTTTGCATAGAACCATCCTTCCCCACCACCACCTGTCCACAAAGCCTGAAAGGTTGGAGACCACTGTATTAAAGGAAGAAAAAAAAACTAATTTAAGTCATCTTTTTATCTGCTGTTTTAGTCTATTAATAGAAGATGTTGTGTTGTGGATTTAAAATGAAAGAAGGCCTTTCTGTTAGATGTTCCATCAGGCTGAACAAACCAAGAATGAATTACCATCATTTTGTAATATGGTTGTAATAACTTTGACATAAAATTTAATAAAATAAAGCCCCCAAGGCCCTTTGATTCATTAAACCTTTGGTAAAAGCCATAGCACATTATCACTAGATAATGAGGTATGGTTTAGTGTTAATTGCACACAATCTCCTATTTGGGTGATACTTCAATGTGTTGTATTTCTTTCGCAAGACTCTTATATTTTCTTTAAAGTATACAATAAAAGCAAGACATTGACATGAAATTACATCAGAATAATGCAATCTGTCAAGATGATGGGTTAGCATGTGCACTGTAGAAATGAAAGAAATGTCTGATGCAACACCTAGTCGGTTTCTCCACTGTGTTATGATTTTCTTGTAGGGTAAATTATTATTCAGAGCTAAATGACTGTGAGTACAGCGCACAAATCAGTTGAACTGTAAGGAGATCAATGTCATTGATTTCCTTCCATGAATAGAAGAGAGTTCCCAACCGCTATGTCTAAGAAAATGCATTTCTATGGATTGAAAGATTTTTGTGAGTTATGTACATACATATATCAATGGAGTACAAACTTATCAGAAATCTATCTTCTCCCTTACATAGCTAGACGTACAAATTAGGGTCCAAATGAATGATTACAGCCATACTTCAGCTTTATTTTGTTAATGTAATGAAACCCTGATGAAAATAATGTTGCTTCCATGCCCTAACCTTTTTAAGAAACTGGAAAAGGTTGATAAATCAGGGTTACAATTTCTGCCCAAAGATATGTTTGGTGTATATACATTGTTATTATAGATCTAGTGTTGGCAATGTACCAGATGTCAGCTCTGCTCTTGTCCTCATGGAGATGAACCTCTATTAATCTTTTGTCATACTGCCAACTCTCTCATCTCAGTTAGATTTCCAATCCACAACTGTGATCTATACACCTCAACTAATCCTCAGAAAATATGAGGTTCATTGCAGGGGTTAGGGTTAGGGTTGATTAATTATTCAATTATATATGTCTTACTTAGAACATAAAAATAAAAAACTTAATTCTCTCACCTGTTTATTTTTTTCCTATTTATTTGGTTCTAAAGGCCAGTGTCTGTAACCTCCAGTTCTTGACAGACTGAACTAAGCAAGACTCAACATATCAATGATTTAACTAGCAGAATAACCTTTATGGCATTCATAGTCTGACTCTATTTTTCTTTAAATCATTAGGAATAGAAACTTGCTCTCAGGTGTTTCTCTGACTTTCAACAGAATAAAAAGTGATATTTTAAAGGAGGGAGGAAAATTTAAAGAACAGTTTTAACAGCATGTGTCGTTAAATTTAATAATACAGTTTGGACAAAAGTTCTAGTGTTTGAGACATGTTTAATACTGTCTATAATATATCAACAAGTTATACATCTGAATATAGCAAATGTAGGTGGAAACCATCCATTAAATGTTCACTTGCCAAAAATTAGGGCTGAGAATTTGGTATAGTTTTTTTTAGACTTCTGTGTATTTTCTACAAGTTTACAGGCTATTTGGATGAGAATCATTGATTTTTTTTTAAAAAAAAAAACATTAAATAAATAACACAATATTTGTGGCAATGTTCTATCTCACTGATCCATCACAAAGCAAATACCTTCTATTTCATGAGTATAGCATACCTTCTATTTCATGAGTAATGCGTGAACATAGAGAAAATGAGAATAACTGACCAGGAATTTGATTTCACAAAGAAAGTTTGGGTCTGTGGATATGTACCATAATATATAGATGATTCACTATGTGAATTCAATAATCACATAAGGTTTATTGTTTCAAAACTCTTAAAATATTACTACCAAAGTAATGTACTTCTTGTTATCAGCAAAACATATTAAGTTTCACCTTATGCATTCCAGCTTCTAAAGACATCATTTTCACAGTTGATGTTGGAAATGGCCCTGTAGAGGTTACGGTTCAATCCCCCATGCCCTTGAATGACAACCAGTGGCATTCTGTGCATGCTGAAAGGAATCTTAGAGAAACCTCTCTTCAGGTAGACAACTTTCCAAAGAAGATTTTAGAAGCACCTGCTGAAGGACATTTTCGATTGCAGCTAAACAGTCAATTATTTGTGGGTAGGTACAATAATTGGTACTATCGCCTCCTTTTATTTTATTTTTTACAAATGCTAGTCTCTTAAGGTAAATGAATATTCTTTTAACTATTGGATATTTGATATTACTGATTTTCGCTATCTTATGTTTTACGAATAGAAATCCTACACTTTCCAAGTTATTTCTCATGCTTGAATTTTTTGGTTGGTTTTGATCTGCAACTATTGCAACATATGGAGTCAATTTTCTACACCCAATATTCTAGATCTATGTATTTTTCTAGTTGCAAAATTATCAAATGAAGATGAAGTCAACAGAAATGATAAAGCTGGAGACTTAATTCATGGTAATCTCATGATTTACAAACATATAAGTCTAAGTACAAATCTCCAAAATATATTTTAGGTTACTAATTTTATTTCAATTGTTTCCACCACTTATACTATCATTGCACATTAGACTCTCACTAGATTGTAGAAAGAACATCCTGCTTGATAATGAGGTCAAGACTGTATGTTCAATTAACAATATTGGAGGTGGCTAATGGAATAGAGAACCCACTTCCTCTTTTTGTGCATTTTGCTCCTTTCCCCTCTATACTGCTCAGTTTCATTTTAATTGAATTTTTAAATATAGGATCTTTATTTATCATTTTGTTTGTTTTATATGGCATTTTATTTGATGTCTATAAGCCACCTAGAGATGAGTTGGTAGAACACAATTTTGAGAAATAACTAAATAAATACTCCCTTGTACATTAATATGGAATCAATGGGAAATATATTTTTACAATATTGTACAATGAAACCTTAATAAGAAATTCATTTCTTAAAGAATCAGTTGTTAAAATATAAGCTTTACCTTGCTTATACCTGAAACAGGAGCATCTGCATCCAAACAGAAAGGTTTTATGGGATGTATTCGCTCTCTACATCTAAATGGACAGAAACTTGACCTTGAAGAACGAGCCAAAGTGACTCCTGGTGTCAAACCAGGGTGCTCAGGTCATTGCAGCAGTTATGGAAACATTTGCCAGAATGGAGGGAAATGTGTGGAAAAACCCAATGGCTACTTGTGCGACTGCACCAATTCACCATATGAAGGACCATTTTGCAGAGAAGGTAGGATGGCTGAATGAATTCTTAAATTTCCTTTTTGCTCATCCAGTGCACCTTGACCAAACTATATTATACAAAATGTCACTTTATAATTTAAATTATCTAGATCAGTGGTTCTCAATCTGTGGTCTGCAGACCCCTGGGGGGGCCAAGATGTCATCAAAGGGGCCCATAAAGTCTTGAAGAAATGTTATTATTTGAATCTTGAATTAGGTCTTTGGGGTCTGTGGCCATGGTCCATGGCCTCAAAAGTTATTTAAAGGGGATCCATGGTGAAGAAAAGGTTGAGAACCACTGATCTGGCTTCTCAATAAATCTTGCATAAATTAATATAATATTTGGGTGAGAAGGTGTGCCAGCTTTTTTCTTTGTTCAAAAACCGCACTAGATTCTACACAGAGGTTCCATAATAATAATAATGTATCTGATTTCAGAGTTACACACGTGGAGATTAGTAATCTAGATATAAAAAATAAATTGAAACTTTGAATGAGGTCATGTCTTCCAGAACACAAAACTATTTTAATTGTCATGACTTTTCTCATTTGAAAACTCAAATAACAAACAAGCAAAAAACTAGTTGAAGAATCCCTTGATGATTTATACTTTTATATGTCCTGTGGAAGTAACTTCTCATGGCTTGGGAATTAATTATTTTTGGTGTACTTACTTTTGTAATTATATGTTAATGCGCTAAGATTATCATCTGAGAGGGAAAAAATGGAACACACTGTTCAGAAAATGAAGACAATGTGTATTTGTCAGAACTTTATAGATATTAATTTCTTATAGTGTACGAAAAAAAAACTTGGGCTTTAGATGGCATTTTAGATGGAGTGGAAAACCCTAATGATCCTCAATCTCTTTTTAAATAAAGATTATAGCCTGTTTAAGCATTTTAGTTCTAATTGTTACTGCGTCTTGCAAACTGGCAATGGCCCATTAACAGCAAGTGATCCTTGGCTACTTAAAATAGTTAGAAGAACATCATATAAAGTGCAAAAGTCCTGTCTGAAAAATGGGTATGGTAAATAATAGAGTGCCCTCCATTCAAAGAAATGAGCTTAACTGCATTTTCATATTTTCAAAAAGATTTCGTCTTTACACTGACAGCTTAGTCTAAACTAAAACATTACATTATGTTTAGTGACAAACTAAACATTACAGCATGAAATGCAGCTTGATTTGAAAAGACCCTTCTCTGACCCGGCAGACTCCAATCACCCACCCTCAGTCTTCCCCATATTTACTTTCCTTTTGGAGAGAACAAATTATTTTGCTAGGTGAAGAGATCAAGAGTAGCATATTTTTGTGACCTTCCAAAGTCAATTTTAGTGAGTGTAGTTTTTTTTTTTTTTTTAATTTTTCTAATCAACATGGCTTATTTAATTTTTTCCCCTTTCCTAAAATAAGTCACACTGACAAATATTTTGACTTTTCATAGTGATTGTCACTGAGAAACCAAGAAAGCATGAATTAGAAAAGCACACAGCCTGCCAGGATCCATTCTATTATTTCCTTGACTGTTGCCAATGATTATTTTATACGACATTTAAATATTTGAAAATGTTGCTGCTACTTCCCAGTATTCCAAACAATGAAACCCCCTAGGCAAAGTATTCATAAGCCTTCACTGAAAACCACAACCTGCTGGGAGTTTGTCCTCCTCTATGGACTCACTTCTCAATTTTTACTGACTCACTTCTTTCAGTGAATCCAGAATCCATTCTCCTGCATATGTTTCAGCCTCGTTTGCCCCCATGGCTTTCTCTACAGCCAACCAGGTAGCAACAGAGAAATACTGATATTATACTGCATGTTCAGTAAAATGCTTCAGGCTGGCAAAAGATTATCTGGTTCAATTATCATAATTCCTCTGAGAAAGAATACACGGGCAGTCCTCGACCTACACCAGTTCATCTAGTGACCATTCAAAGTTACAATGGCACTGGAAAGGGGGATGTATGAGCACTTTTCATGACTGTTGAAGCATCCCCATAGTCACACGATCAAAATTCAGACACTTGCCAACTGACTCATATTTATGATGATTGCAGTGTCTCAGGTTCCTGCGATCCCCTTTTACAACTTTCTGACAAATAAAAGTCAACGAAAGAGACAAACTTATTTAACATTAATAATATTAATGTTAAACTCATTTAACATTAATAACACAATTAATGTGTTATTAATTTAATAACTGCAGTGATTCACTTAACAACTGTGACAAGAAAGATCATAAAATGGGGCAAAACTCACTTAGCAAATGCCTCACTTAGTGTTGTGGTTTGCTGCCAGCCGGTGCAGACGGCAGAGGTATTGGACAGTGAGGATGAAAGGGAACCAGTCAGGGAGTCTGGCAAGGACTTGGATGAGGGTCCTGCATCTGATGCAGGGATGGGGCCAGGACCATCTGGGAGTGGGGTGCTGCCTTCAGAGCCTTTGGAGTCTGACAGCAGCGAAGCAGAGGACCCAGGGGAGCTTTTTCCCAGTGTGCATATGCACAGATCTGCTAGAAGGTGAGAGCAACTGAAGCAGAAGAGGCGACTCAGGAGTAAGGCTGGGAGGTGATTGCCCCTCCCATAAGGGATAAAAGTCAGTTCTCAATGACAAAGAGGTTTGCAGGAAGCAAAGCAGTTCAGTAATTTCCGAGTCCATCTTGAAGCTTTGTACTCTGGTCATGGTTTATGTTAAGTCTTAATTGGATGTCTGTTTGTTGGCAAGCATTCTACAGCACTGAAAAGCATGCTCTTATCTGGAGGAACTGTGTATAATTACAGGAACTATGTATAATAGTTTTGGCTAGGAATTCAAGTAATTCCCAGCATCACATTAAAATAAGTTTTACTTTTAAAATCAGTGTGTTTTATTAAGTTTGACAAAGCCTGGGTCAGAACACAGCAACAGAAATGTTGGGCTCAATTGTGGTTGTAAGTCGAGGACTAACTGTATTTAGATTGTCAGATTTTGCATCCATATTGCAAATAAGGGGAAATAAACATGCATCTATGGAAAGATTTGGATGTTCTTGGTTCATGTGAAATTCATATTTACCGACTGTAGACTGTAAAACACAAAGCATTTGTTTTGTTGATTCTAAAAATTCAATTTCAACAGCTCTAATAGTTTTCAATCTACTGCACTGAATCTGATTTATGCATTTTCTTTGTACTTTTAGAAGTCTCTGCCGTGTTTGAAGAAGACACTTCTATTACCTACACATTCCAGGAACCTTATCCTGTAACTAAAAATGCAAGTTCTACATCTTCGGCCATTTATGTGGGTACATCCATATCCAAGGAAAACATCGCTTTTACTTTCCTGACAGCAAATGCTCCAAGCCTTCTGTTTTACCTCAGTGCTTCTTCTCATGAGTATCTGGCTGTCATTCTGTCCAAGAATGGTAAGTTTGAATGGAAAGCTTAACAATTCCATGACAATATAGCTTCAGCAGGACCTACTCAGAAAACAAAATTGAAGGGAAGCTTTGGAATCTGACTGAATAAATACTGTCATGTTATGAATTTTAATTACCACGCTAATCAAATTTTCTACTCTTGAACTTCCACACAGAACCATTAAAAATATGTCTTTTCTTAAAGAGCCATATTGCTGAAGGTGAATAATTCTGTGATTCACAGTTGCTGACAATGTATAATATTATTTGCATTTGGCAGAAATCCATTTGCTTCACATAATTTTTATGAAAATGAAAAAGGCTCATCCTCAGGGGTGGGATCCAACCAATGTAACTACTGGTTCGGTGATTTTACGTTTTGCGTGCACATGTATATCATTGTCAGCTAGCTGCCTGGACAGCTGAGCAGCACTGTGCGTAGCTGCGCAGCGGTTGAAAAAGCCCTTTTTTCCTGCTTTTTCAACTGCAGCTGGGTCACGCAAAGCAGCTGCGGTTGAAAAAGCAGGAAATAAAGGTCAGGTAAAAGCCCGGTTGGATGGGTGGGCCAAAACAGCAGCAGACATAGAACTGGTTCTATGTATGCTCCCTGTCTGCTGTTCTTCAGAACTACCGGTTCTACAGAAGTGGACAGAACCGGTAGAATCCTACCCCTGCTCATCCTCCAGGTAAGTATACCTAAGTGTGCAAGAGTGTACATGGAAACACTGACCCACTGATTCTTTGACACATTATATTTCTATATTTCTACTTTTCCAAATTTATCTGTTATTAATTTTGTCATAGTTAACTTCAATCTTCATCTCCTTCATTTCTTTACTTCCTGTTCTGTTTTATCTTGATTAGTGATGGTTTAATATTGTTCTTTTATTTCTGTAATGAGGATAAAAAGTCCTGATATGGAGAAAGTCTATACAATCATGTTATTAACCCTAAATTGATAGGTTACAGTGAATTCCTGGTGTTTTGCATTCATTTTTGAATGTTGAGAAATTTTTGTAACAATATTCTTCTATAAGTAAAGATACAAAACAATTCAACCTCAGTTTTTATTATAATCCCCAACATTTTAATGTCATTTTCTATTGTTCCTTCCCATGTGTATTTGGTAGGCATATCCATAATATATCTACACGTTTTTAAAAACTTCTTGTATATGAAGATATACAGTATAAAAATCCTAATCTCCCCCCTCATGAAAATATTTCATTCCCCATTTCGGTTGCATCTCAGTGCAAAGAAGAGCGGGAAACTAATAAGCTTTCTTTATGACCTTTATAGTGAGTTTGGATAAATCCCATTCATTGCACTGCCTTACTTCAGAGATGGTGGTGGGCAGATTCATAGCAGCTATTTGCAGTGTTAAATACAAATAATATGTATATTTATCTAGCCTATCATATTTGTAAAACCGGAATCAAAAGAAGCCCCATGCAGTGCAGAAGATTCAAATGCCTAATAAATTTCACCACTGCAGAGAAAGTTGCACCATTTCATGACTTTCTTTGTAGTTCTTCAGCTTCTCAGAAGACTCAGATATTTTTCCCTAACAAAAGTTGAACCAGATATTTGAATAGGCCCAGAATGCTTTTCCTCAATGGTGGAACTATAATATATAAATTAGACACTGACATTTTAATTCAAGGCTTTCCTAGTAGAATTAAGCCCCCTTGCATTTATTATGTATTAATTCTGATAAGTGTCTGGATAAGTCTAGTTCTAGAAATTTACAGTGACATCACTAATTATAATTTATTTTGTTCCGTTACATTCCCTGATTGTTCCTGGAAGTTCAACTTCATTCATTTATTTATGTGGCCAGTGCTTAGTTTTGTCATTACTGACCTTCATTTATTTCCTGAAATATGCTTTCCAATAATTCTTAGATCAGAAAAAATGGTATTTCAAATGAATAATATGGAATCACTGAATAAAAGGTTTAACTATCCAGCCCTCAATCTAACATGACACACTTTAACTTGAAGATTATAGCATAATCTTCAATAATAATAATTCCTAATAATAATAATAATAATTCCTAATAATAATTATTATTATTAGGAATAATAATAATTCCTAATAATGCTGGCGGAACTCCTGCTAACTGATCCGGAGCCCTCCTCTCCTTCCCCAGAGAAGTGAAGCTCTTTCCATCGAGCCCTATTAACCACACTGGTGGAGCTCTTGAACTGGATCGCTTGGAGCCAGCGGAATGCAAACAACGTACCTTCATTTAAATCCCTCACACAGCTGATAGAAGTATCTTCCATGCCAGACAACGTGTTTCCATTAATATCCCCCACACAGTTTCCCCAGAGCCACAATGGACAGCTGGCAGGGAGAAACAAGGAGGGAGGAGAAAGCCCTGAGGCTCTTAGGAGCCGAAAGTCACCCTGGATGGGTGGTAAAGGCAGAGGAATGCTTCGGTGGTCGCAAGGAGAGGAGAGTCTCATCGACTGACCCAAAGAAAACCCCTCCATCCGAACAAAAAAGAGAACTGCCAGCATGGCTAAATCGAAGCCAGGAAGGCAGCTGAGAAAGAAGTGAAAAAGAAAGGAAAGATCTTGTAACAGCGTGCTTAGTCTTGGTAAGAATCACTCCAATTTCTGCATTGGAATTTTCCTTGGAAAGTGGGACTCAAAGGAGAAAAATAGCTGCGATTAACGATTTGGAGTGACTGTCAGATTTAGTTAAAAAAAAAAATATTGCAACTAGAAGTAACTTTAAAAGTAAAGGACAGATTGGATTGGTTAACCCAAATTCCTGGACTGTATTTTTACTACTACTCAACTTGAAGAACTTTGGGAAACTATTGGAAAACAATCTTATTCAGAGACATATTGATTGTAGTTAAAGTGTTTTAATTAAGTGAGTTTTGCTCTCTTTCAAAAAGCCAGCATGCTTTGAACATCTTGTTACAGCCTATTGTTTACAAAGTAATAGCAGCAGCAATCAGAGTAATAAATCCCTCCCACCCAGTAAATCACAGCTGATAGTAAAACAATTAACCCTTTCCTTGCAGACCTCATTACTTTAATCAAACACTGATTAATTCATTACCTTAAAACTAACAACTTTTCTACCTCATCACCTATATCAATGATTAGATAATCAATTTCTATAAAATATTTCATTAATGGTTTGATTGATTTATTGTTTTAATCGATTAGTGTGATTAGAGTGTTTAGTGCAAATAGTGTGATTACTGATTAGTTTAAAAGATCAGGATTCATGTAATTTAATTGATTAGTAAAATCAGTGATTTAGTGAATTTAATTGAACAGTGTGATTAATGATTAGTGTAATTAATTGATTAGAGATTAATGTAATTAATTGATTCGGCTGATTGTTGCTTAGGAAAATTATTTGACTAGAGAGATTACTGCAATTGATTGATTGGTGTGATATTGGCTATATTGATTACCCAAAATTGTTCCATTAATTAATTTAATCAATGTACCATCTTAACAAACCTACCATGCCAAGAAAAAAATCCAATGCCAAACCACAACCTAAAGAGAAAGTAATCCCCACCAATGAACCACAAGACTCCCACACATGTCTTAAATGCTACAAAATTCTAAAGGATAATGAAAACTCCATCAAATGTTCTCTATGTAACAAATACACTCACCATGACTACTTGGGTAATACCTAGAATCATCCAATGAGTTTCCATATCTCTGCAAATCATGCAGACCCAAACTGGATCTGTTGGAAAGAGTTGATACCATTGAAACATGAATAACATCCCTTGACACCATAGTAGCATCCCTGGATGCCTTAAAAGAAAGATTATCCAACCTTGAAAATGCAAAAACCTGAACATCCAATAGCTACAAACCCACATCTCTACCCAACAACCACAACCCAATCCACAACCTAATCCACAAAAAAACATAAGCCAGACAAATAATGATATCCCAATCCTCATGAGAAAATCTGTTGAGCGTGAACGGAACATCCAAACACCATCTTATTTGGTCTAGAGGACATCAATGATAATGATGACATCACAACTGTCCAAAACATCTTCAGTGATTATCAAGCATCAACCATCTCCACTGATGAAATACTTGACATTTCCTGCATTAGCCGAGAGCTCAAAAACAGAAATGGCTTTGTGGCCCCACGCTTCTGCAGGGTTATTTGCAAAAATGAATCAAGCAAAAGTAAATTCATTTTCACTATAAATTCACTCACCAAAACCAACACCAACCATAAGAATCTCCGTTGTTGCCCTGACCTAACCATACAGCAACGTGCCCGCTCCTGTGTACTCTGCACTGAACTTAAAAAACGTCCAGACAATGGGGAGGACCTGCAGATTGACTACCATGCTGACTGTATTAAAAGTAAGTCACACAATCTGCAACTCAGCTTTAACCACAACCCTACCTCAACCAATCCACCATCACCCAAGACTAGGCATGCACGCCCCTAACTACCTCAATTCCAACTATTGCTGGCCTTAAATGCAAGCTACTCAATGCAAGAAACCTTGCGAATAAAATACCTGAATTTCTCCTCTTACTAAATTTGGCTAAATTCAACATCATATTTGTCTGTGAAACATGGCTCAACACATCTCTCCCTGACTCCATTACCACAGTAAGAGACTATCATGTTTACCGATCAGATCGTGAAATTCGTAGAGCAGGTGGTGTTGCTATCTTCTATAAAAAGTCCTTACATCTAAAAAACATCCAAGTTACCCAGGAGCTTGCTCTTCCTGAGACCATCATCTGTGAACTATCCTTAAATATCGCATTTCAATTCTTATCATGTTACAGAGCACCTGATTATGACATTGAACATGTAAACAAGCTAAATACACTACTAACATGGGCAGCATCCTGCCCACATGCTTTTATCTTTCTTGATGACTTCAATCTACTCATATTGACTGGACCCTAAATGAATGTACAACTGAACCCATACACACAACCTTCTACAATGATGTTACAAATCTGGGACTGGAACAACTATTAACCAACAACAATAGACTAAACAACTGCCTCGATCTCATCTTCTGCAATAGTTTGAATTTAATTTACGGAATACAAATTAAAGAACCCTTTTCCAGCAGTGACCACAATATGATTGACTTTTGTCTCAACATACGCCCATACAAAAATCATCACAATGACATAATCCCCAATTATAACTTCAAAAAAGGCAACTATGATCTTATAGACAATGATTTCTCATCCCTTGATTGGCAATCTCTATTCACTGGATGCAATACTGTTGAAGACCATTACAATACATTTTTACTTGAAGTCAAAACAGTCATCAAACTATATGTACCAACAACAACTCCCAAAACAAAAACAAAAAACAGATTACCCATAACAATAAGGAAGCTTCATTTCAAAAAGAGATCACCCTGGCGGAAAAACAAATCTGGTCACATTGCCAACTTCCAAAGCTGATACAAAAATTAATGCCATGATATAAAAATTGAATGCACCAATTATCACATTAAATAAAAAGAAAACCTTCTACACACCAATTCCACCTGCGCTTTCTGCAATTTTGTAAACAACAAACTAAAAGACTCAAGGTCCATCCCACCCCTGAAAGGACCTAATGGTAAAGACTGCAATGATGACACCATTAAAGCCAACCTCTTTAACACATTCTTTGGCTCATTATTTGTAAACAGCAATGGATCATGCCCAGTATTTCCTAGCCGAACCAGCTACAATGATCTAATACATGTTGATTTTACAGAAGACAATGTTGTAAAAGCACTACGCAATCTAAAACCATCTCTATCTATTGGACCGGATGGAATATGTGCCTACTTCTTAAAAAAGCTATCTACTGCCACAGCAGAACCTTTAAGCATAATCTTTGAAAAATCTTTCAGGACCAGCTCCTTGCCTAACCTATGGTCACAAGCGACAGTTATCCCCATCTTCAAAAAGGGAGACCCCAGCCTAGTTGAAAATTACAGACCAATTTCCTTATGCTGTGTCACCTGTAAAGTCATGGAATCAATTATTAACCAATCCATTATCCTTCACTTAGAGACAAACAACCTACTCTCTGATAAAAAATTGGTTTCAGGAGAAAACTATCCTGTAATCTGTAACTCTTACACTGCAAAAACATATGGACTACACAACTCGATTAGGGCAAAGCAATAGATGCAATCTTCATAGACTTCTGTAAAGTCTTTGATTCAGTGATACACGACAAACTACTCCTAAAACTAAAATCTTATGGTATCTCTGGACAACTGCATAACTGGATAGAAGCATTCCTGTCAAACAGACAACAAATGGTCAAAATTGGGAGTGTCCTATCAAATTCTGTACCTGTCAATAGTGGTGTCCCCCAAGGCAGTGTTCTAGGACCAACTCTCTTCATATTCTACAATAATGATCTCTGTGATCATATTAAGAGCAACTGCATTCTTTTTGCTGATGATGTAAAGCTGCTACTCTTCAAAAAGTTCTTGACTATGTATCAGAATGGTCAAACAAATGGCAACTTCAAATCTCAATAAATAAATGCTCTGTCTTACATATTGGCAAAAAAAAATCAGAAAATAAAATACAAGCTGAATAGTCAAGATCTTGTTGATGATCCAAGCTCTGTAAAGGACCCTGGAATACTCATCTCTAATGATCTAAGTGTTAGAGCCCACTGTAACTACATAGCCAAAAAGGCATTAAGAGTTGTTAACCTAATCCTATGTAGCTTTTTCTCTGGTAATATCACACTACTAACTAGAGCATACAAAACATTTGCTAGACCAATACTCAAATACAGCTCATCAGTCTGGAACCCACATTATGTATCTGATTAGCACAGTTGAGAAAGTCCAGAAATATTTCACAAGAAGAGTTCTCCACTCCTTTACTCATTGTAGAATACCTTATGCCACCAGACTTGAAATTCTAGACCTAGAAAACCTTGAATTACGCCGTCTTTGGTCTGATCTAAGTATGGTATATAAAATCATACATTGCAATGTCCTACATGTCAATGAATACTTCAGCTTCAACTATAACAACACAAGAGCATACAATAGATACAAACTCAAGGTTAACCGCACCAAACTTGATTACAGGAAATATGACTTCAGCAACAGTGGTCAATGTCTGGAACCTCTACCTGACTCTGTAGTTTCTTGCCCAAACCCCAAAAACTTTAACCTTAGACTGTCTACTATTGACCTCACCCCTTTCCTAAGAGGTCTGTCGGGGGCATGCATAAGTGCACCAACGTGCCTACCATCCTTGTCCTATTGTTTCTTTTATTTTTCTTATATGTACCCATTTCATGTATTCATAACTATGTATATACTTATACCTATTATCTTATAAGCAATTGACAAATCAAATAAATAAATAAATTAAAAATAAAATTTTAACCTGTTATTAAGCTGCTCATCAGATGCCATCGAAATTGTTCTGGACCTCCTCTTTTTATATTCCCTGAAATAAAATGAAAAGTACTAAAATTATAGATTATAAAGGACATCTAAACCTCAGCCACACTTTGAACTCAAAACTTGATTTAAATCATATCAAAAGATTTTTCTATATGCAATAAAACTAATTACATAGATTCTTATTAAATCGGTGTATAAGACCATTATATCAATCAAAAGTCCTATGTTATCTCAATCTTGATGCCTTTTATGACGCAAGTTTATGCAGGATGAATGATTGCAGGTAATATCTTCTTGCCAAAGTAGCTGTTACAATCTTCATTTCAAAATGTATTAGATATTAGACAATAATTTGTTCGCTGGATAGGAACCTTGCCAGCCTCCAAAATTACACTAAAATAAGTTACATATTAAAAAGCTGAAAGGGCTTTCTTTTCATTTCTGTAATAACTCCAGGAGCCACTTTCTCCTTGAATTCTTCATACCATTCTTTAGAATAGAATAGAATAGAATAGAATAGAATAGAATAGAATAGAATAGAATAGAATAGAATAGAATTCTTTATTGACCAAATGTGATTGGACACACAAGGTATTTGTCTTTAGTGCATATGCTCTCAGTGTACATAAAAAGAAAAGATACATTCGTCAAGAAGCATAAGGTACAATACTTAATGATAGTCATAGGGTACAAATAAGCAATCAAATCATACTAGGAAACGAACAGTATAAATCGTAAGGATACAAGCAATAAAGTTACAGTCATACAGTCATAAGGAGAAGGGTGATAGGAACGATGAGAAGATTAATAGTTAGGCAGAATTAATAAATAGTTGGACGTTGTTAAGGGACTTATTTATTTAACAGAGTGACGGCATTTGGGAAGAAACTGTTTTTGTGTCTAGTTGTTCTGGTGTGCAGTGCTCTATAGCATCGTTTTGAGGGTAGGACTTGAAACTGTTTATGTTCGGGATGTGAGGGGTCTGTAAATATTTTCACAATCCTCTTTTTGACTCGCGCAGTATACAGGTCCTCAGTGAAAGGCAGGTTGGTAGTAATTGTTTTTTCTGCAGTCCAAATTATCCTCTGAAATCTGTGTCTGTCTTGTTGGGTTGCAGAACCAAACCAGACAGTTATAGAGGTGCAGATAACAGACTCAAGAATTCTTCTGTATAACTGTATCAGCAGCTCCTTAGGCGGTTTGAGCTTTCTGAGTTGGCACAGAAAGAACATTCTTTGCTTTTTGATGACGTTTTTGATGTTAGGTGTCCATTTTAGGTCCTGAGATATGATAGAACTTAGAAATTTGTAGGCCTCTACTGTTGATACGATGTTGACTATTCTATTTTATCTGGAATCCATACTTTATTTTATTATATCAATACTATAGATATCCTGTAATATTCTGGATGCAGCCCAACATACCTGGGTATGCATCCAAAGTTTCTAGGAGATTTATTATGCTGAAAAAAAGCATTTATCTGATTATTAGCTATATCTACATGTGAAGTGTGTAAATTGTAGAATAATTTAAAAAAGAATTAATTTCATTACCATTGAAGTAATTTGTTCCCCTAACCCCAAATGTCTTATTAGATATTCTACTGCTTTACAAATGTTTTCAGTAATAATGCAATAATTTCCTGGTTTTTTTCCTTATTCACAACAAATTTGTTTAATTTGGTTTTTTTTGAAATGTTTTTTCCTTATACATTTAATTTTAAACATAATAATAAAGCATACAATTAGTCCAATTTCAATATAATACATCTCAAAGCATGATATACTTCCTGAGTGTGTTTTATGGCATGTCCATTCAGTGCTTAATTAATTTCTAATTCATGTTTCCTACATTGTGATTCAGGTTATTTTCTGCCATATCACGTTGGATAAAATGTTGTAAATGTATCCCAAATACTTCCCAAATTAGTTGAAAGCATTTATCATGCTTTGAGATCTATTAAATCTTTGTTTTGTTGTCCCACACTTAGCATATTTTCCAATAAAGAAATAGTAGGAAATTACTAACTGGGATATTCTTATCCAAGGTGAATGGCATTAGTGTGGGTGTATGATCAAAAATTAAAATTTAACCAGTTTTGCACGGAAAAAACAAAGAAAATTTTGCACAAATCTCTTTGGTTCTGTATTAATTACTCAGAAAGGTAGATCAACAAACAACATAAATTGCTTTCCCTCATGTTCCAAGCCTCTTATGATTCCAGAGTTTTCTGATATTTTGTCTTGATCAGACTTTTCAAAAACTTCAGTGAGAAAATGATTCCTAGATTATGAAAATTTGCTTTTAGGTGCCACTTAATAAACCTCCTCTGAAATTTCAGCAGAGGAAAATAATCCTAGAAATATTTCAATAGCTTCTTTTTAATTATTATTATTTTAAAAATGAAAGAATGAAAGTACTGTATTTTTCAGAGCAGAAGACACACTTTTTGCACCCCCAAAAGTAGGCGGAAATGTCTGTGTGTCTTATGCAGAGAATGTTGCCAAAGCCCTACCCACCCACCAGCCCCCACCCTTTGGCCTCTACCTCCCAGCAATTTGCCTCCTTGCAGCAAACAGCAAACAGCCTTTTTCAGTTTCAGCACAGCCTGATTAGCACAAGCAGCTGATTGTCAGTTGGATCAGCCTCCAGATTATCAGATGTTTCAGGCTGCAGGGATCGCCATTGCCTCCATGTGCCCCATTTTTGGCCTGTTCCAATCCCCACCACCAAAAATGGGGCATGCAGAGGCTGAAAATTGAGCTTGCAGAGGCCAAAAATGGGGCTCACGGAGGCCGCAAAAAGCAATCCCTGCAGCCTAAAACAGCTGATTGTTGGGAGGTCGATCCAATGGACAATCAGCTGCTTGTGTTGATTGTCAGCAGCCTGTATTGAAGCTGAAACAGGCTGTTTGCTGTTTGCTGCAAGGAGACAAAATGCTGGGAGGCAGAGGCAGATTTTTTTTTCTTGTTTTCCTTCCCAAGAGCTATATGCGTCTCATACTGCAAAAAAAAAAAAAAAAAATGGTAACCACTTTTTTCCCTGCTCCTTTGGCCTTGGATACAGTCTCAGCCTTCTTGCCTAGAGATCAGCTCTTTAATTATTGTTATGTCTCAAGCAGTAAAAGCTGCCATTATTTTCTCATTTGCTTCCAGTTTAACTTCTTGGTCTTTTAACTGCTTCTTGAACTTGCTGTATCTTCTCTCAGCCTTCTCACCAAATTGCCAACAATTTAACATAGAATAATTTCAAAAGTGTTTATTTTGTGAAGGTCAGTTATAATGTTTGGTGTAAACATAGTATCTGTGTATCTCCTATCACAAGTGAGGGACCCACTAGAGTACCCATCTGATAAGGTGGATTTTAAAAAATAATTTACTTTAAGCTCTTTAATTATTGAAGCTTTACATCTTAACTCTGTAACAACCTGTCCAGAAGCTGGGAATGGGACTTTATGGAAGTTTGTGTTATAAGTAGAGAAAAGGGATTCTGCTTCTAGTTTTATGAGCCATTATACGCAGTCCACACTTACCAACTGCTTGTTCACTAGTGGTTTGAAATAATAACAATGCTGAATGAGGAAACCTGTGGCAGGTCCTCAAATTTGCAGCCACTGTAACCATTAAATTTTGTAAGCTAGTCAGAGTCTCCCATGTGTGAGTGGGTTATCTATATGCCTTTCATTAATAAATAAATAAATCCACTCTGTCACATGAATGCAATTTGGTAGCTGGGGTGCACTTTTACAAGAGTTGCAGCATCCCCCGCAGTCATGTGATTGTCATTTATGACCTTCACAGCTGATTTTCAATAAGCAAAGTCAGTGCGGAAGCTGGCAGGACGTCGAAAGTCATGGTCATATGATGCTGCACTTAATGACTGTGGGTGATTTACTTAAGGCTCAACACCAGAATTAACAAATCGAAATTGTAAGTCAGGTTCAGTTGTGGGATATTTCACTTTATGATTACGTAGCTTACTGATGGAGCTGATGGTTCCAATTGTAGTTGGTAAATGGACACTACATGTATTGTCCAGATGTGGTATTCAGCAGGTTCTGACCAGTTCTGGAGAACTGGTAGCAGAAATTTTGAGGATTTCAGAACCGACAAATACCACCTCTGACTGGAGATTTTACAGTATCCTTCTTCTGCTACACCCACCAAGCCACGCCCACAAAATCAGTAGTAAAAAAAATTGTATCCCACCATTGGTATTGTCGTCCCAAAATCATATGAAGCACCCTTTAAAGATATGCCACCGATTCTTATTTGCTGTCAATTTGTTCACATCTAGCACACAATCTGCAGCAAAAGTAATAATAAAAGGTATCACTTACATTTCCATGGTATTTTTTTAAAAAAATTCCATGTGGAGCTAAAACACAGTGCCATCAAAAATGCACATATTGTAGTATGCATTTTTCCTTAATATAGCAATCTTTTAAAGTGGTGTTATCTATTTTTTTTATGGAGACTTTGCTCTAAAATGAACCTTTCCATACCCAGTTTTGAACTGCCAACTGCATGGTAGGTTCCAAAAATTCAGAACCTTGCAGATTTTGTCATAAAGCTGCATTCTACAGCATTGTTCAGGAAGTCTTTAATAGAGTAAATTTGATTCAAATTGAAAACTGAAGAAATTCTGCTCACTCCCAATAAACAGTTTTCATTTGTTTGAAGATCCTTTCACATGAAAGTAATATTGCTTTCTGTTTCAATAATGCAGATGTAGAGTGTACTCTATTGCAGTATAGCATGACTAAAAGTGTGACTGTAATAGGAAATAAGAATAATATGGTACAGATATATTATCCATTTATTTTGCTCTCAAATGAGATACTAAAGAGGTGCATCTTGAAGAATTTGTGTCAGGTGAGTTAGATTAGCATCTACAACTACAAGCAGAAATCTGAAATGTATTTATTCCATCAATGCCCAGCAGCATAAAATAATAAAAAGACAGATAAAAGACAGCAATTACAATCATAATCAACAAGGAGAGGTAGGTATTGACAACTGTAAAATAAATCAAATATTGTATACTCTAAATACCCCTATTACAATAATATCATTTATTTATCTAACAATAATAAAAATAATATAATAGAACTGTTCATTAAAATATATGTCCTCTCAACATTATTAGAAAATAACTAAGCAAAATATTGATAAAAATAAGGATCTTTAGTTCTTTAACCAGTTGTTCCTTATTATCATTGCAGCAACACAAATTTTTGCTACTGCACAAGTGGTGGCTAGATCCGAGTCCTGGAGAAGACAGTTCACATAAAAATTATGTGATCTCATTAGAAATTTCTCTAATAGAGGGAAAATGTACATTAATATGATATTCGTGTACAACTTGCAGCACAATAAGATGTAAGATGTTTTCAACTTCCCCATTTCCACATGTATACTCAACTATTGGGGTTTTATCATACCTACCCTGGAGGAGTGCTGAGGGGATAAGCAGAAATCTAGTTATGAGGTAAAGATTTTTCCACATGCTTCAATGTTATTTCCCTTGAACAGTACGGCCAATATTTTCCTTTATTCGTCTGAAGTTGCCTTTGGTTTGTGTCAGCTCTAATGGTAATCGTTGCTGAAGAGAGCTTCCTATTTAATCATCATTTGAGTTCAGCTCCAGCTCCTGGCTTTATATCTGGCTAAAAAGGAACATTTATTAATTTGCAAGTTTGTTATTTTGTAAGCAGAACATGTGCGTGTGAAAACCTATGCTCAATCATAGTATAGTCAGTCCATTCTGCTTAGTGAGGCTTCCTGCCACATTTGGGATAAATTGGGATGGGAGTGTATTAGTGTAGAAGAGAAGTAATGAGAAAGGAAACTCATGGTTAAGCACAGTTAAGTCTTATGCTAGCATTGGCTCTTAGTGCTGAGGATTGAAAAATCACTATGGATGAACTTTATTTATTATTATCACAGCATGGACAAGTTGCTTTAGATATTTAGGGGGTGCTTCTAAGGCTGACAGTGATGAAAGATTAAGTGTGAAGCTGTGAAAAATACAGGCAAATCGAGAGCTCCCAAAATGTGCACCATACATTTTGAGCTTTTCTAATCTTAATACTTAGCATTTTGAATCCCTGAGTATGCAAGATGAATGTCAAGAGGCCACTTCTTAACAAAAAACTTCTGCATAGTAGACATTTTAGAAGGCATGGAATATAAAGCTGAATTGATAGAGACTATTTTCCTACTTATGGCAATGCAGGTTAGTGTGAAGGGCCAGGAGATGTACAGAAGATTCAAACTCAACAGCCAAGAGACAGTAATTGGATTAGAGAAAGAGAGGGGGAGGGGGGGAAGCAATTCAAGCAATATGCAGGTATTCTGCACATTGCATTTTGGTAGCCCCATATGTCCATGTAGGCTGTTTGGGATAAAACCCATTTAATAGCTATAGGCAGCAGAGGACAGTTGCAAAATGTCTTCCATCTTATTAACAATAGGCAGCAGAGGGCAATTTAAATAAGCTTATCTCTCCACTTTTTATATATGCATCTCAAGCAATATATTGGATATGACAGGCCATTTGTCTTCATGATACTATCGTTTCTCAAGAGGCCTACTTTGGCCTGTTGTCTGTGCACCTTGTTGAAAGCCCTATAAAGAACACATCTCTAGGGTCTTGTGCTTGTGAAACTCAGAACATATTACTTTAAAGAAATGCTGAAAGGGGAGGAAAGCATGCAGGCTTTAGTCATCCTGATCATAGTCTTAACAGGAGTAACTGAAGAAGCAATCTTGGTTATGCATCAACCAAAACTCTGAACTCCCCATCACATATGGCAGAGCAGATATTGCTTGGCAAAATAATTTGGGTGGCATATACATTTAATCATTTATTATTATTTCTCTGATTTAAGACATTAAATGTAATCTTCCCTTAAAATGATGGTTGCTACTGTGTGATCGTACAGAAGATTATGAACAAAATGGATGGAGTATAATCCAGCATAAACCAGTTTGATGTATTCCAGCATCCAGCGGAAGCAGGAAGATTGTGAGTTCTAGAATAGAATAGAATAGAATAGAATAGAATAGAATAGAATAGAATAGTGTTCTGTACACTCATTAGCATTCTTGAAACCCCACGCTTTGATTGGCCAAAGTGCGGGGCAATCTGATTGGTTTAGCGAGCCGCGCTTATTGGCCCGCTGAGAATCTCCTGCGATTGGTGGAAACGAATCGCGGGAGATTCAAAGTGGTGCCATTGGCCGCGGCCACCGTGGCTTGAGAATAAAAAGCCGCTGTTTTTTCCCTTGGAGCAGATCGGTTCCGGGGACCCAATAAAGAGCTGAAACCTAGTCACCGCCTCCTGGTCTCCTTACCGATGGACACGACACTGGCGACGAAGGTGGGATCCCTAGTCTGAACCCCATCGAGCACGTGTCCGAAGGAAGCAAGACCGACGAGATGGTCAGCATCGCTCCGCCCGCGCCCTTCAACCCCGCTAGCGAGGACTGGGAATCCTACATGGACAGATTCCGCATGTTCCTTGAATGCAGCGACATGAAGGACACCACCGGGCCGAAAAAACGAGCCGTCTTCCTGACACACTGCGAGCCCGCAGTGTTCAAGATGGCGAAAGCCCTAGCGAAACCTGCTGATGTCACAGGGATGGACTGGGCTGACCTCGAACCTTTACTCTGCAAACACTATGCTCCCACCATGCCCACCCTCATCAGGCGGCACGAGTTCTACTGGTGGGACCAGAGGTCGGGCGAAAGCCTCAGCGACTTTGTTGCAGAGCTGCGGAACCTAGGAGGACTGTGCAAATTCTCCGACATGGACGAGGCCCTACGGGACCGAGTCATGCTTGGGCTTTGGGATCCAGTCCTACAGAGTCAGCTGATGGCCAAAGGCGACATCGCCCTCGCCGATGTCATCGCTGAAGCCACCGCAGCCGAGGCCACCAGGCAGTGAGTGAACCACATGCGGAGACCGGACACAGGGGACCGCACCGCGACCAACAACCCTGGATGGGTGACTAAGGCCCAACTGGAAGCAAGTCACCGCGAGACCGACACCCACCATGGCGAATTCCACTCCGCCTCCGACACTTCAGACGAGGAGGAGGAAATCCACCAGCTCCAGGCAGGACACGACCAGCGCAGTCGGTGGGGTCGTAAGTCAGGGACCGTGTGTGCCAGTTGCGGAGGCGACCACCCTAGATCCGAGTGCCGTTTCTTCGATGCAGTCTGCCGGCACTGTGACAAAAAGGGTCACATCGCCCGCGTATGCCGATTAAAGAAAGCCTACAGCCCCAGATGGCGGGACTACAGCGAGCGGAGATGGGACAGCACACCCCCCAGAACCAGAGATCGCCCAGCCGACAGCCACTGGGACCGGAGTGGGTGAACCCGACGAGGTGGTGAGACCCAGCAGAAGGAGGAAACCCACCAGACGGTCATCACCGGCCACGCATCAACCACTGACGCCCGAAAATTCTACGTGGAGGTAGGCATTGAAGGCGAGCCATGCAAAATGGAGGTAGACTCCGGGTCCTACCTCTCCAGGGTTGCCTGGCAAGAAATCAAATGTTTGGTGCTTACCATCCAAAAGAAGGGACTGGAGAACCAGAGACTAATCATTAAAGACTACTAGGGAAACCGCATCCTGGTAGTCGGAACCAGACAATTCAGAGTGACATTTAAGAGCCGCACTGCAAAGCTTCCCCTGACAATCGTGGACCGAGACCGACCCAGCCTTTTGGGACTGCAATGGTTCGCACCACTCGGCATCGAAGTCACGGGCATCAACCACATCGCCGAGATTGATTGGGAGCAACAACTGGCACTGGACTTCCAGGAAGTGTTCGACGGCACCCTAGGCAAGTACCGAGGGCCCCCTATCTCTTTCAGCCTAGACCCGAATGTTCCCCCAAGACACCTAAAACCAAGGCGGGTACCTTTCACACTCAGGCCAAAAATTGACGAGCAAATTGACAAGCTCGTCAAGCAAGGGGTCCTACAACCAATAGACCATGCCCGGTGGGAGACCCCAATAGTCACCCCAGTCAAGCCTGATGGGTCGGTGAGAATCTGCGGGGACTATAAGACCACCCTAAATTGCGCCTTGCAACAAAGCGCCTACCCCATCCCAGTATTGCAGCATCTTCTACATTCACTGGGGGGAGGCAAGGTTTTTGCAAAACTCGACCTGGCCCAAGCATACCAACAGCTGCCGGTCGACAAAGAAACCACGGAGGCGCAAACCATAGTCACCCACCGGGGAGCTTTCCGATGTAACCGACTCCAGTTCGGAGTCAGCGTGGCACCTGGAATTCTCCAGAGCCTCATGGAGAGACTCTTACAAGGCATCAAGGGGGTGGTGCCCTATTTCGACGATGTGCTGGTATCGGCAGCCAACCAGTCAGAACTAGAGGGTCGACTAAGGGAGGTGCTAACCAAATTCAAGGAAACTGGGCTAAAGGTGAAGAGGGAAAAGTGCCAACTTTATGCAGAGCAGGTCGAGTTCCTGGGGTACCTCCTAGACCGGCACGGCATCCACCCAACCGAAACCAAAATCAAAGCCATTAAGGAGGCCCCCACACCCAGGACTAAAATGGAACTGCAGGCGTTTCTGGGACTGCTTAATTTTTACAATGTTTTCCTACCCCAAAAGGCGACCGCGGCGGAGACTTTGCATAGGCTCTTGGACAAGGCGGCTACTTGGACTTGGGGGAAACGTGAGGAAGCCGCCTTCAGGAAAACCAAGGACCTGCTCACTTCGGATGCCATCCTCATCTAATACAACGAGACCCTACCACTAGCAGTCACATGCGACGCATCACCTTTTGGGGTCGGCACCGTCCTCAGCCACACTCTCCCCGATGGAAAAGAAGCACCCATTGCCTTCTTTTCAAGGACCCTCACCAAACCAGAGAGAAACTACAGTCAGCTGGACAAAGAGGCCCTGGCTATCGTCGCCGCAGTGAAGAGGTTCCACGAGTACCTCTACGGCCGGACATTCACCATTATCACTGACCACAAGCCGCTGCTGGGAATCCTCGCAGGGAACAGGGCCACCCCGAACATTCTATCTCCTAGAATGACAAGGTGGTCCGAATTCCTTGCCGCCTACAGCTACCGGCTCACACACCGACCCGGTAAGACTATCACACATGCAGACGCTTTGAGCCGCTCACCGCTACCCGAGCTAGATGGTGGCAAATGGAAGGGTGGAACGGATAGTTCAATTTATGAAAAAAACCATCCAGAAAATCGAACACGGGGAGATCCAAGACAAAATAAATAAAATGCTTTTCATACAACACATGACCCCAAACATGACAACAAACAAAAGCCCGGCAGAGCTACTAATGGAGAGGAAAATAAGGTCCCCACTCGATAGACTGTACCCCACATACAACCCGGAAAACCCCCCAAACTCCTCCAGCAAGCACTGATCCTTTGCACCAGGCGACGCCGTCTATGCAAAAAACCTAACTGGAGACCCACTATGGGTACCAGCAACCATAACCCAATTGACAGCTCCCCGCTCGTACCAGCTGCAAACAACCGACAGACGAGCATGGAAACACCACATCAATCAATTAAGATCGAGAACAGCCACAAGAAACACAACCGACACGCAACCAGACATAACCAATCCCCTTAACACAAACCAAGAGGGGAAGGAATACCCCGGGAACCAAAACCCAGAAGAAAGGAACCAGCCATACTCACCAGCAAGCAGCCAGCTCGGAACCTCACCAGGAAGAAGCAGCCAGGCCAGCTTGACCAGCCCGGAAAGACCAGGCGGGAGCGGCGAAAACCGCAGCTCAACCAGCCCGGGTAGACCGGAAGGGAGCTGCGACAAGCGGCCCGTCAAGACATACCAGGCAGGTCCACCGACGAGGCTGAGAGACACAGAGAACCCGACCGAACCGGCCAGGAGCCAACCCACGACTGACCTGTGCAGGTCCAGTAGGCAAGTACGGAGCCCTGCCTACCTACGGGACTACGTTACATAGGACCAAACCAAGAGGGGAGGGGTGTTCTGTACACTCATTAGCATTCTTGAAACCCCGTGCTTTGATTGGCCAAAGCACGGGGCGATCTGATTGGTTTAGCGAGCCGCGCTGATTTGCCCGCTGAGAATCTCCCGCGATTGGTGGAAACGAATCGCGGGAGATTCAAAGTGGTGCCATTGGCCGCGGCCGCCGCGGCTTGAGAATAAAAAGCCGCTGTTTTTTCCCTTGGAGCAGATCGGTTCCGGGGACCAAATAAAGAGCTGAAACCTAGTCACCGCCTCCTGGTCTCCTTTCCGACAGACACGACAAATAGAATTCTTTATTGGCCAAGTGTGATTGGACACACAAGGAATTTGTCTTCAGTGCATAAGCTCTCAGTGTACATTAAAGACATAAGCGATAAATCATGATCATAGACAGTATAAATACATTCATCATGAATCATAAGATACAACATTTAGTGATTGTTGTAGGGTACTAAATAAGCAATCAAATCATACTAGGAACTAAATAAAACAATATAAATCATAAAGATATAAGCAACAAGGTTATAGTCATAGGTGGGAGGAGATAGGTAATCGGAAGGATGAGAAGAATAATAGTAATACAGTTTTAGTAAATAGTTTGACAGTATTGTGGGAATTAGCTGTTTAGCAGAAGCACAAAACCACCAAGGTGAAATGGAGCCAGTTATTTTCTCTCAGCCCTTGGAAGCAGGCAATGGTAAACTATTTTTTGAAAAACATTGCCACAAAATCTGCAGGGACTATTCCAGGCAATCTCCAAGAATTGGACCTAATTGAACAGAAGAAAAATAATAATAATCTTTATAATGAGAAACTCATTTGTACAAAAAAAAATCAAGGGTTTAAAAAAAGGGAGGAGGAGAAGATAAATGGGGAATAGTTCATAGATAAACAGTAGAACATTATAGAGAATTTGATCAAAGACCTTTTCAGGTCCACATTTACTTTCCAAACCCATCAGCATTTATAGTGTTCTTTAAGTCATCAACCCACAAACTTTGGGATACCAGGGACCATTTCTGTAGGGGACAGTTTTTCCACAAACCAATGTGGTTTTGTGCCTGGATCCTGCATGTGCACAGATGGGCTTCAATGCTCCCTCCATTAGAGAAAGCACTAGAAGCTCTCTTGCAGCATTTCCCCTGATCCAACAATTAGTTGATTCAGATTCCAAAAAGTTCAGTAGGTTGGAGACAATTTCCATTCTTCCCCATTCCTATGTTTCTCGATTTGCTAAAGAGGTTGTTAGGTTTTCATTAAGAGGAGTTGTTTACTGCAACTTGGTGATGGGAGAGTTCTGCTTGCCTGTCTTGATTTGCAATGAAACACAACCCTTCCCTCCAGTATAGTTAGTTTCACTCCAAGCATTAGGTTGAGTAAGAATGACATCTGAGAGCAACAACAGGTTCAGTTTCCAAAAGTGTCAGCCTCCATTAAGATTTTAATCTTGCCAGGGCTACTACTCCTTTCTCAATGGATATCACTAGCACTGAAGACTGTTAAAGTTGGCGCTATTTTGTCTGTCATTTCCAAGGGACAGTACTTATTCAAATTACAAATATTGTTATATTGTAGTTGATCAAAATATAAAAATACCAAGAAAATAAGAATAATGGGGAAAAGGGTAAGGAAAAAGAAAATAGGGATGTGTGTAGGATAAAAATGAAAAGACAAGAAAAAGCATTGACTTCCTACTCTTTTTAGAATAAGATAATAACATACAACCTCAACTTTTTTACTTTTATATAATATATATTAGCCATTTCTATAACAACAAAGCTATCTAATCAGCAAAACCCAAAATCAAAGTTTTCCTCTTAAGCACAAAATCCAGAAGTGGTTTCCAAATAGAAACAAATTTAATTGATTTTTTAAACAACAACAACAACAAAGCAGTTAATGTAGCCATCTCTGCTAACTCCATCAACTTTTGCAGCTATTTTTTCATTGTGAGAATCAAAGTATCTTTCAATTTTTGTGCGTAGAGTATTCTTCCTGATGTCAGCATATATAGCATCAAAGTTACATTTTTAAAAAAGTTCTCTGTCCATTAAGCTTAGCAGCAGCTTCAGGCTTATTGAATATAGTTATTTTGATTCAGGTACCCTAAGAAATCATATTTCTAGTGTCCCAATGTCAGAGCCTGGTGGCATATTCAAAATAGTATGCAAATTCTTGGAAAAGATTTCCAGAACTTCCAAATCTTACAGTTTGGGGGCTTTTAACATTATTATCTGCAACATTATTTTTAATAAATTAGAAACTTAAAATTTTATCTTTCCATTCTACTATAGTCAGTGAGAAACAGAAGTGGGAAAATGAAACAGGCACAAAACTGAATTAATTCAAAGCCAACTCGAATTAAACATGGACTTCAAAGTGAACCATTCATACTATAGGAAAACTTAACTTCATTGTTTTGCCTTCTATGATCTCTCTACTGCAATGAGACTTGTGACTATAGCAAGCTGTCATCGGGAGAATCCAAAGAAGGGTCTGCTAATTAAAGAACACTATTCCCAGCCAGCTCTTCCATATATCAGGTCTCAAAAGTATTCCAGGAACAAAATTTATATTCAGTGGCATTGATGATAACTGGCCACTCCGAGAAGGAGATGAATTGATGTTAATGATCCAAAGTTCTACTTTTTTGTGTTCCTATTATCAATAAATCACTGCAAAAGGCTCTCCGTGCAAATGTTAACAACACATATGGAATACACCATGTTACTAATTGCCTCACTAATGTGATCTTTCCTTCTTCACTCAACACTTCCCTAATTATTTTCTCCTCTTTAGCAATCACTCACGCATGTGTGATGATGCAATGATAAAGTGTGGTCACCCTTTTAATAAGCTACTAAAACACTTGACTGTTGTGTAGTTAGACTGAGATACAGTACCAAATGTCCCCCCCCCCCCGCATGGGATGTGAAAAGATAGGAAAATCCTATGTACACTGTGTTGACCCCGAAAAGCAGTTCTTTTTTTTTTTTTTTTTTACAGGAAAGAACTGGCTAGTTGTTTTTATTTATTTATTTACATAAGAAAACTATTTGCATTAGACAAAGAGGAGGCCTCTTTCATGGTTTTTGAAACTGAGAAATGTTTGTGAGCATATATTTGACAGTTTCATAAGAAGTCAGACTCCAAGGATAATTGATTCTACCATTCTGATATTAGGCGAACAATCAAATGCAACATATGGATGCTGTCAGGAATATCAAATGCCAAAATTAGCTGATCAAGCTAGAAGAATCTGCCAAGTATGGGGATAATATATTCTAAAATGAATTTTGTTTAATTCATTGCTCAGGAAAATGGCAAGTAGTGAATGTTTTATTTCCATTCAGGGTATGTATGCTTACATGCATGTATGTATGCTTACATGCATGTATGTATGTGTGTATGGTTAGTGAAGCAGTCCGCCTTTTTATAAGATTATTGAAGTATGTAAGGAAAAAGATGACACCATAAAAAAGATTCTGCACTGATAGAGAATTGAAACTGGTAGAAGAAGTTACTCCATTCACATGGTTTCAAGATGCTTGCATTAGTCCATCAATTTGAAAAGGAACAACACTGAAGAAAAGATAGTGTGCTTCCCATTTGGTTTGTGCACTGTAAGTTGACATTGAAAAATATTGAGAGGATGCCAAAGATCCATTCTACTTATCTAAACTTACCCATCTCATTGTATGCTTTGAAATAATTGAGCAATTCAGCACTTATTTCGTGGTCCAAAGGGAGATTTGAGCTGCAATGTATCTATGATTCAATGTCCTTGAACTTATTAGGTCCTACTATCAGCTAGACATGGATTATATTGTCCTATTAGTTCCAATAGGAGAGAATATCTGTAGCTCAAGGTTGAAATGTGGAGTCCTTAATGGTCTCTGAATTGTTCGCTTCAATAGATTTCATTACCAGACTAGGTAATATTATCAGTGCGAGTGAGTTTGGGGTTTCTCCCTGTTTATATACAGTAGCTTACCCTGCCGATGTTGGTCGTATCATGTTGAACTTAGAGCACAACCATCTATGTTGGGGTATGGCCCTGCATTGTTATCACATTATGATTTTTAATTATGGCAAAATGCAAAATTATTGAAGGGGATTAATTACATTAATTAGATTTTAATGTAACAATGTTTCTGTTCGATTAAATAAAGCATATTGTCAGTATTCCAGGGAAAATCCATTCCTGTCAGTAACAGTTCCACACATTTTTTTTTTCCTGGCCCTAAAGTTACTTTTTATAGTATCTTTAGTTCCCAGGTAAAGATTGTCCAAAAACAAGAAAGATTTCTGCAAAAAAAAAAAAAGGAAATGTAGGAGAGATGGGAGATTATATATTATATATTGCATGACCTTTACATTGGAATCTTGATATAGTTACAGAGAAATAAAATGCAAACACTCTATTGAAATTAAATTATACCAAATTAGCAGTATTCATGGAGAGGTTAGACAAGGGGAGGTACATGGGGAGAAAAAGTAGTGCTGCATCAATTCAACAAAACTGTATCCTTTTGTAGTATATGGTGGACTGTATGTCTGCAAGAAATGTGTTGACTATATTGCAATATGGCTTGCATTATTTTGATAAAAGTGAAATGCCAACTCTGATCTAAAAGCAAAAACACAGTTACCAGCGGATGAAAAGAAAAGTTCTTTCCCTCTTTTCACCCAAGGTGCACCCATAAAAACACTCCAGTGACATGTAAAACTCACCCATTTGCATTTATAGGAAAGGGTTTGAGAAGTGCAAATGTAGCCTATCTCAGCCACACGAGTTTGTTAGCAATCCAGAGGATAAGGATGAGAGTACCAGATTCCCTCTGTTAGGGAGAAGAGTAATTTCAAAATTTGATAAAAATAAACAAACAAATGAATAAATAAATGTTTACAGCTGGAACATAAATGGAAAACACACAAAAAGTCCTATATGAAACAACAATAAGCACAAATATATTGTATCTACATAAAGACACACATACACACACATACATACATAAGTCCAATATTTGGGAGAAGAAATAAATATGTGTATGTATGTGTATATGTGTGCACTATGTATGTGTGTATGTGTGTATAATTCCAATATTTAGGAGAAGAAATAAATACTAGGAAACAATGTATGTGGCTAGAAATATGTGCATGCCAATATATAATTATGCATACATAAGGTCAATGTGCATAAATACGTGTGAATTTTAGAGGGGGCTGTTGGTGCTAGAATTGTGTTAAAGAACTGTGTTCTTGTTTGTTTTGTATGACCTACCTTCTCCTTTGATTGTAGAAACAGGACTGAGCGAATTTGGAGGTAATAGGATGAGAAGCAAAGTGAAAGAGAAATTAACAGATTTGCTCATTCATATTCAGTTATTCTATGAACAGCTGTTAGTTTGCTTTGGTACAAAACTCAAAGAAAGATAAAACATTGCACAATAGAGATTTAGAATTCACACCTTTATAAACATTTTCTCCCTTTTGCATGAAGTTGTGGGCAAATATTTACCTTGTCTTTGATTAAATATGCAACAGCCAGATGAAACAGCTTTGCAGGTTACATTCATCAGCAAGTTGACCAACCCTGGGTAGAAAATCTTGAAGTACACTTATTGATTTCATATTTAATTAGACAAGCTGCAAAATGAACTGGTAATTATTCTTAGAAGCCATTTGACTAATAACTTGGCAGCAATACATATTTCATGTATTGTAATATGCTGAAAGATATGGTGCCAAAGGCAGGTTGACAAACCAACTGATGACTGAAACAAAAACTCCCAAAGCATA
Source organism: Hydrophis major (assembly GCA_033807585.1). Lineage (NCBI taxonomy): Eukaryota > Metazoa > Chordata > Lepidosauria > Squamata > Elapidae > Hydrophis > Hydrophis major. The sequence goes on along the minus strand of CM066328.1, from coordinate 149,500,851 downwards.
ATTTGAAGATTGCTTTAATTACATTATGTGATATAAATGATCTAAAAATTAAAATAAATTATACTCATATTCTTATTAGAGGCATAATGTCATATAGAACTAGTCCGTTAGAACATCTGAATTCATGAATATGCAAAACAAAGTCATTTGGTATTTGTTCTGTAATATAGTTAATGAAACAATTACTCTTTGTGAAGAATATTATGAAAGAATAGATAATGGATGAAAAGATGAAAGAAGATTATTGATTGTGATAGTTTAATTGCAATTGTAACATCAGGTCTCCAGGGATCAATTTTGTTCAAATTGATCCTTTGCTTATTGTAGCTTAGAATTGTGCTGTACATTGATTTTAATTCATTTTGATGAAAGAATTCAAGCTTTTCTTTCAATGTAACTTTCTAAGAAGATAGATTTTCAGTGAAATTCCCAGGAATGGAGTATGAATTTCTTACAACATAATATATTTAACTTGAGATGGGCAAATGGTGTACATGAATATCCTGACTCACTATATAGTACTATTGTCTCAATAATGGTGTTCAGCATCCAAGTTTCCATAAATCCCAAAAGAGATCATAAGAAGGAAGCTTGTCCCAGGAGGTTGTGTTTAGTTTTTGTTTGTTTTTGTTATGTTATATTTTGCTTTAGACAAGAAGATATAGGCAACTAACAATGGCATCTCTTGCCATCTCCAAAGGAAGCACAGAAATATCACCAACAGACAGAGAGGATAAAATTTTGAGCCCCCCGAGAATAAACAGAGAAGCAGACAATTCTTTCGTAGCACAGGAAAGCCTTTGAGAAACTCTGAATCACATTTCAGTAGATTTTTAAACAGCATTTTTTCAGCTGTTTCAGGAGTCAATTTCACTATCAATCAAGTACAATGCTTTACATATTTATTCAAAAGAAAATGCTACTCCTTAAAAAAAAAAGCTTAGTAAGGAAACTGTGCATTGGCAAATTGGTGGAGGCTGTATTTAATGGGTGATTTTTTTTTCCTTCTTTTGCTTATTTATTTACTTGTTTTTATGTGCCAGAGCTAGTATAATTAAAAGATATTTTGGATTAAAAGCACATGTTTTTTTTTTTTCAAACTATTTAGTTTTAAAAGCATTGCTATGTTAGAAAATGAAACATTCCTTTCAGGTGGTTCTCGTTTATTTGACTTTATTAATAATTCCTTTAATTAAAGATATTTGGTCTCAAAATATTATTTAATATTATTAAATAATAATATTTAATATTATTATTAGCTCTCTTAGTTGTAGGCATATGGAAGTTTTGATCAGTATTATGCACAGTTTTGTTTAGCAGCTGTGTCATTAGGGTTTATGTAATTATACTTTAATAAACTGTAATTTTATATCGCAATCTTGAAGTTTATAAATGGTACGTATAAATGATATTTCAGAGTTTTTATGGAATTCTATATCTTATTTTTATTCTGATTGTTATGGTTTATGGTGAACAAATGAATTGATGCTTTAATGGTATGAATATATTTTTCAATATGTTCAGATAATTAAAACAGGCATTTTTTAAAAAATGATTGAAACATTACACTTTTTTATTTTCCTCCATTCACTTTCAAATTAATACAATTATAAGGATCAAACTTGTCAGAATGAGCTTTCTGTGATTTTTAAAATATAAACATGATGACTCAACTTTAAAGATAAGGCACGATACAATCTCTGTTTAAGATGCTATAACTTTATCAAAGCTGTGATAAAGCTGTGACTTTTTTACACTTTGGTCATAGGACACCTGTAGCCTTTTTGATGAGATTAGATTCCAGATTCTTCCAACTGGAGTCATCCTATTTGCGCTACAGTTCAATTATATTTGGTGGGCCGCAGGTTTTCTGTTACTGATCTGGTATAGTATCATTGTATGCTAGTGGTCTCATTAGTCTGTTTTACAAATAGGAAATATTGTGTTCCCTTTCTTAAAGAAAAAGAAAAGAAATCATAAATTACTTACATTTCTTTTATCATTCTTTTATCCTCAAGATATCTGTGTTTATGTATGAGTCAAATTGCTTTAGTGCATGTAAACAGCTAGAACAATCTACAGTGTATAATATTCAGAATCAGTTTTCCTTTTTTTTGACAGAACATGTCATGATTCACTTCTGAAAATGAAAAATGATTGTTTGCAAAAATATGCCACACAAATGCTTTGTCAATTAGAGAGAGCATAGCATTGTTAATTGTCCAAAAACCAATTTTTCTTTTCTTTTAGTGGCTTAAGTTGTCGGGACTTTTAGATGACATCTGCAGTTTATTGATACAACTTGCTTGAATTATCAGCATGTCTTTTTCCTTGATGTTCAGTCTCTTGTTGCTTCTTTGGTTTGTATCCTCTTGTCTTTATTTATGATGTACCATAAAGCAGACACTTGGAAAGGTCCAAGATTGAAAAGATGAGGAAGCTGAGATACAGCAATTCTTATCTTTTCTCCAATTTTACCTCTCACACAAACAGGATAAATGCTTTATGATTCTTTCAGTTAAGAACAAAATGCAGACAAGTTTTGCCAGTTGATTTCAAGACTCACAGAACTATGATTTAGTGGATCTGATGTGTAAAGTACTTTACTTCTTCAGCAGAAATGGATAATCTTTCTTTTTCCTTGTCCCACTGAGACTTCTTCTGCTTAGATTTACTTCCCGCTTCTTCACAGCAATTTAGTGATATAGGAATGGGTACTTTGTATAATCAAAAATCTTTCTTTCTTCTATTTAAGGAAGCTTGCAAGTCCAATACAGATTGAGTAAAGACAAGTCTCTTATTTTCACAATTGATTCTGGAAACTTTGCTAACAGAGAACTACACAGCGTGAAGATCAATAGAGATGGAAGAGAGCTGACTATTCAGGTATCTAATTTACCATTTGTTGTGGCCCGCAGCTTCTTGAACCCTTTACTATCCTTAGTAATCGAATGAAAAGATAAATTTGATACCTGTCCTGAAAAGCACATGCCCATGTTTGTTAGAGTTGCTATTGGGTCTTGTAAGTAGCTACAGCAATGGCATGGTCAGATAAGCACTTTGCCAAACCAAGTGAGAGTTTTGTTTTCTAGCTGCAGCAACTACATTAAGACTGGAAATAAGAACAGAAGAACAGAAAAAAGGATGATCCACAGTTTTCATTGTTCATGCCATATTATCTGGGCCATTGCTTATGCTTTTACACCATACAAAAGAACTAGCAAGTCATAACAGCATATAATCAGCTGAAAAATCTTAAATTTTTCAAAGATTTTTTTCAAAGTCTCCTTTGTTCATCCCTGTTCCTTATCACCATGCTTTGATGCCATGTCATTCGAAATTCAGAACTCCTGGAACTTTTTTTCTCTAGAAGAGAATATAAAGTCAAGGTTGCACTGTGGAATTCTTTGTGCTTTCTGAACTTGTTTGTCTGAGACATTTGAAACAGATGCAAGCAGACAACCAAGCTCAGAGAGAATCAAAAACTCAATTTCTTTCGCTGTTAGTATAATGCTCCATTTAGGAATTTAATATTTACTGATGTCTATTAATTTTGTTTGATTCCAATTTATAATTAGCCTATAAGATTAAGTCAATTGGTATTTTTGCTAAAGTAAGACTTGTAAGCTTTGATCACTTTCTGCTAATAGAATGGTATCATCCATATACCTAAAATAATAGGCTGCAGATATTGGAGAATGAAAACACATACGGGAAAAAACAAAGCTTGTATCTCTCTCCCTTATAAAAACTGATAGGATCCTAGTATTGTACTAAAGTTGTTCTTTGAATTCTTCGTACCAAGGAGTAGAGAAGACATACTTTGATGCATTAAGGTAGAAGAAAGCCAGAGAATAGAACTTGCTCTCATTTATATTTGGAGTGTGAAAGATCATCAACAAAAGAAGCATGTTGGTAAATGCCATGGTTACAGATATGGGAGAAACCTAAAGAAACAAAGATAAAAAAATGTCAAAAAGAAAAAAAACAGAAAAGATATCACACCAGTTGGTTATAGATCTAGAATGCAATAAAGAAATATATATTGAGCTTCATGATACATTTAATTTAAAGTTAAATGTATAGGCTGAGTAAAGATTACAATGTCAAAAGGATCTTGTGCCTTCTTTAGGGAATTATTCATAAAGATGTGTTTTGCATTTGGCTCACCCTACATTCAAGAGAATACAGTTCAGTAGGTTTACGCTAATGACTTCAAAACCAATTTCCCAAAATAACATCATCCTGTCTATTGTCCTAATTATCCATAAGGCACCTTTTGGTCAGAAGACTGATTGTGAATTATTCTAATAATTCTGTGCTTTGACACACACAAAAAATGAAAGATCAATGAATTCTAAACACCTGTCGATTTGCTGTCCTCCATTTCTCAAATGCTGTTCTGCTGTTGTGTATGACTTGGCATAGGAACATGCATAATTATAAGAAACTAAAAACAGAAGCAGCATCAAGTTGATTAAGAATCCAGGCTAACTGAGTCCTAGGAAAACAAATTGGACAGCTTCCCAACATTGTCTGACCTGCACAGATATTGGAATGATAAAGTTGACAGCTACAAGCTTGGGGAATTACTGATCAAAATCAAAATCTCAGTGTTGTACAAACATGGGGAAGATTTCTCTGACAGGAGCTTCATGTTGGAGTGAAATATAAATGTGGGAAAAATGCATACCAACAAAAGAATATAGTATTCACTTGCTTACAAAAGTATTGTTAATACCATGCATTTTTACTTCCCTTCCAGATTGACCAGATTCTCAAAGTCAAGCACAACTTTTCCTCTGAGGTTGAGTTTGGAGCCATCAAATCGCTGACCTTGGGGAAAGTGACTGGTAGGCATATGAGATATCTTTCTGACTGGCCTATAGATAATTATGTTATGGTCAACCATGCAATGCATTGTTTGGATACATGTTGGCACACTTTTATTTTCAATATATTGCTTACATCATTGCTATGTCAAAACAGTGTTAATATGAAACTCATTGCAAAAGATTATGCTTTTTTTTTAACTTGGCAGTCATAAATGTTGATGCTGACTATAAGATCTTTTTTTGTGCAAGAAAAGTACAGAAGAAAAATGTTGAGTTATGAAGGCTATTTGCAATGAGTTTCCTGAATAACTCAATAGCAGATTGTCACAGACTTCAAAAATAGAATCAGGCTATAAAGCAGATAATACTTTAAGGATTCTTTTTAATATTCCATATTTAGTAGGTAGTAAAACAGAAGTAATATAACAACAGCAAAGAGAATTAATTACTTTGAAGCTGGTACAGTACAATCCCGTGCATGTTCACTTAAAATATGAGTTTAATGGATTTTACTGCTGGCAAAGTTTGCACATGGTTGCAATTTAAGATGTATAGCATTGTTACATGTGGTAAGCCACATAGCCAAGAGTGAAGAGGAGGGGTTGATGCAATTGTTCGGAGACCATTGCATTCACTGACAGCACCAACCTGGAGATGACAATTACATGTGTCAGTTCAATTGTGCCATAGTGACAGTCTGGATTGTCCACAAGCACTTGGATGCCATCTCAGATCTGGTATTGGAATCCCAAAGTTTTTGATCTTGGGACACATGAATTCTCACACTCTGGGCGATGAGTCCAGAATGACTTGTGAGATCATGGCAACCATGACAACCATGCTACAGGTACCATAGTGGCTATAATACACAGAGATGGTCCCATAGCTGATTTGTTGCTTACACAGAGTAGATGAGCTGTGAGCTCAATCTGAAGAACATTGATATCTGTCCTTTCTCATCACTTCTACTCAAAATGCAAATTGTCAATATGTTCTTAAGATGATATGCCAGGCTGACCACTGGAATATCAGAACTGAGAACCTTTGGACTGATATAATTCACAAATCTTTTTTCTCACCTTCTGTCCCCCAGAATTGGTGAGAATCATGAAGGGAGGACTGTATAGAAAGTCCTGCCATTTGGAAAAGTGAGGAAAATGCAATCCCCAAATATCCTCTGACTGAACTCTTATTGCTTCCTCAAAATCCTCATAATTTTTTTTTCTCTCCTTGACACTTATTCCAGGAAAATGAGTCTATGATTACAGTGTATATGATAAAGGGAGGGGGTAAGATTTTCTTTTTATTGTCAGCAGCCTGCGGTTCTTTGAGATAAACACGGAATAGAAATGTTTCAAATAAACAGAAGTACTTTCCATTTCAGTTATGCCATGCATCCAAAGAATTAAAACATTATTTTTAGCTTAAAAAACCAGCATTTGAGAATAAAGGTTCCCACTGTTAAGCCTGGTTTCCCCAACTAGGGTTAGGGAGACAAGCTAAACAGAATGTGCAGCGTTAGTCAGATCGGCACACAGATAAATGAGTGAGCTAAGCTTGTATGTTTATTAACATACAGTAAAAATAACAGATACGCTTGTGCTATCAAAAATATAGTTTATTCCATTATGAGTTCATAGCATAGTCAAAATAACAGTCCAATAGTCATGTATCATTTAGTCAGTCCATTCAAGGATATTCAGTTAGCAAAGTCCGTGCAGAATATCCTATGTCAGTTCACTTACAAATCAGTCCTTTGTTTATCTCTCCCATTCGAGTAAAGCAGTCTTGAGTCCTTGCAGTAATCAGGGATCATCAAAGCCAGAGAGAGAGCAAGCTGTCGTCTTGCTTCTTTTAAAGTGCTTTCACAACCACTCCCTTAATTACTTTCCCATATTTAAAGTTGCAGACACTTTAACATATAAACCATGATAACGTATTATTATTTACTTAAACCAGTTAGGGTAAACAATGTTATCCCTAACACCCACTCTGTGTCCTTGAATGTTCAGAACTGATATATTTACCTAGCCTGCATAAAAATCATGGCAAAAAGACTAGACTGGAATTGCCACTGAAACAGAGAATGAGATAGATGATTAGTGGGCATCCAAGAACAGTTATAGGAAAGTAACTATTCTGCTCTAGTAAAGCACACAAAGCCATTGAGTTCAATTTGCATGTTTCTCCATACCCTTAAAAAACTAGCAATTGCATGTGTAAAATGGTAACATACCCAAATGTTTTGTCCCTTCTCTTTATTTAATCTAGCAACTCTGTGCTGAATTTACCGTCGTTTCTTTTAGTTAATGCACTTGATAGTCTAGCTAGCTAGAGGCTCCATTTAATAATTACTGGATGGATATTGTTCAGTACTACAAAACTTAAGGACACCATTGGATACCGTGCTCCAGATGTGAATCTCCTTATCTTTATCAAAGCGAGGCTATGAAAGGGGCCCAGCCTTTTCTTGAAATTAATTACCTTGCTTCCAGGCAATCTGTTTTCCCTCGATGTGCATACCTCATCTGGGAATTTTTCAGGACAGCAAAGGACCTGAAATTAAATGGCTGTGTTTTCCATTAAATTAAAGGGGATAGTTTTTATGTGCATGGTCAGTCATGCATGCCTGCATCTTATATTCAAGAGGAAGATTAACTAAATGAATCAAAGAGTCTGCACACAAGTTGGTTCTGAAATTAACTGTATATAAATCTCACAAGCCAGGTGGAGTGGAATGTGAAAATGGTGTCAGCAGTGTCAGTTATCTAAGTAAGAAATGAGGGATATTATATGAAATTAGTTGTGTTTTTTTCCCAATAGCCCTTTAAATGTCAGACAAACTCTCCAAAAATTACAGTTCTGATTTTAAAAAGAGGTTTTAAAATTACAACACCAGAACAATGTTATCTGATGAGCACCCTTGATTCTGATTTTCAGATTTTTATTACATGGATAAAGAAATATAAATACAATTCCAAATATGAATTTTATTTTTATCATTCATGTTGCTTCTTTTTTTCTTTTATTCCTTCTTGTATTGCATTGGAAGATAAAAGTTTGCATTCTTGCATTATTTCAGGTTTTATCTAGCTATTTGGTGGAAGAATTATACAATTCTTCTAATTTCATGGGGCAATTTATAATCCTTCCAAACCTGAGTGCTTATATTGCCAATATTCTAAGTCAGCTTTCCCCAAATGGATGCTTTTCAAATATGTTGATGGGATTATATCAAGACAGCAATTTCATCAACTGTGTTGGTGGGGAGTTTGAGCTTTATTATGTCAAAATGTGGTAAGGTCTTTATGTTAAGAAAAATGGACTAAGGATTGAAATTCCTGATCACTAACTTCAAACAGGACATCTACTGATGGCAGAGTATGATTTGTTATTTAGGAAATCTGTGGCACCCCGCAATAGTTCCCTGCCTCTCTCATTAATGATAAGCTGAATGTGACTGTACCTGAAATCCAATATATGGATGGCCATAGCTCTTATGTTATGAAATGAATTGGAAATATGATCAACCTAGACATCGTTTCAATTTCCTTGGGGTAGAACCTACAGTCTACAGTAACCTGCTATATTCCAGTTCTAGATTTCACAGACATCAGCCTGCTTCTTCACAGTTTCAGAACTGTAAGAAGCTCTGTGTGATAGCAACTGTAGCAAAAGGAAGAAAACTTATATTGTTTACATACATTTCAGACTAGGGAGAGGAGCAGGAAGCAGAGAGCATTAGATTTTATATTTCTCTTTAAATCTTTGCAATCAAACCACCATTGTTTGGCTTCAGATTGGAAAGTAGGTTGGATTACAAGACAATATTGACCTAAAGTTATTGTTTAAGCTTCCATAACTGAATGAGGACTTCAAAGTTATGTTGAACCATGTGTCGGCTTTGATTTATGAGATACACTGGTTACTAGCTACTTCAACTCCCAGAATTCCTCCTCCAGTCATGTTAGCTCAGGAATTCTGGGGGTTGAAGTCCACAAATCTTAAACTTGCCAAGTTTGAAGACCCTTGGTTTAGAGCTTAGTTATCTACTCAACCAAGGAGTTTGAGCAGACTGTGCATGCTGCAGATGCCTTCAACTGAACAATCCCCATCTCCCAAGATTCATACAGACTGATTCTAGAGTTGTTCCAAAAATCATTAAAACATTTCTCTGCTCCAAGGTGTGAGGTAGATGCTGAGCCTTTGTTAGGTTATTTTTGATGGTGGCGGTTTTGACTGTTTTGTTGTTTTACTTTCCTGGACACAGATTTTTTTTTTTTTTACTGGTTTTCTTTGTGTGCATTGGATTAATTTCTTTTTGGAATCAGGTGGTCTTCCAATCTAATAATAAATAAATAATATTTTTTTTAAAAAAAAAAGCAATTAAGCTGGGTCTCTCTCAACAGTCCTTGTTCAACATTATTCTTTGTTGGCTCTCACTTCCTAACACTATGCAGCTTTACAGAAAGACAATGAAGAACAGATAAATAGACTGAAAGTACAATTTTAAAGTTATTCATACTGAGTTATAATAAGGCACTCTTCCTGAGCCTGTCAGTTTCTTTGTATCTTTCTCTGTATGTATGTATTATACATACATGCATACATGTATACATCCTTACACACATATACTGGCATACAATAAATATGCAAACAACTGGAAAAGCTGACATTATATTTTGAAATTGAAAGCTTTTGAATGATTGAATTATGATATATAGAAACATTTGCGTGCCTCCAAAAAAAACAACCAAAACCCTATAGTCCCACTAGCAATGGAGTAAGATCAGGATGACCAAGAGAGCCATGATAGCGCAGTGATTACAATGCAGTATTATAGATTACTTGCAATTTGGCAGTTTGAATATCACCAGGCTCAAGGTTGACTCATCCTTCATCCTTCTGAGGTCAGTAAAATGAGGACCCAGATTGTTGGGGGCAATATGCTGACTCTGTAAAACCACTTAAAGAAGGCTGTAAAGCACTGTGAAATGGTATATAAGTCTAAATGCTGTTTCTGTTGCTATTCTCCTTTCTCATTACCAACCCCATTGTTTTGTTCTGAAACAGCCCACAGTGTATCTTTCTGGATGTATTACAAAATTGACTACTTATACTGTAACAGTGGGATCTCTCTGAAACTTGGAAAACTTTAATAGATCATCCACCTAAGAATTGCCTGGTGTGAGCTTAAATGGACTCCAGAAGATGGTAGAGGATAGGAAGGCCTGGAGGAATGTTGTCCATGGGGTTGTGCTGGGTCGGACACGACTTTGCGACTAACAACAATTAAAATAGGCTATCCCTTAGAACAATTAGAGAGGGTTTTTGTTTTGTTTTTTCAAATTGTTCCAATTCTACCTGGATCTTAGTACACAGTAACTGGAAGGGAGAGTCATTTCACAATGAGAGGAAAACATTCTACTTCTATCTCTAGAGACTGCTATTATTGTCAGAAATAAAGTTTGTAGTATTACTTAATTGCTGTGCCTTATGCTATACTTCAGGAAGAGTCTATAGGATCCCTTTGGGAAGGGTTGTCAAAATAGAGGCTTGCAAAGTCTCCACCGTCTTCTTCATGAGATCTTTCTCTTGGAACTTTATTTTTAGCATGAACTGTTGCTCTTTCAATTGACTGCAGCTGTCTGCTCTCGAAAGCGTTTTTCTTTGGCATTTACAGATCTCCATTAGTTACATCCACGAAGCCTTTTTTTTTAAAAAAAAAAAAAATTTCACTTGTCATTATGAACCAAATGGGAGTGGTTGTGTTTTGACATTTTGCATTGTTTCAATGGCTGGTTTAAGACAGTGGAAAAAAAAGAACAAAAAATAAATAAACAATACAAATTTATCTTAGTAGCATTGTCTGATGTAAACTTCCATAGGAAAAAAAAGTTGTGGTGAAATATCTGATTTATACACAGAATAAGCATATCAGGAGTTTTCTGTAAAATAATAGTGATGTATAATCTGCCTACTTTAAAGATAAGTGCCTGGGTGAGGGGAAATAGTCATTGAACTTGTCCAAAGGGAAAAAAAATGCTTATCATGGGGCAAAAGAAATTGTTCCTGTTATAGTGGTCAACCCCACCCCTGTGAATCTACTTACTGTCTTCATTGTAGTCTCTCCCAATAGGTATCTTCAAAGTTAAAATATTGGCTCAAAAATACCCCAAAAGTACACCTCCATGCTTGCTTTCTTGCATGCAAACTTCATTTATTTCAGTACATTTTACTTCTGAGTTTACATATAGGCTCCACTTTGTTACTGCAATAGTTAATGTGCTGGTCTAGAAACCTGGAGACTGTGAGTTCTAGTCCCACTGTAGGCATGAAAGGTGGTTGGGTGACCTTGGACCAATCACACACTCTCAGCTCAAAGGGTTGTTGTTGTTGGAAAATTGAGGAGAAAGGAAAATTGAGGAGGAAGGTTAATGGTGTTCATATTTGTATGTTTCAAGATCACACTGTAAATATTCAACCACATACTCTTTGATAAAATAATTCCTATAAAGGTGGCCTTGATTTGTTTGTCATCCAAGTTAATGTGCTATCCGCTCTCCCATGTATTGAATGGATATATGTGTTTAGTGAATATACCTTCATATTGATCTTTCATTTCTTTTCCCCTGCTAGGCTATCAGAAAAAAACTGTTTCTACTTCTGTTTTAAGAGTTTTTATTAGATAATACATCTAATGTTTCCTTGTTCTCCTATAATGACTTTGACAAAGAGTATCAGAATTGGGAAAAATTGGTATAGGTGGAAACCTAAATCTTCGTTTGAAAAAAGTAGTAGAACTCAAACTGATTGATCATGAAATATAATGCAGATGATGCTTCTTTCTGACATTGAGACCTTCAATAATCTTTTCTGGATACACCTTGCAGAAGAAGTGATCAATACCACATAAACTGAAATTTTCTTCCCAGAATCATGCTGAAAATATGGCCAGTATCTCCGAACTGAAGAAGTCATTTTCAAAAATGCTCCAAGGACACAATTTTTATATTTAGTGCTAATGCTCTGAAACAAGTATACCGTAGGGTGATTTTCTGCATGGCTGGTGTGCTACAGTGCAGAAATTCATTGCTAATTATTGTGCTGTTCTATTCTATCTAATTTGTGACCATGCCAGCCAGCAATTGCAGTTATCAAATTGAAATAACAATATGAAAGTAAATCTTGTTATTATAATATTAATTTCTATTGGAGGGAGTACTGCCATTGATTCCAGATGACTAGTTTTTCCATTGCCCAGTTCCTCTGATTTCACTATTAAAATGAAATAAGGCTCACTTCACTAGGCTGACAATTTCTGAATCTGTAAGGATGTTACAAGTAAGGAATTCTTTTTGTTGGAGGACATGGATAGAAATATACATTATAGAACTTAGGCCAATTAAAAGGAGTGATTGTTATAGAAAATCAAATATAATTTGCTGAAAAATACAGACCAGAAACATATTTTCATGCAGATAAAACACTGGAAACACAAAGCATTTTTCAATCCCCTCCCCAAATATTAGAGAGTTTGGCATGCTTTTTGCAAAATAATGACTTTAATGGTAATTTTTAGATACTTGTTAGAGTACCCCAAATTAGATGTTCATGAGCCTGAAGAATCATGATATAAAAAAAATGGAACGTCCAGTATCTGAACATAAATTTTGGTATGTCTATGTCACATTCTTATAGATTTAAAATTCTGGTAATTCAACAAAACATATTCCATAACCATTGTAACATAGATTTAAAATGTTGGGAAAGATAATTATGAAAAAATAGAAGATTTATTATTGACAGACTCATCCAATTGACAGGGATGTGACATAAAAAAGCAGCAATGGTTTATGTGATGTCTTTCATAGTAATTTCCTTTTAAACAAAAGTTATTTCAAATGTTAACTTTTAAAAGATGTGTATCTTTTGTAGAGGCCAGTGGCCTTCTGAATTATGTACTAATGGTTGTTTGGAAACTAATTGTAGGATATTGAAAATGGATATTGCAATTTTTTACATAGTTGATAATGAAAATTAACCCTACACCAGCGGAAGATATCCAATCTCCATCAGTTACAAATTGTCTGAAGATCATAGCTTCCCTTTCCATATTCAAGCAAGCATTTTACTACTGAGTAATTTAAAGGTTGCCAGAAAACTGGCATGTATGTGCTTGCTTTTGAGCCTGTAGCATCCACAGAGAATCAATAACCATAAACATATGAAGACCTCATAGCCAACCCATGCTCATATGTTGATGAGATGAGTACATCCAAAACATACTCCCATGGTTTTACATTAAAAAAATAAAGTCCCTGCAGCTAGCTATTTAATTCTTTCCAATAACAGGCCTTTAACCCTTGTTTCAACCAAGATGTAGGAAATTTGGGTCAGGGCCACCAGACATCCCCTCCAATGACTGCACAGATTGATCTTCAAAATGAAAGTATATTTGCAGTAATAGAGCTGCTTCGAAAACAGAGCATTCAGGTCTTACCAGAATATAGTAAAGTGCCTTAAAAGAACATCATATGATTGTCAGGGAATTCATCTTGATCCTCAAGTGCATATGCTGTCACATCCAAAGGTGACCATGGAGTTTCCATTGAAGTAAGCTTACTAAGATGGATTGGAGAGTTGGAGAACGTGATTATGTTCAACTCTTTATCCACAGGTTCAGGTTCCGAAAGTTGCATCTGAGAATTTTATGAGATTTCATTTTAACGGTGGAATCCTATAAATTTATCTATTATTCATTCTGTTCTTTGACATCTATACAAAACTGCTGGGTCCCAGGAGCAAAGATCTTGAAGTGAAATATTTGTTTTGATGTCTCATTTATCAGGTAAAGCAGTGGAGGTGTTAAAAATTCTCCTGCATCAAAAATGGGTTGAATATGTGCCAGTAACCTGACATTAAATCAGAACAAAATGAAGGCATTTTTCTCATCCGAGAAAATTGTGTATATCTCATTTTTGAATCGACATAGTCCAAAAGTGACCTGAATGGCTTTTAAAAAATTGATAAATTGTAGTTCATTTGATTAGCTCTGGGTAGGAAAGCCTGGTTATCCATGCCCTGATTGCCTTAAAATTGTGTTATACATCTGACTTTTGTAAAAGTTTTTTCAAAACTTCAGCTCTGTGGGGTTTTTTTTTTCCATAATGGGAATATATTCCATCAATTCTGAAAGAACTTCAGATTATCAGTTCACTTCTGAGCCTAATTTAGAATGTTGAACTTACTTAAATATTCCTCAGTGCATTCAGCATGTATATCTGCAGAAAGGAAGCCTTCTTTTATACATCCCAAAGATGCTTTTTCAAGAGGCAACTGGGCTTTCCAGTTTTTCTTTGAAGATATTTTGCTTCTCATCCAAGAATGAGAAGCCAAAGGTCTTCAAAGAAAAACCAGAAAAAGCACAATTGGGATAACTATGACTTGAATGATTGAGAATCTCCATAGACTTCTTTTATATATTTGTACATACAATGGCTTCCTTACAAACCAGGACATCTCATTTTTAGGACTATGACTTATTTAGGAACTAACAATTATAGGCACAGTGGTTTTTATGCTTAAAGACATCTATACTAACGCACAGATATCTATAAACTTGACCTTGTGTGAGTCACATCATTGAAGATGCTGCTTTTCTGTGTTCACATAGCAAAGGCTCAAAATAATATAACATCTAAATAGGTTTGGAATTCCTGAAAGTTCTAATAATGTGACATAACACTAAATCAGATTTACAGTACTTTTCAGTTTAATATATAGTGTTAATTTGAATGTGGAAAATGAAATGTTACAAATCTTTCCTAAACTATGATAAATATAGCCTGCCTGCCTGCATCTATCTGTCTGTCTGTCTATCTATCTATCTATCTATCTATCTATCTATCTATCTATCTATCTATCTATATCTATCTATAAAATCGATCTATAAAATCTACTTATCTATCTTTTAATTCATCTATCTACAAGGAAGAGATATTCTGTGCCATACAAAGATAACCCAGATGTGCAGGATAAGTTTGAAATAACTGGGGAAAGCACAGATTTATCACAGTTCCCCATAGTCCCTGATAGGTTTCCAAGAATCTGGGAGAAGTCTGAATAAATGAGGCAGGAGAACTTTTGTTATTTTCTTTTAAAAAGAGTGTTTTTGAAGAAAAGGGCAAAATATCAGTAGGAATTTATACTCAATCAAAATTTATTTTGAAGTGTGTATATCAAAATGCAATCAAACTTTTAGTTCCATCTGTAAGCATACATAGAAGCCAATGTTGCTGAGCTGACAAGGAGTTTCCATCAAAATATATGAGAAACTTCAACCATGTTAATCTGATTGTTGAGAGAAAAATATTTTTCTCATAAATTCTTTTATATAACCTTTATAATATTATTTCTGTAAAAGAGTCATTTTAGCCAGCTGCCTTTATTATGCAAAATCTTCTCTGCTCATAGAGGGGGCCTCAATTCTTTTTCTGCAAAACATAAAGATGGTCTGAAAAGTAAGCAAACTAGCTTCATGGTTCATTTCTAGACAGGAATATAAAGGCTCTGGGAGATATCATGTTTGTTTCAGGTAAAGTTACATAGATCTTGTCAGGTCACTAGCAAGAAATAAAAGGCTATGTGATAAAATTGTCCTTGAATGAACTTCACATAGGTGATAATGTTGACTTTGAAACACCACTGAGCAAACTGGCAATCTGAACAAGTGATTAATTCTCTGTATAGTACCATAACCCTGATGCAAGCAAGAAGGAAAGAGAGTCCATAGGTTATAAATGGAAAAGTCATTTTCCATGTTCTTAACACTCCATCTGATGCAGTTTTGACCTTTGGGCCAAGGAAACACATGACCATAGGACAGTTCTCCCTGGTTGTTTTTACAGCATTTTAAAGAAATCCTACACTATAATGCAGGAGGGGTGGAGGAGATGAAGAGGGAGAAAGCGAGAGAGAGAATTACATATTATGACATATTAGCTTAATAAGTAGCACAACATAAAGTTGATACTTAGCCACATATACTTTTTGTCTGTATTCCATACAGTGTATTTTTTGCGGGCTTTCGGAATGGCAGTCCCCAATAGTGATGTAGCTTGATTTCCAAAGCACAGCAAAGTCAGCAAGCTTACCTATGGATAATATGAACTGGATACAAATATTGAATGCTTCTCTAAATCATGATGCTCACTTCCTACAACTAGGTATAATTTAAAAAACCCCACCAATTTTATTATACCTACGCCTAGGTATAATAAAAAATAAACTTGACATTTAGGAGGTGAGAACTTTCCCACTTTGTTAGTGATATTATTTTGTAGCACCATGATTCTTGAGCTGCTGAACTTGAGTTATATAAACCCACAGGAAACCACAGGATATGACCTACAGGAAACTTATTATTAAAAACCCAAATTGTGAAATAAATGATCAGTAGCTTTAGTTTAGAGTGATAATTGTGTTGTCTTGCCAAATATTTATAAAACTGTGGAACAGCAGATTTATTTTGAAAATTGGACAGTGTGTTTTGAGCTTTGCTGCGTGATTTATAAACTGCATTGTCTTTTCCAATGATTTTTATAGAAATGTGGGTTTCCTTCCCCTTTTCTTTATGTCTCAAACTGCTGAGACAGGCATAATTGCTGGACCAGGAGCATAACCTGAATGACCCAGATGGCAATAGCACTTGGAATTATATGCCGCTTCACAGCCCTCTCTAAGCCCTCTTTACAGAGTCAGCAAATTGCCCCCAACAATCTGGGTCCTCACTTTACCAACCTCGGAAGGATGGAAGGCTGAGTCCACCTTGAGCCACTCAGAATTGAATTCCTGGCAGTTGGCAGAATTAACCTACAATACTGCATTCTAGCCACTGCACCACTCTGTTCTTTTGAAGTCATAAATAAATTTTGCAAAAGCCATCATAACCGTAATGTCTTTAGTTCGAAGTCAAGAAATACCAAGAAAAACATAATATCTAGAATTCACAATACTTAATAATGTGTTTGGAGAGGGCGGTCCTCTTCGCAATGTTCTCCCCTCAACACAGTACATCACATATGTCTCAAAATCAGTATTTTAAAACATATTATTTGTATTATATGCAGATTATCTCTGTCATGTTTGCAGCACCTCAAACCTACTAAGCAAATCATTTCACAGACTTGGAGTAAGCATGTTCCCTAAATCTGAGACCTAAATCTAGATTATCTTTTGTTGGAATTTTGTTGGAATTCATTAAAAAATGTTCTAGTATCATACAGGTAGGTGGGGACAAATAGGCAAATAATAATATAGCAAGTTGCCAACCATTGATTGAAGATTGCATTACATGAATTGTTCAGAAATAATTAAATGAATACTGTAGTTAAATAGGTGGGAAATAATGTCAGCTGTCATTTAATGCCCATATGAAATTACAGTATCAATGAAGAAGCTCCTATTTGCTTTGTGTTTTACAGATAGTAAGGGCCTGGATCTGGAAATCTCCAAGGCAAACTCCTTTGGATTCATTGGATGCATGTCATCTATGCAATATAACCATATTGCTCCATTGAAAGCTGCTTTAAGACAGCCCAACCTCGCACCAGTGACAGTCCTGGGTTCATTGTCTGAATCAAACTGCAGGTCATTGGTTGAAGTAGATGCAAATACAGCAACTTCAATTTACTCTTCCTCAGGTATGTTCAGCAGGTTTACAGTTTACAGGTAACTAGTTTAGTAATGTTTCTTACTTTGTTGCTTACTTTAAGTAGTAGATGATGGAAATATGGTGTGTATAAAAATGGAATATGTTTTTATTTTTATATTTTTATAAGTTGTTGTATTCAAGAGCTTCTAGGCAATATTCAAATAAGATGCAATATGGTATCTTAATTATGTTGATGACATTATCCCCGTTCACCTCCTTGTTTCTACAAATACAGAAGAGATGACCTGGTATTCTTTATTTTCTATATTTGTGATGTGATGTAAAATAAATTAAGGAAGGGATAAGTAATTAGCTATGCTGCTTACCCACAGCATGGTTTCCAATGCATCTGGAAAGTTCTGTGCCTCTTGATATATAAATATTAGAAATGTAGATTGTTGGTATTAACTGAACAGTTCTTTTAGCTCTTGTCTATTATTCATCTCTGTCTCTCTTTCTTCTTTGTCTTATTTTTGACAATTAATCATTTTGATCTCTGTTGATGTTTAACTAAATGATATCAAGCCATATTTTTGCTAGCTGACCTGAGTACTGGACACAATTGCTGTGATCTGGATAGATGGATTGAGTGGGAGTGAGCTGCATGCAAAGTAAATTGGATATTATTCATAGTATTTTTTTTACAATGTATACAATACAATAACCACACAAGATAACTTTAATAATATGCCATGCCAATATATTTCCTACAATAATATTATCATTGATCTTGATCTTATTTGTAGTTCTTTGATCTTATTTATAATTTGTTTGTTTTTTGCTAATATAAGCAGGCCATGAAATCTGTACTTTTGACTCAGTAAAGCTACATGAATAAATGCTGGAGGTTGACAACGCACAAAGGATATTTGCTTAGTAACATAGTAGTTTCATCACGGTTTAATTACAGAAAACAAAAAAAATACATTTTTGATGAGCAAGTGGAAGAATTATTAAACACATTTAACTGAATTCCCAGCTTATTTAAAATCAGGGTTTTGTTTTGTTTTCCAAAAATCAGCTTGCCAGAGAATGAATGGTTTCCATAGAAGTATAGAAAAGGGGGAGTTAATAATTATGGGTTTAGTTTCCCTACAACAGTGGTCCCCAATCTCTCTGGTTTTGTAGACCAGTGGGGGAAAGGGGATGGTTCCACGTGAGCAGTGAGCAAATGCACCCATATGCAGTTCCATTTGTACAAGCTTGTACAAGTAGAGTTGCACAGCAAATGCCCCTGCTGCTTCCAGGGCCCAGTTCTGAACGGGTTGCAGCCTAGTATTGAGCCAAGGCCTGAGAATTGGGGAATCCTAACCTACAAGAAAGTGATCCCTACAAACCTGTTTGGGTCTGTCATCATCTGACAGGCTCTGACTAAGTTATTTAGAAAGAGAAAGTATACATACATACATACACACATACATACATACATACATACATACATACATACATACATAATCACTAGGTATAATGAATTTGTTGCTTGAACTTTATCACCTCAGATAATCAGGAAATGCCTATGCTGGCAGAAGCTGTTGTTTTATGTTTGTCTCTTATCTTCTCTGGTTTAAGGAGAGACACTTTATACCCTGATGGTGAACTAAGCAGTTCATTTCCCGCTTGTGATGATTAAATGGTCCCTTGGGCATCTTAAGTGTTTTGTATGTTGGAAAGGAGAGAGCACATTGTAAAGCTAGGGTTAGTTGGAAGTGCACATACATACACACACAGTACACAAACACATACCCATGTGGCTTTCAGATCATTTTTCCCCAAAGGATATTGATTTCCCAGGCATAGGAATAGTGTCTATCCTATTTTTGTCTTTTTATGGGTTTGGCTCTGAGTCTTCTGGAGTTAAAGTGAGGGGCCATAATACATTAAAATGAAATATAATTTAGTATAAAGTATACCAACATTCATTTTCATATAAAAGAATAATATGTTCATATCCCACCCCAAAAAAGCATTCTACATTACAAAACCTACTTCAGCATAAAGAAGAGTGAATTACATATCCCAACAAACTCTTGCTGCTTCCAATAAACTGGAAAGATATGTCCTGAAATGATTTTGTTTTTTCTTTCCAATTTAATTACAATTCAACATTATTGCCTTGTTTCTTTTGTTCTAAAACTGTTTGGATTTCTTCCAAATCACCATTCCATTCCATTCACTGTGTCTGAGATATTATAAAGAAAACACTAGAATCTGTTAACAAAAAATAGAAACAAATTATTATAAGCTCCTTGTGTTGAATGAGTTCCAGCTTATGTGTGCTTTCTCTCTTTTTTGTAGTTATGAGATTGCCTTGTCATAGCTGTTACTGACAGTGAAAGCAGTTCTTACTAATTCAGAGTGGCAGCACCTTAAGTGGTTTTTCTAAGGATGGGTAAAAAGATATGAGGTTACTCTTTCTGCATGCAAATCTAGTCTTATTTGTTAATGCTCTAGAATAGGTGTAAGCAACTATTATCAATGGAGGGCCCATGAAATTTTTAATAACCTGCCAGGATATAAGATGTATAAACAAACAAACCTAAAAATAGGCTATCTTGACTTTATTTTGTTTTATCTCTGGCTCTCTCTGTGTGTGTCTTTGCTCTCTTTCTTTCTTTTTGTGCTTGTGCATGTAAGTGTATATGAGAAAGAGAAAGGCAGAGAGATAGAGAGATAGAGATAGAGGGAGACCAAATATTCTATTTGAAAGCAATTATCAATATTTTGTGTGGATTTCTTAGCTAACATTAATGTGTCTTAATTGGGCAAATGTAATTTGTTACCAAATGTGTATTTAACTGAGGTGTTTCATTCTGAATGAACTTTATTAAAAATCTTTGTGTGTTTTTTTTTTGTGGTCCCTGGATTTGAAAAGCATCATTTTCTCCTGAGGCTCAGAATCTTAGTTTTCATTCTGGGCAAGTTGCAATGAAACTGATAGACTCTCCCTAGAAAAGATTGAGGCAGATACTAATCCACACAAAGTTACAGTCATGGTTGAGAAGCTTTCCAGATCAATAGAGGCAACATGTGGAAAAATGCCAAAGTTTGTGGAAAATCAGCAAAAATTGGATGCTTCAACTTGCATTTCTGATGGTGCCAAGCCACCTTTGGATACTCTGATTACATTTGGGGATATTTTGAAATGCATTATCATCATTATCTCTGTGTAATTCACTTGACTAATAAGACACAAATTCCAGAGTGAAGCACCAAAGAAACATGCATAGAAAAGTTAGGGTTTGTATTCACTTCTGTGCAAAATATAACCATAATTTTTGTTGTTGTTGTTGTTTCGGGGGGGGAGGGATGGAGCGGGGAATCTCTGCAGTGGAAAATATGCACTGGTCAACATTTCTCTACCTCCTGATTCTGCAGAGTGCAAAAGAGACTCAAAAGGGAATTTACTGTCATGGGTTTTCATCTATCAATCTGAAATGAATTCTATTTACTACTTATGCCTCTGGGTAAAAAGATGTTCAGTCTCTTCATGCATACATCTGATTGCAGATACATAGTTTTCCTTTCATTTTTAATGTTATTTCTTCACTTTAAAAAGAACCATTTTCTAATAAAATATATAAAATTTAAATTAACCTCTACATTAAAAAAATAGTTAAAAATAACCAGAAGGCAATAGTTGTTAATTCTAATATTGATTTATTAATTTAAGAACATATAATCAGAGGCATCAGGCTTTTGGGTGGCTCCCAGGAACCTTATAAGAAGTGCCATCACCTGTAGTTTCTTATATGATGGAAAAGAAAAAAAGGCAGAGCAAACAACTAAAATATTATTTCATTTAAATTTAACTATAATCATATCAACTCTAATGTTTATTTAGTTTTAAATAAAATTAAATTCCAGGTTTTATGCAAGCCAGATGCAACAGTATGTTGGCTTGTTCAGATCAAAGATCCTAACTTGCTTACTATGATTTAATTAAAGCAAGCTTTGGTTGTTCTTGTGACACACTGTTTGACATGTGTTCAAAACATTCTTACTGATAGTAGGGAATAATAAATGGGCAATAGGTATAACTAAGGGTAGTATCCCAACTCACAGATTCTATAACTTTCTAAAAAATGGGAAAACTTTGATGGATGGGCAGAGAATGTCAATATCTATCAGCCCAGCTGGAGATCATCAGCTTATAGAAGATTATAACTTGATATATAAGACAGGTAATTGATAAAAGGCAGCAAAAGGAAGGAAGGAAGGAAGGAGAGATGGAGAGGGAGGGAGGGAGAGAGAGAGGTTTGCATTATGTTTCTTTCTTGTTTAATAAATGGATGGATATGTTTATAGATACCTGAAGGCTACACATTTATACCTTCCTCACATCCCAATTGGAATAGTCAATGCACTCTATATGGGGCTGCCCCTGAAGACTATTCAGAAGCTCAGCTGGTACAAAATGCAGAAGTACAGGCTGTTGTGGGTGCCTGTTGTTTAGCACATGTGACACATGTGCTAAACAACACATGTTCTGTGAGCTGCAATGGTTGCCAATGGGTTTCCAGGTACAATTCAAAGTGCTTCTAATTTCTTATAAATTGAGTCTTAGCCCCCCAAAAAGATCAGTGCCTTAAAGATATAACCATTACCTTGGTTTTCCCTATGAATTACAGATCCATTTGGGAAGGCCGATGATAAAGAACCACTCAGCAATGCTGTCAGAAGCGATTCAGCCTTCATTGGAGGTAAGTTGAACAAATGTTTTAGCAATCAACATCACATGGCGATGCAGTGGCTAGAATGCAGTATTGCAGGCTAATTCTGCCAATTGCCAGGAGTTAGATTCTGACTGGCTTAGGGTGGACTCAGCCTTACATCCTTCTGAGGTTGATAAAGTGAGGACCCAGGTTATTGGGGGAAATTTGCTCACTTTGCAAACTGCTTAGAGAGGGTTGTAAAGCACTATGAAGCCATATATAAGTCTAAGTGCTATTGCTATTCCTATGCAACTTGAGGGATTGGGTCCTATGCCTTAGTGATTCTTCAACCCTCATTTTCCTTTAGTGGGTATAACTGCTAAAATGACTTTTTCTTGCCTTTCCCAATTATCCAATATTTCTGATTTAAAATTGTATGTAGGCAGAGTAGGGGAAGAATAATATTTCTGAGTTTTTAATAGGGATTTTTTCGCTTTTGTTTGGTGCTATTTTAATTCTACTGGAATCCATGGAAAATGCAATTGTATATGCTAATTCCAGTGATTTCTTTATCTATCCACAATTTATCTTTAGCAGCACCAGAATGATGACCATGGAAAAGCAAAACACTATTGGCAGGATCTGTCCTTTTTATCTTAGCTTGCTTTTCCTGAGATGGGTTGGAACTCAGAACCATTAAGAAGAAAATTTATTTGAAAACTGATTGTAACTAATCACCAACTAATGCAGTTGCCCTGTAATGGTATCTACTGCTATTGTGTCCAGAGTCTTAGAAAATATCTTAATTTGGTTTTGTGTTGTATAGCATAGATCCAAAAAGAATTTTGAAAGATGAGCAGTTTTCTGAGTTTATTTGGGGTCATTCATCTTCTTTGTCTCATTGCACAATTCAGTGAAGTATTTTCAAACTTTATGACCCATTGAACTTCACAATTATGTAACATGAATTAGAGTACCAAAAAGAAAGTTATTGAATTAGTACTATAACCAATTAAATGAATATCCAGTTTCGGCTAGATTGATTTGAGACTATTAATGTTTTAAATCCCCTCAATAGTAATTATGATAATTGAGAGTTCTTACCAATGGATAACTTCTATTTGTAGACAGATTGATGCTTATATGTCATGGAAACTTGGTAACAAAGTATATTCATTTAGGCTTCATTTGAGAGGAAAGGATTGGCTATTCCCAACATCATGTGAGCAGATTTTCACAATGGATCTCCTCTGCTTCCTCCTGCATGAGTACCAGCCTTACCTCCAGAAGTCTCACCCTCTACTATAGATCTCAAAATCGTATTTAGAAGCAGTATGAGGGAACTGCAGAATAGCTTGCCATTTTCCTAAGCAATAGGCTTGCTTAAATAGGTTTACTGCAATGAAATAGCAGTAAACTCTGGCATAATAATAATCTGTGCACGAACAGTGTTTGCTGAAGTAATACAACACGAAATATAGTGCAGCCAAATTTGGCTGGTTCTCTCTTGATATCAGGAAAAAGGTTGAGGTTAAGTATAACAAACATGTAAGATTATAGACAAAATTCACTTGAGCAGCAACAGTAAACTTCACAAGAAAATGAAATCTATTCTGCTCAATAGGCCACATACCTCACTTTGAACTTCTTATATTTACATTTTTTTCTTTTGCACCTCAGGTGTTATTGCAGTTGTGATCTTCATCATCTTTTGCATTGTGGCCATTATGAGCAGAGTCCTCTATCGGTACAAACAGACTCACCGGAACAGCCAGACGAAAGAAAAAGAGTATCCAGAACACCTTGACCGTTCTTTTAAGACTGAGGTTGACTTACAGAACCCAGTGAGCGAGTGCAAACGAGAATACTTTATCTAAAAGACTCCCTCACTCCTTGTTACACTTTGGCATTTCCATGATGATGATGGTAGTGATGGTGGTGATGGTGTTTTTAATCCGTCTGTTACTTTGGAATTTCCCCACTCTTTGGAAAGAACTAATAGACACAGAAGAAATAGGCAGAACTGTACTGTTCTCCATCCAAGGTCACCATAGATAACACCTAACTGCTCAAGCAACCATGTATTCTAAGTTCACCATTACATGCATGGTTGACTATTTAGTTTCTGAATTTCTGAGATGTTGCTTTCTGGACTATTTCATGTTGGACCTGAGTGATATTTACTAGAGGGGTAATTATGTAGCATTACAGCTATTGCAACAAGATAGTGTGAAAGAATAAGATCAAGTTATCTTGCTAAAAATGTACTTAAGATGAGCCAAATTCTTTGTCTTGTAAATTGGCATAATTCTGTTTTGTGTCTGTGGTGCTCTGCTGAATTTGCAAACTAAGGATCTGGAACAAGCTTTTTCATTTAAGTTCCTTTTGATCACTTCTTTTCCTTCAAACTGAAACATTTGTCCAACACAAGGTCAGAGTGTGCAAGACCATATTACTTTCTGAATGGACAGGCTGGAGAGAGCTGAGACTACTGGATAATCGATTTAACAGATTTAACAGATTTAACAGATTTAACAGATTTAACAGATTTAACTGATTTAACTGATTTAACAGATTTAACAGATTTAACAGATAAACAGATAAACAGAGTTGGAAGGGACCTTGTAGGTCATCTAGTCCAATCCCTGCCCAAGCAGGAGACCCTACACCATTTCTGACAAATGGCAGTCCAATCTCTTCTTGAAAGTCTCCTCCTTGCATAAATCTCCTCCTTGCATAGCCCCTTTAGTTTCTGGGTCAATTTGGTTCAAGAATCATGTGGCACTCAAGGTAGGCTTGTGAGATTCTGAGAAGCAACTTGGCTTTGTAAGAGGCATCACTCAACCACTCATGTCCTCCAGGATAGAAGAGTTTGCAAGCCTGCAGTAGAGTTGGCCTAAAGATGGAGAAGAGCAGAAATGTTTCCATTGGGCTTGAGCACCAGTGATGCCTTTGGCATTCCAAAATAATTTGTAAGTGGTCTTCATCTGTGGGACACTCGGTTCTTATCCTTTGAAGGAACACTTTGGGGCTGGGCCAAAGGAGCCCCCATGAGGAGGGCCAAGGAGGCAGGAGATGTGTCATGTGCTCAGAGTTTCAGCAAATCCAGAAAGGTCCAAGCCTGCCCAATGAATGCTTAACCTCTGCTTTGGCCTCTTAGCATCACCTTCCCCATTGGTTTCTTGGGGAATGGCACTTTCCTCCTCCTCATTGGGTCTCTCTGCTGTCCCTCTTGGGCAACATCATTCAAAGGGCCTTGAAAGGGGGTTTAAGCAATGCTTCTCTATACCACCTTCAATTAGGTGTGAGTCAGGCATTGTGCAACCTGCCTGCACATTTCATGAAGCCACATTTAAATAGGGCTTAAGGGACCTCAGGGACACAGAAGACTAGACCCTCTGTCATTTGTAGCTAAAATCATACACATGCACGCACGCACGCACACGCACACACACGCGCACACGCGCACACACACACACATACACACAAACATGTTAAATGTTCACTTCTTTTTCCTTTCCCTATTAATTTTGATCTGGAACTTTGTTGATTTGAAAATTATCCTCCCTGCCTGCCTCCCTTTTATTTTTAATGTAGCATCTGGAATGAAGAGAATTTTTCAAATAAGGTGTTCAGTCTAGGGAAACAGTTCCACCACATTGCTGATTATGTTTATAGCTAAAATCAACATTTTTTTTTCAGAAGTGTTATTTCCTATCATAGAAACAACTAAAAAAATCAGGAGGGGGGGTCTTTGTGACATTTGCATAAGTACCAACCTGGCAGTTTTTCCATTTCAACAAAATGATTAATGGGAATGATCACAGAGAGAGACAGAGACAGAGACAGAGACAGACAGACACAAACAGAGAGACAGACAGACACAGACAGAGAGAGACAACAGAGAGGGAAGAGAGAGGGAATTCCCATATTATGTTGTAGCAGTGGTTTGATTAAGTCAATATAATTTTGCAATAATGAATATTGCCACTACTTTCAGCAATGGTAGGGATTCTGGCTTGTACAGGCTATGGATTTCCTGTCCCAATTTAAAGCCTTTGTTATAATGTCTCTATTATAAACCACTCATTGAAAAAGAAAAAAAAATGCAAGCACACACACACAGAGGCACATCCACCTATGACCATAACTGAGCCCTAATTTTATGTTGCTAAGTGAGACATTTGTTAAGTAAGTTTTACTCCATTTTATTACCTTTCTTGCTGCTGTTTAAGTGAGTCACTGCAATTGTTAAATTAGTAACACAGTTGTTAATTGAATCTGGCTTTCTGATTGACTTTGCTTGTTAGAAAGTCACAAAAGGTGATATCGCTGTCATAAATGTGAGTCCATTGCCAAGCATATGAATTTTGATCATGTGACCATGGGGATGCTGCAACCGTTGTGTGAAAAATGGTCATAAGTCGCTTTTTTTTCAGTGCCATGTAATTTCATACACTCGCTAAATGAACTGTTGCAAACTGAGGACTACCAGTATGGGATTGTTGTTGCTGATGGTGATGGGCATGTGGCAAGCAGAACAAATGATGGCCACATCTGAACACAAATGTCACCTTTTTTTCACTTGCAAAAAAAATTGCATGCAAGCAGATAAGGGGCGGGGCTTGTGTTATGACATCATCATACATCGTACTTTTCTTTAAAGTATTTTCTAAGTAAAAGCCTAGCAAACAATTATAAGATGCAAATGTGTCTCCCTTTCAGACCCATCAGCTGACTCCACATATCTATATAACAAAAATGACATTATGTGGCCAGAATATTCAAGGCACTGAGAAAGCTCTGAGTGAATAATACCTTTTTCCTGGTGTAGAAATTCCTTGATTTTGACCTCAGAGCATTCATAGAGTGCATCTGGACAGAACTAGATTTTTTTCTTCTGAAGCCTACCAATGTGTAACTAAGTGATAAACTTATCAGTAGAAAAACACACTTGTTAACTTCACTAATGAGTGGCTTCTTCTTTCTAAGATATTCCTCTTTGAGCAGCACGTTCATTGTGAGATTTGGTATTTTATAGAAAGCAAAATCCCAGATTCTGAAATAACTGTTAATGTTTTCAATATAAAGAGTTAGGTTAAAAAAATAAAAGTTATTTTCCTAAATGCAGAGATTATAGTTGGTTTTATGGTCTTATAGTTCTGCATGCAAAGATTGTTAAACAGATGTTGTAAGAAACAACATCTTGGAAACAATCCAATTAGAAGCTTGAAAAGGTAGATAATGTGGTATGAAGGTAAAACCCAGGCCCTGCAGGTTGTTAGTGATTAATTTCTCTGAATTTTAATTGTATCACATGATTTTTTTTATTTTTTCAAAACTTTGGTAGATTCAATCTACCTAGCCCCTGATGGACTGATGGCTAGGTTACATAATATATTATCCAAGATAAGGGTTTTGTGGTGGTCAGTTGTCTACCACCCATTTCAGAGTCTCTTGGAATTTTCCAGAATTGCTGCTTGTACTATCCTGATAAGCCACCTGGAGTTCAACAAATAATATTTTTTAAAAAATCCCAATCATCAACAATAGGAAGCCGTCCATTTACAACCAAAATTGGGACTAGAATTTCCATTGCTAGCAAGGCAATCATTAAGTAAATCACGACCTTTTTGCAGCAGATATTAAGCATATCTGTTACATGAATCGTGCCATTGTAAAAGTGACTCAATGTTTCCATAGACTCATATTCTCATATTCATCTCCCTTGTTGTTCCCCAGTAACAAATATCCATTGAAACAGAAAATTTTCAAAGCTTCCCCAAAGCCAGAATAAAAATAAAAATAAAAATCAAAGCTTGCCTTCATAGTGAAGGTATTCCATACAGTTGATGCTATCACCCAAAATACTTGTCTTCTTGCCCTCCCTCATTTCACATGGGAACAGCAACTTGAGCATGGTCTCTTTTGATATAATGAGAAAATTGAGACATTTTGACAAAGGCAGTTCCTAAGATATCCTGGTGCTACACCATATAGAGCAGGGGTGTCAAACTCATATCATCATGGTAGCATCACATGACATATCGGGAACTTTTCCCCTTTGTTAAACCAAGCATTAGTGTGGCCAGTGTGTGATGTATTGACAGCCCTGATATAGAACTTCGAAGTGAGTAGTGAAAGCAGATCTAGTGGTAATAATCAATCCCACAACTTAATTACTTCCTTTTGCTTTAAATCTTTTAATTAACTTCATTGGATCCCCAAAAGTATATCTAATAAATGTAAACTTATTTCTCTTTCACCACCATGTTATCCATGCAGTGAAACCTATGAACTCTGTCTGCTGGCCCTGGATAAAACAGAATAGACCACCTTAGCAGTTCTGGTATTTGCTCTGGTTTCTAATTGCCTACAATTAGAAAGGCAATTGGCCTCTTCTTCCAGGAGAGACCAATAATCCATCCCAATACTACGGAAGCAACATGGAGCACAACTGTTTCCTCCCCATTAGCACTATGAAGCAGTCTATCTAAAAAGTGTGTGGTATCTTATCTTCCATCTCTACACTAAGTAAACAAATTAAGGTGATTTACATGACACCATAAACCCATTTGCCTGTGTTTTTAATGATTTAATCCCTCTCAACTAAAAACTCTCCATCAGCCAGAGTGCCATGGTTTGAGAAGAGATAGGTCTGTCACCCAACGATTGGGCTCTACCTGTGATTCACTTCTTTCTTAACCTTAAAGTTATGTCTTCCTTATTCAAGCCGCTTTTTTTCCTAACAGAAGACAATTATTATCCTGGCAGATTTCATCTATCATATATGTTTCTCTGTCTTTGTTTAAATATCTCAGGTTCAGCCACTCGGTTTCAAGGGAAATGGACTTGTTTCCTGAAAGTCAAAAACCCATTGCCCCCAGAACAAACCCATAACTTATGTACAACAGTCAAATGATTGATCTTGGACTCTGGATTCAATAAACTGGAAAGCACACCCTCCCTTTCTAATTTTCTAGTTTTGTACAATTTACATTTTTTTAGTTTTCTTTTTTAAGGGATGAGGTGACTGATTCCTATGTTACACTTCTATAGAACTTGATGCTTTGGCTTCATCACTCAGTATCTAAATTCTCTTTGCTCATCAGTCTCTAGAAATGGATAATCAGGGTGCTTTTCATTCTGCAATCCTCCCCTGTAGAATTCTTTCACAAACCTCTGTGCTTATTTGCTCCTGTTAGCTAGTTTTATTCATGAGCTCCCATCGGTTTCTCCTCTTTCCAAAAATCACAAACAGAGTCTGCATAAAGCTACTGGCAATTTTCTGGAAAGAGGGCAAAAAAACAGTAGAGGGAAGATATGTCTACAAATCATTTCTAGAGGAGAGTTGTCAAACTCATGTCATGGCGTTGTCACATGATGTATCCGGACTTGCTTCCTGAAAGTCCTCCCCTTCGCTAAACCAGGCATGGGTGTGGCCAGCATATGACTCATCTAGCCCGTGGGCTGGCAGTTTGACAGCCCTGCTCTAGAGGATATGTAGATAAGATCCTTTCTACCCAAAGCTTAGCTTTAACTGTCTTCAACCACTTCTGTGTATAAAATTCACTGAATTATATACTATCTCATGTAACCCACAACAATCACCAGATCTTGTCCTTCCATTTGCTTGATATTTGATAATTAGTAGATCTCCTAATGTAATATGTGGCTATGGTGATACTTAGTATACGTATTTCTATATTTCCAACTTCTCTTGCCCTTACATATAAATAAATAGCATTTCTTCAGGTCATGTTCTGAATTATGGCTAATGGCAGGAGTAGAGTGAGATAAGGGCAGAAGAAAAAGGGAGAAGCCCAAAGAATTCCAAGTATTAATTAGTTATTTTTCTTTTTAAGGACCCCACATTTTTCCTCATTATTTTGACAGTTCTTTGGTCAGGTCATTTTATTTTATATGATTTCACTAACAGAAAACCATTCATTCGTGGCTCATTTAATTACGTTCTGAAAAGAGGAAGGAAAAAGAAGTAGAATTCACATTTTTATTCCAATAACTTTTCCTCCCATAAATTATTGTGCCATATTTTCCCCTTATTCAACACAGCTGTTATAAATCACCCATTTGCTCTGCTGCACATTCTTTTCTTCCCTTGATAAAAAAGTCCACTGAAAATGTACCAAATTTAGCCCCGAGCTGAATCTCTAATGAGATCAAAAGAGAAGCTCAGGACAATAAAACAGAGCTGGATTCTGAATATATGTCCACAAGGAGATACATACATGCATATAGATCTCACAAGTAGATAGATATAGACATATAGAACAAGCACACAGCTCACACACTTACATGCATATACAGAAATTCTATCTTACTTCATTGGTCATATAAAGTTTATCTTACAAAATGAATCTCTAGTTTCTAGCTCAGAAGTATTTCAAGTTCTCTTCTGCAGAAATTGGTCTACTTTCTTAAGTGTAGAGAGCTGTTTGTTCACATCCTGTTTTTATTTTATTTTTTTAAAAATGTCAAGGCAATGAATACACATAGCAGGCTCTGCAGTGTTCATTATACATTTGGGGGTTCACTGCAAGCATTGCAATGCAGGATTAAAACACTGGGGACAGAGTTCACCCCTGTAATGCAGCCGCATTGAAGGAGAATTTGCAAGGGCCAAAAAACCTTGCAAGTACTTTTTTATTCCAAACTTTAAATCCTTAAGTGACTTACCTTTCTGTACACAGATCTAACTCAATCCTCCTTTCAGCTTCTAAGGAAGGGAGAGACTTTGTACCCACCAATTTACAGATTCCATTAAACCTTATTGGGCTTGCTGTCCTACTTTCTTATCTTAATTTGTTAGCTACACAATGTTGCATTGTGTGCTACTAATTGGAGACTTTCTTGCATAGGAAAGACACTGTGTGTCTTATATAATACACTGTGCATTAAAAAGAAGCCCTTGGATTTTAAGTTTAATTAGACCTATTGAAATCAATAGAATGAAATTGGCATAAATCTTAAGACCTTGAATTTCATTCCTATCTCATTAAAAGGCATTATATTACTTGCTTACTGCCTTTTATGTATCATCTTGGCACTTACTAAGCTTACACAAGCAATCTAAAGGATTTCGATAATTAATATGAAATATATCCCATCAGGAAGAATTTGATTGCTAGTGTCATCAAAAGATTAAAATCTGCCTTAGGCCTTTGTGGGTCTTAATAATAATTTACTCCATTTGAAGCAGAATGGGTTTCTTTGCAATTTCTCAAAAATAATAATAATTAGATTTTAATGGAAAAGAGAACAATATTTTAATATAATTTATTGTTCTAGTTAATCAAGTTGAAATATTAGCTACAATTATATAGACATTTTTTCTGTTTTTCTATTTTTTATTTTATCCAAAGGAAGAAAATTCCCAAGTAAATTTCCACTTAAAACAAACATGCTGATAAATTGATGCATCATCTTATTAATACAAACCATGCAACTGTATAAAGAAAAAAGCATAACATGAGAGCCAATATTTCCTTGCACATACACATGTGCACACAAAATGCATTTGGAATAATATTGTTGTGGTAAGAATTAGAAATTGATGCCTGCTTTATTTTTTAAGAAAATAAAAGATGTTATCACTTTATTTTATTGAAGGAATTAGTTGAAATGCTCTTGGCATTTCATGATTTCAATGATTTTTCCCCCTGGAGATACCCCAGGTCTACAATGACAAGTTAATATTCATCAATGTGTTGCCAATCTTCACATGTTTCTCTCTTTCTCCATCTAAAATAATTCTTATTGCTATATGTACTGAGAGTAGAATATTTTTTGTGAATTTTCTTTTTGTGATTTTTCTTTTTTAATGCTGATCTTTCTGGATTGCAGTCTGGGAAGACAACATGAACATTCTTCTCTGTTGATCTTACTCGATAAGACCCCAAAATTGCAATGCCTTCTTCTCCTTTTCCTCCTTCTGCTTTTTTGTTGTCGTCGTTGTTTAGGTGAGCATACTTAGGGAAACAGTAAATAGGCAGCTTTAAAAAAATAACTGTGGAAATAGGCTTGTTCATTTAGCATTTAGCTTGTTCATTTAGCATTTAGCTTGTTCATTTAGCATTATAATACTTAAAATTCAAGTTGTTGATGCATATGAATTCACTCATATTTTTTTCCGGAGGCAAGGGACACTAAGAATTGTAGGCTTTTGGTATAGCAGGTTCTTTGTAATTTTTGAAAAAAAAAACCCTAAATGTGTGTTTTTGATTGAAATATTTCAGGAATCCAAATCCATCCATCTTTACTAAAAAAAAAAAAAATGTTTATTACAGCTTCTAAAGTTATGGATAATTTACAATTATCATAATTTGTGTTGGTCTTGGCCACTGGGGTTAGCAAACAGAAGTTATGGCTTGCTATAAGAACTTAGTAAAGTGGAGCTTAGCAAATAGATCATGATTAAGGAATTTGTAGCTTCCCAGTTTAGTTATAGCTTTGGTGTTCCTTGGTAATCTCAATTCTAATCAGACTCAACCCTGATTAACTGTCAAGCCCAAAACAAGATCATTTAAAGCATTGCTACCTATTAAGATTTTCTCCTTTGGGTTTCCTGATCAGTGCATAGCTATCCCTATAGTGTTTAGGCTAATGGAGTAGTTTGCCAATTATTTTTGTCAATTGATTGATCAATTAGCATATTCTGTGGTGGTTTCCCATTCACATATTGACCAGACCCAACCATATTAGTTTCTAAGACAAAAGCAGCATGATGTTGTTATCTGCTGAAATGCAACAAAGTTTAAGATCATGCCGGCTAAGAAATTCCGGGAGTTAAAATACACATAGCTATTAGGGTTGCAAAATACTGGGTGGATTTTGGAGACATGCAATCAGTAACATTTGCCATTGTCACTTGTAGGTTAGACCTTTCATCAACATGTATTACTTTGCTAGATGGGCAGCTACAGTAGGTAACACAGTTAATCCAACCACTGACAAACCAGATTACCATGCAATGGACACAGAGGCCAAACAACTGCAACATATAGGTTCCATTTCATAAGACCATAAAGAATTCTTTAGAACAAAAGAGTGATCCATGGTCCCCAGGTGGTCCTGGTACTCCTTCTGTGGCCCTGAAAACATCCTGAGAGAAGGATGGGGGGGGGGGGGAGTTAAAGGGCAACATGGTGCTTTAAGTTTTGCAGAGACTTAAAGCATCTATTTTGTGCCTTGATCTCCCTGAAACCCTAACTCTTTCCAAAACAGGCTGGACATTTTTTATCTCATTTATTCTGATGACTTCATGAATCTTTAACCATACCTCCTGAGGTCTTTGGGGGTGCGGGGTAGGAATAAATAACTCAATAAATGTTTTACTCCCATTGACAAGAAAATTGCTTGCCTTGCCTTGATAGCTTAGTAAGAAATAATGGAGGGAAGTCTGTAACACCAAACTATGAATAGAATGGAAGGTTGTATTCTTGTAGTGTGTGTTTATACTTTACTTACAGTTTGAATGATATAATTAGATAACATTTGGGCCATCATTAGATGCCAATTCTAGTATTTAAATCTACTGATACCATGAAACCTTATACTGTTATTTGTGTAACATTCAGATAAATGGAGTTGAAGCCAGTTGTGTGGTTTGACAACTATCATACATTAATTAATTTAGATATATATTTTCAGTCTTAATTTATTTTATGCTGAAAAATAGAGGGATGAATATATATTTGGCAGACACTGTTATTATTGGAATGGAACAATGTGATGTTCAGATTTAACTGTTTGGCTTTATTTATGCTTTGTTTCTAATTGATCTGTCTACTTATAACAAGACCTAATTTTTCTTTAGTAAAGATAAAATGTTCCATGATTTGAATCGAAATTCATGCTTGTTCCTAAAACTGATATATTGCTGACATGCCTAAAACACATTGAAAATCTGCCATATTATGATACATTGCTAGCTTCCGCTGTACTGAACATCCCAAGTGTCTTCTTCATCTGTACTGCTTCTCATCTCATTTCATTCTACAATTGATATCAAACTCCAAATGCAGCCTCAAATTTTGAAAGAAAAGGTGTTTCTAAAAATCTTATGTCTGCCAATAAGTAATAGATGTAATCTAGGTCACTAGCCCTCATGTTGGGCATTCTAAGAACTTAGGGGGAAATGTTTAACCATCTCTCCTTTTTTATATTCTCCTCTATTAGTCATGTTGCCCAAGAAATAAAGTTGCCAATTTGTCATTTTGCCCAACTGTAGCAGGTAGTTGGCACATTGGACAGGAGGCACAGAAAAACACATGAAACAATAAATATATCTCTTGCTTTCTCTGTTTCCCTGAATGTCCCTATCCATGCTAAAAAGCACATTGAAAATCAGCTTAATACACACCATGGTCTTTTTACTCCAGTAAAAACCCAAAACCAGGGTTCAACTAATCCTTCCTCTAGAATTTGCTTTTGAAGATAGTATCCCCTAGGATGTAGACTCAGTTCCAAGTCAGTTTTGTAGACCATGTATCATGTCTTAATACATTGTATGGGGATTAAAACCAACAAATAAACAAAAATAGCCTTAGCTTTTCTTTTTATTTTCTATGGTTATTGTTGTATAAAAGACCTAAACTGTAAATAATGTATATTTAATAAAAAAAGAGCCTTTTGTATGATTTTGTGTAGAATACCAGCACCATGTGCTATAATTCTTTCCAATATAGAAACAGAATGTGGGGGTGTTGGGAGAATGATAATCCTGAAAAATGATTGTATTCTGTTCTTGTGGGTGATTAATTCCTACTGCCCTGGCAGTGTTGTAAACAGTAATAAAATGTGAAGCTCCCACAACTCATATTTATTGATTTCAAACACTGCTAAAAGTGCTATCAGAAGTCATTTGATTGCTGCACAGCATCCTAGGCTCCCATAACTAATTATGGTTTGCTGTACCTGCCTTTGAAATACACAAGGATACCATAATCTGCTGAACAATGATCAGTAGAGATCTAAAGCTCGAGATCCAGCTGGTATCAGTTCACAAGACATTCAGAATCCACAGGAAACTCTGCTCCTAGGTCCATAACACCAATTTCTTAAGGGCTCTCTTGTCACACAGGATGGGGGAGGAGGTCAAGATAAGTTGTGTGATGGTCCAGAAAATCTTGCTTGTCTCATTTTCCCTAACCTGTTGTTGGATTGGAATTGAAAATTCTTCAGAGCAGGTAAGGTCAGGAAACAGATACCACAAGGATTGCTGGAACATTATTGTTATTAGATAGAATAACAAAAGCCTGAAAGCCTGAGCATTTTTTCCTCAGTTGCCTTATCCTGAGTTTTGTCCTCCTCTTGCACTAAAGAAAATGGAAATTATCTTGAATTTCTTTCTGACCTACTCTTCTTTCTCAAGGCTAAGAGGGTGTTCACTTCATCATTCCTTGAATTCCTTGAATTCATTCCTTCTTCAAGGTTAGTTCTGTACTTTTCTGCAGGAACCAGGTTAATTGAGAGAGAATCGAACAGGCAGCCATCAGGCATCCACCCTGTCTTATCTGTACTATATGTCTGTATTCTGTGACATAATTTGAATTCTTTCTACCTCCTCTCTCAGGAGTTTCTTCTCTTACAGCAAATTCTTTTTCCCTCTACAGGGTCTCTTTCACTTGGGTGAGAAATGAACAAAGAAATACAGACGCTCAACCACTTTGGTGTCACTTATTATGAACATAATGCTGAAGAGCCTAGAATTGCCAGTGCCCTGTTTAACAGGCATGGCAAAAGAGATACAATGCACAGAGAACAAAAACAAATGACAAAATCCCCCAACACAACCTGCCAGCAGTATTTATGATGCAGTGTGGAAGTTTTGGATTACAGAAAAATTCTACTTTCACCTGGATATTTGCACACAGCATCATGATGTATTAATGGTACCAGTACTGGTTCCTGACATTATCCCTCAGTCTCTTTGACACTGTCTTGCATCACAGCAAATTAATATCAATGAAGATGAGGACAGGCTGCCTAGAAAATAGCCAGCACATGTGCTGCTGTTGTCCTGCCTCTGTGAGTCCTCTCCCCAACCAGCACAGCAACATTGGCTACAAGAGAGAGGGAGGGAGGGAGAGAGGGAAGGAGAGAGAGAGGGAGAGAGAGAGAACACATGAAAACATTTGCTTGTGTGTGGAAATAAAGCAGCCTGAAGTAGCCAGGAAAAAAATAACTTTCTCTAGAAGAACTCACAAGGAGTAGGAGAAGCAGGTCTCACAAGGAGTAGGAGCTGGAGTGGCAGTAGTAGGAGTAGAGTAGTGGTGAATAACTAACAATTATGAATGCTTGTTTCTATGTGTTGTCTAGGGACCTGTATTGTTTTTGGCTCTTTTGTATTTGGAGCCCACTAAATTGGATATGGTTAAAACAACCCATGGCATACTGAGTTTATTATCAAGATCCAGAAACTCCCACAAGGCTCCACAATAACATGCTGGACAATAATAAAATATTGCTAGGAAAGCTTCATATAAATAACTCATCACTGACATAACACATTTGCAATCCTTAACAGCCCAGATTTGTTTCTTTTGTACCCAAATGCTGACTTCTAGCATCACTTCTTGGGTTGCTTCTGAGGCTGTTAGTTTATTGCAAAGGGACTTCTATTCTATGTATTGTAGGTGAAGATTATCAGTTTGAGAAATAAATGTAGATGACTTGCAAAGTTGAAGAGCATCAATTTATAATTTCCTACATTCAGACGCTATCTCAACTGAATATTTTTCGTGGTGGAACTGATGTTATCAATCAGTTTATGTAACGCTTCCCATTGTTATTATACTTCAGACAAGAGAAGACATCTCAAAACATTGTGACTATCAGACTGTTCATTAAATGATTTGACAATTAAATTGGCCTTGTGCATGCATGAAGTAACTTTGATTTCAGCCTTAAGAAACAGTTGCAATAATTCCTTTTGGCAAGCTGCTCCATTACCCAACTGTTCCTACTAATTCTTTTGCCCATTGTATTAAAGCCCTCAATCTGTGCAGCTGCTGTTTAAATCCATTGCCAATGAGAAGATGTATATGTCATAATCTATCAAGCTCTTTTCTAGTTGCCTAATTCTAAAAATGAATCGCCAGGACAAAAGATGGGTTTAGGAAAGTGATTTTCAGCATTTCCCCTGAGGGAAATAGCTCACATTTGGATGAAGAGAAAAGCTCTACTGTAATGCGTATTCAGCAGAAATAAGAACAGAGGAGCAGAAAGCACATTCTTAACTGTGCATAGATCACAATCCCAAGTGTGGCTATTCCAAAGCAAATCCCCCTAGGTTCCAGAGGTCCACATTTAAAGGATTTGGGCAGAGGAAAAGTGGAAAGGCAGGTTGCAATCCTATGTGATTTCTAGATTGACACAACAAGCCATGGTCCAGTTTATTGAGTAATATACAGTAACTGAATTCATATGTACCAAGAAAGCTTAAAACTTTACAAACCACCATGGTCGGGTTCCCAGATTGTGCTAAAACAAAAATTCACCAACCACATGGTGGCTTAACTTATTGTGTGAGGTTTTTTTTTTCTTTTAAAAAAGAAATGGCTCTCTGAAGCTCTAAAGCAATGGCTTCTTTCACAGGGCAGTTAATTTCACAGTAGGACACCTGGAACAGAGCAAATGGAATGGAGAAGGAGCCAGCATGCAAGCAATGCAGAGTCTGCAGCTTATTAAATAAACACCCATCAATGGAAAACCTTTCTGAATTTTGAGAAAAGAGAGCTGTAATAGAGGCCAACCTGAGAAGTCTTGCTTCTGAGTCTTTCAGAAATCTCACCTTTATGTTTTGTTTTGCTTCTCAAAAATTGCAACAGCAAACCAATTAACGGCCTACATTTCAGCTACCTTTGGGTGCCAATTGGAACAAATCCCCATTCAGAACTCCAGCGGGAGGCTTGAGGCAAACAACTGAAAACATGCACACCTTGTTTAAACCTGATTTAAAAAGAAAACTAATTCCATTTTTGCTAGAATGCATTTGATTTTTTTCATTGAAAGTTTGCCATTATACACGTGCTTCATACAAAAGCAGTTCAGTGGTGACTGAGGTGGAGTTTTTATTGGACGAGTGCTCCTGTCCAATTTACAAGCCACTGAGGAGTATTTAAATTAGAAAACACCCATTCCATAATAGTTAATCTTAATAGTTTTCACTGCTTTTTAGAAACAGGAGAAAAGTTGAATGGAGAGCTGGTTTGGAGGATCTTGTTCACCACTCACTTTTTCACAGAGCTCTGGATGTTCTCAGAATTTGGTCCTGCAGATAAAATAATAGAATTAAGGTGGAATCTGCACAAGAGAGAAGAAACCATCAGGATTTGGTAGGTGGAGGAGAGTATTTGGTAGGCAAGTTGTCTCTATCCCCTTGTTGACAATGTCAGAGTTTTGCATTCAAAAACTAAGGATGGGTCTGGTGTTTTGTTGAAGAAAGGAAACAGATGAGCCAGTGCTAAAAACTGTACTTGCTTGGGAGGAGGGTATTCAATACATTCAACATACAGATTCTTCTGCCTCACTTTCTTAGTCACTCAGGGTCTTCATGCTTCAATCCCCACCTGGCACCACCTTTTTACTTCTTGATTTGATTCCAGATTAGTTTTGGTCACCTTCAATTCCTCCTTCTTTTTTCTTTCAGCTTGGCAGGTCCATTAGATTCTGGATATTTCCAAGTGAAGGAACTAGATCTGTTCCAATATTTGTTCTTGTTCTCAAGATGTAACAGCTTGTATATGCCAATGAGCCAATTACAGCACAGAAGTGATCAGCTTGAGCCCTCCTAGTAAAGAAAGAAAAAGAACCAAAAAAAACACCTCACCCCCAAAGAAAGGTGAGCCATTGGCATCCATCAGGTCATCCAGCACAAAAAACATACTGAAATAATGAGGCCTTTTATTTCTGCCTGATTCAGAAGTCTCATTGCAAGCTACCCAGGAAGGCTGGGCAAAAGAGGATGACTAACAACAGAAGAGAAAAAGTGCTCTCATAATAATAATTTCCATATCAAGTCAACTTGTGTTATCAACTTTTATCATCCCCAGCCTACATGTTGGATAGATGTGATGAAAATCAGTGTCAAAGGCATTTTGAAGCCATCAGGTTGAGGAATGTTTGATTGGTAATGTACTAGTTACTTGATCATCAGCAGAACATCAATGACATTTAATCGCACTGAATCCTGATATTTGTGGTGCTCATTTTGTATAAATCACCAGTAACAGTCAGAAATGTGACTTATCCAGGAATGAGTGAAAGACCATACTTTTATTGATGTTAAGAAAACCAAGCTAATTTTGGAAGAAATTAAAAGTTTCCCTAAATCTCAAATTATGTTTTTTTTAAACTACTAACTGGAAGTGACAATCGTTCCCTTCTCCCATCCATAATAATCGAATCCCCAAAGTATTAATTAGCTGCTGCATTTTTCTCAACCAAATAATAAAAGTGTGGTAGGTTACCATGCCAATGAGGCTGTTTACTCTGGAAGAAGTCTCACTTGCTATTAAAACTGCTGTCTCAAGGGACCCAGATCTAAACCTAATTTCTGTTAACCAATTCATTTTCAGGGAATCTCAGAATAACAAAGTCTTTGCTCCCACAAAGAACTCCTGATGTAGGGTTTGCATTTGCAGCAATCCTGAATTGTTTTATTTATTTGAAAAGCCAAGAGTTTATTAAATGAAACCCTCAAAAGGGCAATGGAAGTCTTTCTTCTACAACTCAGGCTTAAAGCACACCAGTATCCCTATCATTTAGCTGCAGTGGAGCTTTTTAGAGATTGAGCAAAATCATCTTAGAAGAGAACTTTGTGGCAAAAATGGGATATTTGCAAAAGAGAAAAGGATATGTAAAATCTATATTAGTAAACAGATTTGTAGAAAAATAATGGGTGGTACTTCATGAAACTTATCTATCTGATTATTGCGTATCTACTTGCACATCTGGGCAACAAGAACTTCTACTGGAGATCTTCCAAATGCCTATAGATATATTCCAGCAAACACTGGAGATATTAGTCAGCTTTTTGTCCAAATTGAATTGATATTAAATTGATGGGTAATCAATAATACTGTTATTTCTTTCCATGGTTAATATTCTTTTTTTCTGGTTCCTGACCCTGTCATACTCAAGAGAAAAATTCTTCTTGTTGCTGCATTCATGGAATAAAATTCTAATATGTCCTGAATCATGTCTATAGAAAACGGAGAAGAAATCAATAGTGGGATATAAACTGGGAAGGAAGGTTAAGTTGGCAGTTTCCATAGTGTATTTGTGTCATTCATTTTTTATTTCATATAAAACTTGATTAATGGCATGTGTAAAATGAGTGACCTCTGGATTAACTGACAATTTAATTATTTCTTGAAGAATACCAAGAATGGAATGGAAGATCCAGAAGTTGGTACTTCTTATTTATTTTCCTTTTTCTACTTGTTTTTCAAATGTTGTTCAGTGGTTTCCTATCAACTGTTTTGCTTCACAATTCAGTTAACATCCAAATTACAATTTTTCTGTGTATTTATATTATTAACTTGTTTACTTTGACTTAATTACTTTCTGTTACTATTTCCTCCTGGCTCTAGAGATAGCAAACTGATTGCTTCTCTAGTACTTTCCTTAAAACTTTTTCCCATCCCTAATTTCACCCAGGAGGGCATTAAACATACAGGTACATGCATACACGTAAATAATAACTTTTCCCTGAGCAGCTCACTTATTCAGCCTGATATTGTGGCAGATGTTCATCACAGATTTATTTGAGCAACAATCTGTTTTAAGAAAAAGCAAGCAGAAGGGATGAAAAGTGAATTGGCTTTGCACAAATTATACCTACCAGATTACTGTCTTGGACAACCTCTGGCAGGAGGAGCTGCCTTCAATGATGGATAATGACCAAAATAGCCTTTGACCTACAGATGTGGTTGATTGCCAATCTCTATTTTGAATTTCTTTAGATCTTCTTTCTTTAGATCTTTAGATGTCGAAAGTTTTCAACAAAAATGTGATGTGGCCATTACTGCCATTTCTTCCCAAATTGTAGCCCAGGAGTGGAAAGTAAATTGAGTCCAAAAACAAATTTCATACATCCATATACTTATAGGATTAGATGTCATTAAGTGGTGACAAGAATTAAGAAGCTTTTGTCAGGAGATTTACACTCAGCAAGAAAACCAACTCAGACCAAAGCAAAGCAACAAAGGGTCTAATTTTACTTGTTCTCTGGCTTACTCTGGATTGACAGACAACAAACAGGACAACCCTCCTGCCAGCAATCAAATTAAATAGGGCAAATTGCAATACTTGTAGGTGTGATAAAGCAAAAAAATTTCCCCACATACAAATTTTGCATTGGTTTTGCCTTGGTTCAGTTTTTGAAGTGAACAAAAATCAATTGTTTTTGGTTCTGTTTTCCCCCCTCAACCATTTCTTGCTACATGCAAATATAGGACCCAAACATACATTTACTGTAGTGGTAAGCATAGAGGTGGGTGGGGAAAAAAACCCCCATCCATCTCTATGCTTACTGCTGCAGTAAACATATGTCTGGATCCCATGTTTCGGACAAGAGTTGCAGATTACAATGGATCCCCTGCAATTTATCAGTCATGGGAGGTGGAAAAAGATGAAATATTTGTCCTGCTATTGATAGAAATGGCTTTAATTGGGTGGTGGATTACTATGTTCCCTGGGTCTTCTATTCTCATATTTTGTATTGTATTTTGTTCCATTTACTGATTATTTTAATAAAAGTTACATTAAACCTAAACATAAAGCTTTTTATTCAAACTTTAATAAAAGTTCAGGAACTGTATGCTACTCAGGGTCAGTCACAATTAGAAACCTATAAGTCCTGAAATAATATTGGAGACTTTTTAAAAATCTTATCTTCTCCCTGAATTCAAGCTTCTTCTTCTTTTTGGATGGTGGGGAGTGAATATTTAGGCTTCTGAATCCCATCTATAACTTCATGAAATATAAAGGCAAATGAAATATCAATGTAGCAACACATGCATGCTGCAGACTTAAGGGGTTCAACTACTTTCAAATATTCTTTCTTCTGTGGAACCTAATAAAGCACTTCCGGATAAAGTCCAGGAAACTACAGTACATAACCAAGAGTGACATTTGAATCATTTGATCCAAACACCCTGACCCTCTGCAGAATTTGCGACTCAAGCTATAGACAATCTTCAGTGACATCTCTGCAGAAGCATCTTGTCTCCCACAACTTTGTGTGTGGCTGAACACCAGGATGTGAATTAAGGACCACCTAATTTAATAAGGTTCTGCTGCCCAGATAAGCAGATATAACAACAGAGAACTCTGATTCCTGGACAGATTTAAAGTAGAATGAATAAACAAAAACAAAACCCCATTGTTTTCTGTCTTTCTTTTTCTAATCTATTAAAACACACATATAGCACAGAAAGGGAATCGATCTGTATCAGAGAAAAGAGACCTAGAACAAAAAAAGTGTTCCAACAGCTTCACGGATACAGCAACATAAGAGTAATTTTAAGAAAAGGCTCAGCAAAAGGAACAAATTGATGCAAGACATTAGTTGGAGGTTCTGGCACATTTCCTGTTACTACCCACAGGCAAATCCAATTTAGCAAAGAGCTTTTTAAAGCCAGTAATATGGAGGATTTTCTCTATTCCAATGTATTAGCAAAAATAACTCCTTAATGCTGT
Organism: Hydrophis major; assembly: GCA_033807585.1. Taxonomy (NCBI): domain Eukaryota; kingdom Metazoa; phylum Chordata; class Lepidosauria; order Squamata; family Elapidae; genus Hydrophis; species Hydrophis major. Next base: position 149,457,922 of record CM066328.1, on the reverse strand, counting down.
ACGTGTGAACATTTTGCTGCCCTTCTCAGCAGCGGTCAATAAGATGCACATCAGAGCAATGAAAACAGGCTAATTTCCTCTCTCTTTGCCGTGGTTAATCTGGGCACCCTGAGAATTAAATGAGCTGAGTGAGATAGCATTGGTTGCCATATTGTCACCGAGAGCTCTGCGGATGCCTTTTGAGAGGCATTGTTCAGGTATTCCCCATAAGGAGAATGAGTGCACTCAGGGAAACATAGTGAGAGTGGTGAGGAATAACACACAACCAGCATAGTAAAATGATGAATAGTAAAATTACTGAATAGTAAAATGTAGGGTTTACTTCCTGTAAATGGGTAAACAAAGTCTAACAAACAGTCCAAATCATACATGGTTAAAGCAGGTAGTATTCAATACAATCACTCCAGGGATAATCCAAAAATGAAGTCCAGTATCATAAACAAAGTTCAGTAAACGGAGTTTGCTAACAGTTTGCAAGACTCAGCAATTCAAGCAGAACAAGGATCAGGCAAAAGGCAATAGGGAAATGTTAGAAGAGCAAACCAGGTTTTTGGCTCCATCTTATGGCTATTGGAGGAACCTCAGCCAATCACAATTACAACACTCTCTTAAAGATACAACAGAATTAAATAAATATCCTGGTTTGTATGTTGCCAACCCAACTGTTAGGTGACTATCATTCCTAACATTCTCCCCTTTGGGTAGGACAATATATAAAACCTGACAGTTTAAGTCCATATTCCTCAAAGCAAGCCTTATGTTTTACAGTGCCTTGGACTTTTGTAAAATGATCTGCAATGTTATTCTCTGACATACAGTACTCCAGTATAATCATTTTATTCTCTGACATACAGTACTCCAGTATAATCATTTTACTTTGAACACATTGTCTCACATTCAGATATCGTAGATCAGTGTGTTTTGATCTTGTCTTTACAGCAAGATTGGAAGCCATCCGAATTGTTGATTGGTTGTCTTCATATACAACTATAGGTTCATTTACATTAATTCCCAAGTCTATCATTAGTTGTTTATAACATATTAAGTCTGTACATAATAGAGACAAACATGAGAATTCAGCTTCCATTGTTGATAAGCTTAGATGTTTTTGTCGAATAGACCGCCATCCAATCAACACCTTTCCTAATAACACTACAGTACCTGACATTGATTTATGTGTAGGTACGTCTGTAGCAAAACTTGTATCCGCATATGCAGTTAAACTTAGTTCATCCTTAGGCTCCAAATATAATGCATAATGCATCATTTGTTTAAGATACCTCAACACATGCTTAGCAACTTGCCAGTGCCTTTCAGTAGGCTCAGCATTAAACCTGGCTAATTGGTTGATGCATGGTGTATCTGACCTAGACCAATTACTAAGATAGGATAAGCTACCAATCAATGAATGATAAATGTCTTTATCAAAAACAGGACTTTGCACATCACTATGGCTAAACTCCTGGCTCATTGGTGTCTTAGCTGTCTTACAAAGTTCCATTTTAAAGTTTTTCAGTAACTGGTTAATTTTATCTGCCTGTGAGATTCTGTAGCCTCCCCTAGTTGTATCTGTTTTTAAACCAAGATACTGTTTAATCTCACCTAAATGTTTTATTTTAAATTTCTTCTCTAACAGTGAAATAATCTCAGTAGTTTCTTTCTCAGTCTTAGTGATTAATGCCATGTCGTCAGTGAACAATAGCAACAATGAAATTACACCATCACTTTCCTTTTTGAATAAACATGGATCAGCCATGCCAGCTACAAAACCTATCTTTGTTAATTCCTTCACTATACATTGGTTCCATTCATAGCCAGAGTGCTTCAAGCCATATAGACTCTTTTAATCTCCAGCAATCAGTTTTGTTATCAGTTTTGATCTCCAAAGACTTCTTTAAATATATAGTATGTTGCAACGGTGCATGAAGATATGCCATCTCCACATCTAAATGGTTTATTGTGTATTTGTTTTTAGCTGCCCACACTAATGCTGCTCATAATGTGGTAGCCTTCAGACTAGGTGCAAACACCTCATTGTAGTCATTGGCTGAATGATGGAACCCTTGTGCTACTAACCTGGCTTTATGGGTAACAGTCCCATCCACCCCGTCTTAATTTTATAAATCCACTTACACTCTATGGCATGCTCACCTGGTGGTAACCTGACATTTTCATATACCTCCAACCTTTGTAAGGATTTCAGTTCCTTATCCATTGCTTCCTGCCAAGCAGTCTGATCCTTAGCTGGATACAATTTCAGCTCATTATAGTTAATAGGAACCATATTTACTTGATATATATACTAGCCTGATATCTATCTGGTGGTCATGTTACAGGGGTTGAACGTCTAGGCAACTCAGGGCTTACTGGTGGACTCTTCTGTTCCACCTGCTCCTGTTCTTCTACCTCGTCCTGTGCCAGTTCTTCCTCTTTAATGGCAATTGATGGTTTAACTATCTCATCGTTAGGGACTACTTGGTGTCAATAACAACATCATTGTTAGATTCCTGTTCTAGTTTATACCACCCAACATGCTCAAGAAATTCAGCACTATCACTACAGTAAATATTAACTGTACCTGGAGCACAAAATCTAAACGATCTATGGTTAGCCTTGTAACCTAAGAAAAATAATTTCCTAGCTCTATGTTGCCCCTTAAATCTTACTTGTGGGGGAATATGCATCCATGCTGGAGCTCCAAATGTGTGTTGATAACTTAAATTTGATTTTCTGCTATGCCAACAAGTGAATGACAATTCACTAGTTGTTGTGTTCACCACATTGTTTAACACATGGTTGCTACACATTATGGCTTCACTCCACAGTGTTTCAGGCAAACCTTAATTGGATAACATAGTGCGAGCCATGGCTTGTAACGTTTGCCCTCTTCATTCTATAAACGAATTATGATTTGGCCTGTAAGGTACAGAATGCTTATGCTCGATACCAGCCAATTTCAACATCGTTTGGAATCTATTATTAATAAACTCAGTTTCGTTATCTGTAACTAAAGTAATTACCCTATATTTCATTTTCCTTTCTGCAAATCTTAGCCAATTAAAGAAATGTTGGAACATTTCTGTTTTGTTTTTCATTAGATAGCAGAAACTGTACCGTGCATAATGATCCATTTTACTCAAAACATGGCAGGCACCTCCCAAACTGGGTTTCTTAGGACCAATTATGTCAGCAAAAACAACCTCTAAAGGTTCTTTGGTCTTAAACCCATTCAGTCTGTTTGCTGGAGTAACCTTGCTTTTCTCCAGATTACAGGCATTACAGTTTAAGTACTTGCTACAGGGTTTTAATTTTACCCCCTCTGACAATTTAACGGTTTATTTCAGCATTTTGGAATTAATGTGCCCCAGACATCTATGAAGTAAATGTATACATTCATCATGTGGCTTAACATTGTTTAAACCGAGTTAGCCATCTGCAACTGGTCATCATGTATCACATATAAATCATTCTCTGAAGTAGCAGTAACACTTTTACCCTCTTTCTCTATTATACAGTTATCTCCTGTAAAGGTTACTACATAACCAATATTAATTAAAGCCCTTACTGATAACAAATTAAATTTCAGTTTAGGCACATATAACATAGATAAATGCTCATTTAAACATGAACAATATGCAGTACCTTCACCAGATGCTTTCATCTTCCATCCATTTGCCAATGATACAGGCTGCTTACTTGTGGACACCTTTACAAACCTCTCTCTATTTCTACTAAAGCACTACAATGCTCCATTATCAACTACCCACAAATCATGGTTTATAGTTGAATTGCTAGACATAGCTAAATTATCATTCTTCTTAGCCTTCTGGTGATTTCCAGTATTCTGTCATTTGCCCTTCTTACAGAATCTAGCTATATGTCCCCTAGCCCCACAAGTAAAACATTTCCTAACAGTATAGGCAGTTGAAAACAAATCCTCTTCTTGTGGTTGTTGCTCTCTAAGTTAGTCTCTATCCTGCCTTCTTCCTGCCTCTTCTAACAATCGTCCTGTTATGTCAGTCAATGTCAGTTCATTTCTGGTCAGGACTTCCAGTGAAGATACATAATCATTTTAACTATTATCCAATGAGGAAAGAATGATGTAAACCTGATGCAGCTCTGAAAAAATCAGTTCCTTTTCATGTAACTCTTGTAAAGTTCTTTTCATGAAGTTCAAATGAGCTAACATATCTCCACCTTTCAGAAGACGTGCTCTAAACAGTTTACGTGTAAGATGTATGTGTGTACCTACACTGTCGTAAACATAAATCCTCTTCAAATTCTCCCAAAACCTAGCAGCAGACTCTTTTCCACAAATATGGACTAGCTGCTGGTCACTCAGTGTTAGTCCAATTATACAAAGAGCTCATTCATTGTTCCATTTAAAGTCAGCTAACTTTTTGGCATCATCCTCATCATCTGGATCCCAAGCATTTACATCTGGTGGATCCTGAACTGTAGCCCATAACCCTTCCCTATGCAGAAGTAGACTGCACTTCATAGACCAGGAAACATAGTTTGTTCCATCCAACCGGGTTAACAGTGATAGACTTGTTGATGGGTCTTGTGCCATCTTTACCAGGACAGTAACCCATGATTAAAGCTGTCTGTATACTGTACTGTGTATTCACACTAACTCTCAGTTATCTGAGTCTGGGCCCATAACCAGTGTTGAGGTATTCCCCATTAGGAGAATGAGTGCACTCAGGGAAACATAGTGAGAGTGGTAAGGAATAACACACAACCAGCATACAGATACACTGAATAGTAAAATGTAGGTTTTACTTCCTGTAAATGAATAAACAAAGTCCAACAAACAGTCCAAATCATACATGGTTAAAGCAGGTAGTATTCAATACAATCACTCCAGGGATAATCCAAAAATGAAGTCCAGTATCATAAACAAAGTTCAGTAAACAGAGTTTGCTAACAGTTTGCAAGACTCACAGCAATGCAAGCAGAACAATGATCAGGCAAAAGGCAATAGGGAAATGCAAGAAGAGCAAACCAGGTTTCTGGCTCCATCTTATGGCCGTTGGAGGAACCTCAGCCAATCACAATTACAACACTCTCTTAAAGATACAACAGTATTAAATAACTATCATGGTTTATATATTGCCAACCCAACTGTTAGGTGACTATCATTCCTAACAGGCATCCCCAGAAAAAAGTGCAAAAGACCCTGCCAATTATAGTAAAAAGCAGAGTTGCAAATTAAGAAACAAAAGGAGAGAAGGGTGATAACCATGATAGAGAAAGGGGACAAATTGTTATTTTGCGCGAGACTGGAAATAACAGAAGACTTCGCAGGATTTTTGAGGAGTTATTTTCTAAACATAAAATTACCAGGGGTAATTTATTAACATAATAAAAGATTCAGACATTAAAGAATCCTTCAGAGAACATACATAAATACTGAGCAATACTAGCTATAAAAGAGATCAAAGCCCTTTGCATATAAGCATAATAGAAAAGGTTATAGAAAAGCTCATCTAAGAGGTTCATGTGATTCAGTAAAATGTATTTCATTTTTAAAATAATGTATATTTTGGGTGCTGAGGAACAAATAATTTGCTTCTGGTTACCATGACTAGGGTAATGTTCATTCTTTTAAAGGTGCCTAAATCTTAATGATCCAACATTTTGGTTGGCCTTATCTAGAGATCTTTATTAGTTTAACAACTATTGGAGAATGTTATCTTTTTAATTATCTCTTGTTAATTAAAAATAAAAGTCTCCGAATGTCAAATGAGAAAAGACAAAAGCAAGTTTGTTCAATTCCGCTCTTTTGTAACTGAACAATGAGGAAGAACCTAAAAAAATAGTGAACAGCATGTTCAAATGATTTATGAAATGCTTCAAAACTTTTCATCTGAAGTCCATTCATGTCCTGGTTGTCTTCTGTCTGGAAATGAGAGCAAAATTCAACCAAAGAAACATAAATACAGAAAGTTATTTATTAAAAAACAATTGTCTCTGCTTGCTTCTCGAAACTGACTACAGTAATGTAACACATTTTCCCTTCACGATGCCTGGTAACTCATATGCAATTTCTGAGATTTTATTTATCTAATACCTTGAACAAACACTTAAATAGCACTGGATAAGTTGCCATGATGATAAAGACTGCTGCTTCCAGAGGTATAAAAAGTGCCTTTGATTTTTTTATTTGTACGGAAGCTTTTAGTACATTATGTACAATCCATCTTCCCTTAAGCTCTCAGAACAGAGAGATACTGATTATATCAGGCTCCTAGTCACACGGCTTCTGTCTTTCATGTGTAATGAAGGACTGAAATCCAACAGTTTCAGTCCAGAAGAGAAAGCACCTTAATAGAAGCTATACTTAACAGATAATAGATAATCAGGGTTGGAAGGGACCTTGTAGGTCATCTAGTCCAACCCCTCACCCAAGCAGGAGACCCTACACCATTTCTAACAAATGGCAGTCCATTCTCTTCTAAGCCTCCAGTGATGATGCTTCTACAACTTCCGAGGGGAAGCTGTTCCATTGGTTGATTGTTCTCACTGACAGAAAGTTTCTCCTTATTTCCAGGTTAAATCTCTCCTTGTTCAGTTTCCATCCATTATTCCTTGTCTGGCCTACAGGCACTTTAGAAAATAGCTTGACCCCTTCCTCTCTGTGGCAGCCCCTCAAATTTTGGAAGACTGCTATCATCTCCATACTTCTGCCCATTATTTTTCCTGCGTGATTCCCTTTGCTGTGGTCACTAAATTTTGAAAGGGATTTGATTACTTCCACAACCCACTTTATCTATTCATTTGTCCTATAGAACAGAGGTGTCAAACTCATGTTGTCACAGTGGTGTCACGTGACATATTGTGACATCCACCCCCTTTGTTAAACTGGGTGTGGACGTGGCCAGTGTGTGACACATCCAGCTGTAGGTTGTGAATTTGACAGCCCTCTTATAGAGGCATAATTCAAGGAAGTGTAGATTAACATGGTGTCATTTGTTTTTGTTTAGTAGGACTTTATTCAAGTGAGTTTTGAAAACATAAACAGATTTTGCTCACAACTGTAGAAAGTTTTGTATGCGACTTTTACTAATATATACACCTTTTAATGTAAGGAGGAAGTAGGGAAACATTTCTTATAATGCAGACTTTACATTTTTGTATCTTTTAAAAAAAAAAAAATTCAATGTTTTCTACACATATTTTTCTTTAAAAATTGTTCATCAGCAATCCTCTATCCAGATAAGAGTCCTCCATGAAACTTCAGATGTCCTGGAAAGATCCTTAAAGCAACTTCTGTAAAGTTTTAGGAAGATTCAGCCAGCTGAAAAATTTGAGAATTGAGGTTATTGTTGTCAAAGAACCTCTCCAAAGGAGCTGCATAGCTCCACTCTTCTCTTCTGGACCTCTTTGAAGCCAAACCTCTTTGAACATCCTTGTGATGAATACGCACACCACCATTGTAATGAATAAACTAAGCAAATTGTGCAAAGATTTACTTGTCTGGTAAATCTTGAAACTGGGGTGGAAAAATGTCTGCATTTGGTCTGCTGGGCTCAGCTTCAGTATCCATTGTTAGTAAGCATGATATAAATAAAGAATTAATGTTTAATGAAACAGAGGAATTTCCTGCTGTATTTCAACACCTTTTCAACAATTTCTATCTGCATATTACAGCACAAAGCTTTCTCTGATGGCACTATTGACAAAGCCTTCTGCCTGATTATTCACAATTAGCCATTTACAATAGTGGCCTTCATGTCTGTAGGACATTTACACAATTAAACCTAGACCCAGAAATCTATGAAGATTCTCAGTCATCCTGGTTCAGAATGGAAGAAGCTTCTTGGATGAGAAGTGAAATGTCTTCAAGGTAAAACAAAGAAACTCTAATTGCCTCTTTAAAAAGCACCCTTGGGACTACATCCAGTAGGCCATTAGAATGGATGCTGACCTGACCTCATGAGGGAGGTTATTCTATCACACTGGGGTGTAGAAATGCTTATCAGTGTAATTTGCTTATTTACATTGTTTTAAAAATATTGTGATTCTAACTGACTGGAGATTTTACATAATAAAAAGAACAACAAATTAAAAACAATAGAAGATATGTATCAAGGGAGATAAAAAGGAGAGCAGAACAAAATCCCACAGGGGCTCATCAACCACCCTAGTCAACGCTGCAAAAATAACTATGTTTTCAGTGCTTCTTGGAACATCGTCAGAGAGAGAGCCAGATGGATTTCTTGGGGAATATATTCTAGAAGGCAAGGACTGGGTAGGGCAGAATATGAGGAGTAGCTGTATTTAATAAATTTCACTCCAATTCGGTTTAAATGTAAAATAAATTAAACCACAAATGATTTTATCCATATTTTCTCCTGGTTCTTCCCCAAAACATACAAGCACACACACACACACACACACATATTGTGAATCTGCAGTCTGGTGTAACTATTTGCAGACATGACACGTAGCACCACTGATGGACTATGGTTTTAGACATTGTGTGATCAGCTACATGGAAATACAAGCAGTATTAAAGTATGTTATTACAGTGATCCTTGACTTTCCTTCCAATGGACTTTTGTTTCTGATCTCCTTTTTGCTAAGGGCTTTCCTATTTTTCATTCACTGCATGTACCTGAAAGAAAAGAAGGACTGCATTATCAAAGCAGCCAGAACTCAGAGACAGGTTTAATAAAATGAAATGAATGGAGACAAAGCTAGCAATAATACTTCAAAAACCCATTGATTTCATTAGGAGAGAACACATGTTTAATTCTTTATATATGTGTGTGTGTGTTTGTAGTGGTAAGGCTTTCTCTGAATAAAAAGAGTTAAGAATGGGAAAGGGGAAAAAGAGAAAGCCCCAGTTATGGGTTATCCAAGTCTCTAGATATAATTCCTTTCCTAAAATTACATAGGCACACTTACCATAGGCAACTCAACTTTCTTTGTTTTTGTTTAAAGATGTTTTGCTTCTCATCCAAGAAGGTTCTTCAGTTCTGAAGAAGCTTCTTGGATGAGAAGTGAAACTTCTTCAATCAAAAACAAAGACAGTTGAATTGTCCTCTGAAAAAACATCTTTGGGCCAACCATGATCTGGATGACTGAGAATCTCCACAGACATTCCTCCCTCTTATACTATAGGGATGATGGGGCAAGTATTTCTAATATTGTTTTACTTCCCTGAACTTAATGCATGCTTCTGCACTTAATGTCTTCATGGCTTCCAGATGGTTTCTCCAAGATCATCACTGAAAAGCATAGACACAGGGCAGTTGTCTCTATCTCATATGGAAGCCAAAACTATTCATTCCATATTGAAAATAATTTACCTGAAGAATCAAAATGGCTACTTGTCCCTCTTCATTTATTCACTTTTACATGTTACTGTACCATCTAAACAGGCCAAATAAAGTGAGATTAATATCTACCTGCCCTAATCTTTTGTTGGAATCCATTTTTTTCTGAAGATGCATTCAATCATGTGAGTTCATGAACAGGTTTACTGATTATTTCTGAGTCCAGAGGATCATTTGTGATTTGTTCTACCAAGTACATTGATCATATCAGAGTGACTTTGAATTGAACCCCTGTATGCCAAAACTAAATTAGTGAAAGATGTCCAGAGAATACCAGCAAAGCAAATGTAGAAATTTGAAGTCTTGGCAGTCAATTTAAGATGTCTTTGGTTTTGAAATTATTTGTCTGGAATGGTATAGGATTTCTTGCTTGAGCAGGAGGTTGGACTTGAGGACCTCCAAGATCCATTCCAACTCTGTTTTTTTTTTTCTGAAATCAATGAGAAACCCATTGATCTTGCTTGGATCATGGTTGATGACAGCCTTTCTCTCCAAAATGAAGTCCTCTAGATGTGACAGCTACAAGTTTTATTACCCCTTGCTATTTTGATCAAGTGTTATTCTGGTTGGAAAATATAAATATTGCAGACCAATCTTTTCTAGTTGGAGAAATTCATCTTGCAGTGTTAAGAAATCAGAATATAGTTGCCTGGTGTCTGTTGAAGGAAGTGCCATACAAATGTGTGTGTGTGTGTGTGTGTGTGATAGAGATAGAGAGAAAAAGAGATAGATAGAGGGGAGAGAGAGAGAGAGAGATGCATAAAAGAAGCAAATAAGATTCTCAAGTAAGAATTGCATGCTTGAGAATATCTATTTTTGTCTAGCTTTCTGACTGCATTGGTAAGCCTCCATGCAACTCATGAATTGGCTCTGTTAAAAACACTACTGTACATCCTTCCTTAAATTACATAGCAGGAATGCAATGCATTTGTGAGAATAAGCCCTTGGAGCAATACTAATATGGCAAAATGGCACACAGACTTTAAATGTCCCTAGAAGAATTTTCATTGACATTATCTGTCCCTAGAAGAATTTTGCTCATATATTTATCTATTTGCCTATCTATTTATCTATGTATATGCCTCTCTATCTTGGAGAAAGAGAGAAAATTAATCTTATGAGTTTTTTTCTAATGAAAGGGGACTTACTGGAGAATAAAATAAAAAATGCATGTTCCTAAAGGGATATTAAAGTAACAGAATTTGTTCTTCTTCATCTTTATGGAGGCTGTAAGTCTATCTAGAATGACCTCCAGGTACTATGAAAAATAAATCTCTTTTTGCCTTTCTAGCTCATTGAGAACAGTCCTGCATTTCTGTAGTAACCCTAAGTTAACCAACATTCTTTTACAGAAAGTAATATCCACTCAGATCATATCTTTAGAAAATCCAATTTTGTGACCAAGTTTATTAGGATGCAGGTAACCTTGGTATGAAGGCACACGGTGGCTCAGTGGCTAAGACGTTGAGCCTGTTGATCAGAAAGGTTGGCAGTTCGGCGGTTCAAATCCCTAGCACCATGTAATGGTGTGAGCTCCCATTACTTGCCCCAGCTTCTGCCAACCTAGCAGTTCGAAAGCATGTAAAAATGCAAGTAGAAAAATAGGGATAACTTGGATGGGAAGGTAACACCATTCCATGAGCCTTCAGTGTTTAGTCATGCCAGCCACATGACCACGGAGACGTCTTTGGACAGCACTGGCTCTTCGGCTTTGTAATGGAGATGAGCACTGCCTCCTAGAGCTGGAAACAACTAGCATGTATGTTTGAGGGGAACCTTTAACCTTAATACATTCACTTTTGTACCTCCTAATGCTAGTATATTCCCCTTTTCAAACAATATATTGAAGGTATATTATTTTTCTCTTATTTAATCATGGCATTTTTCATATATATATATATATATATATATATATATATATATATATATGTATGTATGTATGTATGTATGTATGTATATGTATATCTTTGGTTATTCGGGTTTTCTCCCGTGTAAGATTGGAAGTATATAGGCAACGTTTCGATGAACCTACTCCAAGACCCCACATACAAACCCCTAAAAACAGACCCCACCACCTACCTAGAAAAAAAACACCAGATCCAAAATAAAAGACTCCCCCATCAGTGAAGAAATCCAGCAAAGAATCATACCCAGAGAGAAATCATCCAGATGCCCTAAACTTTATGGTCTCCCCAAGATACACAAAGAAGGAACCCCACTTAGACCAATAGTCAGCTCCATAGGCTCACCTCTACAAAACCTAGCCAAATTTCTCGCCAAACAACTACAGCCCTATGCAGAATCCATCAACTCACATGTAAGAAACTCATTCCAGTTCATCGAGATCATAAAGAAACAAAACTTACAACCCAGTGACCTACTAGTGAGCTTCGATGTCAAATCCCTCTTCACCCAAGTGCCAATAAAAGAAGCCTTGACAGCCATCCAAAACAAATACAACCCCCCCAAGCACATCCTAGATCTGACCAACCAATACATACTTCACCTACAACAGTCAAAAATACAAACAAATAGAAGGAGCACCCATGGGATCACCCCTCTCACCTGTCATCGCTAACCTCTACATGGAACACTTTGAAACACAAGCTCTAGAAAAATATGATCACAAACCCAAACTCTGGCTCAGATACGTAGATGACACCTTCATAATCTGGCCACACGGGAAAGAAAAACCAAACAACTTCCTCACACACCTCAACAGCCTACACCCCAAAATACAATTCACCATGGAAACAGAAGCTAATAACCAACTTCCCTTCCTAGGTGTCTTGGTATACAAAAAATCCAATGGCTCGCTTGGACACACCATCTACCAGAAGAAAACACATACAAACCGCTATCTACACCCACTCTCACACCACCACCCAGCACAGATCAATTCCGTAGCCGAGACACTCATTTCCAGAACAAAATGCTTAGCCAACGAACAACACCTAGAGACCGAACTACACACTCTCACCGGCGTGCTGACAGCCAATGGATTCCAAAGAAAGAAGATCAACCACCTAATCTAAAAAGAAACCCCAGCCAAAATCCAAGACAAAGAACAAGAGAATGGCAAAGCCCTCCTCCCATATATAAAAGGCACTACGGACAAAATCAGCAAGATCCTCCAAAAACACAACATTAAGACAGCATTCTGCACACACAGAAAGATATCCACCCTCCTAAGAAACCCTAAGGACAAAATCGAGTTAGAAAATCAAGGAGTATACGAAATCCCTTGCACCGCCTGCCCCACCACATACATTGGACAAACTAACAGAAGAATAAGTGCACGCATTGAAGAACACAAGAACTCAATCAAAAAGGAAGAACCGACCTCTTCCCTGGTCCAACACCTCAAAGCCACAGGACATGAGATTGACTTTAAAAATACCAGAACTATCACCAAAACCGAACACTTCAGCAGCAGAATCATCAGAGAAGCCATAGAGATAGAAAAACGCCCACACAGCATGAATAAACGAGATGATACCTCCCGCCTACCAGCCATTTGGAAACCCACCCTCATGAACAGACGCATACCTAACATGAAGAATGACACCAGACCCACACCTCTGAGAGCCACACAAGATGCCACCACCACACTTCCACTCAGAAAGCAGACTCACACCCACACAGAAGATGAAACACAACCACGGGCCAGAAGCCGTACTGCAGTTGAATCACTACCCACCTCAAACCCCTCTGAGCCATACATGAAGCGAACTGACCCCCACCATGAAGATGCAGCACGACCACGAACTCGAAGCCAAACAGCAAGTTTACAGCTCACCAGCTCAAACCCTCCAGCAAATAAGACTAACCTGAGCACAACCAAGCCCCCACCTGAACAGAACACGCCATCAGCCAATCAGAACACAGCCAACCCCCCTACCAATGAGAACACACCCCCACCCAATCAGAACACAGCCAAGCCCCCACCCAATCAAGTCACACCCCCACTAGCAGTAAAAAGGAAGAAGCAGCTGCAAGCTCACATCACTCTGAGAAGCACAGAGCTGAAGACCAAGCCTGAAGATGATGAATGAGACTTCATCGAAACGTTGCCTAGATACTTCCAATCTTACGCAGGAGAAAACCCGAATAACCAAAGAGCCACATACTAATACCCGCGAGAACCTCAGAAAACAAATATTGCACCTCTACAGGGAGGAAACCCACCATCTGACCAGGACTTATGAAAAACTTGAAGTCCAAAGAGCTTCCATTTTATGTGACCTTGCATTCCTATGCAACTGCCGAGATCAAAATTTAATTCCCACAAGCTTCCAATTGAAATTCTACACCAACACAGCAGCCACCAAACGCATCCTAAAAAGAACAGAATTGGCCCTAATTAGAAATGAACTTCACACAAAAAGATTTCTCCTAGACCAAATCAACAAATATCTCCTCACACTTCACCTCAGACTCAGCAACAAGATTCACCCCTAACTTTGGGACAAATCCAAACAGCTCACTGTCTGGAAAGCCGAAACACAGACCACCCTCAAGACAGACACACACACCAACAAACTCAGAAAACTACAACAACGCCAGAAACGAACTCCTCCCCCCTCACAGCCACACATGAAACAAACAGTGCACAACATCTCAGACAAGATCCTCACTGAAGCCGAAACCAAGGTCCTTTCTAAAGGATTCAACTTTGCTGTCGTTCTCAAACACATCCCCACAGAAACCATCATATGCGGAGTTGAAACCAGCCTGACCAAAACCAACCCTGATGATGCTAATAGAATCAGACTCGAAATCATCAACATCCTCTGCACTTGCAAACCACCCAAAAGCAACTTATCCAAAGAAGAACAAACTGCACTACTTAACCTGAAAGAAGACACCAGCATAATAATCCTACCAGCAGACAAGGGCAACGCGACAGTGGTTATGAACACATCTGACTACCAATCCAAGTTAACCAACCTACTCCAAGACCCCACATACAAACCCCTAAAGGCAGACCCCACCACCTACCTAGAAAAAACCACCAGATCCAAAATAAAAGCCTCCCCCATCAGTGAAGAAATCCAGCAAAGAATCATACCCAAAGAGAAATCATCCAGATGCCCTAAACTTTATGGTCTCCCCAAGATACACAAAGAAGGAACCCCACTTAGACCAATAGTCACCTCCATAGGCTCACCTCTACAAAACCAAGCCAAATTTCTCGCCAAACAACTACAGCCCTATGCAGAATCCATCAACTCACATGTAAGAAACTCATTCCAGTTCATCGAGATCATAAAGAAACAAAACTTACAACCCAGTGACCTACTAGTGAGCTTCGATGTCATATCCCTCTTCACCCAAGTGCCAATAAAAGAAGCCTTGACAGCCATCCAAAACAAATACAACCCCCCCAAGCACATCCTAGATCTGACCAACCACTGCCTATCCAATACATACTTCACCTACAACGGACAAAAATACAAACAAATAGAAGGAGCACCCATGGGATCACCCCTCTCACCTGTCATCGCTAACCTCTACATGGAACACTTTGAAACACAAGCTCTAGAAAAATATGATCACAAACCCAAACTCTGGCTCAGATACGTAGATGACACCTTCATAATCTGGCCACACGGGAAAGAAAAACTGAACAACTTCCTCACACACCTCAACAGCCTACACCCCAAAATACAATTCACCAGGGAAACAGAAGCTAATAACCAACTTCCCTTCCTAGATGTCTTGGTATACAAAACATCCAATGGCTCCCTAGGACAAACCATCTACCAGAAGAAAACACATACAAACCGCTATCTACACACACTCTCACACCACCACCCAGTACAGATCAATTCCGTAGCCGAGACACTCATTTGCAGAACAAAATGCTTAGCTGACGAACAACACCTAGAGACCGAACTACACACTCTCACCGGTGTGCTGACAGCCAATGGATTCCAAAGAAAGAAGATCACCCACCTAATCCAAAAAGAAACCCCAGCCAAAATCCAAGACAAAGAACAAGAGAATGGCAAAGCCCTCCTCCCATACATAAAAGGCACTGCAGACAAAATCAGCAAGATCCTCCAAAAACACAAAATTAAGACAGCATTCTGCACAAACAGAAAGATATCCACCCTCCTAAGAAACCCTAAGGACAAAATCGAGTTAGAAAATCAAGGAGTATATGAAATCCCTTGCACCGCCTGCCCCACCACATACATTGGACAAACTAACAGAAGAATAAGTGCACGCATTGAAGAACACAAGAACTCAATCAAAAAGGAAGAACCGACCTCTTCCCTGGTCCAACACCTCAAAGCCACAGGACATGAGATTGACTTTAAAAATACCAGAACTATCACCAAAACCGAACACTTCAGCAGCAGAATCATCAGAGAAGCCATAGTGATAGAAAAAACGCCCACACAGCATGAATAAACGAGATGATACCTCCCGCCTACCAGCCTTTGGAAACCCGCCCTCATGAACAGACGAGTACCTAACATGAAGAATGACACCAGACCCACACCCCTGAGAGCCACACAAGATGCCACCACCACACTTCCACGTAGAAAGCAGACTCACACCCACACAGAAGATGAAACACGACCATGGGCCAGAAGCCGCACTGCACTTGCATCACTACCCACTTCAAACCCCTCTGAGCCATACATGAAGCGAACTGACCCCCACCATGAAGATGCAGCACGACCACGAACTCGAAGCCAAACAGCAAGTTCACAGCTCACCAGCTCAAAACCTCCAGCAACTAAGACTAACCTGAGCACAATCAAGCCCCCACCTGAACAGAACACGCCTCCAGCCAATCAGAACACAGCCAAACCCCCAACCAATGAGAACACACCCCCACCCAATCAGAACATAGCCAAGCCCCCACCCAATCAAGTCACACCCCCACTAGCAGTAAAAAGGAAGAAGCAGCTGCAAGCTCACATCACTCTGAGAAGCACAGAGCTGAAGACCAAGCCTGAGGATCATTCTTAAGTTTTCGCGGGTACTTACATGTCTGGCATTCAGCTTTGTTCGGGTATTTTCCCACGTCATAATAGTGGTGCTTTTAAAGTTGTAGCAACGTTTCAGCAGAATCTCATCTGCCATCATCAGCCTTCTGTATGGTGTTTGTCTGTGAGTCAGACTTTTACAGTGGTTTCAGATTTAAATTTGGGGCAGCCTATTGCTGTGTCAGAATGGTTTTTTCTTCCTCCTGATTGGTTGAGAGTCTTGGTCTGTGTTTATTGGTCTTGGAGTTTGCTGTGTTCTGCGACAAATATCTTTTGTCTGATTTTTTTTTTGGGGGGGGCTCTTTTTATATCTTGATTGGCTGGCAACATTGTGTTACTTTATTGGAGGCCTTTAGTGCAGCTTGGCTGCGGGTAAATGGATGGCTATCATTAGTTAGGAAGCTGGGTTTCATCTGGCTGCCTGGTTGGGGTGTGTGTGAGCTGGAGGTATCAGGGGGGATCTGTTTGTGCCCAGGTGTTTGCCTGGCTTGTGGTGTGGAGATTTTTTTGTTTGTGAGTGCAGGCTTCCAAATGATTGACAGCCTGGTGGAATCATCTCTTCTGTTCATGCTTTCTGGTCTTTTTTCAATCTCTATGGCTTCTCTGATGATTCTGTGGCTGGGATTTTCTATGGTGGCTAGGGTTTTGGTGCCATTGAAGTTGATCTTATGACCTGTGGCTTCCATGTGTTGGACGAGTGAGGAAGTGTGTTCCAGCTTTTTGACTGCATTTTTGTGTTCATCCAGGCGGGTGCTTATTCTTCTATTGCTCTGTCCAATGTATGTGGCCGGGCATGATGCACAGGGGACTTCATATATGCCTTGGTTTTCCAGGTCAATTTTGTCTTTGGGGTTCCTGAGGATGGCTGCTATTTTTCTGTCTGTTTTGAAGGCAGTCTTGATGTGGTGTCTATATAGAATCTTACTAATTTTGTCTGTAGTGCCTCTTATGTAGGGCAGGACAGCTGTTCCATGGGTCTGTTCATCTTTTGGGTCTCTATTATGTCTCAGTGTGTTTTTGTGGATCAAGTTGGTGATTTTGCTTTTGTGGAAGCCGTTGGCTGTCAATATTTTAGTCTGGGTGCATAGTTCAGTCTTAATGTGTGTCTTGTCTGCCAGGCGTTTGGTTCTAGTAATTAGTGTTTTAGCCACGGAGTTTATCTGTGCTGGGTGGTGGTGGGATTGGGCGTTGAGGTAGCGGTTGGTGTGTGTTTTCTTCTGGTATATGGTGTGTCCTAGTGTGCCATCTGTTTTCTTGTAGAAAACAGATGGCACACTAGGAACAGATGGCACATCTAGGAATGGTAGTTGTTTGTTTCTGTTTCCATGGTGAACTTGATTTTGGGGTGTGCGCTGTTTAGGTGTGTTAGGAAGTTGTTTAGGTTTTCTTGTCCATGGGGCCAAATCACGAATGTGTCATCGATATATCTTAACCATAGTTTGGGTTTGAGTATGGCATTAGCCAGGGCTCTGGATTCGAATTCTTCCATGAACAGGTTTGCAATGACAGGTGACAGTGGTGATCCCATGGGGGCTCCTTCAATTTGTTTGTATCTTTGTCCTTTGTATATGAAATATGTGTTGGTTAAGCAGTGTTCTGTTAGTTCCATGAGGTGTTTAGCTGATTGGTATTTATTTTTGATGATTTCGAGGGTCTCTTTTATCGGGACTTGAGTGAATAGTGAAACCACGTCAAAACTTACAAGCAGATCTTCTTGCTCCACGTGTAGATCTTTGATCATTTCCAAGAAGTGGTATGAGTTTTGTACATGAGAAGCTGCTGTTTCAGCATGGGGCTGTAGCTCTTTTGCTAGGTGTTTAGCCAGGTTTTGTAGTGGTGCTCCTCTGGAGCTGACTATGGGTCTGAAAGGTATGCCTTCTTTGTGTATTTTTGGGAGGCCGTATAGTTTGGGGCATCTGGAAGATTTCTCTCTTGGTATGATCGTGTGTTGGATCTCTGCTTATGTGGCTGGTTATAATTTTCTTCTTGGTTAATTTTCCTCTACAGGGAGGGAATAAACAACCAGATCAAAACCTATGAGAAACTGGAAATTAAAAGAGCAGTAATACTATGTGACCTCCAATTCCTACGCAGCTGCAGAGACAACAATACTACACCAACCTGCTTCAAATTAACATTTCATCAAAGCACAGCAGCCACTAAACGTATCCTGAAAAGAACTGAAATGGCTCTACTAAGGAACGAGCTCCACAGTAAGAGATTGCAATTAGATCAGTTAAACAAAGATTTGCTAGCACTACACCTGGAATTGAGCAGCAAAATCCACCCTCTACTTTGGGACAAGATAAAACAACTTACAACTTGGAGAGCTGAATCTGCAAACATTTACAAACAGGAAAAGCTCTTGAAAAAATTAAAGAAATTAGAACATGACAAGAAAACCCCCAAGAACTCATAACAACACCTGAAACAATTAGTGTACAATGTTTCCAACAGAGAACTCACCAAAACAGAAACAGAAGTCCTAACCAAAGGATTCAATTATGCCATAGCACCCCAAAAAATCCCCACAGAATCCATCATATGTGCAGTAGAATCCAGCCTAACTAAATTAAATACAGATGAAGCTGATAAAATAAGACACCAAGTTACCAACATTCTATGCACAAGCAAACCACCCAAAAGCAACTTACAGCAAAATGAAATTAAAGCGCTACAAACCCTGAAAAGAGACAGCAGCATAATCATCCTCCCAGCAGATAAAGGGAATGCCACTGTAGTAATGGACAGAAAAGACTATGAAACTAAATTGACAGACCTACTCCAAGACTCCACATACAAACCCATAAACACAGACCCAACCACATATCTGGAAAAATTAACCAAGAAGAAAATTATAACCAGCCACATAAGCAAAGAGATCCAAAGCAAAGAAACCCAGCTTCCTAACTAATGATAGCCGTCCATTTACCCGAAGCCAAGCTGCACTAAAGGCCTCCAATAAAGTAACACAATGTTGCCAGCCAATCAAGATACAAAAAGAGCCCCCCCCAAAAAAAAACAGACAGAAGATATTAGTAGCAGAACACAGCAAACTCTAAGACCAATAAACACAGACCAAGACTCTCAACCAATCAGGAGGAAGAAAAAACCATTCTGACACAGCAATAGGCTGCCCCAAATTTAAATCTGAAACCACTGTCAAAGTCTGACTCACAGACAAACACCATACAGAAGCCTGATGATGGCAGATGAGATTCTGCTGAAACGTTGCTACAACTTTAAAAGCACCACTATTATGACGTGGGAAAATACCTGAACAAAGCTGAATGCCAGACATGTAAGTACCCGCAAAAACTTAAGAATATATATATATATATATATATATATATATATATATATATATATATATATATATATATATATATATATATTTATATAGTTTTTGTCTTACAATGTTTTCTGATATTGATTCAGAAGTGTATTATGGATCATAGCTAAGTTCAAGAGGTGTGTACTGAAAATGTTTATATATAGATTTTGGTAAGATGAATTTATTCTCCATCTTTTCCTCACACCTTCAGAAAAGGATATCAGGGACATGTATTTATAGTTCTTCTTTAAGTTTCTACATCAATCCTGCCATGGAAAGATGAGGAGAACATAGAATTCCTAATCAGAAAAAATGTTCAAAAGTTATTTTCTTATGACATAAAAGATATAGATGAGGAGGAGAGAATCCATAATGTTAGGATCCATGGTGTCAAGAGGACATTAAAAAAAAACATGTTTCAACTTTGAGTTCCAATCCATAGAACACAATAAAAATAATAAAATACTTTAATCTTAACACACACACATGTCATGCAGAAACCATTTAACTGCAGAATAACCTGGGCCTCTGAGTTTAGAAACTGGCTTTTAATGCAGAGTTCTGTCCTGCATTAAAAGGCCTGTTTCTAGTCATGTTCAATTAAGTACTATTTACTTAGTTATGAATAATTATATGGACTTGACCTTTCAAAAGAAAATGAAAAACAACCCTCTTTTATCACCTGTCTCATTGGTGTCAGTTGTTAAGTTGATTTGGGGAGCATCTAAGAGTGTTAAGCAGAGCCAGGAGAAATCTGACAATTACCTTTTCAACGGAACAATGTGAAAACAATTCTTAGAGATGTGGAACAGGGATAGTTTAATAAGATTTATTCCATCCAGGCATAGGAGCTGTCCAAGGTACTAGCATATTTTTGTGCAAGTACTAATTGTAATATTGGGCTTTAGGTTTATTCCTAAATCTAATTATGCCTCTCGCTGTTGGTTTGTGCCTTTTGATACTTCAAGTATTTTTTTCATAGTGAGAAATACAGTTGGCTACTGTATATAAAAATAATGCAAAAGAGTGTAGAACCCTGAATGTACAGGATATATGGTTTTGAGTTTCTTGAACAATGGCACATGGAAAATAAATAATAAATGCATCATAAACAAGTGATTTTTCTTGGGCTTTTATCACTACTTTTATTAGTCTTCAGAAATATAATACATCACTCTATTTTAGTGCTGCATCTTGGTAATCAAGACTCATGCTTTCGATAAATACTGCATTAGTTCTGCATATTTCTGAATAGATGTATACAGTTCTTCCTTTTCCTTTCCTTTTTTCCTCTTCCTATCATAGGTCAATCAGAAATTCATTAGACTTTGTGCTGTTCATCCAAGGTAACTTAACCATTACCCTGAAGGCGAACACAGTTTATATCCTCAGGTCTAAAAAGACTATGGAGGATCATTTTATTATTATTCAATATTCATTCAGAAAAACTTTATCCTGAGATGTGGCTAGGCATAAGCAAGGCAACTCAAGCAACAATTGTTGAACCAAGGTACCTCAAATGGGCTAACTTTACAGAATGCACCCATAATCTTGGACCCATGGTTCCTGGGGGAATGAAATTTGGGGAAATTGTGGCTGCTTCAGTACTTCTGGCTGCTGCTGAGTTCCTACTGCAGTTGTATGATCTTTGTTTTCAATGTTCTAGGACAGTTTCCCAGCCAGTTTTTCAATCCCTCACTCCTTCTCACACCCAGCAGCAGCCATTTAACCTGTCTGCTGAGAAAAGGGAAAGGAAAGGTGATTACTGATACTCTCTGTAATATTTTGCAAAGAAACTCAATGCGGAAGCTGGCAAGAAGTCAGAAGTTGCTTCAATTCTCACTGGTTTTTTTTTTGCCAATTCTGTTTCTCTCTTTAGATAAGAAAATATATCTCAAAAAATGACCCAATGGGTATGGTTTGTCTAGTGTAGGGATCTGCAACCTGCGGCTCTGGAGCTCTTTTGGCCCTCTGCTGTGGCTGCCTGTCAGCTATCCCACCACTGGATGACTCCTCACCTGGTCTGAGAAGGTAAGGGTGATGGCAGGGTATGGAAACTCACTCCATATTCCAGAGCAGAAGGTGACTGGATGGAAGTGAGTGACATCGAGTTGGCACACCCACCCAGTCACACCAGCTGTTAAATTATTGGCTCCCAGTGTTTTCTTTTCTGTGGGAAATGAATCAAATGGCTCTTTGAATGTTTAAGGTTGCAGACTCCTGGTCTAGTGCAATGCAAAGTTCTTTCTGTTCAGCTAGCATAACATTCGGAAGTTTTTAAAATAGTTATGTGAAAATTAGGCACACAAAAATTTCTAATAGATGATAGATTCCTAATAATATTTTTTTCCTTATATGCATATGTTTGCAAACCCCTCTTTCTTAATAAAGTGAGATTTTCTGTTCCCATTGGATTTGTGTGCCAATTTTGGGGTACATTTTTAATTACATATGGCATTGCAAACATTTGAAAAAAAATTAGTTGTTTGTGTGCATTCACAATTTTGTAAGTTTGTCTCATAATTCAAGCCTAACTAATATTTTTCCTATGCCCAGTTTCAGCACACATTAATATTTCCTGGTTTAATCAATTGTGGATTTCCTGGCCCCAGGTTCTTACCTTGTTTCCAGGTTTGATTTACTTTTTGGTTGGCTCATTCTTTCTTTCTGGTTCATCCATCGCCCATCATCAATGTTCCCTTCATGCTTTGGGGAAAAAAATAGCATTTCAACTTCATTTGGAAAACAATTCCAAAAACACAATATACACAGTTAGTGAAGAAGAACCAAGAAGAAAAGTAAAGACCACAATTTTCCTGACAGTTATGAAGACACAAATAAATGGTGGTAAGAATGTGATGGCTCAGTGGCTAAGATGCTGAGCTTGTTGATCAGAAAGGTTGGCAGTTCAGCGGTTTGAATCCCTAGCGCTGCGTAACGGAGCGAGCTCCAGTTATTTGTCCCAGCTTCTGCCAACCTAGCAGTTCAAAAGCATGTAAAAATGCAAATAGAAAAATAGGGATCAAATAGGGATCACTTTGGTGGGAAGGTAACAGTGTTCTGTCCACCTTCGGCATTTAGTCCTGCCAGCCGCACGACCATGGACACATCTTCGGATAGTGCTGGCTCTTCAGAGATGAGCACCACCTCCCTAGACCTAGAAATGACTAGCACATATGTGTGAGGGGAATCTTTACCTTTACCTTAAGGAGAAAATAAGCATTGTATTAATGTCAGGGTTTTCCCATATAACTTGATATGATTAAAATTATCTTGTAATTTCTTTATTTAATCTTTTATTAGTTTGAAATCTCAGAAGAATCTTAGAAAAAAGCCCAGTGCTTGCATTTGGATATTTATTACATTATAAAATCCTGCCCCTCAATGTGATCTCAAAATTTTATTTACACACAAATTTTAAAAAGTTGAGAGTTCTCTTCACAATCCACTCTTTACAAGAAAATGTTAGACTTAGTCCAAAATTTTCATCCCATAAAGTAAAATTCAAATTTAAAGTAAATAATATTGCTCGCATTATCCATCATTCTCTTTTACTTCCGTCTTTCATCCACCATCAAAATTAAATTATAAGCTGTTCTATACAAGATTCAATCTTCTTGGTTCCGATAGGGTAAGGTACACATTTATATGAAAGAGGTTTTGAACATGTCCCCATTCATATTTCAAACTGCTGAAAATTTCATGGAAAGCACACGTATGAGGTGACTGTATGTGTACAAAGTACCATAAGAGGTTTTGAGGAAGTGCTTCAGTTCCACAAAGTTTTTATCAGATCATCCCACTGGAGCTGCTTTGTAAATCTAAGGGGGTGTTGAAGAACTTTGTAGCCTTTCACAGCACATTGCAGCACAGCACATTCAACAGATTGTCTGCTGCTTCTGGGGTCATGACAGACAACATACAATGTCACAACTTAGTTGCATATATGACAAATTGCTGAGTGGGGTTGACTGGTCTGATGCTCCTTCTGACAATGCCATGAGTCATCAGCCAACAAATTTTATCACTCCATTAAACTCTCTGTCTTTTTAAAACTTTTTAAAACTAAAACTGTTTTAGCTCTCATCCACTTTCTCAGCTCTCAGCTTCTTCATTGTGGCTAATCATGAGCATTAATTTAGGTTTCACTTGTAGTAATAGATTGTTGCACTTCTGTGTTTACCTAACCAAGATAATTGGGAGTCCAGCAAATTTCTCCATGCTGAATATGGGCTCTTAGCTTCCTTATAAATTCTGCCTGTCTAAGGCAGGTTTATATCTCTTAACACTTCCATGTACTTCCAACATTTATTGCATTACAGTCTAGTTTGGAAGCATTACTGCTTCAGACAGGAAAGGCAGTGCAGAGAATGGTAAAGATGGCAGAAAAGATTATTGGCAGTTCACTCCCTTCTATCCGGGACATAGCATAGAAGTGTTGCTTCAGTAGGGTTCGCAGGATTGTCTGGGACACCACACATCCTCTTCATGACCTGTTTTCCTTGATAACTTCTGGGAGGAGGTTTCATGGCATCTGAAGCAGAACATACAGATCAGTGGTGGAATTCAATTTTTTTTTACTACTGTTTCTCTGGGGTGGCTTCATGGGCATGTCTGACTTGTTGGGGGTGGCTTGGTGGGCATGTCGTGGCTTGTTGGGGGTGGCTTGTTGGACATGGCAGGGGAAGGTTACTGTGAAATCCCATTCCCTCCCCACCCCACTAACCTGCTTTCCAGCTCCTTTCTCCTGTGCAGGGCAACAAAAGAAGACCCAGCCAATCAGCTGGGATTCAGGAGGCAGAGAATAGATGGAGGAGGGCCAGTCAGAGATGGTATTTGCCAGTTCTTTGAACTACTCAAAATTTCAGCTACCAGTTCTCCAGATCTGGTAAGAACCTGCTGAATACTACCTCTGATGCAGATTCAGTCTGTTCCATATGGTATCAACCTTTTGAATTCTCAAGCTTTGAATTTTCCTTCCACTATGTAATCAAGATGGACAATGAATAACATTTTATATGTATTTATTTGTATGGGTGTAGTTTATATATTACTGTATTTGCCGGTGTATAAGACGACTGGGCGTATAAGACGACCCCCCAACTTTTCCACTCAAAATATAGAGTTGTTATATACTCGCTGTATAAGACGACCCCCCCCCACTTGGAGCAAAGGCTGAAACCGGGAAGAGAAAACTTCCCAAAGAAAATCGCACAAGCAGCATCCCATTCTTGGGAGAAAAACAAACAAAAAACAAAAAACACGAACTCTTCCCGAAGCGCAAAAGCAAGGATGGCGCTCTCTCAGCTTTGAGCGGCGTCGCTGCTCTCCCACCCCCTCCACTCATCCCCACGTGCAGCAAAGTTTCTGCCACTGGGGGTGGTGGAGGGGGTGGTAGAAGGAGGTGAGGGATGGGGGCAAAGCCTGGAGCCTGCCGGTCCACTCGCACGAGCGGAGTGGGTGGGTGGGTGGGAAGAGAAAGGAAAGGCTGCTGCCTCCAAATGAAAGTGATGCGCCTCCCCCCGGGGGAAAGTGAAAGGCCTCCTCCCTTAAGCATCTCTCGCCTTCTTCCACCACCCACCGGACCCTTTTCTTCCCAAGGGGACCCTGGAAAGCAGCTCAGGAGCCGGGTGGCCCTGCCCAGCGGGGTCCCATCAGGAACTTCCCGAGGACACCCCCCCCAAGCACAGCCCTCCCGGTCTTTCAAAGAAGGAGGGAGAAGTGGGAGGAGCAAATTGCCAGCCCCGCCCCACTGCCCAGGAGGGGCGCCACAGTCCACCCCCACCACCTTCTCCCCCCACTCCCCGAGGCATTACGCGGCTCGGGGCTGGCTGGGCGAAGCGGCCCCGCCAGAGACCCTCCCATTCCACCCCTACCCCACCTCCAGATTGGCCTCCACAAGCGCCCTGAGCCAGGCAGAGGGTGGGGGGAGGAGGAAGAGAGACTCCGGCTGGGCTTGAAGGGGCTTCGCAAGTTGCGGAGCTCCGCCCCTGTCACTCTTGCACCGAGTGACAACAGCGTATTTGCCGGCATATAAGACGACCCCCCACTTGGAGGCATGCTTTTCAGGGCAAAAAAGTCATCTTATACGCCGGCAAATACGGTATATTATATACTATAGCATGTCTGTATGTGTGTTATGTATGTGTACAGTTTTGAGAGCAGGCAATAGAATTTCATTTTTTGTGCCAGTGTGCCCACAGTAAAAAATAACAACAAAGTTTATCTCTTCTCTTCTCTTCTCTTCTCTTCTCTTCTCTTCTCTTCTCTTCTCTTCTCTTCTCTTCTCTTCTCTTCTCTTCTCTTCTCTTCTCTCTTCTCTCTTCTCTCTTCTCTCTTCTCTTCCCTTCCCTTCCCTTCCCTTCCCTTCCCATCCCATCCCATCCCATCCTATCCCATCACATCTAAAAAAGGGGAGTGGAGGTGGCACTATCTTTGTGCCAGCTTATTTTTCTGGATCTTAACCATTTCTGTATCACTGTATCCTGTTATGCTAGCTGTCTCTAAGTTAACTGGCTAAAGGAGAAAGAATATTGCCAGCAAATAACATGTTACAGCCAGGTTCTGCCACTGATGAGAGAATCTTTACTAGGCAGCATCATGTCTGTCAAGCAAGTTATGTCAACTGTTCTGATCTCTCAGAAAAGTCCATTGATCAGAGACCCTGAATCTGCACAATCTCACTAGGCCAAGTCAGTGTCTCCTTAAATACAGTTCTGAGGGGAAAAACAAGTGTTTTTAAAATATTGCATTTTGATATAATTTTTATATTAGTCCAGCTAATTTGTCTATGGACTGTTTGGCTGGACAATTTGTCAGCCTCTCATCAGCCCTGATAACTCTGTCCTTGCAGAAGGAATATTTCAAGTATATTCTGTAGTAAAATGCATAAAAG
This sequence comes from Hydrophis major, assembly GCA_033807585.1. Classification (NCBI taxonomy): domain Eukaryota; kingdom Metazoa; phylum Chordata; class Lepidosauria; order Squamata; family Elapidae; genus Hydrophis; species Hydrophis major. Next base: position 149,431,342 of record CM066328.1, on the reverse strand, counting down.
TAGCCAAATTAAATGTGACAGGGTTAAAAAAAAACCTTCAAAAAGTTTCACCATTCCTGCTAATTTCATTCCATTCTGCTAAAAGAAGAAAATGGTATTTAATTTTTTTTCACTATATTTTATAGACAAATTATTTTGAAGGCTGAATCCCAGATCTTGAAATGGCTTGAACTAAATGGGGCTGCCCTCTTAAATTATAACTGCAAATCCAATTATGCCTTTTTTGGATTTTTCTTTGACATCCTACCAGAATTTAGTCTTAATTTCATAGAGAAATCTTGCCACTTAAAATGTTATATTTCCTTCAGTCTATACTGATATTGGAAAGAATGCACTTATTATGTTTTAAATTGCATAAAAATGTAAAATGCATGCAATCTCCAAAAACATGAGGTCTATTCTCTGGCATGATGTGTCTCATATGACAAGAACTTAAAAATTGTTGCATGTATGAGCACAAATGCAACTTTATAAGCATTCATTAACATTTGTAATGGTGATATATTATATTCCATCTTTCTTTGGAGATATTGTAGGCATCTATCTGGGTTTCAGCTTGCTAACTTGAAAACTCACAATTTGTCCAATTAAATCTATCTTATTGTCTTGGATGGAAAAAGTTATCTAACTTCATCAACTTGACCATTACATCATCTCACCTCACCTCACCTATCCCGTGACCTCTTTTGAGGTCGTTGGGGCGCCTGCGAAGATTTAACCACCACGCTTCTCCATCCGTCTCTGTCCTCCACTGCTCTCTGGGATGCTGCCAGGTTCAAGCCTGTCCAATCATGGATATCATCCTCCCATCTCCTTCGTTGTCTTCCCCGTTTGCGGCTTCCTCTTACCGTCCCCTGCATGATGGTCTTTGCGAGGCCAGTAGAGTGAGACACGTGTCCGTACCATCTCAATTTCCGTTTCTTGACGACAGTAAGAAGGTTGTCGTGTGGTCCTATTGCCTGTTGTATTTTATTTAGGACCTCTTCATTTGTCACATGGTCTGTGTAGTGGATGCCAAGGATCTTTCGGTAGCATCTCATTTCTGTTGCAAGGATTCTTCTTTGTAAATCCGCATTGAGTGTCCAGGTTTCGCAGGCATATAAAAAGAATTGATATTGCGAGGGAGCGCATTAGGTGGATCCTTGAGCACAGACTGATGTTCTTATCTTTCCAAATAGTTTGGAGCTTCGAAAGCGCAGCTGTTGTTTGTGCTATCCTTGCCATTACTTCTGGTTTTGAGCCTTCATCGGAAATGATGGACCCAAGATATTTGAAATTTTTTACTGTCTCTAGGGGTGTTCCGCTGACTCTGATGTCTGAGGAGATACCTTGGGTACTGTTCGTCATCAGCTTGTTTTTCTCGGCATTGATCTCCATGCCGTACGCTGAAGCCGCTTTATCTAAGTGTTGGACAAGGCTCAATAGTTCATCCTCATTTCCTGCCAGGCCATCGATGTCATCTGCGAATCGCAGGTTGGTGATGGTTCTACCACCGATGGAAACTGTGCCTTCGTGGTCTTCCAAGGCATCTTCCATGATCCGTTCGAGGAATACATTAAACAGTGTGGGGGAAAGCAAACATCCTTGACGCACTCCTACACTCGTCCGGAACCAGTTACCTTTGCTGCCGTTCAGGAGGACAGCGCTTGTGGCTTTCTCATAAAGTTGTTCTATCACTCTGACAAGGTTATCGTTGATGTTATATTTCCTCATGGTAGACCACAAGGCTGCATGCCACACCCTGTCGAAAGCCTTTTTGAAATCAACGAAAACGTGGTATAAGTCCTGTTGGTGTTGGAGATATTTCTCACAGATCACTCTCAGGTTGAATATTTGCTCAATAGTGCTCCGTCCTGCTCTGAAGCCCGCTTGTTCTTCTGCAATGATAGTCTCTGCTTGTGGTTTCAGTCTGTTAAGAATGATTTTTAGCATGACTTTGCTTGGGTGGCTGATTAAGCTGATGGTACGATAATTCTGGCACAACTGAAGATTCCCCTTCTTGGGCAGGGTTATGATTAATGATTGAGTCCAGGGGACTGGCCATACTCCAGTGGTCCAGATCTTGTTGCAGATGACAGTGAGGATGGTGATCACTGCCTCTCCTCCTTCCTGAATCAGTTCTGCAGGTATGTTGTCAATTCCCGCTGACTTCCCTTGTTTAAGTGCCTTTATTGCTGCTTCGACTTCCTCACATAGTATTGGATGGCAGGCATCATCTGGACTTGTCCGTGGGCCCTGCAATACTGTAGTGTCTCCATTGTGCTGATGGTTGTACAGTTCAGCGCAGTATTCTGTCCATCTGTCCATCACCTCTCTTTCCTCAGTGAGTGTTTTGCCTGCTTTGCTCTGTATGCTCGAGGGTCTCCCTTGTTTCTGTGTGGTGAGGCTTTTAACCATTTGGTATGCTTTCTTGGTGTTATTTCTCTTCAAGTTTACCTCGATGTCTTTACACTGGTCCTCTATCCAATTTTCCTTTGCCTTTTTCATCCCCTTTTTTACTTTGTTGTTAGCTTCCCTGTACTTCTGAGCTCCATCTGGATCGCTTTTCTTTTTCTTTAGTTCCCGTCTTTTGTTACATAGACCTAGGAGTTCACTTGTGACCCACGGTTTTTTGGGACGTTGGTGTTTCCCCAGGACCTCATTAGCGGTCTCTATCACTGCTATGTTGAAAGAGCTGACTATTGTCTCGAGGTCCACGTCATCATCTAGGACCATCAGAGGAGCGAACTTCCCTCCAATCATTGCTTGGAATTCTTCTCTTACTGCCGGGTCTTTCAGTTTTTCGAGGTTGAAACGTAGTCGTGTGAACTTGGGCTTGTTGATCTTCTTCAGGCGCAGTTTGAAAGTCATCAGCACTAAAGCATGGTCACTTCCTATATCTGCCCGCGGGAAGCTGCGTGTAAGTGCAGTTTTTACTCCTGAGCGAAATCGCTTTTGGATCAGAATGTAGTCGATCTGGTTTCGTGTGTGGCCATCTGGGTGGTTCCAAGTCCATATTCTTGAAGGTTTGTGATTACCAAAAGTGTTCGCAATGACCAGGTTGATGGTAGCAGTAAATTCTACTAGCCGGAGACCGCGTTCGTTTGTGACAGAGTTGCAGGCTGTTCCATAGGTACCCGGCCAATTTGTTCGAGTGTTCTCTCCTATTTTTGCGTTCCAGTCACCTTGCACTACTAAGATGTCTTTTTTGGGTTTTTCATCGATGGTTGCTTGGAGTAGGTTGTAGAAGTCCTCCACATCGTCATCACTATATTCTTTTTTTTTTTGAAAAAGTTTTTATTAATTTTCTACAAACAAACAAGACAAACAAAACATAAAAACATCAACTCTTATATGTACATCCAGTGTGTCAGTTGGTTCATCATTTTTGTGCATTCATTCTGTAGTCTCAATTACAATTATATTATATAACAACTCATATTGTCAATCCAAACTTATATATCCTAATATCACTAAAAAAAGAAGTTTTTGACTATATTTTTAATCATTCATGCTTAATGAGCTAACAATACTTTAAACCAGTTTACTCTATAACAAATCATCTAGTCATATCAAATCAATCCTAAAAAATCCTTTATAAATATAATAGCAAATAGCAAAATAATAGCAAAATAAAGATATTCCTTACTATCTAGCATTCTAAATATTCTATTATCGTATTTTATCATCTAGCCATTTATAAAAAAGATCCCAAATTTCGTAAAATTGTTTATCCTCTTGCTCTCTAATTTCAAATGTCAATCTACTCATCTCAGCACATTCCAATATTTTCTTAATAATTTCTTCCTGTAATGGTATTTTCTCATTCTTCCAATTTTTAGCAAATACAATCCTGGCCGCTGTTAATACATTTACAATCAGATATTTCAAATCTTTACTATATATATCAGGTAAAATTCCCAATAAGAAGATCTCTGGTTTCAAATCTATATGTTTCTTTGTCATTTTTTCCAACCACATGCGAATTATAGTCCAATATTTTCTAGCATCCTCACAAGTCCACCACATATGGTAATATGAGCCGGGTATCTGATGACATTTCCAGCATTTTTCAGATTTGTTCTTAAACATTCTTGCTATTCTTGTCGGAGGAAAGTGCCACCTGTAAAACATCTTATACAAGTTTTCTTTATATGCTGTTGACATTGTCATTTTATAATTTTGAGACCACAATTTCTGCCATTTCTCTAAATCAATCCCATATCCAAAATTCTTCCCCCAAACAATCATAGTTTCTTTGACTTGTTCTTCCTCTAATTTCATTCCCAGTAAATAACCATATAATTTTTTAATCACCTTCTCATCAGTACCCATCAAGATCTTATCTAAATCAGTCTGTTTATCATAAAATCCCTCCATTTTAGAATCTTCATCATACCTTGAGTGTATTTGTGCATATGAAAACCAATTCATCCTTATACCTTGTTCCTCTAAATTTTGGATCGATTTAAGTTCACCCTTTTCATCCAAAAGTTCCCCATATCTAACTGTTTGTTCCTTCTTGTAAATTATAGGATAGGAAAATGCTTCAATGGTCGATAACCAAACTGGAATTTTCAAATAACATTGTCTTTTTATCTTCTCCCAATTTAACCACAAAGACTCCCGTACATAATGTCTTCTAAAATAACCCTGTGTTTTAGTTCCCTTATACCATAAAAAAGCATGCCAACCCAACAGCAAGTCATGCCCTTCTAATGTCAACAACCTATGTTTCCTTAATGTTATCCATTCTTTGACCCACATCAAACTTGCAGCTTGATAATACAATTCCCAATTAGGCAGACCAAAACCTCCTCTAATTCTAGCATCTTGCAAAAGCTTTAGCTTTATTCTCGCTTTTTTACCTTGCCATATAAACTTCAACATAATTTTATTTAAATCTTCAAAATAGTCTTTTCCAAGCCTAATTGGTATTGTTTGAAACAAAAATAAAATTCTAGGTAAGATATTCATCTTAATTGTTGAAATTCTCCCTATTAATGACAATTGCAAGTTTTCCCACTTCTTCAAATCTGTAGTTATCTGTTGTTTAAGTTTAATATAATTATTCTCCTTTAATGTGCTACATCTTGTTGTCAAATATATCCCCAAATACTTAACCTTATTTGTAACTTGAATTTTCAAAAGATCTGCCAATTCTTCTCTCTATCTCAATAACATATTCTTTGTCAAAATCTTTGTTTTGTCTTTATTTATTTTCAAACCAGCCACCTCTCCATATGTCTCTATCCTTTCCAGTAACTTTGGAGCTGTTTCTAGCGGATCTTCCAAAATAAAAACTAAATCATCAGCAAAAGCTTGTAGCTTAAATTCTTCCTTCTTAATTTTCATTCCTTTTATGCTTTTATCATCCCTAATATTTCTATTCAACACTTCCAAGGTCAACACAAATAGCAAAGGAGATAGGGGACATCCTTGTCTTGTGCCTTTCCTTATATTAATAAAATCTGTAAGTTCCCCCTCCATCATTACCCTTGCTGTCTGTTTATTGTATATAGCTTCTATTGCTTGAATAAATTTTTTAGCGAAACCCATCTGCTCCAATAATAATAACATAAATCTCCAGTTCACGTTGTCAAATGCTTTTTGAGCATCTAGGAATATCAAAGCCATTTGCTTTTCAGGATGAGCCTCATAGTATTCCAAAGGCGGATGGTGATCAGTCGGCTAGAGACAGGGCGACACTCCATGACTGTGCCCACGGTGTCTTTGTGGACTAGGAAACCTACGCCTTGTTCGTGTCGGTCGTCTTTCCCACTGTAATACAATTTGTGTCCTTCAAAGGTTGTCAGCTCCCCTATGTTCTTCCACCGCACCTCACATAAGCCCAATAAATTCCAGCGGTAGTTTTTCATCTCGTAAATCAGTTCTTCCAGTTTCCCATCCTCAAGTAGTGTTCTAACGTTCCAGGTGCCAGTCACGATGTTACTTCTGGCAGAGAGCCTTGATCTTGTGGCACCAGTAGCATACTTATCACCTCCGCCCTGGTGAATAGCGGCTAGCGCGGTCCTTGTTAACCCGGGCGACGACCGAGCCGGTATGGGGTTGATGGTAGTTGTCTTCAACATGGCGTATCTTGGGCAAGAAGATCTGGCGGTGCCCAACCCTCTCCAGACCGTTAGCCACAGCCGAAAGTCCTCGTAACTTGAGGGATCGCCTTGGCCCCGGACACATGGCCGTTGAACTTGTGTCAAGTCTCATCCGCCCTGGCCGTTGACCACCGAAGTGGTTCTTCCGCCCAATGATGCAGTGTCAACATCATCCCCTCATGTGGTTTAGCCCGCTAGCTGAAGCGGTTTACCGGGGTATGGCGCTTGGAGCCAGCACATGAGAGATTTAGGGATGGGTGAGGACCAGTGATGACCGTCCAACCTACTAGGTAGGGAGCAGCATGACGAGAATCAATCAAAGGTACTACCTCTCCCCAGAGCCCCTATACCCCTATACATCATACTGAGCCTTAATTTTCATATAAACATTAAATTTGAAGCTCCAAGTTACCTTGCTGTTGAAGTACTCTATATATTGTGCTACCTAAATTCTTTTTTTAACAAGTACTTGCAAGATATTTCTCAAACATTGTTGAATTCTTATATAATGCTAACCCAGAAATTTAAACTATGGTTTGCTGAAGAAACCACAGTTTTCCCTTGTACTTCATGATAAGGCAGAAACACATCATCTGATGTTGTGTATGGACTGGTCAATTGTCTTTTTTTTTATTTTATACCAAAAGTCCTCTATCTAGCTGTTTTAATTCAGTATTGTTTTGTAGAATAATACATGACGTGACAGATAGTGAAAGGAACTTGTGGAAAGAAATTATCTATGAAATGCAGCCACAGGAGAATATATGTACACCAGACATAAAGATATCTTCTGAGTCATGAATTATATTTGGAAGAGAATATTACTTAAAGTTAAAGCTTGGGCATAGCTATGCATTAATACAACAGACTAAATGGCTTGTTGCATTTCTTTGGAAACATAGACATCATAAAATTAATGATCTTGGCAAAATAGTCTCCCATTCCTCATAGAAATAAACAAATCTGCAATAAAATGAATGGACAAAGTTGTATTTCACTTGACTGAGAAGTGGGATTTAATATAGAGAATGGCAATTTAAATCACTCTGAAAGAAACTTTATAAGAAGGGTGTTGAAATAAAGCAAAGGCTAATTTACATCTAACACAGCCTAAAATATATTTGTCATTCCTTTCTGGTAGTATGAGAAAAGGTCATGTGGAATAGTGACCCTGAAGAATATTTTTTAAAGGAATGATTAGGGGAGGATTTGTTTTCTTTCTTTTTCTTTTTGGGAGAATGGTAATATAACTCTCTCTGCTTCTTATTAGTTTTTAACTTTTCCCATTTTTGACCTGGGATGATATTGTATTTATTTTGCCTTAATGCAAATCAGTTTTTTGAGCTATTGTTGGTAGACTTGTGAAGTAGTAGTTTGATGAACTGAATGTTATATTGAATGGAAGTATGTTTGGGAAGGGGAGATAAGGGAGGGGAAGGAAGGAGGGAAAGAAGGAAGGAAGGAGCAAAGAAAATAAATTGTTTCTGGGAAAAGATGGAAGAATTATTCACTTCATTGGATATAGTTTTATTATAATTTGTCTCTATGCTTCTAATTTCCAAGAGAGATGGTTGAGCCCAGCAATAGCACTTAGACAAGTGGACTAACCTTTTTGAGCTCCTGTCCCAAAAGTTGTCTGTGTGCTTGCATACACACACTCACATGCTAGCACCTGGAAGGCAATCTGCGCCCCGCCCATGCCCCCTACACATGCATGTGTAACCCCTGCCCCCGCCCCTCCTTTACCTGCACTGTGCCTCACAGCTGATTTTTGGGTGGTTTGAGGCCTTTTTTGGCCTCCCAAAGGCTTGAGGAAGGCTTCTGCAGGCTTTGTAGGCCGAAAACTAGCCCCATTTCATCACTTCCGGTATTTTCAGAAAAATAGGAAGTGACAAAATGAGGTTAGTTTTCAGCCTGCAGAAGCCTGAAGAAGCCTTCCTCAAGCCTTTGGGAGGCCAAAAAAGGCCTCAAACCACCCAAAAATCAGCTGTGAGACACGTGCATGCTCAGTGAGCTCACGTGCCAGCACAAATGGCTCTGCCTGCCACCTGTGCCGTAAGTTCGCCATCATGGACTTAGACTTATGTACCACTTTACAGTGCTTTACAGCCCTCTCTAAGCAGTTTACAGAGTCAGCATATTGCCCCCAACAATTTGGGTTCTCCATCACTCTTTGGATCATATCCTGATCCTGTTGACAGGACCTTCATGGAAAAACAATATTATTCAAAATCAAGCAGATAGAGTGAAATTATGTATATCATCTTTCCAACCTCCCAAAAATTTGGAAAGATCTAAATCATGTGTGTCAAACTGGCATCACGTTGCCATCACATGACATTTCACAACATTTTCCCACTTCGCAGACCTGGGGTGGGTGTGGCCTGTGCATGATACATCCAGCCTGCAGGCTGCCAGTTTGACACCGCTGATCTAAATACATCTTCATACTAATCATTTTCCATAGTATAACATGCACATCCAAACTTGTATTGCTATTATTAACAGAAAATAGTAACATTCCTGATGCCAGAGAAGGCTATCTTTCTAACTCTTATATTAGCTCCATTCTAGGTGATTCAAGCATAGCCATTTATACATGACTTCCCCTAGTGTACAAACTGAAGAGACACTTGGTCTTGTTTATATGATTTTCAATAGTAATAAATAATTGTGCACATTCTCCACTTAATATTTGCCACCTGCTTCTGACATACTGTTTCCCTCAGTAATAAATAAAAATTAGCATTTAGTCTCTAATGAGTCTCTATGAATGTTTCATTCTTTCTTTTTTTTGTGATTCCGTTGTTGATTTTTTTTCCACAATAGTATCTGACACAAGCAGATAAAAAATATTATGCTGTCTTGCCAATTCAAAAAGATTCCATTGGCTATTTGTAGTCATCCATGACCAACCTCAGCTAAAGAAAAGGTTCACAATGATTTTTGTTATTTCTCCACTATATCACTGGAGCATAGATCGTTTTCCAACCTGCTTTAAGTGCAAAGAGCTGACCAAGAATATCTCTGATTAGACTGAGTGGCTGGGTTTATCACCCAAACAAATGGGCTAATTTAATCCTAGAACATCTTCATCCACAGCAGCTCAGACCAGAGACAGATGAGGAAAGATATTTCCTTACAGTAATGAAGACAGGCACAAAGCAACATCCACAGTGAGAAAAGGCATAGTGTGTTGAGAGAGATAACTGCAAACAGCATCTGCAAGATAAGATGAGTGTTCCAGTTCAGCGCTCAGTTTCTTCATCTTTGCCTTTATATTGTTCTTTTCTGGCTTACTTTGCTCTCCAAAATGGGGAGGATGTGTACTACTGATTACAATCTTGCTCTCCCTTTCAAAAGCTCCATGCTTTCATTCTTGGGTTTATATCTGGAAACTGCCTTCCTAGAGAGGCAAAGCAAATCAATCCCTGCCATTCCAATATATACCTGATGGGTATGTTAGGGCAAGCAAAGGAGACCAGTTCAGTGAGGCCCACTTAAAGCCACCTCAGTGTTTCAATTAAAGATCTCAAAGAGGGCAATCAGTGCACACTTCATTTTTAAGCAACTTGAAAGACTCTTCTCTTTGGTGGAGGGTTTGAAAAAAATGAATAGAATAGAGTAGAGTAGAGTAGAGTAGAGTAGAGTAGAGTAGAGTAGAGTAGAGTAGAGTAGAGTAGAGTAGAATAGAATAGAATAGAATAGAATAGAATAGAATAGAATAGAATAGAATAGAATAGAATAGAATAGAATAGAATAGATACTTTAGTTGGCCAAGTATGATTAGGCACACAAGGAATTTGTTTGCTTAAGCTTTCAGTGTACATGCAAAACAACAGAATAATAATCATCACAACAATGGTATCAATAAAGAAAATGCTTTGGTCAAAATTTTGTGAAAGAAAAAGATCCCTTCCATGGAAAGCACCACACTGATGCCAAACTCTTTCAAAATGCCATGGCACAGTGGCTGCCCTTTTTAACCCAGGTACTAAAATGTGCGGAGACAACTTTCCATCAGATCAAAGAGGAGGGCTGATTCATCTTGCTTTGATTTAAAGTTATGACAGAGATGAGTTGATGTCTAAGAGCAGACCAGGTTTGCCTTGAAAAGGTTGTATGTATGGGTGTGTGGATATGGGTGTGTATCTCTGCCTTTCTTTCCAAAGGGATGATTGGATTTGAAAGAGCTTCATCTTGAATCATTCCCCAAAATAAAATCTTAAAATCAGTTTGAAGTGTCAGATCAAATCAAGGGTCTCTGAATTGCTCCAGAGAGTTTCAGAGACAATTTGGAAATTCTAAAAACATTCTGGCTTTGCAGAATCTTAAACATTTTTAATGAGATATGCTTTTTGGGTATCTGTATCTCACTCCTCTGCTAGAATTAATGTTTAGGGGGGGTTGCAGAGAAAGGGGAAAAGAAGGAGACAGCTGAGGCACAGAGAGGAGTGGGATGGAAACTCAGATTTTTTTCTGTTGCTTTTTGGATCTGGTTTGTTTTTTTCTTGGGTGATATCTTAGTTTCCCTCAAATTTAGATTTAGTGAACATAGACTGCAAGCACACATATGTGATAACAGTGTATCAAATGGTGCATAAGAATGGTCTATTCATATAAAATATTCATATAAAATAAGGGACACAGTGGCTTAGTGGCTAAGACCCTGAGCTTGTTGATCAGAAAGGTTGGTGGTTCAAATCCCTAGCATTGTGTAATGGACATTACTTGTACCATTACTCCCATTACTCGTCCCAGCTTCTGCCAACCTAGCATTTGGAAAGCATGTAAAAATGCAAGTAGAAAAATAGGGACCACTTTGGTGGGAAGGTAGTGGTGGCATTCTGTGTATCTTCGGCATTTAGTCATGCCGGCCACATGACCACAGAGATATCTTTGGACAGTGCTGGTTCTCTGGCTTTGTAACAGAGATGAGCACCACCCACTAGAGCCAGAAATGGCTAACATGTTTGTGCAAGGGGAACCTTTACCTTTACCTATAAAATATTATGAAAAACATGACAAAGCAAAATGTATAGTGTCAATTTTTTCAACTTGGTAGAAAAAGTAGCCTTTTAAAAAATGAGTAAATTGCACATTTCTTGAATGTAGTCTGCTATCTGTGGTAATAGTACTTTTTCAATTTCTTAACACAATTTTCTTAGTTATTCAACATGACTGCTTATATGTATGTATGTACTGTAGTTATGTGTGTGTTTCTCTGTCTCTCTGTCTCTCTCCCCCTCCATCTTCTTAAAAAAAAAAACCACCTAAAACCAGACATGACCAAATATACCTTCAAATATTTTACACCACCAAAAGGAAAACCTACAACTCATTTTTTCTCATCCATTCTTTGAGACTCCATCATTTAATTTGAACTTTAAATAAAAACAAACAAACTTAATACTTTTTAAGATTTGGGCTATTAATGTTCCTTTGCTGATTATTCTAAATCTTATTCCATAAATATCAATTATTCCATTAAAAATATTTCAAGTTTCTGGTGTAATGTGGAAATCAGTTTAATTTTAGCAGCAGACAGAAATGATCTCAGGCTTTTCTGAGACAGCTAAGGTGCCTGGTTTCTGCTAAAAATTCAAAATTTAAGTTAATTGTGTGCCACTGATGCATATTAGGCAAAGAAAATTCTACATGTAGTTGTTGAAATATCTGAAAATAATAATTATAAAGTAAGTGCTTTAAAGTAAGTTCCGTGCTCTGACCATACTTTTTAAAAGAACACCTTCCCACCTAGAGTTTTTTTTCGTAAAGTTATAGCTTCATGAAACTCAGCATCAAAACCCAATTTATATTCCAATAGGTCCCAAATATTGTGGCTGCTTTTAACAGAAAATGAAAGGTCTTTTTTATTCTGGCTAATTACCAGGCTCTTCACAGAGATATATGATGACTTTTCAATAAAGCCCGGATAACTTGATATTCAGTTAAATTCTCATTTCATATAAATATAGATAATAAAATAAATACCCAATAGTATTTTTGAAAATCTGGTAAATTAAAGCCTCGTTCTTCAGAAATAGTCTCAATTTAGTGAATGAAATCCTTGGTGGCCTGTCTTGTCATATTAGTTTCCTATACATCTATTAATCTGAATAAATACTACTTGGAAATAATATTAGGGTAACTCTTAAAATATATATCAATCAAGGAATAATGTAATTTTTATAACATTAATTTTACCCAACCAGTTATATGGAATTTCAATCCATCTCTTAATACCCATAAAAATATTGTCTACGATATCTGATATATTAATTTGGAAATATTTTTGCTATATTTAATTCTAAATATTTAATAAATTCTGTGCATGTGACCAAACCCAACACATACATTCATCTATAAAAATAACAGATCCCCCCCAAAAAATAAATTGTATTTTTCTCTATGAATTTTATAAGCCAAGAATATTACCCAAATTTTTGACCACTATTATTCAGACTGAGATGGCCAATTAATAAATGATAAGACTGTGCAATTACCAAATCAAAGTTGTTAATAACGTAATATCCATGTTAACGAATAAAATGGGCTCCAATTTGAGAGCAGGCTGTATTGCATGTAGAGAAATTGGTACTATTTCAGTGGGGGGAGGGGGGAAATACATAGCTACATTTGTGTCAGTGGGGAGCAGAAGTTGGCACTAGACTTGGCCAGGCATGAGGCATTGTGACACAAGGTGAGGTGAGACTGGTGGAGGAGTCTGGAAGAGTCAGCAACCTGAACTCCACTAGCTAATTGGTGTAAAGCTAGTTTCACACCCCCCCCACATGATGCACCAAGGTTATGTCCACAAGCACCAGATGGAATGAACTAGCAATGTAGACTGCTAGCATATGTAGATTTGCCATATACTAAATAAATAAATCAAGATATCCACACAGTCCTACAATAATGGTTAAATAGCAGTCTTACTCAAAAAATACTGATTTTCTGTTCATCAGGCATGCCATTAAGGATGTATCCATGCTTATAAAGTTAAAAGAACTGTAGATAAATGGATTTACTATCTATGAATCTCCATCTTTCATTTGTTAATATTTTGGAAATTACATTTTAATTTTCTAATTGAGCTGTTAATAATTTATCTGCTTTTTCATTGGATTCCTTTAATCTCTTCAAAGAGAATTCAACTTGACCAGCTCAGAAATTCACCATCTGTAACTTTTTGCAAAAGAGATATTTATTACATAAAAAATGCATAAATACTGTAGTTTTACCCATCATCTGGAAAACAAGCTTTTCTTAGTCACATCTGTATCAGTATTATCAGAAGCATCTTTCTTATCCAGACATTTAACAGATTCAACTAGTGTCATCAATAGGACATGTCACTTTTCTTGTCTTCCATTTCCTGGGCATAAAGAACTCATTTTCACATGGAAAATAGAACTAAATAATACTTAGCAATTTTAAAACTGTTTAACTAACATGACTCAAACAAAATTTGGTCTGATTATTATCATGCAGTGGAAAAGACAAAGGCGCAGGCAGGACAGCTAACTTAAGCCACTTTGTTGCTGAAAATCCCTGAAAGAAACAATATGTATGTAATATGGCTAAGTATGGCACATAGTTGGTTCCAGCATATTGGGAAAAAATGTCAAATGTAGAATGCTTGATTCTAGATATTAGTATATGCAATTAGGATATACAATTATCCTTCTTGGTGTTCCTTCTGTTGGCTATGAAGATTCCAACAAGTGCCCTCCTCACATATGGTGTCTCATGCTGGCAATCAATTAAATAGACAATTCAATCAATCATTATTCAAAGCCTTAACTGGATAGCACTCTGTCTTATTTGAGAAGAGCAGGCTAGTCTAGGGAGTGCATAAAAGATTACAGCTCTCTTCTATATCACTTTCCCACCTCTCCTCTCTTTCTGTAACATCTGCTGCTTGAGGCCACCAGCCTCTCTGAAGATCTCCCCAGTTATTCTTGAGTTTATTGACTTATCTTTGTGTTGTCATGACAGTGTGTGTTACATGTTTGTGGCTTCACCCAAGCCATAAGCGAGTACCTGTTAGTTATCAGAGCAGCCAGAATCTGAACAACAACAACAGAGATGCAGTTTTGACTTATGAAACTTAAAGCACATCCAATTTGCAAATTTGCAGAAAAGGCAGATTGCTTCTAATAAATAACAGGGAAAGGCTCCGTTTACCTGAAGTAATTCTGAATCATTTTTAAAAAATGCAATCCTACTCTGTATGTATTCCAGAACACAATTCTCCAGAATGAATGTAGAAATATTTCTGAAGCTGTCTGCAAAAAGTGCTCACTATTGAATGTAGAAAGACTTCCTTTTAGCCTATACTTGTGGATGGGGAAAATCCTTTCCTGTAAGGTTTTCCTTGCCAACTGGAGAGAACATTTTTTTTTTCTAGTCACTCTAGTCATGGCTAAGTCTCAGAAGCTCAAGTGACAATCACACATAACTGCAGCAGGTCAGAGATTCCCCGTGAAGTATTATTATTATTATTATTTTTGGCTTAACCATGTATCTGTGGGTTCAGTGGATCCAATAATCCTCTGAGTTCTTTGTGTCCTTTTTTTGTTGAAATAGGGCAAGCTGCAGCTGTTCAGATTTGGAGGCGTGTGGCTCTCAGCAGGAGAAGCACAGCAGGCAGCTGGGTTTTATTTATTCGTTTATGACCTCTTTTAAAAAGTGGCTTTTGGGGAAATGATGATTTAATGTTTATGGTTCTTATGAGATTCTGTAGGAGCATCAGAGTGTGCAAGATTTCTGCCAAAATGCAACAAAAAAAGAGGGGAGAGAGGATGAATGACAGAAATAATAGAATAATACAGAGGGAAAACAAATCTTTTTTATTAGTGATTACCCTCTGCTCTCTCCTCTAGGAATATTTGCACTAATGTTCAATGGGAGTTTATTGATTTTTTTTACCTTGCTTATTTTCTATTATATTTTTTTTTCATATTCACATTCATGATCAAATATGAGCATGCAACAGCAAAATTTAAGGGGTCTCTACAACAAAGTTTCTGAATATTCTCCCAACTAAAAGCGTACCAGTGATAGAGACTTTCATATTGATACAATCATGATGACAGCAACACTAATAAACAAGAGACACCATCACCATTTGCTGCATTATGAATGCATGTCAGAAGACTGTTGTCTCCTCCTTCTCTCTTCCTTTTCTTCTTTCTCTTCTCCTCCTCCTCCTCCTCGCACATTTGTGTCTTAAGATCTGAATCACTCTTCTATTGCATTCTCTCTTTTTTTGAATAAATTTTTATTTGGGTTTTCACACATACAAAATACAAGTAAAACATCTTTTTTGAAAATAGCATGGTCCTGGGTTGAACTTCTTTATACAGACATAAAACTCAATTTCATGCTCCTTTTTGTATTCTATTCCATATCTTATACTCTTTTACATTTTCTATATAGTTTTTCCCCTCTTTTGATTTTCTCAATTTTAATTTGATTATCTCATCTCAATTCAAATCATTATATTTATACTTTTTGTCTGTTCTGTTTCAATTTCATATTATCTTTTCTCATTAAACAAGTTTTCTCCTATAGTTACTAATTGGAGTATGACACCGTTATATCTTTTAATTACATCCATTCAACTCTTATTTAAACTTCAATATATACCTTAAGGTTATGACCTTCAATATAATACATAATACATAACTTTCAATTGAATTCTGCTTGGTACATTCTTATAATACACACTATATTCTTTTTTTAAAAAAGAATTATAAATATATGTAATTATAAACCCTCATTCCATTCCAATTCAGTTCTATCATTAATAATCATTAAAACCATAACATTTTTAACACTTCTTTTCAATTAATTATATTTCCTTAAAAACACATATAATTTCCATAATTATTTTTTCCCTTATTTCTCTTCACATATGTTTTATAAATCATTAAATATACCCTTTATTACATTTATTTATTGACAAGCATTCCACTGAATTACGATAGCTATTTTATCAGACATTTTAATCATACATTGTTTCATATTTTCTAAAATTATTTCTGTTTCTAATATAACCATACTATCTTATGTACCTTTGCAGAATTCCTTTTGTTAAGTTCTGAGCATGGGTGCAAGGATGGAGATGAGCCAGTGGAACAGTGAACTTCAAACTCTTTATTTACATGTTAAACAGCTCAACTGATGGCCACGATGGGCCCCTTTATATAGGCAACTCTTAACTTATTTAACCAATGAAAACACAGAGAGCGCTAGCTCCATTAACCAATGGAAGAGCCAATCAGATTCTCCTGAACGGACCAATCTGATGTCGCTATTATCGGCCAATCAGAAGTGCAGGGCCTGAATCCTGCACTTTACTTCAAGCTCTTAATGATCTTTATTAAGCATTTATTGATTCACAACACCCCTTCCCCCCGGGTTCCGTTTAAGGGGTGCGGTCATTAGTCTTTGAGGTAGGCAGGTTGTTTTGATTGTCTATTAGATTTTCGTTGTCCTCCCGGTATTTGGCTACAGTCTTGTTGGGGTAGGACGTTGTCTGGTGAAAAAGGCGCCTCCCGTTCCACATTTGAATTTTCGTCGTCGCTACTGCTTTCAGCATCTCTGAGGCGAGGCCACTCCCATTCTGGTTCCATCACGTGCTGCCTCTGAGCGGTCATTACTACCGCTTAAACTTTCTGCCGCTTCGAATTCAGCTTCCTCGCTATCTCCTCCCCCCTCGGTTTGGAATTCAGGGGGCTCAGAGATCCCCGACTGTAGCCTTGAACGCAGCTGATCAATATGGCGTTTCCAAATTCTATTGTCGTGACATTTTACACGGTACGATCTAGGGCCAGTTACTTGTACTATAGTTGCCTTGATCCACAAGGGATCGCCCGAAAAGTTCCTAGTGAAAACCAAATCATCAACCTGGAAATTGTGACATTTCCCCCTAGAACCGTGGGGCTTTTCAGGTTCATATGCTGGATGTAGGCAGTCGAGGTGGGAGCGGAGCTTCCATCCCATTAATAACTCGGCGGGAGTTTTATTGGTGATGCTGTGCAGAGTGATATGCTGTAAAAGGAGTATCCGGTTAATCTTGTCTTCTATGTCACCATAGTCCATCTTATGCAAGGTTTTCTTGATGAATTGTACCATGCGCTCGGCCCTTCCGTTGGCCGCAGGGTGCACTGGCAAAGTCAGCGCATGTCGGATACCACGGTCCACCAGGTACTGTCCGAAGGACAGTGCGGTAAATTGAGGCCCATTGTCAGATACCAGAATGTCTGGTAATCCGTGTGTCACAAAGAGTCTGTCCAGTTTTCTGATGACTGCTTCGGTCGTTGTATTCCTCATTTCATGGATTTCAAGCCAGTTTGAGTAGGCATCCACCGTCAGTAAGAATGTATGTCCCTTAGTAGGACCTGCAAAGTCCAGATGAATGCGGGACCATGGTCCCCTCGGCGTTTCCCATTCGATTGGGGTTGCTTTCTGCGGGGTGTTGCTTACTTCCTGGCATTTGTGACAAGCTTTTACCCATGTCTCTATCTGCTTGTTGATACCTGGCCACCATGCGTAGCTTCGTGCGAGGGCTTTCATACGCACGATGCCGGGGTGGCCATTGTGCAAGGTCCTTAGTATCGCTGGTCATAACTGCTCTGGGATGACAACTCTATCACTCCAGATAATGCAGCCCTTTTGAGAAAACAGTTCCATTTGCCAATTTTTGAATGGGACGTAGCCATCAGATATTTGGTTTAATGGCCATCCCCACTCGACCCAACTGAGGACGCGTGCTAAAATGGGGTTGCGTTTCGTTTCCATCGCGATATTGCGGGCCGTTAATGGCGGTGTTTGAAGTGTCTCGATCTGCAGCGTTGTGACCGTTGGAGCGGGGTCATCAATAGTCTCTGGAAGAGGAACTTCCGGTTTCGCGTGGCTTCGGGGCAGCAGGAATTCGCGACAGCTCGCGATTCCTGCTGTGCTAGCCGTCGAGGTACCCCCGATCCAGATGGGTCAGGGGGATATGGCTGCCCTGTAGGGACAGCTGAAGAGAGAGGGGAGTCGGATAGGGAGGTGGGGGTGTCGCAGACCCCCCCTTCTCCAGGAAAACCCCTTTTTCCCAAGGCGGTGGAGCGGCGGTCAGCAATGGCCGCCACGAAGAAGCCAGCAACCGGGTAAGAACTGTGCTGGAGGAAGTGTGAAGAGTGAAAGTTCTGTCTGAGCCGGGTCAAGTAACACCTTTTAAATTGCCTGGAATTGAGCTGCTTGAATTGCTGGAGGATACATTGTATCCCTAAGAAGAGCGAAAAGCGGCGGAGAAGCTGTTAAAGGGAACTTTTTTTTTTTTTTTTACTCTCCCACCCCACGGAAATAGCAGAAATATTTGGATATATTAGACATTGAAAGTGGATTGCTTTGAAAGTTGAAGCTAAGAGACAAAGGGATTTTTGGACATTGAAAAATTTAAGAAATTGGAAAATCTTTGCTGGAGGTATGGATTTCTGATTATTTAAAATTGTTATTGCAAGTGGGAAGGGAGAAAAAAAAAATTGGAGCAGAAGCTGAAAAAGGAGGAGATTGTCTAGAACGTCTTTGTGGATCCCAAAGGAAGATATATGGTAATTGGACCTCTTTGATTAAAAATTAATCCAGAAAGAGAAAGAGAAGAAGGAAGAAAAGTATTAACTTTTGGAACTTTTTTTTTTTTTTAATTGCTTTTGATTGTCTTTGATTAAAAATACTTGTGGTTGTTTTGGAAAAAGTTTCCCTTTTTATAATGGCATCGTTTGTGGATGAACTAGAGATTGAATATCAAAAATATAAAAAAGAAGATACTTTGGGCGCTTTGTTTCAATTCTTAGAAATGGCGTTATGTTCTGTTGAAAAGTTGATTACGCAGCAGAAGGACTGGGACAAGGAAGAAGAGGAAGAAGAAGCCATCTTTGATGAACAATGGGTCCCTTCCGGAGAGGAGGAGAAAAAGGATAAGAAAAAGGGGATTTTAAGAATTATAAAAACAACCAAAAGAGAGAAAAATGAGCGAAAAGATGGAGGCAAGGTTAGAAAGCAAAGGAAAAGGAGTAAGAAAAGCGAAGGGAAAAAGCAAAGGGGTAGAAAGGGCAAGGAGAAGAATAAGCAAGAGAGAAAGGGGGGGGAGGAGAAGCCTTAATGGGGGGAAGCAAGACCTAAAGAAAAAAAAGTTTATTTAGAGACAATGGGTGAATTTAATTTAGATTAAAAGAGGGATTCTGGAGGGTATATAAGAGTGTGTTTTTATATGTATATTTAGAATATAAAATTTATTATGTAATTTTAGAATCTTTTAAACAGAATCCCAAGAAAGATTGCTATATGTAGTATTTCTAAGTTAGGGTAATGAGTTATAGATGTTACTCCAATTGGTGTACAGGAGAAGTATAGTAAAAGAAAAAAAAGATGAATGGATAATTGGAAATAGAACAGACAAAGAATGTTGTTGAAAATGGTAATAAGATATGGAAGGATATATATGCTTTTTTTTTTGGATTTTGTGTATTGATAAAAGGCAATAAAATTTTAATTAATAAATAATTTGGATGGAAAGGAGAAGTAGGGACAAGATATGAAGTTAATATTATATGAAATATTGATATTATAATCTGGAAATGTTATGCCTTATTGGTCTTTTATTATTATTTTTTCTTAGAAAAGAATTTATAAGCTGCTATGCCTTGATTCTTTGTGCATTGTTTTTATAAAACTGATAAAAATGGTTTTTATATATATATATAAAAAAGAAAATGATAATAAGATATGGAAGGAGATATGGGTTGAATATGATGTTTGAATTTGTGTCTGTGTGAAGAGTTTTAACCCGGGAACAGACAACCTTCAGAAAAGATCTTTTAGTTTTGTTTATGTTTTGTGTTTGTATGTTTGTGTATTGTGTTTATGGTAAAACTAACAAAATTTGTTTTTTATAAAAAAAAAGGAAAAAAGAATCAATAAAACCTTGGAGGAATGTTAGATGAGAATAATTTAAACAAGCCAGAAAGAAAAGAATATGATGACTATAAAATGGATAAATATGGAAGAGAAATGAAATTGAATAGGAGTAAAGAGAAATAATGAGAAATTTGCTGAAAGATATTTGTGTGTCCATATGGAGATGGGATAAATTGGAATTATGTTGTATAAAAATAATGTTTTGTTTGACTTGTAAGGATTTACAATGTTAAGAGGTTTTATGTGTTTATGTATTTAATGGTTAATGATGTGTTGTTTTATCTTTAAAATTAATAAAAATTTGTTTCAAAAAAAAAAAAAGTCTCTGGAAGAGGTGCACGGCTCAATGCGTCGGCATGGGGAATGGCCTTCCCTGGGCAATGTTGTAATTTGTAATTGTATGCCGCCAAAAATTCTGACCAGCGGGTCATTCTGGGAGATAATATATACGGTGTTGGCCTATCTCCCGTGATTATTCCCAGCAAAGGTTTGTGGTCAGTCACTATGGTAAATGCTCGGCCATACACATATTCATGAAATCTCTTAACCGCGGACACTATAGCAAGGGCCTCCTTGTCAAGTTGACTATAGTTGTGTTCTGTTTTTGATAACGTCTTTGAGAAATAAGCAACAGGGGCTTCATTACCATTTGGGAAAATGTGCCTTAAAATGGCACCCACCCCGAATGGGGATGCATCACACGTGATCGTTAAAGGCAAAGTCTCGTTATACTGCATCAGGACAGAGTCAGAAGTCAATAAATCTTTTACATGTCGAAACGCCTGTTCTTCTCTGCATCCCCATACCCAGGTTGCTTTTTTGTCCAATAAACGATGTAGTGGCTCAGCTACAGTTGCTTTGTGAGGCAGGAAAATGTTATAAAAATTGATAAGACCCAGAAAAGCCTGAAGGTCAGCCTTGTTCCGGGGTTTTGGGGCATTCTTGATTGCCCTGAGTTTGTTATCGGTGGGGTGAATGCCTTGACTATCAATTAAATATCCCAAAAATTCTATGCGATCCGTGCATAAATAACACTTGTTCTTTTTAACTTTGAGACCGGAGTCTTTAAATCTCTGGAGAACCAACCTCAGGCATTCCTTTAGTATTTTCTGGGTTGGGGCTGCGATTAACACATCATCAAAATATGGAACAACACCTTTTATCCCTTGTAATAGCCTCTCCATTAAGCTTTGAAAGATTCCCGGGGCTACGCTCACTCCGAACTGGAGCCAGTTACATTTAAACGCGCCTCTGTGCATAACGATTGTTTGGGCCTTTGCTGTTTTTTTGTCAACAGGCAGTTGTTGGTATGCCTGGGCTAAGTCTAGTTTAGCGAAAACTTTTCCGACCCCCAGGGAATGGAGGAGGTGTTGTACCACCGGTACCGGGTAAGCGTTTGTTGAAGGGCGTGGTTCAGGGTGGCTCGGTAGTCCCCACAAATTCTTATTGATCCATCCGGCTTGATGGGCGTTACGATTGGGGTTTCCCAGGGAGAGTGATTGGTTGGTTCTAGCACTCCCTGGGCTATTAATTTATCAAGCTGCTCATCAATCTTTGGTTTAAGGGCAAATGGAACTCGACGAGGCTAAAGGCAGATGGAGCTATTTCGGGATTGAGGTTAAACGATATCGGGGTCCCCTTGTACTCACCTAATTTTTCCGTGAAGACGTCCTGGAATTCATGGACGAGGTCTTCTTCCCAATCGCTGCTGTAGGTTTGGTGAATGCCGGCCACTTCAATTCCAAGTGGAGCGAATCATTGGAGGCCTAACAAACTAGGCTGATCCTTGTCGATTATAGTCAGGGGTAAAAATGCTGTACAGTTCTTAAACGATACCTGTACTCGGCTGGATCCAACAACCAGGATTCAATTTCCTTGATAGTCCTTTAGTATGAGTCTTTGGAATCTAAGGTCTTGCCTCCGGATAGTGGGGATGAGCTGCTTGAGGGTCTTCCAGGAAACCATCGAGAGGGACGATCCTGAATCGACTTCCATCAGGCAGGGCTGGTTTTTGATGGCCACTTTCACTCGGATCTTTTTGGCGTCCAGTGACAAGGCGTGACTGATCGTGATCGTTTGGTGAGCCTCTTCTCGCTTCGTTGGGTGGTTTAGGTTTTTGTTTCTGTAGGAGTGGTTGTTCCATTGGTGGTTCTCGCTTCACGGGATGACTTCCCGTCAGTTGGCGATAGTTAGCCCCCCTTGAGGGCTGGCTGTGTCCTGGCTTGCTTCTACAGACCTGACCTATATGGCCTCTTTTCCCGCACACATGGCAGAGCGCGTCGAGGAATTTGCATTCTGACCGGGGGTGGCTTGCTCCACACCCAGCGCATTGGTACTGTGATTTCTGGCGTTGGTCCCATTTGGACCAAAGTCGATGGACCTCTTCCTTATCGCTGTCTGAAGACAAGTTGAGGTCCTCATGGTGGGCCATATCTAGCTGTCCCTCTGACTGAGGTGAAATGTTACTGGCTTGTTGGCGAACCGTGGCGTGTGTGTGGCGCATTTGGGCAGCCGACTTCCTGGTTGCTTCTGCTGCAGTAGCTTCAGCTATGACGTCTTTAAGGATGATGTCGCCCTTTGCCATTAATTTACTCTGAGTGCCTGGTGCATCTAATCCCAGAACAATTCGGTCTCTTTGGGCTTCTTCTAAGTTGGTAAACTCGCATAGGCCTCCCAGATTCCGGAGATCCGCGATGAAATCAGCAACGGTTTTGCCCTTCCACTGACTTCTCTGATAGAATTCATGCCTTCTCATGAGCGTTGGCACAGTCGGTGCATAGTGAGCCCTTAGTAGTGGTTCGAGGATGTCCCAGTCCATGGATTTTACTTCTGCCGGTTTTGCTAGTGCCTTGGCCATCTTGAATATGGTCGGCCCGCAATGAGTTAGGAATACCGCTAGTTTCTTTCCGGTAGTGGCATCCTTCAAATTGTTGGCTTCCAGAAACATGTGGAAGTGATCCATATATGAGTCCCAGTCTTCTTGTGCCGGGTCGAATGGAGCGGGTGGTATGACGCTGCCAGACATTGTTCCACCATTGGTGCATTCAGCCACGTGCTCGTTTATGGTTCTTCGTTGTTCAACAAGCTCTGATGTCTCCACATCCCATCCTCATCGCCAGTGTTATGTTCTGAGCATGGGTGCAAGGATGGAGATGAGCCAGTGGAACAGTGAACTTCAAACTCTTTATTTACATGTTAAATAGCTCAACTGATGGCCATGATGGGCCCCTTTATATAGGCAACTCTTAACTTATTTAACCAATGAAAACACAGGGAGCGCTATCTCCATTAACCAATGGAAGAGCCAATCAGATTCTCCTGAATGGACCAATCTGATGTCGCTATTATCAGCCAATCAGAAGTGCAGGGCCTGAACCCTGCACTTTACTTCAAGCTCTTAATGATCTTTATTTAGCATTTATTGATTCACAACACCTTTTTCCATTAAATTTTCACCCATTATCTCAAAATAGGCCCTGTTTCTCTGTATCTTGTTTCTGTCCTTTATGACTTCTTTTCCTTCCTTTCTTCCCTCTCATTTTCTCCCTTCCCTTTTTACCCGTCTCTCTATTTCTAATTCTTTCTACTGCATTTCCCTCTTCTGTTGCTTTCTGATTTTATACTTATTTTTCACTCTATTTTTTTTCTTTTGGAGTTGTTTTTCCCAATCTTAAATTTTCCATTCTTTTTCCCCCATTTCCTTTTTTCCCCCATTTCCCTTTTTCCCCCATCTAAGATTACTTGTTCATTAAAGATAGCTTCTTCTTTGGTGCAATCTTCTTGTTCTGCAGGCATTTCTTGTTGTTTCTCATAATTCCAAATCTCCATTTCTAAAAACTGAAATATGAAGCCAAAAGAACCTCTCCCTTCTTGTGCATCTTCTTTGTACTTTTTAAGTTCCATTTTCAGTTCTTCTAAAAGTGGAGCCATTTTAAACAGTTTTAAACAACCACCCAATTGATTTTAGTCATTCAAAACAATAACCAAGAATCCAGAAATCATCAAGTAATCCAGATAGTCCCGAGTTATATTTTCTTATTTCTTTTTTCACTTTCTCTTCCTGAGGTTTTTGTTGCGATATTTCAGTTAGAATGTATCTTTTGGAAGTCTTGTTGAGATTTTGCTATAAGTTTTTTTTTAATTCCAGGCAGTCTCCTCCCTTCCAGATCCTGCCCTTTTATTCTTCCTCTCTCCCTTCCTGTTTTCAAAAGCTTTTAATTATCCAGAAATCTTTATTATCCCTTTGACTTTTTATTTTCAGCATTAAATGCCTATTGATGTCAAAGTGGATTTTTTTTCCAATTTCTTACTTAGGTCTCTTAGCTGTCAGTATAGGAAAAGGAAAAAAAAACCAAATCTTTTCCCTTTTCTCTCTCCTTCGCAGCTTAAAAATCTTCTTAGGGAACAATGTCATTTTTTTTAATAGTTTCCATTCAGGGGTACCTTATTTGTTGCTTTTGCTGTTTGACCTGGTCAACCAAAACTTTCTCCTTTTATCTTCCTCCTGCACATTCTTTTCCGGTCGAGTTCTTCTTTGTGGTGGCCATTTCTGACCACCGCTGCAACCGCCTTCGGGAAAGGGAGTAATGGCCCGCTGGGGAGGAGAGATGTGGCTCTCTTCAACCCTGCTGGCAGTCTCCTCCCTCTTCACCACCTCTACGGGGTGGCTTAGCCCCAAAGCCAGCTGGCTTGGGGCACTCCGGTGGCGAGTATGGATCGAAGCCTCACAGAGATGAAGTTTTGGTCTGTCACTGAAGAAGCTCAAACCGGAAGCCTCTCTTTTCTATTGCATTCTTGTTGCAGTGAAATTGAAAGACAGAGAGGAACTACAATGAAGGAGAAATCTGATTGGCTTTGGAGACTTGTCTTCTTGCATGTACATTACTTCATTTGGTTCCCCACTCTTTCCGTCTGCAAAAATCAAAGCAAAGTAGAATCCTTAATAATAACAAATGGGGAATGACCCTGACCATCATAATCAGAAGGAGGTTGATTTTATCTCCTATTTGTCTCTTTGGAAAGAAACCTGTTCATGTGGGTGCTTTCTTTTAACCTAATCTGTGCCCTTGTTGCTATTAATCCTGGGCAGACATGAATCCTAGTAAGCTAGGGTGTATTGTCCTTTACTTAGCAATAATACACTTTGATCTGCATATCTCTATCTGACAAGCTGCACTGGTCTGCTCTGCCTTTTATGCAAAGAGAGTAAATCAAATTGCTCCTATGTAATATTAGTGCTTTCCAGCAGCCATAGAATACAGAGCTCATGTCCATTCAAATCTCTCTCTCTTTTTACTTTTCTGAATAGAAAATGAGGAAAAAGATAAGCAAAAAGATAAGAAGCAAAACAGGAAACAAGTTTCAGTGGTTTGGAGCATATTTTTATGCTATGAAGAACAAGTGGACTAGAAAAACTGATACACATACCTGCTTGTTTGTTTCACAGTTTTCCTTCCTAAAAGTCTTGATTTGCTATTGAATGTATGTTAGCACATATAAATAAAATATGTAGTAGTTGTTTTTTTAAAAAAAATAAGAATAAGAAGTTGCATGGAAAGGCGTAAAATCCTTTGAAATCACTAGATGGATTGAACAATAATAGACTTCATGTGCCAGCAGATTAAAAGTCTGGTTATATAATGCCAGTAAAAAAAAAAAAAAAATCACTTTCACCACAGAAGGCAAAAGTTCAGAAGAGCCTAGAAATAGACAAGTAGTAGAAAGAAAACAAAATGTTTTTGTTTGTTTTTAAGTATGCAAGAAAAAAATGAAAAATGAATCTGAAACAATTGAAGACTGCAGACTGGACATAGAATAACAAGGAATATATTGCTGGATGGAAATTAAGGATGGAGATGGATAAAACAGTGGGACTATGCAAATCATAAAGCAAGATGAATCAAGCAGTCTCTTTGATCTAGGGGGAAAATGTCTTTGCAAATTTTGGCACCTGGATCAAAATAGAGCAGCCATTCTCCCCTGGCCTTTTGTTTGTACTCTCACAAGATTTGTGCGAAATGTCCTTGAAGCAGCATGGAAAGGAATAACACACTACCACTTCACTTTGCTGGAAGAAATAGATTTGTGGACTTGCTCTGTGTAATCACAGTGGGTATTTGTGGCTAAGGAAAGCCCTGATGGCACTGAGATGGGTGCCTTAGCAAGGATTGCCTCATTGAGGTACAATCAGTCCTTTCCATGGTATAAAACCAAACTGAACCTGCTACTACATTTGGGCTGCAAGGCAGTGGATAATCACCAAAGGACAATAAATTGATTCAGGAAGTCTTGTTCTTGCCTAATATGTGATACGTTTAGGTGATTAATATTAATTTAATATGCCTGTGCTGTAGAGTTTTTCCTGTTTATTTATTAATTGCTCTTTTTTTCCCTGTGTCTTTTTGTTCATCTTGATAATACAGCTTCATAATTGCTTATTTTGAGGATATGGTCATATCCAAGAAGTGGTCATTTTTTTTAATCATTAAGCTTGTCCCCTAAAACAGCATTCTTCTAAAGATTAAAATGGCTCCTACCCTTATCAGTAAATCAATAATTCCTGAGAAGTACCACACATTTCCTG
Source organism: Hydrophis major (assembly GCA_033807585.1). Lineage (NCBI taxonomy): Eukaryota > Metazoa > Chordata > Lepidosauria > Squamata > Elapidae > Hydrophis > Hydrophis major. The sequence goes on along the minus strand of CM066328.1, from coordinate 149,404,693 downwards.
ACATTTCATCAAATTTACTCTCTTTGATAACTTGTATTATTCATCTATTATCATATTCTCAGACATTAGCAGAGGGTTTTAAAAGATCTCCCCTACAAACACTCACTTTCAAATGCAAACAGAAAGAAAGATGGTAGTTTGGGTCACTTAAAAAAATATCTAGTTTGACTTGTTGGTAATTTAGGACACTGGATGAGGAATTTAACATAGACATTCCTGGCTTTGGACACCAAATCAAAGCAACTGTGTGCATTTTCTATCAGATCAAAGCAGCCAGGAAAATCAAGTTAGCTGACTTTGACATTTCAACTTCAAGGGACTTATTTTTCCTGGTCAAGGAGCCATAATAATGATAATGATATAATGATCTGGTCTGAAATAACATCTTTAACTGAAGCAACTTCACCCAGGTCTAATAAAAACAACATGTTCTATTCCCAGTATAACATGTTCTATTCCCAGTATTAGTACAGCCCTTGCTCTTTTGCAGTATTTCCACTTCATTGTAATGTAATTAGTTTGCTGCAGCATTTCATGTTGAAAAAGGCAACATTTTCATTGTACAAAAGGCTGCTGCATTTCTATAGAAAAGTGAGAAGCATAGCAAATCAATTCCTAAATTTCCCTCTCCAAGGTAATAAGAAAAGGGCCCCCATATTTCCTTCAAAGCAGCAGTGTTCATGAATTGACTTCTGCTTGAAGAGATTCGAGGACCACGTCTTTGGAAACAAACAACAATGTAGACAAGTGCTATTGGAAACAAATAACAATGTCGACAAGTGCTTTAGAGTATAGTTAGTCCTTGACTTACATCCACAATTGAGCCCCAAATTTCTATTGTTAAGTGAGGCATTTGTTAGATGAATTTTGCCCCATTTTATGACCTTGCTTGCCACAATTGTTAAGTGAATCACTGCAGGTGATAAGTTAACTCAGTTGTTAAGTGAATCTGGCTTCCCCATTAATTTTGTTTGCCAAAAGGTTGAAAAAGGGAACCACATGACTTTGGGACCCACCAATGGTCATAACTATGAACCAGTTGCCAAGCATCTAAATTTTGATGGGGATGCCACAAGGGTCGTAACTGTGAAAAAATGGTTACGAGTCACTTTTTTTCAGTGTTGTTGTGACTTTGAACAGTCGCTAAATGAACTAAGTTACTTACTGGAGTAAGTTTTCCAGTTCCTTTAGGGCAGAGGAAAATGAACAAATTGTTATTATAATCAATTGAGACATTGAATGCCTTCAGTAGCGTAAGATTGAACATACTCTACTCATGCAATAATAAATGACTTCAGTAAAGACAATTTCCTGTAAATTATAAATTATATTTGTTGATCTGAATAGGTGAACCAAGTATTCGAGTCTGGAAGAAAGATTTATGTGGATTCTCAGGCCCATGAAACATTTGGAAATCCCTTTGTTTCTGTGTACCCAAGGCAGGTTACTATCTTAGTGCATTGTCTGTCTTCAGATGTTTATATATCATGCAATGCTTCTGTGAGAATTGTAGTGGTTAGAATGTTTAAAATATGAAAAAGTAGCTGAGTTTCAGCCTTATTTTACTTTCAATAGCTCAGATGGCTAAATTTATACAAAGGGGATTTAAGAGAAATGGAAACATATTTTTTGATAGTCAGTGTGGGGTTAGGATTTGCAACAGTGCCACTCTGGAGATGTAAATGTTGCTTAGTTTCCTCCAGTTAAAAGAAAATAAATGCCTCTGATGCAGTAGGTCACTTTATTCCATTAAGAAAAAAGCTCCAGAGATCAACAGCTTTCCAAGGCTTGAAGCTTTCATTACTGTGATGTACAGAAACATTTGACAACTCTGGAGGCTTTGTCAGAATGGGAAGCAAGGGGCATAATGTTATGATGCATATTCTCCCCTCCATCACCACTTTAGATATATCATAATGTCATGATTCATAAACAAAAGGCAAGAGCTTGCATAAGAGCCATGGTGGCATAGTGGTTAGAATGCAGTATTGCAGGCTAACTCTGACACCTGCAAGCAGTTTGATCCTGACCAGCTCAAGGTTAACTTAGTCTTCCATCCTTCCAAGGTTGGTGTTATGAACTAATAAAACGCTTAAATAAAGTTTTATCAAACCTTTAGAAAAAGCAGGGTTCTAATCCTGCGCTTCTGATTGGCCGATAATGGTGATATCGGATTGGTCCGTTCAGGAGAATCTGATTGGCTGTTAACGAGCCACTCTCATTGGTTCAAGGGGTTAACACTCCATGTTTCTCATTGGTTACTAGATCAGCAGCCTGCCCTATAAAAGGGCTACTGCTGCCCTAGGTTTTTGCTCTGTTCAGAATGATTAATAAAGAGTTGAAGTTCACTGCTCACTGTCTCGTCTCCGTTCCTTGCGCCCATGCGCAGAACTTAACAGTTGGTAAAATAAGGACCGAGATTGTTGAAGGTAATATGCTGACTCTGTAAGTTGCTTCGTGAGAGCTGTAAAGCACTGTGAAGTGGTACATAAGTCTAAGTGCTACTGCTACTTCTATTGCTATTGCAGTGTTGTAAAGCACTCTTCATTATTACCTTCCTTTGCTGCTACATGATGGTGCAAAGGAGACAGAAAAGAAAAAAATGTTTAATAACATCCTGTGTTTAGCTTACCTCTGGTGCTTGCAAAAAGTCAAATATAATTTTGTGGCTATCCATTTCATCTACATGATTCTGGGCACCTCACAACGCTTAAGAAACAAAAAGCAAATAGAAACAAGTTAAAACAAATATACAGCCACATAAAAACCATCAATAAGCCACATTCAAACAAAAACAAATCCAGCCATGATCAGCAGCAAAGCCCGCCACTGCATAACATTGAACACGGCTATTGTAAGAACTCTAATCTACTTCCAGACTCCCAAGCATGTTGGCAGAGCAATGACTTTCAAGCCTTCCTATAGTCTGAGATGGCCAAGTCTAGATGACTTACTTCTATAGGGCTGGTGCATGGCAGAAAAGTCTCTCTTAGGGAGGGTGGGGAAATACATTTCATTCACATTTTCATGTCAACTTGTTAAATATATACATTATATATACTTATTGTTAAAGACAGATCATGCCAAACTAATCTTATTTCATTCTTTGACTAAGTGACTAAATTAGTAGACCAGTGAAATGTTGTGGACATAGTAGTCTTAGACTTTAGCAAGGCATTTGACAAAGCAGATTACAACCTACTTGGTAAACTAGAAAAATGGGGGATAGAAAGCATCACCACCAGTTGGATTTGTAATTAGCTGACAAATCACACTCAACAAGTAATCCTTATTTACATGGAGGGAAGTAAGCAGTGGGTACCACAAGGTTCCATCTTATGCCCAATACTGTTCAATATTTTCATAAATGACTTAGATGAGGGGATAGAAGGGGAACTCATTAAATTTGCAGGTGACACTAAGCTGGCAGGAATAACTAACACCTCAGAAGACAAGATCCAAAAAGATTTTGACAGACTTGAACTTAGGGCCCTATCCAATAATATGAAATTTAATGTAGAGAAAAGCAAAGTTTTATACCTAGGCAGGAAAAACCAAAGGTAAAGTACAGATTAGGCAAAATCTGGCTCAAAAACAGTAACTTTAAGAGAGACATTGGAGTCATAGTGGATTCTCACTTAAACATGGGCCAGCAGTATGCTGCAGCAACCAAACAAAGCTAATATAATTCTTGGTTTTATTAACAGAGGCATAGAATCAAAATCACATGAAGTATTAATACCACTTTGTAAACCCTTAGTAATATCACACCTGGAATACTATGTCCATTTTTGGTCACCATATTATAAAAAAGATTTTGAGACTTGGAAAAAGTTCAGAGAAGAACAACTAAGATGATTAAAGGCCTGGAGACAAAAAACATACGAAGAATGATTGCAGGAATTGGGTAGTCTAGAGAAAAGAAGGAGTAAGGATTGCATGATAACAGTATTCCAGTATTTGTGGAGCTGCCACAAAGAAGAGTGGGGTCAATTTATTTCCCAAAGCACCAGAAAGCAAGACAAGACACCATGGATGGAAACTAATCAAGAAGAGAAACAACTTGGAATTAAGGAGAAATTTCCTAACAGTGAGGACAATTAACCAGTGGAACAGCTTGCCTTCAGATGCTTCATCACTGGAAGTTTTTAAGAAAAGACTGGAACCGCCAATCTTGGAGTTCAAACCAACAACATAGCATATATTAACTTTAAATGTGAGTGAAAAATAATGAACAAATGGGCAATGATAGTTCCTCTGCAGAAATGTCTACTTTAGAAGGAATTCTATATGCAAAAGGAAATATAAGCAGTTTGGGGGTGGACTATTTAGAAACAATTAGATGTTACCACCAAGACAAACCAAAGTGACTAAGGATGGAAAAAATGACAAAGTGAAGAGAAGTGATGTTGAACAAGTTAGATAGTTCTGAATGCTTCTGCTTCCAGCCTCAGTCTCAGGGCACTGAAATTGTTTTTACTGACACTTTCAGTTTAAGAGATTAATTAAGCCTTAATAGTTACAGCAAATTGCTTCTGTTTACAAAACTGTTCATGATTTATAACAGAAATAAACATAGAGTGAACCTAATTATAAGTCAAGCAAAAGTGAGTTCTGAAATTTGTATACATTATGCTAATAAAGTTATTTGTTTGGGAGGGTGTGGGATGTGTGTGTGTGTGTGTGTGAGAGAGAGAGAGAGAGAGAGGTGGTATTCAGCAGGTTCTGACTAGTTCTGGGGAATTAGTAGTGGAAATTGTGAGTAGTTCGGAGAACCAGCAAATACCACCTCTGACTGGAGATTTTACAGTATCCTTCCCCTGCCACACACACCAAGCCACATCCACAGAGCCAGTAGTAAAAAAAGAAAAATTGAATTCCACCACTGGTATGTGTGTGTGTGTGTGTGTGTGTGTGTGTGTTTGTTTTTCCTTGCAGGATGAAATTCTGCATTTAGTTGTAAAGGAAAGAGAAAAGGTTTCCAGGTTTATTAAATGGGTAGTGATAGTTTTATTTTGCTACATTTAGGCAAAGCAAGATACCGCCTCTGTGTCCTTACTTTCACTAAAATATTAAGAGTACTCACCACACACAATGAAGACTCCTTTTTACAGTCTGCTGCCATGACCTTCAGGTAGCTGTCTTGTAACTTTAAGGATAACAAGGCAAAACAAACACGACATACATAGAGTTCTGCGCTACATGCTTGGATATCAAAGCACTTTTTGTCTTCATCACAAATCGAGATTATACAAACCTGTAATTCTGATTATCATTTTTCAACACAATTAAAATAAGGGACAATAAAGTTAATAATGAGGCAGAACTTCAATCTGGGGTTGGTAGTACATGAAGAACCATTTGCACAATGAAGATATGTTAATAATATCTTCATTAGTCACAGCCATTGCCATCATCACCACCATCATTATCATCTTTCTTCTTATATATCTATATCTCTTCATTCCTCAATGAAGCAACTCAAACTTTTCCTTATTTATGATGCATTTTTTCTTTTCTTTTTCTTTTTGCCAACAGTTTAGTTTTGTGCGCAGGAATGGGGTTGGGGTGGTGGGTTTACAATTGCCAAATGACTTTATCTACATGAAGAACAAGCTGTGCTAATACTAGAGGATAAAAAAAAAAAGTATGAGTAGGTACAAAAATAGCCAGGGAAAAGATTGAAGCCTGGGAAATGGGCCCTTTGTCAGTCAACAGGAGTGTTGATTTGCTACCATCTTATCAGGTACTTAGGACTTGGCAGTACAGTGAAGCAACAGCCAATTGCCAGCCATCAACATGCCAATTAACCAGTAGAAAGGCACTACATAAATGCAATACAAGGTAGTCCAAAGTACACATTGTGGTAGAGGGGAGTTCCCTGAGGGTAGGTTCTGAAAGCTAAGAAGACAATCTCTGGTCTTAATGACCAACCCAGATTGGATTTTTAAAAAGTTTGCTTGTCACCTTCCAGTGTGTATGTGTGTGCATGCATGTGTGTGTTTGTGTGCAGATAGGACAGTAAATTAAAAGGAGAACAAAACTGTGACATTCCTCAAACAGTTCAAGCTATTATTCCTCATTCCTTTCTCTTCCATTTGTTACAATAGACAACCATCTAATAATAATAATGAAATTAATGCTATTTTACTCCGGCCAAGTTTTATTTCAACTGTGGAGATGGAACAATTGGGATTTGGGGAATCTCTTTTTATATAATAAAACCATTTATCTTGTACTATTTTACTTTCTTCCTCAGTGCTAAAGAAAGATAAAGGAAGAAACATATATGGGGGGAATATATACTGTAATTATCCAGTAGCTCCCATATAACATTTTAACATAGCATTGGGGACGTTTTAATACTGTCATACGTTTCTTGCTGTCCAGTGCAGCACTTCCTAATCCTGGAATAAACTGCATTTCAGCGGCAAGCTGTGCCTTACACTTTGTCCAGTAAATCCAATGAATGCTCTTATGGCTTAGAGGAATTGAAACACTTATTCCAATTTAAGGGTGTATTAGTGCAGTCACTATTTATGTGTAAGGGTGTTTTTTATATATATAATATCTCAATGGAGAAGAAGAAGATACATTTGTTGGATTCTATAGAAGATATTTTTCCTCAATTCAATTTTCAATTCATACATTAGAATCTGAGCCAACAGGTTCTTTGTTCAATCAGGGAATACCAATGTCTTCAATGCAGAGGGATTTTGTCTTTCCTCCCATCTCCCCTTTATTTCTCATTCAATTTTGCTGCCTTTGCTTCCCTGCTGAAATATGCAAGATGTTCATTATGTTCCTGGGAAGTGTGTAATGGTAAATTAACAAGAATCCTTGCCACTTTGAGAAGGGCAGAATTATTATTATTAGTCTCACACATATTTTTTTTAATTTTTAGAAGACAGATAAAACATTATTTTATTTTATACAACATAATTATAATATATCCCATTTCCACTTAAATAGCAGATTTCTCATTATTTCTCTTTACTCTTATTCAATTACGTTTCTTTTCTATATTTATCCATTTTATACTCATCATATTCATATTTCCCTCTGTTTTGTTTATAATTATCCTCATCTAGCTTTCCTCCAAGGTTTTATTAAATCTCAAACAAACATAAATACACAAAACACAAAAACACAAGATTTCTTTTTAGAAAGTAGCTTGGCCCCGGATTTCCTCTCTTTATATGGACTTCAATTAAATTTATGCTCATCTTAAATACTATTTCCTATCTTATTTACCATTTTATATCTTCATTATAGCTTCTCCCCTCTTTCCACTCTTCTTAATTATATTTTATTTATTTTGTCTTAATTTACATCATTATACTTATATCTTTTGTCCATTCTTTTCCAATTACCCATTTATCTCATTCCCTATAGTAGAAACAAAGGATTTCTCCTGAAATCACTGATCGAAGTATGATGCCTTTCCATCACTTCCCTAAATTAACATTTAAGGTAACACCTGTTTCCCCATCTGATTCTGCTTAGTACATTCTACCTACTAATTTTTAAAAGAAAGAGAAAATAGTAAATTTATAAAATAATTAAATACATAATTAAACATTAAATCTTATAACATTCCAATTATCTATTTGAAAGTCAAATGCTATCATAATAAATTTATACTAACATAGTCAATTAAGCTCTATACTTAAACTAAGTATTTTAAACATTCCTTTTAATAATTTATTAAATCTTAAAATCTATCATTGTTAAACATTTAATATTTTAATCTTTACTTAATTCTTATTAAATTCTAATTTTCTATTTCTAATACAAATACTACAATACTATCTTATGTACCTTGCAGAATCCTTTTAAGAAAAATTTTACATTACCCTTTATCCCTAAAAAAAAATTTCTTTTTCCCATCTTGTTTCATACCTTTGTGGCTTTCCCCCCCCCTTTCCCTTCTTTTTTTATCCCCCCTGGTCTTTTTATCCCCCCTTCTCCAAATCTCTTCCTTTTTAGCTTGCCCTCTCTGTTGTATTTCTCTTTTCTTTTGCTTTCTAACATTGTATTGATTTTGCATCTTATTTTTCTCTTTCTTGGAGGTTTTTTTTTAAGTCTTAAGTCCTTTTTCCTTCCTCTCTTTCTCTTTCCTTTCTTAATCAACTTTTTGGATTCATTAAAGATGGCTTCTCCTCCTCCTCCTTCTTCTTCCTCTGCTTCCTCCTTCAATTGTTGTATTTGCTGGTAAGTAGCAAGCGCCATTTCTAAAAAGTGAATAGTTTCTCTCCAAGTGTCCTTGCCTTCGTTCTTTATTTTTCCATATTTCTCTCTTAGTTCATCAACAGATAAAGCCATTATAAACCTTTTCTTCTTTTCTCTTCTTTTTCTTAAGACAACCAAAATATTTCAAAACTTAGAACAATTCCCCAAACTCCCAAAATCATCAAACAGTCCAAACAGAGCACAAAATTCTTCCCTTCGCACTTTTTCTTCCTGGGGTGATATCAATTGGAAAGGGAAGAAAAAGCCCAATCTGTATTTAAAAGTCTTATTGCAATTAACTTCCAATCTCAAAGTCTTCCAGGCATCTCCTCCAACAAAATATTAATATCAATTTCTCCTTTGTCCTCTCCATCCCCACTTGTCACAAAGAGCTTTAAATTTTTACCTTCTATAAAAAAGCAGGCTTTTCAATGTCCATTTGTTGATTCCATAGGGAAGGAGAGTAAACTTTCTCTTTCATCACTTTCACTCGCCGCTTATAAATCTCTTCTGGAAACAAAGTATCATTCAAAAATCAAGTTTTTCAGGATATTAAATGCATCTTATATTCCAGGTTCAACCAAAAAACTTTCGCTTCAAAACTTTCTCCTTCTTCCTCCAGCACAATCTTGTCCAGCTGTCGGCTTCTTTGTGGCAGCCATTGCTGACCGCCGCTACACCGCCTTGAGAAAAGGGGGTTATGCTGGGTGGGGAACCCCCAGACCCCTGTCCAGATCCCCCCTGTCTTCGGCTGCCTCAACAGGGCAGCCTTATCCTCCAGACCCATCAGGATCGGAGGCACCAAGACGGCTAGCGCAACAGGGATCGCGCACGATTGCGAAACCCCACCGCCGCCGAAGCCTGGCAAACCGGAAGTCCAGTCTCACACATATTTTTATGGTTGCTAAGTTAAATATGACTAGAATACATAGTTGAAGTTCCTCCTGATTTTTTTTCTTTTTTTCTCCAGATAAATGTAGTTAGGTTTAAAAAGACAGGGTTCTGAAGAACGTGGTGATCTGATTTTACTAAGCTATTGACATTTAAAGAAGCTGGCTCAATTTAATCAACCAAGACATGATCTTCTCAAACTCATGGCCCATGGGACGGATGTGTCATATGCTGGCCACACCCATCTCCATTTTAGTGAAGGGGAAAAAGTTGTGATATGTCACATGACAACAACATTACTTTTTAATGTAAATTTTATTAATTTTCTATCATTTACATTTGTTAGTGATAAATAAGCATTGTGTTGTCTGGATAGTTAATTTACTTAACAATACAGACTACATTCATAATCTCTACTGCCTTTTTTTCCAGCCACTGGTAAAATAAATTCCATGTTTGATAATATTCTGTGCTTTCTTTCTTAAATTTTCAATGTAAGTCTATCCATTTCTGCACAATCTAGTATCTTTTAATTATCTCTTTGTCTTGTGGTGTTTCTTCATTTTTCCAATATTGTGTGAACATAATCCTTGCTGCTGTTAGGACATGTAATATTAAATATATACTTCGCTTCCCCGGCTCTATTATTATAGTACCTTAGCATAGTACATCAAGGTCCAAGTAATATAAATATTAATAATGAATCATAATTCAATTAAGAATAAAGATTTTACTCTTGTGACATAATATGATTGCTGCATAAGACTCAAACTCATATCTCAACAGGTAGAGATATATATCACTACCATTTGTTTTCTATTGTTATTTAATCATCTCTAGCGACTGAACGGGTTCACCTATTATAGGATGAGAGTTCAGGAGAATTACACAGTTAAAAGAAAACAGTAAAAAAACTTGAAAAAGAAAAAGCTCAGGAAAGAAAAGAATGAAAATGAAAAAAAGAGGAAAAAAGGAAAATAGGAAAATAGGCAAAGAAATTTGATTTAATTTGTTAATTATACATAAAAACATGTATCAAACTCTTATTGTAAGTTTAACATTTGTCTACAATACATTATCATTTTAACTCCCTTTCATTTTTCAACTTTCTTTTATCCGGAGAGAACATTGAAAAAAAATATGTAAAGTTTCTCAGGAGTCTCTCTTGCTGTCTGTCTTTATTTTAGCAGGCTAACTTTCCAAAAACTGAACAAAATAGCATCAAAAGAGGTATGATGTTGGAGAAATACAGGGAGTCCTCAGTTTATGACCATAATTGAGCCCAAAATTTCTGTTGTTAAGTGATATGTTTGTCAAGTGAGTTTTGCTCCATTTTGTGACCTTTCTTGCCACAGTTGCTAAGCAAATCACTACAATTGTTCAGTTAGTCCCATAGTTGTTAAGTGAATCTGGCTTCCCCATTGACTTTGCTAGTTAGAAGATCACAAAAGGGGATCCTATGACCTTGGGCACTGCAACTATCATAAATATGAGTCAGTTGCCAAGTGTTATTTTGATCACATGAGCGGGGGGATGCTGCAAGGATCTTAAGTATGAAAAACAGTCATAATTCACTTTTTTTCAGTGCCATTGTAACTTTGAATAATCACTAAGTGAACTGTGATAAGTCGAGGACTATCTGTATTGACTTTGAAGGTGAACTAAATCTGACTAGGAATTGTACTTAAATTAAGGGGGAAAATACCCCTTTGCTTTCCTCTGGAAGAGATTATAAATTTTATTCAGCTGTTATTGCCTTACCATCACAATATTTGCAGTGTATGCTTGCACTGTATTGTCAAAATTGGAAGAACTTAGAGATGATTGTAGCATCATAATACATGATCTCAAACATGATGAGTGAATGTCAGCCTATAGATTAAGAAAATAGAGAGGTTATAAGCACTGAGGAGAGTACCTCTAAGCATGTACGAAGTATTTTTGTTACCACAAACTGCAGAGCCTTTCCTCTAGAACTGATGAAGGTTTCTTGCAAAGATTTCTGACCACAGCTTCCATATCAACACCTCTTACCTTTCAAAATATAATTGTTAATGAGGCCAGATGAAATTACTTTCCCATAAGGTGGACAAGTTCATTGGTTGTGTGTTCACACAGAGACAAATCGTATTACCCATTCCCTACACTTCTCCCCACGCTCCACACCTTAAAATAGAAGCATTTGGATGGCAATTGTAACTCTAGTTTTCATAATATGAATCTTGGTGTTTGACAGAAAGTTTTAATAATGTGATAAGAATCTGACTAAAACAACAGTACAGATGGGAAGATAACAAGATAATCAATTTATCATTTTGACAGCTATTGGATTTTATATGACTGTAAACTCTTTATGATGAAATCTGATAGTTTTACGGTTATCTTAAATTCAGAACCAATGTACAGACTGAGCTGAGACCAGTGGTGGGATTCAAATTTTTTTACTACCAGTTCTGTGGGCATAGCTTGGTGGGCATGATAGGGGAAAGATACTGTAAAATCTCCTATCAGAGGTGGTATTTGCCAGTTCTCTGAACTATTCAAAATTTTCGCTACCAGTTCTGCAGAACTGATCAGAAATTTAATATTCTGCCTCTTTTAACATTTCCCCAAATATTTCATTCTCTAGAGGTGCTTCCCATACAGGATAACCCTGCTCACATTGCCAGGATTTGACTCCTTTGATCCTGATTGACTCAAGGTTAACTCAACCTCCCATCCTTCTGAGGTCAGTAAAATGAGGGCCCAGATTGTTGACTCTGTAAACTCCTTCAAGAGGGCTATAAAGCACTATATGAAGCAGTATATAAATCTAAGTGTTATTGCTATTTTACCTTTCTGTTGTAAACAGCACACCAAACTGGCTTTCATATCTTTATTATTACTCAATTCATTAATAGTTATTGTATTTAATAGATGATGCCCTCAGTAAATCAGAAATATAATACAGTTCAGTCAATGAATATTTGAATATTTCCTATTGCAGATGGAAAATTTTGATAATTTATTATGTCACATTTTCCAAAAAATATTATTAGATACATGTGACAAGTGTTTAATTGCAAAATACACATGCATATTATTATTATTTAAGCTCAACAATTTAAACTGGATAATAAAGTAAAGCTTGCCTGAAATTCCAAATGTTCATCTATGGATGATAGTAAGAACACAATGAAAAGCCCAGTAGGTCATGCAAAAGCATTTGGACGATACTTTTATTTCGGATAACATAATACGTAATAGCTGGAATAATTGATTATGAAAGCCAACCTGGAACTTTGATGGAATCACAATTGAGTGTTATTCCTGATCTTGTTAAAGAATTTTTTGTAGGCAAACTACAGGCTATATTCAAAATACAGCCTGACATTCAAAATGGGAAAGAGGATATTTTGAATCAAATATGCCTTGTAGCCAATGTGGGGTTTTATTGGGAATATTAGTTGTGACTAAAGCCTTGTTTTGTTTTGGTTTGTTTTTAGCAACAAAACTGAATGAGCTTTACAGCAGTTCAAGGATGATGTTTTCTTGAAGATTAAAAATACTGAGAATTAAGGAAACAAACTGTTGACATCCTTTTACTCTGATGTTACTGCTGGAGACAGGCAACACTGAATAGTATATGAACATATTCACACACCACTCAAGCTCTTCTGCTTTTTATTTTGTTTTCTTAATGAAAATTCAAGGTTGCTCTTGATCCAAGATTCTTTCCACCATCTGGTAGAATCCCAAAGGCACATTTTAGCCAGGCAGAAGATAATGCTACTTATGTCCTTTTTTTAGATTTCCACACCATTCAAAATTATTTATATAACCCATTTCAAATTCTGTGGTTTTTGACTCATTTTACAAGTGCCTCTTTTCTTTCTATCAGACATATATTGATGCAAAGAACACAATAGTTAACTGTATAGAAAAAAAAACCAGAGGAATATCAAATCAACTAGTATGCATAAGGTCAATCTGCATAGAAATCAAATATAGATATGATGACTTGTCGGGAGAATAAAGAAAGTCTATAAACATGCAATGAAATTTAATTTGAGGTTTATACATTACTCTCTTTTTTATACAGTTATTGTACAACATCAAATCACACTCAAATAGCAATAAAAGAGAGAGATACCCAATCCCAAACTTAATCAATTTCACATTGTGAGCTTGTGCCATGCATATTAATATCCTAAATAATCCACAATGGCATCAACAGTTTTGTAAATGTGATATGTTTAATTGTTTTCTGGCAAGAATACATTGTTCTGTTCTGAAGCAATTAAATATAAATTATAGCTTTGTACCATATTTTTCTAGATATAATTAATCATTTTTTTAAAAAATCTAGATAATCAGCTTTATAGAAAAGCAAGGCAATATTTTTTTAAAAAAGGTATTACTTCTTAATTCTTCCCCAAAGAGAAGATGATGACAATCCGCATACATGATAGTATTAACCATTTATCCTTTCTCTGTAATACAGGTAGTCCTTGACTTACGACCACAATTCAACCACAAATTTACATTGCTAAGTGAGGCAGCTGTTAAATGAGATATGCCTCTTTTTATAACCTCTTTGCCACAGTTGTTAAGCAAATGATTGCAATTGTTAATCATGTGATTGTTAAGTAAATCTGGCTTTCTCATGGACTTTGCTTGTTCGAAGTTGGCTGGCAAAGTTACAAATTTCATGACCCTGGATTTCATGACCCTGGGACAAATACATGCCTGTTTCCAGTTAACAACCAGTTCTGTGGGTGTGGCTTAGGTGGTGGGCATGGCTTTCTGGTCATGTGACCAGGTGGACATGGTTTAGTGGTCATGTTATTGGCTGGGTGTGGCCAACTCAATATCACTCACATTGAGGCACGCATCTCCTCGCCTGGCCTTTCATGACTGTGGGGATGCTGCAACAGTCGTAAGTGTGAAAAATGGTCATAAGTCACTGCCATTGTAACTTTGAATGGTCATTCCACACAAGCAAAATACCAGCAAAGGAGGGGGGAAAAAAACTCCAGAGACATTTCTGAGACAGGAAGTCTAGTCCTGCCAAGAATATAATAAGGGTTAATGGAGAGGCAGCTTCTGTAAGCAACACCAGAATATTTCCTTCTTGCCTTCCTTACAGGATTAGGCCTGTAACAACCGGTTCTCTGAACTGCTTAGAATGTTAACAACCAGTTCTGGTGATAAGGTGTGACCTGGTAGAATCCCACCCCTGCCAGTTACCAAGCACCCAAATTTGGATCACATGATCATAGGGGCTCTGCAATGGTGATAAGTGTGAAAAATGATCATAAATCACTTTTTTCAGAGCTGTTGCAACTTTGAACAGTCATTAAAGAAATGGTAGTAAGTTGATGACTACTTGTAACAACAGAGCTTTATACAAGTTCCACATGACAACCAAGACTATATAATTAAAAGTTAGATCAGAGATATAGCTTGTGTAACTTTAAGATATATTTTTTGCAAATAATTAGATTGAGTTCAAAAGAATAGCAAAATACTCCCTGCATTTAGTAGTTTCTGTTCTGTCATTCCATCTGCCTACCGGCCTGCCTGTCCGTCCATCCGTCCATCTATCCATCCATTATCCATCCATCCATTCATCCATCTATATATTTATCTATCTACCTACCTACCTACCTACCTATCTTTCTCTATCATTCTATCTGTCATCTATCTATCTATCTATCTATCTATCTATCTATCTATTCATCTTTCTATCACCTATCATCCATCTATCATTGTATCTATCATTGTATCTATCATCCATTTATTTATCTATCTATCTACCATCTATATCTTTCTTTCTTTCTTTCTTTCTTTCTTTCTTTCTTTCTTTCTTTCTTTCTTTCTTTCTTTCTATCAGTTATCTATTTATCTATCATCTATCTATTTATATTTCTATCTATCTATCTCCTATCATCTATCTATCCATCCATCTACCATCTATCTATCACTTATCTATCATCTATCATCTATTTAACCAGATGCATATATCTTGAGGGGCTCCAAGAAAAACACCAAAGCTGTGGGAATACGGAGGCCAGAGAATGTTCATTATTCCAGAATGATAAAAGAGTTGGGAACTGGAGAAGTCTTCCTAAACCAGTTGAAACTGCCAATTGTTTCTCAGAGTTCATGAATTAAGCTGAATAGTAGAAACCAACCAAGCAAGCAAAGAGAACATTTTAGCAAGAGGAAGAGGGAAAGTAAAAGGCAATCAAGGGATGACACAGATACAGAGATAAACTTTAATTTGATTGAAAAAAATAGAATATTCATGAATAATGTGTGAAGTGTAGCAACACTGTGCTTCTATATTTAAAGTATAGAAGACACAAAGTAGAATAACAAATATTTCACCAGGACTAAAATAAAGAAGAATGTTCTCTTGGGAACATTTGTTTGTTTGTTTATAGACTGGTGGATAAGCAAATAAAATAATTTGAGAAGATTCATAATGATAGATATCTAGGTCCTTGGTTAGTTAATGTTTTACAGCATTTGTCTCCAAATGGTTCACTGCAACTTTCAGATAAAAACACATAGCTAAATAATATAATGTAATCATAAAATAAAGAACAAAGGATGGTATTAACTGGAAAACAATAGAGATAGTCCTTGACCTATGATCATTCATTAAAGGAATGGTTTGAAGTTATGACAACCTCATAAAAATTACTTACATCCTGTCTTCAAACTTATGACTATCTCTCACACACACACCATACAACCACAGGATTGCAATTCAGGTGCTAAGCATGATCATGTGATCATGATTTGCAAACTTTGCAGCTAGCTTCTGATAAACAAATGAATGTGGTAGAAAATGGTAGGAAAATCATGTCATGCACTATGTTGCTTAATGACCTCATTACTTAGCATGAATTTTTGTCACAACTGCAGTCATTACAGTTTTGTACATAACTTACCTCACTTTCTTAAAAATTACACTTTCTAGTCCAACTTTTCTTGATAACTGTTTCCAAGAAATTTTCTCAAATGTGGATTGATTTTGTGTGCCCAAAATCACAGATTTATATTCTTTGTACAGTAAACAAAACAACAAATAAATACTTCCTATCAATCTTTTCCAGCAAAGATCCTAATAGGCTTTTCTGCAACTTGTATCCATGTCACAATAAGTCTGTTCAGGAAGATCATGATATAATCTTATAAAAAGGGATGAAGTTGTGTATTTATTTTTCCTTATGGTCTGCTAAAATAAAACTTGGTGCCATAGCTTACTCAAATACTATAGAGCAGTGGCCCCAAAATTTCTGGCTTCGTGGACCAATGGGGAGGGGAGAAGACAACAGGAGATGGTTCTGTGTAAGTGGAGCTACATGCAGGCAAGCCTGCTTCCAAACGGACCAAGGCCTGTTAGTAAACCATAGCCTGTAGGGCTGGGGACCCCTGCTGTACAGTGCATTACCCCTTTATTCCAATTGGGCATACAAAGTCATAGAGTTGTTTTTGATCAAAGCAATCTTCTAAATTCTGCGATCATCAGATCTAATGCTTGTAACAGCCTCTGATGATCTATTGAAGACTATTGAAGATTTGTTATGGATCATCTTTCCTTTATTGTGAACTAGCAGAGTTAAACATACCTGGAATTTCACAAGTTTCATTGTATCTGATATTGTAACACTCTGTGAGAATGTCCTTGAGAAGGAGAAAGAAGAGGACCAATAGACTAGGCTTCCACAGGAAGAATAAGGGCATGGGAGAGGGTTAGGGGAGACCCTCCCTAGTTTCTTGGGCTGCAAAGGTGAGTGGGAAGTGATGTACTTTCAGACTTGCAATTTTCTCATATGTGCTAATTTGGATTTGCAGAATAATACAAGTATTAATAATAAAGCTCTATTACTAGTGACTATTAAGTATTCAGCTGCATAGTCTTCAATAGAACTTCTCTCAGGTAATGGACCAGAGAGCTGTAAAAAACTTACACTAAAGCTATATTTCAAACATATCTCAACATTAGTTTTACTGAGGGGCAGACAAGAAGTAAAGTGGAACTCATTTCTGGTCATTGAAAATAATACATGTGCTTTAAATATGTACTCAAATTAAGGGGAAAATTCTAATAGTGTATTAGCTTCTAAAAGATTAAATTTAGGGATAGTAGCTTTAAAAACAAAAGATAACTTCCCATTTTCTTTTGTTATTTATTATGCTTTGCTATCCTTTAAAACGATAACATGCATAAAATTGGATAGGAATTCCTCTGGGAATTTAAAAAGAAGCTGAAAGTTTGAAATACAAATTATAGATCCAGAGTAGAGGAGATGCACTAAAAAGCTGAAACCAAATCATTTTTCTCCTCAGTAATCAAAAGACTTTCAGAAAACTATATATTACCTTTTAACAGCAAAGAAGCTGTAATATGCAGGATGTTTCTTTAATTAGTAGGAACAAGATTCACTGTAAGCAGATTTCAAAAAAATTAAATGAGTAGTATCTCAAGGTAAGTGTGGTACACAGCAGTATTTGTGAAATAACATATTGAATCAGTGTGCCTGTTCTTCAACAGAGGAGAAAAAAAGCAAAGCTTTTAAAAACATTTGCATATATTAATTTAGATATATACATCTAGTTTGAAAATCAATATAATTTTAAAAGAAATAATGTTTATCTCATAGTAGGGAGCTTTAAAACAAGACAGATTGTCTTTAACTGTTTCTACTATCCAACTATTTCTTTTATCTTCAGCTGAACTCAGCTTGGACAGTTTTTTAACCTTAAGATTGCTTCAAAGGGAGTACCCTCCATATATAGAAAACAATCCCAAATAATTTCAACCCAATCATGTTTCAAACCATGTCTATTCTCAAACAATATCTATGTGTTTCAGAAAAATAAATATATTTTTTTGAATTGATATTTTTATGTCTCCATGAATCAACAAGCTTTAATTTGTCCAAATCAACAAAATGTTTGGTAGTTTGCCTTGTGGAATTTTATTAGTTTTCTCTAAAGTTTGGTCTACTTCTAAGGAAATCTTTATATACAAAACAAATATTTTCTTTTTTGTTCTTGCTGCAATATATTTTTTTTACCCAAATTTGTGTATGTTACACATTTTATATCCTTTTCTCTAATATGTTTCTTGTAAGTAAATTATATTGTCTTCTATTTTTAAAAAACAATAGCTTGTTTTATGATTTGAGAAGCATTTGCTTCATTTATATTCTACAGTAAGCATTTATAATCCATTATAAGACCAAACTTTTAGAAAAATCAATACCTGTACACATAAGTCACCATCATCCCTTTCACTTTCCTCTTGTACCTATGGAGGCTTTTATGTAGTCTTATCTGTCACATTCATTTTGCTGTCCTCTGTTTTTCTTTGAATTTTTCCAGAAATTCTCCTGCTTTCTGGACAGAATTCAATCAAAACCACTTCTGTTTAAAAATAAAAATCACTCCTTCCAGTTTATCCCACTGAAATTGAATCTTTTTCTGTTTAAGTCTATCAGACAAAAAAAGGCACTTATTTCCCTTACATGATATTCTAATCAGATTTCTTTAAGTACAATTACATCTGTATTATTAATCTTCAATTTGTATTATAATGGTTCTGCAGAACTTGATCTCTTGACTTCTTCATGCATCAGGACATCTCTTGGAATTTTTTTTTTAATTTCACATATCTTGTATTTATTTTATAAACTTTGTCGATTTCTGCCTCTATATCATCTCTATCCCATTCCAAAACATTTGATAAAGCTTTGATTTCTTTTTCTCTAATGTTTTCATCTGAATCTTCTGGTATCATTTTAAATTTCTAGAAAAATTCCTTCTCTCTCAATTCTATTAACACCAGATTATGTAAATGTCTTTCCAGCTCTCTATTTATAACTACTGTCTTATTGTCCAAAATTTCCACTTTGCCATTAATTTTTTTTACAGTTTTCTATCTTCTTAATTTCTTTCATTTCCTCTTTCACAAGATTTTTACAATTTTTTTTAAATCCGTTCTGTCTTGAAAACTGTCAATTTGGTATTAAGTGATTCAGACAACATTTTGCTTAATTCCTCAAATATTTTGTATAATTCATTTTTCTGCAAATTGTCTTAATGATCTTCCCCTCCCCTCCATTTTTTCAGCTTTTCTGATGGTTGCTATTTTGATATTATAATCCAAAAATAAAAGCACTTCTTATTTGAAAAAAGAAAATGCAACCTTCCCTATTTTATTATCTTTGTTTTGACTTCTTGTGCCCTAAATAATTTCCCAAGGCAAAAATATGTAGCTTTTGAGTGAAGTGCCACAGGTTGCCCTTCAAATGTGGCACGATCAAAACAAAAATTGATTGGATCCAGTTACATTAATTATAGGAATAATGAAAAGTACTTTATAATAATTAGTGTGTATTTAATTATTTTCTCCTGCCATTATATTAAAATAATATTTGTTTAACAGCTTCTGACTGAGGATCAAAAGCCACACCAAAGGCTTTGAAAAAAGGTGTGTACAGTACAACCCTGGATTCAAGTTGTATACCTTTTTAGTATGATATGGAATCAGTGTGATGTATTGATTGAAGATACTGGATTAAGAATGATTAAAGCTCTAGTCTACTCTTAGTATGGATGTTCAGGGGTAATTTAAGACTGGTCACACTCTTAGCCCAAGCTAAGCTCCAACATTATATCATGGAGAACATTGAAGAATAACAGCATATATGGCTTGAGGTCTTGGAGGAAAAACATGACACAAAGGGAATGAATTTATCAGAAGTTTTCCCTGGGGTTCATGGCCTATCAGAAGGCATTTTATATATTGGATCTTCAAAAGTATGTAGAGTGTTTTGGGCTTAGGTTATGAGGCAAAGCCTTCAGACTTTCACTGTGATGGGAATACCTTGGCAATTAATCCACTAAGCAGAAGTGGTTTATGGTATTTTACACATTGCAATATCAACAAAACAGAGTTCTTTGGGCCCTGGATTATGCCAGAATGTTACAAACTGCTTTTGGACCAGCAAACTAGTGACTGGGAAATAGTTGGATGAGCTTCATCACAGTAAGATCAGAATGGTCCAGAAGAGGATGGCAAGCTCTTCAGCATGTTCCAAGCTGGGGAGAGGAAATTTTATGTACACTAGTTCATTGACAATCAAAGTATTTTCATGACAGGAAACATGCTGTATGGAGTTAGTTTGTGCATGCTTTGGTTTGTTTCAGCTACATTTAATACTTGAAATTTAACTATGTCAATTTCCCCTTAACAAAATAACAGATGCCTCCTGAAGATCCAGTTAAGGATATGATGGTAAACAGGAACAAAATGCAGATTATAGACTACAGTGTTATTTTTAAAAAAAAAAAACAAAAAACCTTTTTTAAAGTTTTAAAAATTTTTTTAACACTTTTTAAAAAAAGTGTTATAGTATCTTAAGTGTTCTATAGACATAGAAACAGAATGAAATGTTTCTGTGGTGGATAGAATAAAAAAAAGTAGGTTTCTTTTGCACATCTTCCTGAAAACCTTATGTATGTTCTAAAATTGCACTGGATGTATTTTCCCTGTATATTAAATACATATTGTATACTTACATGCATAGCTAATGTAAGACTTTACAGTGAGTTATCCATTTCTATTTCCATTCCTTCAATTATCTGCAGAATGGACATTTTCATCATGTCAAATATCCAGATAGTTTCCATGGATTTTGTTTGCCTTAAGCCATATACATGAGGTAGTATTTCTTTCTGTAAGATGTTTAGTTTCTAACTGGAGCCCTATTCTTATCCTGTAGCAGTTTCTGGCAGGTCTTAGCTATGATTTTCATAGACACCATGATGAATGCCTTGCTATCTTACCTAATTACAGTGTAAAATATAGAACGGAAAGCAAGCTTTTACCCAGGATTTGCTCTAATTTAATCACATATTTACTCAGATCCACTTAAGCCTAATTGAAGTGATGAATGTCAGAGGATCAAATGCCATTTGTTATGAGTTAATGTAGTTTTCTTTCAGGGAATGGAAACTAATGCAGCAGCCAAACTGATTAGGCAGAATTTGTTGGAATGTAAATAAATGAAGCTTGCAGAATAAATTACCTTGCAAATATATGCATGATATTTTCCTACAGAATCAAGAAGAAAATAAGATATGATAAATGAGAGCTTTGTAAGCTTCAGCAAGACTTTTTCAGAAACAGGATACTTCCAAACCAATAAGATTTTGTTTTTAAATCCCTTTTATCCTTACAAAAGAATTTGAAACTGCCCAGGAAGTGACTTCATATCTATTAATCTCAAATTGCAAAGAAGGTGTAGGGAAAAATGTGGGACAATCAGTGCTTCTCTTCTTTTATCTTGATTAGCAGCTCCCCCTCATCCCCTGCTTGAGATGGTAGTAGAAGGCATAGGAGAATAGGATGTCCTTGAATAATAGCAATAATAACTAATAACTAATAATAATAAATAATAATAAAAATAACTAATAGCAAAAGCACTTAGACTTATATACACCTTCATAATGCTTTACAGCCTTCTCTAAACAGTTTACAGAGTCAGCACATTGCCCCCAATATGCCCCCGGGTCCTCATTTTACTGATCTTGGAAGGATAAAAGGTTGAATCAACCTTGAGCTGCTCAAGACTGAACTGCTGACATGGAATGCAGAGTCAACCTGCAATATTGCATTCTAACCACTGCACCACCAGAGCTTTTATTACTGGGCATAATCAATAAGAAGTAATTATTTGAAAACATTCAAGTAGCATTATTGGGACAACAAGACAATGCAATGCTGGTTGTGGTTCTTGATTGTGAGGAAAACTAAAACTGAGTATATTTGGGACTTCAAGAAAGCGGCTTTTTGAAAAGTTCCTAGAAAATAGTTCCTAAAAATGTAATTCCAAAAAAATGAAGACAATTTTAATCAAGGGAGGGGAAAAAAAGTAATTGAAAAACTCCAGAGTTTTTTCTCCAAAACCTTAATAAAGATCTGAAAACAAAAAGGATCCATGAAGGAAGCAGAGAGACTTATCAGCGAGCTATAGTACACAGAAGAAACCCAGAATAAAAGAGATTACATCGCAAAGGCTACCGTTGTGTATGAGTTGAGGCTGAAGAAGGATTTGGTGAACAACATGAAAGGGATTCTTCAAATATTTGCAAAAGAAAAGAGGCAGTATAGTCAGCTCAGTGAAGATAGCAGTAAGAAAATGTTGGTTGGAAAATGGTGTTGAATCTCCTCTGAAAAATAGCAATTGCTCTTAAACTTATATATCACTTCCCAGTGCTTTACAGCCCCCTCTAAGCGATTTTCAGAGTCAGCATATTGCTCCCAACAATTTGGGTCCACATTTTACCAACCTCAAAAGGATGGAAGAGTGAGTCAACCTTGAACCTGGTGAGATTTGAATTGCCAAATTGCATTCAGCTGCCAGTCACCAGAATAGCCTGCAGTATTGCATATTGCATATTGTTATTGTTGTTATTAAGATTGTTGTTGCTGTTGTTATTATACACAGTGCATCATTCTGGCCTTACAATTGTTATACATATATAAATTTTACTTCACCATTTACAATCCTCTTGTTTGATACATTGTTTACTAATTATTCTAATCATCATAGCAACTTATATTCTGACCTTACCTTCTTCTATGCAACTGCTGATAGAATTTATTCCATGTTTAGGGAGAAGGCGGAGCTTCGTCACAGCGATACAGCTGCAACCTTGGGGCTCTGAGATCACTGCTGATATTTTCGCCCCTGGTCGGTCCCAACGGACCTAAACTGTCCCGTAGAGATGGTGATCATGAAGGGCACACTCCGTGGATCCCAGGGACATTGCAAAGTCCCTGGTTTGATCCGGGAGAAGTCCTTTTGCTGGCAGCGGACAGGCAGCCTCCATAGCTGCTGAAGTCGGGACAGCTCCAGAAAGGAAAAGGCTGAAAGTGAAAGTGTGTCAGCTGGGTGAGAAATTTCTTTTTTTTTGCTAACTTGCTGAGATTTGAAAGGATACTCTGAATATGAGAAGAAACCTGTGAGATTTTTTTGACAAAACTGTATGAGCAGCATTTTTTAAAGGGACGTCAAATTGAGGCTTGGATTTTTTTTTCTTTCTCTTACTTTTTTTTGGGGACTTTAGTACGATTTTGTAGTTAACCGGACTGAATTTTCTCTTATATATATTCTTATGCTCCTTTTTGATTATTTAATTTTCTTTTAGGATAGAGGCTCCCTTTGGCTATTTTCTCTTTTTATATATACATATACATATACATATACATATACATATACATATACATATACATATACATATACATATACATATACATATACATATACATACATACATACATATATGTAAATACTTTTTCTTTTTTTCTTAACTTAAACTATGTTTTTCTGGCTGGGGGGGGAAGTGTATTAAGAAACTTTGTAACACTGCCAACTAAAGGCTTGAAAATATTTTATTGGAATGGGAGAGAACTGTGAAAAGACTCCTTCTCAAGGACATTTCAACTTGATAAGATAGAGGGAAGAGCACAGCAGAATATTATTACAGGTGCTTTCCTGGAATCTTATCAACATTTCAACACGTGAGGCTTGGCTTTGAAGCTTGTGGAGAAGAGAGTCATAATAAGAGCCCTGGACAACTAAACAAAGTGCAGTGTGTTTTTTTTAATCTTTTTTCAGTTGTGGTACCCCTCCTTACCAGCCTCTTTGTAAATTTTAATTTTACTAATATTCTCAATTGTGCTTTTTATTTTAAAGGGAAAGCCTCAGAATTTTTTCTTTATTTTTCTTTTCTTCTTTTTACTGGGACTTTTTGCTTTTTCTATCCATGTTTTTGGATCATTCTGCCTTTTCCTTTTTATTATTGAGATTTCCCAATTGGATTAAGGTGTGAAGAACCTGAAGGATTTTTTTCCCCTTATTTTTTTTCTTTTTCTTCTTAATTATTATTATTATTATTGGGCTTTTTGCTTCTTTTTATTTTTCATTTTTTATTGTGGACTACTTCATAATTGGATTAGGGTCTAGAAGAACCTGAAGATTTTTCTTCTTCTTCTTCTCTTTCTCCTTTTTCTTTTTTGCCATCGGGCTTTTTACTATTGGATTTTTCCATTTTGGATTATAATTGGCTATTCTACCAGTTGGATTAAAAGTTAAAAAGAATTTGAAGGTCTTGAAGCGACTAAAATGAGTAGGAAACCCATATCTTCTGGAGTTTCTACCTCTACCTCTGCCTCCCCACCAGCTGGAGGACAACATTTAATTCAGACAAAGTTGAAGCAAGATAAAGAACAAGAAAAAGTGACTTTACAGATGATTATGCAAGGAATCCAAGATCTCAAGATAAAAACAGATACTTCTGAACAAAGAACAGAAGACTGATGAAAAAGTGGAAAATATTCAACAAATGATGGTGAAGTATGATGAGAGATTCCAAAAAATTGAGGAAGAAGGTAAACAAAGAGAGGAGAAGATTGGAAATATTGACAGCAGATTAACAGTGGTTGAACAAGATAAAAGTGGGATGTTGAGGTGGGAGATGGAGAGGTCAGAATTCTATCTCAGATTTCAAAATATAGAAGAAGAAAAAGGAAAAAATTTGGCTGCGATAATGACAGAATTGTTGGTGGATGCTTTAGAAATTACAGAGGAAAAGATGATGGATGGAGTAGATGAGGTATACCGAGTTTATATGAGATACGCGATGAGAAATAACTTACCAAGGGAAGTCCATATCAGATTTACCAAAAAATCCATTAAAACACAAATATTACAAGTTGTAAGAGAGAAGACGTTGAAATACAAAGGTAAAGAGATTGTGGTTTTAAAACAAATACCCAGAAGAGTGAGATGAGAAGAGAATATCGATTCCTGTCCAAAATGCTATTGAAAAAGGAAGTGAATTATAGATGGCTAATCCCAGCAGGATTAATGTTTACGTGGCAAGAACAGAGACATAGAATTGATTCAATTGAGAAAGCAGAACTTTTCCATGCAGAATTTTTTGGAAGGAGAGAAGAAGAGGCAGAGAAGGAGGTTTCATTAATTGAGTTTCAGGAGGAACAACTGGAGACTGAAAAAGAGGAAGGCGCAGTAGGTGGACAGGTGGACAGTAAAGAACAGCATGAAGTAAGATCCACGAGAGATGTTAGACCTAAATATAAAGCATAATCATGGAAGAAAAAAAATTGATTACAATGAATATAAATGGACTTAATTCAGCTGTTAAAAGAAGGAAAACCTTTCATAAATTAGACAAATTAAAATTTGATATAATTTGCCTACAAGAAGTACATATTTAAAAACACCATGAACAATTGTTAGTACAGCCAAAATTAGGGAAATATTTACTTCTTTGACTCAATGTAAGAAAAGAGGAGTGGTTCTATACATTAAAGAGGCCATCCCAGCAAAATTGATTTATACTGATGAAGACAGAAGAGTATTAATGGTGGAAATAATGGACAACAATATAAAAATACTTTTGATTGCAATTTATGCCCCGAATGATAAACAAGAAGAATTCTATAAAAAATTACACATGAAAATAACTGGACTGGACTATGTTAATATAATTATGATGGGAGATTTCAATGGAATTTTGGACAATAAACTGGACTATATAGCAACAACAACAACAAAGCAAAATAGAAAGACTCTCCCTAAATCCTTTTTTAAAATGACAGATGAATTAACCTTAAAAGACATTTGGAGAGAAAGAAATGTTAAAACTAAACAATACACTTTTTATTCAAATAGACATTTATCATGGTCCAGATTGGATATGATTTGGATCTCAACAGAATTAATATCTAATATTCAAGAAACAAATATTGAAATAAGTACTTGGGAAGATCATAGCCCAATGACAATTAAATGGAAGGGACAAAAAAAAAGATTGAGATGGACATTAAGCAATACTATTTTAAAGGAAAAAGATTTTACACAATGGATGGAGAAAGAAGTGGCTTTCTTTTTTAGAGAAAATAAAAAAGAAGATACTTCAACGCAGAATGTTTGGGATACAATGAAGGCATAGAGGTTGGATAATAGAATATATAAGAAAAAAGGATATTAGGAAAAGGCAAGCCACTAAGGCCTTGGAAGATGAGTAATAAAGACTTGAAAAAGAATTACAGAAAATGCCACAGAAAAAGGATATTAAATTGAAGTTGGATATAACTAAACATAAAATGGAATTAATAGAGAAAGAAGAATTGGCACAGAAAATTAGAAATGCTAAACAGAATTATTTTGAAGATGCAAATAAACCAGGTAGATGGCTAGCATATAAATTGAGAAAGGAGAAAGAATCAAGAAAAATATTGAAGTTAATAGATGACCAAGGCCAAGTTTGTAATGGTAATAAGGAGAAAAAGGAAATTATTCGAGACTTCTATGGGCAACTATATAAACAAGAGAATATTGATGAGGAAAAAGTCAAACAGTATCTACAGAATGCTAACCTACCGAAGATATCTGAAGAGACTGAAGAAATGTTAGAAAGCAACATAACAATGATGGAATTAACTGAAGCACTTAAGAAACAAAATAATGGGAAAGCACCAGGTCCAGATGGGCTTCCGGCAGAATTTTATAAAACATTACAAGAATCATTGAGCATTCCATTGCTAGAAGTTATGAATGAAGCTATGTCAAAGAAGATGATACCCAAAACATGGTCAGAGGCTTATATTACACTTATTCCAAAAGAAGAGGCTGATCTACTGCAAATTAAGAACTATAGACCTATTTCTTTATTAAATGCAGACTATAAAATCTTTGCTTCAATTTTACCAGAAAGATTTAAAAAATACTTAAATAATTTCATTCATCCAGATCAAAATGGATTTCTGCCAAAGAGACAAATTAGAGATAATATGAGAGTAATCCTGGATACTTTGGAATACTATGAGGTACACCCTGAAAAGCAAATGGCATTGATATTCCTAGATGCCCAAAAGGCATTTGATAATGTGAACTGGAGATTCACATTATTACTATTGGAACAGATGGGTTTTGGATGGAACAGATGGAACAGAAAATTTATCCAAGCAATAGAAGCCATATACAATAAACAGACAGCAAAGGTAATGATAGAGGGAGAACTTACAGACTTTATTAATATAAGAAAAGGCACAAGACAAGGATGTCCCCTATCTCCTTTGCTATTTGTATTGACTTTGCAAATGTTGAATAGAAATATTAGAGATGATAAAAGCATAAAAGGAACAAAAATTAAAAAGGAAGAATTTAAATTGCAAACTTTTGCTGATGACTTAGCTTTTATTTTGGAAGATCCATTAGAAACAGCTCCAAAGTTATTGGAAAAGACAGAGATATATGGTGAGGTGGCTGGTTTGAAAATAAATAAACAAAGATTTTGACAAAGAACATGCTACTGAGACAAAGAGAAGAACTGGCAGACTTGTTGAAAATCCAAGTTACGAATAAGGTCAAGTATCTGGGGATACACTTGACAGCAAGATATAGCACATTAAAGAGAATAATTATATTAAACTTAAACAACAGATTGCTTTAGATTTGAAGAAATGGGAAAACTTACAATTGTCATTAATAGGGAGAATTTCAACAATCAAGATGAATATTTTACCCAGAATCCTATTTCTGTTTCAAATAATACCAGTTAGGCTTGGAAAAGACTAATTTGAAGATTTAAATAAGATTTAAATAAAATTATGTTGAAGTTTATATGGCAAGGTAAAAAAGCGAGAATAAAGCTAAAGCTTTTGCAAGACGCTAGAATTAGAGGAGGTTTTGGCCTGCTTGATTGGGAATTGTATTATCAAGCTGCAAACTTGATGTGGGTCAAAGAATGGATAACATTAAGAAAGCATAGGTTGTTGACATTAGAAGGGCATGATTTGCTGTTGGGCTGGCATGCTTTTTTATGGTATAAGGGAACTAAAACACAGGGTTATTTTAGAAGACATTATATGCGGGAGTCTTTGTGGTTAAACTGGGAGAAGATAAAAAGACAATGTTATTTGAAAATTCCAGTTTGGTTATCGATTATTGAAGCATTTTCCTATCCTATAATTTATAAGAAGGAACAAAAAGTTAGATATGGGGAACTCTTGGATGAAAAGGGTGAACTTAAATCGATCCAAAACTTAGAGGAACAAGGTATAAGGATGAATTGGTTTTCATGCGCAAATACATTCAAAGAATGATGAAGATTCTAAAACGGAGGGATTCTATGATAAGCAGACTGATTTAGATAAGATCTTGATAGGTACTGATGAGAAGGTGATTAAAAAATTATATGGTTATTTACTGGGAATGAAATTAGAGGAAGAACAAGTCAAAGAAACTATGATTGTTTGGGGGAAGAACTTTGGATATGGGATTAATCTAGAGAAATGGCAAAAATTGTGCTCTCAAAATTATAAAATGACAATGTCAACATCATATAAAGTAAATTTGTATAAGATGTTTTACAGGTGGCACTTTCCCCCGACAAGAATAGCAAGAATGTTCAAGAATAAATCTGAAAAATGCTGGAAATGTCATCAGATACCTGGCTCATATTACCATATGTGGTGGACTTGTGAGAACACTAGAAAATATTGGACTAAAATTTGCATGTGGTTGGAAAAAATGATAAAGAAATGTATAGATTTGAAACCGGAGTTTTTCTTATTGGGAATCTTACCAGATACATACAGTAAAGGCTTGAAATATCTGATTTATAGGCTTCTATGGGTTTACCATTTCCAGTGCACACTTTGTCTAGGAGGAGCAATGCACACTTTGTCAGGATGCTGCAAGAATAAGAGCAAACTTCAAAGACATTATGGTGGCCATACATATACTTGAATGTGTCTTTTGGAGTTGTGTGGTCAGTGTAGTCTCTGTCCTTCTGAAAGACTATGAAATAATAATTCACCTTTAGCTGCACCAAAGTTTCATTTACAAAACATCAAATCTCCCTACCCAAAGGCACAAATTTCACTTCTCTTTTTCAGACAGTGTTACATCTTATGCCTGGTAGAGAGATGCCTGGG
Organism: Hydrophis major; assembly: GCA_033807585.1. Lineage (NCBI taxonomy): Eukaryota > Metazoa > Chordata > Lepidosauria > Squamata > Elapidae > Hydrophis > Hydrophis major. The sequence goes on along the minus strand of CM066328.1, from coordinate 149,375,538 downwards.
TATATAACTTCAAATCTATCTTAAAAGTTCTGAGTGCAAAATTAAAAATTAAAAAGAACAACAGCCGTATTTCTTGTCTCTTTCCCTTTTCTTCCTTCTGCAGGATGTCATGGTTCTGAATGTTGATTTAAATTGTTGTTGTGTATGGTCTAAACAGTAAAATGTATTACTGGGACTTTATCCAGAGAGGGGAAAACCATCTATTTCAAGTCCAATATAGTTAGTACATGTGAGCACATGGCCAATTTTTTTTTAAGAGAATTGATACTGAGTGAAAGTACTATGTCAGGTTAGATTTTGTTTTACTGGCATGATTAAGGAAGGCCAGTACAACTGAGAATCAGACACTGTTTGGTATGATCCTTAATACAATAATGTTGTGCAAGAAAGAAATTGTTCAGGGTAATGGCCACGAGGCAGCTTGTGGTATTTTTAGTACTGTAGAAAAAGCATCAGCAGAAAAATGTCTGAAGGCTTGTACTGTACAAAGGGCAAAATTTGGCAGGTTGTTCCAATTAAGGAGAAAATTTGAGAGACAGCAAGAGAGAATTGCAACTGTGAGTCAGAGAAGCAGATTCTTGTTCCCTTCCAGCATTCTGTTTCCTCCAATGAGGAAGGGTATTTCTACTTTTAAATGCCCCCAAAGAGCCATTGCCCAGATTCTCCAACACAAAAATGCCTTGCTTATTTTTGTCTATGTTGTGCTTTCATGATGTTGCCTATGTCTCATCCTCATCCCATAGCTGAGGTAGCTGAAAGTTGTTTTATCTGTTCCAATTTTAAAACATGGTTTTCTTCTTTTAGCAATGTTGGCTATGGAAATGTATTTGCAATCATTATCATGGATGTGGTTGTTGGTCTCTTACTGAACATTTCACATGCTGCACATCTAAAATACTTTTGTCTGGTTTAGGGCTCCCTCAGTCTTGCTCCTATTGTCTTTTCATATGTGGATGGGTAAGTTTTAACACAACACGGATCCAAACATAATATTGTTTATAAAGCATTATTATTTTCTCTCTTTTATTAAAGAAAAAGTCTGGCCTCAATATCCAAATTCTCAGCCCTTTTTTATCCAGATTCTCCCCCCCCCCCTTTTTTTTTTGCAGAACTTTATTTTTAAATCAGACTGATTTAATTCCCAGGGAGTGGCTGTGAAAAAAACAAAGAGATCCTCAGTAGTTAAAGACTCCCTTTTCTCATTCAGTCCCTCTATGCCAACACCCATTTCGAGAATCAAATCTAAATTGTTATTACTCAGAAAAGGGTGAGATGGGGGAGTATTCTAAGATTTCTGTTTTTTAATTTGTGCATCATCAACACAATAACTCCCCACACTTCTCACAAAGTGTCTATGGAGATTCTCAGTCTTCTAGGTCATAGTTGTCCCAAAGGTCCCAAAGGTGCTTTTTCAAGAGGCAACTGGACTTTTTGGTTTTCCTTTAAAGATGTTTCACTTCTCATCCAAGAAGCTTCTTGAGCTCTGACTGAATAGTGGAGAATGGAAGAATTTATACTCCTTGCAGACAGCTGGTCATTTGCATTCTTTTTAGTGAGTCTTTGAGGCTACTTGGAGGTTTATCTGTGTCTTCAGGATCACCCGAGTAGTGCAATTGAGTGTGGAGCCTTCTTGGAACCTTGATGAGAAGCGAAACATCTTCAAAGAAAAACCAGAAAGTCCAGTTGCCTCTTAAAAAAGCACCTTTGGGACATCTGGCCAGAGTTGTTGAGCACAGATCTTCAACTATCCTGAAATATTTTTTTCTTATTCAAAAGAAACCCACTTTATCCCCCCAGCTTGCAAAATCTTCAAAATCACCTAGCTTGTCTACAAGGTCCAAATATTAAATCCTTGAAGCCATTCCATCTAATGTTTATCAGAGCTACCCTTGTCATTCTAAGATGCATTAAGAATGTTGCACAATTTTTAAAGATATGCTTGGTCTCTGCTGATGCCAGAAATTAGTACTCATTAACATTTACTAAAGTTAACTTCCCCCACTGGTTAAGTCAAACTAGCTAAAAGAGAGGTTATTGGCAAGCTTCATTCTCCAGGATTTTTGTGGGAAATTCTTTGCTCATTGGATTTTAACTTTATTTTTTTAAGCAACATATTTGGAATACTTTAAATCATATAAGTCTGGTTCTCCAGCTGACTGCATACAGAATCTTTTCAAATAGATATTATTTACCCTATCTGAGTTTTGAAATTTGGCTTGGCAGGATGAACGGGCTTCTGCTTTTCTATTGTGACATTATCAAAGGACTCCACAATAGTAACATATACCATTTTGAGAGCCGCGGTGGCTCAGTGGTTAGAATGCAGTACTGCAGGCTACTTCTGCTCATTACTGGCTGCTAGCAGTTTGGCAGGTCTCACCAGGCTCAAGGTTGATTCAGATTCCCATCCTTCCAAGGCTGGTAAAATAAGGGCCCAGATTCCTGGGGGCAATATGCTGACTCTGTAAACTGCTTAGAGAGGGCTGTAAAAGCACTGTGAAGCGGTATATAATCTAAGTGCTATGGCTATTGTTTGTGGGTTGTGTTCAGTAAAGTCACTGAGCTGTATTTTCTTTCTCTGCTGTCTTCACAGGGAATCCCATGTGACCTGTATTTACCCAAAATGAAGAAATTACCTGGCAGAGAACATGGTTTATTTTTGTCCCATCTCTTATACAATCAGTGTTGAGATCAATTTCCTGAGTTGCTAGTTTTGGATTTTTTAAATAAATATACCATTGATTGTCTTTGCATCTTTTAAAATGGTTACTTTTTCTTCTCTCCCCCCTGCCCCACTATTTTTAATCTTTTTATATGATTGCTGATTGTATGGCTGAAATAAAGGTTTGGCAACATTTAGTGTAATGTATGGTGAACATCAAACAAGCCATATTCTAGCTATCTTTTTCTCTAATGGCTCAACTATTAATTAGAGTTCTCATAAGACTAGGTAGAAAAGAAAAGAACAGCTTCTCCAGACATCAAAAAACAGACATTATTAGTATATTGGAACTTTTTGAGAAGGGATTCTGCAGTAGGATGCTACTTAGGAATGCCCTGTCAAAAACTCTAGAGATCAAGACCTTGTTTGTGGAACAAGTAAAATGTTTTTACAGAAAATCTCAAATCACAAACAGGATAATGTTAAGTCCTGAGCATGGGCGCAAGGAACGGAGACGAGACATCGAACGGTGACTTCAACTCTTTATTGTGAAATAAGAACAGAGCAAATACTTGGGCAGCAGCAGCTCTTTTATAGAGCTGGCTGCTGTCAAAACAACCAATGATTTGAGTTTACTGCTCTAACAAGCATCCAATCAGAGAGGCCCATTAACAGCCAATCGGACAGGCCAGAAATGACCAATCACAACTCGCTATTCGCGGGCCAATGAGAAGTGCAGGATTACGAGCCTGCTGCAAAGTAAAGCTATTTAGGGTTGTTACTGATGCGTTGGCTTAGTCCATAACACCCCTCCCCCCAGGTTCCGTCTGAGGGGTGGGGTGACGTATTCTCAAAAATAGGCAGGTCGTTTCACCTGTCTGCTTGATCTGTGCTGTTCCACTGGTTTCTGTCCCAGCTCTGGTTCCGGTGGGCTGCTTGCTGAGCTGGATGGCGAAAAAGGTCCCGCTGTTCCGTCGAATGGCTCTGGGCTGTTCTCTCTGCTTTCGCCAGTGCTGTCTTCTGGGTTCCCTGGATCTGTTCCCATCGCAGTGCTGTCACGCGGCGAGGCCACTCCCCGGCTCGGTTCTGCTTCTGGCGGTGAGTATCCCCTGTTTGGTTGTGTAGACTCCTGGGTTTCGATTGTTAAGTCATCTGTTATTTCTTTTTCAGCCTCCTCGATGTTCCTTCCCCCCCCCAGTTAGAGATTCAGGGGCTGAGATGGGAATAGGTGCTAGTCTGGAATGGAGTTGGTCTATGTGGCGCTTCCACATCTTACCATCTGCAGTTTGTAGGCAATAGGATCGGGGTCCCATAAGTTGCGTTATAGTAGCGGGGACCCACAATGGGTCACCCGAGAAGTTTTTCGCAAACACGGGGTCACCTTCCTGGAATGCTCGACACTTGCTGCTGGATCCTGGGGTTTGTTCAGGCGTGTAATTGGGTTGGAGGCGATCGAGATGCAAGCGAAGTTTCCGGCCCATCAGGAGTTCAGCTGGGGTTCTGTTCGTGGTGCTGCTTGGGGTTATGTGTTGGAGGAGAAGCATCCGGGTTATTTTGTCGTTAATGTCGCCATGGTCCATTTTGTGTAAAGTCTTTTTTACAAATTGAACCATTCGCTCAGCCCTACCATTGGCCGCAGGGTGAGCTGGCAACGTTAAGGCATGGCGGATGCCCCGGTCTGCCAGGTACTGTTCGAATGCCAGGGCAGTGAATTGGGGGCCATTATCGGAGACCAGGACATTCAGCAATCCGTGGGTAGTGAGTAGTTTATTCAGTTTTTTAGTGACCACTTCTGTGGTGGTGCTTTTCATCTTGTGGACCTCGAGCCAGTTAGATTAGGCATCCACTGTTAGGAGGAAAGTGTGTCCTCTTGTGGGTCCCACAAAATCGATGTGGACACAGAACCAAGGACCTCGAGGTGTTTCCCACTGAGTTGGGGGAGTTTTTGGAGGAGTAGAGCGAATCTCCTGGCATTTGCTGCACTTTGCTAACCAGGTTTCTTTCTGTTTGTCTAACCCAGGCCACCATGCGTAACTCCTGGCCAATGCCTTCATCCGCACGATGCCTTGATGTCCATCATGAAACATTTTTAAAACCTTATGTTGCAATTTCTCTGGGATTACAACTCTGTTTCCCCACAAGATGCAGCCCTTTTGGGAGAATAGTTCTGTCTGTCAATTTCTGAATGGCTTGAAAGTGTCATTGGGTGCGCTGTCCGGTCAACCCCGTTCTACCCAGCTGAGGACTAATGCCAAAACAGGGTTCTCTTTTGTTTCTGAGGCGATGTCTCAAGCGGTCAGCGGCGGCGATTTAAGGGTTTCGATTTGCAATACGGCTAAGGTTGGAGCTGGGTCCTCTATGACATCTGGTAGTGGAGAGCGGCTCAAAGCGTCAGCGTGGGGAATGGCTTTCCCCGGGCGGTGTTGCAATCGGTAATCGTAGGCGACTAAAAATTCTGACCAACGTGTCATTCTTGGTGATAAGATATGGGGAGTTGGTTTGTTTCCCACCAAAATACCAAGTAGTGGCTTGTGGTCTGTAATTATGGCAAAGGGTCTCCCATACACATATTCATGGAAATGTTTAATTGCGGATACAATAGCGAGAGCCTCTTTATCAAGTTGACTATAGTTCCTTTCAGTTTTAGACAAAGTTCTTGAAAAGAACGCAATAGGTGCCTCATTCCCATTTGGCAGGACGTGGCTTAAAATGGCCCCCACTCCGAATGGTGAGGCGTCACAGGTAACCGTTAAGGGTAGAGTCTCGTTGTATTGTATCAATACAGCATCGGAAGTTAAGAGGTCTTTTACTTGTTGGAATGCCTGTTCTTCACGCTGTCCCCAGACCCAGGAAGCCTTTTTGTCAAGAAGTCTATGTAGGGGCTCGGCTACGGTTGCCTTCTGGGGCAAGAAGATGTTATAAAAGTTAATGAGTCCAGGAAGGCTTGGAGGTCTGTCTTATTCCTAGGTCTCGGGGCATTTTTGATTGCGGTTAGTTTTTTTTCGGTGGGGTGGATTCCTTGTCTATCGAGAAGGTATCCCAGGAACTCCACTCTCTCCATACAAAGTTGACACTTGTCCCTTTTTACTTTCAGGCCAGCATCTTTAAATTTCTGAAGAACCTTCTGAGTCGTTGCACAAATAACTCTTTAGTAGGGGCAGCTATTAAGACGCCATCAAAATAAGGCACGACGCCTTTTATGCCTTGTAATAGTCTCTCCATCAAACTTTGGAAAATGCCAGGTGCCACGCTTACTCCGAATTGGAGTCTATTGCACTTGAAAGCACCTCAATGTGTAACTATTGTCTGGGCTTCTGCAGTTGTCGCGTCTACAGGTAGTTGCTGGTACGCCTGAGCTAAGTCCAATTTTGCAAATATTTTTCTGCCACCCAGGGAGTGAAGAATATGATTTAGGGTGGCCCAGTAATCCCCACAAATTCTTAATGAGCCATCTGGCTTCATGGACGTTACTATTGGAGTTTCCCAATGGGCATGGTCAATCGGTTCCAACACGCCCTGGGCTATTAGTTTATCTAGCTGCTCATCGATTTTCGGCTTGAGGGCAAAAGGCACCCAACGAGGCTTAAGATGAATGGGAGCAACATCGGGGCTGAGATTAAATGATAGAGGGATTGCCTTGTACTTGCCTAATGTTCCTGTGAACACATCCTGGAATTCCTGGATGAGGAATTCTTCCCAGTCATCGCTTTTGGTTTGGTGTATGCCAGCTAGTTCAATCCCGAGTGGAGCGAACCACTGTAACCCTAACAAACTGGGCCGGTCATGATCGACGACAGTCAAGGGAAGCATCGCGGTGCGGTCCTTAAAGGATACTTGGACGTGGATGGAACCGACAACTGGAATTCTGTTTCCCTGGTAGTCTTTTAGGATGATTCTTTGAGTGCTGAGGTCCTGGCGGCAGATGGCAGGGATCAGCTGTTTGAGGGTTTTCCAGGATACCATTGATAGGGATGACCCTGAATCGACTTCCATCACGCACGGTCGATTCTCAATAGTAACCCTTACATGGATCTTTCTTGCATCTAGCGATGAAGTGTAGCTGATAATAATGGTTTGGTGCACCTCTTCTCGTCTCGTCGTTGAAGAGGCAGGTGCTCGATTTCTGTAGAAGTAGTGGTTGTTCCATTGGTGGTTCAGGTGGTCCCGATTCCCAGGTGGTTTGCCTGTCTCCCGACGGAGGTTGTTCTCCCTTCAGCTTGGACTGGACTCTCACTTGCTTCTGCAGACCTTCACGATGTGGCCTCTTTTCCCACAGGAACGGCAGAGTGCGTCAAGGAATTTGCAGTCCGATCGCGGGTGGTTTGCCCCACAACCAGCACATTGGCGTGGAAGTCTCTGGTTCCTTTGCTCTTGTTCTGAGCGGAGCCGGTTGACCTCCTCTTGCTCACTGTCTGAGGATGACACAAGGTCTTCATGGTGGGCGGTAATAGCATGCTTCTCAGAGGAGAGTGGGCTATCATTAGCGAGTTGGCAATGCAGTGCGTTTGCTTGGTGCATTTGAGCAGCTGACTTCCTGGTTGCTTCTGCAGCAGTAGCATCGGCGATGACATCTGCAAGGCTGATGTCTCCTTTCGCCATGAGTTTACTCTGCACAGTGTGGTCATCTAATTCCAGAACTATGCGGTCTCTCAGGGCTTCCTCAAGGTTTGCAAAACCACAGAGGTCTCCTAGGTTCCAGAGGTCAGCTAAGAAGTCCCCAACGCTCTCGTTCTTTCGTTGGTCCCTCTGGTAAACTCATGTCTTCGTATCAATGTAGGTACTGCGGGTGCGTAATGGGCCCGGAGGATTGGCGCGAGGTTATCCCAATCCACGGTCTTCACTTCCACCGGTTTGGCAAGTGCTTTAGCCATTTTGAAAATGGCGGGGCCGCAGTGAGTCAGGAACACTGCTCGTTTCTTGCCAGACGTAGCATCTTTTAAGTTGTTGGTCTCTAGGAACATCTGGAAACAATCTATATTCGAGTCCCAGTCTTCGTTTGCTGGGTCAAATGGAGCGGGTGGTATGGCGCCGCTAGTCATTCTGCCGTTTGTTGCGTGCGCCCTTCAGCCATGTGCTCTGTCTTGTTCGATGAGTACTTAGTCAGCTCTATCGTCTCCACATCCCACCTTCGTCGCCAGTGTTAATTCCTGAGCATGGGCGCAAGGAACGGAGACGAGACATCGAACTGTGACTTCAACTCTTTATTGTGAAATAAGAACAGAGCAAATACGTGGGCAGCAGCAGCTCTTTTATAGAGCTGGCTGCTGTCAAAACAACCAATGATTTGAGTTTACTGCTCTAACAAGCATCCAATCAGAGAGGCCAGTTAACAGCCAATCGGACTGGCCAGAAATGACCAATCATGACTTGCTATTCGCAGGCCAATGAGAAGTGCAGGATTACGAGCCTGCCGCAAAGTAAAGCTATTTAGGGTTGTTACTGATGCGTTGGCTTAGTCCATAACAGATAATAAAAAGTGACATACAGAGTCCCCAACAAAATCTAAGCCTTCATATATCTATACTCATATCTTGAATTAGACTCATTATAGTTTTTGAATAACCACTGTTATGTGATTTCACACCATTGATTTAATCTGCATTAGTATTTATTTATCTTATGCTGATGTTACGTTAGCCTGGAGACTACAGTGCTACTGCAAAGTAGTTGTTTGGATGCTGACAATAGCCAATCCATTCTGTTTACACTTGTGTGATATCCAGAGAGCACTAGGGGTGGGGTGGACTAGCTCCACATTCATAACTTCATGATGTTTTACAGTGTCATCTTGGGCTTTTTTTACCACCAGTGTCACCTTGCATTTGGGCATCGCATTTGGGCAGCTTGGCACGGATTTGAATTCATATTGTCATTCGAAGCACCACTCCCCCACCCCTATTTATCTACTGATATGTCACATGTTTTCAAATGTTCTAATAGACTGATAGAAACTGAGGCAAGTGACAGGAACTCACTCTATCATCTAGTGTTAGAGCTCAAACAGACCTTCTCCAGTGTCATTAAACCACTGAGCCACTGTGCCTCTGTTCTCTGTGTAATCTCATGCTGATACCTTGATCTAATTGTGACTTGCAGACTTCAAAGACAACTCTATTTTGCATTTGAGTAGTCCAAGCAGGTTATTAAAGCATGGATTCCTATGCAGAGATTATAGCAATGGTCATCTAAATATCATTGTGTTCCTTTGCATTTTTCATCTATGTTCTGCATTTAAGAATTTATTTGTTTAGGAACAGATCTGAGGTTAGACTAAGCCAGAACAATCTTCTTCTTTGTTGGTTAGTCTTTGGTTGCCCTTTGTAATCTCAGTGCTTTTAAGAAAATAATCTTCTTTTTTGTAGGGTGCTTTCTTTTTTTGGATGTTGTAACTGGAGTCTGGAAATAGGTTTGCAAAGAGAAAACAAGTTATTTTGTGGGATTTCACTGAACCTGTTCTTTCTTTAATTGAGCATTAAAAGTATCAGACACAGATTACAGGAACAGTCAAAATGTTGTTATTTGTTAGATTTTGCTGCATTCGCCTCCTTTTTCTTCCACCAATCTTTGTTTGCAACTAATTTTACTGTGCCACTTGGTTTTTATTGGTTTTATTATTGTTTGATTGTTTTTTAATGATATTTTTGAATTGTAGTTCTTATTTTAGCCTTTGTCTTAGCCTGCATTGGGGATTAAGCGCAAGAAAAATTGCAAAGGGAGGAAAGTAATAGGGAATAACATCTGAAATATTTTACCTTATCTGAGAGCAAACTGCATTTCTTCCTCTGAGTGCAGGAAAGAGAATGATTAGACGTTTTTATCATTGTCTATAAATTTGTGGTATGACTTTCCTATTTGAGCCACCTATTTTAATGGTTATTTTTAGTAGATTGTAAATTCTGAATAAGAGTCACACATGCATTACTGAGCTATAGCCTTCTAAAGTTGCAGGTCTATCCACAGTCAGCATAGCTAATGTTGAGGAATGCTGCAATTTGCAATTCAGATTTGAATCAATCTTTGATTCAGTGTGTGAATAAGGTGTGAGTCTTAAATCTACATATTTATTTATAGGGAAGAATAGGTTTCTGGGGCACTTTAGAACTGGCGGAATGGGACTCAGCTACTTTACTGGCTTGTTTGTTTTTTTTTTGAAAATTTTATTTGGGTTTTCACAAAAAAAAAAAAACATAATACAAATAAAACATCTTTTTTTTTTAATAGCATGGTCCCGGGTTATACTTCTTATAGGCACAAATTCAATTTCATGCTCATTCTTGTGTTCTATTCCATATCTTAGTACTGTTTTACATTTTTGACATAGTTTTTCCCCTCTTTTAATTTTCTCAACTTTATTTTGATTATCTCATCTCAATTCAAATCATTATTTTAATACTTGTGTCTGTCTTATTTCAATTTCATATTAATTTTTCTCATTAAACAAATTTTCTCCTGGAGTTACTAATTGGAATATGACGCCTTTATATCTTTTAATTTTATCCATTCAACTCTTATTTAAGCTTCTTTAAGATTATAACATTCAATATAATGCATAACTTCTAATCGAATTCTGCTTGGTACATTCTTAAAATACATTCTTAAAATATATATTCTTAAATAATTATATATATATATATAATTCAGCTTTGTTCAGGTATTTTCCCACGTCATAGTAGTGGTGCTTTTAAAGTTGTAGCAACGTTTCAGCAGAATCTCATCTGCCATCAACAGGCTTCTGTATAGTGTTCATCTATGAGTCACAGACGAAGACTATACAGAAGCCTGATGATGGCAGATGAGATTCTGCTGAAACGTTGCTACAACTTTAAAAGCACCACTACTATGATGTGGGAAAATACCTGAACAAAGCTGAATGCCATACATGTAAGTACCCGCAAAAACTTAAGAATATATATATATATATATATATATATATATATATATATATATATATATATATATAAAACACTCATTCCATTCCAATTCAATTCTATCATTAATATTCATTAACATCTTAACATATTTAACATTTCTTTTCAATTAGATATCATACTTCCTTGGGAACACTTATAACCTTTCCATAACAATACTATCTTATGTACCTTTGCAGAATCCCTTTTATAATTAAGTTTTCACCCATTATCTCTAAATAGGCTTATACTTTCAATTCTTATACCTTTGCCCTGTTTCTTTATATCTTGTTTCTGTCCTTTATAACTTCTTTTCCTTTTCTTCTTCCCTCTCTTCTTCTCCCTCCCCTTTATACCCCCTTGTCTCTCGACTTCTAATTCTCTCTTCTGTAATCCCCTCTTTTGTTGCTTTCTAATATTATACTTATTTTTCAAACTATTCTTCTTCTTTTTTTCAAATCTTAAACTTTTCATTCTCTTTCCCCCCTTTCTTTTTTTTCCCTCACATAAAATTACTTGATCATTAAAGATGGCTTCTTCTTTGTCACAATCTTCTTGTTTTGCAAGCGTTTCTTGTTGTTTCTCATAGTTCCAGATCTCCATTTCTAAGAGTTGAAATATGAAGCCAAAAGAACCTCTCTCTTCTTTTGCATCTTCTTTGTACTTTTTAAGTTCCATTTTCAGTTCTTCTAAAAGTGGTGCCATTTTAAACATTTTTAAACAACCACCTGATTGATTTTAATCAGTTAAATGCAGTAACCAAAAATCCAGAGATCACCAAGTAATCCAAATAATCCCAAGCTGTTTCTTCTTGCTTCTTTTTTCCATTTTCTCTTCCTGGGGTTCTATTATTTTGTTGCCAAGTTTCAGTTAAAATGTATCTTTTAGGTATCTTGTCGAGGTTTTAGTTCCAGGCAGCCTGCTCCATTTTTCCAGATCCTGCCCTTTTATTCTTTTTCTCTCCTTTCCTGCTTTTAAAAGCTTTTAAGTATCCAGAAATCTTTATTATCCCTTTGACATTTTATTTTCAGCTTAAATGCCTGTTGATGTCAAAGTGGATTTTTTTTCAATTTCTTGCTTAAGTCTTAGCTGTCAGTATATAGAAGGGAAGAGAAAAAACAAACCAAATCCTTTCCCTTTTCTCTCTCCTTTGCTGCTTCAAAATTTTCTTTGGGAATGATGTTATTTTTTTATAGTTTAAATATTAGGGTACCTTGCATCATTGCTTTTGCAGTTTAACCTGGTCAACCAAGACTTTCACTTCTTATCTTCCTCCTGCATATTCTTTTCTGGTCGAGTTCTTCTTTGAGGTGGCCATTTCTGACCACCGCTTCAACCACCTTCAGGAAAGGTAGTAATGGCCAGCTGAGGAGGAGAGATGTGGCTCTCCTCAACCCTGCTGGCAGTCTCCCCCCTCTTCACCACCTCTACGGGATGGCTTAGCCCTGAAGCCAGCTGGCTCGGGGCACTCCGGCAGTGAGCACAGATCAAAACTGTACACAATCACAATTTCAGTCTGTCAGTGAAGAAACTCAAACAGGAAGTCTCCAGCTGCTTTACTGTTGTTAACCTGGAGGTAATTGAATGAAAATAGTTGGTTTGGTCTAGTGGTTAAAGAACCAGGCTATAAACCAGAGGTGGTATTCAGCAGGTTCTAACCAGTTCTGGAGAACCAGTAGTGGAAATTTTGAATAGTTCGGAGAACCGGTAGTGGAAATTTTGAGTAGTTTGGAATACCACCTCTTACTGGCCTGACTCCCATCTCTTCTCTGCCTCTCAAGTCCCAGGTGATCAGCTGGGTCTTCTTTTGTTGCCTTGCACAGGAAAACGGAGTTGGAAAGCAGGTTATTGGAGTGTGGAGGAAGGATTTTGCAGTAATCTTCACCCTGGAGTGAGGAGGGAATGGGTTTTTTTTCAATATCTTCAATATATGCCATGCCCACCAAGCCACACCCACCAAGCCATGCCCACAGAACCGATAGTAAAAATATTTGAATTCCACCACTGCTATAAAGTGAGAGACCATGAGTTCTAGTCCTGCCTTAGGCATTCCCTCCAAGCTCTAGGAAGGAGGTAAGAGCAAACCACTTCCCAAAAACCTTGCCAAGAGAACATGGAGTCTTCAGGAGTCAAAAACTGAATCGAAGACACTAACTGAAAGAAAAAAAAGATGAAAGAAGATAATTCACTATCATACTACTTTAATATCACCATATAAGTAGTCAGGTGGTGGATACTATGCAGAGATATGCCTTTTCTTTGTTGGGCATCTGAATAGAAGCAACCTGATATTTTAAAGAACAGCCAAAACATATATATGGTTTTGTTCAGTCTTTTATTTTCTGTACAAGCTTGCTAAAATCCATTTCTGCATTGCTTTGCAAATTTAAATTAAAAAAACCCCAAATCCATAAGAAATGCATATAAAAGTTGTTTGAACAATAACATTTTTCCTAATACATATATTTTTGCATATGTTTTTCCTAATGGTTTTTCATCTAACAATGGCAAATCATCAGTGTTTTATGTCATACTGGTTCTGTTCATTCTAGAGGCAAACCTGAGTTTTTCAGTTGCATTGATGAAATACACCTGCATTGGAAGCTGAATTCATTTGATTAATTTTCTTAATGTGGATGCAGCCAGCAATATGTCGATTTCTGAACTCACCATTTTAATGTAATTCCATTTTTCCAAACAGCAGCATAGAATTTACCCTAACTAAAGTATATGGGATCCTCTTCTGAAACTGATACTGAAAAGAAATTATCTCCCTAATATTCCAAGATATAGACAATGTAGCTGCATTTCTGTTTCTCCGTGATGCATAAGTTTGTTGACCTTTTATTTCTTTTACTATAGTGATATTTATGGAAAAACAACAATAATCATGTTGATATTGCAAAGCTAATGTTTTCGAAAGCAAACTCCAATAAATAAATTTGTATTTAAATCTATGCAAATATGCACAGAACTGAGCTGACAGGACCAAATTTCAAGTAACATTACATTCATATTTGCATTTAACAAGTAGGGTTTTTAAAGCATGTAAATAAGGTGCAATAAGATTTGTTGCAGCCAGGCAGGCTTCTTTAAGGAAAAAAAAAAAACTATAAAAATGGGAGTGTATGAGGAAAATGTGCTGCTAAGACACAAACCCATAAAATATCTAGTTTTAACTTAAGCATTAGGCTAAGTACACCTCAGTATTACCAATATCACTGGTGATGTGTACCAGTATCTCTAATGTTTATTTTGTGGAAAGGGAACTTCACGAAGACAGTAGTGTCACAAAAATAGGAAAAGCCCAGGGGGAACATCAGGTCAGCCATAAAACAAACTTACATAGGAAAAGGAATCAAATAAAAAAGGTATTAAAGAATCCCTATAGACAAAAGCCTAAGTAATTAAGAAAACTAGACAAATAAGAAAAGGAAACAAAAAGATAATTTAGAAAACACTTACAAACACAGGACATACCAAATAAGCAAAACAAACAGACAAAAGACACAAAATATAAATTACAAAAGGGACAGACAGGAGATTGCCAGAAAACAAATACGAAAAACTATCTTAAAGCTAAAAGAGATTAGAGAAAACCAATAATACAATCTAGCCACCCCGAGAAGTTTGCCTTCCGTACCCTGTGGAGTTTGCCCTCCGGCGGGAATAAAGATAAACTCAAACAGGATTTGAAACATTAAGCTCAAATACAATCATTCACACAAAATCAACTTACAAAGGGAGAAAAGGGTATAAAAAACCAGGGACTTACCATAAGAAGCTAGCTAGCCCAGGAATGCAGACTTCTCGCTGTCCCCTGCCTTCCTGAAAAATAAAAAGATCCAGCTTTTAAGCAGTTGTCCGTATCCTTGTGCCAGAGCTCTCCCAGCGGGAAAATTGAATCCTCAAAAGAAAGGCGTTTTGACACCTTTCAACAATTTGCTTATTGCTTGTTCAAATGATCAATATATTGTTTGAACAACAAAATATCAGACCATAACAAAGCTAGTACCATCTTTGTTTATACTTCTCAGTTGAAACCAATCTACATTGTCTTCATTTACAGGCAAGACGCAGGCAATATTAGCTGCATTCCCTCTTCTCTGTGATACATAAGATTGTTGTCCTTTTATTTCTTTTTCTATAGTGATATTTATGGAAAAACAACAATAATCATGTAGATATTGCAAAGCTGGTGTTTTCAGAAGCAAACTCCAATGAATAAATTTGGATTTAAATTGCCTTCACTTTTGCAGTGAATGTGAAATCTTAACCATCGTCTGACAGCAGTTCCTCTAGGTCACAGGTGTCCAACTCGTCATGTCACATTGCTGTCATGTGGCGTATTGCAATGCTTTTTTCCCTTTGCAGAACTGGGGTGGGTACACATGACACATCCAGCCAGTTTGACACTGCTGCTTAGGTGACCAAAATCAAAATTACGCAGAACATTTGGTTTCCAATCTGCCTAGCTACCAATTCTGATTAAATTTAAAATTCTCCCATGACCTGCAATAATGAATTGTTTTCTACTTCTGAATATCCCTGATTTTCTACCCTGCACTACAGAAGAACATTCCAGAGCTCCAAAAATAAGACCAGTTTTCTTCCGTTTTAAAGAAAACTACAGCAAAACCTGGAAGAGGAAAAAAATGCCTTGGTTCTCAAAATTAGCAGACTTCATGAAATTGCTCAGATTCTAGAGCTGGTTCCAAAGCAAGGCAAAAGCTTCATGCAGAGTTACCACTGGAAATCAGGGTGAGATGGCTAATATGCCAGGTAACAGAAATAACATTCAAAATTATCTTGATAATTTAGAAAAAAAAATGGGCTAAATATTAGCAAGCAATTTAATGGAGACAATTATAATGTTTTTCACCAAAAGCCAAGTAAACAGGGAGAAGGGATGGGAAATGAGGGAGAACAAGGGGGAGGGGAGGGGAAAGGAAGGGGAGGAGAGGGGAGGAGAAGGGGAAGGGAGAGGAGAGGAGATAATTGTTTGCTAGCATGATTGGTGAACAAGAATTTAGAATAGCACTTTTGGACAAGCTTGAAAACAAAGCAAATTCTGAAGTAATTTAAGAGTTGATTAATAATAATAATTGAAACTTTTATGCTGTCTAACTCTCAGTGACTCTTGGCCACTCACAACAATCAAGCAAAAATAATTCCAATAAAACCAATCACATTATAACATAAAAGATGGTAAGCGTCACAGATTGGATGGATGAAATAAAGGCTCACTTGCCTTCACCAAAGACCTGGGTGAAGAGCCAGATCTCAGGGAGAACTTTACTCCACAGAGCACGCACATTCCAAAGAGAACATCTAAATTGAAAATGACTCTAATCCTGAGGTTAGCATTCTGATGCATGGGAAAACATAGCAGCTCTAATTACATAATGAAGCCAAAGGATACACATAGGAACATGAATTTCAGTCAAATTATTGTTCTGACCAAAACCTTGTTCCAAGGAAACAAACAGGAAACAGAGGTACCAGAAAAACCTTATAATGATTCTTTATGGATTCCATTCATTCACGGTCAAAAGGCTGTTTCAAATTAGTTGTCTCTGATAAGAATGAGCCCTGCCATAAAATTATTAAGATAAAATTACTGAGAAATATTTCAAACACATAGTCTCCAAACACCAACCAAGATATTCCGAATGTCCACAAGGCTTGAGTGCAAAACTTCTTTGCTTCCTGCAAAGAACTCCGGTTTCTCAGCTGGCTTTTATCTTTTAAGGGAGGGGCCATTAACTTGCAGCCTTACTCCCGAGTCACCCATGCTGCTGCAGCTGCTCTTTCCTTCAAGCAGCCCTGTGCAAACACGCACAAGGCACAGGGTCCTTGGGAACCTCTTCATCACTGCTGCCAGCCTCCACAATCTCCGAAGGGAGCATTCTACTCCCTGATCATCCTGGCTCCATCCCTGCCTCACACACAGGCCTCTCATCTGAGTCCTTGCTCTCCGAGACCTCAGCCATCTGCACCTGCTGCCAGCGAACCACAACAATTATTCAAATAATTGGATGTTCCAATATACAGCTGGCCTTCTCGATGAGGAGGAGAACTCTGAATTTGAAGAAATGAATTTCTTTAAGTCGAGATTCAGACTCTTGCTTTACCTTGTTCTTAAGTTCCAGGTCATATTTCTCCTTTTCAATCATTTGCTTTCTGTAAAGCGAGTAGAATTTGGAATGGTCTCCCTTCCACATATGGCAACATTTATATTAGCATCCACTTTTTAAAATAATTCCAACAACTATAGCATCTACCAGCTCAAAGCTCCATTTGATGAAGTGTAACTTATAACTATCCTAAATAAAGAAAAGCCAACTATATTTTCTCGCTATCTTATAGACACAAAGCATTCACCAAGATGTCTTAAATGTTTAAACTAGGGCTTAATCTCCAGGATCTCTTGTTTGTATTAAATATGGTAGCAATAGCACTTAGACTTATATACAGCCCTCTCTAAATGTTTTTTTCACAGAGTCAGAATATTTTTCTAACTTTCCCAAATATTGGTCCAACAGCAGATCATGAGAGTATGCTTTGCAAGCAACTAATCAGACAGACAGATAGGATGGGCATTTATTCCTTTTCCGCTAATCATTTGACTTATATATCTTGGCTTGTCTGACCCAGGCAACTCATCCTTCATAAATGTATGGTGTGTGTTGTTTTGGACAACTTGATGTAATGAGATGCCTGTAGTTCCAACTCTCCTAAAGAAGCTGGATGTTTCTTCTGCTTCCTTGAAAAGACATTTAATGTTATGAAACTTTTGATGCCTCCTTCCCCATTCTGGAACTGTTTACAGAAAGGCATATTTTGTATCAAAAGTACAGCTTTCAGGTTTCCTGAAAACCTGCAGATAAGAAAATAGGAGAACATCTGCAGGAAAGAAGTTTAATGCAAAACACTCTCAGTTGCTACAATCCTAGCTTGGTATTTTGCCAAGGAAATAATTATCATTTAAGGATTAATTAAACAATCAGCAATTGCAGGTTGTGCTGAAAGTGCTTAACAGGAACTAGATGTAGGAGTTGTGAAGTTATTGCATAATAAACACTATCAGAGGCCAGAAAAATATACTCATCCTCTAAAGGCTGCATTTTAATTTCAAGAGTAGACAAATTAGGGACAAGTATTTGAGTTTGGGGGGAATTCTATAAATGTACACTACCATTAAGAGAATTGGAAGCAATCCCAGCAGGAAATGTTGCTAGGTTTTGTTTTTGCTTGTTAGTTTTGTCTTTTGTGCATTGAGGCTAGCTCCCAGTGTAGCATTCCCAAGACATCAAGACCACACACTGCAGCAAAGTAATATCCATTGTAGTTTCATTTCGAGACACATCCATGTTAAACCATGTCTGGATCTTTCATGATTTTCTCCAGGAAATAAGACTGCCAAAAAAAGGAGGCTAATGGTCCAGGTACAAGGACAAATTGTGTATCTTAATATTACAGTAGGATAAGGAATCTCACCAGAAGGAGCAGAAGTTGGATTTTTGAGCTGCTTACTTTGGCACTAGAGAGTGAGAGTTGAATTCCTTTTCACCAAAACTGAATAGATAAACCTATTTAAGGCTTCACATGTGTGTACTGCTAGTGTTTTGTTGTGAATTTCTTTTAATACACAGATATCTTGTAGCTATATTTCAGTAATAGAATCTCATTCAACTCTGGAAGCAACCTTGGCTTACACCCATTCATTTAATTAAAAGCTACAAAATTACTTACAACATTGTAGTGTGCCCGCAATTACATCAGGGGTGGGATGCTACCGGTTCGGCCTGGTTCTATAGAACCAATAGCTCTGAAGAGCAGCAAACACTGAACCGGTTCTCTGTGATGACCTTTTGGTCATCTGTTTGGCCTGCCCGCCTGCCCGGGCTTTTGGCTGTCCTTTATTTCCTGCTTTTTCAACCTCAGCTGCTTTGCACAGCACAGCTGAGGTTGAAAAAGCAGGAAAGAAGAGGATTTTCAAACACTGCGCACTTGCACGCAGCGCCTGTCAGCTGTCCAGGCGGCACAGCTGATGTTTTTTGGGGAAAGTTCTACATGCGCCCCCAGTGCATGTCAAGTACTTGCGCACCCAAAGTGTGCATGCATGCGCAAAACACATTCTCACTGAACCAGTTGTAACACTGGTTTAATCCTACCCCTGAATCACATGATCAGAACTTGAGTGCATGGCAACTGACATGTATTTATAATGATTACAATGTCCTGGGGCACATGATCATCATTTACAACCCTCCCAGGGCGCTCCCAACAAGCAAAGTCAACAGGGGAAGTTGGATTCAGCTGGCAAAAAAAGATTGAAAAATCAGATGCAATTCAGTTAACAGACACATCTCTTGATGAAAGTTTCTGCCCCAATTTTAGTCTTAAGATGAGGACTACCTGTACACAAAAAGGCAATGGGTTGCCTGCTCCTGATTAGGCATAGTATTTGGTTTCTAGCAGTGGACTATGAGGGTATCCTATTGTCGTAAAAATAATTCAGTAAAAGAGGAACACATACAAACCACAAGCAATAAACCCTACTTTGAGATCAGAGGTTTATTTCATGAGCAATTTGGAACATGAACATCATAACACAATTTATATCAATAACTCATTGCAATGAAGTCCACTATGAGGTCCAGTAAGGAGTAGCCATGACCACATCCCAAGACATTCTTTTTATACTTTTCTGCATGCATTTCACAACTTACTTCTTCATTCTTTCTTACTGACAGTCTCCATATATACCGATGTACATCTCAAACTTCTATCCATCGGCTACTTTCTGTTCAACTTCCCCATTGACTTTTTAAATGCCATAATTCTGGGACAGCCACAATGATGATGGCATAAGTTTCCTTGTTCAGTGCTGTCATAACTTCAATCAGTCTCTGAAAGAGTACTCATTAAGCAAAGAGTACTTGTGGCTGCTTTAAAAACTTGCCAATAGACAGTAGGTGAGAACTCCTGCACTCTCCAAAACAGAGTTACAATTAGCTAGTGCTCACAGCTCACAAAGTGCAATCAAAACTCTGTTCATTTTTTTAAATGTGTATCACTTATACTACTTTTACCTTTTAGGAAATTGGCTCATCTCCATATCTGTGCGATGTTTTAATGTGTATCTTTCACTGTAATGTCTTTTTGGGTTCTTATCCCTTTTTATATAACTAGATTGATTATATTACATTAGATCTTTATCAGGTGGGATATTTCCCCAGTTCAGGAATTAATGGACTGGGATATCCCCTGCATCACAAATACTATATCGTGCCATTTTCCCACTCTTAACTTATTCCTATGTAGAAACCTCATATCATTGCTGACCATATATTTAGCAAATGGTTAAACTATAAACGTTTAATCATTTAAGACGAAGCATGGTGAATAAAAATCCATTGTAAGTAAGAATAGTTGGAGAGTAATTAGGATCTTTAATGCCTATTTGGGAATTATTTATGGGCTTTCCCCACTGTGCAACAGTACAGAGGAAGCAAATTAAACAAAACAAAAGTAAAGAATTGGGGGAAAATGCCTTAGAAACACCTTGCAATAATTTTATAAATCCCATTGAGCACTAAATTTTTTACAATAAATATTTCAATTACAGGTTAAAATAGCAATAGCACTTAGACTGATATACCACTTCACAGTACTTTACAGCCCTCTCTAAGTGGTTTCCAAAGTCAGCATATTGCTCCCCAACAATCTGGCTCCTCATTTTATTGACCTCAGAAGGATGGAAGGCTGAGTCAACCTTGGACCTTAAAGTATTCCCATATTTCTTCCTTCAAGGCCTATACAATATTCCTCACCTTATGATCATTTGCTTAGTGATAGTCTAAATTAATGGCATAAGAAAGAGTGCTTTATGGCCTGTGAAACACTTCATACCATTGCAAAATGCCACATTCCATCCCCGTGGTCATATGATTGTGATATAGACACTTGGCAACCCATTCATACTTATGACTGGTTGCCAAATTCTCTACAATCCTGTGATGACCATTTGCACTCTTCCTGGCCAGCTTCCCCCAAAAGTCAATGATTTCCTTGTGGATTTCAGCAAGGGGGAAATTCCTGAGTGGAGAGACATTCACTCATGCTCTGCATTGGATCTCTGCCAAGCCTGTGCTGGACCTTTCTACCTCTCCTGAGGTTCTCTCCTTTTCTTATTTTACTGCCCTGCCTCTCCATTCTGGAGTTGAAAAACCTATCAAAATCCACAAGGATTTTCAGCCACTGATTGGCCAGCACTTGTACATGGTTTCCTCATACTCCTGAGACACCCTTTCCTTTTTATCTTATCACTTTGCGTTTCTGTTCAGGAGTTGAAAATCCCCCCTGAAAAAAATCTAGAGAGGATTTTCAGTCCCTGGGTGGAGAGGCACTTGTGTACAACCTGTGTCGGCTTTCTTCAATCCCCTGATGCATCTTGCACTTCTTAACTGGGACTCCATCTGCTTAATGATCCATGAGTTAATGATTGCACCTGGGAGTGAACCAGTCACATGACATCATCATCATATTTTGGCTCGTATTACTTTTATCTTTATTTGGTAAAAACCATCAGGTATCTATCTATCTTTAATGTTAAACAAATAATGCTCCCCCAAAGATCAAATCCATTTGTCTCTTTAATTCTCATATTTTCAAAAATATTTCCACCAAAATTTAGTCTTTCAAAATTACTATCCCCTTTATCCATTTTAAATTTTCTTACATCCAATTCTTGCTAAGCTTTTAAAATGTTTTAAAACATTTTTCCTTGTTCACTAGATCCTTATCTATTCATACATTCCTGAGAGATCTAAACAAAAACAGTTCTTTTTCATTTAATTGCAACTGACAGTGGCGTTTAATATATATTTCAACAGAAAAGTTCTCTTAGAAGAAGGAGGGGTTGTAGTTTGGCTGGAATCAGCATCAGATGCCATGCTGGCATTTCAGGTGGAGATTCAAAAACCATTAGAGAAGACTCTGGGAAAGAAAAGTTTAGACAGGAGGAGGTTGGAATTGGAGATGATGGTTGGTGATTGAAATGCTTGAAGTAATAACATAATAACAGGGTTGGAAGGGACCTTGTCAGTCTTCTAGTCCTGCTCAAGCAGAAAACTTTATACCATTTCTGACACTGGTTGTCCAGTCTCTTTTTAAAAACCTCCAGTGATGGAGTACTACAACTTCTGAAGGCAAGCTGTTTCACTGGTGGTTTGTTCTTATTGTCCTTAGTTCTAGGTTGGGTCTCTCCTTGATTAGTTTCCATTCATTATCTTGCTTTTGGGTGTTTTGGAAAATAGATTGACCCCCCTCTACTTGTGGCAGCCACTCAAATATTGGAATGCTGCAATCATGTCATGCATGGTCCTTCTTTTCACTAGACTAGCCAGACCCAATTCCTTCAACCATTCTTCTTATGTTTTAGCCCCCAGCCCCCTGATTATCTTTGTTGCTCTTCTCTGCACTCCTTCCAAAGTCTCAACATCTTTTTTTATAATGGGGTGACTAAAATTAGGTGAAGTATTCCAGGTATGGTCTTACTAAGGCTTTATACTTTATATGATATTGATTATATCCCTCTGTTAATACAACCTAGGATGGCATTAGCTTTTTTGGCTGCTGCCATACACTGTTGTCTCATATTTAAGTAATTATCTGCTAAGACTCCAAGATCCCTCTGAGAATTGCTATTATTGAGCAAGGTTTCACCCAATCTGTATCTATATTTTTGTTTTTTCTTGCCTAAGTGTAAGACTTTGTTTTTCTCTATGCTAAATTTAATTTTATTAGATAGAGCCCAATGTTCAAGTCTGTCTTGACCCTATCTTCTGTGGGTGTTGGCTATTCCTGCCAGCTTAGTGCCATCTGCACATTTGATGATTTTCCCTTCTATTCCTTCATGTAAATCATTTATGAAGATATTGAAGAGAACTGGACCTAAAATAGAACTTTGGGGAACCTCATTGCTTATTTTCCTTCAAGTAGATGTAGTTTCATTAAAAACTACACAAAAATAAAAAATATTACAAGTAGAGACAGCTATCTTATGCTGAAGTTGAGTTGTTAGAATTGCAACCACATCTGTCCTAGTTATCCTGAGTTGGATTTGCTCATGGCAAGTGGCACTCTTGGCAAGTGGCATATTGTCCAAAAGAACTATTTGAGTGCTGCATAAAATGCATGATGAAGAGGAGCCATTTTACTCAGCATGGAACTAAAGGTGGCAGAAGATAAAAAGACCATAGATTTGCTTGACAAAAAAAATCCAGTAGACAATGAACTACCAGCTTGATTGGTGGAGGGATGCTGATCAATATAAAATTAAATCCCTTTTTTTAAAAAAACTCTGAATAGGAGTATTGCTATTTAGATTCATAAAGTGCTATGTAGTATATATGCTTACATATATATGTTAAGCTCATATCATAACTACTTAAAATATACTGTATTTAAATATAGTACTAAGGTTACAAAACAGCTGTATATGCTCATGTTATATTTTTGCATTAATAAAGGAGAATATTTGTAGCTTGGGGTTGAAATGACAAATCTTTGGTGCTCTCTGAGCTTGGTTGTTTTCTTGCAGATGTTTCATTACCCAAGTTAGGTAACATCAACATTCTGCTAGTACTGATGATATTACCTAGTCTGGATAAAGAAATGTCTGCAAGAAAATAGCCAAGTCTGTAACAGGAGTGGGCTTGCAAAAAAGAAAGAAAGAAAGAAAAATATTTAGTATGGCTTAAAGCTGAGAAAGTTAAATTGCTTGGGAGTTCTGCTAACGCTTGGGTAAAATTGCTAACGCTTGGGTAAAATTGCTTTTCTCTCTTTGTGAGTGAATAAAAAAGGGGGAAGGGCCTTGAAATCTGTGCCTCTTTCAGTGAGGTCCCTTAAGCACATTTGGTGACACCACTCCACTTCAGAGCTGAAATATTCCATTCAGTTGGGATAATAGCTTTCATTTGGCTGTCTTCTACAAAGAACAGATCCATCTCTCACTTGTCTGAGTTAAAGGCAAACAGAGAAGGAGTTGGGACGAGAGGTGATGTCAAAAGGAGAAAAAAGGAGAAGGGATTCTACCATCTTTTGAATCCCTTTTCATCTTGAGCTTGCCCAAAAAACCTTGGAAATAGGATTGTTTGTGATCACAGCAAGGATGTCTTCCCCATTTCTCCTTCCTTGCCATTGTTGTTTCTCATTCACACCTCAAGCGAGGCGGAGCTTTATATTCTTCTCACAGGGAAGGCTAAGGGCTTTGCCTCCGTTTTCATAAAACAGGAATGGGAATAAAATAAATGCTTTTTGTTTCATGTTGGAATGACTCTCTTTTGACTCTCTGGCCTTAGGGAATTACTGTTTGATCTTGCAAGGAAAAACCTGAAAAAGTAAATGTGCCTGTTGCCTGAAAGAATGGAAGAGATATTTTGTACTACTGTTGTTGTTGCTGCTGCTTCTGCGGCTGCTGCTTTCTCTTCCTCCTTCACCCTGTTATCCACTCTGTTTGCATGCATTTCCCACTTTTTATTTATTCCTCAAATCAGGGGTCTTTACCAGGAGGTTAAACACAGAATAAAATCCCCCCTGCAATCACAAAGCAGTCCAAATAAACACCATCACCTATTAAAGTTGTTTACATGATATTTGATTATAAACATAGAACTAATGATTCTGAAAACAAGAAAAATGATTTGATTTGCCTGCATTAGCACATTTGGGAATGCCCTGGACAAATGCTTATATACATTTCTGCAGTGTACATCACACACATGGGAACATTCACCTTTGGTATCTTTTTTTCCTCCTGCCCTCAAGGAACCACACGTTTTCAGTGCAGATTAATATGACCTCAGCCAAATTCATGCTGCAAGTAATTTCTCAATCTTACTTGAATATTTCCTGGCTCTGGTCCTTAAGTATTCAGTACTAGCAATTTATTCCTTCCATCCACCTACAACTACTTCATGTATATGGTCAGTGGCAGCCTTCAAATGGCCAGTGGCAACCTTCAAATTGTTTCTTAATGTTAAAGATCAAGAGAGAAAGAGAGAGAGAGAGATTTTGTCTATACTGTTTAAGCATGTAAAAATACTATATCCAGGAATGGTGTAACCATCTTAGTGCCAAAAGAACATGACAGATGTGTTCATGGGCTCTACCTAAAACCTATAAACAAAACTACGCATTTCTGAGCTGCTATCTACTGATGTTTTCTTCCAGCAATAGAAAATATCAATATCTGGACTCTTGCTAAAAAATAAAATTGCTTCCCAACAAATGATGTTGAAATGTGATATTGTCATCACCCTTCTGATAGCTTGGGAGGGTGATGACAGTGCATAGACAGTTACAGTGTCAGAATAAAGTGAGAAACTCAGATTGTATCCAGTTCTTTTCTTTGGCAGAGGGAGAAGAAAGGTAGTTCCTTCATGAGGGCTGTCAACCTTTTTTTCCTGCTCTTCCCACTTACAGCAAAACATGTCCACAAATTTTGAATTAAATAACGACAGCAAGAATTCTATCACAGACCAAAACATTTTTGTGATTCCCAAACTTCCTTTTTTTTTAAATCAAGTCACAGATTCCTTCTTAAACATTGCTTTGTTGGTCATAACCTATCCCCTTGATCTTCCCTTCCAAATTAAAGCTGAAGCCCAGTCCAAATACATAATGATTGGAAGCCTTAGGGGAAGAAATGCATATGATCCACAGAATTTGGGAAAGGGAGCATCTTTTAACCAATCCACCGTATTTCTCAGAATTCTTGAGAAGACAGGGTGGGAATGAAATGTGTTGCCATTATTTTCTAGGAACTAATAAAAGTAATGCTATCTGAAAATATCTCCATTTTTTCCAGCTGCATATTGTCCTACTATGCTGGTTTTCAACTCCCACAATCTCTAAACAGTATTACCCTGGCTAGGAGTTATGACAATAAGCCCAAATGTTTGGATTGGTCTGGGGAAAATGAAATACACCGTTTTAGTTGATGGGGGAAGGGGAGGGCCATTCACAGTAAGGAGCAAAAAAAATCATGAATGTTAAATATTTGCATCACGTGACATGAAGTAAAATCTTTCTGTTTATTAGCAATAGAATTGCAAAATCCAATTCATCAATAAATTATAATTTTTCAAACCCACTCAACAAGAACATTTTTAACACCATGCTACCACAACACGAACAAAAACCATCCTGTGGAAAAAAGATCAAAGAATTCTGAAAAGTATTTCCACATCACAACATCTCAATATAAATGGGTACTTGGAATAATTGCAAATGGGAGAATTTCTTTGCTTTGACAATCAGCATGTTGTAGCTAATCA
The DNA here is from genome assembly GCA_033807585.1 of Hydrophis major. Taxonomy (NCBI): domain Eukaryota; kingdom Metazoa; phylum Chordata; class Lepidosauria; order Squamata; family Elapidae; genus Hydrophis; species Hydrophis major. The sequence goes on along the minus strand of CM066328.1, from coordinate 149,349,622 downwards.
AGAGAAGAATAAGGACAGGAAACAAAGCAAAAATTCCCATTTATCCTGCTGTGATGTATGTGAAACACAGAACTAACCACAGAGATCAAATCAAAGGATTTCCGAATCAATTTCTGAACGAAGTGAAAAAGAGACAATTGTGTTGCCATTTTCTTTTTAAACATTTTATTAAATTTCAAAAGCATGAAAAAAGTAAACAAGGAAAAAAGAAAATAAAGAAGACAGACAGACAAAAAGCAAGATAAAAGGGGGAGGGGAGAGAAAACAAAAACTAAATAAATAAAAAGGTTGGTTCCTGACTTTCTTTGGTACAGATATAAAAAAATACTTCCAACTCTTATTCAAACATTAATAATTGTTTACATTCTTTCTTTAATCCCATATTATTCTAGTCAACAAATCCCAAAATCAAAACTACATTTCCTTTAGTTTCTTGCAAAAACTTCAAAAGTAGCTTCAGTAACAACTCTTCACTTAAAATATAATCAGATACCTCTTCATTTCACACCTTATCCCATTTTCTATGAACTCAACTCTAAATCTTCAGCTATCCTTATTAATCAGCAAAGATCCAGTAAAATTTAGCAACAATATCTACTAACATAAATATGTAGCCCCCTTTCCTATTTAGTGTATATTCCCTTGATCTCTCTCTTAAAAATTAAGCACTGCAAAAAAGAATTTTTTTAAAAAATACAATAATTTATAACAATAATAACTATTACTATAAATAATGATATAACAATTATTTAGATATCAAAATCTAATCTATTACTCCATTAGACATTTCTAAAAGAAACATTGTCCAATCCATATAACAGTTTAACATCACCAGAAATAAAAACTCATAATTATAATCTGATACACTAATTTTGTATTTTTCTTTCTCCCAATCCAACTATCCTTAAGTCGCACAAATATAATTCTGACTCCTGTTTTCTTCTAGTATCTTCTCTTGTTCTCTTGAAATTCTTATATTTCAAGTCAACTTGTAGTTTTCATGAAGTAACACTAATAAATCTCTTCCATTTCAGTTTGAAAAGGTAATATCTTTTTTCAGTTTTCAAATGATCATCCAATTGCATTTGTAAATCTAGTGAATCCATCTCAGTTGTCTCCTGAAGGATTTGTTCATCTTCAATGGTAAGTTTTGGTTCCAGTAAAGAGTTTAAAAATTCAAGTACTTCACAGGCCCATAAATCAAATATTTCTTTTAAAGTAGCCATCTTGTGTTCTGATAATCAACCTTCAAGATTTTATTTTACAACTGATATGTATTTTGACTTTCACTTCTGGATTTCTGCCACTCCAGACAGAAGCATTTACCACAGTTGTCTACATTCACCTTCATAGCAAACTGTCTCAACAACGGCTGAATTGAGGAGAAGAAATGCGCAGTGGCAACTATGACAATGGGGGTGTTTTAGTTTCTCTATTGTGCTATTTATTCTTTCATCTTGCATGTGCAAGAACACAAATAAAATATCTGTCTGCAATACTTTAAAGCATATTTTTACAGTATAAATGACACCTTCCTCTTCCTCTTGATATTCTTTCTTTCTTCATATACTATATTTGTTTTGCAAATTGATCTTCATTCTTTTTTCTTTATATGACCAAAGCACCTCAGTATATTTCTTTTGTAGCAATTGCACCTACTTCTCAATTCAATCAATACTCTTTCAATACCCATTCAATCTTGATCATACCCCTTCTGCTTTTACCACACATATAATTGAAAAATTGCAGTAGGAAATAATTTTTTTCAGAGTTATTGAAATTCCAGTTTTCCATCTAATTCCACAATGCTTTTAATACATCCATAATTTTCTCTACACTTTAAATGGAGAAATACAATCCTTATTTTATGTTTTAAACATGTAATGGTTATTAAACTATGGTAATGTGCAGAATAAATATTATCCTTCATAAAAAATAATTCCTGCAGCATAAACCCACTGAATGCAATGGGGTTCATTTCTAAATCCCAAAGAAAATGAGCAATAGAGAGGTGAAGAAAAAAAATATATACTAGAATTGTTTTGTTTTTAAAAATGATGTTTTGGGTCATTTCAAAATTACAGTAGAAAAGAACCCCTCACAAATCTTAGTTATTGTTGGCATGTTTTATAAGAAATAGAAAAAGTAAGACTGGCCACAGGTCTTCTTTGATATTCTTTCGATCACTGAGCATCCAGCAATGGAGGACATTCACAGTGTACACAAACCCTCAGTTTAATGCCCCATTACATCTAAACCCTGATGGATAGCACATCCAATCTTCATTTAACACTCCTGGCTTCCTGGCAGCGTGACCATTTCTCATGCTGAAATTTTAATTGTCAGCCAGCAATGCCAAAAGTCATTTCCAAACTGATTTATTCAAAGTGTTTTTAACCAAATTCTCAACAGAGAAATCCTGCTTAGCAGAATGCATAACAACTTTATTCAACAGGACACTCCCTGCTGGCAGATTTAGAAATCTAAGCAGTTCAAACAGGAGGAAAAGGTGCAGAGAAAGAAGAAGAAAAATTAGGAAACCCAGGTGCTGATTATTCAAGTTAAATCCCTTCCCCTGCAAAATAAAAATAATTCATGGAGGGAAAGGTGCATTGGAGCAGGTCACTCCTCCTTTTCCTTTTTCTTTCTGGTAACTCATGGAGCAAAAGAGAATAAGATAGTAACTTTAGATAACAAGTCATACAGAAGGTAATCACAATATTTATGTATTCTAGTTCAAAAGAGAGAAAGCTTTCTTAGGCTTTTCAGTGCAAGTGCAGAACGGACTTCTAACTTCATATGAATAAATAAACATTGGCTGAATAGAAGAGAATGCTGCTACATTATGGATTGTTCAATTTTCAGAAGTTGAGCTCCAAGTAATAATTCATTTGTATGCCACCTACTCAGATGTGATTGTTTTTACAAAGTGAAATCCCAAGGGACAGACACACACTGGACATGAGTAACAAACCTTGGCTATTAATTGTGTGAACAGATAGAAGGAATCTATGTCATTTGTCAAAATAATACAGGCAGTCCATTTCTGTGACTGCTGTATAGATGCTGGATAGCCGCTATGCAGTAAATGTTCTCCCTTGTAGAGAAACTACATCATTTGTGTGAAGAGAGAACAAAAGAAGAAATTGTTGCATTATATTATGGAGGAACAACCTTTTGGTAGCTAGATGCCACATTTCATATTTTTTAGAGAGGTCAGTGATGCAAAATGCATGGAGCTTTGTAATGCATCTAAGGAGGAAAAGGATCTCTTTTTCTCTCTCTCCCCCTCTCCATTTCCCCCACTCGCTCCCTCCCTTCCCCTTCCTGCCTCCCCCCTCTGTCTCTCCCTCACTTAAAACTATATTAACTCTGCTTCACTTCTCCAATACAGCTTTTGCATCTGTTCTCTTATTGCGAAAGTATAAGTTTATTGAGCTAAGAAATACAAAAGTAAACAAATAAAATATTGAAAGAAGGAAAGTCAGAAAATATAAAGTGAAAATGAAAAAAGAAAGAAAAAAGAATAATAAAAAAAGAATGACTTTCAACTTTATTTAATACAAATATAAGTAAAAAAAGATTATTTTTTTTCTACATTATTTCCATAAACCCATATAATTCTAATAATCAAATCTCAAAATCAATTCCTCACAAATAATAAAAAAAAATGGTTTCCAGTTGAAATAAAATTTGTCAGTGTTTTCTTTCATCAATGTTACCATCTCTGCCAATTCCACCAGTTTAACCTTCTGTTCTTCTAATTCTATGTATTTATAAAGTTTTCTAACTTTGATTAAATAAAAGTCATGCTGCTATTATCATAACGTAAAACAAAGATCCAAAAGATGTCTTCATTTCTTTGTCCATTAAATTTAAAAGATAGTCCTCTGGTTTCAATTGTACATTTACTTTTAAAATCTTTTGCATACAAATACATATGTCAAGAAACAAAGTAAGCAAAAGGGGAAGAGGACAACTTTGTTTTGTCCCCTTCTGTCTCCTTTACATGGTTTAGTCAATTCACCATTAACTATAATTCCAGCGTTTTGGGACACACACACACACACACACACACACACACTTGATTCCATGAAGAAAATTCTCATCAAAGTCCATAATTCAGACCTTTGAACAAAAAGGGTACTGTAAGTTCATATTGTCCAAAGCTTTCTCAGCATCTAACAGCTCCCCCCCCCCCCCGCTTATTCTTCATGAACAAACTCTTGTAAAAACTGGCTTTACCTGTCTGCCAAATTTGTTAAAGACATGTTATAGTCATTGTTCATTAGAGACATTTGTTTGTAATTTTAGTAGAACTTAAATCTTGTCCTTCCTTTGGTAACAATGAAATATTGGCCTCTTTCTGAGATTCTGGCATTGCTTCTCCTTGTAAAATAGAAATAATCATTTCCTGAAATGGTTGTAAAACCTGGAGTTTAGAACATTTATTTTAAAATAGGTAGTCTTTTTTAAAATATTTTTTAAGTTCCTGACATCTTCAAAATGGATATAGGGTTATGGTTAATTCAAGTCATCGTCCCCCCCCCTCAAAATGTTGGTGTTTTACCCAAGTCATGAAACTGCCTTCATAAGGAACAGTCTTTAATTCAAAGGAGGGAGTCTTTGTTTATAAATCCAACCAATTGATGGAGGATAAATAGAAAAAAACAAGCACAGCCAGTTTGAATCTTCAAGCTGTATTCCTAGTACATAAATTTATCACAAAAAAGCTTTCAATTTACAATCTCCCAGAAATTAAAAAAAAAAAAACACCTTCTACTTAAATACCTTTAGTCTCTTTTGCTTCCACATTTTTGGGAGTTAGACACATGCCCCCCCAAAAGTACTCAATATTTCAGTATAGCTCCAAAAATAAAGTTTCCAAAGAGAGAAGTATGTATCTGTTCCAAAGAAAATCTTTCTTTGACTACAAAGATAAATAAATCCAAAAAGTGATTTAGAAATGAAGAAGATTGGTTCTAGTGTCCATAAAGTTGGCTATGTCACAGCTTGTGAACATGATGGAAACCCCTGATATCCTCATCACTCAACTCACAAGCCTATGAAGGAAACTTCTGTTTTTGTGATTTATCTTTGAGGAATCAATTTCTGGCTTCCTCCTTAATTCCAGAGGATGAAAGGATTCCCTTACTGTGCAGTGAGTAACAGAAGCTGCACCATCCTCTCTGAGAATATCAGAGGTATCTAAACTGCCATGTCCCTCTCCAGCTTTTAAATCCCTTCTCAAAGTGTAAGAAAGCTTGTCACTTTTTTTTAGCAAGTAGAGTCCTTGATGATTGGAAAAAAAAAAAAAAAAACCAGAGAGGAAGGTTCCATCTATTTTATGGCTTTCAGGTTGCCCTGAATTTGTTCATTGGTTCAACTAGTTCAGTCTTATCTACTCTGAAAGGCAATTTCTCTTTAGCACAAGGGCATGCAAACTGCAACCCTGAAGACCATAGGTGGCCCTCTTTCTAATTGCAGAAGTCCAATGCAAGTTATCTATTCAGATCTCTGACAAGAACAATTTGTCTCTTTTCTGGCAACCTACAGCAGAGGGACAAAAAGACACAGATGGGGATGTCAGAAAGGGAAAGGAAAGTGTCAAGCTAGAAAAAGTTGTTTGTTGGCCAGATAAGCTATGGCTCCTCCCATAGTTATTGATTTTCATAGCCTTGCTCTGTCACCCGAGATCTTTAAATCTGATCATTTAAATGAATCAACCCTACAACTAGATTATAGTTACTTGATCTGAATTAATAATATTTTAATTATTAAGAACATACTGAACTAAAGATGAAACTGTGTGTGTTTGTGTGTGTTTATATACATTTTATTTATACATACCTAGAGATCGAAATAGAAATCTGTTACTTTGCTTTTCCTCTGAAAAGAAGGATTAGGTTTTCTTTCATGTTGAACTTCCAACCTTGATCAACCAGCTACATAATATAAACCAGAATCTAAAGAGCTGTTGCTTTTAGCTTGAGCTAAAATGTTCTTTTCTCTTAACCAGTATATTAAATTCAGTTTCAAAATAATTGGTCCTTCCATCCCTCTATAGGTACCTTTCCTGTCAGTATTGTTAAATATGTTCTCTACCTACATATCTCAACAGATGTCTAAATATCATAGATCAGCAGTTGCCAACTGGCGGGCCGTGGCTCTCTGGTGGGCTGTGAGAAAATTTTGGTGGGCTGCAGAGAAATCTCACCCCCAGAGCACCCCCCCCAAAGCAATTAATCCAGCCTGCCCAGAAACACAAGGCTGCGCCGCCCACGTGGCCCGTGGGAACCCTCCCTGCCCACTCTCCTTACCAGGCTAAATTGCTATCTTTCCAACCATCAGCTGTTCTGCTGTGTCAGAAAATTTAGGTTAGCTATGGAATCAGGAAATGGATGGATTTCTTGCTTTCTAGCTAGTCTTTAGATCTTCGACTCAGCACAGCCAAACCTCCTTTAGGACTGAAGATTTGCTTGCAAGCAAATTCAGTGCAGACTCACCTCAAGCAAATTTGAGAGACTGAGCTAGTCGATGGCAGATAGATAGATCACTGAGTAAATCTGTGAGCAACTCAATCTGCCTGCTTTGCCTGATTTTGGCTAAAAGTTGCCCTTTTTTTAAAAAAAATCAATATTTATATAAATATTTATAATATTTACATACAAGCCATGCCCAGCCAGTCACATGACCACCAAGCCATGCCCACAAATTAGGCCATGCTGACAGATCTGGTTAGTGGTCTCTGGGATCTAAAATTATGAGTTTGGTGGTTCCTGAGGTCCAAAAGGTTGGCGACCCCTGTCATAGATAGAGCTTTATTTTCAAGCAGAGGCAAATATATATAAAGCATGAAGGACTACCAAAAATTGCTGAGTTTATCAGAATGCAGGAAATCTTAATGAAAAGAAGGACTAGAGTGACATGATAGCAGTTCCAATATTTGAAGGGATGCCACAATGAAGAGAGGGTCAACCTGTTCTTAAAAGTGCCTGAAGACACAACAAGAAGCAATGGTTGGAAATTAATCAAGGAGAGAACCAACCTGGAGTTAAGGAGAAATTTCCTGACAGTTAGAACAATTAATCAGTGGAATGATTGGCCTCCAGAAGTTGTGAATGCTCCAGCACTGGGGATATTTAAGAAGAGGTTGGACAACCATTTGTATGAAATGATATAGGGTCTCCTGCTTGAGCAGTAGTTGGACTAGAAGACCTCCAAGATCCCTTCTAACTCTATTATTCTGTTGTTATTCTTTATTCTGTTGTCTTGCACAAGAGGAGCACATGTAAGAAAAACTTGGCTGCACTAATGGATTACAAGCTCAACATGTCCCAACAACACAATGCAGCTGCACAGAAGGCCAGTGACATCTTGACGACCATCAAGAAGAGCTTAGATCCTGGTTGTGGGAAGAAATTATCTTGCTATATTCTGTCTTGGCCAGGCCTCACTTGGAATATTCCATTTCAGGATCCTAATAAATTGGACCAAGTCCAGAAAAGAGTTACCAAGATGGTGAAAGGGCTGGAAACTTTTCTTTTCTTCAAATGCCCAAAGGGCTGTCACATTGTAGAGAAATTAGACTTATTCTCACTTACTCTAGAGCAGGGGTCTTCAAATTTGACAACTTTAAGACTTGTGGATTTCAACGGCCAGAATTCCTCCTCCAGTCATGTTAGCTCAAGAATTCTGGGAGTTGAAGTCCACAAATCTTAAACTTGCCAAGTTTGAAGACCCTTGTTCTAGAGGGTAAGACTGGAAGTAATTTAAAAAAAAAAGTCAGAGACAAATTCCTTTTGTGTCCAGTTATACTTGGCCCATAAAGAATATTCTGTTCTTTTAATGGGATGAAACTCTTGATTATACATTAGGAAGAACTTGGCAGTAAGAACTGTCAGTCAATGGAATACTATTACTTTACTGCATGGAGCAGTTTCTTCTCCTTCAATTGAGATTTTCAAATAGAGGCTGGATAGTCATTTACTGGGATGATGTAGTGAATCCTATAGTATGCAGAAGGTTGGGATCACTTATCTTTTAAATACATCCCAAATCTACAATTCTAAAACAATTCAGTTTTAGATTTTAAACCAGTTTCAATATTCATTTCCAAATTCAGTCCTCAAATTTAGAAGAATTCTACCTCTAGTCCAATTTAGTGTTATTCCCGTGTGTGAATGATTCCTATAGCAATTTTGGAGGTAAACACAGAAGTCTTTTGAAACACAGCACTGCTCCTGTGGCATCAGAGCCATTAAAGAGATTCATATGCTTCTTTATTGCCAACCTTACACTACCAATATCCATCAAGGATACATTAAAAGGCTACATTATATCACAGTATAAAACATTTGTGGTTTATTGGTTATTCATAATTCTTTATTCTTTCAGTGTTATCACCATTGCACATGCCCTTTCATTTATGTCATACGATTATAGTCCTCATGGTTATGATATCAATATTAGATATAGCTTTCCTTGTATATGTTGCTAAGATAGTACTTTTATATTTTATGTTAGTTGCTTATTGTTGTTTAATCATTATTACATCATTTTATATACTAACATCTAAATGACATAAAACTATGAACTTATACTGTGCTGCATTCATTCTTGTCTTCATAATTGTAATCTTACAATCTTGATAGTGTTGATACTACTAAGGTACAGTTTCTTCTAGTAACTTAAGTCTTGGCTTTTTCTCACAGCACATAGACCAGATTACTATCAGAATGGAATGATTGGAATTTTATCATTGAATATTATTTTATGCTAATCAATGACTGAAATAAAGACTTCCCTCCTCCCTGTTTCTGAAATAACCTAGGCAAGATGGATGAATGTGTCAGTTTCTATTTTTTCATTTTTCAAATTGTATTTCCAAGTCTTGTTTATGAAGGAGTTTTAGTAAGTGCATGTCAAAAGCGGTGCAGAGTGTTTTTCCCAGTGTGTTGATGAGCATGCCATCAATAATTGTCTGTCATGGTTGTTAAATATACAGAGCCCTTTTTTGTTTGTTATAAAAAAGGGCAAACCTTAATTCAGTACCACTGAGGGAGATTTTTAAACATTGTGCAAAGTCCCCTACCCAATAAACAAAGCTATCACTTTTGGTTTCTTCTTTAGCATTGTTTTTTTTTTTTTTTAATTTCAAGTGGTACTGAATGTGTATGTGTACATGTATATGAATATGTTCATACATTCAGTTTATATGGCCTCCCAATCACCTTGCGACTCTGGACAGTTAACATCCAGCTAAACACACACACAAAACAAGTATTGAAAGCACACCATTCCTGAACCACTGACATATCTACACAAATAAGCTTAATGAAAATTATCTCACCTAATCTCCTAGCTGCCATGTCTTCACATCCTTAGGAAAGACCAGCAAGATCAGGGGCATCTTGAGTTCAAGGAGAGATGTTCCATAAGGCATATGTAGCAACAGAGAATCCTTCTTCCTGGGTTCTATCAGGAAGTTCTAACTATAGATGGATCCAGACTATGCCCACCTTTTCAGACCATGTTTGACAGACACAGAAAGGTGTCGATAATCAGTACCACAAATATACCAACCTTCTGCCATGAAAGAATTTATGGATGACTATTAGCAAAGGAAACAAGTACAGCTTGTGAAGTAGTGGCGTTACATGGGAATAGTTTATTCCCTATGGGAGGGGCCATTCACTGTCCACCTGTGGCTTTACTCCCAAATTGACTCTTGTTCCTTAGCTGTTCCTTTCTTCTGGCAGGTCTGCACATACGCACACTGGGAACATGCTCCAGCTGTCCTTCTGTCTCACTGATGTCTGACTCTGAAGGCAGCTGATAACTGTCAGACAGTCCTGGCCCCATCTCTGCCTCCAATGCATAGCATTTGTCAGAGCCTTTCCAAGACTCCAGGACTGGCCCATGTTCCTCCCCAACTTCCTCACTGTCCAAATCTGCTGCCAGCTCCACTGGCAGGCCACAACAATGCCCAGGTTTGAAAGCTGACAGAAACTATTTCAGCTTCTTCCTGTACCTTCTAAAGCTATTGTTATGAACTAATAAAGGTGTTTAATAAAGTTTTAACAACCTTAAGAAAAAGCAGGGTTCTAATTCTGATTGGCCAATAATATTGACATCGGATTGGTCCATTCTGGGAAATCTGATTGGCTGTTAACGGGCCAACTCTCATTGGTTCAAGGGTTTAACACTTCCATGTTTCTCATTGGCTAATAGCACAGCAGCCAACCCTATAAAAGGGCTGCTGCTGCCCTAGGGTTTTGCTCTGTTCAGGATGATTAATAAAGAGTTGAAGTTCACTGTTCACTACCTCGTCTCCATTCCTTGCACCATGCGCAGAATTTAACACTGGCGATGAAGGTGTGATGCGGAGACATCAGAGCTGACTGAACACTACAGAGCACCAAACAAAGCACGTGGCTGAAGGCGCATCGACAACGGAAACCATGTCCGGCGGCGCCATACCACCCGCTCCATTTGACCTGGCACAAGAAGACTGGGACTCGTACATAGACTGGTTCCAGTTGTTTCTGGAGACCAACAACTTGAAAGATGCAACTACGGGGAAAAAGCGAGCAGTGTTCCTGACCCATTGCGGGCCTGCCATCTTTAAGATGGCCGAGGCACTAGCGAAACCGGCTGAGGTAAAATCCATGGACTGTCCTCGTGCCCCTTCTACGGGCCCACTATGCACCCGACGTACCAACGCTTGTCCGAAGACATGAGTTTTACCGGAGGGACCAACAGAAAGGAGAGAGCGTTGCAGATTTCATCGCGGACCTGCGGAACCTGGGAGACCTCTGTGGGTTTACGGACCTCGAAGAAGCTCTGAGAGACCGAATAATTCTGGGATTAGATGACCACACGTCACAGAGCAAGATCATGGCCAAAGGGGACATTGATCTTGCTGATGTCATCAAAGACACTACTGCAGCAGAAGCAACCAGGAAGTCAGCCGCCCGAATGCGCCGCACCAACGCACCGCTCCGTCAACTTGCCAACGATACCTCACCTAGAGAGGCACACAACAGCGACCCACTACGAGGACCTCGAATCTCCATCAGAAAGTGATGAGGAGGAGGTCTACCGGCTCCGGTCCGAACACAACCAACGCAACCCGCAGAATCGAAGACTACTGCACCAATGCGCAGGTTGTGGGGCAAACCACACGTGATCAGAAAAGAGGCCACATCGGGAAGGTCTGTAGAAGCAAGCAAGGATCCAGCCCAATTCAGAGAGAAAACAACTACGGCCAGACCACAGGGAATCATCCTGTGAGTCAGGAACACTTGAACCACCAATGGAACAACCACTCCTACAGAAATAAAACACTGGCCACTTCAACGAGACGGGAAGAGGCACCCCAAACCATTACAATTGGTCACGCTTCATCGTTAGATGCAAAGAAGATATGAGTGAGGGTCGCCATCGAAAACCAACCTTGCGTGATGGAAGTCAACTCAGGATCGTCCCTATCGATGGTTTCCTGGAAGACCCTTAAACAATTAATCCCTGACGTTCGGCATCAAGACCTCAGAGCCCAAAGAATCATACTCAAAGATTATCAGGGGAACTGAATTCCGGTCATTGGATCCAGCCAAGTCCAAGTATTTTCAAAAATTGTACTGCATTGTTACCACTGACCGTCGTCGACCATGACCGGCCTAGTTTGTTAGGCCTTCAATGGTTCACCCCACTCGGAATCGGGGTAGCCGGCATTCACCAAACCAGAAGCAATGATTGGGAGGAGGCCCTCGTCCAGGAATTCCAGGACGTCTTTGCAAACAAACTAGGCGAGTACAAGGGGACCCTGATATCATTTAACCTTAACCCTGAAGTAGCCCCCATCCGCCTTAAGCCTCATTAGATACCTTTAGCCCTAAAACTAAAGATCGACGAGCAGCTCGATAAATTAAGAGCCCAGGGTGTTTTAGAACCAACTGACCACACCCATTGGGAAACCCCAATTGTAACACCCATCAAAACGGATGGATCATTAAGGATTTGTGGGGACTACCGGGCCACCCTTAATCACGCCCTTCAACAGAACACTTACCCGGTGCTGGTGGTGCAGCACCTTCTCCATTCCCTAGGGGGCGGAAAAGTCTTCGCTAAATTGGATTTAGTGCAGGCGTACCAACAACTGCCTGTAGATAAAAAAACCGTGGAAGCACAGATGATTGTTACGCACTGAGGCGCCTTTAAATTCAACCGACTCCAGTGAGTGAGCGTAGCCCCAGGGATTTTTCAAAGTCTGATGGAGAGACTCTTGCAAGGGATCAAGGGGGTCGTGCCATATTTTGATGACATTTTAATTGTGGCCCCCAATAGAGAAGTACTAGAAAGGCATCTTAAAATGGTTCTCCAGAAATTTAAAGACCCCGGCCTAAAGGTTAAAAAAAAAAATGTCAACTGTGTACAGATAAAGTAGAGTTCCTGGGGTACCTAATCGATAAGCAAGGTATTCACCCCACTAATAGCAAACTAAAAGTGATCAAAAACGCCCCAAGACCCAGGAATAGGACAGACCTCCAAGCTTTCCTGGGGCTCATTAACTTTTACAACATCTTCTTGCCCCAGAAAGTGACTGTAGCTGAGCCCCTACATGGACTTCTTGACAAAAAAGCAACCTGGGTCTGGGGACACCGAGAGGATCATGTATTCCGACAAGTGAAAAACTTACTAACCTTCGATGCTGTTTTAATGCAGTATAACGAGACTTTGCCTTTAACAATTACATGTGACAAGTCACCGTTTGGAGTAGGAGCCATTTTGAGTCATGTGTTACCAAATCGCAGTGAGGCCCCTATTGCCTATTTTTCAAGGACCTTATCGAGGGCTGAACGTAACTATAGCCAAATTGACAAAGAGGCTCTTGCTGTTGTATCTGCTGTGAAACGGTTTCATGAATATGTGTATGGACAAGTTTTTACTATTATTACCGATCACAAACCTTTGCTGGGGATTATAGCGGGAGACAAGCCAACCCCCTATATATTGTCACCTAGAATGACTCGCTGGTTGGAGTTCTTAGCTGCGTACAACTAAATTTCAACACCGCCCGGGGAAAGCCATTCCCCACGCTGATGCATTGAGCCATGCCCCACTTCCGGAAACCGTCGACAACCCAGCTCCAACCCTTACGACACTCCAGATTGAAACACTACAGCCAGAGACATCGCTATCAAAACGAAATGAGATCCTGTTCTGGCACGAGTTCTCAACTGGGTCGAACGAGGATGGCCAGTTGAACAAACCCCTGATGACTTCACCCCTTTCAGAAACCACCAAACAGAACTTTTCTCGCAAAAAGGCTGCATCCTATGGGGAGACAGAGTCATCGTCCCAGAGCAGTTACAACGAGCAGTTTTGAAAACATTGCATGACGGTCACCCCGGCATCGTGCGTATGAAAGCGCTCGCACGAAGCTACGCGTGGTGGCCGGGCATCTATAAGCAGATCGAAACCTGGGTGAAGACTTGTCTAAAGTGCCAAGAAGTCAGCAGTGCCCCACCTAGAGCAACTCCAATGGAGTGGGAAACCCCCCGAGGGCTGTGGTCCCGCATCAACATTGACTTTGCGGGACCTACTAAGGGACATACGTTCCTCCTAACAGTGGATGCCTATTCCAACTGGCTCGAAATCCACAAGATGAAGACTACTACAACCCATTCAGTCATCCGCAAATTAAATAAACTATTTGCAACACATGGGCTGCCAGACATTCTAGTCTCCGACAACAGACCCCAGTTCACCGCCCTGGCGTTTGAACAATACTTAGCGGACCGGGGTATCCGCCATGCGCTAACCTCGCCAGTGCACCCTGCGGCCAATGGCAGGGCCAAGCGCATGGTCCAATTTGTTAAAAAAACTCCACAAAATGGACTATGGGAACATTGACGACAAACTAAACAGAATACTCCTACTCCAACACACCACCCCGCACAGCGTCACCAACAAGACTCCAGCTGAACTGTTGATGGGACGTAAGCTCCGCTCCCACCTTGACCGTCTCCACCCGTCCTACGCACCAGAGAAACCCTGTGGATCTAGCAGAAAATGCCACAAGTTCATGGTAGGTGACTTAGTTTTTGCCAAAAACCTCTCCGGCGAACCATTATGGGTCGAAGCAACCGTAATTCAAACCACCAGGCCCAGATCATACTGTGTGCAAACATTGGACAGAAAGATATGGAAACGCCATATAGATCAGCTTCACTCTAGGCTGCAACCCAGTTCCCGCAACTCCTGTGACTCTCAAACTGAGGGGGGAGGGAATGTCAAAGAAACCAAATTCGAGATGGTGGAAAGCAGAATCGAAGGAAGTCAGCAGCCGGGTGCGTTACATGAAGAAGAATCAGGGAGAGGGGTTGCCTCACCAAAGAGGAATACCTCAATGGAGGCCAGCCCGCAGAAACCGGAGGACAACAACGACAGAATTAGCAGCACCGAGTCATCCAGTGAGGATGCGGAACCGCCTGTACCAGATAAATCAAAAAACGTTCCACCGAAACCGGACTACAGACAGAAACCGGTGGGACAGCGCAAATCTAATAGACAGTTAAAAGAACCTGCATATCTACGGGATTACGTCACCGCACCCCTCAAATGGAACCTAGGGGGAAGGGGTGTTATGAACTAATAAAGGCGTTTAATAAAGTTTTAACAACCTTAAAAAAAAAGCAGGGTTCTATTCCTGCACTTCTGATTGGCCGATAATAGCAACATCGGATTGGTCTGTTCTGGGAAATCTGATTGGCTGTTAACGGGCCAACTCTCATTGGTTCAAGGGTTTAACACTTCCATGTTTCTCATTGGCTAATAGGACAGCAGCCAACCCTATAAAAGGGCTGCTGCTGCCCTAGGGTTTTGCTCTGTTCAGGATGATTAATAAAGAGTTGAAGTTCACTGTTCACTACCTCGTCTCCATTCCTTGCACCATGCGCAGAATTTAACACTGGCGATGAAGGTGTGATGCGGAGACATCAGAGCTGACTGAACACTACAGAGCACCAAACAAAGCACGTGGCTGAAGGCGCATTGACAATGGAAACCATGTCCGGCGGCGCCATACCACCCGCTCCATTTGACCTGGCACAAGAAGACTGGGACTCGTACATAGACTGGTTCCAGTTGTTTCTGGAGACCAACAACTTGAAAGATGCAACTACGGGGAAAAAGCGAGCAGTGTTCCTGACCCATTGCGGGCCTGCCATCTTTAAGATGGCCGAGGCACTAGCGAAACCGGCTGAGGTAAAATCCATGGACTGTCCTCGTGCCCCTTCTACGGGCCCACTATGCACCCGATGTACCAACGCTTGTCCGAAGACATGAGTTTTACCGGAGGGACCAACAGAAAGGAGAGAGCGTTGCAGATTTCATCGCGGACCTGCGGAACCTGGGAGAGCTCTGTGGGTTTACGGACCTCGAAGAAGCTCTGAGAGACCGAATAATTCTGGGATTAGATGACCACACGTCACAGAGCAAGATCATGGCCAAAGGGGACATTGATCTTGCTGATGTCATCAAAGACACTACTGCAGCAGAAGCAACCAGGAAGTCAGCCGCCCGAATGCGCCGCACCAACGCACCGCTCCGTCAACTTGCCAACGATACCTCACCTAGAGAGGCACACAACAGCGACCCACTACGAGGACCTCGAATCTCCATCAGAAAGTGATGAGGAGGAGGTCTACCGGCTCCGGTCCGAACACAACCAACGCAACCCGCAGAATCGAAGACTACTGCACCAATGCGCAGGTTGTGGGGCAAACCACACGTGATCAGAAAAGAGGCCACATCGGGAAGGTCTGTAGAAGCAAGCAAGGATCCAGCCCAATTCAGAGAGAAAACAACTACGGCCAGACCACAGGGAATCATCCTGTGAGTCAGGAACACTTGAACCACCAATGGAACAACCACTCCTACAGAAATAAAACACTGGCCACTTCAACGAGACGGGAAGAGGCACCCCAAACCATTACAATTGGTCACGCTTCATCGTTAGATGCAAAGAAGATATGAGTGAGGGTCGCCATCGAAAACCAACCTTGCGTGATGGAAGTCAACTCAGGATCATCCCTATCGATGGTTTCCTGGAAGACCCTTAAACAATTAATCCCTGACGTTCGGCATCAAGACCTCAGAGCCCAAAGAATCATACTCAAAGATTATCAGGGGAACTGAATTCCGGTCATTGGATCCAGCCAAGTCCAAGTATTTTCAAAAATTGTACTGCATTGTTACCACTGACCGTCGTCGACCATGACCGGCCTAGTTTGTTAGGCCTTCAATGGTTCACCCCACTCGGAATCGGGGTAGCCGGCATTCACCAAACCAGAAGCAATGATTGGGAGGAGGCCCTCGTCCAGGAATTCCAGGACGTCTTTGCAAACAAACTAGGCGAGTACAAGGGGACCCTGATATCATTTAACCTTAACCCTGAAGTAGCCCCCATCCGCCTTAAGCCTCATTAGATACCTTTAGCCCTAAAACTAAAGATCGACGAGCAGCTCGATAAATTAAGAGCCCAGGGTGTTTTAGAACCAACTGACCACACCCATTGGGAAACCCCAATTGTAACACCCATCAAAACGGATGGATCATTAAGGATTTGTGGGGACTACCGGGCCACCCTTAATCACGCCCTTCAACAGAACACTTACCCGGTGCTGGTGGTGCAGCACCTTCTCCATTCCCTAGGGGGCGGAAAAGTCTTCGCTAAATTGGATTTAGTGCAGGCGTACCAACAACTGCCTGTAGATAAAAAAACCGTGGAAGCACAGATGATTGTTACGCACTGAGGCGCCTTTAAATTCAACCGACTCCAGTGAGTGAGCGTAGCCCCAGGGATTTTTCAAAGTCTGATGGAGAGACTCTTGCAAGGGATCAAGGGGGTCGTGCCATATTTTGATGACATTTTAATTGTGGCCCCCAATAGAGAAGTACTAGAAAGGCATCTTAAAATGGTTCTCCAGAAATTTAAAGACCCCGGCCTAAAGGTTAAAAAAAAAAATGTCAACTGTGTACAGATAAAGTAGAGTTCCTGGGGTACCTAATCGATAAGCAAGGTATTCACCCCACTAATAGCAAACTAAAAGTGATCAAAAACGCCCCAAGACCCAGGAATAGGACAGACCTCCAAGCTTTCCTGGGGCTCATTAACTTTTACAACATCTTCTTGCCCCAGAAAGTGACTGTAGCTGAGCCCCTACATGGACTTCTTGACAAAAAAGCAACCTGGGTCTGGGGACACCGAGAGGATCATGTATTCCGACAAGTGAAAAACTTACTAACCTTCGATGCTGTTTTAATGCAGTATAACGAGACTTTGCCTTTAACAATTACATGTGACAAGTCACCGTTTGGAGTAGGAGCCATTTTGAGTCATGTGTTACCAAATCGCAGTGAGGCCCCTATTGCCTATTTTTCAAGGACCTTATCGAGGGCTGAACGTAACTATAGCCAAATTGACAAAGAGGCTCTTGCTGTTGTATCTGCTGTGAAACGGTTTCATGAATATGTGTATGGACAAGTTTTTACTATTATTACCGATCACAAACCTTTGCTGGGGATTATAGCGGGAGACAAGCCAACCCCCTATATATTGTCACCTAGAATGACTCGCTGGTTGGAGTTCTTAGCTGCGTACAACTAAATTTCAACACCGCCCGGGGAAAGCCATTCCCCACGCTGATGCATTGAGCCATGCCCCACTTCCGGAAACCGTCGACAACCCAGCTCCAACCCTTACGACACTCCAGATTGAAACACTACAGCCAGAGACATCGCTATCAAAACGAAATGAGATCCTGTTCTGGCACGAGTTCTCAACTGGGTCGAACGAGGATGGCCAGTTGAACAAACCCCTGATGACTTCACCCCTTTCAGAAACCACCAAACAGAACTTTTCTCGCAAAAAGGCTGCATCCTATGGGGAGACAGAGTCATCGTCCCAGAGCAGTTACAACGAGCAGTTTTGAAAACATTGCATGACGGTCACCCCGGCATCGTGCGTATGAAAGCGCTCGCACGAAGCTACGCGTGGTGGCCGGGCATCTATAAGCAGATCGAAACCTGGGTGAAGACTTGTCTAAAGTGCCAAGAAGTCAGCAGTGCCCCACCTAGAGCAACTCCAATGGAGTGGGAAACCCCCCGAGGGCTGTGGTCCCGCATCAACATTGACTTTGCGGGACCTACTAAGGGACATACGTTCCTCCTAACAGTGGATGCCTATTCCAACTGGCTCGAAATCCACAAGATGAAGACTACTACAACCCATTCAGTCATCCGCAAATTAAATAAACTATTTGCAACACATGGGCTGCCAGACATTCTAGTCTCCGACAACAGACCCCAGTTCACCGCCCTGGCGTTTGAACAATACTTAGCGGACCGGGGTATCCGCCATGCGCTAACCTCGCCAGTGCACCCTGCGGCCAATGGCAGGGCCAAGCGCATGGTCCAATTTGTTAAAAAAACTCCACAAAATGGACTATGGGAACATTGACGACAAACTAAACAGAATACTCCTACTCCAACACACCACCCCGCACAGCGTCACCAACAAGACTCCAGCTGAACTGTTGATGGGACGTAAGCTCCGCTCCCACCTTGACCGTCTCCACCCGTCCTACGCACCAGAGAAACCCTGTGGATCTAGCAGAAAATGCCACAAGTTCATGGTAGGTGACTTAGTTTTTGCCAAAAACCTCTCCGGCGAACCATTATGGGTCGAAGCAACCGTAATTCAAACCACCAGGCCCAGATCATACTGTGTGCAAACATTGGACAGAAAGATATGGAAACGCCATATAGATCAGCTTCACTCTAGGCTGCAACCCAGTTCCCGCAACTCCTGTGACTCTCAAACTGAGGGGGGAGGGAATGTCAAAGAAACCAAATTCGAGATGGTGGAAAGCAGAATCGAAGGAAGTCAGCAGCCGGGTGCGTTACATGAAGAAGAATCAGGGAGAGGGGTTGCCTCACCAAAGAGGAATACCTCAATGGAGGCCAGCCCGCAGAAACCGGAGGACAACAACGACAGAATTAGCAGCACCGAGTCATCCAGTGAGGATGCGGAACCGCCTGTACCAGATAAATCAAAAAACGTTCCACCGAAACCGGACTACAGACAGAAACCGGTGGGACAGCGCAAATCTAATAGACAGTTAAAAGAACCTGCATATCTACGGGATTACGTCACCGCACCCCTCAAATGGAACCTAGGGGGAAGGGGTGTTATGAACTAATAAAGGCGTTTAATAAAGTTTTAACAACCTTAAAAAAAAAGCAGGGTTCTATTCCTGCACTTCTGATTGGCCGATAATAGCAACATCGGATTGGTCTGTTCTGGGAAATCTGATTGGCTGTTAACGGGCCAACTCTCATTGGTTCAAGGGTTTAACACTTCCATGTTTCTCATTGGCTAATAGGACAGCAGCCAACCCTATAAAAGGGCTGCTGCTGCCCTAGGGTTTTGCTCTGTTCAGGATGATTAATAAAGAGTTGAAGTTCACTGTTCACTACCTCGTCTCCATTCCTTGCACCATGCGCAGAATTTAACACTGGCGATGAAGGTGTGATGCGGAGACATCAGAGCTGACTGAACACTACAGAGCACCAAACAAAGCACGTGGCTGAAGGCGCATTGACAATGGAAACCATGTCCGGCGGCGCCATACCACCCGCTCCATTTGACCTGGCACAAGAAGACTGGGACTCGTACATAGACTGGTTCCAGTTGTTTCTGGAGACCAACAACTTGAAAGATGCAACTACGGGGAAAAAGCGAGCAGTGTTCCTGACCCATTGCGGGCCTGCCATCTTTAAGATGGCCGAGGCACTAGCGAAACCGGCTGAGGTAAAATCCATGGACTGTCCTCGTGCCCCTTCTACGGGCCCACTATGCACCCGATGTACCAACGCTTGTCCGAAGACATGAGTTTTACCGGAGGGACCAACAGAAAGGAGAGAGCGTTGCAGATTTCATCGCGGACCTGCGGAACCTGGGAGAGCTCTGTGGGTTTACGGACCTCGAAGAAGCTCTGAGAGACCGAATAATTCTGGGATTAGATGACCACACGTCACAGAGCAAGATCATGGCCAAAGGGGACATTGATCTTGCTGATGTCATCAAAGACACTACTGCAGCAGAAGCAACCAGGAAGTCAGCCGCCCGAATGCGCCGCACCAACGCACCGCTCCGTCAACTTGCCAACGATACCTCACCTAGAGAGGCACACAACAGCGACCCACTACGAGGACCTCGAATCTCCATCAGAAAGTGATGAGGAGGAGGTCTACCGGCTCCGGTCCGAACACAACCAACGCAACCCGCAGAATCGAAGACTACTGCACCAATGCGCAGGTTGTGGGGCAAACCACACGTGATCAGAAAAGAGGCCACATCGGGAAGGTCTGTAGAAGCAAGCAAGGATCCAGCCCAATTCAGAGAGAAAACAACTACGGCCAGACCACAGGGAATCATCCTGTGAGTCAGGAACACTTGAACCACCAATGGAACAACCACTCCTACAGAAATAAAACACTGGCCACTTCAACGAGACGGGAAGAGGCACCCCAAACCATTACAATTGGTCACGCTTCATCGTTAGATGCAAAGAAGATATGAGTGAGGGTCGCCATCGAAAACCAACCTTGCGTGATGGAAGTCAACTCAGGATCGTCCCTATCGATGGTTTCCTGGAAGACCCTTAAACAATTAATCCCTGACGTTCGGCATCAAGACCTCAGAGCCCAAAGAATCATACTCAAAGATTATCAGGGGAACTGAATTCCGGTCATTGGATCCAGCCAAGTCCAAGTATTTTCAAAAATTGTACTGCATTGTTACCACTGACCGTCGTCGACCATGACCGGCCTAGTTTGTTAGGCCTTCAATGGTTCACCCCACTCGGAATCGGGGTAGCCGGCATTCACCAAACCAGAAGCAATGATTGGGAGGAGGCCCTCGTCCAGGAATTCCAGGACGTCTTTGCAAACAAACTAGGCGAGTACAAGGGGACCCTGATATCATTTAACCTTAACCCTGAAGTAGCCCCCATCCGCCTTAAGCCTCATTAGATACCTTTAGCCCTAAAACTAAAGATCGACGAGCAGCTCGATAAATTAAGAGCCCAGGGTGTTTTAGAACCAACTGACCACACCCATTGGGAAACCCCAATTGTAACACCCATCAAAACGGATGGATCATTAAGGATTTGTGGGGACTACCGGGCCACCCTTAATCACGCCCTTCAACAGAACACTTACCCGGTGCTGGTGGTGCAGCACCTTCTCCATTCCCTAGGGGGCGGAAAAGTCTTCGCTAAATTGGATTTAGTGCAGGCGTACCAACAACTGCCTGTAGATAAAAAAACCGTGGAAGCACAGATGATTGTTACGCACTGAGGCGCCTTTAAATTCAACCGACTCCAGTGAGTGAGCGTAGCCCCAGGGATTTTTCAAAGTCTGATGGAGAGACTCTTGCAAGGGATCAAGGGGGTCGTGCCATATTTTGATGACATTTTAATTGTGGCCCCCAATAGAGAAGTACTAGAAAGGCATCTTAAAATGGTTCTCCAGAAATTTAAAGACCCCGGCCTAAAGGTTAAAAAAAAAAATGTCAACTGTGTACAGATAAAGTAGAGTTCCTGGGGTACCTAATCGATAAGCAAGGTATTCACCCCACTAATAGCAAACTAAAAGTGATCAAAAACGCCCCAAGACCCAGGAATAGGACAGACCTCCAAGCTTTCCTGGGGCTCATTAACTTTTACAACATCTTCTTGCCCCAGAAAGTGACTGTAGCTGAGCCCCTACATGGACTTCTTGACAAAAAAGCAACCTGGGTCTGGGGACACCGAGAGGATCATGTATTCCGACAAGTGAAAAACTTACTAACCTTCGATGCTGTTTTAATGCAGTATAACGAGACTTTGCCTTTAACAATTACATGTGACAAGTCACCGTTTGGAGTAGGAGCCATTTTGAGTCATGTGTTACCAAATCGCAGTGAGGCCCCTATTGCCTATTTTTCAAGGACCTTATCGAGGGCTGAACGTAACTATAGCCAAATTGACAAAGAGGCTCTTGCTGTTGTATCTGCTGTGAAACGGTTTCATGAATATGTGTATGGACAAGTTTTTACTATTATTACCGATCACAAACCTTTGCTGGGGATTATAGCGGGAGACAAGCCAACCCCCTATATATTGTCACCTAGAATGACTCGCTGGTTGGAGTTCTTAGCTGCGTACAACTAAATTTCAACACCGCCCGGGGAAAGCCATTCCCCACGCTGATGCATTGAGCCATGCCCCACTTCCGGAAACCGTCGACAACCCAGCTCCAACCCTTACGACACTCCAGATTGAAACACTACAGCCAGAGACATCGCTATCAAAACGAAATGAGATCCTGTTCTGGCACGAGTTCTCAACTGGGTCGAACGAGGATGGCCAGTTGAACAAACCCCTGATGACTTCACCCCTTTCAGAAACCACCAAACAGAACTTTTCTCGCAAAAAGGCTGCATCCTATGGGGAGACAGAGTCATCGTCCCAGAGCAGTTACAACGAGCAGTTTTGAAAACATTGCATGACGGTCACCCCGGCATCGTGCGTATGAAAGCGCTCGCACGAAGCTACGCGTGGTGGCCGGGCATCTATAAGCAGATCGAAACCTGGGTGAAGACTTGTCTAAAGTGCCAAGAAGTCAGCAGTGCCCCACCTAGAGCAACTCCAATGGAGTGGGAAACCCCCCGAGGGCTGTGGTCCCGCATCAACATTGACTTTGCGGGACCTACTAAGGGACATACGTTCCTCCTAACAGTGGATGCCTATTCCAACTGGCTCGAAATCCACAAGATGAAGACTACTACAACCCATTCAGTCATCCGCAAATTAAATAAACTATTTGCAACACATGGGCTGCCAGACATTCTAGTCTCCGACAACAGACCCCAGTTCACCGCCCTGGCGTTTGAACAATACTTAGCGGACCGGGGTATCCGCCATGCGCTAACCTCGCCAGTGCACCCTGCGGCCAATGGCAGGGCCGAGCGCATGGTCCAATTTGTTAAAAAAACTCCACAAAATGGACTATGGGAACATTGACGACAAACTAAACAGAATACTCCTACTCCAACACACCACCCCGCACAGCGTCACCAACAAGACTCCAGCTGAACTGTTGATGGGACGTAAGCTCCGCTCCCACCTTGACCGTCTCCACCCGTCCTACGCACCAGAGAAACCCTGTGGATCTAGCAGAAAATGCCACAAGTTCATGGTAGGTGACTTAGTTTTTGCCAAAAACCTCTCCGGCGAACCATTATGGGTCGAAGCAACCGTAATTCAAACCACCAGGCCCAGATCATACTGTGTGCAAACATTGGACAGAAAGATATGGAAACGCCATATAGATCAGCTTCACTCTAGGCTGCAACCCAGTTCCCGCAACTCCTGTGACTCTCAAACTGAGGGGGGAGGGAATGTCAAAGAAACCAAATTCGAGATGGTGGAAAGCAGAATCGAAGGAAGTCAGCAGCCGGGTGCGTTACATGAAGAAGAATCAGGGAGAGGGGTTGCCTCACCAAAGAGGAATACCTCAATGGAGGCCAGCCCGCAGAAACCGGAGGACAACAACGACAGAATTAGCAGCACCGAGTCATCCAGTGAGGATGCGGAACCGCCTGTACCAGATAAATCAAAAAACGTTCCACCGAAACCGGACTACAGACAGAAACCGGTGGGACAGCGCAAATCTAATAGACAGTTAAAAGAACCTGCATATCTACGGGATTACGTCACCGCACCCCTCAAATGGAACCTAGGGGGAAGGGGTGTTATGAACTAATAAAGGCGTTTAATAAAGTTTTAACAACCTTTAAAAAAAAGCAGGGTTCTATTCCTGCACTTCTGATTGGCCGATAATAGCAACATCGGATTGGTCTGTTCTGGGAAATCTGATTGGCTGTTAACGGGCCAACTCTCATTGGTTCAAGGGTTTAACACTTCCATGTTTCTCATTGGCTAATAGGACAGCAGCCAACCCTATAAAAGGGCTGCTGCTGCCCTAGGGTTTTGCTCTGTTCAGAATGATTAATAAAGAGTTGAAGTTCACTGTTCACTACCTCGTCTCCGTTCCTTGCACCCATGTGCAGAACTTAACAGCTATAGCCTAACTTTCTTAGTAACCTTCCCTAAAAAGGGAAGATTGAAGACAAGACAAAGACAAGACCTTTTGTTTCAATGACCCTCCCTCCCTCAAGAATTACTTTTTTATTGCCTAGAAATAGTCCCATGCCATTTCCTGGGAGCCTTCACCAAACAGGCAGGGCATGCATTTAAACACATAAGTGCATTAACATTAACAGACCACGATTCTTTTTACCTCTCTTAGATCAATAAATTTTTTTCATGTCAGATCATGTCTAAGTCAAATCCAGAGGACTTACTGAATCAAAGTCCAACTTAGAACAGATCCAAGTCACTTTATTTATCAGATGCCTTGACTGTCATCATAATGGCCCTTCAGATATACAGTACCTCTGGCACCTCCCTGCCCAGAAGGTACCAGGTCATCTTAAACAGCTCTGCTACCAGCAGTGTGTGGATATTATAAGAATCGTTGTGTTTTGTCACTGCCATTGCCACAAGTTATTCCTTAATAAAGGTTTTATTTGGTTTAGTCAGATTCACTATTAATATTCTACATCTATACTGTAGAGTTCTCCTTTATCATTTCATCTCCCAGGTTTCCTTTGAAAAATCATGGGAGCCCCCCGGGATTTATACGCATGCAGAGGCTGCGCACAGGCTTAATCTAATCCCAGACTCATTCCAAGCAATGACTAAGAGTTCAATTGAGCTTCAGGAAGTTCTACAAGTTCTCAACAAGTTAAGTTGTGACTTCTTCCACTCATTCTTCTAATTCAATAGATACTTGACACGGCTATCCAGAGTTTTGATGGTTATTTTACATTTATACAAAGATCACTTCAGCCCTAGGAACTACTTGTTCCTTACCTGCCTTAGCCTTTTTAATTTTCTAATAAAGAGAAATGTACCATTGATTTATTATTACATGGATTTTTATTGTCATATGAGATATTATATTCTGCCTATTCTGAGTAAGTACAATCGCTTACTCTGGCCCACTGTGATAAACCCATAGGCCAGAAGAATGTGTTGGACCATACATCAGATTTCCACAAGTGAGGAAATTGACATAGTGATATGATACAATATTGTTCAAGATCAGTCCAGTGTCTTGTTGCCTACATTGATAATTTAATAATGGACTCCTAAAGTGTGTCCAGTGGTCACCCAAATCACTTGCAGCAAAGAATTTTATTTCTTATTTTTATACTTGGCAATCTTTTGATCATGGGAGATGAAGGAACATCTGCTTTTTGTAATCAAGGCAGCTTCAAACTTGAATGACAATCTAAGAAAGGGAAAGTAAATAAGGTAGCTAATTGTCTGCAGAAATGAACACACTCAATTATCTCATGTTTTTCGAAAGAAAAGTGAGACAGAAAGAGCCATTTGAAGAGCAGGGATTTAAGGTGACAGCCAAGTGAGCAAAAAAAAAAAAGAGTGAGGAAAAAACAACTTGACTTAAGCCACTAGTTGCTGACATCTTTTCTTTCTTTTACCTATTTGTGTTTCACAATTTAATCTTCCACTGAGGATTCTTAATAGTGGCAGAGGCTATAGTGTTAATGCAGATAACTATGTGTTGCCTTGGCTATTTATCAGTTTAATGATTATATACATGAGAAAAATTGCTGTCTTCCATTTAAAACTAATGAGCTCTCCAGAATTTTATTACCAGAATAAATGTGCAAAAGCAAAGCAAGAATATTCAGTGCAGTCAGTGATAAAGGGGTTCACCACTGAATTTTAATTAGCAGCATTATAAAAAACAAAGTTGATTGTTAAAGCTTAGGAATGAGGAGAAAGTAATATTTACAACTGGTTTTTTTTTTTTTGGAAACACTTTCCTTAAAGTCAATGGGAAATGGGCTTTATTTTAACAAGATCTTGGTCAACTTTACTTTTTAAATGAATTTATGGACAGTAAACCGATGGCTAATGTTAGGGATATACCCTAGCAGAATGTGCACAGCAGTCAGGCAGTCAGGCAAATATGAGAGAGAGCGTTTTTTAGTTTACACACTCAGTAAAATCGGATACACTGCCTTAGTTGAATAGTTTATTCCTTTAAGAGTTTAGCAGGGTCAAACAGTCCAAATATCATTCACTAGTGTTCAGTCAGTTCAGTCCAGAGATTGTTCAATTGTAAAAATCCAATTTCAAACAAAATCAGTTAACTTACAATGTCAATCCATAAATCAGTCCAGTAAATATCTTCTCACAGTAGATTAGATATGCAGCATTCAAAAAATCTTTTCTCCTTCGACGTCAGCAACAGGAAACAAGCAGAACAATCAACCAACAATCCAGCAGCAATCCAGTTTCTCTAGCTCCTTCTTATATCATTTAGAGTTTAAAGTGAAAACACATTTAAACTTTGCTATCATGGTTTATATATTATTTATCCAAACAACATTAGGTAACAACGTTAGGTATGGTTATTCCTAACATACTCCCCTTTTGGGTAACATAAAATATATACATCTCTTTACAATCTTAACCCATAATCATCACAACTTCCTTTGTGTTTGATTGAACCTTGGGCCTTCGTAAATTGATCAGCTATATTGTCTTCAGACATACAATATTCCAGTCTTATCAAATTACTTTCTACAGATTGCCTTACATTTAGATATCTAAGATCTGTATGCTTAGTTCTCATTTTCACAGCAGTATTTATAGCCATTCGTATGGCTGCTTGATTGTCTCCATATACTACAATGGGATCATTTACATTTATTCCCATATCCATTAACAATTGTTTATAAGGAATCAAATCAGTACACAACAAAGATAGACAGGAAAATTCTGCTTCCATTGTAGACATACTTATGTGTTGCTGTCTAATTGACCTCCAACCATCAGTGCCCTTCCTAACAGTATAGCCGTACCTGAAGTTGATTTCCTAGTATTTATGTCTGTTGAAAAACTTGCATCAGCATATGCACTTAAAATCAGATCATCTTTTGGCTCCAAATACAATGCATAATGCATTGTCCTTTTAAGATATCTTACGATACGCTTTGTCGCTTGCCAGTGTCGTTCAGTAGGTTCAGTGTTAAATCGTGCCAATTGATTAATGCTACACGCAATATCTGGCCTTGACCAATTACTAATGTATGATAGACTACCAATTAGGGATTGATAGATAGTTTTATCAAACTTTGGATTTTGAATATCAGTGTGGCTAAATTTTTGACTCATTGGAGTTTTAGCTGGCTTACAAAGTTCCATCTTGTATGTTTTTAGTAATTGATAAATCTTATCCTCTTGAGATATCTTATAGCCACCTTTGGTTTTATTTATGGTTAATCCTAGATACTGCTTTATCTCTCCTAGTTGCTTTATTTTTATCTTCTTACCTAATAATGATATTATTTCATGAGCTTCATCATTAGTTTTTGTGATTAAGGCAATATCATCAGTGAATAATAATAACAATGATACTGTTCCATTAGTCTCTCTCTTAAATAAACATGAATCAGCTAAACCTGCTTTAAACCCAATAATGGTTAACTCCTTAACAATATATTGGTTCCATTCATAACCAGATTGTTTTAATCCATAGAGACTCCTTTTAAGCTTCCAACAGTCATTATTTGTTTTATCGTTCTTAATTCCTACAGGTTTCTTTAGGTATATTGTGTGCTGCAATGGTGCATGCAGACAGGCAGTTTCTACATCTAAGTGATTTATGATATAGTTCTTCTTAGCTGCCCACACTAAAGCTGCTCTCAAGGTTGTTGCTTTTAGACTCGGTGCAAATACTTCATCATAATCACTTGCAGTTTGATTAAATCCTTGAGCTACCAACCTAGCCTTATGGGTAACAGTTCCATAATTACCTGTTTTCAATTTAAATATCCATTTACAGCCAATGGATTTTTTACCTGGAGGTAATTTAATGTTTTCATAAACTTCCATTTGTTTCAGTGAATTTGGTTCCTTTTCCATCGCTCTATGCCAATTATCTTGATCCTTTGCAGGATACATTCTAAGTTCTTCAACAGTAGTTGGAACTTTACTAACTTGGCAAACTACACTTGCTTGGTACCTGTCAGGTGGTCTGGTTTCATGTGTTGAATGTCTAGGTATTACAGGGCTTACAGATGGACTTTCATGTACTACTTGTTCCTGTTTATCTACCTCATCCTGTTCATCTATTCTTTCCTGCTCTGGTTTTATGAGCTCTTCCTGTACTTCTTCTTTAATTGTACTCTTTTGCTTACTGATATATTCTTTTGATCTTATATAGGTTTCTATGATTATATCCTTACTTGAATCTTGCTCCAGTTTTTCCCATCCTACATGTTCAAGGAACTGTGCACTAGCACTACAGTAAATGCTAGATGTACCTTTTCCCCAGAATCTGTATGACTTGTGATTAGATTCATAACCTACAAAGAATAACTTTTTAGCCCTATGCTGCCCCTTATGTCTCAGTTGTGTAGGAATATGCACCCATGCTGGTGCTCCAAATGTGTGCATGTAGCTTAGGTCAGGTTTTCTATCATGCCACCGTGTGAATGGTAATTCACCTGTTGTTGTGTTAATAACATTATTTAATATATAATTACCACACATTATTGCTTCTCCCCACAAAGTTTCAGGTAATCCTGAATCTGACAACATAGTATGAGCCATTGCTTGTATTGTTTGGCCTCGTCTTTCTATAAAAGAATTATGTTGTGGCCTATATGGTGCAGACTTTTTATGTTCAACACCTGCCATCTATTTTGGAATTTATTATTTATAAATTCCATACCATTATCAGTTACAAGAGTTACTAGTTTTCTTTTAGTTTTTCTTTCAGCAAACTTCAACCAATTAAAGAAATTCTGATATGTTTCCATTTTATTCTTCATTAAATAACAGAAACCATATCTTGAGTAATGATCCATTATGCTTAATATATAACGAGCACCTCCCATACTAGGTTTTTTAGGACCTATAATATCAGCAAATATGACCTCTAGAGGCTCTTTAGTTTTAAATCCATTAATTCTATTTGCTGGTATTACCTTGCTCTTTTCTTGACTGCAAGCATTGCAGTGCAAATACTTACTGCAAGGCTTCTGTTTTATACCTTCAGACAGTTCAACCGTTTTCTTGAGCATTTTAAAATTTATATGACCTAAACGTCTGTGTAGCAAATGTATGCATTCGTCATGAGGCTTAACATTATTATACATTGTATTCGCCATCTCTAATTGATTTTCATTCAATACATATAATTCATCTTTTAAAGTTGCAGTCACTTTTTTACCTTCCTTTTCTATTATGCAGTTTTCTCCCCTAAAGATAACTACATAACCTAGTTTAACCAAAACTCTAACTGAAAGCAAATTAAACTTAAGTTGTGGTACATACAACATTTTAACATTTTCTTTTATACATGAACAATGTGCAATACCTTCAGCTTTTGCTTTCATTTTCCAGCCATTAGCTAACAATATCTGTTGTGAACTCGTTGACATCTTAATAAATCTTTTCTTATCTTTTGTTATGCAGTGCGACGCTCCACTATCTACAACCCATAAATTATTATTTATAATTTTGCTGCTATACATGGCTATTTCAATTTTTTTTCATCTTTTTGATGCTTTTTGGCATTTTGGCATTTTCCATTTTTGCAGAATCTAGCCAAATGTCCTTTTCCTCCACAATTAAAACATTTTTTAATTGTATAGGCTGTTGAAGATAATTTTTCTTCTTGTGGTTGTTCCCTTCTCAGTTGATCCCTTTCAAGCCTTCTCCTGGCTTCTTCAATTAATCTGCCAGTAATGTCAGTTAATGTGAGGTTATCTTTTGGCAGTACTTCCAGAGAAGTTAAATAGTTATCATAGCTCTCATCTAACGAAGACAAAATTATATAAACCTGATGCAGTTCCTGAAAAATTCTCTTCATAGTGTTTATATGAGTCAACATATCTCCATTCTTTTGAAGATGTGTTCTGAACAACCTCCGTGTAAGATTTATATGTGCTCCTACACTGTCTCGAACATAAATCTTCTTTAAATTCTCCCAACACTTAGCAGCTGTTTCTTCTCCACGAATATGGACAAGCTGCTGGTCACAGAGTGTCAGTCCTATTATACATAGAGCTTGCTCATTTTTCAGTTTATATTCATTTATTTTCTGGGCATCATTCTCATCTTCCAGATCCCAATCATCTACCTCTGGTGGATTTTGAATTATACTCCACAAACCTTCTCTGCGTAGAAGTAGATTGCAGTTCATAGACCATGAAACATAGTTTGTTCCATCCAGGTTGGATATTAGAGACAAACTTGGTCAATTGATTTGTGCCATTTTTCTTTGGATATTAAACTATAATAAACTAATAAAACACAGTTGTTGGTTTACAGTATTGTGTAACTACACTAACTCTCAATTTATATAAGCCTGTTGTATCCTGGTTAGTCTGACTGTGCAGCCTGGGCCCATAACCAGTGTTAGGGATATACCCTAGCAGAATGTGCACAGCAGTCAGGCAGTCAGGCAAATATGAGAGAGAGCGTTTTTTAGTTTACACACTTAGTAAAAACGGATACACTGTCTTAGTTGAATAGTTTATTCCTTTAAGAGTTTAGCAGGGTCAAACAGTCCAAATATCATTCACTAGTGTTCAGTCAGTTCAGTCCAGAGATTGTTCAATTGCAAAAATCTAGTTTCAAACAAAATCAGTTAACTTACAATGTCAATCCATAAATCAGTCCAGTAAATATCTTCTCACAGTAGATTAGATATGCAGCATTCAAAACTCTTTTCTCCTTCGACGTCAGCAACAGGGAACATGCAGAACAATCAACCATCAATCCAGTGTCAATCCAGTTTCTCTAGCTCCCTCTTATGGCAGTTTCTCAACCGCACCCAAATTATATCATTTAGAGTTTAAAGTGAAAACACATTTAAACTTTGCTATCATGGTTTATATATTATTTACCCAAACAATGTTAGGTAACTATGGTTATTCCTAACAGCTAATATTAGAGAGAACTGTTTAGTACCATTAAATCATAAGTTTCAGTTCTGACTCTGGAGGTTGATTTTTGATAGTCTTTCATAATCCTCAGCAGTGGCCGTGACTTCTTTCTAGGAATACTGAAATAAAATTCAACAGATTTTATTTAATTTTTCCATTCAATTAGAAAAGGAAACTAAGTCAAAGAAGATAATGATTAAAAAACATTTGACTTTTCACAAAGATGGCTTTCTGGAGTATAATTCTTCATGCACATTAAAACTAAAATAACAACAAGCCAATGATTGTAGTCAGTGGTGGGATTTTAAAAAAAATTACTTTTGGTTCTGTGGCTTTGACTTGGTGGGCATGGTGTGGTGGGCATGGCAGGGAAAGGATACTGCAAAATCTCTTCCCACCCCACTCTGTGCAGGGCAACAAAAGAAGACCCAGTCGATCAGCTGGGAGTCGGGAAGCAGAGAATAG
Source organism: Hydrophis major (assembly GCA_033807585.1). Classification (NCBI taxonomy): domain Eukaryota; kingdom Metazoa; phylum Chordata; class Lepidosauria; order Squamata; family Elapidae; genus Hydrophis; species Hydrophis major. Next base: position 149,317,989 of record CM066328.1, on the reverse strand, counting down.
ATGGGGGTGGGGCCAGTCAGAGATGGTGTTTGCCGGTTCTCCAAACTACACAAAATTTTTGCTATCAGTTCTCCAGAACTGGTCAGAACCTACTGAATGCCATCTCTGATTCTAGTTCCCATTCTCTTAGTGTTACTACTATAATTTTTTATTAGCAGTAGTAACAGTAATGATAATGATGATAAAGTCTTTACATCCACATGTAAGTGAGATAATGGACTTCCCAGAGAAAGCTGCTTTGTCCCTACTGCCTCTTGTCATCAGTGAATGTCCAGATACTTGTGTTACTGCTGTTCAATCTACCTAAAATTATGCATGGACAAAACAGCAGGAAAATAACATGAGGAGACATGTTATCAAGATATTTTCAGGATGTTCCAACAATGTATAAGAACTTCAGGAAAGTTCTTGATAAAAATGGACAAGGCAGAATGTATTTTGACATGTAGCTTCATATTAGTGTATGTTTTGGAAATCATTCTGTGGTTTACAACCTATTGTTTCTGTCTGAGAAGTGGCTTTTTTATGCCTTATTGTATAAATTATAAGCAATAGGAAAGAGATCAGTCATTTTATTGATTTCACTGCATGTGTTAAACTTCCAGTTTTTATCTATTCAAGAATATGCAACCAGAATTGAGACCACCACATACAGGTCATATTTCTGATCTTCTGTGATGTCATAAAGATTTGACTGATTGGTTGTCTGAAATCAACCTGTATAGCATGGAGGTGTTTTGTTTCTTAACAGACTAAATTAGAGAAGCAGGCCTCCAATATAGTTTGGTGTATGTTTACTGTGAAATTCTTCCACAATCAACTTCTTCCACAATCAACTGCAGCTCAGGACTTGACAGACAGTATGTATCAGCATCGTATCACAATTGTTGGGGATACGCCAAACTGTTTCTTTTCTTAATGTTCTTGGCTCTGTGAGAAAACATTCACTGCTTCAGTTTATCTTACAGTAGGTTCATCTTTTGGGATGTGAACCTATTGTATTTTATCAGAATTAAGCTCTTTAAGAAAGGTCAACAATCACTGTGGCAAAAGAAGAAGAAGAAGAAGAACACACAACCCAGAAAATTGGAAAAGTGTGGAGTAGCACTACAGGAAGAAAAACAGGGATGTGATGAAAACAAGGAATAATAGCAAGATCAATAGAAAGCTTCTATTTATTTTACTGTGCTAACCAAAATTGGAGGTCTGCAGAAGACATACTACCTTTGTTTAGGGGTGACAGTGAAAAATACACCCGATTTCCCTGGGTGAACTAAGAAACTATTGCACACTGAAACCAAAATAACAACAAACCAATGACACTTGATTGTCCTTGCATTTTCTTCTTTCATTTAACAACTTGAAAACTGATCTTCCAAAACTGCTGCATGATATGTGAGTGCACAAACTTATGTCCCATCTCTGGCTGCCACCTGCTTGTCAGTCAATGAATGAAATAAAGCAGAAAGGGCAACTAGTTTACATATGCTGTCTCTTAGACCTATCTCCTTCATTCACTATTTCACAGTCTCCTGCCTTACTCCTGAGAAGATTTCCAGGTGCAGAAAATTAACAAAAACAGGACACTAATTTGTGGCTATTTATATAACTATTAATACTAATGCATAACTCGGTTTCCCAAAAGACCCCCACAAAAAATACTAATTGGAGAAAAAAAGATTGGAAGCTAATGTCTGGAAATGTTTCATTGTGATGCAGCTAATTTCAGGAATTCAGAATCTTTCCTGTTCCCCTTTGCATTCTTATACTGTATGCTAAATGAGTTCCAGGTCAAACCAACAAGCAATAATCATGTGGCGTGAAAATAAAGCACAAAGATCTTCTTTCTCACAAATCCTATTCAGGAAGGAATAATCAGACCTAATATGAGGAAAATATTATGAGAAGACCCTTAATGAGCTTCCCAGGAAGTAGAAGCAAGCACTGGCAGCAGATGGTTTGGTACCACCACCTTAATTTCCCAGAATGCTTGTGAGTAGAAAGAGAAACCTCTGTCCCTCCATAAGCTTTTGAGTTACAAGTGCTAATAACAAGAGATACTGGGAGTTGTAGTATAGCACCTTCTAAAGGGCCACAAGTGCTCCAATTTTAGATTCTAGAGCAACATGACACAACTGTTCTTCTGGAACTTTAAAATGGCAGCTAGATTGTGTTGCTCAGAGCAGGACAAAGAAATAATAAAAGGCAAGACCAAGATATAAGCAGAAGATTGCTAAACACAATAGCTGTCCTATAAGCAGACTTCATAGCAAACTTTGAGAATTACAACAACCAAGATCTTCTATAAATAATAATGCTCTTATATGTCCACAGAAGAAAGTATCATCCTACTGTATCATTGTGTCATAGTCCAATCTATCTTCATATAAAGACAATACTGGTACCATAATTGCCAAGTATCTTTCATTAAGTTTCCAAGAAACAGAGCTTATAAGTTAAGCATTTTAAAGGATAAATGATATCTACAGCAATCAATTCTCTTTCCCATGTTGCTTATTTAGGCAACTCCACGTGTTGATTCTATTACCATGTAAAAATTATACCAGATCTGAACTTGTTATGGTGAGAGAGGGAGCCTGACCAAAAGAACAGATTGTTTAAATTATTATTTTTTCCTAAATGTGTTCCTTATTTTTTTATTTGGTAAAATTCATCATAGGATATTGTAATACATATACAGTATATGTACCTCCACATATGAATAGGGGAACAAAAGCTGATAGGTACATTTAATTAATTTTTTTCAGTAACCTATGGCACTTTACTGTAATCAAGATTAGATCTATTAATTTTGCTTTTTTGTACTGTACTCATGGTTTTATTATAACAGAATTTCAATAGTTTAAAAGTCTTGCATTAAAGTGTCAGTCACTTTTTAATGGGTAGGGTTTTTAAAAAAAAAAGTTCTGTGAGCATTTCAAGGTAGTACAGGCCAGAAAATAACAATCATGCATACTGATATTATTTTTTATTATAGTAACAAAATAGTGAAAATCTGAATGTGCTTTCCTCTCCGACTCCTTTAACTTCATGAAAACTGTAGGTGATCTTTGGGATGCTTCCCCAGATTATGCTTTTGGACTGGACTTAGATTTCTTTTATCTGACCATTATCTTAGTTATCACTCTTCCATCTATTCCTCAAGGTTATTCCTTCTATCCATTACATCTTCTAATGAAACAGTAAATCCGGGCATTCAAGTGACACTATTTCATCCAAGATGCATATTGATCTTTGTACTAGAAAATACCTGGTTTATCACAAATCCTTTCTTGTGATGGAGATTGCAGCAATCATTCTATTGATAATAGGATGCTACAAATTTGGAACAAGACAATCTTATGAAGAAGGCTGGCAAAAATGTCACAGTTCACTCAGCTATAAACAACTAAGATCATCTTTTCACCAATAAGAATAAGATGACACATTAATTTCAGTTGCAATTGCAACATTCATTCTCATAGAATTTACCTACTATAAAGAAACACCATAATATCATGATCTCATTTAACCCATTCTAGGAAATATCCAACCACAAAGCACATAGGAAAGACTGCAGCAATTCTTCCACCGTCCTCTTCCAGAGATGCCTTTCATTTAGGCTAAATGTAGGAAATATGGGACTCATAGGCACTGATGTGTTCCTCAACATCTCCCCTGGTAACCACTTTTATTACCTAACTTGTTAAAAAAGATTATTTTAATTTTAAAATGGCATGCTGCAAAGCAAGATGCTTTTAGCATTGTAATAATTTGCAGCAATGCTTTTGGATGCTTCAAAGTTCCCATTGGCACAGTAGAAAATATGCTAGGGAACTGCTTCACTTTCTGGAAAATGGATTTTTGTGATTGGATGTCCTTTCTCTTGCAGCCATTTTAAATAGACCATTCTTTTACAGCAACCATTTCATGAGTCCTGCAATGCACCCTTTAACCAGCCTTCTTCATTTAACCCCTTTGTTTTCCTGCCATCCAGCCATAAGTTCCCTATTCATACTCAATGTCAATCTTCATGCCAGACATAACAATAAATTTCTACCCTTCCAGGAACATAGCCTTGCATTTGATAGCTATCAAAACATCAGCAGCTTCAAAGGTTCAAGGTAGTTTAGAGAACTTGCTTTATTGCAGACAAGAAATAAGATAGATATTTGCAGATTGCCTACTGCAGAATATAGAATACAGGGAAAGAATGCTCAGTCCCATGGTTGAAATCTATGGGGTTTTCTTGATGCTTTTTTCAGGTGAGTAAACCTCAGGCCTTTCTTTTCCCAGTCTTGAGATACAAAGTTACTTGCTCAGTGTTAACACAATGGTTTTGTCTGACCACAGAGCCATTGGTTTCTATTTCACTTATTTCATCTTGCTGATTTCCAATAGTTACAGCCATCTTCATTATTCCTTTTCCAGTCCTCTATTTCATAAAACCAGAAACACCTTGTCAAAAGAAGCACCAGCCTGTCTTTAAGAATTATCTTAGGAATTTTAGGTGAGGTCACAGCCCAAATCTATAAAAAGAGGATGAATCTGGTAACCACATCTGGAAATTCAGCCCAAAGGTATAAATTTAGTCCTTCCTATAGTAATTGGAAGTTGATTTTTATTACTTATGTTAATTATCCCTTTGCATTTTTAAAAAAATCAAAGCTCATCTATGTTTTAGTTTTGTTGATATGTGCACAAAGAGCTGCACCACAGAATTCTCAGTAGCCATGTTTGGAAACGGGAGCAATTGTAAGTATATGTATTAGGTATCCATACTGCAAATACACTGAAGAATAAGACTGTATCATATTGGTGGGATCCATAATGTAATCTCATTTCCCCCTTAATTCCTGTAATATAGATATCTCAGTAAGACAACAGAGTAGGACATATTATTCTATAGAGAGAAATCTAGAGCAATGTTCCAGCGATAGAAACTTTTTTTTCAATAAAATTTTATTTGGGTTTTCACACATACAAAATACAAGTAAAACATCTTTTTTGAAAATAGCATGGTCCCGGGTTGAACTTCTTTATACAGACACAAAATTCAATTTCATGCTCTTTTTTGTATTCTATTCCATATCTTATACTATTTTACATTTTCTATACAGTTTTTCCCCTCTTAATTTTCTCGATTTTATTTTGATTATTTCATTTCAATTCAAATCATTATATTTATACTTTTGTCTGTTCTGTTTCAATTTCATGTTATCTTTTCTCATTAAACAAATTTTCTCCTGTAGTTACTAATTGGAGTATGACACCTTTATATCTTTTAATTACATCCATTCAACTCTTATTTAAACTTCAATATATACCTTAAGTTTATGACCTTCAATATAATACATAATACTTAACTTCCAATCGAATTCTGCTGGTACATTCTTATAATACACCCTATATTCTTTAAAAAAAAGATTATAAATATATGTAATTTTAAACCCTCATTCCACTCCAGTTCAGTTCTATCATTAATAATCATTAAAACCATGACATCTTTAACATTTCTTTTCAATTAAATATCATACTTCCTTAAAGACACAAATAATCTCCATAATTAATTTTTCCCATATTTCTCTTCACATATATTTTATAAATCATTAAATATACCCTTTATTACGTTTATTTATTGACTAGCATTCCACTGAATTATGATAGCTATTTTATCAAACATTTTAATCATACATTGTTTCTTATTTTCTAAAATTATTTCTATTTCTAATGTAACAATACTATCTTATGTACCTTTGCAGAATCCCCTTTTCCATTAAATTTTCACCCATTATCTCTAAATAGGCCCTGTTTCTCTATATATTGCTTCTGTCCTTTATAACTTCTTTTTCTTTCTTTCTTCCCTCTCATCTTCTCCCTCCCCTTTTTACTCCCTTGTCTCTCTGCTTCTAATTCTCTCTTCTGCATTTCCCTCTTCTGTTGCTTTCTGATTTTATACTTATTTTTCACTCTATTTTTGGGGTGAGGGTTGTTTTTCCCAATCTTAAACTTTCCATTCTCTTCCCCCCCTTTCCTTTTCCCCCCCACCAAAGATTACTTGTTCATTAAAGATGGCTTCTTCTTTGTCGCAATCTTCTTGTTCTGCAGGCATTTCTTGTTGTTTCTCATAGTTCCAAATCTCCATTTCTAAGAACTGAAATACGAAGCCAAAAGAACCTCTCCCTTCTTGTGCATCTTTTTTTGTATTTTTTTAAGTTCCATTTTCAGTTCTTCTAAAAGTTGAACCATTTTAAACAGTTTTAAACAATGATTTTAGTCATTCAAATACAATAACCAAAAATCCAGAGATCATCAAGTAATCCAAATAGTCCCAAGCTGTTTCTTATTTCTTTTTCCACTTTCTCTTCCTGGGGTTTTTGTTGCGATGTTTCAGTTAAAATGTATCTTTTGGAAGTCTTGTTGAGATTTTGCTGTAAGTTCTTTTTAATTCCAGGCAGTCTCCTCCCTTCCAGATCCTGCCCTTTTATTCTTTTTCTCTCCTTTCCTGTTTTCAAAAACTTTTGATTATCCAGAAATCTTTATTATCCCTTTGACTTTTTATTTTCAGCAATGAATGCGTATTAATGTCAAAGTGGATTTTTTTCCAATTTCTTACTTAGGTCTCTTAGCTGTCAGTATAGGAGAAGGAGGGGAAAAAACCAAATAGTTTCCCTTTTCTCTCTGCGTCACAGCTTAAAAATCTTCTTAGGGAACAATGTTATTGTTTTTTTTTTAACAGTTTCAGTTCCAGGGTACCTTATTTGTTGCTTTTGCTGTTTGACTCGGTTAACAAAACTTTCTCTTCTTATCTTCCTCCTGCACATTCTTTTCTGCTAGAGTTCTTCTTTGGGGTGGCCATTTCTGACCACCGCTACAACCGCCTTCGGGAAATGGAGTAATGGCCAGCTGGGGAGGAGAGATGTGGTTCTCCTCAACCCTGCAGGCAGTCTCCCCCTTCTTCACCACCTCTATGGGGTGGCTTAGCCCCGAAACCAGCCAGCTCGGGCCACTCCAGCAGCAAGCATGGATCAAAACTTCACAGAGACAAGTCTTTGGTCTGTTGCCGAAGAAGCTCAAACTGGAAGTCCCAGTGATAGAAACTTGTTGATGTGAACCTAAATCAGTGTACGATTCCAGTCAGGCTCATTTCTCTCCAATGTCTAACTCACCAAGGCAGTATCTCTCATCAATCTGAAAATTACATTATAAATTATATACTATGAATATGAATGGAAAGGCAGTATCATTAATCCTACTAGGTCTGTGTATCTTTGATTTAATTCTACTAGTGCAAGAGGATTTAGTCATAACCAAATGGTAGTTGATAGACAGAATTGCAATTCATCTTAACTCCTGGTGATTTCTTGCCAATAAGATGAATATGGCATTGCTGGTAAGTCCCAAAGGTGCTTTTTAAGAGGCAACTGGACTTTCTTGTTTTTCTTTGAAGACATTTTGCTTTTCATCCAAGAAGCTTCTTCAGCTCTGACTGGATGGTGGGGAACTGAAGAAGCTTCTTGAATGAAGCAAAATGTCTTCAAAGAAAAGCAAGAAAGTCCAGTTGCCTCTTTAAAAAAGCAATTTTGGAACAACCGTGACGTGGATGACTGAGAATCTCCATTAGTGTTTCCTTGTAAGATTTTTGTGGGGGGTGGGGGAGGGGTGATAGCAGAGAGAACACCTCAATTTATCCAACAACCCTGGACTTTACTGATCATCCCTATTTCAAATACCAATCCAGTCTGATCCTGTTTACCCTTTTTTGATATCTGTCAAGGTTGCCATATGCTATTGGCTACTAAATAGATACAGGAAACCTGGCACATGTCAAAATCTTGTACTTGCTGTGCCTATCACCGTAGTTCTTCTCTGAATGATTTTCATTCTAAAAGTAAAAGGGGTTTTCTTAGTGTACTAGATATGAAAAGATCTCATTTCAAAGCTGTGTAGCCGCAAAAAACAATTTCAATTCCTATAGTGGCTTAAACTGCATTGCATTTTGCAACATTACCTTTTGTTTCATAAAAGTAGCTTGATAAATTCAGACACTCTTATCACCTTTTGTTTTGTTTTTAAGATTTTCTCCACCAAAAAAAAAAAAAAAGCTGGAAAGAATTCAGGTTAATTGAATGTCAAAATGTTATTTTATTCACCATTTTTTAAAAATTTCTTACATTAAAATTGTAAAAGTTGCATAAAAAGAAGCAAATAACAATGAAGTAAGATTGCATTTGCAAGTAAATGCACTTACACTGAAATAATTATACTCTGAGATCTATAATACATATATTATAGTAGACAACCTTCATTCTTTGTTTGCAAAATGATATCACAAAGGTTAAAAAAATCAAAAGCATTTTGCTGTTTTGAAAATTCAAACAATTATTATTATTTTCCGATGCACTGTCACTGATTGAATTGCAAACCTAAACTACATAATCCCAGACAAGATGTTCTCAACCTCATCTCTATTCACGGAACAATTCACCAACAGCTGGTGTTGACACAGGGCAGGAGAACAAGTTAGAGGTAGAACACATATCAAGAAAATTACATTCTCGAGTTGAACCCAACTCCTGGTGCTACATTGTCACACCATGCAGGGTTTTTTGTTTTTTTTTTTATTTTGTTTTTGCAATAGTATGCAAGTGATTTGTCATTGCCTTGATTCAGGATGTATTTTCAGCTGCCAGTCTAGCCTTCAGCCTTGGCATTTGTCATATTAAAGCACAACCCGGGGCTTAGATTCCAGACAAGATTATCCAACTACAGCACACACACTCCTACACTGCATTTTTTTTTTTTTGCCTCCTGGGCCACAGGGAAGCCTTCTGGGAGGCTGTATTTGCTGCCAGGAGGCTTTCCTGAGGCCCAGGAAGCAAAAAAACAGAGGACCCCACCATGCACCTCTTTTTGTCTCCTGGACCTTAGGGAAGTCTCCTGGGTAAAGCAGTAAGGCAGCGAGGGGGATCCTGGCACAGCTGATGGTCGGGAGGGGAAAAAAAAGAAATACCAGTTCAGCTGAACTGGTAGCTATTTTTTTTTTTTTTTTTACTAGCGGTTCCGCCGAACAGTAGCATTTCTTACTACAGGTTCACTCAAACCAGGCCGAACTAGTAGAATACCACCACTGTTTTTATTACTCTATAATTCTTTGCTTTGGAGTGGAGTTGGGGCAATTGAATGGAGTTGAGCATTTACTGGCCAGATGCCCTTCTTGATGCCTACGTGGAGTTCTCAGCAAATATTTTTTCTTTGCATTCTGATAGAGAAACATCATTTCCTAGGATTAAACTTTCAACCATCCGAGTGGGAGGCCATTGCATCACTCAGCCAAGGATTCAGAATTAGAACCATATTTATTGAATACAATTTATTACTCTTGCTAAGACATGTGCATTATAAATTGTGCCCTCAATGCTTTCAATTAAATAAACACATCTGTCAACAATTTTAGTTTAAAGATAGATAACTTTTAAAAATTATATAAGACCGTTGAATTGCCTTTAGTGCAATGTGTGATATATCCAACTCAAACCTCACTAGGGGAAACATTTCATTATCAGGAGGGGAGAGGGAATACTATAAATATCCTAAATTTCCTCTTTATTATTTTAAAAGAGCATATAAGCAATAATCACCTAGTGACTGCCTTATTCAGTGACCATTTGAAGTGACAACAACAACAGAAGTAACTTGGTGACCAATCCTCACATTTAGGACCTTTGCATGGTCTATAAAGCAAAAGAAAGCTGAATTAAGATCATACACACACTTGTGGTTTCACTCAGATGTGCTTCACCTGCAGTTCCAATTGTGGTTTCTAAAAAAGGATTACCTATATTTATATCTCTAAAGTAATGCTATGGCTCTGCAGCATTTTGGATTCAGTTTCCAGGAAATGCTTTGGAACATGTAGGACTGCAAATGTGCAGCCTCTTTAACACTTTAAGAAATCTCTAAAACAGGGAAACTTGCAGCCTGTGGGCCAGATGCATCATGTACTGATCGCACCCCTAACCAGTTATCCCACCCCTGACCAGTATGGGGGGGAAAAGTCCCAATACATCACATGATGACGCTGTGACAACACAAGTTTGACAACCCTGCTCTAAACCATTTTTGCATAAACACATACACACACACACATACACACACTGTAATCATTTGAGATTAAATTGCTGGAAATTAATTCCTCATGGGCACCATCTGGCATTATTTAAGAGGCAATATTGCTTTATAAATCAAAGTTGAGTTTATAATGAATTAGCTAATTTGTGTTTTAATACAAAAGTTCCTTTTTTAAAAAAAAATGAAGAGCCAGTGGAATAGATATTAAATGAGCAGCTAGCACTTGAGGAAATGTGTATAATGGAGATGGTTTATTCTTAAAAGAATTGGTTTATATATCAAAGTATGGGATTAAACAGTATGATGAAAACATGAAGGTTCCAAGGATGTGCTTCCTTCATAACTAAATGTAGTACAGAAACAAGCAAATGAGGAAAAAATAGCAGATATTCATCTCAATACTGTCACCCATATGTTTTGGCAAATGCCCTTAATCTGGCCCTAAGAGATAGAAAACACCTGTTCGAATAAATATCTATAGTAAGAAGTACATGCAATCTGAACTGACTACTGCCTATATGACATCACAATACATCATTGTCAAATTATTGGGTGAAGTGGTTCTCATGAGATTTTTGTAAGCATGTGTTTCATGATATGACCTATAATCAGCATCAGGTCTTGTTCCTTCTGACTGAATACAATAGTTCCATCTTTGCTTACAGAGTATATAGCTAATTTAATGTTGGTGTTGTCCATCTGGTGATGTCTTTTAGGTTGTGGAAGAAGATATTTGCTATAAACATTCAATTTTTTCAGCAAAATTCTATTATTTTGTCTCTTACTTCATTTCATCCACTGAGATCAATTTCTTACTATTATTATTCATTTTTCAAATTCCTATCATTAGTGTCATGATTTTTGTGGTATTGTGTCTGCAAGTTGATGTATGTAATCATAATGATTACTTCCTTTGCATCTACAATCTACCTGGATTACAATATGACAGATTGTTTTGCCTTGATGTTAAGTTACTGATGTAATTTTAATCATGGGATGGGGTTGCATTAGAGCACTGATTTGGACACTCCTTGTAAATAAATGATGGGTACTCCATTTCTTCTATGCTTTTTGTATCTGTAGCAGAAGATCTGATGCTCCAATGAAGTGAAATTATCTGTTCTGGTCCACTGCATTGCAATGATTCTCAGAATATCAATGTTCAGTTTTGATGTTTGAGCTTTGACAATATAAAGTTAGCCTTGGTTGAAGGTTCCAAAATTGTGTGTACAATACAGTGTTAACACACACTGCATCTTTCTAGCTTCGAACTTTCTTTTTGCTTCTGGCCAGATCAGCACGTTGACATCCTTTTGACTTGAATTTGAGCGCTGCACACCAGAATGACTAGACACAAGGACAGTTTTTTCCTGAACGCCATCACTCTGTTGAACAAATAATTCCCTCAACACTGTCCAACTACAGTATTTACAAAGTTTGCACTACTATTACTATTACTATTAATCTCATCATAAAGTCTGCACTACTATTACTATTAATCTTCTCATTACTCCTTATTACCCATGCCCTCCCACTTGTGACTGTATGACTGTAACTCTGTCGCTTGTATCCTTATGATTTATATGGACTCTTTCCTAGTATGGTTTGATTGCTTATTGTACCCCATGACTACCATTAAGTGTTGTACCTTATGATTCTTGATGAATGTATCCTTTGTTTTATGTACACTGAGAGCATTTGCACCAAGAAAAATTTGTGTGTTCAATCACACTTGGCCAATAAATAATTCTATATAATTTTCACACATATCATAAATGCCAATGCTGTTTTCTGCATGCCTCTTCTCCTCCCAAGTAGCCTTATAATCTGGTGGACAAATTATTTACCCGTCCAAGTCATCAATAAATGCCCATTTTGGGTTTTTTTTCTTTTTTGCAGACTACTGGAATGGATTGTCATTTTCTTTTGTGGGTCATGTTTACTCTGCCCTTTCATCTATGAGCTATCTAACATAGATTATTCTTTGTTGTGTCCGCGAAATGATGCCAGGAGTCGGTGACTTCAATTCATGCTCTTTTATTGAAAGTTGGAACCGAACTGGCGTAAAGGAAAAAGCCCGCGGCTTTTATTCCTTTAGCCGCGGCAGCCGCGGCCAATGGCACCGCTTTGAATCTCCCGCGATCCGAATGGACCAATCGTGGGAGATTCTCAGCAAGCCAATCGGCGCAGCTCGCCTGACAAATCAGAGAGCCCCGCGCTTTGGCCAATCAAAGCGCGGGGATCTCAAGAATGCTAATTAAGGACAGAACACCCCTCCCCTCTTGGTTCAGTCCTTACGTCACGTAGTCATGTAGGTAGGCGGGGCTCCGTCTGAGCCTACTGGACCTGCGCAGCTCAGTCGTAGGTTGGATCCCGGCCGGTTCGGTCGGGATCTCTGCTGCTCCTGCTGCCGTTGTGGGAACCGGCTGGTCGGTCGGGCCGGTCTGCTCTCCGTAGCTCCCTCCTGGGCCTCCCGGGTTGGTTGAGCTGCGGGTTTCGCCACTCCCGCTCGGTCTTTCTGGGTCGGTCGAGCTGGCCTGCTGTCTCTTCCTGGCGAGGGGTCGTGATGGCTGCTTTCCGGTAAGTACGGCTGGTTTATTCTTCTTTGGTTTTGGTCCCCGGGGTATTCCCTCCCCCCTTGGTTTGTGTTGTGGGGGTTGGTTTCACCTGTTTGTGCGTCGGTGGTCTCTTGGTTGGTAGTCCTCGACCTTAGTTGGTCGATGTGGGGTTTCCACGCTCGTCCGTCTGCTGTTTGTAGCCGGTACGAGTGTGGGCCTGTTACTTGTGTGATGACGGCTGGTATCCATAGTGGGTCTCCCATCAGGTTTCTCGCGTATACGGGGTCGCCGGGTGCGAAGGTTCGGTGTTTGCTGTTTGAGTCTGGGGGCTTCTCCGGGTTATACGTGGGGTGTAACCTGTCGAGTGGGGACCTTAGTTTCCTGCCCATTAATAGTTCTGCTGGGCTCTTATTCGTTGTGGTATTTGGGGTTATGTGTTGGGTGAAGAGTAGTTTGTTTATTTTCTCCTGGATCTCCCCGTGGTCTATTTTCCGGATGGTCTTCTTAGTGAATTGGACCATCCGTTCCGCCCTACCGTTTGCCGCCGGGTGCGCCGGTGCTGTCAGCGCGTGGCGGATGCCCCTTTCCGCTAGGAATTTTTCGAATTCCAGCGAGGTGAATTGGGGCCCGTTGTCGGAAACGACGATGTCTGGGAGGCCGTGTGTTGCAAAGAGTTTGCAGAGTTCCTTGATCACGGCCTCCGTGGTTGTCGTCTTCATGTTGCTTACCTCCAGCCAGTTGGAGTAAGCGTCAACTGTTATGAGGAAGGTGTGTCCTTTTGTGGGCCCGGCGAAGTCTATGTGAATCCTCGACCAAGGTCCCCTTGGGGTTTCCCACTCTAGGACGGGTGCTATGGGTGGGCTTGGCCTAGTTTCCTGGCATCGTTGGCACCTTGCTACCCAGGCCTCTATTTGTTTGTCCATCCCTGGCCACCAAGCGTGACTTCTGGCCAGGGCTTTAGTCCTAAAGATGCCAGGGTGCCCCTCGTGTAGCAGTTCCAAAACCTTCCCTTGTAGCTTTTCTGGAATGACCACCCTATCCCCCCATAGTATGCACCCTTTTAATAACGAGAGTTCCGTTTGGCGGTTTCGGAATGTTTTGACGGACTCGTCGTTGTCCCTTTCCGGCCACCCTTTCTCTACCCAATGCAACACCCGCGCCAGACGTTTGTCTTTATTAGTCTCTCGGGCAATGTCTGACGTGGTTATGGGCAGGTTGGGTAGAGTCTCTATGCTGAGGGTGGTCGTCGTGGGTGCTGGGTCGGTGTCAGGTTCCGGTAGCGGTGAGCGGCATAAGGCGTCTGCATGGGAGATCGTCTTACCCGGTCTGTGTATGAGTCCGTAGTTGTAGGCTGCCAGCAACTCGGACCACCTTGTCATTCGGGGAGACAGAATGTTCGGGGTGGCCCGGTTTCCTGCAAGGATTCCCAGCAGCAGCTTGTGGTCGGTTATGATGGTGAAAGTCCGGCCGTAGAGATACTCGTGGAATCGTTTTACGGCGGCAACGATAGCCAGAGCCTCTTTGTCCAGCTGGCTATAGTTCCACTCCGGTTTGGTGAGGGTCCTTGAAAAGAACGCGATGGGCACTTCTTTTCCATCGGGGAGGGTATGGCTGAGGACAGCGCCGACGCCGAAGGGTGATGCGTCGCATGTGACGGCCAGAGGTAGGGTCTTGTTGTATTGTATAAGGACGGCGTCCGAAGTGAGGAGGTCCTTTGTTCTTTGGAAGGCGGCTTGCTCGCGTTTCCCCCAAGTCCAGGTCGCCGCCTTGTCCAGGAGCCTATGCAAGGGCTCCGCCGCCATCGCCTTTTGGGGCAGGAAAACATTGTAAAAGTTAAGTAGCCCCAGGAATGCCTGTAGTTCCGTCTTCGACTTGGGTGTGGGGGCTTCTTTGATGGCCTTGATATTTTGGTTTGTGGGGTGAATGCCGTGACGGTCTAGGAGGTATCCCAGGAATTCTACCCGTTCCGTGCATAGCTGGCATTTCTCCCTCTTGACTTTCAGTCCGGTCTCTTTAAATTTGGTTAGGACCTCCCTTAGGCGACCCTCTAGTTCGGCTTGGTTGGCTGCCGACACTAGGACGTCATCGAAGTAAGGTACCACCCCCTTGGTGCCTTGCAGTAATCTTTCCATTAGGCTTTGGAATATTCCCGGTGCCACGCTGACTCCGAATTGGAGTCGGTTGCATTTAAATGCCCCCCAGTGGGTGACTATGGTTTGCGCTTCTGCTGTTTGCTCGTCGACTGGCAACTGTTGGTAAACCTGGGCGAGGTCGAGCTTGGCAAAAACATTGCCCCCTCCCAGTGAGTGCAGTAGGTGTTGCACTACTGGGACGGGGTAGGCGCTTTGTTGTAGCGCGCCATTTAGGGTGGCCTTATAGTCCCCACAGATCCTCACCGACCCATCGGGCTTGATCGGGGTGACTATGGGGGTCTCCCACCGGGCGTGCTCTATGGACTGTAGGACCCCTTGCTTGACGAGCTTGTCAATTTGCTCGTCTATCTTGGATTTAAGTGCGAATGGCACCCGCCTTGGTTTCAGGCGTTTTGGGGGGACATTTGGGTCTAGGTTGAAAGATATAAGGGGCCTTCGGTACTTGCCTAGGTTTCCATCGAAGACCTCTTGGAATTCCCGGGCCAGTTGCTGCTCCCAGCTGTCGTCGGTGACGTGGTCGACTCCCGTGACTGCGATGCCGAGCGGGGCGAATCATTGCCGTCCCAGTAGGCTTGGGCGGTCGTGGTCGACGATTGTCAGGGGAAGTCTTTTGGTGTGCCCTTTGTATGTGATGTTGAAGTGTTTGGTTCCGACTACCGGGATGCGGTTTCCCTGGTAGTCCTTTACAATGAGTCTCTGGCTGTCTAGGCTCCTCCTTTGGAGGGTAGGCACCAGGTGCTTTATTTCATGACATGCTATCATGGAGAGGTAGGACCCGGAGTCCACCTCCATTTTGCATGGCTGGCCCTCGATGCCTACCTCCACGTGGACCTTCCGGGCGTCATTGGTGATGGCGTGGCCGATGGTGACCGTCTGATGGGTCTCCTCTCTTCGCCGGTTATCGCCGCCTCGCAGGGATCGTCCGTTCCGGTCCCATCTGTTGTCCGAGGGGTGATCTCTGGTCCGGGGTGGTGTGCTCTCTCCTCCGGTCGCTCTGGTCCCATCGTGCCGGGCTGCGATTCTTCTTTAGGCGGCAGACACGGGCGATGTGTCCCTTCTTGTCGCAATGCCGGCAGATCGATTCGAAAAACCGGCATTCCGACCTGGGGTGGTCGCCGCTGCAACCGGCACAGTTGGTCCTCGACTTACGACCCCGCCGGTTCCGTGGGTCGCGACCTGTCTGGAGGCGATGGACGTCCTCCTCGTCATCTGAAGTGCCCGATGCCGAGTGGAAGTCGCCCTGGTGGGTGGTCGTCTCGGGTTGGGCCTCGGTCGACCTCGCCGGGTTGTTGTTTCTGCTGCGGTCCCCAGTGTTCGGTCTGCGCATGCGGTCGGCGGAAGTTCGGGTTGCTTCGGCGGCTGCGGCTGCGGTGAGAGTGTCTGCTAGGCTCATGTTGCCCTTGGCCATCAGCCGGTTCTGGAGGACAGGGTCCCACAAACTGAGCACGATTTGGTCTCGCAGGGTGTCGTTCAGGTTGTCGAATTCGCAAAGCCCCCCTAGGCGCCGTAGCTCGGCGACGAAGTCGCTGAAGCTCTCACCCGACCGTTGGTCCCGATGGTAGAATTTGTTGTGTCGGATCAGGATGGGTACCTCTGGAGCGTAGTGCCGCCAAAGTATTGGCTCGAGGATGTCCCAGTCCATCGCGGTCGCATCGGCGGGTTTGGCAAGCGCCTTGGCCATCTTGAAGACCTCGGTCCCGCAGTGGGTCAGGAAGACGGCACGCTTCATGGGGCCGGTGGCGTCCTTCAGGTCGCTGCACTCGAGGAACATGCGGAATCGGTCGGAGTCCGATTCCCAGTCCTCGGTGGCAGGGTTGAAGGGTGCGGGGGCTGCGATTTTCGCCATCGTGGTGGTTCGTCTGGCTTCCGTCGGACACGTGGTTCGATTCAGGGTCTGGATCCCACCCTCGTCGCCAGTGTTGTGTCCGCGAAATGATGCCAGGAGTCGGTGACTTCAATTCATGCTCTTTTATTGAAAGTTGGAACCGAACTGGCGTAAAGGAAAAAGCCTGCGGCCAATGGCACCGCTTTGAATCTCCCGCGATCCGAATGGACCAATCGCGGGAGATTCTCAGCGAGCCAATCAGCACGGCTCGCCTGACCAATCGGAGAGCCCCGCGCTTTGGCCAATCAAAGCGCGGGGATCTCAAGAATGCTAATTAAGGACAGAACACTCTTCTTGGAGCATATGGTTCCAAGAGTGCCACTCATATGCTTGCAATCCCTTCACACAGATGCAGAACCTACAGTTGGTAGTAGGCAAGGCCAGTGAGTAAATTGGGTTTCATGCTACACTTTTTATGTTTGAGAGCACATCCCTCCTCCCATGAATATTCTTGGTTCCATTAAGAAGAAGTTTGAGAAACTCAGTTTCCATTAAGGGCACATACTCAAGAAAGGAGTATAAACCAGACACAATTCTGAATTTTGTCTGTCCCATCTCACCTCACTAAGTCTGTTTTAAAAACCAAGTGGTGGCAGCAGGATGGTGGTGGTATCAATTGGTTTATAAATCATCAAAATTCAGCTATCATAAATTATTAGTGGCATATAGTACTAGGGACCAAAACAGTTAGATGATCTATCCTACCTTTGGATAATTCTATGCAACAAATATTGGGTTGCATCCAAAAATGTTGAATGAATGAAAGGATTCCTTTAATTTCCAGATTTCAATTCTCTCTTTACTCATAATATATGAGGTTGCTTGGAGAAGGGGAAAACAGAAATTAAAACTGCTGTATTGTTCCCTTTCCCAACAAAGAGAAGAACAGCAAAATTCTAGGATAAAATCAGGATTCAACTCACTGAATCAGATTAGTATCTAAAGATGTTTTGCTTGTCCTAGGAAAAGGAGATCTGGATGCAATATTTACTGTTGTGAATGAATAATGCCAAATAAAGTTATCTTGAGCTTGAAGTCAAGTGCAGGGTTCTGGCCCTGCAATTCTGATTGGTTGTTAATGGCAGGATCAGATTGGTCCGTTCAAGAACATCTGATTGGCCATTAACAGGCCATTCTCATTGGTTAACAGAGCTAGCGCTCCAGAATTACTATTGGTTGAATAGTTAATAATTGCCTATATAAGGAAGGTTATAGCAGCCCTCCAGTTTGAGCTGTCACACCATGTAAATAAAGAGTTTGAAGTTCACTGTTTCTACCGGCTCGTCTCCATTATTCGCACCCATGCTCCAGACTTAACATTTACCTTTCTAATTTTCCTCAAAGCTCAACAGCCTATTGTAAAACTACTGTACCCAACAAAGAAGCTGTTTTGAGAATCATATGAATCTTATGCTATAAGGAAAAATTAATAGATGAGATCATTTCCATGTCTCATTCCCAAATGTGGAGTCTCCACTACATCCGTATGCCCTCCAAGAACAGAAGAACTTCTTGAGTTTCTGAAATGAATTTCACTCTGGATCCAACCTAAACCATGTTGTTCAAAAGTAAGGTATATTTTCTCTCCCCTTACCCTCATTTCCTTGCTAACATTTGGTGGCTGAATTTCAAGGCAATAAGCAAAACCAAGTGTGGCCACCATAAGGAGCTTATGTGACCAGCAAAATATTTCTGTTGTGAACTTTCACAGCACTTGCATTGCAAAATTCATGTCAGCTCTGTGTGAAACTGGGAAGCCTCTATGCCCTGCAGTTTTAATCCCCATATTTATTTCAGGAAATGGATGTGTGTGATGTGTTTAACTCTTCTCTAATTCTTTATTGCTAAATATCAGCACAAGAAACACAAGAAACAGGAATTCAGTAAATTCTTGAGAGAGTTTATATTCCTGCTGCCTCCCTTGTTGTTGGAATCTCAGCATAATCTTTTTTGCTTCTACAAGTTCAGCCATAACTGGTGCATGAGAAAGTCTCATTTCTCAGAAAAAAAGATTATTATTTTAAATATGGATTCAGATGGGAGAAGGCGGCAGGTGGGAAGAGTAGGGGAAACTACTTTGCGGGAAGAGAGCCTAACAATATGCATATTTTGATCTGATATTTAAGGATTGCTATTTTTGTTCCTCTTGAGCTGGTAAGGATTGCAAGACCACAGATCAAGTAAAAGGCTCATTTACAGAACACCATTAAACCTAAGTGATCGGTACTCTAAGAATTCCCTCACCAACACGACTTCTGTTGCTGTTTTAATCTCAAACACAGATTACAACCAGAATTATAGAACTACAACATACATCCAAGTCACAAACATAAAATAGTTATGTTAAAACAATAAATCTAATTCATGCAATAGATTGTGGTGGTATACTCAGCCTCTGGTGAAAGAAAGGCATTTGTAAAAACATCTATCCCAAACCAATTAATGTTGAAATGGGTATTGGTTTATCATAGTTTGAAAGGATTTATACTGGTTTTTTTCAAACTTGATGTGTGGACTTTAACTCCCAGAATTTCCCCTGTTAGGGTTCTCGGAGTTGAACTTCACATATCTTAAAGTTGCCAAGCATGAAAAACACTGAAGCATACAACCCAATTCTATTATTCTCCTTTTATGCTGAATGAGTCGAATGTGTAAACAGCTGGTTGTATCAGAAAGTGAATGGGTGAATCTATGACTTTTCACATGTGACCAATCTTACCTATTTAGTTGGGCTTATATGTTATGTCAATCTACAAAGATTGAGAGCAGTTTACATGTCATCTTAAGAGCAAGATTTTTAAAAGTATAATATAAGTCTTAACTTTGACATTTGAGGAACATATGCTGAACAAAATCCTGTAATGGGACTTGCTACCCAAGGAAAGTCTACTTTTGGACCACTCTTTAAAAGCCATGTTTTAATGGCTTTTCTAAAGCTTAACAGGATGGCAACTTGTTTGATCTTGGTACATAATGCTATTCCAAAGAAAGGGGGGTTCCAACTGTGATTTCCATTATTTTTTTCACATTACTTGCTGCAGAACTGGAGCAAAATATAAGGAAAATGTACTTACATCCAAACACATTTTTCCTGATTACAAAAAAGCCTAATGCATTTTTCAATGCTTGCATTTTTAAGGTTATTTTATCAAATGTATGCAAATTACAATTTGGAGTTTTTTTTTTTTTCGTTGAGAATTGCATTTCAAAATGTTCCAGAATTTGGGATTTGAAGAATCTTTTTATTCCAAACTGCTTAGCTATTCAGGATGGCCAAACTAAGTCAGTTTGTTTAGAAACATGGAGTAAATAAAACTGAAGAACATAGAGGATTAATTAGCAGAGTTTCTGAAGGTTCCTTCATTAAACACAGGTTTATGTGCAATGTTCTTCTACTAGACTAAGACTTGATTACTAGACTTAGATTATACTAAGGAGAAATTTTGGTAGTGTCATTTTTCTTAACAAATCTAATCTAGAAATATGATTGAAGAATAAGCTAAATATTGTATAATAAATACTATGTGAATATAAATAATAATGCTGCTTACATAGGATACATTCTTTAGTTTTCTCATTCCTTATTGTTTTATATGAAGGAAAAAGTCCATTCTCAATGAAAATTTAAATT
This sequence comes from Hydrophis major, assembly GCA_033807585.1. Taxonomy (NCBI): domain Eukaryota; kingdom Metazoa; phylum Chordata; class Lepidosauria; order Squamata; family Elapidae; genus Hydrophis; species Hydrophis major. The sequence goes on along the minus strand of CM066328.1, from coordinate 149,297,631 downwards.
AAACAACCAGTGTACTGTCCTTTGGGTTTTACCTGAACTATAATTTGAAATGTTCCTACAAGAGATTTCTGACTATATTTCAAACAAACAAAACAAACAAACAAACAAACACCTACGTTTTTTTTAAACCAATAAGAAAATGTCCCATGTTTCAAAAGTTTATTTACCATGGGGTCTGGCACTCTTTTTAAATGGCTTGTGATTTCTCGTGTAGTACAGGTATTGAGAAATAAATTGGCTCAATTTACTTAGATGTAAAAAATAAAGTAAAAAAATCAATTTCTGGTCAAAGTTAAAAATCTTAGTCAGAAACATTTTTTAAAAAAAATTCATTGTTGTTTAACTTTTGGTTTTGTTAGAAAACAGTGAGCAATATTGTGGGTGGCCTGACAATAATAAAAGGCACATTATCAATTCTCATTTTATCCTAAAAAAACAAAAGAGGGACGGACAGCTATTCTGTCCAAAAAATATATAACTATTGTCAAAAATGGGGGAATGCAATCAAATTCCCTCCAATATGTTGAACTACTTTGAACTCCTTTGAAAATGTTTCACTTCTCATCCAAGAAGCTTCAAGAGTTAGAACTGAACTAGCTTTTTTGATAAGTGAAACATTCCAAGAATGTCCAGTTGCCTTTTGGAATAAGCATCTTTGAGAGAACTGTGGCCTGGATGATTGAGAATCTCCATAGATATTTTGGAGCTCTATTATTAAGGTCTACCAAATTGAAAATCATGCATTTTTTCTTGATTTGACTGCTATTGCTTTAATTATCATGGGGGAAAGAAAGATCAAAGGGGCTTTTCACAACTTGGTGTTTAAACTAATTATGACTTCAAGCCCCAGAATTCTCAACCATTACATTGGCTTGGAATTCTGGGGACTATATTTGCTAGCCATTCCCAGTAAAACAGAAGACTTATCGAGAAAAAAGTGTAAGATTGCCCCCAAATCCATCATTTTTTTCTTCACTTGGAATCACAACAAGTTCCTTCAAAAACCAAATGTATTGATTTACTGACTGATTGATTTAATTTTATTTTTGATGCTACTCGATTCTAATCAAATCGAGCAACAGAAGTTGCTGAAATGTTTGTACATTGTTTTTTTCCTGCCACTTTATGCCAGTTTCAAGAACAGGAATGCCTCAAGAGGACAAAGCGATTCCTCTTCCCCCACCCCTACCCTCATTCTTGCATCATCTTCTTGCCCTTTTCCCCTCCTTATTGAATGTATTAATGGCATTCTTGCTTTGTTCATTTATAAAGAAAATTTATTCCATTCCACTCCAGGATGACATTTATGCTGATCATCTTCACAGTCTTTTCACTGCCTCTGCCTTTTATAGTGGTTGTATTTCTTTAAGGCTCTTTTTGTTCATCCCATTTTAGAAGTGGAATATACTATTGGAACAACCATACAATCAAATGATATGTGCTATATATTACTTGAAAGAGAATAGGAGAATGTAAAGCCATAAAAGGTTTCCAATCTATGCTTCACTTTTATAGGCAATGTAGATTTATGTTTGGATGATTTGTCGGTTCTATGGTGTTGTATGGTTTTTAGGCATATTTTGCCCTTGGCTTAATTCTTATTTGGAGAGGTAATGTAAGCAAACACTCAAGCAGGACACACTGGCAGAAGAGAGAGGAAATAGATTAAATGCCTGGGACAAACAGGGTTTCTTTCCATTTAATGAACTAGCCACAGAGACTAGATTCATACATGAATATAATTATAGCACTGGACTTATACACCAGGCTAAGCAAAAGGCAAATAGTGCTATGATTTAGTGTTACTTGAAAACCCACTGAATGATTTTGAGATAACTTCACGTCCATACTTGCAGAAGGGAGCATAGTTCAGCAGCTGAACATAAACCTGATCTTGCAACATTTCTGTTCAAAGCTGGGACTTTTGCTTGGGGCACTGTTCAGAGTAGGTAGGACTGATGGAGATCCAAGATACACAACTTAATCCCCAAGACTAAATCTTTTTTTCTGAAACCTTCAGAAAGGTTTTAGCAACTTCAAGCTACCTATTGCAGCCAGCTTGCCAAATTGAATGTTAGAGAAAGGGACATTTTTAAACAGTGGACAAAAAGTAGGGTTAGCTATAACTATTCTTTAATTTTAAAAAGTAAATCCAATGAAAACAATTTCAAATGGAATAATAGTGAAGATCGTCTTGACCTATCCACCATTTTGTGAAGTGCAATTCCTAGCACACCAGTTGCACATCCCTGGTTTAAACTAATAAATATTCTGAACCTTCCCAATGATCTAGTTTGTTATATCTTCATTCCACTTGCAAAGGAACTATTCCTCCATGGAGCAACTGCACGTATATTATATTGTGGCTAGTATAAATGACATGAAATTTTCTAGAACAGTTTTCCAAAACTAGAAAGTTACAGCTATCACTAGTTTGGAGACTTTATCTATGAACCAATAGCTCCTACAAAGAAGAATCATACTTTGCTGTTAGGACAAGTCAGGATAAGTATTAGAACAACCAGTCATCTGTTGATGACAGTTGATTGGTTAGAATCTGGAAACAATTCAATACTCTTCCCAGCCTGCTTCTTGGGTTAAAGAATTCACTTTATCTTGTGAGCTAATGGTCCCCAGGTGACAAACAAAATTAAAAAAAGTTAACAGAGAACCAAAAAGAAACAAATTGTGCATTTGGAAGATAACAGAATAAGAATGACAAGATTCAGAAGTGCATTACAAGTTTTTATCTTCTACTCCAGTGTAGAAGTCTCTTGATCACCCTTACTGGCCATTTCTTAACTTTTTAAATGTTCTGCTTGGAATGAAATTTGTTCAGTTTTGGATGGTAGATTGTTAGGATTTGATCAGATATGGTTAATCTCACATTTTATGTTTCATCATATACCAATATTTAAGAAAAATAACTATTATGATTCTCTCTCTGTGTCACTCTCTCTGTCTCTCTCTCTCTTTCTCTCTCCCTATGTGTGTGTATGCTGTGTCTGTGTCAATGTGCCAGGAACAGAAATCTGATAAACAGATTAAAGTCTACTTTATTTCAATAAAGCATCTCTCTTTTTTTCAGAATAATGTTGTCTTTTATAAAAAGCATTTTCATTTTAAATGATCTCCTTTGATGTTCACATTTTGCAGAACAAGTTCATTTTCTTGTCGAAATTATTCAATACCCTACTTTTGTTTCTACCTGGGGATTTCAGGTAGAGATGGGGTGCTGCTGTGCACCCATTCTCAAAACCCTGGGTGTTTAAAACTCATCATATATATTTATAATTGTGTTTGTAATTCAGATAAACTTTGAAATTCAATCCTAAAGTTTATTTTTGAACAGGAAAATCCCAAGTGGCTTTTATAAGGTCAAAATATGGAATGCTTTTTGTACATTTTAATTTTGTTTGCCAGTCTTACACTTTCATCTTTGTGTACCACAATTAACACAGAAGTGAAGGGAAATGACAGAGGAAAAAGCACAAGTTTAGAGTAGATGGCACAATTACTACATTTGTGGGTCTCATCAGGATGAGAAGAACCCTTCAAACTAGTGTCATTTATTGCAAAGCGGAAGGGCTGATGAGTAATTGTAAAAAAAAAAACCAAAAGCTATTATGTTTTCTACTTTTATCTTACTAATCACTACAGCTGAGAACTGATTTTTGTTTCTTAAAATTTTGAGAGCACAAAATTGGATAATGTTTCAGAATGTTTTCAAGGAAAAGACATAATGTCTAGCAAACTGTCAACAGCAACTCCCCCTTCCCAACTTTCCGGTAATTGAAATTGTAGCACCACTACTTAAAAAACGACAATAATCATCACCAATTCACAACATCTTCTCAGACCTATATTCTTGGAATTTAATGGAAACATAGAAACTCAGGAAAGCTTTAAATTGCTCAAGAGATGTTTGCTTAATGAAAGACAGACGTTCCCACACATTCCTTGCACACCTAAGAAAATTGGAACAATAGCATCACTTTCTATCCATGAGAATTCATCAAAAACATTTAATTTTTGTGGGAGGGGGAGCGGGGGGGGGAATAAAAATGTAAAGTAAGTTCTCATCTGTCAAAATGAGTGAGAATTGATAGGAAAAAATGCAGGCAAATTTCTGTGCCTGGTACCACTTTGGACTTAATGGTATTATAAACTGCCCAGAGTCACTTAGGTGAAATGGGAAGTGTAGAAAACAAATAGACAAACAAACAAACATTAGAGGGAAATTCCTCTTCCAAAGGCACACCTAATTCCATTTATTTTAAAGCATGGTATATGAAATATACCTTTGCTATATTTCGCACCCTCCTATTTATTCCAGTGAATAGAGCTTTAGATTTTTTTTGCTCCAAAGTCAAAGTGAATTTAAGTTAGCTAACTTTTTCCTGGAAGGGCTGATGAGCTGGAGAACCAACCAAAATAAAAGACGATCTATAAACAATGCCTTGCCAAAGATGAGACCGAAATAGCAACAGTATAGAAAAGGAAGGTGCAATATTAATTAAAATAGGGAGAGTTGCAGTAAGTTGCTTATCATGATGAAAGGTGTTACTATTTTTAAAGAAGTGATGAATTTTATGGATGGACCTTGGCAAAGCATTCCCCGGAATGCAGATGCACATACTAATTGTGGTGGAAAAAAAGAAGAGACAAAAATGTGTAAAACTTTGTTCCACATGCATCTGCTAATAGCACAGGTGTCAGCACTAAATATAAAATGTTGTCAACAACAGGGGAAGAAAAAAAAACAAATGATTGTTTCATAGGTAATGATTATTTGATCATAAGAAAAATCCGTGAAAGCTATGTTCGTTTGTTTTTCTCTTTCCTTTAGTCTTGGACAAATGAAGCAACTTTGCCAGCATGGAGTGAATTTTGATTTTATATATTCGCTCCCCCCCTCCATACACTTCTTAAATATTTTTGAATGTGAATGCATCTCTTCTACAGCATCTGCAATAAACTTGTGTATACATGTTGCAAAGATGCTTAGGTAAACTGAAGATTTTTCCTTAGTTTAAACAAAGATCTGTCAACCAAATGCTTTATTTCTATTTACTGTGCCATACTGGCCCCTAGAGGTAGATTATCAAAGTGGCAATGCTAAAAACCCAAGTAGTTTTCTAGTGTTAGAATTAATTTAAACATTTGGATGTTTTTAAAATAGTATACAAATATTTATTTAATGTGATCTCAAATCTGATAGATTCCCATTGCTATAGGCTGTCATTTCTCTCTTCAACATAAACACTGAATATTGGTTTAGCCAATACTGATCAGAGTCCCTTCATGTAATTCCTTTCTCCAATTTTCTAGATTAGGAGTAGAGAATTTGTAATTCAACAACAAGTGGAGGGACAGAATTCCCACCTGTTCTAGCCAGCATGTCCAAGTGTTAAAGATGCTGAGGTTGCAGCTCAGCAATATATGGATGATTAAGTTTCTTCATCTATGATTTAGGGGTGTCAAACTGGCAGCTGATGGACCGGATGCATCACATGCAGGCCACGCCAACCCTAGCTCTGCAAAGACAAAAAAATGTCACAATACATCACATGACGTGATCAAGTTTGACACCCATGGTTTAGACAATAAAGGTCCCTTTTCCCAGTAAGATTTAGTACAAACCATTAATAAGGTAAACTTGCTGAAAAGATGGCAGAGCAATAGAGGGCTGTTTGGTTAGAATTAGAATTAGAATTAGAAGAACTTTATTGTCATTGTACAAGGACAATGAAACTGTGGATGCACCCCAGCAACTGTTCGCAGTACAATAAAACCAAAGCACTTAAAAATGAAGATAAGAGAAATAGAGTACCCATGTCTTCAATTGTAATTTGAGAGTACAATATCTACGAATATACACAAAATATACATCCAACACTGACTGTAATGCTTAGCCGAGTATAATACACAAGAGATGGATTGTACTGTAATATTATGCCTCCAAAGTTTGAACCTGGTCAGTCAGCAGATGTAGGCTTGAGTGATGAAGAAGATCTGACATTAAGATTCGAGCCTGCATTGTTGAGTGACATTGAGAGGAGTCTGGGGGAGAAGGAGGAGTTGACTCTGAGAGATGAGCCTGATTTATTAGAAGTTTCAGAGGCGTCTTCCTCTTCTGGTACTCCCTCCCTGATTGCATCTCAGGTGTTAACTGTTAATCAGGAAAGTGTGCCAGAGGCTTCAAGTAATGATGAAACTGCCGGATGCTGGCTTAATGCTATGACTAGGAGAAGATTGAGATGTCAATCACAATTAGAAAAGAGATGTCAAGCCAAGGATTAATTAAAGAGACTGACACGCCCCTTCAGGGGATATATAAGGAGCGTATTAATGCCCCTCCCCCGCTTGAAGCAAAGTGTATTTTGGCTCAGTTTGAAGAATGCATCTTGATTTATGGTCTTGCCAGACAGATTCCAAGAAGACTGCCAAGGACTGAGTAAAAAGAAGTAATTGATTGTCTGGGTCTGCCTGTTTGTGCATTTGAACTTTGGATTCTCACCTGTGGATACAGGTGAGACAGAACACTGTAATATGTTATTATACATCTGAATGGGGTATTGAGATTTCACATCTTTTCACATCTTAATAAGGTAGTGACTTCATATTTATTTGTGGTTTGGATGGCCCAGGGAACGAAACTATTTGTTAGTCTAGTGGTGTGGGATTTTATTGACCTAAAACGCCATCCAGAAGGCAGCAGGTCAAAAAGATAATTGCCAGGGTGTGAGGGGTCTTCTATAATGGCCTTGATTCTGCTTTGGCAGAGAGACCTGGCTAAGTCTTCCAGGGAGGGCAGAGGGCAACCAATGATCTTTTGAGCTGTGTTTATCACCCTCTGTACAGTTTTCCTCAACTGTGGACTCTGCATACCACACACCCAGACAATATGTCAGAGTGCTCTCCGCAGAGGCTTTATAGAAAGCCAGCAACAGCTTCTTATTCAGATTGTTCTTCCTGAGAACCTGCAGGAAGTGCAGCCGCTGCTGAGCCTTCTTCACTGAGCCTTGGTATTAGGGGACCAGGAGATATCAGCTGAAATATGGATGCCAAGGAATCTGATCGTAGGGATAGTTTCCACTCATTCTCCATTGATGATGAGTGGGGCGTGGTCCTGTCCATGTTTCCTGAAGTCCATAATCAGTTCTTTGGTTTTATGGACATTCAGTGACAGATTGTTCTCTGAACACCAGATAGACAGGTTCTCTACTTCTGCCCTATATGCCGTCTCATCCTCTCCAGAGATGAGACCAATCACGGTCATGTCATCCTCAAACTTTATGATGGTGTTTGTTGCATGGCTTGGTCAAAGGTGTACAAGGCATATACCAGGGGGCTCAAGACACAACCCTGGAGGGAACCAGTACTGAATGCAATAGTGGGTGGGGGCCAAGTCTAACAGACTGTGGTCTGTTTGTCAAAAAGTTCTTAATCCAGGAGCACATGGGAGTGGGGACCTGCAGATTATACAGTTTGGTTACTAGTATATCTGGGATGATAGTGTTAAATGCAGAGCTGTAGTCCACAAAGAGCATCCTCACATAGCTCTGTTTGTTCTCTAGATGACTCAGCGGTCTATGAAGTGTGATGACCACAGCATCCTCCGTAGATTGGTTTGCTCTATAAGCAAACTGATGTTGATCAAAGGAGGGTGGGAGGCAGTCTCTGATGTGCTGTGAAACTGGTTGCTCAAAAACCTTCTTAATGGAACTTTTTAATGCTATGGGCCTTTTGTCATTGAGAGTGTTTATATTTGTTTTTTTGGGAACTGGGATGATGGTTGCAGCTTTCAGGTATTGTGGGATGATGGCATGTGTTAAAGATAGATTGAACAGCTCTGTAAGTATTTCTTCCAACTGGTCAGCACACGCTTTAACTACTGCACCAGGAATGCCATCAGGCCCAGCAGCTTTCTTGGGATTTACTGCTCTCAGTGTTTTTCTTACCTCATGCACCTGAAGAGAAAGAGGTGCAGCATCATAGTCCTTGTGAGGCAGTATGTCCAGGTTCTTGGTGGTCTCAAAGCCCGTGAAAAAGCTGTTTAACTCCTCTGCCAGAGTGTTACTGCTTTTGTTGTTTGTTGGGCCCTGGCCTCTATAGTTGGTCAGGGCCTGTATCCCCTTCCACATTTGCCATGGGTCACTGTCAGTAAAGTAGCCTTTGACCTTCCTCCTATACATCTCCTTAGCCTGTTTGATGCCCCTTCTCAACTCAGCTCTGGCAGTGCTGTACTATGAGGTGTCACCTGCTCTGAAATCCAGGTCACGGGCCCTGATCAGAGTCTGGACTTCACTGGTCATCCAGGGTTTCCTGTTTGGGAAGGTCCATATGTGTTTGTCCACAGTGACATTTTCTACACAGGTCTTCATGTAGTCTCCACATGAAGAGTGTATATAACTCAAAGTCCTGTTGTTTGAAGATGCCCCAATCTGTGTGGGCAAAACAATCCTGAAGCTGAGAGAGGGCATTTTCAGGCAAGCATCTAATAGTTGGACTACTAGGTTTAGTTCTCTTCCTAAGGGGAGTGTAGGCTAGTAGTAAAAGCAGGGTGAGATGGTCTGATTGTCCTAAGTGGGGAAGAGGTTTTGCTCTATAAGCATGCTTAATATTTGAATACACATCATAAAATGTGTTTTTTCCCCTGGTTGGGCACTTAACATGTTGGTAAAGTTTGGGGAGCATAGTTTTTAGGTATGCTCTGTTGAAATCCCCAGCAATGATGTGAATGCCCTCAGGATGAGCTCTCTGTTGCGTGGTAATTATGTCTTGAAGGTGACTGAGCACCATGCTAACATTAGCATCTGGAGGTAAATATACAGTAGTAATGGTAACTACTGTTAGCTCCCGTGGCAGATGAAACAGTCTACACTGAACAGTCATGGCCTCTAAATCTGGTGAGCAATGGCTGTTTATTATTTTGCTCTTAGTGCACCAGTCTTTACGTACATAAATAATTAGCCCCCCTCCCCTTCTCTTACCGGAGGCTATATTGTGATCTTGATGGTGCAAGGTCCAGTCCGCTAGCTCCACAGTAGCATCAGGGATTTGCGGGTGCAGCCAGGATTCTGTGATGATTAGCAGACAGCACTCATGAATTGTGTGATTGTGGGAGATCTGCAGCTGTAGTTCATCCACTTTATTTATGAGGGATCTGGCGTTTGTGAGGAACATAGATGGTAATGGGGATTTCTGTGGTCTCTTCCTCAATTGAGTTAGCAGGCCTGCTCTGCATCCCTGCTTCTGTTTTATCTCCCTACGCCAGGTTCTATGCTTGCTTGATCCAACAACAATCCACAGAGCTCCCAGAGATCTTGCTAGCTCCAATGGGAAATTGTGGGATTCTGTATAAGCATAGGTGACTTCAGTTTTGAGTTGCTGTACTATACTTATCAGGTCTTCTCGACAGTACGTTAATCCGTTGCAAGATGGAGTAAATCTTTTACACAAATCTTTTAGTACTGCTCTCTGGATCTTGAATTTGTTTTCAACACCAGCAACATTTTCTAAGCAGAATTCTATTCAGAATGCTCTTGCTGGGAAAAAAATGGAAAAATCTCTGTCTCCCAGCCCTATCCTAAAATATTCCGTATGACCTCAAGATTGTACAGCATATTTCCACAAGAAGAGTAGAATTAGTAGAAATCAGTACCTCCACCATTATGCTTCCAATTATAATTTATCCATGAATAAGATGCCATCTGTGAACAGAAAAGTTCCATGAGTAATTCTACAGTTAGGGTAAATTGTCTTTCAAGTGCACAATCTTTGGTCTCATCCTCACCAATACAGAAAGAGGTTCAAACCAAAAGTAAGTAGAAGATTCTGCTTCTATTTCTCCCAGGAGTATTCAGTACTAATTTTACTGAAATGCCAGCTCTATATTATTCATGTCAAGTATATGCTACCATTCTTTTGAACTAATGCAGATACATCATCACACAGATTTCAGGAGATCCAAGACCTTTGTTTAAAATATAAATGTTATTGAAAAAAATTAACAAGATTAAAACAATACAAAAATAGTTAAAAAGAAAGAAAATAAGGAAGATTAGTGAATAAGTAAGAAAGAAAACAGAAATAGAAAAGGCTTCTGATCTTTTTGACACAGGATTTAAATGCATTACTATTTTACCCTTTCTCTCCGCAAGGTTAGATCATAATTTCCTTCTTCCATAAATTAGCCTTTTATAATTAACAAACTGATAAATCATCAGATCATTTTTTTTCTGCAAAACCTTCTTAAAGGATTTCCAGTCACTAATAAATGTAGTAGTTGATTTTTCTCTATGCAAACAAGTTAATTTTGCTATCTCTGTTTCTTCAATCATTTTTACCAAGCATTTCTCCATTGTGGTTATTTCATAGTCTTTCCATTTTTGTGTGCATAGTCATCACTAGCAGGGAAGGTTACAAATGGTGATCATGTGATCAAAAGATGCTGCACAAGTACAAGCCAGTTGCAATGTATCTAGATTAAGATCATGTGAGCGTGGGGATGCTGGGACTTACAGAAATTCTCTAGAGCACCAATTCTGCACCAGCCATGCTTGTGCTATGTCAGCAGCCATTTACCTCCCCACTGGCCTCCTTGTGATTTCCAGCTGGCTTCCTCATTGACTTTATTTATTGAAAATCCCCAGGAAATTGTGAGGAGGTCCTCACTTAATGACCTGTAATCCACACTTAATGATGGCAACCGGGACTTCCAGAACTTCCATTACTAAGTGATGTGATCAGGTGATTTATGACTGCATCACTTAATGACAGAAATGCCAGTCCCAAATACCATCATTACCCAAGGATTACCTGTAGTCTGCTCTAGCTATCTAACATCTGGCCAGTTTTTCAAACTCCATCAATCAAATAATATATCTTTAAGTTTTTTACATACGTACCTGTTTATGCCTTTAAATACAAAGCAGGTGAGTGGTAGTTGAAATAAATGCCATAATGGAGCCTCCAATATTTACTAAGATTTATTTCCATGCAAACATTAGGAAAACAAGTTGCTCTTGACTGCACACATGATAGAAATTAGCCATTAATCTAGAGAATGCCCCATTGAAACACTTTAACTTAATATACTAAAACAACTGATAGCAAGGATAATATGCCCATGAATTTGACAAAGCAGAACGATTACTATTGCAGCAAACCAGCCAAAAAGAATGTTACTCATCTCACAACTCACAGACTCCTTTTTTATGCCACACTTGGAGCTGTTCAGGACTGAGCCTGATTTTAGTCGATTGAAGTTTGTTGGTACATTCTCTGGTAATTTAGTGAACTTTATAGACCAAGAAAATCAGGCAGATATACACAGAGATTTGTTAGACCAAGCAAAGTTTCACATTTCCAAGATTTGAGAACAAGAGTTGGTTTCCAAAGGTACAAGAGTTGGTTTCCAAGGGTACATTTTCTGGCTTGTATTTAAAACAAAAAGAAAACCAAACTGGGAGCATTTAATATAGTGATCCAAATATAACTGAATAACACTAAAAATTTTATGGGGCCACAATGGCTCAATGGTTAAAGACTCTGAACTTGTCAGCCGGAAAACTGACAGCTTGGTTTTCCACACCCAAGAGCTGCACAACGGCATGAACTCCCATTACTTGCCTCAGTTCCTGTCCACCTAATAGTTCTAAAGCATGAAAATGCAAGTAGATAAATAGGTACCATTTTGATCAATGTTTTGTGTGCTTTGCTGGACACATGACTATGGAAATATCTTTGGAAAATGTTGTCTCCCTCAGTTAAGAAACAGACATGAGCACTGCCCCCTAGAATCAGACACGACTGGAACCTTACCTTAAAATTTCTAAAGTAAGCCTCTTACATGCACATATAAATCCTATATGCTATAAAAGCCGCTTCCTTGTCACAAGAGCCAGATTTAAGAAGCAAGAAAACAAATGTTAATTTCTTACTCATCCTGAAAATGACTGTCAATATTAGCCTGTTTACCAAATTCATTTTCCCAGTTTGGGAGCATGAAAGTCAGGAATGCTGCATCATCAAATCTATAGCAGACAGTTTACGGCAGTATCCTGTGCAACCTGGAATCTAAGTTGTGGTTGTACTCAAAGTATAGGTGCTTGAATTAGGCTGTAAAACTTGTTAAATATTTTTAATGTCTATTTACCCCGGATGTTCTAGATGAAGAGGACTCTACCACTAAGTTTCTTCATGTTAGAAAACTATTAATTTCCAGTTTAGGCTGCACTCTATACACTCCCATTCACTCCCTATGTCCAGATCATAACAAGCACAAGCATTGTTTAAGTCAGCTGGCAAAAATAAAGTAGCCCTTCCAAAGGGAGTGTTGGAAGACTTTTAGGGATCCTCCACTTGAAGTTAGGAATACACTTGGAGAATCTAATCTCCCTTTAATTTCTTGAAAATGCACTCCAACATAAAATTGGTTAGGTGTAGAATTAACAGAAACTACTCAAAGAAATTAATTATGTTCAGGTTCTTTTTAAGTACCTTGAAATCAAGCTCATAAGAAAAACTTTTAGCCCAGAAAAACAAGATATAAAAAAAGTAATAATATGGAATAAATAGGTGAAGGTGAAGGGAAGATCCCTCATACTCCTTTAAGTGCATTTAAAATTATTATTATAGAACACTCCTGTGACTTGCCATGGACAAGCAGCACATCATCTGGAACTTCCTGAAGTGATAGAACTAATCAATGCTTTCACAAAGCTTTTGAAGTGGGAACAGTTAGGAACCAAATAATGTCATTTACTGGTCCAGCCAAAACATTATTAAGAGAATAAGGACAGAAACTTTTCTATTTTCACCTATAACCTGAGCATTTAGGAAAATGTGCATATAAGTATTGGACAGCAGATAGTTTTATACACTGGAAAAATATGTGGAGAGAGAAATACAAAAAATAGTACCATCATTTTTATAATAAAGGATTCTTGGGATGTTAGGAAAGTTGGAATTACCCGAACCTCTCTACAGCTAAAAACCTGAAGTGAGTTAGCCCCCATTAGGGAAGACAAAAAAACCCCCATACTTTTATTTCAATGGCCAGGAGCAAAATCGGAAAAACAAAACTCTTTGTCTGTCTGTCTGTCTGTCTATCTATCATCTATCTATCAACATTCTGTCTGTCTGTCTGTCTGTCTGTCTGTCTGTTTGTCTGTCTGTCATCTATCATCTATCTATCAACAGTCTATCTATCTATCTATCTATCTATCTATCTATCTATCTATCTATCTATCTATCTATCTATCTAACTACCTATCATCAATCTATCATCTATCCATCATTTATCAACAGTCCATCTATCTATCAACAGTCTGTCTGTCTGTCTGTCTATCATCTATCGATCATCTATCCTCTGTTTGCATCGCACTTTGTTCAGTATGAGACAATCAAACAGAATAATTCCAAACCATAGAAAAACAAATGTTAAAAACAAAACTACCCACACTATAAAATCAAACATCCCACAGTTGTTGGATTCCTCCCCCCACAAAACCAATGGTACAATATTCAGACTATAAAGCTTTTTTTTTTTTTTTACTATTTCAGGTTCTGTAACATCTGGAGATTTTTCAAGAAAATTGCAAACATGATCACTATGACTTGTGTCTCCTCTGCAAATTCTTCTGTCTAGAGTTTCTTAGTGAAGGTAAAATTCTGTGCTAATAGGATTGGACTTCTCAGCACAAGATCACGCTTTGGGTGTCAATGCTGATTTACTCTTTTCTATTTATTTCTTAATATATCTTGTAAAAATGCAGTTGCAGAATGCTATCAGGGCTGAAGCCAATCAGGCTGCCCATCAGTCTAAATCAAACCAGTGCAGGAGCAAAGAGGGCAGTAACACTTTGATATTAGTACTTCTCTGAATGTTAAGATGGTCCAATCACATAGGAACATTTTGCATTATCCCTCGTTTCACTTCATGCCTTTCCAAATTTCATGAAAGCTTCACCGCTCCATTTCCATCTATCTAGTTAGCATCTAAATCTAGATGATATACCAGTGGAAAGATCATGTTTGATATCATTTTCAATAGTATCTCTTTTGAGGTAGCATCTTTTCTAAAGCCACCTAGTGTATATTAGCAGACATTTGTCTTACTCTATCAGATGGATTAAAGACTCAATCTACCTGGTAATCCAATTACCCTGCACAAGAAAAGCAAATGTATCTTTGGTCAGTGCTGCAAAGTTTAAGAAATCCATCACCACAGAAAATGAAATCCAATTAATTGCAGGCCTCTGTGAGTATCATTACTTCATTCATTTTTAATGCACGTGTTTACTACCTCTTTTAAGGGAGATTTGGGTGACTTAAAGAGATTTGCTGTATTGTACACAGCTTAATTTCTTCTCACACATAAGACATGGATCCAATTAAATTAGGATTGATCTGCAAGGAAAGGTTAATGAAGGATAAATATATGCTACATGAATAAACAATTACAAGAGGGGACAGATTTGGGCAATGAGAAGTGCTAGTAAATGCTGTATGCATTAAAAAAAACTATTCAAGAATATTTTTTCACATCTAAGCCAATCCAGAGATCCAATTGTGTGTCTGATGTGGCAATATTTCAGGTCATTTTTCAAAATGAGGAAGTGACGATAACTATATTAGATGCCCATTTAAGTGCTAGAAATAAGAATATGAAATTGCTTAGCCATTTTTCAGCCCCAAGATCTCATTTCACAACTCATTTAAATTGAAATATACTTTGATTAAATCAGAGGACCAATTTAAACTCTAGAGATCCCCTACAGAACTCACAAGTAAAGCTTCCTCTTGTAAAATTGTAGCCAGTAGATACATCTAAACTTCAGTTACAAGACTCAAAAATGTCTTGCGTTTGTTTGCCTGTTTTAACACTCAGGTGAATAAAGAAACAAAATATATACAAACAATGTTCAATCCATTTTATAGCCCGCTGAGCAAATAATATATTTTACATCATCTGAGCTAGTTATCATTCTTTACAATTTAGAGCAAAAGTCTGGAGTTATTTGAGACTGACAATGCATGCCAGTAAAATCTTAAATATCTTTTATGCATCCTATCGCTGTATTCTCACATTACTAACCATAACATAGCACAAATATGCTCTGGCAACACCTGTTTTGTTTTGTTTCTGGTTGTATTCCCTTAATGTTGTCTTTCTCTTGTGGTAACTCATGAAGGAAACAGAGCTGAGGGTTCCTTGAGTGCTCTACTGTATTTCCTTTCCAAGGATAATGTCAAGGTGTAGAAAATCTGTTAGACTTTGTCACCCATTACCTTGAGGGGAAGTCAGGTGACTGCAATGACTTGAGACAGAAGCAATGAAAGCAGGATAGTAAGAGTATCAAATTTCATGCTGTGATAGTTTTATTTGGATTCAAGGAACAGTGGGGTGCACTTCAGCTCAGCAAAGGGGAAAAGTGTTAAGTCAGTGTAAACATGTCACAAAACTTAGAGTGGCCATTAATTGTTAAGAAAAACAAAACAGGAAGATGTATTTGCAGAAGTTTGCATAAGCTAATTTAGTCTCATAGTTCCATTTTTCAAAATTGGTCTTTCTTTTAGTTTCTGTATTTACCATTCTATCTTAAAGGTAGATTTGGACTGAAGAACTATTTACCTCAGATCTTCATATTCCATGCCTAAAAATATCAGTATAGTCATGGGAATTAATCTACTTTATTTCCAAAGAGAGAAAAAGGCGGATTTGTAATAAGAGGAAAAATACATCCTTTCTGCAATTGTTATTGTCTTATTGAATATTCTTCATGCAAGCAGATGTTCTTTTTTCTACCCTCATTTGGAGGATAAAAAAGCCTACTTTTCTCTAATATTTCCCTTTACTTTGGTAACCAAGGATGATTATCCCTTGGATTGCTTAGTTGCTTTTCAGACTTGTGACCTATTTTAACTATTTCACATCACCCTCACTGCAATTTTACTCTAAACTGAATTGAATTGCTCCTGCAATGTATAATAATAATTTTAAAAAATGGTTTCTCTCTGTCAAGAGACTTTGAGCATATTTCATTGCCCCACTCTTGTTCTTTGTGACCCTGCATGGAATGTACCCTAAACAGAAAGCTGAGGTGGTAAACATTGGGAAATGCTTCCAATTGCTGGAAAGGGCTAGACTGATCATGGCAGCACAAGAACAGACACCAAGAACCAGCTCAATAGAAGCTACCACACTAGATAGCACTCAGGGTGCAGACTATGGAGAGAGGCCTCAGAGACAGTCCAACACAAAAATGGCATAGTGTAAGATGCAGGCAGCAACCACATACACTGGACAGCACAACAAAAAAACTGGTATTTTGTGTAGGAATATCTGTACAGAATATGGGTACACCTTCTTAATTCTAGATGGAAGGTCCCACAGAAGCTTGTGGAAAATAAGAGGACTAAGGTCCTGGGGTTTTTCCAAATCCAGATAGGCAGATACTAACCAATCAAACAGACATTTTGATAATAAACAAAGGTCAGAAGACTGCAGTGGTAATAGATGTAGTAGTATCAAGTGACAGCAACATCAGGAAAAAGGAGAGTGAGAAGCTGGAGTATCAAGGCCTTTAGGAGGAAGTGGAGAGAATTTCGAAATTAAAGGCCTAAGTGGTCCCTGTAGTGATAGGAACAAAGCTGAAACATCTAAATTCTCATATATGCAGGTGTAACAGCTGTTTTAAAATAAAATTTTCTTTTTTATATTTTTTTAACATTTCCTAAAGGTTTTCTCCAGCTTCTATGACTGACATGCAGAATACCCTTAGTCTGAAATCCATTTTTTCTTTACTTAGCCTATGTACATGTAGTCCTCAACTTATGACCACAGTTGAGCCCAAAATTTATGTTGTTAAGTGAGAAATCTGTTATAAGAGTTTTGCTCCATTTTATGACTTTCTTGCCACATTTGTTACACGAATCACAGAAGTTGTTAAATTAGTAACATGGCTGTTGAGTGAATCTGGCTTCTCCATTCACTTTGCTTGTCAGAAGGTCGCAAAAGGTGATCTCATGACATCGCAACCATCATAAATATGACTCAGTTCCAACCATCTGAATTTTGATCATGTGTCCATGGCGATGCTGCCATGGTTCTCAGTGTGTGAAAAATGGTCATAAGTCCCTTTTTTTAGTGCCCTTGTAACTTTGAATGGTCACTAAATGAACTGTTTTAAGTTGAGGACTACCTGCACTTAATTTCTGAGATTTATTATGGTTATCTTTGGTTGAACAATCAGCCAGATGTTCAGACTGGATTTGACATTATTGTCCATCTATTGAGCCCTTCCCAAGACCTGGGATAGGCAAATATTATTGTTTGATAACATTAAAGGTATTGTCACAGGATGTAAGCTTTCTCAAGTAAAACTGTCTTTTTCAATAGATGGATGGTGACTTTTTTTAAAATATTGATATTATTCAAGTGGTGCTCCAGTTGTTTGGGGATTGCATCCAAGATGCCTATCACTATTGCATTGCTTTTGAGACAGTTGTTCTATTTGCAGGTCTTGTATTTTGTGATTTTCTCTACTATTCTGCTGTCTCCAGGTATTATACTGTCTGCTATTCAGACTTTTGTTGTCTGTCTTATCGATGATTATTAAGTCTGGGGTGTTATGCAGCAGGTGCTTGTCTATTTGAATTCTAAAGTTGCAGAGCACTTTTTTTTTTTCATTACTTTCTCAGTTTTATGGTCCCACCAATTCTTGCTTGCAGACAAATTGCATTTCTTGCAGATATTCCATTGTTGCTGCTTTGTTGTGCCATTATTTTATACTCAGTCTGTGCCATCTTTTTGCAACAGTTAACTATGTGTTCCACTGCTTCTTCAGATTGTTTGCAAACAGCATTTGCTGTCTGTTCGGTGTCTTTTACATTCTGGCTTTGTATGCACCTGGTTTTAAGGATTGGTTGTGCAGCCAGAAATAGCCCCTCTGTTTCTTTCTTCAACTTTTCTGCTCTTGATGATTGCCAGATCTTGCTATCTTTTTTATCTATTATGTGTACTGGCCACATAATGCTTTGCCTTGCCATGTCTCTTTTCCATTCATTAGGTCTTTCTTGCAGGCCTGTTTAGCTTCTCTAGTACTTAGTATGTCTTCATGGCATATTAGCTTCAGTACATCTTTTTCACTGTTGTTATTATTATTACCATTATTATTCCCCCAATGCCTCGTTTCACTGTTTTTTCAGTCATTTTCATTGGAGCTATTTGAGTGCTGGAGTAGAACTTTTCTATCCCAAGCAAGCAGAAAAATGATGAAGCAATGCGGTACCAGATGTATTTTTAAAAGCCTGGTGGAAAACTAAGCATTTCAGAGAAAGAAAAATAGTAATTTCACACAATATTTCCACTCAGGGATGAACTGGGAATATGCCACATGTGAAGGTGGGGAAATGAACTGCTGGAACATTTCTGCCTGTGTATAGTAGCCACAATGCAGAAAGTTTACAGTATAAAATAAAACATAGCATGCAGACAGGACTGTGATGCTCATCAGCTTTCAACTTGATCTAAAGAATGAGGCTTTGTTTTGCAAAATAAAATAGCATCATAGGATATAAATCTGGATCAGGTCCTGATATTAAGAAAGGGAATGCCAGTTTGTCTTCAGTACTGCAATTGTTACCTCAGTAAAGCACCTGAAACTCACAATGTATGTTCCAAACAAACCCCATTGAAACTCATGCAGATTTCCTGTGATTTGTATTCAGTTGGATCAGTTAAGAGTGTTGTGACCCTCAAACAGATCCTCCTCAATGAATGTGATCCAACTGGAGATCTAATGGGAAGGAAGATACATTCTCAAGGTAGATCTTAGAAGAATGGCCATTTTGTGTAGTTGAGAATGATTGAAGTAGATCTGATATATATCACTAAAAACTTAGATCAGGAATAATTATAGGATGCAGAACCAAAGACTTCCCCTGGCCTTAAATTAAGCTCTGTTTTTGTAGTTCCCCCTTTAAATATACACTTCTTAAATTGGAAACACACACACACACACACATAAATAGGAGTGCAAGAGTTTGGATTAATGTGGTTCTCTTATAAATCCTGAGATCAGCATTGAAAAATAGCCTAGCAATTAAAGAACAGCAGACCAGAAAATGTTACTCTGGTCAAATAGCATTAGAAAAAGTTCCAAAGCTATCTGTACATTAGAGTTGTTGTTTTTTCCTTGTGCAAGTTAGAAATTGAAAGTGTTTATTTTCATGAATAATTTTATCCCAGTTGATAAAATGTCACAAGTAAATTACACTTTGTGCTTGTGGATTCACAGTTTCCATCATTCAGAAACAACTGTTTTTGAAAGGTAACATAAAGAAGGGAAGGGAAGGGAAGCAGAGAGTTGAACTGGTTAGAAGGAGGATTTAATATCAAATCAAAATCTATACTTTTTTCAGTTTGGTGGAGAATTTCAGACCAATGCATTCTGAAATTTCCTTGGTAGTTTTCTACCAAGAAATTACCTTTTATGAGTGTAAGATATTTTTCTCCAAAGCAATTAATAAATTCCCATTAATAATGAATAATTGCAACATCATTCTCTTTTCATCTTTTTCCCAATATCCAACTGAGTACAACAATGTAAAACACAAACATGAAAACCTCTAACAAAACTTAATTGAGTCTCTTTCCTTCACCAGAGATGTGGAATTAATATAGTTTGTTATAGATTGCCAGATACATTTCCAGATTTTTGTTTTGTTTTAAAGTATCATTTTCAGAGCTAGCATATGATCCTTATAAACTGGTATTTGATTCTAACATTAGTATTCAAATGCTGGCATTAAAGCAGCCACTCAAATAACAGATTTATAGTCATCCCCGTAACACCAAGACAGCTGGAAGTTCAAACAGCTAGAAAGAACGAATTCATGTATTTATTTTGGCAGGTTAGAATGTGTCCCTTTTTATAGCAAGTAGTCACATAATTTGGGATCAGAGTGAGTCATTTGCTAGTGAAAGTAAAATTAGAATTCCCGTTGCTTTAACTAAGCAGTAGTGATAAATAAAATTTGCAACAAAATGTTCCAATCAGTGTATCATTCTGGCTTGCTTTCAACCATCAATCATGTCCTCCAGGGTGCTTAATTTCATTTATCTTATTGTTCCTTCTTTACTATTTTCTTCCTAGTTGGATCAGCTTCCATAGGGTTACTAGGGGAACTTTACATTTTAAATATATTTTCTGTACTTTGATTCTCCCAAGCATGTTGATACTAGAAGTATAAATTACTTCAGAAAAAAAAAGTACCAGAATCAAAATGTGTTATTTATGTGCCATATGAAGCAAACTACTGCTTCATGGATTGTCTCATAGAGAATTAGGCTAGTCCCAAACATTATATCCGCATATTTTATCTTTGTCAAATATTGGTCCCCATCAAAAGGAATGTACAATTCCATCAGACTTCTTATCCATGTCCATTCTGAAGAAACACTTTTATAAAACTTTCCTGGAAACTTGGCTGTTAGAAAACTGGCAGACTGAACAATGATAGATGAACAAAAATCAAAAAAAATTGCAGGTGCTAATGACCCAGATGTGGATATATAGTTATATCAGAAGAATTGAGGACCACTTTGGCCAATATTCAGGAATTGTCAGAAATATATTTCCAAACATTTGAAGATTGTGTATCCTTGCAATATGTAATCTTAAAAAGTTTGCATTTCATGCACTTTAGTCTTAGAACTAAACAATTCTGCTATGTGCCAATATAGACAAGCAGAACATTTTTCCGGTCATTGACCAATTAAAGTAGAATCATTAAAATGAACAGCATAAAACTATCTCCTAATAACAAGAACTATTAGCAATCATTTCTGTGTGTGCCAATATGATTCAACATCAATTTGCCAGTTTTCCTCCTTTATGTTGATTGCAGTTTATCTATTATTATTCTTGTTATTATCTATTGACTTTTGTCTTCCAAGCAACCATATTCAGGGAAGGGAACTAACAACCCCCCCTCGAGTTTATAACTACAATCCTGTTTAAGGAAAGAGAGGGACCTTCTCAAGAAGGAGAAATGAAAAAAAAAAGGAATTAGAAAGAAGTAGGAGGATAAAGGCCAGAAAGAGGAAGAAGAAAAAAGAGCCTTGCACTAGATGAAGATGTGATGAGAATGTGGGCCAGTCAATATAAAACCTGATGGCAAACAGAAATAACAGGAGTTACTTTTTAACTTTAAGACTGAATCGTAAAGAGACATTTGAGTATCTACCTTAAAAGTCCAGCCTAAAAAAAGTGACTGGAGTTGGAGATGGAGATGGAGTTAGTCACAAGTGTCTTCTTTTACAGTAAAAGAAGGAAAATTCCCAAATGGGTGAAGCTGTTGGTAGCATTAAGAAGTCTACATTGATTGGTAGCATTAACAAGTTTAACATAGCTATCAGTCCAATTCAGTGGTGGGATTCAAATTTTTTTTACTACCGGTTCTGTGAGTGTGGATTGGTGGGCATGGCATTTCTTGGTGGGCATGTCTTGATGGGCATGGCAGGAGAAGGATACTACAAAATCTCCATTCCCTTCCCACTCCTGGGGGAAGGTTACTGCAAAATCCCATTCCTTCCCCACCCTACTAACCTGCTTTCCAGCTCCGTTCTCCGTTCTTTTGTGCAGGGCAACAAAAGAAGGCCCAGCAGATCAGATGGAACGCAGGAGGCAGAGAATAGAAGGGAGCGGGGCCAGTCATAGGTGGTATTTGCCAGTTCCCTGAACTACTCAAAATTTCCACCACTGGTCTCTAGAACTGATCAGAACCCTCTGGTCCAATTACAAACAAGACTATTGGGAACTGTCCTGAGAGTTCTGTTTCATCTGTTTGTTGTTTGTAAAACAGTTAGGAAATTTTTAGTAATAAATCAGTTCTCTTCACATCATGGAGTTTGCGGTATCTGCTATCCCGCATCAGATGGGTGGCTCATGATAGGGAGCGAAGGAGAGAGAAACGACAGGAGGCGAAGTTCCTCGGGATGAGCGCACCCCAAATGTCTTGGCACACACTCTTTTATTGTGCTTTTTTACAAGAAAATGATTTAATCAAAGCTCAAGTCAAACAGGATAATTCCATCAGGATGTGCATGTTTACAAAGCTGCATACCAGACAGATCATTTACAATGTGGATAAGCTTATTAACAACCGTCTAGCTCCTTGTCCCTTGTACGTGCCTTGCAAAGGTCACTGAAGAGACAGAAGTTAATGATTACACATGAATGATACATAGTTACAATGATACATAGTTACAACATCTCCTCTGTTTTTATTATTTATGACGAGTCTTCTTCCTCGTCCGAGAAGACAGGAACCATTTTTATGGAATGTTCGCCGTCTCCGTCATCTGGGCAAGAGTGTGACCCGTCAGTGTCAGGGTTGTCCAAGGAGCGGTAACTCAGCAATGACATTTTTTCGTCCGGTGTTGAGGATATAACATGAGCTTGCAATAGCACATTAACATCAGCAGTTATGGAGGATAATTGATTTTTTTAAAAAAAGTTGCAATATTCTATTAAAACAACAAGGTCCTATAATACATATCAATATAATGATTATTAATGATCCTGCCAATGCAGTTAAAAAGGTTGTAAACCATGGCAAAATAGAAAACAAGCCTTGATACCAATTATACATGTTTAACCTTTCTTTTTCTCTATCTTTCAAGCGTTTTTCTAATTCTTTCATAGAATCCAACACAACCCCCCTGCTATCGGCATAAAAACAACATTCTTCTTTAAGCGTAGCACACAATCCCCCTTGTTTTAAAAAATAACAGATCTAAATCTTTACGATTTTGCAAAAGGGGGTATTCCATGGGTACCTGTAGGGATATAAAATCATCAGAGTTATACACATAAGCCATACTTGAATGCAAAATGATTTGGATTTAACAATTTCATCCCCGTGGACACATGCCATGAGACCGGTGGAACAAGTCCAAACAAAATTATTGCCAGGGATAAAATACATTCCTTTCAGGCGTGATGTTAAAGTTCCTCCTGAAGTGGTGTAGATTGCAGAATATCCCCTGGTTGTGAGGGTGCGTCTGCCAAATCGAATTGAAGTGGTGGGTAGAAGTCTTCTATGTGAGAAAAATTGGTTGTAGAACTTAAACGAACTCCTTGAAAGTCAGTTATAGTCCAAGCAATATTATATCTTCTATGAGGCTTCTGCGGATCGTCATGGACAATTCTTTTGAAGTGTTGTTTGTTGACAGGATCAGAGTTCGGGTATATAAAAACATCACAAGCAGGAGAGAGGGCTATGGACAAGTTAGTTGTAGAACATTTGCGAAATGAGGAGGGAATGCAATTAGTAGAAAAAGGATAATAATTACAATAATGACAATAAAGATTAATTTGGTAATTCATCAAGGATGTTAGTTGGGGTGGGGGAACCCATAATACAATAGAAGGACATCAAGGTCCCCCTATGTTTAGATTGAATAGAGGAAAAGATTTTAAGGTTCCTTTCCATAGGAAGAGTAAAGAAGGAACAAAAGAGCGAGTGGTAGAATGTTCTTTAAACAAAACAGAAGTGACAGAGTGAAAACTACGGGTAGCATTTTCATGACGTATCCACATGGAACAAGTATAATAGCCTTCTGTTAATGAAATGGTTTTAACACGAATAGTCTTTTGACAGGAAGCATAGGTTTTGTTGAAGTAAGGTAGAAATTGCAAAGAAGATATAGGCAAGAATATCAGGAAGAGTTTTAAGATACAGATGTAGCGGAGGAATTCCCATGATAGGGTCTAACCGCCCTACCAGGGATCCAGCAAGTGGTTTTGTCTGGTAGTAAAATCGCAGCGTAGCCTTGTCCCCAAGTGAGAAGCTCAGCGGGACCCTGCCAGGCGGGATCTGGCAATCTGCGATAATATACCAGAGGTCTGTTAGGCGGGGGGGAGGGGGAGGAAAAATGACGCGAAGCAGCAGAAGTGGGAGGAATGCCAGTCAGATTAAGAAAGTTTAAAGTGTAAAGACAAATGTTAAGAGAATTTTGCAATGCTGGGAGGTTCGGGGGTTTTTCCCGCAACGAATATTGATCAAGAGCACATTTCAGAGATAAGTTCGCTCGTTCCACAATAGCCTGCCCCTGGCTGTTGTAGGGAATCCCAAACTTGTGGGTTACATCCCATCTGTTACAGAAGTCCTGGAACGCAGAACTTGTATATGCAGGTCCATTGTCAGTTTTGATTTCTTTTGGACGTCCCAGCGAGGCAAAGGTACGAATTGAATGATTGATGACATGTTTTACAGTTTCTCCCCTTTGAGGAGTAGCCAGAATAAACACTGAATATGTATCTATGGAAACGTGCAAATATTTCCAAGGGGCAAAAGGTGGATACTGAGTTACATCCATTTGCCAAATTTCACAAGCTTTTAATCCTCTAGGATTTACTCCTATGGGAATGGAATGTCCTTGCTTACTACATGTGGGGCATTGTTGAATAATGGCAGCAGCTTCTGCCTGAGTTAGAGCAAATTGAAAAGTTATCATAACTTGGCGGGGGAGATTCAAACACACTCCCTGCTTCTATTTTATAATGGACCATTAAAGCCTCCATAATTTTCCTCCAAGTGATCAAAATACCAATAGGTGCACGAGGAGGACTATGGAGATGTTCACCAATTTTTTGCCAAGTGGAAATTTTTAAGGACCCTTCCTCTGAATAATTGGGACAATGTTGCCACACATAAGCCAATAATGTAGCAATAGGTTTCATTTTTACAGGCGAGCCCTTTAAATTAGCAGAATATTTAGAAGAAGAAGCGACTAACTCCCTCAATTCCTTCAGATGCTGCATCTGTTGTTGAGAAAAGTTTCCACCCATACTTACGAAAGTTGAGACCATGTTTCAGATCCGATGATGTGCAATTTGCTTCAGGCCTGGCGATGCACAGCTCCCATCGAGCTGATAAGATATGGGCACGTCGCAATGTATCCCCCTTAGGGAATCACGTCGGGGTCACCAGAATGCGGTATCTGCTATCCCGCATCAGATGGGCAGCTCATGATAAGGAGCGAAGGAGAGAGAAACGACAGGAGGCGAAGTTCCTCGGGATGAGCGCACCCCAAATGTCTTGGCACACGCTCTTTTATTGTGCTTTTTTACAAGAAAATGATTTAATCAAAGCTCAAGTCAAATAGGATAATTCCATCAGGATGTGCATGTTTACAAAGCTGCATACCAGACAGATCATTTACAATGTGGATAAGCTTATTAACAACCGTCTAGCTCCTTGTCCCTTGTACGTGCCTTGCAAAGGTCACTGAAGAGACAGAAGTTAATGATTACACATGAATGATACATAGTTGCAATCACATGAATGATACATAGTTACAATGATACATAGTTACAACAGGAGTTGGTTTGCTTTATTTATTTATTTTGTTCAGTTTCTCAGGGTTAGAAAAAAATCATCCCCTGTTTCATACGCTCCTACCCCTGAATGGAGAAGTCCACAGTGCTATCTTCATTTAAAGAAACCAAGAGGATTGCTGAAATCCCAGTGAGGTCTTTGGAACAAATCACCTAAGAGGATTCACACTAATGTGGAAATAGTACAGAATTAATTTAAAGAGCAGTATAAAAACTCATTAAAGCAAGAGCATCAAATTATTGTTGACAAAATAACAACCTACATCAATTTTAATAGATTTTTTAAGCATTTGTTTTAAAAAGACAAAACCTAGATTTCTATGAAATACTTTGATTTCTTTTTGCAAAATCCATCCATGTTTTCCTGATCATATCTGGTAAGAATTGGGGAAGAAAAAAAAAGAATATTTTCAAGAGGAGCTTTTTTTCTTGTAAAGTTTCCATAGTATGCATGGCTAAGCAGGCAATTGCAAGATGTACTAGCAGATGTTATTCTGACATTTATTCACTGCATAAAACTGGATTACATGAACAGATTTTAAGTTTAAATATGGATATGGTTGATGTAGATATAAAAATGACAATAATGTGTAGCTCTTTAGCTTGGAATCAAAGAGTGTAAGATGATAGTAGCACAGTATACTAGATGACCCATGATCCATTGAATCCTCATTTCGGAGATATTTCCTTATCGAAACAGAAAAACCAAATGATCAAGGATGGGGCAAAAGACAATGGGAGCAAGAGTGATTTCTAATGTTCTGCTTGCCTTCCCTGCTGCCTTGGATTGGAAGGGAGTGCTGGAAATCACAACTACATGATCACAGCTGACTCTGTCAACTTGATAGTGATTCAGCAGCAACAAATGTTCAAAACAACTGTTCTGAAGTTCCCTGAACTTTCAATTCCACAGGAATTTTGGGGTTCCAAATTTTTGACACATTCTCTAAGTTAGCCTCTCTGAAGTACAGCTGGTTTCAAAAATTGTTGCCATTTGATGTACCGTTTCGACTAATTGAAGGTTACAAACAGAGATACAGCAGGAATGTTTTAGTTGTATAGGTAAAATCTAGCATAACTCAGATAATATGGATAGAAATATTTCCTTTATACAGTGTTAGAACTTGTGATCATCTGTGGACATTGAATGCAAAGTGATGAAATAAATGCTTTTTCATGCGATCTATAATTGAACTATGGAATACTCTGCCCATAATTGCAGCAACTTCAACTTGCATGGATGGTTTTAAAAGGGATGTAGGCAAATTCTTGAAGGATCAGTCTATTAGTGGCTATAATTTTGATCTGAGATGAATTTGGTGTAATGGTAAAGGCATCTGTCCAGTAGTGGGATTCAAAAATGTTTACTACTGGTTCTGTGGGTGTGGCTTGGTGGGCATGGCAGGGGATGGATACTGTAAAATCTCCATTCCCTCTGCACTCCTGGGAGAAGGTTACTGCAAAATCCCCATTCACTCCCCACCCCACTAACCTCCTTTCCATCTCCGTTCTCCTGTGCAGGACAACAAAAGAAGACCCAGCTGATCAGCTGGGACTCGGGAGGCAGAGAGTAGATGGGGGCAGGGCCAGTCAGAAGTAGTATTCTCTGAACTACTCAAAATTTCTGCTACCAGTTCTCCCGAACTGGTCAGAACCTGCTGAATACCACCTCTGCATCCATTTAAAAACCAGCAGGCTGCAAGTTGTAATTACATTTTAGGCTTGATGTCAACTGGATGACTTTGGACCTTTCCAAGAAAACTGCAGATTAGTCCAGGCAGTCATCAGGAATCAAAAGCTGATCCAAAGGCACTCAGACAGACAGGCACACATACACAAAAAACAAGCAAAGATATACATGCACATACACCCACACCCACACACCCAAAACACACCCACACACATGTGCATGCATGCACACACACACCGAGCATTAATGACTGTTACTTTTCCTGAATCATAAATAGCATGTTTTAAATATTACTATCAGGCAAAGGTAATGAATGGTCCTCTATCTCACAAATGTGTCTATTTTGGCCATCGTGTAACATACAATATACATAGGACTGGATGGATCTATGGATTAATCCAGCACAGCTTGTCTTATGTTATTACATCTCCATGTTTTTCAGAATGTGGCAGTGGAACAACATGCATGCACATGTCCAATCATTGTGTCATGTTCTTCTCACCAATTTGAAAGCCTTGCATTTAATTCTTTTTGCTTTTCTTAGCTTCAGGAAGCAAAATCAAGAATTTTGAGCACAAGGCCCAGAACAAACTCCCTCAATTTGCAGGAAATGGGATATCACTATGGCAAATTGAAGGCTAGCAGAAAACCCCAACTCAATTTGCCATGGCATTATATGAAGTGTTTGGCATGAGGGAATGAAAAATATCAGCAACAAATGTATTTCCCCACACTTGTCTTTTCATTTTTAAAGCACAAACTAGAATTGTACAATTGAAAGGTTTATACACCCCAAAAAGCAGTCTTGCTGAAGCAATGGCACCATCAAAAGGCACACACGTGTTCTATTTTTTGGTTTGATAGATATTGTATAGGCACATTTGTAGACAAATTTAAGCCAAGAATTACTACCCATTGGACTGAACAGTTCCTTACTCAGAATCAAACCTGAGCAAGCTTTTGTGTTCACTCAGCTTTTTATCTCATCAAAGTTAAGGAGATTCTAAAGAAAAAATGGTAGAAGAATTGTAGTGAGACAGGACATAATTGCGCCAGGTGAAAATGTATGCCCTTTGTAATAATCAAAACTGAATATGGTGTAGTTTGAGAGTGCAAACTTGTTATATTTTTATTCTGAAGTAAATCCCACTGTGATCAACAGAAGCTGCTCTCCAGGACTTATTTTTAATTAGGTGTGACCATATTTACTGGAAAATAAGATAACAATTGGTTACAATCC
Organism: Hydrophis major; assembly: GCA_033807585.1. NCBI lineage: Eukaryota > Metazoa > Chordata > Lepidosauria > Squamata > Elapidae > Hydrophis > Hydrophis major. The sequence continues at coordinate 149,269,283 of CM066328.1, read as the reverse complement.
TCTATGTTAAGTAAGGGAACAAGAACAATCACAAGTTCTGTTTGAAGTAGAATACATTGCTGTATGTTGAATTTTGATTTTCTTTGTATTTCTTAAAATCTGTCTCTTAAGTAGGAAACTACTGCCTATTGAAAGTTATCGTGTCCCATTGGATTGGGTTCTAAAGTTACAGAAAGATATAGAAATGCTGAATTTTACATTTTGGATATGCTCAGAAGTGCTCTCACATAGAACTGGTAGTAAAAAAGGGTGAATCCCATCACTGTATAGAATAGATCCCACTTGATAAAAAGCACCCATGAAAGAGACCTAAAACAAAATGGATCGATGACATCAGCAAATATTGTGGGCTGAGTTGGCAAAAGGAAGCTCCTGACCACATTGGTTGGAAACATGTGGAAGAGGCATCCTGTAGTGAATAGACAATGCCTAAAATGATGATGGTGATGATGATGATGATGATGATGATGATGATGATGACAACTATTGCCATTCAACAATCCTTCACAAAGTAGTTTAAAGACAGCCTCCTATCAATTTAATTACTCCAGACTTTGAGATATTGAGACCGACATGATCCAAATCTGTGCTCCCCTTAGCTGACTAAGGCAAAGAATTGTATTCGATTAGTGCTTGACCATGAGTTGTCATTAGTCCTAAAGCAGCAAAAATCCTCTCATTATTGAATCCACAACAAATGTGAAATATAATAAATGATATACCCCACCCCACCCCAGATTTTCAGCACCTTCTGGTTAAATTGGTTTATTTGCAAAAATCAAAACAGAGTGAATGTCAGCTGGTGCTCCATTCAAAATCCAAGAAAGAAATACTTAGACTCTTTTAATTAGAGAAAAGATATCTTTTACTGGAAGTCAATTGGTAGCAAAAAAAGAATTCTGAATCTGAGGAAATAGGCGTGTAAATCACATATACAAAGTGATGGCAATGTTCCCACCCGCAATAGTTCAAATGGTTCTTCCAATTAAAAGGTGCAAATGTCATCATGTGGACATCTTCAGGTGGTGATGAGGCTTCTGTCCGTTGACCTTGGCATAGTTTGATAAAGGTTTGCAGCTGCGCATAGAAAAGAAAGCTAAGCAAGAAATAGAAACCTAAGCAAAAATGTACTCTCCCCTCCCTCAGTTTATACAGTACTAGTTTGTTACACCTCCAGCTCACTTCCCATACTTTTCCCCCCTCCTCCCCCCATTACTTATGACAGCCGAAAGATGCAAAGCAAAGGAAGAAAATCTTGAAGGCTGACATTCGGCCCTCCTAGAAAAAAGATGTTAGTCCCATAAAAGAGGAAAACATAAAAGGTAATAGCTAATAAACAAGTGACATAAAACCAGTCATATCCTTAGGGTTTATCAGGATATTTAGCATGAAATGCTTTGACAAGCGTAGGAGCTCTAACATCCTTTTCATTGACCCATTCAGCTTGGGAAGATGGAAAATGTTTCCAAGCAGCCAAATATTGGAGTTGGCCCCTCCATTTCCAAGAATCCAAAATCTCTTTAACTTCAAAATGTTGTTCACCTTCAATTAGCAACAGTACAGGAGGATCAGTCTGGGTCGGTCTCAAATCGGAAGTATGTTCAGGTTTTAACAAACTAACGTGGAAAACAGGGTGAATTTGTGGAAGAGTTTTTGGTAATTTCAGTTGGACAGCCACAGGGTTTACAATTCATTCAATCAAGAAAGGGCCAACATACTTAGGACTAAGCTTTTTTGACTTTTGGGTGGTTTGCAAATATCTGGTGGACAAGAAGACTTTGTCACCCACCTGATATGGTTTTTGAGGAGTTCTCTTTTTGTCTGCAAATTTCTTATGAGCTTGATGTGCATCATCTAATGCTTTACGAGTAACCGGCCAGGTAAGCTGGAGTTGTGTTATTCATTCATCTAACGACTGAATATTAGGCTTCTCACGTGGAAGTTCAGGTATGGGTACAAAGTCTTGTCCTGATGCCACTTTGAAGGGGCTAAATCCAGTACTACTATGTATAGAATTGTTATATGCCACTTCAGCAAATGGCAATAGGTCAGCCCAATTATCCTGCTGATAATTTATGTAACATCTAAAGTATTGTTCCAATACTGCATTAGTTCTCTCACAGGCCCCATTAGTTTGAGGATGATGGGCAGAGCTTAAGCCCTGGGCAGAGCCCAATAGCTTCAGGAACTCCTTCCAAAAATTCAAAGTGAATTGAACACTCCTGTCAGAGATTATGCATTCAGGAACCCTATGTAACCTGTAAATATGTAAAATAAACAGTTTAGCCAACGTTTTTGCAGATGGGATCTTCGAACAAGGTATGAAATGTACCTGTTTGGAAAACAAATCAGTTACCACCCAAATAACGGTGTTTCCCCCACTTTCAATTCCACTATAAAGTCCATAGAGATTTCCTTCCATGCAGCTGTTTGTCTAGCCACATTTTGTAACTATCCTGCTGGCTTACCAGGAGGACTTTTGGCTGATGCACAAATAGAACAACTAGCTACATTAGTTTCAATGTCCTTCTTCAAGGTAGGCCACCAAAACTGCCGTTTAACCAAGTGTAAGGTTTTCACAAATCCAAAATGACCAGCCACTTTAGAATCATGAGCTGGCTGTAATATTTGGCTCCTCAGTTTCTCTGGCACATATAACTTGGCTCCCACCCATGCCAATTCATCTCTAACTGTACAGTTTTTTGAGTGAACAAGGAACCAGTCATCAAGTTTTAGAGCATCTCTTAATTGTGCAGTTAGATCATTCTATAAATCCACTTCCTTTTTCTTCTCCTGCCATGGCTCCTCTCTTCCATGCTGATGGGTAGTAGTCACTCCTGGAGGAGGCTTTTCCTCAGGATCCTTCCAGCCGACTCCCATCTTCTTGGTCGCTGGCTGGACTTGACATGATGTTCAGACCCCCTCAGAAGAAAATGTATTATCTTTCCGGGTGGGCTGGTAATGTGAGATTCAGAATAATGTCAGCTGGTGCTCCATTCAAAATCCAAGAAAGAAATACTTAGACTCTTTTAATTAGAGAAAAGATATCTTTTACTGGAAGTCAAGTGGTAGCAACAAAAGAATTCTGAATCTGAGGAAATAGGCGTGTAAATCACATATACAAAGTGATGGCAATGTTCCCACCCCCAATAGTTCAAATGGTTCTTCCAATTAAAAGGTGCAAATGTCATCATGTGGACATCTTCAGGTGGTAATGAGGCTTCTGTCCATTGACCTTAGCATAGTTTGATAAAGGTTTGTAGCTGCGCATAGAAAAGAAAGCTAAGCAAGAAATAGTTTATACAGTACTAGTTTGTTACACCCTCCAGCTCACTTCCCATACTTTCCCCCCTCCTCCCCCCGTTACTTCTGACAGCCGAAAGATGCAAAGCAAAGGAAGAAAATCTTGAAGGCTGACAGTGAAGCAAAAATAAATTCATTCAGCCAACCAATACAGAAATTGGATATGGTTCTAAATGGCTACAAAACATCCAGGTAAAGATGACTTTAATACCTGACCAAAAATTCATGTCATCTTCATTTCACATTATTCAGAAGCAGTTTTCCCCAATAATATGTTGATTTTTTTATCATTTAAAAAAAAAATTGTAAAAAATCTTACTCAATCTTTACAAGAGATTTAAGCATGTGCTCTGTCTTTTGGTTTGGTAGATATTGTATGGGCACATTTGTATACAAAATTAAGCCAAAGAAATTTACCAAGTATTCTTACTACAGGTTGAAATAAATTAAAAGTGTACCCATCTTGCAAGAATCAAAGAGTTAGATTGCTAGAACTTTAGAAAAAATTGTTGGTAAATTTATACAGAGTGGTAAATTATTATTATTTTTCAAGAATGAGATGGTCTTGGGAGGGGCGGAGCCAGCTGTCTAGGAGAGAGGATGTGCAAACAGATCTCTCTGCAAAGCATGATCTTTAAAACTTCAATTTGTGGGACCTTTCAGGGGTCAAAGGAGGCTCGTAGGGTTTCCGAATGTGTAGGGGTCACCTATACAGGTGGCGGTTCATGTGGGGGAGTAGAGAGAACCTTGATCAAGCAGACAAAGGAAAGATGATCGGCAGACCATCCATAGAAGAAGACAGCTGGTCATACTATCAGTGAAATAGTGGAATGAAGGTGCATACTAAATGGACAGCCTTAACAACTTTAAGTGAGTTTAAAAAGGGGGGGGCTCCCAAAGTGATTGATATTGAGAAAACCCAGCATTAAGAGTCAGCCCTAATCAAAAATGGGAGGAGCAGAGGATTTAATGGCAGGCAAAGAAGAAGATAGGGAAGCCATTAAAAAACAGGCAAAAAAGGGAGATCGGTGTGTAATTGTAAAAGAAAAAAACAATTAGATCAGTGCCTGGAACTAATGCAAGAAGAGAATTTTGGATTATACTTGGAGAAGGTTGATCTTTGAAAGTACTAAGTGATGACTCGAGAGAGAGCCATGGGATTACAAGTTAAAAACGGAGGGGCTCTGAATGATTTGAATGATTTGAACTAAATGGACTTGACTTAACAACTTGAGAGAGAACTGATAATTTAGATTAAATATCGTGGAGGAATTTGGATTTTTTGGGTTTTGGCTTTATATCTCTTTGTGAACTGTTTTGGACTGTTTTGGGAAAAGAAACTTGGAAATTAATTAAAATGGATGGTATAAAGAAAGTGAGTTGGCAATTTTGAAGCTGACCAAGAGACACTGTAGCATTTCGTGAGTGACACCTGCTGGCCACCAAATTGAAGAGAAACTGCAACAAGGGGGAAAAAAGGATATTTGGTTTCTTTTTGTCAAAGCTTCTGTCTTTGGTCTGTTTTGTTGATTCTTAAACCACTGCATATATAGATAAATATAAGAATGCTACCAAGAAAAACGGAGGAGAAGAAATGCGGAAAAACCAGGAAAAAATAGTGGAAATAAAATCTAGAATGGATAAAGATGAGAAAAAAAGTGGAAGACCTGACAGATAAGCTGATACAAGCAAATAAAGATCTGGAATCTACGGTAATTCTTTTGGAAGCAGAAAAAGCAGCCCACTACCTGAGATTCCAAAATATTAAGGAGAGAAAAGAGGAAGATTTGCCAGATGTAATGGGTGAGATAATTGCAAAAATATTAAGAACTGAAAAAGAAGAAATGGTGATGAAAATAGACGAGACATACTGAGTACAGACGAACTATGCAAGAAGGCATAACCTTCCCAGAGAAGTTCATGTCCAATTGATCAAGAAGTTGACCCGTGATGAAATACTGCACAGAATGAGAGGGAGCCAGTAGAACATAGTGGAAAGCAGATAACCATCCTTAAACAGGTGCCAAGAAGAGTAAAGAACTTGAGGAGACCGTACCACTTTTTTGGCAACAAAGCTCATAAAATATAACATTAGTTTTAGATGGTATAACTGTATCAAAGATGATTAATATTTATGTACATATGTAAATTTGTTTTTTGTTGTTGTTATGTATGCACCATATTCATTGTTTTTAAATGTTTTTCTGTTTGTTGTTCATTAATAAAATTAATATATAAAAAAGAATGAGATGATCTTGTATATCCAAATTTTAAATTGTTTTATAAGTAAAGTAAGTTGCTTATCATGGATAACAGAGTGGTTAAAATTCCCAAAGAGGAGAATATCACTACCAGAAGAAGATGGCCTGGAGCTAGCTAATAGACTTCATGGATATTTATAGTATAGAAATACAAAGGAGAATAAAATTTGAAGACATATTATGAGACAAAGTTTGATAAAAGCATAGAATTCTGTAAGGAAAATAAGCTGTCCTTCAAAAGTTTTCCATATCAGAGGCAATTGTATGTGTGTGTGTTTATGTGTGTATCAGATAGATAGATAGATAGATAGATAGATAGATAGATAGATAGATAGATAGATAGATAGATAGATAGATGATAGGTAGATGAAAGACAGACAGACAGACAGACAGATATATATCTCACATACTCAATAGAATGCATAATATATTATGGTCACAGCAAGAATTATTCAGTAAAAGTCAGAATATGCTATGCTTGATGTGTTTACAAATTACAAATTGCTGATTGTGTAAAACTGATTTTTAAAAACAAAGGGCATTTGAAGAAAAATGACAACATTTGAAATATTTGTGAAACTACCTGTTAAAGTGTTTATATAAACTGATACTTCCATATGGCACAAAGACAGAACCAATTTTAAAAAAACTGATAAAATGCATGTGGATTTTTAAAGAAACAGTCACAAACAGAAAGGAAAAAAAATTAAGGATCAAATCCATAAGAATTATTCCAAGCTCCAGTTTGAAAGAAAATTGGTTCAATTTTTTACAGATGGTCCATATTACATAACTCTGTCAATAATCTCTAAGATAGATAAACCATACAGCAATAAATGTTGGAAATGTCATGTAAAATAAAAATTTTATTATATGTGGTACATGTACAAAAAACCCTCAAAAGTAATGAAAAGATATACATAATACAATGTAGAAAAAAAAAATGAAAATGAAATTTGAAATGAAATCATAACTATTTTCACTAGGTATATTCCCAAAATATATCAAGAAATATAACAATACAATGATATAATATAATGATATAATCTAATATATGCTCATAGCAATGAGAATAATTTTTGCCCAACATTGCAAGAATGCTACAATTCTAATGGGGATTTAAATTTGGATACTATGCAGCAATTGCAAAATTATCAGCATGTATTCACTACACAGATTTAACTAAATGCAAGCAAGAATGGTTCTCATATATACGCTTTATTACGCTTTATTACGCAGCATGACAAAAATAAACTCTTTAAGAGTATGATTTTTTAAGAAGGCCTATGTTCATCAACACTATAAACTTATAGTGTTAACTTATCTAATATATTGATGAATGATGATTAATCTGTCTGGAGTTTTGCAAACAAGAATTTAACCAATTTAAGATCCTCAAGTAAAAACAAGGACATCACTTTGAATAAAGAATTCCAGAGAAGTTTTTCAAATATGATGATATTTTCAGAAGTCCTTTACAGAAGACCATTTTCAAGCTCTATAGAACACAGCATTTAGTAATATAATAGCCAAGAATGAGGAAATACATATGTTAAAGTTAACTTCCCTCCCTGCAAAATGCTCACAGCAGCAGAGACAACATCTATGGCAAATATGTAGAAGCTTCTCCCACTTTCTTTTATTTGACTGCTGCTTCAGTTGACTCTTCAAGTTTCCATCCTTCTTTCTACAGCTGAATTACTGGGTGACTTGTTTTTCGGTGAAGCTGCCAGTCTTTCCTTCACCCTCTTGGCCAACCTGTCAAACAATATTCCTGAATTCTCTGCCTCCTTTTTTAGCTGTCCTATTCTTGGGTCTTGGGGCATTTTTGATCGCTTTTAGTTTGCTATTAGTGGGATGAATGCCTTGCTTATCGATTAGGCACCCCAGGAACTCTACTTTCTCTGTACACAGTTGACATTTATTCTTTTTAACCTTTAGGCCGGGGTCTTTAAATTTTTGGAGAACCATTTTAAGACGCCTCTCTAGTACTTCTCTATCTGGGGCTGCAATTAAAACGTCGTCAAAATATGGCATGACTCCCTTGATCCCTTGAAAAAGTCTCTCCATCAGACTTTGAAAAATCCCTGGGGCCACGCTCACTCCGAATTGGAGTCGGTTGCATTTAAAGGCGCCTCTGTGCGTAACAATCGTCTGTGCTTCCGCGGTTTTTTTTATCTGCAGGCAGTTGTTGGTATGTCTGCGCTAAATCCAATTTAGCAAAGACTTTTCCACCCCCCAGGGAATGGAGGTGTTGAACCACTGGCACCAGGTAAGCATTCTGTTGAAGGACGTGATTTAGGGTGGCCCGGTAGTCCCACAAATCCTTAATGATCCATCCGGTTTGATGGGTGTTACGATTGGGGTTTCCCAACGGGCATGGTCAGTTGGTTCTAAAACACCCTGGGCTACTAATTTATCGAGCTGCTCATCGATCTTTGGTTTTAGGGCAAAAGGTACCCAATGAGGCTTAAGACGGATGGGGTCTACTTCAGGGTTAAGGTTAAATGATATCGGGGTCCCCTTGTACTTGCCTAGTTTGTCTGCAAAGACGTCCTGGAACTCCTGAATGAGGGCCTCCTCCCAGTCGTTGCTTCTGGTTTGGTGAATGCTGGCTACCTTGATCTCGAGTGGGGTGAACCATTGAAGGCCTAACAAACTAGGCTGGTCGTGGTCAACGATGGTCAGCGGTAATGATGCAGTATGATTTTTGAATGATACTTGGACTTGGCTGGATCCGACGACCGGAATTCGGTTCCCCTGGTAATCTTTGAGTATGATTCTTTGGGCTCTGAGGTCTTGACACCAGACGGCAGGGATTAATTGTTTAAGGGTCTTCCAGGAAACCATTGAGAGGGATGACCCTGAGTCGACTTCCATCGCACAAGGTTGGTTCTCGATGGCGACCCTCACTCGGATCTTCTTTGCATCTAACGATGAAGCGTGACCGATGGTAATGGTTTGGTGTGCCTCTTCCCATCTCGTTGAAGTGGCCAGTGTTTGATTTCTGTAGGAGTGGTTGTTCCATTGGTGGTTCAAGTGTTCCTGACTCACAGGATGATTCCCTGTGGTCTGGCGGTAGTTGTTTTCTCTCCGACTTGGGCTGGATCCTCGCTTGCTTCTACAGACCTCCCAATGTGGCCTCTTTTCCCACAGGAATGGCAAAGCACGTCAAGGAATTTACAGTCTGATCGTGGGTGGTTTGCCCCACAACCTGCCCATTGGTGCGGTAGTCTTCGATTCCGCTGGTTGCGTTGGTTGCGTTCGGACCGGAGCCGGTTGACCTCCTCCTCATCACTTTTTGATGGAGATTTGAGGTCCTCATGGTGGGTCACTGTTGTGTGCCTCTCTAGGCGAGGTGAGGTATCGTGAGCGAGTTGATGGAGCGGTGCGTTGGTGCGGCGCATTCGGGCGGCCGACTTCCTGGTTGCTTCTGCTGCAGTAGCATCTTTGATGACATCGGCAAGATCGATGTCCCCTTTGGCCATGATCTTGCTCTGTGCCGTATGGTCATCTAATCCCAGAATTATTCGGTCTCTCAGTACTTCTTTGAGGTCTGTAAACCCACAGAGGCCTCCCAGGTTCCGGAGGTCCGTGATGAAATCTGCAACGCTCTCTCCTTTCCGTTGGTCCCTCTGATAAAACTCATATCTTCAGACAAGCGTTGGTATGGCGGGTGCATAGTGGGCCTGTAGAAGGGGCGCGAGGACGTCCCAGTCCATGGATTTCACCTCAGCCAGTTTCGCTAGTGCCTTGGCCATCTTGAAGACAGCAGGCCCGCAATGGGTCAGGAACACTGCTCGCTTTTTTCCTGTAGTTGCATCTTTCAAGTTGTTGGTCTCCAGAAACATCTGGAACTGGTCTATATACAAGTCCCAGTCTTCTTGTGCCAGGTCAAATGGAGCGGGTGGTATGGTGCAACTGGACATGGTTTCCGTTGTCGATGCGCCTTCAGCCACGTGCTCTATTTGGTGCTCTGAAAGTGTTCAGTCAGCTCTGACGTCTCCGCATCCGATCCTCATTGCCAGTGTTAAGTTCTGCACATGGGTGCAAGGAACGGAGACGAGGCAGTGAACAGTGAACTTCAACTCTTTATTAAGCATACTGAACAGAGCAATTACCTAGGGCAGCAACAGCCCTTTTATAGGGTTGGCTGCTGTCCTATTAACCAATGAGAAACAAGGAAGTGTTAAACCCTTGAACCAATGCGAGTTGGCCTATTAACAGCCAATCAGACTTCCCAGAAAGGACCAATCCAATGTCACTATTATCAGCCAATCAGAAGTGCAGGATTAGAACCCTGCTTTTACTTAAGGTTGTTAAAACTTTATTAAATGCCTTTATTAGTTCATAATACTTTAGGACAGTTGAGCAAGATGCCAAGCACTGCTTCATGCTGAAAGGGCTATTGTGTTGCAGAGAGCACAATGGCTATGAGAAAGCAGGTTTTAAAGCATTATCTTTTGCTCTGGGTATTTATAGCAGAGGTGGTATTCAGCAAGTTCTGACCAGTTCTGGAGAACCAGTAGCAGAAATTTTGAGTAGTTTGGAGAACCGGTAGTGGAAATCTTGAGTAGTTCAGAATAACCCCTCTGACTAGCCTCACCCTCATCTATTCTCTGCCTTCTGAGTCCCAGCTGATTGGCTGGATCTTCTTTTGTTGCCCTGCACAGGAGAATGGAGATGGAAAGCAGGTTAGTGGTAGGCAGGGAATTGGGATTTGGCTGTAACCTTCCCCCAGGAGTGGGGAGGAAATGGGGATTTTATGGTATCCTTCCCTAGTATCCTTCACCAAGCCAAGCCACACCCACCAAGCCACGCCCACAGAACTGTTAGTAAAAATAATTGAATCCCACCACTGGTTTATAGATAATTCTGGGTAATGAAGCAATGTGCTGTTCTTAGTAGAACCATTGAGAGTCCCACAAAGAAGAGAAACAAAGTGAGCATGTCAACCCTGAAGCTGTTCTCACTCAGGCCATTTTTCAGGCTTCATTGTTGCCACACTGGAGCTAAGGGATAGGGAGGGGAGAAAAGAGATAGCTGGGTTTCTGTAACCAAAACAAAAGAGTTTCTCCTGTGAACCAAGGACATTACAAAAGCTGGCTGGAGGGAAGAAGAGGAAAGAAGTAACCAGGCAACCAGCTAGCACCTAGATTGGATAGTGTGACTTATTGTTTTGAGGAAAGGGAAACTTTCACTTTTTAATTATGTGAAAACTGCAGGAACTCTCAGAGTTGGTTTTCACCAGTCTGTGCCAATATGATATCTCCAAATAAAGCTGTTATTTGAGGAATCTACCGGCCTCATTGTTCTATTTGCTATGGGTGTATTACTTGGAATGCTGACATTAGGAAAGAATTACAAATGTGGATTTGAAGGTGACTTTTCATGTGTTGAATGAAATGGACCCAGTGTGGGAAATCATCAATCAAAACTTGAGATTCCCACCACCATCATCATCACTGAAGAGAAGCTGCAGGAATATCTACTGGATTTGCTAATTGCCCCAGAGATGCAGCTTCTTCTTAGAAGAGATTATATAATCGCTGATAAAAATTAATTTAGATTGAAATTGTAAATGGATCAGAAGAATTGAACAATTTTGTTATCACATCTGCTTTTTCTCAGAGAAAAAAAAAACCCTGATCCACTCATGAATATCCTACATCATTTTACTTTTTTTTTCAACTCAGACATCTGTTTTTTTAACCATGATCATCTGCCATTTGAGCAACTCCAAGACAGAGTCATTTTCAGACATTCCTGTTGTGGCTTCTTTGTTCATTGAAACATGGAAAGTGTAAGCTTCACTGATTTTGACAAGTTCACTAAATGCTTGAAGAAACACTGATGACTGAAGGTATCTGCAGGCAAAGTAGGCCAACACAAAACTATCAGATTACCCTTCCATATGCTCACTAAATGTTTATATTGTGGCAAAAATTTCAATCTTGTATGGTCCGATTAACAATTCCTTCTCAAAAATATTTGTTTTTCTGTCTGTCATCTCTTTCTCTTTCCTTCAGGAATGGAGGGTAAGATACATAGAATTTCTTCCTTCAATTTTATCCCTTCAACAAGTTGGTTAAGAGTGAATGAATGACTCAAAGAAGTTAACATTTCTGTGGTTGAATTTCTTGCTGAGTTTAGTCCAGCAGCTTTACTATGAAAATACATGGGAAACAATGTTAAACTACTTCCATGTTGTTTATTAAGAAAGCTACGTGGGTTGTCAATAAGGTGACATGGAAGGCAGAACCACATGAGCCATTCTAAAATTGTCAATGAGTTCTGAACACTGATGTCAAGAGTAGTAATACCACAAACCATCTACAGATGGAGAAAAGATTGAGTAGTCTTGTTACTATATTAGTCCAATGCCAAATATGCTTTCCCCCAAATATGCTACTTGTTATGTGGGATGAAATTCCCATTAACTCTACTGAGCATAACCAGGTTGGAGAACGCTGATGTAGAATATTTGCAAAATTAGAAATGATATTGTTGCTAAACTCTAAGTGACAAAGATAGTAGAAAAGAGATGAAACTTGGGGATTCTTATCTGTGTAGTATTATCTTATGGGCATTTTCCTGTTGCTGAGCCCATGTATCTACTCCAGGGAACATTAGAATTGTTCTTTTCCTGTGTGCAAGACAATGATGCATTGCAATATGTGGTGAGTTATTTCATGCTGCCTGGAGCCTTTCCCCAGAAAGAATACTCTTTCAAGAGTGGAGGTGAAACTAGGGCAAGAGTTGGCTGTGGCTCTTAATGTGGCCACCAAGGCCTTCAAAGGAGGTCTGCAGCTCATAAGCAGGTTCTGACCCTCACTCAGCTTTAGGTGCACAAGCCTGGATCCTTACAATTTTATTCATGGAAGAGCATACACATTCATTTTCTATTTTAGTGGGCCATGGAAGCACAAATACCAAGAAGCCATTAGTTAAAGCATAACACTACTGTTCAGTTCTGAATTAATTGGCAATTTACGAAGTAAAAGGCGCTGGGGAATCACTCAGGAATCTAGTGTATGTATTGAGATGGTTCCATCTTTAGTTCCTGGGTATGTTTGCAAGTATGTATGCGTGCATTTATTTGTTTGTTAATAACCCACCTTTATTATTTTCATGCAACCGTAACTCAAGGTGGAGAACATACCTAATAGAGATCGTCCTCAACTTATGACTACAATCAAGCCTAAAATTTCTGTTACTAAGAGAAACATTTATTAAGTGAGTTTTGCCCATTTTACAATCTTTATTGCCACAGTTGTTGAGTGAAACACTGCGGTTGTTAAGTGAATTTGGCTTTCCCATTGATTTTGCTTGTCAGAGATTACAAAAGGTGATCACAGGACCCCAAGACACTGTGACTGTCATAAATATGAGTAAGATGACAAGTATCTGAATGGTCGCAAGTTGAAAAATGGTCATAAGTCACTTTTTTCAATGCCATTGTAATTTCGAAGAGTCACTAAATGAAGTGTTGTAAGTCAAGGACTACCTTTACTCCTTCCTCCTCCTATTTTTCCCACAACAATGACTCAGTGAAGTGAGTTGGGCTGAGAGAGAACAACTGGCCCAACTGACAGGGAACCAATAAGAAACCGTAGTCATAGACAAAGAAGAGACTGGAAAGAACAGCCAATTAGAACTGACTCAGCACTAGACAGATTGGTTCTGAATTTCCACAGCTGAATTAACCTCCCAGTTTTCATTCTTCTGTTCTATCTTGCAAGCATTAAGGAAACTTCCTCTATAAATATCTTTCTATTAGGAACCTCCTTTAATTTTCAGTGTGCCTGAAATTCAAAGCTTTATAATAAGAAAGAAGGCATAATTATAAAAAGAAGTACCCCAGATCTGCAGCAGAAAAGGTTCTGAGTGGATCAGTTGCTTGGGGTTCATCTTGTACAAAATGCATTTATAAAAAGCACTTAAAATAACGAAGACAATGATTAGCCATTATTGTGAAAAATGTAAGTTAACCAGTCTTCAAAACTTCTTTCAAATGTTTTTTTTTTCCAACCTTGATGATGTCTATTAATTATTCTCAACACACTTTTCAAACTCAAAGCCTAAAGGATCTAAATTAATTTTCTAGTATTCAGGGATTTGGACATCTTAATTTAGCATCAATCAGGAAATCCCTATTCCCCTCTTCCAATAAATGTGTTTGTCTTTGCTTTTCACTTATGCCCTGGCTTTTTGTCATTATCTCATTGATTTAGTCACATGATTGACAGCTTATAGATGTGGCGGACAGCAATAGCAGCAATGCTAGAGCAATCAGGGAAAAGAAATAGGCAACCCTGGGGAAATGAAACCTCATTCTACCCACTTGTCTAAGGGCAGTTTTTGGGTTCTGAGATCATAAGTTTGGAATATTTCTTTTTTAAAAAAAAGTGAAAGAGACCGATTTTGGCTCCCCATAATTGTATGCCCTTTTCACATAGGACAATGGGAAACCACATAACTTTCCCAAGCCCCCATCCTCCAATAATTGTATTTTGTTCCTCTAATCCATGGTGTCAAAACACTACAGTGACTTGACTATGGGAGATTAGAAAGACAGAATAATTGAGTTCTGTGATTAAGTGCATCCAAACAATTTATTTTAGCAAGAAGCTATTTATCATGAGAAAAAGACTATTTGGTAGTGCATATTGTAGTAACATATTGTAACATCATGTTATGAGTAACAATAGCTAGGGGTTGCCCACCATGGTGAAGAAGTGGAAATGAGATTGGTGTCAGCCTGTGCTAATTGTAGTATCATTCATTAGGCTGTGTGAACTTCTCCACTCTAGGCCATGCTAATGAAGGATCTTCCTTATCATCTACTATGTTACTGGTCTCCATTCCCATGTAACTGATGATAAATCCAGTGTAGCAGCTAGATGTGATGTAACATATGGCAATTCCTGTGGTAGGTTTTTTGAAATCATGTGGAAGCTTTCATTTGTTGCTTGCTGTGTTACAGAGCACATTTTAGTGGATATCAGTATGGATATCAGTATGCCTATAATTCCCCAACTCACTTAAAAACATTTTTGAATTAATTTTAAAATGAAGGATTGCCACATTGCAGATTTAAACAACAGTCTCCAGGGCAAACTTTATTTCTGAGAATGTTCAGGGTCTCAAAGTCAAAATTATAAAATGCATGGCTTTAATGCAAAAAACCCAGTGATGGTATTCAGCAGGTTCTGACCAGTTCTGGAGAACCGGTAGTGGAAATTTTGAGTAGTTCAGAGAACCAGCAAATACCACCTCTGACTGGAGATTTTACAGTATTCTTCCCCTGCCATGCCCACCAAGCCACGCCCACAGAACCAGTAGTAAAAAAAAAAATGAATCCCATCACTGAACAAACCCCATGATTTGTTTTGACAAATGTCTGCTTCTTTAAAAACAAAACAGTGGTAGCCTGCCCAGCTTGAATGTTTATGGAATACAAGATACACCTTTATCTATACTCTGTATGAGTGTATGTCAATATTGCTAGTTTAACTATATGTTGGCTTATCCCAGCTGTAGATATTGAAGTGTGCAAAATATGTCTGGTCTAGAGAAATAAATGATTTTAACATAATCATGGTGTCAAACCAAATCATCAGCTCTACCAAGATGCCTCCAAATTGGTTCAAAGTTTCAACAATGATATTTTAAAATTACTTCAGACCATAAAATCAATCCAATTTGATTCTATAAAACAAAACATCACTTTAGTTTTTCAAACTGGTCCAAATGATCAGTTCATACCAAATAAATGAAGTGATTAGAAAAAAATGATTTAAATGTGATCAGAGCCAATCCACCCAGTCAGTTTATATTTTATATCTGCCATTTCTTTTTATTTTGATGAACTTGGACATGTTCAGACTAGCTATGACAACCATGGCAGAGATTTTGTGAACAGGCACCCAATCAAGACAATTACTTTTGAAAGAATCTATTACATGCTTTCCAAATGCTAAATATATCAAGTAGATGCAAATAGATGTAAATATGATCCATTTGACTATCCACTTTGCAAAAGAGATACCTTTTCCCAAAATGTTATTTTTATTTTAAATTTCAATGATATGATTCCATATTAAAATGGTTGGGTAGGGTTTTTTTCCAAGGTTTTTTTTTATTAATATAATATATAAAAATTTCATTTCAGTCAACAGTGTGTTATCTGGGTTCATTTGTTTTTAGGAGTTCATAATCAAGGTGTTTACAATAACATTTATCACAATAACATTAATACTGTAGTAACAATAATATTTTGTTTGTCCATTTTAACAAATTTCCATTTTAATATTTATCCTTTTTATGTCGCTTTCTTTCTAACTTCTGTTTTTATTGTCTAGCCATCAATAAAATGATTCTGACATCCATGTCAAAATTGGTATTTTCTTAGTTACATACTCATCTGCTGGGATCTCATCACGCTTCCATTGTTCAGCATATACAATTCTAGCTGTGGTTAATACATGTAAAATCAAGTATATAGTCCCTTTATCCTAATTTTTCTGATAGAATTCCCATGGCTGGGTAGAATTTGAAGATGTATGAAGTCCATGGAATACAAAGATTTTCTTTTCGTTTAAGAACAAATATTTTCTACATGATGATAGTATTACCATAAAGGCAGCTAATGCTTCTTTTCATGTGGAAGTACTATATTCCTCTTAATGGTTTTTTTCGATCACAAATTCTCAGTAACAAAAACCCAAAAGCTTTAGGAGTAGGATCTCAGTTGGAACTTGTAGTATCTATAATTCACTGGTTAAAGAGACTGAGGATTAATATCGCGGGATGGTAAATAAGCATACACAATTAATATCTGAAGCCCTTCTGCTAAAGTAGGGGCACAGATTCAAGCCAGAAAATATTAAGCTAGATTCAATTGCAGGATGAAAGAAGTATGAACTAGACTGATATTTTGGGTGTCCGTGGATGGGTTCAAGAAATCAAGTTGGCACCTTCAATCCAACAGTTATAGCCATCATTTTGCTTCCTCTCACCCTCCCCAATGCACCAGATTGGATTGTTTTTGCTGGTAGACATCCCATTCTCCAAAAATTTATGTAACCCCCTCTCCCCCACAAAAGGTCACCTTCTGGAAGGGAAGATATAATTCAGGATGAAAGGATTGAAGGGAGAAAGTTAGTCTGGAGAATGGGTGGAGAGTAGCCAAAAATAACTTAAGTTTTTAATGTTATAATAACTAGCATTTTTTTTAGGTTGTGGCAAGGCAGGATGAAAAGCAGCAAGAAAAAAAGCAAAAGGGCATTAAAGAACTACCCAGTTTGAAGAGGGACAGCCTAGCAGCGATTTTCCATCCCTTCTGACTAACAGGGCAGGAGGGAAAAGCAAGGATCCCAGTTGACTGGTTCTATGAGAGAAGAAAATATGGCACACATGAAAGCTGCACAAATTTCTTCTCTCATAGAGAAGAAAATATGGCACACGTGAAAGCTGCACAAATTTGTGAAAAAGATGGATCTAAGATGTCGTGAATGCATAAGGTTTAATAAAGTTATCTTGAGCTTGGAGTCAAGTGCAGGGTTCTGGCCCTGCACTTCTGATTGGCCGTTAATGGCAGGATCGGATTGGCCTGTGCAGGGGAATCTGATTGGCCATTAACGGGGCATTCGTATTGGTTAACGGAGCTAGCGCTCCTGGATTGTTATTGGTTAAATAGTTATTGGGTTGCCTATATAAGGAAGGCTATAGCGGCCATCCAGTTTGAGCTGTCACACCATGTAAATAAAGAGTTGAAGTTCACCGTTCCACAGGCTCATCTCCATTCTTTCTCGTCCATGCTCCAAACTTAACACTGGCGACGAGAATGGGATGTGGAGACATCGGAGCTGACTGAACTAAGAAGAAACAACATGCACGTGGCTGACAACGCAACACGAAGGAACCATGTCCGGAGGCGTCATACCACCCACTCCGTTCGACCCAGTGCAAGAGGACTGGAAGTCCTACATGGATCGTTTCCAAATGTTTTTGGAAACTAACAATTTAAAGGATGCCACAACCGGGAAGAAACAGGCGGTATTCCTAACGCATTGCGGACCAACCGTATTTAAGATGGCTAAAGCACTAGCCAAACCTGCAGAAGTAAAGGCGATGGACTGGGACGTCCTCGAACCCCTACTAAGAGCTCATTACGCACCGACCGTGCCCACGCTCGTGAGATGGCATAAGTTCTATCAAAGAAACCAGCAAAAAGGAGAAAGCATCGCTGACTTCATAGCAGACCTCTGAAATCTGGGAGGCCTCTGCGGATTCGCCGAATTGGAAGAGGCGTTGAGAGATCAAATAGTTCTGGGATTAGATGGACTAGGCATGCAGAGCAAGCTGATGGCGAAAGGCAACATCAGCTTTGCCGATGCCATCGCTGATGCTACTGCAACAGAAGCAACCAGGAAGTCGGCTGCCCAATTATGCCGCAACCGCACTCTGGTACACCAACCGACAGGCGACATTTTATCCAAGTCAGAGGGACAGCTATCAACGGCCCACCACGAGGACCTCTCTTCGTTGTCAGACAGCGACAAAGAAGAGGTCCATCGACTGCGGTCTGACCGGGACCCCTACCCGAAGTCCCTACACCCATGCGCCAGCTGTGGAGCCAACCATGCTAGGTCCGAATGCAAATTCCGCGATGCGCTCTGCTATGAGTGCGGGAAGAGAGGCGGGTCTGCTGAAGCTTCCAAGGACCCGGCCAGGCCTCAAAAGGGGCTAACTATCACCAATCGACAGAAAACCGTCCTGTAAGGCGATAACCAGTAAACCATTACTACAGAAACTGAGTTTTGAATCGCCCCACGAAGTGAGAAGAGGCTCACCAGACTATCACTATCAGTCATGCCTCTGCCTTGGATGCCAAGAAAATCTGAATTACAGTGGCCATCGAAAATCAGCCTTGCCAAATGGAAGTCAACTCGGGATCGTCTCTCTCAATGGTTTCCTGGAAGACCCTCAAGCAACTCATCCCCACTATCCAGCGCCAAGACCTTCATTCCCAAAGACTTATCCTTAAGGACTATCAAGGGAATCAAATCCCTGTCATTGGATCCAGCCGAGTCCAGGTCTCATTCAAGAATCACACAGCGTACTTACCGCGAACTGTGATCGACAAAGATCGGCCTAGCCTGCTAGGCCTCCAATGGTTCGTGCCACTTGGCATTGAAGTGGCAGGCATAAACCGAGTCAGCGGCAGTGACTGGGAGGAGGACTTCATCCATGAATTCAGGGACGTCTTCACGGAAAAATTAGGCGAGTACAAGGAGACCCCAATATCGTTCAGCCTTAATCCAAAGATAGCTCCCATCCGCCTTAAGCCCCATCGAGTTCCATTTGCCTTAAAGCCGAAAATCGACGAACAGCTCGATAAATTAATAGCTCAGGGGGTGTTAGAGCCAACTGATCACTCTCCCTGAGAGACCCCAATCATAACACCAATTAAGCCGGATGGTTCAATTCGAATTTGTGGGGACTACTGGGCCACCCTGAACCACGCCCTACAGCAAAATGCATATCCAGTGCTGGTGGTGCAGCACCTCCTCCATTCCCTGGGGGACGGAAAAGTCTTCGCTAAACTAGACTTAGCTCAGGCATATCAGCAACTACCTGTTATGAAAAGACGGCATAGGCACAAAAGATTGTGATGCACCGAAGTGCCTTTAAATGTACCCGGCTCCAATTCAGAGTCAGTGTAGCCCCGGGAATTTTTCAGAACCTTATGGAGAGGCTAGTACAAGGGATTAAAGGCGTTGTCCCCTACTTTGACGATGTATTAATTGCTGCACCTACAAAAAAAATCTTACGGGATCGTTTAAAGTTAGTTCTACAGAAATTCCAAGACGCCGGTCTTAAAGTGAAAAAGAATAAGTGTAAACTGTGTAAAGATCATGTCGAGTTTTTAGGGTATCTAATTGACAGTCAGGGTATTCACCGTACCGACAGTAAATTGAGAGCAATAAAAAATGCACCCCGACCTCGGAACAAGGCCGATCTCCAGGCGTTCCTAGGCCTTATCAACTTTTATAATGCATTTCTACCACATAAAGCAACTGTCGCTGAACCGTTACATCATTTACTAGACAAAAAAGCAATTTGGTTATGGAGTCATAAAGAAGAACAGGCGTTCCATAATGTAAAAAAACTACTAACTTCTGACACTGTACTCATGCAGTACAATGAGACTTTGCCATTAAATATCACATGTGATGCTTCGCCCTTTGGAGTGTGCGTCATTTTGAGCCATGTACTGCCTAATGGTAACGAAGCCCCTGTTGCATATTTTTCAAAGACGCTTTCAAAAACTGAGCAAAATTATAGCCAAATCGATAAAGAAGCTCTCGCGATTGTCTCTGCCATTAAAAGATTTCATGAGTATGTGTATGGCCGGGCTTTTACTATCGTGACTGACCACAAGCCGTCATTAGGGATAATAGCCGGAGATAAACCGACCCCCTACATATTATCCCCCAGGATGACTTGCTGGTCAGAATTCTTGGCTGCTTATAATTATCGGCTGCAATACCACCCGGGAAAGCCATTTCCCACGCCGATGCATTGAGCCGAGCACCACTTCCAGAGACTCTGGACGACCCCGCACCAACGGTAACCATGTTACAGATTGAGACACTCCACACACTGCCATTAACCACCCGAGATATCGTGAGAGAAACCAGACGTGACCCCACCTTAGCGTGAGTCCTAGGCTGGGTAGAACGCGGATGGCCATTGGACCAGTTATCAGATGACTTCGCACCATTCAAGACTCGACAGACAGAGTTGTTTTTTCAAAAGGGCTGTATCATCTGGAGTGATAGAGTTGTTATCCCAGAACGACTCCAACAAGCAGTACTGAGAACCTTGCACGATGGCCACCTCGGTATCGTGCGAATGAAAACCCTCGCACGAAGGAACGCATGGTGGCCGGGCATCGACAAGCAAATCGAGAATTGGGTTAAAGCTTGTCATAGATACCAGGAAGTGAGCAACGCCCCACCAAAAGCAATCCCAACCAAATGGGAGACACCATGGGGACCCTGGTCCCGTATTCACCTGGACTTTGCAGGGCCGACCAAAGGCCACACCTTTCTTCTAACCATTGACGCCTACTCGAATTGGCTGAAGATTCACCGCATGACGAACACGACCACCGAAGCGGTCATCAAAATATTGGAAAGACTGTTTGCAACCCATGAATTACCAGACATTCTGGTATCCGACAACGGGCCCCAATTTATCGCGCTGTCCTTCGAGCAGTACCTGGCTGACCGTGGCATCCAACATGCGCTCACCTCGCCTGCGCACCCCGCGGCCAATGGCAGGGCTGAGCGCATGGTCCAATTTGTTTAGAAAACTTTGCAGAAATTAGACTACGATAACATCGACGACAAAATCAACTGAATCCTTTTTCTACAGCACATCACACCTCACAGCGTCACCAACAAAACTCCCGCCGAACTGCTAATGGGACGGAAGCTCCGCTCCCACCTCGACCGGTTACACCCAGCTTATGAACCGGAAAAACCACTCGGATCCAGCGGCCGATGCCGTACCTTCCAGGTGGGCGATTTGGTGTACGCTAAAAACCTATCGGGCAATCCGCTGTGGGTAGAGGCGACAGTAATCCATGTAACCGGCCCGAGATCCTACCTTGTACAATGCCTTGATGATAGACTATGGAAACGCTATATCGATCAATTACGATCACGGCTCCGGTTGGGCATTTCTGAACTCCCTTATGACCAAACTGGGGGGGGGGAGATACAGAAGAAGACGAATTTCAACTAGAGGAAAACCCGTTCGAAGGGAACAATAGCGGAATAGAGACACAGGAACTGGAACCAGAGATGGGAGTAGGTTCACCTCAGGGAGTTGCCGAAGATATTGGTGACAATGGAAATGCGAACTCTGAACCAGAGGCAACTCCTTCACCAAACAACGATCTACCTCAGCGAGATTGCAGCCAAATGCAAAACGCACAGCAAAAATCAAACAGACTAAACAAGCAACTGTCCTAC
Organism: Hydrophis major; assembly: GCA_033807585.1. Classification (NCBI taxonomy): domain Eukaryota; kingdom Metazoa; phylum Chordata; class Lepidosauria; order Squamata; family Elapidae; genus Hydrophis; species Hydrophis major. Next base: position 149,247,670 of record CM066328.1, on the reverse strand, counting down.
CTTAAGGACTATGTGACTGCGCCCTGTAAACAGAAGCCAGGGGGAAGGGGTGTTGTGAATGCATAAGGTTTAATAAAGTTATCTTGAGCTTGGAGTCAAGTGCAGGGTTCTGGCTCTGCACTTCTGATTGGCCGTTAATGGCAGGATCGGATTGGCCCGTGCAGGGGAATCTGATTGGCCATTAACGGGGCATTTGTATTGGTTAACGGAGCTAGCGCTCCTGGATTGTTATTGGTTAAATAGTTATTGGGTTGCCTATATAAGGAAGGCTATAGCGGCCATCCAGTTTGAGCTGTCACACCATGTAAATAAAGAGTTGAAGTTCACCATTCCACAGGCTCGTTTCCATTCTTTCTCGCCCATGCTCCAAACTTAACATAAGGGGATTGAAAGAAGATGACAGGAGAGAAGAACCTAGAGAAGAAACCAGGTAGAAACAGGGAAGTTAAACTAAACAAGAACTCTGGGAAAGGAAGAGAGAGCAGGAGATCTTGGCTAGTGTTTCTATTTTGTTCAGTATTTAAATCTTGAGCAAAGCAAATGTCATGAGGTGTTAATGTGCTGCTATTGGTTGTAAGATACCTACTAGTGTGTTTGGGGATGGAAGGGAATTAGTTTGTATATTTCACTTTAAAGAAGCCTGTTCACAATTTTTCTTACATATTTTTGCAAAACCATTCTGTTTCTTTCATGAGAGAAAGTTACCGCTATAAAAAGTTCAAATCCCCACAGATGTGAGGAGTGAGGTAGGAACTGACTGCTGCTCCTGCTGGTGCAAAATTTGGTAGCAGCCTTGTTTGAAATAAAATCTCAAAATGTTGGAAGGATCTCTGCTTGGAGAGAGCTCTGAGGAAGCTGGCTTTTCCACCTAGGGACCAGTTACAGCAGGTATGTCAAACTCAAAGCCCAAAGGCCAGATCTGGCCTGCAGGTTGCTTAGATAAGGCCCATGGGACTGCCCTGGAAATAGCAAAGGATCAGCCCACAGTGCCTCTGCCAGCAAAAATAGCTCCTGAGCTCTGTTTTCACTGGCAGAGTGCTGAGGGAGGCCGTCGCCCCTCAAAACAGAGTTCAGGAGCCTGTTTTCACTGGCAGAGTGCTCGTGCCTCCATGGATGCCCCTGACATGAGTGCCACTGAGCTGACCACGTCCACCCTGGCCATGCCCACCCCAGCCCTCCATGGACAAACATAACCCCAATGCAGCTACAGAAGGAAAATTATTTTCCTAAAAGATTCATGGGCAGGGAATACTGAAAAGTCATCAATTTGTTTTGACAGTTCACATAATGACACCAAAAATCTTATGTCTTCTAATGTGCTCAAGGTTCTTCCTTTAGAGGATGGGTTACTTTTATTCTTCAGCCATTTTTTTTTCAAAAAAAGTTATTCACCAACAGCTTCTCAACTTACTGCATGTCCCACTGATTTCACCTCCCTTAGGTTCAGAATGCCTAGAAAGATAAGTTAGATGACAATATTTTATTAAATTTACATACTGATGAACAGTGGTGCGATTCAACAAGTTCGGTGAGCGCGTGCTTCTGAACTGGTAGAATCCCACCCCTGCTGATGAAGCTGTTCAATTCATGTTGGTTTACCACACCATAAAATAGGATATAACAAAACAACTTGATCAGGGAGAGGAGAAATAGATAAATAAACAACTAAAGCATGTTCTGCTTAGTCCTCCTAACTCCAAATCTAAAAGCAACAGAATAATAATAACAATTAAAAAATGAAAAGCATAATAATGATGGCAAAGAATCCCATTTCAAAGTCCTTTGGAGGAGCTCCATTTCTATAGCTTCTGAAAGGCCTATTTGAAAGGATAGGTGCCATAACTGAAAAACAATACAAACTGATCTCAGCCCCATCACCTACAAAAACGGGGCACTAGTAGCCAGTTTTTCCTCGAGATCCAGTTTACGTGGGTTGACTCTGGTTAGCACCATGACAAATGTAGAGGTTCTCTATTTAATCAGAACTTCAGAACAGAGGTCACATTTCCTGCTCCAACACTCTATGCTCATTTTCATTTGGCACAATACCTGAAGAGTACATATATCGCTGCATTTATATAATTACCAGCTTTAAATGTTCCTCAGAATATGTGGAAAATAAAAATGGGACCAGGGAAGTACATATTATAAAACTGATATCTCTGACACACATCTTCTGAAATGTCATTTTCTCTTCTATAGATAAAAGATCTTCCCTCATAAATCATGGGATGCCAATAGAAGTTGGAGTCCTGATGCCTGAATGTAGACTTTTTGTTTATCTCTTTGTAAAAGTATGTATTTTGTTCTGCCTAGGACTTTCAGAATTTTTTGGGTGGGTGGAGAAAGGAAGAAGGGTGCTAATGAAGACAGAACTGATCTCCATTCTAAATATCATCTGGATGAGATTTAGTAATTCAATGAAGAGTCCTCCATGGTAAATGTAACAGCCTTACCAAATAATTCTTCCAAGGTCATTAAAGTGATTTATTTCTATTTTTCATAAAGGCACAACAAAATCATTGCTTATTTGTTATTAAAATCTAATATATTTCTGGGATGGATGAAGGTCATTTTAAAAGATGGCAGAGGAATCATAAAACACTGTCATATATAGATTTTTTTTTAAGAAAACTGTTGTTGAGGGAATAAAATAAAAGAAAAATTAAAAAGCAGTTCAACTTTCTGCGTTGCAAATCCTGCCAAGTTGGATAATGATAGTTTCTGAAATGGACACTGTAAAGAAAAATAGCAACCATAGGCTCAAAAAAATGTATCAAATCATAATCATCATTATCATACCCATCCCCATCAGTCTACCAGCAATCTGCTCTCTTGCCTGTTTCTGAAATACACATTACATATAAATTACATTTAACTCTATTTGATTTTCAATAAAAGTGGACATCAAATTACCAGAAACAAAAAGATGAATTAAATTAAAGATAGATCATTGTCCTCACTTCTAAACTCTGCAGCCATGATAACAAGAAAGCACACATGTTCAAATTACTATATACAAAAAATTTAATTCTTGAAATTTTTTCAGAATTCCTTGTGAAGAAACCTAACCCTCAGAATGACAAATATTTTCTCCAGAAATGATAATGCTTGTGATGTGGCTTAAGAATATGTTATTCCCGCTGAATAAACAGGACAAAATTGGAGCGTGTTAGATGAATCAGTCTTCGCTAATTGTGTAAACCTATGAAGAATTCCAGAAACATTTAGGATGAATATCGCTTAAATTTTCTTAGAGACCCTTTAACCAAGCCACCAAGAATCACATTCAGAAGCATTAGTGATTCTTTTGCAAGAGATATTAATAAATGAATCCAGTCTTCTCTAATATAGTCTTCTCTAATATAGTTCCATTTTGATTTGTTGAATTATGTGTCTCATATTTTTCACTAAACATAGCCATGGATTACTTTCATTAAAAGTAATTGCAACTATAATAGCATACAACTAGCACTGGAAACATTGTTTGAGAAACACAGTCATATGTTGTGTCTTGGTCTGAAATAAAATTTGCCCACTAGTCCTAAACCAAGCAAAACTCAAGGCAAACATATCCAATACACCTTCCTCCTATTTTCCTCACAACAATAACACAGTGGGATGAGTTGGGGTGAGAGAAAATGACTGGCTCAAAATCACCAGCTGGCTTTCATGGCTAAGACAGGTTTTGAACTCATGGTCTACCGCTTTTTAGGCTGCTGCCTTAACCACTAAATCGGCCTGGCTCCTTTCCTCTTGTCATTTTTGAAAAGGACTTAATCAAGCTTCATTCCATTTCAAGATTTGAAAAATATTGATCTAGGGTGCTTGAATTTTATTAAAACCATATAAATTTCTCCCAGAACCTTCAAATGGCAATCTCTTGAAAAAAGCACCAAAGCAATAAATATGCAAACCTCTTTTACCTACAGGTAATGCTCTCATTTTCTTCAGTCAATAAGCATTGATTTACAGTTGATGTTTGTGTCTTTCAAAAGCACATCGCCTTGGAGCTGCCGCTCAGCTTTAATGCTTAAATTTAGTCATTTTGCTCTGGGGAAAAAATAGACTCTTTTTACATATGTATGTGCTGAAGGCAAGAAAAGGCTGGTAGAAGCTTGCAACAGAGACTGCTCTTCTCAGTCAATATTTAACACAATCTCTGGATCCCAGATAAATGAGTTATTCATGCCAGCAAATACATACAAACACATATGCCAAGAAACTGCTTTGTACAATAGAGGTATCGCTTGAAGAAAGGAGAAAAACACATGTCTTCAGGCCTGAAGTTATGGAAGTTGGAATTTGATAGTTGCTGGAATGTTTCCTGTCCTTAAACCTCAGTTTCTGCCTAACCACTTTTTTTCTGATAATGCAAACTTGGTGGGAAAGAAGTAGGAAATTTCTTGAGGATTGAAGAAATTGGTGTGCTTTCTCTTGGGCATCAGCTTTTGTTACTTTGACTTTTTCATTATCTTTTGCTGCTTTGGTCTGGGACCGAAGTCTTAAAACAAAGGTTCAGGTCTGCTGGCTGCTTTTAGATCAGGTTTTGTCAGCTTGATATTTAAGCTTGCCAGGATGCTGTACAGCAATGCTGTACTGGGAAGTATTCCTTGGAATAATATATGGCAGGGGTGTCAAACTGGATTTCTTCAAGATCAGCATTGTAGTTCTTCTCCGTGGGCTGGGGGCGCAGGATGGATGCCTCCTGCAGCACTCTGCTGCCTGAAAATGGGCAGCACAGCCCATTTCTGGCCCATTTTCTGGCTCATTTTTTGGGCCATTTTTAGCTATTTTGGGGCTGTTTTTAGGCCATTTTTCAAGCTGGTTTGGGGGCATTTTCCAGGGCATTTGAGGGGCATTTCTCAGGCTGTTTTTGGACCATTTTTGGTTTCTTTTTGGCCTGTTTTCAGCTGGCAGAGTGCTGCAGGAGGCCATGGAGGGTGAAAATGAGGTGTGTGTGGGGGAGGTTTACACAGCCCATTATAGCCTCCAGAGGCATCATAGGCTGGTCCTTTGATATTTCTAAGCCAGTCCCACAGGCTGGATTTAAACACCCCACAGGCTGGATCCTGATTGGCTCAAGGCTGACTCAGCCTCCCTTTCTTCCAAGTTCATAAAATGAGGACCGAGATTGTAGAGGCAATATGTAAACCACTCAGAGAATACTGTAATCCAATATAAGCAACACTGTAAGCCACTCAGACAGTACTGTAAAGCACTATGGAGCAGTCTATAAATCTCAGTGCTAAGTGTTATTGCTAACATATTAAAGTTTTGTTTGTTCATTTTTGCTTATAGTGTTTAAGCCAAACATATATATTAGTATAACAATGCTACTGTACGTGAGATTAATCTCACCTATAAGTTGACTACCAGAAAAAAAAAACCACCACTGAAATTGATTTTGAATCTCTGGATAAATGCACCAATGTTAAATCATTATAGCTGACAAAATATTTGAAAGATCATTATTGAGCAACACATTCAATATCATTTTGTTCCAGTCATTTCTCTTAGTATAGATTTGCAATCTTTGGTCATATTTATGATTAGAATCTTAAGAAAGTACTAAGATTTGTTTGAGGCTTTGAATGTATTCTTATAAGTGAAAGACAATTCTGGTATGAGTTATGGATGATGATGACCATAAAGAATTGTAACTCTGAATCATGTGCAAAAGAGATTTATTTTTATGAAATGTATAAAAAATGTGCCTGAATTACTATGTGCTAGTCATTATATATGTGCTCGCATAAAGCATTTTAGCACTAGCCTCAGAACAATCTCAGATTCAAAAGAATTAGGGATAAAGGATTTTAGTCAAAATCAAAATTCTGGCTAAGGACATAATTCTGTTTGACTTTTTTTGTCTGTGTGACATTTTTAAAAACTGAAAAACAATGCTTAACATATATCCCTCATATTCCAATTCATAGAAGAGAAGATCATAGTTTAAGGATGGGTTGAAAATCATAGTAGCATTTGTATAAATTATTATTTAATTAACTGAAATTAGTTATATAGTAAAAACCAGGAATAAAAATATCCAAATGAAGTTATGCCACTGAACAGAATCCACTGCAGAAATATATTATGACAAGTGCATTGGAATCAGTGGTACCTACCTGCTGATATTTTTCTGACTCACAAAAAAAGAGTACATATTCAAAAGTATATGTTTGGAAAAGTTATATGCAGATTACAGAAAAGAAACAATTATATACCATGAATAGAATTATAGATTTTTATACTTCTTTAAAAATAATTCAGAGAGAACCTTACAAAACAGACTAAATTTGAAAGCATATCATCCTGACAAAGACAGAATTTAGATTGAACTACAGATCTTGAATTCAACTCTGTGGTGAAGCTTAATTTCAAACTACAAAAGTCCCACGCACTGGAATTTTGGAGTTCATAAAAGTCTGAGCCAGGATAATTGGATATAATTTAGTTTGATTATGTTTCTTACAGATGATCTTTAGTGATATATGGGGACCTTGTAAAAGAGATATAAATATATTTGTGAATGTATATTGATATGTAGGGATAATTTTATTCCTGAAGATTTGATGTGCCCCAAAAATGTAATTCTGCATGCCCAGTAAAGGACTCAGACATTGTAACCTGTTCCATTCAGAGCTTATTACATCTTATCTAGCTTAGAAACTGAAGATAATTGTGGCAGAAAAAAAGGAACCATCCTTCAATAAATGTTGCAAAAAATATCTTAAATCTTAGCAGATCTTTGTGGAATCCTATCTTGTTCCATTCAGAATGTTTCAAAGACTATATTGCTAATTGGGTTAGACCAGGTTTTCCCAAATGGAATGATGTAACTCCATTGAGGAGGTGCAGACAAAGTCCAGAAGAGGTATGGAAAAGGTTTTAGTTACATTGTAGTAATAAATTCAGCTTCCCCAAAGTGTCATTATATATAAAAGATTATCTTATCTTGTTTTGATTGTTCATTTGAGTTCATTTTGGCTTGGATTTTAAGGGGAAGTGTGATAACAAAAAGATTTAGGAAGCTAAAGGTTATTTCAATTCATGGAAGAAACAGAGATACATGGCTATTTGCTTTTAAGACAATGTGACTGCCTCTAAAAACCATCCCCTGGAGACTAGTGGTCTTCTCTGTGTAATTAATTGGCCACTATGAGAACAGACTGCTGGACTAGATAAGTCCGATCCAGCAAAGCAATGCTTATGTTCTTCTGTTAATTTTTTTCCTAATGCAGTCATTTCTGGGGACCCATACCCTGGACATTTTGTAGACTAGTAGGTTATAGAGGAAGTGTGAAGAAGCTTTTCTTCTAGTCTAGAAAACATTGTCTCTTAAAAATGTTAAGTCCACAACAGTATCTCAGTACCACCTTACCTCAAGCTATTCCAGAAGGCAGGTGCTGCAACCAAGAATGAACAATTGTTGTTGTTACTGTTTATTTATCAGATATGTTACATCCATCCCACTCCACAAAACTCTGGGTGGTTTGCAACATCCAGTATATAATTTAAAACCCTTAAAAAAATAATCACACAGCATAACAGCCTGGACAAAAACAGCTATAACAATTGAATACAGAGAGACATAATAGGGGCCTCACTAACATATTAATTCCAGGTCTATGGATTAGAAAATAATAAAGTGAAATTAAATCATGTATATTATCTTTTCTAATATCTATATACTTGACATAAGGATATTTATGTAGTATAATATTTATATAATATAGTAAATTTTTATAACTAAAGGTATATATACCTTTTCTATTACCTTAACCTATTGGTATCTTATGATTATAATACTTTGTTGTTTGCATATACCCTGAGAGCTTTTGCATTGGAGAAAAATTATTTGTGTGTTCAATCACACTTGGCCAAAGACTATTTCTCTTCTCTTCTCTTCTCTTCTCTTCTCTTCTCTTCTCTTCTCTTCTCTTCTCTTCTCTTCTCTTCTCTTCTCTTCTCTTCTCTTCTCTTCTCTTCTCTCCTCTCCTCTCCTCTCCTCTCCTCTCCTCTCCTCTCCTCTCCTCTCCTCTCCTCTTCCCTTCTCTTCTTCCAATAATAAGTTCTTTCTCATCTAGTAATACTACTACAATTACTCGGAAAATCTCTTACACTTTTCAGTTCTTTTCATACCTTTAATAAACAAAGCTCCAAACTCAAAAAGGTGCTCATTTCAAATTTTATAATTCTCCTGAAAAGTGATGTCTGGTGGTTTCTCTCTTTCCTTGATGAATCTCTCCCATAAAGAAAGTGGTATATTCTCCATCTTTGTGTCATGATTCCACATGGCTCCACAGCAAAGCCATATCAGGGCTACCATGGGCAATAGAAATGGTGGCTCCATCCTCTAGTGCACAAGTTGGAATTTGATCTTAGCAGAGGGGATTTCTGGGAAGCTGACATAAACTCCAACTTAAGAAAATTTTCCTTCAACTGTATATTGATGTGAAATTGAACATATTAGGACATTGGAAAAACAGCAATAAAAGCAAAAGGTGTTTATTTTCTTCCTGTTATTCTATTTATTGACATTGTAATATTTAGGCTTCTCTTGTTTATTAGTTTAACTTTCTATGGACAATATTTCTTTTATGGAACAGATTTATCTGTGTTGTATCTTAGTTACTTGTTTTTCAAAAATTCTATATACTAGCACTGCTAAAACTTGTTTTCTGAAAGTCCTGTTGGCTTATATAAAATGCTCATCATGTATTTCTCTCTTACAAATGTAAAACAGTATAAATTTCCAGATGGGATGAAACTATTGGAATAGATTTTTTTTAAGAAAAGAAAAGTGTAAAATTTTCCAAACACAAGAGCTAAAAGTATGGAAGAATATGCCTTGATTACAATGAAATGAATGTCATGAATATGTTAATTTAAAAATGAGATACCTTAACAGAAGACTAGCCAGTACCCCATCTAGTACAGATGTAGTGACAGTAGTTGGCCTTGGCTCTGCAGGAAAACAAAAAAGAACTTTCCCAGCCACTCTTGAAAATGCCAATGATTGAATCTAGAACCCAGAACAAATGCTAGTGCTGGATTAAAAAATCTGGACAATCAAAATATGGGAACCAAGGGGCAGAAAGTTCTGTCTCTCTTGGTTGTGACTGGGCAGCCTTTTGATTTTTTTGTAGCTCAGATTTGCTAGTTCAAAGTCTGTTTGCCAATTTCTATATGCAAAATGTGTGCACTGCAAATTTCTAGCCAACAGTTTACCTTCTATAAATATAGGGGTGCTACATTCCTTGGCAATTGCAACCAGGGCTGGCTCTAGATATTTTGGTACCCTAGGCATAGTCATGGTCTGATGCCCCTTATGATTTGATTCATCTGTAAATATATTGTTAGGAATTTCTAGAAAGTGCCCTCTTGTTTGTTTATTTTTAACTATATTTAGCCATTAAATAGGCATGACAGAGTGTGTTGCTATGGCTTCTCACCTTTTTATGCTGTTTTTCAGAAATATTTTCAATTTTGGCACATCCCCAACCAAGATAGAAAGAATTATTAGTGCCTCTGAAACCTGGTGTCAAAGAAGATGCCTAAAAATACGTAGACAGTTAAAAAAAGAAACCCAATGGATCATCAAATAAATCAATCTAAAGTTTTCACTTGAGGCATTGAGCAAGCTACCCTGGACCTATTATGCAAAAATCCAGGTCTCAGGAAAAGGTTCTAATGCTGGGAAAGTGGAAGAAGGAGAAGAGGATAATGAGCAGCAAGATGGATGAATTCAGTTAAGGTGGCAATGAGTGGACAATTGGAACTTGAAAAAACAGGTCAGAGATAGATTCTTATGGAGAAATTCTGCCTATGTGGTCACTGGTCACTGAATCAAAGATATCTTGATAATCAATTAAATCATGGTGCATATTCAGCTCTAACCTAGAACTGGACTTGATTGCAACAATGGAGCCCTTCAAAAGAAGAATTGTAGTTGGCTGTTTAGTTTAGAGTAGACCATATCCCTAAAGATTTATAGGTTTGCGATGCATGTAATGAAAAAGTAAAACTCCTTGCCTTTATACAACTCTTTATGTACTAGGACCTACATCAAATTAACATTGTATAAATTGTAAAAGAAATTTAGCCTGACTTTTTATTTATCTCATCTCCAGTCTTAATTTCTGTTGAATATACTCTTCCACTCCAGCTTGACACTTTTTAAAATCTATGGTTGGATCCTATCAAAGTAAGGAGAGAATTATGAAGCCAAGAAGAGAACCAATATAATAGAAGAGTTGCCATTACAAATGTCTGTTATTAAAGTACAATTGATTAATGTCAGACTATGCTCAACATTTAAATTATATTCATGAATATAAAATAAGTCTTTTACATAAAAATTGAATGTTGGCAATACATTTTAGTGCAGTTACAATAGTTCTGAAAAGTTATAAATAAGCACTCTCCCTTCTTTATTTTAAAGCCTTGTTTTACAGCATACTTGTCAATGTGTCATTAAAATATGCCATTTTTTTTATTCGGTTTGGTAATTGAACTACAATATATGGAACAAATACATAATATATCAGCAATATTGCAGTTCTAATGGGCTTACTCAGAAAAAAAAGTAATTCCCATTGGTTTTCATGGCTTTTGTTTTTCAAGGTGCCTACTTTTTAAAGCAATTTAATCATTTTGTTAATGTTCCTCTGTGACATTTTATTCTATTAATTATTTGGTATTTATATAGACAATGGAATGAATGCAAGATGCAACTTCTTTTAGAATGAATGCAAGATGTAACTTCTTTTAAAATAAGATTCTTCTTAGTCATGATAGTGAAATCTATTTTCAGATTTTTTAAAATGAAGAATGAATGAATTATATTCAGAACTGATTAATGATCCCAAGGCTTTTATGCTCCTGTTTCTTACTCATCACAACTGGATTCTCATAAGATTATTATTATTATATGATGCTGAAAGACATCTGTCATGTAGGATTTGTTTTTGTATCAGTTTTTCCCTAGGGTACGTTGTGAAGTTTGATAAAGATTTACTAGATAAACTCAGAGAGTTATTAAAAAAAAAAAAAAGAATTTCCTTTAGATAGATGGAGACGATGCAGATAGAGTGAGAGCTACATTCTTATTAACAGGAGGAAAAGTTACCCAAAGAACACTTCTACACATGACTTCTACACTTAGTATGAAGTTGAAAAATTCTCCAGGGTTTTTCTCCTCTAAATGTCTCAGCTTCAATAAAAGAGTGAAAATATGAGTTGTATTTCAGAGACCACGATTCACCTGTTTGTGGCTGAATAAGGTTGAGCTTTACCTCCAAATATTGAACTCCATCAATGGATTAGTACCTATAATGTATATCATTTTTATCATTTATTGCCTTAGATGCACAAAATCATTTTGATACATGGCTGAAGCTAATGAACAGTAAAATATTTTACAATGCCGTATCAGAAAAAGTCATGGACCAGGATATTTCTTTAAATTATTTTTCTGGTTAGGCCCAAAATAATTGCACATCAGAGAAATAGCAGATAAGAAGCAGAGTACCAAAATACAGTATTTAATAATAATTGGTGCAAGATGTAATCAATATCTATTTATCCTATAAGAAATCTTCCTTTTGGGTCAGCCACTGCTATTTTCAGATTGCAAGGTAAGATTTCTTGCAAAAAATAACCCTATGCTATTTTACCCTTAAATAAACGATTCTCTCAAACTTTGTCCTTTTGTGTTTTACACACCTGTATAATTGGGTATTCTTAGCAAATTTGGCCATCTTTCCTGTTCCTTCCAGCTCAAGATGACCAAGGCTAAATAAAGTTCTTTGGTACATCAAAATGTTTACATCACTCAATTTATTGGTATTCTTGGATTTCTATTACCAATGCATAGAAATAATCTGTTTTAATCTCCTGACTTCTAAAGTTTGTTTAGGAGTCTTTGGTGAGAGACTTTGAAGGCTTGTTCAAAGATCAATTAAGCAATAGCTAGGGATCACCTATATCCACATTCCTGTTAATGCAACTTACTCCTTTTAAGATGACAATATATGCCTAATTTCATGTATATATTCATGGATAACATTATGAAATGCAGAATTTTAGACTTTAATACACATCTCAAGGACATCAAATCTATAACAAACTGCAGGCCAAGCCCCATATTGCTACTAAAGAATGGCAAATCCCAAACCAAAGATAAAAAAAATGAGACGATTGGCTGAAAAGAGCTGATTTCCACAAAAATGTTTTTTTTTTTAATTTCAAGATGTCTGACCTTGAATTTATTTTCCCAAGAATTTCCATTCATGTTCAGATATTTATCTAATTGGCCTGATTATTCTTTCAACATCACTTTTGAGAAACTGCAGCAAGAAAAGCATTTATTTGGAAGGGAGAAGAAGTGTGTTGTTTTTCTTTAATTAAAGAAAAGGTATAATAGAATTTGGAATCGTGATTAATAAAAAAAAATACTGACATTATTTTATACTTTTTTTCTTTTTATAATTAATGGCAATGATTCTAATTGCTTAATTGCACTTGGTGTGTTTAAAAAAATATATTACTGAGGTCAAATCCTTTTGTTTAATAAGACTATTAATATTATTTGTTAAGCCTGGGTTCCCCAACCAGTGTTAAGGAGACAAGCTAAACAGAATGTGCAGCGTTAGTCAGATAGGCACACAGATAAATGAGTGAGATTAGGTTGTATGTTTATTAACATACAGTAAAAATAACAGATACGCTTGTGCTATCAAAAATATAGTTTATTCCATTTATAGCATAGTCAAAATAACAGTCCATTAGTCATGTATCATTTAGTCAGTCCATTCAAGGATATTCAGTTAGCAAAGTCCGTGTAGAATATCCTATGTCAGTTCACTTACAAATCAGTCCTTTGTCTCTCTCCCGTTCGAGTAATGCAGTCTTGAGTCCATGCAGTAATTAGGGATCATCAAAGCCAGAGAGAGAGCAAGCTGTCGTCTTGCTTCTTTTAAAGTGCTTTCACAACCACTCCCTTAATTACATTCCTATATTTAAAGTTGCAGACACTTTAACTTATAAACCATGATTACATGATATTTATTATTTTACCTAAACCAGTTAGGGTAAACAATGTTATCCCAATATTATCATTATTAATGAGATATTCCTGTCAAACAGATTTCCGGTTTCGCGTGGCTTCGGGGCAGCAGGAATTTGCGACTGCTCGTGATTCCTGCTGGGCTAGCCGCCGAGGTACCCCCGATCCAGATGGGTCAGGGGGATATGGCTGCCCTGTAGGGACAGCCGAAGAGAGAGGGGAGCCAGACAGGGGGTTGGGGGTGTCGCAGACCCCCTCCTCATCCTGAAAAACCCCTTTTTCCCAAGGCGGTGGAGCGGCGGTCAGCAATGGCCACCACGAAGAAGCCAGCAACCGGGTAAGATTGTGCTGGAGGAAGCAAGAAGAGTGAAAGTGCTGTCTGAGCCGGGTCAATCAACATCTTTCAAATTTGTTGGAACTGAGCTGTTTGAATTGCTGGAGGATACATTGTATTCCTAACAAGATCGAAAGCGGCGGAGAAGCTGTTAAAGGGAACTTTTTTTTTTCTTCACTCTCCCACCCCATGGAAACAGCAGATATGAAATATGTTTGGACATTGAAGGTGAATTATTCTGAAAGTTGAAGCTAAGGGACAAAAGGGTTCCTGGACATTGAAAAACTTAAGAAATTGGAAAACCCTTATTAGAGGTATAGATTTCTGATTATTTAAAATTGATGTTGCAAGTGGGAAGGGAGAGGAAAAAAAATTGGAGCAGAAGCTGAAAAAGGAGGAGATTGCCTAGAATCCCAAAGAAAGGTATATGGTAATTGGACCTCTTTGATTAAACATTAACCCCAGAAAGAGAAAGAGAAGAAGGAAGAAAAGTATTAATTTTTGGAACTTTTTTTGAATTATTTTTGATTAAAAATATTTGTGGTTGTTTTGGGAAAAGTTTCTCTTTTCATGATGGCATCGCTTGTGGATGAACTAAAGACTGAATATCAAAAATATAAAAAGGAAGATACTTTGGGCACTTTGTTTCAATTTTTAGAAATGGCGTTATGTACTTATGAAAAGTTGACTACGCAGCAGAAGGACTGGGACAAAGAAGAAGAGGAAGAAGAAGCCATCTTTGATGAACAATGGGTTCTTTCCGGGGAGGAGGAGAAAAAGGATAAGAAAAGAGGGATTTTAAGAATTGAAAAATCAACCAAAAAAGAGAAAAATGAGCGGAAAGGTGGAGGCAAGGTTAGAAAGCAAAGGAAAGGGAGTAAGAAAAGGGAGGAGGAGAGACAAAGGGGTAAAAAGGGCAAGGAGAAGAATAAGCAAGAGAGAAAGGGGGGGAGGAGAAGCCTCAACGGTGGGAAGCAAGATCTAAAGAAAAAAAGTTTATTCAGAGACAATGGGTGAATTTAATTTAGGATAAAAGAGGGATTCTGGAGGGTACATAAGATTCTGTTTTTATATGTGTATTTAGAGTATAAAATTCATTGTGTAATTTTAGAATCTATTAAACAGAATCCCAAGAAAAATTGTTATATGAAGTACTTTTAAGTTAGGGTAATGAGTTAAAGACGTTACTCCAATTAGTGTATAGGAGAAGTATAGTAAAAGAAAAAAGATGAATGGATAGTTGGAAATAGAACAGACAAAGAATGTTATTGAAAATGGTAATAAGATATGGAAGGATATATAAAGGTTTTGTTATGTCTTTTTGGATTTTGTATATTGATAAAAGGCAATAAAATTTTAATTAACAAGAAATAATTTGGATGAAAAGGAGAAGCTGGGATAAGATATGAAGTTAAATAGATAAAGTATTGATACTATAATTTGGTTTTATTGGTTTTCTTCTTTTATTATTTTTTCTTAGAAAAGAATTTATAAGCTGTTATGCCTTGATTCTTAGTGCATTTTTTTATAAAATTGATAAAATTGGTTTATAAAAAAAAAGAAAGAAAATGATAATAAGATATGGAAGGATATATAAAGTGAATATGATGTTTGAATTTGTATCTGTGTGAAGAGTTTCAACCCGGGATCAGACAGCCTTCAGAAAAGATTTTTTTTTTTTTTATGTTTTGTGTTTTGTATGTTTATGAAAGTCAATAAAATTTTATTAAGCAAGAAATATAAAAGGAGAAGTCTGGATAAGATATAAAGTTAAATAGATAATGTAAATATTGATATTACAATTTGAAATTATTTTATATGTTCTATTGGCTTTCTTCTTTAATTATTATTAATTTTTCTTTTAGAAAAGACTTTTCAAGTTGGTATGCCTGGATTGTGTATTGTGTTTTCTGTAAAATTAATAAAATTTGTTTAAAAAAAAAAAAGATATTCCTGTCAAACAGACAACAAATGGTCAAAATTGGGAGCATCCTATCAAATTCTGTACCTTTCAACAGTGGTGTCCCCTAAGGCAGTGTTCTAGGATCCACTCTCTTCATACTCTACATAAATGACCTCTGTGATCATATTTAGAGCAACTGTGTTCTCTTTGCTGATGATGCAACACCACAGACAATACTGCTACCCTTCAAAAAGATCTTTACTGTGTATCAGAATGGTCAAACAAATGGCAACTTCAAATCTCAACAAATAAATGTTCTGTCTTACATATTGGCAAAAAGAATTAGAAAATAAAATACAAGCTGAATAGTCAAGACCTTGTTGAAGATCCAAACTCTGTCAAGGACCTTGGAGTACTCATCTCTAATGATCTGAGTACTAGAGCCCACTGCAACTACCTAGCCAAAAAGGCATTAAAAAAGCCAAACTACACTGCAACTACATAGCCAAAAAGGCATTAACCTAATCTTACGTAGCTTTTTCTCTGGTAATATTACACTACTAACTAGAGCATACAAAACATTTGCTAGACCAATACTCAAATACAGCTCATCAGTCTGGAACCCACATTACGTATCTGATATTAACACAGTTGAGAAAGTCCACAAATATTTCACAAGAAGAGTTCTCTGCTCCTCTACTTGTTGCGGGATACCTTATGCCATCAGACTTGAAATTCTCGACCTCGACTCCCTAGAACTATGCCACCTTCACTCCAATCTACGTATAGTATATAAAATCATACATTGCAATGTCCTACCTGTCAATGAATACTTCAGCTTCAGCCATAAAAATACAAGAGCAAACAATAGATACAAACTCAAGGTTAATCGCACCAAACTGGATTGCAGGAAATACGACTTCAGCAACAGAGTGGTCAAATGTTTGGAATGCTGTACCTGACTCTGTGGTTTCTTCCCCTAACCCCAAAAACTTTAACCTTAGACTGTCTACTATTGACCTGACCCCTTTCCTAAGAGGTCTGTGTGGGGGTGTGTGCATAAGTGCACCAATGTGCCTACCATCCCTGTCCTATTGTTTCTTTTATTTTTCTTATATGTATCCATGTATTCATAACTATGTTTTTACTTATACCTATTATCTTGTAAGCAATTGACAAACCAAATAAAATAAAAATAAATAAAATAAAAAAACTATAGAGCTAGTCCAATGGTGGGATTCAATTTTTTTTTCTGTGGGCGTGACTTGGTGGGCGTAGCAGGGAAACTGGAAAATCTCCAGTTCGAGGCAGTACTTGCCAGTTCTCTGAACTACTTAGAATTTCCGCTGCCAGTTCTTCAGAACTGGTCAAAACCTGCTGAATACCACCTCTGGGCTAATCATAGCTGTGTCCTAGACTGGCATTTTGGCCATGTGTACAGTAAGATAGAATTTAAAAGGACAGAAACACAGGACACACTAATAAAAAGCATGTTGAAAGATTCTTCAAAAACAGATTCTGGAAGTTTATTTGAATAAGAATAAGAATAAACAACCAGCAAAAATTCAGCCTTCCCTTTGTCCCAGAGCTTGGGAAATTAGCCAGGCTTTAAACAGCTTCCTGAATGTCATTGGGTTACGATGCTCTCTCATCTTTATTAAACCAACTAAGAGACTGTCATAGTGTTTTGCTCCCAAGACTCATTAGCTTCCCTTAGTTGTGACTTGTTCACGAGTGCACATTTAATCCATTTAATACACAGGTTTGTCTGCAGAATTTGCACAAAAGGCAATTTGTGCCATTGGGGTTAGCTGTTGCTTTTCTCCTTCAAACCCAAGCACATAAATCACAAGTTCCCAAAATTGCAGGTAGCACTAATGTTTACTCAAATTAAATAAATAAATAAAAGAAGCGAGCAAGGAGATAGCAACTGAAACTCATTTCAAGGACACTTTTCAGAAAATGGGGATGCAAGACGTGGTTTTCTGAAAATAGGAAAGGATTTGGTTTCTCTTTATTTGTTTTATTCGGCTTCACACTTTAAAACATATTACTATAATATTTCCAAGTTTATTGCAGTACTGATTGAATTTAGCTCCAACACCCTTTTGATGGGGGGTTGTCTAAAAGTTGTAATGTTGGATTAGTATTATATTATTTGCTCATCTTAGAAGGTTGATAGGAACAGGGAGCCTCAGTGAATCCCATGGCTGTTTCTAATCTAAAATATTGGAAGAAAGAGGAAGGATGGTGCAAAGGTAGGAGAAGGTCCAGAGTTGTGCTTAGTCCTCTCTGATTCATGATGTCTTGATACAGTAATTTAAATCTTTGTGATTCCATATTCTATATAAGAGTTTGATTTAACTCACTTACACTCTGCCAATTATTTTCAGAGTGCAGCCATATAGTTTTATTCCTCTTTTATTCCTCTCAGCAGGTTATGTGGCAAATTATTTTCTCTATTAAAAACATTACTCTTAAGTAGCCTCCAAATGTTTTCTCTGTGTCCAATTTAATGCTAAAATTCAAGTATTTAGCACTCTGACTTGGAGAACTATTTTTCTCATTCTACCTCAAATGTATTTACTCAGGGGTGAAAGTAAGAGTATTTTACGCTTGCTTTGCTATTATTTCAGGTAATCTAGAGATGAATTTTAAAATAAAAGGCGGTTACACCATGCTAAAATCTGCTCTGCAGCATTCACTTTTCTTCCTATGAATAGGGCTTCTGTTTTTCCTAGTTTTTCTCAAGAGCTTAAGAAATTATTTCAAAATTTCATAATAAAATCCTCCCCCCCCTCCCAGCTCATTATTGGAAATAATGGTTGTACAAATGTTGTTGCTGTAATAATTTTTATTGGGTCCTTTACCTAGATTTAAACATTTAATTAAGCTTCAGTTGATTAATATTCTGCAGTTGCTATCCTTCCTATCTTGGTTTATTTTTATTATCTTAAAACCTGGACTTGTATCTTTGATTCTATTAATGCATCTATTTAATCTATTTAATTGTTTGGCAGAGGAAGGATACTGTAAGATCTCCAGTCAGAGGTGGTATTTGGCAGTACTCTGAACTACTCAAAATTTATGCTAACAGTTCTCCAGAACTGGTCAGAACCTGCTGAATACCACCTCTGTATATGTCCATATTAAACAAACAAATAAACAATTCCATTATTCAGGAACCTCCTTAAATACTTCCCAGTCTGAAAAATCCCACAGGAGCTTTCTCCTCTGATATTTTTCCTATGTGATTTAATTGAAAAATGGGAAATTAGGAAGGCAGCAGACCAGAGAAGAGATGATTGAACAGTGAAAGACAGACTCTTCACTCACATACAATCTACTTGGTTAAGTGCAACCAAAAAAAAAATAAATGTTTCCCTCCATTTCAAAGAATGTCTGCATTGTTTTTTTACCTAAGAAAGTGGTTTCAAAAATAAATTTTCTTTCTTCAAATTAAGTTTGAACTAGTTGAGACATCTCTGTGTGTGTCTGTCTCTATGTGCCTCTCTGTCTCTGTCTCTGTCTCTCTCTCTCTGTGTGTCTGTCTGTCTGTCTCTCTCTCTCACACACACACACACACCAAAAATGAAGACATCTGGCACCAAACATTTTTCCAAGTGAAGGGTTGATTCATTCCCCATTATTTTCCTTTTTCTTTTCCCAAGACATGTCCAGAGAAACAGCTTGATCTAAATATCAATTAAAAGTGAAGGACTGAGTTATCTGCTAACCCAAAAGTGTGTTGGGTTTTTATAGTTAATTGTGTTAACTGAGTGCATTTATTTATTGCAGCATGTTACAGTTTCTTAAACGTCACAATCGCTTAAAGACACTGCTCAGCGAGGTTATTTTAGTTCCCCTCTGAGATCTCGCCTGATGGTTTCCAGACAGAATAATAATTAGTGGGGTTAGAAGGAAGTTCTTAGCTTCCTTCTTTCTCAACATAAGATGGATTAATCACCTACAGATTACAATATGGATTTTTTATTGGCACAGTTGGCTGAGAAGAGTTGTTTCATCCTGATGGCCTTGCCTGCGAGTGGTTTTAGTCGTCCTCATGATTCAGGAAATGCATTTTTAAATGATTTTCTAATCTATAAAGGATGTGGCCGAGTGGTGTGGTTGGAAATGATATCTTCATTACGTATGCCTATAAATATGCACTTGTCACATAACCTCATGTACTCCAGGGTTTCTGCTGTGCATTAAAGGGGAAAAAAAGATGAATTAGCCAACTAATCATCAGTCCACATCCGGAAAAAAAGCTCACAAAGGACCATGAGAAAGGAAGGAGGATCTCATATTAGTTGGATCTCATACTTTGTGCTTGGATGGTCCATTTCCACTGGGGCCTTCAGAGTCAAAATATGTGGAAAAATTATGGCTATGAGACAAAGAAAGGCCTTTTCAGATAACAAGGGAATCCTCAAATACTGATTAATTGTAAAGATAGCTGCATTTTCACAGTAAATGAGGTATCTATGGCTTGGAGCTGATTTTTTTTTTCCAGGTTAAAGGAGGCTTGGCAAGTGAGCAGAATAATTGCTGAATTGTGGTAACGAGGCTACTAGAGACAAGGCAGTAGAGCACGCATGTTGTCAACGTTGCTTGAGCAACTGCATCTAAACAGCTGTTGCCTCTAATGATCCTTCAAGCCTAGAGAATCTGCAGCCCAGTCATCCTTTGGCATGATTTGTTTCTTTACTCTACAGTGCTTGTAATCCATCCTAATTGGCTGCCCAAATGATCTCCTGTTGTTCCTGACTGTATGGTAGGAACAGAAGAAGCAATGACTTTTTGCTATGGAAGGCTTTGACAAGAATTCAAGAAAAAGAAAAACATAGTTTTCTTCCCCATCCTTTGTACCAGCATTTCTCAACCTCAGCAACTTTAAAATGTGGTGGCCAGGGAATGCTGGAGTTTGAAGTCCATACATCTTAAAGTTACTGAGATGGAGAAACAACACTGCTGCGTACAACTAGGAAGCATGCTAATAGGCTGGTTCCCTCTATAATTTGACTCCCGGGATGGCTGTTGGACTCTCTGACCCTTTGGCAGAAGCTACCCAAAACATGGGGAGATAAGGATATTCATTGCATACCAAAATGAATCCACTAAAAGCAGTAACAGTCAACCTGAGGTCACAGTCCTTCTTTATACCCACTGAAATTTTAATCTGGTACTTATTTTCTCCAACTCTTCCCATAATTTAATGAACCCTTTGTTTCTTTTTTTCAGTTCTATTATGAGGACAGTTAATAGAATCAGTCCTCCTGACATGGAAACCTCTAATTCCCAGCATGGCAAAAAGTATGCATGCTGCAAAGGATTCTATGGTTTGAACATTATCTCCAACTGCTGCCCTTTTCTCTAAAGAGTGGATTTGTGAATATTACCAGACAATAAGCCACTTGATGGTTATATATATATATATATATATAACAGACAGAAGATATTAGTAGCAGAACACAGCAAACTCCAAGACCAATAAACACAGACCAAGACTCTCAACCAATCAGGAGGAAGAAAAAACCATTCTGACACAGCAATAGGCTGCCCCAAATTTAAATCTGAAACCACTGTAAAAGTCTGACTCACAAACACCATACAGAAGCCTGATGATGGCAGATGAGATTCTGCTGAAACGTTGCTACAACTTTAAAAGCACCACGTGGGAAAATACCCGAACAAAGCTGAATGCCAGACATGTAAGTACCCGCGAAAACTTAAGAAAACAAATATCAAACCTCTACGGAGAGGGAATAAACAACCAGATCAAAACCTATGAGAAACTGGAAATTAAAAGAGCAGTAATACTATGTGACCTCCAATTCCTACGCAGCTGCAGAGACAACAATACTACACCAACCTGCTTCAAATTAACATTTCATCAAAGCACAGCAGCCACTAAACGTATCCTGAAAAGAACTGAAATGGCTCTATTAAGGAACGAGCTCCACAGTAAGAGATTGCAATTAGATCAGTTAAACAAAGATTTGCTAGCACTACACCTGGAATTGAGCAGCAAAATCCACCCTCTACTTTGGGACAAGATAAAACAACTTACAACTTGGAGAGCTGAATCTGCAAACATTTACAAACAGGAAAAGCTCTTGAACAAATTAAATAAATTAGAACATGACAAGAAAACCCCCAACAACTCACAACACCTGAAACAATTAGTGTACAATGTTTCCAACCAAGAACTCACCAAAACAGAAACAGAAGTCCTAACCAAAGGATTCAATTATGCTATAGCACCCCAAAAAATCCCCACAGAATCCATCATATGTGCAGTAGAATCCAGCCTAACTAAATTAAACACAGATGAAGCTGATAAAATAAGACACCAAGTTACCAACATTCTATGCACAAGCAAACCACCCAAAAGCAACTTACAGCAAAATGAAATTAAAGCGCTACAAACCCTGAAAAGAGACAGCAGCATAATCATCCTCCCAGCAGATAAAGGGAATGCCACTGTAGTAATGGACAGAAAAGACTATGAAACTAAATTGACAGACCTACTCCAAGACTCCACATACAAACCCATAAACACAGACCCAACCACATATCTGGAAAAATTAACCAAGAAGAAAATTATAACCAGCCACATAAGCAAAGAGATCCAACACACGATCATACCCAGAGAGAAATCTTCCAGATGCCCCAAACTATATGGCCTCCCAAAAATACACAAAGAAGGCATACCTTTCAGACCCATAGTCAGCTCCAGAGGAGCACCACTACAAAACCTGGCTAAACACCTAGCAAAAGAGCTACAGTCCCATGCTGAAACAGCAGCTTCTCATGTACAAAACTCATACCACTTCTTGGAAATGATCAAAGATCTACACGTGGAGCAAGAAGATCTGCTTGTAAGTTTTGACATGGTTTCACTATTCACTCAAGTCCCGATAAAAGAGACCCTCGAAATCATCAAAAATAAATACCAACCAGCTAAACACCTCATGGAACTAACAGAACACTGCTTAACCAACACATATTTTATATACAAAGGACAAAGATACAAACAAATTGAAGTAGCCCCCATGGGATCACCACTGTCACCTGTCATTGCAAACCTGTTCATGGAAGAATTCGAATCCAGAGCCCTGGCTAATGCCATACTCAAACCCAAACTATGGTTAAGATATATCGATGACACATTCGTGATTTGGCCCTATGGACAAGAAAACCTAAAAAACTTCCTAACACACCTAAACAGCGCACACCCCAAAATCAAGTTCATCATGGAAACAGAAACCAACAAACAACTACCATTCCTAGATGTACTAATCTACAAGAAAACAGATGGCACACTAGGACACACCATATACCAGAAGAAAACACACACCAACCGCTACCTCAACGCCCAATCCCACCACCACCCAGCACAGATAAACTCCGTGGCTAAAACACTAATTACTAGAACCAAACGCCTGGCAGACAAGACACACATTAAGACTGAACTATGCACCCTGACTAAAATATTGACAGCCAACGGCTTCCACAAAAGCAAAATCACCAACTTGATCCACAAAAACACACTGAGACATAATAGAGACCCAGAAGATGAACAGACCCATGGAACAGCTGTCCTGCCCTACATAAGAGGCACTACAGACAAAATTAGTAAGATTCTATACAGACACCACATCAAGACTGCCTTCAAAACAGATAGAAAAATAGCAGCCATCCTCAGGAACCCCAAAGACAAAATTGACCTGGAAAACCAAGGCATATATGAAGTCCCCTGTGCATCATGCCCGGCCACATACATTGGACAGACCAATAGAAGAATAAGCACCCGCCTGGATGAACACAAAAATGCAGTCAAAAAGCTGGAACACACTTCCTCACTCGTCCAACACATGGAAGCCACAGGTCATAACATCAACTTCAATGGCAACAAAACCCTAGCCACCATAGAAAATCCCAGCCACAGAATCATCAGAGAAGCCATAGAGATTGAAAAAAGACCAGAAAGCATGAACAGAAGAGATGATTCCACCAGGCTATCAATCATTTGGAAGCCTGCACTCACAAACAAAAAAATCTCCACACCACAAGCCAGGCAAACACCTGGGCACAAACAGATCCCTCCTGATACCTCCAGCTCAAACACACCCCAACCAGGCACCCAGATGAAACCCAGCTTCCTAACTAATGATAGCCGTCCATTTACCCGAAGCCAAGCTGCACTAAAGGCCTCCAATAAAGTAACACAATGTTGCCAGCCAATCAAGATACAAAAAGAGCCCCCCCCCAAAAAAAAGACAGAAGATATTAGTAGCAGAACACAGCAAACTCCAAGACCAATAAACACAGACCAAGACTCTCAACCAATCAGGAGGAAGAAAAAACCATTCTGACACAGCAATAGGCTGCCCCAAATTTAAATCTGAAACCACTGTAAAAGTCTGACTCACAAACACCATACAGAAGCCTGATGATGGCAGATGAGATTCTGCTGAAACGTTGCTACAACTTTAAAAGCACCACGTGGGAAAATACCCGAACAAAGCTGAATGCCAGACATGTAAGTACCTGCAAAAACTTAAGAAAACAAATATATATATACATATACATATACATATACATATACATATACATATACATATACATATACATATACATATACATATACATATACATATACATATACATATACATATACATATACATATACATATACATATACATATATATATATATATATATATATATATATATATATATATATATATATATGGATCTTTGGTTATTCGGGTTTTCTCCCATGTAAGATTGGAAGTATCTAGACAACGTATCTCAGAAAACATATATATATATTCTGAGGTTTTCGCGGGTATTGGTATGCGGATCTTTGGTTATTCGGGTTTTATCCCGCGTAAAATTGGAAGTATCTAGGTGACGTTTCGATTAAGTCTCATTCAACATCTTCAGGCTTGTGTCTTCGGTTTGTGCTTTTCGGAGTAATGTGAGCTTGCAGCCAAAGACACAAGCCTGAAGATGATGAATGAGACTTCATCGAAACATCACCTAGATACTTCCAATTTTATGTGGGAGAAAACCCGAAAAACCAAACACACACACACACACACACACACACACACACATATGGTATTCAGCTTTGTTCAGGTATGACTAAAGTACTGATAGCTAACCTAGCTTCCTAACAAATGATAGCTGTCCATTTACTTAGACCCAAGCTGCACTAAAAACCTCCAATACAGAAACACAATGTTGCCAGCCAACCAAGACAAAAAAAGCCACAAAACAGACAGAAGATATTAGAAACACCAATCAAGCAGAACACAGCAAACTCCAAGACCAATAAACACAGACCAAGACTCCCAACCAATTAGGATGAAGAAAAAACCATTCTGGCACAGTAGTAGGCTAGCCCCAAATTTAAAACTGAAACAACTGTAAAAGTCTGACTCACAGACGAACACAATACAGAAGCCTGATGATGGCAGATGATATTCTGCCAAAACATTACCACAACTTTAAAAGCACAACTATAATGACATGGGAAAATACCCGAACAAAGCTGAATACTATACATACATACATACATACATACATACATACATACATACATACATACATACATATATATATATATATATATGTCTGGTATTCAGCTTTGTTCGGGTATTTTCCCACATGGCGCTTTTAAAGTTGTAGCAACGTTTCAGCAGAATCTCATCTGCCATCATCAGGCTTCTGTATGGTGTTTGTCTGTGAGTCAGACTTTTACAGTGGTTTCAGATTTAAATTTGGGGCAGCCTATTGCTGTGTCAGAATGGTTTTTTCTTCCTCCTGATTGGTTGAGAGTCTTGGTCTGTGTTTATTGGTCTTGGAGTTTGCTGTGTTCTGCTACTAATATCTTCTGTCTGTTTTTTTGGGTTTTTTTTGGGGGGGGGGCTCTTTTTGTATCTTGATTGGCTGGCAACATTGTGTTACTTTATTGGAGGCCTTTAGTGCAGCTTGGCTTCGGGTAAATGGATGGCTATCATTAGTTAGGAAGCTGGGTTTCATCTGGGTGCCTGGTTGGGGTGTGTTTGAGCTGGAGGTATCAGGGGGGATCTGTTTGTGCCCAGGTGTTTGCCTGGCTTGTGGTGTGGAGATTTTTTTGTTTGTGAGTGCAGGCTTCCAAATGATTGATAGCCTGGTGGAATCATCTCTTCTGTTCATGCTTTCTGGTCTTTTTTTCAATCTCTATGGCTTCTCTGATGATTCTGTGGCTGGGATTTTCCATGGTGGCTAGGGTTTTGGTGCCATTGAAGTTGATGTTATGACCTGTGGCTTCCATGTGTTGGACGAGTGAGGAAGTGTGTTCCAGCTTTTTGACTGCATTTTTGTGTTCATCCAGGCGGGTGCTTATTCTTCTATTGGTCTGTCCAATGTATGTGGCCGGGCATGATGCACAGGGGACTTCATATATGCCTTGGTTTTCCAGGTCAATTTTGTCTTTGGGGTTCCTGAGGATGGCTGCTATTTTTCTATCTGTTTTGAAGGCAGTCTTGATGTGGTGTCTGTATAGAATCTTACTAATTTTGTCTGTAGTGCCTCTTATGTAGGGCAGGACAGCTGTTCCATGGGTCTGTTCATCTTCTGGGTCTCTATTATGTCTCAGTGTGCTTTTGTGGATCAAGTTGGTGATTTTGCTTTTGTGGAAGCCATTGGCTGTCAATATTTTAGTCAGGGTGCATAGTTCAGTCTTAATGTGTGTCTTGTCTGCCAGGCGTTTGGTTCTAGTAATTAGTGTTTTAGCCACGGAGTTTATCTGTGCTGGGTGGTGGTGGGATTGGGCGTTGAGGTAGCGGTTGGTGTGTGTTTTCTTCTGGTATATGGTGTGTCCTAGTGTGCCATCTGTTTTCTTGTAGATTAGTACATCTAGGAATGGTAGTTGTTTGTTTGTTTCTGTTTCCATGGTGAACTTGATTTTGGGGTGTGCGCTGTTTAGGTGTGTTAGGAAGTTTTTTAGGTTTTCTTGTCCATGGGGCCAAATCACGAATGTGTCATCGATATATCTTAACCATAGTTTGGGTTTGAGTATGGCATTAGCCAGGGCTCTGGATTCGAATTCTTCCATGAACAGGTTTGCAATGACAGGTGACAGTGGTGATCCCATGGGGGCTCCTTCAATTTGTTTGTATCTTTGTCCTTTGTATATGAAATATGTGTTGGTTAAGCAGTGTTCTGTTAGTTCCATGAGGTGTTTAGCTGGTTGGTATTTATTTTTGATGATTTCGAGGGTCTCTTTTATCGGGACTTGAGTGAATAGTGAAACCACGTCAAAACTTACAAGCAGATCTTCTTGCTCCACGTGTAGATCTTTGATCATTTCCAAGAAGTGGTATGAGTTTTGTACATGAGAAGCTGCTGTTTCAGCATGGGACTGTAGCTCTTTTGCTAGGTGTTTAGCCAGGTTTTGTAGTGGTGCTCCTCTGGAGCTGACTATGGGTCTGAGAGGTATGCCTTCTTTGCGTATTTTTGGGAGGCCGTATAGTTTGGGGCATCTGGAAGATTTCTCTCTGGGTATGATCGTGTGTTGGATCTCTTTGCTTATGTGGCTGGTTATAATTTTCTTCTTGGTTAATTTTTCCAGATATGTGGTTGGGTCTGTGTTTATGGGTTTGTATGTGGAGTCTTGGAGTAGGTCTGTCAATTTAGTTTCATAGTCTTTTCTGTCCATTACTACAGTGGCATTCCCTTTATCTGCTGGGAGGATGATTATGCTGCTCTCTCTTTTCAGGGTTTGTAGCGCTTTAATTTCATTTTGCTGTAAGTTGCTTTTGGGTAGTTTGCTTGTGCATAGAATGTTGGTAACTTGGTGTCTTATTTTATCAGCTTCATCTGTATTTAATTTAGTTAGGCTGGATTCTACTGCACATATGATGGATTCTGTGGGGATTTTTTGGGGTGCTATAGCATAATTGAATCCTTTGATTAGGACTTCTGTTTCTGTTTTGGTGAGTTCTCTGTTGGAAACATTGTACACTAATTGTTTCAGATGTTGTTGTGAGTTGTTGGGGGTTTTCTTGTCATGTTCTAATTTCTTTAATTTGTTCAAGAGCTTTTCCTGTTTGTAAATGTTTGCAGATTCAGCTCTCCAAGTTGTAAGTTGTTTTATCTTGTCCCAAAGTAGAGGGTGGATTTTGCTGCTCAATTCCACGTGTAGTGCTAGCAAATGTGTGAGGAGATCTTTGTTGATTTGATCTGGGAGAAATCTTTTTGTGTGAAGTTCATTTCTAATTAGGGCCAATTCTGTTCTTTTTAGGATGCGTTTGGTGGCTGCTGTGTTGGTGTGGAATTTCAATTGGAAGCTTGTGGGAATTAAATTTTGATCTCGGCAGTTGCATAGGAATGCGAGGTCACATAAAATGGAAGCTCTTTGGACTTCAAGTTTTTCATAAGTCCTGGTCAGATGGTGGGTTTCATCCCCGTAGAGGTGCAATATTTATTTTCTGAGGTTCTCGTGGGTATTTCTAGGCAACATTTCGATGAAGTCTCATTCATCATCTTCTGGCTTGGTCTTCAGCTCTGTGCTTCTCAGAGTGATGTGAGCTTGCAGCTGCTTCTTCCTTTTAACTGCTAGTGGGGGTGTGACTTGATTGGATGGGGGCTTGGCTGTGTTCTGATTGGGTGGGGGTGTGTTCTCAATGGTTGGGGGTTTGGCTGTGTTCTGATTGGTTGGGGGTTTGGCTGTGTTCTGATTGGCTGGAGGCGTGTTCTGTTCAGGTGGGGGCTTGATTGTGCTCTGGTTAGTCTTAGTTGCTGGAGGGTTTGAGCTGGTGAGCTGTGATCTTGCTGTTTGGCTTTGAGTTCGTGGTCGTGCTGCATCTTTATGGTGGAGGTCAGTTCGCTTCATGTATGGCTCAGAGGGGTTTGAAGTGGGTAGTGATGCAGCTGCAGTGCGGCTTCTGGTCCGTGGTCGTGTTTCATCTTCTGTGTGGGTGTGAGTCTGCTTTCTACATGGAAGTATGGTGGTGGCATCTTGTGTGGCTCTCAGGGGTGTGGGTCTGGTGTCATTCTTCATGTTAGGTACGCGTCTGTTCATGAGGGCGGGTTTCCAAATGGCTGGTAGGCGGGAGGTATCATCTCGTTTATTCATGCTGTGTGGGCGTTTTTCTATCTCTATGGCTTCTCTGATGATTCTGCTGCTGAAGCGTTCGGTTTTGGCGATAGTTTTGGTATTTTTAAAGTCAATCTCATGTCCTGTGGCTTTGAGGTGTTGGACCAGGGAAGAGGTCGGTTCTTCCTTTTTGATTGAGTTCTTATGTTCTTCAATGCGTGCACCTATTCTTCTGTTAGTCTGTCCAATGTATGTGGTGGGGCAGGCAGTGCAAGGGATTTCGTATACTCTTTGATTTTCTAACTCGATTCTGTCCTTAGGGTTTCTTAGGATGGTGGATATCTTTCTGTTTGTGCAGAATGCTGTCTTAATGTTGTGTTTTTGGAGGATCTTGCTAATTTTGTCCGTAGTGCCTTTTATATATGGGAGGTGATCTTCTTTCTTTGGAATCCATTGGCTGTCAGCACGCCGGTGAGAGTGTGTAGTTCGGTCTCTAGGTGTTGTTCATCGGCTAAGCATTTTGTTCTGTAGATGAGTGTCTCAGCTACGGAATTGATCTGTGCTGGGTGGTGGTGTGAGAGTGCATGTAGATAGCGGTTTGTATGTGTTTTCTTCTGGTAGATGGTGTGTCCTAGGGAGCCATTGGATTTTTTGTATACCAAGACATCTAGGAAGGGAAGTTGGTTGTTAGCTTCTGTTTCCATGGTGAATTGTATTTTGGGGTGTTGGCTGTTGAGGTGTGTGAGGAAGTTGTTCAGTTTTTCTTTCCCGTGTGGCCAGATTATGAAGGTGTCATCTACGTATCTAAAGGATTCAACTTTGCTGTCGCTCCCAAACACATCCCCACAGAAACCATCATATGCGGAGTTGAAACCAGCCTGACCAAAACCAACCCTGATGATGCCAATAGAATCAGACTCGAAATCACCAACATCCTCTGCACTAGCAAACCACCCAAAAGCAACTTATCCAAAGAAGAACAAATTGCACTACTTAACCTGAAAGAAGACACCAGCATAATAATCCTACCAGCAGACAAGGGAAATGCGACAGTGGTTATGAACACATCTGACTACCAATCAAAGTTAACCAACCTACTCCAAGACCCCACATACAAACCCCTAAAGGCAGACCCCACCACTTACCTAGAAAAAATCCACCAGATCCAAAATAAAAGCCTCCCCCATCAGTGAAGAAATCCAGCAAAGAATCATACCCAGAGAGAAATCATCCAGATGCCCTAAACTTTATGGTCTCCCCAAGATAAACAAAGAAGGAACCACACTCAGACCAATAGTCAGCTCCATAGGCTCTCCTCTACAAAACCTAGCCAAATTTCTTGCCAAACAACTACAGCCCTATGCAGAATCCATCAACTCACACATAAGAAACTCATTCCAGTTCATCGAGATCATAAAAAAACAAAACTTACAACCCAGTGACCTACTAGTGAGCTTCGATGTCATATCCCTCTTCACCCAAGTGCCAATAAAAGAAGCCTTGACAGCCATCCAAAACAAATACAACCCCCCCAAGCACATCCTAGATCTGACCAACCACTGCCTATCCAATACATACTTCACCTACAACGGACAAAAATACAAACAAATAGAAGGAGCACCCATGGGATCACCCCTCTCACCTGTCATCGCTAACCTCTACATGGAACACTTTGAAACACAAGCTCTAGAAAAATATGATCACAAACCCAAACTCTGGCTCAGATACGTAGATGACACCTTCATAATCTGGCCACACGGGAAAGAAAAACTGAACAACTTCCTCACACACCTCAACAGCCAACACCCCAAAATACAATTCACCATGGAAACAGAAGCTAACAACCAACTTCCCTTCCTAGATGTCTTGGTATACAAAAAATCCAATGGCTCCCTAGGACACACCATCTACCAGAAGAAAACACATACAAACCGCTATCTACATGCACTCTCACACCACCACCCAGCACAGATCAATTCCGTAGCTGAGACACTCATCTACAGAACAAAATGCTTAGCCGATGAACAACACCTAGAGACCGAACTACACACTCTCACCGGCGTGCTGACAGCCAATGGATTCCAAAGAAAGAAGATCACCCACCTAATCCAAAAAGAAACCCCAGCCAAAATCCAAGACAAAGAACAAGAAAATGGCAAAGCCCTCCTCCCATATACAAAAGGCACTACGGACAAAATCAGCAAGATCCTCCAAAAACACAACATTAAGACAGCATTCTGCACAAACAGAAAGATATCCACCATCCTAAGAAACCCTAATAGTCCATGAGCCAAGACCTGAATTTTCACATATTGGTACCACCCGAGGTGACTAATAATCTTAGGTGTTTTTGGCTTCTTTTATGTCTCTAGTTTATGTTTTGATGTGATAGCCCTTGTTAACTCGTAGCTTAATCGAGGTTATCACTCTTAGAATAGATGCACCCTATGTACACGGAAAGAAAGGGTGAACACATACTTTGACAATATTCTCTATTCTGAACATCACCACGTTTATGCTAATGACCAAATATACTATCCAAAATATCTCCAGAACCCTTTCATTGTTAGTATGCATGAACAGTCTAGTCATGGGCGTCCGGAGGGAGGGTGGGGGGCAAGGGGGGTCATTTGCCACCCCCCCCCCACGTGGAAAATGAAAAAAATAATAAAAAGAAATACAAGATTTAAAAAAAAGATATGGACGATAATAAAAATTTATAAAATTTTTATCAATAATCAATATTCTCCGACGCAGCTGATGTAATTGAGCTTCTCCCTTAGATTGGTGAAATAATAACACCATTTTATTCTCAAAGCCACCTTCAAAGTCTAATTACAATCTCTAGAACAGCTAAATTCTACCTTTCAAATATGTGTTTACCGTGCTTAGAAAACGCACATTTCCTTCGCTCCATTGCACATATCCTACAGTCCAACACCCAAAATATTTTTTTTGCCCCCCCCTGCATTTTTTTCTCAGGACGCCCATGACTCTAGTACAGTCATGTTCAATACCATACAAAGCAGCGTTCAGGCACTTTCAACAGTAAAAGTAATGTTCATATTACTTGCAATGGAAGTTCCAATTACATGTAGGGTTGATCTAGCTAATTTTTTTGGTTTAGGCCTACTTTTGTTTGATAATTCAATTTAATGTTAGCTGAAGAGCAGATTCAATTTGTATTAGCTACAGTGTTCCACAAGAATAACAGATCCTGAAATCAATACACTATAGCATACATACGTTATTCCCCACCATCATCTTGGTCAACATCAGAGTCTGTTAGTTCTGCTTGTGCCTCTTCGTCAGTTGCCTGGTTGCTGCAGGTTTGTAGTCTACACATGTCAGTGCACTTGAGACCATTGCTGAGGCAAGTGCACACTGGAAGTTTACATGAGCGCACACACTTGCAGGAGAGGAGCTGTAGCACAACATCAGGGGCAGGGGAGCCACGCATCCACTCAACAACGAGATTCCCATCTTCATCAGTTGTCCAGCCACAGTCCTTTGGGTTTGGGACAGATGGCAAAGGCTCAAGACATCTCCACCAGATGGCAGCCTGATAGTTTGCACGTAGCATATGCATGGACAGGCAGTCCTTGCAAGGAGGAAGTTGGCTTGAGTCCACTTCTCCACGCCTGGCACAGAAGATCTGGTAACGGAGCTTGTTCACCTCTGTTGTGTGAGTGGAAGGATGGTACAGCTGACAGGTGATCTCTTGCAGTTTCTCTGACAGCTCTTCAGATACGTTCCATGAACGCCCGAGTTCAGCGAAGGCTTCTTGTTGAGACCTGTCAGACTTCATCTGCTTTAGAGCCGTCATCTTGCCGCGACCAGCGAATGCACTGATAGTGTCACAACCCGTGAAAGCATGCATACCAATCAGGGCCCTGCAGACACTTAACCCCAGTGCATTGCTGAGTTTGGTGATGTCAAGGAACCTTGTCCGGGCCTTTGTTCCACACTTCTGGTACATGTGGCAAGGTATTTTGTTGCACATCCCCAGGCACAGAACTAGGACATCTGTGTCCTCTGCTGTGACAACAACAGACTCATAGCCAGACTCTGCTGCATGGAGAGCATGGAGAAGTAACCTGGTGTCAGCTTCTTCCTGTGATGATCTCAATTCTGAGACCTCTTCCCAGTGTTCTTTGGTGATCTTGAAGCACAGATGCTCACAGGTAACAAAGAGAACCTTGTCTCGGAGCTTCTCCCTCAGCTGTGGATCCTTCCACTGCTCCACAAGAAACTTGATCAAGGCTGTCTTGTTAGCTGGACTGCATAGGATCTTCCGCCACTGCTGAATCTTGTGCCCAGGTGCAATGTCCTTGAACTGGATTCCTGTGCCTGCACCCCTGTTGGCTCGTTCGACATCTTTGATGGACATCTCCTTGTAGACGTCAAAGACAATATCTACACGATGGCTCTTAGAACCTTCATGGATGACATGGGACAAGGCTGATTCTGCCAGCTGCAAGAAGGTTTGGTCATTCCCTTTCAGCTTCTGGACCAGGCTCATCCCATCAATGATGGTCGCTGATGGCTCTGGGATCACTTCAGCTGGGGCGACATTCTTTTCCAACTCTCTTGCAAGGGCCGCTTTGTTGGTCTTGCGGAGTGACCCATCACTATTGGCCAGTGCCCACGGTAAAGGTCCCAGTGGATGGGCCAAGACTTCACCCATCTGCAGCTTTCTGGTCTCAGCAATCAGAACCATCTGGCCAAAGAGGTTTCTGTCAGCCTTTAGCACCAACTCTTTGCCACGGCCAAATTTGGTGTTCGTCTTCTTCCTGATGTCAGAGAAAGTGTGCAGCTTCTTCTTTTTCATCCTGTCATGGAACTGTGTAGATGGGATATCTTCTTGCAAGCGCTCTTGCTTGAAGGTTTCGTACGCTTCCTCTCCAATCTTGTAGGCTTCAAGAAGATCCTTGGTCACTTCTGGTGGTGCCATGGAGGCAGTTGACAAGCTCACCAGCTCTTCATGCTCGGGGCTGAAAGGGTTCAACCAGCTGGTCTCCATCAGCTGAACGAGGGACTGCACATCAGCTTCATCTCTTCTTATCCTTGGCAGCTGTAGGTCTGGATGATGGAAGTCAGTGTCATGCTGACCTACCATGTTCCTCAGTTGCCTCAAGTATCTACTGCGGTACTCAGATGTCAGATAGTACCTTGCCACAGCTCCACCTTTCAGGCTGAAGCCCTTGGTGCCTCCTGGTGTCTGCGTGTCTTTGTTAACCGTCTCCTCAATTGTCTGGTCCACAGGTATCCGCCCAAATGGGTTCTGACTCCCAATCTGGACAGAAAAACCTCCCTGCATGAAGTGGGCATGCACTTCAGGGTGTTCTATTGGCAGTCGAGACATTTTGGCATAGTAGTAGGTCAAGAAGCGGGCATAGTTCACCTTGTCATAGGCAAAGCACCATGGGATCATCTGCCTGATTGCTGCCAGGTGAAGCATCCAGTTGCCCTCTCTGGATGCTCGGATCAGGCACAGCATGATCTCTGCCATGTCCAAGTAGGACATTCAGAATGCAGAGAGGTTATCTGCATTTCTGAGAGACTCCAGGTAGACTTTAAACAGCTTTATTGTGTGCACACATGACTCGTTATTAAGCAGGTCTTGCAGTGCAGCCTGAGAGACACCGTCGTGGAAGCTGGCAATCTTCTTCAGGGTTTCATCAAGGTGGTGAATGTCTCTTGCATGGTGTTCCTCCAGCCATCGGAGGAATCCTTTCCAGGCAAGCCTCAATAGTGCTTCATAAACCAGCTTGTGACATCTTACTGCTCTGTTGTACTTGCGACCATCCATCACACCATTCACTGAGCCTTCTGCAATGACACCAGCTTCAACACAGAGATCCCTGAGCCCTGCATCTTGAAATCGCTTCCCTATGATGGAGAGCATATTGCAGATTGTGTGGAAGTCTCCCATCCTGACGACGATGCTGTTGAACTTGTCATGTTTCCATACTATCTCAACAGCCTTCGCATAAAGCGCTTGGTCAAAGACACAGACAATCTGGTTCAGCTGAAGGGCCTGCATGATGTGTAGGGTCCGCTCCAGCACTTCATTGACCGTGGACATGTCTGTTGCAGGAGCATTGATAGTGGGCAGGTAGCCCACAATGTCTTGGTTCACCGTGACATCATTGCGGACCATGATGTTGAACCCAGTCCAGCTGCTGACAGTCTGGTTCTCAGGGTCTGACAGTCGAGTCAGTAACCAGATAAAATTCTTCATCTTGGCTTCGTGGACCTCCTTCATGCTGTCAACATCTACAGTCTCGGTCTTTGGAGGCTGGGCTCGCTTACCAACATTGTAGGTTGGTAACATTGTTGGGGCTGGACTGATGCTCCTTTTCTTGGACTTGCTGACAGATGGGAAGAGATTCTGTGGCTTGGGGCCTGCAATCTTGGGCTGGACAGCAATGCCATTGACTCTGTGAGAAGTACCTTCTCCGCTGAGTGTCTCCTCAAGTCGGTCAATGTTATCCCATGCCAGGGTTGTGAACACACCTTGGCAGATGTCTGCTGGCAGTGGGATGTCTTCCTGTGCACGCTCCAGCTTCTGAATGCACAGTGCTGTATCGATCTCCTCAATCTGTGAATAAGAAATGCAGTGGCCCAGGCGATTGAGTGTGCGTACAAGTTCTGTATTGCCTGTCAAGGTCTTCACAGCAAATGACAAAAGTACGTGCTTGGATGGCTTTGTCTTGCCACATGTGACAGCAAATATCAGATCACTGGCAAGAGAAGTGGCAAGCCTTTGGACTCTGTCAGAAGGATCTGCACACTCACACTCTCCAGTGAGCACGGTATACAGGAATTCAGTGACAGATTCAGGAATGACATTCTGCTCTGTGTCAGGGGGCCATGTCTGGCTTACATCTTGCTTCTTAATCTGATTCCTCAGCTGCATTGCTGCTTTGGCTAGGACATCCCCAGAGTTGGCAGCCCTTGCTTCGTGGAGTTCTTTCCCTAGTCTGTAGGCATGCTTGACAAGCTCATCAAATGACAAGCTCTCTGGATATATGAGAAGCTTCCCTTTCTCATCAGAAATGAAGCAAAGCGATCCTCCTATCTCACTTTCAAGTTTACGACGGACATGTTTCTTGGTTGATGGTCTGATCTGAGAAATTCCGCGAGAGTGCATGGCTTTCTCAAGTCTAGCTGTCAGATCTGTCATAGGCAGCACCTCAGGGTTGAGAATGAGTTCATTCCTGATATATAGGAATAGCTCTTCGTAGGATTGTTTCTCGGCTTCCTCGTATACTGCCTGCTCAGACTGCTCCTGCTCATCGCATGCACCAGAACTGGTGGATGCCCCTTCCTTTGTATACACTTTGTAGCACGACTTGTGGTAGTGCCCCTCTGCGGCAACAAGGTCTCTGCTTAACAACGCGAGGATTCGCTGGTCCATTTTTTGGGTTGCTGCACTGCGGATTCTGTCATCTGCACGTAACTCAACACACTGGATGATAGGTTCCCTTGTCTGTCTTCCTTTCAGGTACTTGCTTGACTTGCAGCAGAAGATGCATGTCTTGTCATACACTCTTGATGTACTCGGTGCATCCCTAGATGATCTTCTGACACCATGGACACCAGTCTGTTCTTCTGCACTCGGCCTGTCTTTAGAAAGGATGGAGTCGAGAGTCTTCTTCATGGTAAAGATGCTGCGACATTTGCGATGATACTGGATCTGCGGTATTTGGCCTTCTTCCAAGTCTTTTGCAATGTCCAGAAGTGGAGCATGTTGTCTAATCTCTGCTGCTCTTAGCAGTGTCTTCCATGAGTCCAAGTCTTTTAGTAACACGAAGGTAGACGTGTCTTCACCAGAACAGTGAATAATGCAGCCTGGCCGCACTCCTTTCTTTGGCAATGCAGTGGCCTTGTCTCCACTTGAATCCATCATGTGGGCCTTAGTAGTTTGTCACAATATAACAGAGAACTGCAATTATTCAACAGTAGTCTGCATTGAGAAATTGAGTTCAAAACTCTTTGTAACGATGTTGGAAGAGAAAAAAAAAACATATTAGCAATTTACGAAATACATTTTAATTTGCTATGATGCTCTACATTTACCACAAAAAGTCTCTGCACATGATTTTAATAAATTATCAACATCAATTAGGTTTAATTCTAATGATTTACAGCTTCATTTCGCAAATATATGTGTTATCATGTGATATCACAAGGCCGCTATTCAGTCAAATTGATGGTTTCTTAAAAAACATACAAAGCTACATATCTGAAAAGGCTATCACATCTTAATGTACTTGGTATGGACCCATAAACATTTTAGTACCATTAAGATTTGGTCACCCAAGATGGTACCGATATCTGGCCTGGCCCATGGACTATAAGGACAGAATCGAGTTAGAAAATCAAGGAGTATACGAAATCCCTTGCACTGCCTGCCCCACCACATACATTGGACAGACTAACAGAAGAATAGGTGCACGCATTGAAGAACATAAGAACTCAATCAAAAAGGAAGAACCGACCTCTTCCCTGGCCCAACACCTCAAAGCCACAGGACATGAGATTGACTTTAAAAATACCAGAACTATCGCCAAAACCGAACGCTTCAGCAGCAGAATCATCAGAGAAGCCATAGAGATAGAAAAACGCCCACACAGCATGAATAAACGAGATGATACCTCCTGCCTACCAGCCATTTGGAAACCCGCCCTCATGAACAGACGCGTACCTAACATGAAGAATGACACCAGACCCACACCCCTGAGAGCCACACAAGATGCCACCACCACACTTCCACGTAGAAAGCAGACTCACACCCACACAGAAGATGAAACACGACCACGGACCAGAAGCTACACTGCAGCTGCATCACTACCCACTTCAAACCCCTCTGAGCCATACATGAAGCGAACTGACCTCCACCATGAAGATGCAGCACGACCACGAACTCGAAGCCAAACAGCAAGATCACAGCTCACCAGCTCAAACCCTCCAGCAACTAAGACTAACCTGAGCACAATCAAGCTCCCACCTGAACAGAACACGCCTCCAGCCAATCAGAACACAGCCAACCCCCCAACCAATCAGAACACAGCCAAACCCCCAACCAATGAGAACACCCCCCCATCCAATCAGAACACAGCCAAGCCCCCAGCCAATCAAGTCACACCCCCAGGAGTAGTTAAAAGGAAGAAGCAGCTGCAAGCTCACATCACTCTGAGAAGCACAGAGCTGAAGACCAAGCCTGAAGATGATGAATGAGACTTCATCGAAACGTTGCCCAGATACTTCCAATCTTTCACGGGAGAAAACCCGAATAACCAAAGATATATATATATATATTTATACACAGATGTGATATTTTGCTGCTTTAGTTATATATTTATATATAGCATCTAGAACCAGCTCAATTCACTCACAGAGCAACTCTAGTGACATAAAAACATAAAAGCTATATATAAACATTCTAATGGGAGGTTAAAAAAAAGGTAAAGGAGTCCCTGCAGATTTTATTCCACTAGTCATTGCTGACTGTAGGGGGCACTACTCATCTCCATTTCAAGTCCATTGAACCAATGCTGTCCAAACACATTTCCATGGTCATGAGGCCAACATGATGTCATAGAGTTCTGTTATCTTCCTACTGAAGTGGTACCTATTTATCTACTTGCATTATATGCTTTCAGACTGTTAGGTTGGCAGGAGCTGGGGTGAGGACTGGAGCTCACCCTGTCACATGGCACTTTGGTTTCGGATCTGGGCTGACAGCTTTCCAACTGATAAGCCCAGCATCTTTTTTTTTTAAGCAAATTTTTATTAATTTTAAAGATAAAACAACACATCATTAACCATTAAATACATAAATACATAAAACCTCTTAACATTATAAATCCTTACAAGTCGAATAAAACATTATTTTTATACAACATAATTCCAATTTATCCCATCTCCATATGGACACACAAATATCTTTCAGCAAATTTCTCATTATTTCTCTTTACTCCTATT
Organism: Hydrophis major; assembly: GCA_033807585.1. NCBI lineage: Eukaryota > Metazoa > Chordata > Lepidosauria > Squamata > Elapidae > Hydrophis > Hydrophis major. The sequence continues at coordinate 149,209,272 of CM066328.1, read as the reverse complement.
CAATTTCATTTCTCTTCCATATTTATCCATTTTATAGTCCTCATATTCATTTCTTTCTGGCTTGTTTAAATTATTCTCATCTAACATTCCTCCAAGGTTTTATTGATTCTTTTTTCCTTTTTTTTATAAAAAACAAATTTTGTTAGTTTTTCCAAAAACACAATACACAAACATACAAAACACAAAACATAAACAAAACTAAAAGATCTTTTCTGAAGGTTGTCTGTTCCCGGGTTAAAACTCTTCACACAGACACAAATTCAAACATCATATTCATCCCATATATCCTTCCATAACTTATTATCATTTTCTTTTTTATATATATATATATATAAAACCATTTTTATCAGTTTTATAAAAACAATGCACAAAGAATCAAGGCATAACAGCTTATAAATTCTTTTCTAGGAAAAAATAATAATAAAAGACCAATAAGGCATAACATTTCCAAATTATAATATCAATACTTCATATAGTATTAACTTCATATCTTATCCCTACTTCTCCTTTCCATCCAAATTATTTCTTATTAATTAAAATTTTATTGCCTTTTATCAATATACAAAATCCAAAAAAAAGCATATATATCCTTCCATATCTTATTACCATTTTCAACAACATTCTTTGTCTGTTCTATTTCCAATTATCCATTCATCTTTCTTTTTTCTTTTACTATACTTCTCCTGTACACCAATTGGAGTAACATCTATAACTCATTACCCTAACCTAAAAATACTACGTATAGCAATTTTTCTTGGGATTCTGTTTAAAAGATTCTAAGATTACATAATAAATTTTATATTCTAAATACACATATCACAAACCTATGTACCCTCCAGAATCCCTCTTTTAATCTAAATTAAATTCACCCATTGTCTCTAAATAAACTTTTTTTCTTTAGGTCTTGCTTCCCCCCGTTAAGGCTTCTCCTCCCCCCCTTTCTCTCTTGCTTATTCTTCTCCTTGCCCTTTTTACCCCTTTGCTTTTTTTCTTCGCTTTTCTTGCTCCTTTTCCTTTGCTTTCTAACCTTGCCTCCACCTTTTCGCTCATTTTTCTCTCTTTTGGTTGTTTTTATAATTCTTAAAATCCCCTTTTTCTTATCCTTTTTCTCCTCCTCTCCGGAAGGGACCCATTGTTCATCAAAGATGGCTTCTTCTTCCTCTTCTTCCTTGTCCCAGTCCTTCTGCTGCATAATCAACCTTTCACAAGTACATAACGCCATTTCTAAGAATTGAAACAAAGCGCCCAAAGTATCTTCTTTTTTATATTTTTGATATTCAATCTCTAGTTCATCCACAAACGATGCCATTATGAAAAGGGAAACTTTTTCCAAAACAACCACAAGTATTTTTAATCAAAGACAATCAAAAGCAATTAAAAAAAAAAAAAAAGTTCCAAAAGTTAAAACTTTTCTTCCTTCTTCTCTTTCTCTTTCTGGGGTTAATTTTTAATCAAAGAGGTCCAATTACCATATATCTTCCTTTGGGATTCTAGGCAATCTCCTCCTTTTTCAGCTTCTGCTCCAATTTTTTTTCTCCCTTCCCACTTGCAATGTCAATTTTAAATAATCAGAAATCCATACCTCCAACAAGGGTTTTCCAATTTCTTAAATTTTTCAATGTCCAAAAATCCTTTTGTCTCTTAGCTTCAACTCTCAAAGCAATCCACTTTCAATGTCCAATATATCCAAATATTTCTGCTGTTTCCATGGGGTGGGAGAGTAAAGAAAAAAAAAAAAGTTTCCTTTAACAGCTTCTCCGCCGCTTTTCGCTCTTCTTAGGGATACAATGTATCCTCCAGCAATTCAAACAGCTCAATTCCAGGCAATTTAAAAGATGTTACTTGACCCGGCTCAGACAGAACTTTCACTCTTCACACGTCCTCCAGCACAATCTTACCCGGTTGCTGGCTTCTTCGTGGCGGCCATTGCTGACCGCCGCTCCACCGCCTTGGGAAAAAGGGGTTTTTCCGGAGAAGGGGGGGGTCTGCGACACCCCCACCTCCCTATCCGACTCCCCTCTCTCTTCAGCTGTCCCTACAGGGCAGCCATATCCCCCTGACCCATCTGGATCGGGGGTACCTCGACGGCTAGCACAGCAGGAATCGCGAGCTGTCGCGAATTCCTGCTGCCCCGAAGCCACACGAAACCGGAACCGCTGATAAGCCCAGCATCTTAACCACAGCCTCCCCTATAATAGGAGAAAAACAAAAATAAAATAGTTAAAACTATTTAAAAGGTAATAGAGTGCCTTTAAGGTGCTAATCAGCCCCATGGATGTGTATTCCTCTGTGGGCCCCAAGTGAGTCAGGTCTTCAGACATTTTTGAAAAGCCAGGAGAAGAGGGCCCATCTTACCACTGAGGCAGAAAATGCTCCAAAGGGTGGGGACAATGGCATAGAAGTCTCTCTTCCTGGACCCTGCCAGTTGAAATTCCTGACTTAATGGGGTCTGCTGTATACCATTCCTGTCTGACCAACTGTGATGGGCTGATGAAATGAAATGAAAGACAGCTCCTCAAATAACCAGGCCCTATGCCATGTAGGGTCTTAAAGATCATAACCAACACCTTGAATTGGACTCAGAAGCAAACTGGCACCCAGTGCAGCCCATGTTACATATGCCATCCTTGAGGTTCCCAAATTGCTCGTGTGCTTGCATTGTATAACAAATATAACCCATGAAGCATGCCACCGTTCAATACACTGCTGTCAAAACAAAAATGGATGTTTTAAAAAAAGTAAGTTAACATTGTCAAGATATATCACCAAAACCTAAACAATGCAAGATACAAAATAACCCAACATTCTATGAGAAAGAATAGTTGATAAATGGATGAAATAGATGAAAAAATGATGTTTCTATATTCTCAATGGCATCAAAACATTTATTTACTTTAATATTTGCTAGGAAATATTAAAATGAATGCATTGAATAGGAATCCATAAAGATTTTCTAAACTGTTACAGCATAAAGCATCCATTTCTAAATATGTGTACATCAATATTACCATACCATTTGAAGATGCTTGAAGCTGTATATTCTCTTTAGCAGAATGTACAGATTGTTGTAGATATGCCAAGTGTCGAGCTTCCAAAGTATTGCTTCTAAATTAGTGGAACAATGAAAAATGTTGAATGGAAAATCACAAAAATAAAATATCCATGTAATTGTTTGATATACATGGGAAAAGAACAGGTCACCTGGCCTACTGTAAGATGCTATCTATGCAAGGACAACTTTGTTTTGATTGATAATTGAAGACCTAACCAAAAGATATCCTTTATAAGATGTTTATGTATAGAATAGCTAGTCTTCATTTGGATAATTATTAATTCTCTAATATGACTGTGTATATCCAAGGAAGGACAGAAAAAAAAAAAACCCAGGTTATTTCCCAAAAGGAGTTCAAACACAGGAAATAATTTGTCTTGAAAACCAGCACAGGAGCCATAGTGGCACAATGATTAAAAGGCAGTATTACAAGTTTATTCTGCCAAGTGCTGAGTGCCAGCAATTCAGCAATTCAAGTCTCACTGGCTTCAAAGTTGACTCAGCCTTCCATCCTTCCAAGGTCAGTAAAATGAGGATCCAGATTTGTTGGGGACAATATACTGACTCTGTAAAACCACTTAGAGAAGGCTGTAAAGCACTTTGAAGCAGCATATAAGTCTTAGAGCTATTACTATTGTTATATATACTCTTGAGATTAAGAAATGTGCTGGATGTGTTGACATCTCGCTCCTGAATTTTAGCACAAGCACAAATGGGTTTGTTTCACTCTCATGTAAAGATAAACTATTATTCCACCATTTCTATATGCAGTAAAGGCCATGTTTAGTCATGCCTTTTGGGGTAGAAGCCCTTAAGTCTCCTATTTTCAACCCTTTCAGTTCTACCATATGTAAGGTACTGCCTTGTGTATATCAGATAACACTGTGAGGGATGGGACTTTATAGTTTGTGTTTGTTAAATAGAAAGTTGCCAGAGACAAACTGAAGGAAGTTGCTGAATAAAAGGTTGTGTGACACTCTGCCTTCCTGTTTGCTCTCCCACCCGACCGTTTCCTTCCCAATATGCTTTTTTTCTTCTATGCAAGATAAAGGTCCCAGAATCTATCCATGTTATCTCTCTTGATAGGGCTGGAAGAAACTTCTATCTGAAAATCCCAGACACCCACTAACATTAAAGGCAGAAAATATTGATCTGGGAGGATCAATAATCTGCCTAGGTATAAGGCTGATCTCTATGCTCTCTTTCAGTTTCCCATACTTTGCCATGGAACCAAACTTTTTACAAAAAGTAAATCCACAGCATCCATGAAATGTTTTACTTTATTTGAGTTATTAGCTGTGTCCACTAAAACAAAGTGGGTGGGGGCAGATTTTCTGCATAGTTTTGATAGTTGTCAGGCTTTGTTGTTTCTATGTGTATCCTTATTGTATATTATAAATCTATGCCACCAGATAAAAACTGAATGCCCTAATTATCACATGAAACAAGAGGAAAATCTTCTATGCACAATTTCCACCTGTGCTTTCTACAATTTTGTAAACAACAAACTAAAAGACTCAAGGTCCATCCCACTCCTGAAAGGACCTAATGGCAAAGACCACAACGTCGACACCATCAAAGCAAACCTCTTTAACACATTCTTTGGCTCAGTATTTGTAAACAGCAATGGATCATGCCCAGTTCTTCCTAATTGAACCACAGACAACTACAATGATCTAATACATATCGATTTTACAGAAGACATTGTTGAAAAAGCACTGCGCGATCTAAAACCATCCCTATCTATTGGACCGGATGGAATATGTGACTACTTCTTTAAAAAGCTATCCACTTCCATAGCCGAACCTCTAAGCATAATCTTTGAAAAATCTTTCAGGATCAGCTCCTTGGTCACAAGCCACGGTCAACCCCATCTTTAAAAAGGGAGACCCCAGCCTAGTTGAAAATTACAGACCAATCTCCTTATGCTCCATCACCTGTAAAATCATGGAATAAACTATTAACCAATCCATTATCCTTCACTTAGAGACAAACTACCTATTCTCTAAGAAACAATTTGGTTTCAGAAAAAAAACTATCCTGTAATCTGCAACTCTTACACTGCAAAAACATATGGACTACACAACTCGATCAGGGCACAGCAATAGACACAATCTAGATAGATTTCTGTAAAGCCTTTGATTCAGTACACGACAAACTACTCCTAAAACTAAAATCTTACGGTATCTCTGGACACCTGCATAACTGGATAGAAGCATTCCTGTCAAACAGACAACAAATGGTCAAAATTGGGAGCTTCCTATTAAATTATGTACCTGTCAACAGTGGTGTCCCCCAAGGCAGTGTTCTAGGACCAAGTCTCTTCATACGCTACATAAATGACCTATGTGATCATATTAAGAGCAACTGCATTCTCTTCGCTGATAATGTAAAGCTATTCAACACCACAGACAATACTACTACCCTCCAAAAAGACCTTGACATGTATCAGAATGGTCAATCAAATGGCAACTTCAAATCTCAACAAAAAATGCTCTGTCTTACATATTAGCAGAAAAAATCAGAAAATAAAATACAAGCTGAATAGTCAAGACCTTGTTGAGGATCCAAACTCTGTCAAGGATCTTGGAGTACTCATCTCTAATGATCTAAGTACTAGAGCCCACTTTAACTACATAGCCAAAAAAGCATTAAGAGTTGTTAATCTAATCCTACGTAGCTTCTTCTCTGGTAATATTACACTACTAATTAGAGCATACAAAACATTTGCTAGACCTATACTTGAATACAGCTCATCAGTCTGGAACCCATATCATGTATCTAATATTAACACAATTGAAAAAGTCCAGAAATATTTCACAAGGAGAGTTCTCTGCTCCTCTACTCATTGCAGAATACCTTATGCCACCAGATTTCAAACTCTAGACCCAGAAAACCTAGAACTATGCTGCCTCCAGTCCAATCTAAACATAGTATATAAAATCATACATTGCAGTGTCCTACCTGCAAATGAATACTTCAGCTTCAATCATAACAATACAAGAACACACAACAGATGCAAACTCAAGGTTAATCGCATCAAACTTGACTGCAGAAAATACGACTTCAGCAACAGAGTGGTAAATGTTTGGAATACTCTATCTGACTCTGTGGTTTCTTCCCAAAACCCCAAAAACTTTAACCTTAGACTGTCTACTACTGACCTCACCCCCTTCCTGAGAGGCCTGTAGGGGGCATGCATAAGCGCACCAAACATGCCTACTATCCCTGTCCTATTTTTTCTTTTTATTTTTCTTATAAGTATCTATCTCATGTATTCAAAACTATGTTTATTCTTATACCTGTATCTTGTAAGCGATTGACAAATCAATCAATCAATCAATCAATAAATGTTTACTTCTAATTCCTGGAACTGTAAGTTTTATTGGTGGGGAAGGGGAAGTCGAATGATTTCAGAACTGTTATCATTACACTTGTAGGCTCTCTTTGGGGGGAAAAAAGTAAAAATAGGAGGGAGTCCATTCCTATATAATCTAGTTATGATTGACCAGGGGTGTCAAACATGTGTCCCATGGGCTAGATCTGGCCTGTGATAGGCTGCGGAATTGGCCTGGAGGCCATCCTGAAGATGGCAAGGGATTGCCATCCCAGGCCTGACCACACCCACACCCACCCAGTCAGCCACAATGACCAGGCCATGCCCATCCCGGTCCCCCCAAGGTAAACCAAATGCCAATGCAGCCAATAATGGGATCAAGTTTGACAACCCTATGATAGACTATTCACCTAGTTTTTTGCACTGACAAGTATGTGCTCTCTCACTGGCAATACTGTGTCTGAGAGCCATCATATATGGCCACTCCTCTTTTAGTGACTTCTTTGGTTAGTGACAATACACAAATACAAGGGGATTAAATGGTAACAAGAACATCTATTTTCTGATCAATGTATGCATTGACGGTCAAATTTTGTGTGCCTAACAACACAAACCTTCCCTAAGAAAGTGATGAAGGTCTGGTCAGTTTCAGGCAACAGCAACAGCCAACCAGCCAGCCAGTTCAGATCATTTAATTAAGGTCACAGAGCTGAGCTCGTTAACTTACAATTAGCAGTTTTAGGAAAGCAAAGTGCTACACTGTGAAGACAAACATTCAGGGAGAGATAGCTTGATTAAGCAATCTCAGCCACTTGTGAGGGTTAAAAAAAGTAGGGGATGGATCAGGCACAGTAAGAGAGAATGAGATGGCAGTAACCAATGTTCTTCAGAGTTTAAAAATCTTCACAAGTTTATTTAATGGCCATTTCATTTAGCAATCAAATTTTTTTTGAATGAAACACAATTGCTACACGAGGAGAGGTATATCTGCAACATTTCAAACCCAGAAAAGGAAACCAAGAACATAATTGTGAAGGAGACAATCCAACACTTTTAGATTATGAAAAAAAAATTGCTTGATTAGATGTAATTAAATGTTAAAGTGCAATGGTGATTTTTGAAGCAATGATGCACTAAAAAATTAGACTCAAATATTGCATCATGATAAAAGGCAAAAGTTTGTTTGCATTAGTTGTTCAATCAAAAATATAGATTTCTATTCCCACTATTGTGATTACTGTGATTAGCAAATGATTAATTAAAAGGAAAAAAATCACCCACCAATCAGCAAAGACTGCTGATTTAGTAAAATCAGATTTTATTTAAGCAGAGTAGTAAGTCAACTGGAGGCATGGCAGCTACCCAAGCAACAGTAATCCAACCAGTAGCCTTCATTCCTTCTTTCTTCTATTTATATTGGGTCTTGATGTCACAATTGTCATATTTTAAGTAATCAGTATTGTTAAGCCTGTGTTCCTCAACCAGGGTTAAGGAGACAAGCTAAACAGAATGTGCAGCATTAGTCAGATAGGCATACAGATAAATGAGTGAGTTAAGCTTATATGTTTATTAACATACAGTAAAAATAACAGATACGCTTGTGCTATCAAAAATATAGTTTATTCCATTATGAGTTCATAGCATAGTCAAAATAACAGTCCAATAATCATGTATCATTTAGTCAGTCCATACAAGGATATTCAGTTAGCAAAGTCCATGTAGAATATCCTATGTCAGTTCACTTACAAATCAGTCCTTTGTTTATCTCTCCCATTCGAGCAAAGCAGTCTTGAGTCCATGCAGTAATTAGGGATCATCAAAGCCAGAGAGAGAGCAAGCTGTCGTCTTGCTTCTTTTAAAGTGCTTTCACAACCACTCCCCTAATTACATTCCCATATTTAAAGTTGCAGACACTTTAACTTATAAACTATGATTACATATTTATTATTTTACCTAAACCAGTTAGGGTAAACAATGTTATCCCTAACATTCTTCCCTTTTAGGTTAAATAATAATAATAACTATTTACATCCTTAAATCATATTTGTTACAACTCTCTTTAAACTTGATTACTCCTTGAGCTTTTGTAAATTGGTCTGCAATGTTTTCTTCCGTCATGCAGTATTCCAATTTAATTAGCCCATTCTTTACAGATTCTCTAACATTTAAGTATCTTAAATCAGTATGCTTTGATCTAGTTTTTACAACAATATTAGTAGCTAACTTTATAGCTGCCTGGTTGTCCTTGGACACAATAATGGAATCTTTAATAGTTATACCCATGTCTAATAATAACTGTTTGTACAGAATTAATTCAGTGCATAGTAATGACAGACATGAAAATTCCGCTTCCATTGTGGACAAGCTGATATGCTGTTGTTTGATTGACCTCCACCCTATTAGTGTCTTACCAAATAATATAGGCATCCCAGATGTTGATTTTCTAGTGTTTATGTCAGTTGCAAAACTTGCATCTGCATAGGCACTAAGACTCAAATCACCCTTTGGTTCTATATACAATGCATGGTTCATTGTTCCTTTAAGATATCTTAAAATTCTCTTTAATGATTGCCAATGACATTGATGCGGATCTGAATTAAAACGTGCCAGCTGATTAACACTATAAGCTATATCTGGCCTTGACCAATTTCTTATATATGATAAGCTACCAATCAAAAATTTGGGACTTTGAGCAACAGTTTGGCAAACTTCCTGACTCATTGGAGTCTTTGCCGGTTTACAAAGTTCCATTTTATACGTTTTAATTAATTGGCAAATTTTATCTTCTTGAGATATCTTAAAACCATTTTTTGTTTTGTTAATTGTCAATCCTAGATACTTTTTAATTTCACCTAAATGCTTTAATTTTATCTTTTTGGCTAATAATGATATAATCTCATTAGCTTCATTATTAGTCTTAGTTATCAAAGCAATATCATCTGTAAATAATAACAATAATGACACCATTCCATTATTTTCTCTTCTAAGCACACATGGATCTGCTAAACCAGATTTAAAACCTATATTGTTTAATTCTTTCATAATATATTGGTTCCACTCAAAGCCAGATTGTTTCAACCCGTAAAGACTCTTTTTGAGTTTCCAACAATCATTATATTTACTTTATTTTCTTTTATAATAACTGGCTTTTTCAAATATATAGGGTGCTGCAATGGTGCATGCAGGTAAGCAGTTTCTACATCTAAATGGTTAATGACATAGTTTTTCTTAGCTGCCCACACTAAAGCTGTTCTAAAAGATGTTGCTTTAAGACTTGGTGCAAAAACTTCATCGTAATCAGATGCAGTTTGATTAAATCCTTGAGCTACTAACCTAGCCTTATGGGTAACAGTCCCATAATTTCCTGTTTTTACTTTAAATATCCATTTGCACCCAATGGATTTTTCTCCTGGAGGTAATTTAGCATCTTCATATACTTTCATTACCTTTAATGAATTTAGTTCTTTTTCCATTGCCTTTTGCCAATTCTCCTGATCCTTAGCAGGATACATCTTAAGTTCATCTGCACTAGTTGGAACTTTAGTTACTTGGCAAACTATACTTGCTTGATACCTATCAGGTGGTCTAGTTACACGTGTAGTACGTCTAGGTATTACAGGACTTACAGGTGGACTTTCATTTATTAACTCTTCTTGATTATCTAACTCTTTCTGATCAACAGTTTCCTCTTGTTCTGATCCGATTTGCTCTTCGTGGACTTCTTCTTTAATTGGACTCTTCTTATAACTAGTCTGTTCTTTCTGCCTTTTGTAGGGTTCAATAATTACTTCATTATTTAAATCTTGCTCTAATCTATTCCATCCTACATGTTCTAGGAATTTAGCACGAGCACTGGTGTAAACTCTAGATGTACCTGGTTCCCAGAATCTATAAGATCTATGATTAGATTTATATCCTACAAAAATAATCTTTTAGCTTTATGCTGTCCTTTTTGTCTAAGTTGTGAAGGGATATGCACCCATGCTGATGCTCCAAATGTGTGCATGTAACTTAAATCAGGTTTTGTACCATGCCACAGTGTGAATGGTAATTCACCTGTTGTTGAATTAACAACATTATTTAATATATGATTACCACACATTATTGCTTCTCCCCATAAATTGTCAGGTAATCCTGAATCAGACATCATAGTTCGTGCCATTGACTGTAGTGTTTGGCCTCGTCGCTCTATAAATGCATTATGTTGTAGCCTATATGGTGCAGACTTTTATGTTGAATACCTAACATTCTAAGTCTATTCTGGAATTTATTATTTGTAAATTCCGTACCATTATCTGTTATAAGAGTTACTAATTTCTTTTTAGTTTTTCCTTTCAGAAAATTTAATCCAATTAAAGAGATTTAGATACGTTTCAATTTTGCTCTTCATTAAATAGCAAAACCCATATCTAGAATAATGGTCCATTATACTTAGTATGTAATGAGCTCCTCCTACACTTGGTTTTTTCGGACCTATTAAATCAGCAAATACTACCTCTAAAGGCTCTTTTGTAGTAAATCCATCAATTCTATTTGCCGGTGTGACCCTGTTCTTGCTTTGATTACAGGCATTACATTGCAAATACTTATTACAAGGTTTCAAACTTATTCCCTTAGATAATTCAACAGTTTTCTTAAGCATTTTAAAATTTAAATGCCCTAGCTTTCGATGTAACAAGTGAATACATTCATCATGAGGTTTCTTATTTTCATAAACTGTGTTAGCCACTTCTAAACCATTATCATTTAACACATATAATTCACCTCTTAAAGATGCAGTAATTTTCTTATCTTCTTTTTCAATTATTCAGTTATCTCCTTTAAAGGTAACTACATATCCTAGTTTAACCAAAATTCTAACTGAAATTAAATTAAACTTAAGTTGTGGTACATATAACATTTTTACATTCTCTTTTATAAAAGAACAATATGCTGTACCTTGACCTTTAGCTTTCAGTTTCCAGCCATTGGCAAATGATATCTGCTGTGTACTCTTGGACATTTTAATAAAATTTTTGTTATCATTTGTTATACAGTGGGATGCTCCACTGTCAACCACCCATAAATTATTTTTTACAGCTCCGTTAGTATACATGGCTAACACTAAATTTTTATTTATCTTTTGATGACTTTTAGTATTCTGGCCAGCGTTCTGGCACTTTGCTTTTTTACAAAATCTTGCCAAATGTCCTCTTCCTCCACAATTAAAACACTTTTTAATTGCGTATGCAGTAGGAGATTCATTATCTTCTTTTTGAGGTTGCTCCCTCCTTAATTCATCTCTTTCAAGCCTTCTTCTGGCCTCTTCAATCAATCTGCCAGTTATATCAGTTAAAGTTAGGCTTTCCTTTGGCAATATTTCAAGGGAAGTTACATAGTTGTCATAACTTTCATCAAGTGAAGATAGAATTATGTAGTCTTGGTGTAGTTCAGAGAAAATAAGCTCTTTCTCATGCAGTTCTTGAAAAATGCTTTGCATAGTTTTCAAATGACTCAGCATATCACCATTCTTCTGGAGATGCGTCCTGAAAAGCTTCCGTGTTAGATTTGTGTGAACACCAACATTATCTCGGACATAAATCCTCTTCAGCTTCTGCCAACACCCAACAGCCATTTGTTCTCCATGGATATGAACAAGTTGTTGGTCAGTTAAGGTTAAACCAATTATGCAAATAGCGTGTTCATTTTTATGCATAAATTCTTCTATTTTTAGTCTATCTTCATCATCCTCTGGATCCCATTCTTCTACGTTTGGTGGATTTTCAATTATGTTCCACAGACCTTCTCTTCGTAGAAGCAGACTTCATTTCATAGACCATGATACATAGTTTGTTCCATTCTGCTTGGATATAAGAGACAAATTTTGTAGATTGACTTGTGCCATGTTTTCTTTATATGGATATAAAAACTATAATTAATAAAACACAGCTGTCTGTTTACTGTAATGTATAACAACACAAACTCTCACTTTTACATAAATCTGGTTTATCCTAGTTAAACTGACTTTGCAGCCTCTGGACCCATAACCAGTGTTAAACCTGTGTTCCCCAACCAGGGTTAAGGAGACAAGCTAAACAGAATGTGCAGCGTTAGTCAGATAGGCATACAGATTAATGAGTGATATAAGTTTGTATGTTTATTAACATACAGTAAAAATAACAGATACGCTTGTGCTATCAAAAATATAGTTTATTCCATTATGAGTTCATAGCATAGTCAAAATAACAGTCCAATAGTCATGTATCATTTAGTCAGTCCATTCAAGGATATTCAATTAGCAAAGTCCATGTAGAATATCCTATGTCAGTTCACTTACAAATCAATCCTTTGTTTATCTCTCCCGTTTGAGCAAAGCAGTCTTGAGTCCATGCAGTAATTAGGGATCATCAAAGCCAGAGAGAGAGCAAGCTGTCGTCTTGTTTCTTTTAAAGTGCTTTCACAACCACTCCCCTAATTACATTCCCATATTTAAAGTTGCAGACACTTTAACTTATAAACTATGATTACATATTTATTATTTTACCTAAACCAGTTAGGGTAAACAATGTTATCCCTAACAAGTATTTTCATACTTTCACTGAGAAGTGAAAGTACTCCTATATTCTGCACTAGTGAGGCCACATTTGAAATACTGCATCCAGTTCTAGCCACCACAATATAAAACACATCTGGAGACCCTAGAAAATTTACAGAGAATAGCAGTAAAGATTAGACATGTTGATGGTTAAGGCGACTAGATATTTCTAGTCCAGTGTTGGTGAACATTTTTGACATTGAGTGCCGAAACAGGAGAGTGTGTGCGTGCAGAAACAGGAGAGTGTGTGCGTGCAGCTCCCTGGTGCATGCACTCAGGACCGCTGGAAACTTGAAGAGCAGTTCCCCAGTGCACATGCATGTGCCAGGAAGCTGAGCTTCTGTTTCTGGTGTGCACATGTGCACCTACCACCTGGCACACATATGTGCACCAGGGAACTTCTCTTCCAGTTTCTGGTGCTCCCGCATGTGCAAAGACCAGCTGGTTGGTGTGCATGCACATGCCAAAACCCAGAAGAAACAATAAGTCATGGCTGGTGTGCCTGGAGAGATAACTTTGCCATCATGGGTCTAGCCTAATGAAAAGAAGAATTAGGGGTAACTTGACAGCTCTCTTCCTGTTCTTGATAGGCTGTCACAAAGGAGAGGCAGTTGACTTATTCTCCAAAGCAACTGAGGGCAGGACAAGAAACAATGGACAGAAACTTCTTAAAGAGAGATTCAACCTGAAACTAAGAAGAATTTTTCTCACAGTGAGAACAATCAGTGGAACAGCTTGCTTCCTGAAATTATGAGTGTTCCATTGCTGAAGGTTTTCAAGAAAAAAATGATGGCCATTTGCTTGGGATGGAATAAAGCTTTGGACAGGTGATTGGATTAGAAGACTTCCAAGGTTCCTTCCGACCCTGTGATTCAGTAACATTGGAGCATGACGTATAGGAAATTATACCCAGAAGCAGACTTCCACATATTTTTAGGGAATTTGTTTGTTAAATCTATCATCTTTGGGAGCATCAAATTGGAGAAGTTTCCATTATTGTTACTCAGATCTTGGTAGATTCAATACAGTGAATTATTTCTAATATGATGGAATGTAAATTTCACTTTCTTTTCTTCCCTTTGGCAATATCTTATTCTCTGTTTAACTTGTTCTGAAAGTCTCCCATCTTCTGGACATTTTGGACAGCATTCTGCCAATGGAATTTATATCACTGTGTCCTGCAATGCATGAATACAGCATTTTTAAAAAGGGTGCATAGCAGTTTATACAATTGAGGAAAGTCACCCAAAACATTGTGAATATTTTCTCTTTTTATTTGTTCATTTGATTTGTATCTCCTAACTAGCTTGATACCCATGCTTCTCTACAAAACTATGTGCTTGGGCTTAGTTTTTGGGGAAGAAAATAAGAGGAAAAAATTCTGCCTCTGCCTACCAGCATTCATCTGTATTCATCTGGCAAGCATCCTGTCAGTGTGTGAGAGAGTTGAGGACTCTTTGGAAACTGAAACAGTATTTGTGTGAGCAAGGAGACAGCAAGGAGCCTGGGTGTGGCTTAGGTCAACTGTTTTGTACTAAAGCTGCTTGCTGCTGTGAAACTAAAACTGAAACTGAGACTCCTCTCCTCTGCTTGTGTTTTACATTTGGAGCAGATTTCTTTTCAGAACTCCTTAGCATCAGAGCGTATTAATAATAATATATGAATTACTAATGCTCTGATGGTCATTTTGAAAAATCCTTTCTTAGTGAGCACCTAGAGACTTATAGGAACATACATGCCAAATTTCAAGTTTGTAGGCTTTACGGTTCTGGAGATTTTGTGACGATGCTTGAGTGGTATTTCACTTTTTTATATATAGATATATATTTGGGTGGACTGCTTCTTTCTCAAGAGTGTGATCTGCATAAAATTTATATTGGGCTTAGATAGAACCCATCTCTTTCTGATGCCTGTTTGAAAAGGCCATTGATGCATAGGTATGTTGCATATTCACTTCCTTCTGAAGCCATGTGGGATTCCATTTTTCAGTAATTAATATATGAAGAGCACCTGTTAATCAGCCATGGGCTAATTTACAAAGAAAAAAAAATTCCAATCCAACTGTGCTGTGTTTTTCTCAATGAGAGACTATGGCAAGATTTAATTAAGAATTTAATTAGATGCCATCATTCATTGTGCCATGCCATTAATTCAGTGCAGCATTGTCAAAACATTCTTAATAGCATGTATTTCAAGTTCAAAGGACACTCTTGCTCACACAGCTTAAAGTTGTTCTGCCTTTCATTTTCTGTGTAATGGAAATACAAAGCCTAATTTGCATCATGTGTGCCTTTTTTCCACTTGCTTATCTGCATTAATGTTGATTAACTGTCCCAACAAATAATGCAAAAGAGGCTGAAAAGGAAATTTCTTTATATATGAAAATATACTGGTCAGGGAGAGAATGGGAAAAACCCAAAGAACATACCCTGAAAATTTTCAGCAATTGTGTTAGCTAATATTAAGATAAAGTTTTAATATGCTAGATTTTATTGAATGTCTTTTTTTCCCCTCTCTCCTTCAAAGGAATCTAACCTATCCCTGAAAATAGTGAAACGTGTGCATGCAGTTACATCATTTTGGACTTGCAGTAATAATGCTAAATATTTCTTGGTATAGTTTCAACTTAGCATCCACTTCTGCTGGAAAACTTATTAATTTTAATTTTCAGTGTTGCTCACGACTAAATGAAAAAAAAAGCAAAAAGCAAATGTTCCAAATGGTATTTGTAAAGTCCTAGAAGAATGTGTTAAGTATGGAATAAATGTTCTATAGACAATACATTTGTTTTAGACTTTCTCATACTTTAAATAGTTCAGTTGTAAATTTTACTCTTATCAAATACGGCCAATACATGTTAATGATATCATATTGCATAACATGAAATCTATCGGTCTCCATCATGTATACACACAAACACTCATATCACACTTTTCCTAGTTGTGGTAAAAAGGGATTTGCCCTAAATTCTGAGATCTTTTCCTATTTTCCAGCCTAAGCTCTGGCTTTCCATTCAAGTACTAGCCGAGCTTTTACTAGCTACTGTGCAAAAATTGGCCAGGTGCTGAACAGCTGCAGATGGATGGATGGATGGATGGATGGATGGATGGATGGATGGATGGATATATAGAGGAATGGATAGACAGACTGATGGATAGAAGGGGAGATAGAGAGTTTTGCAGACATGCTTCTTGTTAAGTCCTTAGCATGGGCGCAAGGAACGGATACGAGACATCGAACTGTGACTTCAACTCTTTATTTGTGACTTCAGAACAGAGCAAAATACTTGGGCAGCAGCATCTCTTTTATAGAGCTGGCTGCTGTCAAAACAACCAGTGATTTTAGTTTACCGCTCTAACAAGCGTCCAATCAGAGAGACCAGCTGGCAGCCAATCAGATTGGCCAGAAATGACAAATCACGACTCGCTGTTCGCGGGCCAATGAGAAGTGTAGGATTACGAGCCTGCTGTTAAAATAAAGCGATTAGGGTTGTTACTGAAGCGTTGGCTTAGTCCATAACACCCCTCCCCCCTAGGTTCTGTCTGAGGGGTGGGGTGATGTGTTCTCGTAAGTAGGAAGGTCGCTTCACCTGTCTGCTTGATCTGTGCTTTTCCACCAGTTTCTGTCCTGGCTCTGGTTCCGGTGGGCTGCTTGCTGAGCTGGGTGGCAAAAACGGTCCCGCTGTTTCATTGAATGGCTCTGGGCTGTCCTCTCTGCTCTCGCCAATGCTGTCATCTGGGTTCCCTGGATCTGTTTCCATCGCGTTGCTGTCACGTGGCGAGGCAACTTCCCAGCTCGGTTCTCCTTCTGGCGTTGAGTATCTCATGGTTGGTTGTGTAGACTGCTGGGTTTCGATTGTTAAGTCATCTGTTATTTCCTTTTCGGCCCCCTCAATGTCCCTTTCACCCCCCAGTTTGAGATTCAGGGGATGAGATGGGAGTAGGTGCAAGTCTGGATCGAAGCTGGTCTATGTGGCGCTTCCACATTTTTGCCATCTGCAGTTTGTACATGATAGGATTGGGGTCCCGTAAGTTGTGTTATGATAGCGGGGACCCACAATGGGTCACCAGAGAAGTTTTTCACAAAAACGGGGTCGCCTGCCTCGAATGATTGACATTTGCTGCTGGATCCCAGGGGTTGTTCAGGTGTGTAAGTAGGGTGGAGGTGATCGAGATGTGAGCGAAATTTTCGGCCCATCAGGAGTTCAGCTGGGATTCTGTTTGTGGTGCTGCTTGGAGTAATATGTTGGGGGAGAAGCATCCAGGTTATCTTGTCGTCAATATCACCCTGGTCCATTTTGTGTAAGGTCTTCTTTACAAATTGAACCATTCGCTCAGCCCTACCGTTGGCCGCAGGGTGAGCTGGCGATGTTAAGGCATGGTGGATGCCCCGGTCTGCTAGGTACTGTTTGAATGCCAGGGCAGTGAATTGAGGGCCATTATCAGAGACCAGGACATCCAGCAATCCATGGGTAGCGATTAGCTTATTCAGTTTTTTAATGACCGCCTCCGTGGTGGTGCTTTTCATTTTGTGGACCTCAAGCCAGTTAGAATAGGCATCCACGATTAGAAGGAAAGTATTCCTCTTGTGGGTCCCGCAAAATCTATTTGGATATGGGACCAGGGACCTCGAGGCATTTCCCACTGAGTTGTGGGTGTTTTTGGAGGAGCAGAGCGAGTCTCCTGGCACTTGCTGCACGTCGCCACCCAGGTCTCAATCTGCTTGTCTAAACCTGGCCGCCATGCGTAACTCCTGGCCAATGCCTTCATCCACACGATGCCTGGATGTCCATCGTGCAACATTTTAAAAACTTTATGTTGCAATTTCTCCGGGATGACGACTCTGTCTCCCCAGAAGATGCAGCCCTTTTGAGAGAAAAGTTCTGTTTGTCAATTCCTGAATGGCCTGAAATTGTCATTGGTTTTGCTGTCTGGCCAACCCTGTTCCACCCAGCTGAGGACTCGTGTCAAAGAAGGGTCCTTTTTCATTTCTGAAGCGATGTCTCAAGTGGTCAGCGGCGGTGATTTAAGAGTTTCAATTTGCAATACGGCTAGGGTTGGAGCTGGGTCATTTATGACATCTGGTAGTAGAGAGCGGCTCAAAGCGTCAGCGTGGGGAATGGCTTTCCCCGGGCGGTGTTGCAGTTGGTAATCGTATGCAGCTAAAAACTTCAACCAACGTGTCATTCTTGGTGATAAGATGTGGGGAGTTGGTTTGTTTCCCACTAAAATGCCAAGTAGCGGCTTGTGGTCTGTAATTATGGCAAAGGGTCTCCCATACACATATTCGTGGAAACGTTTAATTGCGGATACAGTGGCAAGAGCCTCTTTATCAATTTGGCTATAGTTCCTTTCAGTTTTGGACAAAGTTCTCAAAAAGAACACAATAGGTGCCTCATTACCGTTTGGCAGGACATGGCTTAAAATGGCTCCCACTCCGAATGGTGAGGCGTCACAGGTAACCGTTAAGGGTAGAGTCTTGTTGTTTTGTATCAATACAGCATCAGAAGTTAAGAGGTCTTTTACTTGTTGAAATGCTCATTCTTCACGCCGTCCCCAGACCCAGGAAGCCTTTTTGTCGAGAAGTCTATGAAGGGGCTCGGCTATGGTCGCCTTCTGGGGCAAGAAGATGTTGTAAAACTTAATGAGTCCCAGGAAGGCTTGGAGGTCTGTCTTATTTCTAGGTCTCAGGGCATTTTTGATTGCAGCTAGTTTTTTTCGGTGGGGTAGATTCCCTGTATGTCGAGAAGGTATCCCAGGAACTCCACTCTCTCTGTACAAAGTTGACACTTGTCCCTTTTTACCTTCAGGCCAGCGTCTTTAACTTTTTTTTTTTTTTTGATAAAAGTTTTATTGATTTTAACAACAAACAAAAACATATAAAACATAAAACATAACATAAAAAAATATCATTCTTCATAAATTTACATTGTATCGGTTGGTTTACCACTCCCTTTTGTGCATCCATTTCATAGTCATCGAAATAATTATATTACATAATAACTCACATTATCAATCATCAGTTAAATATCCTAATATCATTATTGAACAATCATTTGACTATAATTCTACTAATTCATACTTAAGCGAGATAACTATAATTGAGTTAAATTATTTTATAACAAATCATAGAATCATACCAAATCTCTCTTAATAAAATATTCTAAAAAATTATTAAAACCAAGAAAAATTATATATTTGTTATTTCCTAAATTTCTAAATATTTCATTATTGTATTGTATGATCTAACCATTGATAAAAGAGATCCCAAACTTCATAAAATTGTTTATCTTCTTGTTCTCTAATTTCAAATGTTAATCTACTCATTTCAGCACATTCCAATATTTTCTTCATAATTTCTTCCTCTATTGGTATTTTCTCACTCTTCCAATGTTTAGCAAATACAATCCTAGCCGCTGTTAATACATTTACAATCAAATACTTTAAGTTTTTATTATATATATCAGGTAAGATTCCCAATAAAAAAATCTTTGGTTTCAAATCTTTGTGTTTCTTTGTCATTTTTTCAAGCCATATGCGAATTCTAGTCCAGTATTTCCTGGCCTCCTCACAAGTCCACCACATATGGTAATATGAGCCAGATCTGTGATGACATTTCCAGCACTTTTCAGACTTATTCTTGAACATTCTTGCTATTCTTGTCGGGGGAAAGTGCCACCTGTAAAACATCTTATACAAATTTTCTTTATATGCTGTTGACATTGTCATTTTATAATTTTGTGACCACAATTTTTGCCATTTCTCTAAATCAATCCCATATCCAAAATTCTTCCCCCAAGCAATCATTGTTTCTTTAACTTGTTCTTCCTCTAATTTAATTTCCAACAAATAACTATATAGTTTTTTAATCACTTTTTCATCAGTACCTGTCAAAATCCTATCTAAATCAGTCAATTTATCATAAAATCCTTCTATTTTAGAATCTTTAAGATACCTTGCATGTATTTGCGCATATGAAAATCAATTCATCTTTATACCTTGTTCTTCTAAATTTTGCATCGTTTTAAGTTCACCCTTTTAATCCAATATTTCCCCATATATAACTGTTTGTTCCTTCTTATAAGTTATAGGATACGAAAAAGCTTCAATAGTTGATAACCAAACTGGAATTTTCAAATAACATTGTTTCTTAATTTTCTCCCAATTCAACCATAACGATTCCCGTATATAATGCCTTCTAAAATAACCCTGCGATTTAGTTCCCTTATACCATAAAAAAGCATGCCAACCCAATAATAAATCATGACCTTCTAATGCCAACAATCTAGTCTTTCTTAACGTTATCCATTCTTTAACCCACATTAAGTTTGCAGCTTGATAATACAACTCCCAATTAGGAAGGCCAAATCCTCCTCTAATTCTAGCATCCTGTAAAAGTTTTAATTTTATTCTCGCTTTCTTGCCTTGCCAATATATACTTCAACACAATTTTATTTAATTCTTCAAAGTAATCCTTACTTAACCTAATTGGTATTGTTTGGAACAAATATAAAATTCTGGGTAAAATATTCATCTTAATTGTTGAAATTCTACCTATCAATGACAATTGTAGGTTTTCCCATTTTTTCAGGTCGGATGCTATCTGTTGTTTAAGTTTAATATAGTTATTCTCTTTCAGTGTAGTACATCTTGACGTCAGATATATCCCCAAATATTTAACTTTGTTCGTAACTTGAATTTTCAATAAATCTGCCAGCTCTTCTCTTTGTCTTAATAACATGTTCTTTGTCAGAATCTTTGTTTTGTCTTTATTTATTTTCAAACCAGCCATCTCACCATACGTCTCTATCTTTTCCAATAGTTTTAAAGCTGTCTCTAAAGGGTCTTCCAAAATAAAGACCAAGTCATCCGCAAAGGCTTGCAATTTAAATTCCTCCTTTTTGACTTTCATTCCTTTTATGTTTATATCCTCTCTAATATTTCTATTTAAGACTTCCAAGGTCAATACAAATAATAAAGGAGATAATGGGCATCCTTGTCTTGTACCTTTTTTTAATATTGATAGAGTTTGTGAATTCTCCATCTATCATTACTTTTGCCGTTTGCTTATAATATATGGCTTCTATTGCTTGGATAAATTTTCTAGCAAAGCCCATCTGTTCCAATAGTAATAACATAAATCTCCAATTCACATTTTCAAATGCCTTTTGGGCATCTAAGAATATCAAAGCAATTTGTTTTTCAGGGTGCACCTCATAATATTCCAATGTGTCCAGGATTACCCTCATATTATCTTTAATCTGTCTCTTTGGTAAAAATCCATTCTGATCAGAGTGAATAAAGTTATTTAGGTATTTTTTAAGCCTTTCTGCCAAGATTGAAGCAAAGATTTTATAGTCTGCATTCAATAAGGAAATAGGTCTATAGTTCTTAATTTGTAATGGGTCAACCCCTTCTTTTGGAGTAAGTGTAATATAAGCTTCTGACCATGTTTTAGGTATTTTCTTATTTATCATAACTTCATTCATGACTTCTAACAGTGGAATGCTCAACAATTCTTGTAATGTTTTATAAAATTCTGCCGGGAAACCATCTGGTCCTGGTGCTTTTCCATTGTTCTGTCTGTTGAGTGCTTCGGTTAATTCCATCATTGTTATAGCACTTTCTAACATTTTCCGAGTTTCATCAGGTATCTTAGGTAGGTTAGCATTTTGTAAATACTGTTCAATTTTTTCCTCATCAAGATCCTCTTGTTTATATAATTGTCCATAAAAATCTCGAATGATTGCCTTTTTCTCCTTATTACCATAACAAATTTGACCATGATCATCTATTAACTGTGATATTTTCCTTGATTCTTTCTCTTTTCTCAACTTATATGCTAAGCATCTACCTGGCCTATCTGCATCTTCAAAATTGTTCTGTTTAGCACTTCTAATTTTTTGTGCCAGTTCTTTTTTCTCTGCTTGATCCATTTTATGTTTAAATATGTCCATTTTAAGTTTGATATCTTTTTTCTATGGCGTCTTCTGTAATTCTTTTTCCAGTTTTTTATGGTCATTTTCTAGAGCTTTAATCATTTGCCTCTTCCTAATGTTCTTTTTCTTTGTATTGTCAATTATTAATCCTCTTGCATATGCCTTCATTGTATCCCAAACATTCTGTATTGAAGTATCTTCTTTTTTGTTTTCATTAAAAAAGAAGGCCAATTCTTTTTCCATCCATTGTGTAAAGTCTTTTTCATTTAGAATGGTATTATTTAATGTCCATCTAGATCTTCTTTTTTGTCCTTTCCATTTAATTGTCATTGGATTATGGTCTGCCCATGTACTTGTTTCAATATTTATTTCTTGAATATTAGATAATAATTCTGTTGATGTCCAAATCATATCTATTCTGGACCACGATAAATGTCTGTTTGAATAAAAAGTATATTGTTGAATTTTAGCATTTCTTTCTCTCCATATATCTTTTAAATTTAATTCATCTGTCATTTTGAAAAAGGATTTTGGGAGAGTTTTCCTATTTTGTCGTGTTGTATAGTCCAGTTAATTGTCTACAATTCCATTGAAGTCCCCCATCATAATTATATTAACATAGTCCAGTTCAATTATATTAACATAGTCCAGTTCAATTATATTAACATAGTCCAGTTCAATTATTTTCATATGTAATTTTTTATAAAATTCTTCTTGTTTTTCATTCGGGGCATAAATTGTAACCAAGAGTGTTTTTATATTATTATCCACTCTTTCAACTATTAATACTCTTCCATCTTCATCAGTATAAATCAGTTTGGCTGGAGTAGTTTCTTTACAAAACCACTCCTCTTTTCTTACAATGAGTTAGAGAAGTAAATATTTTCCCTAACTTTGGTCGTATCAATAATTGTTCATGTTGTTTTTTAATGTGTACTTCTTGTAAGCAAATTATATCAAATTTTAGCTTCTCTAATTTGTAAAAAGTTTTCCTTCTTTTGATAGCTGAATTCAGTCCATTTATATTCATGGAAATCAGTTTTTTTTTCTCCCATGGTTATGCTTTATATTTTGGTCTCTATATGCTATATATTTAGGCCTCTATATTTGGGCGGATTCCCCTGGAAGGCGGAGCTTCGTTGTTGCGAGACAGCTGTGATCTCGGGACTCCGAGATCACAGCTGATATCTTCGCCTCTGGTCGGTCCCAACAGACTTAAACCGTCTCGTAGTGACGGGGACAGTAAGGGGCGCATTCTGTAGATTCCAGGGACATTGCAAGTCCCTGGTCGATCCAGAAGAAGCCTTTTGCCAACGGCTGAGAGGCAGCCATTAGGCTGCTGAAGCTGGGACAGCTCCGGAAGGACGAGATAGAAAGAAGTGTATCGGCTGGTGAGGATCTTTTTTTTTTGCTTGGGACTTAAGAACACTCTAATATGAGAAGAAATCTGTAAATTTATTGACAAAATTTGATTTAGCAGCGATTTTTTTTTAAAGTAATGTCAAAGTGAGGCTTGGCTTTTTATTTTTACTTTTTTTTTCTTTACTGAATTTCTATTGCGATCTAGTTAATCAGACTGGTTTTTTCTTTTATATTTTTATATTTACTTGCTCTCTCTTCTCCTTTTTGAATGTTTATATTTTTTAAAATAGAGGCCCCCTTTAATATTTTTTTTAATTTTTTTTTTAATATACATATATACTTTTTTTTTTCTTTTTAGGCTTTTTTCGGGGGGAAGAAGGGGTAGTGGTTTGAAGAAACTTTGTAACAGTGCCAACTAGAGGCTTGAAAATATTTTGTTTGAAGTTGAAAAACTCTTGTTTGAAAATCTTTTTTCAAGGCTACTGGAAATGATAAGATAGAGGGAAGAGTACTGGAGGATGTTTATACAGGTGCTCTTTGGGACTTCTATTATTAACTGAATATTTGAAGTTTGGCTGTGAAATTTGTGGAGAAGCCAAATAAGAGCCTTGGATAAATAAAAGGCAGTGTGCGTTTTTTTCCCCAATCCCTTATTAATTGTTTTATCCCTCCCCTCCAACCCCACAGCATTTTGTAATATTGATATTTTTATTTTTTATTTTTAATTATACCTCATTTTTATTTTTTTAAAAGGAGAAGTCTCAGAATATTCTTTTCTCGCTTTTTTCTTTTTTTCAAAGGGATGTCTGCCTCTTTTTCTCTATCTTTGACTTATTTTTATGGCTATTTTGCATTTTCTGAGGTCTTTCAATTGGATTAAGGTGGGAAGAACCCGAAGAACTCTTTTTTTTTTCTTTTTCCTTTTTCTTTGCTTATTACTTTTTGATATTATGGAGCTTTATTTTGTTTCATTTTTTCTCTGCATTTTTAATTTTTACTTTTGAATTATAATTGCGTATTTCACAATTGGATTAAGGTCTTGAAGAACCTGAAGAATTTTTCCTTTTTAACTTTGGGCTTTTTACTTATTATTGGTTTTGTTTTTTGTTTTTTATGGTGTTTTCCTTTTTCTTAATTGGATTATAATTGGCTACCTCACTAATTGGATTAAAAGACCTGGAAGACCCTGAGTTATTGAAATGAGTAAGAAAATTTTACCTTCGGGCATCTCAACTTCTGCTCCTGTCTCCCGGTCATCTGGAGGAAGACTCTCAACAATGGTGAAGCAGGATAAAGTGCAAGTGGGTTTAACGATGGTTATGCAAGGAATACAAGAACTTAAAATGAGTATTGAACAAAGAATGGAGAGTATTGACCAAAGAATTGGAAAGATTGATGAAAAATTTGAAAATTTTCAACAAATGATGGTGAAACACGATGAGAGAATCCAAAAAATAGAAGAGAAAGACAAGCAAAGAGATGATACAATTGGAAATATTGATAACAGATTAACAATGGTTGAACAAGAAGAAAGTGGGATGTTGAAGTGGGAGATGGACAGGTCAGAATTTTATCTTAGATTTCAAAATATCGAGGAAGAAAAAGGACAAAACTTGGTGGCAGTGATGATTGAAATTCTGGCTGGAGTCTTGGAAATAACAGAGGAAAAGATGATGGATGGAGTAGATGAGATATATCGAGTCTTCACAAAATATGTGACGAGGAACCAATTACCAAGAGAGGTCCATGTTAGATTCACCAAAAAAACTATTAAAAACCAAATATTAAGTGGTAAAAGAGAAGGGGTTGAAATACAAAGGCAAAGAGAACCTGGTCTTAAAACAAGTACCTAGAAAAGTGAGAGAGATTAGAAGAGAATATCGATTTTTGACCAAAATGCTATTGAAAAAAGAGGTGAACTATAGATGGCTGATTCCAGAAGGATTAATGTTTACATGGCAAGAACAGAGACACAGAATTGATTCAATTGTGAAAGCAGAAATATTCTTTAAGGAATTTTTCGAAAGAAGAGAAATGGAGATAGAAAAAGAGAATATTTTAACTGAATCTGAAGAGGACCAAATGGAGATGGAAAAAGAAGAAGGCGCAATAGGTGGACAAATGGAGATCAAAGAACAACGTGAAATAAGATCCACAAGAGCTGTTAGACCTAAATATAAAGCGTCTTTAAATTTTTGAAGAACCCTTCTGAGTCATTGTCCTAATAACTCTTTAGTAGGGGCAGCTATTAAGACGTCGTCAAAATAAGGCACGACGCCTTTTGTGCCTTGTAATAGTCTTTCCATCAAACTTCGGAAAATGCCCGGCGCCACGCTTACTCCAAATTGGAGCCTATTGCACTTGATGGCACCTCTATGCGTAACTATTGTCTGGGCTTCTGCAGTCGTCGCATCTACAGGTAGCTGCTGGTACGCCTGAGCTAAGTCCAATTTCGCAAATATTTTTCCGCCATCCAGGGAGCGAAGAAGGTGTTGGACCACCGGTACTGGGTAAGCGCTCTGCTGAAGTGCGTGATTTAGGGTGGCCCAGTAATCCCCACAAATTCTTAACGAGCCATCTGGCTTTATGGGTGTTACTATTGGAGTTTCCCATCGGGAATGGTCAATCGGTTCCAACACACCCTAGGCTATTAATTTGTCTAGTTGCTCATCGATCTTTGGCTTGAGGGCAAAAGGCACCCAACGAGGCTTAAGGCGAATGGGAGTCACATCGGGACTGAGATTAAACGATATAGGAATCCCCTTGTACTTGCCTAACATTCCTGTGAACACGTCCTGGAATTCCTGGATGAGGGCCTCTTCCCAGTCATCGCTTCTGGTTTGGTGTATGCCAGCTAGTTCAATTCCGAGTGGGGCGAACCACTGTAACCCTAACAAACTGGGCTGGTCATGATCGATGACAGTCAGGGTGCAGTCCTTGAAGGATACTTGGACGTGGCTGGAACCGACAACCGGAATTCCGTTTCCCTGGTAGTCTTTCAGGATGATTTGCTGCCTGCTGAGGTCCTGGCGACAGATGTCAGGGATCAGCTGTTTGAGGGTTTTCCAGGAGACCATCGATAGGGATGACCCCCGAATCGACTTCCATCACGCACGGTCGATTCTCAATAGTGACCTTTACACAGATCTTTCTTGCATCTAGTGATGAAACGCGGCCGATAGTGATAGTTTGGTGTGCCTCTTCTAGTCTCGTTGAAGCGGCAGGTGCTCGATTTCTGTAGTAGTGGTTGTTCCATTGGTGGTTCAGGCGGTCCTGATTTCCAGGTGGTTTGCCTGTCTCCTGGCAGAAGTTATTCTCTCTCCGGCTTGGACTGGACTCTCGCTTGCTTCTGCAGACCTTTGCTATGTGGCCTCTTTTCCCACAGGAACGGCAGAGTGCGTCGAGGAATTTGCAGTCTGATCGTGGGTGGTTTGCCCTGCAACCAGCACATTGGCGTGGAAGTCTCTGGTTCCTTTGCTCTCATTCCAAACGGAGCTGGTTGACCTCCTCTTCCTCACTGTCTGAGGATGACTCGAGGTCTTCATGATGGGCAGTAATAGTGTGCCTCTCAGAGGAAGGTGGTCTATTGCTAGCGAATTGGCAGTGCGGTGCGTTCATTTGGCGCATTCGAGTGGCTGACTTCCTGGTTGCTTCTGCGGCAGTAGCATCAGCGATGACATCTGCAAGGCTGATGTCTCCTTTTGCCATGATCTTGCTCTGTAACGTGTGGTCATCTAATCCCAGAACTATTCGGTCTCTCATGGCTTCCTCGAAGTTTGCAAAACCACAGAGTCCTCCCAGGTTCCGGAGGTTGGCTACGAAGTCCCTAACGCTCTCGTTCTTCCATTGGTCCCTCTGGTAAAATTCGTGTCTTCGTATCAGTGTAGGTACTGCGGGTGCGTAATGGGCCCAGAGGATCGGCGTGAGGTTATCCCAATCCATGGTCTTCACTTCTGCCGGTTTGGCAAGTGCTTTAGCCATTTTAAAAACGGTGGGGCCACAGTGGGTCAGGAACACCACTTGTTTCTTGCCAGGCGTAGCATCTTTCAGATTGTTGGTCTCCAGGAACATCTGGAAACGATCTATATACGAGTCCCAGTCTTCGTTTGCCGGGTCAAATGGAGCGGGTAGTATGGGGCCGCTGGTCATCCTGCCGTTTGTTGCATGCGCTCTCATCCACGTGCTCTGTCTTGTTTGATGAATATTTAGTCAGCTCTATCATCTCCGCATCCCACCCTTGTCGCCAGTGTTAAGTCCTGAGCATGGGCACAAGGAACGGAGACGAGACATCGAACTGTGACTTCAATTCTTTATTCGTGACTTCAGAACAGAGCAAATACTTGGGCAGCAAATACTTGGGCAGCATACTTTATAGAGCTGGCTGCTGTCAAAACAACCAATGATTTGAGTTTACCACTCTAACAAGCGTCCAATCAGAGAGACCCGTTGGCAGCCAATCAGATTGGCCAGAAATGACCAATCACGACTCACTGTTCGCGGGCCAATGAGAAGTGCAGGATTACGAGCCTGCTGTTAAAGTAAATCTATTAGGGTTGTTGCTGAAGCGTTGGCTAAGTCCATAACACTTCTTTTCAATTAAGGGTCAAATAAAGTGCATTGTCAAACCATCTCTTTGCAGTAACATAAAGGTATGCTGTTGGTCTGAGCTCTGAGCTTGGCAATTTGGTTGCAAACATTTCATCACCATTCAAGGAGACATCGTCAGTATTCTCTGAAGTATGCTCATCTGTCAGAGCACTCGACTTTTTATGTGATGCAAATTAGTGTGGTTGTTTGTTTGGCTACTTCTGAGTCAAGGTCTGACTTTGGGTTGCTTGATTGGCTGGTTGTTGTTACTGAGGCATGGTCTTTGGTTTTAAGTTCTGTCTGTGTAATGTAAATTAGTGTTGTTTGTTCGGATGCTGCTGAGATATGCTTTGGTTTGGTCTGTTTGAATGGCTGGTTGTTATTGAGACGTGGTCCAATTTCTTGTGAGTTGATGGGTTGTGAGTTTTGGTTTTGGTTTTGCGCAGCACTTTCCTTGAATGGTGATGAAACATTTGCAAGCAAATTGCCAAGCTCAGAGCTGAGACCAACAGCCCAACTACCAACCCAAACTACTCATATTCAAATACATTTCAACATAAAGGTGTATAGCACTCTGCTTTACTTTGTTGAGGCATAACAAATTGGCTCTTTAGGTTAATTGAACCTAATTGTGGTGCTGATTACCTAAAAAAAACCACCATTAATCCAAACAAGATTCTGAAAATTATGTTATATAATTTTACCTCACGCAAATAATCCCAAATGCCCAAACAAATCTGCAATTTCTCAAATACATCACTAAAATAATATGGCAGTACCTATTTTATGGATAAGTAGCATATGAAAACCTAATTGCTAAATTCTGCTTATGAATTCTATAGTATGATTAATCGTGTTTATTCAATTCTAACAAATAGGGCAGTTGAAGCTGGGTTTACAAAGATGTATGTGTGCCTTCTATACAAGAATTACCTGTTTCATCCAAATTTTTGCCTGCTTTGGTTTCTATCTGATCTATCTGATTTGAACTGCACACATCATGAACAACAAGGGTGTCAATGGTGGTGCATTATTCTCCAAAGTTTATGAGCCTACAGGTTTAAGATTAAGGTTAGCCATCCTAATAATGTTTTCTTACTTTATCAGTTTTGCAAAATTCATATATATTTGGGTATTGGGTTTCTCCAACTTAAACCTTGATATCATTAGGGGCAAAATGTTGTTTGTATGCAGGTATAACGAATGAAACCATGTTCCCCAACAATAGTTTGGGTGACCACTGCCTACTCCACTGGAGTGCAAATGCAACGTTTGACTCAGTACAGTTTTCTTGTATAGCAGTGTAACTCTTTGTGATTATGTTTGCCAGTTAAGCATTATGCTTAGATCCAATGGTGCTGGAGAACAGGTTGTCTTCATACATGAATGTTCTACCAGTAGATGCAATGACTCATTTGTTTTCATTAGTATAGAGGAAGCTGTGTCAATTATTTAGCAAGCAAGATATAGGAGCTTTTTTTTTGCTCAAACCGTTGTCTCCTTCTTTGCAGCCTTTCTACTGTTTCTCCACCTTGGCTGGCTGGGGAATCCTGGGAATTGAAGTCCAGACCTCTTAAAGTTGCCAAGGTGGAGAAACACAGCTTTACGCTATTCTCAATTCAGATATTTTATATAGTATGTTGTTGAGTCTGTTTATGTACTCTGTATCTTGCAAGGTATGTGCCATGAAAACTGTGCTGACATTTTCTAACTATGTTTAGGAGATTCATGATGAGAATGCTTGCAATGACAACTTCATTCAAATGCAGTGTAGTCACTTTAGGGAGACTTGTACTGAAAGATTCTGTTAGAGATTTGGAGTCTAAGGAAAAATCTGCTGTATTATTACAGTTTGTTAAATTGAACAATCTGGACAATATTGGAAACCATGGTATATCAAATGTTTTGCATGACTAATTATTCTGAGAAATAAATTATAGTCACCTTTCAGTGTTATGACATATGTTTTTAATACCAGTATAACCTGCTTTTGGGAACACAGTGGCAGATAACTGTTCTACCCTGGTTTTGAAAATGAGCTCAGAAGTTTTTAATAAAGTTCCTCCTAAACTTGCATTGTTTACTTATTTGTTAAGTTTATTTGCCACCTATATTGCCATGAAGTTATTCTAGACGGCTACTACTATCCTGTTTAACAGAATCCAAAGTTTTGTTGCTATCTGATGCTGGAAGACTTGTTTGGTCCTCCCTATCTATTCATAACTTCTGTTAATTTACCGGATAAATTAGATATTCCTTCTGCTTCAACAACCAAGCTTTCTGTGATCACTCAAAAAAGAAATCTTCACCACTATAGCCAGGACTAGCCCAGTACAATGTCCCAGAATGCTAAGCACATATTGGGAAGGGCATATTAAAATGGAATGGGTAGACAATCTTAATAATCAATTTTAGAAATTAGAATTGAAATGTTATTTTCCTTCTAAAAGGTCCATCAGCCAGCTATAGATTATTATTAAGAATTTCTAAAAGAATAGTTATACTTAGAGCTGTCCTTTTCCTTAGGTTAAATAGTGAATGCAGTATCAAAAGAACAGATTCAGAAGCAATGCATTGGAAAACAAGTAAAAAGTGTTTTGAATTGTGTGCTTCACACTACCTAAGTTAGATTTATTCCTTGATAAACCGTGGAGGAAAGCAGGGGTGGTATTCTACTAGTTCAGACCGGTTCGATAGAACCAGATGTTATGATTCTGCGCAGTTTGGAGAACTGGCAAATTGTGCCCCTGGCTGGCCCTGCCCCTCTCTGCCTGTCCCTCCCCTCCCAGTCAGTCCTTATCGCGCATGCGTGACATTGCTGACTGCATTCGCCCCCATGTAGTCACTCCTTAAGGTATTTCTTTTTTCCCCTCCTGACAATCAGCTGTTCTGATGATCAGCTGTGCCAGGATCCCCCTTGCTCCCTTACTTCACCCAGGAGGCTTCCCTGAGGTGCAGGAGGGGGGGAGATGCAACCCCCCCACACACACACCATTTTTTGCCTTCCTGGACCTCAGGGAAGCTTCCTGGGAGCAAAAGCACCACCCCCAGGAGGCTTCCTTGAGGCCCAGGAAGCCCAAAAATGGAGCACTGTGCTCTGTTTTTTGCCTTTCTGGGCCTGAGGGAAGTCTTCTAGGAACAAAAACACCCCCCAAGAGGCTTCCCTGAGGCCCAGGAGGCCCCAAAATGGACCATGGGTGTTGTGGAGCAGCGGTTACAAAGGGAGACGGAGCCAGGCTAAAGGCTAACAACTTTATTCTTGCGAAAAAAAGGGTCGCCGCGGCTGCCGAGGCTATCTGACAGCTGGCTGGCAGTGATAGCTGATGCCGTTTGACAGCTCCCTTTTATAGCCTGCTGTCAAACGGCATCAACCAATGGGAGCGATCGGCACTCCCGCGTTGGCGGCAGACCGGAGGGAGGACTGCTGCTAGTCTTTGAACACAGCACTCCTTTCCCCTGGCCACGAGCATGCGTAGTCCTGTAGCCATGATGCCCGCTTTTGCTCGTGGCCCGATCTCCGAAGTTCCTGAGGCTTGTCTACGGCTGGTGCGTCTTGTTCCTCCCGGGCGGTGACTGGAACCTGCAGAGGGTCGCTGGCCATCCAGGGACTGCTGTCTGGCGACTGCTCGGGTGAGTCTTCCCACGGCGGTTGGCTGGTTGCGTTGTCGGGCAGCAGGTAGACCGGGTCCTTCGGCGGGTTGGCTGGCGGTGAGTAGACCGGGTCGTCCGGCGGCGGGTAGACTGAGATTTCAGTGGCAGTCTTGTTCCAACACTTCCTCAGCTGGTCTACGTGCCTTCTCCAAATCCGGCCATCTTCCAGAAGGACTCTATATGATCTGGGTCCTGCAACAAAGACTATCTGCCCTGGCAGCCATAAGGGGTGCCCTGCATAGTTCCTGGTGTACACCTGGTCTTGCAGGGCAAATTCCCTGGCATGGCTGTCAGAGGTTAGTGGAGTGCTGGGAGCATAGTGGGGGTGCAACCTGTCCAGGGTGGTCCTAAGGTGCCTGCCCATTAACAGTTCAGCAGGGAACTTGTTGGTGGAAGGGCACGGGGTGGCATGTTGTGTGAGTAGGTAAGTTGACAGTTTGGCGTGCCAGTCTGCCTGGCCCAGCTTGGCCAGAACTTCCTTGGCAGACCTGACAGTCCTTTCTGCCATCCCATTACTTGCTGGGTGAAAGGGGGCTGTGAGAGCGTGTCTGATGCCCAGATTAGCTGTGAAGATGGCAAACTCGTTAGAACTGAATTGGGGGCCATTATCTGAAACTAATGTGTCAGGAAGTCCATGAGTAGCAAACAATCTGGTCAAGGCCCTTGTGAAGCCAGAGTTGTGGTGGAGGGTAACAAGGCTACTTCAGTCCATTTGGAGAATGAATCTACAACCACCAGGAATGTCCTCCTTTGTATGGGACCAGCCAGGTCTACATACAGCCTGGCCCAAGGGGCCCCCGAATCTTCCCATTTGGTTGGGGCAGCTGCTGAAGGGGCTGCTCTTGTTGCCTGGCAGGGCTGGCACATGTTAACCCAGTTGGTAATCTGGGCATCTAATCCTGGCCACCAGACATAGCTGCGGGCCAAGGCCTTCATCCTTACAACGCCAGGGTGACCCTCGTGCAGTGCCCTTAAAACTGGTTCTTGCAAGGTGGGTGGTATGACCACCCTTGTCCCCCATAACAGACAGCCCTGTAGTGAAGAAAGCTCCTGCCTGCGGGTCTTAAATGGCATGAATTCAGGGGTGAACTGAATGTCAGGCCACCCCCTCCCTACCCAGTCCAGGACTTGGGAAATAACACGGTCCCTCTTGGAGTGTGCAGCAATATTCCCAGCTGAGACTGGTAGGTTAAGTTCATTGCAGTCGAAGATTGCGTGGATGGGAGCTGGGTCCTCGACCGGTGATGGCAGGGGGCATCTGCTGAGGGCATCAGCATGGCACAGGGTCTTTCCCGGGTGATGTACCAGTGTGTAAGATTAGGCAGCCAGAAATAGAGTCCATCTGGTCATTCTTGGGGATAACACCTGTGGGGTTTGCTTATCCCCAGCTAGCAGTCCTAATAGAGGTTTGTGATCTGTTACAAGTTCAAAACTATGGCCATAAAGGAACTCATGGAATTTTTTTACAGTGGCTACAGCTGCCAAGGCCTCCTTATCGATCTGACTATAGTTTCTCTCTGCAGCGGAGAAAGTTCTTGAAAAATAGGCAATGGGTGCCTCTGATCCATTTGAGAGCCTATGGCTCAATACAGCTCCTATACCAAAGGGTGAGGCATCAGAGGCTAACACTAGGGGCAGGTTTGGGTTAAACTGAACTAACACAGAGTTTGAAGTTAAGAGAGACTTCACTGCTTGGAAGGCGTGGGCTTCCCTTTGTCCCCATTGCCATGGGGCTTTCTTATCTAGAAGCCTATGTAGGGGTTCAGCTACGGAGGCTTTGTGAGGCAAAAAGGAAGCATAAAAATTAAGGAGTCCCAAAAAGGCCTGCAATTCAGTTTTGTTAGAGGGAGTGGGTGCCTCGTGAATAGCCCTAACTTTACTCTCTATGGGGTGAATTCCAGATGCATCAATTCGATCACCCAGGAAGTCTACCTGTTTGGTGGCAATGGTGCATTTGTCTTTTTTCAATTTAAGCCTGTTTAGCCTGAACCTGTCAAGGACAGATCTCACTCTGAGTAAAAGTTGTGTTTTGTTGGTGGCAGAAACTAAAATGTCATCGAAGTATGGAACCACCCCAGATAGGCCCTGGAGGCTTCTTTCCATGAGTGATTGGAAAATGCCAGGGGCTATGCTAACTCCAAATTGCAAACGTTTACATCTAAATGCGCCCCTGTGAGTAACTATAGTTTGTAGGTCAGCAGTGTGTTGGTCAACGGGAAATTGCTGGTATGCCTGGGACATGTCTAACTTTGCAAAAATTATGCCTGGCTCAAAAGAGTGGAGCAGGTGTTGGATTACAGGTACTGGGTATGCGCTAATTTGTAGGAAATGGTTGAGGGACGTCTTATAGTCAGCGCAAATTCTCACGCTGCCATCTTTTTTTAAAGGGGTGAATATGGGGGTTTCCCACTTGGCGAAGTCTACCTGTTCTAGCACCCCCTGTTTGATAAGTTTATCTAATTCATCATCTAACTTCGGCCTAATGGCGAAAGGTACCCTCCGAGGTTTCAAACAAATTGGGGTGGCTTGTGGACCCACATCAAAAGATATGGGGGTGCCTGAATAACAGCCTAGTTCACTGTTGAAAACATCAGAGTAGTCCCTAAAAAGGGCATCTACATCAGAATTTTCCACAGAGTGAATTCCTGTAACATTGAGGCCTAGGGAAGGAAACCAATCTAATCCTAGCAAGCTAGGAAGGGCACCATCTATAACCACTAGTGGCAAGTGACCCCTAAAGTTTTGGAATTGAATGAGGAATTTTCCCTTACCCAGGACTGGAATGGTCTTCCCCTGGTAGTCCCGAAGAGTCAGGTGGCAGTTGGTCAGCTTCTTTTTTGAGAGCGAAGGCAGCAACTTCTTCAGGGAGGCCCACGAAATGATGGAGAGGGTTGACCCGGTGTCTACTTCCATTCGGCAGGGCTTATCTTCTTTAAAAAGAGAAATGCTTAATTTGTTAGGCCTAGAGGTGGTGTTGTTCGCATGGTAACAAGTGTAATAATGTTCCACTTGCCTTTGGTAGGAGGCAGAAACTTGAGGTCTTTGTATGGAGGCCTG
Source organism: Hydrophis major (assembly GCA_033807585.1). Taxonomy (NCBI): domain Eukaryota; kingdom Metazoa; phylum Chordata; class Lepidosauria; order Squamata; family Elapidae; genus Hydrophis; species Hydrophis major. The sequence goes on along the minus strand of CM066328.1, from coordinate 149,174,714 downwards.
CTCAGCTTGGCAAACCCTGGCTATGTGCCCTCTCTTCTGGCAGTTCAGACAGATAACATTTCTGAACCTGCAGGTTGATCTATGGTGTTTGCCCCCGCAGCTTATACAAGGGGTTTGCTGTTTGGCTGTCTGTTGTATTTCCTTGGTGGCCCTGGGGGGGGTCTTGGACGCGTGAGGCGGTTTACTTCCAGAGGTTCTTCTTCCACTTCTTGGGAGACCTTGCTTAGGGGTGTTCCCCTGAATTTCAGCTGCTGATAATTCTGACAATTCAGCAGCCTGAGCTTCCTCAATAGCTGAGGCTAGGGTTAAGTCTTTTTTAGCCAGTAACCGCCTTTGCAGCTTTAGGTCCCTTACTCCTCCCACAATTTGATCGAGCAGCATGTCCTCAAGGTAGTCCCTAAAACCGCAGTGTATGGCAGCAGATCTCAATGCTGCCATGTACTGACTCACAGTCTCCCCTTCAGCCTGAGTTCTTCTTCTAAAAGCCAGTCTCCTGGCTATCTTAGAGGGTCTGGGGGAGTAGTGATTTGACAAGATTTCTCTCAACTCATCCCAGGGAATAGCCTTCATAGAACCTGGGAACACTAGCGCAGAGGCTGTGTCAAAAACTGTGGCCCCACAGAAACTTAAAAATAGGCGCTTTTCCTTAGATCTGTGGCTTCAGTTAGATCAATGGCATTTAAAAAGCATTCAAATCTATTCATATATGATTCCCATGTTTCTGCCCCCAGTTGGAAGAGCGGGAATGTCGGATTAGAGGCCATTAGAGTGGCAGCGCTGGTTTCCTCAGCTGAGGAAAAAATAGAGTTTTCACTTTTAGAAAAGCGTTTCTGGCTGCGCCTGTCAGCGGCGTTCGGCTCCTCAGCTGAGAGGGCTTTTAAATTTCACGCTCTTTGGAGAGCATCAGTGGCGGTGACTCGATCAGCTCATAGCGGCTTCAGCTCTTTCTTGTTGTGACTTCGGCTTGATTTCCTGCCTGGTCGTCTTAGCTGTATCCCATCCTCATCACCAGTGTTGTGGAGCGGCGGTTACAAAGGGAGACGGAGCCAGGCTAAAGGCTAACAACTTTATTCTTGTGAATAAAGGGTTGCCGCGGCTGCCGGGGCTATCTGACAGCCAGCTGGCGGTGACAGCTGATGCCGTTTGACAGCTCCCTTTTATAGCCGGATGTCAAACGGCATCAACCAATGGGAGCGATCGGCGCTCCCGCGTTGGCGGCAGACCGGAGGGAGGACTGCTGCTAGTCTTTGAACACAGCAATGGGGTTGCTGCATGGCCCCCTTGCATTCCATTTTTTGCCTTTCTGGGTCTCAGGAAAGCCTTCTGGGAGCAAAAATACCACCCAGGAGGCTTTCCTGAGGCCTAGGAGGCTCAAAAATGGAGTGCTGCAAAAAAAAAAGAAGGCATGCCCTCCCGGTCACATGGCCATGCCTGCCTAGCCATGCTTACAGAACTGGTTGTTAAAAAATTTGAATCCCACTCCTGGAAGAAAGATTTTTTCTTGTCATAGGTGTTGTGTATTTGAAACTGATAACATAAGCAACTTAATCATGTTCATTGTAGAAGTATCATTTAATTGATGCATTGGAAAACAGGTAAAATGTTGAAGAAATTACTGGGCAATGAACTAAATATGTCCTGGCTTCTTCATAACTCAGATTGATGAAAAAACTTTATTGACAAAGTTGTCAACAATTCCTTTGTCTTTTGGAATACAATATTTATTTTCTAATGTTGGCAGATAATGATTAAGATATTTAACAGGCATTATAAAAAAATCTGCAAGCAGTTGAAAGGTAGATGGAAGGATGGAAGGGCAAGGGCAAGAGCAAGGAGGAGGAGGAGGAGGAGGAGGAGGAGGAGGAGGAGGAGGAGGAGGAGGAGGAGGAGGAGGAGAAGAAGAAGAAGAAGAAGAAGAAGAAGAAGAAGAAGAAGAAGAAGAAGAAGAAGAAGAAGAAGAAGAAGAAGAAGAAGAAGAAGAAGACTAAAAATATGTTGCATCAATAACATGTCCTATATCTCTGTATATTTTCCTATCTTTGCAAAGTATTTTTGTTTCCATCGCTATACTGCTTCATTTAGATTACAAGTACTGCCTGTCAGGTGAGGCTCCATTCAAAATCCAAGAAAGAATACCTGAGACTCCATTGTTTTAGAGAAAAGGACTTTTACTGAAGATTGTTATGGTAGCATCAGAGGAATACAAGATCTGAGGCAATAGGTATGAAAATCACATATAGAAAGTTATGCCAATGGTCCCACCCCCAATAGTTCAAATTGGGCATCCAATCTGAGATGTGCATAATGTCATGTGGTGTTTCCAACATCTGTCTCGCCAAAGCCATTGACCTTGGCCTGGATAGATAAGAAGCTGCAGCTGTGAAGTAAGCAAGTAAGCATAGTAAAGAAAGTTTTCTCAAGTTTTACAGTTCACCCTCTTAAGCCTCCAGCACTCTTCTTCCCACACATAGCCCAATTAATCTCCCCCCGCCCCACTTTCTATGGCAGCTGTAAAGACAAGCAGAAGAAGGATTTTTGAAGGCTGAAACTGCCGATATACTAAACCATCATCTGGAGGCAGTTTGACTCTGGCTGTAGAGGAATAAACCTCAGCTCAGTACTAATAAGATTGAATCCTTATCTCCCTCCTCCCATTGGTTTTAAAAGTTGCACTTCCCCTTTTGAAACTGTTGCACAATTTAGGGGTCCTCCTGGACTTAAACTACTACTCAGTAAGTAGGTGGCAGCTGTGGCCAGGAGGTCTTTTGTATAGGTTCCTCTTATATGCCAGTTGCACCCTTTCCTCAATTAGGAAGCCATTCAGATGGTCATTCACATCCAACTCACCCCATGACTGCCTGTTGCAATAAGGTCTATATAGAACTCCTTGAAGCTATAGAAAGGCAGATGTAATCTAGCAATATGCATATATATTAGTGATCAAGTTTTCAGTTGTTTTCAGTTCAAATGTCCAGTTCAACTTGTATCCAGTTGATAATTCCAGCAGTGTATCACAGCACAGGTGTTCGTCCAGGCAAAGCTTGACATAAATGAAGAAAATGGGAATATGTCAGACTGAATTTATGTTTTCACTTGTACTAAAATTATACTCATAAAAAAATAAAAATGATATGCATGAGACTGTGGATACAGTGCTATTCTGGAATTCATATATAGCTATTTTGATATAATAAATGTTTGATTTTTGGTGAAATTTTACTAGTTTTGTGAATAGTATGATGACATTTAAAGAAATATGTGATCATCAATGTATGAGCGGGACTTATCTTACTTTCAGAATAATCTGATTGTCATTTTAGCCGTTTCCTTCTTTTTGTTATAATAGCTAGTAAATGTCATGCATCTTGCCCCTTTTGTGTAAATCTTCCCCGTGTGTAAAACCATCGCTTTGCCTGTCAGTTCCACTGGGCAGCTTTCATGTTACTGCTTCTAACTTGAAAAAGAATTCTTTTTTTAAAAAAATGCGTTCTTGATACCCATCATACCAAACAATGCATGCCAGTTCCTTCTATTATTTTAAATTCCAGTTTAGTGCCTGGTGAATGCAAGTTCTCAGTTCCCCACCATTGATCAGCCTGTCCCCTTGGAAACATTTCAATCTCTCTAAATATGCAGCCTACTCTGATAATGTTTAAAAAGTTCTAATTTGTTCTGTAATGCTGAGCTTCTGGAAAGAAACAACATGCTAAATTGCACATATCTTCCATGGGGAATATGTGCATCATCTCCATTTCCAAAGAGGTTAAAAAACCAAACCAAATCAAAATGGGCTTATTTAATTCTGCAGAAGATTTGAAATAATATGATTTCCATTCTTTCTGGTGTGAACCCAAGTTGGAATAGTGACAAGTAAAAAGGTCACTATTTGGAGGCAAAAAATAATTCCCCTCTTAGATATCAGCCCAATCATATTGGTTGGTGGCTGAAGGGGAAGAAATCAATACTTTCTTATTATTTTTACATCAGCATGAGAAGAAGCAGAGGATGGTAATATTGACCAAGCAGATTAAACCTCATGGGTTGTTGCCCATAATGAACTTTTAATGTACAATTTTCTGTTTTTTTATTTTATACACAGAATCTCTGTGAAGTCAAGCATTGCTTCTTAGGGAGAAAGTCTTAAGAATAACATATGTGGGGAGTCAACATAGAGGCTACCAACTATTAAGTGTTCCCTGACCATTAGATTTATTTTTAATGTCAGGCCTGATTTCTGATAGACTGTTGTTGTTTTAGCCATTTAGTCATGTCTCACTGTTGGCAACTTTATAGACAAGTATACTATATTATACCATACTACCCTGTCAAGCACAGCTTCTTTCAATTGTTGGATGTTCAACATTGTATCAGATTTGATGTTATCAAGCCTGTGTGTTCTTTGCTTGCTCCTTCTTGTTCCACTAACCATTCCTCGCATCACTGACTTCTCCAATGAATTTACATGCATGACATGGCCAAAGTCAACAGACATAGTCTTATGATTTTAGTTTCTAGTGATGTGTCTGCTTTTATATGATTTAACACCTCTCTATTAGTTACTCTGGCTATCCATGGTATACAAAATAATTTATACCAGTTCTTCTGACGAATGTATAACAATAGGCTATGGCAAATATTATCAAGTTGGCTTGCATATGGAATTCATTTTGTCTCCACAATGTTAATAAAACTGTAATAACAATTACCTCATTAACCAACTTTGCAGAATTTTAAAGTTATCTACTACAGGAAGGATAACAGGAATCAAATTTCAGTCTCCAAAGAAATGCCAATGGATTTGTTCAAATATTTCATGACAATAAAAATGGTCTTCAACTAATGACCATAACTGAGCCCAGAATTAAAATCGTAAGTTATTGTAGTCAGGTAAAAGGATTTGAAGGTACAACTGATTTTTATGATTATTGTTAAGTGGATATGGAAGATGTTAAGAGACGTAAGTGAATCCATTTTCCACAATTGCCATCTTTTTGCTGAAAATCAGAAGTGAATACTAGAAATCAACAAAAAAAATTGTAGCAAATTGAGACCACATGACCATGGGATGCTGGAAGGTGCCACAAAAGTGAGTCAGTTGTCATATGCCCAAAATTATATTACATGACTGTAGGGTTGTATTCAGTTGGCATAACTTGAAATAAGAATCATATGTAGCTCTGCAGAGATCTATTGTAACTTTGATTGGTTGTTAAATGACCAGATGTAAGTCAAGGATTATCTGTAGCTTGACTGAACCTAAGGAAGTCCCTATTCATGGAGACTAGTTCTCTCATTTAAAAAAAAGGACAGTGTAGAGGTTCTGAGGACAAGACTAGGACAGCGTAGGCTAATTTTATAGGGATTTTTTTTGGGAGGGTAGTCTTTTCTAAGGTCTGTTTTTGATAAAAGATGTCTGAGTTAGGAGCTTGTATAAGTCAGAAAATTGAAAACTAGGAATTTAAAGACTGTAGTTTTCTTACCTCCAGCTAACTCTTAGATGTAACATGTTGCGGTATTTTAATATTTTTATATGGTAAATGCTTCCTTATATCAGTCATCCTAATTTGATAATCTCATGGATAATCTCCAGACTTGATTATGTTATTGCTGATGTCTAAGATATCATGAGAACTGCTGGTTAGGGTAAGCAGTCCTCTGTCTTTGGAAGCTAGCTTTAATGGAATATTCTGAAAAAAGCTCTGCAGAAAGAAGAGCTTTCTCCATTCTTGGAGACAAATATTGCCTTTAAGCATAGAAAGAACAGTCGGTTCTGTCTGTCATACTCTACTGTGTCAGTGTTAATTCATATAAACATGTTAACTACTTATCTTTTTATAGTTACTATACATTGATGGCAGCTGCCTGCTGAATGACTGAACTTTGTTTAAAGTGCCAAATGGGTTAATGTGAAAATTCTATCATAATATAACAATGGCTCATTCATACCTACAAAGCATACATTGGTGATAACAATGCATAGAAAGCCTTAAGAATGTAAAAAAAAAACCTGACATAGCATTTTTTTCAACATCTACATTGTCAATAAGCATGAATGTGAATATGGAATGGCAAAAAAAAACCCCAAACAAACATGAAGATGGCCAATATAAACTGCACTATTTGTGGTATAATCTGTTTTCCTTATCCTGAACATATTATACAAAATCAAGGCCCCTTCTTATACCATAACTGTTTTCTACTAAACTTTGTTGGCACAATATCTACTATAGATATGGGTGGCCATATCCCATTGTAGCAGAATTCTCTTGAATGGCTGGATTCAATTGCAGTACAATAACTTCTACTGTAACAATTGTGTCATTACACCAGGCAAGACTATTGCCATTATTTTTTATTTGCAGATGCAATGTCAGACTAGCAATCAAATAATCAGAGTTAGAAGTTACAGTTCTTTTTTATATCCATACCAGCTTCTCCTATAGGACAAAATAAATTGGCATAGTTCTGTGTCTATTTATATGCTTATCCACACTGATGTTCTAATTCTTCATTACATCATGGAGATTTTGAAGATATTTACAAAACTGTACAGGAAATGTCAACCATCTGAAATTAAATGAAGTTCCTTTCTACTGTATTCCTCTTTTCTTGATCTCTGTATTTCATTTACAACATGACTGATTCTTCTAATTTGCAAAAATAAAGCCTTTGGTCTATGATGTTGTCAATAGTGCCCCCCCTCCAACCCCCCTACTTTTTAGGTTTATCAAATAGTTTGTAGATATTACTCAACTTTTGTTAAATGATATACAGTACATGGACATGATCCAAAGTTTGCATATTATTATTCTTGATGCAATGTAGATATAATCAGTTGAAAATGTGTTGCGTTGTGGGAGAGGATTGTTGTATGGGTTTGTTTACATAGTTTATTGTTATATATGCAACTTTCCATGTGAGTCATTGTGAGCTATTTTTGCTTGCAGTGGCTAATAAATATGAATGAATGAATAAATGAACAAATGAATAAAACTATCCACAAATTCAATGGAACTTTACAGGATTACATTAAATTAATTTAATTAATTACATTAAATTAATTAAATTATTTTTTTTTTTAAATCTAGATTTTCTAATTTCTAATGCTTAAGCTTAAAATACTATAAAGGCCAGACAACCCTTTATTACTGGATCAATACTCTTGTCATTGAACCCCCTAGATGTTGAATTTTGGATTTCTTAAACACAGACTTTTTTAAAAAGGTTGTGCTGCTGTCAGGTAAATAAGAATGTGCACATTGTATAAGTTAGCTTCAATGTTCAAGCATGTGTATGTGTGTGTGTGTACTATAATGTATCTTACAGATGTCCATGGAACAGAAAAAGAATTTTGCATGTGCATGTGTGAAAATCCAGATATCTGACTTTTGTTTATTTTAGCCAACAGATATGCTCATAAACAGATGCTACTTTGGCAAGAGTTGTCTCCCTGCTGATCTTTTAAACTGTGGGATGGGACCAGTGAGAAGTCTCCTTAACAGATGCCACCATCTTCTGATGGTGACAATCTTCTGCTTGAATCTTAATGTGGTCATCTGCCAGATCTGGTTCTCCAGTACCATCTTGGAGGATGGAAATGAGCATTTCAAGGTATCTACAGTTCTAACAGGGACTTCCACATCATTTAACCATTAATATAGTTTATTTCTTTGATAGAACTGAAGACAATATACAATGAAGCTTTAAGAGATTCCTTATTTAAGCATTGACTTCACCTTGACTGCTTTGAGTTCAACAAAGCTGCTGCATCATGTACTCCCAAACTATAGCTTCAAACAGCTTCTTTGTATTAATTCTTGTGCAATAATTCTACTGGCAAGACGCTTGAACTAAGCTGACAGGCACCAGAAAGAGGTGTCACCCATGTACTGACTGTAAAACCTCTTTGTATTCAATTTCTGATAACCTTGTAACAAATCACTATCAAAGGAAATTGTCTCTCTCTCAAGAGAGCAGTTTCATCCCTGATTTGTATCGGAAACGTGACTGTAGTGTAACAGGAACAGACTTCCTAAAGATAGTCATGTACTTATATTGCTTCTTATTCCTTGCCATTCCCCCTCCCCCTTTATAGTACAATGGTGAATTATAGTCTGCCCCTCTCTTTTCATTCCATTTGTAATTAGGAGCAAGAACAGATGGTGATGCCTTAGTTCAAAATGGCTTTGTTGAAATAACTCTTCAGCAAGCTGCTGAAAGGCTATGCCCTCCAACAGAGGAGGATCTGTCCTAGTTATGGATAAACTTTACAGGGATGTTTGGGCAGATGCTCCTCCAGACTAGATCAGACCTTTGATTTATTAGACTGACTAGGTTGTGCCAAGATCTTCAAGTGGTAATGAAACCATTCAAGAAGGCACCACAAATACATTTATTACATCAACAATTGGTTAGGGCAAATTAAACCTGGACTTCAATGTAGCTAGTGGGCAAATAATTATTTAGATCTTATTCTCTTGTTTAATTTGGGTGGATTATTCAAAAGGTACTTTTTCAAAAGACAGTTAGACTTCCTTTGTTTTTATTTGAAAAGATTTTGTTCCTCATCCAAGAAACTTCTGACGAACTGAAGAAATGCCTTCAAGCAACAACAAGGAAAGTCCAGTTGCCTTTTGAAAAAGCACCTTTGGGACAACCATGACTAAGAAACCCCATAGACACTTTGGGGAATATTATTCAGTTCTGATGGTACATATCCTTACTATTGGCTGAAAAAGTGATAATATGGGATAAGCTGATCTGTTGATTCTAATTTTTAACTTTTTTCCATTTTGATTTTAGAATATAATAACTTGTCTACCAAAATTGGAGGCAAGAACTGCATAAAATATCTATTATTTGACAAAGTGACAAAATTAATGGACTAGAGGAATGCTGTCGATATAATTTACTTGGACTTCAGTAAGGCATTTGATAAAGTAGATCACACCCTACTCCTTGATGAGATAGAAAAGTATGGGTTAGACAGCATCATCACCAGATTCATTCATAACTGGCTGACCAACTGCACTCAATGTGCAGTTTTCAATGGAACTGCATCTACATGGAGGAAAGTATGCAGTGGGGTACCTCGAGGCTCTGTTTTAGGCCCAGTACTCTTCAACATCAATGATTTGGATGAGGGGGTAGATGGGGAACTCATTAAATTTGCAGATGACACCAAGCTGGCAGGAATAGCCAACACTCCAGAAGACAGGCTTTAAATACAGAGGGATCTTGACAGACTTGAACATTGTGTGCTATCTAACAAAATGAAATTCAAAGGTGAAAAAAATAAGGTTCTACATTTAGTCAAGAAAAACAAAATACACAACTATAGTGTAAGTGGTACCTCACTCAATAGTAGTAACTATGAGAAGGATTTTGGAGTCCTGGTGGACAATCATTCAAATATGAGCCAGCAGTGTGCTGCAGCTGCCAAAAAAGCCAACACAGTTCTAGGCTTCATAATCAGAGGGATAGAATCAAGATCGCATGATAATATGAAGTGTTAATACCTCTTTATAATGCCTTGGTAAGGCATTGTTGAGATTCTAGAAAGTGCAGAGAAGAGCAACAAAAATGATTAGGGGATTTGGAGGCTAAAACATATAAAGAAGGGTTGCTGGAATTGGGTATGTCTAGTTTAATGAAAAGAAGGACTTGGAGTGATATGATAGCAGTGTTCCGATATCTCAGGGGTTGCCACAAAGAAGAGGGAGCCAAGCTGTTCTTCAAAGCACCTAAGGGCAGGCCAAGAAGCAATGGATGGAAAATAATCAAGGAGAGAAGCAACCTAGAACTAAGAAGAAATTTCCTGACAGATCAATTAATCAGTGGAACAGCTTGCCTCCAGAAGTGTGAATGCTCCAACATTGGAAGTTTTTAAAGAAGAAATTGGACATAGGGTTTCCTGCCTGAGCAGGAAGTTGGGCTAGAAGACCTCCAAGGTCCCTTCCAGTTCTGTTATTCTATTCTATTCGACCTACATTTTCTCCTAATGTACATATCATCATTTCCCTTTGATTCATTTGACTGAATAATCTATGAACTGAAACGGCAAATAAAATCTACCTGTCAGAATTTTAGTAATCTCTAGTTAGGGGAAAAAAAATGACAGCAGACTTGACGGGAGGCTTACAAATGGAAGATGTCATTGCCTGAATTTCTTATAAAATTCAGGAAATAAGGCAATGTGATTTCACCACCTAAGCTATTAAGTTCTGCACATGGGTGCAAGGAATGGAGATGAGACGGTGAACAGTGAACTTCAACTCTTTATTAATCATTCTGAACAGAGCAAAACCCTAGGGCAACAGCAGCCCTTTTATAGGCAAGCTGCTGCTCTAGTAACCAATAAGAGACGTGGAGTGTTAACCCCCTTAACCAATGAGAATGGCTCATTAACAGCCAATCAGATTCTCCTGAACGGACCAATCCGATATCGCTATTATCGGCCAATCAGAAGTGCAGGGCTAGAACCCTGCTATTTTCTAAAGCTTTTGATAAACTTTATTTAAGTGTTTTATTAGTTCATAACACCCCTTCCCCCTGGGTTCTGTTTGGGGGGTGCGGTGACGTAATCTCTGAGGTAGGAAGGTTGCTTTGACTGTCTATTGGATTTACGCTGCCCCACCGGTTCTTGTCCGTAATCCTGTTTTGGCGGGGTGTTTTCGGGCAAGTCGGGTGCCAGCGGTTCCTCGTTGGAAGACTCGTTGCCGCTAATGTTCTCGTCGTTGTCCTCTGGCCCTTGCGGGCTTGCCTCTGTTGAGGTGTTCCTCTGTGGTGAGGCCACACCCTTCCTTGATCCTTCTTCATTAGTTATGCCCGATTGCTGACTTCTTTCGCTCCTGCTTTCCGCCATCTCAAAATCAGTTTCTTCGACATCCCCTCCCCCCTCAGTTTGAGAGTTACCAGAGTCGTGGAAACTAGGTTGTAGCCTCGAGCAAAGCTGATCTATATGGCGTTTCCATATTTTTCCATCGCAGGTTTTCACCCGGTACAACCTAGGTCCAGTGGCTTGAATAACAGTGGCCTCGATCCACAATGGTTCGCCAGAAAGGTTTCTGGTGAAAACTAAGTCATCTATCTTGAACTCGCGGCATTTTCCACTAGACCCATAGGGTTTCTCTGGCTCATAAGACGGGTGAAGCCAGTCGAGGTGGGAGCGGAGTTTGCGTCCCATCAATAGTTCCGCTGGAGTCTTGTTGGTGACGCTGTGCGGAGTGATGTGTTGGAGAAGGAGTATTCTATTTATCTTATCTTCAATGTCCCCATAGTCCATTTTGTAGAGGGTTTTTTTTAACGAACTGTACCATGCGCTCGGCTCTTCCGTTAGCTGCAGGGTGCACTGGCGAAGTTAGCGCATGGCGAATACCACGGTCCGATAAGTATTGTTCAAAAGGGAGCACGGTAAACTGGGGTCCATTGTTGGATACTAGAACGTCTGGCAGTCCATGTGTCGCAAATAATCTGTTCAACTTCCGGATGACAGACTCGGTTGTGGTACTCTTCATTTCGTGGATCTCAAGCCAGTTTGAATAGGCATCCACTGTTAAAAGGAACGTATGTCCCTTAGTAGGTCCTCCAAAGTCAATATGGATGCAGGACCATGGTCCCTGAGGTGTTTCCCATTCTGTTGGAGTTGCTTTTGGTGGGGCATTGCTAACTTCTTGGCACTTATAACAAGTCTTTACCCAGGCTTCAATCTGCTTGTCGATGCCCGGCCACCATGCGTAGCTTCGTATGAGCGCTTTCATATGCATGATGCCGGGGTGGCCCTCATGCAGTGTCTTTAATACCGCTCGTTGTAACCACTCTGGGACGATGACTCTATCTCCCCACAGGAGGCAGCCTTTTTGTGAAAAAAGTTCTGTTTGCTGATTCTTGAAGGGGATGAAGTCGTCTGGGGTTTGATCTACTGGCCATCCTCATTCGACCCAGCTAAGAATTCGCTTTAAGATAGGATCGTGTTTTGTTTTGATCGCGATATCTCTAGCTGTTAGCAGCAGTGAATGTAGCATTTCAATCTGGAGCGTTGTAAGGGTTGGAGCTGGGTCGTCGATGGTTTCTGGAAGTGGTGCATGGCTCAATGCGTCAGCGTGGGGAATGGCTTTCCCCAGGCGGTGTTGCAGCTTATAATTGTACGCAGCCAAAAACTCCGACCAACGAGTCATTCTAGGTGATAATATATAGGGGGTTGGCTTGTCTCCTGCTATAATCCCCAGCAAAGGTTTGTGGTCGGTAACAATAGTAAAAACTCATCCATAAACATATTCATGAAACCGTTTAATAGCAGATACAACAGCAAGAGCCTCTTTATCGATTTGACTATAGTTACGTTCAGCCTTTGATAAAGTTCTTGAAAAATAGGCAATAAGGACTTCACTACCGTTTGGTAGCACATGACTCATAATGGCTCCTACTCCAAAGGGTGATGCGTCACATGTGATTGTTAAAGGCAAAGTCTCGTTATACTGCATTAAACAGCATCTGAAGTTAATAGGTTTTTCACTTGTTGGAACGCATGCTCCTCTCGGTGCCCCCAAACCCAGCTTGCTTTTTTGTCAAGAAGCCGATGTAGGGGCTCAGCTACGGTCGCTTTGTGGGGCAGGAAGATGTTGTAAAAATTAATAAGCCCCAGGAAAGCTTGGAGGTCAGTCTTATTTCTGGGTCTTGGGGCATTCTTGATTGCTCTTAACTTGCTACTGGTGGGGTGAATGCCTTGTTTATCAGTTAGGTACACCAGGAACTCTACTTTATCTGTACACAGTTGACATTTATTTTTTTTTAATTTTAAGGCCAGAGTCTTTAAATTTCTGGAGATCCAGTCGAAGACGCTCCTTTAGTATTTCTCTATTCAGGGCAGCAATTAAAATGTCATCAAAGTATGGTACGACCCCTTTTATTCCCTGTAATAGTCTCTCCATCAAGCTCTGAAAGATCCTTGGGGCACGCTAACTCCGAATTGGAGTCAGTTGCACTTAAAAGTGCCTCGGTGCGTAACGATTTTTTGTGCCTCTGCTGTTTTTTTATCTACAGGCAGTTGTTGGTACGCCTGTGCTAAATCCAATTTAGTGAAGACTTTTCCGCCCCCCAGGGAATGGAGGAAGTGTTGTACCACCAGCACCAGGTAAACGTTCTGTTGAAGGGTGTGATTCAGGGTGACACAGTAGTCCCCACAAATCCTTAACGATCCATCCGGTTTGATGGGTGTTACAATTGGGGTTTCCCAAGGAGCATGGTCAGTTGGTTCTAAAACACCCTGGGCTATTAATTTATCAAGCTGCTCATCAATCTTTGGTTTAAGGGCAGAAGGGACTCGACGAGGCTTAAGGCGGATGGGGGCTACTTCAGGGTTAAGGTTAAATGATATCGGGGTCCCCTTGTACTTGCCTAGTTTGTCTGCAAAGACGTCCTGGAATTCCTGGACGAGGGCCTCCTCCCAGTTGTCACTGCTGGTTTGGTGAATGCCGGCTACCTCAATCCCTAGTGGAGTGAAGCATTGAAGGCCTAACAAGCTAGGCTGATCACGGTCGACGATGGTCAATGGTAAAGATGCAGTACGATTTTTGAATGAGACCTGGACTAGGTTGGATCCAATGACCGGAATTCGGTTTCCTTGATAGTCCTTGAGAATGATTCTTTGGATTTTGAGATCTTGCTGCCGGACAGCAGGGATTAATTGTTTAAGGTTCTTCCAGGAAACCATTGAGAGGTATGATCCTGAATCGACTTCCATCACGCAGGGCTGGTTTTCAATGGCAACCTTCACTCGGATCTTCTTTGCATCTAATGATGAGGCGTGACCAATCATGATGGTTTGGTGTGCCTCTTCTCGTTTCGTTGAATGGGCTAGTGGTTTATTTCTGTAGGAGTGGTTGTTCCATTGGTGGTTCGAATGTTCCCGATTCACAGGACAACTTCCTGTGGGTTGGCGGCAGTTGGTCCCCCTCTGAAGTGGGCTGGATCCTAGCTTGCTTCCACAGACCTTTCCGATGTGGCCTCTCTTCCCACAAATATGGCAGAGCGCGTCGAGGAATTTGCAGTCTGATCGTGGGTGGTTTGCCCCACAACCTGCGCATTGATACTGCAGTCTCTGATTACGCTGGTGACGTTGGTCTCGTTCAGACCAGAGCTGGTTGACTTCTTCCTCATCACTTTCTGATGATGATTCGAGATCCTCGTGGTGGGTTGCCATTGCATGTCCCTCAAGGTGAGGTGAGGTTTCGCCGGCAAGTTGGCAGAGCGGGGCATTGGTGTGGCGCATTCGGGCAGCCGACTTCCTGGTTGCTTCTGCTGCAGTAGCATCAGCGATGGTATCTGCAAGGCTGATGTCGCTTTTCACCATCAACTTACTTTACACGTGTGGTGCATCTAAACCCAGAACTATTCGGTCTCTTAGAGCTTCTTCGAAGTCGGCGAACCCTCAGAGGCCTCCCAGGTTCTGGAGATCCGCGATGAAATCTGCAATGCTTTCTCCTTTCCGCTGGTCTCTCTGGTAAAATTCATGTCTTCGGACAAGCGTTGGTACGGTAGGTGCATAGTGGGCCCGTAGGAGGGGCTTGAGGACATTTCAGTCCATGGATTTCACCTCAGCCGGTTTTGCCAGTGCCTTAGCCATCTTAAAAACGGCAGGTCCACAGTGAGTCAGGAATACTGCTCACTTTTTTCCAGTAGTGGCATCCTTCAAGTTGTTGGTCTCTGGACCCAGTCTATGTATGAGTCCCAGTCTTCTTGTGCCAGGTCAAATGGAGCGGGTGGTATGGTGCCGCCGGTCATGGTTTCCACCGTTGATGCGCCTTCAGCCACGTGCTCTGTTTAGTGCTCTGTAGTGTTCAGTCAGCTCTGACGTCTCCGCATCCCACCTTCATCGCCAGTGTTAAGTTCTGCGCATGGGTGCAAGGAATGGAGACGAGACGGTGAACAGTGAACTTCAACTCTTTATTAATCATTCTGAACAGAGCAAAACCCTAGGGCAACAGCAGCCCTTTTATAGGCAAGCTGCTGCTCTAGTAACCAATAAGAGATGTGGAGTGTTAACCCCCTTAACCAATGAGAGTGACTCATTAACAGCCAATCAGATTCTCCTGAACGGACCAATCTGATATCGCTGTTATTGGTCAATCAGAAGTGCAGGGCTAGAACCCTGCTATTTTCTAAAGCTTTTGATAAACTTTATTTAAGTGTTTTATTAGTTCATAACATAAGCCTCATAGGGAAATCCTTTTAGTCTGTAAGTTGTCACAAAATTTTTCAGATGTGTTCTGTCTCATATGTTAAGCCTCTGCCATTTGCTGCAAAACATTCAGAATAACTGAGACACTGACATGAGTTCAGGGCCCAGTGGAATAAGTTGTACAGCTTCTTCTCCAGATTTGAGCATTCCTTTGAAGAACTTTTATACTGATCTTTCAGAAAATCCATAAACTCTAAATGTTGATATGCCTTCTCTTGTTATACAGATAATAATTTTGTATACCTTCTGCATTTATTGAAAAGTCTTACAAAAAAGACAGTTTGGAGGGAATTTTACTTGTGATGTTCAGAATGCACAAGCCATAGAACAAGTAGAATGAAGGAAATGTCACCCTGTCAGATAAATCCACTCCTTTAAGAGTGAGACATTTGAGGAGTCAGATGATAGGCCTCAGAAACTGAAATATAAGAATACAGCATAAAATATGGCCAGATGCCAGTGATAACTACAGTATAAGAAGAAAGTTAAAGAAACAAAGTTTCCCAGGCAAACCAAATGCAGATTTAAAGAAGCTTCACTGTGATTTTGTTATTCTCTTTCTCCCTCCCTCCCTCCCTCCCTCCCTCTGTCCCTGTGTGCATATGTGTGTGTGTGTGTGTGTGTGTGTGTACACACATTATTAAAGAAATTTTAAATCATAGAAAAACAATGCAAATGTCTCCAGGTGGTAGTAAAGAGAGGGAAGATAGTTGAAATTGATGGGGTAGTTGTACCAGCAACAACATAGCTACAACTAGTTTGGTATCCCACCAAACAAGAAAGGCAAGAAAGACAGCAACATCCAAGTACCACCAAGGCCTAAGGTCCTGAAGAGCCAACTCAAAAGGAAGATCAAGATTTATGCCATCAACAGGTACACCCCTCTAATCTTCAGATATCTTGCTTGTACAGTGAACTGACCAAAGAAGGACATAGAAGCTGGTGATGTGAAGACAGGAAGTTCCTCATAATGTATGGAGGTTTCCACCTGAGGTCCAACACCTGTAAACTGTCACCAATTGGAAAGAGAGTGGGCAATGTCTGGTAAATGTCAAAGCTGTTAAGTACTGGGCATGGGTGCAAGGAACAGAGACGAGACATCGGATGGTGACTTCAACTCTTTATGTACAAGAAAGAATGGAACAAAATATCTGGGCAGCAGTAGCTCTTTTTTAGAGCTTGCTGCCGTCAAAACAGCCAATGAACTGAGTCTATCGCTTTCACAAGCGTCCAATCAGGGATTCCCATTAACAGCCAATCAGACTGGCCAAACCTGACCAATCATGACTTGCTATCTACGGGCCAATGAGAATTGCAGGATTACAAGCCTGCTGTAAGACGAAGCTATTGAGAATTGTATCACTGCGTTAGTTTAATCCATAACGCCCCTCCCCCTTTGGTCCCGTCTGAGGGGTGGGGTGACGTATTCTTGCAAGTAGGCTTGACCTGCACTGTTCCACCGGGTTCTGTCCTGATTCTGGTTCTGGTTCCGGTGGGCTGCCAGCTGGGTTGGATGGCGAAGATTGTGGTCCCGGGTTGCTTTCGTCAGCGCTGTCTTCCGGGTTCCCTGGATCCGCCTCCGTCACGGTGCTGTCAAGTGGCGAGGCCGCTCCCTGGCTTGGTTCTCCCTTGGATGGTGAGTATTCCTTGGGCTGTTGGGTTTCGATTTCTTCTTCGTCCTCCTCCATGTTTCTTCCCCCCCAGCTAGAGGTTCCAGCGCTAATCGGGAACAGAGTTGGTCTATGTGGCGTTTCTACATCTTACCGTCTGCCGTTTGTAGGCTATAGGATCATGGTCCTGTAAGTTGTCTTATTGTCGCGGGGACCCACAATGGATCGCCCAAGAAGTTTTTTGCAAACACAAGGTCCCCTTCCTGGAATGCCCGACACTTGCTGCTGGATCCCAGGGGTTGTTCTGGCGTGTAGTTTGGGTGGAGGCGGTCAAGATGCGAGCGAAGTTTCCGGCCCATCAAGAGTTCAGCTGGGGTTTTGTTCATGATGCTGTTTGGGGTTATGTGTTGGAGAAGAAGCATTCAGTTTATTTTATCATCAATGTCGCCGTGGTCCATTTTGTGCAGGGTTTGTTTTACAAATTGAACCATTCGCTCAGCCCTACCATTGGCCGCAGGGTGAGCTGGTGACGTTAAAGCATGGCGGATGCCCCGATCTGCCAGGTATTGTTTGAATGGCAGGGCAATGAATTGGGGGCCATTATCTGAGACGAGGACATCGGGAAGTCCATGGGTAGCGAATAGTTTATTCAGTTCTTTAGTGACTGTGTCTGTGGTGATGCTTTTCATTTTTTGGACTTCAAGCCAGTTTGAATAGGCATCCACTATTAAGAGGAAAGTGTGTCCTCTTGTGAGTCCCGCAAAATCGATGTGGATACGGGACCAAGGACCTCGAGGCGTTTCCCACTGAGTTGGGGGAGTCTTTGGAGGAGTGGAGTGAGTCTCCTGGCATTTACTGCATTTTGCTACCCAAGTCTCTATCTGTCTATCTAAAGCAGGCCACCATGCATAACTCCTGGCTAGTGCCTTCATCCGCATGATGCCTGGATGTCCTTCGTGCAGCATTTTCAATACCCTAGATTGCAATTTCTCCGGGACTATGACTCTGTCTTCCCATACTATGCAACCTTTCTGGGAGAATAGTTCTGTTTGATGATTCCTAAATAGCTTGAATGTATCATCGGTTGCACTGACCGGCCAACCCCGTTCTACCCAGCTGAGGACTCGTGCCAAAACAGGGTCCTTTTTTTGTCTCTAAGGCTATGTCTCGAACAGTTAGTGGCGACGATTTGAGGGTTTCGATTTGTAATATGGTTATGGTTGGAGCAGGGTCATCTATAATGTCTGGTAGTGGAGAGTGGCTCAAAGTGTCAGCGTGGGGAATGGTTTTCCCCAGGCGATGTTGCAATTGATAATCGTAGGCGGTTAAAATTCTGACCAACGTGTCATTCTTGGTGATAAAATATGGGGAGTTGGTTTGTTTCCCGCCAAAATACCAAGTAGCGGCTTGTGGTCTGTAATTATGGTAAAAAATCTCCCATATACATATTCATGGAAGTGTTTAATTGCGGATACAATAGTGAGGGCCTCTTTATCAAGTTGACTATAGTTCCTTTCGGTTTTAGACAAAGTTCTCGAAAAGAACGCAATGGGTGCCTCATTTCCATTTAGTAGGACGTGGTTTAAGATGGCTCCTGCTCCAAATGGTGAGGCATCACAGGTAACCATCAAAAGGAGAGTCTCGTTGTATTGCATTAATACAGCATCGGAGGTTAAAAGGTCTTTTATATCTTTGAACGCTTTCTCTTCACGCCGTCCCCAAACCCAAGAATCCTTTTTATCGAGAAGTCTATGTAAGGGCTTGGCTACGGTTGCCTTCTGGGGCAAGAAAATGTTATAAAAGTTAATGATTCCCAGGAAGGCTTGGAGGTCTGTCTTATTCCTAGGTCTCGGGGCTTTCTTGATTGTGGTTCGATTTTTTTTGGTGGGGTGGATTCCTTGTCTGTCGAGAAGGTATCCCAGGAACTCCACTCTCTCCGTACAAAGTTGACACTTGTCTCGTTTTACCTTAAGACCAGCGTCTTTGAATTTCTGGAGGACTTTTTTGAGTCGTGGTACTAATAACTCTTTAGTGGGGGCAGCTATTAGGATGTCGTCAAAATAAGGCACGACACCTTTTATGCCTTGTAATAGTCTCTCCATTAAACTTTGGAAAATGCCAGGCGCCACGCTTACTCCGAATTGGAGTCTATTGCACTTAAAAGCACCTCTATGTGTAACTATTGTCTGGGCTTCTGCAGTTGCTGCGTCTACAGGGAGTTGCCGGTACGCCTGAGCTAAGTCCAATTTCGCAAATATTTTTCCACCATCCAGGGAATGAAGAAGGTGTTGAACCACCAGTACTGGATAAGCGCTCTGTTGAAGAGCATGATTTAGGATGGCCCGATAGTCCCCGCAAATTCTTAATGAACCATCTGGCTTCATGGGCGTTACTATCGGGGTTTCCCAAAGGGCGTGGTCAATCGGTTCCAATATGCCCTGGGCTATCAGTTTATCTAGCTGCTCGTCGATCTTCAGTTTTAAGGCAAAGGTATTCAACGGGGCTTAAGCCGAATGGGAGCTACATTGGGGCTGAGATTAAACAATACTTGTACTTGCCTAATGTTCTTGTGAACACGTCTTGGAATTCCTGGATGAGAGTCTCTTCCCAGTCGTCATTTCTGGTATGGTGTATGATGACTAGTTCAATTCCGAGTGGGCGAACCACTGTAACCCTAACAAGCTGGGTTGGTCACGATCGATGACAGTCAGGGGAAGCTTTCCTGTGCGGTCCTTAAAGGATACTTGGACGTTGCTGGAACCGACAACTGGGATTCTGTTTCCCTGGTAGTCTTTCAGGATGATTTGCTGCATGCTGAGATCCTGGCGACAGATGGCAGGGATCAGCTGTTTGAGGGTTTTCCAGGATACCATCGATAGGGATGATCCCGAATTGACTTCCATCACATACGGTCGACTCTCAATAGTAACCTTTACGTGGATCTTTCTTGCATCGAATGATGAAACGTGGCCGATGATAATGGTTTGTTGGGCCTCTTCTCATCTCGTTGAAGAGGTAGGTGCTTCGTTTCTGTAGTATTAGTGGTTGTTCCATAGGTGGTTCAGATGGTTCCAGTTCTCAGGAGGTTTGCTTATCTCCTGACGGAGGTTGTTCTCCCTTTGGTTGGGACTGGGCTCTCATCTGCTTCTGCAGACCTTCGCGATGTGGCCTTTTTTTCCGCAGTTATGGAAAGAGTGCGTCAAGGAATTTGCAGTCCGATCGCGGGTGGTTTGCCCACAACCCGCAAATTGGCGTGGATGTCGCTGGTTCCTTTGCTCTCATTCCGAGCGGAGCCAGTTGACCTCCTCTTCATCACTGTCTGAGGATGACTCGAGGTCTTCGTGATGGGTAGTGGTAGCATGCTTCTCAGTGGCGAGTGGGATCTCGTCGGCGAGTTGGCGAAGCAGTGCGTTTGCTCGGCACATTCGAGTGGCTGACCTCCTGGTTGCTTCTGCAGCAGTAGCATCAGTGATGACATCTGTAAGACTGATGTCGCCTTTTGCCATCAGCTTACTCTGCACGTGTGGTGCATTTAAAGCCAGAACTATACGGTCTCTTAGGGCTTCCTCTAAGTTTGCAAAACCACAAAGGCCTCCTAGGTTCCAGAGGTCGGCTATGAAATTACCCATGCTCTCATCCTTCTATTGCTCCCTCTGGTAAAATTCACGTCTTCGTATCAGTGTAGGTACTGCGGGTGTGTAATGAGCCCAGATGATTGGAGCGAGGGTGTCCCAATCCATGGTCTTCACTTCCACAGGTTTTGCTAATGTTTTAGCCATTTTGAAAACAGTGGGGCTGCAATGAGTCAGGAACACTGCTCATTTCTTGCCAGGCGTAGCATCTTTTAAATTGTTGGTCTCCAGGAACATCTGGAAGCGGTCTATATATGAGTCCCAGTCTTTGGTTGCTGGGTTGAATGGAGTGGGTGGTATGGTGCTGCTGGTCATCTTGCCGTCTGTTGCATGCGCTCTTTCGCCACGTGCTCTGTCTTGTCCGATGTATTCTAGTCAGCTCTATCATCTCCGCATCCCATCCTCATCGCCAGTGTTAAGTCCTGGGCATGGGTGCAAGGAACGGAGATGAGACATCGAATGGTGACTTCAACTCTTTATTAACAAGAAAGAATGGAGCAAAATATCTGGGCAGCAGTAGCTCTTTTATAGAGCTTCCTGCCGTCAAAACAACCAATGAACTGAGTCTATCGCTTTCACAAGTGTCCAATCAGGGGTTCCCGTTAACAGGCAATCAGATTGGCCAAACCTGACCAATCACAACTCGCTATCTATGGGCCAATGAGAATTGCAGGATTACAAGCCTGCTGTAAGAAGATGCGTTTTGCATGGCTTCAACAGCAGCAGGAATTTGCTTGTCTGCAATTCCTGCTGTGCTTGCTGCCAAGGTGCCCCTGATCCAAATGGGTCTGGGGGATATGGCTGCCCTGTAGAGGCAGCCGAAGAGAGAGGGGATCCAGACAGGGGTTTGGGGGTGTCGCAGACCCCCTCCCCAGCCAGAAAAACCACCTTTTCCCAAGGTGGTGGAGCGGCAGTCAGTAATGGCCGTCACAAAGAAGCCTGCAGACAGGTAAGATTTGTGCTGGAGGTTGCAGGAGAAAAATTTGGCTGAGCCGAGATAATAACAACTCTTAATTACCCTGGAAACTGAACTGTTTGAATTGCCTGAGGATACATTGTTTCCCAAAGAAGCCTGCTGTAAGACAAAGCTGTTGAGAGTTGTATCGCTGCATTGGCTTAATCCATAACAAAAGCCATTGAGAAATTGGAGAAGTACTAGGGAAGGAAGAGAAAGAGGGAAAGGGAAAAAGAGCTGCGGTGGAGGAAGGAAGGAAGGAAAGAAGGAAGGAAGGAAGGAAGGAAGGAAGGAAGGAAGGAAGGAAGGAAGGAAGGAAGGAAGGAAGGAAGGAAGGAAGGAAGGAAGGAAGGAAGGAATCACCAGCTGATTTTCCCCCCTTTTTTTTTAGCAAAATGGAAAAAAAGTTACTGGTAAATGTAGTTGTTTCATCTTTCTCTAAACAAACAAGCCAAACCATCTCTGCCGCTTCTGTCATCTTCCCCACCACTGCTTTATTATGTATATTTCAGAGTCTTTCTATTTTTACGCATATAATAGGCTTGCAGTGGTGTTCATATATAAAAGTAATATTGTATTATTCTTTTCTAACTGTCTGTTCATTAGTCCTAGCAGAAAAAAGATCTGGTTTCAGTAGAATGCCTTTAAAATTCTTTGTATCAGTATAAATTTTTGAATCCTTCTTTTTTTTCCCTTTTTTACAAATTCACCAGTTATGATAAAATGTCACTTCATATTGCACACATTTCCAACATAAATTTGAAGCACCTTTATACATTCTCGATCATTTTTCTGGAGTTTTGTTATTTTTCTCTAAATGTATTTGGAAATACATGAAGTATAGACTAAGTCAAATCAAGGTTTCTCAAGTCATCTCTGTTACTTTATTGATTCCCTTTCCAAAACTGTTATGGCCAATTTATTTACTTATTTTGTTCCTCAATGATAATGAAATGACATTACAAACGTGAGCAATTTAAAAAGTAATAATCCGGCATCCTGGAGAAGGCAAGACATGATCTACATGCTTCAGGCTTCAGTTGCTTTTGCTAATGCATAAAGTTTCTGCTAATTTGTTGACTGAGAAGAAAGATTAAGCGTGCTGAGTCTGTAATAAGTAGAGCTGGTGATTTGTGACTGCTACAAACAGTGCTGAGTGGCTTGAAAAAACATTTGGGCTTGCAAATATATCACAAGTGAATTTGATCTGAGCCCTGTTTGTTAAGCAGCATGTTTCTGAATAATAAATGTCCACAATAGAAGAGAGTTTTGTTGCAGTAACTTTTGACTAGTACTGAGGCTGAGCAGAGTTGAGTCACAATCTTGAAGAAATGTTTTCCAGGGTTTTATAGAAAACAGAAAACAGCACCCTTTAAAACAATTTGCCCATACATATTCATAAAGTGCTTAGCTATTCATTTATACTGCTTTTTCTTGTTCTTATTCAAAAATGGTTTCACTTGTGCTTGGCTGCATCATCATCACTAACAAGGTCAAAACGATATCTCCCATATTTCTGCCCAGACTGGTAAAACTGTCAAATCAGAATTTATCATGGTGTGAACAAGCATATAATTCACAGAATGTGATAATAAAAATATTTGTGGTAGAAAACTACTATATAAAAAAATGCTTCTGCAGGTGTCAGGGAAGTTTATACATAAAACAAGAAAATGTCCTTGCTCTTTTTTCTTCTTCTTTCATTAAAAAAGCATAGAAATATGAGGAATGTTAGATTACCAGCAAGCAAATAATGCACATAATGCTGATTCAGAGTGATTTTTGCAATCTTAATCATCCTATAGTCAAATCTGATTTACTGCAAAAGCCTGGGTAATTCTAGATTGATTTACATCTAAGTTAGTGCAACAAGAATACAGAAGCAATAGTGCGTGGGGGGGGGAGGCATATAGATGGAACAGATGTCAGGGGAAAATGACACCTCAAAAAATATGAATAGTGTTTTCTAAAAACAAAACAAAACTAGAACATTCATCTCATCAAAATGCTTATTTTTCCTCATCGCTTTCTACATGGGAGCATCAGAGGTGGGTATTCAGGTTCTGACCAGTTCTGGAGAACTGGTAGTGGACATTTTGAGTAGTTCGGAGAACCAGCAAGTACCACCTCTGATTGGCCCCACCTCCATCTATTCTCTGCCTCTTGAGTCCCAGCTGATCAACTGGGTCTTCTTTTGTTGCTCTGTACAGGAGAAAGGAGTTGGAAAGTAGGTTAATAGAGTAGGGAGGGAATGAGATATTGTAATATCCTTCCCCTAGAGTGGGGTGGGAATGGAGATTTTACAGTATCCTTCCCCTGGCACACCCACAAACCATGCCCACAGAACTGGTAGTAAAAAAAATTTGAATCCCACCACTGGGAAGTATGTTCAGTGATAATTTTTTTTCTTTTTTTCTTGAACAAACTTTATTAATTTTTTTTTACACATACAAACAAAACATAGTATGTAGTAACATAAAATATCTTTTCTAAAAGAAACAAATAAACCATCTTATTTAAAAAGAAGATAATTCCAAATTATCACATTTCTATAATTTAATATATATATATTTATCTTATCTAATCAACTTCATATCTTTTCCAAACTTCTCTTTATTACTCCCTTTCCTTCTATTTAATCATATTTCTTCTGCCTTGAAGTTATATACTCATTAAATATAATTTCATTAGTGTTCTTCCACATCCTGTCAACCTTAAACAAACATTACACAAAACATAAATACATAAAACTTCTTTTTGGAAAGCGGCTTACCCTGGGTTAACTCTTTTTATGCAGACATCAATCAAAGTTCGTACTCACTATATACTATCTCATGTCTTATTTAACATTCTCTATTTTCCATATATTTTCTCTCTCCTACTCATTCTTTTAATTCTATTTTTTTTATTCCATCTCAATTAAATAATTATATTTGCATCTTTGGTCCGTTTTCTTTCAATCACCTGCTTATCCTTTCTATCTAATACAATATTTTTCCTGTAAACCCAGATTGAAGTATGGCAACTTTTTATCTTTCCCCTAAATAACACTTAAAATAATACATATTTTCTGTACTGATTCTGCTCCGTACATTCTAAGTATTACATTTCAAAATAATAAAACAAACAAATAATATTGAATTTAATAAGTAATAATAAAGCTAAAAAAATGAAAAAGGAACATTAAATTTATAATATAATAAGAGCAATGTTTCATAGAAAATTAGATTCTGTTATTAATTCTTAAACAATAAAAATAATATTTCATAAGGAATTAAACTCTATAATTAAATCATGGCTTCCCTTATTAAAATCATATAATATTCTGATTTTCTAACTCAGCTTCAAATACTAATGTCTACAATACATTCTTATGTACTTTTGCAGAATCATTTTTATAAAATTATCTTACCCGTTTTTTAGTATCTTGTTTAAAGCCTTTATGACTTCTCTTTCCTTTTCCCCTTTCTTTCTTATCCATTTTAATTTTTGCCCCCCCCCATCTCTCAAATTTCACTCTCTTAGTCTTCCCTCTCTGTTGTATTTCTCTTTTCTGTTGCTTTCTGACCTCATATCACTTTTTCATCTCATTTTTCTTTTTCTTGGTTGTTTTTTTAGTTCTAAATTCACCTTTTCCTTGCCCCCCTTCCGCTTTTCTTCCTCCACTAAGTCTGTTTGTCCATTAAAGATGGCTTCTTCTCCTTCATCCCAGTCTTCCTGTCATTGTCGTATTTCTTTTTTTTTTTTTTTGAAAAAGTTTTTATTAATTTTCTACAAACAAACAAGACAAACAAAACATAAAAACATCAAATCTTGTATGTACATCCAGTGTGTCAGTTGGTTCATCATTTTTGTGCATTCATTCTGTAGTCTCAATTACAATTATGTTACATAACAACTCATATTGTCAATCCAAACTTATATATCCTAATATCACTAAAAAAAGAAATTTTTGACTATATTTTTAATCATTTATGCTTAATGAGCTAACAATACTTTAAACCAGTTTACTCTATAACAAATCATCTAATCATATCAAATCAATCCTAAAAAATCCTTTATAAATATAATATCAAATAGCAAAATAATGACAAAATAAAGATAATCCTTACTATCTAGCATTCTAAATATTCTATTATCGTATTTTATCATCTAGCCATTTATAAAAAAGATCCCAAATTTCGTAAAATTGTTTATCCTCTTGCTCTCTAATTTCAAATGTCAATCTGCTCATCTCAGCACATTCCAATATTTTCTTAATAATTTCTTCCTGTAATGGTATTTTCTCATTCTTCCAATTTTTAGCAAATACAATCCTGGCCGCTGTTAATACATTTACAATCAGGTATTTCAAATCTTTACTATATATATCAGGTAAAATTCCCAATAAGAAGATCTCTGGTTTCAAATCTATATGTTTCTTTGTCATTTTTTCCAACCACATGCGAATTATAGTCCAATATTTTCTAGCATCCTCACAAGTCCACCACATATGGTAATACGAGCCGGGTATCTGATGACATTTCCAACATTTTTCAGATTTGTTCTTAAACATTCTTGCTATTCTTGTCGGAGGAAAGTGCCACCTGTAAAACATCTTATACAAGTTTTCTTTATATGCTGTTGACATTGTCATTTTATAATTTTGAGACCACAATTTCTGCCATTTCTCCAAATCAATCCCATATCCAAAATTCTTCCCCCAAACAATCATAGTTTCTTTGACTTGTTCTTCCTCTAATTTCATTCCCAATAAATAACCATATAATTTTTTAATCACCTTCTCATCAGTACCCATCAAGATCTTATCTAAATCAGTCTGTTTATCATAAAATCCCTCCATTTTAGAATCTTCATCATACCTTGAGTGTATTTGTGCATATGAAAACCAATTCATCCTTATACCTTGTTCTTCTAAGTTTTGGATCGATTTAAGTTCACCCTTTTCATCCAAAAGTTCCCCATATCTAACTGTTTGTTCCTTCTTGTAAATTATAGGATAGGAAAATGCTTCAATGGTCGATAACCAAACTGGAATTTTCAAATAACATTGTCTTTTTATCTTCTCCCAATTTAACCACAAAGACTCCCGTACATAATGTCTTCTAAAATAACCCTGTGTTTTAGTTCCCTTATACCATAAAAAAGCATGCCAACCCAACAGCAAGTCATGCCCTTCTAATGTCAACAACCTATGTTTCCTTAATGTTATCCATTCTTTGACCCACATCAAACTTGCAGCTTGATAATACAATTCCCAATTAGGCAGACCAAAACCTCCTCTAATTCTAGCATCTTGCAAAAGCTTTAGCTTTATTCTCGCTTTTTTACCTTGCCATATAAACTTCAACATAATTTTATTTAAATCTTCAAAATAGTCTTTTCCAAGCCTAATTGGTATTGTTTGAAACAAAAATAAAATTCTAGGTAAGATATTCATCTTAATTGTTGAAATTCTCCCTATTAATGACAATTGCAAGTTTTCCCACTTCTTCAAATCTGTAGTTATCTGTTGTTTAAGTTTAATATAATTATTCTCCTTTAATGTGCTACATCTTGTTGTCAAATATATCCCCAAATACTTAACCTTATTTGTAACTTGAATTTTCAAAAGATCTGCCAATTCTTCTCTCTGTCTCAATAACATATTCTTTGTCAAAATCTTTGTTTTATCTTTGTTTATTTTCAAACCAGCCACCTCTATCCTTTCCAGTAACTTTGGAGCTGTTTCAATCGGATCTTCCAAAATAAAAGCTAAATCATCAGCAAAAGCTTGTAGCTTAAATTCTTCCTTCTTAATTTTCATTCCTTTTATGCTTTTATCATCCCTAATATTTCTATTCAAGACTTCCAAGGTCAACACAAATAGCAAAGGAGATAGGGGGCATCCTTGTCTTGTGCCTTTCCTTATATTAATAAAATCTGTAAGTTCCCCCTCCATCATTACCCTTGCTGTCTGTTTATTGTATATAGCTTCTATTGCTTGAATATTTTTTTTAGCAAAACCCATCTGCTCCAATAATAATAACATAAATCTCCAGTTGACATTGTCAAATGCTTTTTGAGCATCTAGGAATATCAAAGCCATTTGCTTTTCAGGATGAGCCTCATAATATTCCAAAGTGTCCAAGATTACTCTCATATTGTCTCTAATTTGTCTCTTTGGCAGAAATCCATTTTGATCTGAGTGAATAAAATTATTTAAATATTTTTTAAGTCTTTCTGCTAAAATTGAAGCAAAAATTTTATAGTCTGCATTCAATAAAGAAATAGGTCTATAATTCTTAATTTGCAATGGGTCAGTCTCTTCCTTTGGTATAAGTGTAATATAAGCCTCTGACCATGTTTTAGGTATCATCTTTTTTAACATAACTTCATTCATAACTTCTAACAATGGGATGCTCAATAATTCTTGAAATGTTTTATAAAATTCTACTGGAAGCCCATCTGGGCCCGGAGCTTTCCCATTATTTTGTCTCTTAAATGCTTCATTTAGTTCCATCATTGTTATATTGCTTTCTAGCATTTCTTCAGTCTCTTTAGGTATCTTTGGTAAATTAGCTTCCTGTAAATACTGTTTGACTTTTCCTTCATCAATATTCTCTTGTTTATATAATTGCCCATAAAAATCTCGGATAATTTCTTTTTTCTCCTTGTTCCCATAACAAACTTGGCTTTGTTCATCTATTAACTTCAATATTTTTCTTGATTCCTTCTCTTTTCTCAATTTATATGCTAGCCATCTACCTGGTTTATTTGCATCTTCAAAATAATTCTGTTTAGAGTTTCTAATTTTCTGTGCCAATTCTTCTTTCTCTATTAATTCCATTTTATGTTTGATTACATCCAGCTTCAATTTAATATCCTTTTTCTGTGGCATTTTCTGTAATTCTTTTTCAAGAGTTTTATACTCATTTTCCAAGGCCTTAGAAGCTTGCCTTTTCCTAATATTCTTTTTTCTTGTATAATCTATTATCAAACCTCTAGCGTATGCCTTCATAGTGTCCCACACATTTTGCGTTGAAGTATCTTCTTTTTTATTTTCTCTAAAGAAAAAAGCCAATTCCTTCTCCATCCATTGTGTAAAATCTTTCTCCTTTAAAATAGTATTATTTAATGTCCATCTCGATCTTTTTTTTTGTCCCTTCCATTTAATTGTCATTGGGCTATGATCTGCCCAGGTACTTGTTTCAATGCTTGTTTCTTTAATATTAGATATTAGTTCTGTTGACATCCAAATCATATCTAATCTGGACCATGATAAATGTCTATTTGAATAAAAAGTATATTGTTTAGCTTTAACGTTTCTTTCTCTCCAAATATCTTTTAAAGTTAATTCATCTGTCATTTTAAAAAAGGACCTTGGGAGAACCTTTCTATTTTGCTTTGTTGTTGTTGCTATATAGTCCAGTTTATTGTCCACAATTCCATTAAAATCTCCCATCATAATTAGATTAACATAGTCCAGTCCAATTATTTTCATGTGCAGTTTTTTATAAAACTCTTCTTGTTTATCATTCGGAGCATAAATTGCAATCAAGAGTATTTTTATATTATTATCCATTATTTCTACCATTAATACTCTTCCATCTTCATCCGAGTAAATCAATTTTGCTGGAATAGCCTCTTTAATGTATAAAACCACACCTCTTTTCTTACATTGGGTCAAAGAGGTAAATGTTTTCCCTAATTTTGGCTGTAATAACAATTGTTCATGTTGTTTTTTTAATGTGAACTTCTTGTAAACAAATTATATCAAATTTTAATTTCTCTAATTTATGAAAAGTTTTCCTTCTTTTAACAGCTGAATTAAGTCCGTTTATATTCATTGTAATCAGTTTTTTTTCCTCCATGATTATGCTTTATATTTAGGTCTAACAGCTCTCGTGGATCTCACTTCACGCTGTTCTTTACTATCAATTTGTCCCCCTATTGCTCCTTTCTCTTTTTCAGTCTCCAGTTGTTCATCTTGAAACTCAATTAATGAAGCCTCTTTCTCTGCTTCCTCTCTTCTTCCTCCAAAAAATTCTGCATGAAAAAGTTCTGCTTTCTCAATTGAGTCAATTCTATGTCTCTGCTCTTGCCACGTAAACATTAATCCTTCTGGAATCAGCCATCTATAATTCACTTCGTTTTCCAATAGTATTTTGGTCAGAAATCGATATTCTCTTCTCATCTCTCTCACTCTTCTAGGTATTTGTTTTAAAACCACAACCTCTTTACCCTTGTATTTCAGTGTTTTCTCTCTTGCTACTTGTAATATTTGCGTTTTAATGGATTTTTTGGTAAATCTAATATGGACTTCCCTGGGTAATTTATTTCTCATCGCATATCTTGTATAGACTCGATATATCTCATCTATTCCATCCATCATCTTTTCCTCTGTAATTTCCAAAGCATCTGCCAAAATTTCTATCATTACCGCTGCCAAATTTTCTCCTTTTTCCTCCTCTATATTTTGAAATCTAAGGTAAAATTCTGACCTTTCCATCTCCCACCTCAACATCCCACCTTTTTCTTGTTCGACCGCTGTTAATGTGCTATCAATATTTCCAATCTTCTTCTCTCTTTGTTTTCCTTCTTCCTCAATTTTTTGGAATCTCTCCTCATACTTAACCATCATTTGTTTAATATTTTCCACTTTTTCATCAGTCTTCTCTATTCTTTGTTCAATATTTTCTGTTCTTTGTTCAATATTTTCTGTTCTTTGTTCAATATTTCCTGTTCTTTGTTCAATAATATCTGATTTTGTCTTAAGTTCTTGAATTCCTTGCATAATCATCTGTAACTGTAAAGTTATTTTTTCTTGTTCCTTATCTTGCTTCAACATTGTCTGAATTAAACGTTGTCCTCCAGCTGGTGGGGAAGCAGAGGTAGAAGCAGCAATGCCAGATGGTATTGGTTTCTTGCTCATTTCAGTGTTTCCAAAACTTCAAATTCTTCTTAACTTTTAACCCAACTGGTAGAGCAGCCAATTATAATCCAAAATGGAGAACTCCAATAGTAAAAAACACGAAACCAAAGAAGAAACAGAAAAAAAGGAAGAAGAAAGATCTTCAGGTTCTTCTAGACGCTAATCCAATTACGAGATAGTCCACCATAAAAAAGGAAAAAATAGAAAGGAAAAAACAAACAAATCCAAAAGATAATAATATTGATTAAGAGCAAAAGAAAAAGCAAAAAGCAAAAAGAGAAAAAAGAAAAACAAAAAACAAAAAGTTCCTTCAGGTTCTTCACACCTTAATCCAATTAAAAAATCTCAATAATCCAAAAAATAATCCAAAAAAGGAAGAAAAAAAAAAAAATCAACCACGACAACAGAATAATCCAAAAAGATAAATATGAAAAGCAAAAAAGTCCCAATAAAAAGGAAAAAAAAAATAAAGAAGAAAAGAGAAAAAAAACTCTGAGGCTTTCCCTTTAAAGTAAAAGGCAAAAATAAAAATATTACTAAAAATTAAGATTTAAAAAAAAAAGCTAGCGAATGGGGTACATATAAGAAAACACACTGCACTTTGTTATTTATCCAAGGCTCTTGTTATGACTCTCTTCTCCAGCAGCTTCAAAGCCAAACCTCAAGTGTTGATAACAGTCCAGGAAAGCACCTGCAATAATATTTTGCTGTGCTCTCCCTCTATCTTATCACGTTAAAAAGTCCTTGAGATGAGGTCTTTTTGCAATTCTCTCCAATTCAAATAGAATACTTTCAAGCCTCTAGTTGGCAGTGTTACAAAGTTTCTTAATGCTCTTTCTCAGCCCCAACCGGAAAAAAGAATTAATATATACAAAAAAAAAAAGAAAAAAATAGCCAAAGGAAGCCTCTATCCTAAAAAAAATAAAAAAGTCAAAGGGAGCCTAAAAGTATATATAAAAGAAAATTCAGTCCGGTTACCTAAGTCACAGTAAAATCTTTCCCAAAGAATATAGAAAAAAAAGAAAAAAAAAACACCCCAAGCCTCAATTTGACAGCACTTTAAAAACGCCGCTCAAACAATTTCAATCAAAAAAAAAATCTCACAGCTTCCTCCTCTCTTCAGAATGAACTTTCCAACCTCAGCGAATTTTCAACACAAAAGAGTTTTTCTCACCCAACCGACACACTTCAATCCAGTCACTTTCTTTCCGGAGCTGTCCCGACTTCAGCAGCTATGGAGGCTGCCTCTCCGCCGCCAGCAAAAGGGCTTCTTCCGAATCTAACCAGAGACTTTGCGATGTCTCTGGGATCCTGGAACAGTGCCCTTCACAATCACCGTCTCTCCGGGACGATTTAGGTCCGTTAGGACCGACCAGGGGCGAAAATATCAGCTGCGATCTCAGAGCCCCGAGATCGCAGCTGTAACGCCGGCATGAAGCTCCGCCTTCTCCATCGTATTTCTTGATAGGTAGAAATCGCCATTTCTAAAAAGTGAAAAATAGATCCAGAAGAGCCCTTATCTTCTTCTTTCAGTCTTTGAAATTCCATTTGTAGTCCTTCAAAAGATAATGCCATTTTTCCTTTCTTTCTTTTTTGAAACAACCCTAATATCTTTAGTCCCCCCCCCTGCTTTTTTTAACAAAAATTCACAGAAATCTCAAAGTCACAAAGCAAACCAAATCAGAGCAAACAGTTTCATTTAGCACTTTCTTCTTTCTATATTTTCACCTCCTAGGGTAGGATTCAAATAAACAGTTCCAAGATGATCTTCTAGAAGTCTTAATGTCTTTTATTTCTGTTCTTATAGGCTCAAAGCAGTCTCCTTCAGTACAATCTTATACTAAGTCTTTATCTCTTCCCTTCCCCTTGTAAAAAATAGAAAGAATTTTAAGTTTTTAAATCCAATGTCCAGAAATCCTTTATCCCTCGGCTTTAAATTTCAAATTGAATTACCTTCAGTGCCCAAGTAGATTTTCCAGATCTCCATCTGCTATTTATATCGGAAGGGAGAGTGAAGAAAAAAAAACTTTCCCTTGACAGCTTTCTTCGCCGCTTTCCAATCTTTTTTGGGAAACAATGTATCCTTCAAGCAATTCAGTTTCCAGGGTATTTAAGAGTTCTTATTGTCCCGGTTCAGCCAGCACTTTCACTTCTCCTGCTTCCTCAAGCACAAATCTTACCCGGCTGCAGGCTTCTTTGTGGTGGCCATTACTGACCGCCGCTCCACCACCTTGGGAAAAAGGGGTTTTTCCGGCTGAGGGGGTCTGCGACACCCCCAAACCCCTATCCAGATCCCCTCTCTCTTCAGCTGCCTCTACAGGGCAGCCATATTCCCCAGGCTCATTTGGATCAGGGGCAACTTGGCGGCGAGCGCAGCAGCAATCGCGGAGAGTCGCGAAATCCTGCTGCCACCGAAGCTGCGCAAAACCGGAAGCCAGTGATAATTTTTTTTCTGTGGGTGTCATGAGGACCATCTTAAATAGAGCACCTCCACTCACAAATATAACAGGTTTGTGAGGAAGAGGAGTGCCCTCCCATTCTCAAAAGCATTATTTGAAATTGCTTACACATTCTATTCAGTTTTGGTTTTTTTTTGAAAAAGATTTTATTAATTTTCTACAAACAAACAAGACAAACAAAACATAAAAACATCAACTCTTATATGTACATCCAGTGTGTCAGTTGGTTCATCATTTTTGTGCATTCATTCTGTAGTCTCAATGACAATTATGTTACACAACTCATATTGTCAATCCAAACTTATATATCCTAATATCACTAAAAAAAAAAAAAAAAATTGACTATATTTTTTATCATTCATGCTTTATGAGCTAACAATACTTTAAACCAGTTTACTCTATAACAAATTGTATAATCATATCAAATCAATCCTAAAAAACCCTTTATAAATATGTCGAATAACAAAATAATAGCAAAATAAAGATATTCCTTACTGTCTAGCATTCTAAATATTCTATTGTCGTATTTTATCATCTAACCATTGATAAAAAAGATCCCAAATTTCATAAAATTGTTTATCCTCTTGCTCTCTAATTTCAAATGTCAATCTACTCATCTCAGCACATTCCAATATTTTCTTAATAATTTCTTCCTGTAATGGTATTTTCTCATTCTTCCAATTTTTAGCAAATACAATCCTAGCCGCTGTTAATACATTTACAATCAGGTACTTCAAATCTTTACTATATATATCAGGTAAAATTCCCAATAAGAAGATCTCTGGTTTCAAGTCTATGTGTTTCTTTGTCATTTTTTCCAACCACATGCGACGGGGATTGAGAAGGGTACTGTCCCAGGATCCCAGAGATATCGCAAAATCTCTGGTTTGATCTGGGAGAAGCCCTTTTGCTGGCGGCGGAGAGGCAGCCCCCATAGCTGCTGAAGTCGGGACAGCTCCGGAAAGAAAGTGGCTGGAAAGAAGTGTGTCAGCTGGGTGAGAAATTCCTTTTGTGTTGTAAATTCGCTGAGGCTTGAAAGGGCATCCTGAACAAAGAAGAAATCTGTGAGGCTTTTTTTTTTTTTTTGACCAAACTGTTTGAGCGGCGTTTTTTAAAGTGATGTCAAATTGAGGCTTGGATTCTTTTTTCTTTTTCTTATTTTTTTTCTGGGGACTTAAGTGTGACTTTGTAGGTAACCGGATTGAATTTTCTCTTATATATATTTTTATGCTCCTTTTGATTTTTTAATTTTTTCTAGGATAGAGGCTCCCTTTAGCTATTTTCTTTTTCCTTTTTTTTGTATACATTACTATTTTTTTCTGGCTGGGGGGGGGAAGAGCATTAAGAAACATTGCAACACTGCCAACTAGAGGCTTGAAAATACTTTAAGACTCCTTCTCAAGGACATTTCAACGTGATAAGATAGAGGGAGAGCATAGCAAAATATTATTACAGATGTTTTCCTGGACTCTTATCAATATTTCAACTTTTGAGGTTTAGCTTTGAAGCTGCTGGCGAAGAGAGTCATAATAAGAGCCTTGGATAAATAAATAAAGTGCAGTGTGCTCTCTTATATATATATATATATATATATATATATATATATATATATATATACCCCATTCGCCAGCCTTTTTGTAAATCTCAATTCTAGTAATATTCTTATTTTTGCCTTTTATTTTAAAGGGAAAGTTTCAGAGTTTTTTCTTTATTTTTCTTTTTTTCTCTTTATTTTTATTGGGACTTCTTTGCTTTTTCTATCCATGTTTTTGGACCACTTTGTTTTTCTTTTTTGATTATTGAGATTAAGGTGTGAAGAACCTGAAGGAATTTCTTTTTTTCTTTTGTTTTTTATTTGCTCTTAATCAATAATATCATTTTTGGGTTTGTTTGTTTTTTTCCTTTTTTATGGTGGACTACTTTGTAATTGGATTAGGGTCAAGAAGAACCTGAAGATTTTTCTTCTTTGTTTTTTCCTTTTTCTTCTTTGGTTTTGGGTCTTTTACTATTGGATTTTTCCATTTTGGTTTATAATTGACTATTCTACCAGTTGGATTAAAAGTCAAAAAGAATTTGTAGCTTTGGAGGCATTAAAATGAGCAGGAAACCAATACCAGTTGGCATTTCTACTTCTACCTCTGCTTCCCCACCAGCTGGAGGACAATGTTTGATTCAGACAATGTTGAAGCAAAATAAAGAACAAGAAATAGTAACTTTACAGATGATTATGCAAGGAATCCAAGATCTCAAGATAAAGTCAGACATCATTGAACAAAGAATAGAGAAGACTGATGAAAAAGTGGAAAATATCAAACAAATGATGGGGAAGTATGAGGAGAGATTCCAAAAAATTGAGGAAGAAGGGAAACAAAGAGAGGAGAAGATTGGAAATATTGACAGTAGATTAACAGTGGTTGAACAAGAAAAAAATGGGATGTTGAGGTGGGAGATGGAAAGGTCAGAATTTTATCTCAGATTCCAAAATATAGAAGAGGAAAAAGGAGAAAATTTGGCTGCAATAATGATAGAAATTTTGGCAGATGCTTTGGAAATTACAGAGGAAAAGATGATGGATGGAGTAGATGAGATATATCGAGTTTATACAAGATATGCAATGAGAAATAAATTACCAAAGGAAGTCCATATTAGATTTACCAAAAAATCCATTAAAACACAAATATTACAAGTGGTAAGAGAGAAAACATTGAAATACAAAGGTAAAGAGATTGTGTTTTTAAAATAAATACCCAGAAGAGTGAGAGAGATGAGAAGAGAATATCGATTTCTGACCAAAATGCAACTGGAAAACGAAGTGAATTATAGATGGCTGATTCCAGAAGGATTAATGTTTACATGGCAAGAGCAGAGACATAGAATTGATTCAATTGAGAAAGCAGAACTTTTCCATGCAGAATTTTTTGGAAGAAGAAGAGAGGAGGCAGAGAAAGAGGTCTCATTAATTGAGTTTCAAGAGGAACAACTGGAGACTGAAAAAGAGAAAGGAGATGTAGGTGGACAGGTGGACAGTAAAGAACAGCGTGAAGTGAGATCCACGAGAGCTGTTAGACCTAAATATAAAGCATAATCATGGAAGAAAGAAAACTGATTACAATGAACAAAAATGGACTTAATTCAGCTGTTAAAAGAAGGAAAACTTTTCATAAATTAGAGAAATTAAAATTTGACATAATTTGTCTACAAGAAGTTCATGTTAAAAAACAACATGAACAATTGTTATTACAGCAACAACATGAACAATTGTTAGTACAGCCAAATTTGGGGAAAATATTTACTTCTTTGACTCAATGTAAGAAAAGAGGAGTGGTTCTATACATTAAAGAGGCTATCCCAGCAAAACTGATCAACAATGATGAAGATGGAAGAGTATTAATGGTGGAAATAATGGACAATAATATAAAAATACTCTTGATTGCAATTTATGCTCCGAATGAAAAACAAGAAGAGTTTTATAAAAAGCTACACATGAAAATAACTGGACTGGACTATGTTAATATAATTATGATGGGAGACTTTAATGGAATTGTGGACAATAAATTGGACTATATAGCAACAACAACCAAGCAAAATAGAAAGGCTCTCCCTAAATCTTTTTTTGAAATGACAGATGAACTATCTTTAAAAGATATTTGGAGAGAAAGAAATGTTAAAGCTAAACAATATACTTTTTATTCAAATAGACATTTATCATGGTCCAGATTAGATATGATTTGGATATCAACAGAATTAATATCCAATATTCAAGAAACAAATATTGAAACAAGTACTTGGGCATATCATAGCCCAATGACAATTAAATGGAAAGGACAAAAAAAAAGATCGAGATGGACATTAAATAATACTATTTTAAAGGAGAAAGATTTTATACAATGGATGGAGAAGGAATTGACTTTCTTTTTCAGAGAAAATAAAAAAGAAGATACTTCAACGCAGAATGTTTGGGATACAATGAAGGCATATGCTAGAGGTCTGATAATAGATTATACAAGAAAAAAGAATATTAGGAAAAGGCAAGCTTCTTAGGCCTTGGAAGATGAGTATAAAAGACTTGAAAAAGAATTACAGAAAATGCCACAGAAAAAAGATATTAAATTGAAGCTGGATGTAATTAAACATAAAATGGAATTAATAGAGAAAGAAGAATTGGCACAGAAAATCAGAAATTCTAAACAGAATTACTTCAAAGATGCGAATAAACCAGGTAGATGGCTAGCATATAAATTGAGAAAGGAGAAGGAATCAAGAAAAATATTGAAGTTAATAGATGATCAAGGCCAAGTTTGTTATGGTAATAAGGAGAAAAAGGAAATTATTCGAGATTTTTATGGGCAACTATATAAACAAGAGAATATTGATGAGGAAAAAGTCAAACAATATTTACAGAATGCTAATTTACCGAAGATACCTAAAGAGACTGAAGAAATGTTAGAAAGCAATATAACAATGATGGAATTAAATGAAGCATTTAAGAGACAAAACAATGGGAAAGCACCGGGTCCAGATGGGCTTCCGGCAGAATTCTAAAAAACATTTCAAGAATCATTGAGTATCCCATTGTTAGAAGTCATGAATGAAGTTATGTTAAAGAAGATGTTACCCAAAACATGGTCAGAGGCTTATATCACACTTATTCCAAAAGAAGAGGCTGACCCACTGCAAATTAAGAACTACAGACCCATCTCCTTATTGAATGCAGACTATAAAATCTTTGCTTCAATTTTAGCAGAAAGACTTAAAAAATATTTAAATAATTTTATTCACCCAGATCAAAATGGATTTCTGCCAAAGAGACAAATCAGAGACAATATGAAAGTAATCTTGGATACTTTGGAATACTATGAGGCTCATCCTGAAAAGCAAATGGCTTTGATATTTTTAGATGCTCAATAGGCATTTGACAACGTGAATTGGAGATTTATGTTATTACTATTGGAACAGATGGGTTTTGCTAAAAAATTTATTCAAGCAATCGAAGCCATATATAATAAACAGACAGCAAAGGTAATGATGGAGGCGGAACTTACAGATTTTATTAATATAAGAAAAGGCACAAGACAAGGGTGTCCCCTTTCCCCTTTGCTATTTGTGTTGACCTTGGAAGTGTTGAATAGAAATATTAGGGATGATAAAAGCATAAAAGGAATGAAAATTAGGAAGGAAGAATTTAAACTACAAGCTTTTGCTGATGATTTAGCTTTTATTCTGGAAGACCCGTTAGAAACAGCTCCAAGGTTATTGGAAAAGATAGAGACATATGGTGAGATGGCTGGTTTGAAAATAAATAAAGATAAAACAAAGATTTTGACAAAGAACATGCTCCTGAGACAAAGAGAAGAACTGGCAGATCTTTTGAAAATTCAAATTACAAATAAGGTTAAGTATCTGGGGATATATTTGACAGCAAGATGTAGCACATTAAAAGAGAATAATTATATTAAAATTAAACAATAGATAGCTACAGATTTGAAGAAGTGGGAAAACTTACAATTGTCATTAATAGGGAGAATTTCAACAATCAAGATGAATATTTTACCTAGAATTTTATTTTTGTTCCAAACAATACCAATTAGGCTTGGAAAAGACTATTTTGAAGATTTAAATAAAATCATGTTGAAGTTTATATGGCAAGGTAAAAAAGCGAGAATAAAGCTAAAGCTTTTGCAAGACGCTAGAATTAGAGGAGGTTTTGGCCTGCCTAATTGGGAATTGTATTATCAAGCTGCAAATTTGATGTGGGTCAAAGAATGGATAACATTAAGAAAGCATAGGTTGTTGACATTAGAAGGGCATGATTTGCTGTTGGGCTGGCATGCTTTTTTATGGTATAAGGGAACTAAAACACAGGGTTATTTTAGAAGACATTATATGCGGGAGTCTTTGTGGTTAAACTGGGAGAAGATAAAAAGACAATGTTATTTGAAAATTCCAGTTTGGTTATCGACTATTGAAGCATTTTCCTATCCTATAATTTATAAGAAGGAACAAACAGTTAGATATGGGGCACTTTTGGATGAAAAGGGTGAACTTAAATCTATTCAGTTTTTTTTTATTAGCATCTGTTTCTTTTGAAATGTATCCAGATATTTTATCAGCTTTAGTAAACACTAGATGATCCATGCTCACTGTGGTCATAGTTTCAGAGGTATTTCTTCCCCAAACAATAAAACAGAATGACTAAAGCTGGTCAAAAAGCAGAAGCATCTTCATACTTCCTGCCAGCTTCTCCACTGAGTTTCCTTGTGCGAAGTTAGCAGAGAGCATTGGAAATCTTCCTTCCTTTCTTCCTTCCTTCCTGTTAAGTACTTGGACATGGGTCGGAGTAAATGGAGACAGCCTCTGAATAGTGACTTTCAGCTCTTTATTAGCATAGTGACTTCTCAAAACAACAACAGTGAACCCTGCCTTATATAGGCAACCTTTGTGAGAATTGTCCAATAGCAAGCTATGAA
Source organism: Hydrophis major (assembly GCA_033807585.1). Taxonomy (NCBI): domain Eukaryota; kingdom Metazoa; phylum Chordata; class Lepidosauria; order Squamata; family Elapidae; genus Hydrophis; species Hydrophis major. Next base: position 149,135,439 of record CM066328.1, on the reverse strand, counting down.
CGCAAGTACTTTAAACCAATAATAATCCTCTGTTCAGGGCCAATCGGATTCCTAAGAACTAGCCAATCCGATCTGGCCGCCTAACAGCCAATCAGAAGTGCAGGGCCAGAACCCTGCACTTAACCTCAAGCTCATACTTTATTAACTATGGTACATACAGAACACCCCTCCCCCCTGGCTTCTTAATTATGGTGTAGTTATATAATCCTTTAAGTAGGATGGTTGTCTTTTAAGTCTTTCAGATTTTCGTTGGACTGGTTGATTGCAATCCTGTTGAGGTAGATTGTTGTTTGGCAGTGTCTCTGCTTCTTACTCAGGTGCAATTTCTTGTGGTGCAAACAATTCTCCTTCCTGCTCCATTTCTTGAGTCTCACTTGATTCGTCGCTCTCTTCGAGCAGGTTCCCTGGAACGTCACCTTCTTCTTCTTTACCTCCCCCCCCCTCGGTTTGATCATGGGGGAGTTGTTGACTGGCTGTTATGAGTCGTGACCGTAATTGGTCGATATGCTGTTTCCACAGTCTATTGTCACAGCATTTCACTCCCTAGGATTTGGGGCCGATCACTCGTACTACCGTTGCCTCTATCCATAACGGGTCGCCTGATAAGTTCCGTGCATAAACGCGGTCTCCTACCTGGAACGTGCGACAGCGGCCACTGGATTCTATTGGCTTTTCCGATTCGTAAGCAGGATGCAACCGGTCGGGGTGGGAACGGAGTCTTTGTCCCATCAGTAGTTCTGCGGGAGTTCTGCCGGTGACGCTATGTGGAGTTATGTGTTGCAAAAAGAGAATTTGGTTGACTTTGTCATCGATATTGTCATAGTCCATTTTTTGCAAAGTCTTTTTAACAAATTGGACCATGCGTTCCACTCGGCCATTGGTCGCAGGGTGTGCAGGAGAGGTGAGCGCATGGCGGATGCCGCGGTCAGCGAGGTACTGCTCAAACATCAGTGCCGTGAACTGTGGCCCGTTATTGGACACCAGGACGTCAGGCAATCCGTGGGTTGCAAAGAGTCTATTTAGGATCTTAATCACTGCCTCAGAAGTTGTGGCCGTCATATGATGAACTTCTAACCAATTGGAATATGCGTCGACTGTCAGCAGGAAGGTATATCCTTTGGTTGGCCCCGTGAAATCCAGGTGGATTCTGGAGCAGGGTCCACGTGGCGTTTCCCATTCAGTAGGCATGGCTTTTGGTGGGGCGTTGCTGGCTTGTTGGCAACTGGTACAAGCTTTGACCCACTGCTCGATTTGTCAGTCCATGCCCGGCCACCATGCGTAGCTTCGTGCGAGTGCTTTCATCCGCACGATGCCGGGGTGGCCCTCGTGCAGGGTTTGTAGTAGCATCTTCCGGAGTCGTTCTGGGACAACGACTCTATCGCCCCAGATGACACAGCCTTTTTGGGAAAAAAGTTCAGTCTGTCTTGCTTTAAATGGCGCGAAGTCATCTGGGACTTGGTCCAATGGCCATCCGCGTTCTACCCAGCCTAGGACTCGAGCTAGGGTGTCGTCTCATTTGGTTTCTCTCATGATAGGCGGCGAGTTGAGTGTTTCAATCTGCAACGTGGTTGCCGTTGGTGCCGGATCGTCGAGAATCTCTGGAAGCGGTGCTCGGCTTAATGCGTCGGCATGGGGAATGGCTTTCCCCGGGCGATATTGAAGGCGATAATTATAAGCAGTGAGGAATTCTGACCATCGGGTCATTCTAGGGGATAATATGTAGGGGGTTGGCTTGTCCCCGGCAATTATCCCTAGCAACGGTTTGTGGTCAGTTATAATGGTAAATGTCCTTCCATACACATATTCATGAAATTTCTTTACAGCTGCAATGATTGCGAGAGCTTCTTTATCAATTTGTCCATAGTTCCGCTCTGCATGTGAAAGAGTCTTCGAAAAGTATGCAACAGGGGCTTCGTTCCCATTAGGCAGTACATGACTCAAAATGGCGCCCACCCCGAAAGGCGAGGCATCGCAGGTTATAACTAATGGTAAAGTCTCGTTATACTGCATAAGTACAGAGTCAGATTTGAGCAATTTTTGACATTCCGGAACGCTTGTTCTTCCCGGTAACCCCATACCCACAATGCTTTTTTATCTAATAACCGGTGTAACGATTCAGCAACAGTCGCCTTATGTGGTAAAAATACATTATAAAAATTAATGAGGTCTAAGAATGCCTGGATATCGGTCTTGTTACGTGGCCTGGGGGCATTTTTTATCGCCTTTAATTTACTTTTGGTAGGGTGGATGCCCTGGCTATCAATCCTATACCCTAGAAACTCAACACTGTCAGTATATAAGTGACATTTGTTTTTTTTCACCTTAAGTCCTGCCTCTTGGAATTTTTTAAGAACACTTTTCAAATGATCCTGCAAGATTTTTTTGGTAGGGGCTGCTACGTCATCAAAATACGGAACCATGCCCTTGATTCCCTGTAACAACGTTTCCATGAGGCTTTGGAATATCCCCAGGGCTACACTAACCCCAAATTGCAATCGAGTACATTTAAAAGCACCTCTGTGCATTACAATTGTTTGGGCCTGAGCCGTCTTTTCATCCACTGGTAGTTGTTGATAAGCTTGAGCTAAATCTAATTTAGCGAAAACCTTTCTGCCCCCCAAGGAGTGGAGGAGGTGCTGCACCACCAGAACTGGATACGCATTCTGCTTTAGGGCGTGGTTTAAAGTGGCCCGGTAGTCCCCACAAATTCAGATTGACCCATCTGGCATAATGGGCGTTACAATAGGGGTTTCCCATGGAGAGTGATCGATGGGCTTCAACACCCCTTGAGCAATTAACTTATCGAGTTGTTTGTCGATCTTAGCTTTAAGAGCGAATGGAACTCGACGGGGCTTCAAGCGAATTGGGGCTACTTTTGGATCTAAACTAAATGAGATTGGGGTCTCCTTATACTCGCCTAAACAGTCCGCGAAGACGTCACTGAACTCAGAAACAAGGTCTTCCTCCCACTCACAACCACTGACTCAGTTCACGCCGGCCACCTCGATGCCTAGTGGCGCGAACCATTGGAGGCCTAATAGACTAGGCCTATCTCTGTCGATGATCGTTAGAGGTAAGTACGCTGTATGTTTTTTGAAGGAGTCTCGGATTCGGCAGGACCCGACCACAGGGATTCGATTTCCTTGGTAGTCCTTGAGGATAAGGCGTTGAAATTGGAGGTCTTGGCGTTGGATTGTGGGGATAAGTTGCTTGAGTGTCTTCCAAGACACCATCGAGAGGGACGATCCTGAGTCAACCTCCATGTGGCAAGGCTGGTTCTCGATGGCTACCATGACTTGAATTTTCTTAGTGTCCATGACTGAGGCATGACCTATAGTGATAGTATGGTGAGCCTTTTCTTTTTGCAAAGTGTGATTTCTGTAGGAGTGGTTTACTGGTTCTCGCCTTACAGGATGGTTTCCTGTCAATTGGCGATAGTTGGCCCCTTTTGAGGCCTGGCTGGGTCCTGGTAAGCTGCGGCAGACCCGGCTGATGTGGCCTCGTTTCCCACACTCATGGCAGAGTGCGTCGCGGAATTTGCATTCGGCCCTGGCATGGTTTGCTCCACAGCCAGCGCAAGGGCGTAAGGGCTTAATGCGAGGATCCCGGTCGGACCGCATTCGATGGACCCCTTCTTCGTCGCTGCCTGACGACGAAGAGAGGTCCTCGTGGTGCATCATCACGAGCTGTCCTTCACACTTGGATAAAATGTCGCTTGTCGGTGGTGGTACTGGAGTGCGGCTTCGCCGTAGTTGTGCAGCTGACTTTTTGGTCACCTCCGCAGCCGTGGCTTCAGCGATGGTGTCAGCAAGGCTGATGTCACCTTTCGCCATCAGCTTGCTTTGCACGCCTAGTGCATCTAATCCCAGAATTACTCGGTCTCTTAGTGCTTCTTCTAAATCGGCAAACCCGCAGAGGCCTCCTAAATTTTGGATGTCTGCCACGAAATTGGCCACGCTCTCTCCTTTTCGCTGGTTCCTTTGATAAAACTTGTGGCATCTCACGAGTGTAGGCATGGTTGGCGCGTAATGATCTCTCAGGATGGGTTCGAGGTCGTCCCAGCTCATGGCTTTCACTTCTCGAGGTTTGGCGAGTGCTTTTGCCATTTTAAAAACAGCCGGGCCGCAGTGCGTCAGGAGCAGTGCCCGCTTTTTGCTGGTGTGGCATCCTTCAAATTATTCGTCTCAAGAAACATTTGGAAGCGATCCATGTAGGATTCCCAATCCTCTTTGTTTGGATCGAACGGAGCAGGTGGTATGATGCTGCTGGACATGGTTCCATTGTTGGCGTCGTCTTCCACGTGCTCGGTCTTGCTTCCTGACTTCTTAGGTTCAGACGTCTCCAAATCCCACCTTCGTCGCCAGTGTTAAATACTTGGACATGGGTCGGAGTAAATGGAGACAGCCTCTGAATAGTGACTTTCAGCTCTTTATTAGCATAGTGACTTCTCAAAACAACAACAGTGAACCCTGCCTTATATAGGCAACCTTTGTGAGAATTGTCCAATAGCGAGCTATGAAAGCAAGTACTTTAAACCAATAATAATCCTCTGTTAAGAGCCAATCAGATTTCTAAGAACTAGCCAATCCGATCTGGCCGCCTAACAGCCAATCAGAAGTGCAGGGCCAGAACCCTGCACTTAACCTCAAGCTCATACTTTATTAACTATGGTACATACATAACACTTCCATCCATCCATCCATCCATCCCTTTTACCTGCCTTCATTTCTCATAATATTTCTGAAAAAGCTTGGAATTCCATGAAAGAAGACACTATGGAACTTCTAGATGACTTTTTTGGGGGGTGGGAGGAATTCTTACTCAACAATATGTGAAGCAGAAGGAGCTTTTTCTTTTCCTTCTCTCTTTAAATAGCATTCCATGACAACATACTGGCCACATGACTGCGGAAATATCTTTGGATATTCTGGCTCAATAGCCTTGGAGATAAGTACTGCCCCCTATTGTTGGCAAGGATCAATAGGGAACACCTTTAAATAGTTTTCACTTCTATTTTGTGTCTTTAAAATGATTCTTCCAGTTCAAAGTTAAATATTTAGTGAAACAAAATTTCCCTAATTTTTCCTTGTGGTAAGCATAACATTGAAAACTTTTGTGTAATGTCTGAGGTTTTGTTTTTTTTCCCTTTAAGTTATTCGTTATTTTGCTGAAGTATGCAAGTCAGCCTTTATCTGTTTTGATTAATTTGATCCCAATAATACATTCAAACAGATTGGGACAGTTCAGTCATTTGGGAACACCATTTAGCTTCAGTTTGGACTTTCAGATTAGTTTGAGACATGTGAGTTTGGGGGAGTAGAAATGTTAATCAAATGGCCAAATCTGATCCAAATCAATTCACACACTTTTGAGTTAGTTCAGTTTGTTTATTGTTTTGTGGGAATATTTCAAAATCAGATTTGATTTTCATGCAGCCTTAAATTGGAATGCATTTATAAATTTATTGTTTATAAATGTTGGTCTGAAAAAAAAAACATTAGAGATACTAGATGCCAAGCAGAATGAGGCTTAAGAATGTGAATAATTCAAAAGTTCTGAAATTATCTTTATTCTATCAGTCACCCTCTGACTAGACTTGCCACTGATTACACTTTTAATCTCTGGACATTGGTATGGATCTAACTCATCTATCAGTTTCTGATATTGCTGGAACTAATTAGGCCTTTTTCTGTAATCCCCATCCCTCCTGGCTTTTTGAGGGATGGTTATCATCTACCATCTCCAAATTATTCAACTAAACAGATGTTTAAGTATCTGCCAGCATGCTGCATGCTGGTATACTTTAATTATTGCTCAAAGCTCCAAATATCTTGCATGCAGATGGCTCCAGTTCAATGCACTGTGTCGGCTTGTAAGCAATTTGTAGGTTTCTCAATATTATATTTTAAAATTCTCTTTAAAGTGAAAAGTGAATCATGACCCTGACCTATCTTTTTCTAATCAGTATGTGCCAAGTGAACACTTTTCTTTCATTAATCCCTTTCTATATCCTCCATGCTCATAACTGTTTCCTAAGACATCATTGTGGACACAAGCAGGCAGGCAAGCAAGAACTGTGCAATTTTAGCTTTGTGCTGGAGAGAACAAAGTTCCTATTTTGCAGCAGTGGCCTAGAAGAGACATATATTTGTCAAAAATAAATAAAATAAAATAAATAAAATATAATATAATAAAATAAAATAAAATAGCATTTATGAGCTGCAGTGACACAGTGGTTAGAATACAGCACTGCAGGCAGCTTCTGCTGACTGCTGGCTGCCTGCAGTTTGGCAGTTCAATTCTCACTGGCTCAAGATTGACTCAGCCTTCCATTCTTCCAAGGTCGGTAATGAGGATTCAGATTGTTGGAGGAAATATGCTGATTCTCTAAAACACTTAGAGAGGGCTGTAAAGCACTGTGAACCGGTATAGAAGTCTTAAGTGCTATTGCTATTTAGGCTTATATACTGCTCCATATTGCTTTTTGGGTGGTTTACAATGTCCACGTTTTTTTTTACATTGCCCGCAACAATATGGGTCCTTATTTTATCAATCTTGGAAAGATAGAAGACTGAGTCGACCTCAAGCTGGTCCTTTGCTGTTTCAAGGGAAACCCTATGGGACAGATCTAAGCCAGCTTGATGGCAGATCCGGTCCCCAGGCAGTATTCAACTTACAATAATTTGTTTATGACTGTTTGAGGTTATGACAGTGCTGAAAAAATTGACTTACAATTGTTCTTCATACTTATGCAGCATCCCCATGGTTACATGATCAAAATTCAGGAAGTTGGCAACTGGCATTTATTTATTCTGGCTGCAGTATCCCAAGGTCACATCATTGCTATTTATGACCTTCCCAGAGAGCTTCTGACAAGCCAAGTGAATAGGGCAAGCTGGATTTGCTTAACAACCATGTGATTTGCTTAGTGACCATGGTACAAAAGGCCATAAAATCAGATGCAACTTGCTTGATAACTGCATCGCTTAGTGATAGAAGTTTCAATCCCAGCTGCGGTCAAAGGTCAGGTAATTCCCATGGGAGAAGACAGCAGACACAATTCCATTTATAATATGCCTATCAAATCCTATGCAGCAATGATAAGGAAATTGTTGCTCTAATATTTTGTCTAGGTGTTGTTAGGGATAACATTGGTTACCTAACTTAGTTTGGGTCAAAATAATATATAAACTATGTTAGTGAGTTTAAGTGTATGTATCACTTTAACTATTAAAACATGTATTTTGGGTGTGGTTGTAAAATCACCATAAGAGGGAGCAAAAGAGCTCACTGTTTTGCTGGTTTTTACTGGATAGCTGACAATGATAGATTGATGGTGATAACTGTGTGTTTCCCTGCTGTTGCTGAAACGGAGAAAAGGGGTTTGATTTTCTTCATATCTCTGACTGCAAAAGATATATTGCTGGACTGATTATTTGTAAGTTTACTGACCTCTATTTTTCGACACTGGACTTTGCAACTGATTAATCCCTGGATGGACTGAATTAGTGTATGACATATGGACTGTTTTGACGATGCTATAATTCTTGCTCGAATAAAAAACTATTTAACTGGCACAGTGTATCTGTCTTATTGAGTGTAAACTACAACAACGTTTATCTCACCTCATTTGCCTGCCTGCTAGACTGCCGTTGCACGTTCTGCTAGGGTGTGTATCCCTAACACTGGTTATGGGCCCAGGTGCACAGTCAGACTAACCAGGATATAACAGGCTTAGATTAAAGTGAGAGTTTGTGTAGTTACACAATACTGTAAACAGACAGCTGTGTTTTTATTAATTACAGTTTAATATCCAGATAAAGATGGCACAAGTCAATTTACAAAGTTTGTCTCTAATATCCAAACTGGATGGAACAAACTATGTTTCATGGTCTATGAAATGTAGCCTACTTCTATGCAGAGAAGGTTTGTGGAGTATAATTCAAAACTCACCAGAGGTAGATGCATGGGATCCGGAGGATGAGAATGATGCCCAGAAAATACAAGAATATCAACTGAAGAATGAGCAAGCTCTCTGTATAATAGGACTGACACTCTGTGATGAGTAGCTTGTACATATACGTGGAGAAGAAACAGCTGCGAAATGTTGGGAGAATTTAAAGAAGATTTATGTTCGAGACAGTGTAGGAGCACATATAAATCTTACACGGAAACTGTTCAGAACACATCTTCAAAAGAATGGAGACATGCTGAGTCATATAAACACAATGAAGAGAATTTTTCAGGAACTGCATGAAAAAGAACTTATCTTCACAGAACTACACCAAGTTTATATAATTTTGTCTTCTTTAGATGAAAGCTACGATGACTACGTAACTTCACTTGAGGTTCTGCCAAAAGATAACCTCACATTAACTGACATTACTGGCAAATTAATTGAAGAAGCCAGGAGAAGGCTTGAAAGGGATCAACTCAGAAGGGAACAACCACAATGTGAAGAAGAGAAAATATCTTTGTCAGCGTATACAATTAGAAAATGTTTTAATTGTGGAAGAAAAGGACATTTGGCTAGATTCTGCAAGAAAGGAAAAAGCCAAAATGCCAGCCAGAAAGATAAAAGGCATCAAAGGGATAAAAAATGCTTAGAGTTATCCATGTATAGCAACGAAACTGTGAATAATAATTGATGGGTTGTAGATAGTGGAGCATCGCACTGCATAACAAAAGATAAGAAAAGATTTATTGAGATGTCCACGAGTTCACAGCAGATATCATTAGCTAATGGATGGAAACTGAAAGCTAAAGGTGAAGGTATAGCATATTGTTCTTGCATAAGAGAAAATGTAAAAATGTTATATGTACCACAACTTAAGTTTAATTTGCTTTCAGTTAGAGTTTTGGTTAAACTAGGTTATGTAATTACTTTTAGGGGTGACAATTGCATAATTGAAAAAGAAGGTAAAAAAGTGACTGCAACTTTAAGAGGTGAATTGTATGTGTTAAATGATAATCATTAAGATTATCATTAAATGATAATCATTAACACAGTTTATAAAAATGTTAAACCTCATAATGAATGCATACATTTGTTACACAGACTTTGGGGCATATAAATTTTAAAATGCTTAAACAAATGGTAGAACTATCTAAGGGTATAAAACTGAAACCTTGCAGTAAGTATTTACATTGCAATATTTGTAGTAAAGAAAAAAGCAAGGAAATACCAGCAAATAGAGTTAATGGATTTAAAACAAAGGAGCCTATAGAGGTCGTATTTACTGATATTATAGGTCCTAAAAAACCAAGTGTGGGAGGTGCTCGTTATATACTAAGTATAATGGACCATTATTCCAGATATGGTTTCTGTTATCTAATGAAGAGCAAAACGGAAACATATCAAAATTTCTTTAATTGGCTTAAATTCGCAGAAAGAAAAACTAAAAGGAAATTAGTAACTCTTATAACTGATAATGGTACGGAATTTATAAACAATAAATTCCAAAATAAACTGAAGATGGCAGGTGTTGAACATAAAAAGTCTGCACCGTATAGGCCACAACATAATACCTTTATAGAAAGACGAGGCTAAACAATACAAGCAATGGCTCGTATTATACTGTCAGATTCAGGATTACCTGAAACTTTGTGGGGAGAAGCAATAATATGTGGTAATCATATTCTGAATAATGTTGTTAACTCAACAACAGGTGAATTACCATTCACACGGTGGCATGGTAGAAAACCTGACCTAAGTTACATGCACACATTTGGAGCACCAGCATGGGTGCAAAATCCTACACAACTGAGAAATAAGGGGCAAGATAGGGCTAATATTCTTTGTAGTTTATGAATCTAATCACAAATCATACAGATTCTGGGGAAAAGGAACATCTAGAGTTTACTGTAGTGCTAGTACCCAATTCCTAGAACATGTAGAATGGGAAAAACTGGAACAAGATTCAAGTAAGGAAGTAATTATAGAAACCTACAAAAGACCAAAAGAACAAATCAGTAATAAGAAGAGTACAATTAAAGAGGAAGTACAGGAAGAGCAAATAGGACCAGAACAGGAAGAAATACCAGAAAAGGAAGAAATAGATAATCAGGAATAGGTAGAACATGAAAGTCCACCTGTAAGTCCTGTAATACCTAGACGTTCTACACGTGAAACCAGACCACTTGACAGGTATCAAGCAAGTATAGTTTGCCAAGTTAGTAAAGTTCCAACTACTGTTGAAGAACTTAGAATGTATCCTGCAAAGGATCAGGAAAATTGGCATAGAGCAATGAAGAAAGAATTAAATTCATTAGAAGAAATGAAAGTTTATGAAGATGCCAAATTACCTCCAGGTGAAAAGTCCATTGGTTGCAAATGGATATTTAAGTTAAAAACTGGTAAAAATGGGACTGTTACCCATAAGGCTAGGTTGGTAGCTCAAGGATTTAATCAAACTGCATGTGATTATGATGAGGTATTTGCACCAAATTTAAAGGCAACAAGAGAGCAGCTTATTAGGTAAAACACTGATTGGTTGGAGGTCAATTAGACAGCAACACATAAGTATGTCCACAATGGAAGCAGAATTTTCATGTCTATCTTTATTATGTACTGACTTAATTCTGTATAAACAGTTATTGTTAGATATGGGAGTAACTGTTAAAGATGCCATTGTAGTTTATGAGGACAATCAAGCAGCCATATGGTTGGCTACAAATATTGCTGTAAAAATGAGATCTAAGCATACTGACCTTAGATATTTGAATGTAAGACAATCTGTAAAAAATGGTTTAATGAAATTGGAATATTGCATGACTGATGAAAACATTGCTGATGGATTTACAAAAGCCCAAGGTGCAGTCAAGCACAAAGAAAATTGTGAAAACTATGGGTTGAAATTGTAAATATATATATATATATTATTATATTACCCAAAATGGGAGAATGTTAGGGATAACATTAGTTACCTAACTTAGTTTGGGTAAAAATAATATGTAAACTATGTTAGTGAGTTTAAGTGTGTGTATCACTTTAACTATTAAAACATGTATTTTGGGTACGGTTGTAAAATCACCATAAGAGGGAGCAAGAGAGCTCACTGTTTTGCTGGCTTTTACTGGATAGCTGACAATGATAGTTTGATGGTGATAACTGTGTGTTTCCCTGCTGTTGCTGAAACGAAGAAAAGGGGTTTGATTTTCTTCATATCTCTGACTGCAAAAGAGATATATTGCTGGACTGATTATTTGTAGTTTACTGACCTCTATTTTCAACACTGGACTTTGCAACTGATTAATCCCTGGATGGACTGAACTAGTGTATAACATATGGACTGTTTTGACTATGCTATAATTCTTGCTCGAATAAAAAACTATTTAACTGGCACAGTGTATCTGTCTTACTGAATGTAAACTACAACAACATTTATCTCACATCATTTGCCTGCCTGCTAGACTGCCGTTGCATGTTCTGCTAGGGTGTGTATCCCTAACATATTTTATTGTTATAAAATATGCCCACTCAAACACATATGCATACATACACACTGTTGGTTTTTGAAAAGAACTTTTGAAAAGAATATCTGCAAGTTTTCCCAGTTCTCAGAAAGGTGTCAGATGCGAACAGATATTTCCCATGTGCTGTTTTGAGAGACCATGTAATGCAATTAACAATAAGCTACTTAATTATCATCTAATGTTGTGTCAGGTAGCTGTCCTACTCCAGCTGCTCTAAGCACCTGCTAATAGCTTGATTGTTACCTTAGAACCTTCTGCTACTCTGCATCTTAGTGTCTGCCAACTTAATGACCAAACGTGGACTCCATGAAGCTACACATCCTTAGATGTCCTTGCTCTAATGCATTTTTCCATATCACACTGAGAGGTACCAGTACTATGGCTACAATTAAACATCTAAAAGAAAAGAAAACACATTGCATTTTGGCTTAGCACTGTGTATGAATGGAGAATTATATTTTCACCTGAATAATAAAAGATTATTTAGCAATTCAATACCAGGACTGAACTGAAAAATCATCTACCTTAAGACAGCTTCATATATCTCAGGATTATCCTTTTAGTTAGTGATTCTACCTGTGGTAGGCCCTTGAAATGACTACTTGGAGAATATGTTGAAATTTTGTCTTTTCACAGTATTTGGCCATAGAGAAGTTTTATTTCTGCAGGAGAATCAGACCCATGATTATTTGAAGCAACTTCCACTGTTATCAGTAAACTCACTGTACCTCCTAGCTTGTTCCTTTAATACATGGGATATCTGTTGTTTATAGTCAATGTGAAGCACAGGCAAACAGCACTTCTGTGGATTATTTATTGCACTTGTGAAAACACCTGCTTGGTTTCATCTTGGCTTAGAAACTAACCCAAGTTAAGGTCCATTAGTTAGTAGTTAGGGAATCAACTGAGAAAGCATGGCAGTAAACTAGACTGCAAAGTCAAAAGATGACCGAGGAAAAAATAATGGTAAACCATTTTATATTGTTGCCAAGAAAACTACAAGGATATCCTGATGAAGTCACCAGAATCAAGCTCACCTTGGAGGAATTTATTACAATGCAATCTTAGCCATATGTCTTTCAGAAAAAAAAGAATTAGGGATATTGAAAGATGCTATCAACATTCTAAAGAAACTACCAATCTATCTAAATTAATAGTCACAACTGAGTGACAGAAGCTCTTCAGGCTTTAAGAAAAATTCTTTCCCACCTTTATCTGTGAATTTCAGGAACTGATCTTGTACCCTCCAATAATGAATGACACTATGTTCCTGCTATCACTGTTTTTACTACTTTCCATCTCCTACTGTAAAATAACACAATCTCAGGGTCAATATCAAAGATGTTAGAAGAAACTGTGGTTTTGTCTCAAAACTATACTACCAATACTCTGAATTAGCTTCTTTAAAGCAATGGGCGTTCTGGAATTGTAGGACTAGTTTATGCTGGTTCAGACAATATGCAGTTTCTACAATCTCTCTCTTTGTTTCTATAATCTTTCCTTATTCCAGGGAAATGGAAAACATTGTGGATATGGATGACATATATTCTAACAATTTCTGGTTGCACACAGATAAGGAACGAATCATTACTTTAGGTATAAAGGGATATAAGGGATATAAAAGCACATTGAGGTTGTATTTGAGGAAACATTGAATTCCTACAAAGACTCATGTCTTAGAAAAGATTATGTAGATATATTTATCCTCATTATGTTGCTTCCTGCAATGATTACAAATTATGGAGCAAAACCTATGGTTTTGTGAGAAACCTGCAAGGTGAATATATTACAAAACTAACAAGGAATCTAATTTTATTCAGCTATGTGTGGGTTATAATCCTGGAATTCAAAAGATATCTAGAAAGTTTACAAGGTTTATTTTCAACAAAGCATGAAAATGGACAAGGATAGTTCATGTTCATCTGATTGGACTGAATTTTTCTTAGCTGGGAACAACATGTATTTATTTATTTATTTAATTTGCATCCTGTCTTTATTATTTTTACAAATAACTCAAGGTGGTTGTTATGTTTTGAGCATGGGCGAGAAAGAATGGAGACAAGCCTCTGAACAGTAAACTTCAGCTCTTTATTTACATTGTGACTTCCTTATTTTAACAGTAGTTAAACCCTGCCTTATATAGGCAAACCTTGTAACTTTTAACCAATAACGAGCTAGGAATACTAGCTCTTATAACCAATAGAAACTCTCTGTTAAGGGCCAATTGGATTCCCCGGAACGGGCCAATCCGGTCCAGCCGCTTAACAGCCAATCAAAAGTGCAGGGCCAGAACCCTGCACTTACTCCAAGCTCACACTTTATTAATCTTTATTGCATACACAACACCCTTTCCCCCTGGCTTCTTATTTGCAGGGCGCAGTTACATAGTCCCTTAGGTAGGACGGTTGTCTTATTAGTCTCTTTGATTTCCGTTGTATCGGCTGGCTGCAATCACGCTGAGGTAGATCGTTGTTTGGCAGTGGGGCTGTTTCTGGTTCAGAGTTCACTTCTACGTTGTTGCCCACATTCTCTGCAATTCCCTGAGATGCAACTGTTTCTCCCTCCGGCTCCGCTTCCTGAGTTTCTATCAAACTGTCGTTTCCTTCGTATGGGTTTCCTAGGAATTCATCTTCTTCCATACCTCCCCCCCCCCAGTTTGGTCATAGGGGAGTTGCGGACTGGCCGCTGGAAGCCGCGATCGTAATTGATTGATATGCCGTTTCCAAAGTTTATTGTCAAGGCATTGTACCAGGTAGGATCTGGGGCCGGTTACACGTACTACTGTCACTTCCACCCACAACGGGTTGCCCGATAGGTTTTTTGCATAAACCAGGTTTCCTACCTGGAAGGTGCGACAGCAGCTGCTGGATCCTAGTGGTTTCTCCAGTTCGTAAGCTGGGTGCAACCGGTCGAGATGGGAGCAGAGCTTTCATCCCATTAGCAGTTCAGCGGGAGTTTTGTTGGTGACGCTATGTGGAATGATGTGTTGCAAGAAGAGGATTTGATTGACCTTGTCATCAATGTTGTCGTAGTCTACCTTTTGCAAGGTTTTCTTCACAAATTGGACCATGCGTTCTGCTTTGCCATTGGTCGCAGGGTGCGCAGGTGAGGTGAGCGCAGGGCAGATGCCGCGGTCAGCGAGGTACTGCTCGAACGCTAGTGCGGTAAATTGAGGGACGTTATCGGATACCAGGACGTCTGGTAATCCGTGGGTTGTAAAGAGTCTGTTTAAGATTTTGATAACCGCCTCGGAGGTTGTAGTCATCATGGAATGGATTTCGAGCCAATTCGAGTAGGCATTGACGGTAAGCAGGAAGGTGTGGCCTTTTGTTGGCCCCATGAAGTCCAGGTGAATTCTGGACCAGGGTCCACGTGGTGTCTCCCATTCAGTAGGCATGGATTTTGGTGGGGCATTGCTGACTTCTTGGCATTTGGGACAAGCTTTAACCCACTGTTCGATTTGCTTGTCAATGCCCAGCCACCATTCGTAGCTTCGCGCAAGGGCTTTCATTCGCATGATGCCGGGGTGGCCATTGTGCAATGTTCTCAGCAGCGCTTTCTGGAGTTGTTCTGGGATAACGACTCTGTCGCCCCAGATGACACAGCCTTTCTGGGATAAGAGCTTGGTTTGTCGAGTCTTGAAGGGTGTGAAGTCATCTGATAACTGGTCCAATTGCCATCCACGTTCTACCCAGCCTAGGACTCGCACTAGGGTGTGGTTGCGTTTGGTTTCTCTCACAATATCTCAGGCGGTTAGTGGCGGCAATTTGAGTGCCTTGATTTGCAACATGGTTACTGTTGGTGCAGGATCATCGAGAGTCTCTGGAAGCGGTGCTTGGCTCAATGTGTTGGCGTGGGGAATGGCTTTCCCCAGGTGGTATTGCAGCAGATAGTTATAAGCAGCTAAGAATTCTGACCATCAGGTCATCCTAGGGGATAATATGTAGGGAGTTGGCTTATCTCCGGCTATTATCCCTTATAAAGGTTTGTGGTCAGTCACAATAGTAAAAGCCCGGCCATACACATATTCGTGGAATCTTTTCACAGCTGAGACAATTGCGAGGGCTTCTTTATCAATTTGTCCACAGTTTCGCTCAGTTTTTGAAAGAGTCTTTGAAAAATATGCAACAGGGGCTTCGTTCCCATTAGGCAGTACGTGACTCAAAATGGCGCCTACCCTGAAAGGCGATGCATCACAGGTTATAACTAACGGCAAAGTCTCGTTATACTGCATGAGTACAGAGTCAGAAGTGAGCAGTTTTTTAACATTTCAGAATGCCTGTTCTTCAAGGTAACCCCATAGCGAATTTGCTTTTTTATCTAACAACCGGTGTAATGGTTTAGCGACAGTTGCTTTGTGCAGTAAAAATACATTATAAAAATTGATTTGGCCTTGGAACGCCTGGAGATCAGCCCTGTTTCGTGGCCTGGGAGTATTTTTGATCGCTTTTAATTTACTTTCGGTAGGGTGAATGCCCTGGCTATCAATCAGGTACCCTAAAAACTCAACACTGTCAGTACACAATTTACATTTGTTTTTTTTTAACCTTAAGACCGGCCTCTTGGAATTTTTTTAAGACTAATTTTACCCGGTCCTGTAAGATTTTTTTTGTAGGGGCTGCAATTAATACATCATCAAAATAGGGGACCACGCCCTTAATTCCTTGCAATAACCTTTCCATAAGGCTCTGAAAAATCCCCGGGGCTACACTAACTCCGAATTGCAGCCGGGTACATTTAAAGGCACCTCGGTGCGTTACAATAGTTTGGGCCTGTGCCGTTTTTTCATCTACTGGTAATTGCTGATATGCCTGAGCTAAATCTAATTAAACGAAAACTTTCCTGCTCCCCAGGGAATGGAGGAGATGCTGCACTACCGGAACTGGATACGTGTTCTGCTGCAGGGCGTGGGTCAAAGTGGCCCGGTAGTCCCCACAAATTCGGATTGACCCATCTGGCTTAATGGGTGTTACAATAGGGGTTTCCCAAGGGGAGTGATCGATGGGCTCTAACATCCCCTGAGCTATCAGTTTGTCGAGTTGTTCGTCGATTTTCAATTTTGAGGCAAACGGAACTCGACGGGGTTTTAGGCGAATGGGAGCTATTTTTGGATCTAGGCTGAATGAAATCGGGGTCCCCTTGTACTCGCCTAAACTGTCTGCGAAGACGTCCCTGAACTCATAGATAAGGTCTTCCTCCCAGTCACAGCCACTGACTCGGTTTACGCCAGCCACTTCAATGCCAAGGGGTGCGAACCATTGGAGGCCTAGTAGGCTAGGCCTATCTCTATCAATGACCGTTAAAGGTAAGAATGCTGTGTGCTTCTTGAAGAAGACTTGGACTCGGCAGGAACTGACAACAGGGATTCGATTCCCTTGGCAGTCCTTGAGGATGAGGTGTTGGAAATGGAGATCTTGGCGTTGAATTGTGGGGATGAGTTGCTTGAGTGTCTTCCAAGACACCATCGAGAGGGATGATCCTGAGTCGACCTCCATGTGGCAAGGCTGGTTCTTGATGGCTACCGTGACTCAGATTTTCTTAGTGTCCAAGGTTGAGGCGTGACCAATAGTGATAGTATGGTGAGCCTCTTCTCTCTGCAAAGCTCGATTTCTGTAGGTGTGATTTACTGGCCCTCGCCGTACAGAACGTTTTCCTTTCGATTGGCGATAGTTAGCTCCTTTTGAGGCCTGGCTGGGTCCTGGCAAGCTGCGGCAGACCAGTCCGATGTGGCCTTATTTCCCGCACTCATGGCAGAGTGCGTCGTGGAATTTGCATTCGGACCTGGCATGGTTGGCTCCACAGCCAGCGCAAGGGCGTAAGGGCTTCGGGTGAGGGTCCCGGCCGGACCGCAGTTGATGGACCCCTTCTTTGTCGCTGTCTGACGACGAAGAGAGGTCCTCGTGGTGCGTTTTCGCAAGCTGCCCTTCTGAACTAGGTGAGATGTCGCTGGCCGGTGGTGGTACCGGAGCGCGGTTTCGGCGTAGTTGTGCAGCCGACTTCCTGGTTGCTTCTGCTGCCGTACCATCGGTGATGGTGTCGGCAAGGCTGATGTTGCCTTTTGCCATCAGCTTACTTTGGACGTCTGGTGCATCTAATCCCAGAACTATGCAATCCCTTAGTGCTTCTTCTAAATCGGTGAATCCGCAGAAGCCTCCCAAATTCTGGAGGTCTGCTATGAAGTCGGCCACGCTTTCTCCCTTTCGCTGGCTTCTCTGATAAAACTCGTGGCGTCTCACAAGCGTAGGCACGGTCGGGGCGTAGTGGTCTCCCAGGATAGGTTCGAGGTCGTCCCAATCCATGGCCTTCACTTCTCGGGGTTTGGCTAGTGCTTTAGCCATCTTAAATACGGTTGGAACGCAATGCGTTAGGAACACTGCCCGCTTCTTCCCGGCTGTGGCCTCCTTTAAGTTGTTCGTCTCTAGGAACATTTGGAAATGATCCATGTAAGACTCCCAGTCTTCTTGTGTTGGATCGAACGGAGCGGGTGGTACGATGCCGCCGGACATGGTTCCGTTGTTGGCATCGTCTGTCACATGCTCGGTGTTCTTCAAAGTTTCTTTGGTTCAGATATCTCCAAATCCCATCCTCATCGCCAGTGTTATGTTTTGAGCATGGGCGAGAAAGAATGGAGACAAGCCTCTGAACGGTGAACTTCAGCTCTTTATTTACATTGTGACTTCCTTATTTTAACAGTAGTTAAACCCTGCCTTATATAGGCAAACCTTGTAACTTTTAACCAATAACGAGCTGGGAATACTAGCTCTTATAACCAATAGAAACTCTCTGTTAAGGAAAAAATCGGATTCCCCAGAACGGGCCAATCCGGTCTGGCCGTTTAACAGCCAATCAGAAGTGCAGGGCCAGAACCCTGCACTTACTCCAAGCTCACACTTTATTAATCTTTATTGCATACACAACAGTGGTGAATATATACAACACACATTCTTCCTCCTATTTTCCTCACAAAATAACTCTGTGGTTGGGCTGAGAGAGAATCACTGACCAGCTGGCTTTCATGGCTAATGCAGAACTTGAACTTTTCACAATCTCTTGCTTTCTAGTCTGGCTTTAACTACTAGAACAAACACTCTCATTGCTGAGATGTTACAGTTTACGAATTTCTGGCATTTTAGAACTTAAATTACTGTCAGGAGATAAGAAGCTTTTCCAGATGATTGGCTTTTCTATCTCCCAACTCTTCTGTCACTGACCTAAGAATAATTCACTATTTAACACCAAGGGATGTATCTGTTATTGCATTATGTGATCCTTGATGGGCTATTCTTGCCCTGCTGTTAGAATTATAGTTTGGCTCTTTGTGCCTTTAGAATTGTGGAAAGCAATCATTTTACTGTTAGCTCTTCCAGATAATTCAGGACCATCAACACTATCAGATCCAATGCTGGTATTGTACCGGTTCGGCTCAGTTCTGCCGAGCCAATAGTGCCAATGAGCAGTGGAGACCGAACCAGTTCTGTCCAGCACTCTACTGTTAGGCACACCCGCCTGCCTGGGTTCCCATGCTCACCTTTATTTTCTGCTTTTGAAGTGCAACTCCTTTGCGCAGCACAGCAGAGTGCTGCGTGGCAGCTGCTGAAGCGACAGCGAGAGTGCAGGTGGTGAGTTAGAATGCTTCTGTGCCTGCACAAATGCCTCAGCCCCTGTGCAAAGTGCATGTTTGGCACACACGCACACACACAAAGTGTGTGCATGCATGCAAAGCGCATCCACTAAGCCATGCCCACCAAATTGGCGATAAAAATCTTTGAATCCCACCACTGCATCAGATCAGCATCTTTAGCACTACCAGGATCATCAGCACTTTATTGGAAGGTTTAAATTAAACATGACCATGCAAGATGGAAAGTATTTCTCCCCGGTCTTCTTATAGTCCCTGGAAAACTAGGGAGGATCCCTTTTAAAATGTTTCCCATGCTTTTTCCTCAGCTGTGGACAGAGCAGCCTATAATCAGACTATTACCTAGGCTGCAGATTTTCCTCCTGCTTTCCAAGGACATTCCCATATCTCACTCTGTTTTGCTTATTTTTGAATCTATTCAGATACAGTGACCATAGGCTGTCAAACTCACACTGTGGGCCAGATGCATCATGCACTGTCTATGTTCATGTCTGGTTTCACAAAGGGGAAAAAAGTTGTGATAATTCACCTGATGCTGCCGTGTTGGACACCCCTGCTGTAGGCATATTTATGTCTTTGTTAATTTAGAGAATAAAGAGAAGTGCCAGACAATCAGTGTGCATTTTTCCAGGCCAATACCTGAGCACCAAAAACTATTTGTCAGTCAATATTCACTTGCCAGCCAATAACTGTCTGTTGTTTTTGCATAAAGATTAATAAAGTGTGAGCTTGGAGTAAGTGCAGGGTTCTGGCCCTGCACTTCTGACTGGCTGTTAAGCGGCCGGACCAGATTGGTCTGTTCCGGGGAATCTGATTGGCCCTTAACAGGGAGTTGTTATTAGTTATAAGAGCTAGCGCTCCTAGCTCGTTATTGGTTAAAAGTTACAGGGTTTGCCTATATAAGGCGGGTTTAACTGCTATTGAGTTGAGGAAGTCACAATGTAAATAAAGAGCTGAAGTTCACCGTTCAGAGGCTTGTCTCCATTCTTTCTCGCCCATGCTCAAAACTTAACACTGGCGACGAGGATGGAATTTGCAGAAATCTGAACCAACGAAACTTCGAAGAACACCGAGCATGTGACAGACGACGCCAACGATGGAACCATGTCCGGTGGCATCGTACCACCCACTCCGTTCGATCCAACACATGAAGACTGGGAGTCTTACATGGATCGTTTCCAAATGTTCCTAGAGACGAACAACTTAAAGGACGCCACAGCTGGGAAGAAACGGGTGGTGTTCCTAATGCATTGTGGTCCAACCGTATTTAAGATGGCTAAAGCACTAGCCAAACTCTGAGAAGTGAAGGCCATGGATTGGGACAACCTCGAAACTATCCTACGAGACCACTATGCCCCGACTGTGCCTACGCTCGTGAGATGCCACGAATTTTATCAGAGGAGCCAGCGAAAGGGAGAAAGCATGGCCGACTTCATAGCAGACCTCCGAAATTTGGGAGGTCTCTGCGAATTCACCGATTTAGAAGCACTAAGAGATCGCATAGTTCTGGGACTAGATGCACCAGGCGTCCAAAGCAAGCTGATGGTGAAAGGCAACATCAGCCTTGCCGACGCCATCGCCAATGCTACTGCAGCAGAAGCAACCAGGAAGTCAGCTGCACAACTACGCCGAAACCGCACTCCGGTACCACCACCGGCCAGCGACATCTCACCTAGTTCAGAGGGGCAGTTTGCGACAACGCACCACAAGGACCTCTCTTCGTCATCAGACAGCAATGAAGAAGGGGTCCATCGACTGCGGTCCAACCGGGACCACCCACTGAAGCCCTTACGCCCTTGCGCTGGCTGTGGAGCCAACCATGCCAGGTCCGAATGCAAATTCCGCGACGCACTCTGCCATGAGTGTGGGAAACGAGGCCACATTGGACGGGTCTGCTGCAGCTTGCCAGGCCCAGCCAGGCCGCAAAAGGGGCTAACTATTGCTAATCAACAGGAAACCGCCCTGTACGGTGACAGCCAGTAAACCACTCCTACAGAAATCGAGCTTTGCAGAGAGAAGAGGCTCACCATACTATCACTATCGGTCACGCCTCAACCTTGGACACTAAGAAAATTCGAGTCACGGTAGCCATCGAGAACCAGCCTTGCCACATAGAGGTCGACTCTGGATCGTCCCTCTTGATGGTGTCCTGGAAGACACTCAAGCAACTCATCCCCACAATTCAATGCCAAGATCTCCGTTTCCAACACCTCATCCTCAAGGACTACCAAGGGAATTGAATCCCCGTCGTCGGTTCCTGCCGAGTCCGCATCTCCTTCAAGAAGCACACAGCGTACTTACCTTTAACGGTCATCGATAGAGATAGGCCTAGCCTATTAGGCCTCCAATGGTTCACACCCCTCGGCATTGAAGTGGCCGGCATAAACCGAGTCAGCGGCTGTGACTGGGAGGAAGACCTTATCTATGAGTTCAGGGACGTCTTCACGGACAGTTTAGGCGAGTACAAGGGGACCCCGATTTCATTCAGCCTAGATCCAAAAATAGCTCCCATTCGTTTGAAACCCCATCGAGTTCTGTTTGCCTTAAAATTGAAAATCGACGAACAACTCGACAAACTGATAGCTCAGGGGGTGTTAGAGCCCATCGATCACTCCCCTTGGGAAACCCCTATTGTAACACACATTAAGCCAGACGGGTCAATCCGAATTTGTGGGGACTACCGGGCCACTTTGAACCATGCCCTGCAGCAGAACGCGTATCCAGTTCCAGTGGTGCAGCACCTCCTCCATTCCCTGGGGGGTGGGAAAGTTTTTGCTAAATTAGATTTAGCTCAGGCATATCAGCAATTACCAGTAGATGAAAAAAACGGCACAGGCCCAAACTATTGTGACGCACCGAGGTGCCTTTAAATGTACCCGGCTGCAATTCGGAGTTAGTGTAGCCGCGGGGATTTTTCAGAGCCTTATGGAAAGGTTATTGCAAGGAATTAAGGGTGTGGTCCCCTGTTTTGACGATGTATTAATTGCAGCCCTTACAAAAAAAATCTTACAGGACCGGTTAAAATTAGTCTTAAAAAAATTCCAAGAGGCCAGACTTAAGGTTAAAAAAAAAAAATGTAAATTGTGTACTGACAGTGTTGAGTTTTTAGGGTACCTGATTGATAGCCAGGGCATTCACCCCACCGAAAGTTAACTAAAAGCGATCAAAAATGCTCCCAGGCCATGAAACAAGGCCGATCTCCAGGCGTTCCTAGGTTTCATCAATTTTTATAATGTATTTTTGCCACACAAAGCAACGGTCGCTGAACCATTACACTAGTTGTTAGATAAAAAAGCAAATTGGCTATGGGGTTACTGTGAAGAACAGGCGTTCCAAAATGTTAAAAAACTGCTCACTTCTGACTCTGTACTCATGCAGTATAACGAGAGTTTGCCGTTAGTTATAAACTGTGATACATAGCCTTTCGGGGTAGGCGCCATTTTGAGTCACGTACTGCCTAATGGGAACGAAGCCCCTGTTGCATATTTTTCAAAGACTCTTTCAAAAACTGAGGAAAACTTTGGACAAATTGATAAAGAAGCCCTCGCAATTGTCTCAGCTGTGAAAAGATTCCACGAATATGTGTATGGCCGGGCTTTTACTATTGTGACTGACCACAAACCTTTATTAGGGATAATAGCCGGAGATAAGCCGACTCCCTATATATTATCCCCTAGGATGACCCGATGGTCAGAATTCTTAGCTGCTTATAACTATCGGCTGTAATACTGCCCGGGGAAAGCCATTCCCCATGCCGACGCATTGAGCCGAGCACCGCTTCCAGAGACTCTTGACGATCCTGCACCAACGGTAACCACGTTACAAATCGAAGCACTCAGCTCGCCACCACTAACCGCCCGAGATATCGCGAGAGAAACCAAATGCGACCACACCTTAGCACGAGTCCTAGGCTGAGTAGAAGGCGGATGGCCATTGGGCCAGTTATCAGATGACTTCACACCATTCAAGACTCGACAAACCAAGCTCTTATCCCAGAAAGGCTGTGTCATCTGGGGCGACAGAGTCGTTATTCCAGAACGACTCCAGAAAGCGCTGCTGAGAACCTTGCACGATGGCCACCCCGGCATCGTGCGAATGAAAGCCCTTGCGCGAAGCTACGCATGGTGGCCGGGCATTGATAAGCAAATCGAACAGTGGGTTAAAGCTTGTCCCAAATGCCAAGAAGTCAGCAATGCCCCACCAAAAGCCATGCCTACTGAATGAGAGACACCATGTGGACCCTGGTCCAGAATTCACCTGGACTTCGTGGGGCCAACCAAAGGCCACACCTTCCTGCTTACTGTCGACGCCTACTCGAATTTGCTCGAAATCCATCGCATGATGACTACGACCTCCGAGGCGGTTATCAAAATCTTAAACAGACTCTTTGCAACCCACAGATTACCAGACGTCCTGGTATCCGATAACGTCCCTCAATTTACCGCACTAGCGTTCGAGCAGTACCTCGCTGACCACGGCATTCGCCATGCACTCACCTCGCCTGTGCACCCTGAGACCAATGGCAAAACAGAACGCATGGTCCAATTTGTGAAGAAAACCTTGCAAAAGGTAGACTTCGACAACATTGACGACAAGGTCAATCAAATCCTCTTCTTGCAACACATCACCCCACATAGCGTCACCAACAAAACTCCCGCCAAACTGCTAATGGGACGAAAGCTCTGCTCCCACCTCGACCGCTTGCACCCAGCTTACGGACCGGAGAAACCACTAGGATCCAGCGGCCGCTGTCATACCTTCCAGGTGGGAGACCTGGTATATGCTAAAAACCTATCGGGCAATCGGTTGTGGGTGGAAGTGACAGTAGTATGTGTAACCGGCCCCAGATCCTACCTGGTATAATGCCTTGACGATAAACTTTGGAAACGGCATATCGATCAATTACGATCGCGGCTTCCAGCGGCCAGTCCGCAACTCCCCTATGACCAAACTGAGGTGGGGGGAGGTACGGAAGAAGATGAATGCCTTGGAAACCCATTCGAAGGAAACGGCGGTTTGATAGAAACTCAGGAAGCGGAGCTGGAGGGAGAAATGGTTGCACCTCAGGGAATTGCAGAGAATGTGGGCAACGACGTAGAAGTGAACTCTGAACCAGAAACAGCCCCACTGCCAAACAACGATCTACCTCAGCATGATTGGCAGCCAGCTGATAGAACAGAAATCAAAGAGACTAATAAGACAACCATCCTACCTAAGGGACTATGTAACTGCGCCCTGCAAATAAGAAGCCAGGGGGAAGGGGTGTTGTGTATGCATAAAGATTAATAAAGTGCGAGCTTGGAGTAAGTGCAGGGTTCTGGCCCTGCACTTCTGATTGGCTGTTAAGCAGCCGGACCGGATTGGTCCGTTCCGGGGAATCCGATTGGCCCTTAACAGAGAGTTCCTATTGGTTATAAGAGCTAGCGCTCCTAGCTCGTTATTGGTTAAAAATTACAGGGTTTGCCTATATAAAGCGGGTTTAACTGCTATTGAGTTGAGGAAGTCACAATGTAAATAAAGAGCTGAAGTTCACCGTTCAGAGGCTTGTCTCCATTCTTTCTCGCCCATGCTCAAAACTTAACAGTTTTCTACCCTCTTAGGTTTATATTTAAATTCATATCCTCCCCTAATCTTCATAAAAATAAAAGAATAATGTATGCAGATACTTGGTGTCTTGCAAGCTACCGATGCTAGCAATTTCTTAAGAGCTGCAGGCAAAATGAGTCAAGAATCCCCTCCAATCAGAATACAGAGCAAGCACAAGTAAATGACACATTGACACATCTGAAGTCACTTGGAACATCTTTTCCTTGTTCAGGGATACACCATCAATGGCATAGAACTAGAATGAAACTATTTCAATTGCAAGTGCCCAGCTGTGAGATTGTTTGAACTTTGTGAAAATCATATCCAAGATATGTCCATATCCAAGTGTGGAGAACCATCTAAGTAGTTAGAATGCAGTACTGCAAGCTCCTTCTGCTGACTGCTAGTTGCCAGCAGTTTGGCAGTTCGAGTCTCACTGGCTCAAGGTTGTCTCAGCCTTCAATCCTTCTGAGTTTTGTAAAATGAGGACCCAGATTGTTGGGGCAATATGCTGACATTGCAAACCAGGAGTGTCAAACTCATGGCCCATGGGCTGGATGCATCATGTGCTGCCTCTGCCTGGTTTAGCTAAGGGAAAAAAAGTCCCCATATATGACATGATATTGCCATGATGACATGAGTTTGACAACCCTGCTGTAAACAGCTTAGAGGGGGCTGTAAAGCACTGTGAAGCAGTATATAAGTCTAAGTGTTATTGCTATATACTATATATCTCATCAGGAATGCATCTTTGCTTCAAAATATTAAAAACCCAACAAAAGATGGAGCAGTGAGCTAGTACTGAAAGAAAGTCATCAAACAACACAAAATATATCTATTCAACAACAGAATGTGGGGTTCTTCACAGCTTACTCATTTCAGTGTATACCTATGAACCTAGAATCTTAAGGCATCAGATATGTGTTTACAAATATCCCATGCAGTTGTTTTTGCAAAAGAGCCCTGACTTGCTGAAATTGTCTGAGATTTGAATCTATTTCCTCTACCTAATTTTAAAATCTGCACACTCTTTGAATAGTCACACAAAAATCCCTCAGAAACACTGTGTACTTCTGAGTGGTACACAAAAATGAATGTTTATGGTGAATGGGGGAATACATGGAAAGGAAGGGGCAAAGAGGATATTGCACATCAAAATAGTGGCTAGATCTTAATAGGTTTAACTAAAACATACTTTTATGCATATTTGGTAATTGTGTGAAATCCTTTGTGACACAACCTGCAATGTACTTCACTCTAATTGTGAAACGTAATGAGTGAAAATGTGCTTATGCTTGTTGTTTTTCTTAGAGGCACATTTTCAGAAATATGAACAAGGGACATATTAGCAGGACTAGGCTGAGTTTATACTTCAGAGTTAAAAGTGCTTTGTAATAACCATGTCTTCTCAGCTGCTCAAGAGCTACCCTGGTAAAAATGATCAAAAGCTGATGAAGTGTCTTTCTTTTCCTCCACTTCAGCCAACATTTATCAGAGAGCTAACAGTCAGAAAGTGGATGATACCTATCCACTTTCTGCAGTATCATATTGACTGAAGAGGATAACACTATTGTGCTTGTATCTACTTGTGGGATTCTATAAGGTTCTAATTGGCCATTGAGACAATAACATACTGGGCTAGATAGCCTTATCCAGCAAGACAGCTACAGTGTAATTGATACTCCTGAATCCTATTCTATGAATTGTTAACTTTCCAAATTTGAGGAGGTGGTTCCTGATAAGTGGTTTTGAGAACAAAAGTACAGAAGATTGTGTGTTCCTTTCTATAGCTCATCCTCAGAGGTGGGATTCAAATTTTTTAACAACTGGTTCTGTGGGTGTAGCTTAGGTGGTGGGCGTGGCTTGGTGGTCATGTTATTGGCTGGGCATGGCCAACTCAATATCACTCACATCGAGGCATGCATCTATTCACCTGGCCTCTCATGACTGTGGGGGTGCTGCAACAGTCTTAAGTGTTAAGCCTGGGTTCCCCAACCAGGGTTAGGGAGACAAGCTAAACAGAATGTGCAGCGTTAGTCAGATAGGCATACAGATAAATGAGTGAGCTAAGCTTGTATGTTTATTAATATACAGTAAAAATAACAGATACGCTTGTGCTATCAAAAATATAGTTTATTCCATTATGAGTTCATAGCATAGTCAAAATAACAGTCCAATA
Source organism: Hydrophis major (assembly GCA_033807585.1). NCBI lineage: Eukaryota > Metazoa > Chordata > Lepidosauria > Squamata > Elapidae > Hydrophis > Hydrophis major. The sequence goes on along the minus strand of CM066328.1, from coordinate 149,108,560 downwards.
GTCATGTATCATTTAGTCAGTCCATACAAGGATATTCAGTTAGCAAAGTCCATGTAGAATATCCTATGTCAGTTCACTTACAAATCAGTCCTTTGTTTATCTCTCCCGTTCGAGCAAAGCAGTCTTGAGTCCATGCAGTAATTAGGGATCATCAAAGCCAGAGAGAGAGCAAGCTGTTGTCTTGCTTCTTTTAAAGTGCTTTCACAACCACTCCCTTAATTACATTCCTATATTTAAAGCTGCAGACACTAACTAACAAACTATGATTACATATTTATTATTTTACCTAAACCAGTTAGGGTAAAACAATGTTATCCCTAACATTAAGTATGAAAAACAGTCATTAGTCTCTTTTTTCAGTGCCATTGTAACTTCGAATGGTCACTCCACACAAGCAAAGTACCAGCAAAGGAGGGGAAAAAACACCAGAGAAGTTCTTGAGACAGGAAGTCTAGTCCCACCAAGAATGTAATAAGGGTTAACAGAGAGGCAGTTTCTGTAAGCAACAGCAGAATGTTTCCTTCCTTCCTTCCTTACAGGATGAGGCCAGTAATTTCTTCTAAAAACTAGTTCTCTAAACTGATTAGAATGGTAACAACCAGTTCTAGCGAATAGATGCGAACTGGTAGAATCTCACCCCTGCTCATCCTGAAAGAGAGAAGTTATTGGGTCCATCAATAACCCATAGCAAGAAATGGGGCATTTTCAGATAATTAGCCTTTTTATTTCCCAGTTCTTCTAATTCCAATTAAAAATGCAACTGGAATTAATCTGGACTGTTTACAGGTTTTGAGTTATTGTAGATGTGTACATAGAATCACAGGGCTGGAAGGGATCTTACCGGTCTTCTAGTCCAACCCAAGGCAAAAGAATGTATTGCATTTTGGACAAATAGTTGTCCAATCTTTTTGTTCTGTACGGTCATTAACATACTTGTAAACACCGCGTAGCAATTGGTCAAAGCGCACGGTGATCTGATTGGTCGAGCGAGCCACACTGATTGGCCCGCCGTGAATCCCCCGCGATTGGTGGAAACTAATCGCGGGAGATTCAAAGCGGTGCCATTGGCCGCGGCTGTCGCAGCCAAAGAATAAAAGCCGCTGTTTTTCCTTTGGAAGCCAAGCCGATCTCGGGACCAAATAAAGAGCTGAAACCGAGTCACTGGCTCCGAGTCTCCCTTCCCGTGATGGACACGACACTTTTCTTGAAAACTTCCAGCAATGGAGTGGCCACACCTCTGGGATGCAAGCTGTTCTCACTCTGTCACATGTTCCAGCAAGACTCATGTACAGTCTAAAGCATTCTGTCATATAAATATATAATAGAGAATACTACATCCTTTTATTTGCAAGCCCATAGAATTCATAGAAAACTAATGGAAAACACTCACTCTTCCTGACCAATACTTAAGTACTGAGAATGATTGGCCAATTATTGCTCTCTTCCAAGCCAGCAATGAGGTATCTCATCCCCTCTGTTTCACCCTCACAGGTACATTTTTCACTGTCTTTAAAGCTGAAAGGGGATTTTAAGTAGTTTTTGTTTATGTGCTTGTTGTGGTGGTGGCATATCCCATTGCTTTCCAAAATCCTGGAATAGCTCATGCTATTCTGTATTAGAAACATTTTACAGTTACCATATCATAACACTGACATGGGTCACCAGGAGCTGAGTGGGAAGACAAAGTGGCCATTTCCTCCAAAGAGAAGATAGGCAGACTTCTGAATGTAAAATGGCTGCTTCTGATCCAGCTGAAAGGTATATTTATCATTAATGGATTGAATGACACTGACCTAAGGATAATTCACTAATGCTCAAAGAAATGTATCTGTTATAGTGTATCACTAAACATGTATGGAGATTCTTAGTCATCCACATCATGGTTGTGTCAAAGGTTGCTTTTTCAAGAGGCAACTGGACTTTCTGGTTTTTCTTTGAAGATGTTTTGCTTCTCATCCAAGAAGCAAAACTTCTTCAAAGAAAAACCCAGAAAGTCCAGTTGCCTCTTGAAAAGGTACCCTTTGGGATATCTATTATAGTCAGGGGCTGCTACTGTTTCGCTCCTCTTTAGGTGAACCCATAGCTAGTTTTATGGCCAGTTTGGAGAACTGGAAAATCCCACTCCTGGCTGGCCCCGCCTGCCCCTCCCCTCCCAGGAGTCCCCACATGGCCTGTTTCAATGCCAGGTAAGTGCAGGGTCTGCATGGAGATTTGGGGAGGGCAAAAAATGGGTCTCCTGGATGCTCCAGAAGGGCAGAAATGGGGCCATTTCTGGCCTCCAGAGGGCCTCCGGAGCCCAAGGGGAGGCTGATTTTGCCCTCCCGTAGGCTTGAAGAAAGTCCGGGGGGGGTGTCCCCCCACCATGATGCAGGAGGTCAGTTAGGCCATGCCCACCATGGCCAAGCCCACCCAACAACCAGGCAGAGAACCAGTTTCTGATATTTTTGAAGCTCACCCCTGGTTATAGTGTTATGAGATCTCTAGTGGGATCTTCTTGCCCCACTGTTAGAACTGAACTAGAAAAACTCATAGATTTGAGTGTTTGTGTCTTTACAAATGAAGGAAGCAACTAGTTTCTGGGTCTGAAGATTATCATTGTTACCAGCGAGTAACATTGACATGCAATCAGTCCACAAATTTCCACTCCAACAACTCATAACTTAACACTTCTAGATTTAATGTTGAATTTTACAATTGGTCCTACCATTCCTCCTTTCTTTTTGCACCATGCTGTTTAAAGCAGATAGTTTGATAGAATTCTAAATATTGTACTCTCTTTTCAATTATTTTGCTCAGTCCTAATAAAAGCATCATTAGTTATGATTTGTACAATTATTTTAACTACTGAAAACAAAGATGAAACCACCCTTTGCTTAAAAATGAAAAATCTGAAAGATTAATATGTTCTGCAATATTTATTAGTCATTGTTACAATTTTAAATTAGATGTTAAGGCCACCTGACTCCAGAACAACTCTGGGTGACTTACAATTTAAAAATAGAAAAACAACAGAGAATCTGAATCTGGACAACCATATCTCACATACAAACAAAACAAGCCCTCATAGACCCCTCCCACAAACACTTTATCCAAAATCCTGGGAAAACAGCAAAATTTTAAAAGACTTTTGGAAGATCAAAGATGTTTAGGAACAAAACTGACAGAACCTAAGTGGTGGAATAAACAAGGATTCAGTCTAGAATCCCTATGTAATCACAATTAAGTCCAATCTCCCTTGAATTCCATTGATTTTTATCTAACTCAAAGCAAGTGCTAACCATTAGGTGAGAATATTCCTGTGCATAGGCATGAATAGCAATAAATCAATTTAATTGGACTTTCACCTGTGAACCTGATCTTTTGTGCCTGACAGGATGAGAACTACATGGATTTACAGAAGGAATACCATTTTGGAGAGAAAGTATCATGACATATTTGTCTTCCATTGAATCAGACTGACTCATTAGTCTGGAAAATAAGAATATAGTAAATTCATATTAAAATCCACCAGAATCATACTTTGATGTAAAAGAGGTATGTTTGGCATTATTTTAAATAGGAGATAATATATGTAGCTCAACGTTGAACTGTGGAATCCTTGGTACTCTTTGAGCTTGGTTGTTTGCTGCAGACATTTCATTATTCCAATAAATAACATCATCAACTGCACTAATGATGTTATCTAGTTGGGTAATGGAACATCTGCAAGCAAACAACCAAGCTGAGATAATATCAATAATTTCACAATTTCTTTCACAAGGTTAAAAGGGGGTAGAAATTTCACAATTTCACAATTTCTACCCCCTTTTAACCATGTAATCTTCATACCTGCAATCATTTCTTTCCCAATGATAACAAATCTTATAGTTCTCACTTGCACATTACCACCTTAATTTGTCTGAGAAAGGAATCTCAGACTAGAATACTCTAGTGAGAGTTTTGAGAGGTAATCTGTGCACCATCACTCCTTTGGGTTAGTCAAGTAACCACCTGTCAGTCAGAAGAAAGAAATTCTTTGAAAAATACATCACTTGATGTTGGTTCTACAACAACACATGCTTTATCTGAACATAAGAAAAATTGTGTTTCTAATAAACAAAATCTGACAGAGGTAGTGTATCCTAATCAATATGTGGAAAATTTAATCTTACAAGGTGTCAAGATCATGAACAAAAAGGGTGCATTTTAATGACAGGGAAGCAAATTGATTCATTGCTGAAAACGTTACCACTGGAAGGCCTAATCTGACTTCTTCGAATATTTCTTGTGAGATATTGCAGGTTGACCTTAAAAATACCATATATGTTTCTTTTTTTCTCCAATATATGGAGCCCTAACACTGCTCAGCAATGAAATATTTCTCACCTAAAAATACCCAGTCTGTGATCTTCAATGTTTTGCTCTTTACTTAGAAACTTAGGGAGGGAACATAGCATCTGAGTTTCTTCAGCAGTCATACAACAATAGCCAATTTTCAACAGAATAGACTAGAATTCTTTATTGGCCAAGTGTGATTGGACACACAAGGAATTTGTCATGGTGCAAATGTGCTCAGTACACATAAAAGAAAAGATACATGCATCAAGAATCATAAAGTACAACCATTATGGATTGCTCTAGATAAGGTGATGTCCTTCAAGAGATGCAAATTTTCATGATGCTACCACCAGCATATACATCCTCTTGTTGTAGACAAGGCTATGGACAAGCCTGTCTTCTCAAATAGAATCACTAAGACAAGAGGGATTGAGGAACTATTATGATCATATCTACCCAGTGATGGCATCATGTGAACATGGTGATGCTGGAATTCATCTTGTCCCACTGACAGATCCCAACTCGTCTCTGGAAGAGTCCAATAACTCTCCTTTATGATCCACTTTCTTATATTACGTTACTTCTCTGAAGTTTTAAGGAGAGCCAATTCTTAATTATTCTCTGTAGCTTTGGACTTAAAATAAAAAAGACAATAATGTGCATATATAGGTTAGGCCACAATATGACTGCTTCTCAATCTCGCTCTTTTATTTCATTTGACAGTTTGAGCTAATATTTTCATGTGGTACTCACCAATTATATCTAAGGTACTGAAAATTAAACCAGAAAATACTCAAAGTGGAGACAGAGGAATAGAAAAGAGAGATAGAAGAACAGAAAACATCAGGAAAATAGATGGATTTTTTGGTGGGTTTCTGCAATTCAAAAAATGAAGTATAGGAGTTAGGCAGAACCACAGAGTCTTTGCTTTTTCCATGCACCTGATGCAAGAATAATCACAGTTATAAAATGTAGAAAGATCAATTTGGCTACAAGCAACAGACCTTATAAGAGTGAATCAGCTTTATTGTCAGATGAAGGGAGGAAAAACATGAAAATTGTAGATTTCAGTCAAAAATCAATGAGGACTCAGACAAGGAATTAAAAAGGCCTATTTTGCAAACATAGGAAACGTTGCAATCCAAACAAGTATCTTTCCTGATGCTACAGAATGTTTTTTTTGTTAGATACAAATATTCTTTTGGAAACACATTTATTTGTAATGTGAATCGGGTAGGCTCCAGTCGGGATGATTGGAAGACAATTCCAGATTTTCTTTTAAATTAGCTAGGACTAAAATAATGGTACCTAGGTTTGCTTTTATGACATCACAAATATTTCATTCTTCTCCTTCTTGTCTTCCACAATTCATCCTAAGGACTGTCTGGTTCTTGCTGTAACTGGCTGAAGAGGTTTAGGCAAAAGTCAGTTTTAGGTATGTTGGATATTTCAAAGCCACTGTGTTCCTCTGAAAAATTGAGATGTAATCTGAAAATTGTGTTTTCACATGACTGTTGAAGTATGTTAACAACTTTAAGTACCCTGACCTACTTCACACTTCCTACACTATGAAGATAAGTATAGATACTCTTCACTACTTTGACTATTATATATTAACTTTGCCTAGATTCAAATGTTCTTTTGAGAACATGTTGTCATGTTCTGCCTAGATTCAAAATGTTCTTATGAAGGAACAATCTATATAAACAAGCATATGTAAGGAAAGTTAGGAGTGAATATAAAGTTGAATTGTTGAATTTTTAGAATAACATTAACGTATGTCATGACTGCTTTATCATGTTGGTAACAGTTTGCTTTCAGACATCCTAGCTCTTACCACACCACTAAATTTTGCCTCTTGTTCTTCACTGGGTTTTGTGTATGTGTATTTCAATCTGTAAAGATAGAAAACTTATATTTGGAAAAATGGTAAGACCGAAATCTGAAGATCACTGTGTTTGTACATGTGATCTGATGAAATTTGTCCCTTTTTAATTTGATTCCACTTTTAAATTTGAAAGTGCAGTCAAACTAAATCATGAAGACTAGCACATCTGAATAGATAATTAAAATATATTCAATTCTTTGTTAACAGTATAATTTATTGCCCTATTTTAGGAGGAAGGAAAGACAAAAAGACATCCATCTATAACACGGGTGTCAAACTCGCCATGCACATGTTGTCGTCATGTGACTTTTCATGATGTTTTTCCCATTTATGGAGCTGGGGTGGACATGGCGGGATTATGCATCTGACCCATGGGCCAGCAGTTTGACACCCGTGATCTACAAGATGAGTGGACTTAGTTATAGAGATAATCAGTGCCCCCTTGAAAAAACATGTTAGGATTAGAATATCATGGAGAAATTATATTTATGTCATTACTAGAACTTGGAAATGACTTGATGGCACATCTATCTATCTATCTATCTATCTATCTATCTATCTATCTATCTATTATCTATCTACCTTATTTACCATGAACAAAGCAGTGTGTGTAAGTCAAATTAGAACAGATTGATAGAATTTCACTGCAAAGTTTTTCCTCTTAATTCTTACACAGTACTTAATTCATTTGTTTCTGTCTGCCTTGATATTTATAAAATAGAAAGAAAGATGACCAAAAAATGACTCAGCAAATAGAAGGCACAGGCAGAGATGAAGAAGTGTATGAGAGTTTAATTTACAGGATAACATTGCAAAATAGAAACCACATTTTGCTTTCTGGAGCAGCAATAAAAAACATCAAAAGAGAGACAGCAATTCGTGAACTAATGATCTTAAGGTTACTGCAGGACCCAAAAAATGCACCCATTAAGAAAAATACCCAGCTTTCTATATAGATTGTTACAATTCCTTTTTATTGCTGCTTATTTTTCTAATTCCGAAATTGAAGTGGCAAATGTTCTGGGCTATGGTAGGTCAACAACAACAACAACAACAACAACAACAACAACAACAACAACAACAACAATAATAATAATAATAATAATAATAATAATAATAATAATAATAATAATAATAATAATGGTTCTGGAGAATGAAAAAATCAAGATCTTGTGGGATTTCAGAATTCAGACTAACAGGCACTTGGCTGACAACACACCTGACATAACAATAGTTGAAAAAAAAAAGGTTTGGTTCATTGACATTGCAATATCTGGTGATGCACGAATTGAAGACACGCAGCAAGAAAAAATCACAAAGTATCAGGACTTACAAATTGAACTTAAGCGAGTTTGGAAAAAGAAATTGTGTGTTATCCCAATTGTAATTGGGGCCCTTGGAGCAATATCTAAAAGGCTACCTCGCTATTTGGAAATTCTGAATTTATGAGACTTGAATACCCTGATTCTACAAAACCCACCCTACGTGGAACAGCTTATATCCTCCGATGCTACCTTAACAGTTCCTAGGTCCTTGGTTAGAACTCAAGCTGTTGAGCTATCAACCAACCCCAAAGGCTGTAAATTTCACTAAAGATTAAACAACAACAACAATAGTAGTAGTAGTAGTTGTTGTTGTAAATGATGAGTTCAGTTTATTTTTAGGTGGGCAGAAAGAAAAGCCCAATCAATAAAGAAGGCCAAATAAAGTATTTCAATTGGAAGAACCATCTTCTTCTAATGCTTCTATGTCTTTCTATTTGTTTGCCATTTTCCATTTTCCATGATGTGAACTATCAGAACTATCTATCTGCAGTATCTATCTATCTGTCTGTCTATCATCTATCTATTTATCTGTCTGTCATCTATCTCTGCAATTTTTAAAAGAAAAAGGCCCATATAATCTAAAGTAAAGAGTAGCAGATGTTTAGAAATAACCAGAGCACACCAGAAATTTTGCAATTAAATGATTAATTTTCAGTGATCCATTAATGTTTTACATGGCTTCAGAGATCACAATAATATTTACAAGTATGGCCTCAAGACTCAAAAAGACTATTTGATTTAGAGAGTCCTCTCTATTGTCTCATTCATAATATCAGGGTCTGTGCTCTAAGTTGTTTTTTGTAGATTCAAAACATTTCAGTCAGCCAACAAAAAAAATGACAATTTTGTTTTGACAGTGGGACAAGACACAGTACTTGCTTCTGGGACTGAAACCAAAGTTGTTGTTTTTAGTGGTATAACTTAAGCATTCCAATTCTTCCCAAAATCATAAGTGAAGAGGGTTTTTTTGATGACTTGTCATGAGACAAGGTTTTTGCTTCAGTATAACAATAGAAAGCTACGAACAGATTTGACTTGGCACCAAATTTTTGTTGTTATTAATATTTTTATTGAGTTTTAATATAGTTTTATTCTGTTTTAACTTTTGTTTGGAAGCTGCCCAGAGTTGGCTATAAAAATTATAGTATTCCTATAATTGTTTTTAAGTAAATAAATATCATCTGCACCAGAGGTGTCAAACTCATGGCCCACAGGCCAGATGTGTCACGTGCTGGCCATGTCCACCCCCCATTTAGTGAAGGGGAAAAAGTTGAGCTATGTCACATGACAATAACATGCTGGCCATGCCCACCCCCCATTTAGTGAAGGGGAAAAAGTTGAGCTATGTCACATGACAATAACATGTCGTCGTGAGTTTGACACCCCAGATCTACACCATGGGTGTCAAATCTTTTGGTTTGCCTGGCCTGCATTGAGCGAAGATGAATTGTCTTAGACCAAAGATAAAATAATAGAACAGATAATATCTAAGAGACACAATAAACAGTAACTCAACCTTAGCTGGGTAAAGTTGTTATGTAGTATCATAAAATTATCCAGCATTTTATTATCCATAGCAGGAATACTATGGGATAACTTGTGCAATGGGAACAAATTGTCAATAAAGAAGGATTTCATTTTACTTGTTTTAAACTTGCCTGGGTTTAACTTTGAGCAACCTTTTGTTTTCTAATTAGTGAAAAAGTATGAAAGGCAAGAACTGGTTGAATGTTTTTGTTTTGTTTTAAGGTCCCTCAAAAGGAACCTTCTGAGATTGTCAGCTCTGTCCCCAAGCCACTTCTTCCTTTTGAGTGAAATAATTTAAATTGTATAAAATGCCAGGAGGCATTTTTGTTTATTAAGAATCAACATTAAAGCAGTCATTCAGATCCATAATCATTCACATCCCAGGCATGAAAATGGGTTTCAATTAATGTTACAATTCTTGAAACATTTCCTTTTCCTTGCTTTGTTCTTTTCTGCATAGAATTTACAATGGATTGGTAAATGCTGTTAGTGATAATGAAAGATTGGTGGCTGTGGTTGTTTAAAAATTTATACAAATGGCACCACTCCTGGATGAATTGAAAATAGTACTTAAAAAGTACAAAGAAGATGCACAAGAAGGGAAGGATTCTTTTGGCTTTGTCTTTCAATTCTTAGAAATGGAGATTTGGAACTATGAGAAACAACAATTATTGTTACAATTCTTGAAACATTTCCGTTTCCTTGCTTTGTTCTTTTCTGCATAGAATTTACAATGGATTGGTAAATGTTCTCAGTGATAATGAAAGATTGGTGGCTCTTAGGATATGTGCAGAGTAACCCTTGTATAAAAAGGATATGCACACAGAAAACAGTTAATGAGAACAGTAATGAAGAAATATACAGCCACACAGAGTTGAACAAGATGTATTAATGTTTACTTGAAGAAATAGCACAGTCCAATAAACAATCCATGTCATACACATTTTTAACAGTCCAGAATATCCAGTTATAAAGTCTTCTTACATCTAGTTATAAAGTCTTCTTGCCGGTTCCATGTCTTGTACAGATATCAAACCATAATTCAACAAATAATCTTTGATATCAACAGAATATCAAAATAAACAGGGTTAGTCAGTATCAGTCCATAATCAGTAAGTATCAGTATCAAGAGAGATCATCAGTGAAACAGAGAAAGATAATTATGAAATAATTAAGATAATTAAACCATGATAGCTCCCTCTTATGGCAACTTGTAGCATAATTAACCAACCAGAACACAGCATAATACATTACAGTATTTTTTCTTTAAAGCTACAAACATATATATTTGTAGTTTATATATTGTCAATCCAACTACGTTATTTACATATACACAACAATGGCCACTGGTGGAACCATTAGGAACTAATTTTTGAATAAAAAGTGGATTTTATGCTAAAATTAAAAACAGCAGATTTCATTTTTTTTTCAGTGGGAATTGATTCTTATGCTGAATAAAAGTTGAAGGTGACTGATCACAATTTACTCAGATATACATGCTGCAAGAAAAAAAAAAGGCAGAACACTTGAAAAGAAAAACCTCGTTGATGATATAATAGGAGTTCAAAACTTGGAGACTTTGGCAAAATGGCAAAGTTAATAATATATATTCCCTTTTTTATGACCCCATAATCCCTTAATTTGGGATAGAGTTGAGGAGACTGGATGGAGATGAGCATTTTCTGTCTGGATGCCATTCTTGATGCCATGCAGTGTGTGCAGCAAAAAAAAATAAATCTTTTTTTAAGCTCCAGAAGAAAAGCATCTACTGCTACCTAGGATTGAACTCTCAACCTTTCAAGTAGGAGGCAAATGTCTTCACTGATAGGACACCATGCCAATGGCAATATATATATTGCCCATTACTTTGGTGAGAGTTTGGAGAAATTGTGGCTGCTTCAGCACCGCTGCACTCCTGCTGTTTCATCACCACCAATTCTGATGTAGTCACATGATCATCATTTCCAATGTGCTGGACAGCTCTGCAAAGGGAGAAACTGGCAGGAGCAGCAAATTTGATTATGATTGCACATGCTCCCTGTCAGCTTCCCACAAGCAGATTTTGCTTGTGGGAAGCTGATAGGGAATATTGGCAATGGGGAAGCTGACAAGAAGGTTGCACATTACTCAGTAAGTCTCCCCCATCCATGCAACCTCTCCAGTCCCTCTGCCCTCACAACACACTGGCCATTCATGCACCCCTGTGCACTCTTCCTGACCTGTACTCCACAGCTTGCACAGTCTTCCTATGCATTCCTGTTCATACTCATGCACCCTTCCTGATCCATGCTGCACCCCTGCAGGCCATTCATGACCAGCATGTCTTACACACTACCACACATCTTTCTTTCTATGTAGCATACTCTTCTGCCCTCCTCAATCCTTCCCAATTTTGCTGCCCCCCACATGCACTCCCTGATCCATGCAGATCTTTTTATATATCTCTGTGCATCTCTATGTACTCTTCCTGACCTATGCCACACTCCCATGCACCCTCCCCAACCCCCATGCTATCTTTGATGGAGGTTATCATTTTTTGACTGGATTAAGGAGTTGTATCCTCCACATTTCCCTATGTCCTAACTCTTGTGTTCCAACATGCAAGTTATCTGTTTAATAAGGTCTCCTGCACCAGAATAAATAGGGAGGAAGTGAAAGTGGGTTCATACATGCATAATGTGCATAATGTCCATCCTCATCCCATCTCAATCATGTGGCTCTCGGGATCAGAAATTGTACATCCCTGCATTAGGTCAATAGAAAAAGTTTCCAGACATTGCATAGTTAAACGTTCAAATAACCACTGCTAGAACAAGTAATATCAATCTTTCCATATCATTCTAATCATAATATAAAAGTAACCAAGAATAATTACAATCTTCAGATGGTTTAAAAATATATATACTCTGTCTTCAGAAATCTCCAGTGATGACAGTTTTGTGATAACAGTACCTCTGCAACATGCCTACGAATTGTATACAAAATGAAACTTTTCTGGTAACACTTTCTTTATTCATCACATTTATCACAAGCAGTTCCTGAAAAGACTATCCTGGAACACTCACTTTCCAGGATGAAATTTCTCAAATGTTTCCACAATTGTGAACCATTAAATAAATGTGCAAAAAATGAAGTGGAGGATGCACAGAGAAGCGCATTATTTTATGTTTTAGAGCAGTTCACAAGTTTCTGCTAAATAGATCATCATTTGGATTGCATCTGTGGATGCATTTCTGTTTTCTTTATTTTAAAAGGCTTTTTCTTTGTTTATTCATGTCTGTATTAAAGAAAGATCCAAAATAAGCATTTATATTTACTACTTGAATTGTTTCATGTATTCCGTATATACCATTTATTCCGTATATACCATGCCATAAGAACAACTTTCTTCAATGTTGCTGATCAGAAGTATTATCCAGTAGAAATTTATGAATACTAAGGGGATGAGATAAATAAATCTTCAGCCCAATAAGATTCATTTTTTTAAAGATATTCATCATTATCGTTGTATTTCCTCTTCTTTTGGAGTTGATTGAGCAAAAATCATTTTTCCAGTTAGCACAGTGCATGGGAACTCACACTCAATAGCTAGCCTTTCTGAATGTTTATGCTCATAGTGCTCCTGATTAACCACTTGTATTCTATAAGTGAACTAGTTTTCTGCCATTGATCCATTCATGTAAACCAGCTAACACTCAGATAATGGTAGTGGTGGTGATGAATGAGCAAGTATTAAGAATAATAGTTGCCAGCTGAGTGTCAATTCTTATAGGAGAGAGGAGCTGAAGTGACAAGCTCACTCCTGCAAGAACTGAGAAAGCTCTGGGTCATGAATGTAAGGAGCTTATAAGAGACCACCAGATGAACCTCCATAATATTTCATGAACCTCTCTTTGAAAAACACTGATCTAGATGTGGATCAGAAAAATTCAATGAAGAAATCGGGAGAAATTGCTCATAATCTGGCACAGTCAACCGGCATGAAAAATACAACATTCAGAACATTGCATAGTTTTCTCTCACCTTAATAAATTAAAATGGGAAACATTTAATGAATATTGGTATAAGGGGGGGGGGAGGACAGAAGCGTAAGTAAGTGAAAGGAAATGGTTGCTAAAGAGAGATCTGTTCCACTGACTACATTGAAATAGGAAGCAAGGGTCAAAATTGAGAAGGCCAGAAGTACATTTAGAAAGAAATGATTCAAGAAGGTATTAGGTGGATATGTGAAACTGTATGCATGAAAAATGCTAGGTTACCACAAGTAAATAGTCCTTAAAGTGCCCCTTATGTTGTGGTGTGCCGGCAGCCTGTAGAGATGGTAGCGGAGTCAGACAGTGGGGAGGAACATGGACCAGTCTGTGGAGGACTTGAACAAGGGTCTTGCATCTGATACAGAGATGGGCCAGGACCATCTGGAATTTATGTGCTGACTCTGGAGCCTCCAGAATCTGACAACAGTGAGGTAGAGGAACAAGGGGACCCTGTTCCCAGTGCGCACATGCACAGAGCTGCCAGAAGGCAAGAACAGTTAAGACAAAAGGGGAAACTTGGAAGTAAGGCTTGGAGGTGATTGGCCCTCTCATAAGACATAAAGGAGGAGCAAAGGGACATGAACCTTTGCAGGAACCAACTTTGTTCATACTGGTTGGTTTGAAACCTGAAGCTCTGTGTTGAATTTGTACTCTGTTTGGCCTTGTATAACTAATTGGAAATTTAATTGTTGGCAGCATTTCAAGGAAGATAAAGGTGCGGGCTTATCAGAATTATCCTGAAGAACTTTGGCAGACTTCCATGGGACTATTTACAAACTGTTTGAGACTCAAACAAAATTCAAAGCTGTTGAAATAAAGAAAAAGGGTTCTGGGACTAACATGTGTTTGTTAGTGTTTCAATAAGCCTTAGTCAGAACACCTTATTTCATGTCTGTTCATGGGTATTTTGTTTCATTTCTGCAGATTGTCACTTCATTTTTGCTACAGTGTATGTGTGGAGAGTAACAACCATCATCCCCTGAGACTTGAACACAGTTCCAATCTGGTGCCAGATGGCTTTTAGTCACCTTTGGTAACCTAACTGTACTGTTCTGTCACCAGCTGTATTTCATCAAAATAATGCTTGATTACAACCTGCAAATTCAGCAGGTCTATTCTGATTTAGGGCCAGCTGCCACTATTCTTGGGCTTTTTGTGCATTTGCCTCCAAGTCCTTTTCCAAATTCTATGTATTTCTAAAGAACATAAGAATAGCTTCATGCTGCAGTGTTGCACAATGATATTGACCAGCATCCTTGGCGCATAGCAGAACTAAGTTTTCCAATGGAATGTGATCTTTGAACTAATGAATGGAAAATTAGTAGGATTTAGAGAACTGCTGGTACTTCTCCTAGGAGCTCCATTAATATTAGTTTTCTCAATGTAAGTGAGGTTTATTGATTTATTCACAGTTCCATTGCAACTAAGATTTGCAAAACATTGTTTTCAGCAAAACAATCATTATGCATCTTTATAATGATACGGATTGCATTTTTAAGCAAGTTACTGAGGACTGGCAAAACTGATTACTGTAATACCTTCATATTTTATGAAGCAACATAGCAATTTCTCCTGTGTGAATACCATGAACTACTACTACTTTCAAAAAGGCTCAGAACTGCTAATCTTTTAGATATTCTGTGCATTGCCTGCTTCAGACATCCACTTCCCCTGCTTTGCCATCTGCAAAGGATATCATTAAAAGCTTGAGAGAAAGTTTCCATTGGAGTTCATTAGAAGCTGTTATTCAAGTAAGGCTTATGGGGTTTTTTTTTGGGGGGGGAAAGGGGGGTGAATTGGATTTCTTAAGAGAAGTTAGAGAAAAGTTAGATTTCTGTCCAAGTATATTCCTGTCATGAAATGTTTCTCATTCAAAATGTTCAGTTTAATTCTGAGGTTCAGCAAGCTTCTGTGCATGAAAATTCAGACCTAGCTTGCATTATCAAAACCTGGATGGGGCAAAGGAGGGTGAATACCCAGTCTGATATAGAAAATATATACTAAGGATCCTAATAACATGAGAAGTAGGGAGATCTGCAGGCCAAATCTATGTCTGCCCTGTTCCCTTCCTTTATTTCAGAAGGCATTGAAAATCTTTTTATTTCAGCCGTCCTTTGGCCAGGAATAGGCAGTTCCAGCTGACTATCAGTTATTGTTATAGCAATTAATTGATTGTGCAATTAACATCTTATGAGGAATTATGGGAATGCATAGCTTTTCTTTCTGGAAACCATCTGGAATCTGTACGAATTGAGGCAGTACATAAAAGTAAAAAGCAAACAAATAAGCAATTGTGTTGAGTGACAAAGAAATAGTTATTTTCCAGTAAGGTGTTATTGTCTCAAGCAAGTTTGGCAGAGGAGGTGAAGTTTTCCTTTGTTTTAAAAGCGTTTACTCTCTCTTCCCCTTTCCTAATGCATTAAATCAGGGGTGTCCAACCTTGGCAACTTTAAGACTTGTGGATTTCAACTCCCAGAATTCCTCAGCCAGCTTTGCTGCATTAAATGGTAGAAGGAAACATGAATTCTGAATTCAGCAAATAAGAAAAAAGAAATTACAAAATGAATCAAGAGAGAACTTTTGTGATGTCTTTCCCTAGTACTCTTCTTCAGCTAATAGAGTTATCTGAAGTCTTACCTCAGTTATCTCATTCTCATTCAACAAATAGCCCAAGAGTTCCACAGGGTCTTCAGTTGTGATTCTTCAGGTAAGGAAATGGGACTATGTAAAAAAAAAAAAAAAAATAGAGGCAGGAAGCTGAAGCCGGAGGTAGCAAGGAAACAAAAACAACTTCTGGAAGAACAGACTACCCTGTAGATCATGTCTCTGTCAGCCAGTGTAAGTAAAATAGAAGTCTAAAGGGAATTCAGCCAAATTATGAATAAAGAATTTCTGTCTTACTTTGTTAATCGAGCAAGCAAGAAATAATTCAAGGAATATTGATCAAGAACTAACAGAAAGACAAGAGACATATTGGAACATTGCCTGTTAGTGGACAATAATTCACCCTATCCGCCTGCTCTTTTTGTGCATGCATCATCTCATAAAATGATATTTAATACAAAGTAAGAATGATGAAGGTTCCCTAAATTTGCACAATTTATTATCGGTGTCAAGCCATATTAGTTTTGCCAGAGCTTGACTTAAATTTTGCTTTGGATTTCTGTCACTCAGAATCAAAAGTTATTATCATGTACTAGAATTTCATTTTACCCTGAGACTAATACAGTTAAGAATGAGCTGGCTAGAGATTTCTTCCTGAACCTTAAATGGGAGGTAGGGGATGATGGTTTCTCATGAGACATCTCCTCACCCACCTTGTTCTATGCACTTGCTAGCTTTGATGGCGTTTGGTAATCTCATTTAGAGCAATGCAAAGTTAATGATACTGGAAGCTATTCTTTTAACACTGCTCTGTCATGCAATCTCACCTGCTCTCATTGTATTTCCAATATAGGTTTGAAGATATGACCTGTCTAGGAAAGATACTACCACAGATAATAATGAGTATGGACTATTGTCATGGAATATCATCCAAAATCATTTCTTTCTACCCCTGAACTATATCTCTTTTTCCCAACAGTCATGTATTCTTATTTGTGACTCAAGTCAAAAGCCATCTACCATCAGCTGAAAGCTAGGAGACCTCCAGGATCTCTTCCAACACTATTGTTATTCTATGTTCTATTGTTCTGACCCAAACCTTCTTAGAAGGAAACAAACATGAAATAGAGGTAACAGCAAAACCTTTTAATGATTCTTTACAAATTCCGTTCCTTCACGATTAAAAGGCTGTTTCAAACTAATTGTCTCTGATAAGAATGAGCCTTGTAAGGCTACCAAGAACACTAGATAAAGTTACTAAGAAATATTTCAAACACAAAGAGTCTCCAAACACCAACCAAGATATTCCAAATGTTCACAAGGCTTGTGCGCAAAAACTTCTTTGCTTCCTGCAAAGAACTCCGGTTTCTTAGCTGGCTTTTATCTCTTCAGGGAGGAGACATTACCTTGCAGCCTTACTCCTGAGTCACCCATGCTGCTGCAGCTGCTCTTTCCTTTGAGCAGCCCTGTGTGCATGCACACTGGGCACAGGCTCCTCAGGGAACTCTTCATCACTGCTGCCAGCCTCTACAATCTCCAAAAGCAGCACTCCACTCCCTGGTGATCCTGGCCCCATCCTTGCATCACATGCAGGCCCTCCACCTGAGTCCTTGCTCTCCAAGACTTCAGCCGTTTGCACCTGCTGCCGGTGAACCACAACATATATGTTTTAACTTAGCCTACTGGACTGAATATTTATTGATCTAATACTTACCATTCAACTTACATTTATGAGGGTTTTTGTTATATGAAATACAGAAAAAGTAGAAGAAACATACATTTTTTGAAGGAGCAGGCAGTGGTTCAATTTTCACAAGACTGAAGACACATGCCAGAAATATGCTAGAGATTCATGTATAATTTATTTTAGAGAAAATATGTAATCCAAGGGGTTTTCAGATCACTCCGGAGAAAGGGACACATCAATTCTAAGATTGTCAACTATCTCTGGAGTGCAGGTAATACCAGTCTTCCTACCCTCCCTGACAAACATCCCCTCCCATTGTGTCAAAATGACTCAAGATTCAACTACCTTATGTGTGCTATGCTGTCAAGTTATAAATCCATTAGGAAGAAAACAGAGTTAGTGTTAGAAAAAACAAAAATCTGTCAGACTAAGTGAAATAGAACAGGCAGAATGCTTTTAAAATGTGGTGGGTAAGGTGTTTGTTTTTGTTTTTTTGCCTGAACACCACATTGAAATATCTCTGTTACTTTATGCCTCTAAGGCTCATGTGAAAGGAAGCAGACCAACAAAATATCATGTGTTGATTGTTTCATCCTTTTAAATCCTTTTAAGGGTTCAGGGGTATCTTTAAAGCCAAGAGGGTGTTAAACTTTGTAAGAGTGATACAATTCTGAGGCCTTTGGAGGAGGGCACAAAATGGGATGGGAGGAGGGCCTCTCATGAAAAGTAGAAGATCTACCTTTAAAGAATAAATCCAACACTATGGTCCTCTCCTGTCTCGTTCAAAGATCAGAAAATTGTAACATCAGGTAAGTCATAAAAGGAATATAAAGAAGTTCTGTAGATTGTTCTGTCAGGGGAGAAGGTTGACTTTCTATACCAATGTTTATCCTGGGGACTGGAAAATGAGATTCTGGGAACTGAATATTAGCATCCAAATTTGTGTTTAGGATTTACTAGCTCATATGTTTATGATTATTCTTTGAAACCTGAAAAATCTATGCTTCCAGATAATAACAGTTCTCCAGAAAATCATAATTCTTTCATGTTAAAATCCTACCTTTGTCTGGAGACTAGAATTTGGGGAATCAATAAAAAAGGTTGTACAGCAGGATAAAATGTTAATAGATTCGCATCTAAAATGACATCTAAGAGTCATATTTTTGTCCTTCATTTTTCTCCAGAAGTTTAGGGAGGGAGGGAGGGAGGAAGGAAGGAAGGACTCAGTTATAAAAATCACTGAATCAAAACGTTTTCTGCTGGCTAATATTCTTATTGTCGTCTATTTCAACCCACCAAATTTGGCAGATGTTTCTAATTTACAAAGAAATGATATATCTAACTGACCTTATCTTTGTGTCTTTCAACTATATCCATGCTAGTTATTGGTTCCTGTTAACATATTCAAGCGCTATTCTCTAGGATTAACATGACCTTGTCAGAAAATAGTTGCTTTCTGTTTCATTGTAATATCTACTTAAGGATGTCTATTAAGATGAGACTCACAAGAAGACATTTTACTATGATTGCTATCTATGCACAGTATTAACCCTGCAATACAAGCACCAAGAATGTCATTTTCATTGCTTCCCTGAAGGATTGGAAATAAAGTATAAGATAATTAGATAGATGGAAATGACATTAAATAACAGAATTGGACCTGGTAATTTTTTTCCCCAAGCTGAAAATTGTAGATTTTGAGGCCTTCCAGCTGATAACTGATTGAGAAAAGGAATGAGATACAACCCTCCTGAGACTTTACCATGTCAGAATTCGTATTTCATCATTTTAATGATCCCCAGTGTTATATATTCCTTAGGTTTCACTTAAACAAGTGAAACAAATTAATCGTAAATTAACTTTGTACCCCTTTATTTTATGAAGGGCAAGTTTAGCACTTATAACTTTTCTAATGTTCATCACATTTTCTAGCATTATTCCACCACATGCATTTCAAGGCTCCACAGTCTCAAGAGGATGATAAGGCAGTCTCAAAAGGACTGTATCACAGCTTTTACAATCAACAACCTTTGCACCTTTATTTAGTTACAAGATGGTCAATGCATAGCTCTTTTCTTTCCCAGGGGAGCTCTCTATCCAGTGGTCTGCAGCTTTCCTCTCTTCCCAGAGGTTAGTTTTATCCCAAGAAAAGACCTCCAGGGGGATCCTCCTCTCTTTTTGGTTTTCAGACTAGATGGGCAGCTAGGAAGTTTCAGAGTAATGGGAAAATAGAAGACAGAAGACAACCACATTATGCCACTTCCACCCAAGTTTTTCAGAAACTCAGTCAAGAGAAATTGGAAATAAGCCCCTTCAAAAACAAGCAAGCAAACAAACAAGAGCCTTTTTATTGTGTGTGTGTGGAGCAGGAAGGCACTGAAACATTGCAAGGCAGATTTCTGAAAGAAGGGAAGATTTTTGAGTCATTGCAAGGAAAAATTTCACACAGCTCTCACTGTTAAGCAAAGGTGGCAAGGAGGAAGGACTGAGAATGCATTTATCCTATAACAGCCTGTTTGTCCTAAACAGGGCAAGGAATTTGCTTCCTTGGAATGAGCAATCAAATCTTTCGCTCCCTATACACCCCAATTGAATCAAAGGCAGCCGTGCCAGTTTTATCTCTGGATGGAAGATTTTATCCAAAAAAATCCATAGAACATAGAATCATAGGGCTGGAAGGGACTTTGGGTCTTCTAGTTCAATCCCCTGATTAAGGCAGGAGCCTTATACCATCCCAGTCAAATTGTTGTCCAGTTTATTTTTGAACAGCTCCAGTGACAGAGCATTCATAGGCAAGCTATTCCATTGATTAATTGTTCTCACTGTCAGAATTTTTTTTCTTACTTCTAGGTTGCATCTCTCTTTAACAAGCTTCCACCCGTCACTTCTTGCCCTGCCCTCAAGTGCATTGGGAGAATAAGCCAACAGCCACACAAATGCTAAAAGATGGTTACCATGTTCCCTGCCACCCCAATCCTTCTTTTCAATAGGCTAACATAGACATACATAGCTCCCTCAGTTGTTCATCATATGATTTAGCCTTCAGACCCCTAATCATTTTTGTTGCTGCTCTCTGCACACATTTTAGAGATTTCAGCATCTCTTTTTTCTGGTCAGCAGAACTGAATACAATATTCCAAATGCAACCTTACCAGTATGGTATAAAGCAGCACTATCAGTCCAGTTCACTATGACTTGATATTACAGTACAAACTAGGCACCTTACATCTATTCAATATTATAACACATCTAAAAAGGGGAGGGGGGCAAGACTTTTGAATGCAACGTGCATTCTATCATTCTCTTAGATTGTTCACTTGCTTCTGTACCTAAGGTGGCTTTGATATGCCATGCTGATGAATGAAAGAGTTGAGCCAAGGGTTGAAACTACTGATATATATTACAGGGTATGCAATCATGCAGGTCTCCACAGCTACATATTCTACCACATGCTTTCTATTTTCCACTCATCCGTCTTTCTAAAACTGAAATTGAAGTAGAATAGAAGAAAAGGCAACATGTTGCAAAGAATTACACAACTCTTCCCATTACACAACTGGGAACTTGCATACAGTACATACTTCACCATAGCAGTATTGAATTAAATGCAGCTAATGCCGGTGTTCATATTAGAAGATAGTCAACATGGGCAACTCCGATTTTTAAAAAAATGCACTTTGCGTTCTACTGATAGACTTTCAAATAAAATTTGAATTGCATTATTCCATTGGGTAAACACAGGAATTGAGAAATTCCCAAGAGGGAGTAAAACATTAAGATATGCTGTATTTGCTCAGGGCTCCAACTCCAACTTGTCTCCAACTGTAGCAGCGTGACAATTTTTTTGTAAGCTCAATAAATATATCTGCTTGTGCTCCTGCTGTCATAGAACCTCTGCCTTCTCATAAAAAAATCACTCTGCTTTTAAATAATCCAAGAAAGAAAATAACCTAGTTTGGAAGACTTCAGAGCACTTTGAATCTCAAAGTCAGCAACTTGGTTGCTAAATAATGCAGTGAAGGAAAAATCTTTCCTGTGCAGCAAAAGAAAGGAAAGGACTCCAGGTTTTGAACTAAAGGAGTAGGTTAAGGCAAGAAAAGGAGCTCTCCCACAAGCTGAACTTTCAGTTCAGTATATGGCAAAGGTTTCTTGCGGGGAAGATTTGCTCGGGAAGAAAATCTGATGTTCTTTTCTCTCAAAACTGCCTTTTTTTTCAAAAGACAACTGGGCTGTATTGTTCTTGAGGAGGAGGAAGAAGAAAATGTTTCTCTTCTCATCCAAGAAGCTTCATCAGTTCTGCTGACAAGAGGAATGTAAGGATAGTTATTGACAGTTGAGACTGATGGTGGAGGGATGTTCTTTTATGAATACTGGATTGATTCCCCAGCAAACACAGTTTTGCAAATCAAGGAGTAATGGCACACCCTCAACATCATCACAATTTGTCTGCAAGATCTTGTATAGCCAGTTTCTTGTCATTTTAATACATAAAGCTCATTGGATTCAGTGATTTTATGAACAAGCACATAGACTTCCTGATAGAAATCTGAGATGTGAAGTACATAGCAAGCTGTGAGATTAGCAACCATTGTTGTTCATATGAATGATAGTGATACCACCATTCCCAAAAAAATGGTTAGCATTCCAATATCCCAAAGGTGCTTTTTTAGGAGACAACAGACAGCTGCAAGGAATATAAATCTTTCCATTCCCCACTATCCTGTCAGAGCTGAAGAAGCTTCGTGGATGAGAAGCAAAATGTCTTCAAACAAAAAAAAACCCAATTGGATTCAGTCCAGTTGCCTCTTGAAAAAGCACCTCTGGAACAACCATGATCTGGATGACTGAGAATCTCTACAGACTTTTTCCTATGTGTGAGGAATGATTATTTCAAAAATTCATTCACAAATCAGCTTTATTCTTTTTCAGCAATTCTTATTTATATTCATTTGAAAATGTGCTTTGTTTCAAACACACATATTTTGTCTGAAGCTGGCTGAGTAGGTCATGACTGGGCTTTTGCTTTAAATCTTTTGTCTGAAGATGTAGATTCACAACTTCAATATGGTTTCTGAGTGCTGATGGTGTCAGAATAATCATGAATTGAGAAAAAGGTTGGATAACTCCAACTTTTGGAATTATCAGAGGATGTTGATCATGTGAGTTCACAATGGACTTGACAGAGATCAAATTGTGCATCTCAAGGGAGAATTGGGTAGACGATAGGACTCATTAATTTTCTTCTTCTGTTTTTCTTTGCCTGCTATTCCTTGCCTTCCCATTGCTTTATTTCCCCCTATATGTACTTTCCAGCATAATAACACAAAATGCATTATGAGAGGAAGCAATGCTTGTTAAAAACACAACATAATATTAAAGTAAAAAACAAAAACAAAAAACCCCAGAGATCTGTTATGAAAAGATTACATGTATTAATGCATACCTTTAGAAAAATGTATAACCATGTATGTAGATTTCTGTGCAACCTTCAAAAAATGCTCTCAAGCAGATAAAGACGTGGAATAAAATAAATTGAATTAAGACTAGAATTAAGACTATAAAAATGAGAAACAAGAAGAAAGCAAACTTTATTAACTTCTAATCATCCCATCAATGTATAATATACAGTAGATAACCTAGGTTGAGAAGATTAAAGGATAGTATAATTATTTTATGTGGGAATATATTTTGGACACTATGTCTGGCCATGTTTTTAGTAATATGTCATTCTTAGCTTTCAAGCATACATATAATTTGATGACTATGCAATGAATGGTGTTATGACAGTCATGCAAGGGAAACTTTATGTGCATCTACATTTCCATTAATCACCTCTTTGGATTTATTGTTGTCCTGTCTGATGGGAGGGCATCTTCAAAAATTGCTTACATGCTTCAGAGAAAAACGGAAATAAGCACTATGCAAAAAGCTTGGTGGGGTAATGCTATCTTGTTGCTAAGTAACATGTTATCCTCAAAGGTCAGTCTCTAAATGTTGACAGATTCAGTTTTCCCCATTTGAAAAAAGGGAAAAATAATAATGAAACAAGGCATGAAAATATAAGGTAATTTGAAAAGAAAAAAGGTTTTTTTCCCAATGGCAGGAAGAGATCAATTGTTACTTGACATGGTTTCAGGAACACTAAATCTCAGTGGTTAATTCTGACATGGAGAATTGCCAGGATTCTGATGCAAAAGTTACTTAAATCTAAAGAAGCAACACCATATTTATCCAAATTTCTCTTTCCCTCTATCTCTGTCTCTGTCTGTGTGTGTGTGTGTGTGTGCATGTGTGTGTGTCCCTCTCTATATCCACTCCTCTGAATTTGTGTGAATACCCAAATAATCAGTTAAAAGGCTACATTAACATAGGAACTGTACCTACTATATAATAAGTAATATTGCTGTGTATTAGTATAATATCTGAGTGACTGCCCTGCTGTAGTTACTTCTTCCTCTAGAGCAACCCAGATAAGATTAGAACAGTTTTGGACTTCAAGATCAGATTTCCAAATTGAGCTAGGTGTTCTCTAGGATCTACTAAAAAAAAAAACATTGGCTTTTATCTGTAGAAATATTAAAAGTGTGGAAGTTAGTCCACATTTTCATCTGGGTATCCTATTATGTTAATTTAACATCTTTTGGAATTAAAGTGATACCATAATTCTTCTCCCTTTTAACTTCACTAGAATTTTGTGGGGTAAGTTTTGATAAGAAATAGAGATTACATTAAAAAAAAAAATCACTGAATGAATGGGACTTTGAATCTGGATCTTTGTAATATTTATTTTTTGTAATTCCCGAAACAAAATTTAAATGAGTTGCGTTCAGCTAAATAGATCATGAACTATGCCTTTCTTTTTCTTATACTGTATACTTGTATGATGTGAAGGATAATTGTAGAGAAAATATGTAGACTTAGAGGAAGGTGCTGATAAGGTATGGATACATTGGATTTTTTTTCATCACAGAAAATAGCTAAGACGTAAAATACATCTCATCTAAATTTCTAAGGGTGTCAATATGATATAATGATTAAGATTAAGGTGTTGAACTAAGAGGAACAAAACATAGTTTCTACTACTGTTTTAGGTCTGGAAAAAAAAGCCAGCCAGGTATCTTCTCTACACTGGGTCTGTAATCAGATGGTATTCAGCAGGTTCTGACCAGTTCTGAAGAACTGGTAGCAGAAATTTTGAGTAGTTCAGAGAACCAGCAAATACCACCTCTGACTGGAGATTTTACATTATCCTTCCCCTGCCATGCCCACCAAGCCATGCCCACAGCAGTAGTAAAGAATTTGAATCCCACCACTGGTCTAGTGGTAGATATTGTTGAAGCTTCCAAAATATTTTTGAAAGTTAATTTGAATGTATGTTAAAAGGAAGATTTAAAAAATGAATTAGAATTGAGTTTAGATATAAAGAAGAATGTTTAAAAGAAATATTTAGAGTTTTAAAATGACTATTTAAGAGATTCCTCTTTAAGGCTAAAGAATCTGAAAAAATATATAGTGATTTTTGTTAATATAAACTATGATAGCGTAGAAAGATATATATATATATATATATATATATATATATATATATATATATATATATATATATATATATATATATATATATATGTGTGTGTATGTGTGTGTGTGTGTGTGTGTGTGTGTGTGTGTGTCTGGCATTCAGCTTTGTTCGGGTATTTTCCCACGTGGTGCTTTTAAAGTTGTAGCAACGTTTCAGCAGAATCTCATCTGCCATCATCAGGCTTCTGTATGGTGTTTGTCTGTGAGTCAGACTTTTACAGTGGTTTCAGATTTAAATTTGGGGCAGCCTATTGCTGTGTCAGAATGGTTTTTTCTTCCTCCTGATTGGTTGAGAGTCTTGGTCTGTGTTTATTGGTCTTGGAGTTTGCTGTGTTCTGCTACTAGTATCTTCTGTCTGTTTTTTTTTTTTTGTTTTGTTTTGTTTTGTTTTTTGGGGGGGCTCTTTTTGTATCTTGATTGGCTGGCAACATTGTGTTACTTTATTGGAGGCCTTTAGTGCAGCTTGGCTTCGGGTAAATGGACGGCTATCATTAATTAGGAAGCTGGGTTTCATCTGGGTGCCTGGTTGGGGTGTGTTTGAGCTGGAGGTATCAGGGGGGATCTGTTTGTGCCCAGGTGTTTGTCTGGCTTGTGGTGTGGAGATTTTTTTGTTTGTGAGTGCAGGCTTCCAAATGATTGACAGCCTGGTGGAATTATCTCTTCTGTTCATGCTTTCTGGTCTTTTTTCAATCTCTATGGCTTCTCTGATGATTCTGTGGCTGGGATTTTCTATAGTGGCTAGGGTTTTGGTGCCATTGAAGTTGATGCTATGACCTGTGGCTTCCATGTGTTGGACTAGTGAGGAAGTGTGTTCCAGCTTTTTGACTGCATTTTTGTGTTCATCCAGGCGGGTGCTTATTCTTCTATTGGTCTGTCCAATGTATGTGGCCGGGCATGATGCACAGGGGACTTCGTATATGCCTTGGTTTTCCAGGTCAATTTTGTCTTTGGGGTTCCTGAGGATGGCTGCTATTTTTCTGTCTGTTTTGAAGGCAGTCTTGATGTGGTGTCTGTATAGAATCTTACTAATTTTGTCTGTAGTGCCTCTTATGTAGGGCAGGACAGCTGTTCCATGGGTCTGTTCATCTTCTGGGTCTCTATTATGTCTCAGTGTGTTTTTGTGGATCAAGTTGGTGATTTTGCTTTTGTGGAAGCCGTTGGCTGTCAGTATTTTAGTCAGGTTGCATAGTTCAGTCTTAATGTGTGTCTTGTCTGCCAGGCGTTTGGTTCTAGTAATTAGTGTTTTAGCCACGGAGTTTATCTGTGCTGGGTGGTGGTGGGACTGGGCGTTGAGGTAGCGGTTGGTGTGTGTTTTCTTCTGGTATATGGTGTGTCCTAGTGTGCCATCTGTTTTTTTGTAGATTAGTACATCTAGGAATGGTAGTTGTTTGTTTGTTTCTGTTTCCATGGTGAACTTGATTTTGGGGTGTGCGCTGTTTAGGTGTGTTAGGAAATTGTTTAGGTTTTCTTGTCCATGGGGCCAAATCACGAATGTGTCATCGATATATCTTAACCATAGTTTGGGTTTGAGGATGGCATTGGCGAGGGCTCTGGATTCGAATTCTTCCATGAACAGGTTTGCAATGACAGGTGACAGTGGTGATCCCATGGGGGCTCCTTCAATTTGTTTGTATCTTTGTCCTTTGTATATGAAATATGTGTTGGTTAAGCAGTATTCTGTTAGTTCCATGAGGTGTTTAGCTGGTTGGTATTTATTTTTGATGATTTCAAGGGTCTCTTTTATCAGGACTTGAGTGAATAGTGAAACCATGTTAAAACTTACAAGCAGATCTTCTTGCTCCACGTGTAGATCTTTGATCATTTCCAAGAAGTGGTATGAGTTTTGTACATGAGAAGCTGCTGTTTCAGCATGGGGCTGTAGCTCTTTTGCTAGATGTTTAGCTAGGTTTTGTAGTTGTTGCTCCTCTGGAGCTGACTATGGGTCTGAGAGGTATGCCTTCTTTGTGTATTTTTGGGAGGCCCTATAGTTTGGGGCATGTGGAAGATTTCTCTCTGGGTATGATCGTGCGAACATAATTGAATCCCTTGGTTAGGACTTCTGTCTCTGTTTTGGTGAGTTCTCTGTTGGAAACATTGTACACTAATTGTTTCAGGTGTTGCTGTGAGTTGTTGGGGGTTTTCTTGTCATGTTCTAATTTCTTTAATTTTTTCAAAAGCTTTTCCTGTTTGTAAATGTTTGCAGATTCAGCTCTCCAAGTTGTAAGTTGTTTTATCTTGTCCCAAAGTAGAGGGTGGATTTTGCTGCTCAATTCCAGGTGTAGTGCTAGCAAATCTTTGTTTAACTGATCTAATTGGAATCTCTTACTGTGGAGCTCGTTCCTTAGTAGAGCCATTTCAGTTCTTTTCAGGATACGTTTAGTGGCTGCTGTGCTTTGATGAAATGTTAATTTGAAGCAGGTGGGTGTAGTATTGTTGTCTCTGCAGCTGCGTAGGAATTGGAGGTCACATAGTATTACTGCTCTTTTAATTTCCAGTTTCTCGTAGGTTTTGATCTGGTTGTTTATTCCCTCCCCGTAGAGGTTTGATATTTGTTTTCTTAAGTTTTCGCGGGTACTTACATGTCTGGCATTCAGCTTTGTTCGGGTATTTTCCCACGTCATAGTAGTGGTGCTTTTAAAGTTGTAGCAACATTTCAGCAGAATCTCATCTGCCATCTCATCTACAAAAAAACAGATGGCACACTAGGACACACCATATACCAGAAGAAAACACACACCAACCGCTACCTCAACGCCCAGTCCCACCACCACCCAGCACAGATAAACTCAGTGGCTAAAACACTCATCACTAGAACCAAACGCCTGGCAGATAAGACACACATTAAGACTGAACTATGCAACCTGACTAAAATACTGACAGCCAACAGCTTCCACAAAAGCAAAATCACCAACTTGATCCACAAAAACATATTGAGACATAATAGAGACCCAGAAGATGAACAGACTCATGGAACAGTTGTCCTGCCCTACATAAGAGGCACTACAGACAAAATTAGTAAGATTCTATATAGACACCACATCAAGACTGCCTTCAAAACAGACAGAAAAATAGCAGCCATCCTCAGGAACCCCAAAGACAAAATTGACCTGGAAAACCAAGGCATATACGAAGTCCCCTGTGCATCATGCCCAGCCATATACATTGGACAGACCAATAGAAGAATAAGCACCCGCCTGGATGAACACAAAAATGCAGTCAAAAAGCTGGAACACACTTCCTCACTAGTCCAACACATGGAAGCCACAGGTCAGAGCATCAACTTCAATGGCACCAAAACCCGAGCCACCATAGAAAATCCCAGCCACAGAATCATCAGAGAAGCCAGAGATTGAAAAAAGACCAGAAAGCATGAACAGAAGAGATGATTCCACCAGGCTGTCAATCATTTGGAAGCCTGCACTCACAAACAAAAAAATCTCCACACCACAAGCCAGACAAACACCTGGGCACAAACAGATCCCCCCTGATACCTCCAGCTCAAACACACCCCAACCAGGCACCCAGATG
The DNA here is from genome assembly GCA_033807585.1 of Hydrophis major. Lineage (NCBI taxonomy): Eukaryota > Metazoa > Chordata > Lepidosauria > Squamata > Elapidae > Hydrophis > Hydrophis major. Next base: position 149,080,072 of record CM066328.1, on the reverse strand, counting down.
AAACCCAGCTTCCTAATTAATGATAGCCATCCATTTACCCGAAGCCAAGCTGCACTAAAGGCCTCCAATAAAGTAACACAATGTTGCCAGCAAATCAAGATACAAAAAGAGCCCCTCTCAAAAAAAAACAGACAGAAGATATTAGTTGCAGAACACAGCAAACTCCAAGACCAATAAACACAGACCAAGACTCTCAACCAATCAGGAGGAAGAAAAAACCATTCTGACACAGCAATAGGCTGCCCCAAATTTAAATCTGAAACCACTGTAAAAGTCTGACTCACAGACAAACACTATACAGAAGCCTGATGATGGCAGATGAGATTCTGCTGAAACGTTGCTACAACTTTAAAAGCACCACTACTATGACGTGGGAAAATACCCGAACAAAGCTGAATGCCAGACATGTAAGTACCCGCGAAAACTTAAGAATATATATATATATATATATATATATATATATATATATATATATATATATATATATATATATATATTGAGGTTCTCGCGGGTATTTGTATGTGGATCTTTGGTTATTCAGGTTTTCTCCCGCGTAAGACTGGTAGTATTTAGGGAATGTTTCGATGAAGTCTCATTCATCATCTTCAGGCTTGGTCTTCAGCTCTGTGCTTCTCAGAGTGATGGGAGCTTGCAGCTGCTTCTTCCTTTGTGTGAACTTGATTGGGTGGGGGCTTGAACTCGAAGCCAAACAGAAAGATCACAGCTCACTAGCTCAAATCCCCCAGCAACTAAGACTAACCTGAGCACAACCAAGCCCCCTGAACAGAACACACCTCCAGCCAATTAGAACACGGCTAACCCCCTAACCAATCAGAACACAGCCAAACCCCCAACCAATGAGAACACCCCCCCCACCCAATCAGAACACAGCCAAGCTCCCCATCCAATCAAGTCACACCCTCACTAGCAGTTCAAAGGAAAAAGCAGCTGCAAGCTCACATCACTCTGAGAAGCACAGAGCTGAAGACCAATCACTACCCCTCTGAGCCATACATGAAGCAAACTGAACCCCACCATGAAGATGCAACATGACCACGAACTCGAAGCCAAACAGCAAGATCACAGCTCACCAGCTCAAATCCCCCAGCAACTAAGACTAACCTGAGCACAACCAAGCCCCCACATGAACAGAACACGCCTCCAGCCAATCAGAACACAGCCAAACCCCCAACCAATGAGAACACACCCCCACCCAATCAGAACACAGCCAAGCCCCCACCCAATCAAGTCACACCCCCATTAGCAGTTAAAAGGAAGAAGCAGCTGCAAGCTCACATCACTCTGAGAAGCACAGAGCTGAAGACCAAGCCTGAAGATGATGAATGAGACTTCATCAAAACATTGCCTAGATACTTCCAATCTTATGCGGGAGAAAACCCGAATAACCAAAGATCCACATACAAATACCCGAATAACCAAAGATATATATATCTTTGGTTATTCGGGTTTTCTCCCGCGTAAGATTGGAAGTATCTAGGCAACGTTTCGATGAAGTCTCATTCATCATCTTCAGGCTTGGTCTTCAGCTCTGTGCTTCTCAGAGTGATGTGAGCTTGCAGCTGCTTCTTCCTTTTAACTGCTAATGGGGGTGTGACTTGATTGGGTGGGGGCTTGGCTGTGTTCTGATTGGGTGGGGGTGTGTTCTCATTGGTTGGGAGTTTGGCTGTGTTCTGATTGGCTGGAGGCGTGTTCTGTTCATGTGGGGGCTTGGTTGTGCTCAGGTTAGTCTTAGTTGCTGGGGGATTTGAGCTGGTGAGCTGTGATCTTGCTGTTTGGCTTCGAGTTCGTGGTCATGTTGCATCTTCATGGTGGGGTTCAGTTTGCTTCATGTATGGCTCAGAGGGGTAGTGATGTAGCTGCAGTGCGGCTTCTCGTCCATGGTCATGTCTCATCTTCTGTGTGGGTGTGAGTCTGCTTTCTACGTGGAAGTGTGGTGGTGGCATCTTGTGTGGCTCTCAGAGGTGTGGGTCTGGTGTCATTCTTCATGTTAGGTACTCGTCTGTTCATGAGGGCGGGTTTCCTCCCGTCTACCAGCCATTTTGAAATATATATATATATTTTCCTACAATGAGGGAATGGATTTGGTTAAGATGGTGCTGTAAACTGTTTTAAACGAAGGGATTTAACAAAATAAGAGAATAGAATTGGAAAGAAATTTGGGGATCTTCTAATCCAACCCCAATACTATTTTAGACAAATGACTGTCGAATCTCTTTCTAAAAATCTTCAGTGTTGGAGTGCCCACAACTTCTGGAGACATGACATTCCACTGATTGATTGTTCTGTCAGGAAATTTCTCGTTATTTTTAAATTGGTTCATTCCTTGATTAGATTTCCATCCATTGCTTCTTGTTCTGCCTTCAGGTGTTCTGAAGAATAGATTGACTCCCTCTTCTTTGTGGCAGTCCCTTAGATATTTTAACACAGCTGTCATGTTTACCCCAGTCTTTCTTTTCATTGAACGAGACATCCCTGCAACTGTTCTTCATATGTTTAATTTGTTGTTTCTAATGAAATAGTTCTAGTTTTCACGCTTGAAATAACAAAACAAATGAAATTTGGAATTTAGTTGGAAAATTTAATAAGTGTGTAGTTATAGATCTGGATTGTAATAAGTATAGGTAATGTAAAAAGTTGAGGTTGTGGGGGTATTAGTATTTTATTCTGTTGGAAAGAGTTGGAAGTCAATATCTTTTTTCTCTCCCTTTTTCTTCTCATCTTGCACTTCCCTTTCCCTTTTTTAACTTTTTGAAATCTTTATTTTCATTGTATTTTATGCTGTAATAAAATCTTAATAAAGCTATCATTTAAAAATAATTGAACAACTAAGTTAATTGGGAATCCCATCTTATAATGTTTTACACTGATATTTACAAATGTATATTTCCCACCCAAACTCCTTAGAAATGCCAATGGAAGTAACATTTTTCACACAGTGTTCACTGTACTTGAATTTTAAATAGTTGTAGGCAAGGCTGGATCAGATTAAAAGTGAATAAATCCAAAAAAATAAAACACCAAAGAGAAACAGCAAGCTGAGTGGAAAATTAGTTGGAATGGGAAATAAAACAGCAACAAATAATGGTTGAAAGAGGCAAGTAGTGGGCTTTTAATTTTTCATTATTTTTATCAATTACATAGATGACAGGATAACAAGGCATCTTTCAAAAATGTGCTTTTAAAACTATAAAAGAGGAAATTTGACTCTAAATACTACTGGTGTTAGATGACACAGGCACCTGCAAATTTAAGTCCAGATAAATTGTCTTTGCGTAGTGAAGTTAAATATTTATTGCTAAAGTGAAGTAAACAACAGACAGTGCAAAGCAACAAATACTAAAGAAGTTAATGAATTGTAATAAATTCTTCATTCAAATTTTTATTATCAAGGTAACACAGAAAATTGAAGTATTGGAATACTTAATTTGAACATGAATTCTAAATAAATGGTTTCATGGTCATGGAATACTAGATCTATCCTGATACTTGGAGCTTAAACATTTTAAAAATCATTTATTTGTAAGTCAAATATTCTTAAGTCAATTTCTGTCTTAAAATGTGCCCTGACAACAATTCCTAAATGTTTTATTAGGCAAATAAGAATTTGTTAGACTTGTAGTAGATTTTCACATGTACAAGTAATACGAACCTTGTGACAACCATAAATTCCCAGACCCCTGGAATTAGTCATTCCAAATTAATTGGACTACAGTTCCTATAATTACCAGTCAGTATGCCCAATGGCTATATAGACTGAGAATTAATGGGGAGATGTAGGTCCATACTTCTGGAAAAGCCCAGGTTGTAAACAGCTGACTTCCACAATGAAGGCTTATATAATATACAGTATGTATACAATTAAGGCTTATATGGAGAGAGACAAACACATACACAAGATGCATACATACACACTAATCATGTTATTCCCTATAACTTTACACAAAACACAGAAAAGGAGACAGAAACCAAAAGAACATGAGATAAGGGGAGAAATGAAAGGAAAATGCAGTACAATTAGCATTATGCAAGCATCCTTCCTATATCATTCTGCCCTTGGAAACTGTCCTTGTTGCCACCATGACTGCTTGATACATTGGTTTTTGCTCTTTAATTTTTTTCTCTCCTCATCAAATTCATCCAACCATCGCTTTTTCATTGATTTTTGCTTCCTCTAGACCAGTGTTTCAAAACAATGGGGATGTCTGGGGGGGTCTATGACAACTTGCTGTGGCTAAATCATCATGGACAACTTGTCACTGGATAATTCACTATGGGACAAGTTACAGTAATATCAAAGAAATGGTAGAATAGAAACATTAAAAAGGGAATCCAAAGGAGGGACAAAATGAGATGTGAATGACAACACTGTCCCACAGTAAGCTGGCAATGGAAGTTGTCCCATGGCAAATTGGCTGTGGCAAGTTGTTCCATTCTGATTCTGGGAGTTGAAATCCACATATCTTAAAGTTGCCAAACACTGTTGAAAAAGATTACTCTAAATTGTTTTGCTCTTTTCTTTATATATACTGTATTTTTCATATCATTTGCTTCAGTCTCTTTCTATGACAAAATGCACCATTAGCAATTCACTTTGTATTTGATCCTTGAGACACTACATTGGGAGTTCTGCCTCTTACAAACATATGCATAGTGTCATGAGGAATGGGAGTTTGTGTTGCTATACTGTGATGCATGTTGAACTGCTTGCCCCATTGACACCCTCCTCAAGCCTTGTAGACTCTCATGCCTCTGCAGCCCAAGATGGTTTTGATAAACTGAGAATACAGTGAACAAAAAGTTACAAAGCAACTTCTAACTTTCTAAGATCAATAAGTTTAGAAGGAGTGGACTGTTGCTTGCATTGCCAGCCTCATGAAATGGAACAATAATAGGTAAAATTCAAATGTGTTAAAATAGGCATATTTATACTGTTTCAAGATTGCAGCATTCACATATTATGCAACAATACCTCAAAAGAAATCAGAAGGATTAAAAAACCCCATATTACAAATAGAAAACGTAAGTACAAAAGAGAAAAAGGAGTAGGTAAAATTTGCAGCTGAAATTACATGAAAATCCAAGAGACTAGCATTTTTAATAGACATTGCAGAAAGAGATCTATGGTAGTCCATGGTAGCCAAAAATGAGGATGAATCTGATAGCACAATTTCAGACTAACAACTTTTATTAAAAGACATAAAATTTCATGAACTACAGCTCATTTTACCAAATGTGACAACACAATAGTGCAGGAAATTTCTGAACTCACATATATCAAAGGGTTTCAGGCTATTTTATAAGATTTCCACAAACAACCGTTTGTTTGTTTGTTGTTCAACATTTAGATTGTTAATTGAAAATGTATTTATAGGAAGCAGTTTGGAGAGATTATTTCATGGATTTATCTTGAAGATCCCCTTCAGTTTAGACTCTACTGCTTGGATCAAAAAGAAATGTTTGATCATAGAATTCCTACAATGGATTCACATATGACTATTAAAAAAAAAGGGGGGTGATTAAATTCACAGTGGTAGTAAGTACATTGTTAAATAGGTTTGTTATTTTCTGTCAAAGCTATTTATTTATGAGTGTAGGGAAAAAGCATATCATTCTACTTGTTTATCTTATAAATTGCTTCTTGAGTAGACTATGTGTAGTTGATGCTGATAAGGAAAATATTTTATTTATTTATTTTATTTGTCAATCGCTTACAAAATAATAGGTATAAGTATAAACATGAGTAAGAATACAGAAAATAGGTACGATTAAATGGGGACAATAAGATAGGGATGGGGGGCATAATGGTGCACTTATGCATGCCCCTTACAGACCTCTTAGAAATGGGGTGAGGTCAATAGTGGATAGTTTGAGGTTAAAGGAGTGGGGGTTTGAGGATGTAACTACAGAGTCAGGTAGTACATTCCAGGCACTGACCACTCTGTTGCTGAAGTTGTACTTTCTGCAATCAAGTTTGGTGTGGTTAACATTGAGTTTGTATCTGTTGTGTGCTCTTGTATTTTATATTTTATTGTATTTTATATTGTATTGTATATTGTGCAGAATAATGGCACGGAGCAGAGGTTATAAACAAATAATGAGCCTAGAAAGTATGACAGCTTGTACTAATATGTGCTTACCTGGATACACAAAAATAAAGACAGTACCTGACTTCTAGCAGGCACATAACCTTAACATTCACAAGTACTTGGACATGCAGGGGTCAAGACTGTTAAAATATAGATTTGTAAAATTCATTGATATCTCTGGCCTATGTCTCCTCAGAAAATATTGATAGGCTGTTATTTTACTTTCAATGCAATATTAATGCAGCTGTCTATTCCACACACAAGAGTCTACTCTTCACTTTTGTAGGGATTGCTCTCTCATCTGTATGAGATCCATTACTTGACTACCTGTTTTGTTACTTGCTTGTTGATGAACTTACTTGTTCTGTCAATTTTTGGTTTCCTTAAATGGCGCTATAGAAGCTATTTAATATACCTATGCCAGGGAGATGATTAAGAATCCAGAGTAACCATGGTATATAACCAGAGAGATAATGGGTAGTGTTGTGAATCAATAAATACTTAATAAAGATTATTAAGAGCTTGAAGCAAAGTGCAGGGTTCTGACCCTGCACTTCGGATTGGCTGATAATAGCGACATCGGATTGGTCCGTTCAGGAGAATCTGATTGGCTATTAACGAGCCTTTCCCATTGGTTAATGGAGCTAGCGCTCCCTGTGTTTTCATTGGTTAAATAAGTTAAGAGTTGCCTATATAAAGGGGCCCATTGCGGCCATTGAGCTGAGCTGTTTTCACATGTAAATAAAGAGTTTGAAGTTCACTGTTCACTGGCTCGTCTCCATCCTTTGCACCCATGCACAGAACTTAACATTGGCGACGAGGATGGGATGTGGAGACGTCAGAGCTTACTGAACGATGAAGAACTATAACCGAGCACATGGCTGAAATGCACCAACGGTGGAACCATGTCCGGCAGCGTCATACCACCCGCTCCATTCGACCCGGCACAAGAAGACTGGGACTTATATATGGATCGCTTCCAGATGTTTCTGGAAACCAACAATTTGAAGGATGCCACTACCGGAAAGAAATGAGCGGTATTCCTAACTCATTGTGGGCCAACCATATTCAAGATGGCCAAGGCACTAGCAAAACTGGCAGAAGTAAAGTCTATGGACTGGGATGTCCTCAAACCCCTGCTGAGGGCTCACTACGCACCGAGTATGCCAACGCTCGTGAGAAGGCATGAATTTTATCAGAAAAGTCAGCGAAAGGGCAAAAGTGTTGCTGATTTAATAGCAGATCTCCGGAATATGCGAGTTTGCTAACCTAGAAGAAGCCCTAAGAGACCGAATAATGCTGGGATTAGATGCACCAGGCACTCAGTAAACTAATGGCGAAGGGCGACATTAGCCTTAAAGATGCCATAGCTGAAGCTACTGCAGCAGAAGCAACCAGGAAGTTGGCTGCCCAAATGCACCACACCCACACACCGTTTTGCCAACGTGCCTGCAAAATTTCACCTCAGTCAGAGGGACAGCTGGATACAGCCCTCCACGAGGACCTCGAATCGTTGTCAGAAAGCGATGAGGAAGAGGTCCATCGACTTCGGTCCGAATGAGACCAACGCCAGAAATCACAGTACCAATGCGCCGGGTGTGGAGCAAGCCACCCCCGGTTAGAATGCAAATTCCTCAACGCGCTCTGCCATGTGTGTGGGAAAAGAGGCCATATCGGATGGGTCTGTAGAAGCAAGCCAGGATCCAGCCAGCCCTCGAGGGGGGCTAACTATTGCCAACCGACAGGAAGTCATCCCGTGAAGCGAGAACCCGTGAACCACCAATGGAACAACCACTCCTACAGAAACAAAACCCTAAACCATCCAATGAAGCAAGAAGAGGCTCACCAAATGATCACAATCGGTCACACCTCATCTCTTGACACCAAAAGGATCAGAGTGAAAGTGGCCATCGAAAACCAGCCCTGCCTGATGGAAGTCGATTCAGGATTGTCCCTCTCGATGGTTTCCTGGAAGACCCTCAAGCAGCTCATCCCCACTATCCGGAGGCAAGACCTCAGATTCCAAAGACTCATACTCAAACACTATCAAGGAAATTGAATCCTGGTCGTTGGATCCAGCCGAGTCTGGGTATCGTTTAAGAACCGTACAGCATTCCTACCCCTGACTGTAATTGACAGGGATCGACCTAGTTTGTTAGGCCTCCAATGATTCGCTCCACTCAAAATTGAAGTAGCTGGCATTCACTGAACCTACAGCAGCAATTGGGAAGAAGACCTCATCCATGAATTCCAGGACGTCTTCTCAGAAAAATTAGGTGAGTACAAGGGGACCCCGATATCATTTAACCTCAATCCTGAAATAGCTCCCAACCGCCTTAAGCCTCGTTAAGTTCCATTTGCCCTTAAACCAAAGATTGATGAGCAGCTTGATAAATTAATAGCTCAGGATGTGTTAGAACCAACCGATCACTCTCCCTGGGAAACCCCAATCATAACACCCATCAAGCCGGATGGATCGATAAGAATTTGTGGGGACTACAGAGGCACCCTGAACCACACCCTTCAACAAAACGCTTACCCGGTACCGGTGGTGCAACACCTCCTCCATTCCCTGGGGGGCGGAAAAGTCTTCGCTAAATTAGACTTAGCCCAGGCATACCAACAACTGCCTGTGGACAAAAAAACGGCACAGGCCCAAATGATCGTTATGCACCGAGGTGCGTTTAAATGTAACCGACTCCAGTTCAGAGTGAGCGCAGCCCCAGGAATCTTTCAAAGCTTGATGGAAAGGCTATTACAAGGATAAAAGATGTTGTCCTATATTTTGATGATGTGTTAATCGCAGCCCCAACTCGGAAAATACTAAAGGAATGCCTGAGGTTGGTTCTCCAGAGATTTAAAGACTCAGGTCTCAAAGTTAAAAAAACAAGTGTCATTTATGTACGGATCGTGTAGAATTTTTGGGACATTTAATTGATAGTCAAGGCATTCACCCCACCGATAACAAACTCAGGGCAATCAAGAACCCCCCAAAACCCCGGAACAGGCTGACCTCCAGACTTTTCTGGGCCTTATCAATTTTTATAATGTTTTCCTGCCTCACAAAGCAACCGTAGCTGAACCCCTACATTGTTTATTGGACAAAAAAGCAACCTGGGTATGGGGACACAGAGAAGAACAGGCGTTTCAACATGTGAAAAATTTATTGACTTCTGACGCTGTTCTGATGCAGTATAACGAGACTTTGCCTTTAACGATCACATGTGATGCATCCCCATTCAGAGTGGGTGCCATTTTAAGCCACGTTTTGCCAAACGGTAGTGAAGCCCCTGTTGCCTATTTCTCAAAGATGTTATCAAAAGCAGAATGCAATTACAGTCAAATTGATAAGGAGGCCCTTGCTATAGTGTCCGCGGTTAAGAGATTTCATGAATATGTGTATGGCCGAGCCTTTACCATAGTGATTGACCACAAACCTTTGCTGGGAATAATCGTGGGAGATAGGCCAACACTGTATATATTATCTCCCAGAATGACCCGCTGGTCAGAATTCTTGGTGGCATACAATTACAAGTTGCAACATCGCCCGGGGAAGGCCATTCCCCACGCCGATGCATTGAGCCGTGCACCTCTTCCAGAGATCATTGAAGACCCCACTCCGACGGTTACAACACTGCAGATCAAAACACTTCGAATGCCGCCATTAACAGCCTGAGATATCATGATGGAAACGAAACGCGACCCCATTTTAGCACGAGTCCTCAGTTGGGTCGAGCGGGGATGGCCGTTGGACCAGATACCTGACGACTACGCCCCATTCAAGAATCGACAAACGGAACTATTTTTCCAGAAGGGCTGCATTATCTGGGGTGATAGAGTTGTCATCCCAGAGTGGTTGCGACCAGCGATACTCAGGACCTTGCACGATGGCCACCCCGGCATCATGCGTATGAAAGCCCTCACATGAAGCTACGCATGGTGGCCGGGTATTGACAAGCAGATCGGGACATGGGTAAAAGCTTGTCACAAATGCCAGGAAGTAAGCAACGCCCCTTCGACAGCAACCCTGACAGAATGGGAAACACCGAGGGGACCATGGTCCCGTATTCATCTGGACTTTGCGGGACCTACCAAAGGACACGCATTCTTATTAACAGTGGATGCCTACTCAAACTGGCTTGAAATCCATGAAATGAGGAATACAACAACCGAATCAGTCATCAGGAAACTAGACAGACTCTTTGCGACACATGGATTACCAGACATTCTAGTATCCAACAACGGGCCCCAATTTACCGTGCTTTCCTTCGAACAGTACCTGCTGGACTGCGGTATTCGCCATGCGCTAACTTCGCCAGGGCATCCTGCGGCCAACGGAAGGGCCGAGCGCATGGTACAATTCGTCAAGAAAACCTTGCATAAAATGGACTATGGTGATATAGAAGACAAGATTAACCAGATACTCCTTTTGCAGCATATCACTCTGTACAGCATCACCAATAAAACTCCCGCCGAGTTGTTAATGGGACGGAAGCTCCACTCCCACCTCGACCCTCTGCATCCATCATATGAACCTGAAAAACCACATGGTTCCAGCGGGAAATGCCACAATTTCCAGGTAGGCGACTTGGTTTTTGCTAGGAACTTTTCGGGTGATCTGTTGTGGGTCGAGGCAACTGTAGTACAAGTAACTGGCCCTAGATCGTACCACATGAAATGTCGCGACAATAGAATATGGAAGCGCCATATTGATCAGCTGCGTTCAAGGCTACAGTCAGGGATCCCCGAGTCCCCTGATTTCCAAACCAAGGGGAGAGAAGATACCAAGGAAGCTGAATTTGAAACGGCAGAAAGTTTAAGCGGAAGTAATGACTGCTCAGAGGCAGCACGTGATGGATCCAGAATGGGGGTGGCCTTGCCTCAAAGAGATGCTGAGAGCAGTAGCAACAACGAAAATTCGAATATGGAATGGGAGGCACCCTCTTCACCAGATAACGTCCTACCCCAACAAGACTGTAGCCAAATACCGGGAGAACAATGCAAATCAAATAGACAATCAAAACAACCTGCCTACCTCAAAGACTACGTGACCGCACCCCTTAAATGGAACCCGGGGGGAAGGGGTGTTGTGAATCAATAAATACTTAATAAAGATCATTAAGAGCTTGAAGTAAAGTGCAGGGTTCTGGCCCTGCACTTCTGATTGGCCGATAATAGCGACATCGGATTGGTCCATTCAGGAGAATCTGATTGGCTATTAACAAGCCTCTCCCATTGGTTAATGGAGCAAGCGCTCCCTGTGTTTTCATTGGTTAAATAAGTTAAGAGTTGCCTATATAAAGGGGCCCATTGCAGCCATTGAGCTGAGCTGTTTTCACATGTAAATAAAGAGTCTGAAGTTCACTGTTCACTGGCTCGTCTCCATCCTTTGCACCCATGCACAGAACTTAACAGGTAGATTCCTGGGTAGAAGTCTAGCAACCAAAAACCATCCCTATGATGCCTCTTCTCAACAGCAACAACAACAACTTTTCTGAGTAAACTACTACAAAGTATTTATCAGGGAACATTGGGGAAAAATGTGGAAGGGTAATGTTCAGAAAAGACCAAAGTATTTTTTTTTCAAAATATATCTTCCCCAATTTCTGTACCCAGTATTAAGACAGAAGAGTAATTTTGAAAGTAATCCAGAGAGTTAAAATCAGCTTTGCCTTAGGTTTAAAAAGAAAAATCACAACCTCCCAATTATCTCAAATATTCTCCATCTAATGTCCAGGTACCTGATATTTGTCTGAAATGGAAGAGAATATCTGACCATTGTGGAAAAACTGATGGTATGGATGGAGAGGGAAAGGGAAGGAGATGGAGGGGAGAAATGATTCTAGGTGAATAGTCAAGGAGAATATTCATTATTTCTAGGCCGGAGAGTGATTCATATGCTCTGTAGAGATACTCAAGTTGTAGAGTTTTAGAATTCAAAATGCTTTGCATGTATTATTTAGTACTGATCTTTATAATAAATCTATGCTAAGTTTGTATTTTTATTCACAAGTTGTTAGGGTGGAGGACAGAACTTGAAGCAAGGAAAGAAAAAGATTTTCATAGAATCACCTAGTAAATTCACATAAGGAATTAAATTTTAGCTCTCTCTCTCACTATCTCACTTACTGCATAATCTCTGCCTCTATCTATATTCTCTCTTAGTAGTCAAAGAAGATGTGTAATTTTCTCCAATGGGACTGGAATACTGGTTACATTTGTGCAGTGTGTATCTGGGATCTCAGATGAATCACATAGAGATCTGTTAAACAGGAAATCTTGAATCAAAAACATACCATTCTCTATCATTTCCTTTTTTTTATTGAGGACAATTCATCCAAATTCTTAAAACCCAGGATACCAAACTTTCCTTCTCAGAAGAAAGACTGCATATCTTAATTATCTCCTTTATCATCAGAAAGATTTGGTTACCGAAGTAAGTCTTAGGTCTCTACCTTCTCAAAACTAACTTACCCAGAAATGAGATCAGTCCAGTGAGCAGATGATATTATCATTGTCAGACTTCATGGGTACCTGCACTGAAGCTATCAAAACAATCACAATAAAATAATCACAGCCAAAGATTAGAGGATCTTATTTGTTTATGAAAGAAAGGTTCAGTCTATTAAATAGGCAGGTAATAGGAACAGCCTAATGCAGGGGTGTCAAACTCAATTTCATTGAGGGTCACAACACAGTTGCATTTGATCTGGGGGAGATAGGGGTGTGTAGCCAGCTCAAGGTCACTTGTGTTGGGGGTGCCTGTGGTGGCCTAAGTGCTCTGCCAGTGAAAACAGGTTCCTGAGCTACATTTTTGGCTGTGACGGCCTCCTGCAACCCTCTGCCAGGGAAAATGGAGCTCTCAAGAGCCACCTGTAGTCCTTCCAAATTCCATTTTCACTGGCAGAGGCACTGTAGGCTGGTCCTTTGCTGTTTCCAGGGCAACCCCACAGGCCAGATCTAAGCACCCCATGGGCCAGATCTGCCCCCCGAACTTTGAGTTTGACACTCCTAGCCTAATGGAAAATACTATCCTTCAGACTCAGCATCTTATTTAATTTTGACTTAGTGTTTCATAAATACAGTAATATCTTAGGCTCAATTTCATATGTCACTTCTTATATAAAATGTAGTTTTTAAAAATGGCATAATAGAATATCCCTGAAATTCACCGTTATTTGACTAATATAAACAAGTTTATTTATTTTATATGTTATTATTTAATTTATTTGCAAGGTGTTAAGGTATTCCCCATTAGGAGAATGAGTTCACTCAGGGAAACGTAGTGAGAGTGGTGTTGAATAACACACAACCAGCATACAGATACACTGGATAGTAAAATGTAGGTTTTACTTCCAGTAAGCAGATAAACAAAGTCCAACAAACAGTCCAAATCATACACAGTTAAAGCAGGTAGTATTCAATACAATCAGTCCAGGGATAATCCAAAAACAAAGTCCAGTATCATAAACAAAGTTCAGTAAATGGAGTTTGCCAACAGTTGCAAGGCTCACAGCAATCCAAGCAGAACGATGATCAGGCAAAAGGCAACAAGGAAATGCAAGAAGAGAACAAACCAGATTTCTGGCTCCATCTTATGGCTGTTGGAGGAACCTCAGCCAATCACAATTACAGCATTCTCTTAAAGATACAACAGTATTAAATGACTATCCTGGTTTATATATTGCCAACCCAACTGTTAGGTGACTTTCATTCCTAACATTCTCCCCTTTGGATAGGACAATATATAAAACCTTACCGTTTAAGTCCATATTCCTCACAGCAAGTCTTATATTTTACAGTGCCTTGGGCTTTCATAAAATGATCTGCAATGTTATTCTCTGACATGCAGTACTCCAGTATAATCATTTTACTTTGAACACATTGTCTCACATTCAGATATCGTTGATCAGTGTGTTTTGATCTTGTTTTTACAGCAAGATTGGAAGCCATCTGAATTGCTGATTGGTTGTCTTTATATGCAATTATAAGTTCCTTTACATTAATTCCCATGTCTATCATTAGTTGTTTATAACATACCAAGTCCATACATAATAGAGACAAACATGAGAATTCAGTCTTCATTGTTGATAAGCTTTGATGTTTTTGTTGAATAGATCGCCATCCAATTAACACCTTTCCAAATAACACTATAGTACCTGATGTTGATTTACGTGTGGGTACGTCTGTAGTGAAACTTGCATCAGCATATGCAGTTAAACTTAGTTCATCCTTTGGCTCCAAATATAATGCATCATTTGTTTAAGATATCTCAACACATGCTTAGCAGCTTGCCAGTGCCTTTCAGTAGTCTCAGCATTAAACCTGGATAATTGGTTGACACTATATGCTATGTCTGGCCTAGACCAATTACTTAGATAGGATAAGCTACCAATCAATGATTGATAAATATCTTTATCAAAAACAGGACTTTGCACATCACTGTGCTAAACTCCTGACTCATTGGTGTCTTAGCTGGCTTACAAAGTTCCATTTTAAAGTTTTTCAGTAACTGGTTAATTTTATCTGCCTGTGAGATTTTGTAGCCTCCCATAGTTTTATCTATTTTTAAACCAAGATACTGTTTAATCTCACCTAAATGTTTTATTTTAAATTTCTTCTCTAACAGTGAAATCATCTCAGTAGTTTCTTTCTCAGTCTTAGTGATTAATGCCATGTCATCAGTGAACAACAGCAACAATGAAATTACACCATCACTTTCCTTTTTGAATAAACATGGATAAGCCATGCCAGCTACAAAACCTATCTTTGTTAACACCTTCACTATACACTGATTCTATTCATAGCCTGATTGCTTCAAGCCATAAAGACTCTTTTTTAATCTCCGGCAATCAGTTTTGTTATCAGTTTTTATCCCCAAGGCCTTCTTTAACTATATAATATGTTGCAATGGTGCATTCAGATATGCTGTCTCAACATCTAAATGGTTTATTGTGGGGAGAAGGTGGAGCTTCGTTTCGGCGATACAGCTGCGATCTCGGGGCTCTGAGATCACAGCCGATATTTTCACCCCTGGTTGGTCCCAATGGACCTAAACCGTCCCGTAGAGATGGGGATTGAGAAGGGTGCTGTCCCAGGATCCCAGAGATATCACAAAATCTCTGGTTTGATCCGGGAGAAGCCCTTTTGCTGGCGGCGGAGAGGCAGCCCCCATAGCTGCTGAAGTCGGGACAGCTCCGGAAAGAAAGTGGCTGGGAAGAAAGTGTGTCGGCTGGGTGAGAAACTTCTTTTGTGTTGCAAATTCGCTGAGATTTGCAAGGGCACCCTGAACAAAGAAGAAATCTGTGAGATTTTTTTTTGACCGAAACTGTTTGAGCGGCGTTTTTTAAAGTGATGTCAAATTGAGGCGTGGGTTTTTTTTTTTTCTTTTTCTTACTTTTTTTTTTCTGGGGACTTTAGTGTGACTTTGTAGGTAACTGGATTGAATTTTCTCTTATATATATTTTTATGCTCCTTTTGATTTTTTAATTTTCTTTAGGATAGAGGCTCCCTTTGGCTATTTTTTTTTCTTTTTTCTTTTGTATACATTACACCTTCTTTCTGCCTGGGGGGGGGAAAGAGTATTAAGAAACTTTGCAACACTGCCAACTAGAGGCTTGAAAATACTTTATTTGAATTGGAGAGAATTGTAAGAAGACTCCTTCTCAAGGACATTTCAACGTGATAAGATAGAGGGA
Organism: Hydrophis major; assembly: GCA_033807585.1. Lineage (NCBI taxonomy): Eukaryota > Metazoa > Chordata > Lepidosauria > Squamata > Elapidae > Hydrophis > Hydrophis major. Next base: position 149,064,267 of record CM066328.1, on the reverse strand, counting down.
GAGCACAGCAAAATATTATTACAAGTGTTTTCCTGGACTCTTATTAATATTTCAACACTTGAGGCTTGGCTTTGAAGCTGCTGGAGAAGAAAGTCATAATAAGAGCCTTGGATAAATAAATAAAGTGCAGTGTGCTCTTATATATATATATATTTACTTGTGATATCCCTACTCACCAGCCTTTTTTTTAAAGGGAAAGCCTCAGAGTGTTTTTTTTTCTTTTCTTTTTTTTTCTTTTCCTTATTTTTATTGGGACTTCTTTGCTCTTTCTATCCATGTTTTTGGACCACTTTGTTTTCCTTTTTTGATTATTGAGACTTCTCAATTGGATTAAGGTGTGAAGAACATGAAGGAATTTTTTCTTTTATTTTTTCTATTTTTTGCTCTTAATCAATATTATTATTTTCGGGTTTGTTTGTTTTTTTCCTTTCTATTTTTCCTTTTTTATTTTTTACTACTTCGTAATTGGATTAGGGTCTAGAAGAACCTTAAGATCTTTCTTCTTCTTCTTTTTCCTTTTTCTTCTTTGGTTTTGGGCCTTTTACTATTGGATTTTTCCATTTTAGATTATAATTGGCTACTCTACCAGTTGGATTAAAAGTCAAAAAGAATTTGAAGCTTTGGAAGCATTAAAATGAGCAGGAAACCAATACCATCTGGCATTTCTACTTCTACCTCTGCTTCCCCACCAGCTGGAGGACAACGTTTAATTCAGACAATGTTGAAGCAAGATAAAGAACAAGAAAGAGTAACTTTACAGATGATTATGCAAGGAATCCAAGATCTTAAGACAAAATCAGACACCATTGAACAAAGAATAGAAAATATTGAACAAAGAACAGAGAAGACTGATGAAAAAGTGGAAAATATTAAATAAATGATGGTCAAGTATGAGGAGAGATTCCAAAAAATTGAGGAAGAAGGAAAACAAAGAGAGGAGAAGATTGGAACATTGACAGTAGATTAACAGCGGTTGAACAAGAAAAAAGTGGGAAGTTGAGGTGGGAGATGGAAAGGTCAGAATTTTATCTCAGATTTCAAAATATAGAAGAGGAAAAAGGAGAAAATTTGGTTGCGATAATGATAGAAATTTTGGCAGATGCCTTGGAAATTACAGAGGAAAAGATAATGGATGGAGTAGATGAGGTATATCGAGTTTATACAAGATATGCGATGAGAAATAAATTACCCAAGGAAGTCCATATTAGATTTACCAAAAAATCCATTAAAACACAAATATTACAAGTTTTAACAGAGAAAACATTGAAATACAAAGGTAAAGAGATTGTGGTTTTAAAACAAATACCCAGAAGAGTGAGAGAGATGAGAAGAGAATATTGATTTCTGACTAAAATGCTACTGGAAAATGAAGTGAATTATAGATGGCTGATTCCAGAAGGACTAATGTTTACGTGGCAAGAGCAGAGACATAGAATTGATTCAATTGAGAAAGCAGAACTTTTCCATGCAGAATTTTTTGGAGGAAGAAGAGAGGAGGCAGAGAAAGAGGTCTCATTAATTGAGTTGCAAGAGGAACAACTGGAGACTGAAAAAGAGAAAGGAGCTGTAGGTGGACAGGTGGATAGTAAAGAACAGCATGGAGTGAGATCCACGAGAGCTGTTAGACCTAAATATAAAGCATAATCATGGAAGAAAAAAAACTGATTACAATGAATATAAATGGACTTAATTCAGCTGTTAAAAGAAGGAAAACTTTTCATAAATTAGAGCAATTCAAATTTGATATAATTTGTCTACAAGAAGTTCATATTAAAAAACAACATGAACAATTGTTAGTACAGCCAAAATTGGGGAAAATATTTACTTCTTTGACTCAATGTAAGAAAAGAGGAGTGGTTCTATACATTAAAGAGGCTATCCCAGCAAAACTGATCTACACGGATAAAGACGGAAGAGTATTAATGGTAGAAATAATGGACAATAATATAAAAATACTCTTGATTGCAATTTATGCTCCGAATGATAAACAAGAAGAGTTTTATAAAAAGCTACACATGAAAATAATTGGACTGGACTATGTTAATATAATTATGATGGGAGATTTTAATGGAATTGTGGACAATAAATTGGACTACAACAACAACAAAGCAAAATAGAAAGGCTCTCCCTAAATCTTTTTTTTTTAAATGACAGATGAACTAACTTTAAAAGTTAAAAGATATTTGGAGAGAAAGAAATTGTTAAAGCTAAACAATATACTTTTTATTCAAATAGACATTTATCATGGTCCAGATTAGATATGATTTGGATCTCAACAAATAACCAAAGATCCACATACAAGTACCCGCGAGAACCTCAGAAAACACACACACATATATAATATATAGCAACACACAGCATAGAGCACAATCATTGCTTTAACTGGGATGCAACCAAAGTAATTGGCACAGGCAAAACACGTTATGCACGTGAATTTATCGAAGCATGGCATACTGGCCCCAATTGCATCAATCGCCACAAAGACATCGACCCAAACTACCAAGGATTACGTGATAATTGGATGAATAACATCAAAAAACAACCCAACTCGCACCCAAAACAACTGACAAGCCAATCACGCGATTGATGCCCGCGCTACCAATCTACAGAACGCTGACATCAACGACAGAAATAACGACCAAAGCTCCTTCCCTAACACATTTCCAACTAACTGTTCACTGAGGACGGACTTGAGATAACAAATCCGAAAATTCTGAACAAAAATAAAAAACTTTTCCCGAAGAGCAATCTCTCTTCCTTCTGAACTTCTATCTCGGGATGCAAACCTTCACAATTTTACGATATATATATATATATATATATATATATATATATATATATATATATCGTATAATTGTGAAGGTTTGCATCCCGAGATATAAGTTCAGAAGAAAAGGAGATTGCTCTTCGGGAAAAAGTTTTTATTTTTGTTCAGAATTTTCGGATTTGTTATCTCAAGTCCGTCTTCAGTGAACAGTTAGTTGGAGATGTGTCAGGGAAGGAGCTTTGGTCATTGTTTCTGTCGTTGGTGTCAGCGTTCTATAGATTGGCAGCGCGGGCATCAATCGCGTGATTGGCTTGTCAGTTGTTTTGGGTGCGAGCTGGGTTGTTTTTTGATGTTGTTCATCCAATTATCACGTAAACTTTGATAGTTGGGGTCAATGTCTTTGTGGCGATTAATGCAATTGGTGCCAGTATGCCATGCTTCAATAAATTCGCGTGCATAACGTGTTTTGCCTGTGCCAATTATTTTGGTTGCATCCCAGTTGAAGCAATGATTGTGCTCTATACTGTGTGTTGCTATTTGAGATAGTGGGTCTCTTCTTTTAACTGCTAATGTGTGTTCATGTATTCTTTCGTGGAGTTGTTTTCCAGTTTGGCCAATGTATTTTTGGGGGCATGTTTTGCATGGTATTTCATATATAACGTTTTTCATTGAGGTGATTGGTAATTTGTCTTTACCTGATATGAGTGTTTTTCTTAATGAAGTTGTTGGTTTATGTGCTATATTGATGTTAAATGGTTGTAAGTGTCTTGATATGATTTCTGATACACCATGTATATATGGAAGTGAGTACCATTTAGGTGGGTTTTGTGGGTTTTTGTTGTTTGTGTCTGTTTGTTTATGTGGTTTGTGTCTTAGGCAGTCTTTGATGAAGCTTTTTGGGTATCCATTGGTTATGAAGAGGTTGTATAGAAAGTTTAGTTCTTCTTTTCGTGTTTTTTTATCTTGGCAATAAGTGTAGGCTCGTTTGAAGAGTGTTGAGATGCAGCTTCTTTTGTGTGTGGTAGGGTGGTTGCTTCTGTAGTGGAGTATAATGTCAGCATTTGTTTTCTTTCTGTATACGCTTGTTTGTAATTTGCCATTTTCAAGAAGTTTTAAGTTGACATCTAGAAATGATAGTTGAGTATTATTCATTTCTTCTCGTGTAAATTGTATATCTGGGTGTATTGAGTTGATTGCTTTGTGTAGTTGTTCTAATTCAGTGCGTTTGACAATGACAAATGTGTCATCCACATATCGAAGCCATAGTTTTGGTTTGAGATTTGTAAAAACGGATTTTTCTAGATCTTGTAACACTATTTCAGCTATGAAACCTGAAATAGGAGAGCCCATTGGTGTGCCTTTTTTCTGGAGGTAGAATTTATTGTTAATAATAAATTCTACCTCCAGAAAAAAGGCACACCAATGGGCTCTCCTATTTCAGGTTTCATAGCTGAAATAGTGTTACAAGATCTAGAAAAATCCGTTTTTACAAATCTCAAACCAAAACTATGGCTTCGATATGTGGATGACACATTTGTCATTGTCAAACGCACTGAATTAGAACAACTACACAAAGCAATCAACTCAATACACCCAGATATACAATTTACACGAGAAGAAATGAATAATACTCAACTATCATTTCTAGATGTCAACTTAAAACTTCTTGAAAATGGCAAATTACAAACAAGCGTATACAGAAAGAAAACAAATGCTGACATTATACTCCACTACAGAAGCAACCACCCTACCACACACAAAAGAAGCTGCATCTCAACACTCTTCAAACGAGCCTACACTTATTGCCAAGATAAAAAAACACGAAAAGAAGAACTAAACTTTCTATACAACCTCTTCATAACCAATGGATACCCAAAAAGCTTCATCAAAGACTGCCTAAGACACAAACCACATAAACAAACAGACACAAACAACAAAAACCCACAAAACCCACCTAAATGGTACTCACTTCCATATATACATGGTGTATCAGAAATCATATCAAGACACTTACAACCATTTAACATCAATATAGCACATAAACCAACAACTTCATTAAGAAAAACACTCATATCAGGTAAAGACAAATTACCAATCACCTCAATGAAAAACGTTATATATGAAATACCATGCAAAACATGCCCCCAAAAATACATTGGCCAAACTGGAAAACAACTCCACGAAAGAATACATGAACACACATTAGCAGTTAAAAGAAGAGACCCACTATCTCAAATAGCAACACACAGTATAGAGCACAATCATTGCTTCAACTGGGATGCAACCAAAATAATTGGCACAGGCAAAACACGTTATGCACGCGAATTTATTGAAGCATGGCATACTGGCACCAATTGCATTAATCGCCACAAAGACATTGACCCCAACTATCAAAGTTTACGTGATAATTGGATGAACAACATCAAAAAACAACCCAGCTCGCACCCAAAACAACTGACAAGCCAATCACGCGATTGATGCCCGCGCTGCCAATCTATAGAACGCTGACACCAACGACAGAAACAACGACCAAAGCTCCTTCCCTGACACATCTCCAACTAACTGTTCACTGAAGACGGACTTGAGATAACAAATCCGAAAATTCTGAACAAAAATAAAAACTTTTTCCCGAAGAGCAATCTCCTTTTCTTCTGAACTTATATCTCGGGATGCAAACCTTCACAATTATACGAAATACCCAAGAGCGTGATACGCTCCGACAAGCCCGAAAATGGGAAAAACTTGCCCGAAGAGAAGCCGCTACACGTCAACAGCTATGGTTTCTACACCGATGCAGAGACACAAACGTATTGCCAAGGTCAGTAAAATCCAATCCACCTGTCAAATCGCCGTTCGGATACAAAATAGCCGCTCAGAACGGCCGCCGCATGCTGCGCGTCTTAATTCAAGATGCACAAAACCGGCTTCATCGGTTTAAAGCCGAAGCCGATCAATTAAAAACAATATGTGAGAAAAAACTCTATCCAGAACTTTTTTCACAACTTAATGACAAAATCAAATCTTCAGCATCAAATAGCAGCCAAACCAAACGCGCATCACTTGAAACCAAATTACAAAAACTTACTTCAAATACAACACCTCCACAAACAAATCAAAAAGCTATAAATCTATCAACAAGACAATTAACAACAACAGAACTCAATTTACTCTCCCATGGACTAAAATTCAACACCAAAGATGCACAATTCATTGATTTCATGGCTGACCTGGAAGCAATCCTCTCCAGACCAGAAATAACTGATAACACCAGATCAACAATCAGAAACACAGTTACAGGTTTACTAAGATCAAAGAACCCAGATCACATTTTAACAAAAAAAGAAAACCTTGGATTACAATCCTTATGAAAAGATAAATCTATAGTCATCCTCCCTGCAGACAAAGGAGGAGCTACAGTCATCATGAATAAAGATGACTATATCACCAAAGCAACTACATTATTAGAAGACACCACAACATACACAGAATTACAAAATGATCCCACAAAGAAACAAAACAATACAATAATTTCAACAATCAAACGACTCTCTAAAGAAAAATTCATTTCAAATGAAGACAGCAAATTCATCCTAATAACCAGCCCCTCCATTGCCAGAGCATATGGACTTCCAAAAATACACAAACCGAACATTCCACTTCGCATGGTAATTTCACTCATCGGAACCCCCACTTACAACTTAGCCAAATGGCTTCTCCAACACCTCAAACATTTAATTGCAAACTCAGAACACAGTATTACAAATGCATACACCTTTCTTGAACGAATCAAAGAAATACAAATAAAACCAGATGAATGCATGGTATCCTTTGATGTTATATCACTTTTTCCATCGATCCCTCTTGAACATGCCAAAAATATAATTAAACAACAATTAGAAGAAAAACCCATCAATATCCCCACTGACAGAGTAATGGAGCTAATCACCCTTTGCCTAACCAACTACTGTCAATTTAACAATAAATTCTACCTCCAGAAAAAAGGCACACCAATGGGCTCTCCTATTTCAGGTTTCATAGCTGAAATAGTGTTACAAGATCTAGAAAAATCCGTTTTTACAAATCTCAAACCAAAACTATGGCTTCGATATGTGGATGACACATTTGTCATTGTCAAACGCACTGAATTAGAACAACTACACAAAGCAATCAACTCAATACACCCAGATATACAATTTACACGAGAAGAAATGAATAATACTCAACTATCATTTCTAGATGTCAACTTAAAACTTCTTGAAAATGGCAAATTACAAACAAGCGTATACAGAAAGAAAACAAATGCTGACATTATACTCCACTACAGAAGCAACCACCCTACCACACACAAAAGAAGCTGCATCTCAACACTCTTCAAACGAGCCTACACTTATTGCCAAGATAAAAAAACATGAAAAGAAGAACTAAACTTTCTATACAACCTCTTCATAACCAATGGATACCCAAAAAGCTTCATCAAAGACTGCCTAAGACACAAACCACATAAACAAACAGACACAAACAACAAAAACCCACAAAACCCACCTAAATGGTACTCACTTCCATATATACATGGTGTATCAGAAATCATATCAAGACACTTACAACCATTTAACATCAATATAGCACATAAACCAACAACTTCATTAAGAAAAACACTCATATCAGGTAAAGACAAATTACCAATCACCTCAATGAAAAACGTTATATATGAAATACCATGCAAAACATGCCCCCAAAAATACATTGGCCAAACTGGAAAACAACTCCACGAAAGAATACATGAACACACATTAGCAGTTAAAAGAAGAGACCCACTATCTCAAATAGCAACACACAGTATAGAGCACAATCATTGCTTCAACTGGGATGCAACCAAAATAATTGGCACAGGCAAAACACGTTATGCACGCGAATTTATTGAAGCATGGCATACTGGCACCAATTGCATTAATCGCCACAAAGACATTGACCCCAACTATCAAAGTTTACGTGATAATTGGATGAACAACATCAAAAAACAACCCAGCTCGCACCCAAAACAACTGACAAGCCAATCACGCGATTGATGCCCGCGCTGCCAATCTATAGAACGCTGACACCAACGACAGAAACAACGACTAAAGCTCCTTCCCTGACACATCTCCAACTAACTGTTCACTGAAGACGGACTTGAGATAACAAATCCGAAAATTCTGAACAAAAATAAAAACTTTTTCCCGAAGAGCAATCTCCTTTTCTTCTGAAATATATATATATATATATATATATATATATATATATATATATATATATATATCTTTGGTTGTTCGGGTTTTCTCCCGCGTAAGATTGGAAGTATCTAGGCAATGTTTTGATGAAGTCTCATTCATCATCTTCAGGCTTGGTCTTCAGCTCTGTGCTTCTCAGAGTGATGTGAGCTTGCAGCTGCTTTTTCCTTTTAACTGCTAGTGGGGGTGTGACTTGATTGGGTGGGGCTTGGCTGTGTTCTGATTGGGTGGGGTGTGTTCTCATTGGTTGGGGGTTTGGCTATGTTCTGATTGGTTGGGGGGTTGGCTGTGTTCTGATTGGCTGGAGGCGTGTTCTGTTCAGGTGGGGGCTTGATTGTGCTCAGGTTAGTCTTAGTTGCTGGAGGGTTTGAGCTGGTGAGCTGTGATCTTGCTGTTTGGCTTCAAGTTCGTGGTCGTGCTGCATCTTCATGGTGGAGGTCAGTTCGCTTCAAGTATGGCTCAGAGGGGTTTGAGAATCAGATTTGAAATCACGAACATCCTCTGCACTAGCAAACCACCCAAAAGCAACTTATCCAAAGAAGAACAAACTGCACTACTTAACCTGAAAGAAGACACCAGCATAATAATCCTACCAGCAGACAAGGGCAATGCGACAGTGGTTATGAACACATCTGACTACCAATCCAAGTTAACCAACCTACTCCAAGACCCCACATACAAACCCCTAAAGACAGACCCCACCACCTACCTGGAAAAAACCACCAGATCCAAAATAAAAGCCTCCCCCATCAGTGAAGAAATCCAGCAAAGAATCATACCCAGAGAGAAATCATCCAGATGCCCTAAACTTTATGGTCTCCCCAAGATACACAAAGAAGGAACCCCACTTAAACCAATAGTCAGCTCCATAGGCTCACCTCTACAAAACCTAGCCAAATTTCTCACCAAACAACTACAGCCCTATGCAGAATCCATCAACTCACACGTAAGAAACTCATTCCAGTTCATCGAGATCATAAAGAAACAAAACTTACAACCCAGTGACCTACTAGTGAGCTTCGATGTCATATCTCTCTTCACCCAAGTGCCAATAAAAGAAGCCTTGACAGCCATCCAAAACAAATACAACCCCCCCAAGCACATCCTAGATCTGACCAACCACTGCCTATCCAATACATACTTCACCTACAATGGACAAAAATACAAACAAATAGAAGGAGCACCCATGGGATCACCCCTCTCACCTGTCATCACTAACTTCTACATGGAACACTTTGAAACACAAGCTCTAGAAAAATATGATCACAAACCCAAACTCTGGCTCAGATACGTAGATGACACCTTTATAATCTGGCCACACGGGAAAGAAAAACTGAACAACTTTCTCACACACCTCAACAGCCAACACCCCAAAATACAATTCACCATGGAAATAGAAGCTAACAACCAACTTCCCTTCCTAGATGTCTTGGTATACAAAAAATCCAATGGCTCCCTAGGACACACCATCTACCAGAAGAAAACACATACAAACCGCTATCTACACGCACTCTCACACCACCACCCAGCACAGATCAATTCCGTAGCTGAGACACTCATCTCCAGAACAAAATGCTTAGCCGATGAACAACACTTAGAGACCGAACTACACACTCTCACCGGCGTGCTGACAGCCAATGGATTCCAAAGAAAGAAGATCACCCACCTAATCCAAAAAGAAACCCCAGCCAAAATCCAAGACAAAGAACAAGAGAATGGCAAAGCCCTCCTCCCATATATAAAAGGCACTACGGACAAAATTAGCAAGATCCTCCAAAAACACAACATTAAGACAGCATTCTGCACAAACAGAAAGATATCCACCATCCTAAGAAACCCTAAGGACAGAATCGAGTTGGAAAATCAAGGAGTATACGAAATCCCTTGCACTGCCTGCCCCACATTGGACAGACTAACAGAAGAATAGGTGCACGCATTGAAGAACATAAGAACTCAATCAAAAAGGAAGAACCGGGGAACTTCCGGTTTGCGTGGCTTCGGAGCAGCAGGAATTCGCGACAGCTCGCGATTCCTGCTGGCTAGCTGCCGAGGTACCCCCGATCCAGATGGGTCAGGGGGTTATGGCTGCCCTGTAGGGACAGCTGAAGATAGAGGGGAGCCGGTTAGGGAGGTGGGGGCATCGCAGACCCCCCCCTTCTCCGGGAAAACCCCTTTTTCCCAAGGCGGTGGAGCGGCGGTCAGCAATGGCCACCACGAAGAAGCCAGCAACCGGGTAAGAACTGTGCTGGAGGAAGTGTGAAAAGTGAAAGTTTTGTCTGAGCCGGGTCAAGTAACAACTTTTAAATCTCCTGGAATTGAGCTGCTTGTTGCTGGAGGATACATTGTATCCCTAAGAAGATCGAAAGCGGCGGAGAAGCTGTTAAAGGGAACTTTTTTTTTATTTTTTTTTACTCTCCCATCCCACGGAAAAAGCAGAAATATTTGGATGTATTAGACACTGAAAGTGGATTGCTTTGAAAGCTAAGCTAAGAGACAAAGGGATTTTTGGACATTGAAAAATTTAAGAAATTGGAAAATCTCTGCTGGAGGTATGGATTTTTGATTATTTAAAATTGTTATTGCAAGTGGGAAGGGAGAAAGAAAAATTGGAGCAGAAACTGAAAAAGGAGGAGACTGTCTAGAACGTCTTGGTGGATCCCAAAAGAAGATATATGGTAATTGGACCTCTTTGATCAAAAATTAATTTGGAAAGAGAAAGAGAAGAAGGAAGAAAAGTATTAACTTTTGGAACTTTTTTCTTTTTTTCCTTTTTTTAATTGCTTTTGATTGTCTTGGATTAAAAAGACTTGTGGTTGTTTTGGAAAAAGTTTCCCTTTCCATAATGGCATTCTCTGTGGATGAACTAGAGATTGAATATCAAAAATATAAAAAAGAAGATACTTTGGGCGCTTTGTTCCAATTCTTAGAAATGGCGTTATGTTCCTTAGAAAAGTTGACGCAGCAGAAGGACTGGGACAAGGAAGAAGAGGAAGAAGAAGCCATCTTTGATGAACAATGGGTTCCTTCCGGAGAGGAGGAGAAAAAGGATAAGAAAAAGGGGTTTTTAAGAATTATAAAAACAACCAAAAGAGAGAAAAATGAGCGAAGAGATGGAGGCAAGGTTAGAAAACAAAAGAAAAGGAGCAAGAAAAGCGAAGGGAAAAAGCAAAGGGGTAGAAAGGGCAAGGAGAAGAATAAGCAAGAGAGAAAAGGGGGGAGGAGAAGCCTTAATGGGGGGAAGCAAGATTTAAAGAAAAAAAGTTTATTTAGAGACAATGGGTGAATTTAATTTAGATTAAAAGAGGGATTCTGGAGGGTATTTAAGAGTGTGTTTTTATATGTATGTATATTTAGAATAAAAAATTTATTATGTAATTTTAAGAATTTTTTAAACAGAATCCCAAGAAAGATTTATATGTAGTATTTTTAAGTTAGGTAATGTGTTATAGATGCAACTCCAATTGGTTTACAGGAGAAGTATAGTAAAAGAAAAAAGATGAATGGATGTTTGGAAATAGAACAGACAAAGAATGTTGTTGAAAATGGTAATAATGGAAGGATATATATGCTTTTTTTTTTGATTTTGTATATTGATAAAAGGCAATAAAATTTTAATTGATAAATAATTTGGATGGAAAAGAGAAGTAGGGATAAGATATGAAGTTAATATTATATGAAATATTGATATTATAATCTGGAAATGTTATGTTTTATTGGTCTATCATTATTATTTTTTTTTAGAAAAGAATTTATAAGCTGTTATGCTTTGATTTTGTGTGTATTGATTTTAGAAAACTGATAAAAATGGTTTTTATATACATATATAAAAAAGAAAATGATAATAAGATATAGAAGGAGACTTAGGTTGAATATGATGTTTGAATTTGTGTCTGTGTAAAGAGTTTTTAACCCGGGAACAGACAACCTTCAGAAAAGATCTTGTAGTTTTGTCTATGTTTTGTGTTTGTATGTTTGTGTATTATGCTTATGATAAAACTAACAAAATTTGTTTTTTATTAAAAAAAAAGGAAAAAAGAATCAATAAAACCTTGGAGGAATGTTAGATGAGAATAATTTAAACAAGTCAGAAAGAAAAGAATATGATGATTATAAAATGGATAAATATGGAAGAGAAATGAAATTGAATTGGAGTAAAGAGAAATAATGAGAAACTTGATGAAATATATTTGCGTGTCCATATGGGGATGGGATAAATTGGAATTATGTTGTATAAAAATATTGTTTTGTTTGACTTGTAAGGATTTACAATATTAAGAGGTTTTATGTGTTTATGTATTTAATGGTTAATGATGTGTTGTTTTATCTTTAAAATTAATAAAAATTTGTTTCAAAAAAAAAAAAAAAGGAAGAACCGACCTCTTCCCTGGTCCAACACCTCAAAGCCACAGGACATGAGATTGACTTTAAAAATACCAGAACTATCGCCAAAACCGAACACTTCAGCAGCAGAATCATCAGAGAAGCCATAGAGATAGAAAAACGCCCACACAGCATGAATAAACGTGATGATACCTCCCGCCTACCAGCCATTTGGAAACCCGCCCTCATGAACAGACGCGTACCTAACATGAAGAATGACACCAGACCCACACCCCTGAGAGCCACACAAGATGCCACCACCCCACTTCCACATAGAAAGCAGACTCACACCCACACAGAAGATGAAACACGACCACGGACCAGAAGCCGCACTGCAGCTGCATCACTACCCATCTCAAACCCCTCTGAGCCATACTTGAAGCGAACTCCACCATGAAGATGCAGCACGACCACGAACTTGAAGCCAGACAGCAAGATCACAGCTCACCAGCTCAAACCCTCCAGCAACTAAGACTAACCTGAGCACAATCAAGCCCCCACCTGAACAGAACACGCCTCCAGCCAATCAGAACACAGCCAACCCCCCAACCAATCAGAACATAGCCAAACCCCCAACCAATGAGAACACACCCCCACCCAATCAGAACACAGCCAAGCCCCCACCCAATCAAGTCACACCCCCACTAGCAGTTAAAAGGAAGAAGCAGCTGCAAGCTCACATCACTCTGAGAAGCACAGAGCTGAAGACCAAGCCTGAAGATGATGAATGAGACTTCATCGAAACGTTGCCTAGATACTTCCAATCTTACGCGGGAGAAAACCTGAACAACCAAAGATCCACATACAAATACCCGCGAGAACCTCAGAAAACAAATATATATATATATGAGCACACTGCACTTTATTTATTTATCCAAGGCTCTTATTATGACTCTCTTCTCCAGAAGCTTCAAAGCTAAGCCTCAAATGTTGAAATATTGATAAGAGTCCAGGAAAACACCTGTAATAATATTTTGCTATGCTCTCCCTCTTTCTTATCACGTTGAAATGTCCTTGAGAAGGAGTCTTAAAGTATTTTCAAGCCTCTAGTTGGCAGTGTTGCAATGTTTATTAATGCTCTTCCCCCCCCCAGCCAGAAAAAAATAGTAATGTATACAAAAAAAAAGAAAAAGAAAATAGCTAAAGGGAGCCTCTATCCTAGAAAAAATTAAAAAATCAAAAGGAGCATAAAAATATATATAAGAGAAAATTCAATCTGGTTACCTACAAAGTCACACTTAAGCCCCCAGAAAAAAAATAAGAAAAAGAAAAAAGAATCCAAGCCTCAATTTGACATCACTTTAAAAAATGCCGCTCAAACAGTTTGGTCAAAAAAAAAAAGCCTCACAGATTTCTTCTTTGTTCTGGATGCCCTTTCAAGCCTCAGCGAGTTTACAACACAAAAGGAATTTCTCACCCAGCCAACACACTTCTTTCCAGCCACTTTCTTTCCGGAGCTGTCCCGACTTCAGCAGCTATGGGGGCTGCCTCTCCACTGCCAGCAAAAGGGCTTCTCCCGGATCAAACCAGAGATTTTGCGATATCTCTGGGATCCTGGGACAGTACCCTTCTCAATCCCCATCTCTACGGGACGGTTTAGGTCCGTTTCTTTTGAAAATCCAAGTTACAAATAAGGTTAAGTATCTGGGGATATATTTGACAACAAGATGTAGCACATTAAAAGAGAATAATTATATTAAACTCAAACAACAGATAGCTACAGATTTGAAGAAGTGGGAATATTTGCAATTGTCATTAATAGGGAGAATCTCAACAATCAAGATGAATATTTTACCCAGAATTTTATTTTTGTTTCAAACAATACCAATTAGGCTTGGAAAAGACTGTTTTGAAGATTTAAATAAAATTATGTTGAAGTTTATATGGCAAGGTAAAAAAGCGAGAATAAAGCTAAAGCTTTTGCAAGATGCTAGAATTAGAGGAGGTTTTGGCCTGCCTAATTGGGAATTGTATTATCAAGCTGCAAGTTTGATGTGGGTCAAAGAATGGATAACATTAAGAAAGCATAGATTGTTGACATTAGAAGGGCATGATTTGCTGTTGGGCTGGCATGCTTTTTTATGGTATAAGGGAACTAAAACACAGGGTTATTTTAGAAGACATTATATACAGGAGTCTTTGTGGTTAAACTGGGAGAAGTTAAAAAGACAATGTTATTTGAAAATTCCAGTTTGGTTATCGATTATTGAAGCATTTTCCTATCCTTTTATTTATAAGAAGGAACAAACAGTTAGATATGGGGAACTTTTGGATGAAAAGGGTGAACTTAAATCGATCCAAAACTTAGAGGAACAAGGTATAAGGATGAATTGGTTTTCATATGCACAAATACATTCAAGGCATGATGAAGATTCTAAAACGGAGGGATTCTATGATAAGCAGACTGATTTAGATAAGATTTTGATGGGTACTGATGAGAAGGTGATTAAAAAATTATATGGTTATTTACTGGGAATGAAATTAGAGGAAGAACAAGTCAAAGAAACTATGATTGTTTGGGGGAAGAATTTTGGATATGGGATTGATCTAGAGAAATGGCAAAAATTGTGGTGTCAAAATTATAAAATGACAATGTCAACAGCATACAAAGAAAACTTGTATAAGATGTTTTACAGGTGGCACTTTCCCCCGACAAGAATAGCAAGAATGTTTAAGAACAAATCTGAAAAATGCTGGAAATGTCATCAGATACCCAGCTCGTATTACCATATGTGGTGGACTTGTGAGGACGCTAGAAAATATTGGACTAAAATTCGCATGTGGTTGGAAAAAATGACAAAGAAACACATAGACTTGAAACCAGAGATCTTCTTATTGGGAATTTTACCTGATATATATAGTAAAGATTTGAAATACCTGATTGTAAATGTATTAACAGCGGCTAGGATTGTATTTGCTAAAAATTGGAAGAATGAGAAAATACCATTACAGGAAGAAATTATTAAGAAAATATTGGAATGTGCTGAGATGAGTAGATTGACATTTGAAATTAGAGAGCAAGAGGAGAAACAATTTTATGAAATTTGGGATCTTTTTTATCAATGGCTAGATGATAAGATATGATAATAGAATATTTTGAATGCTAGACAGTAAGGAATATCTTTATTTTGCTATTTTGTTATTACTTTGTTATTTGATGCTATATTTATAAAGGGTTTTTTTGGATTGATTTGTTTATATGATTTGTTACAGAATTATATGATTATATGATTTGTTACAGAATAAACTGGTTAAAGTATTGTTATCTCATAAAGCATGAATGATTAAAAGTATAGTCAAAAATTTCTCTTTTTTTAGTGATATTAGGATATATAAGTTTGGATTGACAATATGAGTTGTGTAACATAATTGTAATTGAGACTACAAAATGAATGCACAAAACTGATGAACCAACTGACACACTGGATGTACATATGAGAGTTGATGTTTTAATGTTTTGTTTGTCTTGTTTATTTGTAGAAAATTAATAAAATCTTTTTTTTTAAAAAAATAAATGGTTTATGGTGTATTTGTTTTTAGTTGCCCACACTTACGCTGTTCATAATGTGGTAGCCTTCAGACTAGGTGCAAACATTTCATTGTAATTGTTGGCTGAATGATTGAATCCTTGTGCTACTAACCTGGCTTTATGGGTAACAGTCCCATCTACACCTGTCTTAATTTTATAAATCCACTTATACCCTATCGCATGCTCACCTGAAAATGTAACCTGAGATTTTCATATACCTCCAACCTTGTAAGGATTTCAGTTCCTTATCTATTGCTTCCTGCCAAGCAGCCTGATCTTTAGCAGGATACAGTTTCAGCTTATTAGTTAATAGGAACTATATTTACTTGGCATGCTATACTAGCCTGATATCTCTCTGGTGGTTGTGTTACAGGGGTTAAATGTCTAGGTAACTCAGGGCTTACTGGTAAACTCTCCTGTTTCACCTGCTCCTGTTCTTCTACCTCGTCCTATGCCTGTTCTTCCTCTTTAATGCAATTGATGGTTTAACTATCTCATCATTAGGGACTACTTGGTGTCAATAACAACATCATTGTTAGATTCCTGTTCTAATTTATGCCACCCAACATGCTCAAGAAATTTAGCACTAGCACTACAGTAAACATTAGCTGTGCCTGGAGCTCAGAATCTAAATGATCTATGGTTGGCCTCGTAGCCTATGAAAAATAATTTCCTAGCTCTATGTTGCCCTTTAAGTCTTACTTGTGTGGGAATAGGCACCCATGCTGGAGCTCCAAATGTATGTAGATAACTTAAATCTGGTTTTCTGCCATGCCAACGAGGGAATGGCAATTCACCAGTTCTTGTATTCACCATATTGTTTAACACATGGTTGCTACACATTATGGCTTCACCCCACAGTGTTTCAGGCAAATCTGAATCGGATAACATCGTGCAAGCCATGGCTTGTAATGTTTGCCCTCTTCATTCTATAAACAAATTATGTTGTGGCCTGTAAGTGCAGAACGCTTATGCTCGATACCAGCCAATTTCAACATCTTTTGGAATCTATTGTTAGTAAACTCAGTCCCGTTATCTGTAACTAAAGTAATTACCATATGTCTCATTTTTCTCTCAGCAAACCTTAGCCAATTAAAGAAATGTTGGAACATTTCTGTTTTGTTTTTCATTAGATAGCAGAAACTGTACCGTGAGTAATAGTCCATTATACTCAAAACATAGCAGGCACCTCTCAAACTGGGTTTGCTAGGACCAATAATGTCAGCAAATACAACCTCTAAAGGTTCTTTGGTCTTAAACCCATTCAGTCTGTTTGTAGGAGTAACCTTGCTTTTCTCCTGGTTATATGCATTACAGTTTAAGTACTTGCTACACGGTTTTAATTTTACTCCCTCTGACAATTTAACAGTTTGTTTCAGCATCTTGAAATTAATGTGCCCAGACATCTATGCAGTAAATTTATACATTCGTCATGTGGCTTAACATTGTTATAAACCGAATTAGCCATCTGCAACTGGTCATCATGTATAACATTTAAATCATTCTCTAAAGTAGCAGTAACACTTTTACCCTCTTTATTATACAATTCTTCCTAAAGGTTACTACATAACCAATATTAATTAAAGCCCTTACTGATAACAAATTAAATTTTAGTTTAGGTACATATAACATACAGTAGATAAATGCTCATTTACACTTGAGCAATATGCAGTACCTTCACCAGATACTTTCATTTTCCATCCATTTGCCAATGATATATGTTGCTTACTCGTAGACATCTTTACAAACCTCTCTCTGTTTCTACTAATGCACTACAGTGCTCCACTATCAACTACCCACAAATCATAGTTTACAGTTGAATTGCTAGACATAGCTAAATTAACATTCTTCTTAGCCTTCTGATGATTACCAGTATTCTGTCGTTTGCCCTTCTTACAGAATCTAGCTATATGTCCCCTAGCCCCACAAGAAAAACATTTCCAAACAGTATCGGCAGTTGAAAACAAATCCTCTTCTTGTGGTTGTTGCTCTCTAAGTTAGTCTCTATCCTGCCTTCTTCCTGCCTCTTCTAACAATCGTCCTGTTATGTCAGTCAATGTCAGTTCATTTCTGGTCAGGACTTCCAGTGAAGATACATAATCATTTTAACTATTATCCAATGAGGAAAGAATGATGTAAACCTGATGCAGCTCTGAAAAAAATCAGTTCCTTTTCATGTAACTCTTGTAAAGTTCTTTTCATGAAATTCAAATTAGCTAACATATCTCCACCTTTCAGAAGACGTGCTCTAAACAGTTTACGTGTAAGATGTATGTGTGCACCTACACTGTCACGAACATAAATCCTCTTCAAATTCTCTCAACACCTAGCAGCAGACTCTTCTCCATGAATATGGACTAGCTGCTGATCACTCAGTGTTAGTCCAATTATACAAAGAGCTCGTTCGTTGTTCTGTTTAAAGTCAGCAAGCTTCTTGGCATCATCCTCATTATCTGGATCCCAAGCATTTACATCTGGTGGGTCTTGAACTACATTCCATAAAGCTTCTCTATGTAGAAATAGACTTCACTTCATAGACCAGGAAACATAGTTTGTTCCATCCAACTGGGTTATCAGTGATAGACTTGTTGACGGGTCTTGTGCCATCTTTACCAGGACAGTAACCCACAATTAAACAGTAAATAACTGTCTGTATACGGTACTGCGTATTCACACTAACTCTCAGTTATCTGAGTCTGGTATGTGCTGAGCCCATAACCAGTGTTGAGATATTCCTCATTAGGAGAATGAGTGCACTCAGGGAAACGTAGTGAGAGTGGTGTTGAATAACACACAACCAGCATACAGTTACACTGAATAGTAAAATGTAGGTTTTACTTCCAGTAAATGGGTAAACAAAGTCCAACAAACAGTCCAAATCATACACTGTTAAAGCAGGTAGTATTCAATACAATCAGTCCAGGGATAATCCAAAAACGAAGTCCAGTATCAAAAACAAAGTTCAGTAAATGGAGTTTGTTAACAGTTGCAAGACTCACAGCAATCCAAGCAGAACGACAATCAGGCAAAAGGCAACAAGGAAATGCAAGAAGAGAACAAAGCAGGTTTCTGGCTCCATCTTATGGCCGTTGGAGGAACCTCAGCCAATCACAATTACAACATTCTCTTAAAGATACAACAGTATTAAATGACTATTCTGATTTATATATTGCCAATCCAACTGTTAGGTAACTATCATTCCTAATACAAGGTGACTCAACAAGTTTGATGGGCTTCAAACCATAATTTGAAAATTCCATGCTGACTTCTATTTTATTTCTCCTTACCTAGTAACCTGGCTGTTCTATACTTAAAAATGGTTTTATTTTATTCATCTTTTTAAAATCTAGATCTTCACAACAAATTGCTAAAATGTGCTATGCATAATGATATGCATATGATTATACTTATATAGACAGGAACAAATTGCCAAGGATTTACCTATTATGGTGTGCAAATTTATTAATTAAACATAGCGATGCAAAATCACCTGTTCAAAAATTATTTTTAAAATTGGCATCAAAGTTTTTCAGATTGCTCAAATTAGTGTTTGCTAATAGTCCATAAGAACAAATATGTTCAGAAACCCAGGAAAAGTGATGGACTGATGATCAGTAGATGAAGAATTAGATTAGGAGTCATGCCAGCATGATGGGTAAAAAAACAAACTCTGCTACTGAATGTTGAAGTCAGAAAACATAAGTAAAATAGAATGGGATAAATATTCAATTCAGGATGTACTCCCAACTGTAGTGCAACAGCAAGGTAACAGCGGAGCTACTAATAACAGAAAACTGGACAATATTGGAAGAACACATGGGAGAAAGGTTCATTTTGTATGTATTATAACTTTACCTTGCAACAACATTAGAACTAGTACGTTTGAGTGTGCTGCTTATCTGGATTATCTTGCAAAATCAATATCAATGGTTGCAAATCTGAAACTACCCCCTTCAATTTTACAATCCAAGAAACTAGGAACTGTGACATTTGCTGTGCCTCCTATTCAGGGGTGGGATTCAAATTTTTACAACTGGTTCTGTGGGTGTGGCTTAGGTGGTGGGCATGGCTTGGTGGTCATGTGACTGGGTGGAGATGGCTTGGTGGTCATGTTATTGGCTGGGTGTGGCAAACTCAATATCACTCACGTCGAGGTACGCATCTCCTCACCTGGCCTCTCATGACTGTGGGGATGCTGCAACAGTCATAAGTGTGAAAAATGGTCAAAAGTTACCTTTTTCAGTGCCATTGTAACTTTGAATGGTCACTTCACACAAGCAACGTACCAGCAAAGGAGGGAAAAAAAACTCCAGAGTCGTTCCTGAGACAGGAAGTCTTGTCCTGCCAAGAATGTAATAAAGGTTAACAGAGAGGCAGTTTCTGAAAGCAACACCAGAATGTTTCCTTCCTGCCTTCCTTACAGGATTAGGCCAATAATTTCTTCTGACAACTGGTTCTCTGAACTTCTCAGAATGTTAACAACCGGTTCTAACGAATAGGTGCGAACTGGTAGAATCCCACCCCCTGCTCCTGTTCCTTCTCTGTGCTTAGCTGCCACTTGTCTGGCCATTATCTACTCTGAGACTCTTCTTTCTGTCTCCTAAGGTTATTCCCAAATACTATTACAGCAGAAATAATGGAGTCCAGTCTGTATAGTGCTGCAAAATATGCACATAAACACACGCACACACCATTCTTAATTTTTTTTTTTTTTATGTATTCATTTATCTGCTTCTAAATTTTATTCTTGGAATCTTTTGGAAATCTTAGCCATTGCTATTCAGAGCACTTGCTAGAAAGATCATTTCAAGTGGAGCCCTTAACCCAGTGACTCTACTTCAGAAACTATGTTTATTCATAGAAAGAATAATGAGCAATGTTTATTTATAAGTATGAGATGACATGATGAGCTATATTATGCAAATTTCTATCAATGCAATGTTACTGCATTCTCAGTCAAATGGGTGAACACAGCAATTTGTGATCCTCTGCAAATGGGCTCTACCCTTAGGTGGCAGGCACTTATTCTTAACAATATATGTTGGGGGAGGTGTTTGTGTTTGAATCAATTTAAGTCTGGATAACTACATGGACAATTCCCTGCAGTTTTCTTGACAACGTACTTGTCATTTAAAAGATAACCAAAAGACTTATCACAATCAAAATAATAAATCTTGAGAAAAAAATAGCATAATTGAAAAACTTTTGTAGTACAGTCAGATTTTATGTTATGTGAAGCTAAAGTATTTGCATCTGATAGACCTATATTCGAAGATAGTTGCTGATGGAAACATGACAAAGGGAAGTGTGGTAGTAATTTGTAGTAGCCATTGAGATCCTGTAGATGGCGCCAGCAGCATACTGCGGTGTTACCGATATGGGCCTCTTTGCTTTTTGCATGTTCTCATTCTCTATCTTGGATTGGGTGATCTCATTTTACTAACATCACCCACTATTATTAATGATTGGTTGGGAGGTTTCACCCATGTGGTATCTATTCTCCAATCCAAATGCTGTATCTATGTTACTCTTCCTTGCTTGTAAAAATAGTATAAAAGTAAAGAAACACTGTCCAGGCAGTCAGACATCTTGGCACTCTGCACAATGACTGATCAGATTGAAACAGATCAGGGAAGTTTCTTAGAAACTTGAATTGTAGAAGATAATGTTTTAAGATGCAAAACAACAAAGCATTCATCCTGTTCAATTAGGGTATCTCCAGGGCTGGGATTCGACCAGTTCTCACCTATTCGCTAGAACCAGTTGTTAACATTCTAAGCAGTTCGGAGAACCAGTTGTTAGAAGAAATTACTGGCCTAATCCTGTAAGGAAGGCAGGAAGGAGCCAGCGCTGCTTGCAGAAACTGCCTCTCCGTTAACCCTTATTACATTCTTGGCAGGACTAGACTTCCTGTCTCAGGAACAACTGGAGTTTTTTTCCCCTCCTTTGCTGGTATTTTGCTTGTGTGGAGTGACCATTCAAAGTTACAATGGCACTGAGAAAAGTGACTTTTGACCATTTTTCACACTTACGACTGTTGCAGCATCCTCACAGTCATGAGAGGTCAGGCGAGGAGATGGGTGCCTCGATGTGAGTGATATTGAGTTTGCCACACCCAGCCAATAATATGACCACCAAGCCATCTCCACCCAGTCACATGACCACCAAGCCATGCCCACCACCTAAGTCACACCCACAGAACCAGTTGTTAAAAATTTGAATCCCACCCCTGGGTACCTTCTTAACAGTCAGTTGCCAAAAAGAAGTAATATGCTAAGAGACATGGAAAACATGATGTGATAAATAATAATAATAATAATAATAATAATAATAATAATAATAATAATAATAATAATAATAATAATATTTTCATTAATATTATGATAATGGAGACCAAGACAAAAAGATCTTTTATATACAGCCGGGAAGCAAGTAAAGACACAAGCAAAAAAAATAAGCCAATTTAGCATATTAATACTTTAGCATTTTGAGTACAATTTTGATTATATGAACAATGAAAATATGCGTAAAGTTGAAGATATTTTTGCAATAGGTCCCCTATGAAAATAGGTTGTCTAAAGAACTAAAGGTTTTCATTTGAGCTCACCAAACAAGATCTTTGTGCCTTGCTAAAAACAAAAACAAAGACCAGGAGTTTGAGAAACCCATCCGCACTGACTTGATTTCTGGCAACTTATTTGTCAGAGATGCACACAATAAAATAAGTCCAGCATGGACTTATTTTAATAAGTCTAGATGCTATCACAGACCAGGAAAACAACAACAGAGGGAACTTTAATAGTATAAGCTGTAGGATCATGTGTTTGGGGAGCAAAGATAAAATGTTTATCATTGATCAGGAACTCAGGTGGGAATAAGAAAAAAGAATGCCAGCATAGACAGAGTTTTCTACTTGTTGCTTTCTACAGAGCTAGTTTTCAATGACAGTTTGATCTATTGGTCAGAGATGACATAAGAATTGATTTTCAGTTTACATTTTGCTCTTACATCCATACCTCTGTTACTAATATAGAAGACGGCCATCATGGCTCAGCATATAATCCTTTTTCTTTCGAGTTGAATGTATTTTAGTTTATTCTTTTTTATTTTTGGTGCCTTCAAGTTAATGTTGACACCTGGTGATTAGTCCCTGAAGTGGAATATTTTGTTTCTTTTAATCTCATTTGTATAGTCAAACACTTGTGCATTTAAAAGAGGGCCTTAAGCTATTTTGTTTCGCTTTAATCTTACCTGTATAGTCAAATGTGTGCTTCTTCTTAATGTTTAACTTTCACTCATGGTTCTCAAGAACAGATTGCTTAATATTTTGGACCTTATCATGTATGCTGGATTGCAGTAGTGGGATAACTCGATGCAAGTTGATCTGGCATTTCTGTAAACTGAGTATTTAATCTGTTCACTGAAGCCTGGGAATTCTGGAAGTTGTGCTCCTAAACAACTGGAGGAAAAGGCTACTTTGGGGGTTTGGGGAGATAAGAGTAAACCTTTTCTCCACTCAGAAATAATTGATGAATTATTTCTCTCTCCTGATTCAACAGTAGTTAGGCAGCCCATAAAAGCTGATCATGATTTTTTTTAATTTAGTTTAGTTTTAGTTTGCTTTATTGTCATTGCTCCTTGTATAACAAAATCAAACACCATCTTCAGTGCACATCATGACCATGAAAATAAACACAAACACACATCCTTCACACGCCACACATTGAATTGAAAATCCTGACACCACACCAACATTGCACTATACAGTAGAATTCAACAGAGCTACTGGCCTGGGATAGAAGATATTTTCCTTGTTTTTATTACTCTGTACCATCTGCCAGATGGTAATTGTTCAAAAAAAGGGTGCCCAGGATGAAATGTATCTTTGAGAATGTTTTGAACTTTCCTAAGGCAATGGGAAATGTTGTGTATGCATAAAGATTTAATAAAGTATGAGCTTGGAGTTTAGTGCAGGGTTCTGGCCCTGCACTTCTGATTGGCTGTTAAGTGGCCGGACTGGATTGGCCCGTCCCAGGGAATCCGATTGGCCCTTAACAGAGAGTTTCTATTGGTTATAAGAGCGAGCGGTCCTAGCTCATTATTGGTTAAAAGTTACAGGTTTTGTCTATATAAGGTGGGTTTAACTGCTATTGAGTGGGTAGTCACAATGTAAATAAAGAGCTGAAGTTCACCGTTCAGAGGCTTGTCTCCAATCTTTCTCACCCATGCTCAAAACCTAACACTAGCGATGAGGATGGGATATGGAGATATCTGAACCAACGAAACTTCAAAGAACACCGAGCACATGACAGACGACGCCAACAACGGAACCATGTCCGGTGGCATCGTACCACCCGCTCCATTCGATCTAGCACAGGAAGACTGGGAGTCTTACATGGATCGCTTCCAAATGTTCTTAGAGACGAACAACTTAAAGGACGCCACAGCCGGGAAGAAACGGGCAGTGTTCCTAATGCATTGCGGTCCAACCGTATTTAAGATGGCTAAAGCACTAGCCAAACCCCGAGAAGTGAAGGCCATGGATTGGAATGACCTCAAACCTATCCTACGAGACCACTACGCCCTGACTGTGCCTACGCTCGTGAGACGCCGCGAGTTTTATCAGAGGAGCCAGCAAAAGGGAGAAAGCATGGCCGACTTCATAGCAGACCTCCGAAATTTGGGAGGCCTCTGCGGATTCGCCGATTTAGAAGAAGCACTGAGAGATCGCATAGTTCTGGGACTAGATGCACCAGGCGTCCAAAACAAGCTGATGGCAAAAGGCGACATCAGCCTTGCCGACGCCATTGCCAATGCTACTGCAGCAGAAGCAACCAGGAAGTTGGCTGCACAACTATGCCGAAACTGCGCTCCCATACCACCACCGGCCAGCGACATCTCACCTAGTTCAAAAGGGCAGCTTGCGACAACGCACCACGAGGACCTCTCTTCGTCATCAGACAGTGACGAAGAAGGGATCCATCGACTGCGATCCGACCGGGACCATCACCCGAAGCCCTTACGCCTTTGCGCTGGCTGCGGAGCCAACCATGCCAGGTCCGAATGCAAATTCCAGGACGCACTCTGCCATGAGTGCGGGAAACGAGGCCACATCGGATGGGTCTGCCGCAGCTTGCCAGGACCCAGCCAGGCGTCAAAAGGGGCTAACTATCGCCAATCGACAGGAAACTGTCCTGTACGGCGAGAGCCAGTAAACCACTCCTACAGAAATTGAGCTTTGCAGAGAGAAGAGGCTCACCATACTATCACTGTCGGTCATGCCTCAGCCTTGGACACTAAGAAAATCCGAGTCACAGTAGCCATCGAGAACCAGCCTTGCCACATGGAGGTCGACTCGGGATCATCCCTCTCGATGGTGTCCTGGAAGGCACTCAAGCAACTCATCCCCACAATTCAATGCCAAGATCTCCGCTCTCAACGCCTCATCCTCAAGGACTACCAAGGGAATCGAATCCCCATCGTCGGTTCCTGCCAAGTCCGAGTCTCCTTCAAGAAGCACACAGCATACTTACCTTTAACGGTCATCAATAGAGATAGGCCTAGCCTATTAGGCCTCCAATGGCTCGTGCCACTCGGCATTGAAGTGGCCGGCATAAACCAAGTCAGCGGCGGTGACTGGGAGGAAGACCTTATCTCTGAGTTCAGGGACGTCTTCGTGGACAGCTTAGGCAAGTACAAGGGGACCCCGATTTCATTCAGTCTAGATCCAAAAATAGCTCCCATCCGTCTAAAGCCCCGTCGAGTTCCGTTTGCCTTAAAATCGATGAACAACTCGACAAACTGATAGCTCAGGGGGTGTTAGAGCCCATCGATCACTCCCCTTGGGAAACCCCTATTGTAACACCCATTAAGCCAGACGGGTCAATCCAAATTTGTGGGGACTACAGGGCCACTTTGAACCATGCCCTGCAGCAGAACGTGTATCCAGTTCCGGTGGTGCAGCACCTCCTCCATTCCCTGGGGGGCGGGAAAGTCTTCGCTAAATTAGATTTAGCTCAGGCATATCAGCAATTACCAGTAGATGAAAAAACGGCACAGGCCCAAACTATTGTGACGCACCGAGGTGCCTTTAAATGTACCCGGCTGCAATTCAGAGTGAGTGTAGCCCCAGAGATTTTTCAGAGCCTTATGGAAAGGTTATTGCAAGGAATTAAGGACATGGTCCCCTATTTTGACGATGTATTAATTGCAAAAAAAAAAAATCTTACAGGACCGGGTAAAATTAGTCCTAAAAAATTCCAAAAGGCCGGTCTTAAGGTTAAAAAAAACAAATGTAAATTGTGTACTGACAGTATTGTGTTTTTAGGGTACTGATTGATAGCCAGGGCATTCACCCTACCGAAAGTAAACTAAAAGCAATAAAAAACACTCCCAGGCCACGGAACAAGGCCGATCTCCAGGAGTTCCTAGGCCTCATCAATTTTTATAATGTATTTTTGCCACACAAAGCAACGGTCGCTGAACCGTTACACCGGTTGTTAGATTAAAAAAGCAAATTGGCTATGGGGTTACCGTGAAGAACAGGCGTTCCAAAATGTTAAAAATCTGCTCACTTCTGACTCTGTACTCATGC
Source organism: Hydrophis major (assembly GCA_033807585.1). Taxonomy (NCBI): domain Eukaryota; kingdom Metazoa; phylum Chordata; class Lepidosauria; order Squamata; family Elapidae; genus Hydrophis; species Hydrophis major. Next base: position 149,037,730 of record CM066328.1, on the reverse strand, counting down.
AGTATAACGAGACTTTGCCGTTAGTTATAACATGTGATGCATCGCCTTTCGGGGTAGGCGCCATTTTGAGCCATGTACTGCCTAATGGGAACGAAGCCCCTGTTACATATTTTTCAAAGACTCTTTCAAAAACTGAGCAAAACTATGGACAAATCGATAAAGAAGCCCTCGCAATTGTCTCAGCTGTGAAAAGATTCCATGAATACGTGTATGGCTGGGCTTTTACTATTGTGACTGACCACAAACCATTATTGGGTATAATAGCTGGAGATAAGCTGACTCCCTACATATTATCCCCTAGGATGACCCGATGGTCAGAATTCTTAGCTGCTTATAACTATCGGCTGCAATACCGCCCGGGGAAAGCCATTCCCCACACCAACGCATTGAGCCGAGCACTGCTTCCAGAGACTCTCGACGATCCTGCACCAACGGTAACCACGTTGCAAATCGAGGCACTCAACTCGCCGCCACTAACCGCCCGAGATATCGCGAGAGAAACCAAACGTGACCATACCCTAGCACGAGTCCTAAGCTGGGTAGAACGCGGATGGCCATTGGGCCAGCTATCAGATGACTTCACACCATTCAAGACTCGACAAACCGAGCTCTTCTCCCAGAAAGGCTCCGTCATCTGGGTTGATAGAGTCGTTATCCCAGAACGACTCCAGAAAGCGCTGCTGAGAACCTTGCACGATAGCCACCCCGGCATCGTGCAAATGAAAGTCCTTGCGCGAAGCTACGCATGGTGGCCGGGCATTGACAAGCAAATCGAATAATGGGTTAAAGCTTGTCCCAAATGCCAAGAAGTCAGCAACGCCCCACCAAAAGCCATGCCTACTGAATGGGAGACACCACGTGGACCCTGGTCCCGAATTCACTTGGACTTCGCGTGGCCAACCAAAGGCCACACCTTCCTGCTTACCATCGACGCCTACTCGAATTGGCTCGAGATCCATCGCATGATGACTACGACCTCCGAGGCGGTTATCAAAACCTTAGACAGACTCCAGACAACCCACGGATTACCAGACGTCCTGGTATCCGATAACGGCCCTCAATTTACTGCACTAGCGTTCGAGCAGTACCTCGCTGACCGCGGCATTCACCATGTGCTCACCTCGCCTGTGCACCCTGCGACCAATGGCAAAGCAGAACGCATGGTCCAATTTGTGAAGAAAACCTTGCAAAAGGTAGACTACGACAACATTGACAACAAGGTCAATCAAATCCTTTTCTTGCAGCACATAACCCACATAGCATCACCAACAAAACTCCCGCCGAACTGCTAATGGGACGAAAGCTCCACTCCCACCTCGACCGGTTACACCCAGCTTACGAACCGAAGAAACCACTAGGATCCAGCGGCCGCTGTCATACCGTCCAGGTAGGAGACTTGGTATATGCTAAAAACCTATCGGGCGACCCCTTGTGGGTGGAAGCGACACTAGTACATTTAACCAGCCCCAGATCCTACCTTGTACATTGCCTTGATGATAAACTTTGGAAATGTCATATCGATCAATTACGATCGCGGCTTCCAGCGGCCAGTCCGCAACTCCCCTATGACCAAACTGAGGGGGGGGAGGTACAGAAGAAGATGAATTCCTAGAGAACCCATTCGAAGGAAACAACGGCTTGAAAGAGACTCAGGAAGCAGAGCCGGAGGGAGAAACGGTTGCACCTCAGGGAATTGCAGAGAATGTGGGCAATGACGTAGAAGTGAACTCTGAACCAGAAACAGCCCCACTGCCAAACAACGATCGACCTCAGCATGATTGCAGCCAGCTGATACAACGGAAATCAAAGAGACTAATAAGACAACCGTCCTACCTAAGGGACTGTGTAACTGCACCCTGCAAATAAGAAGCCAGGGGGAAGGGGTGTTGTGTATGCATAAAGATTTAATAAAGTTTGAGCTTGGAGTTAAGTGCAGGGTTCTGGCCCTGCACTTCTGATTGGCTGTTAAGCGGTCGGACTGGATTGGCCCATCCCGGGGAATCCGATTGGCCCTTAACAGAGAGTTTCTATTGGTTATAAGAGCTAGCGCTCCTAGCTCATTATTGGTTAAAAGTTACAGGTTTTGCCTATATAAGGCGGGTTTAACTGCTATTGAGTGGGTAGTCACAATGTAAATAAAGAGCTGAAATTCACCGTTCAGAGGCTTGTCTCCATTCTTTCTCGCCCATGCTCAAAACCTAACAGGAAAGTTCAAAAGTTCAGAAAGATCTTTTGTTTCTATAATGAACTGAACCCCTCTCTCTTTTTTTTTTAACCACTCAAATTTAGCCTTCTCTTAAAAATGTTCAAACTCACTTGGACAATATGATTATCTTTTCCCAGATCTCATGGGACTATAGAGATCTGAACAATGAATAAGTTTAGAAAGAGGCTAATCATAATTAAAGACACTAAGTCTAATTGCATTCCAAAGTACATCATATTTTGGTATATTTTGAAAATGATAGCATTTTTCCATCTTCCCCTGAGACAGTCTCAAGATCCCGAGCAGTGTAACTCCAAAAACAAAGGAATAATTTGACGGTTCTTTTTCTTCCACTTTGCAAAATAGATCTAAGATTTTAAATATTGGGATAGAATCATAGGGCTGGAAGGGACCTTGGGGTCATATAGTCCAACTTCCTGCTCAAGGCAGGAGTCCTTATACCATCCCAGTCAAATGGTTGTCCAGTCTATTCTTGAAAACCTCCAGTGATGGAGCACTCACCAGTCTATGACGCAAACAATTCCAATTGGTCTCAATGTAAGAAAATTTGTCCTTACTTCTAAGGTGGATCTTTCTTTGTCAAGTTTCTACTTGTTACTTCTTGTTCTGCCCTCTGGTGGCATAGAGCAGTGGTTCTTAACCTTTTTGAAAGAATCGCCCCCTTGAGCCATTGAGGAAGTTATCATCGCCCCACTCCCCCAACATAACCTCTCAATCACAACACAGGGAAATAATTTTTCAATTTATGCAAACATGTTTTTTGTTTTCTTTAAAATTGTCATCAGGACATATTGATGTAAATAATTCATATCCAGTCTTTTTCCCATATCTCAACTGTATGAAAAATTCTGATGCCACCCATCACTTTACTCCCAAACTTCGTGATCCATGTATTTCATTATTATCTTATTTATTCAAAACACTTAAATGCAATGACCACTGAAAACAAAATTCAATTGCAAGAAAATGAAATGCCCGAAAAAAACAGTAACATTTAATGATTTAATTACAAGTGAATTTTAACACACAAAAAGTATTATAAAAAGGGCATATGAAAAAACTGCAATGCAGGAACTAAGAATTTCAAGATGAAAACTCTGAAACTAAATTAAGATTCAAGGAAAATATATATTCATGCACACTGTAAAAAAGGTTAAAAAGACACAAAGAAATTTTTTACAGAAGGAAAGCAACAAAAATCAGAGCAACAAATTTAATGGGTAGAGTAATAGAGGCTGCTGTGCAACACGCATGAAGATGAACGATGCTTATTCACATATGTACGCCGTTCTGTACTGAAGCTAGGTGAAGGAACATTTTAAAACACAGTTCAATCCACTAATAGCGAGCGATCTGATGTTTTTGTATGACAGATATATAGTGGTTCACTGTACAAAAAAAGTCTCAAAAGTGCCTCCAAAACTTCTCACTCCATCGCCCCCATATTACCCCTTTCCATTCCTTCGCCCCCACATTGCCCATTTTCGTTCCATCGCCCCTCTGAAAAATGAAACCACCCCCTGGGGGGCAATATTTCCCAGATTAAGAACCACTGGCATAGAGAATAAATCAATCCTCATTTCTCTGTGACCGCCTCTCAAATACTGGAAGATACCTATCATGCCCCTCACCATGCAATCCTTCTCTTTGATATGCTAGACACACCTAGCTTCCTCAAAAGTTCATCATACTATTTTGCTCTTCTCTGTACTTTTCCAGGTCTGTCTGTCTCTGTCTGTCTGTCTGTCTATGTCTCTCTCTGTTTCTGTCTCTGTCTCTGTCTCTGTCTGCATGTGTGTGTGTGTGTATGTCTGTGTGTATATAGGGGTGGGATTCTACCAGTTTGCACCTATTCGCTAGAACTGGTTGTTAACATTCTAAGCAGTTCAGAGAAGAAATTACTGGCCTAATCCTGTAAGGAAGGCAGGAAGGAAACATTCTGGTGTTGCTTACAGAAACTGCCTCTCCATTAACCCTTATTATATTCTTGGCAGGACTAGAATTCCTGTCTCAGAAATGTCTCTGGAGTTGTTTTCCCCTCCTTTGCTGGTACTTTGCTTGTACCATTCAAAGTTACAATGGCACTGAAAAAGGTGACTTATGACCATTTTTCACACTTATGACTGTTGCAGCATCCCCAGAGTCATGAGAGGCCAGGTGAGGAGATGCATGCCTCAATGTGAGTGATATTGAGTTGGCCACACCTAGCCAGTCACATGACCACCAAGCCACATCTACCCAGTCACATGACCACCAAGCCATGCCCACCACCTAAGCCACACCCACATAACCAGTTGTTAAACAATTTGAATCCCACCCCTGTGTGTATATTATACACATGCATACACATATACATATAAATATACAGACATGTGAAGAAAGAGACAAGCATCCCGATCTCTGGAACTAAAATTTTATATTGTTCACTAAGCTTTCATTAGCCTCTGCTAACATTGTCAGAGTGTAAAACTAACATTAAGGAGACCAGAATTGGATGCAGTATTCTAAATGTGGTCTTATACAGTGTAAAGTGGTATTTCGTGATCTTGATGCTATCCCTCTGTTGATGTAACCTAGAATTTCATTGTTGTTGCTTTTTCAGCATCTGCACACACTGCTGGCTCATGGTGATCCACTAGGGCATCCCTAAATCCCTCTCACAGTTATTATCATTGAGCCAAGTACCACCTAGTCCAGAGCTGTCAAAATCTTGGCCTGCAGGTTAGATGTGTCATGTGTTGGCCCTCCCCATGCCCTGTTTAATGAAGGGTGGGGGGAAATCCTGATACATTATGTGACGCCACTGTGACAACGTGAGTTTGACACCCCTGACCTATACCCATGCATTTGGATTTTCCTACCTAAGTGCCAGAAATAATAACTAGGGTATTATTATGCTGTGAACTGCTAAAACAGGATAGTTATACAGTGAAAAACAGGACAGACATTACATAAATGAATACAAATGTGACCCATTTCAGTAGGTAGCTGAGGCACATTTTGGTGCTATAAACTAATGTCAGATGGAGAATTACCTGGATTTGCTTTACAGATCAGTCCCCTGACAATATGTGTTTTCATCAAGCTGGTGTTAAATGCCAGAAGCCAGCACAACAGGTTGCATTAGACAGTGACTGTAATTAAAAGTCTGATTCTTTCTGCATGTGTAAACGAGCAAGAAGCATTAGTTACTGATTAACAGAAACAAAGATGAGTTTGAGCACAAAGCGAGACTGCCTTGTCCAGCTTGATCCTGTAGCACATTTTTCACCAAGTGAGCACAAAGAAATGAATTTCTACCACATAGAGCAAGGAGAATATTAATAATTTGGCAGGCTTCTTTGTAAAGAAAGGCTGTCTCTAATGAGATATTCAGTAAATTTCAGATTCTGCCCATTGCCTCCCACATACAATATTGCTGGCAATATTCCTTTTTGTGTTCTAACGCTTCTTCTCTTATTCTTATTCTCATTTGTCTCCTAGCCTTTTGAAATTTTAACTTTTTATTCTACTTGTAATTTTTAACTTGCTTTTACTTATCTATTCTTTCATTCATATATTATTGTTTTTTATTTATTAGCTTTATTTGCCACCCATTTTGTTTCAAATGACTCTGGTTGACTGTAACAGATTAACAGAGTTGGAAGGTCATCTAGTCCAACACCCGCCCAAGCAGGAGACCCCACACCATTTCTGATAGATAGAAGTCCAGTCTCTTTTTGAAAGAGGCTTATGGTATTAAAAGCATTAAAACCATAAAAGATAAATGTTTCTAAAACAATAAAAATGGAATTACAACCAAAGATAAAATTAAAGATGGGGAGGGAGGAAGCATGATGCGTGGGGGTGGGGGGAGAGATGGGATTTTTTTTCTGAATTCATCTGAATTCATCAACTATTGGGTCCTCAAGCCAGCTGTCAGAGCCAGGTTTTCAGGCCCTCAGAAGGGTGGGAGTTGATCTCACCTCAGATGCTCTAAAGGGTATGGCAGCCATGACAGAGAAGGCCCTTCTCCAGGTCCCTCCAGCCAAAATTGGTGAATGAAATTTTACTGATGAAATTTTGATAAATTACAACTTACAGTAACTGAACAAATGTTATCATATTGTTGTAAACTGACCAGAATCACTTGGTGAGGTGCAATTTAATAAATAAATATAATATTGGACTTGGCACTAAAAAAAACCTGAGTAGTAAAATCAGAATTATATTCTTATGCTCTCTTCCTGTTCTAGTATTTCCTGTGCTAAAGAATCCTAAAAGGGCCTATTCTTCTCTTTGTTCTTGTTATGTTCTTTGCATGGGTGCAAGGATGGAGACGAGCCAGTGAAACAGTGAACTTCAAACTCTTTATTTACATGTGAAAACAGCTCAGCTCAATGGTCACGATGGGCCCCTTTATATAGGCAACTCTTAACTTATTTAACCAATGAAAACACAGGGAGCGCTTGCTCCATTAACCAATGGGAGAGGCTCGTTAATAGCCAATCAGATTCTCCTGAATGGACCAATCCGATGTCTCTATTATCGGCCAATCAGAAGTGCAGGGCCAGAACCCTGCACTTTACTTCAAGCTCTTTTTTTTTTTGAAACAAATTTTTATTAATTTTAAAGATAAAACAACACATCATTAACCATTAAATACATAAATACATAAAACCTCTTAACATTATAAATTTTTACAAGTCGAATAAAACATCATTTTTATACAACATAATTCTAATTTATCCCATTTCCATATGGACACATAAATATCTTTCAGCAAATTTCTCATTATTTCTCTTTACTCTTATTCAATTTCATTTCTTTTCTATATTTATCCATTTTATAGTCATCATATTCATTTCTTTCTGGCTTGTTTAAATTATTCTCATCTAACATTCCTCCAAGGTTTTATTGATTCTTTTTTTTATATATATATATATAAAAAACAAATTTTGTTAGTTTTACAAAAAACACAATACACAAACATACAAAACACAAAACATAAACAAAACTAAAAGATCTTTTCTGAAGGTTGTCTGTTCCCGGGTTAAAACTCTTCACACAGACACAAATTCAAACATCATATTCATCCCATATATCCTTCCATATCTTATTATCATCTTCTTTTTTATATATATATATAAAAACCATTTTTATCAGTTTTATAAAAACAATGCACAAAGAGTCAAGGCATAACAGCTTATAAATTCTTTTCTAGGAAAAAATAATAATAAAAGACCAATAAGACATAACATTTCCAAATTATAATATCAATACTTCATATAGTATTAACTTCATATCTTATCCCTACTTCTCCTTTCCATCCAAATTATTTCTTATTAATTAAAATTTTATTGCCTTTTATCAATATACAAAATCCAAAAAAAAGCATATATATCCTTCCATATCTTATTACCATTTTCAACAACATTCTTTGTCTGTTCTATTTCCAATTATCCATTCATCTTTTTTTTTCTTTTACTATACTTCTCCTGTACACCAATTGGAGTAACATCTATAACTCATTACCCTAACTTAAAAATACTACGTATAGCAATTTTTCTTGGGATTCTGTTTAAAAGATTCTAAGATTACATAATGAATTTTATATTCTAAATACACATATCACAAACCTATGTACCCTCCAGAATCCCTCTTTTAATCTAAATTAAATTCACCCATTGTCTCTAAATAAACTTTTTTTCTTTAGGTCTTGCTTCCCCCCATTAAGGCTTCTCCTCCCCCCCTTTCTCTCTTGCTTATTCTTCTCCTTGCCCTTTTTACCCCTTTGCTTTTTCTCCTCGCTTTTCTTGCTCCTTTTCCTTTGCTTTCTAACCTTGCCTCCACCTTTTCGCTCATTTTTCTCTCTTTTGGTTGTTTTTATAATTCTTAAAATCCCCTTTTTCTTATCCTTTTTCTCCTCCTCTCCGGAAGGGACCCATTGTTCATCAAAGATGGCTTCTTCTTCCTCTTCTTCCTTGTCCCAGTCCTTCTGCTGTGTAATCAACTTTTCATAAGTACATAACGCCATTTCTAAGAATTGAAACAAAGTGCCCAAAGTATCTTCTTTTTTATATTTTTGATATTCAATCTCTAGTTCATCCACAAACAATGCCATTATGAAAAGGGAAACTTTTTCCAAAACAACCACAAGTATTTTTAATCAAAAACAATCAAAAGCAATTAAAAAAAAAAGTTCCAAAAATTAATACTTTTCTTCCTTCTTCTCTTTCTCTTTCTGGGGTTAATTTTTAATCAAAGAGGTCCAATTACCATATATCTTCCTTTGGGATTCTAGGCAATCTCCTCCTTTTTCAGCTTCTGCTCCATTTTTTTTTTTCTCCCTTCCCACTTGCAATGTCAATTTTAAATAATCAGAAATCCATACCTCCAACAAGGGTTTTCCAATTTCTTAAATTTTTCAATGTCCAAAAATCCTTTTGTCTCTTAGCTTCAACTCTCAAAGCAATCCACTTTCAATGTCCAATATATCCAAATATTTCTGCTGTTTCCATGGGGTGGGAGAGTAAAGAAAAAAAAAGTTCCCTTTAACAACTTCTCCGCCGCTTTTCGCTCTTCTTAGGGATACAATGTATTCTCCAGCAATTCAAACAGCTCAATTCCAGGCAATTTAAAAGATGTTACTTGACCCGGCTCAGACAGAACTTTCACTCTTCACACTTCCTCCAGCACAATCTTACCCGGTTGCTGGCTTCTTCGTGGCGGCCATTGCTGACCGCTCCACCGCCTTGGGAAAAAGGGGTTTTTCCGGAGAAGGGGGGGTCTGCGACACCCCCACCTCCCTATCCGACTCCCCTCTCTCTTCAGCTGTCCCTACAGGGCAGCCATATCCCCCTGGCCCATCTGGATCGGGGGTACCTCGACGGCTAGCACAGCAGGAATCGCGAGCTGTCGCGAATTCCTGCTGCCCCGAAGCCACGCAAAACCGGAAACCTACTTCAAGCTCTTAATGATCTTTATTAAGCATTTATTGATTCACAATACCCCTTCCCCTCGGGTTCCGTTTAAGGGGTGCGGTCACGTAGTCTGTGAGGTAGGCAGGTTGTTTTGATTGTCTATTAGATTTTCGTTGTCCTCCCGGTATTTGGCTACAGTCTTGTTCGGGTAGGATGTTATCTGGTTACAAGGGTGCCTCCCGTTCCGCATTCGAATTTTTGTCGTCGCTACTGCTTTCGGCATCTCTTTGAGGCAAGGCCACCCCCATTCTGGATCCATCATGTGCTGCCTCTGAGCAGTCATTACTTCCACTTAAACTTTCTGCCGTTTCGAATTCAGCTTCCTTGCTATCTCTTCCCCCCTCGGTTTGGAAATCAGGGGGCTCGGAGATCCCCGACTGTAGCCTTGAACGCAGCTGATCAATATGGCGTTTCCAAATTCTATTGTTGCAACATTTTACATGGTACGATCTAGGGCCAGTTACTTGTACTATAGTTGCCTCGACCCACAATGGATAGCCTGAAAAGTTCCTAATGAAAACCAAATCGCCTACCTGGAAATTGCGACATTTCCCGATAGAACCGTGTGGCTTTTCAGGTTCATATGCTGGATGTAGGTGGTCGAAGTGGGAGCGGAGCTTCCGTCCCATTAATAACTCGGCGGGAGTTTTATTGGTGACGCTGTGTGGAGTGATATGCTATAAAAGGAGTATCCGGTTAATCTTGTCTTCTATATCGCCATAGTCCATCTTATGCAAGGTTTTCTTGACGAATTGTACCATACGCTCGGCCCTTCCGTTGGCCGCAGAATGCACTGGCGAAGTCTACGCATGTTGAATACCACGGTCCGCCAGATACTGTTCGAAGGACAGCGCGGTAAATTGAGGCCCGTTGTCGGATACCAGAACATCTGGTAATCCGTGATTCGCAAAGAGTCTGTCCAGTTTCCTGATGACTGCTTCGGTCGTTGTATTCCTCATTTCATGGATTTCAAGCCAGTTCGAGGAGGCATCCACCATCAGTAAGAATGTGTGTCCCTTGGTAGGACCCGCAAAGTCCAGATGAATATGGGACCATGGTCCCCTCGGTGTTTCCCATTCGGTTGGGGTTGCTTTCGGCGGGGCGTTGCTTACTTCTTGGCATTTGTAAAAGGCTTTTACCCACGTCTCTATCTGCTTGTCAATACCCGGCCACCACGCGTAGCTTCGGGTGAGGGCTTTCATACGCACGATGCCGGGGTGGCCATCGTGCAAGGTCCTTAGTATTGCTAGTCGCAACCGCTCTGGGACGACAACTCTATCACCCCAGATAATGCAGCCCTTTTGAGAAAATAGTTCCGTTTGCCGATTTTTGAATGGGACGTAGTCATCAGGTATTTGGTCCAACGGCCATCCTCGCTTGACCCAACTGTGGACTCGTGCTAAAATGGGGTCGCGTTTCGTTTCCATCGCGATATCTCGGGCCGTTAATGGCGGCGTTTGAAGTGTCTCGATCTGCAGCATTGTGACCATTGGAGCAGGGTCATCGATAGTCTCTGGAAGAGGTGCATGGCTCAATGCGTCGGCATGGGGAATGGCCTTCCCCGGGCGATGTTGTAACTTGTAATTGTATGCCGCCAAGAATTCTGACCAGTGGGTCATTCTGGGAGATAATATATACGGTGTTGGCCTATCTCCCGTGATTATTCCCAGCAAAGGTTTGTGGTCAGTCACTATGGTAAATGCTCAGCCATATATATATTCATGAAATCTCTTAACCGCAGATACTATAGCATGGGCCTCCTTGTCAATTTGACTAAAGTTGCGTTCTGTTTTTGACAACATCTTTGAGAAATAAGCAACAGGGGCTTCATTACCGTTTGGCAAAACATGGCTTAAAATGGCACCCACCCCGAATGGGGATGCATCACACGTGATCGTTAAAGACAAAGTCTCGTTATACTGCATCAGGACAGCATCAGAAGTCAATAAATTTTTTACATGTCGAAACGCCTGTTCTTCTCTATGTCTCCATTCCCAGGTTGCTTTTTTGTCCAATAAACGATGTAGGGGTTCAGCTATGGTTGCTTTGTGAGGCAGGAAAACGTTATAAAAATTGATAAGGCCCACAAAAGCCTGGAGGTCGGCCTTGTTCCGGGGTTTGGGGGCATTCTTGATTGCCCTGAGTTTGTTATTGGTGGGGTGAATGCCTTGACTATCAATTAAATATTCTAAAAATTCTACGTGATCCGTACATAAATAACACTTGTTCTTTTTAACTTTGAGACCTGAGTCTTTAAATCTCTGGAGAACCAACCTCAGGCGTTTCTTTAGTATTTTCTGGGTTGGGGCTGCGATTAACACATCATCAAAATATAGGACAACATCTTTTATCCTTGTAATAGCCTCTCCATTAAGCTTTGAAAGATTCCCGGGGCTACGCTCACTCCGAACTGGAGTCGGTTACATTGAAACGCACCTCTGTGGGTAACGATTGTTTGGGCCTCTGCCGTTTTTTTGTCAACAGCCAGTTATTGGTATGCCTGGGCTAAGTCTAGTTTAGCGAAGACTTTTCCGCCCCCCAGGGAATGGAGGAGGTGTTGCACCACCGGTACCAGGTAAGCGTTTTGTTGAAGGGCGTGGTTCAGGGTGGCTCAGTAGTCCCCACAAATTCTTATTGATCCATCCAGCTTGATGGGTGTTACAATTGGGGTTTCCCAGGGAGAGTGATCGGTTGGTTCTAACACACCCTGAGCTATTAGTTTATCAAGCTGCTCGTCAATCTTTGGTTTAAGAGCAAATGGAACTCGACGAGGCTTAAGGCGGATGGGAGCTATTTCGGGATTGAGGTTAAATGAAATTGGGGTCTCCTTGTACTCGCCTAATTTTTCTGCAAAGACGTCCTGGAATTCGTGGACGAGGTCTTCTTCCCAATCGCTGCTGTAGGTTTGGTGAATGCCGGCTACTTCAATTCTGAGTGGAGCGAACCATTGGAGGCCTAACAAACGAGGCCGATCCTTGTCGATTACAGTCAGGGGTAGAAATGCCATAAGATTCTTAAACGATACCCGTACTCGGCTGGATCCAACAACCGGGATTCAATTTCCTTGATAGTCCTTAAGTATGAGCCTTTGGAACCGGAGGTCTTGCCTACGGATAGTGGGGATGAGCTGCTTTAGGGTCTTCCAGAAAACCATCGAGAGGGACGATCCTGAATCGACTTCAATCAGGCAGGGCTGGTTTTCGATGGCCACTTGGATCTTTTTGGTGTCAAGAGATGAGGTGTGACCAATCGTGATAATTTGGTGAGCCTCTTCTCGCTTCGTTGGGTGGTTTAGGGTTTTGTTTCTGTAGGAGTGGTTGTTCCATTGGTGGTTCACGGGTTCTCGCTTCACGAGACGACTTCCCGTCAGTTGGCGGTAGTTAGCCCCCCTTGAGGGCTGGCTGGGTCCTGCCTTGCTTCTACAGACCCGACCTATATGGCCTCTTTTCCTGCACACATGGCATAGCGCATCAAGGAATTTACATTCAGACCAGGGGTGGCGTGCTCCACACCTGGCGCATTGGTACTGTGATTTCGGGCGTTGGTCCCATTCGGACCGAAGTCGATGGACCTCTTCCTCGTCGCTTTCTGACGACGAGTCGAGGTCCTTGTGGTGGGCCATCCCTAGCTGTCCCTCTGACTGAGGTGAAATGTCGCAGGCTTGTTGGTGAACTGGTGCGTGTGTGCAGCGCATTTGGGCAGCTGACTTCCTGGTTGCTTCTGCTGCAGTAGCTTCAGCTATGACGTCTTTAAGGTTAATGTCGCCTTTTGCCATAAATTTACTCTGAGTGCCTGGTGCATCTAATCCCAGAACGATTCAGTCTCTTAGGGCTTCTTCTAAGTCGGTAAACTTGCATAGGCCTCCCAGATTCCGGAGATCCGCAATGAAATCAGCAATGCTTTTGCCCTTCCGCTGACTTCTCTGATAGAATTCCTGCCTTCTCACAAACGTTGGCACAATCGGTGCATAGTGAGCCCTTAGCAGTGGTTCGAGGACGCCCCAGTCCATAGACTTTACTTCTGTCAGTTTTGCTAGTGCCTTGGCCATCTTAAATACGGTTGGCCCACAATCAGTTAGGAATACCACTCGTTTCTTTCCGGTAGTGGCATCCTTTAAATTGTTGGTTTCCAGAAACATCTGGAAGCAATCCATATATGAGTCCCAGTCTTCTTGTGCCAGGTCGAATGGAGCGGATGGTATGACGCTGCTGGACATGGTTCTGCCATTGGTGTGTTCCGCCACGTGCTCGGTTATGGTTGTTAGGGATAACATTATTTACCCTAACTGGTTTAGGTAAAATAATAAATATGTTATCATGGTTTGTTAGTTAAAGTGTCTGTAACTTTAACTGTAAGAATGTAATTAAGGGAGTGGTTGTAAAAGCTCCATAAAAGAAGCAAGGCACGGCAGCTTGTTCTCTCTGGCTTTATGATCCCTAATTACTTGATAGACTGAAGACTGCGTTTTTCCCCTACTGGAACGGGGAGAGAAAGTACTGTTGTTTTATCAACTGTGAGAGGACTGATTTATTGTAAGTGAACTGACATTGGATATTCTATATGGACTTTGCTTATTGAATATCCTTGAATGGACTGACTAAAACGATACATGAATAATGGGCTGTTATTTTGACTATGCTATAACTCTGAATGGAAGAAACTATATTTTTGATAACACAAGCGTATCTGTTATTTTTACTGTATGTTAATTAACATACAAACTTATCTCACACATTTATCTGTATGCCTATCTGACTAACGCTGCACATTCTGTTTAGCTTGTCTCCTTAAACCTGGTTGGGAATCACAGGCTTAACACTGGTTATGGGCCCAGAAGCTGCAAAGTCAGTTTAACTAGGATAAAACAGATTTATGTAAAAAGTGAGAGTTTGTGTTGTTATACATTACAGTAAACAGACAGCTGTGTTTTATTAATTATAGTTTTATATCCATATAAAAAAACATGGCACAAGTCAATCTACAAAGTTTGTCCCTTATATCCTAGTTGGATGGAACAAACTATGTATCATGGTCTATGAAATGTAGTCTACTTCTACGAAGAGAAGGTCTGTGGAACATAATTGAAAATCCACCAAAAGTAGAGGAATGGGATCCGGAGATTGAGGAAGATAGTCAAAAGATAGAAGACTTTAAGCAGAAGAATGAACAAGCTCTTTGCATAATAGGACTAATACTATCTGACCAGCAACTTGTTCATATCTGCAGAGAGCAAACGGCTGTTGGGTGTTGGCAGAAGCTGAAGAGGATTTATGTCCGAGATAACGTTGGTGCTCACAAAAATCTAACTTGAAAGCTTTTCAGGACACATCTCCAAATGAATGCTGATATGTTGAGTCATTTGAATACTATAAAAAGAATTTTTCAAGAACTGCATGAGAAAGAACTTATTTTCTCTGAACTACACCAAGTCTACATAATTCTATCTTCACTAGATGAAAATTTTGATAACTATGTCCCTTCCCTTGAAATTTTGCCAAAGGAAAGTTAAACTTTAACTGATATAACTGGCAGATTGATTGAACAGGCAAGAAGAAGACTTGAAAGAGATCAGTTAAGGAGGGAGCAACCTCAAAAAGAAGATATTGAATCTCCTACTGCATATGCAATTAAAAAGTGTTTTAATTGTGGAGGAAGAGGACATTTGGCAAGATTTTGTAAAAAAGCAAAGTGCCAGAATGCTGGCCAGAATACTAAAAGTAACCAAAATAAAAATAAAAATTTAGAGTTAGCCATGTATATTAACGGAGCTGTAAAAAATAATTTATGGGTGGTTGACAGTGGAGCATCCCACTGTATAACAAATGATAACAAAAATTTTATTAAAATGTCCCAGAGTACACAGCAGATATCGTTAGCCAATGGCTGGAAACTGAAAGCTAAAGGTCAAGGTATAGCATATTGTTCTTTCATAAAAGAGAATGTAAAAATGTTATATGTACCACAACTTAAGTTTAATTTAATTTCAGTTAGAATTTGGTTAAACTAGGATATATAGTTTCCTTTAGGGGAGATAACTGCATAATTGAAAAAGAAGATAAGAAAATTACTGCATCTTTAAGAGGTGAATTATATGTTTTAAATGATAATGGTTTAGAGGTGGCTAACACGGTTTATGATAATAACAAACCTCATGATGAATATATTCACTTGTTACACCAACGGCTAGGGCATTTAAATTTTAAAATGCTTAAGAGAACTGTTCAACTATCTAAAGGAATAAGTTTGAAACCTTGTAATAAGTATTTGCAATGTTTTGCTTGTAATCAAAGCAAAAGCAAGGTCATACTGGCTAATAGAGTTGATGGATTTACTACCAAAGAGCCTTTAGAGGAAGTATTTGCCGATTTAATAGGTCTGAAAAAACCAAGTGTAGGAGGAGCTTGATACATATTAAGTATAATGGAGCACTATTCTAGATATGGGTTTTGCTATTTAATGAAGAGCAAAACTGAAACGTATCTAAATCTATTTAATTGGATTAAATTTGCAGAAAGAAAAATTAAAAAGAAATTAGTAACTCTTATAACAGATAATGGTGTGGAATTTACAAATAATAAATTCCAGAATAGACTTAGAATGTTAGGTATTCAATATAAAAAGTCTGCACTATATAGGCCACAACATAATGCCTTTATAGAGAGATGAGGCCAAACACTGCAATCAATGGCACGTACTGTGTTGTCTGATTCAGGATTACCTGACAATTTTTGGGGAGAAGCAATAATGTGTGGTAATCATATATTAAATAATGTTGTTAATTCAACAACAGGTGAATTACCATTCACACTGTGGCATGGTACAAAACCTGATTTAAGTTACATGCACACATTTGGAGCACCAGCATGGGTGCATATCCATTCCCAACTCAGACACAAAGGACAGCAAAGAGCTAAAAGATTATTTTTTGTAGGATATGAATCTAATCACAGATCTTATAGATTCTGGGAACCAGGTACATCTAGAGTTTACACCAGTGCTGGTGCTAAATTCCTAGAACATGTAGGATGGAATATATTAGAGCAAGATTTAAATAATGAAATAATTATTGAACCCTACAAAAGGCAAAAAGATCAGACTAGTTATAAGCAGAGTCCAATGAAAGTAGAAGTCCACGAAGATCAAATTGGACCAGAACAAGAGGAAACAGGAAGAGTTAGATAATCAAGAACAGTTAATAAATGAAAGTCCACCTGTAAGTCCTGTAATACCAATACATACTACACATGTAACTAGACCACCTGATAGGTATCAAGCAAATATATTTTGCCAAGTAACTAAAGTTCCAACTAGTGTAGATGAACTTAGGATGTATCCTGCTAAGGATCAGGAGAATTGACAAAAGGCAATGGAAAAAGAACTAAATTCATTAAAGGTAATGAAAGTATATGAAGATGCTAAATTACCTCCAGGAGAAAAATCCATTGGGTGCAAATGGATATTTAAAGTAAAAACTGGAAATGATGGGACTGTTTCCCATAAAGCTAGGTTGGTAGCTCAAGGATTTAATCAAACTGCATCTGATTACGATGAAGTTTTCACACCAAGTCTTAAAGCAACATCTTTGAGAGCAGCTTTAGTGTGGGCAGCTAAGAAAAACTATGTCATTAACCATTTAGATGTAGAAACTGCTTGTTTGCATGCACCATTGCAGCACACTATATATTTGAAAAAGCCAGTTATTATAAAAGACAATAAAGTAAATAGTAATGATTGTTGGAAACTCAAAAAGAGTCTTTACGGGTTGAAACAATCTGGCTTTGAGTGGAACCAATATATTGTGAAAGAGTTAAACAATATAGGATTTAAATCTGGTTTAGCAGATCCATGTGTGTTTAAAAGAGAAAATAATGGAACGGTGTCATTATTGTTATTATTTACAGATGATATTGCTTTGATAACTAAGACTAATAATGAAGCTAATGAGATTATATCATTATTAGCTAAAAAGATAAAATTAAAGCCTTTAGGTGAAATTAAAAGATATCTAGGATTGACAATTAACAAAACAAAAAATGGATTTAAGATATCTCAAGAAGATAAAATTTGCCAATTAATTAAAACATATAAAATGGAACTTTGTAAACCGGCAAAGACTCCAATGAGTCAGGAAGTTTGCCAAACTGATGATCAAAGTCCCAAATTTGATAAATCTATATATCAATCTTTGATTGGTAGCTTATCATATATAAGCAATTGGTCAAGGCCAGATATAGCTTATAGTGTTAATCAGCTGGAACGTTTTAATTCAGATCCACATCAATGTCATTGGCAATCATTAAAAAGAATTTTAAGATATCTTAAAGGAACAATGAACCATGCATTGTATATAGAACCAAAGGGTGATTTGAGTCTTAGTGCCTATGCAGATGCAAGTTTTGCAACTGACATAAACACTAGAAAATCAACATCTGGGATGGCTATATTATTTGGTAAGACACTAATAGGGTGGAGGTCAATCAGACAACAGCATATCAGCTTGTCCATGATGGAAGCGGAATTTTCATGTCTGTCATTTCTATGCACTGATTTAATTTTGTACAAACAGTTATTATTAGACATGGGTATAACTGTTAAAGATTCCATTATTGTGTACAAGGACAACCAAGCAGCCATAAAGTTAGCTACTAATATTGCTGTAAAAACTAGATCAAAGCATACTGATTTAAGATACTTAAATGTTAGAGAATCTGTAAAAAATGGGCTAATTAAATTGGAATACATTGGAATACATGGAAGAAAACATTGCAGACCAATTTACAAAAGCTCAAGGAGTAATTAAGTTTAAAGAGAGTTGTAACAAATATGATTTAAAGATGTAAATAGTTGTAGTATTATTATTACCTAAAAGGGGAGAATGTTAGGGATAACATTGTTTACCCTAACTGGTTTAGATAAAATAATAAATATGTTATCATGGTTTGTTAGTTAAAGTGTCTGTAACTTAACTGTAAGAATGTAATTAAGGGAGTGGTTGTAAAAGCACCATAAAAGAAGCAAGGCACGGCAGCTTGCTCTTTCTGGCTTTATGATCCCTAATTACTGGATAGACTGAAGACTGTGTTTTCCCCCTACTGGAACGGGAGAGAGAAAGGACTGTTGATTTATCAACTGTGAGAGGACTGATTTATTGTTAGTGAACTGACATTGGATATTCTACACGGACTTTGCTAATTGAATATCCTTGAATGGACTGACTAAAACGATACATGATTAATGGACTGTTATTTTGACTATGCTATAACTCTGAATGGAATAAACTATATTTTTGATAACACAAGCGTATCTGTTATTTTTACTGTATGTTAATTAGCATACAAACTTATCTCACACATTTATCTGTATGCCTATCTGATTAATGCTGCACATTCTGTTTAGCTTGTCTCCTTAACCCTGGTTGGGGATCACAGGCTTAACAATGGTTCTTCGTTGTTCAGTAAGCTCTGATGTCTCCACATCCCATCCTCGTCGCCAGTGTTATGTTCTTTGCATGGGTGCAAGAATGGAGATGAGCCAGTGAAACAGTGAACTTCAAACTCTTTATTTACATGTGAAAACAGCTCAGCTCAATGGCCACAATGGGCCCCTTTATATAGGCAACTCTTAACTTATTTAACCAATGAAAACACAGGGAGCGCTTGCTCCATTAACCAATGGGAGAGGCTCGTTAATAGCCAATCAGATTCTCCTGAACGGACCAATCCGATGTCGCTATTATCAGCCAATCAGAAGTGCAGGGCCAGAACCCTGCACTTTACTTCAAGCTCTTAATGATCTTTGTTAAGCATTTATTGATTCACAACAGTTCTCTATCCCCAAAGGGAAAAAAAAAGATTAACTTCTAACTGCAGTACTCGATGTTTAACTACAATTCCCAGGAGCCTAAGCAGTTCAGTACATTCAGTATGAATGTATCTTGTTTGATATTTGATCCAAATTGTTTATCTAATTTGTAATGCCAATTCGAATATGCAGATTTGATTGCATACCCTTCAGATCAAATCTCCATATCCAATCTTTGCACACATGATAAAAAGCAGCATTTTTTTAAAAAAAAGAATCTCTGTGGTGCCACGATTGCTTGTTTGTTTCACTATTCTTAACAAATTGTCTGGAAACTTAAGGTGATTTATCTGTAGAAGGGAAGACAAATCTATACAGCAATTTTTCTTGACATTTCAACTTTTCTCAGGGCTGTATACTTGGTTGTTTCCCTTTTTATCCAAATAACTATTACGTAGCTGATTATTTTGAGAGCCTTATTCTCAGTCACTACATTAAATATGTTTTTTGCATGTTAAATGCCTGGTCTTTTTAAAATATGCAGATAATGGCTTTAATGAAAAGGTAGTTTGATAATTATCGGGATCACAGTTAGGTGAAGGTGAGGGTTTTTTTCTCCCTTCTACTGTTTTGGATTGATCAAACTGCTCCTTAGAAGTTGTTATTTGCATTGGGAAGAAATCTCTCATAACTGACAAAACAATTTTCATGGAATGCTTTTGACAGTTGAGCTGTTGGTGGTAATCAGAGAAAAGCCAGGCTCACAAACTGCTTCAGCAGATCAAAGTTTGAGAAGAAAAAACTGTAAGACAATCGAAGCTGGAGTTAGAATCTATCTAGACAGGTCCCAGAAGCGTTCTTGGGAATCCACATGCAGAACTAGACTGATTTTACATTGCTCCAAAATTCTTCTTGAAGAAAGAAAGACAAGGAATAAAGCCAGCTGCTGTGTTGTGCAGCTCCCAGTTCTGGTCTGAAAAAGTCCAATTGTCAGATGGAAATTAAATGAAATGCAAAAAAAAAAAAAAATGGAATTTGAAGAATTTCAAATTTCAAATGAACAACCTCGAATTAAGGAAACTTCCTAACAGTGAGAGCATTTAATCAGTGGAACAGCTTGCCTTCAGAAGTTGTGGGTGCTCCATCATTGGGGGCTTTTAAGAAGAGACTTCCAAGATCACTTCCAGCTCTATTCTGAATTGAATTGAATGAATGGCAGCAAGGAAAGTTCTGTATATCTTTGCTGCTAGCAAGTGGATTTTTGCAGTCCAGATCAGGTAGCAATAGCAATAGCACTTAGACTTATATACCGTTTTATAATGCTTTACAGACCTCTCTAAGCGGTTTACAGAGTCAGCATACTGTCCCCAACAATCTGGGTCCTCATTTTACCCACCTTGGAAGGATGGAAGCCTGAGTCAACCTTGAGCCTGGTGGGATTCGATCTGCCAAATTGCAGTAGGAGTAGCTTGCAGTACTGCACTCTAACCACTGCGCCACCGAGTGAAGTGGCCAAAGAGAAGAATGAGCAGAAAAGGAGAAAGAACAAGTAGAGCAGTGGTGGGATTCAAAATGTTTTACTATTGGTTCTGTGGGTGTGGCTTGGTGGGCATGGCAGGGGAAAGATACTGTAAAATCTCCAGTCAGAGGTGGGATTTGCTGGTTCTCCGAACTACTCAAAAGTTCCACTACCGGTTCTCCAGAACTGCTCAGAACCTGCTGAATACCACCTCTAAAGTAGAGTCCAACTGGTTTTCAGGTGGAATGACTGAAAGATAGGTGGGTTGATGAATGAAAAGAATCAAATGCATTTCAAATTTTCAATCTTTTACTGCATTTCCCCTGTTGTATAATGTGTCAGAGCTAGGTTTTATTCCCACTTGTTATTTATAGTGAAGCAGCTTTATATTTTAAGTACTGCTGTCCTCCACAATTTTTGTCATTTCCCTGATACTAAGACTGAATCCATAATTACAGAACCATCAAGCAGACTATCTAAATTTCACTTTTGCCTGCCTGCTTTTCTTTTGGTAACCCAGGCTGTGTCACACCTTTTGTAGTCTCTTAATTTAGCAATTCCATTGTCCTGTGCTTTTCTACGCATTGTTCTGAATTCAATTAAATACCTCATAGATTTTTAAATCCTGACTTTTTACATTTAAAAGTTTATATCCCTTTTGGTATTTAGCAGAATTAAAAGAGCAATTCTGTGGTTCCTTTATTTTTCCTGAAAACGAAATCCCCTTAGTTTCAGAAAGACATATGCCCTAATTTTAACAAACCTATATTCAGACTTAATTGTACTGAGAATAGACCCATTGAATATAAAAGGATAGGACTGTGCTATAATGATGCAGTCTATTGTGTACTGAAATTAATAAAATTTACAGGGCCGATCTTATAAAGATATTCGGAAAAACAGTAATTCATCTTAACTCAATGAGGCTTAATCCTAGGTAAGTGAGCTTTATGGAATTTTAAATATTTACACTGCCTCAATGATTTTTACTTAGATTTAAACACTTTCTCCAGATTAAAGCCTAAGAGTGCAGGATTTATAGAAATGCATTTGAGTATGCAAAGGGATCCTATATCAGTTGGTTGAAGATAGTAAGTTTAATGCCCAAAGTTAGGCAGATTACCCCTCATAAGCAGGATTTCATAGCTGATTTATCAGCCTAAAAGACCATGTTTCTCCTCTTTTTCATAACACCACCTAATCTTCTGAAAACTTATTCTAAAGAAATAAGTCCTACCAAAATCAAAAAGATTTGTTTCCAGATTAAATGCCTGCAGTCTTCCACCATAAAGTTCATCTTCTTGGTAGTGGCATTTCTGGGCATCAAAGGCAATCTGAAATTGTGGAGGGCATATCTCGCAAATGTTAAGACTTGATTCAACTAGAGGCTGAGAAGCAAATGTCAACATTTTGTGCCATTTCTGTGAGCATCCAAAACTCCTAAGAACACAGAAAATGGGTTTGTTTCAAACAGGAGTTTGTCTTGTCCAAAAATACTCCCACCTAACTTCAAAGACTTTCGAATAATGTACACACAAAATGATCTTAAGCCTAACAAGGGTGCAACAACGATAACAAAACCAATTATGCCTTATAATTACTACATAGTAGTTTTCTTTTAAAAAATACAGCTAAGAGCGGACAGATGACAGACTGCTATTCATAAGAGTCCTAGAAAAACTATTTGTCCATATAATATTCACATTGCCAGTGGCATTAACTTGGCAGAAGACAAGTTTTGGTAAACAACGTTGATGAAGGAAAAGATGAGATCCTAGTAATTGCCCAGCTCAGAAATTGTATATGTGTATATTTAGTCATTAGATCTACATCCTACTCTTTCTCCAATAGCTCATGGTAGTGTACATAGCATCCCAATTTCCACCAAACAACTTGGTAAGACAGTTTGGGTTGAGACATAATGACTATCCAAAATAATTGAAGTTGGAGTCCCTAGATGAAGATGGAGTTGAATCTATATCTATTACTTTCTCGGGTTTCTTTTACCTGATTGTTGTCATTCATTCTGTCCATTACAAGAACAAGTACTCCAATTTCAAAATATTACTGCTGTCCCTAAACAATTGATTTTTCTAATTCACCACTCTGTCATACTGGATCTTTGATATACTTAACTAAAAAAGAGAAGACAGCTATGAGCTATATGTTCAAAGTATAATGCATAATAAAACACATTGTGTGCAGACTTTTATGCTGAGCAAATAAGTAAAATATGTCCATAAATTGTACAATTCAAAATTAAGGTTTTTGATCTAGACATATTGGGCTAAAAGAGGGGTCATCAAACTTTTGGACCTCAGGGACCCCCAAACTCATAATTTTAAATCCTGTGGATCACTAATATGAATCCAGCATGCTGCTCGCTGAAGCGCCTGGACTCCCACTGATGGGATTGGGTTCTTCAGGAACTTAGCTTGGCTGCCTGTTTCTGCAACCTTAAATACTCAAAGAGTCATTTGGATCGGTTTCCACAGAAAACACCAGGATCTCTCATCTCTCTCTCTCCACCCCCCTCTCTTTCTCCCTTATTCTCTTTCTCTCCCCCCTCTCTCTCTGTCCCCAGGGGTGGGGGTGGGGGAAAGGAACCTCTGAACTGGTGCTGGGTGGTGGGAATCTGATGTCTGGAGGCCGACAAGATCAGATGGCTGTTGGGGAGATGGGGCAACAGGGGTGATACTGGCAGTGGATGGACTGATGTGTGCAGGAGATTGCAGCATCAGAGCCCTTCATGGGGTTCCCTAGAATGTGAGGGGATAGGAGCAAAGGAAACTCTGAGCTGGTGTTGCCTCCTGCCTCCACACATCGAGGAGGCCGAGTGGCTGCCAGCAGTGCCCTCAGGTGAAGATTTTGTGAGGCTCAACCCCTCCCTTCAGGAGCTGCAAAGTGCTCACCACCTCTGGCACCCATCAAGCCTCCTACTTCCCGCTGGGCATGTGACCGCTTCTGCCAAGGTGGAAGAAAAGCATGGTGGGAAGAGGCTTGGCGGATGCCAGAGGGTTGGCGAGTGCTTTGCAGCTCTTGAGAGGAGAGGTCGAGCCTCGTCCTTACAACATCTTCACCTGAGGGCATAATTGGTAGCCACTTCCTGCAACTCAGGAAGTCCTCACTTTTCCCACTACTGCTTGGCCTCCTCAATGCGCAGAGGCAGGAGGCAGCAGCCACAACGCGGGTTTGCTAGGGAGACTGCAGGATTGCCCCACCTCCCCATCAGCCATATGGTCTTCAGTATTTGGCTTATTGGCCTCCGGACATCAGATTCTCACCACCCAGCACTAGTTCAGAGGTTCCTTTCCCCCCACCCTCACCCTCTTGCAGGCCAGGGAATACATGGGAAGGGCTCCAATGCTGCAATCTCCCGTGCACTATCATCCCCCCCCCCCGTATGCATAAGTCCATCTGCTGCTGGTATCACCCCTGTTGCAGACACAGGTGCACTGCGGACCACCCAAATTTTCTCATGGACCACCAGTAGTCCGGGTCCCACTGGTTGGTGGCCACTGGTCTAAAATACATCAATGATGTAACTAACATCTACTGGTGATGAATAGCAAAAAATTTATTGGCAGAGAAAAATGGGCATTTAAGTGTTCATCCTCAGCCATGATCATGATGGGAGAAGTGGGGGGGGGGACAGAGAGAGACACACACAGAGAGAGAGACACACAGAGAGAGAGAGAGAGAGAGACAGAGTGAGAGATAACACTGTTAATATTGAGGGAAATCTCTTCCTTTGCCATGATAGTCAAAATTGCCTGATTATTAGACGTGGCAGTCCCATCTATCAAGTGAATATATTCCTAAGTCCAGAATGGCTTTCTTAATTCAGAAGAGGAATGAAATGTAGGTGTAAAATGGAGATCTGCTGTTAGCAGTATTTTGCTTAGAACCATTTTATATGTCAGGTCATGGGTATAAAAGATGCAAAGCCATTTGGGTGAAGGACCCAGGTTCTCCTAGGAAAGGAGATGTATGGGTTCAGAATTCAAATATGATCTGCTGTATCAGCAATTTTTCTACATCAAGTACAATTAACCAGTTAAATATAATTTTTAACATTATTTCAATTTTTTTCCCTTTCCTCTCATATTCTCATTACAGGGAAAGTATTTCAACAAAAGAGAAAAAAGGAAAACAATGATTCTTTTAAATATGCTATAAAAAGAGGTTGAATGGAGCAGGACAGGGGATGTAGAAACCTAGGTTTCACTGGCTTGGTTTAAATTAAAATACTTTAGACAATTTACAATGTCTTTAAAAAATGAAAAACACTAAGCTAGATTGTAAGCTCAGTAAAATAAAACTGCCTTCAATAATTTTATAAATGCCACGGAGGAGGGTAAGGGGATAATGAACTTCTAGAAATGAAAAATTCTAAAGCATGAAGGGCTGTTATAAAGAAGGCCTCTTGCCTTGTTTTTGTTCCATTATTTCAGAGAAGAGGAAAGTCTCAACAGGCTTTTCTGAAATGTTCTGAACAGATAGATTCTGGCAGTGGGATTATGTTGATATAACCTAGGCTCTGCTATTTAATATTTTCCAGATCACTGTGATTCAGAACCCTAATGTGATAGTCACTACAGTGACTGCAAGAAAGGCAATAATGTGCGATGGCGGGATTGACTCATCAGTAAACTTGCAGACTCATGAACCACTTGTAGCTCTACGCTAAGTCCAAAAAATGCCCACATAGAGCACATTACAATAATCCAACTTGTGATGACCAATTTGTTAGTTACCAGTGTGAGAACATCATAGGGGGCACACCAACTAAAGCTATAAAGTCCTCCCTGATCTCGATCTTCATTTGCTGTTTAAGTATTAGACATAAGACACACCCCAGCTACTTCAAAAGGAGTGTGACTCATCTAGAATAACATCTGGGAGTGATAGTCATGGGCATTTATTGATATACAGCAACTCAATCTTGGATTTCTTCATTTGTCCCATCCAGACCCTGATAGTTCCAGACACAGTGATTCAAACTTTCCATGGCTGCTTGACCCAAGGTGGCAATGTAGGTGACAACTCAGTCCCAAAGGTCTTGATTAGTGGGAATATAAGCGAAAACCTCTTTCTCTACCAGGCTAAGAGTGCCACCACCTGGGCCATGTCAGCAATGAATTTATTTCTCCCTACATTAAAAAGTACTTTTCATGATAGCAACTGAAATTTAGGAGTTTATGCAGTCTTAAATTTAGGAGTTATGCACTTCTTAAATCTAATATGAAGATGCTCTAGATGTCATGCTTCGCATATCCCCAATCTATCTCTGGTATGCTGCTAGCCTAGATAAGAGTGGATATAATTTTATTGCAAAATTGAAGAAACTAAATTTACCATTCACATTTCCAGTAAGGACTTAATCTGAGAAGGATTTCCAAGACTGAGTAACTGCAATAAATGCTCCTCAACTCCCTTTGACCCTTACTATCTTAAAGGTTATGGAACAAAATAAATGAAAAAGAAGTTAACATTGACTCAGACGCAGACCTTCAATGTGAAGGAAATAAAGATGGGTAGTGAAAAAATGGCTTGATTGCATCTCTTTAGAGGATGAATTCAGGCAGGTTTATAAATTATATAAATTTGTACAAAGTATAGGAACATATCAATTGCATGGATTTAAATGAATTATATAAATCTATATCAATTATGTTTACATTTTGTTGATGAATAAAAACAACATGCTTGAAGTGAAAATCAAATTGCCATTTAATCTGGTCTCTTTACATAAGAATTAAATGCCTGTAAAAATAAGGATATGGCCACTTTTGGAATCCTCATTTCAGACTTTCAAGCCAACTAACATTCATTGCATGTGAAGCTTCAAATGCAAAGCTTTTTTCACTGATTTCATTTTAAGATGTTACAACTGAGATGCCATTATGAAAGCCTATCTGTTCAATGCTGCAATTTTAAAAAGTTGAGATTATTTGTTTTAGGCAAACCTGGATGTGAAATAAAGGGAAAGTAAAAAATTGTTCTGGCTTTGGGGAAATAAATAATTTATAGGAGAGTGAAAGGTAGTTGACACCTCTCTCCCTCTCTCTCTCTCTCTCTCTTAAAATTGGTAGCCTTTTTCTGTAATAACATTCAAAAAGAAAGTTTCAGTCAGAAATGCTGCAGTTACTACTCTGTTAAGAACTGATAAAGAAAAAATAAGCAAGAAAAAAAGAGAAATGGTAACAAAAATAAAAAAAATATTTCCACGCACAAACACACACACTAACAATTCTCAATTCCTCCTCTATTATGAAACCAAAACATTCTATTTGCCTCTACTTTGGTCTAGTCTCATTTTTGCTTCCTTTAAAGGCAACATAGCTTTAAAGAAGATGTTATCTGAGAGCCAATGCTCCTAGGTAGATGAATCTATGCTGGCCCTTCTAATGGCAGAGCTAATAATTAAAAGCTTTCACTCTATATAAATGCCATCTTGCACATCAGCTCAACCACCACTGAACCTAAGCAGATTCACCATAATAATTAGCACAAAAGGGAAGTTGCTTCTTGGGATGCAGTTAACATTACTAAGATAATTAGCAATAGCACTTAGATTTATATACTGCTTCATAGTGCTTTACAGCACCCTCTAAAAGTGGTTTACAGAGTCAGCATATTGCCCTCAACAATCTGGGTCCTTTAATGACTTTGGAAGGATGGAAGGCTGAGTCAACCTTGAACCGGTCAGGACTGAACTCCTGGCAGCGAGTTGAATTAGCCCACAATCCTGCATCATAACCACTGTGCCACCACAGATTAAAAAGATTCCAGCCACAATATAGCCAAGTTCTGATCTCAATTCAAGTTCTGATGACGTCAAGAAGTCATGAGAGTGAATTTATCTTTCCTGATATAAAGGCAACAAGACTCAGTCCAAAGTGATTTGAGATATCATCTGAGAAATGGTTCTATCCATAGGTTATAACAAGAAACTTCAAGATATATTAAGCCATTTTATTTTTGGCAGAATTTTAAGAAAATAGCATAGACAGTAGACTTTTTGGAGGAAATTAATCCTGCAATGTTTTCCCAAGATAGTTTCGAGCATTTTACCACAATCAGTTCGGGGGGGGGGGATCCCTCTGAAGCTTTTTAAGACAGACACAATATAGATGAACTCAGTAGCCTCCAAATTATTCAGCAAAGGGATTATATAGAAAAAGTAGTGAACCAATGTAAAAGTAGTGAACCTACTCCACTATAAAAATAAATTTTCAAACACTCTAAATCTTTGTTAAAAGTTTGAAGCATTCACCATCCTCTGGTGATTTGTTTTTCTAGGCTGGCAGATTTCCTTGGCAAAGTTTATTGGCAAGGTTTGCATTGCAGTCATATGTTATCTGCTGCCTATGCAACACTTTAAAAATATACAGTATATCTCATGGATACTATAAGTGCAGTGTAACAGGAACTGTAAAAACAAAGCTCATTTCCTTCTGTTATGTATAGAGACTTTTTCAGACCTGAATGCAATGTAGCTTTCTGTCTAAGAAGTGTTAATGCTGAAGATAAGATTGACTATGTCCCAGCACAGACATTAGGTATCACTGGCTCTTGTCTACACAAAGAACTTCCTCGACTCTTGTACCTGTCCAAATCATGCTGAGATCACTTTCATTTATCTTTGTTAATGGTGTCATATCATTCATTCATGAATGATGGATGGATGGATGGATGGATGGATGGATGGATGGATAGATAGATTGATAGATAGATAGATAGATAGATAGATAGATAGATAGATAGATAGATAGATAGATAGATAGATAGATGATAGAGGTAGCTAGACAGACAGAAAGACAGATCAAACAAGGATTCTGCATTATTTGAAACTAACCATACCTACTAAAAGCAACTTAATTGTCCCTGTATAGTCTGCTAATGGCTACAAGAAATGCTTATTAATTGCTCCTACTAAACCAGTGTACTGCAGAGTTCAAGATTTTTAGAGTGGAATCAGTTAAATCCAAATCCAGGTCTTCACTCACTATAAGACTGCCTGGGTGACTTTTGGCCAGTCATTAGTCTAAATATCTTGCAAGTTTTTTTCATTGTGAGGATAACATATGGATGATATTCCCCATCTACACCATCTCATGACCCAGAGTTGTTTAAGATGGGTGACCATATAAATACATGCAGGCATACACATAAAACTCTAGAGGAAAAAGAGTTTGATAGGTCAATGGTAGATATAGGTTTTGCTTTCTGATATGGTTTCAGGCATGGGTTAAATGAATGGAGACAGTCTTAGTTGGTGAACTTTCAGCTCTTTATTACATAGTGACTTAAAACTTTAATAACAACAACTCTGCCTTATATAGGCAACCTTAATGTGAAATAACCAATAGGGAGCTGTAAGATGCTAGCTCCAGAACCAATAAGAGTCCTTCGTTAAGGGCCAATCGGATTCTCTGAGTCCAACCAATCCGATCGAGCCACTTAACAACCAATCAGAAGTGCAGGGCCAGAACCCTGCACTTTACCCCAAGCTCGCTTTTATTTTAACTGTTTACATACATAACACCCCTTTCCCCTGGCTCCTCAATAATGGTGTGACTATATAGTCCTTCAAATAGGACGGTTGTCTTTTGGGTCTATCAGATTTTCTTTGGACTGGCTGCGTGCAGTCCTGTTGAGGTAGGCTGTTGTTTGGCAGTGGCTCAGCTTCTGGTTCGGGTGTGATTTCCCTTGGAGAGTACGATTCTTCCTCCTGCTCCATTTCCTGAGTTTCACTAGATTCATCGCTCTCTTGGAACAGGTTCCCTGGAATGTCGCCTTCTTCCATTCCTTCCCCCCCCCCCTCAGTTTGGTCATAGGGGAGTTGTTGGCTGGCCGATATGAGTCATGACCGTAATTGGTCAATATGTCGTTTCCATAGTCTTTCATCAACACATCTTACAATATAGGATTTGAGCCCAGTCTCGCGTATTATTGTTGCTTCAATCCAAACTGGGTCGCCCGATAAATTTCTTGCATAAATGGGGTCGCCTACCTTGAAGGTACGGTAGTGTCCGCTGGATCCTGCAGGCTTTTCTGGCTCGTAAGCAGGGTGCAGTCGGTCGAGGCGGGAACAGAGTTTTTGCCCCATGAGAAGTTCTGTGGGAGTTCTGCCGGTTACGCTGTGCAGAGTGATGTGTTGTAGAAGTAGAATGCGGTTTATTTTTTCATCAATATTATCATAGTCCACTTTTTGCAAAGTCTTTTTTACAAATTGGACCATGCGTTCCGCTCGGCCGTTGGTAGCAGGATGCAAAGGCGAGGTGAGCGCATGGCGGATGCCATTATCAGCAAGGTACTGTTCAAACATTAGCGCTGTAAACTGTGGTCTGTTGTCGGACACCAGGACGTCCGGCAATCCATAAGTTGCAAAGAGTCTATTAAGGACTTTAATGACTGCTTCGGAGGTTGTATTGGTCATTCGATGAATTTCTAACCAATTAGAGTATGCATCGACAGTCAACAGCAATGTATGTCCTTTAATCGGCCCTGCGAAATCCAGGTGGATTCTGGACCAGGGTCTGCGTGGCGTCTCCCATTCAGTCGGTGCAGCTTTTGGCAGTGCGTTGCTGGTTTGTTGGCACTTAGTGCAGGCCTTGACCCATTGCTCGATGTGTCGGTCCATGCCTGGCCACCAAGTGTAGCTATGTGCGAGTGCTTTCATCTGCACGATCCCGGGATGTCCTTCGTGCAAAATTTGTAACAGCGTCTTTTGGAGTCATTCTTGAACAACGACTCTATCGCCCCAGATGACACAGCCTTTTTGCGAAAAAAGTTCAGTCTGCCTTGATTTAAATGGCGCGAAGTCATCTGGGACCTGGTCCAATGGCCATCCACGTTCTACCCAGCCTAGGACTCGAGCTAGGGTGTGGTCTCGTCTGGTCTCTCTCGCGATATCTCAAGCGGTCATAGGGGGCGAGTTGAGCGTCTCGATTTGTAACGCCGATACTGTTGGTGCCGGATCATCGAGAGTCTCTGGTAGCAGTGCTCTGCTGAGTGCGTCGGCGTGGGGAATGGCTTTCCCCGGGCGATGTAACAATCGATAATTATAAGCAGCTAGGAACTCTGACCAACGAGTCATTCTTGGGGACAATATATAGGGGGTTGGTTTGTCCCCAGCGATTATCCCCAGTAAAGGTTTGTGGTCAGTTACAATGGTAAATGTCCTTCCATATACATACTCATGGAATTTTTTTACGGCTGACACAATTGCAAGAGCTTCCTTATCTATTTGTCCATAGTTACATTCTGGATGGGAAAGAGTCTTCGAAAAGTATGCAACGGGGGCCTCGTTTCCATTAGGCAGCACATGGCTCAGAATGGCGCCCACCCCAAACGGTGAGGCATCACAAGTTATAATCAATGGTAATGTTTCATTATATTGCATGAGTACAGAATCAGATGTAAGTAAATCTTTTACATTTCGAAACGCTTTTTCCTCTCAGTAACCCCAAACCCACAATGCTTTCTTATCTAATAACCAGTATAACGGTTCAGCCACAGTCGCCTTATGCGGTAAAAACACATTATAGAAATTGATAAGGCCTAAAAATGCCTGGAGATCTGTTTTGTTACGGGGTCTGGGAGCATTTTTTATCGCCCTTAATTTACTCTCAGTAGGGTGAATACCCTGACTATCAATGCGATAACCTAGAAATTCAACACTTCCACCTCCCAGGGAATGACGCTAGCTCCAGAACCAATAAGAGTCCTTCGTTAAGGGCCAATCGGATTCTCTGAGCCCAACCAATCCGATCAAGCCGCTTAACAACCAATCAGAAGTGCAGGGCCAGAACCCTGCACTTTACCCCAAGCTCGCTTTTATTTTAACTATTTACATACATAACACTTTCTATATGTAACATCTCATATAGAGAATACCATCTTTATTATTATTGGTTAAAGCTGCAAAAGTATTTGTATGGAGCTATGAAAATCTATTACTTATCCATTGGATTATCTCACCCAGCTGCCTCCAGTCATAGTTTAACAATGCATCCTAACTTGTCCCTGGTTTTTTTTCTGTTTTTTGCAACTGTGTCATCCAAACCAAGTAGAGATAATCCTTGACTTACAGCCATTCATTTAGAAACGGTTCAGTTACAACATCACTTTAAAAAAGTGATTTATGATGGTTTTTCATTCTTATGACTGTTACAGCATCCCCATGGTCACATGATCAAAATTCTGGTGCTTGGCAACTGGCATGTATTTATGATGGTTGCACTGTCATCTAATTATGACTTCTCAAGCAAAGTTAATAACAACTACACAAGTTACTTCACACCTACAGTGATTCGCTAAAGAACTGTGGCAAGCAAGGTTTATAAAATGAGACACAACTCACTTAACAACTCCCATGCTTAGTAATGGAAATTTTGGGCTCAGTTGGGGTTATAAATCAAGGACTATCTGTACAATAATTAATTTTGTTTGGAATAAGCCAATCAATTTCTTTCCAACCTATTGTGAGAAGTCATCAGGGATGTTCATGCAGCCATTTCATCCAGTGTTCATATGATATGATCTACAGGAAGAAAATGTGCCCCTGAAAGAGTTAAAAATATATGAAGGTAATGCATATATTATCTCCTATTTGATGGCAAATGACAGAGGTCACCATCTGTAGAAGAAAAGAGCTGGGGCAGCTTTGTTATTCAGCAAAATTTTCAAATTCTTGGTTAGGCTTGGCCATGAGGTCTCAAAGAGACAGATTTATTAGAAGCAGGTCTTTCATTATCTAATTACAATACCCCATAATTGTGCATCCTTAATAGTCAGAAGCCATTGATTTCTCCCCCATCTCTGCAGCACTGCAAACCTTATGCTGCACATTTTGTCCAGAACTTATTTAGATTAGTGTAAGGTATAGATATCTCAAGGTTAAGGTATGTTTTAAATTGCTAAAATATCCAGGAAGTGGGGAGCTGTCTTTTGAAAACCCTTCTTAAGCTCTCTGGTGCTGTCCCTTGTTTATCTGCTCATTACTGTGACCAAAAATAGAATTGTCAAGATAATTGCAATTCAAAAACATGAGTACACAGAGGGCATCTTGACAATTCAGCAGACGTGTTCCCAATTTCTCCCTCAATTTGCTGAAGAAATAAAAGGGCTTTCCCCTCATGTTAACTTATTCTTTTTCTTTTCAAAGGCCTGAGGAGTCTTGTACAACAGTTCTGGAAAGAGGTTGAAAGAAATAGCCACCCACAGAGCTTCCTCTCCATTCACAGATGCTCACTCATCACAGCAGCCAATTGAGCACAGCAGAGAAGAGGTTGAAGAGCTGTTTACTCTTTGGGTAATCACCTTTCCATGTAAGGAAGGCAAACTTGTTTGTTATATATTGCATGGGAAGAAAAAAAAAGTTGCAAAGTCATCAATACCCTAAGAAGCAGACCAGCCGACCCAGCTGGTCAATGCAAGGCATATGCAGTTTAACATATAGTATGGCTGTAATTATAGGACTGATCACCAGAAGGCCCTGGTGATTTTATCTTAATATTACAGAGGAATCAGCTCCTAAAGTTTAATGGAGCTAACATTAATTTGGTTTACATTTTAATATCTGTTGCATGCCCTCCCTCTGGGAAAGGCAAAGATGCAGAGTTTAATCTGCATAAACTATAATCCGCAGGGAAGTTCTTGTATACAGTAATGAGTTTGAGGAATGAGACACTTTGGTGTTTCCTCTTCATTTGTATCTCACAGAGAAGCCAGTTTATAGTTTAGTTAAAGGAACGTTTCTGATTTGCTTAGTTTTGTCTGTAACTTCTGAGGGAATGAATGCTGAGGAATTCTGACTCCTTTGAGACATAAATGAACAAACACAGAATTTTCCTTTAAGGAAACTGCATTCTGCAGGTGAATCTACATTCTGCAGGACTTTACATTGACTTGGGAACATCATAAGAGACATCATAAGGCAAAGCACTGTGAGCTAAGAGATCTTTATAGTGATTGAGATAGCTCATATTTCAGAATTAAGAATGATTATTGTAACCAAATATCTTTTTGTTACAAACCAGATTACCAATGTTGTGAATGAATAATACCAATAAAGTTATCATTGAGCTTGAAGTTAAGTGCAGGGTTCTGGCCCTGCATATCTGACTGGCTGTTATTGGCAGGATCGGATTAGTCCGTTCAGGAGCATCCGATTGGTCATTAACAGGCCATTCCCATTGGTTAACGTAGCTAGCGCTCCAGGTTTGCTATTGGTTGAAGAGTTAACAAGTTGCCTATATAAGGAAGGCTATAGCAGCCCTCGAGCTGAGCTGTCACAATATGTAAATAAAGAGTTTGCAGTTACTGTTTCTACCGGCTCGTCTCTATCATTCGCACCCATGCTACAGACTTAACATTGGCGACGAAGGTGGAATTGGATGACATCAGAGCCAACTAAGCACATGACTGAAGCGCACAATGGTGGAACCATGTCCGGCGGTGTAATACCACCTGCTCCATTCAATCCAGCTCAAGAGGACTGGGAGTCTTACATGGATCGTTTCCAAATGTTTTTGGAAACGAATAATCTGAAGGATGCCATGGCCAGGAAGAAACGGGCGGTATTCCTAACACACTGTGGGCCAACAGTATTCAAAATGGCTAAGGCATTAGTGAAACTGGCTGAAGTGAAGGCCATGGACTGGGACATCCTCGAACTGCTACTAAGGGCCCACTATACACCCACCGTTCCAACGCTTGTAAGACGACACGAGTTCTATCAAAGGAACCAGTGGAAAGGAGAAAGCGTCGCCACTTTCATTGCAGACCTCCAGAACTTGGGAGGCCTTTGCGATTTTACTGACCTGGAAGAGGCTTTGAGAGACCGGCTCTAAACGTACAGAGCAAAATAATGGCAAAGGGCGACATCACCCTTAAAGACGCCATAGCTGAAGCTACAGCAGCGGAGGTGACCAAGAAGTCGGCTGACCAACTACGCCGAAATTGTACTCCAACACATCAACCGGTCGGCGAAATTTCACCTAACGCAGAAGGGCAGCGTTTGATGGCCCACCATGAGGACCTCTCTTCGTCGTCAGACAGCGACGAAGAAGAGGTCCATCGCCTGCCGTCCGATTGGGACCGACACCCGAAGTCCCAGCAACCCTGCGCTGGCTGTGGGGCCAACCATTACCGCTCTGATTGCAAATTCCGTGACACACTCTGCCACAAGTACGAGAAACGAGGCCATATTGGACGGGTCTGCAGAAGCCTCCTCGGACCCAGCCAGACCTCGAAAGGAACCAATCTCCGCCAATTGACAGGGAATCGCCCTGTAAGGCGAGAACCAGTAAACCACTCCTACGGAAACCAACCCGTGAGTCGTATAGCGAGACGGGAAGAGGCCCACGAAACACTCACTATTGGCCATGCCTCTTCATTAGACGCTAAGAAAATTCGGGTCAACGTGAACATTGAAAATCGGCCCTGCCAAATGGGAGTTGACTCGGGATCGTCTCTTTCAATGGTCTCCTGGAAGACTCTCAAGCAACTCATCCCCACTATCCAGCGCCAAAACCTTCAATTCCAAGGGCTCGTGTTACAGGACTACCAGGGGAACCGAATCCCAGTTGCAGGATCCAGTCGAGTCCGGGTTGCATTCAAGAACCGCATGGCGTACTTACCCCTGACAGTGATAGATAAGGACTGGCCTAG
The DNA here is from genome assembly GCA_033807585.1 of Hydrophis major. Taxonomy (NCBI): domain Eukaryota; kingdom Metazoa; phylum Chordata; class Lepidosauria; order Squamata; family Elapidae; genus Hydrophis; species Hydrophis major. The sequence goes on along the minus strand of CM066328.1, from coordinate 149,002,539 downwards.
TCTGTTAGGCCTACAATGGTTCGCACCACTCGGCATTGAAGTTGCAGGCATTAACCGAATCGGCGGCAGTGACTGGGAGGAAGACCTCGCCCATGAATTCAGGAACGTCTTCGAGGAAAAGCTAGGTGAGTACAAGGGGACCCCGATATCCTTTAGCCTTAATCCAAAGATAGCTCCCATCTGCCTTAAGCCTCGTCGAGTTCCGTTCGCTCTAAAACCGAAAATCAATGAGCATCTTGATAAGTTGATTGCCCAAGGAGTTTTAAAGCCAACTGACCATTCCCCTTGGGAAACGCCGATTGTGACACCAACTAAGCCGGACGGCTCCATTAGAATTTGCGGGGACTACCGAGCCACCCTAAACCACGCCCTGCAACAGAACCCATATCCGGTGCCAGTGGTACAGCACCTCCTCCATTCCCTGGGGGGCGGAAAAGTCTTTGCTAAGCTGGACTTAGCTCAGGCTTATCAGCAACTGCCAGTTGACGAAAAAAACGGCCCAGGCACAAACTATTGTAATGCACCGAGGTGCCTTTAAGTGTACGCGGCTTCAATTCAGAGTCAGTGTAGCCCCAGGGATCTTTCAGGGCCTAATGGAGAGACTATTGCAGGGGATCAAGGGCATTGTCCCCTATTTCGACAATGTGGTCATTGCTGCCCCCACTCAAAAAATCTTACGGGAGCATTTAAGACTGCTATTACAAAAATTTCAGGAAGCAGGCCTGAAAGTCAAAAAAAATAAGTGCAAAATGTGAACCAATCATGTTGAATTCTTAGGGTACCTAATTGACAGTCAGGGTATTCACCCTACTGATAGCAAATTGAGAGCAAATAAAAATGCTCCCAGGCCCCAGAACAAGACCGACCTCCAGGCGTTTTTAGGCCTCATCAATTTCTATAATGTATTCTTGCCGCATAAGGCGACTGTCAATGAACCTTTACATCGTCTATTAGATAAAAAAGCAATCTGGGTATGGGGTCACAAAGAAGAGCAGCCATTCCGTAATGTAAAAAAACTACTGACTTCGGATGCCGTACTAATGCAGTACAATGAGACTTTGCCAATAAACATAACATGTGATGCATCACCCTTTGGAGTGGGCGCCATTTTGAGCCATGTGTTACCCAACGGTAACGAAGCCCCTGTTGCTTACTTCTCAAAGACGCTCTTGAAAACCAAGCGAAATTACAGCCAAATCGATAAAGAAACCCTGGCGATTGTATCAGCTGTTAAAAGATTTCATGAATATGTGTACGGCCGGATTTTCACCGTTGTAACTGACCACAAACCATTGCTGGGGATCATCGCTGGGGACAAGCAAACTCCCTACATACTTTCTTCCAGAATGACCCGCTGGTCAGAATTCTTGGTGGCCTACAATTATCGGCTACAATATCGTCCCGGTAAAGCCATTCCCCACGCCGGCGTGCTAAGCCGTACACCGCTTCCTGAAACCAACGATGACAGCGTTGCAGATCGAGACATTCTACACGCCGCCATTAACTGCCCGTGACATCATGAGAGAAACAAAATGCGACTCCATCTTGGCGCGAGTCCTCACGTGGGTGGAATGCGGATGGCCATTGGACCAAGTACCAGACAACTTTGCACCATTCAAAAGTCGTCAAACAGAGTTGTTCTCTTAGAAGGGCTGTGTCATCTGGGGCGATAGAGTCGTTATCCCAGAATGACTCCAACAGCCACTGCTAAGAACCTTGCACGACGGCCACCCTGGCATCGTGTGCATGAAGGGCCTCGCACGAAGCTACACGTGGTGGCCAGGCATCGACAGACAAATCGAATCATGGGTTAAACTTGCAAGAGATGCCAAGAAGTAAGCAACATTCCACCAAAGGCAACCCCAACCTAATGGGAGACGCTGCAGGGACCCTGGTCCCGCATCCTTCTGGACTTTGCTGGGCCAACCAAAGGCCACACGTTTTTGATTACCATCGATGCCTACTCGAATTGGCTCAAGATTCACCGAATGAGCAACACGACCACTGACGCGGCCATCAAAAGACTGGAAAGACTTTTTGCAACCCACGGATTACCAGACGTTCTGGTATCCGACAATGGGCCCCATATTTCTAACTCATTGCGGGCCAACCGTATTCAAGATAGCCAAAGCACTAGCGAAACCGGCAGAAGTGAAGTCCATGGACTGGGACGTCCTCGAAGCCCTGCTAAGGGCCCACTATGCACCGTCCATACCAACGCTCGTGAGAAGGCATGAATTTTACCAGAGAGATCAGCGGAAGGTCGAAAGCATTGCAGATTTCATAGTGGATCTCCGGAATCTAGGAGGCCTATGTGGGTTTGCCAACCATGAAGAAGCCCTGAGAAACAGAATAGTTCTGGGATTAGATGCTCCAGGCGTGCAGAGTAAGCTGATGGCAAAAGGCAACATTAGCCTTACAGATCCCATCGCTGATGCTACTGCAGCAGAAGCAACCAGGAAGTCGGCTGCTCGAATGCGCCGCACCCACGCTCCACTTCGCCAACTCGCCAGCGAAGTTTCACCTCATTTAGAAGAACCAGCAATGATAGCCCACCACGAGGACCTCGAATCGTCATCAGAAAGCGATGAAGAAGAGGTCAACCGGCTCCGGTCTGAATGAGACCAACGCCAGAAATCGCAGTACCAATGTGCTGGTTGTGGGGCAAACCACCCCTGATCAGACTGCAAATTCCTCGACGTGCTCTGCCATGTGTGCGGGAAAAGAGGCCACATCGGACGGGTCTGTAGAAGCAAGCAAGGACCCAGCCAAACCCCAAGGGGGGCTAACTATCGCCAATCTACAGGAAGCCATCCTGCAAAGTGAGAACCCTTGAGCCACCAATGGAACAACCACTCCTACAGAAACAGACCCCTAAACCACTCAACGAAGTGAGAAGAGGCACACCAAACTATTACGATTGGTCACACCTCATCACTGGATGCCAAGAAGATCCGGGTGAAGGTGGCCATCGAAAACCAGCCTTGTATGATGGAAGTCGATTCAGGATCGTCCCTCTCGATGGTTTCCTGGAAGACCCTCAAGCAACTCATCCCTACCATCTGGTGACAAGACCTCCGATTCCAAAGTATCATACTCAAAGATTATCAAGGAAATCGAATTCCAGTCGTTGGATCCAGCCAAGTCCGTGTCTCCTTTAAAAATCGTACTGCATCTCTATCCTTGACTGTAGTCGACAGGGATCGGCCTAGCTTGTTAGGCCTCCAATGGTTCGCTCCACTTGGAATTGAAGTGGCCGGCATTTACTGAACCAGCAGCAATGACTGGGAAGAGGCTCTCATCCAAGAATTCCAGGACATCTTTGCAGACAAACTAGGCGAGTACAAGGGGAGCCCGATATCATTTAACCTCAACCCCAAAATAGCTCCCATCTGCCTTAAGCCTCGTCGAGTCCCATTCGCCCTTAAACCAAAGATTGACGAGCAGCTTGATAAATTAATAGTCCAGGGGATGTTAGAACCAACCGACCATTCTCCCTGGGAAACCCCAATCGTAATACCCATCAAGCCGGATGGATCGTTAAGAATTTGTGGGGACTACCGAGCCACCCTGAATCACGCCCTGCAGCAAAACGCTTACCCAGTACCGGTGGTGCAACACCTTCTCCATTCCCTGGGGGGCGGAAAAGTCTTCGCTAAACTAGACCTAGCCCAGGCATTCCAACAACTGCCTGTAGGCAGAAAAATGGCAGAGGCTCAAACGATCGTTACGCACCGAGGTGCGTTTAAATGTAACCGACTCCAATTCGGAGTAAACGTGGCCCCGGGAATCTTTCAAAGTTTGATGGACAAGGGATAAAAGGCATTGTCCCCTATTTTGATGACGTTTAAATTGCTGCTCCGACTCAAGAAATACTAAGGGAGTGCCTGGGGTTGGTTCTTCAGAGATTTAAAGACTCGGGTCTCAAAGTTAAGAAAAACAAGTGTCAACTTCGAATAGAATTTTTAGGATATTTAATAGATAAACAGGGCATTCACCCCACCGATAGCAAACTTAGGGCAATCTAAAACACCCCAAGACCCCGAAATAAGGCGGATCTCCAAGCGTTCCTAGGCCTTATCAATTTTTATAACTGTTAGGGATAACATTGTTTACCCTAACTGGTTTAGGTAAAATAATAAATATGTTATCATGGTTTGTTAGTTAAAGTGTCTGTAACTTTAACTGTAAGAATGTAATTAAGGGAGTGGTTGTAAAAGCACCATAAAAGAAGCAAGGCATGGCAGCTTGCTCTCTCTGGCTTGATGATCCCTAATTACTGGATAGACTGAAGACTGCGTTTTTCCCCTACTGGAACGGGAGAGAGAAAGGACTGTTGATTTATCAACTGTGAGAGGACTGATTTATTGTAAGTGAACTGACATTGGATATTCTACATGGACTTTGCTAATTGAATATCCTTGAATGGACTGACTAAAAACGATACATGACTAATGGACTGTTATTTTGACTATGCTATAAAACTCTAAATGGAATAAACTATATTTTTGATAACACAAGCATATTTGTTATTTTTACTGTATGTTAACTAACATACAAACTTATCTCACACATTTATCTGTATGCCGATCTGACTAATGCTGCATATTCTGTTTTGCTTGTCTCCTTAACCCTGGTTGGGGAACTCAGGCTTAACAATAATGTCTTCTTGCCTCACAAGGCAACTGTAGCCGAACCCCTACATCGTTTATTAGACAAAAAAGGTTTGGGGGCACCAAGAGGAACAGGTGTTTCAACAAGTAAAAAACTTATTGACCTCCGACACTGTTTTGATGCAGTATAATGAAACTTTGCCTTTAACTGTTACTTGTGATGCATCACCTTTCGGAGTGGGTGCCATTTTGAGCCACGTTTTACCAAACGGAAGTGAAGCCCCTGTTGCCTATTTTTCAAAAACACTGTCAAAAGCAGAACGCAATTACAGTCAAATTGATAAGGAAGCTCTTGCTATTGTATCTGCTGTTAAATGATTTCATGAATATATTTATGGGCGAGCTTTCACCATAATAACTGACCACAAACCTTTACTGCGAATAATAGCGGGAGATAAACCAATCCCTTATATATTATCTCACAGAATGACTTGCTGGTCAGAATTCTTGGCTGCCTATAATTATAAGTTGCAACACCGCCTGGGGAAAGCCATTCCCCATGCTAACGCATTAAGCCATGCACCGCTTCCAGAAACTGTTGACGACCCTGCTCCGACCGTCACAACACTGCAGATCAAGACACTCCAAAAACTGCCGCTGACAGCTCGTGATATCGCGATTAAAACTAAATGCGATTCCTTTTTAGCACATGTCCTCAGCTGGGTAGAACGTGGATGGCCATTGGACCAAATCCCTGACAATTATGCTCCCTTCAAAAATCGACAGACGGAACTGTTTTCCCAGAAGGGCTGCATTATTTGGGGTGATAGAGTCATTGTCCCAGAGCAATTACACTGAGTGGTACTGAGAACCTTGCACGATGGCCACCCCGGCATCGTGCGCATGAAAGCACTCGCATGAAGCTATGCGTGGTGGCCGGGAATAGACAAGCAGATCGAAGGCTGGGTAAAGACTTGTTCCAAATGCCAGGAAGTCAGCAATGCCCCACCGAAAGCAACCCCAACAGAATGGGAAACACCCAGGGGACCATGGTCCCGTATTCATCTGGACTTTGCGGGACCTACGAATGGACACACATTTTTATTAACAGTGGACACCTACTCGAACTGGCTCGAAATCCATGAGATGAAAAATACAACAACCGAATCGGTCATCAGGAAATTGGACAGATTATTTGCAACACACGGATTACCGGATGTTCTGGTATCTGACAACAGGTCCCAGTTTACCACGCTTTCTTTTGAACAGTACCTGGCGGACCGCGGTATTCGCCATGCACTAACTTCACCAGCAGATCCTGCGGCTAATGGAAGGGCCGAGCGCATGGTGCAATTCGTCAAAAGAACTCTACATAAAATGGACTATGGCGATATCGAAGACAAGATCAACCGGATACTCTTTTTGCAGCACATCACTCCACACAGCATCACCAACAAAACTCCCACTGAGTTATTGATGGGATGGAAACTTCGCTCCCACCTGGACCAACTACACCCATCGTACAAACCTGAAAAACCACACGGATCCAGCGGGAAATGCCGAAATTTCCAAGTAGGCAACTTGGTTTTCGTGAGAAACTTTTATGGTGACCCATTGTGGGTCGAGGCAACTGTAATCCAAGTAACCGGACCCAGATCGTACCGAGTGAAATGTCGCGACGATAGAATATGGAAGCGCCATATTGATCAGCTGCGTTCAAGGCTGCAGTCGGGGGTCTGTGATTCCGGTGATTTCCAAACTGAGGGGGGAGGAGACGCCGAGGAGGCTGAGTTTGGAATGGCGGAAGGCACAAGTGGAACAAATGACTGCTCAGACTCAACATGTGAAGAAGGATCGGGGGCAGGGGTTAACTCGCCTCAAAGAGATATCGAGGATATTAATGGTAACAGAAGTTTAGATACAGAATCAGAGGCACCCTATTCACCAGATAACATCCTACCCCAACAAGATTCTAGACAAATACCGGGAGGACAGCGTAAATCAAACAGACAATCAAAACAACCTGCCTACCTCAAAGACTACGTTACCGCACCTCTTAAACGGAACCCGGGAGGAAGGGGTGTTGTGAATCAATAAAAGTGCTTGAATAAAGTTTGTTGAAACCTTAAAGCAAAGTGCAGGGTTCTGGCCCTGCACTTCTGATTGGCCGAGAATAGTGATATCGGATTGGTCCGTTCAGGAGAATCTGATTGGCTATTAACGAGCCCTTCTCATTGGTTAAAAAGAGCTAACGTTCCTGTGTTTTCATTGGCTAAATACCCAAGAGCTTGCCTATATAAAGGGGGCTGTTGAGACTGTTCAGAGAGCTGTTGCACCATGTTAAATAAAGAGTTGAAGTTCACTGTTCGTCGACTCGTCTCCGCTTCTTACGCCACGCACAGAACATAACAAAATCCAAGTCCTCACCCTGTTGATATGCATCAACATCAGATGCAAATAGAAAGGGATTTCAACTGTGCCATCTTGGTTTTTTGCTTCCCTCATCACAGATTCTCCTGGTTTTTGGCTCTGTTTCCCTCTTCTCCCCTCCCCACCCCCCACCCCCACCATCCTGCTATCTCTCTCTTGAAAAAGCTGCGAGGAGATTATTTCCTTCCTTCCTTTTTAAATTTGCATATATCCAGATGAAACTTGGCAGATTAACTAACACTATGATTCTGCCCAAAACAGTTCAGCTGTTCCATAATAACCTCTGGCCAAATTTTGCCTTGAATCATATCTTGAAGCAGCTCAAGTTTTATCTGTTCACCCTCAGATCTTAAATTGTAAAGATGAACAAAATTGTGCCCTATACAGAATTTAAATCTCTGACCTTGGGCCAGTCACTCTCTCTCAGCCTTAAGAAGATGGCAGTGGTAACCCACTTTCAAAATCTTGCCAAGAAAGCTGCAGGAACTGTAGTAGTCCAGGCAGTGCTCAGGGATCAAATATGGCCAATTCCCATGAGACTATTTATTACTAGAAGCTTTATTAAAATCTTGAAATCATAGCCTTTGCATCAGACTAATGTGTGTGTGTGTGTGTGTGTGTGTGTGATTCTGCATTGCTAAATTACTCTGTTTTTATTTTTTGAGAATGAAAAATATGCAGATTGATTACTCTACTGTATTTACTGTATTTTAACACGAATGTAGCACAGCAGTGAGAAAAGTGGATTTGATAAAATATGAGGAGTGATCATATGAACAGAAGAAAAGAGGAAGAATTGGAAATAACTGGGCAAGAAGGGAGGGCAGTCAAACAATGGAGTATGAAATATTACTGTCAATACTGAAATAACAAATAGTTCAAATTGTTAACAGCTATTTATAATCTGTTAAATTATATTTTTCAAACCAGGGAAAATTGTAAATGTAGGTATATTATAAACCACTGGGTAAACTTCCTTTAGTTTATCAAGGTAAAGGATTTCAAAACATGGGAATACTTTTCCACATTTTCCCCAAACAGAGAATATATACAGTATACATACAAATATGAAAATAACTATACAGATTTACTTATTTACATATACCAGTATATGAGAGTAGAAAATAATTGACTTAATCCAAATAGAAATACAGTGCAGTTTGCTATATTGTGTGATAAATGTGCTTGTTCAGTCTGTTGTCCAGGGGCTAATTGTTAATGGGTAAATTTGATGTCCCCAATCTTTCTCTTGTACTTTATTCTCAATGAGACACTGACCCTACAAAAAAACAAGCTGCACATTTGTTTTAACTTCTAAATTCCTGTGTAAAGACATTGTCACTCTAAATGCAAGGAAGAAGTTTTGTTGTTATATAAATTATTCTACTTCTTATATAAACAAAGGTACATTAGACTTATTTGACTGTCATATCAGTGGGCACCAATTATCTCCTTTTAGTCGCAAAGGAATGTCTCCAAATGGTGTTAAATTTAAATCTGGTGAGATTCTTGTTGAAATCATGAGGTGCAAAGTGTTAAGTCTGGGCGGTGGGTCCCAAGGAGAGATGAGACTCGAAGTAGTGACAACAGCTCTTTATTAGGAAATCAGATACTGAGACAAGACTCCCAGCCACGGCAGCTCTTTTTATAGAACTGGCTGTGGCTAGGCAGCCTATGACATGCTTTTGAGCTTGCCGCACTTGGTTTTACCCAATTGCGGCAGCCCAAATATGAACCAAGCAGAACGCTTAGTATTGTCCAATCACGGCCCAGCTTTTCCGGACCAATAGGAATGCAGGCCTTCAAGCCTGCTAGTATGGAACACCCCTCCCCTCTTGGTTCTGTTCAAGGGGCGGGGTAACGTAATCACGCAAGTAGGCGGGTCTTCGTACCTGCCTACTGGACTTGCGCAGTTCACAATGTCTCTGTTCACCAAGGCGGTAAATTGTGGCCCATTGTCAGAAATGATAACATCTGGCAGACCATGCGTGGAGAAAAGTCTATTTAATTTCTTGATGACAGCTTCCATGGTGGTCGCCTTCATTGTGCTCACCTTGAGCCAATTCAAATAAGCATCAACAGTGATTAAGAAGGTGTGCCCCTTGGTCGGCCCTGCGAAGTCAATATGGATGTGTGACCAAGGGCCTCTGGGTGTTTCCCATTCTAATGGTGGGGTTTTAGGGGGAGCCGAATGGCATCTGTTACAAGCAGTGACCCAGGTTTCAATTTGCTTGTCCATGCCTGGCCACCAAGCATAGCTCCTGGCCAGGGCTTTCATGCGCACAATACCAGGTTGCCTGTCATGCAGCAAGTCTAAAACTTTTTTCTGTAGTGTCTCTGGTATTACTACCCAGTCTCCCCACAACACGCAACCTCTTTGCGGAAAGAGTTCAATTTGCCGGTTTTTAAATGGTTTAAAAAGTTTGTTTGGCTCAGTTTCTGGCCATCCCCTCTCCACCCAGCTGAGAACTCGCGCCAAGTGTTTGTCCTTTCTGGTTTTGTAGGTGATATTTTGCACAGTTACTGGTGGCATGGGTATCGTTTCAATTTGCAAGACTGGTAATGTGGGTGCTGGGTCTTCCTGCAAGGGGGAGCAGCTTGCAAGGGGGAGCAGCTTAAGGCGTCGGCGTGAGAGAGTTTTGCCAGGGCGATGTATCAATTTGTAATTATAAGCGGCTAGAAATTCAGACCATCTTGTCATTCTAGGTGACAAGATGTGTGGAGTGGTCTTGTCACCCGCCAATATGCCAAGTAGGGGCTTATGGTTTGTAATAATGGAAAATGTCCTACCATAAATGTATTCATGGAATCTCTTTACTGCAGAAATGATGGCGAGGGCTTCTTTGTCCAGCTGGCTATAGTTCCTCTCTGGCTTGGACAAGGTCCTGGAAAAGAATGCAACGGGGGCTTCCATTCTATTTGGTAAAACGTGGCTCAGGATAGTGCCAACCCCGAAAGGCGATGCGTCACAAGTGACAGTCAGTGGTAGTGTTTCATTATATTGCATGAGGACTGCATCTGAAGTCAAAAGGTTTTTTATTTGGTGAAAAGCGTGCTCTTCTTACCATCCCCATATCCAGGAAGCCTTTTTATCAAGGAGTCTATGCAGAGGTTCTGCGACAGTCGCTTTCTGGGGTAGAAAAATGTTATAGAAATTAATGAGTCCGAGGAAGGCTTGGAGGTCTGTTTTGTTCTTTGGTCTGGGGGCGTTTTTGATGGCTTTCAATTTTTTATCTGTGGGGTGAATTCCTTGTTTGTCAAGAAGGTAGCCAAGAAATTCAACCCTTTCAGTGCATAATTGGCATTTTCCTTTTTCACCTTGAGGCCAGCGTCTTTGAATTTCTGTAGGACTGCCCTCAGTCGTTTTTCCAATTGTTTTTTGGTAGAGGCTGCTACCAAAATGTTGTCGAAATAGGGCATGACTCCTTTAATTCCCTGCAGCAATCTCTCCATTAAACTTTCATAAAGGCCCGGTGCGACGCTGACCCCAAACTGGAGCCGGTTACATTTGAACGCCCCTCTATGTGTCACTATGGTTTGGGCTTCGGCGGTTTCATCATAGACTGGCAGTTGTTGATAAGCTTGAGCCAGGTCGAGCTTTGCAAAGATTTTGCCACCTCCTACTGAATGCAGGAGATGTTGGACTACGGGCACCAGGTAGGCACTCTGCTGTGATGCGTGGTTGAGGGTGGCCTTGTAGTCACCACAAATTCTCAGGGAGCCATCAGGTTTGGTGGGGGTGACAATTGGGGTCTCCCAACGGGCATGATCGATGGGTTCTAACATGTCTTGCGCTATTAGTTTGTCTAATTGTTCATCTATTTTAGGCTTGAGTGCAAAAGGCACTCGGCACGGTTTGAGACGGATGGAAGCGATGTCAGGGCTGAGATTAAAGGAGATAGGGGACTCCTTGTACTTGCCTAGATGTTCACTGAAGACTTCTTGGAAGTCCTGTATGAGCGTTGCTTCCCAGTCTTCGTCTTCTGTGTGGTTGATGCCTGCTATCTCGATCCCCAACGGTGCGAACCACTGCAACTTGAGTAGGCTGGGTCGGTCTTTATCAACAATTGTGAGTGGTAGGATGGTGGTATGGTTTTTGAACGAAACTTTAAAATGTCCAGTGCCAGCAACTGGAATGCGATTACCTTGATAGTCTCTTAATATTAGCTTCTAGTCGCTTAGCTCTTGGTGGCGGATGCTGGGAATTAGTCGTTTTATGGCCCTCCAGGAGACCATAGAGAGGGAGGAACCAGAGTCTACCTCTATGGTGCAAGGTTGATTCTCAATGGTGACCTCTACATGTATCTTTCATGCGTCTATTGATGAGGCGTGGCCGATGGTGACTGTTTGGTGCATTTCTTCTCTTCTGGGTATCTCGATGAACTTCCTGGGTCAGCTCTTCCAGTTCCACCGGCTGTCATTTTGGTGGTCCCGGTTCATGGTGGGGATGCCATCACTTCTTCTTGGGCTGTTTCCTCATCATCGGGGGCTGGAATTTTGTTTGTTGTGGCATACTTTGGCAATATGCCCTCATTTTTCGCAAAAACGGCAAACAGCATCCAGGAACTTACATTTGGAATGCGGGTGATTTCCTCCGCAGCCGGCACATTGGTAACTCAACTTACAACCATGCCGGTCTCATTGCTTGTGTTCCGACTGAAGTTTGTGTATTTCTTCCTCTTCGCTCTCAGAAGGGGATTCGATGTTGCCGTGATAGGTGGATGCTGCGTGTTTTTCTGCTGCAGTTGTTGTCTCACTGGTGGTTTGGTGGTCGGTTTTGTTTGAACGCCGCATTTGCACTGCTGACTTACGGGTGGCCTCGGCTGCGGTGGCTTCGGCTACAGCTTCGGTGAGGGGGATGTCCCCTTTAGCCATCAGCCTGCTTTGGAGAGTTGGGTCTTTCAGGCCGAGGACAACTCGGTCACGCATGGCCTCGTCTAGATTGGCGAATCCACACAAACCTCCGAGGTTTCTCAGGTCGGCTACGAATTCTCCGATGCTCTCGCCCTCGCACTGATCCCTCTGGTAAAAGTCATGCCAATGGATGAGGATCAGCACCGCCATGGCGTAATGGTTCCTGAGGATGGGAGCTAGGGTATCCCATTCCATTGTCTTGACGTCTGCGGGCTTTGCGAGTGCCTTGGCCATTTTAAAAACGGCGGGTCCGCAGTGTGTTAGAAAGACCGCTCACTTCTTGCTGCCAGTGGCATCCTTCAGGTTGTTTGATTCCAAAAACATTTGGAAACGATCGATGTAGGACTCCCAGTCCTCGCTGGCCGGATCGAATGGTGTGGGTGGCACGGCGCTGCTGGCCATCTTGCTGGTCGTCTATGTGCTTTCTGCCACATGCTAGTCAGCTCTGTTGTCTCAGTATCCCACCCTTGTTGCCAGTGTTAAGTCTGGGCAGCGGGTCCCAAGAAGAGATGAGACTCGAAGTAGTGACAACAGCTCTTTATTAGGAAATCAGATACTGAGACAAGACTCCCAGCCACGGCAGCTCTTTTTATAGAGCTGGCTGCGGCTAGGCAGCCTATGACATGCTTTTGAGCTTGCCGTGCTTGGTTTTACCCAATCGCGGCAGCCCGCATATGAACCAATCAGAACGCTTAGTATTGTCCAATCACAGCCTGGCTTTTCCGGACCAATAGGAATGCAGGCCTACAAGCCTGCTAGTATGGAACACAAAGAATGTTCAAATTTGTGTTCTATGGGAGCTAAACAGTGAAACTAAAATTACACTATCTGTATCCATAGATTTTTCTGTTATCCTTCAGGGCACAAACATTGTGTTGTAACGGAGTCATGTCTGGTCTGTAATATTGGCACTTTGAAAATGTGGGCTGAGAAAAGCATGATGATAGCGGCCACATTGTGCAGAATTATCTAGGCATTTAGCTTGCAACTCAATCTAAGTGTATTATTACAAAAGCTGAAAGCTCGGGGGAATACTAACATAACAAATGTATTTAGATAGTGAGGAACTGCTTGAAGAAACATGGTTAAAGAATCAAGTGCTGAATCTTGTACAGTCTCATCTCACTTTGAAATCAGTTTCATGAACTGGACTTGAAGGGTGAGGAAAGATGCAAAATAATGGCCATTCATTTGGCAATAGTGGAATGTCCATCATGAAATACATGACATGCTTGGTTAAAAAAGTTTCAATAAACTACTTGCCAGAAAAAGCAGTTAGGTTCCTGATCTAGAATGTGTTTCCTAATCCAGACCAAGATACCATTATAATGATTTTTCCTACTCAGAAAATTCCTTTAGGGCAAACAGTAGATAAGTGCTTGTTTTCTCAGCAAAAAACTAAGGGAGAATTGAAGAACTAAATTAGTGGACAAAAGAATAAAGGTAATATGAATATTCTCACCTATTATTTCACTTCTCAAAACGCTCCTGAGAAAATAATTTTGGTTTAAAATGCTAGTGCTAAGGCACAAGCCCTGCTTTTGATTAGGTAATAATATTTCTAATGAAAGGTTAAGGAAAGGTTATGTAGTAGTTTATTATTTTATTTATTTTTATTTTATTTATTTGTCAAAAGTTTACAATATAACAGAAACAAGAATAAACGTAAGTTTAAATTCAAGAAATAGGAACTAATAATTGGGGATAATAAGACAGGGGTGGTAGGCACGATTGTGCGCTACAAAAGTTACTCAGAGTATTACTCAGCTAGCTCCCACAACTTCCCAATGTTATTTAAGCTAGGTTCATTGTATAAGAGCTGGCTAAAAAAAGGAGATGCTTAAGTTAATGGCCCCATGGCTTCAGTTGCTTATTTTCAGTTGGCCTAATAGACTCTTTTTTTTTGAAAGAAAATTTTATTAATTTTCTACAAACAGACAAGACAAACAAAACATTAAAACATTCAACTCTCATATTTACATCCAGTGTGTCAGTTGGTTCATCATTTTTGTGCATTCATTCTGTAGTCCCAGTTACAATTATGTTACATAACAACTCATATTATCAATCCAAACTTATATATCCTATAATCACTAAACAAAAAAAAAGAAATTTTTGACTATACTTTTAATCATTCATGCTTTATGAGCTAACAATACTTTAACCAAATTATTCAACAAATCATATAATCATACCAAATCAATCCTAAAAAAAAAACCTTTATAAATATAATATCAAATAACAAAATAATAGCAAAATAGCAAGATAAAGATATTTCTTACTATCTAAAATATTCTATTATCGTATTTTATCATCTAGCCATTTATAAAAAAGATCCCAAATTTCATAAAATTGTTTATCCTCTTGCTCTCTGATTTCAAATGTCAATCTACTCATCTCAGCACATTCCAATATTTTCTTAATAATTTCTTCCTGTAATGGTATTTTCTCATTCTTCCAATTTTTAGCAAATACAATCCTGGCCACTGTTAATACATTTACAATCAGGTATTTCAATTCTTTACTATATATATCAGGTAAAATTCCCAATAAGAAAATCTCTGGTTTCAAGTCTATATGTTTCTTTGTCATTTTTTCCAACCACATGCGAATTATAGTCCAATATTTTCTAGCATCCTCACAAGTCCACCACATATGGTAATACGAGCTGGGTATCTGATGACATTTCCAGCATTTTTCAGATTTATTCTTAAACATTCTTGCTATTCTTGTCGGAGGAAAGTGCCACCTGTAAAACATCTTATACAAGTTTTCTTTATATGCTGTTGACATTGTCATTTTATAATTTTGAGACCACAATTTCTGCCATTTCTCTAAATCAATCCCATATCCAAAATTCTTCCCCCAAACAATCATAGTTTCTTTGACTTGTTCTTCCTCTAATTTCATTCCCAGTAAATAACCATATAATTTTTTAATCACTTTCTCATCAGTACCCATCAAGATCTTATCTAAATCAGTCTGCTTATCATAAAATCCCTCCGTTTTGGAATCTTCATCATACCTTGAATGTATTTGTGCATATGAAAACCAATTCATCCTTATACCTTGTTCCTCTAAGTTTTGGATCGATTTTAGTTCACCCTTTTCATCCAAAAGTTCCCCATATCTAACTGTTTGTTCCTTCTTGTAGATTATAGGATAGGAAAATGCTTCAATGGTCGATAACCAAACTGGAATTTTCAAATAACATTGTCTTTTTATCTTCTCCCAATTTAACCACAAAGATTCCCGTACATAATGTCTTCTAAAATAACCCTGTGTTTTAGTTCCCTTATACCATAAAAAAGCATGCCAGCCCAACAGCAAGTCATGCCCTTCTAATGTCAACAACCTATGTTTCCTTAATGTTATCCATTCTTTGACCCACATCAAACTTGCAGCTTGATAATACAATTCCCAATTAGGCAAGCCAAAACCTCCTCTAATTCTAGCATCTTGCAAAAGCTTTAGCTTTATTCTCGCTTTTTTACCTTGCCATATAAACTTCAACATGATTTTATTTAAATCTTCAAAATAGTCTTTTCCAAGCCTAATTGGTATTGTTTGAAACAAAAATAAAATTCTAGGTAAAATATTAATCTTAATTGTTGAAATTCTCCCTATTAATGACAATTGCAAGTTTTCCCACTTCTTCAAATCTGTAATTATCTGTTGTTTAAGTTTAATATAATTATTCTCCTTTAATGTGCTACATCTTGTTGTCAAATATATCCCCAGATACTTAACCTTATTTGTAACTTGAGTTTTCAAAAGATCTGCCAGTTCTTCTCTCTGTCTCAATAGCATATTCTTTGTCAAAATCTTTGTTTTATCTTTATTTATTTTCAAACCAGCCACCTCTCCATATGTCTCTATCCTTTCCAATAACTTTAGAGCTGTTTCTAGCGGGTCTTCCAAAATAAAAGCTAAATCATCAGCAAAAGCTTGTAGCTTAAATTCTTCCTTCTTAATTTTCATTCCTTTTATGCTTTTATCATCCCTTATATTTCTATTCAACACTTCCAAGGTCAACACAAATAGCAAAGGAGATAGGGGACATCCTTGTCTTGTACCTTTCCTTATATTAATAAAATCTGTAAGTTACCCCCTCCATCATTACCCTTGCTGTCTGTTTATTGTATATGGCTTCTATTGCTTGAATAAATTTTCTGGCAAAACCCATCTGTTCCAATAGTAATAACATAAATCTCCAGTTCATGTTATCAAATGCCTTTTGAGCATCTAGGAATATCAAAGCCATTTGCTTTTCAGGATGAGCCTCATAGTATTCCAAAGTGTCCAAGATTACTCTCATATTGTCTCTAATTTGTCTCTTTGGCAGAAATCCATTTTGATCTGGGTGAATAAAATTATTTAAATATTTTTTAAGTCTTTCTGCTAAGATTGAAGCAAAGATTTTATAGTCTGCATTCAATAAAGAAATAGGTCTATAATTCTTAATTTGCAGTGGGTCAGTCTCTTCCTTCGGTATAAGTGTAATATAAGCCTCTGTCCATGTTTTAGGTATCATCTTTTTTAACATAACTTCATTCATAACTTCTAACAATTGGATGCTCAATGATTCTTGAAATGTTTTATAGAATTCTGCTGGAAGCCCATCTGGACCCGGTGCTTTCCCATTATTTTGTCTCTTAAATGCTTCATTTAGTTCCATCATTGTTATATTGCTTTCTAGCATTTCTTCAGTCTCTTTAGGTATCTTTGGTAAATTAGCTTCCTGTAAATACTGTTTGACTTTTTCTTCATCAATATTCTCTTGTTTATATAATTGCCCATAAAAATCTCGAATAATTTCTTTTTTCTCCTTATTCCCATAACAAACTTGGCCTTGTTCATCTATTAACTTCAATATTTTTCTTGATTCCTTCTCTTTTCTCAATTTATATGCTAGCCATCTACCTGGTTTATTTGCATCTTCAAAATAATTCTGTTTAGAGTTTCTGATTTTCTGTGCCAGTTCTTCTTTCTCTATTAATTCCATTTTATGTTTAATTACATCCAGCTTCAATTTAATATCCTTTTTCTGTGGCATTTTCTGTAATTCTTTTTCAAGAATTTTATACTCATCTCCCAAGGCCTTAGAAGCTTGCCTTTTCCTAATATTCTTTTTTCTTGTATAATCTATTATCAAACCTCTAGCGTATGCCTTCATTGTATCCCACACATTCTGCGTTGAAGTATCTTCTTTTTTATTTTCTCTGAAGAAAAAAGCCAATTCCTTCTCCATCCATTGTATAAAATCTTTCTCCTTTAAAATAGTATTGTTTAATGTCCATCTCGATCTTTTTTTTTGTCCCTTCCATTTAATTGTCATTGGGCTGTGATCTGCCCAAGTACTTGTTTCAATATTTGTTTCTTTAATATTGGATATTAATTCTGTTGAGATCCAAATCATATCTAATCTGGACCATGATAAATGTCTATTTGAATAAAAAGTATATTGTTTAGCTTTAACATTTCTTTCTCTCCAAATATCTTTTAAAGTTAATTCATCTGTCATTTTAAAAAAAGACCTTGGGAGAGCCTTTCTATTTTGCTTTGTTGTTGTTGCTATATAGTCCAATTTATTGTCCACAATTCCATTAAAATCTCCCATCATAATTATATTAACATAGTCCAGTCCAATTATTTTCATATGTAGCTTTTTATAAAACTCTTCTTGTTTATCATTCGGAGCATAAATTGCAATCAAGAGTATTTTTATATTATTGTCCATTATTTCTACCATTAATATTCTTCCATCTTCATCCGTGTAAATCAATTTTGCTGGGATAGCCTCTTTAATGTATAGAACCACTCCTCTTTTCTTACATTGAGTCAAAGAAGTAAATATTTTCCCCAATTTTGGCTGTACTAACAATTGTTCATGTTATTTTTTAATATGAACTTCTTGTAGACAAATTATATCAAATTTTAATTTCTTTAATTTATGAAAAGTTTTCCTTCTTTTAACAGCTGAATTAAGTCCATTTATATTCATTGTAATCAGTTTTCTTTCTTCCATGATTATGCTTTATATTTAGGTCTAACAGCTCTCGTGGATCTCACTTCACGCTGTTCTTTACTGTCCACCTGTCCACCTACAGCTCCTTTCTCTTTTTCAGTCTCCAGTTGTTCCTCTTGCAACTCAATTAATGAGACCTCTTTCTCTGCCTCCTCTCTTCTTCTTCCAAAAAATTCTGCATGGAAAAGTTCTGTTTTCTCAATTGAATCAATTCTATGTCTCTGCTCTTGCCGTGTAAACATTAATCCTTCTGGAATCAGCCATCTATAATTCACTTCATTTTCCAGTAGCATTTTGGTCAGAAATCGATATCCTCTTCTCATCTCTCTCACTCTTCTGGGTATTTGTTTTAAAACCACAATCTCTTTACCTTTGTATTTCAATGTTTTCTCTCTTACCACTTGTAATATTTGTGTTTTAATGGATTTTTTGGTAAATCTAATATGGACTTCCTTGGGTAATTTATTTCTCATCACATATCTTGTATAAACTCGATATACCTCATCTATTCCATCCATCATCTTTTCCTCTGTAATTTCCAAAGCATCTGCCAAGATTTCTATCATTACCGCTGCCAAGTTTCCTCGTTTTTCCTCTTCTATATTTTGAAATCTGAGGTAAAATTCTGACCTTTCCATCTCCCACCTCAACATCCCACTTTTTTCTTGTTCAACCGCTGTTAATCTACTATCAATATTTCCAATCTTCTTCTCTCTTTGTTTTCCTTCTTCCTCAATTTTTTGAAATCTCTCCTCATACTTAACCATCATTTGTTTAATGTTTTCCACTTTTTCATCAGTCTTCTCTATTCTTTGTTCAATATTTTCTGTTCTTTGTTCAATATTTTCTGTTCTTTGTTCAATATTTCCTGTTCTTTGTTCAATGATGTCTGATTTTGTCTTGAGATCTTGGATTCCTTGCATAATCATCTGTAAAGTTACTCTTTCTTGTTCCTTATCTTGCTTCAACATTGTCTGAATTAAACGTTGTCCTCCAGCTGGTGGGGAAGCAGAGGTAGAAGCAGAAATGCCAGTTGATATTGGTTTCCTGCTCATTTCAATGCTTCCAAGGCTTCAAATTCTTCTTGACTTTTAATCCAACTGGTAGAGCAGCCAATTATAATCCAAAATGGAAAACTCCAATAGTAAAAGACACGAAACCAAAGAAGAAACAGCAAAAAAGGAAGAAGAAAGATCTTCAGGTTCTTCTAGACCCTAATCCAATTACGAAATAGTCCACCATAAAAAAAGAAAAAAAATAGAAAGGAGAAAAACAAATCCAAAAATAATAATATTGATTAAGAGCAAAAAAAAAGCAAAAAGAAAAAAAAACAAAAAGTTCCCAGATTCTTCACACCTTAATCCAGTTGGAAAGTCTCAATAATCAAAAAAAAAAAAAAAAACAACAACAACAACAAAGTGGTCCAAAAACAGATAGGAAAAGCAAAAAAGTCCCAATAAAAAAGAAAAGAAAAATAAAGAAAAAACCCTGAGGCTTTCCCTTTAAAATAAAAGACAAAAATAAAAATATTACTAGAATTGAAATTTAAAAAAAGGCTAGCGTGTGGGGTATATATAAAAAAGCACACTGCACTTTATTTATTTATCCAAGGCTCTTGTTATGACTCTCTTCTCCAGCAGCTTCAAAGCCAAACCTCAAGTGTTCTTGATAACAGTCCAGGAAAGCACCTGCAATAATATTTTGCTGTGCTCTCCCTCTATCTTATCACGTTAAAATGTCCTTGAGAAGAGGTCTTTTTGCAATTCTCTCCCATTCAAATAAAATACTTTCAAGCCTCTAGTTGGCAGTGTTACAAAGTTTCTTAATGCTCTTCCTCCCCCCCAGCCGGAAAAAAGGAGTAATATATACAGAAAAAAAAAAAAGAAAAAATAGCCAAAGGGAGCCTCTATCCTAAAAAAAAGTTAAAAAATCAAAGGGAGCATAAAAATATATATAAGAGAAAATTCAATCCGGTTACCTACAAAGTCACAGTAAAATCTCCCCAAAAAAATATAGAGAAAAGAAAAAAAAAACCCAAGCCTCAATTTGACATCACTTTAAAAAACGCCGCTCAGACAATTTCAGTCAAAAAAAAAAAAATCTCACAGATTTCTTCTTTATTCAGGATGACCTTTCCAACCTCAGCGAATTTACAACACAAAAGAGTTTTTCTCACCCAGCCGACACACTTTCACTCCAGTCACTTTCTTTCCGGAGCTGTCCCGACTTCAGCAGCTATGGAGACTGCCTCTCCGCTGCCAGCAAAAGGGCTTCTTCCGGATCAAACCAGAGATTTTGAGATATCTCTGGGATCCTGGAACAGTACCCTTCTCAATCCCCGTCTCTACGGGATGGTTTAGGTCCGTTGGGACCGACCAGGGGCGAAAATATCGGCTGCGATCTCAGAGCCCCAAGATCGCAGCTGTATCGCCGAAACGAAGCTCCGCCTTCTCCCCGGCCTAATAGACTCTTGTAGTTGGAGTTGATGGAATAAGGTTATGAGATTAGTTAGTTGTAAGCTTTCTTTTATCTCTGGAAAGACCTGCTTCTTCACCAGATCATAGGAAATGGTTAAAAAGAAAATCAGAATGTTTCTGCCATAATGCACATAGAAATACAGTAGATTGGTTCTAAACTGAAAATAGTTCAGCTGCTACAATTCCTGTAAATCCTTCTTTTTTAAAATCTCAACAAATCATCCTGAAGAGGACCTTTTGATGATCATAACTGAAAACCATCAAGACTTTTGTAGATTCACACAGGAACTGATCTAATATATAGGAGTCAATTTTGTGATATTTTGTCCTCTTTAATCAGTATAGCAAAGTAAGCCAAATACCTTTCTGCTTTTAGTTTTAGTTAGCATTTGATTTACTTTATTTTTTTATTTATATCCAGTCCTTATTATTTTTACAAATAACTCAAGGCAGCAATATACTCTGTCCTCCTCCAGTTTTCCTCACAACAACAGCCCTCTGGGTGGATTCAGCTGAGAAAGAGTCACTGGCCAAAATCACTCAACTGGCTTTCATAGCTAAGACAAGATATGAGCTCATGGTCTCCTGCTTTCTAGCCTGGTGCCTAACAAACTAAACCAAGCTAAACAAACTTATCATTAGATAACCACATTCTACTCCCTGCTCTCTCCACCTGTCTGACTGATATCCTAAAGGAAAAAGATCAGAATAATGAAACAGAAGTGTGAGTTATTTTCAACTAATAAGACATTCTTTACTAGGTATGTAGTAATGCTTCTGGCATGTCTGTCTTGTTAATGTGTGCAAACTTGTATGTCTGTTAAATATATATGAATGCTACTTCTATGTTCTATACCCTACTCTCTCTGTATGTGTATGCTTTCAAATCGGTGTTGACTTCTGGCAACTACCTAGACTAGTCCCTGAGGTTTCCTTGACAAAATTTGGAAATCGCTTTATCTTGGACTGGCAGCTACTTTTTCTTCAGTCTTCCATGGAAGCTATCTGGGAAGGGTAAATCTTTCCTCCCTTGTTCCACAGTGATTCCCTTTCTTCATTGGGACTTGCCTCAGAGCCTCTGCTCAGTTTTCCCCAGCTTCTCCTTGAACTAGTACTAAATTTTGAACTAGTACTAAATCACTCTGGATGCAGCTTCATTTGCCAGCTCCTACTCTTTCATTTCTACCATAAAATTCATCCTTCTTCCCATCTGCTTTTTATTTCAGACTGTACTTTCTTGCAGCATCATAGTTCCCTATGGAAAATACTGCCTATGAGAAAGTTCTAAGAAACCACTCTATATCTCCTATGTTCCTATCAACTAACAAGTACAGAGACAGTAGCTGGACAGTAACTGGACAGTTTCAGGGAGGCCTAAAGGCCTGCAGACTTTTACATTAGCAATTGTTCTCATTCTTTCTTTTTCTTTTTTGCTTTTCTTCATTTTATTATACGTATTGTAAAAAGGGTAATGTTTATCTGTAAGATTATTTATTTATTTAAATATAAAGATACCATAAAAGATACTGAGGCTTTGGAAAGATTGAGAGAAGAGCAAAAAAATGAACAGTTAGAAGAACTGGGTATGTTTAGCCTAACAAAGAGAAGGCTTAAGCAGGGGTGTGATTCAACTAGTGTAACACTGGTTCGTTGAGTGCACATAGAGCATTTGCTACTGACCTTCTCCAGAAATCTCTGTGTGTTAAACCGCTGACGCGTAGCAATCTGTTGTGCTGCGCAAATAAGCTGAGCTTGAAAAACCAGGATATAAAGCACAGGGCGGGCAGGTGGGCCCAACAGCAGATCCTTGGAGCTACTGGTTCTCCCGAACTGGGCCGAACCAGTAGAATCCCACCCCTGGGCTGAGGAGTAACATTAGATGAAGAGAAGAGCAACAAGTTGAACAGCTAAGGGAATTGGGTATATTTAGCCTAATGAAGAGAATGCTTAGGAGTAACATTATAGCCATCTTTCAATACTTGGAGAGCTATCACAAGGAAGAGGGCATCAGTTTATTCTCCAAAGTACCTGAGGACAGGACAAGAAACAAGGGTAGAAGCTTGTCAGAGAGTAATCCAACTTGGAAATAAGGAGGAATTTCCTAACAGTGAGAACAATTGTTAGGGTTAGGGTTAGGGTTAGGGTTAGGGTTAGGGTTAGGGTTAGGGTTAGGGTTAGGGTTAGGGTTAGGGTTAGGGTTAGGGTTAGGGTTAGGTTTTGCTTCATGGAGTTGTGGGTGCTGCATTGCTGGAGTTTTCAAGAATAGATTAGACATTTGTCCAGGATAATATAAGGACTCCTGCTTGGGTGAGATGTTGGACTAGATGACCTCCAAGGTCCCTTCCAGCCCTGGGATTCTAATTATAAGGCTGTGAATTGAGGTAGCAACTGGTCACTTAAATACATGTTTCTCTTTATATTATGCCCATTATGCGAATTTTTATGTAGGATCAATTATTTTTCCTTCTTCAGCTTTCACTGAAGACATAGCCAGCAGGCACATAATACAACTAGGCATGATGTGTCAAAATCAACAAGAAGGTGGACAGAGCATTGGAATACAAGCTTTTTGAACATTTTTGCCAACACATGACAAAAGGAATGCTGGCTTCCATCATAATGCTTCATCTACCATTTTGGTGGTTTTAATTCCCCCACCTTCAAATACCAGTGAATAAACCACCTTGGTTAAACTGGCTTCACCTCCATTAATTAAACCTTTATTCTTTCAGAATACCACAGACAATGTTTAGCATTTGCAAAGAAAAAAACCTGGCACATTAGTTTTTAAACATGTTGAAAGTTCTTGATTTAAAAATATAAAATAAAAATGTGAAAATCCTGTTATAAATTGAAAATACCTTCTTTCCAGAAATGCCCCCATATTGTCAAGATAGCAGGCTGATATATCCACGTTTTCTCCATTTTCAGTCAAATGTTGAGAGCTTTCCACTCACTCCTATAATAAATGACATTAATAAGATAATGCTGGTAGAAATTATAAATATAATTCACAACAAGTAGCAGTTCATGTTCCTGGATCTATACTATATACTTCAGTCTTGTCAAATGGCAGAACTGAAAATGAGGGAAAGGTAAAAGTATGTACACAAAATGAGATTTAAGGAACGGAGCTGAGGCAAAGGAACCAAAGGAAAGGATTGTAGAAATCTTGAGGGAATATATATTCTTGAATTCAGTGGGTTGTTTTTTTGTTTTTGTTTTTTTGAATGAAGTCTGTGTGACAGTTGCTGACATGAGCCTATTGCTCCCACAGTTCTGAACGTTTCATTTTGCTGGCAAGCTTGTCATCAGCTAATACAAAAATAGCATGTGTTAGTCCATCTTTACTCATCAAGACAAATACTATTTGCAAGCAATAATCTACCAGAGATTATTTTGTTAAAGGCAACAACATATTTCCCATCTAAGCTTCTTTGTCAAGATAGCTGATGTAAGCCTCGACTGAAGTACAACTTTTAAATTCTTAAAGAAAATAATGTTATTTTTCAAGTTCTGTCAGCAATACAGGTTTTGTGTACAACAATGAAGGATGTATTATTTTTTGTTGTTTTTTTTTTACAGGAAGGACTGGTCCTTGAATGCCTAATTCCAAAGTTTACAAAAGAAATGGGAAGTTTAGGGAAGATCGATAAATCAGAGTCAAACTTCTAGAGCAGGACCGTCAAACTCACAGCCTGCGGGCCAGATGTATCACATACTGGCCACACCTACACCCAATTTAGTGAAGGGGAAAAAAGTCATGCTATATCACAAAACGCCACTGTGACACCTGAGATTGACTCCCCTGTTCTAGAGAATTAGGAGCCGGCTTGAACAAGGAGGCATGAATAATGTTGATAAACTGGATGAGGCTCCAGTCTAGTTCTTAACATGAAAAGACATTTGAAAGCACAAGTTGTGAGATGTAATGCCAACTTCAGGCAGAACCCTTTCAAATTTGTAAATGGCAAACAGCTGTTAGCTGTTAGCTGAAGTGCATCTCAAATATCTGCAAATATTTTCTTCCCAGCTGTCCAGTGCTACATACCATTGATGCAATGACTTAGTTATCACCTTGGTTGCCTAGTATCTCAGAATTTTTCTCAATTCTCTGGTTTGATGAACTAGATCTGTTTTGACTTTGGAAACAGACTTTTGTCTTGTCTTATAAGTATTTTAAGTATTGCCTTTCCCCCCCTCATCTGAAAATTCAAAATTCAATTCTTATCTTAGGAACTAAAGAGGGAAAATAATAAGGTCTCCTGGGATGTGAGTGTTTTTTTTTTCCTGTGTTGAGATTGAGAAGATCAACCCAGAATTCCTTCTGGAAAATGACACAAATTAGTGTACATATGGACTAATTCAAATTATACTTCTCCATTTCTAATGGAGTTGATTTTCCAAATCCATTCAGGAAAAAAGGAAATTGTATGCATGCCTTTTGAGTTATTGATTCAGTTAAGAGGCTTTTGGGCTTCCAAAAAATTTCTGAGACATATTTTTTCCAATAGGTCTGGGAATCCCTGGAAACCTTTAAGTTGGCTTGTATAAGTTCTCTGTAGTCTTATTTATTTGTATATGTCTCCTACTTTTAATAGGAGATGTGTTAAATTGTTTTACTGTACATCATCCAGAGTCACATTCATGAGATGAATGGGTCATATTCATGAGATACATTAGATAAAAAGTAAATGAATTTAAAATGAACCTAATCAAATCTAATTGATTTGATTCAAAGGTCAGGTCAGTTCTCATCTTCTGCCATATCTTCAAAATTAAGCTTTGCACCACTGTGATGAATAACATCATTTGAAACAAGATATTCTGTGAGTGACAGTCTCAGTCCTATCTTTAAGAGGATGTTTTTTTCCCCAAAAGTAGAGCTCTGGAAACATTTCCATTACCATCACCTGTCTTCTTTTCATATTCCACTATATAATCCTTATCTTCACCACCTGAAAACTTTTAGCTGTTCCTCAGAATTATTGTCCACTTTTTACTACCTGTTGGAGAACACTGATGACCAGTGATGGGGAGTTGACAACAGAGTGGCATTTGCAACCTCAGAAAGAGTGTGTATTTTATGCTTCTTGTTTGTGAGAATCCCAATGAAGCTGGTAGCAAGGTTTAACCTCTCCCAGCCAGATTCCTTAAAGAGGATAGTTGTGTTTCCGAGTGCTCCCCTTCAGAAGTTAATTAGTTCTTAGAATGACAGAAGAGAAAATGGTACCTTACACTCTTGAGAAAATGTCATGGGCTTTTATTTCATTTGAGTCTACTGCAACAGTTTATTTCAACCAAAGAATAAGGATTAGGTTGTTAAGCAGGATGTGATTGAACATGATTAAGGTACACCCAAGCAGTACTGTTTTCTTGCCTCTGAACCAGAGCATCATAAGATGGATAACTCTCTCAAATATCTCTACCTTTAGTTCTGAGGATTTCACCATGTTAATGAGTGAACACAGGAAGTCTGCAGAGTTCATTTATCTGAAAATAATTTGTTCCATAAAGACTAATTTCTCTTGTTATGACAAAAGTGACTGTTAATAAACACTTGTGATCCAATCTGTGCTTTCAGGGCTGTTTATGCATATGCTCAGCGTGCTGCAAAAAACCCTGAAATCTGGTTAGGTTCATTATAATGGCCATGAATAATACATGACTTTAGAAAGCAGATTTTTCTTCTTTTTCCTTTATATATATAAAAAAAATACCAGTCAGGAGAAAAATACATCCTCTTGGGATGAATCTTGAGGAAAGCTAGGGAAATTGTTTGCCTTAATCTCTAGATACTTGTACTTTGGAGTACTGTATGGGAGGAGGAAGAATGAAGAGTAATACCTGTATATCATTGCTTCTTGTGGTTGTCAGTCTTGGATGATGGATGTTACTAGATGTGAATTAAGTCTGCATCTTCACTTTTCATCAGAGTTCTTTGTATTGGATAATTTGACAGGTAATTATTGAACAATTCTTGGAAAATAAGTGCTGCCCTTTCATTTAAGTGAAGTGTTAAAACCACTTTATAGTGCCTTGGTAAGGCCACACTTGTAATACTGAATTCAGTTTTGGTTGTAAAAAAGATGTTGAGACTCTAGAAAGAGTGCAGAGAAGAGCAACAAAGATGATTAGGGATTAGAAGCTAAAACATATGAAGAATGGTTGCAGGAACTGGGTATGTCTAGTCTAATGAAGAGAAGGACTAGGGGAGACATGATAGCAATGTTCCAATATCTCAGGGGCTGCTGCAAAGAAGAGGGAGTCAAGCTATTATCCAAAGCACTTGAGGGCAGGACAAGAAGTGATGGGAGAGAAGCAACCTGGAATTAAGGAAAAACTTCCTGACAGAACAATTAATCAGTGGAACAATTTGCCTCCAAAAGTTGTGAATGCTCCAACACTGGAAGTGTTTAAAAAGATGTTGGATAACCATTTGTCTGAAATGGTATAGAGTTTCCTGCCTAGGAAGGGGGTTGGAGTAGAAGACCTCCAAGGTCCCTTCCAACTCTGTTATTCTATTCTATTCTATTTTATTTGCATTAGTTACAAATATTGCTAGATGAATGTGGAATCAAATAGGGAGAAGACAGAAGAGACCTTGGATTCATAAACCTAAACTCCAGGTGAAAGGATTGGAGCTACGAGAAAATACGTATGATAGGCAAGGCTGTAGAATTCTTGAGGCCATGATAGTAAAGTACCTGATTACACTGATGCTCTTAACTAGGTTTAAAGGATCTGGGTTTTAAAACTGGTTGGTTGATTTGATTATGGATCATCAAGTCAGTATCCTTCCACCTTACTCATTGTGGATGTCTTTTATTCTCTTTCCTTCCGCCATATCTGGTAGTCCTAAATTAGTCAAGGTTTTAAGGGTTCATTAAAAGTCTTCTTGGAAAATGCAATTTTGGAGAAATATGTGACTTAAAATAGAAATATAGTGTAGTGCAAAGGTTGTAGAAATGTACTATGTATTTATTTTTATTAATTTAGCAAATTTATAAGTCATGTGTTCCCCTTATATCTTTGGGTAGTTTAGAATCATATAGTGAAAATAGCAAAACTCATTAAAAGTAAAAGAAACACAACAGACTGAGATGATAAGCATTTAATAAGTGTATTAAAAAGTCCTGGGAGTATGCTGTAAATGTATTATCTTGATCTCAACCACACATTTGACACATATCCCATGGTGTTCTGATTAGGAAGCTAGCTAAGTGTGAGATAGATGACAGTTAAATGGAAACATAGATGCTTGAAAAATTGTGCTCAAAGAATACACACCAATGGCTCTCCATCAAACTGAAGTATTAAGTTGAGGTGCCAAAAAGTTCAGTCCTGGATCTAGCATTCTTGAATAATAAAAGACTTGGATGAAAGAAGTTGAGAGAATGTTTATTAAATTTGCAGATGATGCAAAAGTGTGTAATGCTAGATGCTGTAAAAGACTGGAATAAAAATGTCACACTATTTTGATATTCTAGAGAAAAGGACTGGTGGGAGAAGGATAGAACCAAATTTTACTGAGACAAGAGTTCCTCATTTAGAAAATTAAAATCCAACACACGGGTTAAAAAACAACAACTTCTGAATGAATAAGTGGTTTACTATTAAATAACATAATGGAGCTTTAGTATAATTCCCAGGAGATATGTCTAGTTTAATGAAAAGAAGGGCTGGGGTGATATGATAGCAGTGTTCCAATATGTAAAGGGTTGCCATAAAAAAGATGGTGGATCAACCTATTCTCCAAAGCATCTGATGGCAGAAGCAAAGAATGGAAACTAATCAGGGAGAGAACCAATCTAACACTAAGGAGAAATTTCCTGACACTTAGAACAATTAATCAGTGAAGTGACTTGTCTCCAGAAGTTATGGGTGCTCCAACACTGATGGTTTTTAAGAAGAGATTGGACAACCATTTGTCTGAAATGGTATTGGCAGAGGTGGTATTCAGCAGATTCTGACCAATTCTGGAGAACTGGTAGCAGAAATTTTAAGTAGTTTGGAGAATCGGTAGTGGAAATTTTGAGTAGTTTGAAATACCACCCGTCCCCATCTATTCCATCTATTCTCTGCCTCCCGAGTCCCAGCTGATTGGCTAGGTCTTCTTTTGTTTCCCTACATAGGAGAATGGAGCTAGAAAGCAAGTTAGTTGAGTGGGGTGGGAATGGAGATTTTACAGTATCCTTTCCCTGCCATGCCCACCAAGCCACACCACACCCACAGAACCAGTAGTAAACAATTTTGAATCTCACCACTGGGTATAGGGCTTGCTACCTGAGCAGGGGGTTGGTCTAGAAGAATTCTAAGGTACCTTCCAACTCTGTTATTCTGTACAGAAGTCTTCCATTATTACTCTTTGGCAGCATCTGGCGAAAGACAGGTAAAGAAGCACTGCACAATAGTGCCCAACTTCCAAATTCCCAAGCTCTTTCTAACAGGATAGTGTATCAACCATATTAACATCTGCCAAGCAATCCAGGAATATTAACAATATTTTATTACTTTTACCTTTTTCTAGGTAGTCCTAGATCATCCGCATAGCTGACAAAATCTATCTTGATCATGCCAAATCTATGTCTAAACATAGAGAGAAAAGAGTTAAGATATAATTATATCCAAGACCTGCTGGACCTATATCCTTCCTCTTTTCCAGATGGCACATAGGTAGTCCTTATTTAGTGGCTACCTTGTTTAGTAATCATTGCCAGATATGGAGGATGATAAAAAGTAACTTTGTAATCCATGCATTTATGAGGTCATGGATTTATAAAGCAAAGGAAAGCTAAAGTAAGATCATAAGCACAGTCATGCTTTCACTTAATGACCAACTGTTAACAAATGAGTTACTGGTCCCAACTGTGATCACTAAACAAGAACTACTTTTATTGAATACTGGATGGTACTAGCTAAAAGCTGCCAAGTCTAAAGATAATTTCTTAAACATTTCATCTTTAGAATGGAATGAAATAGAATGGAATGGGGTAGGGTGGGGTGGAGTGGAAGGGAAGAATAGAATAGAATAGAATAGAATAGAATAGAATAGAATAGAATAGAATAGAATAGAATTCAATTCTTTATTGAAACTGATGCAGGAAAATACTATTTGGTGGTCTAATATGTTACCTTACCTAGATAAAGTTTTGCTGAAATTAATAAGAACTACCTAAACTACACAATAAAGCTCCACTGAAGCCAGAATTGCTTAACTGATAAGAATACCTTCAGGTCTCTCCTTTATTCAGACTCAAAAGGCAGAGAGCAGGAGAGATTTTATAACAGAGTTTGACAAAACTGGAGGCACAGTTTGGCCGAACCAGAAGTAAAAAATCTACCAGTTCAGCTGAACCGGTATTTCCAATGATCAGCTGGGCGACAATCAGCTGTGCTGCACAATTTAAATTAGCTAGAAAGCAGTAAATGCTGGGTTTTTCTTTTGACCCCCCAAATCACATGACCACATAGCCATGCCACCCAGTCACATGACCACATAGCCATGCTCACCAAGCCACGCCCATAGAACCGGTAGTAAAAAAAATTGAATCCCACCACTGACTGGAATTGGTTGAGATAGAAATTTATCCAGGGAAGATTCTGAACATAATAAAATGTTATCCTTCTTTCCTAGAATCCAGAAATGAATGGGGGAAAAAACTGAATGAAACAGAATTACACAACAATTAGATTGATGGATAAATAAGTTATATAGATCAATTATAGATTGTGCACTTCCAAAGTAAATCAGCTCAGTCACAAAATGAAATGCACTGTTGGGGTTAACAGGCATGCTACAGTTTGAATATGTTTTATTTGTGTGTTTTGGTGTTTTTTTAATCCCTGCTTTTATTGTATAACCATCCAGTGCATCACATGATGTTAGAGCCCACTATCATTTTTAAACCATTAAATGTTAACTTCATTTTCTTGTACGAATTATGCTTTGCTCTTTTAGGTTTGTAATGAAAAATAAGTACAGGTTATGCAAGCAATAACCTTCTTGTAAGCAGCAGCTATCTTTTTTAAATGGTTTTATTATGCCACAGTCTGGTACTCTATTAAATATAGATTA
This sequence comes from Hydrophis major, assembly GCA_033807585.1. Taxonomy (NCBI): domain Eukaryota; kingdom Metazoa; phylum Chordata; class Lepidosauria; order Squamata; family Elapidae; genus Hydrophis; species Hydrophis major. The sequence continues at coordinate 148,971,999 of CM066328.1, read as the reverse complement.
CAGACTCTGGAATAAATGAATATCAACGAAGCAGCCTCTGCCTTCTGTACATATCAATGCAAATAATTAATTGTGGCATCTCATGATAATGTATTAACAGAAAGGAGCAGGTCAAGAAGTAATTACGTATGTGTCTAATCTCATGGTTCTTGGAAATCACTTGGTTTGAAAAGAAGCAAGAAACTGCCACTGACCTTATCTCTGTTTGGAGAGGAGGAAACTTAGGATCAGTTGGGCTTGTCCGCTGATATGAGCTGTTTAGAAGCTTCTATGACTAAGAAGGGTCATAGCAAGACAGGCTCCGTGGCTGAAAGTATAGAGAAATGTTGAAGTCCAAACTAGAGCTAAATATTTTAGAAGCATCTGTCATTTAACATATGTATGTTCCTTTTGATCTATTCCTGGATAAGGTTGTAGTCTACCCTTGTGGAGAATTTGTTTTTTAGCGGATGCAATCTTTTTCAACTAAGGCAGGTTTTTCTCACAAATGTCTAAACCTAAAAAAGTTAGTGCTTGAAATGTCAAAATGCTTTTTGTGATGGAGCTTTATTTATTTATTGCATTTATATCCCTCTTTTTTTTCCTTCAGAAGGCAGCTGGGTTTTTTCATAAAGTCTCTTCTATTTTTATTCCAATTTGAGACCTGTGAGATAGGTTGGGTTGAGAGATGGCTTGCTCAGAAGCCTTATCTTAAGGCATGTCACAGTTTTCAATTTTCAATTTCCAAGCATTAGGAATACTCAAAAGTTGTGACATGCCTTGGGGATTGTCAAGATATTTTGGTTATCTTAATATAATTTAGATGTGCTTGGTAAATAACTACATAAATATCATGACTTTTTAACATGTTGTTTGTTTCAATGTCCATTATTATGGAATTCTTTAGGTCTTTAATGGTATGTACAGATCTGTTGTCAACTCTCTATGTGCTGGATCTTGGTCTTTCTTGGGAGATAAAAGCAGAAAAAGAACCAGGGGGCAGAAAAGTTGGAATATGTGTTAATCTCATTTAGGAAGAATGCCTTTATCTAGCCTGAAGCAAACAAAAGTTGACTTCTATCTGAAAAGCCCTCCTTAAATTATGAGTTTGGATAATTACTAATAATTATTCTTTTTTTAGCGGAAGTTCAGGAATTCCTGGAACAAACTGATTATTGCATTTATTTCAGTTGATTGGTAATGATTGTTTTGATTGATGATCTATATCAGGAATGACCCCATATGATCACAGGTGTCCTCTAGCATCCCGGACATAAACTGTTTCAACTCCTTCCCTCAAAACGATGCTATAGAGCACTGCACACCAGAACAACTAGACACAAGAGCAGTTTTTTCCTGAAAGCCATCACTCTGTTAAGCAAAGAATTCCCTCAACAATGTTCAACTATTTACAAAGTATAGACTATTATTACTGTTAATCTTCTCACACATCTCCTCCCACTTGACTGTTTCCCAGTATGATTTGATGGTTGATTGTACCCTATGACTATCATTAAGTGTTGTACATTATGATTCTTGATTCTTAACAAATGTACCTTTTCTTTATGTATACTGAGAGTATTTACACCAAGACAAATTTCTTGTGTGTCCAATCACACTTGGCCAATAAAGTATTCTATTCTATTCTATTCTATTCTATTCTATTCTATTCTATTCTATTCTATTCTATTCTATTCTATTCATCCCAATATTGTTCAGACATTGTTCATTTTGGAAGCAAAATGAACAATTTTTGCAGGCATGACTTCTTAGGCTTCCTGCCAAATTAAGAATAGGATTGGAAATCTGAGACTGCTAGAAGGCAAGCCACTTCTATTCTAAACCTCCATCCCATATCCCTATGTGATAATTAACCTGAAATTTATTCAGCGGGGGATAAATTATTAATAGCTTAAAAGTTGGGTTGGTTTTGAATGGGGTTTAAGGATGAGAATGGGATGAGAATAGCATCAAGCTATCATTCCTATCGCTCTCTCACCACCAAAGCTGTGAAAAGGGGGCTGAGATCCACCCCTTCCTGTAGCACCTCTATCTACTTTGCTGAACCTCTCAATAACTTTCAATACTACCTATAATGATTTTAAAAGCATCCTGATTTTAGAAGATGTTGTAGCTTGCCAATCATTTGGAGAGCTTATCAATAAGAAAGCATCTTTTCCCCCAAAATAATCCCTGGATCTGATTTCTTTTTTCTCTTTGCTTTGTAAAAAATTGACCGACATGGTTTTTTTTATTATTATTATTTCTTTCCCATTTTGCTTCTTGCACTCTTTAAAGTTTTATCCCAAACTTAAAAACTGAGTTGAGTAATAGGACTAAGCAACTGAAGAATGTTAAATAACCTGCTGTAGTATGAGGATGGAGATTTGTTCTCTGAGCTTGTGGGTTGCTTTCTGAATGTTTTGTTACCTGGCTAGGTAACACCTTCAGTGGAGTTTGGGGAAATTCTGCTGAAGATATTACCTAGCCTGGTAATTTGAAGCACTTGGAAACCAACCCACAAGCTTGGAAAATGAACCTACACCCTCATCCTTCACCCAAGCTACAGATATTTGCCACTGATGTAGTATTTCAGGATTTAGAGTCATAAAAAGCAAATGTGGATTTTTGCTCTTCAGCAATTCTAAAATTCCTCTGCAAAAAATTCCTTCTTGCGTTCTATGAAACTATTTGCTGCTAGACCTTTACCTCAATTGCTTTATGGTTCATAAATTGGTCCCAATTGTAAGTCATTGGAAATAATGTAACCCAAGTTAATAAAAGCAGCATTTAGAGCACCTTAACCTCTGCCCCATGCAGATCAGAGACTACTCAAAGACTAAGACTCTTAACATTTAATTATTTGCTTGAATGGCATTGCCTCCCCAAGGGGCTGATCCTTCTTGTCCAGTCTAACAAATCTTGTTCGATGTAATCTCAAGCTGTTTTGTGAAGATGTTAATCAGGTGGTATCTCTGTAGATTTTGGACATTTTTTGCATTTACCTAAGGAAGCAATCTAAGGAAGGTTTTTGTATAGCAAATACCAAATGAAACTACAGGCAGTCCTTGATTTATGACTACAATTGACCCTAAAATTTATGTCACTAAGGAAATCATTTGTTAAGTCACATTTGCCCCATTTTATGGCTTGCCACAGTTAAATGAATCACTCCAGTTGTTCCGTTAGTAACACAGGTATCCGGTTTCCCCATTGATTTTGCTTGTCAGAAGGTCACAAAAGTTGATCACATGATCTCAGGACACTGCAACTGTCATAAATATGAGTCAGTTGGCAACTGTCTAAATTTTGATCATGGGATCATGGGGATTGCTGCAATGGTCATAAGTGTGAAAAATGGTCATAAATCACTTGATGTTGTAATTTTCAATGCTCACCAAATGAACTGTTGTAAGTTGAGGACTACCTGTAGTCTGATCTCAGACTACATCAAAAAATGAACAAAACATTCAACAGTTGCTTTGTTATTCCAACAAAGATTTTTCTTTTGAGCCAGTTGTAACATCTTTGTAGGAAAAATGTAATATTTTCTCAGACTGACCAACTGTACCCCCACTGTTGAATTCTCTCCTTCATTCCTGCAACTGAAGAAGCCTCATCTTTTCTTTGTTATTACATACCCGAGATGATGTCGTGAATTTTATGTGAACAATCTTTTATGAAACTATAACACTTTTATTACACATAATGTTGTAAAGCTTTGCATGGCAGTTATCCATTAACAAATGACCTTGGATTCCATATGGGTCTCTTTAGATCACATTTTTTTTACCGTTGGCATTTAACTATTATGTTTTTTTTTTTAATCTTTTAGCCAATCCAAATTGGACTGATTTATTCTGATATTTCAAAATAAAATGTCCTCATCCTGTAGAAGCAAGAAATGAGTACGTGGGAAAAGTAAAGAAGGTTTTTTTAAAGAGATTCTGTACTAATGTATATCATACCATCAGCATATGATCATTAACTAGCACAACTCATGAAATCTGAAGAAGACTGCTGCTTTATGGCTGCCCTTTATAGATAACTAAACATTTTGCTCATTATTCAACTACATCTTGTGCTTGCTGTTTAACTAATAGAAAGGCACAGACATTTTAGGAGGCCAGTGTAGAACAATAGCAAATGTTGAAGGGCATTCCATGCAGTTAGCTTACAATTGTTGAGTTTTGGGAGATCTGAACAATTACTAAATGGTTTTTTCAAGTCTTGGAGAAGAATGCAAGATTTGGCTAGAATGAAAAAAAAAAAGTACTTACTGCCAACATATTTGTCTGAAATTAGACATGATTTCCTAGGTGACTATCTCTGCAACTGATACAGTTGTATAAAAGGGCATTTCGGGAAGTACAAGATTTTTGTTTTCCGCAGCTGGAGAGAACAGATTTGTAATGCAACTGCTTCTTTCTTTCTGATCCTTGTCTAAACCCAGCTATTTTGCAGAATATTTGACAAATCCCCTTTCTCAGACAAAATGAAATGTTTCTCTCTATATATACTTTGTTAGGAAAGTTTTCTTTCCTAATAAAGTCCTAAGAGAACTTTCAATTGAACATGTGTAGAATCAGGGTGCATTTGCTTGCATTCACCCTGTATCATAATTGCTTCCTTTATTTATTTATTTTTCCTTTTTACTCATTCATAATTCTCTAGTCAGATTTAGATTATTCATTCCTTAAAGCAGGAAGGCTTATAGGAGAAGGGGATATGATGCAGAGACCTTGCAGAATGTAAAGAGATCTTGCAGAATCTAAATAAAAATGGATAAATGGAGAATGTAAATAGTAAAGATCCTGCAGAATATAAATAGAAATGGATAAATGGAAAATCTGTGCAAAGATTCAGTCTGAAGATTGACTAAGAATGTGATTCAGTCAGATATCTGAGTCAAATCAGATAGCTAATTCAGTGAGATTGTTAAATAGAATTGGATGCATTCAAATTGATGATTCAGATTTTTTACAAATACACAAAAATGTTTTTGCAAAACTCTTTGAATTGTCAAATCAAATCAAGCATCAGAATTGTCAATCCAGATTGAAGCTGTATTGCACACTCGTATGAAATCTGTTAATAAAAAATATTGCTGATTTGTTTTATAACCTTTTTCTTTTATTTTACTTTATTAATTATAAATCATTGTTTGCTTTTGCTTTAGTTACTTTTACTCTTCTTGAGTTAACAAAGAGAATGACATGTGCAAACTAATTTTACAAATGTGTAATATAGTATTTAGTTGAAATGAAATTTTCATTTCACCCATCATTACAGTGATCATCACAATTAACTTTATTTTTAAAAAGTGTGAGTTATCTAAGACAAACTGAGTTTGTGATATTAGGATCAGGCTAAGTTTCCTTTCTGAATATTTAAATTCAGAATTATTTTGGATAAATACAGTTAATTAACAAAACAGAAATGATGGATCTCATACACTTGTGAAGTATTGAGGGCTTAATGACCAATAAAATCTCTTTCTGGAAGAAAATGATACTGCGGAGAAGTAGCAGGTAGTGAAGGATTTAATGGATCACTATTGCTTCTCTGTATGAACTAGTTGTTCTCTTTATGTCTGTTTGCATGAAATATTTAGTTAATCCCCAAGAATGTCTCTTAGAGTTCATAATGAAATATAATCAATGTAAGCCTGATCATTTCACAACTTGACAGTTTGGATTAGTATCTGAACAAAAAACATGATTTCACAAGTTTTATTTTTTTTTTTCCCCAAGACTGAAAGCATATAAAAATATTGACATCTCTGAATTTACGAGCTAAAGATTTTTTTCCCCTCATTACCATGGCTCAGAACTGAGAATGATAGTTGATAGCAAGATAAACATCTACCAGTCAGTCTTGCACAGAACCCTGAGGTCAGATTGAAATAACCAGTGTTTATATAATGAATGCTTTGATTTTTCAATATCCAAATCGGTTAAGGGTAGAGAATTATATTGGGTAGAGAAATATACAGTTTATATATAAACTGTACATATATATACACTTATATATAGTGTATATTCACGGAAACTCTTTTTTTGATTAGCAATTTATTTCAGGTTGATTAATGAAAGGATGAGATTTATTATTCTTTTCCTTATGTGTTTGTTATCCCCTTTAAACACTGGATGCTAAATCTTGATGTCTGCTACTGATGGCACAGGGACGTAGAAAGGATATGTAAAAATACTTTCCAACCAAAGGCCAGCACTTGTGTTTACTTCAAAATAAGGAAATATATTTAAGTGTATTTTAAAGCATAAATAATACAACATGAAGCTTGATACTTGTCATCATCCCTCCATCTTTATCTTACTCTAGTCAGGGGTAAGTGAAAAGGATGTTGTCTCCTTGCTCTCTTTTTATGGTTTGAAGAGTTATCACAATCCCTTGAATTATGCAACACTATCTAAGCATACAGTTCCTGCCTGTAGTCACCAAGATATTTTTTTTCCTCCAAATCTTAAGATCTATCTGGAAAAGATATAAGTCCTAATTAAAGTTCATGGTACCTTGGGATGTGCCCTTTCACAACGGTCTCACAGCATTGCCATCAACCTGTCCTATTTAGCACAATATTACTTAGTATAAGAAGCGGGTTCCTTGAAAGATCAGGACAGAAATGGTAAAGCTAAAAAAGATCAATTCAGGTCATTCTTGATGTTTAATAATAATAAAAAAGACGCAGCCTAATTCTGGTCAGCTTCTCTATACAGTGACATCTGTCCTGGGAAAGCATGGGGAACAGCAAAAACTGCCACTTCGTGGCATATCTATGTTCACTGAATCTAGTTCTTGCCTGCAGTTTTCCTAGAATGATATATGTCCAACTCCATCAGGATCTGTCCACAAAATGCAGTCCCACATCTACAGTACTTAAAAACTGCAATTTAGTAAGGAAATTGTTGGTCTTCTGGTGCCTACAAATGCAGAATCTGCTATCTCTCATTGCCACAAGGAGATGATTAACAATATAATGCTATATGACGGACCCTCAAGTCAGATGGCATTCAACATGCTACTGAAGAAGAGTTGAGGATCTTTTGGAATCCTTATGGTGTCTATAATGTGACTGAATTAAAGCCTGCAGGATGTCTAGTTACTGATGATGAGTTACTAATAATGACAAGAAAAGAAAATCTGAAGCTACAAAGACAGAATTGCGGTAAGAGCATGAAACATTAGAAGCACATTTCATCAAAGATGAAATGAAACAACTACTTACAAATTGACATCTTAGGCATCTGTAAGTTAAGATAAACTGAGATGGGACACCACACCTTCAGTCAGAAGATCACGCTTTTTATTACATAAGATGTGAAAACAAAGAAGAAACAGTGTTACTTTTATATTAGGAAAGGTAGAGCAAGAACAGTACTTGGCTACAATGCAACCAGAATCAATAATAATATTAATTAGACTTTGTGGACAATCTTTTAATATGTTTGTGCTGCAGCCACTAATGCCAAAGGAGATGAGTTGGATAAGATTTATGATCAAGATTGACTTGAAACTGACAAAACATGCAAGCAAGATGCAGTGCTTTTGATTGTGTACTGGAAAACCAAAGCTGGAAAAAAGGAGAGAGGAAAATGATTGTGTGGTTTAGGAAACTGAAATGAAATATGAGGCCAACACAGCAGGTTCTGAGAAGCTAATGCCACAAAAGACAAAATTCTCAGGAATTTAACTGAGAATTTTAGAGAGCTGTTGCAAGAGATAGGAAGCATTGTCACAGTAATGTCTGCTTCCGCTGAAGATGGAAACAGAAATGGAAAAAGAAGGGAAATCTTTAAAAATCTCTATACTCAGAAAGAGGCTCCAATCTTGAATTGGTATTGTAGATGATGCTAATGGACAAATAATAACCAATTTCAAGGAGTTCAAAAATATGTGGAAATACGAACATTGAAACACTTGACAATAGAGAGGTCAACATCCAGGATACCATAGAACAGGGGTGCCAGAATCGATCCCATTGTGGGCTGTATTAGGATTTTGCTTGCCCTTCGGGGGCTGCAGTGAGCATGGTTTGGTCATTGTAACTGACTAGGTGGGTGGGGCCAAGGTGGGCCAAGGCAGCACCCTTATCATCTCTGGAATGGCCCTATGGGACAACTCTGGGCCTATCGCAGGCTGGATCTGGCCCGCAGGCTGCATGTTTGACACATCTGCCATAGAAGATATTCCTTAGACAAACATTTATACTAGAAAATAAATGTTCTTGGCCTTCAAGTGATATGCCAGATGCCATTTAGACACAGCCATAATTTATTTACTTATTAAATTTGTACATTGCTCATCTTTTTGTCCAAAAATAGAGAAGGTCAAGACACAAATTTAAATCGATTTGTTCTTAATCTAAATCTACAGTAACTTTTGGAGGAGCTCTGGAATTTGCTTTCTCAAGAGTTTTTTGGGGGCAGAGGGGAGTTGCATATGGTTCTGGTCCCTTATAATAAACAACCATTGTTATACTCTGATGGCATCCAATCATAGTGACTCAAAGGCCATTTGAACTTTGCTGATTTTTCTTTTGCCTTTTGTCCTCAAATTGTTGGTCCTCTTTCATGAAGAAAATTCGATCTCATGAAGCCAAATGTCTACTCAGGCATGTATCACATTATCTTTTATAAAGTACCCTACCATATTCCAGGTTCTGTTGGGTAAGAAAGAAAAAAAGAAAGAAAGAAAGAAAGAAAGAAAGAAAGAAAGAAAGAAAGAAAGAAAGAAAGAAAGAAAGAAAGAAAGAAAGAAAGAGGAAGGGAGGAAAAAGGGGGAATAAAATGAATTCTTTTATTGAAGGGCAAAAATATTTCATGCATTTCTTTTCAGTGACAACTATCAACCTTCCTTGCTTTCAATTGGTTCTAAAGATTTGTCAAAAAAGAATAAGAGAAAATAGAATTTATTTGTCATGCTTGCTCTTAAATCTGGAAGGAGCCAATGTGTTCTGCTCAGTTAAAATTATTACTGTCCCTTTGCCATGCTGTTTAATTCTAATACAGCTGTTGTTCAAAAGACACAGCTGAAAGTCATGCCCTTTCAGGGTTTTAATCAAAAAAAAAAAAACAGAGACATAATTAGCTAGCAAGGTTGGACAAAGCAAATCTAATAATGACTTCTCACTCTTGTCTGGTATTAAAGTAACAGCACCCTCTGCAGACTTCCAGTCCTTGTCTGGCTTTTTTGGTCTCTAGGCAAATTCCTTAAATAAAATAGCAATTGCAATAGCTCTAAGACTTTTATACCACTTCATAGTGCTTTATATTGCTCTCTAAGTGGTTTATAGAGTCAGCATATTGCTCCCAACAACCTGGGTCCTCATTTTACTGACTTCAAAAGGATGGAAGGCTGAGTTGATGTTGAGTCGGTCAGAAGTGAATTCCTGGCAGTGAGCAGTGACTTAGCCTGCAATAGTGCATTCTAACCACTGTGCCACCACTGCTCCTAGAATTAATTAACAAGACTAGTTCATTCTCTCCGACTAAAAATGCAAGGGGTGACCATGTTGAAACATAAGCACATATAACTTGTCATTCCTTATTTGATGTCCTGTAGATGAGTTGGACTTCTCACATAATCCACAGTAATGGTGCTTATGTCAGGGCAATTATAGATGTGAATTTTCAAACACTTCTGGGGACAAGGCAGCATGTAGTAGAGGCTTCATTCAGTTATTAAACTTTTATACCTCTTGAACAACATGTGGGATGAATGTCATTTTGTGCATCCATTAGGTACAATGCACAAAATGGGGTTGACATAAAATAAATCTTGACTGTTACAGAAACAACTTTAAATAAATACCTCTCAGACAGTGTTGTCCTACAGTGCAAAATTTTATTTGCTTGATTTTCATTCTATTATTCCATTGAATATATAAGGCAGTCAATAAAAACTATAATGCGGAATACAAAAAACTCATTAAAAATCAACGTTATAATCATTCATCAGTCATTCATGAATTATACACATCAATTACTCATGCAAACAGAAGCTTCTTCAATTGATTATCCTTGTTCTTATCTGATCCATATTAATTGACATATTAATTTGTGAATCAATTTGTTAAATTGCCTTTAATTTTCCTTTGAAAATATGTGTTGAGGGGTTGCCTTAAAAGTATGTTGCTAAATATATTGGGATGAAGTTCTTAAGCACTAATGCTACATTTAAATATGAAAGAAATGAAGAAAGTAGTGATTGCTGCTTTCCAAGTGATTCATTTGTTGAGGATATAAATGTCAATTGAGCTCATATTTAAAATTCAATTCCTTAAGCTTCCTTAGTTACCATTGTAACAGTCGATAAATCAGTGTCACCTTGCAGAACTAGTATTTAAATGAAATTATTATAGATGTCAGCAATTTCTGGTTTTCCCCAGTCCCCAATTAAGAACTTGCTACTTGAAATGCATTGGAATTTATTCTGCTTGGATCAATAAGCTATTCCTTGCATTAGTTAGATTTTGCATGAGCCACGTGTTTTAAAAAAATGACAACTGCTATGTAGTTTGTCAGATATTTTGAATGTCCTCAAATGCTTTTTGAACAATTTGATGATTTATTCTCCTTTCCTAAGTTACAGCCTCTAGACATTTGTTTCCATCATTAATTAATACAGCTATTGATTCAAGCTATATTTAACCAAACAATACAGAAGTTGGGAAAGTACTTTGGATTTCTTTTTTATTCACTTATTTAATGCTCACTTCAGCTGCTCTTTTGGCTTCAATCTTTTGACAGAGACAATGCAGATTTATTCTTTTTAAAGTAACTTTGAACCAACTTCCCAAAGCAAATTAATTCTCTTAATTTAAACTTTTAAATGTTTAAATGTTAATTTAAACTTTTAAATGTTTAATCCAATTAATTAGATTAAATGTAGATGAATAATTTAATTATACCCAGAGTTCTAACTGAATATTTGTTATGGCCATCATTGGGAGAATCTCTTGTTCTCATGGATTTGATTTGTTTAAAATTTGACATATCCACTCCCCTGCCTTATGGCTTTGTTTTCTGGAGTTTTTATTGATGATATGGGTTCTCTTTCAAAAATCACAGAAGAATCCCCAAAGAATCTTATCTTTTAGAACAGAGCCATGGAGAGGAAGTGTCAAAATTCAAATGACAGCCAAAACCAGGCAATTGAAGTCACATTCCTTTTTTACTAGACAGCTTGTAAATACGGTTGAGGCATCTTGTCTTCCGCCCCACCCACCCATAGGCATGTCTGGGTCAGAGATGAACAACTTCTATTAGGTCAAAGGCCATGTTAAAGCTAGGGTGGGGAAGATGGAAAAGGTTTTGACCTATGATGCACCAGTATGCCCAGTTAAAGGGTACAGACATAAGATGTATTTAATTTGTATGGAGATTCTCAGTCATAAGAGATTTTAACTAGTATATAGCTCTATATACTATATATAGGAAGGAGGGGGGGAAGATTTCCAATATTCCCTGCCAGCTTCCCACAAGGAAATCCAATTGGGAAAGACAGAAGTTGCTTACGCTCCTGCACATTATTTTTGCTTACTCACAGTTATTCAGTTTCTCTGTTTAGGTAAGGAAATATCTCTGCAACAATGACCCAATGGGTCATGGGTTGTCTAGTAATTAGTACACTTGCTTCCTTGTTTTACTCATTCCCTCTTCCTCTCAAACTAAAAGTATTGGTGGTGATACTTTTGGAAAGGCTTTTCATATTTCATGTAAGGCTTTGAGGATGTAGGCCAAAATCTGTGGATATAATAAAGAATGATTAAAGGGTTAAATCTAAACTCAATTTAACTTGAGACAGTTAAATTATTTTTTTAAAGGTAGTTCTGTATTCTATATCTGTGTGCGCATAACATTTTATATGGATAAAGTAGGAAAAACATGACCCTGTAAAATCCCATTTTAATAGACATTCTGATTTTATAGACACTTCTGTTACACTATGTATCTTAATATGTCTTAAGCAGCAACAAATTTAGCATGGAAATTTTTATACAGGTTCTACATTTTTGTAACTAAGAGTTTGCCACAAATTAACCTGCAATCCTGGGATTTCTTGGTGGTTTTCCATTTTACAATTCAGATCTATGAGTAGAAACCTTGAAGGTTGTTATGTTCGGTGCGTGGCGCAAGAAGCGGAGACGAGTCGATGAACAGTGAACTTCAACTCTTTATTTAACATGGTGCAACAGCTCTGAAAACGGCCTCAACAGCCCCCTTTATATAGGCAAGCTCTTGGGTATTTAGCCAATGAAAACACAGGAATGCTAGCTCTTTTAACCAATGAGAAAGGCTCGTTAATAGCCAAACAGATTCTCCTGAATGGACCAATCCGATATCGCTATTATCGGCCAATCAGAAGTGCAAGGCCAGAACCCTGCGCTTTGCTTTAAGGTTTCAACAAGATTTATTCAAGCACTTTTATTAATTCACAACACCCCTTCCCTCTGGGTTCCATTTAAGGGGTGCGGTAACGTAGTCTTTGAGGTAGGCAGGTTGTTTTGATTGTCTATTTGATTTACGCTGTCCTCCCAGTATTTGTCTAGAGTTTTGTTGGGATAGGATGTTATCTGGTGAACAGGGTGCCTCTGATTATGAATCTAAACTTCCGTTCCCATTAATGTCCTCGATATCTCTTTGAGGCGAGTTAACCCCTGTTCCCGTTCCTTCTTCACAAGTTGAGTCTGATCGGTTGTTTGTTCCACTCGTGCCTTCTGCCATTTCAAAATCAGCCTCCTCGGCGTCTCCTCCCTCCTCAGTTTCGAAATCACCGGAATCGCAGACCCCAGACTGCAGCCTTGAACGCAGCTGATCAATATGGCGCTTCCATATTCTATCATCGCGACATTTCACTCGGTATGATCTGGGTCTGGTTACTTGGATTACAGTTGCCTCGACCCACAACGGGTCGCCATAAAAGTTTCTCGCGAAAACCAAGTCACCTACCTGGAAATTTCGGCATTTCCAACTGGATCCGTGTGGTTTTTCAGGTTTGTACAAGGCGTGTAGTCGGTCCAGGTGGGAGTGGAGTTTTCATCCCATCAATAACTCAGCGGGAGTTTTGTTGGTGATGCTGTGTGGAGTGATGTGCTGCAAAAGGAGTATCCGGTTAATTTTGTCTTCGATATTGCCATAGTCCATTCTATGTAGAGTTCTTTTGACGAATTGTACCATGCGCTCGGCCCTTCCATTAGCCGCAGGGTCTGCTGGTGAAGTTAGCACATGGCGAATACCGCGGTCCGCTAGGTACTGTTCAAAAGAAAGCGCGGTAAACTGGGACCTGTTGTCAGATACCAGAATACACGGTAATCCGTGTGTTGCAAATAATCTGTCCAATTTCCGGATGACCGATTCGGTTGTTGTATTTTTCATCTCATGGATTTCGAGCCAGTTTGAGTAGGCATCCACTGTTAATAAAAATGTGTGTCCATTCGTAGGTCCCGCAAAGTCCAGATGAATACGGGACCATGGTCCTCTGGGTGTTTCCCATTCTGTTGGGGTTGCTTTCGGTAAGGCATTGCTGACTGCCTGGCATTTGGAACAAGTCTTTACCCAGCCTTCGATCTGCATGTCTATGCCCGGCCACCACGCATAGCTTCGTGCGAGTGCTTTCATGCGCACAATGCCAGGGTGGCCATCGTGCAAGGTTCTCAGTACCGCTCTCTGTAACCGCTCTGGGACAATGACTCTATCGCCCCAAATGATGCAGCCCTTCTGGGAAAACAGTTCCGTCTGTTGACTTTTGAAGGGGGCATAATTGTCTGGGATTTGGTCCAATGGCCATCCACGTTCTATCCACGTTCTGCACGTGAGGACACGTGCTAAAACGGAATCGCGTTTAGTTTCAATTGCGATATCGTGAGCCGTCAGCAGCGGTTTTTGGAGTGTCTTGATCTACAGTGTTGTGATGGTTGGAGCAGGGTTGCCAACGGTTTCTGGAAGCAGTGCACAGCTTAATGCGTCAGCGTGGGGAATGGCTTTCCCCGGACAGTGTTGCAACTTATAATTATAGGCAGCCAAGAATTCTGACCAGCGAGTCATTCTGGGAGATAATATATAAGGGGTTGGTTTATCTCCTGCTATTATTCCCAGTAAAGGTTTGTGGTCAGTTATTATAGTGAAAGCTCGCCCATAAATATATTCATGAAATCGTTTAACAGCAAATACAATAGCAAGAGCTTCCTTATCGATTTGACTGTAATTGCGTTCTGCTTTTGACAGCGTTTTTAAAAGTAGGCAACAGGGGCTTCACTTCCGTTTGGTAAAACGTGGCTCAAAATGGTGCCCACTCCGAAAGGTGATGCATCACAAGTAACAGTCAAAGGCAAGGTCTCATTATACTGCATCAAAATAGTGTCGGAGGTCAATAAGTTTTTTACTTGTCGAAACGCCTGTTCCTCTCAGTGCCCCCAAACTCAGTGCTTTTTTGTCTATTAAACGATGTAGGGGTTTGGCTACGGTTGCTTTGTGAGGCAGGAGGACGTTATAAAAATTGATAAGGCCTAGGAACGCTTGGAGATCCACCTTATTTCGGGGTCTTGGGGCGTTTTTGATTGCCCTCAGTTTGCTATCGGTGGGGTGAATGCCCTGTTTATCTATTAAATATCCTAAAAATTCTACTCGATCAGTGCATACTTGACACTTGTTTTTCTTAACTTTGAAACCCGAATCTTTAAATCTCTGAAGAACCAACCCCAGGTGCTCCCTTAGTATTTCTTGAGTCAGAGCAGCAATTAACACGTCATCAATATAGGGGACAATGCCTTTTATCCCTTGTAATAGTCTTTCCATCAAACTTTGAAAGATTCCCGGGGTTACGCTTACTCTGAATTGGAGTCGGTTACATTTAAACGCACCTTGGTGCGTAACGATCGTTTGGGCCTCTGCTGTTTTTCTGTCTACAGGCAGTTGTTGGTATTCCTGGCTAGATCTAGTTTAGCGAAGACTTTTCCGCCCCCCAGGGAACGGAGAAGGTGTTGCACCACTGGTACCGGGTAAGCATTTTACTGCAGGGCGTGATTCAGGGTGGCTCGGTAGTCCCCACAAATTCTTAACGATCCATCCGGCTTGATTGGTGTCATGATTGGAGTTTCCCAGGGAGAATGGTCGGTTGGTTCTAACACCCCCTGGGCTATTAATTTATCAAGCTGCTCGTCAATCTTTGGTTTAAGGGCGAATGGGACTCTACGAGGCTTAAGGCGGATGGGAGCTATTTCGGGTTTGAGGTTAAATGATATTGGGGTCCCCTTGTACTCGCCTCATTTGTCTGCAAAGACGTCCTGGAATTGGACGAGAGCCTCTTCCCAGTCGTTGCTGCTGGTTCGGTGAATGCCGGCCACTTCAATTCCAAGTGGAGCGAACCATTGGAGGCCTAACAAGCTAGGCCGATCCCTGTCGACTACAGTCAAGGGTAGAGATGCAGTACGATTTTTAAAGGAGACACGGACTTGGCTGGATCCAATGACTGGAATTCGATTTCCTTGATAATCTTTGAGTATGATTATTTGGAATCGGAGGTCTTGTCGCCGGACGGTAGGAATGAGTTGCTTGAGGGTCTTCCAGGAAACCATCGAGAGGGACGATCCTGAATCGACTTCCATCATACAAGGCTGGTTTTCGATGGCCACCTTCACCCGGATCTTCTTGGCATCCAGTGATGAGGCGTGACCAATCGTAATAGTTTGGTGTGCTTCTCACTTCGTTGAGTGGTTTAGGGGTCTGTTTCTGTAGGAGTGGTTGTTCCATTGGTGGTTCATGGGTTCTCGCTTTGCAGGACAGCTTCCTGTAGATTGGCAGTAGTTAGCCCCCCTCAGGTTTTGGCTGGGTCCTTGCTTGCTTCTACAGACCCGTCCAATATGGCCTCTTTTCCCGCACACATGGCAGAGCGCGTCAAGGAATTTGCAGTCTGATCGGAGGTGGTTTGCCCCACAACCAGCACATTGGTACTGCGATTTCTGGCATTGGTCTTGTTCAGACCGGAGCCAGTTGACCTCTTCTTCATCGCTTTCTGATGACGATTCGAGGTCCTCGTGGTGGGCTGTCATTGCTGGTTCTTCTAAGTGAGGTGAAACTTCGCTGGCGAGTTGGCGAAGTGGAGCATGGGTGCGGCGCATTCGAGCAGCCGACTTCCTGGTTGCTTCTGCTGCAGTAGCATCAGCGATGACATCTTTAAGCTAATGTCACCTTTCGCCATCAGCTTACTCTGTGCGCCTGGTGCATCTAATCCCAGAACTATTCTGTCTCTTAGGGCTTCTTCAAGGTCAGTAAACCCGCATAGGCCTCCTAAATTCCGGAGATCCGCTATGAAATCTGCAACGCTTTCACCCTTCCGCTGATCTCTCTGGTAAAATTCATGCCTTCTCATGAGCGTTGGTACGGTCGGTGCATAGTGGGCCCTTAGCAGGGGTTCGAGGACATCCGAGTCCATGGACTTCACTTCTGCCGGTTTCACTTGGCCATCTTGAATACGGTTGGCCCACAATGAGTTAGGAATACCGCCCGTTTCTTTCCGGTAGTGGCATCCTTCAAATTGTTGGTCACCAGAAACATCTGGAAGCGATCCATATATGAGTCCCAGTCTTCTTGTGCCAGGTCGAATGGAGCAGGTGGTATGACGCTGTTGGACATAGTTCCGCCATTGGTGCGTTTCAGCCACGTGCTCTGTTATCGTTCTGTAGTGTTCAGTCAGCTCTGACGTCTCCTCGTTGCCAGTGTTATGTTCGGTGCGTGGCGCAAAAAGCGGAGACGAGTTGACGAACAGTGAACTTCAACTTTTATTTAACATGGTGCAACAGCTCTGAAAACGGCCTCAACAGCCCCCTTTATATAGGCAAGCTCTTGGGTATTTGGCCAATGAAAACACAGGAACGCTAGCTCTTTTAACCAATGAGAAAGGATCGTTAATAGCCAATCAGATTCTCCTGAATGGACCAATCCGATATCGCTATTATCTGCCAATCAGAAGTGCAGGGCCAGAACCCTGCTCTTTACTTTAAGGTTTCAACAAGCTTTATTCAAACACTTTTATTAATTCACAACAAAGGTCACTTCCTCATCAGAAGCTGCAATGGGAGAACAAATGAAGGTTGTTTGGGAAGGCACAGTTGGATCAATAGGAGGGGTAGACCCTTCTAAGGTGAACAGTTGAATCTTAATCCATTGCCTCTAGTGGCTATTATATTATTTTGCAAGAAATTTTGCTCTCTCCACCAGCTGAGGTTGATATAAAGCTGCAGATCAGGGTCTATATTTATACCATCAACCTTACATTTATATTATGGTTTCTTGAGTGGATCTGTACTTTACAGATTTTTTTTTTTATCAAAGGCTCTTTATGTAACTTAACATTTGCATTGATGTTGTTGCTCAGTTTGAAGAAAGTTAGGTACAATCAGTAATTGCTATATGAATTTTCAATTACATAAAAAAGTGGAGACGCCTTCCCTCATACATAACTAAACTTCTTGTAAGTATATGGAGAGAGAGAGAAAAAGGTTTTTTCAGCAAAGGTATAGAACTGATTTGCCATTGTCTTTTTTTTTTTAAAAAAAATAGACATTGTTCAACTTCTCAAATTAACTGCTATCCTGGGATTTCTTGGTGGTTTCCAATTTTGCTTAAGTGTAATGGAATCTGGAAATAGGAATGCACATTTTCTAAATGTTACAGAAGAAGAACAGATGGGCATTCATTTGATTGTCTCCTACAGCAGGTCAAAAGACAGAAGGAGAATCAAGACACCAACTTTAACAAACTTACTGATAAATAAGTTCATATACATATAGGTTCCAAAATTCTATAATTCAGTCCTTTTATCCTTACTGTAAACCTGACTAATGAGACCTTGTGAGAACATCACTTCTTGTTTATGAGCTGTTGTCAGGAACACAACAGTATGCCTTGAAACTTTGATATGTGTACTTCAGACCTTGTTTATCAACAAGCATATTACAGTGTTATCTATTTAGAAGATAAAAAAAGGAATACCCATTTGCTCTTCTTCTGAAAGATTTTGGAAACATCTACTTCCATTCTCAGGTTCTGAGGATTCCATCCCATGTAGCTTCCAAGCAAGATGAACCCGATGCTGCTACTTTCTAAGACAGAACCACTTTTCTGGATATTGTTGTGAAGCTCTGAAACAGCTTTACAAATCCAGTTGAGAGATGACTTCAGTTTTTTGGTGACTTCATGACAGTCTTCTTCTGCAGTTCTATAGTGCTAGGGGTATACAAACTAATGGATGCATACATCCTCAAAGCCTTACATGAAGAATAGGTGGGAATTTTTAGAAAATTAAAAGTATTTATGTTATTAGATTTTAAAAAAAATCTTAGTGAAAAGACCTTTCTCTTTTACTGATAACAATGGAACAGAATCTTTCGCTTCAACTCAATATCAATCTCTGGAAAAGTTTCAAACTTCTTTAAAGAAGAGTCAGAGATGGAAAATTTGAAGACAGAAATGAGGCAAGCAAGATAGTATTTAGAAACCAAAATCTAAACCTCCCCTTTATAGAGAATGCCCTATGCAGCTGTTTAAATTTAACACAGGAATCTTCTTTTTAAGTGCTAACACCATAAATCGTTAACTGAAGCTTTACTGGCTATTTTAGCTTCTTGCTAAGATCGGTCTCAAAATCAAATACAATGACAGGCTGTCGCCATCTGCACAAGCCTTTTTCTTGTGCCATGCAATTTATTTTCTCTTTTCACAGGGACAGCCTCAGAAACAATACCAATTCACCTTTCTCTGAAATTAAACTGACTTTAATTAGAATGGCATCATTGTCTGAGTGTGTTATTCTACCTTCTTTTCTGAACTGAAACAAGAATATTGGGTCTCTTCCCCAGTTATAATGGCTGTACAGAAAATGCAAAGGATTTTCTGCATGCAAGCTAACATACACCTTTTATATATGTACTGCATTCTTTAAATAGAAAGAAATTTGCTGAGTGCTTGTAAAATATATACATTCACAATGCAAGCATATGGAAGCCTATTCAGAAGTAATCCCTATTGAGCTCAGTAGAACATACTCACAGGCCTGTGAAATCTGGGTATACAGTTTCCAGATGTTAAACAATGTCATTGTATATACAGTAATGTTGAATAAGAATTTACTATGGTTTTTTGAAGAGTAGTATCAATGAAATAGATGACAATATAAAAGCATTCAGTTTAGGATTAGATAAAAATCAATATGGTGGCAAATATGGATAGGATATGGTTGGAGCTAGCAATCAATCTTATGCATTAGTATCAGGCAGTCAAAATGAGACAGCAAGAAGATCTGACATGATTCAAGACCTAGAAAAGCTTCCAGAAACAATTTTCTTTTACATTTCAAAAGGTGAAGTTGACAAACAGGCAACAAATGGTCAAAATTGGGAGAGCCCTATCAAATTCTGTACCTATCAACAGTGGTGTTCCCCAAGGCAGTGTTTTAGGACCAACTCTCTTCATACTCAACATAAATGACCTCTGTGATCACATCAAGAGCAACTGCGTTCTCTTCGCTGATGATGCAAAGCTATTCAACACCACCGACAATACTGCTACCCTTCAAAAAGACCTTGACTATGTATCAGAATGGTCAAACAAATGGCAACTCCAAATCTCAACAAATAAATGCTCTGTCTTACATATTGGCAAAAAAAAAAATGGAAAATAAAATACAAGCCGAAAAGTCAAGATCTTGTTGATGGTCCAAAACTCTGTCAAGGACCTTGGAGTACTCAACTCTAATGATCTAAGTGCTAGAGCCCACTGCAACTACATAGCCAAAAAGGCATTAAGAGTTATTAATCTAATCCTACGTAGTTTCTTCTCTGGTAATATCACACTACTTACTAGAACATACAAAACATTTGCTAGATCAATACTCAAATACAGCTCATCAGTCTGAAACCTGCATTATGTATCTGATATTAAGTCCAGAAATATTTCACAAGAAGAATTCTCCACTCCTCTACCAGTTGCAGAATACCTTATGCCACCAGACTTGAAATTCTAGACCTAGAAAACCTAGAACTACGCCGCCTTCGGTCCGATCTAAGTATAGTACATAAAATTATATATTGAAATGTCCTACCTGTCAATGAATACTTCAGCTTCAACCATAACAATACAAGAGCACACAATAGATAACTCAAGATAAACCACACCAAACTTGATTGCAGGAAATACAACTTCAGCAACAGAGTGGTCAATGTCTGGAATACTCTACCTGACTCTGTGGTTTCTTCCCCCAACCTCAAAAACTTTAACCTTAGACTATCTACTATTGACTTCACCCCTTTCCTAAGAGGTCTGTAGGGGGTGTGCATAAGTGCACCAATGTGCCTACCATTCCTGTCCTATTGTTTCTTTTTATTTTTCTTATATGTATCAATTTCATGTATTCATAATATGTTTATACTTATATCTGTTATCTTATAATCGCTTGACAAAATTAAATAAATAAATAAATAAACAAACAAACAAATAAATAAATAAATACAGTACATGGTTTTTCAACCTTGGCAACTTGATGATGCATGGACTTCAATTCCCAGAATTCCCCAGCCAGTTTGCTAAGGTTAAGAAACACTTATATACTTTATAGTTCTCTTTCTATTGTATTTCACTCAAACGTAAGGATAGAAGCCATCAAGATTAGGGGCATGGTGCAATGAGGTCTCAATCGTTCATTCTCCAACTGCAACTATCAATTTCATAAATTCTCTTACACAGGAATTGTTATTGTTATTGTTGGTATTGGTATTGATATCATGCTTCTAATTTCCTTTTGCAAATCTTTTTTCTGAAAAAAAAATCCTCAAAGAAAAGATGATAAAATTAATGTTGTGGGGTACTGACATTTTTTTTAGTAAAGCAGAATTCAACACTTTAATTATAAGTTTAATGGTGTTTGTTTGTTTGGGTTACTCATGTAAAACAATACATTTTTCTGTAAATGTGTAATGTAAATTTATTAAGCAAAGAAAAAGAAAAATCAATTTTGACCAGTTAATGTCAGATAGGATGGCATTCAAGGTCTCTGGATTTCAAAACTCTTTAAAAAATGTTTTATTTGAATATGGTCAAATAAATGGAAAATATGCCTTTCTGTAAGAATGATTCTGTAAGCCAGATCATTTCATCTAACAGAAGTGAAGAAATGACTTTTACTTCTTTCTTTTCAGTGGGGAATATGAAGTTTGTGTTCAATTCTCCATCAAGCCCACCATTTCAGAGAAAATATAAAACTTATTTTACAAGAAAATTATATACTATAAAGCATTTTATTTAATTTCTTTATATAGGATTTATCTGATCTGAGGTTCCACTAGTTATCAATCTTTTCCCTATCTTTCTATCAATATTATATAACAACAATAATCACCTCAAACAAACATTCTCCATGCATCACACCCAGCTAAAATAAGGTTTACTAAACAGGCAACCCAAAGTCTAGGAAAGCCTTTTTAGAATTTGCTTGAAGGTGGATATGTTTATGTGTGTAGCTTTCTGAGGGCTTGGCCTTTAAAATATGAGTAAATAAAGAATCCAATAGTACTTTATTAAAGTTAAAGAAGGTATCAAAAATTGAAAAACACAGCTTTTACATTTACCCAAGTAGGCAAAAGAATAGTTTTGGGGTAAAAAGAAACTGTGTGAGTACATTGAGGAAATACTGTATTTAAGGAAATACAGTAAAATGGCAATGCAACCATATTTATTTTATCCATTTACTGTACTGTCACTGATGTATTATTTTTTATTGATTATACTTTATCCATAAAAATCTTTTTTTTAAAAAAAAATACACAATGTAAGGATCAGTAATTTTGTGTTAGTTTTTATTGCTTGAATGAATTACAATTGCCTTCTGTCTTTGGTTTATGCTCATTTTGTTTTACATTCCAAAAAAGATGCAATCTGTATTTTTGACATATGTCTTGCTAGTACAGAGTAGACCATCCATGAAAACCCCAAGTGTATTCTAGGATAATCGAATGCTTTTAGATTCCACGGTAGGTGATTCTTTTCACTAAAGGAAGCATGAAATATGATTCTATGTTATCAGTGGCAAGGAATCTTTTTCTGGAATTCCAGAGCTGTCTGTTCTGCAATGCAGGTAGTTCTTGACTTACAACCACAATTGAGCACAACATTTACGTGGATAACTCAGACCAGTGGTGGTATGTGTTATGAACTAATAAATGCGCTTAAATAAAGTTTTATCAAAGCTTAAAGAAAAAGCAGGGTTCTAATCCTGCACTTCTGATTGGCTGATAATAGCGATATCGGATTGATCCATTCTGGAGAATCTGATTGGCTGTTAACGAGCCACTCTCATTGGTTCAAGGGTTTAATACTTCCATGTTCTCATTGGTTAATAGGTCAGCAGCCTGCCCTATAAAAGGGCTGCTGCTGCCTCCGGTTTTGGCTCTGTTCACGATGGTTAATAAAGAGTTGAAGTTCATTGTTCACTGCCTCGTCTCCGTTCCTTGCACCCATGCGCAGAACTTAACACTGGCGATGAGGGTGGGATGCGGAGACATCAGAGCTGACTGAACACTACAGAGCATCAAACAGAGCACGTGGCTGAAGGCACATCAACAATGGAACCATGTCCGGAGGCGCCATACCACCCGCTCCATTTGACCCGGCACAAGAAGACTGGGACGCGTACATAGACCGGTTCCAGATGTTTCTGGAGACCAACAACTTGAAGGATAACACTACGGAAAAAAAGCGAGCAGTGTTCCTGACCCATTGCGGGCCTGTTGTCTTTAAGATGGCCAAGGAACTAGCGAAACCAGCTGAGGTGAAAACCATGGACTGGGATGTCCTCGAGCCCCTTCTACGGGCCCACTATGCACCCGCCATACCAAAGCTTGTCTGAAGACATGAATTTTACCAGAAGGACCAGCGGAAAGGAGAGAGCATTGCAGATTTCATCGCGGATCTCCGGAACCTGGGAGGCCTCTGTGGGTTTACAGACCTCGAAGAAGCTCTGAGAGACCAAATAATTCTGGGATTAGATGACCAGATGGTACAGAGCAAGATCATGGCAAAAGGGGACATCAACCTTGCTGATGTCATCAAGGATGCTACTGCAGCAGAAGCAACCAGGAAGTTGGCTGCCCGAATGCGCCGCACCAACGCACCGCTTCGACAACAAGCTAGGGATACCTCACCTCGCCTAGAGAGGCACACAACAGCGACCCACCATGAGGACCTCGAATCGCCATCAGAAAGTGAGGAGGAGGAGGTCAACCGGCTCCGGTCTGAATGTGACCAACGCCAGCAGCGGAATCAAAGACTACCACACCAATGCGCGGGTTGTGGGGCAAACCACCCGCAATCAGACTGCAAATTCCTCGACGCGCTCTGCCATTTCTGTGGGAAAAGAGGCCACATCAGGAAGGTCTGTAGAAGCAAGCAAGGAACCAGCCCATTTCAGAGAGGAAACAACTATCGCCAGACCACAGAGTATCACCTTGTGAGTCGGGAACAATTGAACCGCCAATGGAACAACCACTCCTACAGAAATAAAACACTGGCCATTTTATCGAGAAGAGAAGAGGCACACCAAACCATTACAATCGGTCACGCCTCATCGCTAGATGCAAAGAAGATCCGAGTGAAGGTCGCCATCGAAAACCAGCCTTGTGTGATGGAAGTTGATTCAGGATCATCCCTCTCGATGGTTTCCTGGAAGACTCTTAAATAATTAATCCCTGCCGTCCGGCGTCAAGACCTCAGAGCCCAAAGAATCATACTCAAAGATTATCAGGGGAACCGAATTCCGGTCGTTGGATCCAGCCAAGTCCAAGTATCATTTTAAAAATCATACTGCGTCATTACCACTGACCATCGTCGACCGTGACTGACCTAGCTTGTTAGGCCTTCAATGGTTTGCCCCACTCAGGATCGAGGTAGCCAGCATTCCCCAAACCAGAAGCGACGATTGGGAGGAGGCCCTCGTCCAGGAATTCCAGGATGTCTTTGCAGACAAACTAGGCGAGTACAAGGGGACCCCGATATCATTTAACCTTAACCCTGAAATAGCCCCCATCTGCCTTAAGCCTCGTCGGGTACCTTTTGCCCTTAAACCAAAAATTGATGAGCAGCTCAATAAATTAATAGTCCAGGGTGTTTTAGAACCAACGGACCACGCTCGTTGGGAAACCCCAATTGTAACACCCATCAAACCGGATGGATCATTAAGGATTTGTGGGTACTACTGGGCTACCCTTAATCACGCTCTTCAACAGAATGCTTACCCGGTACCGTTGGTACAACACCTTCTCCATTCCTTGGGGGGCGGAAAAGTCTTCGCTAAATTGGATTTAGCACAGGCCTACCAACAACTGCCTATAGATAAAAAAACCCGCAGAGGCACAGGCGATCGTTATGCACCGAGGCGCCTTTAAGTGCAACCGACTCCAATTCGGAGTGAGCGTAGCCCCAGGGAATTTTCAAAGTCTGATGGAGAGACTCTTGCAAGGGATCAAGGGGGTCGTGCCATATTTTGATGACATTTTAATTGCTGCCCCAAATAGAGAAATACTAGAAAAGCGGCTAAAATTGGTTCTCCAGAAATTTAAAGACTCTGGCCTTAAGGTTAAAAAAAATAAATGTCAACTGTGTACAGACAAAGTAGAGTTCCTGGGGTACCTAATCAATAAACAGGGCATCCACCCCACTAACAGCAAACTGAGAGCAATCAAAAACGGCCCAAGACCAAGAAATAGAACTGATCTCCAAACTTTCCTGGGGCTCATTAACTTTTACAACATCTTCTTGCCCCAGAAAGCGACCGTAGTTGAGCCCTTACATAGACTTCTCGACAAAAAAGCAACCTGGGTCTGGGGACACCGTGAGGAGCACGCGTTCCGACAAGTGAAAAACTTACTAACCTCAGATGCTGTTTTAATGCAGTATAACGAGACTCTGCCTTTAACAATCACATGTGATACGTCACTGTTTGGAGTAGGAGCCATTTTGAGTCATGTGTTACCAAATGGTAGTGAGGCCCCTCTTGCCTATTTTTCAAGGACCTTATCAAAGGCTGAACGTAATTATAGCCAGATCGACAAAGAGGCTCTTGCTGTTGTATCTGCTGTGAAAAGGTTTCATGAATATGTGTATTGATGAGTTTTTACTATTGTTACTGACCACAAACCTTTGTTAGGGATTATAGCGGGAGACAAGCCAACCCCCTATATATTGTTACCTAGAAAGACTCACTGGTTGGAGTTTATAGCTGAGTACAACTATAAATTACAACACCGCCCGGGGAAAGCCATTCCCCATGCTGATGCATTGAGCCGTGCCCCACTTCTGGAAACCGTCGACGACCCAGCTCCAACCCTTATGACACTCCAGATTGAAATGCTGCAGGCACCACCGCTAACAGCCAGAGACATTGCAATTGAAACAAAACAAGATCCTGTCTTAGCACGAGTTCTTAGCTGGGTCAAAAGAGGATGGCCAATAGAACAAACCTCTGATGATTTCACCCCTTTCAGAAACCAGCAAACAGAACTGTTTTCACAAAAAGGCTGCATCCTATGGGAAGATAGAGTCGTCGTCCCAGAGCGATTACAACGAGCAGTATTGAAAACATTGCATGATGGTCACCCCGGCATTGTGCGTATGAAAGCGCTCACACGAAGCTATGCGTGGTGGCCGGGCATCGACAAACAAATCGAAGCCTAGGCAAAGACTTGCTTAAAGTGCCAAGAAGTCAGCAGTGCCCCACCTAGAACAACTCCACAGAATGGGAAACCCCCCCAGGGGCCGTGGTCCCGCATCCACATTGATTTTGCAGGACCTACTAAAGGACATATGTTCCTCCTAACAGTGGATGCCTATTCCAACTGGCTCGAGATCCATGAAATGAAGAATACTACAATGGAGTCCGTCATCCGAAAATTGAACAGGCTATTCACAACACACGGACTGCCAGACGTTCTGGTCTCTGACAACGAACCCCAGTTCACCGCCCTGGTGTTTGAACAATACTTAGCAGATCAGGGCATCCACCATGCGCTAACTTCGCCTGTGCACCCTGCGGCTAATGGCAGGGCCGAGCGCATGGTACAATTTGTTAAAAAAACGCTCCATAAAATGGACTATGGGGACACTGATGAAAAAATAAACAGAATACTCCTACTCCAACACATCACTCTGCACAGCATCACCAACAAGACGCCAGCTGAACTATTGATGGGACGCAAGCTCTGTTCCCACCTCGACCGGCTTCACTCTTCCTACGAGCCAGAGAAACCCTGCGGATCTAGCAGAAAATGACGCGAGTTCAAGGTAGGCGACTTAGTTTTCGCTAAAAATCTCTCCGGTGAACCATTATGGATCAAAGCAACCATAATTCAAACCACTGGGCCCAGATCGTACCGTGTGCAAACCTGCGACGGAAAAATATGGAAACGCCATATAGATCAGCTTCGCTCTAGGCTACAACCCAGTTCCTGTGACTCCTGGGACTCCCAAACTGAGGGAGAAGGGGATATCGAAGAAACCAAATTCAAGATGGTGGAGAGCAGAAGCAAAGGGAGTCAGCGATCAGGCGCGAGTAATGAAGAAGAATCAGAGAGGGGTGTGTCCTCACCACAGAGGAATACCTCAACGGAGGCTAGCCCACTAAGATCGAAGAACAGCAACAATGACAGAATTAGCGGCACCAAGTCGTCCAGTGAGAATGCGAAACCACCAGTATCAGATATGTCCAAAAACGTCCCACTGAAGCTGGACTGCAAACGGGAACCAGTGGGACAGCGCAAATCTAATAAACAGTTAAAACAACCCACATATCTTAGAGATTATGTCACCGCACCCCTCAAACGGAACCCGGGGGGAAGGGGTGTTATGAACTTATAAAGGCGTTTAATAAAGTTTTAACAACCTTAAAAAAAAGCAGGGTTCTATTCTTGCACTTCTGATTGGCCGATAATAGAGATATTGGATTGGTCCATTCTGGAGAATCTGATTGGCTGTTAATGAGCCACTCTCATTGGTTCAAGGGTTTAATACTTCCATGTTCTCATTGGTTAATAGGTCAGCAGCCTGCCCTATAAAAGGGCTGCTGCTGCCCCCGGTTTTGGCTCTGTTCACAATGGTTAATAAAGAGTTGAAGTTCACTGTTCACTGCCTCGTCTCCGTTCCTTGCACCCATGTGCAGAACTTAACAGTATGCTACTGGTTCGGCCGCAAAAAAAGTCTCTCAGGATCAGCTGAGAGGAAGAAAAAAAGCCTCTGACAAGCTCAGAGGAGAAAGAAGAGGAAAGTGCAGGGTTGGCCATCCCACCCTCCCCTGCAATTTTCTCTTCTTTTTTGGGGGGAGAACAATTTTATTGGTTTTTAAAGACAAACAAAACATAAAACATCCAGCTTTCTTTCATAAATATACAAGCAGTGTGTCGGTTGATTTACCAGTTTTTTGTGCATCCATTTCATCGTCTCAATTACAGTTATATTACATAATAACTCATATTATCAATCAGAAATTAAATATCCTGGTATCACTATTAAACAATCATTTGACTATAATTTTGTTCATTCATACTTTGCGAGATAACTATAATTTACTTAAATTATTTTATAACAAATCATATAATCATACCAAATCTATACTAAAAACATTATTATAGATATGATATATATAAAAAAATATCTTTATATATTTATTATTACCTAGAATTCTAAATATTCTATTATTGTATTTTATTATCTAACCATTGGTAGAAAAGGTCCCAAATTTTATAAAATTGTTTATCCTCTTGCTCTCTAATTTCAAATGTCAATCTACTCATTTCAGCACATTCCAATATTTTCTTAATAATTTCTTCCTGCGATGGTATTTTCTCATTTTTCCAGTTTTTAGCAAATACAATCCTAGCCGCTGTTAATACATTTACAATCAGGTATTTCAAATCTTTACTATATGTATCAGGTAAGATTCCCAATAAAAAGATCTCTAGTTTCAAATCTATGTGTTTCTTTGTCATTTTTTCCAACCACATGCGAATTTTAATCCAATATTTTCTAGCGTCTTCACAAGTCCACCACATATGGTAATATGAGCCAGGTATCTGATGACATTTCCATCATTTTTCAGATTTGTTCTTGAACATTCTTGCTATTCTTGTCAGGGGAGCAATTTTCTCTTCTTTATCCTCTCAGCTGATTGGCGCTGCAGGCCTCAGCTGGTGTGTGGAAAGCTCTGGGCGCACACTAGGTGTGTACACATGCATGCACGCGATCACCAAACTGGTAGTGGAACAGGTAGGATCCCACTGCTGATTCAGACAGTGAATTTTCCCCCAACAACCTTTCTTGTTACAGTTGTTAAGTGAACCATTGCAGTTTTTAGATTAGTAACAGGTTTGTTAAATGAATCTGGCTTCCTCGTTGACTTTGTTTGTCAGAATGCCGCAAAAGGTGATCACAGGACCCCCAAAACACTACAACCATCATAAATATGAGTTGGCTGCCAAGCATCTGAATTTTTATCATATGACCATGGAAATGCTGCAACAGTGTTTTAAGTGTTAAAACCAGTTATAAGTCCCTTTTTTTCAGTTCCGCAGGAACTTTCAACTGTCACTAAATGAACTGTACAGGACTACTGGTAAGGCCTTCTCAGGATACCGTATAATACATCTATAAAACAAGAATGCCTGCTTCATTCTTATAATAAAATAATGTAAAAAGAGATAAATCCTAGCTTTTCAAGTTGTTTAATGGAAAAGGAAGCTGAAGCAGATCAAAACCAAATAACATTTCTGCAATGATAACAGTTGGAAAACATTATAGCATTGGTGTTGCTCTGTTTGTATTGCTACAAGAATCCCAAAGCTAATATTATCCACTTTGAAGCCTTCTGCCTTACCCTTATACTTCAATTTAAGTATTTTAAATGGAATTTGATAGAAGCAGGCTATATTTTATCTCAAATAAAGAACAAATAGTCTCCCCCTCTCTTTTCCATCTGCCATTGCCAAGATAGATAGATAGATAGATAGATAGATAGATAGATAGATAGATAGATAGATAGATAGATAGACGGATGATAGATATATAGATAGATATAGATATAGATAGATATAGATATGTTATGGCTCCCCCTTCAGAATTCAAACCAAACCAAACCAAAAGCAGCCGTTCCAAAATTTAAATCCAACAGAAAGAAGTCTTACAAGATAACGGCTGTCATAAATTATATTCCACAGTAATAATACACGCTCTGTTCAGCAAACCAGTCCTGGCACAAATTCTCAAACCCCAGAGCCCCTGCTGAAAACCTCTTCACACAATCAGTCACTTTGTTCCTGACAAGTTTTCCAAACCCAGCTGTGTCCTTTTATACTCATTGAAGCAACGTGCTACTTTCCCTAATCAGCGTCTGGCTTGCCTCCCCCCCAACTTGACGTTTCAGACTCCTCCTAGTTCTAGTATCAAACCACGATCTGTCAGCTTCCCCACTCGATGCCTCTGACTCATTTTGTGGATCAGTTGCTGGCATGAATGAGGTCGCAGATTCTGGCTAAGAGTGTCTTCTAATAATTCAGACTCAACATTCACAACAGGCTCCAGCCTGTCATCATCATCAGAGTCATCAGAGTCAAAACTCACAGCAGGATCGATCCTTTCAGTCACAACACTATCCCCCACCGCAGGGTCCTTCCCCCGAGTCTGACGATCAGGATGTGGTTTTGAAGGGAATTGTGCATGATATATGCGAATAAGATCTGGGGCATGCACCTTGGATACATCCTGCCAAGAGTGAATCTCCGTTTCATTTTCCAGTCTTCCCACAAAGTACTGGAATTGTCCCTTTAGCCATCGTGAATCATAAATTCCGACCACTGTAGTATCCGTAACAGGTTCAGTGCTGAGCCTGGATGGAGAACCTGTAGCTTCTGAAGAACTGAGATTACATGATGGAGTGTCAGGTACCAACAAGGAGCGATGAAAAACAGGATGAAGATGCATGAAGCGCGGTATTCTTTGACAAGCACCATGGCGGGCACTGCTCCGCTGGCTCCTGCGCGGCCCCGCCGCCTCCCCACCTGTCCTCCGCTCGGCTGTCCATTGCCCTATGGCCCCTCTGTCCCTGGCGCCACGCTCGGGGTTCCAACCGGGAAGGGGAGGTGGGCACACTGGGCGGAGTTCCTCGGCAACAGTGATATCCTGGCCAGCGCAGACATGCCTCAGATGGTCCACACATTGTAGGCTTGGAAAAGAAATTGCGTTCTGCGTCCAAGTCACCAACAGATCATGCAAACGGAACCAGGATACTCCGAGCACCAAAGGGCGATGGAGGTTCGAGGTGACATAAAAACTTATCGCCTCCTCATGATTCCCAATAACCATACGCACTGGCTGAGTGGCGAAGCGAATGGGTCCCGACTTGAGTTCATGCCCATCTACGGTTTCCACCTTAATGGGTGGATCCACAGTGATCAAAGGGATTCCAAAATGTTCAACAAAAGTACAGTCCATAAAGCTGGTTGTAGCCCCTGAATCCACCAGCGCAACCGCAGGAATTCCCTCCTTCTGGGACTGCAAAAAAATACGAGTATCCAAAAGTAAATGCCGAGGAGGGCCAGGATTTACCACAGCAAGTTGGGGTGGAAGTATAGAACGTTCCTGACCTAGGGTTTCCCCGTTTCTCAACGGGCCAAGAGTGGTTACGGGTACAGGTCTGTGAGTCCCTCTCCGAGTGCAGGAATTTGCAAAATGTCCCAAACCCCCACAATAAAGACACAGGTCTTCCTGAAACCTCCTCGAACGTTCTCACGCCGTTAAGCGAGGGCGGAGTGCGCCTAACTCCATCGGCTCCTCAGTCTTAACCCTGGTTTGAAACACTCTCGGAGGGGTGATTAGCACACGAGAACAAGAAGGTGGTTCCATAACAAGCCATTTGCTTCCACGTTGCTGTAAACGAGCTTCAATACGTAAGCACTGAACTATCAATGCATCCAAAGTTAAAGCCCGCTCTGCATGAACTAGCTCATCCTTGATGGCCTCAGACAATCCTTCCTGGAATGCAGCCATATGAGCCGGTTCGTTCCAGTTAGAGTCCAAACATAGCAAACGAAATTCTGCAACGTATTCCTGCAGGGAATGTTTTCCTTGATTAATATCCCTTAACCGTCTGTCCACAGTTTGTATCTTAATTGGGTCCTCAAACATCACTCTCATTTGTTGGAGAAACCCCTGGAAATTGTCCAACAATGGGCTATCTTGAAATAACAAGGGAGTAGCCCAATTGGCAGCCTGCCCAGCTAACAAACTGATCATAAATCCCACCTTAGCCTGGTCGGTTGGGAAGTCTTCAGGCCTCAGAGAGATAAATAATTAGCATTCACCCATAAATGCCGAAAACCTGTCCGTTTGCCGAGAAAATTTTTCTGGCATGGATACCGGGCTTTTCCTCACAGGAGGGGCAGGGGTAGCAACAGCAGAGCTTTGTAAGCTGGAAACATAATTTAGCAATTGTGTTGCCTGATTCTGAAGCGTCCCATTGCTTTGCAATAATTGGTTTATTTGTTGTTGTTGTTGTTTTACCAAACTCTGCAATTGCTTTGAATCCATCTTGCTTGAAAGATGATTTGTTTGGGGTCAGGAACAAAAATGTTATGGCTCCCCCTTCAGAATTCAAACAAAACAAAACCAAAAGCAGCCGTTCCAAAACTTAAATCCAACAAAAAGGAGTCTTACAAGATAACGGCTGTCATAAATTATATTCCACAGCAATAATACACGCTCTGTTCAGCAAACCATATATATAGACAAACACTATACAGAAGCCTGATGATGGCAGATGAGATTCTGCTGAAATGTTGCTACAACTTTAAAAGCACCACTACTATGACATGGGAAAATACCCGAACAAAGCTGAATGCCAGACATGTTAGTACCCGCGAAAACTTAAGAATATATATATATTCTTAAGTTTTCGTGGGTACTTACATGTCTGGCATTCAGCTTAGTTCGGGTATTTTCCCATTTCATTGTAGTTGTGCTTTTAAAGTTGTAGCAATGGTTCGGCAGAATCTCATCTGCCATCATCAGGCTTCTGTATAGTGTTCATCTGTGAGTCAGACTTTTACAGTGGTTTCAGATTTAAATTTGGGGCAGCCTATTGCTGTGCCAGCATGGTTTTTTTTTTTTTTTCTTCCTCCTGATTGGTTGGGAGTCTTGGTCTGTGTTTATTGGTCTTGGAGTTTGCTGTGTTCTGCTTGATTGGTGTTTCTGATATCTTCTGTCTTTTTTTTTTTTTTTGGCTCTTTATGTATCTTGATTGGCTGGCAGCATTGTGTTACTTTATTGAAGGCCTTTAGTGCAGCTTGGCTTCGGGTAAATGGTAAAGGGTAAACAAATATATATATTTGTTTGCTTAAGTTTTCGTGGGTACTTACATGTATGGCATTCAGCTTTGTTCGAGTATTTTCCCACTTCATTGTAGTTGTGCTTTTAAAGTTGTAGCAACGGTTCGGCAGAATCTCATCTGCCATCATCAGGCTTCTGTATAGTGTTCATCTGTGAGTCAGACTTTTACAGTGGTTTTATACACACACACACACACACACACACACACATATATATATATATATATATTGACCCATGAGCTGAAAATCAATCTGTAAAATTCAAAGTAACTCCTATCAAGAAGCAATGAACTTATGTTTTGTTGGGAATTCATTTTCACAGAAGGGTGAGGCTGGTTGTGTATATGCACTGTCCGCATGTTTTCAATGAAAACACTAAAAAATTAGGGAATCTGCATACATCCACTGAAGTTGTTCCAGCAATTGAAGATAAAATCCTGCAGCTTCTCACTGATGTGCTTCATTTATTTATTTCGCTGATTCTGAAATGTTTTGATACCAATACTCAATTTCCATTGTTCACAGCACCAGGCTTCAATTTAGCAATAATAATAACACTTAGACTTATATACCACTTTACAATGCTTTACAGCCCTCTCTAAGCAGTTTACAGAATCAGCATATTGCCCCCAACAATCTGGCTCTTCAATTTGCTTTTTTCCGGCAATTTTTCATAAAACATGATTGTTTTTTAAACTATGGTAAAGTTAAAAGTGCTTGTAACCAGGAATATACGATAGTCCTTCAGGTTTGAAGAAAACACGCTGTTATGAAGTTCATCTGAGGGCACAGACGTGACTGTGTAGTCCCAGTCTGGAAGCACAATGGGGGCACTGAAAATACACTGTTGTAGCAATTGTGGGTGTTCTTCTGTGATGCCACTCATATTTTACTATCCATTTTTAGTGGTACCTTCAATGCTGGTAGAGGCTTTGTAGCACAGCTTCATTGCCACTAAGTTCTGTTAGCAGCCGTAGCTTCTAGTTCTCTTGGCTGGATGCCACAGTGGCATGGTAGAGAAAAAAAGCAGGAGAAAATAACTGGCACCACAACTGGTAAACTAGTTGCAAAAGTTCCTGTGGGGTATTGGTTTTTTTGTATTAGGATTTTATCTTTGTAAGCTGCCTGGAGTCACTGGAAGTGAGTTGGGCGGCATATAAACTTTCATAAACAAATAAATAGTGAAAGCCAATTTTTGTGTAGCAATGGTTATATGTAACAATTTGCCATCAGTGGTTCCTTTGATAAAGTCATATTTACAAGTTGGGGGTTGAAAAATCATAGATGATATAGTTGTAGACATATATGCTCATATATACACATAGATATGTGTAAAATTAAATTAAATAATAAATTGGACTAACTACTATAGGAGAATACCATTTATAGTAAGTTGTGATTGCAAAAGCGTTGCTCTTCCATTCAAATATATGTCTAGTCATACAGGCAAGGAGAAATGTCACCATATAAAATTTCAATTCAGTCAAAATGAGGCAACAGTATAATCATACATGCAGATATAGACTTACACTCAGGGAGGGAAGTGAGGAAATGTGCTGAAAATGAATTCATTTACAGCTGAATATTATGTTTCCCTTAGTCCCAATTAGGATGTTTTGAATTGATTTGGGGATGTAAGTAGT
This sequence comes from Hydrophis major, assembly GCA_033807585.1. NCBI lineage: Eukaryota > Metazoa > Chordata > Lepidosauria > Squamata > Elapidae > Hydrophis > Hydrophis major. Next base: position 148,937,943 of record CM066328.1, on the reverse strand, counting down.
ACTTCATCTGTTCTAAATGAATACATAGTGTCTGCATGGGGGGGGGGGGATGGAAAGAAAATGAGGGCCTTGTGGCTTATAAGCTGGATCTAAACTTTCTTGCCAGAGACATGCTCAAGACCTGCACAGACATGGTAAGAGTTTTGACTCTTTCTCCCTGTAACTTCTTGAAAAAACTGTTGCTCATTGATTCATTGAGTTCATCAAAATAGTATCGGATAGTGGGGCCTTCAATGAAACCAATAAAGAAGAATATTTGTAGCTTAGGGATGAGGAGGGGTTATTGGTTCTCTCTGAGATTGGTTGTTCTCTTGCAGATGTTTCATTACCCAAACTAGACTAGCATTTATGGTGTTACCTACTTTGGGTAATGAAACATCTACAAGAGAACAACCAAGCTCAGAGAGCATCGAGGACCCCTCCTTTCAATGAAAGAAACATATTTGGATATAATCACTTTTCCCTTCTTACAATAAGCTGTCTACAATGAAAGGTAGAGAAGATGGAAGATAAATGCCATTCACAAAATTTACAAACAATAGTTTTACCGACAAAACAAGGAAAGAACATCAGGAGTATAAGTATCAATCTTTAGCATCAATATGTTGAGCTAAATTGAAAAGTAGAATTTTGGATGATGGAATTTCTATTTCAAAACCTGTCATCCCATTTCATTACTAAAGTTTGACATCAAAATTGGACATTTGCCTTCTCTGCCTAGTTAAATGTAGGGCTTAGTGCTAAGTTCAGAAATTCTGTTCCCAGTTGGCTGTCAAATAGATGCTTAATATGCCAAATATTCATTTTCCAGGCCACTGTTAATTTCACTTGGCAGCACTACTAAAATCAAAACAAAAATCAAAAATCAAAACAAACATCTTTATTTGTCAAAAAAAACCTGGCTTGTATGCATTACTGTCTGTCTACCTTTTTCTTTCTCAAATGAAGTTGAATATAAATTACAAGGTTCAACAGATAAGGGATACAGGGATGACCTTAATATTAGTTAAGTAGTGGGCAATCATGTGTCACACACTAACTAAATCAGAGAATTTTGTGTATTTTCAGCATAATTTTCTATATGCAAGAAAAGTTACCTTATTTTTCTTATATACTTTATTTATTATTCTTTCTAAGCAAAACAAACAAAAGCTCTCATAATCTACCTACAAGCTAGAAACAATTATATTTCAATTAGCAAGTATAATTAATTTTCACACTTCATGTGAAAGTGACAGCATATTTAAATGTTCATGAAATCTGGCAATAAAGGAAAAAAATAAACCAATAAAAGGACCTGTTATTTTGGACCTCACCTCTAAAGGAGCACATGGCTTTTGTTTTAAGTTTACTCATTAACTAGTGATATAAAATCAAGGGAGATCATGGTAGAATACACACTATTCCCTTCAGTTAATAACCTTATAAAATGGATTGGGCTAAGATATAGTTATTGGCTAATAGTCATCAAAGAGTTGATCATAGTTTGCATCTGGAGGATGGGTTTTCCCAATCCCGGTCCAATACCTGCCCCTTTATACATTTTTGGCTGTCTTTCAAGTGGATAGAAACCAAAGTTCACATTTCCACCTGCCCTTTCTGAATGACAGGAGCAGATAGCTGCAATCATATGTGAGCATGGAGCTCAATGTCATGGATGCTACAGAACAGGGGTCGCCAACCTTTTGGACCTCAGGGACCACCAAACTCATAATTTTAAATCCCGCAGACCAGAGACCCTGGGAAAATCCCCCAAAAAGTCTGCAGGAAAATTCCCCACCCTGTTTTCCTACCGATTGATCGTTCTTTACCTTCTCCAGCTCTGTTCTCAGGGGGAGAGAGAGAGAGACTTTTGGCTTCATGCAAGGAGAGCAGCAGAAGCAGCAGTCTTTCTTTCTCTCCCACAAGCTCCGCCAGAAATTAGTCTTTGCCAGCCCAGTCTTTGGGAGCAGGATGCTTTGAAGGGTCCCAAAGATTCATTTCTGGAAGAGTTTGGGGGAGAGAAAGAAAAACTTTTGCTGCTTTCCTTGTGTGCAGCCAAAAGCAGAAGAAGAAAGAAACAGAAAGAAGCAGCCCAGTGGCCAGGCCAGGCATGCGGGGCCCATGGGGCAAGTTCCCCCCTCTGCCCTTTCCCCTTCCCCTCACTATCTCGTGTTGTTTACAATGCAAGCGATGCAAGCCTTGTGTTCCCATGCAGCCTGGATTAATTGGTTTGGGAGATGCTTTGGGGGTGACATTTCTCTGCGGACCACCAAAATTTTCTTGCGGACCATCAGTGGTCCCGGGCCCACTGGTTGGCAACCCCAGCTATAGAACAACAGCAGTAAATCCAGTCTGCACCTGCTCTCTGCATTCACCATATGGGCCTTATGAAAATGGAAATAAGGATATAGATAGCAGTGCATTCTTTGAACACTGAAATTGAAACTAAGATTAACAATACAACTTCTATGAAAAAATAGTGTCTTGTTATACAGCAGTGATAGTCAGTTGGCATGCTAGCTGGGTTTGATGAGAGATGAAGTCCAAACATGTCAAGGGCACCAAATAACTGTCTATCCTTATACTGTTTTAAAGAAACTGAAATTATCAAAAGCTATTAACATTTGAGAAATAAGTGTTGCTTTAATCCTATTAATCAGTAGCTTGTTAAAATAAAACTTTAGTTGATTAATCATTAGCACCAATTTTAATCAGTAGGCTGAGAATTAAAGCACACCTGGAAATATATAGATACATATCTAATTCTGAAAAAAAAAAATCTCTGCTGTATGGAGGTTGGGTGGTGTATGAGAGCCAGGCTGGTCCAGTGGCATCAGACTAGAGAGCAAGAGACCATGAGGTCAAATCCCACCTGTGCCCTGGAAGTCAGCAGTGTGTCTTTGAGCTCGTCATTCTCTCTCGGTTTACCTCACAGGATTGATGTTGTAGGGAAAATAGAAGGACAAAGATGTTTTGGATATGTTCACTGTCTTGAATTATTTATAAAAAAATAATAAAGGTGGGCTATAAATACTCAAATAAATAAAATACACACACTTATGTATATGCAGGTGCATGAGTGCACACACACACACATACACACACACACAATGGCCTTTTGTTGAAAAATGAAAGCAAAGTACTTAAGGGGAACCATTGCAGAAGAAAAAAGCTGAAGGCAATCACTCAAGCAAGCCAATATATGTAATACTGGGAAAAAGGGAGATTTTTTTTAGTTATAAAACGAGAAGTACAGATAGCCTTTGACTTATGGCCACAATCGATCCCAAAATTTCTGTTGCTAAATGAGACAGTTGCTAAATGAATTCTGTGACTAAAGTTACAACAGCACTGAAAAATGTGACTTATAACCGTTTTTCACACTTAAGACTGTTGCAGCATTCCCATTATCATATGATCAAAATGCAGACACTTGGCAATTTATTCATATTTATGACAATTGCAGTGTGCCTGGATTATGTGATCACTTTTTGTGACCTTCTGACAAGCAAAGACAATGGGAAATTCAGATTCACTTAACAAATGTGTTACTAACTTAACAACTGAAGAGATTCACTTAACAATCGTGGAAAGGAAAGTCATAAAATGTGATCAGATTGCGAGTGAAGAAACTGAAGACTTGTTTTAACAGGCTTGTACAAGTTGATGTTAGACCAGGGTTGTCAAACTCAATTTCATTGAGGGCCACATCAGGGTTGTGTTTGACCTTGGGGCCCTCTGGCAGCCCTCCCAAGCTTCATTTTCTCTGGCAGAGGCACCACAGGCTGTTCCTTCACTGTTTCCAGGGCAGCCCCATGGGCCAAATCTAAGCAGCTCATGGTAGAGGCGGCATTCAGCAAGTTCTGACCAGTTCTAGAGAACCAGTAGCAGAATTTTTGAGTAGTTCAGAGAACTGGCAAATACCATCTGTGACTGGAGATTTTACAGTATCCTTCTCCTGCCATGCCCACCAAGCCATGCCCACCAGTAGTAAAAAAAATTGAATCCCACCACTGCCCCATTGGCTGGATCCGGGCCGCCAGCCTTGAGTTTGACATCCCTGTGTTAGATCAACAGTTAGCAACACCATTCTCTATTATTTTCTTCAGTTCTCAAAGAAGCTAAATATGGATCAAGGGTGGATTTCCTCTGAACTGGATCCTTCACTACACTGACACACAATCACAGCAAATCTATATGCTTGTAGCTGTAGAGCTAATTGCTTGCTTCGTTCAAACAGATGCTGGGTGACCTTTAAATACCACAAAGGCTAAGTAGCAAAGGGAGAATAATAATGATATTATAATTGATTTTTGAATTATTGAACAGGGTGACTAAATGCTGGCTGTCTCAACTTTTATCTTTCTGAAAGAGATTGCTTTCAGTTTCCTTACTAGATTTTTGCCCTCTTGTGCATTGGTACAGTATAATTGCTAAATAAAAATTGAGGTGCTCTATATGCAACACCATATGTAAGTAAGCTTATTAGTACAGTATTACATTATAGCACCTTAAACAAACATTTTTTTAAAAAGACTTAGTTTGAGGACAAAAGGATATTTGGCTGTCTATTGTCTCTTCTTCTTTCCTCTTTGAAGCATTGATTCCATTTCTGTAGCAGTTTGATTCTGAAAATCTGGTTAATTGTCTGATTTAAAAGAACTTGCTTTTTTAAAAAATGGCTGTCATTTCTTTAGCTATCTCTAATCTAATTTAAGTACTCCGTGGATGTACCACATCTGTTTCTCAGGACTATTAAATTATTAGTTGCAGATTAATTTAATAAGCCTGAGAAATGATCTAAACTCTTGAGATATAATCAATAAATCTGGAATGCAGAGATTGGAAATTGGTTTTGGAACATTAGCAAAACCAGGCAACTGAAATATAGATTTGGGGATTGGTGCCATCCTTAATAAGAGAGCTCAGGTTTTTTTTTTCTGCAGTAACTATAGATTCTATTAAAGACAGAGAAATATTTAACATTTAAATAAATTCAATCAGCAAACTAAACGCAGCCCATGATGGTCCATGAATTTAAAATGTTTCTTTGAATATGACATTACAGCATCATAATACTTTACAAATATTTTTAATATAAATTTTATTTGGGTATTCACAAAAACATAATACAAATAAAACATCTCTTTTTTTTTTTTGAGAATAGCATGATCCCGGGTTATCACTTCTTCATACAGACACAAACTCAATTTCAAATTGATCTTGTGTTCTATTCCATATTTTATTACTATTTTAATATTTTCTCCATAATTTTTCCCCTCCCTTAGTTTTCTCAACTTTATTTTTAATGATCTCCAATCTAAATTCAATCTTTTTCTAAGTTTCAATGTCTTTCCAATCATTATATTTATACTTTTGTCTGTCCTGTTTCAATTTCATATTATCTTTTCTCATTAAACAAATTTTCCCCTGTAGTTACTAATTGGAATATGACACCTTTATATCTTTTAATTTTATCCATTCAACTCTTATTTAAACTTCAATTTATACCTTTAAAATTATAACATTCAATATAGTACGTAACTTCCAATCGAATTCTGCTTGGTACATTCTTAAAATACACACTATGTTCTTAATATATATATACACTGCTCAAAAAAATAAAGGGAACACTTAAACTGATATAGTTTGAGGCATGGGTTAAATGAATGGAGACAGTCTTAGTTGGTGAACTTTCAGCTCTTTATTACATAGTGACTTAAAACTTGAATAACAACAACTCTGCCTTATATAGGCAACCTTAATGCGAAACAACCAATAGGGAGCTGTAAGACGCTAACTCCAGAACCAATAAGAGTCCTTCGTTAAGGGCCAATCGGATTCTCTGAGCCCAACCAATCCGATCGAGCCGCTTAACACCCAATCAGAAGTGCAGGGCCAGAACCCTGCATTTTACCCCAAGCTCGCTTTTATTTTAACTATTTACATACATAAAACCCCTTCCCCCTGGCTCCTCAATTATGGTGTGACTATATAGTCCTTCAAATAGGACAGTTGTCTTTTGGGTCTATCAGATTTTCTTTGGACTGGCTGTGTGCAGTCCTGTTGAAGTAGGCTGTTGTTTGGCAGTGGCTCAGCTTCTTGTTCGGGTGTGATTTCCCTTGGAGCTTATGACTCTTCCTCCTGTTCCAATTCCTGAGTTTCACTTGTTTCATCGCTTTCTTGGAAGTTTGGTCGTAGGGGAGTTGTTGGCTGGCCGATATGAGTCGTGACCGTAATTGGTCAATATGTCGTTTCCACAGTCTTTTATCAACACATCATACAATATAGGATTTTGGCCCAGTCTCGCGTATTATCGTTGCTTCAATCCAAACCGGGTCGCCCGATAAATTTCTTGCATAAACGGGGTCGCCTATCTTGAAGGTACCGTAGCGTCCGCTGGATCCTGCAGGCTTTTCTGGCTCGTAAGCAGGGTGCAATCGGTCGAGGCGGGAATGGAGTTTTCGCCCCATAAGAAGTTCGGCGGGAGTTCTGCCAGTTACGCTGTGCAGAGTGATGTGTTGTAGGAGTAGGATGCGGTTTATTTTTTCATCAATATTATCATAGTCCACTTTTTGCAAAGTCTTTTTTTACAAATTGGACCATGCGTTCTGCTCAGCCGTTGGTAGCAGGATGCGCAGGCGAGGTGAGCGCATGGCGGATGCCATTATCAGCAAGGTACTGTTCAAACATTAGCGCTGTAAACTGTGGTCCGTTATCGGACACCAAGACGTCCAGCAATCCATGAGTTGCAAAGAGTCTATTAAGGACTTTAATTACTGCTTCAGAGGTTGTATTGGTCATTCGATGAATTTTTAACCAATTAGAGTATGTATCAACAGTCAACAGCAATGTATGTCCTTTAATCGGCCCTGCGAAATCCAGGTGCATTCTGGACCAGGGTCCGCGTGGCGTTTCCCATTCGGTCGGTGCAGCTTTTGGCGGTGCGTTGCTGGTTTGTTGGCACTTAGTGCAGGCCTTGACCCATTGCTCGATGTGTCGGTCCATGCCTGGCCACCAAGCGTAGCTCCGTGCGAGTGCTTTCATCCGCACGATCCCAGGATGTCCTTCATGCAAAATTTGTAACAGCATCTTTTGGAGTCGTTCTGGAACGATGACTCTATCGCCCCAGATGACACAGCCTTTTTGCGAAAATAGTTCAGTCTGCCTTGTTTTAAATGGCGCAAAGTCATCTGGGACCTGGTCCAATGGCCATCCACGTTCTACCCAGCCTAGGTCTCGTCTGGTCTCTCTCGTGATATCTCAAGCGGTCATAGGGGGCGAGTTGAGCGTCTCGATTTGTAACGCCGATACTGTTGGTGCCGGATCATCGAGAGTCTCTGGTAGTGGTGCTCTGCTGAGTGCGTCGGCATGGGGAATGGCTTTCCCCAGGCGATGTAACAATTGATAATTATAAGCAGCTAGGAACTCTGACCATCGAGTCATTCTTGGGGACAATATATAGGGAGTTGGTTTGTCCCCAGCGATTATCCCCAGTAAAGGTTTGTGGTCAGTTACAATGGTAAATGTCCTTCCATATACATACTCATGGAATTTTTTTTTGGCTGACACAATTGCAAGAGCTTCCTTATCTATTTGTCCACAGTTATGTTCTGCATGGGAAAGAGTCTTCGAAAAGTATGCAATGGGGGCCTCGTTTCCATTAGGCAGCACATGGCTCAGAATGGTGCCCACCCCAAACGGTGAGGCATCACAAGTTATAATCAATGGTAATGTTTCATTATATTGCATAAGTACAGAATCAGATGTAAGTAAATCTTTTACATTTTGAAACGCTTTTTCCTCTCGGTAACCCCAAACCCACAATGCTTTCTTATCTAATAACCGGTGTAATGGTTCAGCCACAGTCGCCTTATGCGGTAAAAACACATTATAGAAATTGATAAGGCCTAAAAATGCCTGGAGATCTGTTTTGTTACGGGGTCTGGGAGCATTTTTTATCGCCCTTAATTTACTCTCAGTAGGGTGAATACCCTGACTATCAATGCGATAACCTAGAAATTCAACACTGTCGGTATACAGATGACATTTATCCCTTTTTACTTTCAGTCCCGCTTCTTGGAATTTTTTAAGAACACATTTTAAACAATTCTGCAGAATGTTTTTACTAGGAGCTGCAATTAACACGTCATCAAAATACGGAACCACGCCCTTGATTCCCTGCAATAATCGTTCCATTAAACTTTGGAATATTCCCAGGGTTACACTTACCCCGAATTGCAATCGGGTACATTTAAAAGCACCTCTGTGCGTTACTATCATTTGAGCTTGGGCTGTTTTATCATCCATGGGCAATTGTTGATAGGCTTGAGCTAAATCTAATTTAGCAAAAACCTTTCCGCCTTCCAGGGAATGAAGGAGGTGCTGCACCACCGGCACTGGATACGCGTTCTGCTGGAGGGCGTGGTTTAGAGTGGCCCGGTAGTCCCCACAGATTCGGATTGACCCATATGGCTTAGTGGGGGTTACAATAAGAGTTTCCCATGGAGAATGATCAATGGGTTTCAGTACCCCTTGTTTAATTAGTTTGTCAAGTTGTTCATCTATCTTGGCCTTAAGGGCGAACGGAACTCGACCGGGCTTTAAACAGATCGGAGCGACCTTAGGGTCGAGGCTAAATGAAATTGGGGTCCCCTTATACTCTCCCAGACGATCTGCGAAGACATCGCTGAATTCAGAAATAAGGTCCTCCTCCCACTCGCAATCACCAACTCGGTTCATGCCGGCTACTTCGATGCCGAGTGGCGCAAACCATTGGAGGCCCAACAAACTAGGCCTGTCCCTATCGATGATCGTTAGAGGTAAGTATGCCGTATGCTTTTTAAATGAGACAGGGAGTCGACAAGACCCAACCACAGGGATCCGATTCCCTTGGTAGCCTTTAAGGATGAGACGTTGCATTCGAAGGTCTTGGCATTGGATGGTAGGAATGAGTTGCTTTAATGTCTTCCACGACACCATCGAGAGGAACGATCCAGAATCGACCTCCATGTGGCAAGGTTGGTTCTCTATGGCTACTGTAACTCGAATCTTCTTAGTGTCCATGGCTGAGGCGTGACCTATAGTGATAGTATGGTGAGCCTCTTCTTTCTGCAATGCTCGATATCTGTAGGAGTGGTTTGCTGGGTCTCACCTTACAGGACGGTTTCCTGCCGATTGGCAAAAGTTGGTTCCCCTTGAGGCCTGACTTGGTTCCGGTAAACTGCGACAAACTCGACTGATGTGGCCTCATTTTCCGCACTCATGGCAGAGTGCGTCACGGAATTTGCAGTCTGCCCTGGGGTGATTTGCCCCGCAACCAGCGCAAGGGTGTGAGTCTTTAGGGCGAGGGTCCCGGTCGGACCGCAGTCGATGGACCCCTCCTTCGTCGCTGTCTGACGATGAAAAGAGGTCCTCGTAGTGCGTTGTCGCTAGCTGCCCTTCTGAGCTGGGTAAGATGTCGCCTGTTGGTGGGGTCGTTGGGTTTCGGCTTCGCCGTAGTTGCGCCGCGGACTTTTTGGTCGCCTCAGCAGCAGTGGCTTCGGCGATGGTGTCAGCAAGGCCAATGTTGCCCTTCGCCATCAGCTTGCTTTGCACGCCTAGCGCATCTAATCCCAGAATTAACCGGTCTCTCAGTGTTTCATCTAAGTCTGCGAACCCGCAGAGGCCTCCTAAGTGTCGGAGGTCTGCCACGAAGTCAGCCACACTCTCTCCCTTTCGCTGGCTTCTTTGATAGAACTTGTGGCGTCTCACGAGTGTAGGTACGGTTGGCGCGTAATGGTCTCTCAGGAGAGGTTTGAGGTCATCCCAGCTCATTGCTTTCTCTTCTTGAGGTTTTGCGAGTGCTTTCGCCATTTTAAAGACAGCCGGGCCGCAGTACGTCAGGAACAGCGCCCGTTTCTTGGCTGGTGTGGCGTCCTTCAGGTTGTTTGTTTCGAGGAACATTTGGAAGCGATCCATGTAGGATTCCCAATCCTCTTGGTTTGGATCGAATGGAGCGGGTGGTACGATGCCGCTGGACATGGTTTCCGTTGGTGGCGTCGTCTTAACACGTGCTCTGCTTTTCTTCCAAGTTCCTTAAGATCAGATGTCTCCAAATCCCATCCTCATCGCCAGTGATATAGTTTGAGGCATGGGTTAAATGAATGGAGACAGTCTTAGTTGGTGAACTTTCAGCTCTTCATTACATAGTGACTTAAAACTTGAATAACAACAACTCTGCCTTATATAAGCAACCTTAATGCGAAACAACCAATAGGGAGCTGTAAGACGCTAACTCCAGAACCAATAAGAGTCCTTCGTTAAGGCCAATCGGATTCTCTGAGTCCAACCAATCCGATCGAGCCGCTTAACAACCAATCAGAAGTGCAGGGCCAGAACCCTGCACTTTACCCCAAGCTCGCTTTTATTTTAATTATTTACATACATAACATAAACAACACAATGTAACTTCAAGTCAATCACACTCCTGTGAAATCAAACTGTCCAATGCTGTTGTGCAAATGGAATAGACAACAGGTGGAAAGCATAGGCAGTTAGCAAGACATCCCCAATAAAGGAGTGGTTCTGCAGGTGGTAACCACAGACCACTTCTCAGTTCCTATGCTTTCTGGCTGATGGTTTGGTCACTTTTGAATGCTGGTGGTGCTTTCACTCTAGTGGTAGCATGAGACGGAATCTACAACCCATACAAGTGACTCAGGTAGTGCAGCTCATCCAGGACGGCACATCAATGTGAGCTGTGGTAAGGTTTGCTGTGTCTGTCAATGTAGTGTCCAGAGCATGGAGGCACTACCAGGAGACAGGCCAGTACATCAGGAGACATGGAGGAGGCCATAGGAGGGCAACAACCCAGCATCAGGACCACTACCTCTGCCTTTATGCGAGGAGGGACAGGAGTACTGCCAGAGCCCTGCAAAATGACCTCCAAATGTGCATGTGGCTTTTCAAACAGTCAGAAACAGACTCCATGAGGGTGGTATGAGGGCCCAACATCCACAGATGGGGGTTGTGCTTACAGCCCAACGCTGTGCAGGACATTTCGCATTTGCCAGAGAACACCAAGATTGGCAAATTCACCATTGGCACACTGTGCTCTTCACAGATGAAAACAGGTTCACACTGAGCACATGTGACAGACATGACAGTTTCTGGAGACGCCATGGAGAACATTCTGCTGCCTGCAACATCCTCCAGCATAATCAGTTTGGAAGTGGGTCATTAATGGTGTGGGGTGGCATTTCTTTAAGGGGACTCACAGCCCTCCATGTGCTCGCCAGAGGTAGCCTGACTGCATTAGGTACTGAGATGAGATCCTCAGACCCCTTGTGAGACCATATGCTGGTGCAGTTGGCCCTGGGTTCCTCCTAATGCAAGACAATGCTAGACCTCATGTGGCTGGAGTGTGTCAGCAGTTCCTGCAAGATGAAGGCATTGATGCTATGGACTGGCCCGCCTGTTCCCCAGCCCTGAATCCAATTGAGCACATCGGGGATATCATGTCTCGCTCCATTCACCAATGCCACGTTGCACCACAGACTGTCCAGGAGTTGGAGGATGCTTTAGTCCAGATGTGGGAGGAGATCCCTCAGGTTACCATCTGCCACCTCATCAGGAGCATGCCCAGGCATTGTAGGGAGGTTACAGGCACGTGGAGGCCACACATACTACTGAGCCTCATTTTGACTTGTTTTAAGGACATTACATCAAAGTTGGATCAGCCTGTAGTGTTTTTTTCCACTTTAATTTTGGGTGTAACTCCAAATCCTGACCTCCATGGGTTGCTAAATTTGATTTCCATTGATAATTTTTGTGTGATTTTGTTGTCAACACATTCAGCTATGTAATGAACAAAGTATTTAATAAGAATATTTCATTCATTCAGATCTAGGATATCTTACTTTTGTGTTCCCTTTATTTTTTTGAGCAGTATGTGTGTGTGTGTATGTATGTATGTATGTATATATATATGTGTGTGTGTGTGTGTGTGTGTGTTTTCTCAAGTTTTCGCGGGTACTTACATGTATGGCATTCAGCTTTGTTCGGGTATTTTCCCATGTCATTGTAGTTGTGCTTTTAAAGTTGTAGCAACGTTTCAGCAGAATCTCATCTGCCATCATCAGGCTTCTGTATAGTGTTCATCTGTGGGTCAGACTTTACAGTGGTTTCAGATTTAAATTTGGGGCAGCCTATTGCTGTGCCAGAATGGTTTTTTCTTCATCCTGATTGGTTGGGAGTCTTGGTCTGTGTTTATTGGTCTTGGAGTTCAATACATAGTTTCTACTCATATGTCGTAACGTGTATCACTTTGTCAGCCTCCAACATTTCTTCTTATGCTTGACTCTTTCCGGCTGCCATAGAAATGGGGGGGGGGAGGAATAATTCAGCCTCGGGGGGGAGGGTGCTGGAGGTTGAAGTTTTGTGAATTGTAAAACTTGGGATGCTTTCTTGCTTACTGTGCAAATGTAGCCACTTATCTTTTCTAGGCCAAGGTCAACCATCTTAGCATACCAGATGTGTGAGATGCCACCTGAAGATATACCCACATGACATTATACGCACCTCAGATTGGATGCCCAGTTTGAATTGTTGGGGGTGGGGATATGGGATAACTTTCTATATGTAATTTTCTATATGTAACTTTCTATATGTAATTGACAGACTTGTTATATATGACGTGCTTTGAGACAGTGTAATTATAAAAGAACCTACATTGAAGTTTCACTGGATATAGTCTGATGAAAGCTTTCTGCAAAAGTCAGCAGATTTCAACTTTAGAAAAAGCAGGGAGGATGCTTGCCAAGTACTGTGTCACATTAAAAAAAAGGAGAAAAAGCAAAATCCCAAAGGCTCTGATGTGTTACACATGCAAATTAACATAGAATTTGAGAAGGAAAAGTAAAACGTCACACTTCACTCCCAATGCTGTGTTTACAGTCATGTTTAGTTCCTCTGTTTATTTATGCAATTTCTAACACACTTGAGGATGCCAAGGTAAGTGTTATTCTTACTCATTAACACATTATATAGACTTGTGCTCTCACAATATGCATGGTTAACACAGGTTTTTCTATTATTTTCTGCTTTGGATTGACTTGTTCACTTGAGCATGACACCAAGAATACTGTGCAAAGTAAAAATATAAACCTGATGTTGAAATCTGAATGGTGAGCGCCTGAATGTCATATTCTTGCACTGGCAATTCTCTTTTGGATCTCCCATCTCTGCTTTCATTCAGTTGAGGAAGTTATGAATGTAAACAATCAATACAATAACATCCTGAAGCTCCCTAATTTGCTCATCTTCTTTCCAAAGGACTTTTCTCAGAAATTAATAGATCATCTAACACTGTTATCTGCATATTCCCACAATGGAGGAATGGATTATAAAAATGGCAGAAATGGCATAACTCATCTGCTTTGATAGAGGAAAAATGTTTTTTTGAAGAAAACTTAATATACCTGAAACAAAAAAAAATTAAACTTTGATTGTAGGTTTTGATTATTTGATTTAATTTGATTAATTGTCTGTTACAGCAATATAAATACAATACACAAAGCAAAAACTGCATTTGGTATCCAGCTACACTGCATTTGGTATCCAGCTACACCAAAAAAAAGTTGGACATCACTGCTTTTTTTTTCTTTCTTTCCTTCTAACCTTGCACTCAGAGGTTCTGATCAATTCTGGAGAATCGGTAGCAGAAATTTTGAGTAGTTCAGAAAACTGGCAAATACCGCTTCTGACTGGCCCCGCCCCTATCTATTCTCTGCCTCCCAAGTCCCAGCTGATCAGCTCGGTCTTTTTTTGTTGCCCTGCACAGGAGAAGGGACTGGAAAGCAGGTTGGTGGGGTGGGGAATGGAGAGTTTACAGTATCCTATCCCTGCCACACTCACCAAGCCACGCCCACAGAACCGGTAGTAAAAAAAATTGAATCCCACCACTGCTTGCACCCCTTTCCTTTCCATCTCCTCTTCCCTTATTATTTTGGTTTCTACTTGTATTTTATATAATAAACTTCAGCCAAAAAAAAGAAACTGGAATCCTCTTATGGACTTTTTGCTAAAAAAAAGAAAAAAACTGAAATGATGATTTATGGTTGAAAAGGTGACAAATAAAGGATTGAATGGATCTCTGCAATAGTCAGAAGAGAGTGGGTTAGTTCATTTCTGTTGAACAAAAACTTTTTCAAACTGAGTTTTCTCTTTCTTTTTACATCTTCTTTCTTTTTCTTTAGATATGACTTTTAATGTGTGTAAAATTCTTAATAAGTATAAATTAATAATAATGTTGCTATCTGTGTAATTACTATGCAGCTTTTGGGCAGATTATTCAATTCTCTCATATGATATATGTTTTTCTTGCTCAAGAAAGACAGAGAAAGGTTGTATGGAGGATTATGACAAATAAAAACAGAAAACATGGCTTAAAACACTGGACTTGTTGTGAATGAATATTGCCAAATAAAGTTATCTTGAGCTTGAAGTCAAGTGCAGGGTTCTGGCCCTGCACTTCTGATTGGCTGTTAATGGCAGGATCGGATTGGTCCATTCAGGAGCATCTGATTGGCCATTAAAAGGCCATTCTCATTGGTTAACGGAGCTAGTGCTCCAGGATTTTATTGGTTGAATAGTTAATAAGTTGCCTATATAAGGAAGGCTATAGCAGCCCTCCAGTTTGAGCTGTCACACCATGTAAATAAAGAGTTTGAAGTTCACTGTTTCTACCGGCTCGTCTCCATTATTCGCACCCATGCTGCAGACTTAACACTGGTGACGAGGATGGGATTGGATGACATCAGAGCCAACGACGAAGACAACTAAGCATGTGGCTGAAGCACACAATGGCGGAACCATGTCCGGCGGCGCTATACCACCCGCTCTGTTCGATCCAGCTCAAGAGGACTGGGAGTCCTACATGGACTGTTTCCAAATGTTTTTGGAAACGAATAATCTGAAGGATGCCACAACCGGGAAGAAATGGGAGGTATTCCTAACGCACTGCGGCCCGACGGTATTCAAAATGGCTAAGGCATTAGCGAAACCGGCTGAAGTAAAGGCCATGGACTGGGACGTCCTTGAACCACTACTAAGGGCTCACTACGCACCGACCGTTCCAACGCTCGTAAGACGACACGAGTTCTATCAAAGAAACCAGCGGAAAGGAGAAAGTGTTGCTGATTTCATTGCAGACCTCTGGAACTTGGGAGGCCTTTGCGATTTCACCGACCTAGAGGAGGCTTTGAGAGACCGAGTAGTTCTCGGGTTAGACGCTCTAAACGTACAGAGCAAAATAATGGCAAAGAGCGACATCACCCTTAAAGACACCATAGCTGAAGCTACAGCAGCGGAGGTGACCAAGAAGTCGGCTGCCCAACTATGCCGAAATCGCGCTCCAGCACACCAACCGGCCAGCAAAGTTTCACCTAAGGCAGAAGGGCAGCTGCAGACGACCCACCATGAGGACCTCTCTTCATCGTCAGACAGTGACGAAGAAAAGGTCCATCGCCTGCGGTCCGATCAGGACCGTTACCTGAAGTCCCAGCAACCATGCGCTGGCTGCAGCGCCAACCATAACTGCTCTGATTGCAAATTCCGCGACGCGCTCTGCCACGAGTGTAGGAAACAAGACCACATCGGATGGGTCTGAAGAAGTCTCCTCGGACCCAGCCAGACCGCGAAGGGTACCAATCTCTGCCAATCTACAGGGAATCACCTTGTAAGGCGAGAACCAGCAAACCACTCCTACAGAAACCGACCCGTGAATCGCCTAATGAGACGGGAAGAGGCCCACCAAACACTCACTATCGGCCATGCCTCTTCACTAGACGCGAAGAAAATTCGGGTCAAAGTGGACATCGAAAATCAACCTTGCCAAATGGAAGTTGATTCGGGGTCGTCTCTGTCAATGGTCTCCTGGAAGACCCTCAAGCAACTCATCCCCACTATCTGGCGCCAAGACCTTCAATTCCAATGGCTCGTGTTAAAGGACTACCAGGGGAACCAGATTCCAGTCGTAGGATCCAGTAGAGTCCGGGTTGCATTGAAGAACCGCACGGCGTACTTACCCCTGATGGTGATCGACAAGGACCGGCCTAGCCTGTTAGGCCTGCAATGGTTCGCACCACTCAGCATTGAAGTGGCAGGCATTAACCGAGTTGGCGGCAGTGACTGGGAAGAAGACCTCACCCACGAATTCAGGGATGTCTTCACGGAAAAGCTAGGCGAGTACAAGGGGACCCCGATATCCTTTAGCCTTAATCCAAAGATAGCTCCCATCCGCCTTAAGCCTCGCCAAGTCCCGTTCACTCTAAAGCCAAAAATCGATGAACAGATTGATAAGTTGATAGACCAGGGAGTTTTAAAGCCAACCGACCACTCCCCATGGGAAACACCAATCGTGACCCCAATTAAGCCAGATGGCTCCATTAGAATTTGTGGGGACTATCGAGCCACCCTAAATCATGCCCTGCAACAAAATCCATATCCGGTGCCGGTGGTGCAACACCTCCTCCATTCCCTGGGGGGCGGAAAAGTCTTCGCTAAACTAGACTTAGCTCAGACTTATCAGCAACTGCCGGTTGACAAAAAAACGGCACAGGCACAGACTATCGTAACACATTGAGGTGCCTTTAAGTGTACGTGGCTTCAATTCGGAGTCAGTGTAGCCCCAGGGATCTTTCAGAGCCTAATGGAGAGACTATTGCAGGGGATCAAAGGCGTTGTCCCCTATTTTGATGATGTGCTCATTGCTGCCCCCACTCCAAAAATTTTACAGGATCATTTAAGACTGGTTTTACAAAAATTCCAAGAAGCAGGCCTGAAAGTGAAAAAAAATAAGTGCAAACTTTGTAGAGATCGTGTTGAATTCGTAGGGTACTTAATTGACAATCAGGGTATTCACCCAACCAATAGCAAATTGAGAGCAATAAAAAATGCTCCCAGACCCCGGAACAAAGCCGACCTCCAGGCGTTCTTAGGCCTCATCAATTTCTATAATGTATTCTTGCCGCACAAGGCGACTGTCGCTGAACCTTTACATCGCCTACTAGATAAAAAAGCAATTTGGGTATGGGGTCACAGAGAAGAGCAGGCGTTCCATAATGTAAAACAACTACTGACTTCTGACGCCGTACTAATGCAGTACAATGAGACCTTGCCGTTAAATATCACATGTGATGCATCACCTTTTGGAGTGGGTGCCATTTTGAGCCATGTATTACCTAATGGTAGCGAAGCCCCTGTTGCTTACTTTTCAAAAACGCTCTCAAAAACCGAGCAAAATTACAGTCAGATCGATAAAGAGGCTCTGGCAATTGTATCAGCTGTTAAAAGATTCCATGAGTATGTGTACGGCCGGGTTTTTACCATTGTAACTGACCACAAACCATTGCTGGGGATCATCGCTGGGGACAAGCCAACTCCCTACATACTTTCTCCCAGGATGACCCGCTGGTCAGAATTCTTGGCTGCCTACAATTATCAGCTACAATATCGTCCCGGTAAAGCCATTCCCCACGCTGATGCGTTGAGCCATGCACTGCTCCCTGAAACCATCAACGATCCTGCACCAACGATAACAAAGTTGCAGATCGAGACACTCCATACGCCGCCATTAACTGCCCGTGACATCGCGAGAGAAACAAAACGCGACCCCATCTTAGCACGAGTCCTCACATGGGTGGAATGCGGATGGCCATTGGACCAAGTACCAGACGACTTTGCACCATTCAAAAGCTGTCAAACAGAGTTGTTCTCGCAGAAGGGCTGTATCATCTGGGGCGATAGAGTCGTTATCCCAGAACGACTCCAACAGGCACTACTAAGAACCTTGCACGATGGCCACCCTGGCATCGTGCGCATGAAGGGCTTCACACAAAGCTACGCGTGGTGGCCAGGCATCGACAGACAAATCGAATCATGGGTTAAAACTTGCAAGAGATGCCAAGAAGTAAGCAACGCTTCACCAAAGGCAACCCCAACCGAATGGGAGACGCCACGGGGACCCTGGTCCTGCATCCATCTGGACTTTGCTGGGCCTACCAAAGGCCACACGTTTTTGCTAACCGTTGACGCCTACTTGAATTGGCTCGAGATTCACTGAATGAGGAATACGACTACCGAAGTGGTCATCAAAAGACTGGAAAGACTGTTTGCAACCCACGGATTACCAGACGTTCTGGTATCCGACAACGGGCCCCAATTTACCGCGCTGTCTTTTGAACAGTACCTGGCTGACCGCGGTATCCGACATGCGCTCACTTCGCCTGCGCACTCTGCTGCCAACAGTAGGGCTGAGTGCATGGTACAATTCGTCAAAAGGACTCTACAAAAGATAGACTACGACAACTTCGACGAGAAAATCAACCGAATCCTTTTCCTACAGCACATCACACCTCACAGCGTCACCAACAAAACTCCCGCCGAGCTGCTAATGGGACGAAAGCTCCGCTCCCACCTCGACCGGTTACACCCAGCCTACGAACTAGAAAAGCCACTCGGATCCAGCGGCCGATGCCGTACCTTCCAGGTAGGCGATTTAGGATTCGCTAAAAACCTATTGGGCGATCCGCTGTGGGTAGAAGCGACCGTAATCCGTGTAACCGGCCCAAGATCATACCTTGTTCAGTGCCCTGACGATAGACTTTGGAAGCGCCACATAGATCAACTACGATCGCGGCTACCGTCACGCAATTCCGAACTCCCTTATGACCAAACTGAGGGGGGGGGAGATACAGAGGAAAACGAATTGCAACTAGAGGAAAACCTTTTTGAAGGGACTGAAAACGGAACTAAAACGCAGGAACAGGAACTGGGGACCGGAGTGAGTTCACCTCAGGGAGTGGCCAGTGATATTGGTGATGACAGGAACGCGAACTCGGAACCAGAGGCACCCCTACCGTTAAACAACAATCTACCTCAACAGAAGTGCAGCCAACCGCTAGGCACTTTGCGAAAATCAAAAAGACTGATAAAACAACCGTCCTACCTCAAGGACTATGTAACCACGCCCTGTGGGCAGAAGCTGGGGGAAAGGGGTGTTGTGAATGAATAATGCCAAATAAAGTTATCTTGAGCTTGAAGTCAAGTGCAGGGTTCTGGCCCTGCACTTCTGATTGGCTGTTAATGGCAGGATCGGATTGGTCCGTTCAGGAGCATCTGATTGGCCATTAACAGGCCATTCCCATTGGTTAACGGAGCTAGCGCTCCAGGATTGCTATTGGTTGAATAGTTAATAAGTTGCCTATATAAGAAAAGCTATAGCAGCCCTCCAGTTTGAGCTGTCACACCATGTAAATAAAGAGTTTGAAGTTCACTGTTTCTACTGGCTTGTCTCCATTATTCGCACCCATGCTCCAGACTTAACAGGACTGATAAATTCACAACAATCTGTGAAGAACTTTAGTAGTTCAATAATTCAGCAGAGAAGGACATTCCTAATCTGATGCCACCATATACAATGGGAAGGCTATACCGGTTAGGAATTCTGTGTGTTATAGTTCCAGGTGCTCTGGATGGATTCAAATCAGAAATGGCTGTTTTAAAAGTATAGTCAGTGGCTTTTTCAGTTACTGAAACTCTATTTCAATCTTCTCTGATATCTTCAAGAAGTTTGCATTCACTTCATCTCATATTCACAAAGAAGCAGTCAAAACAGAAATGGCAGTATTGATTTGATGCTGTGGGACAGTTTTGATAACTCAGTCACAGCGCAGTGATACTGATGGGAACAATTCCATTTCCAATTAATATCAGAGTTGTTTCATGAACTGCTTCTGATAAACACTTCTTTAGATCCCTTCCCATTGTCAGCCTCCCCATAAATCAGTTCAATAAAACCTGGAAGGTGGCAGTTTATTCACAGGAGACTTAAGTTCATCAACTTAATATGTCATATTTATTTAGAGAGATTTGGTAAGCGAATAAAGGGAAAGCACAGCTCTGTGGGGAATGTCAGATGCAAGATATTCTTTTGATTGGGTTAGGAAACAATGTGCAGAATAAACTCATCATGGTTCCACTTCAAATACCATTCTGCGCAAAATATACAGCTAAATCAAAATAATTATATTTTGCACTTTGATACTCATGGTATGGAGCTTCCAATACTGTCAAAATCCCAGCCAAGCAATTCAATCACTTAAGCTAGGAATGGGCTACAGGTAATGCAAAGCCAGGAGAAAATGTGTACATTGAAACCTCCAACACTGATACAAATGTGCTAAATGAGTTTCTAGTCACATTCATCCTTGTTTTTCTGGGGGGCCTATATAGCTGACCCACAGATTATTTCTAAAGGAATATGGCCTTTGTGAGAAAAAAAATAAAGCTGGTTAACCCAGACTAGTTTTAAAAGCTGGTAACAAGAAGAGATTGGACTGGCCATTTGTTCAAAATGGTTTAGGGTCTCTTGCTTGAGCAGGGGGTTGGACTAGAAGATCTCCAGGGTCCCTGCCAACCTTATTATTCTATGTTTAAATTGAATTGAATTGAATTCTTTATTGTCATTGTATGTGTATACACAGTATACATACAACAATATTCACATAATACCCAGAGACCAGACTCAACATGCACACACACACGACAATCCCCAAACACCTCCCCACCCACCAAAATTCCAAAATTATGTTCTATGTCCAACATACATGCTTTAACAACCTAGTAATATTGCTGAGCAAATAATGGACGGCTTATTCTTATTTTCTTTTTTATTGCTAAAGAAGTATTGTTAATGGTAACTGCTGCTATCATTATTGCTTCTAACATGGCAAGCAGAACTAAAACAGAACAGGAGTCTTACTTGTTTTTTGTGGGGAGAAAAAGCACCAACAATTGTGTACCACAAATATAAATAGCTTCTTAAATATCATTCAACATTGACTGGAAGCAACAAGATATTTATTTTATACTGATGGAGCACAGTCAGCTAAGCATTGCTGTTGATAGTGCTGAAGCTCACTTCTATTTTTTTTCTTCGTTTTACATTGTGCTGAGATGATGTCATCCTTCTATTGTCTGCCAAGATTCACAGCCCAAGGATGACAAGAATGCTGTGGAGTAAAACAATAATATATTAAAAAATCTAAAAAAATCTAATCCGGGATGGAAAGTTTCCTCCATCTCACCGTTGCTCCTAAGCCGGTAGACCGTTGGCTGTTTTCTTGGCCCATCAAGCAATCTTAGGTTTTTATTATTTCCACACACATATATTGATTTTTTCTCCATTTTTAATAAAATCACTAAAACCATATCAGTGCCCTTATACATAATTCAGCATCTCCTGACACCAAAGGCAGCTAAGCAAAGGAAGTGATATGACTCCCATTAGAGATCTTTTATATTGGAGGCAGCTAAAGTGCACACCCTTGCAACTTGTCTTATTTGCTCTCTGAGCCCATTTAAACAAGCCCTGGCAGTTTTGCTTACTGCTGTCCTGGTTTTCAAAAGCTGCTAGCCTGGTGCCCCAAAACTCTGGAGCTACAAAACAATGATGTAATCTACGATTTCCAAACAAGAAGGTTAGCCCCTGGATGTAATAAAGCAAATCCTATTCGCATATCACAGCTCTGTAAATTTTGGTGTGCTATTCAAGGGTTTTATTACCATGAAAAGATTAATAAATAACACATTCAAGAGGTGTTTGTAGAAGAAAGGCAGGATATAAATCTAATTAGCAATAAATAAAATAAATAAAAACAATTTATTCTGCTCTAGAGGTGCGCATGGAAGGAAAAGCCAAAACAAACCACTGCTTCCCATTCTCAAATAGGTTCAGAGTAGCTATAGTTTGGCAGAAACACACCTAGTACATTTGGGATGTTGTGAACTTTTCACAGCAAACAAAATTCCTGAGGGAATCTAGAGTTATTTTGCAAGGCGAATACAAAAAATCTGATCAAACCCTCTCCTCCCTTAGAAGCTGTAAGTCCATTAGCCTGCCTGCTTCCATACAGACCTTTCCTAATGCCTTGCCTTTCTTCCTAGGGTGCTCCCAGTGGTGGTATTATACAGGTTCGGCCTGGTTCAGCCAAACCAGTAGCTCCGAGAATGATCTGTGAGCAAACCGGTTCACTCTGACTATCAGCTGCTGGGCCCACCCACCTGCCCCGGCTCTATTCTGACCTTTATTTCCTAGATTTCAATCTCAGGTGCTTTGCACGGCACAGCAGATTGCAGCACATCAGCTGTTTAACACACAGGGAGATTGCAGGATTACAGAAGGTCAGTAGTAAATCCTTTGTACGTACATGCAAAGCACACATGCATGTGCAAAGCGCATGCTCACCAAACCAGTTACACCAGTTGCATCACACCCCTGAGCCATGCCCACCAAGCGACACCCACAGAACCAGTAGTAAAATAATTTGAATCCCACCACTGAGTGCTGCCAATGTGCCTTTTCCACATGGGGCGGGGGGGGGGATCTAACCATTAAGCAAGTCCCCTCAATCCTTATGAAAAGTGAAAATTAGTTGAAGAGTCTTGTGATACTGAAATTACTGAAAGAGCAGTTCTGTTGGATGTAGACAATGGCAGATAGAAGGATTTAACCCTCAGCATTTTGCAAACAAGTATCAAATATCCTGTTTGCCCATTTTCTATAAACTTGCCTCCATTTCTTAATTAGGGGTGGAAATGGCCTTTGAATGGCATGAGGTATCCACAGGCAGGGATGGATGTCAAAAAGTCAAGATAACAGACACCGATAAAAAGGGACAGAGTTTTGGTCTTCTACTGATGACCTTCTACATCTTGACCTTTTTTAAATCTCTCAGCAGATGCCTGTTTCTACATCTAGATACATCCAGGATGAAAACTATATTTAACTTAATTGAAACATGATGAAATGTAAATGTAAGTAAAAATAAATGCAGGTAAAATCATTAATTTCCAAGGATTAATTATCCCACTGTATACATTACAATTTGATAGCAACTCTTAGCAGAGCATTAAGGACTATCTTGAAACCATTAAGGGCCAACACCAGTGATGGAGTTTGCAGGATATGGATTATTGCTCCTGAGAGAATGAATGAGCCTGCATGGAATACAACTCCTAGATTTTAAATCAAAAACACAACTTTAGGAAGATCCCAATTATAGTTTGAGCTGCTTTGCTTTGTTCTGCTCTGATTTGAATATTCCCTGAATCTACACAATTGGATTTGGGACTTGGGGATATAAAATATGGCCCTCCACCTGCAGTTTTGCACTGAGATTCTTGGGGGGCTTTTTCTTGGAAGTGCCTGTCTATGACTGATGGCCCATTCGATTTACCTTAATTGGAAAGATCATTGTTGACAGTTTTGCCTTTGGTTGGAAAATAATGGGGTAATTCAACACAGAAGGCACATTCAATTCCTATCAGTGTAAAAAAACAACACCAAAAATGTTGGATCCAATTTAAAATGGTCATTAAATAAAAAACACTGCGTTTTATTGATTAGAACACATTTTCTTCTAAATTAATGGCTTATTCTGCATTTAGGTGAAAGTACTAGTTCTTAAAGAACCTCAAGGGCTGGAAGATTTCATATTTGTGTGTTCATTTGACCATCAAATTACTGTCTCTCCTACTTGGCCCCATTTTCATATGTTCTTTTAAACCTGGATATTATTCTTGTACATCGAAACTCAGAGCAACTTAGAATATGAAGTTCCTAAACTCAGTCTATATTTTAAAAACAGCTTTATTTTTAGCAAATTTAACTAATGATGTCAATTTGCACAATGAGGTCTTTTGAAAGAAACCTATAGAAATATCTCCCTTTCTCTAACAACACAACTGAAAGTTTGCCTTCCCATCTTCCAATTTAGGAGTGAGTTGCATAAGTGATTTGAGTTCAGGAATTTCTAATCCATAGGCAGCCCAAAATATCAGAATAATAAACCAGATAGATAACATTGGCATTTTAGCTTCTTATACAACAAATTAGATTCTATGTCCTGCTGTTAATAATCCTCTTGGAGATTAAGCTTCAAAGCTGATTCTTGCTACACAGATAGTCCTCAATTTTTGACAACTGACCCCAAAACTTCTATTGTGAAGTGAGATTGTTATTAAGTGAGTTTTATCTTTCTTGCCACAATGTTGAGTGAATCGTTGAAGTTGTTTAATAACACGGTTATTAAGTGAATCTGGTTTCCCCATTGACTTTGCTTGTCAGGGAGTCACAAAAGGTGATCACATCTCCCCAAGACACTGCAGCCATCATAAATATGAACCAGTTGCCAACCATCCACATTTTGATCATGTGACCATGAGGATGCTGCAACAGCCATAAGTGTGAAAAACAGTCATAACTTGTTTCAGTGTCATTATAACTTCAAATGGACACTAAACATAGGGTTTTAAGTCAAAGCCTATCTGTACTAGTCATGATGGCAATCTGAAAATTAACAAATGAATGATAGTCAACTTACACAAAATTGGTGATGGGGGAATCAAGTCTTGGAATAAAAAAATTTGGCAGAGAGGAAGAACCAAGTAGCCTCCCTCTCCAATAGGTTTTGGAGGCAACTCCAGAGTGCTTTAAAAATGGCTTGGAACTCAAAGATATTGGGTGTTGGTGCAGAGGTTTAAGCTACCAATTCAAACTGACATTTTAAGAGAAATCCAGCCCAATTTCATCTGTTCATTTAAGATGCAGAGATTGATTTTAAAAAGTGGAGAAGCCAACTTGTCCCAATTTTTTGTCTACCTCAAGGGAAGAATCCTGATTAGCTGACAACCCTGAGTTCGAAACAGATTTATTGTAAGAAGTGTTGCTTAGGAGTCTATTGTATTTTGAGAAGCATCCCAGAGGCTTTCAACAGATCAATTTGTTGACATGTGTAATTATTCAAAAACTCTGCTTCTTAATATTACTGTTTGCTTTAATTTGATTCTTCCTCTAATGACTTAGATGAATGCAGCTCCGCATATTGTTGCTTTATTTTTTTTCTTTATTTTTTTTAATTTTTTATTCTAGAAAAAAACATTTGACATACATTTAAAACAGACAAATCAACACACACACACACACACACACACACACACACATATACATTTTACAGAGTATATTGAGCAATGGTTAATTTTTTTTCTTTATCATTGACGTGATCTGCCTTATTACAATAACTCCTTCATTTTTTTAATGTTTTAATTTCTCTATATAGTTTATAATTAAATGCACGTCTTCTGTCATTTCCATAACTTATCCAAATATCAAATATTACCTTTTCTTTTACCAATCATACCAAATGTTCCATATTTCATAATAGTTACTATCATGTTTATTTTTTAACAATTTGGTTAGGCTATCCATCTCAGCACATTCATGTGTTTTTTTAATTACCATATCCTCTGAAGGAATGAAAGACAGTTTCCAGTTTTGTGCATAGGTTATTCTGGCTGCAGTTATGATGTGCAAAATTAAATATTGATATTTTTTTCTCCATGTTTAAATCTATCATACTTAGCAGAAAGGTTTCGGGTTCAAGTTATAAATTTTGTTTTGTTATATTTAAAATCCAATTTCTAATATTTCTCCAAAACTTCTGAGCACATGAGCAAGTCTACCACATGTGAAAATATGTTCCTTGTGCTTAGTTACATTTCCAACAGTTGGGTGGTAGGTTGGGGGCATCTTAACCAGTCTTGCAGGAAGTAGGTGCCAGCGATGAACCATTTTATATAAGTTTTCTTTATACGAGACTGATATGGTTAATTTGTAATTTGTTTGCCAGATGTGTTCCCACTTATCTAATACCTCTCCTAGCCATATTTTATCTAATTCTTGTGGAGTCATATTAAAACCAAATTGTTCTCTATCTTTTTTATAATGGGTTTGTATTTGTGCAAAGGGCCACCATGCTATCTCCTTTCCTTGAATTTGTATTTGGTTCCTATTTTTAAGCTCTCCAGTATCATATAGTAAATCTTTATACCTGACAATATTTTCATAATCCAATAGATTTGGATATGTGACTGCTTCCAATGTAGATAGCCACAATGGAACCTTTGGGTAGTGTTTTTTTTTTAATCTTTCCCCAGATATTGAACAACACATTTCTTACGTGGTGCCTTTGGAAATATGAATGTTGTTTAATTCTACAAAAAAATTCTTTTCCAACTTATTTATTTTTCAATTATCTCTTTCTACAATAGTGCTATTTTGCATTTTGTGTGGATGACTATTGATTTTTTTTTTTTTGCTTCACTGCAATGACCTAGGCCTTAAAACCTATCTGTAAGCAGATGAATCCAGACAAAATATAAATTATATATTCCTTAAAGTAAGTACCGTATGACGTGATGATATAGAACTATCAAGTATTATTGTAGGAAATGTGATGGATGGATGGATGGATGGATGGATGATGAAAAGAAGGAAGGAAGGATGTGTGCTGCCCAAACTATCATACACACCAAGATTACTGGAAAGTGAAGTGAACACCCAGAGTACAAGGCATTGATCATATATTGGAGAAGAGCAATGGTTATTCTTGAATAGTTCACAAAATTATGATGTAGAAAAAGAGTAACTCAAGACCATGTTGTTTATTATTGATTAAATCTTTAATGGATCATGAAGCATGTATGTGAATTTCAAAAGTATGTTATTTATGATTTATTGGCTATTGCCAAGCCTCCTGCATGGAATATGAAAAAATAAAAAATTACCCAAAAGAACATGTGAGAACACTTGATGCAATTAATAAAATCAACCAAGAAGTCATTGTCAGGTAAATTTATGGAGATTCGGGCTGCTCAAGATAATATGATAGGGAGGCATTCTATTGTGAGTTGCCACTTCAAATCAATTGTATGTACAGAAGCAGGTTTGAGGAACCCCATCTCAGATGAATCAGAAGTGGCCCAAATGGGACCAAATGATGTACAGAATATCACTTGCGCACTCTGCAATAACTATCATTATAAGTATTATCTGGGAAAACAAGGATAAGTTTAGCTTGTCTCAATTTGGGTACATGACGTCATGTCCAAATTGATTTATAATGGTTGGAGATGCTAGAATATGAAGCCAGTAAAGAATAAGTTAGATACCATGAGACAAGATACTGATTAAACTAGAAATATTAAACAAAAATATTGGTAAGAATAGACATAACTAACTTACAGCCTTTGAAAACAAATGCAATTGAACAGATGAAAACAGAGAGGTGTATGTGATGGTTCTTTTAAAAACACTATGATGTTGCCTTTATATACTGAATGTTCCTCAGTATAATTTTAGTTGGTTTTGTGTGCTGAATCTTGGTTTTGTATTCCCATTTTTTTCAGAGCTCTATTCTCCATGATTAGAATTAATGAGCTGGCAGGCAACTCCCTACTATAAACAAATGAATGATGTTTAACACAAATTTTACAATGAGGACACTGTATCACAGCTGGCTTTAGTTTGATATCATGAACTAGTCTTGCTCTGTGAATTTGGTAAAGTTTGGGGGTTCGCAAATTCTAGTACACTTTTTACTAAAAATCTGTGAATTATTGACTGCCTCTAAAAACACGTGAAGCCTCTCAGTGGCATCTGTAGCAAACTGCAACGGTATCAAAATGACCATGGGTGGTGAGGCAGTGTCACCATTATCTATCTGGATCCCGCTATCTGACGCAAGTAAATAATTTATGGTGTGTGTGCAATAACATCATTCATTCATTTGAATTTATTAGAGATGTAACACCAATGGACTGGGTGCTGTATAAAACTGGAAAATCCATAAAAATAAACAGGGCATTCTCGTGCATTTTACAAAGAATGGGGCCACAACAGAGAAGGCACACTTCCTCTAGGCACACTTCCTCTGTCTCAAAAGATGACAACATTTAATAGAGGGGACCTGAAGCGCACCTATTCTGCTGAAACAAACCAGGCAGGCAGAAATTATTGGAGATTAGCAGTCTCTCAGGTATCCAGGCTCTATGCCCCATAGAGGCTTTGTAGATAACAAACAGCATCATGAATTGCACTCAAAAGCAGTTTGGATGCCAATGCAGCTCACAGGAGCATACCAAAAGTTATGTTTTGAACCAACTGTAGCTTCCAAATAGTCTTCAAGGTCACCCCCATGCAGAACACATCACACTAATCCAATAAGGAGATAGCTAGGGCATGTCCGAAAGGTCTCCAATGATGAAAAGTGTGTAACTGGCACATAAGATAATCTGCACAAAAGCCCTCCTGGCCACTAATGGCACCTGCTCTTTGAACAGTAGCTGTGAGTCCAGAAGGACCTCCAAGTTATTCAGCAGTCTTGAGTGGGGAAATACAACCCCATCCATGACCAATGATGGGAACAGCCCAACTCAGTGGGGTGCCATGGGGAAAAGAGTAAAGCCACTCAGTCTCCTTAGGATTGAACCAAAGTCTGTTTTGCCCCAACCAGACCTAAACAGCTTTCAAACACTCTGTCAATGTATTATACCTGGGTTACTTGTCCTCATAACTATGACCACAGATACACGTAATAACCTAATCATTTTTAGAATAGAATAGAATACTTTATTGGCCAAGTGTGATTGGACACACAAAGAATTTGTCATGGTGTAAATACTCTCAGTATACATAAAATAAAAGATGCATTCGTCAAGAGTCAAGAATCATAAGGTACAACACTTAATGATAGTCATAGGGTACAATAAGCAATCAAATCATACTAGGAAACAGTCAATATAAATTGTAAGGATACAAAAGTGACAAAGTTATAGTCATACAGTCACTAGTGGGAGGGTGATAAGGAATGATGAGAAGGTTAACAGTAATAGTAATGCAGACTTTGTAATAGTTGAACAGTGTTGAAGAAATTATTTGTTTAGCAGAGTGATGGCTTTCGGGAAAAAACTATCCTTGTGTTCTAGTGTGCAGTGCTCTATAGCGTCGTTTTGAGGGAAGGAGTTGAAACATTTTATGTCCTGGATGTGAGGGGTCTGTAAATATTTTCACAGCCCTCTTTTTGATTTGTGCAATATACAGGTCCTTGATTGAAGGCAGGTGGGTAGTAATTGTTTTTTCTGCAGTCCTAATTATCCTCTGAAGTCTGTGTCTGTCCTGTTGGGTTGCAGAACCAAACCAGACAGTTATAGAAGTGCAGATGATAGACTCTATAATTCCTCTGTAGAACTGTATCAGCAATAGGTTGAGGAATTGGTATTTTCAAAAATCTTACTGGATTCTTTCCACTTTCTTGTTACTTTTCTTTTAAATTAATGCGATACCACATTTTTACACTGATTGTTATATATATATTTATACATAAATTAATTCATACACTATAAAGTCTGTCTGGATTGGGGACTAAGGGAAGGATTTCCTCCCTATTCCTGGGAATTCCAATAAAAATAAAAATAATCCTTGGTTAAAAAAAGTGAGCGGATAATATTACTACTAATATTATTCAAACATTTTGACACATGGTTAATAGGAAAAAAAAACCTCTTTTCACAGTGACATAGATAAATGGTTAAAGTGGAGCGAAACCTATTAAAAATCAATGACTTTACTCCCAAACAAGGTCTTATGTTGCAAAATATCCCCTCTTCCCATGCAAAGTTTGTACACGTGTATGAAGGCATACACACACAGACAGAGAAAGAGAGTCAGATAGACAGACAGGAGGCAGGCAGGCAGACATGCAAGTATTTGTTCACACACAAAATCCACACATGACACATTTCCCAAGGTTGAATTTGGTGCTCTCTAATGCAGGATTACATTTCTAAAAACACATCAACCTACAGGGGTAGTTACCAGGCTGAACTCCCCCACCTCACCTCAGAACATTTCAGATAAAACTGCCTCCTGTACCTCTTTCCTCATTCACCCTTCCTCCTTTTTGATTCCTGTTTCTGCATTTGATCTTTTCCTAATGGCTTTTCCCACTCTATTTCCTGGTTGGCTCCACTGATTTAGCCCATCTTTTGTATTCTCTACCATGCCTTTTGGTCAGATTGCCCTTGGTTCTGCTAGTACTTGGCCCATTTCTCCTGGGTGGTTTTTTTGGTTTGTTTTTAGCAACTCTAGTCTGTCTTTCCTCTCTTTTGCTGCCGAGAGAAGTTGCTTTAAGAATTTTATCAGCTTTCTCCTTATTTCTACTTCTCTTCTTTTCATCACTTCTTTTCCTTAAAAAAAGGAAGTTTCTAAACTTCATCCCTCCTCCTAAAATTCCTAAGGCTTCTTCCTAGTTTTGGCACCTATTTGCCTTTTTGGATAAAGGTCTGCTTTGAACTTTTCCCCATTCTTTCTTTTCTTCAGGAACATACACTACCATGCTTTAAAATTTTCATTTTCAATTTCTGCTTCAAATTACTTTATTCCTGCTCTTCCTGTGGCAAAACTTCTGTCTTGGGATCATTTTAGCTTTTCTTTCCCTATGTTGATTCAAGTTCCCTATATTTCTATCTCCATTCCAATTATCTTGCAGTTTGCTTAATTTCTACTACACCCTATCATTCCTCTC
Source organism: Hydrophis major (assembly GCA_033807585.1). Taxonomy (NCBI): domain Eukaryota; kingdom Metazoa; phylum Chordata; class Lepidosauria; order Squamata; family Elapidae; genus Hydrophis; species Hydrophis major. Next base: position 148,907,497 of record CM066328.1, on the reverse strand, counting down.
ATCTGCAACACTAATCTATCTGCTTTTGATCTCTTACCTGTTAACTGTTCTCCATTCTCAGGACCCTATTTTCCCTCATCTGCACAACAGTAGTAAGTTTCTAGCAAGCCTCTAACAGGCTGCTATAGATCCCCTTTACATAAATGCTGACTATTAATTATAGTACTCCCAAAAGCTAATTGCAAATAAGGGTTGCATGCACATCTACAATTCAGGCATTTTTGTTCAATTTAGAATGGAACAAATCTGACCACCCTTTCTATAGGTAGTCATCATTTCCTTATTTATTGTTCCTTAAATGCTGTTTCCATTTAAATCATTACCTATATAACAGTACTTGTAATATACTTAATTCTGATTTTTCATGGCAATAATGTAAGGTTACAGAAATGTTAGTCTGATGTTAAAGTTTCACTCTGTGAAAAATGTTGCTGATGTGCATTCATTGTTGAGTACCATGAAGTCTTATGCATATATTAACATTTAAAGAAACAGCCTGCTAGCAAAAGAGATAAGACTACTCATGAAGATTCTTAATTAAACAATAAAGCCTTAAGTGGTCTGAAACTCTTATAATTGCAGCTGTATTGTCAGCATCTTAACTATAACCTAATTAACACTGATGCAATGGTGACTGAAAATATAAAAGCAGTATGAGAGGCATTGTAATGTCCCCATCTTTCCATGAGATCTTGTTCATCTTCATTTTTCCATAATACTTTCAAAGGATAGTAGCATTTGACATTAACTCAGAGGGACATCAAAGTAACTGGTAAGGACATTTTCTACAATTAATGCAACTCCTGTATAAAATCAATGAGACCAAGAAGCCATGCAAGTTAGACAATACTTTTCATTTCATTCAACCCACTTCTCTCTGGATCTTCCTTAGCAATTCAGCAATGTTATGTTTGGAGCATGGGCGAAAAAGAATGGAGACAAGCCTCGGGAACGGTGAACTTCAGCTCTTTATTTACATAGTGACTTCTCAACTCAACGGCAGTTATAACCCTCCTTATATAGGCAACCCCAATAATATTAACCAATAACAATCGAGGAGTGCTAGCTCCCTTAACCAATAGGAACTCTCTGTTAATGGCCAATCGGATTCCCCGGAATGGGCCAATCCGATCCTGCCATTAACAGCCAATCAGAAGTGCAGGGCCAGAACCCTGCACTTTACTCCAAGCTCAAGTTCTCTTTATTAAACCTTATGCATTCACAACAAGCAAGTTTTAGAAATAAGCATTGTTTAATAGAAGAGAATATATACACCTCAGGGATGAATAGTTGGGTCCTCAGTGCTCTCTAAGCTTGGTTATTTTCTTGTAGATATTTCATTACCAGGCTAGGCAACATCATCAGTGCAAGAGAGAGTACGGTTTGCTGTAACTTGCCAAGCAATTGTACCAGATATAAAGATGTAATTTGATTATCTATAATCATCACTACCAGCCAACCTCTGAGAACTCAATAGCCAAGACTTTCAGCTGGCTAGATGTTCAACCATCAGTACAGATCCAATAGGATCAACTGTACACATGTACATCTATGCATACTAGAAATCTCGGCATACTGCAATATTGTGGCCTTTTATTTGAGCTTTTCAATGTGAACAGAAATTTGGGAAAGCTCCTTTTATAAGTTTTGAGTATACAAATAATAAAGAAAATACAAAGAGCTACATCTTGATCCTTTTACCCAACCAGCATCCCTATGAGCTCAATATCAATTAACACCAGAAATCATTTTGCAATGGGAAAAGAGTATTCCATCTAGGCTGTGCTCAAAAGAAAATAACACAAGTTTTAGCAATCATAATTGAACAATCTGTCAAAAATGTATTACTGAATCTAAGAAATAATGCACAGAAGCAGAGAGAAGACAGAACTGGTTCTAAAGACTCAGCAGGCATTTTTCTTTCATTAGGAAAGGCTGCCTCTCTCCTTTTTGCTTTCAGATTCCTTGCATAGAAAATAACCTTTGATACAATCAGCTTATTTAAAAGTATGCCTTCCATTTTATAGTGCACTGCAAACAGCCCTAGAACTGGATAACCAATTTGTAATATTACCCATACAGTTTTGGTATCATGATTATAATCATCATCATTGTCATATTGATTAGCATAAATCAATAACCATAGTGCAACCATAATGTTTTTTAATCTTATTGCCATAGAATTTCTTCCTCTAATAGGCAAGTACATCTGCTGGCTGTTTTAACTGCTTCAGTATGGATGTTTAAAGCAGGGCAATGGCTTTCAAATCAAATCAGAGCAAATGAAGCATTTGGTTACCAGATAAAAGAACTGCACTGATTTATTCCCTTGCTTAATGTGCTGCAATTCTTAAACATTTTCCCAGAGTACATTACAGCTCTACAAAATGTATATTAATGCAAAGCCAAAATACGCTTTGACTATTGTCTATCTTCAGCTGAAATTTAATACATTGATAAGTTCAGATATGGGAAGTGCTCTCCATCAGACTGCTTCTGAACAAACTCTCTGAATTCTCATTACAATCTTGCCTGTGGTTAATTCAATCATGGTTTATGCAGTTAACCCAAATTTCTGCTTGCAAGGCACCATAAACTAACCACATGGCCTAAAGTTTTACAACATACTAGATTAAAATGTGGCCAGCTAGTTTCTGCTTTAGTGTGCTATGCAAACAAACCCTTCCTTTCCTTTTTTCCTTGATATAATTTGAGACAATTGTAGGTCTGTGAGTGAAAGAAGAGTCTTTCTGGATCACAAGAAAAACCCAACGAGCTTTTCCATAGCTAAAACACAATGGAATGGAACAAGTGAAGGCCACAAAATAATTGGAGGTGAAAAACAATTATTCTGTTCCTTGAGGAGTATTTGCATCTTTTGAAATGGTTTTAAAATTTTAAAATTCTGGATGTTCTTGAAGAAGCTTACATGGCAACCTCTAAAAAAATCTCTCTGTGTTAATAAGAGACAGCATGCCCATAAAGTTTATGATAATCACTGAACTAGAGGAAGACAGATGTCATGTTTAAAAGGTCAATCATTTAACTAATTGGAGGCCATGTATAAAAGAATGGGTGAGGAAGGGGTGAAATTACAAGCAAAATGATAGCTCGAGAAATAGAGCAGAGGCTTTGGAGGACAACAAAATGGTGGCAGAGCAAAGGAGGACAGGAAACAAAATAATCAATAAGCATATCGCTTGCACTTTTCCATGCTTTCTGACATAAAAAGATAACAGCTCTAGATAACACCCATCAGACAGCCTCTCAAATATCACACCTCAAAGCATTGTGTTTTATTTCTGAGATTTGAGATGGTATCAGCTTAAATACTTTCACATAGATGATGCCACTAGGTAATCTGGGACCAAGCATCATCGCTGTCTGAACTCCCTCAAGAAGAACATATATCATCCCGAGATGCTGGGGGGAGAAGGAGTAAGATATAAATGTACTATGTAATTGTATCATCCTTTATTTTTGTGAACTCCAGCTTTAAATTGCCTTTTATATGAGATTCTGTTAAGGCAACCCGATTAGATTCAGGAAGCATTAATGCTCCTGCAAATTTGAATAGAGATGTAAATTAATCCCTCCATTTGCACAGTAGGGTGATAAATTATTATGTCGCAAATCAGCCAAAGAGATATTTAAAACTGACATTGTATGGTGAGACCTAGATTCAGCAGAGAATTGAGATACTAGTTTCCAAAACATTACATCATATTTAAGTGCCATATTATGCATAAGTTTGGTGTGCTGAATAATTTTAGAAAGCCCCTTCCATCTTTTTTTTCTTCTTTCTACAACTTCAAGTCAATGCTGATGGATTTTGGCATGATACTACCGTAGCACAATGAGCTTGCTAAATAAGCATGACATGCTCTTGTGGATCTGGGAAAATATTTCATATCTTAATAAAAGTATTTCTTTTCCCTTAACATGGGCTTTTTAGGGACATGGTGGCTCAGTGGCTAAGATGCTAAGTTCGTCAATCAGAAAGGTTGTCAGTTTGGCAGTTCAAATCCCTAGCACCGCATAACAAGTGAGCTCCCATTACTTGTCACAGCTTCTGCCAACCTAGCAGTTCAAAAGCATGTAAAAATGTAAGGAGAAAAATAGGGAAAACTTCCGGTTTGTCGGCTTCACCAGCGGCAGGGTTTCGTGATCCTGCGCAATCCCTGCCGCGCTAGCCATTTTGGTGCCTCCAATCCGGATGGGTTTGGAGGCTAAGGCTGCCTTGCAGAGGCAGATGAAGATAGGGGGAGCTGGTGAGGGGTTTGGGGGTGTTGCAGACCCCCTCCCCAGCCAGCAAAGCACCCTTTTCTCAAGGCGGTCAAGCGGCGGTCTGTAATGGCCGCCACAAAGAAGTCGGCAGCTGGGTAAGACTGAGCAGGAGGAAGAGGGGAGAAAGTTTACAAGAGAAAGTTTTTTGGCTGATCCAGAACTTTAAGAGGCGTAATCCTGAGAACTATGACTTTTTGAAAAATACTTTGTTTCCAGAGGAGGATTTCAAGCGGCAAAATTGAGGTGCTGAAAGGAAAGTCTACTCTCCTTCCCTATGGAATCAACAAATGGCCATTGAGAAACCTGTTGTTTTTTATAAAAGGTAAAAACTTGGCTTCTTGTTATAAGTGGGAAGGGAGAGGACAAAAAAAAATATTAAGATCTTGCTGGAGGAAATGCCTTGAAGATCTTGAGACTAGAAAGTGATTGTAACAAGGCTGTAAAATACAGATTGGGTTTTTTTTCTTTTCCCTTTTACTGATACCACCCCAGGAAGAGAAAGCGAGAACTTTGTGCGTTGTTTGGACTGATTGATGTCTCTGGGACTTTGAGGAATTGTTTTAACTTTTGAAACATTTTGGTTGCTCTAAGAAGAACAAAGAATGGCTTTATCTGATGATGAACTTAGAATGGAATATCAAGAAAGTAAGGACACTGTGAAAGAAGCTTTCCTTTCTTTAGAAATGGTGCTTGCTATTTATCAGCAAACACAACAACAGATGGAGGAAATAGAAGGAGAAGAAGAAAAAGAAGAAGGAGACGCCATCTTCAGTGAATCTAAAAAATTAATTAAGAGAGAAAGGAGAAAGAAAGGAAGGAAAATGAAGGACTTAAGACTTAAAAAAACATTTAAGAAAGGAAAAGATAAGATGCAAAACCAACTTAATGTTACTGAGCAAAAGGAGAAAGGATTACAACGGAGAGGGAAAGCTAAAAAGGCGGAGGTTAGTGGGGGGGGGTAAAAAGGCCAGGGGGGATAAGAAAAGAAGGGAAAAGGGAGGGAAAAGCCATAAAGGTGTGAAACAAGATGGGAAAAAAGGATTGTTTTTTAGGGATGAAGGGTAAGGTATAAATTTTTTAAAAAAAGAAGATTCTGCAAGGTACATAAGATGGTACTATGTATTAGAAATAGAAAACTAGAATGTTATAAGAATTAATAAAAGAATAAAATATTGAAATGTTTAGTAATGACAGATTTTAAAATTTAATAAAATTGTAGCACTTGTTTTTTGAAATAGACAATCGGAATGTTATAAGATTTAATATTTAGATTTATTATCTAATTATATTAATTGTTATGAATTTATTATTTTTTCTCTTTAAAGGTTAGTAGGTAGAATGTACTAAGCAGAATCAGATTGGGTATCAGGCATTATTTTAAATATTAATTTAGGGGGAGGATAGAAAGGCATCATACTCTGATCAGTGATTTCAGGAGAAATTCTTTTATTTTTCTTACTATAGGGAATGAGATAAATGGATCATTTCGAAAGAATGGACAAAAATACAAATACAATGATTTAAATTAAAATGAATTAAATAAAATAGAAATAAGAATGAAAAGTGGGGAGAAGTTATATAGAAGATATAGAATGGTAAATAAGATAGGTAATGGTATATAAGATGAGCACGAATTTAATTGAAGTCCATACAAAGAGAGGTAATCTGGGGCCAAACTACTTTCTTAAAAGAAGTTTTATATTTTTGTGTTTTGTATATCTATGTTTTGTTTGAGAATTAATAAAACCTCAGAGGAATGTTTTATGAGAATAATGGTAATCAAGTCAGAGAGAAATGAAGATGATGACTATAAATTGGATAAATATAGAAAATAATAATAGTAACAATGAAATTGAATACGAAAAGAGAAATAATGATAAATTTGTTAAGAGATATCTATATGTTTATATTGAAATGGTATAAAACAGAATTATGTTGCATAAAATAATATTCTACTTGACTTGTAAAATTAATAATGGAAAGAGGTTTTATGTATTTAATGGTTAATGATGGTTTGTTTGTCTTTAAAATCAATAAAATTTGCTCCAAAAAAAAAAATGTAAGTAGAAAAATAGGGACCACTTTGGTGAGAAGGTAACAGTGTTCCATACACCTTTGGTGTTTAGTCATGCTGGCCACATGACCACGGAGACGTCTTCGGACAGTGCTGGCTCTTTGGCTTTGTAACGGAGATAAGCACTACCCCCTAGAATTGTAAATGAGTAGCACATATGTGTGAGGGGAACCTTACCTTTACATAACACAAGTTTGTGAACACATTATCATAAACTCTTTTTTCTATCCCTTTTCATTCACTGCTTCTAAATCTTCCTTGGAGAAATGTATCTTTTTTTAAAATTTAAATTCCAGGATACCTTAGTTGTTGCTTCTTATCCCGGTCAGCCAAAACTTTCACTTCTTAACTTCCTCCTGCACTTTCTTTTCCGGATGAGTGCTTCTTTGAGGCAGCCATTTCTGACCACCGCTCTTACCGCCTTCGGAAAAGGGAGTTTAGCCAGCTAGGGAGGAAAGATGTGGCTTTCCTCGACCCTGCTGGAATCTCCCCCCTCTTCGCCACCTCTACAGGGTGGCTTAGCCCCAAAGCCAAACTGGCCAAGCGGCGAGCCCAGGCAGAAACCGCGCACAATCCTACCTGCCACCGAAGCCCTGCAAACCGGAAGTTGCCAATCCTGGTTTCAAGAAGAAATGCTTGATTTTTTTTTCAAGAGAGGCCTTCCAGTTGGATGGGGAAAGGGGAACTGTTCACAGTTCCTTGATGTCTTACAAGAGTTTAAGTTTGGGGTGAATTGAAAAGATTCCCTATAAATGAATGCAAATATCACCTTGCCATTTTTCCAAAACAAAAGAACTTATCAAATGTGGTTATCCAGGATTTATCTTCTACAATAAGTTTCATCTAGTTGAGGAGCATATTTGATTCCCCAGTTGTGATTATAAGTCTAAAGTACACAAGAAGAGCTTGCTGGAGCTCAGCAAAAGTCTAGCCTCTAGCCAACTAACCATGGGAAGGCTCTAAGTAACACATAAAAACATCATATTTCCCAGGGTGGTAATTAGTATCATATTATTTATTGTATATACTAGCTGTATATACTAGCAGTCATTAGTAGAGTCATAGATAGACAGATTCACAAAGAACAACTCCAACCACTTTTAATACAGTGATATTCTGGAAAGAGTTCTAACCAAAAATAAGTTCAAAACCTGCATATTCATGGCATAGTTTAGACCAGGGGTCTGCAACCTTAAAACACTCAGTCATTTGGACCCATTTCCCACAGAAAACACCAGGAGCCACAAAACCTGGTGGGCATGGCCAATACGATGTCATTCACTCCCATCCAGTCACATGCCCCCTCCCCAGCCACGCCTACCCAGGTTTTGTGGCTCTCGTTGTTTTCTTTTCTGTGGGAAACAGGTATCTCTCTCTCTGCCTCATTGTCTCTGTCTCTCATTCTCTGTCTCTCTTTGTCTCATCTATCTATCTATCTATCTATCTATCTATCTATCTATCTATCTATCTATCTATCTATCTATCTATCTATCTATCCATCCATCCATCCATCCTCTCCTGCCCAGCTTCACATGTCATGTGAATCCAACTATTTGGGCTGTGGAGGGAGAGTAGAGGCTGGCAGGCAAAGCCAAGCATTGGAGATCCATACAAAATAAGGCAACTCCAACATAAATCCTGTTGGGGAGACACCCTCCTTCCTTCTCCTTCTCTCCCCCCATGGTAGGGGCCCAGCTGGCCCAAAGGCAGCTCCCTCCCCAGAGGTGGCCAGTGCTGCCATTATGGTGCTGGCCAACCCTTATATGAGGCTCTCCAGCTGGGAGGCAGCAGCACAGAGTCCCACTTCTGGACGGCAAGAGCAGAGCAGGCAGGGTGTGCACCTTCCCCACCACTGCCATGATGGTGCTGGCCAACCTCTATATGCAGGTAGCAGGCAGAGGCACCTCCAATGGATTCCTGCAGCTGGTGCAGGGAATCCTGGGGGGTGGAGGAGACTCCTTGCTCAGCCCCGGGAAAGCTCTGGCTGCTGGCACCACTGCATTTCCCACCAGCTGGCGAGGTGGCAGCACAGTGCCTCCTGGGAAGAAGGGGGACAGACAGCAGTGACAAATAGCAGGCAGAGACCAGCAGGCAAGCAAACCCCCCCACACACACACCTATTCTGGGAGGGAAGGCAGGCACTGCACCATCTAACTCAGCCATCTGAGTGGAGGCAGGCACTGAGAGAGCAGCTGGGTCGGCCCAGTGTTTTGGGGCAGAGAGCAGGTTGATTGAGATGTGTGCAGTACCAAGAAGAGACAGAGGAAGCATCCGCAAGACCCAGCAAGAGATGAGGCAAGTACAAGGGCACTTTGTTCCTGCACTGAAAAATAGAGCGAGTCTCCATCCTCCGCTGTTGCCTTCTCAGGCCAGATGAGGAGTGACTGGAAGGGGAGGGTGAGGGGTGGGGCCAGACAATGGAGGGATCACCCAACAGGGAGCCATAGCAGAGGGACAAAAGAGTCTCATGTGGCTCCAGAGCAGCGGGTTCCCAAAACACCCAGCTTAGACTGGGTGTCACCAACAGGAATACATATTAGAAGTTGCAGAATTAAAAGCTGAGTTGCTATCAGGTAAAAAGGACATTGCAAAAAGAAAGGAAAGAAAAGGGAAGGACATTTTTCCCAGTGTCCCAAATAGTTTTCCTTTCTATATAGCAACAAAATGCTTGTCTCAAAGATGGATCAAGTCCTGACTTTATCAAACTATTTGCTCATATAGTTCAGTATGTATCTATTCCAATGTGACTATTCCTATGACAGTTTCCCAGTAATGTGAGTTCTGAGCCCAGCTGAACACAGAATCTATCCATGTACTGTTTTATCAGTAAGTCTCACAAAAGTAAGGCTAATTGAGAAATAAAAGATTAAGGCAATTCAGGATAAATCCTATGTAATATATGAAAATGTGGTAGTGTAATATGCAAACAAAATCTTCTTTGCAACTAGTAATCAATCTGCAAGGGCTGGAAGCCAATTCACAAAATGGCAAATACAAAAAGTATGAAAATACATGTTAAATTTTCATACATTACTACAACTTTTCCTTTTCTTTTCTTTCATTGGTTTTTTTTCCCCCTGAAGTGAGACAGTTTAAAAATAACAAACTGCATCTTTGACATTTTCCAATATGGCAGAGGAGAACAAACAAATAGTTATTAAATTGTGGCTCATAAGTAGCTCTGCAGCTTTGTTTTAGCCATTTGAAATGGAAGGCAAAGGCCTAGTTTAATATGCACACTGATTTCAGAAAGGGCATAAAAACATTGCTGGTAAGTGATCCAGAAGGATATTTGTGGAAAGAGCAGATAGTTCTCCAAGGCATGAAAAAAAAAAAAAGACAAGTACTATTTAGTATTTTAGTATTTATTTGATTTGTCAATCGCTTACAAGATACAGGTATAAGAATAAACATAGTTTTGAATACATGAGATAGATACTTATAAGAAAAATAAAAAGAAACAATAGGACAGGGACAGTAGGCATGATTGGTGTGCTTATGCATGCCCTCTACAGGCCTCTTAGGAAGGGTGTTAAGCCTGGTTTCCCCAACCAGGGTTAGGGAGACAAGCTAAACAGAATGTGCAGCGTTAGTCAGATAGGCACACAGATAAATGAGTGAGCTAAGCTTGTATGTTTATTAACATACAGTAAAAATAACAGATACGCTTGTGCTATCAAAAATATAGTTTATTCCATTATGAGTTCATAGCATAGTCAACATAACAGTCCAATAGTCATGTATCATTTAGTCAGTCCATTCAAGGATATTCAGTTAGCAAAGTCCGTGTAGAATATCCTATGTCAGTTCACTAACAAGTCAGTCCTTTGTTTTCTCTCCCGTTCGAGCAATGCAGTCTTGAGTCCTTGCAGTAATCAGGGATCATCAAAGCCAGAGAGAGAGCAAGCTGCAGTCTTGCTTCTTTTAAAGTGCTTTCACAACCACTCCCCTAATTACAGTCCTACAGTTAAAGTTGCAGACACTTTAACTTATAAACCATGATAACTTAGTTATTATTTTACCTAAACCAGTTAGGGTAAACAATGTTATCCCTAACAAAGGGGATGAGGTCAACAGTAGACAGTCTAAGGTTAAAGTTTTTGGGGTTTGGGGAAGAAACCACAGAGTCAGGTAGAGTATTCCAAACATTGACCACTCTGTTGATGAAGTCGTATTTTCTGCAATCAGGTTTGGTGCAGTTAACCTTGTCTTTGTATCTATTGTGTGCTCTTGTATTGTTATGATTGAAGCTGAAGTATTCATTTGCAGGTAGGACATTGCAATGTATGATTTTATATATTATATTTAGATCAAACCGGAGGTGGCGTAGTTCTCGGTTTTCTAGGTCTAGAGTTTCAAATCTGGTGCCATAAGGTATTCTGCAAGTAGAGGAGCGGAGAACTCTTCTTGTGAAATATTTCTGGACTTCAATTGTGTTAATATCAGACACATGATATGGGTTCCAGACTGATAAGCTGTATTCAAGTATGGTCTAGCAAAAGTTTTGTATGCTCTAGTAAGTAATGTGATATTACCAGAGAAGAAGCTACGTAGGATTAGATTAACAACTCTTAATGCCTTTTTGGCTATGCAGTTACAGTGGGCTCTAGCACTTAGATCGTTAGAGATGAGTACTCCAAGGTCCTTGACAAAGTTTGGATTCTCAACAAAGTTTTGATTATTTAGCTTGTATTTTATTTTCTGATTTTTTTTTACCAATGCGTAAGACAGAGCATTTACTTGTTGAGATTTGAAGTTGCCATTTGATTGATCATTCTGATACATAGTCAAGGTCTTTTTGGAGGGTAATAGTGTTGTCTGTGGTGTTGAATAGCTTTACATCATCAGCGAAGACAACGAAGTTGCTCTTAATATGATCACAGAGGTTATATATGTAGAGGATGAAGAGAGTTGGTCCTAAAACACTGCCTTGGGGGACACCACTGTTGACAGGTACAGAATTTGATAGGACTCTCCCAATTTTGACCATTTGTTGTCTGTTTGACAGGAATGCTTCTATCCAGTTATGTAGGTGTCCAGAGATACCGTAAGATTTTAGTTTCAGGAATAGTTTGTTGTGTACCACTGAATCAAAGGCTTTACAGAAGTCTATGTAGATTATGTCTATTGCTTTGTCCTGATCGAGTTATGTAGTCCATATGTTTTTGCAATGTAAGAGTTGCAGATTACAGGAATTTTTTTTTCTGAAATCAAATTGTTTATTAGAGAGTAGGTTGTTTGTCTCTAAGTGGAGGATAATGGATTGATTAATAATTGATTCCATGACTTTACAGGTGATGCAGGAGATTGGTCTGTAATTTTCAACAAGGCTGGGGTCTCCCTTTTTGAAGATGGAGATGACCATGGCTTATGACCATAGTTTTGGCAAGGAGTACAGCAGAAGATATCTGAGATAACTTACTGTTGAACATTATGAATCTCAGGGAAGTTTTAGAATAATTTATATGTATATTACTTCTGAAAACATGAGATAGGCAGCTAAAGAGACTAAGGGTGTTTGTGTCTGCCAACCTTCATATAAAATACTGTTGTTCAGTTACCATGTCAAAAATATCCATGTTGAATTACAACGAATGGCCACCATTTTCTTAAAAAATGGCAACATAAATAAATCAATGGAAAACAAGCAAATGAACAAAAAAAGGTGTTCAAATATTAAATCAGATGCCCTTGGAATTTAAACATTTAACATCATGATTTCTCAATTACTAGTATATTTATTCAGCAATGCTAAAGAGTTATGGTTCCAACTAAATTCATGGAACAGGAAGATGTCAATAGCTGTCAAATTCAACACCAGCAAGAAATACAATTGTCCATTAACCAAAGTCTCCAGTAATCAAAACTACAGTAAGTTTGTTTTTTATTTTGGGTTTTCCTTTTCAATATAGGCATTATGGATTGATGTATCTTGCACTGATTAGTAGTTTAGCCACAGCATTGTATATCAATTGCAATTTCCAGACATTTTTCAAGGATAACCAAAATAGTTCAAGAAAATTTAAGCAAGTAAATTCTATGAAGCAGAACATGCTCACATTTGCATGATCTTGTTCTTTTTCTTCATGCACATATTTAAATCTACCATCTTTATAACATCTGGGTGTTGAGATGAAATTGAGTTGATCACTGATGGAATAATTTTTTTAAAAAACAACAACATGTGAATAGTACCAAGAATAGCCTAACTGTTGCCAGAACTTGGAATTCAGCAATTGTTAAAGAACCCTAGCTTTGAACTTCAGGCAATCGAAGATCACGATGCCAAAAATCACACAATGAGCTTCAGAGGTATCTCAAAATATGGTCAAAAAATCAAGATGGCAGCCATAGCAGTGCAATCAAAGCTCCACAATGCAACAGACATTTAAAAAAGCAGAATTTTGATCTCCTTATCAAAATGCCAAACTTCATACTTCGGCCACACTTTGTAGAATCTCCATAAATTTTCTGTTTCCATGGGAAGAGTTTGATGGCAAATAGGAAACTCATGTTTTCGAGAAATAATAGTATATTTCAGAAATAGAATAGCTGCCTTGATAGAATCTGTCGCTTGTAATATAAAGACAACAGTCCACATTAAAACAAAACAACCATAATTATTTCCCCTTTCCCTGAGGAAAAGAATGAGTGAGGGATGTCATTATTTTCTGAACCCATATGTTTCTGTCCTCTATGTCTTCTTATAATCCCATGCATCCCTCCAGCCATTATTAAAATACATATTAGTCTACCATTAGAGAATACATAGGTTTGGACTTTCAGTCTTCTTAATTCACTATTTTAAATGAAGGTTTAAGGTGTAGTGCATGTTGACAATCATATTTGTGCAAGATCCCTCATCAAACTATAAAGATATAAACCTAGTGGGCAATAAAGCAGTTTGATGTACTGGTTAAGATACCAGGCTAGAAATTAGGAGAGTATGAATTTTAATCCTGAAATTAGAATGAAGTCAACTGGATGACCTTGAACTAGTCACTCTTCTTCAACCCTAGACAACAGTCAATAGCAAACTACTTCTGAAATCTTGCAAAAAAACAAAAAAAACTCTTTTGGCAGTTGCCAAAAGCCAACACTGACTCAAAGGTGCAAAAAGCAATAAATACATTCACAATGGGGAAATGGCATTTCCATTCAGCATTTAGAGCATTTCTGAATGATGTACTTGATCTAAATAGAGTTGGGATTTCTTAGCTTAGTTTGCAAGATGCCTGCATTTGTTATTTTGTTTTTATTATTTATTTTTAAAGATGGATATTGAAGTCATCAGGATTAGCCTTCAGTGGATTCAGGATGTTTTTCAGCAATGATCAAATTTCCAGGTCTGCATATAGTCACCTACATATTTCAGTCATGTTGGGAAGTACTTTGTAGAAGTTACTGTAAATTTACAAGTTGTTTCAAACTTTGAGACTCCTATTGCTCTTTTCTTCTTACTTTCTTTTTCTCCTCTGCTAGAAATATATGTTGATTTCACTTTCCCTCAAGAAACCTCATCCCTGCTTTCTCTGATTGCCCCATTCCTCATCTCTGTACCACAGAGGAACCACATCCATCAGCCCTGTCAGTCACTCATTTCTTCTACCCACTCTCAAATCTGATAATTTAAATATGACAGTCTTTTGCTCATTTCCCCAAACATCCCAGGGCTGAATAATTTAATGTCCAACCATTTAAAAAATGGCTGGACCTCACTTTCTCATTATGTGACAAAGGGACACCCCCAAGGAGAAACATGCAAAAATAAATCAAAAGCTCCAGGCTGAGCTAAACCAGGACCATTTTTATAGCATCTAGATGGTACTACAACACTGTTAACCAGAGTGCAAATGATTGAGTGCTACAGATAAATTCTGTAGAGGAAAAAATGCATTAGGTGGACTTAAATCCATAAAAAATATCCACTCTTATCAGCAGTAAACAGTAAAAGGATGTTCTTTCTCATGTTCTTTTAACATTTTCATTGGATTTCTTATGTGACATCCACCAAACCTTTCAATCAACTTCATCGGATTGTCATCTCTCCTTTCATGTAGAGGCAGGGCTTACAAAACACTTTAGGAACAATTCTGCGGGATTACTGTGACCTTGATATCAGAAGCTATGAAGCTTAAAGATCTGCTGTAATGACCCCAATTTTTGATTGTGCTATATTCCTTCTCCTGTCAGCCAGCTGACAGCCCATTGGTGTGAGAGGTGATGAGCCATATGGCTTGTGAGCTGAGACGTGGGAGAACTTTAGGAAAGAAAGGGGGAAAAAATCAATCTTTAGTCCTGTATCAGTGATGAAGTGGTGAAGAATAGATTCTTGGATCATTACATTTCTTTCCGTAAGTCTCTTCCTTTACTTTCCTTTCAAAATATTTTTTTAAAAAAATCTGGCTACACATATATGCTCACTTAATTCACAACATATTCTATTTGCTTATTTATTGTAATACCAATTGTCTTAAGGCAACCTACCTTGAGGTTCTTATATCAAGATCGGTCAAAGTTTAGAGGTTCCCACAAGGAATTCTCTCTGAAGGTGGGAATCAGATTATGTTTTTGCTTTTGTTTAGCCTTTGGTCAAAGCCAACAAGAGGAAAGAAGATCTCTGGAAGGTAGTTTAGATGGAAAAGAGTCCATTTCCTGAATAAAGAGATGTTGAATTCTAGCCTCTTAGAGATGAAAATCATCAGCATCATTGAAGGACATCATTACAGAAGTACCACTTTGCTTCTTGCTACTTTTTTTAAAAAAAATTCAAACTTTTTGTACCAAAACTGTAAGGAGAGATATGTAAATATTATTAATTATTACAATTCTGTGCTACCTCCAGGGTTATTGTTGGGAAACAGTCTCACCTTGCTTCAAGGATTTCATGGACATCAAGTTACTACCTGAAAGGCTAAGAATGTTGATGAGAAACATTCAAGCTTTATCTAGTGCTGTTCTTTTTTATTCTTAAAGGTCAATGATGCTTTGTCATTAACAAAAAAGTATTATTTTCCTTCAAGTTGCAATATTTTTTCCCACTCATTGCTTTGGGATTAGAAACCCACAAATTTCCTTTGTGAAAAACTTGCAAAATAAGAACTGTAGGATTTGTTGAGTTGCAGAAATGAGCTCAAGTTTGATGTATCAAAGCTTTTAGCAAAGTGAATCTGATAAATGCCTATTGCAACAGCTATAGATGTCCTCTTGATTTCCCCAAATATACTTTCCTGCAATTTCTACTGAAATTGAAAGGAAGGAAGGAAGGGAGGAAGGAATGAATGAAAGAAAGAAAGAAAGAAAGAAAGAAAGAAAGAAAGAAAGAAAGAAAGAAAGAAAGAAAGAAAGAAAGAAAGAAAGAAAGAAAGAAAGTTTCCACCAAATTATGATCACTATTGGTAGCTATTTTTTAAACTTAAGAGTAATTGCTGGAGATTTGAATTTAACAAGAGCTCTTGTTAGTGGATAGCAATACAATAGCAATGGCACTTAGACTTGTATACTGCTTCACAGTGCTTTACAACCCTCTCTAATAGTTTACAGAGTCAGCATATTGATATGGATGTAGATGTGGTCTTAAGCATATGCAGAGTTTTAAAAGATGACCAAGTAATTAATTTAGTACTCAAAAGGAATAAAATGCTCATAATATAGTTTACCCAGAGGACAGTAGGCTTAGCTAAGTTGCATGTGACTGGTGTTGAGGTAATTCCCCATTAGGAGAATGAGCGCACACAGGGAGACGTAGTGAGAGTGGTGAAGAATAACACACAAACAGCACACAGCAACACTGTATAGTAAAATGTAGGTTTTTATTTCCAGTAAACAGTTAAGCAAAGTCCAAATATAGTCCAAGTCAATCACAGTTAAAGCAGTCAGTTTTCAGTCCAGGGATAATCCAAATAACAAAGTCCAGTATCAAAAACAGTTCAGAAACAGACTTACATCAAACCCAAGAATAACGATGATCAATAACAGTCAATGTAGGAACAGTAACACTCTCAGCAACAACAGGAAAGGACTAAACAACCCAGGTTTCTGGCTCCATCTTATGGCTGTTTGAGGAACCACATCCAATTACCATTTTAGCATTCCCTTAAAGAGACAGTATTAAAATGTCTATCCTGGTTTATATATTTTCCAACCCAACTATTAGGTGACTTACATTCCTAACAACTGGCTTCATTCTCAATTGGAATGAGCAGTACATGACCAGATCTATTCTATGCAGTCCAGACCCTCTCCTCAGAGTGGAACCAATGAATCACTGTACTTTATATGACTACAGGTAGTCCTCGGCTTACAACAGTTTGTTTAGTGATTGTTCAAAGTTACAATGACACTGAAAAAGGTGATTTATGATCATTTTTCACTTACAACCTGCGGTATCTGCTATCCCGCATCTGATGGGCGACTCATGATAGGGAGCGAAGGGAAGAGAAACAACAGGAAGCGAGGTTTCCTCTTGATGAGCGCGCCCTGAATGTCTTGGCACACGCTCTTTTATTGTGCTTTTTAACAAGAAAATGATTTAATCAAAGCTCAAGTCAAACATGATAATCTCATCAGGATGTGCATGTTTACAAAGCTGCATACCGGACAGATCATTTACAGTGTGGATAAGCTTATTAACAACCGTCTAGCTCCTTGTCCCTTGTACGTGCCTTGCAAAGGTCACTGAAGAGACAGAAGTTAATGATTACACGTGAATGATACAATGTTGCAAACACATGAATGATACATAGTTGCAATGATACATAGTTACAAACACATGAATGATACATAGTTACAATATCTCCTCTGTTTTTATTATTTATGACGAGTCTTCTTCCTTGTCTGAGAAGACAGGAACCATTTTTATGAAATGTTCACCGTCCCTGTCATCTAGGCAAGAGTGCGACCCGTCAGCGTCAGGGTTGTCCAAGGAGCGGTAACTCAGCAATGACATTTTTTCATCCGGTGTTGAGGATATAACATGAGCTTGCAATAGCACATTAACATCAGCAGAGGATAATTGATTTTTAAAAAATTGCAATATTCTATTAAAACAACAAGGTCCTATAATACATATCAATATAATGATTATTAATGATCCTGCCAATGCAGTTAAAAAGGTTGTAAACCATAACAAAATAGAAAACAACCCCCCCCCCCGCCATCAGCATAAAGACAACATTCTTCTTTAAGCATAGCACACAATCCCTCTTGTTTTTTTAAAAAAATAACAGATCTAAATCTTTACGATTTTGCAAGAGGGGGTATTCCATGGGTACCTGTAGGGATATAAAATCATCAGAGTTATACACACAAGCTATACTTGAATGCAAAATGATTTGGATTTAACACTTTCATCCCCGTGGACACATGCCATGAAACCGGTGGAACAAGTCCAAACAAAATTATTGCCAGGGATAAAATACATTCCTTTCAGGCATGATGTTAAAGTTCCTCCTGAAGTGGTGTAGATTGCAGGATATCCCCTGGTTGTGTGGATGCATCTGCCAAATCGAATTGAAGTGGTGGGTAGAAGTCTTCTATGCAAGAAGAATTGGTTGTAGAACTTAAACGAATGCCTTGAAAGTCAGTTATAGTCCAAGCAATATTATCTCTTCTATGAGGCTTCTGCGGATCGTCATGGACAGTTCTTTTGAAGCGTTGTTTGTTGACAGGATCAAAGTTCGGGTATATAAAAGCATGACAAGTAGGAGAGAGGGCTATGGACAAGTTAGTTGTAGAACATTTGCAAAATGAGGAGGGAATTCAATTAGTAGAAAAAGGATAATAATTACAATAATGACAATAAAGATTAATTTGGTAATTCATCAAGGATGTTAGTTGGGGTGGGGGAACCCATAATACAATAGAAGGACATCTAGGTCCCCCTATGTTTAGATTGAATAGAGGAAAAGATTTTAAGGTTCCTTTCCATAGGAAGAGTAAAGAAGGAACAAAAGAGCGAGTGGTAGACTGTTCTTTAAACAAAACAGAAGTGACAGAGTGAAAACTACGGGTAGCATTTTCATGACGTACCCACATGGAACAAGTATAATAGCCTTCTGTTAATGAAATGGTTTCAACACGAATAGTCTTTTGACAGGAAGCATAGGTTTTGTTGAAGTAAGGTAGAAATTGCAAAGAAGATATAGGCAAGAATATCAGGAAGAGTTTTAAGATACAGATGTAGCAGAGGAATTCCCATGATAGGGTCTAACCGCCCTACCAGGGATCCAGCAAGTGGTTTTGTCTGGTAGTAAAATCGCAGCGTAGCCTCGTCCCCAAGTGAGAAGCTCAGCGGGACCCTGCCAGGCGGGATCTGGCAATCTGCGATAATATACCAGAGGTCTGTTAGGCGGGGGTGAGGGGGAGGAAAAATGATGCGAAGCAGCAGAAGTGGGAGGAATGCCAGTCAGATTAAGAAAGTTTAAAGTGTAAAGACAAATGTTTAGAGAATTTTGCAATGCTGGGAGGTTCGGGGGTTTTTCCCGCAACGAATATCGATCAAGAGCACGTTTCAGAGATAAGTTCGCTCGTTCCACAATAGCCTGCCCCTGGTTGTTGTAGGGAATCCCAAACTTGTGGGTTACATCCCATCTGTTACAGAAGTCCTGGAACGCAGAACTTGTATAGGCAGGTCCATTGTCAGTTTTGATTTCTTTTGGACGTCCCAGCGAGGCAAAGGTACGAATTGAATGATTGATGACATGTTTTACAGTTTCTCCCCTTTGAGGAGTAGCCAGAATAAACCCTGAATATGTATCTATGGAAACGTGCAAATATTTCCAAGGGGCAAAAGGTGGATACTGAGTTACATCCATTTGCCAAATTTCACAAGCTTTTAATCCTCCAGGATTTACTCCTATGGGAATGGAATGTCCTTGCTTACTACATGTGGGGCATTGTTGAATAATGGCAGCAGCTTCTGCCTGAGTTAGAGCAAATTGAAAAGTTATCATAACTTGGCGGGGAAGATTCAAACACACTCCCTGCTTCTATTTTATAATGGACCCTTAAAGCCTCCATAATTTTCCTCCAAGTGACCAAAATGCCAATTGGTGCACGAGGAGGACTATGGAGATGTTCACCAATTTTTTGCCAAGTGGAAATTTTTCAGGACCCTTCCTCTGAATAATTGGGACAATGTTGCCACACATAAGCCAATAATGTAGCAATAGGTTCATTTTTACAGGCGAGCCCTTTAAATTAGCAGAGTATTTAGAAGAAAAAGCGACTAACTCCCTTAATTCCTTCAGATGCTGCGTCTGTTGTTGAGAAAAGTTTCCACCCATACTTACGAAAGTCGAGACCTTGTTTCAGATCCGATGATGTGCAATTCGCTTCAGGCCTGGCGATGCACAGCTCCCATCGAGCTGATAAGATATGGGCGCGTCGAGATAAAAGCATAAAAGGAATGAAAATTAAGAAGGAAGAATTTAAGCTACAAGCTTTTGCTGATGATTTAGCTTTTATTTTGGAAGATCCGATTGAAACAGCTCCAAAGTTACTGGAAAGGATAGAGTCATATGGAGAGGTGGCTGGTTTGAAAATAAACAAAGATAAAACAAAGATTTTGACAAAGAATATGTTATTGAGACAGAGAGAAGAATTGGCAGATCTTTTGAAAATTCAAGTTACAAATAAGGTTAAGTATTTGGGGATATATTTGACAACAAGATGTAGCACATTAAAGGAGAATAATTATATTAAACTTAAACAACAGATAACTACAGATTTGAAGAAGTGGGAAAACTTGCAATTGTCATTAATAGGGAGAATTTCAACAATTAAGATGAATATCTTACCTAGAATTTTATTTTTGTTTCAAACAATACCAATTAGGCTTGGAAAAGACTATTTTGAAGATCTAAATAAAATTATGTTGAAGTTTATATGGCAAGGTAAAAAAGCGAGAATAAAGTTAAAGCTTTTGCAAGATGCTAGAATTAGAGGAGGTTTTGGTCTGCCTAATTGGGAATTGTATTATCAAGCTGCAAGTTTGATGTGGGTCAAAGAATGGATAACATTAAGGAAACATAGGTTGTTGACACTAGAAGGGCATGATTTGCTGTTGGGTTGGCATGCTTTTTTATGGTATAAGGGAACTAAAACACAGGGTTATTTTAGAAGACATTATGTACGGGAGTCTTTGTGGTTAAATTGGGAGAAGATAAAAAGACAATGTTATTTGAAAATTCCAGTTTGGTTATCGACCATTGAAGCATTTTCCTATCCTATAATTTACAAGAAGGAACAAACAGTTAGATATGGGGAACTTTTGGATGAAAAGGGTGAACTTAAATCGATCCAAAACTTAGAAGAACAAGGTATAAGGATGAATTGGTTTTCATATGCACAAATACACTCAAGGTATGATGAAGATTCTAAAACGGAGGGATTTTATGATAAACAGACTGATTTAGACAAGATCTTGATGGGTACTGATGAGAAGGTGATTAAAAAATTATATGGTTATTTACTAGGAATGAAATTAGAGGAAGAACAAGTTAAAGAAACTATGATTGTTTGGGGGAAGAATTTTGGATATGGGATTGATTTGGAGAAATGGCAGAAATTGTGGTCTCAAAATTATAAAATGACAATGTCAACAGCATATAAAGAAAACTTGTATAAGATGTTTTACAGGTGGCACTTTCCTCCGACAAGAATAGCAAGAATGTTTAAGAACAAATCTGAAAAATGTTGGAAATGTCATCAGATACCCGGCTCGTATTACCATATGTGGTGGACTTGTGAGGATGCTAGAAAATATTGGACTATAATTCGCATGTGGTTGGAAAAAATGACAAAGAAACATATAGATTTGAAACCAGAGATCTTCTTATTGGGAATTTTACCTGATATATATAGTAAAGATTTGAAATACCTGATTGTAAATGTATTAACAGCGGCCAGGATTGTATTTGCTAAAAACTGGAAGAATGAGAAAATACCATTACAGGAAGAAATTATTAAGAAAATATTGGAATGTGCTGATATGAGCAGATTGACATTTGAAATTAGAGAGCAAGAGGATAAACAATTTTACGAAATTTGGGATCTTTTTTATAAATGGCTAGATGATAAAATACGATAATAGAAAATTTAGAATGCTAGAGAGTAAGGATTATCTTTATTTTGTCATTATTTTGCTATTTGCTATTATATTTATAAAGGTTTTTTTTAGGATTGATTTGATATGATTAGATGATTTGTTATAGAGTAAACTGGTTTAAAGTATTGTTAGCTCATTAAGCATAAATGATTAAAAATATAGTCAAAAATTTCTTTTTTTAGTGATATTAGGATATATAATTTTGGATTGACAATAAGAGTTGTTATGTAACATAATTGTAATTGAGACTACAGAATGAATGCACAAAAATGATGAACCAACTGACACACTGGATGTACATATAAGATTTGATGTTTTTATGTTTTGTTTGTCTTGTTTGTTTGTAGAAAATTAATAAAAACTTTTTCAAAAAAAAAAAAAGATATGGGCGCGTCGCAATGTATCCCCCTTAGGGAATCACGTCAGGGTCACCAGAATGCGGTATCTGCTATCCCGCATCTGATGGGCGGCTCATGATAGGGAGCGAAGGGAAGAGAAACGACAGGAAGCGAGGTTTCCTCTTGATGAGCGCGCCCCGAATGTCTTGGCACACGCTCTTTTATTGTGCTTTTTTACAAGAAAATGATTTAATCAAAGCTCAAGTCAAACATTATAATCTCATCAGGATGTGCATGTTTACAAAGCTGCATAACGGACAGATCATTTACAGTGTGGATAAGCTTATTAACAACCGTCTAGCTCCTTGTCCCTTGTACGTGCCTTGCAAAAGTCACTGAAGAGACAGAAGTTAATGATTACACGTGAATGATACAATGTTGCAAACACATGAATGATACATAGTTGCAATGATACATAGTTGCAAACACATGAATGATACATAGTTACAACAACAACCTTTCCATCATCCCCACCATAATGGCATTAAAATTTAGCTGCTTGGCCACTGACTCATATTTATGATCATTGCAGTGTTCCAGGGGCATATGATCACCTTTTGTGATCTTTCACCAAGCAAAGTCATTGGGGAAGCCAGATTCACTTAACAACTGATTTACTAATTTATCAACTACAAGTGACTCATTTAACAATGAGACAAGAAAGGGTGTAAAATTTACTTAACAAATGGTTCACTTATTAACATAAATTTTATGCACAATTGTGGTCGTACGTTGAGGACTTCCTATATATTGTAATGGTATGTGGAAATGACCTTGGGAAAAAGGGCAAAGAGATGCAATCATGGGAACAGTCAGATAAAAGGCAGCTGAACCCAGAGCAGGAAAGTGGGTAAGGTAAGAGGGCTCAGAAAATATCTTCCCAGTTTCTTGGGCTATCAAAGAGACAAGGGAGAGATGCACATTCAGACTTGTACGATTATGTTAATGTAGCTTTATAGTAAAGTAAAATTAACTCATCAGGTTGTGTCTCCTGTCTGGTCTACCAGACACTGACATATATACATTGCAATTAACTATAGGAAGCATCCAGTTCCTGGCACAGTGGTATTTCAACAAGGGACATAAAGAATTAAAATGGGATAGATAGCCCACCTTCTCTTAAACTCTCAGAAAGAACAATATACAGAGTTGCATTATGCATTATGTTATGTCCCCATGGTAAGCACAGGGATTCATTTAACCAATTGTAGGCTAGGTGAGAAGCAAACACAAGGCCACCTATTTGACAGCTCTTCTCCTTATCTCTCTCTGCTCATTCCTTTAGTGATCAAAAGAGGTTCATGGGTTTAAAGTGATACCATTGTCTCCAATTTCTGTCTCCAGAAAATAAAATAATGGCCACATTCACAACTCAACAAGATCATTGCCAACAGAGCTTTGCTGCAGCTGTCCAAGGATGTCAGAAGTGTTCTCAAGTCTTCCTTTATTTGTAATGAAGGAGGAATTTGGGAAGGTGATTCTTTTTAGAGTTTGCAGCAGAAATTCAAGTCAAGAAAACAGACAGATGACTGACTCAGCAGGATCATTATTGGCTTATGTGTGGCAACATTGTCCCAATTATTCAGAGGAAGGGTCCTTAAAAATTTCCACTTGGCAAAAAATTGGTGAACATCTCCATAGTCCTCCTCGTGCACCAATTGGCATTTTGGTCACTTGGAGGAAAATTATGGAGGCTTTAATGGTCCATTATAAAATAGAAGCAGGGAGTGTGTTTGAATCTCCCCCGCCAAGTTATGATAACTTTTCAATTTGCTCTAACTCAGGCAGAAGCTGCTGCCATTATTCAACAACATTAACTTCTTTATAAACATATTAACATATTGAAGTAAAGTTTACAATACCATTTGTAGATCCTTTCAACGTAACATAACACAAACACGAGCAGCAGAAGCTCGGAGCAAAACTCATTTTCAGCAAGCAAGCAAGTCAGTTTCTCTTTAGCTTCTCAGCAAAGCACACAGAGCCAAACCACACCCAGGCTGTCAGCTGCCATTGGCTGATCTGTTGCCATGCTTACTTTGTTAACCATGTCTCTGCAGTTAATGAATATACTCTGACCTTTCTTAACCTTTGCAACTTTTCAGATGTATGCACTTCAATTTCCAGAATTCTCCAGACAGTCACTGTGGCTAGGGAATTCTTCGAGTCCACACATCTTAAACTTGTCAAGGTTGAACACTGATATAGATGGTCAAGTAGTGGTGATAAAACTGCCAGTGATAGACACATACATTTCTGCAAGTCTTTTCAAGACAGAAGAATCCTGTTTCTTCCAGTTACCTTTTCCTCAAATGAAAACAGCTCAAAGGTATCAATTCCATGTTTTGTGACAGGTTGGAGGTAGAAGCTTTCCTACAGTCATTAAATTTATCATTGTGCCTGGGAAACATAATGCTGC
Organism: Hydrophis major; assembly: GCA_033807585.1. Lineage (NCBI taxonomy): Eukaryota > Metazoa > Chordata > Lepidosauria > Squamata > Elapidae > Hydrophis > Hydrophis major. Next base: position 148,883,210 of record CM066328.1, on the reverse strand, counting down.
TAGTTTACTTCCATCCAATCCTTCCCCTCACATTATGTTGTTAAAACAATTTGTAAATCATCCATATTTTCTTTTTAATGTGACCACCTACAGTTGTAGAAAAGCTAATTTCTCCTTGGGGAAAAGTTAATAGAACAAATGTTATCACATTATTTAAAATGTATTCCTTACTCTCTCTCAGAAACAAGTGATAATAAACAGCTAATTCAGCAACTCACATCTATGAGTCTCATAGAACCAGACAGCACATAAGAATTCAGTGAGTGGAGAGCATGAACATGATCTGCCTGAAATCATGTTCTTAATTACAGAAATGAAACAAACATTCAGCTCAGGTTTATGCAGTGTTGCACTTAGATATTATCAAAATCCTAGTGACCTTTAATTACAGTTAGTCATTGCTTAACAATGACTCATTCAGTGACAGTTCAAACTTAATGATAGCGCTGAATAGGTATTTGTTACCAGTCCTTATACTTAGGACAGTTGTGTGTCCCTGCAATCTCATGATTACCATCCATGTGCTCAGTATTCTGCTTGCAATTATGATGTTGCAGCATCCTGCAGTCACATGATGGTCATTTGTGACTTTCACTACCAGTTTTCACAACCAGGACACTTAGCAGTGGAAATTCGAGTCCCAATTATTATAGTTAAGCAAGGACTACCTATAGTATGAATAAAGTTATTACTGTACCGTGGATACTTGCTTCTAAAAAAAAATAACCCAAGCTAATTTGAGACATGAAAATATAGAAGAAGCTACAGGCAGCCTCATCCTTGCTGTACCTTAACCAATCAAAATCTAACACTGCTCTGTCTGGCTCCTTTTATTGTTTTCTCTTGCAGTTCTGGGACTGCTGGCTTGAGCTATCGGTCTTTCGCGTGCATTCTTTGCAAAGCATAAAAACATGTTTGCTTCTTTGATTGATAGATCTCATCCCTCACCCATAAATAAAGCTGTTTTGCTTCTATTTGTGATATTACTTGTTTGGATTTGTTTCTAACTATATGCAAACGTTACAACCATACCCCACATTTTCATTTTGTATGTGTGTGTGTTTTACCTCTCTGTAGAGATTCTCAGTCATCCAGGTCTGATTGTCCTAATGGTGCTTTTTCAGGAGGCAACTGGACTTCTTTGTTTTTTCTTATGAAGATGTTTCACTTCTTATTCAAGAAGCTTCTTCAGTTCTGGCAGGACTGTAGGGAATTGGAAGGATTTATACTCCTTCAGACAGCTGGTCCGAAAAGCGAACCATCTTCAAAAGGAAAAACAAGAAAGTCCAGGTGCCTCCTGAAAAAGCACCTTTGGGTATTTTACTTGTGTGTGTGTGTGTGTGTTCAATATTTTATTTTGGGTAACTTGAGTAGAAGCTATGGCAAGGTGATGGAATGATAGTAAAAGTGAATGAAAAGTAAAGCTGGTCCCACCTATTACTAGTTGGATTTTATATCAGGACACTGAATTATTCAGTCAGTCTTCATTCAGTCTGCAAGTGGTAATTCAATTTGTGTCTTGATTTCATAACATATTGCATTGTGTGTATGTATGTGTGCATGCACACAAACCTGCATGCATTTTTTTTCAGAGAGGAAGCAACTATTCAAAATAGGGATGATGCTAATAGTCTATGGTTTGAACTTGAAATTCTTCTGTTGAAGTTGATAGATTGGTGCATGCCTATGGATTACGACTTCTACTTTACTGAAGGAAAGAAACAAAAGAAAAGGATAATATGTGCAAATGGTATCTAGTTAATATAGATGGGTCTCTTGTTCTACAGTGCAAACAGTGCAAAACTATAACCAGAAGGCTGCACACAATCTATACAACCTGTGATTTCTAAAGCGTCAGAGGAACAATTGGATTTGAAGGTCATTCAGTAGCATCAACCCATTGAAATAAATCCTTCAAGCATCACTTGGACTTACTGGTCTGAGCAACGTTGCTGTTTTGTATCATCCACTTTTCTCACTTTTCAATGCTCTTGAGTGCATGTGTTGGGCATGAACAAAAGCAATTTGCCTTCAAGCAAGATACTGGCCAAAGCAGATCAGCTCAACCTTGAGACTTCCTAAGGTTGGACAAAGCACTTCCTAAGGTTGGACAAAGCAATAGACCTCTTCAAGTGGCCAAATGAATTATAGCATCTCCAAAAAGAGAAGTGCTGAAGTGGATCACACACATTTTGCACCAGCTGAATAATTCATTGAAGATCATTTCTTCCCTGCAGCCAGAACTGATTTTGTGATCTTTTGAAAAATCAAAATTGGAAAAAAAAGAAAGCTTAAATTATAATGGTTAAGGTATATCTATAAGATATATATATATTATGAAATTATATTGGGTTTATGCTATTTGGACTTTCAAGTTTCTCTGAAATTCATCTGAGAGTTTTTGTTTCAGAAATGTGAAGGTACTGTTAAAATCTGTTTTATTCATAATATTCCATGAAATTATTAATTATACCTATAGATGCTTAGTTTCAACAAGAGCTTTGACTTCATTCCTTTAAACATACCTAGAGACCAAAGCTGGAGCTTCACTTGAGATTTTTCCAGGTCTGAAACATCCCATTTTTAATAAATCATAAATTAATGAGAAATAGTGTAATGTCATATCCACTGGATTTAGCACACAAGCACATTTCTTAACTGTAGGGGAAGCATGTGTGATTTGGTGAGCAAATTGAGCTGCATTTGTTGCTATGCTCATTTGTTGTAGACCAACTTTCTTGTAATCAGAAACATACACATGTCAGACTAGGGCATCAATCTGCCTTCATGTATTTAAACATTTAATCTAATAATAATAATATACTATATAACTTGGCCTGTTGGATCATCATTTCAGGGATATTTTCTTATCTAAACAGAAACAGAAGGACTATGGCTGGCTTAATAGCAGAGGGAACAAGATCATCTTTCCCATTGAATTTCCTTGTGAGAAACTGGCTGGGAATATCAGAAAGTGGCCTGCCTGCCTCCTTCCACTATTTACAGCAGAACCTCTGGTCACTAAAGCTTCTGATCATGACCAAATCAAGTTTCGACCCCAAAAAAAAAATCACAATTTTTTCCCACAGCCAATTTCCCCTTCTGCACCATTTTTTTTTTTGGGGGGGGGGGGGGGGTAAGCGCCAAATTTCCAAAATTAGGTTCAGGTCATGACCAATTCAGGTTGCGACCAAAGTTATGGAACGAATTATGGTCACGCCCAGAGATTCCAGAATAGAGTAGAGTAGAGTGGAGTGGAGTGGAGTGGAGTGGGATGGGATGGGATGGGATGGGATGGGATGGGATAAGATAGAATAGAATAGAATAGAATAGAATAGAATAGAATAGAATAGAATAGAATAGAATAGAATTCCTTATTGGCCAAGTGTGACTGGACACACAAGGAATTTGTCTTGGTGCAAATGCTCTCAGAGGTTCTACTCTACTTTGTTCCTTATATGTCTGGAATAAAAGTATATTTCCATTTTAAATTTGTTTTTTTCCCCAACTTTGAGGGGAAAAGGCAGTTGAGATGAGTTCAAGAAGTATGAAGGATCAAATGAAGGCAAGAGGCAGTGTGTAGAAGTATTACAATTGAGGAAACAATCACAATCTTCCTGATCTGTGACTTAAGATGCAGGCATTATAAAATCAAAGTGATGGGAAAAATTCTTTACCTTATATGATACTGAGTGAGTTCTGATGAAGTCTAGAGATGTTCCAAGATTTTTATGATGAACCTGGACAAGAACATTGTGTTTCTGTCCTTTCAAAAAAATGCCTCGGACTTCTGGTTTGGGTCTCTTCAGCAACAGACCAAAATCCGCAATTGTGCACAGTTTTGATATGTGCTCACTGCTGGAGTGCCCTGATCCTTTGGATTCGGGGCTGAAGCCACCCTGTAGAGGTGGTGAAGAGGGGGGAGATTGCTAGCCGAGTGGAGAGGAGCTGCATCTCTCCTCCTTGGCTGGTCTAAACTCCCTTCCATGAAGGTGGTTGCAGTGGTGGTCAGAAATGGCCACCTCAAAGAAGAATCCGACTGGATAAGATTGTGCAGGAGGAAGACAAAGAGGAAAGCAGGACAGACTGGGCTAAACAACAGAGAACATCTAAGCAAGATACCCTGAATCTAAAAGTACCTAGAGGGATACTTCTGAAAGAAGATCTTTAAGCAGCGAAGGAGAGAGAAAAGGAGGTTAGAAACCCTTTTTAAAAACCTTTATATTGACAATTACAAATGGTATGGAAAGAAATTTATATTAATTTATTTTGACACTAATAGGCAACCTTAAGCTGAAATCTAAGTGTCAAAAGGAGAATAAAGATTTTTTTCTTGGTCATTTTAAAGCCCCAAAAAGGAGAAGAGTGGAGGCAAAAGGGTGGGACTTGGAATAATGGAAAAATGGAGTGCCACCTGGAAAAATAAAGAGGATTAACAGTGAAACTTTGAAAAGACTCCTGAGGATACATTGTAACTGAAATCTTATTAAAAGATACAGTAACCCATGGAAAGGAAAAGTAAAGGAAAGAAACAAGAAGGAACAGTCTGGGATCATCTGGTAATTTGAAAAAAAAGTTTTTGTCATTGCTTTTTCTTTCTTTTTCTGTTTTTACTTAAAGTCAATCGGGTGGTTGTTCAAAAGTGTTTAAAATGCCATCACTCCTGGAGGAATTGAAGATGAGTCTTTTTTTTTTTTTTTTGGACAAACTTTATTAGTTTTTTTTAAAAATACAATACACAAACAAACAGAACATAGGATGTAGTGACCTAAAATATCTTTTCTAAAAGAAACAAATAAACCATCTTATTTAAAAAGAAGATAATTCCAGATTATCACATTTCTATAATTTAATATATATTTATCTTATCTAATCAACTTCATATCTTTTCCAATCTTCTCTTTATTTCTCCCTTTCCTTCTATTTAATTAGATTTCTTTTGCCTTAAAGTATATATACTCATTGAATATAATTTCATTAGTTCTCTTCCACATCCTGTCAACCTTAAACAAACATTACACAAAACATAAATACATAAAACTTCTTTTTGGAAAGCAGCTTACCCTGGGTTAACTCTTTTTATACAGACATCAATCAAAGTTCGTATTCACTATATACTATCTCATATCTTATTTAACATTCTCTATTTTACATATATTTTCTCTCTCCTACTCATTTTTTTAATTCTATTTTATTTATTCCATCTCGGTTTAAATAATTATATTTGCATCTGTTTTCTTTCAATCACCTATTTGTCCTTTCTATCTAATACAATATTTCTCCTGTAAGCACTGGTTGAAGTATGACAACTTTTTATCTTTCCCCTAAATAACACTTAAAATAATACATATTTTCCGTACTGATTCTGCTCCATACATTCTAAGTATTACATTTCAAAATAATAAAACAAACAAATAATATTGAATTTAATAAGTAAAACTAAAAAAAATGAAAAAGGAATATTAAATTTATAGTGTAGTAAGAACAATGTTTCATAGGAGATTAGACTCTATTATTAATTCTTAAACAATAAAAACAATATTTCATAAGAAATTAAACTCTATAATTAAATCATGGCTTCCCTTTAATACATTTTTAACTCATATAATATTTTAATTTTCTAACTCAGCTTCAAATACTAATATCTACAATAAATTCTTATGTACTTTTGCAGAATCATTTTTATAAAATTATCTTACCCCTTATCTCTAAAAAAAATTGTTTTTTAGCATCTTGTTTAAAATCTTGATGACTTCTCTTTCCTTTCCCCCTTCTTTTCTTGTCAATTCTAGCTTTTTGACACACACACACCCACATCTCTCAAATTAGAGAAAGAAGGGTATAAAAAGAGCGGGGGGAGATAGAGAAGGAAATAACTTATGAGGGACAAAAACAAGAAATAAAGAAAGGGGGAAACATACTAGGATTAAAGGTATTTGCGCAGTTAGAAAACCCAGAGACAATGGTTAAATTAAGTTAAAAGTGAGGATTCTGCAAAAGTACAAAAGATAGTGTTGTGACAGTAGAATACTGTAATGAGTTAGAAATGAAATAAGTGAATAATCTATGAAATAAAACTGTATTGTTATGTAATGGTATGTTTATTTATAATTAATGAAATAATAAAAAAGACGGAAACATTTCAGTTGCTCTCAAAGATTGATAGATATTGAAAAGAAACATGAAAGATTTACAGGGTTCATACCAGTACTATAATGATTTTGAATAACTATTTTGTTTACTAATATATATATATTATATATATATATGTCTGGCATTCAGCTTTGTTCGGGTATTTTCCCACATCATAGTAGTGGTGCTTTTAAATTTGTAGCAACGTTTCAGCAGAATCTCATCTGCCATCATCAGGCTTCTGTATAGTGTTCGTCTGTGAGTTAGACTTTTACAGTGGTTTCAGATTTAAATTTGGGGCAGCCTATTGCTGTGACAGAATGGTCTGTGTTTATTGGTCTTGGAGTTGTGTGTTCTGCTGTGTTCTGCTTCTAATATCTTCTGTCTGTTTTTTTGGCTCTTTTTGTATCTTGATTGGCTGGCAACATTGTGTGTGTGTATATATATATATATATATATATATATATATATATATATATATATATATATATATATATATATATATTTATATATATATATATATATATATATATATATATATATATATATATATATATGTTTTCTGAGGTTCATTGTGTGTGTGTGTATATATATATATAAGAAAATAAATATATATATATATATATATATATATATATATATATATATATATATATATATATATACATACAACATTGTGTATATATATATATATATATATGGATCTTTGGTTATTCGGGTTTTCTCCCGTGTAAGATTGGAAGTATCTAGGCAACGTTTCGATGAAGTCTCATTCATCATCTTCAGGCTTGGTCTTCAGCTCTGTGCTTCTCCTCTCTGAGAAGCACAGAGCTGAAGACCAAGCCTGAAGATGATGAATGAGACTTCATCAAAACGTTGCTTAGATACTTCCAATCTTACACGGGAGAAAACCCGAATAACCAAAGATCCACATAACCTCAGAACCTCAGAAAACACACACACACGAGAACCACGAGAACCTCAGAAAACACACACACACACACACACACACATATATATATTGTTTTTGCTATGTTTTTAGAGTTTTTCTTTTTATATTTTCAAGGGGAAATACCAAGCAAAGTCTGAATGATGAGATCTTCATGATATAAAATAGATATTAGAAATTTGAATGTTATAATTTTAGAATGCACATATTCAATGTGAGATTTCATATGATAATAACAATAAAATTTAAAGGTGTTGCACTTCGATTGGAAATAATAGGGGGAATTTTGCTTCTTAAGAATGTTGGAAGAGAACATATGAAATTGTAAACAAGACAGGCGAAAGTATAAGTACAATGAATAAAAAGATATAGAAATTTACGTAAAAGAAATACAATTGAATAAGAAGAAAATGAGATAACCATAAAAGAAAATTAAGAGAAGTAAAGGGAGAAATAGTGAGAAGTTGAAAAAGGAGTAATAAGATATGAACTTAAATACATAAGATAAATATGCATATGAAATTGTGTCTAAATGGAAATGTGATAACCCGGAATGATGCCGTACTCAAATAAGATGTTTTATTTGTTTTGTTAAAACTCAATAAAACTTTATTTTAAAAAAATGTCTCCAGTGTTGCAAGACATCTGATAACTAGCATGAATTGTTCTATTATTCAAAACACAATAGCTTCTTTCAGCAGGCAACACCTGTGTAGAATAAAATGTACAAGTAAAGAGGCTGTGGCACAAGTCCTAACGAATGTGTGGGAGGAGGGTAGTTGTTGGGTTTTTAAAACGTTTTTGAACTTTTAAAATTAAGAATAAAACATCAGTAGTAGTTTAAAAACCCTTTTTAAAGAAATGACCTTTTTCACATTTTGGTATGTGGATATATAACAGCAGGACAGAAAACAGTCTATTTTAGCAGGGTCTATTTGAATACTCCTTAAATAAATTCCCCTAAATTTAAATCAAGGAAATCCAAAGTACATTATTTCATCAGCATGAGATATCACTTAATCTAGGACAGTTTTGGCAACTTCTGTCTGGCTAGCTGAATCTTTGGAAGCAACCAAAATGTCATTCTAATGGGTCCTGGAGTATCTCATTCATGAATCTAATAAAGATTTAGTATGAGTCTGCTAAACTGTAAGGCCTTACTACATATTCAGACTTGCCATAGTATCTGTCAAAGGCAGTTGTGTTTGTATAATCAGACTGTAAGCACCTTTGAGATTTAGCTTAATAAAAAAAAAATACTTGCCTTTTGCAGTTGTATGAAAAGTTCAGAAATAATTTGAAAAAAGCATTGATATCTTATGATTACACAGTTCAGAGGTCTGAAATCATGGATTACCTTCAGAAATCCATCTTAACAAAAATATTAGAGAAGAGGCTGAAGATGTGGAAAAAAAAAACCTAATGTACATTCTTTCTTGATGCCATCAAGGAATTCCTTTAAACAAGCTAACTCTGATGAAGATATAGGATACTGACCTTTTGCGAAGATCTGAGCACCTGGAATCGGAGTCATAGTACCATCGTAGGATTGATGCAAAAGCTTTTTTAAGATGCCCAGAGTTGTCAATAACATTGACATTTTTAGACATCGATTAATTAAATATATAAATAATTGATCATTAATAGGGTGAATGGTTCCTCCTGTCAAAACCATTAGTGAAATAAGAATATTTTGCAGGTAAAATTAGGGAAGTGTCCTGTTGAATTGGGGGGGACCTCAGAAGTCTTTTAGTCCAGCACCCAACTTAAGCAGGAGACCCTGTACTATATCAGACTGGTGCCATCCGTGTGTGTGTTTGTGTGACACTTTAGCTTCTGCAGACAGTGAGCTTAGTAATTTTGCAATTTAAATACCTGGGGATAAGGAGGATTTTCAATCTTTTTAGAAAGATGGTTTGAGTCAAGGGTGTCAAACTGGCAGCCCTTGGACTGGAAGCATCACGCTCAGCCCACAACCACTCCAGGGGAAAAAACATCACAAAATGTCATGGGACAGCAACATGAGCAGTAGTGCATTTCAATAATTTTTACCACTGGTTTGGTGGGTGTGCTTTGCACGTGTGCAGACACTTTGCATGTGCATGCATGCCAAACATGCACTTTGCATAGTTGCAGAGGCTTTCCAACTCACCTCCTGCAATCCTGCACTCTCCCTATTGCTTCAGCAGCTGCCGCATGGCAATCTGCTTGTCGCACAAAGCAGCTGTGCTTCAAAAGCAGGACATAAAGGTTAGTATGGGAGCACAGGCGGGTGGGTAGGTCCAACAATAGACCTTTAAAAAAAACAGGTTCATTCTCCACTGCTCATCACCGCTACCAGCTCAGCAGAACCAGGCCAAACTGGTAGAATGCCACCACTGAACATGATGCCTTGAGTTTGACACCCATGGTTTGAATCAACAGCAATAAAGATTCATCTTATTTTAAACTTCACCTTTTCATCAAAGGATCCGCTGTTGGCTCTAAAACTTTCCTTGCCTTCTCTGAGAACTCACAACTCAGTAAGCCAACTCTTGTCACTCTCTCCTTTTCCTCTTCTCTGGCTGTGTTTACACAATAATTGTGGAGCACAACTTTTTTCCTTTTGTCTTTTGTTGTGCTGAGATGCGTGCATCCTCTTTTTCTCATGAGTTCTTGCAAAGCTACTTGAAGATCATGTAGTAGGAGGAACATCAAAGTTTTCTCCTACTGAGCAAGCACAACTTCACAGCTCATTTCTCACACACAGAGGCTTGTGATGGATCCAAGAAGGACAGGAAATTATTTCTCAGGAAGCTGCACTTTTTGCAAATGATGTCAACTGTCAAAGGGGGGAAAAAACTCACTAGAAACATGACAGCCTAATAATGCTGTTATTAAGCATGCCCTTTGTTAAATTAACAATAGTTCCTCTAAAGAAGGAAAAAAAAAACCCTCACAATTGAAGCTTTTCCTACAGACAGTAAATACAGTAACTTTATTCTATGCAGGATTTTTATTCCATGAAGCCAGGATGGATCATATCTCTTTTGTGGCCAAGGGACCATAATGAACTCTGGAAGGACTGACTGCAGCAGGAAAATCAAAAGGTGAAGTACATGTGGTCAAAACTGAGTTTTGCTTTCTTTTGTATTAATAGGGTTAAAACTTGTAAAGTCCTGAGCAGGGGTGCAAGGAACAGAGGTGAGACATCGAATGGTGACTTCAACTCTTTATTGTAAAATAAGAACAGAGCAAATACTTGGGCGGCAGCAGCTCTTTTATAGAGCTGGCTACTGTCAAAACAACCAATGATTTGAGTTTACTGCTTTCACAAGCATCCAATCAGAGGGGCCTGTTAACAGCCAATCAGACTGGCCAGAAACGACCAATCACAACTCGCTATTCGCGGGCCAATGAGAAGTACAGGATTACAAGCCTGCTGTGAAGTAAAGCTGTTTAGGGTTGTACCGCTGCGTTGGCTTAGTCCATAACAACCCTCCCCCCTAGGTTCCGTCTGAGGGGTGGGGTGACATATTCTCATAAATAGGCAGATCGCTTCACCTGTCTGCTTGACCTGCACTGTTCCACCAGTTTCTGTCCTGGCTCTGGTTCTGGTGGGCTGCTAGCTGGGTTGGATGGTGAAAACTGTGGCCCTGGGCTGCTTTCCCTGCTTACGCCAGTGCTGTCTTCTGGGTTTCCTGGATCTGTTTCCATCGCAGTGCTGTCACGCGGTGAGGTCACTCCCTGACTCGGTTCTTCTTCTGACAGTGAGTTTCCCCAGGTTGGTTGTGTAGGCTGTTGGGTTTCGACTGTTATTTCTTCTTCGGCCTCCTCAATGTTCCTTCCCCCCCCCCAGCTAGAGATTCCGGGGCTGAGATAAGACTAGGTGCTAATCTGGAACGGAGTTGGTCTATGTGGCGTTTCCACATTTTACCATCTGCAGTTTGCAGGCAATAGGATCGGGGTCCCGTAAGTTGTGTTATGGTAGCGGGGACCCACAATGGGTCGCCCGAGAAGTTTTTCGCAAACACGAGGTCACCTTCCTGGAATGCCCGACACTTGCTGCTGGATCCTGGGGGTTGTTCAGGCGTGTAGTTTGGGTGGAGGCGATTGAGATGCGAGCGAAGTTTCCGGCCCATCAGGAGTTCAGCTGGGGTTTTGTTCGTGCTACTGTTTGGGGTTATGTACTGGAGAAGAAGCATGTGGTTTATTTTGTCATCAATGTCGCTATGGTCCATCTTGTGCAAAGTCTTTTTTACAAATTGGACCATTCGCTCAGCCCGACCATTGGCCGCAGGGTGAGCTGGCAATGTTCAGGCATGGCGGATGCCCTGATCTGCTAGGTACTGTTCGAATGGTAGGGCATTGAATTGGGGGCCATTATCGGAGACCAGGACATCCGGAAATCCGTGGGTAGCGAATAGCTTATTCGGTTTTTTATTGACTGCCTCTGTGGTGGTGCTTTTCATCTTGTGGACTTCGAACTAGTTTGAATAGGCATCCACTGTTAGGAGGAAATTGTGTCCTCTTGTGGGTCCCGCAAAATCGATGTGGATATGGGACCAAGGACCTCGAGGCGTTTCCCACTGAGTTGGGGGAAATTTTTGGAGGAGTAGAGCGAGTCTCCTGGCATTTGCTGCACTTTGCTACCCAGGTCTCTATCTGTTTATCTAACCCAGGCCACCATGCATAACTCCTGGCCAATGCCTTCATCCACACGATGCCTGGATGTCCATCATGCAACATTTTTAATACCTTATATTGCAATTTCCCCAGGATTACAACTCTGTCTCCCCCACTATGCAGCCTTTTTGGGAGAATAGCTATGTTTGATGATTCTTAAATGGCTTGAACGTGTCATTGGTTTCGCTGACCGGCCAATCCCATTCCACCCAGCTGAGGACTCATGCCAAAACAGGGTCCTTTTTGTTTCTAAGGTGATGTCTCGAGTGGTCAGCGGCGGCGATTTGAGGGTTTCGATTTGCAATACGGCTAAGGTTGGAGTTGGGTCCTCTATGATGTCTGGTAGTGGAGAGCGGCTCAAAGCATCAGTGTGGGGAATGGTTTTCCCCGGGCAGTGTTGCAATCAGTAATCATAGGCGGCTAAAAATTCTGACCAATGTGTCATTCTTGGTGATAAGATATGGAGAGTTGGTTTGTTTCCCGCCAAAATACCAAGTAGCGGCTTGTGGTCTGTAATTATGGTAAAGAGTCTCCCATACACATATTCATGGAAACGTTTAATTGCAGATACAATAGCAAGAGCCTCTTTATCAAGTTGACTATAGTTCATTTCAGTCTTAGACAAAGTTCTCAAAAAGAACACAATGGGTGCCTCATTCCCATTTTGTAGGACACGGCTTAAAATGGCTCCCACTCCAAATGGTGAGGCATCACAGGTGACCGTCAAAGGTAGAGTCTCGTTGTATTGCATTAATACAGCATCGGAGGTTAAGAGGTCTTTTACTTGTTGGAATGGCCTTTCTTCATGATGTCCCCAGACCCAGGAAGCCTTTTTGTCGAGAAGTCTATGTAGGGGCTCGGCTACGGTCGCCTTCTGGGGCAAGAAGATATTAAAAAATTAATGAGTCCCAGGAAGGCTTGGAGGTCTGTCTTATTCCTAGGTCTCGGGGCATTTTTGATTGCAGTTAGTTTTTTTTCGGTGGGGTGGATTCCCTGTCTGTCGAGAAAGTATCCCAGGAACTCCACTCTCTCCGTACAAAGTTGACACTTGTCCCTTTTTACCTTCAGACCAACGTCTTTAAATTTCTGAAGAACTTTTCTGAGTTGTTGTACTAATAACTCTTTAGTGGGGGCAGCTATTAGGACATCATCAAAATAAGGCACGATGCCTTTTATGCCTTGTAATAGTCTCTCCATTAAACTTTGGAAAATGCCAGGTGCCACGCTTACTCCGAATTGGAGTCAATTGCACTTGAAGGCACCTCTATTTGTAACTATTGTCTGGGCTTCTGCAGTTGCTGCGTCTACAGGGAGTTGCTGGTACGCCTGAGCTAAGTCCAATTTCGCAAATATTTTTCCGCCACCCAGGGAATGAAGAAGGTGTTGAACCACCGATACTGGGTAAGTGCTCTGTTGAAGAGTATGATTTAGGGTGGCCTGGTAATCCCCACAAATTCTTAATGATCCATCTGGCGTCATGGGCGTTACTATTGGAGTTTCCCAACGGGCATGGTCAATCAGTTCCAATACGCCCTGGGCTGTCAGTTTATCAAGCTGCTCGTCGATTTTCGGCTTTAGGGCAAATGGTACCCAACAAGGCTTAAGCCGAATGGGAGCTACATCGGGGCTGAGAATAAATGATATAGGGGTCCCCTTGTACTTGCCTAATGTTCCTGTGTACACGTCCTGGAATTCCTGGATGAGAGCCTCTTCCCAGTCATCGCTTCTGGTTTGGTATATGCCAGCTAGTTCAATCCCGAGTGGGGCGAACCACTGTAACCCTAACAAACTGGGTCGGTCACGATCGACGACAGTCAGGGGAAGCATCGCGGTGCAGTCCTTGAAGGATACTTGGACATGGCTGGAACCGACAACTGGAATTCTGTTTCCCTGGTAGTCTTTTAGGATGACTCGTTGAGTGCTGAGGTTCTGGTGGCAGATGGTAGGGATCAGCTGTTTGAGGGTTTTCCAGGATACCATCGATAGGGATCATTGGGAATCGACTTCCATCACGCACGGTCGTTTCTTAATAGTAACCCTTACGCTGATCTTTCTTGCATCGAATGATGAAGCGTGGCCGATAATAATGGTTTGGTGGGCCTCTTCTCATCTCATTGAAGAGGCAGGTGCTTGATTTCTGTAGTAATAGTGGTTGTTCCATTGGTGGTTCAGACGGTCATGGTTCTCAGGAGGTTTGCCTGTCTCCCGACGGAGGTTGTTTTCCCTTCGGTTGGGACTGGACTCTTGCTTGCTTCTGCAGACTTTCGCAATGTGGCCTCTTTTTCCACAGGTACGGCAGAGTGCGTCGAGGAATTTGCAGTCCGATCATTGAGGTCTTCGTGGTGGGTGGTGGTAGCGTGCTTCTCAGTGGCGAGTGGGCTCTCGTTAGCAAGTTGGTGAAGCGGTGCGTTCGCTCGGCGCATTCAAGCGGCTGACTTCCTGGTTGCTTCTGCGGCAGTAGCGTCGGCGATGACATCTGTAAGGCTGATGTCACCTTTCGCCATCAGTTTACTCTGTATGTGTGGTACATTTAATCCCAGAACTATGCGGTCTCTTAGGGCTTCCTCGAGGTTTGCAAAACCACAAAGGCCTCCTAGGTTCCGGAGGTCGGCTATGAAATTCCCAATGCTCTCGTCCTTCCATTGGTCCCTCTGGTAAAATTCATGTCTTTGTATCAGTGCAGGTACTGCAGGTGCGTAATGGGCCCAGAGGATTGGGGCGAGGGTATCCCAATCCATGGTCTTCACTTCCGCCAGTTTTGCCAGTGCTTTAGCCATTTTGAAAATGGCGGGGCCGCAATGAGTCAGGAACGCTGCTCGTTTCTTGCCAGGCGTAGCATCTTTTAAGTTGTTGGTCTCCAGGAACATCTGGAAGCGATCTATATACGAGTCCCAGTCTTCAGTTGCTGGGTCGAATGGAGCGGGTGGTATGGCACCGCTGGTCATCTTGCCATTTGTTGCGTGCGCTCTTCAGCCACATGCTCTGTCTTGTTCAATGTGTACTTAGTCAGCTCTATCGTCTCCGCATTCCACCTTCATTGCCAGTGTTAAGTCCTGAGCAGGGGTGCAAGGAACGGAGACGAGACATCGAACGGTGACTTCAACTCTTTATTCGTGACTTCAGAACATAGCAAAATACTTGGGCAGCAGCAGCTCTTTTATAGAGCTGGCTGCTATCAAAACAACCTGTTATGTATGTAAATAGTTGAATAAAGGCAAGCTTGGGGTAAAGTGCAGGGTTCTGGCCCTGCACTTCTGATTGGGTGTTAAGCGGCTAGATCGGATTGGTTGGGTTCTGAGAATCTGATTGGCCCTTAACGAAGGACTCTTATTGGTTCTGGAGCTAGCGTTTTACAGCTCCCTATTGGTTATTTCACATTAGAATTGCCTATATAAGGCAGAGTTGTTGTTATACTAGTTAGAAGTCACTATGCAATAAAGAGCTGAAAGTTCACCAACTAAGACTGTCTCCATTCATTCTACCCATGCCTGAATCTATAACACAACCAATGATTTGAGTTTACCGCTTTCACAAGCATCCAATCAGAGGGGCCCATTAACAGCCAATCAGACTGGCCAGAAACGACCAATCATGACTCGCTATTCGCGGGCCAATGAGAAGTGCAGGATTACAAGCCTGCTGTAAAGTAAAGCTGTTTAGGGTTGTACTGCTGCGTTGGCTTAGTCCATAACAAAACTTATTTAGGCTTTATTTTTCATGTGTTTTTCCCATGACAATGGCAGAAGATCACACTGCTTATTTTAAGTATTTACAGTCAGGGGGTATCTCTGGGGGTTAAAAAGGGGGTAGTGGTAAAGAAGAGCACATGGCCCACTTGCTTAAAATGCAACCCTCTGTACCCTTCCTCTACAATAGTGATTAAAGAAAACCTGTCGAGTTATAGGAGCTGGTATGTAATGCAGGACCAATTACATAGCCTAATGGGTTATATGGCAAGGAGAAACAGATAACCACTTCCATTTTGGATTCAGCAGCAGATACAGTTAGATGTGTTTGTTTATTAAAGGATTAAGATTAGTGGATACAAAGATAAATCCCATGTGGGTTTTGGTTCAGTTGATGACTTACGTATATGTAGGAAGACAGGCAGGCAGGCAGAGTAGTAAGGATAGATGCCAAAGTTGATTCTGCTATTTCAAAGTGCAGTAAGACTTGCCATCTCAAATGTATGAAGTTTTAAATTTAGCAAGTGCCTGTGTAAAGTTAACAACTGAAGCATGCTTTAAAAAAGGAGAGGGGGTAGATAGGGGCTGAGCTTTAATTCAAGCAACAATCCTGGCTATTGTGGTAGTCCAGAGGTTTTGATTTTAAAGCAAGTTGGAGAACAGTGAGCTACAGATGTTAAGCCAGCCTGGAAAAATTGGAATTGACAAACCTAGTTTGTCAAGTGGGGAAGTGGAACAGCAGGAGGCCCCACTAATTTCACTTTGCTGAGCTAAACCCACCAAATGGCTGAGCTAAACCCACCATTGCCACATGCTGCTTCAGTGCCATGCCACATTGTCCTGTCTTAGCTAGCAATATGTAGCACAGAGATCTCCTCTCTTAGCAGAAGCATCCAAGCCAGCTGGCCACTAAACAACTCACAACTTCTAGCCAAATGCTGTATGTTCTTTTATATTGGCTTAGCAATTTTGGAAACTATCACCATTCTTTGAGAGCGGCCAGTCTTTTTAATCTATTGCACGTCATGTTTCCAACATCGCCAAGAGCTTTCTTTCCCTTGATATATACTCCAAATTCTTTGTTTCCAGTGAACGTTTTTGTTCGGTCTCTGGATAGAAATACCTTTAATTTGCTAAGCCTCGTTATTATTTTAGAACTGTTTGTATTTTATTTATTTATTGGGGTTTTTTCCCCACTTGGAGATTAAACACATAACTCAAACAAATATATTTAATAACCACTTTAGCTTGGAAGTTGATATAAACATTTTTTTTTTTCATTTGCATCCTTTTTGAGGCACTCGAGAAGCAACATTAAATGTGTCTTTTTTTTAGTCCAAAATGTTGCCAAGGTGCAGGAAAGGAAAAGGGGAAAGTTGCTGTGTTTGGGTTGCTTTGTTTTATTTTACATTTTCATGTGTTTCAAATTGTTTTATGGAGTTTCAGCTTGAAACTCTAATGGGAGCTGCAGTGAAATTTATATTTTAGTCAAAAGTTAACCACAAACAGCACATTTTCCTTAGAAACCCTCTACCTATAATTCCCCCCACATCCTGAGTTTCAGTTCAAGGTTCCTCCTGTAATATCACACTCAATCAAATGTGACAGGTTATTTCTATTAAACTTTGGGGTTGAATGGAGACTAACTAGAATGGCAATTCTGTGGCTAATAATTCATTCTCGAGGTGGAATGCAGTAGCTTGGAAGAATTTAAGAAGATCAAATTTATAGCCTCATTGAAATGGAAAACCCGCTTGTTTATATTATTCAGTGATTTAAATAAAATACAATTTTCCTCCTCTATGACTTTTAAAGTATTTTTTTTCCAATTTTCTTTATGGGATATATTTGTTTGTTTGTTTTGTTTTGTTGGTAGGTGCTTTATTAGTGGGTACAATTATTCCTTGGGGAAGAAATCCACTCTTATGCTTGCAAAAGAGCTACAGCACAGGCAGTGATAGGGAATTTTATTAAAGGAAAGCACATTGAATCGGTTACCTCCTCAAAGGTGAAATGCCTGTTTGTGGTTGAAGGACTGGATGCCATTCCAGATTTCTTGAGTTACAGAAATGCAGAATGCAATTGTTGGAAAGATCTTGGATGTTTCTTAGTGCAAAAATCCATAGCCTAGTCCAGCTTCTGTTCTAACTCTCCAACAAAGGAGGTTCATCTAACTCCTGAGAAAAGTTCTATTGTTGAATAGTTCTAAACATTGAAAAATTATCATAGACTTCCTTGTAATTTAAAGCTATTGTTTCTTGTAGTGAACTTTGAAACAACTCTGAATAATTTGGCACCACCTTCTGCATAGTAGCCTTCAGTTACTTGAAGTTAGCAGCAAAACCTCTCTGTAGTCTTCTCTTCTTCAGGCTAAACTTTCTGAATGCTTTCAAGTATACTTTATGATGTTCTTTCTAGGATCCTGGTCATCTTGGTTGTGTCCACTAGACATGCTCCAATTTGCCACTCCTCAATGAGATATTCTTGAATGAGATGCAATATTGCCAGGTATGGACACATCCTTGCAAAATAGATAGGAACCACAACTTAGGTTATATATTTCCAGACTTTTCCTTCACAGTTTTATTTACTTTTAACATAACAAAATTAGTGCTAATTCCTTTCCCTTCTCTAAACTTCACAACTAAATCCTTCTAATAAGATATTCTGTTCTTACACTCATAAGCACTTGTGTGTGGACTTACACATATATGCCCAGATGATGTAGATGCAATGTATATGGCTGCCCAATTCTATAACAACTCTGGATGGCACACAACCAAAGCAGTAATAAAATTACAGATACAACCCCGAATTTCCAGACAAAATCAACAGCAATGCCAAACAGTAAAATACACAGGAACACTCACTCAGCTGAACCCAAGACTTGTGTGGAGAGCCAGGTTTTCAGGATTTTTGAATATAGTCAAGGTGAAGACTGGGGGAAACTTGGGGGATGCTTCAGTAAACTATGACAGAAGAAAACATATTGCCTAGGTCTCTTCAAGTGGCACTGCTTAATGGAGGGGACCCGATTGTACCAACTGTACCAATATTGAAGAAGATATGAAGGCTAACAGTCTTTTAATTAACCAGGCACCTTGAATTTCATCTGGAAACCTACTAGTAACAAATGCAGCATATGGGGAAAGATATTACATGGGCATGACATAGCATGACCCAAGCTACTTATGCCATTGATTCTGGATCAATTGCTTCTTCCAAGTGGTTTTCAAGGACACTTCATGTAGAGGACATTGCATCAGGTGACGAAGGTGAGTGTGAGTGTCTGAAGGGCCTCCTGGTTCAGATAGGACTTGTTTGAAGGCCTTCTTAGCCATAGCTGTCACCTGCTTCTCAAGCAGGAGCTGCGAGTCCAAAAGACTTCCAGTTATACCCTAGCCCCAAGGGTGGCAATTCAACTTCATTCAGGATTGAAGAAGAAACAGTCTCATCCCTCAGAATTCCAAAAACATGGAGACACTGACTATAATTTTTCAAATTACGTGGGAAGAAAAGTGCTGAATGTAGTGATGGTGACATCAAAAGCTTCTCTGAAGATCAAAAAAACAAATCATTGCAGTAGAAGCAAGAGCTTAGGTAAACAATTATTATTAAATTATTAAGCAATAATGTAATCATCACAGTTTTTGTAGCATAACTAACAAAGCCTGCAATAATCCATTGGAAACTGGATTGATCCAAACTCAGAATGCAAAATAAGCCCCCCCCTCCCCCAAATTCCATCAAGAGACCTTGAAAGGAAAGAAATCAATTAAAAGGTACTTGGAGGTGTAAGAACTAAGAAGTTCATTCATGAAAATATTCTACTAAAACTCTAAAGGAATAAGTAACTCCCAGAAGTAGATCTGAAAAACAGTATTTACAGGAGTTGCTTCCTTTGGTTAAAAAAACGATGGTAAATTAAAAATGTATAAATCCACAGAAAGATAAAACTCTGACATATTCAAATGCTGTCCCATTGTTTCCTTGATTGGAATGAATTAATCATTAATCACTCTAGAGTCAGGAGGAGAGGATCTATTGTACATACTCATACCTTTAGAAGGTGTGCTAATTAAGGCCCAAATATGTGCTACATCTTTAAATTCTATTCAGCAAGTCTCAGGGATCAGCAATCACCAATATAGCTGCTATTTGTTTTTTCACATACTATCTTTCTTACACAACCTGTCAAATGTGACCAAAGGACCAGTATAAATGTTTGGACTAGCTGCAAAGCAATGTGAGACCTTATTCTCATTTGGGTCATCCAAGTGATTTGTCCAAACAGCCAGTTGCTTCAATGCCTTTGTTTAAAGCTTTGAAGTTGCTTTGATCAACTCCTTCAATCCAGGGAAAAGAGTATTTTGTGCATGTTCATGTTGCTGCTTCCATCCAGGGAGGCACTATGATCAAAGCTTCTTCAAATTGAAGTGCTGCTACATAATTTGCATAGCTCTAATTAATGGCTGCACTTTTACACTAGTTGATTTTGCCTTCTTCTGGATTCATAGGACATAGAAAAGGCAAAAATGCTTGCCAACATACCCAGACCAGCACAATACCACTGAGAAAGAAAAACAAGAAATCCAAGAAGAAACCAGCATGGCTATACAAAGATCTCTCTGGCAAATTGAAAGAAAAAAAGGACAAGCACAAAAAATGGAAAGAAGGACATACAGCTAAGGCAGAATATCAGTAGATAGCCAGAATCTGCAAAGATGAAGTCAGGATAGCAAAGGCTCAGAACGAACAAAGACTTGCAACAAAAGTCAAAGATAATAAAAAAAAGTTTCTTTCAACCTATAAATAACAAGAAAAAAATCAAGGAAACAGTCAGTCCACTAAAGAGAGAAGATGGCAAGGAAGTAACAGGCAACAGAGAGAAAGTAGAACTGCTTAACTCATTCTTTGCATCCGTCTTCACGCAAAAAGAAACTATAGCTCAACCCACCAAAAATATAACTGTAAAAGACAGACCAGAAATAAAAGTTAAAATAAGCAAAAAAATAGTAAGAGAATACCTGTCTGATCTTGATGAAAACAAATCACCGAGGCCTGATGGATTACATCCCAGAGTTTTAAAAGAGCTGGCACAGGTCATCTCAGAACCACTGCACCATATCCTTCAAAAATCCTGGAGCACCCGGGTACTACCAGAGGACTGGAAAAGAGCTGATGTGGTTCCCATCTTCAAAAAAGGAAAAAAAACAGACCCAAGAAACTACAGACCAATCAGCCTAATATCAATCCCCTGGAAGATACTGGAAAAGATAAAAAAACAGATCTGCCAACATCTAGAAACAAGTAAAGTAATAACTAGTAGTCAGCACGGGTTTGTTAAAAACAGATCATGCCAAACCAGTCTTATTTCATTCTTCAACACAGTGACTTGGTAGACCAGAAAAATACTGTGGACATAATATATTTAGATTTCAGCAAGGTATTTGACAAAGTAGACTACAACCTACTTCTTAGTAAGCTAGAAAAAAGTGGAATAGATAGCACCACCACCAGATGGACTCGCAACTGGCTGGCAAACCATACGCAATGAGTAGTCCTTAATGCAGGGGTGGGCAAACTACGGCCCGTGGGCCACATCCGGCCCATTGGTCTGTCTAATCCGGCCCGCCTCTGAAAAAAATCACTGGGCGTGGCGTATTGCCCTGCGCCATGTGGCCCCCAAAGCTGCAAAACAGAGTGTTCTCGGGGTAGGAAAGAAAAGAAGAGAAGCACACAATGCCAGCACCCACCCGGCTGATGCCTCCACCGAAGGCAGTGGGAGCAGCAGACGGGAGAGCCAGCAGCAAAGTTTCCTAACTCGCCTCTCCATCCATGGCCAGCGTGCGTCTCCCGCACGAGGCACTTTCCCAGGCGCCAGGAGGAATATGCTCCCACTATTATTGTTTTTGCGGGTCCTCTCCCCGCATGGCCCCCAAAGCTGCAAACCAGTGTGGAGCACTCTCAGGGTAGGAAAGAAAAGAAGAGAGGCACGCAACGCCAGCACCCACCCAGCCGATGCCTCTGCCAAAGGCGGCGGGAGCAGCAGATGGGAGAGCCAGCAGAGAAGTTTCCTAACTCGCCTCTCCATCCCTGGCTGGCGTGCGTCTCCCACGCGAGGCACTTTCCCGGGCGCCAGGAGGAATACGCTCCGACTATTGTTTGCGGGTCCTCTCCCCGCGCTTCCTTCCCCCCCTCCCCCCCTTCCACCCAATATGGCAAAGGTTCAGGTGAATAACGTCGTGGTGCTGGACAACCCTTTGCCTTTCTACAACCCCTTCCAGTTTGAAATCACCTTCGAGTGCATAGAGGACCTCTCCGAAGGTGAGTCCCTGCCAATCCCTCTTTTTTTTCCGGGGCTTCCAGGCTTAAACTTTGCAAAGGCCTCAGCAGGCAGGAGCGTCTTCCTGCCAAGGAGCAGGAAGGGTTCCACCTGGTGGGTGGGCGGGCTGCTTGGAGGAGGTGACCCGGCGGCGCTCTGCGTTTCCCCTCCACTGCATGGCTCAGGGCCAGGCACGAGCGCCTGCGAGGAAAAAGGAAGCAGCAAGTTGCTGGGAAGTTGCTCGGGTGCTGGGAGCAGCCATGTTGCCATCGTCGTGGTGAGTGGCTCATCGGGCGCGTACGCAAGGAGGAGGGCTTTTAAAGTGCCACCCGAGCAGGACCGCCGAGCTGGGAAACAGGGCACCAAGGGAGGGCAAGGCTCCACCAGCAGCGGCCTAGCTTTAGGTGGGCTTGGATGCCCCTGAGCGTGGTTTGCTGTTTGTTCTCTCCTGGGACTCGCGATTGGAAAGCGTGGAAAGCAGTGGTGTTACTTTGCTTCTGGAAGCTGTTCTTTTGGAAGAGCGCTTCGGTGATTGGACTTTGCCAGCTCAGGAGCAATTCCAGTTTTTGCTAACCTCGGTAGCAAACTAAAATCACCGAGTCAGTTCAAGCCTTGCAAATTGAGATTTAACTGGTGGGCAAAGAGCTCCTTTCCTTGCCTTCTCTCTTCCCCCTTGAGCAGAGGAAATGGTGTTGGAGAATTGCTTGCTGTAATTCGAAATTGAAACTTCAATTACTCTCCCCACCCAACTAATTTTCACTGACTTCAGCATTTGGTTGTAAGAGATTGATTTGATCGAAGCTAAGTATAAGGGTTTTTTAAATGTAAATGATTCTTATATATAATTTGCTGCATTTTATAATGGGCCCTTTATTATGGCCTTTTATAAAATTGGTTCGGCCCTCGAACACAGATCTGATTTTCCATGTGACCCCCGACAGAAATTAATTGCCCACCCCTGTCTTAATGGGTCTAAGTCTACATGGAGGGAAGTAAGCAGTGGGGTGTCACAAGGTTCTGTCTTAGGCCCAGTACTCTTCAATATCTTCATTAACAACTTAGATGAGGAAATAGAAGGGGAACTTACCAAATTTGCAGATGATACTAAGCAGGAATAGCTAACACCCAAGAAGATAGGCTCAAGATCCAGATGGATCTTGCAGACTAGAACACTAACAAAATGAAATTCAGTGTAGAGAAAAATAAAGTCCTACACTTAGGCAAAAAAAAAAAAAACAAAAGTACACATATAGATTGGGTGAAACCAGGCTCAATTGCAGGAACTGTGAGAGGGATCTTGGAGTCTTAATGGACAACCAGCTAAATATGAGCCAGCAGTGTGCAGCAGCAGCCAAAAAAAGCTAATGCAATCCTAAATTGTATTAACAGAGGGATACAATCAAGATCAAGGAAAGTGCTAATCACACTCTATAAAGCCTTAGTAAGACCACACCTAGAGTACTGCATCCAGTTTTGTTCACCACATTATAAAAAAGATGTTGAGACTCTAGAAAAAGCACAGAGAAGAGCAACCAGGATGATGAGGGGACTGGAGGCTAAAACATATAACGAACGGTTGCAGGAACTGGGCTTGGCTAATCTAATAAAGAGAAGGACCAGGGGAGACATGATAGAGGTCTTCCAATATTTAAGAGGCTGCCACAGAGATGAAGGGGTCAAGCTATTTTCTAAAGTGCCTGTAGGCCAGACAAGGAATAATGGATGGAAACTGAACAAGGAGAGGTTTTTTGGTTTTGTTTTTAAAAAAAAAAAACAAATTTTATTAATTTTACAAAACAATATACAAACAAACAAAGCATCATAACATAAAAAATCTTTTCTGAAAAAAGCAATAAAACATACAAGATAATTCCAAATTATGCTATATATATTTACGTTGTCTGTTCAGCTTCGTATCTTATCCCAAGTTCTTCTTTTCATTCTATTATCCAAATTATATTTCTTGCTAATTAAAATTTTATTGCTTTCCAAAAAACAATACACAGACAAACAAAACATGGAACATAAAAACATAAAACATCTTTTCTGAAAGTTGCTTGATCCCAGGTTAAAACTCTTCACACAGACACAAATTCAAAAATCATATTCACTTTATATATCATTCCATATCTTATTACCATTTTCAATTTTCTATATAGCTTCTTCCCTCTTTTATCTTTCTTAATTTTATTTTATTTATCTCATCTGAGTTCAGTTCATAATACTTATCATTCTTTGTCTGTTCTATTTCCAGCTATCCCTTCATCTTTTCTTTTTGGAGAAACTTCTCCTGTACACTGATTGGAGTATGACGCCTTTAACTCTTTCCCCTAGCTTAATAATACTTAATATAATACTTAACTTATATTGGGATTCTGTTTAGTACATTCTAAAATTACACAATGAATTTTATAAAAAAGAAAAAAAATACAACAATAACCAAAAAAGAAAAGCATATGAACCACAATCAATGCCATTAAGAAACTAATCATACATATTAATACTCATTTATATCTTAAGCATTTTATTCTAAATACACATATAAAAAACTGAATCTTATGTACCTTACAGAATCCCTTTTTTTCAATTAAATTTACCCATTGTCTCTAAATAAGTTTTGTTTCTTTAAATCTTGCTTCCCACCATTAAGGCTTCTCTTTCCCTCCTTTCTCTCTTGCTTATTCTTCTCCTTGCCCTTTTTACCCCTTTGCCTCCCCTCCTCCCTTTTCTTCTTCTGCTTTCCCCCTTTCTGTTGTTTTCTAACCTTGTATCCACCTTTCACCTCATTTTTTTCTTTTTTGGTTGTTTTTTCAGGCCTTAAAATCCCCTTTTTCTTTTCCTCTTTCTCCTCCTCCCCCCCAAAAACCCATTGTTCATCAAAGATGGCTTCTTCTTCTTCTTTGTCCCAGTCGTCCTGCTGCGCAGTCAATTTTTCATAAGTGCATACCGCCATTTCTAGAAATTGAAAAAGGGTGTCCAAAGTATCTTTCCCATCTTGTTCTTCTTTTTTATATTTTTGGTATTCAATTTTTAGTTCATCCACAAGCGATGCCATCATAAAGAGAAAAATTTTTTCCAAAACAACCACCCGAATGTTTTTAATCCAGAATAATTCCCCCAAATTCCAAAGCCACCAAAGAATCCAAATAGACTATTTCTTTTAATATTTTTTTCTTTCTTCCATTTCTCTTTCTGGGATTGCTGTTTAGTCAAAAAGTTCCAATTAAGATGTATCTTTTAGAAGCTGTATTAATCTTTAAAGCTCTTTAAAATTCTAGGCAATCTCCTCCTTTTTCAAATTCTGATCCAATTTTTTCTCTCTCTCCCTTCCCACTTACAGCAGCAATTTTCCTTTAAATGTTCAGAAATCCATACCTCCTATGCGAATTTTCTGATTTCTCTTAAAGTTCTATCACTGTCACGTTCGGAAGGAGAGTGAAAAGAAAAAAAAAGCTTTTCCTTTAATTCACATTCGCCACTTAACACATTCTGGAAACGATGTTTCTTTAGCAGTTTTCAAAGTCCAGGATACTTTCACTGTTGCTTGTCCCGGTCAGCAAAAATCACTTTCACTTCTTCACAGCTCCTCCTGCACTTTCTTTTTCCAGCTGAGCTCTCCTATGTGGCGGCCATTGCTGACCGCCACTCACTGCCTTTGGAAAAGGGGGTTTCGCTGGCTAGGGAAGAGAGGTGCGATATCTCTCGACCCTGCCAAACCCCCCCTGTCTTTGCCACCTTCTACGGAGGTGGCTTAGCCCCCAAAACCAAATGGCTTGGGGCACTCGGGCAGTGAGCACAGGCAGGAACCACGCACAGTCATGGATTCCTGCCTGCTCCGAAGGGCTACAAACCGGAAATCAACAAGGAGAGATTTAACCTGGAAATAAGGAGAAACTTTCTGACAGTGAGAACAATCAACCAATGGAACAGCTTGCCCTCGGAAGTTGTGGGAGCGCCATCACTTGTGACTTTCAAGAAGAGATTGGACTGCCATTTATCAGAAATGGTGTAGGGTCTCCCGCTTGGGTGGGGGGTTGTACTAGATCACCTACAAGGTGCCTTCCAACTCTGATTATTAATTATTCAAAAATAACCCATGTTTCCCTGAAAATATGATCTACTCTGAAAGTAAGTCTTAGCTTGATTTTTACACATGCACCTAATATAAGCCCTACCTCCCAAAATAAGCCCTAATTAAGATCCTAACCACTCCAGGGTGCACAGGTACATATTTAAGCTAGAGTAGGGATGGTGGGGTGGAACTGCCCTAATACTTACCTTTGGACAGTTGCAGCCAGGCCTCATACATCCTGATACCTGCCTTGATGGCCCATTTCTTCCGCAGCCAGCAGGGCCAGCAAGGCTGACAAGACTTTCCTGAAGGCTTCTTCAGCCAATAACAGAGCTACAGAGCTCTGTTATTGGCTGCAGAGAAACTTTAGGAAGGCCTTGCTGGCTTTGCCAGCTGTAGTAGAAGTTTCTAAAGCTGTGACAGTAAAAAGGAGGCCAGGGGCTATGACCACAATTGAGGTGAGTCAGTGGATATGATCCCCCCTGAAAATAAGACTTGGTGCCTTTTTTGGTGACAAAAAAATATATAAGACCCATCATATTTTCAGGAAAATACAGGTAGTTACAATGTAATATGGACATCATGATGATCGTGATGATGATGATGATGATGAAGATGGTGGTGGTCCCACAGAGCAATGAGCTAATCTTGTATTGGCACCATAAAAAGGTGGGTGTCCTTTTGGAAACTGAAAAGGCATAGATGGAAATGATGATGGTTAGATCCAAATCTTATCTCTCCAACATCAATCTGATTCACATTTACATAGCATCGATGGATCCCTGCACATTTATTCCTGCTGGAACCTATTCATTTAAAATGAATGGATTTGATTACAGATTGAGCTAAAGTGAATTAACCTTCACATTTTTAAATGATGCTTTTATATGCATTCACGGACTTTTTATTAAGAAGAGTGGGGGATTTTTTAGGGGAAAAATTGCAAAAGGATAGGGAAGGAAGAAATGCAGATTGTACATTTACTTCAGTCTTTCCAATATAAGTGTGTTGGATTTCAAAAATTCCTATCCAGCATCATCTTCTTAATCATATCTATAGTATGTCTGACTTAGTGTAAATTGCACATGGAAAGGGGTGGGGGGGTCCTTTACAAGGAGGATTTTTTTAACAGCAGAAAGTGTTTTATGGTGTGTGTGTGTGTGTGTGTATCTGTCAAATTTATAAGGCTGTCCATTTTATCTGAAGTAACTTTGGACAGTTTAAAATCAAGAATTTAGACATGTTGTAAACCCCCTAAAACAATAAATATTGATGAAGTAGGACCCTGAAAAGGAATAACCAGTATAATCAGTGTACATGTTCCTTATTTCTTGGAAAGTCTGATATTCTAAGTACATCTGTATTGCCTGTCTGTAAATCTGCAGAAATTTCAAGAAATGACCTGTTTCAGCCAAAGAGTCATGTCAATTTTGTCTTTTGCTGAAATTTGCTTGCCTAATTTCATAGACCTAGGAACATAGCCATCTGTCTAGGTTCATTGGTTCAGCTAGAGTGATATAAATAATTTGGAAACAAAAGGTCAAATTGACAACATGTTGTCAGAAGCCATTTTTAGGGGTGTCCTCTTGTCTTTCAACATCATTGATTTCACCTGGAGCCTCCATACAACACATACAAAATGGCAGATGGCAAGAAGAAAACTTAGTAGGCAGGATAAATAAAGAAGTGACCAACTTTATTCATGATGGGGTGGGATATATATTGATCTACATCAGTGGTTCCCAAAGTGGGTGGTACTGCCCCCTGGGGGTGTGGGATGCCGTAGGGGGGTGCTGAGAGGCAAGGGGGGTGGCAGGGGGGCGCTGGAGGTGAGTGGCAGGTCACAATTCAGGGATGAGAAAAAATCCCGCTGCCACCACATTTGAGGCAAGGCCCCGCAGGATCACCCCATTGACTTGCATGCTCTGGTGCAAGGAGCTTAATGGGGTGATCCTGCAGGGCCTCACCCCAAACGCAGTGTTGGGAAAGGAAAGCAAAGCCAGAGTGGTTTTGCTCTCCTTTTCAAACATCCCACCGCTGCTGCGTTCGGGGCGAGGCCCTGCAGGTACACCCCATTGAGCCCCTTCACCGGAGGCACCTGCCCAAGCAAGTCTGAATGGAGTGGTGCACAAAGTCAATGGGGTGGGCCTGAGAGGGAAAGAGAGAGGAAAGAGAGAGAGAGAGAGAAAGAAAGAGAGAAGGAAGAAGGGAAAGAGAAAAGGGAAATAAATAAAAAAGGACAAAGAAAGAGGGGGATGGAAGAAAGGGACAGAAAAAAAAGAAATAAAGAAGGAGGGAGGGAGGAGCAAGATAATGAGATATCTATTCTAGTCCAATCACCTGCTCCAGCAGGGTTAGAAGGGTGTGTGTGTGTGTGTGTGTGTGTGTGTGTGTTCTCCTTGTAATTTATCAGTACATTTTGGTTTTGCCTTCTTCAGAATTGGCCCTGCAATACATTGGGAAAAGTAATTTTTTAGGGTGGAGGTCTAATCCAATGGATCCTGTTTAAAGCCTCAACAAAATGTGAGAGTTTCCTGATAGTCTTGGCTATGTTTTGTCCACAAAACCTTTAATTAATAGAAGCAAAAGATGTTTCAATGTACTGGCAAAGATGCTGGCAAAGATGTTTCAATGTGGAAAAGGGCCTCTAAACTAGGCCTCATTTCAATCTGATGCATCAGGTCTCTCTCTCTCTCCCTCTCTTCCCCTTTCCCCTCCATCCCTCCATCCCACCTTTCTTTGTCCCTTTTTCTTTCTTTCTCTTTTCTCTTTCTTTTTTTCCTTCTCTCTTTCTCTTTTTCTTTTCTCTCTCTCTCTTTCCCTCTCCTAGGCTCACTCCACTGATTTGGTGCACCACTTCACTCGACTTGCTTGGGCAGATCCCTCCAGTGCAGCTGGCTCAATGGGGTGGACCTGCAGGGCCGGCACCAAGAACGTGGCAATGCCGCCACATTTGAAAAGTAGAGCAAAGCCAGAGGTTGGTAATTTTTGCTGCAAAGAATCACAAAAGCTTCTGGGTTGTGCACAAGAAGGGATGCCCACAGAAATTTGAATCCCACTCCTGGGTGGGAGGCATTGAGGATGAGTTTGTAGCACCATAGGGGCAGTGGACTGAAAAAGTTTGGGAACCACTGATCTACATGACTGACATAAAGGGAGGGAAAGTCCATATGACCTCATTTGCTATCATCCAAAAACTAGTTTCTCCATAGATTCCTAAATTGAATCCTAGGTTTAAAGTTGAAGTAGTGAGCCCTCGAGGGTGATTCTACTTGATAACCTCTTGCATGATATCAGGAATGTTAGAGGATTATCCTGCTTACCTTCACCCTGTCAGAAAATATTCTTATTTAAGTATAAAGAGGTGGGACCATAGATGGTGGCTGGTCTTCCATGAAGAAAATTTTGATGTATTTTGATTCCATAGTTGCAAACCATAGTTTGCAGTATCAAATAGGTTGAGTTCATATATTATGCTGAACCATAAGCTACATTCTTATTTAATATAAACCAAGAAACTCTGCCCTGGATTTATTAAGTAACAGTCATTAAAGACACCTAACAGTTTGTGTTTAAATACTTCTTAAAGAGTTATGCAGAAAAAAATGTTCTTTTTTGTTTTTGTTTTAGAGCTAGAATCAAATTGTCACAGATGAATCATCACATTGGAAGAAGATGCTAATCAAACTGCATCTGCTGGTAACTTGGCAGAGGCACTGAGAACCAGCTACTTCTGCCCACATTTTTATATTCCATTCTTGATGGCTTGTACACAGTTAATAGAAAAAGCACCAACTAGCTAGAATCATCAGACTTCTCCTCCCTTAAAATTTTCAGGGCATTTAATGAATGATGAGGTTGGATGCAAAAGAATAATTAAGCACTGCAGTAAATTAGATTGATTAAGAGTAGGATCATTTCTGACATTTCTAATCCAAAGTGAAGGACAATTCAGTGCATCTTTGACTTTTCTGAAAGGGCATCTGAGAAGTAAAGATATAAGATAAATGTGATCCATTATATAAGGTGCTCACTTTGTACATTCTTTCATTGTGTTTTTTAGTCTTTGACCTGTCTTGATAAAAAAATCTCCAATTCAAAAAGTGTGAGCATCGGATCCAGAGAGATTCTATTTCCTCTCACTACTTTTGCTTAAAATGGCATATGGGGACAGGCTAAATTAAATTTGTAGGGTTTGAGTTCTACCAAACTGAATGTAGATTATCAGCCACATAAAGAATTTTCTCAAGCTCATCCAAATCATCTTGACTTTCCTTTCTGAGTCAAACAACAGGATTTACCAACTAGGTAATATCATCCATGCTGAGGACTCAGCTCCCTGTTTATATACAGGGAGCCATGCCAGTTTTAGTGGACCTGGTTTCCTCCTTGATAGTCTTTTAATTGGTCTATTGTTTCCTACCTGGTTATTTGTCTGATGTTGATCCCTGCTTATCTGAGTATTGGCAACTGGAGGGAAGCAAAAGGAAATCCAAAATTGTTGTGGCAAGCTGGTACATATAAACAGGCAGTAAGGCCCATACTCACTGATGATGGTGCCTAGTTAGATAGTGAAATCTCTGCAAGCAAACAACCCAGCTCAGAAAGCACCTAGAACTCCACAGTGTTATATTTATTAATATGATTTAAGCCTAAGCTAGATCCAATTCTTTAAAGTCTCTATTATCCTTTTCCTAGAGGCAGAACAAGTTTATTTTCAACTCTAAGTCATTTTTAGTTTGATAATTTACCCAACAAAAGGTTGCAGAAATATTTATTCCCATGTCTTCTTTTATTCTGATTAAACTCTGTGTTATTGCATGTTACTCAAGTTGCAATTTATCAAGATTTATCTACGGTGCGTCCCTCAGAATTTTTAGAAAATGAGTCTTTGTTGACATAAAGGTAGCTTGTTAAGAAGTGTAACTGAAGCTGCAGCAAGTCAGCAAAAAAAAAGGGGGGAACCATTTTTGCTGCTATTGATTCAATCCTGAATTCAAGAAAGCTTCTTGTCCCATTGAAGAAGTTTAGTAAAAAGATCCCTATAATTCCTCTGTTTACAAATGAATGAGACACCAATTCCCTTACTAAATCCTTGCTCAGATATGATTATAACAAAGCAAACCATTTCATTTAATCATTGTTGTTTAGACTGCACTTAGCAGGTTTGGTATACAAACTCTTAAAATTTGGGTTTATGTGCATCTCACAGAAGACTGCAAGATTCAACAAATCTACTTTCTAATGCTGCCTTAGCAGTAGACTTTTCCCTTCTCACAGTAGGACGATCTGGTGGCTGGCAAACCCAGCAATAAATATTATATATTGTAATTAAATTTTTAAATTTACAAAGTCCACACCAAAAAGACTCTAAATTAAATAACAGCCATTTGCATTCCATTCTGTCCAGGGGGCATCGTTAGAGGACAGACTCCTCCATAATGAGCAGCTTTCATTAACTGCGCCCCAGTGATTATAGCAGGCTTGCACTTCAAAAGCTAGAAAACAAGTTAGCCAGGTGAGACCAACAGTGTAGGGGTATATCTTCATCTGGTAAGCTTTTGCTGTATGTCACTTAGTTACCAGCCTTTTTGCCTGGTCAAAACCAGCCAGCTTGTACTTTAGAAGGGTGTAAATTTCCTCAGCAAGGGCTCATCATTCTTGCGTGCTTCTTTTGCTCAGCTATACTGCACAGATGAATTAATTTAGCAGTTACAGGATTGGGTTTATTTTTCAGATTGCTTTGTCTTCCATTTTCTAGGCTATTATCTCTGCATGGATTGGAGAAGTAACTTTGCTATCCTGGTTTCCATGAAGAACAGGTGTAATCCTGCCTTTCCCAAGTGAACAAAGCAGATTCAGGTTGAATTTGTATTTCTTAATGAGGATTTCTCCATATTGCATAAACCTGGAGAGAGCTAGATCAAGTTCCAATAAGTAGACCTGGTACACAGCATATTTGTTATTGGTATTGTCTCCTTTCTGCCTCTCTGTCTAGAAACCAGCATTATTCATAAGAGAGCACAATTTCTTTCAGCCATCCATTTCTATAACTACCAATTAATAGCTGTCACTGTAGTTTATATTGGTAGATGATGAGGATTGAAATTCTGGCGGACCTAAAGTTTTGTTAAAGTTCTCCAATGTATAGAGGCCTTTTTTGTCTATGAGTCTATAATCTGAATGCTATATATTTTGTATTAAGTCCCCAGTGTTCATTTTAGGACTGACTCTAAACTACAGTCTTTTTAGGTGAAACATTGTATATAATTCTATATTTTCTAGTTGCCCGGGATTTTTCCCCACCTTAAGCCACAGCGAAGAGTTGTAGAGACTTTGATTTCCCACTTCTGTCATTGCTGGCTTTAGCAAATGCACGTATAAGGATTTTTAAATTTCCTCTGCACTCCTCCCCAAATATTCTGTGAATATTTATGGTGTTTTTTTTATGCATTGGAAAATTTCTTATTTGAGAGATACAAGAATGTTTTCCTCCAGATAGAGATGAATGGACCACAAATGTGTTTTTATTGCAAAATTATCCCTTCCATTCATGATTTCAAGAGGTTAGTTTATTCATTGTACCTGAATAGAAATTGTCATTAAGTATATTGTGAGTTAAATTTGATAAAACTACCAGGGGCTACATAAAATTGCTTAAATGCTTCATCCAGCCTACATAATGGTAATTAATTTTCATTTTCACTAGTTTGTACAACATTAATAAGTAATCTGGAAAGTAGAAAAAATCTGTTTAAGGTCCATTGACAAGAATAATAGTAAGCACATTTAAAAACCAATGGATAGCACGTATATGTATAAGAAGGAGATTAGGAATAATAACAATTTATTACACTTAATGGTATAAACAATCAAATTCCTGTTATTTAAACCCTGATTGCTTAAACTAGTAATCTTGTTATACTAAATAGCTGGGATAAATTGCCCTGTTTTCATATTCCTCTGTAAATTGCATCTTCATATATCTCATTGCTGAAATGTACTCTGGTATGTTTGGATGTAACCAGCCCATTTATTTCTTTATTTTTATTTATTTTATTTGGTTTGTCAATTGCTTACAAGATAATAGATATGAGTAAAAACATAATTATGAATACATGGATACATAAAAGAAAAATAAAAGAAACAATAGGACAAGGACGGTAAGCACGTTGATGTGCTTATGCATGCCCCCTACAGACCTCTTAGGAAAGGGGTGAGGTCAATAGTGGAAAGTCTAAGGTTAAAGTTTTTGGGGTTTGGGGAAGAAACCGCAGAGTCAGGAAGAGTATTCCAGACATTGACCACTCTGTTGCTGAAGTCGTATTTCCTGCAATCAAATTTGGTGCAATTAACCTTGAGTTTGTATCTATTGTTTGGTCTTGTATTGTTATGGTTGAAGCTGAAGTATTCATTGACAAGTAGGACATTGCAGTGTATGATACTTAGATCAGACCAAAGGCAGCATAGTTCTACATTTTCTAGCTCTAGAATTTCAAGTCTGGTGACATAAGGTGTTCTGCAACAAGTAGAGGAGTGGAGAACTCTTCTTGTGAAATATTTCTGGACTTTCTCAACTGTATTAATATCAAATACGTAATGTGGGTTCCAGACTAATGAGCTGTATTTGAGTATTGGTCTGGCAAATGTTTTGTATGCTCTAGTTATTAGTGTAATATTACCAGAGAAAAAGCTACGTAAGATTAGGTTAACAATTCTTTATGCCTTTTTGGCGATGTAGTTACAGTGGGCTCTAGCACTTAGATTATTAGAGATGAGAACTCCAAGATCCTTGACAGAGTTTGGATCATCAACAAGGTCTTGACTATTCAGCCTGTATTTTATTTTCTGATTTATTTATTTATTTTTTGCCAATATGTAAGACAGAGCATTTATTTGCTGAGATTTGAAGTTGCCATTTGTTTGACCATTCTGATACACAGTTGAGGTCTTTTTTGAAGGGTAGCAATATTGTCTGTGGTGTTGAATAGCTTTACATCGTCAGCGAAGAGAATGAAGTTGCTTTTAATATGATCACAGAGGTCATTTATGTAGAGTATGAAGAGAGTTGGTCTTAGAACACTGCTTTGGGGGACACCACTGTTGACAGGTACAGAATTTGATAGGACTCTCCCAATTTTGACCATTTGTTGTTTGTTTGACAGGAATGCTTCTATCCAGTTATGTAGGTGTCCAGAGATACCATAAGATTTCAGTTTTAGGAGTAGTTTGTCATTTACCACTGAATCAAAGGCTTTACAGAAGTCTATGTATATCTATTGCTTTGCTCTGATCGAGTTGTGTAGTCCATATGTTTTTGCAGTGTAAGAGTTGCAGATTGCGGGATAGTTTTTTTCTGAAACCAAAATGTTTATTAGGGAGTAGGTTGTTTGTCTTTAAGTGGAGGATAATGGATTGGTTAATAATTGATTCCATGACTTTACAGGTGATGCAGCATAAAGAGATTGGTCTGTAATTTTCAACTAGGCTGGGGTCTCCCTTTTTGAAGGTGGGGATGACTATGGATTGTGACCATAGTTTTGGCAAGGAGCTGGTCCTGAAAGACTTTTCGAAGATGATGCTTAGAAGTTTGGCTATGCCAGTGGATAGCTTTTTTAAGAAGTAGGCACGTATTCTATCTGGTCCAATAGATAGAGATGGTTTTAGATTGCTTAGTGCTTTTTCAACATTGTCTACTGTAAAATCGATATGTATTAGATCATTGTAGTTGTCTGTGGTTCGACTAGGTTTGACTGGGCATGATCCATTGCTGTTTACAAATACTGAGCCAAAGAATGTGTTAAAGAGGTTGGCTTTAATGGTGTCTTCATTGCAGTCTTTACCATTAGGTCCTTTCAGGGGTGGGATGGACCTTGAGTCTTTTAGTTTGTTGTTTACAAAATTGTAGAAAGCACGGATGGAATTGGTGCATTGAAGGTTTTCTTCTTGTTAATGTGATAATTGGTGCATTAAGTCTTTATCTGATGACATAAATTTTTGTATCAGCTTTTGAAGTTGGCAACGTGACCAGATTTGTTTTTCCGCCAAAGTGATCTCTTTTTGGATTGAAGCTTCCTTATTGTTATGGGGAATCTGTTTTTTTCTGGTTTTTGGAGTTGTTATTGGTACATATAGTTTGATGACTCTTTTGATTTCAAGTAAAAATATGTTGTAATGGTCTTCAACAGTATTGCATCCAGTGAATAGAAATTGCCAATCAAGGGATGAGAGATCGTTGTCTCTAAGATCATAGTTGTCTTTTTTAAAGTTATAATTGGGGATCACATGGTTGTGTTGATTTTTGTGTGGACATATGTTGAGACAAAAGTTAATCATGCTGTGGTCACTGTTGGAAAAGGGTTCTTTAATTTGTATTCCATAAATTAAATTCAAACTATTGCAGGAGATGAGATCAAGGCAGTTGTTAAGTCTAGTATTGTTGGTTACTAGTTGTTCCAGTCCCAGGTTTGTTACAGCATTGTAGAAGATTGCATGTATGGGTTCAGTTTTACATTTGTTTACGGTCCAGTTAATGTGAGGTAGATTGAAGTCACCAAGAAAGATAAAATTGTGTAGGCAGGATGTTGCCCATGTTAACAGTGAATTTAGCTTGTTTACATGTTTGATGTCATAATCAGGGGCTCTGTAACATATTAAGAATCGAAATGTAATATTTAAGGACAGTTCACAGACGATGGTCTCAGGAAGAGCAAGCTCTTGGGTAACTTGGATGTTTTTTAGATGTAAGGACTTTTTATAGAAAATAGCTACACCACCTCCTCTATGGATTTCATGATCTGATCAGTAAACATGATAGTCTCTTACTTTGGTAATAGAGTCAGGGAGAGATGCATTGAGCCATGTTTCACAGACAAATATGATGTTGAATTTAGCCATATTTAGTAAGAGGAGAAATTCAGGTATTTTATTCACAAGGCTTCTTGCATTGAATAGCTTGCATTTAAGGCCAGTGGTAGTTGGAATTTAGGTAGTTAGGGGCATGCGTGCCTAGTTTTGAGTGATGGTGGGTTGGATTAGGTAGGGTTGGATGTAGAATTGTGGGTTGTGTGACTTACTTTTGATACAATCAGCGCGGTAGTCAATGTAGAGATCCTTCTCTCTATTGTCTAGACGTCTTTTGAGTTGCTTGCGGAGTACACAGGAACGGATTCTTTGCAGTATGGATAAGTCTAGTCTTGAGCAAAGTTTTTTGTGGTTGGGATTGGTTTTTGCAATGGCGTTTATTGTATGAATGAATATGCATTTGCCGGACTCATTTTTGCAAACAACTCTACAAAATTTTGGGGCCACCGATTCATCATTGTATTTGGACTCAGGGCCATTTCTGGTAAATTCAATTATATCTTCAGGAGAGATGTTCGTTGTATTTGAGTTGCTTATGATATTATGAACTTTGGTGATGTCATCTGATTGGTTGGTATCTTCAAGACCAAAAAAGATGGCATTTGGACGTTTCTGATCATGTTCAATGGTGTTTCTGATAAGTAAGGGGATATCATTTGTGAACTTATTTGATGGGATAGTAATTATTTGTGGTTGTGATTTGGTGGTTATTTTTTATTGTAGTTGTGATTGTAGTTGAGGTAGTAGTTGTGGTAGTGGTTGTTGGGTTGGGATTTGATTTGGGCTGATAGGTAGTTGCTTATCAGTGCTGTATTTTTTTTTCAAGAGAAATGAGGCTTTCTTGTATAATTGTTTCAAAACATGTTGCTAAGCGTTTTTCTATTGAGTGCATGAGTGATTCTATGCTATCAACTCTGTCAGGCAGGGTATGCGGTTTGTTTAGCTTAGGAAAACATGATGGACACAGACAAGGGAAAGTATCTGATGCTTTTATGAGATCTAATGTATCTTAGAAAGAAAGAAAAACCTCAATGTTTATTCTACAACCAGAATGAACATCAGCATAAAGTACTTCAATCTACCATATAATAATCTACCCATATCTGGATTTTTTTATGTGCAACCCCAAACCCAACCCCCAACTTATCAGCAGAGAGAAAATGCACTCCTAGTAATTCTGCTTCCATTCCCTTGTCTTTCAGTGGTCTGAACTTACAATTACCTTCAGTTCTGACAATACTAAAATGCCAAACATAGGAAGAAATGAAAATCATCATTTGACCTGACTCCATAGGGCCTGTAGCAGTAAAAGTAACCTCAACCCATTCTTCATAACATAAATAAAAAGCTAACCCCAGCGGGCTGGCGTTTCAGACTTCAGTCCAGTGAGGAAGAGAAGAGGAGCAGAACATTGAAAACATCTATTTGATCTCTGTTCCTTTGCCTGGGTTACTGCGGGGAAACTGTTAAGCTAAGCTAGCATTTCCCTTATAGAACTGAAGCTCAGAAGCTGGGAAGAAGGTTGTGGTCAGAGTTCTCACCAATGGGGAAAACACACAACATCTTAAAAAACAAAGCAAAACACAGTTTTGCAGTTGAGTCAGAAATCTAACATCTTTCCCACTGGACCTACAGGGATCTGGACTTGTTTTCAAAGTTGCACAGAATACCTGAGTGAGGACTGCCCAAAGATAAGTTTCCTCCACAGGTGGTTTTCTTTATCCTTTAAACCTCCTTTGTGGTAAAACAATGTAAGCAGGAAGAAATGTTTTTCTGTTGTCAATCTGCACAAGTGTTTTATTCCAGTAGTATGATGCATGGTTCGTTTGCAGGGTACACATTTCCCATTCTCATCCCAGTTTCATTATGCTCTTTCTTCTTCCATATGTGGTTTATCATGCTGTGTATGCTTCAGTCTATCTAGATCAGGGGTGTCAAACTCATGTTATAGTGGTGTCACATGATGTATCGGGACTTTTTCCCCCTTTGCAAAACTGGACGTGGGCATGGTCAGACACATCCGGCCCTTGGGCCCGGAGTTTGACAGCCCTGATCTAGATATTGTGACTTTTTTTTAATTTTACAAATAGCTAAAGCAACATTTCCTCCAACTGTCTCCTTTAGCCTTAAGCAGAGGGAAGGAAGCTTTTCATATAGATATAATCTGTGGCTGCTGTCCTTTTCCATCTTCTTTCTTTTCCCTCTTTTGATGCTCATTTTCTATGAACATCTATACAATTGCACCATTGGAGAACTGCACTTATAATTACTGGATTTTAACTAAGAACAGCAGTATGAATAAACAATAAAGTCATTGGACTCCACAAGATATTTAACTACCTGAGCAGAGCAAATAGCCTTTCTGGGCAGCTGCAAACTGTCCATAGAATTACCACACTTTAATTTATTTTATTTTCAAAAAAAGCAACTTGAACTAGCAGCATGGCCGCCCATTTATCTTGTAATTCTAGTGCTATTGGTGGCCTGTGACAAGACCTCATCATATAAAATACAAACGTGATGAAATTTATGTTACCTTTCCAATTCCACTTAGCTTCTGCAATTACAATGCTGCATTGCCATGTGGTGCTAGATTGCATTTTAAACTTAGTTGTTAAAATCCAGCATGCAATAATGTGTGCTCAACAAACAGATTGTATTTAGGGGAAAATTCCAGCACAGCAGTGATTCCGAAACAAAACATGCTGTGGTAAATATCCCACCTTATATGATCTTATAATTAATGCTCTGCATTTTAGGGATCAAAGTATGTTCATGGGTACAATGGAATAAGGTACTTGGAAGATAAGACCTGTTGTGATTCCTAGGTTATTAAAATACTGGTTATGGCTTACTTATGCCAACCATTGCTTCCCTTCACAACCCAAAACAGAATGTAGAAAACAACAGATTTTATGTGCTGTACACCCAACCCAATACTTTCTCTTGCCCCATTCATTTTTCATAACAAAAGAAGGGGGAAAACACAAACTGGCCATTTTTAGGTGAGTGCCAATCTGTTGGGTATAGTATTATCTCTTTAATCAGCTTGTTTTGACCTCTGGGGTAAATGATGAGAGACAGATGAAAGGAATGTGTTATTTCTCACCTGCCATGTTGTTAGTAAAATGACCCTGTATATTTAAAAAATAAAGGAAATTTTTTTTTTTTAAAGATGCCATGATGTCTATGCTGCTGAAGAGAAGTTTTCAAAGGCAGACGTTGGGGTGATGCAGAAGCCCTCCAAATAGAAACCTAACCTCCCTGCTGCTTCTAGACATGCATAGAATTTCTTCTGGATCAAGATCCAAGACAATGTGTGAATGTAGAAACTTTGTCAGGCATATTAGGACAGCATGAGGACAGATCAGAGTAGCACAAATGAAAAGATCCCTTCCTCATGGAAAGAATCTGACTATTCTCTTTGACAGAGAATGCCTAATGTTTCCTATCTTTAATAATTGTGCATCATACGTGGGCCTAATCAGGGGTTGGAAAAAATAACATTGAAATCAGAAATAGGATTACATCCAGTTTGTTTTCTCATATTACAGGGTTAATGAGAGACATCTGACTCTGATTTCTATCAGTCAGTTTCTAGTTTCTAGGCCAAGTGATAAGTAGGACAGGAAGATAATAAATCCTTTCCATGTGTATTATTCCCCAAGAAATAATACCAAGAAATATAAAATATTTGATACACTTGTTTCAACAACTTGATTTGACTGAGGATATGAACTGGACAATAGAACTGATTCACTGATCCTTAATGAAATTATATTTAAAGATGTGCAATGGTCTACATACTATATTCAGTTTCTCCTTCAGAGGCTGGGGGAAGTAGGGTTAAGAGTTCCCTTTCAAATGTGTGGATCTATAAAAAAAAATATCTTGTGAATTATTGATTGCTTTAATGAGGCAGGTTTCTGCTCTGGTTCTTTCTTATCTGCCAGAACAGCTGAGTAACTTCACCTCATAAAATGCTTGAGGGCTCTTCAAGTTGTCATTGCTTATGGCAATTGGAACTCTTATAAGAGAAGCTTTCTGTTTACGACCAAAGGGATTTGCAATGCTAGAAAGCTACCTGAGCAACCTACTTCATTGTTTCACTTTTTTTTTATTTGTCAATTGCTTACAAGATAATAGGTATAAGTACATACATAGTTATGAATACATGAAATGGGTACATATAAGAAAAATAAAAGAGGAAGAAGGCGGAGCCTCCTCGCTGACGGACGGTAGATCGCAACTCTCTGCGACTATCATTCGTGCTCTTTCATCGGAGAGCCCCAATTATCCTGATTAGGGGCTGAAACTGCCTTGGAGGAGCAGCGGAGTAAGAGGAAGCAGCAAGCCTGTCTGTCCCCCCCCCCCCCGGGCTTGGCTTTTTTTCCTCCCAAAGATGACTGCAGCGATGGTCTAAAATGGCCATCCCGAAGAGGATGACTCAGCTTGACTAAGATTTGTGCAGGAGGGAAGAAAGAAGTGGATAACATCTGAACCGGGACAACTGGGCAGTATAACCAAATAAAAGTACCCTGGGATTAAGGTAATATGGAATTTTTAAGAAAAGAAAAGTGAGCTGCGAAATTACAAAGGGAGAGAGAAAAAAAAAAGGAAAATATTTTTGACAGCTAAATGGGGCTTCGAACCGGGAAAGGAAGAAGCTGGAATTAAATATTTAATGAAATTGGACTAAAATAATTTGGGAAGAATCAAGTATGTTAGGGATAACATTGTTTACCCCAACTGGTTTAGGTAAAATAATAAATATGTTATCATGGTTTGTTAGTTAAAGTGTCTGTAACTTTAACTGTAAGAATGTAATTAAGGGAGTGGTTGTAAAAGCACCATAAAAGAAGCAAGGCACGGCAGCTCGTTCTCCATGGCTTTATGATCCCTAATTACTTGATAGACTGAAGACTGCATTTTTCCCCTACTGGAATGGGAGAGAGAAAGGACTGTTGATTTATCAACAGTGAGAGGACTGATTTATTGTAAGTGAACTGACATTGGATATTCTACACGGACTTTGCTAATTGAATATCCTTGAATGGACTGACTAAAATGATACATGACTAATGTACTGTTATTTTGACTATGCTATAACTCTGAATGGAATAAACTATATTTTTGATAACACAAG
Organism: Hydrophis major; assembly: GCA_033807585.1. Classification (NCBI taxonomy): domain Eukaryota; kingdom Metazoa; phylum Chordata; class Lepidosauria; order Squamata; family Elapidae; genus Hydrophis; species Hydrophis major. Next base: position 148,842,371 of record CM066328.1, on the reverse strand, counting down.
TGTATCTGTTATTTTTACTGTATGTTAATTAACATACAAACTTATGTCACACATTTATCTGTATGCCTATCTGACTAACGCTGCACATTCTGTTTAGCTTGTCTCCTTAACCCTGGTTGGGGGTCACAGGCTTAACACTGGTTATGGGCCCAGAGGCTGCAAAGTCAGTTTAACTAGGATAAAACAGATTTATGTAAAAAGTGAGAGTTTGTGTTGTTTACATTACAGTAAACAGACAGCTGTGTTTTATTAATTATAGTTTTATATCCATATAAGAAAACATGGCACAAGTCAATCTACAAAGTTTATTCCTTATATCCAAGTTGGATGGAACAAACTATGTATCATGGTCTATGAAATGTAGTCTACTTCTATGAAGAAAAGGTCTGTGGAACATAATTGAAAATCCACCAAACGTGGAGGAATGGGATCCGGAGATTGAGGAAGATAGTCAAAAGATAGAAGACTTTAAGCAGAAGAATGAACAAGCTCTTTGCATAATAGGACTAACACTATCTGACCAGCAACTTGTTCATATCCGCAGAGAGCAAACAGCTGTTGGATGTTGGCAGAAGCTGAAGAGGATTTATGACCGAGATAACGTTGGTGCTCACATAAATCTAACACGGAAGCTTTTCAGGACACATCTCCAAATGAATGGTGATATGCCGAGTCATTTGAATACTATAAAAAGCATTTTTCAAGAACTGCATGAGAAAGAACTTATTTTCTCTGAACTACACCAAGTCTACATAATTCTATCTTCACTAGATGAAAATTTTGATAACTATGTCCCTTCCCTTGAAATATTGCCTAAGGAAAGTTTAACTTTTACTGATATAACTGGCAGATTGATTGAACAGGCAAGAAGAAGACTTGAAAGAGATCAGTTAAGGAGGGAGCAACCTCAAAAAGAAGATATTGAATCTCCTACTGCATACGCAATTAAAAAGTGTTTTAATTGTGGAGGAAGAGGACATTTGGCAAGATTTTGTAAAAAAGCAAAGTGCCAGAATGCTGGCCAGAATACTAAAAGTAACCAAAAGAAAAAGAAAAATTTAGAGTTAGCCATGTATATTAACAGAGCTGTAAAAAATAATTTATGGGTGGTTGACAGTGGAGCATCCCACTGTATAACAAATGATAACAAAAATTTTATTAAAATGTCCAAGAGTACACAGCAGATATCGTTAGCCAATGGCTGGAAACTGAAAGTTAAAGGTCAAGGTATAACATATTGTTCTTTCATAAAAGAGAATGTAAAAATGTTATATGTACCACAACTTAAGTTTAATTTAATTTCAGTGAGAATTTTGGTTAAACTAGGATGTGTAGTTACCTTTAGGGGAGATAACTGTATAATTGAAAAAGAAGATAAGAAAATTACTGCATCCTTAAGAGGTGAATTATATGTTTTAAATGATAATGGTTTAGAGGTGGCTAACACGGTTTATGATAATAAGAAATCTCATGATGAATGTATTCACTTGTTACACCAATGGCTAGGGCATTTAAATTTTAAAATGCTTAAGAGAACTGTTCAACTATCTAAAGGAATAAGTTTGAAACCTTGTAATAAGTATTTGCAATGTTTTGCTTGTAATCAAAGCAAAAGCAAGGTCATACTGGCAAATAGAGTTGATGGATTTACTACCAAAGAGCCTTTAGAGGTAGTATTTGCCGATTTAACAGGTCCAAAAAAACCAAGTGTAGGAGGAGCTCAATACATATTAAGTATAATGGACCACTATTCTAGATATGGGTTTTGCTATTTAATGAAGAGCAAAACTGAAATATATCTAAATCTATTTAATTGGATTAAATTTGCTGAAAGAAAAACTAAAAAGAAATTAGTAACTCTTATAACAGATAATGGTGTGGAATTTACAAATAATAAATTCCAGAATAGACTTAGAATGTTAGGTATTCAACATAAAAAGTCTGCACCATATAGGCCACAACATAATGCCTTTACAGAGAGATGAGGCCAAACACTACAATCAATGGCACGTACTATGTTGTCTGATTCAGGATTACCTGACAATTTTTGGGGAGAAGCAATAATGTGTGGTAATCATATATTAAATAATGTTGTTAATTCAACAACAGGTGAATTACCATTCACACTGTGGCATGGTACAAACCCTGATTTAAGTTACATGCACACATTTGGAGCACCAGCATGGGTGCATATCTCTTCACAACTCAGACACAAAGGACAGCATAGAGCTAAAAGATTATTTTTTGTAGGATATGAATCTAATCACAGATCTTATAGATTCTGGGAACCAGGTACATCTAGAGTTTACACCAGTGCTAGTGCTAAATTCCTAGAACATGTAGGATGGAATATATTAGAGCAAGATTTAAATAACGAAGTAATTATTGAACCCTACAAAAGGCAAAAAGATCAGACTAGTTATAAGAAGAGTCCAATAAAAGAAGAAGTCCACGAAGAACAAATAGGACCAGAACAAGAGGAAACAGTTGATCAAGAAGAGTTAGATAATCAAGAACAGTTAATAAATGAAAGTCCACCTGTAAATCCTGTAATACCTAGACATACTACACGTGTAACTAGACCACCTGATAGGTATCAAGCAAGTATAGTTTGCCAAGTAACTAAAGTTCCAACTAGTGTAGATGAACTTAGGATGTATCCTGCTAAGAATCAGGAGAATTGGCAAAAGGCAATGGAAAAAGAACTAAATTCATTAAAGGTAATGAAAGTATATGAAGATGCTAAATTACCTCCAGGATAAAAATCCATTGGGTGCAAATGGATATTTAAAGTAAAAACTGGAAATGATGGGACTGTTTCCCATAAAGCTAGGTTGGTAGCTCAAGGATTTAATCAAACTGCATCTGATTACTATGATGTTTTTGCACCAAGTCTTAAAGCAACATCTTTGAGAGCAGCTTTAGTGTTGGCAGCAAAGAAAACCTATGTCATTAACCATTTAGATGTAGAAACTGCTTATTTGCATGCACCATTGCAGCACACTATATATTTGAAAAAGCCAGTAGGTATAAAAGATAATAAAGTAAATAGTAATGATTGTTGGAAACTCAAAAAGAGACTTTATGGATTGAAACAATCTGGCTTTGAGTGGAACCAATATATTGTGAAAGAGTTAAACAATATAGGATTTAAATCTGGTTTAGCAGATCCATGTGTGTTTAAAAGAAAAAATAATGGAACAGTGTCATTACTGTTATTATTTACAGATGATATTGCTTTGATAACTAAGACTAATAATGAAGTTAATGAGATTATATCATTATTAACTAAAAAGATAAAATTAAAGCATTTAGGTGAAATTAAATAGTATCTAGGATTGACAATTAACAAAACAAAAAATGGATTTAAGATATCTCAAGAAGATAAAATTTGCCAATTAATTAAAACATATAAAATGGAACTTTGTAAACTGGCAAAGACTCCAATGAGTCAGGAACTTTGCCAAACTGAGGATTAAAGTCCCAAATTTGATAAGTCTATATATCAATCTTTGATTGGTAGCTTATCATATATAAGCAATTGGTCAAGGCCACATATAGCTTATAGTGTTAATCAGCTGGAACGTTTTAATTCAGATCCACATCAATGTCATTGGCAATCATTAAAGAGAATTTTAAGATATCTTAAAGGAACAATGAACCATGCATTGTATATAGAACAAAAGGGTGATTTGAGTCTTAGTGCCTATGCAGATGCAAGTTTTGCAACTGACATAAACACTAGAAAATCAACATCTGGGATGGCTATATTATTTGGTAAGACACTAATAGGGTGGAGGTCAATCAGACAACAGCATATCAGCTTGTCCACGATGGAAGCGGAATTTTCATGTCTGTCATTACTATGCACTGACTTAATTTTGTACAAACAGTTATTATTAGACATGGGTATAACTGTTAAAGATTCCATTATTGTGTACGAGGACAACCAAGCAGCCATAAAGTTAGCTACTAATATTGCTGTAAAAACTAGATCAAAGCATACTGATTTAAGATAGTTAAATGTTAGAGAATCTGTAAAGAATGGGCTAATTAAATTGAAATACTGCATGACAGAAGAAAACATTGCAGACCAATTTACAAAAGCTCAAGGAGTAATTAAGTTTAAAGAGAGTTGTAACAAATATGATTTAAAGGTGTAAATAGTAATGGTATTATTATTACCTAAAAGGGGAGAATGTTACGGATAACATTGTTTACCCTAACTGGTTTAGGTAAAATAATAAATATGTTATCATGGTTTGTTAATTAAAGTGCCTGTAACTTTAACTGTAAGAATGTAATTAAGGGAGTGGTTGTAAAAGCACCATAATAGAAGCAAGGCACGGCAGCTTGCTCTCTCTGGCTTTATGATCCCTAATTACTTGATAGACTGAAGATTGCGTTTTTCCCCTACTGGAATGGGAGAGAGAAAGGACTGTTGATTTATCAACTGTGAGAGGACTGATTTATTGTAAGTGAACTGACACTGGATATTCTACAAGGACTTTGCTTATTGAATATCCTTGAATGGACTGACTAAAATGATACATGATTAATGGACTGTTATTTTGACTATGCTATAAAACTCTCAGTGGAATAAACTATATTTTTGATAACACAAGCGTATCTGTTATTTTTACTGTATATTAACTAACATACAAACTCATCTCACACATTTATCTGTATGCCTATCTGACTAACGCTGCACATTCTGTTTAGCTTGTCTCCTCTACCCTGGCTGGGGAACCCAGGCTTAACAAAGTATAAAATTAAAGCTGGACTTAATATTGCCAAAGAATAATTATAATAAAGTTTATAAATTGGAGATTGGATTGTCTTGGAATATTGAGGTTCAAAAAACCTTAAATAAAAATATAGGGGGGAAAAAGTGAAGACCTCGTGTAATGGAGAGTGTCACCTTTTGATAAAAATTTAGTTCAAATAAAAAGGAAAGCATTTTTTTTTGAATGAACTGGTATAAAATTACAGAAATATTGAAACAAAGTAAGAATTTTAGAAAGTAAAAGCAGAACCAGAATAAAGGAAAAAGCAAGGGAGGAAAGATTGTTTGTGGGACTGACTGATGTTTTTGGTATGAACCCTGAACTGGAATAGCTGAGAACTTTAAAAAATTGAAAGAATAAAGAAGGAAAGTAAAAGTGTTATTTTTTTTTTTTTTGTGGACTTTGAGGATTATAAAATATAAGAATGATGATATCTCTTCGGGACTTAAAAATGGAACTTAAAAATATGAGAGAATTACTACAGGAAAGAGGCGAATCACTTTGCTCTGTGGTAGAAAAAATGGAAATGGCGATTGAAGAACAAGAAAAAAGATTCTCAGAAGAGCAGGAATTGACTCTAGGAGAAAACATTTTGAATGGACAATTAACACAAAGAACATTACAAAGAAGTGGGGAAAGAAGGAAGGTTAAAAAGTTGAATTTTAAGAAAGCAATTAAAAGAGGGAATAATTGTGAAGTTAGAAAAAGCAGGAAGATTCAGCAGAAAAGGGAAAGGGAAGATATTAAGAAGGAGATAAGTTGGAATGAGAAAAGTCATGGGGAAAAAAGAGGGAGGAGAAACAGTAAGACTAGTAAAATGTTGAAAGGAAATTGTTTCTTTACAATTAAAAGAAGGAATACTTAAGTCAGGAAATGTAGAAAGAATGAGAAAAGACGTGGGGAAGAGAGCTGGAGGAGACTCGGGTTCGCTCCCTGGACAATGCACCGGAAAAGCAGTAAGAAACAGGCATGTGACAGAAAGAACCACAGAACTAGTAAAATGTTGAGAAGAAATTGCCTTTTCAGAGATAATGGTTGATGAATTAAAAGGGGGATTCTGCAGGGTGACAAGGGGTAATAAGAATATTTCTGCAATTAAAAATATTTAGAAAATAGGGTAACATAGATATTGATACCTCTGATTAAAGGGGGGCAAATATGCTATGGAATCCAATTGAGAAGTTGTAATGACTAATGGTTTATTGGGAATTAAGATGAGGGATTAAAGGTATATTCTAATCATTAAGGTGTCACACTCAAAATAGTAAAAGAGGGGAAACTTATACTTGTTCTTTTTTCTTTTTGTGTGGGTGTGTTAAGATCTGTATCAATTTAGAACTTATTAAATGTGTGTAATTGAAAGGGAATGTGACAGACTAAAGAACCAGCTAAATTAATAAGTTTAATATAGATTATTAAAAGCAAGGAGAGACATTGGTAACTTCATTATTACCACTATTAGGCAAATATATATTGTTTATTTGTATTTTTAAAATAAATATTAAGGATTATATTTGAAATAATTGAAATGAAATTAAATGTTTAGATTGGGATTAATGAAAGAATTTAGAATTAAACCTTATTAGTATTTGTTAGGTAAATACATATTGTTTATGTTTAAAAACAAATACTAAAGGATTAATTTGAAATAATTGAAATGAAACAAAATTGATTGAAATTAAGGAAAGAGGCTAGAATTAATGTGCTTGTTTCTCTCCCTACTGAAAATTTGGAATGGAAAAGGTAATAATACAATTAAGTATGCATATATCATTGTATAATTTCTGTCATATTTGTATGTAAAGATGATGACCCGGAAATATGTTGTCCACCAAAAAGAGGTTTTTGTTTTTAATGTGAAAACTGAATAAAGTTTGTTAAAAAAATAAATAAAGGAAAAATAAAAGAAACAAAACGACAGGGACGGTAGGCACGTTATGCACGCCCCCTACAGACCTCTTAGGAAAGGGTTGAGGTCAATAGTAGACAGTCTAAGTTTAAAGTTTTTGGGGTTTAGGGAACAAACCACAGAGTCAGATAGATTATTCCAGACATTGATCACTCTGTAGCTGAAGTTGTATCAAGTTTGATGCCGTTAATCTTGAGTTTGTATCTATTGTTTGCTCTTGTGTTGTTATGGTTGAAGCTGAAGTATTCATTGACAGGTAAGTAAAAACATAGTGCTACTCCTATGACAGCTTTCTCAGCATGTACCATAACCTGAAGAGTTTTATATTGGACTTCCAATGAGAAACGGAGCAATTTGATGCACAAAGGAGACAGTGTGGCTTCTGCGTCATCAGACAACTTGAAGAGCAAATTAAGGATACCTTCCACAGGCATACAAACCAAGGGAAAGAAAGTTGATATATATAGTCATATGAAAAAGAAAGCACACCTTCTTTAAATTCTATGGTTTTATGTATTAGGGCATGGTAAAAGTCATGACATAATAAACTAGGGTGTCTCGAATTTTTCAACTTTCAATTTCCAAACATTAGCAATGCTCAAAAGTTGCGACATGTCTTGGGGATTGTAAAGATATTTAGGTTACTTTAATATAGTTTAGATGTGCTTGTAAATAACTACATAAATATAACTTTTCAGACCAACAAACAATTCAGACCAGCAACTCTGCAGTGCCATCTCCACTGAGCCAGGTGGGAGACATCTTTATCATTTCAGTCCAGAAGGCGGCTCAGAAACAAAACAAAAAAAAAAAAACCCTAGTGATTGCAGACAATTTGGTGGATTTCATGAAGAAGAAAGGCATTGACAAAAGCTTGAAGGCCATTCAATGTTAATACTGGCTGTGAAAGTGGTGCCATGCACAGCCAGAGTATCCACTCTGCTGTCGCTTATTGACTAGCCTAATGGTGTATATGAACCACCTTTGATGTACAAATAAAGAAATCTGAACCAATGCAAGTATCACAGTGGCCCTGTCACAGTGGTGGGATTCAAATTGTTCTACCACTGGTTCAGTGGGTGTGGATTGGTGGGCATGCTTTGTGCACACACAGAGGTTTTCCTACTGACCTTCTCCTGCACTCTCACTGTGTCTTCAACAGCTGACGCACAGCAATCTGCTGTGCCATGCAATGCAGTTGAAGTTGAAATGCAGGAAATAAAGGTCAGTATGGAGCCCGGGTGGGTGAGCCCAGCAACTAATCATCAGAGTGAACCAGTTCACTCCTATATGATCTTCAGAGCTACCAGTTTGGCCGAAGCAGGCAGAACCAGTAGAATCCCACCCCTTCCCTGTCATGCCCAATTAATAGAGAGATGTGTGAAACAGGTCACAGAGGCAGCAAACAGAGTATATACACATGAGAAACATGAGGATTATATCAGAGGCCAAGAAGCAAGTCGGTGGTTGATATTGAAAAACAAATCAAAACAAGACTTGATGACACTCACATAAACCTTTTTGTAACTCAGATAATTGCTTTCTGATGTTAGTTTATGATTGCATGGATTTTTTTTGCTTAGCTAGATAAGATTCATGCAGAAAAAAAATAATTTTTATAGCACAAGGTGTAATTTTGAGAAGATAAAGTTAGCAGTATTTGTGGGGTATATGATCAGATGTTGATTTACAATACCAAGCTAAACATTGTGCAATTGCAAAAATAATGACAGTTTTGAATTCTTGGTGTAAAAACATATTTTTTAGAACCCGCTCACAGAAAAAAATTGCAAAAATTAATTCTCACCCCATTAAATGACTCACCTAATATTATACCATGTCATTTATTTTACAAAAAAGCCAAAATGAAGAAGCCTTGTGTGAAAAACTAAGAACACCTTATGATTCAATAGCTTGTAGAACTACCATTAGTAGCAATAACATGACGTAATCATTTTCTTGATGCCCTTATCAGTCTCTCAAATCACTGTGGAGGAATTTTGGCTCACTCTTCTTTATAACTTTAAGTTCATTGAAGTTTATGGGCATTTGTTTGTGCACAGTTCTCTTGTCCCGACACCGTATTTCAATCATGTTGAGATCTGGACTTTGACTGGGCCATAGCACCATCTTGATTCCTTTTTTTTTCAGCATTCTATTGTAGATTTGCTGGTGTTCTTGGGATCATGGTCTTGTTGCATGACCCAATACTGACCAGCTTTAAAGACAGCTTTAACTGTCTGACAGGTGGCCTCCCATTTGCCTCTAGAATACTTTGGTACAGAGGAGTTCCATAGTCAATTCAATGGTCCTTTGTCTGCAAAACAAGCCCAAATCATCATCCCTCCACCATCATGCTTAGTGGTTGGCATGAGATGTTTGTGTTGACATGCTCCGTTTGGTTTTCATCAAACGGGGCATTGTGCATTGTGGCCAAACATCTCCACATTGGTCTTGTCTGTCCAAAGGATAGTCTTCCGGAAGTCTTGTGATTTGTTCAGATGTAACTTTGCAAAACTAAGCCATGCTGTCATATTCTTTTTAGAGAGAAGCAGCTTTCTCCTGGCAACACTTACAAACCATACTTTAGTCTTTTTCTAATTATACTATCATGAACTTTAAAATTTAACATGCTAACTAGAGTCTGTTCTAGAGTCTGAAATGTAACTCTGAATTTTTTTGCAATTTCTCTGAACATTGCATGGTCTGATTTTGGGGTGAATTTGCTGGGACGTCCACTCTTGGAAAGATTGGCTACTGTCTTGAATGTTTTCCACTTGTGAATAATCTTCCTCATTGTAGAATGATTCCTCTTAAATTGTTTGGAAATGGTCTTCTAATTCTTTCCAGACTGATGGACAGCAACAATTGCTTTCTAAGATCATTGCTGATATCATTCCTCTTTGGCATTTTAATACACACTTTAGTGCTGGAGACCAGCAAACTCCTAAAGGTTCAGCTTTTATAGAGGTAGTCCCACTTACTAATGAACAACTGATAAAGGGCACTTGATTAGAAGCATCTGGCTGCTACTTAGCTTCTTTATATCTATGGAAGCAGTAAGAGTGTATTTAGTTTTTCTTTTTTCTAAACTAATGATGCCATAGTGTAATAGATCATGTGTTGCTATTCATCTGAGATTGTAATTACCTACATTTAAGAACTCCTAAGGATGAGATTATTTTAGCATGTCCTGATACATAAAATCATAGAATTCAGAGTGGATGTACTTTTCTTTTCACGTGGCTTAATATGAAAATATATTTGGACCTCACTGTGCATGAACCCTAAATAGTAGAAATGGAAAACCAATATAGAAATTTCCAAAAAACTGCAACTTGTCAATATGCTGAGTTGATGCTGATTAAGATGGTTCCTATGACCCATGAACAAGTTATGGGTCAATTTTTTTTTTTTTTTTTAAAAAGGCAGTATCTTGTGGTTTCTGACAGGCTTAATTCAGATAACATCCTAAGTGTTTTCTAAGTCAAGGGGCAAAGAAATCCATTGGCTAGAACTCTTATCTATTTTTTTATTTTCCAGTTTGCTGCTACTTACCATCACTACCCCAATCAGTTTGTGTATTAATGCCAAAAAGGAAAATCTCTGTGAAAATAACTGTTTGAGATAATTCCATCATCCTATCTCTCTCCTTTCAAGAAAAAAAAAAAAACTCCTTTCAAGAGAAAAAAAATCCTCCAATTGGTTATCAGAGATCAACAGATACAAAGATTTCTTTAGAAGTGACTGGGTAGGAGAAATACCTACTGAGGAAAATGCTTAAAGCCCCTTTTAAAGCTGTTAAAGTGAAGAGCAAAGGCATCTGAGAAGTTAAAGGGTAGCTCCTTTTTGCCATCGTTGGCTAGAGACCAATCTTTAAAAAAAAAATACTGTAGTCATTTTTACTGTCTATATCTACTTATTAATGATTGTCATGTGATTCAGTGCAGGATGGAATGACTCAATTAGATACTAATTGTAATTCTTCTTTGCTTGTTTTATACAAAAGGTTTAATTTTGATGTTGATCAGAGGTAGCATTTAGCCAGTTCAGATTGGTTCTGGTGGACGGGTAGTGAAAATTTTGACTGGTTCGGAGAACTGGCAAATACTACCTCTGGCTGGCCCAGTCCACCCACCCCCACTCTTACCTCTCCTACATTCTGTTGTTTATCAGCTCAGCTGATTTGCATGACAGAGCAAATTGCCGTGCCTCAGCTGAGCTAAAAAACAGCACAGCTCACCAGAGATCTGTCTCTGAGACCTACATGCGCATTCGGTGCATCTGCACAGATCACCAGCATTTATACAGAGGGTGGTCTTTGAGCCTTGCACACGCACATGTGAAGTGTGCATATATGCGTGAAGCACACTCTCCAAACTGATAGGAAAAAATTTTTCAAACCCACCCCTGATGTTGATCGTGAAATGGATCCAATTTGCATAATAGCTACTGGAATGCTTTTATATGAAACTATACTTACTCTTCAGTATAAACAACAGGCAGAAGTGAGGTTATGTGCAGTTGTGAATAAAAGCTGGTTTCAAACAAACTGAGTTCATGCATTGTGGTAAGACATGGTGTGCATTTTGCTAAGTTTTATTGAATAAATCACAAGTGAGTAGGTTTACTCAAAACGTTGGGGTACAAGCCATAGCAACAGATATTGGCTTGGTCCATCATCACTCTAAGCCCTAGATTAACCATGGTTTGTTGAATAAAGCAAAGTGGGTGGATTCACACATAACACTAAGCAAACCAAAAAGCAAACAAATTACCTTTAATCTCAGCCCAAATGAATAAATCCCAGAATTGTATAACAACAACAACAAAAAACTCTGTACATTGATTTCACTTCTTGCTTTGAAGAAGTCTAGATTCAGCCTATTAATGTTTTTTGTGGTTTTATTCCATTGGGTCACCTTTTACTGCTGAATGGCAAAATATCTGCTTTTGATGAGATCCCTCAAAATATCAAAATTCATTAGTTCATTTTAGAGACAATGACTCTTGTATCCATCTTTCAGAGAAGTGTCTTTGATTCTGCCATGATTAAATGTGGCTACTTGGCCTTTTTCCAGCAACTCAACCGAATTTGATTGCTAAGAAGTATCTCAGCTTCCTCGATCAAGGTTGCCTCAAGGAACTACAATGTCAAAATTCATAAATGGCCTTTTCTGAAAGTTCTGCAAATCCAAGATTACCTATAGAAAGGACCAAGGAAGGGGAATGTTGCTCTATGCATCCTGAAATCTATTCAGTAACAGTTTACATTAGAGCTGAAAACCTAAGGCAATTCTTCTTCTTCTTATGCAAAAATCCAATTGTATGCATACAGATAGGTATGCTGCATCTGTCTGCTAATATCAGTTGTCGTTGTGCAAACTTCTGACCATCCTTTTTATTTAATTACAGCTAAACAGAGGTATTTGAGGGGAAAAGATTAAAAATATTTTATATGACTTTATGAAGTATCATTTGCTTCTGTTATTTGTTTAAGTACCATCATAGAATGAAAGGAGTAGAAGAGACATCATCTAATCCAACTGTTTTTCCACTCTTATACCATTCTTCTCCAAGAGATTTTCCCTGACTTCTTGGTGAAAAGTTAAATCAAAGAGCTAAGAGGGGAGGGAAAATATTTGCACCTGATCAGGCATCAGAATAGATGACAAGTAAACCAGTGTGGATTGAAGTATTCAGACAATTTGCTTAAAGATAATCTGCTGTAAATCTCTTACTGTATTGCTATTCAGAACAGGAGATACCATGATGAAAAAAAAACAACAGTTAATCTGCAGTATGCAAAGCACAAAGTCTAGAAGATCATTCTTGTCACATTCCAAAATTATTCTATCATATAGGAGAAGAGCACCTCCAGGTCTTCATTAGTTTTTCATAAATTCTTCATTGACGGGCCTTCTAATTCCTTGAAAAGATTTTTGCTAAAGGTTTTCCTTTGAAGTTTTCATGTTGACCTTTCATTAAAAAAAAAGCCAAAGTAATACAAAAGTCCCAAATATCATGAAGCAAAACAGTAGATATTTTGAAAGAGAAAAAAAATACAGAGGCCATCAAAGGAAGCCTGTGATGTGTTTCCTAATTCTGATGAGTAATGCAAGTAGGAATTGGAGGTTGTCACTCACACAATAATGTTGCAATTTTGCAGAAATGGCCAATTACATCTATGACATTAGTGATCAGCTCTGTTCTGGCATTAGTTAAAACCACATTTTTTACCAGAATGCAGGGAACAAGGCAAAAACCATCAGAATTGGTTTTATATATGAGCAAAAGAAGTATGACTTTTTAGCCTATTTCTAGTTTATTCTTCCTGCTTTTTGGGGATACTTCTTTTCCATCTCTAGAATTGGTGAGAGGTTTAGATGCAGCACAAAACCTATCTGAGAAATACATTCCAAAATGATGTAGAAACAATACATTCTCATTTATTCATCATACTAAGCTACAGTTAAAACCAATGTGCAGCAAATCATGATATCAGACTGTGACTTAATGCCTTATACAACCAAGATTCCTTCTCTGCCTGCTTAACATGTCACGCTAACCCCAATAAACCTGATTCTTAATGCAATGTGTGAGCCCAATTAATCATGTACCTAAATATCTTGAGTTGTCTCACTGGTCTTCTGTTTTCATCTAATTGAAAGGTGATGAAAGAAATGCCCTTCTGTGTTGTTCCTCAAAACTGAACAGTCAAGATTTTTACACTATGAGGGGGGCTTCCGGTTTGAGCTTCTTCAGCAACAGACCGAAACCTCGTCTCTGCGAGGCTTCAATCCATGCTCACTGCTGGAGCATCCCAAGCCAGCTGGTTTCAGGGCAAAGGCTCCCCATAGAGGTAATGAAGAGGGGGGAGACTGCCTGCAGGTTTGAGAAGAGCTGCATCTCTCCTCCCCAGCTAGCCATTATTCCCTTTCCCGAAGGCGGTTGCAGCTGTGGTCAGAAATGGCCACCACAAAGAAGAACTCGACTGGAAAAGAATGTGCAGGAGGAAGATAAGAAGAGAAAGTTTTGGGACTTCCGGTTTGCCAGGTTTCGGTGGTGGCAGGGATTCAAGTTTCAGCGCGATCCCTGTTTGCGCTAGCCGTCTTGGTGCCTCCGATCCTGACGGGTCTGGAGGATAAGGCTGTCCTGTAGAGGCAGCTGAAGATAGGGGTAGCTGGATAGTGGCTTGGGGGTGTCGCAGACCCCCTCCCCACCTGGCAAAACCTCCTTTTCTCAAGACGGTGGAGCGGCGGTCAGTAATGGCCGCCACAAAGAAGCCGGCAACTGGATAAGATGTGCAGGAGGAAGAAGGAGAAAGTTTTGAAGTGAAAGTTCTTTGGCTACCGGGACTTCAAGAAGTATCTAATATCCTGAAAATCATGATTTTTTGAATGATACATTGTTTCCAGAGGAGATTCTAAAGGCGGCGAATGGAGGTGGTGAAAGGGAAAGTTTACTCTCCTTCTCTATGGACTTAGCAAATGGCACTGAAAAAACTGCTTTTCTAAAGAAGGTAAAATTTAAAGCTCTTTGTTATAAGTGGGAAGGGAGAGGACAAAAAAAAAACTATATCAAGATCTTGTTGGAGGAGATGTCTTGAAGATTTTAACTGCAATAAGGCTTTAAACTACAGACTGGTTTTTTTTTTTCTTAATTGATATTACCCCATAAAGGAAAGAACTTTCTGCTCTGTTTGGATGTTTGATGACTCTGGGACTTTGGGGAACTGTCTTTTAAGTTTTGAAACATCTTGGTTGTTTTAAGAAGAAGAAGAGGGGGGGAAAAAGAAGAAAGGTTTATAATGGCTTTATCTATTGATGAACTAAGAAAGGAATATGGAAAATTAAAGAAAGAAAGAAAGAACTCTTTGGGAGATATCTTTCATTTTTTAGAAATGGCGCTTGCTACTTACCAGCAAATACAACAACAAATGGAGGAAGCAGAGGAGGAAGAAGATGAAGATGAAGATGAAGATGAAGATGAAGATGAAGATGAAGATGAAGATGAAGAAGAAGAAGAAGAAGAAGAAGAAGAAGAAGAAGAAGAAGAAGAAGCCATTTTCAATGAATTAAAAAATCAGACTAAGAAAGAAAAGAGAAAGAGAGGAAGGAAAATGAAGGACTTAAGGTCAAAAAAAAACCACCCAAAAAAGAGAAAAATGAGATGCAAAATCAATACAATGTTAGAAAGCAAAAGGAAAGAGGAATACAACAGAGAGGGGAAGCCAAAAAGGCGGAGGTTAGGAGGGGGGGGTAAAAAGACTAAGTGGGATAAGAAAGGAAGAAAAAAAGGGGGGGGAAAGCCACAAAGATATAAAACAAGATGGGAAAAAGAAATTTTTTTTTAGGGACAAAGGGTAATCTATAATTTGATTCTGCAAAAGTACATGAGATAGTATTGTAATACTTGTATTAGAAATAGAAAATTAGAATTTTATAAGAACTAATAAAATACTGAAATATTAAAATGCTTTAACAAAATATTAAAGGGAATGTTTAAAATATAGAGTTTATTGGCTATTGGGTTAATGTTATTATAAACTTATTGTTGTAGTATTAATGATCGAATTTAATTTGTTATTCTCTTAATGTTATCGTAACTTTATTTTTTTCTCTTTTTTACTTTTTTAGTTCAAAATGTATTATTTAAAATGTATTAAAAAATTAGAATGGTAATTATGTACTTAATTATTTTATAGATTTATTATTCTCTTTTTTTCTTTTTCTTTTTTTTTTCCTTAAAATTTAATAGGTAGAATGTACTAAGCAGAATCAGATTGGGATCTAGGTATTACTTTAAATGTCAACTTAGGGGATAGAAAGGCATCATACTTCGATTAGTGATTCCAGGAGAAATCTTTTTTTTATATAAATTAAAGAGAATGAGATAAATGGATAATTAAAAGAATGGACAAAAAATACAAATATAATGATTTAAAGTAAGATGAAATAAATAAAATAGAAATAAGAAGAATGAAAAGCAGGGTGAAGTTATATAGAAGATATGGAATGGTAAACAAGATAGGTAATGATATATAAGATGAGCATGAATTTAACTAAAGTCCATACAAAGAGAGGTAATCTGGGGCCACTTTCTAAAAAGAAGTTTTATGTTTTTGTGTTTTGTGTGTTTATGTTTGATTATGAATTAATAAAACCTAGAAGGAATGTTAGACGAGAATATTTGTAAACAAGTCAGATGGAAATATAAATATGATGGCTATAAAATAGATAAATATAGAAAAGAAATATAATTGAATAAAAGTAAAGAGAAATAATGAGAAATTTGCTAAAAGTTATCTATGTGTCTATAAGGAAATGGGATAAATTAGAACTATGCTGTATAAAATAATTTTTTATCTGCCTTGTAAAAACTCACAATGGAAAAGGGTTTTATCTTTGTGGTGTTTGATGATGTTTTGTTTGTTTGTTTTTAAAACTAATAAAAAATTTGTTTCAAAAAAAAAAAAGAAGAGAAAGTTTTGGTTGACCGGGTCAAACAGCAAAAGCAACAAATAAGGTACCCTGGAATTGAAACTATTAAAAAACAATAACATTGTTCCCTAAGAAGATTTTTAAGCTGTGAAGGAGAGAGAAAAAAGGGAAAATATTTGGTTTTCTCCTTTTTCTATACTGACAGCTAAGAGACTTAAGCAAGAAATTGGGAAAAAATCCACTTTGACATCAATAGGCATTTAATGCTGAAAGTCAAAAGTCAAAGGGATAATAAGGATTTCTGGATAATTAAAAGCTTTTGAAAACAGGAAAGGAGAAAAAAAGAATAAAAGGGTAGGATCTGGAAGGGAGGAGACTGCCTGGAATTAAAAAAGAATTAAAAAAGAGCAAAATCTCAACAAGACTTCCAAAAGATACATTCTAACTGAAGTATCGCAACAAAAACCCCAAGAAGAGAAAGTCGAAAAAGAAATAAGAAGATATACAATGTTAGAAAGCAATTGAAAAGAGAATTACAACAGAGAGGGGAAGCTAAAAAGGTGGAGGTGAGGAGGGGGGGGTGCAAAAAGACCAGACTGGAAAAGAAAGGGAGGGAAAAAGGGAAAAAAAGCCACGGTCTGAAACAAAATATCTTTTTTAGAGATAAAGGATAAAGGACAGTGTATAATTTAAGAAAGATTCTGCAAGAGTACATAAGATAGTATTGTAGTATTTGCATTTGAAATAGTCTATTGGAATATTATAAGACTTAACAAAATATTAAAATATTAAGATGTTTTACAATGATAGATTTCAATATGTAATAAAATATTAAAGAGAATGTGTAAAATGATTAATGCTTAGTTATACTATTAATTAGAATTAGAATGGAAATTATATACTTAACTATATCATAAGCTTATTATTATTATTTTTTCAAAATGCAACATGTAGAATGTACTAAGCAGAATCAGGATAGAAATTATGTATTATTTTAAGTGTTACTTTAGGGGAAGGCATCACACCTTAAAAGTGATTACAGGGGAAATTCTTTGCTAAAGACAAGAGATAAATAGATGATTGGAAAAGAATGGACAAAAATACAAACATAATGATTTTGAAATAAGATGAAATAAACAAAATATAATTAAGAGAGTGAAAAGAAGGGAGAAGTTATGAAGAAAATATAGAATGGTTAATAAGATATGAATGGTATATAAGGTGAGCATGAATTTGATTTAGGTCTGTAAAAAAGATGTAACCCGGGGCTAAGCCACTTTTCAAAAGAACTTTTATGTTTTATGTTTTGTGTTTTGGTTAGCTATGTTTTGATTGTGAATTAATAAAACCTTGGAGGAATAAAACTAAAGGGAGAGAAATTTGGAAAAGACATGTATAAATGATAATTCAGAAGGTTCTATCTTTTTATGTTTTTTTTTTGTAAAAGTTTTATTGATTTTAACAAAAGACAAAAAACATATAAGACATAAAACATGACATAAAAAAAATAAAAAATAAAAATAAAAAAGTTATAACATTCTTCATAAATTTACAGTGTATCGGTTGGTTTACCACTCCCTTTTGTGCATCCATTTCATAGTCATCAGAATAATTATATTACATAATAACTCACATTATCAATCATCAATAAAATATCCCAATATCATCATTGAACAATCATTTGACTATAATTTTACTAATTCATATTTAAGCGAGATAACTATAATTAAGTTAAATTATTTTATGACAAATCATGAAATCATATCAAATCTATCATAATAAACTATTCTTAAAAATTATCAAAACCAAGAAAAATTATATATTCATTATTTCCTAAATTTCTAAATATTCTATTATCATATTGTATTATCTAACCATTGATAAAAGAGATCCCAAACTTCATAAAATTGTTTATCTTCTTGTTCTCTAATTTCAAATGTCAATCTACTCATTTCAGCACATTCCAATATTTTCTTCATAATTTCTTCCTCTATTGGTATTTTCTCACTCTTCCAATGTTTAGCAAATACAATCCTAGCTGCTGTTAATACATTTACAATCAGATATTTTAAATTTTTATTATATATATCAGGTACGATTCCCAATAAAAAAATCTCTGGTTTCAAATCTATGTGTTTCTTTATCATTTTTTCCAGCCATATGCGAATTCTAGTCCAATATTTCCTGGCCTCCTCACAAGTCCACCACATATGGTAATATGAGCCAGGTATCTGATGACATTTCCAGCACTTTTCAGATTTATTCTTGAACATTCTTGCTATTCTTGTCGGGGGAAAGTGCCACCTGTAAAACATCTTATACAAATTTTCTTTATATGCTGTTGACATTGTCATTTTATAATTTTGTGACCACAGTTTTTGTCATTTCTCTAAATCAATCCCATATCCAAAATTCTTCCCACAAGCAATCATTGTTTCTTTAACTTGTTCTTCCTCTAATTTAATTTCCAACAAATAACTATGTAGTTTTTTGATCACTTTTTCATCAGTACCTGTCAAAATCCTATCTAAGTCAGTCAATTTATCATAAAATCCTTCTATTTTAGAATCTTTAAGATACCTTGCATGTATTTGCGCATATGAAAACCAATTCATCTTTATACCTTGTTCTTCTAAATTTTGCATCGTTTTAAGTTCACCCTTTTCACCAATATTTCCCCATATCTAACTGTTTGTTCCTTCTTATAAGTTATAGGATACGAAAAAGCTTCAATAGTTGATAACCAAACTGGAATTTTCAAATAACATTGTTTCTTAGTTTTCTCCCAATTCAACCATAACGATTCCCATATATAATGCCTTCTGAAATAACCCTGTGATTTAGTTCCCTTATACCATAAAAAAGCATGCCAACCCAATAATAAATCATGACCTTCTAATGTCAACAGTCTAGTCTTTCTTAACGTTATCCATTCTTTAACCCACATTAAGTTTGTAGCTTGATAATACAACACCCAATTAGGAAGGCCAAATCCTCCTCTAATTCTAGCATCCTCTAAAAGTTTTAATTTTATTCTCGCTTTCTTGCCTTGCCATATATACTTCAACACAATTTTATTTAATTCTTCAAAGTAATCCTTACTTAACCTAATTGGTATTGTTTGGAACAAATATAAAATTCTGGGTAAAATATTTATCTTGATTGTTGAAATTCTACCTATCAATGACAATTGTAGGTTTTCCCATTTTTTCAGGTCGGATGCTATCTGCTGTTTAAGCTTAATATAATTATTCTCTTTCAATGTAGTACATCTTGACGTCAAATATATCCCCAAATATTTAACTTTGTTCGTAACTTGAATTTTCAATAAATCTGCCAGCTCTTCTCTTTGCCTTAATAACATGTTCTTTGTCAAAATCTTTGTTTTGTCTTTATTTATTTTTAAACTAGCCATCTCACCATACGTCTCTATCTTTTCCAATAGTTTTAAAGCTGTCTCTAAAGGGTCTTCCAAAATAAAGACCAAGTCATCCGCAAAGGCTTGCAATTTGAATTCCTCCTTTTTGACTTTCATTCCTTTTATGTTTATACCCTCTCTAATATTTCTATTTAAGACTTCCAAGATCAATACAAATAACAAAGGAGATAATGGGCATCCTTGTCTTGTACCTTTTTTAATATTAATAGAGTCTGTGAATTCTCCATCTATCATTACTTTTGCCATTTGCTTATAATATACAGCTTCTATTGCTTGGATAAATTTTCTAGGAAAGCCCATCTGTTCCAATAGTAATAACATAAATCTCCAATTCACATTATCAAATGCCTTTTGGGCATCTAAGAATATCAAAGCCATTTGTTTTTCCGGGTGCGCCTCATAATATTCCAATGTGTCCAGGATTACCCTCATATTGTCTTTAATCTGTCTCTTTGGTAAAAATCCATTCTGATCAGAGTGAATAAAGTTATTTAGGTATTTTTTAAGCCTTTCTGCCAAGATTGAAGCAAAGATTTTATAGTCTGCATTCAATAAAGAAATAGGTCTATAGTTCTTAATTTGTAATGGGTCAACCCCTTCTTTTGGAATAAGTGTAATATAAGCTCCTGACCATGTTTCAGGTATTTTCTTATTTATCATAACTTCATTCATGACTTCTAACAGAGGAATGCTCAACGATTCTTGTAATGTTTTATAAAATTCTGCCGGGAAACCATCTGGTCCTGGTGCTTTTCCATTGTTCTGTCTGTTAAGTGCTTCAATTAATTCCATCATTGTTATAGCACTTTCTTACATTTTCCGAGTTTCATTAGGTATCTTAGGTAGGTTAGCATTTTGTAAATACTGTTTAATTTTTTCCTCATCAAGATCCTCTTGTTTATATAAGTGTCCATAAAAATCTCGAATGATTGCCTTTTTCTCCTTATTACCATAACAAATTTGACCATGATCATCTATTAACTGTAATATTTTCCTTGACTCTTTCTCTTTTCTCAGCTTATATGCTAACCATCTACCTGGCCTATTTTCATCTTCAAAATAGTTCTGTTTAGCACTTCTAATTTTTTGTGCCAATTCTTCTTTCTTTGCTTGATCCATTTTATGTTTAATTATGTCCATTTTAAGTTTGATATCTTTTTTCTGTGGCATCTTCTGTGATTCTTTTTCCAGTTTTTTATGGTCATCTTCTAGAGCTTTAATCATTTGCCTCTTCCTAATGTTCTTTTTCTTTATATAGTCAATTATTAATCCTCTTGCATATGCTTTCATTGCATCCCAAACATTCTGTATTGAAGTATCTTCTTTTTTGTTTTCATTGAAGAAGGCCAATTCTTTTTCCATCCATTGTGTAAAATCTTTTTCCTTTAGAATAGTATTGTTTAAAGTCCATCTAGATCTTCTTTTTTGTCCTTTCCATTTAATTGTCATTGGATTATGGTCTGCCCACATACTTGTTTCAATATTCATTTCTTGAATATTAGATAATAATTCTGTTGATGTCCAAATCATATCTATTCTGGACCACGATAAATGCCTGTTTGAATAAAAAGTATATTGTTGAGTTTTAGCATTTTTTTCTCTCCATATATCTTAAATTTAGTTCATCTGTCATTTTAAAAAAGGATTTAGGGAGAGTTTTCCTATTTTGTCGTGTTGTTTTTGCTGTATAGTCCAGTTTATTGTCTACAATTCCATTAAAGTCCCCAATCATAAGTATGTTAACATAGTCCAGTTCAATTATTTTCATATGTAATTTTTTATAAAATTCTTCTTGTTTATCATTTGGGGCATAAATTTCAACCAAGAGAGCTTTTATATTATTATCCACTATTTCAACTATTAATACTCTTCCATCTTCATCCGTATAAATCAATTTGGCTGGAGTGGTTTGTTTAATGTACAAAACCACTCCTCTTTTCTTACAATGAGTCAGAGAAGTAAATATTTTCCCTAACTTTGGTCATATCAATAATTGTTCATGTTGTTTTTCAATGTGTACTTCTTGTCAGCAAATTATATCAAATTTTAGCTTGTCTAATTTATAAAAAGTTTTCCTTCTTTTGATAGCTGAGTTCAGTCCATTTATATCCATGGAAATCAATTTTTTCTCCCCCATAGTTATGCTTTATATTTAGGTCTATCAGCTCTCGTGGATCTTATTTCACGTTGTTCTTTGATCTCTATTTGTCCACCTATTGCACCTTGTTCTTTTTCCATCTCCATTTGATCCTCTTCAAATTCAGTTAAAATCTTTTCTTTTTCTGTCTCCATTTCTCTTCTTTCGAAAAATTCCTTGTAAAACATTTCTGCTTTCGCAATTGAATCAATTCTGTATCTCTGTTCTTGCCATGTAAACATTAATCCTTCTGGAATCAGCCTTCTATAGTTCACCTCTTTTTTCAAGAGCATTTTAGTCAAAAATCGATACTCTCTTCTAATCTCTCTCATTTTTCTTGTTTTAAGTACTTGTTTAAGTACTTGTGGTACTTGTTTTAAGACCAGAATCTCTTTGCCTTTATATTTCAACCCCTTCTCTCTTACCACTTGTAATATTTGGTTTTTAATAGTTTTTTTTAGTGAATCTAAGCATGGACCTCTCTTGGTAATTAGTTCCTCATCGCATATCTTGTGAAGACTCGATATATCTCATCTACTCCATCCATCATCTTTTCCTCTGTTATTTCCAAGACTCCAGCCAAAATTTCAATCATTACTGCCGCCAAGTTTTGTCTTTTTTCTTCCTCAATATTTTGGAATCTAAGATAAAATTCTGACCTGTCCATCTCCCACTCCAACATCCCACCTTTTTCTTGTTTGACCATTGTTAATCTGTTATCAATATTCCCAATTGTATCATCTCTTTGCTTGTCTTTCTCTTCTATTTTTTGGATTCTCTCATCATGTTTCACCATCATTTGTTGAAAATTTTCAATTTTCTCATCCATCTTTCCAATTCTTTGGTCAATACTCTCCATTCTTTGTTCCATACTCATTTTAAGATCTTATATTCCTTGTATAACCATCGTTAAATCCACTTGCGCTTTGTCTTGCTTCACCATTGTTGAGAGTCATCCTCCAGATGATGGGGAAACAGGAGAAGAAGTTGAGATGCCCGAAGGTAAAATTTTCTTACTCATTTCGATAACTCAGGGTCTTCCAGGCCTTGTAATCCAATTAGTGAGGTAGTCAATTATAATCCAATTTTAAAAAAAGGAAAACACCACAAAAAACAAAACCAGTAATAAATAAAAAGCCCAAAATTAAAAAGAAAAAGATTCTTCAGGTTCTTCAATACCTTAATCCAATTGTAGAATACGCAAATATAATTCAAAAGAAAAAATTAAAAGATGAAGAGAAAAAAAGAAGCAAAATAAAGCCCAATAATATCAAAAAATAATAAGCAAAGAAAAAGGAAAAGAAAAAAGAAAAAAGAAAAAGAGAGTTCTTCAAATTCTTCCCACCTTAATGCAATTGAAAAACTTCAGAAAATGAAAAAAAGCCATAAAAATAAGTCAAAAATAGAAATCAAAAAGGCAGACATCCCTATAAAAAAGAGAAAAGAAGCAAAAAAAAGGGTATTCTGAGGCTTCCCCTTTAAAAAAAAAAAAAAAAAATGAGATATAATAAAAGATAAAAAATACATATATCAATATTACAAAATAGTGTGGGGTTGGAGGGGAGGGATGAAACAATTAATAAGGAGTTAAAAAAAAAAGACACACACTGCCTTTTATTTATCCAAGGCTTTTATTTGACTTCTCCACAAATTTCAAAGCCAAACTTCAAATATTCATTTAATAATAGAAGTTCCAAAGAGCACCTGTATAAACATCCTCCAGTACTCTTCCCTCTATCTTATCATTTCCAGTAACCTTGAGAAAAGTTTTTCAAACAAAAGTTTTTCAACTTCAAACAGAATATTTCCAAGCCTCTAGCTGGCAGTGTTACAAAGTTTCTTCAATCCACTCCCCCTTCTTCCCCCCAGAAAAAAGCCTAAAAAGAGAAAAAAAAATATGTATGTATATTTATGTATATTAAAAAAAGATATTAAAGGGGGCCTCTATTTTAAAAAATACAAATAGTCAGAAAAGCAAAGAGAAAACAAGTAAATATAAAGATATAAAAGAAAAAAGCCAGTCTGGTTAACTATATCGCAATAGAAATTCAGTAAAGAAAAAAAAAGTAAAAATAAAAAGCCAAGCCTCACTTTGACGTTACTAAAAAAAATCGCTGCTAAATCAAATTCTGTCAATAATTTTACAGATTTCTTCTAATATTAAAGTGTTCTTGAGTCCCAAGCAAAAAAAAAAAAAAAAGATCCTCACCAGCCGATACACTTCTTTCTATCCCGTTCTTCTGGAGCTGTCCCAGCTTCAGCAGCCTAATGGCTGCCTCTCCGCCATTGGCAAAGGGGCTTCTTCTGGATTGACCAGAGACTTGCGATGTCCCCAGAATCTACAGAATGCGCCCCTTACTGTCACCATCACTTCAAGATGGTTTAGGTCCATTGGGACCAACCAGGGGCGAAGATATCAGCTGTGATCTCAGAGCTCCGAGATCGCAGCTGTATCACGGCGATGAAGCTCCGCCTTCTTCCCTTTATATGTTTTGTTTTATGCTTGGTATTTTGTGTGTTTATGCTTGATTGAGAATTAATAAAACCTTGATAGAAAGAAATATAATTGAATAAAGGTGAAGGGAGAAACAATGAGAAATTTGGAAAAGATATATATGTGTCTAAATGGAAATGTGATAATGTGGAACTATGTCTTAAAAATAATGTTTTATTTGTCTTGTTAAAACTTATAAGTAATTTTTGAGAAAGGAGGTTTTATACTTTGATGTCTTATGTTTTGTTTGTCTTTAAAATCAATAAAACTTATATATATATATATATATATATATATATATATATATATATATATATATATATATATATATATATGTTTTCTTAAGTTTTCGCGGGTACTTACATGTCTGGCATTCAGCTTTGTTCGGGTATTTTCCCACGTGGTGCTTTTAAAGTTGTAGCAACGTTTCAGCAGAATCTCATCTGCCATCATCAGGCTTCTGTATGGTGTTTCTCTGTGAGTCAGACTTTTACAGTGGTTTCAGATTTAAATTTGGGGCAGCCTATTGCTGTGTCAGAATGGTTTCACCACTGTCACCTGTCATTACAAACCTGTTCATGGAAGAATTCGAATCCAGAACCCTGGCTAATGCCATACTCAAACCCAAACTATGGTTAAGATATATCGATGACACATTTGTGATTTGGCCCCATGGACAAGAAAACCTAAACAACTTCCTAACACACCTAAACAGCGCACACCCCAAAATCAAGTTCACCATGGAAACAGAAACAAACAAACAACTACCATTCCTAGATGTACTAATCTACAAGAAAACAGATGGCACACTAGGACACACCATATACCAGAAGAAAACACACACCAACCGCTACCTCAACGCCCAATCCCACCACCACCCAGCACAGATAAACTCCGTGGCTAAAACACTAATTACTAGAACCAAACGCCTGGCAGACAAGACACACATTAAGACTGAACTATGCACCCTGACTAAAATATTGACAGCCAACGGCTTCCACAAAAGCAAAATCACCAACTTGATCCACAAAAACACACTGAGACATAATAGAGACCCAGAAGATGAACAGACCCGTGGAACAGCTGTCCTGCCCTACATAAGAGGCACTACAGACAAAATTAGTAAGATTCTATACAGACACCACATCAAGACTGCCTTCAAAACAGACAGAAAAATAGCAGCCATCCTCAGGAACCCCAAAGACAAAATTGACCTGGAAAACCAAGGCATATATGAAGTCCCCTGTGCCTCATGCCCAGCCACATACATTGGACAGACCAATAGAAGAATAAGCACCCGCCTGGATGAACACAAAAATGCAGTCAAAAAGCTGGAACACACTTCCTCACTCGTCCAACACATGGAAGCCACAGGTCATAACATCAACTTCAATGGCACCAAAACCCTAGCCACCATAGAAAATCCAAGCCACAGAATCATCAGAGAAGCCATAGAGATTGAAAAAAGACCAGAAAGCATGAACAGAAGAGATTATTCCACCAGGCTGTCAATCATTTGGAAGCCTGCACTCACAAACAAAAAAATTTCCACACCACAAGCCAGGCAAACACCTGGGCACAAACAGATCCCCCCTGATACCTCCAGCTCAAACACACCCCAACCAGGCACCCAGATGAAACCCAGCTTCCTAACGAATGATAGCCGTCCATTTACCCGAAGCCAAGCTGCACTAAAGGCCTCCAATAAAGTAACACAATGTTGCCAGCCAATCAAGATACAAAAAGAGCCCCCCCCCCCCAAAAAAAAAAAAACAGACAGAAGATACTAGTAGCAGAACACAGCAAACTCCAAGACCAATAAACACAGACCAAGACTCTCAATCAATCAGGATGAAGAAAAAACCATTCTGACACAGCAATAGGCTGCCCCAAATTTAAATCTGAAACCACTGTAAAAGTCTGACTCACAGAGAAACACCATACAGAAGCCTGATGATGGCAGATGAGATTCTGCTGAAACGTTGCTACAACTTTAAAATATGTATATAAAAGAAATAAGAAGATATAACTCGGGACTATCTGGATTACTTGATGATTTCTGGATTCTTGGTTATTGTTTTGAATGACTAAAATCAATCGGGTGGTTGTTTAAAACTGTTTAAAATGGCTCCACTTTTAGAAGAACTGAAAATGTAACTGAAAAAGTACAAAGAAGATGCACAAGAAGGGAGAGGTTCTTTTGGCTTTGTATTTCAGTTCTTAGAAATGGAGATTTGGAATTATGAGAAACAAAAAGAAATGCCTGCAGAACAAGAAGATTGTGATAAAGAAGAAGCCATCTTTAATGAATCTTAGATTGGGAGAAAAAAGGAAAGGGGGGAAAGAGAATGGAAAGTTTAAGATTGGGAAAAACAACCCCCCAAAAAGAGTGAAAAATAAGTATAAAATCAGAAAGCAACAGACGAGGGAAATGCAGAAGAGAGAATTAGAAGTAGAGAGACAAGGGGGTAAAAAGGGGAGGGAGAAGATGAGAGGGAAGAAAGAAAGGAAAAGAAGTTATAAAAGACAGAAACAAAATATAGAGAACAGGGCCTATTTAGAGATAATGGATGAAAATTTAATGGAAAAGGGATTCTGCAAAGGTACATAAGAATGTAACAAAAATAAAATAAATGTAACAAAAGGTATATTTAATGATTTATAAAACATATGTGAAATAAGGGAAATTTTATTTGTTTTTTAGGAAGTATGATATTTAATTGAAAAGAAGTGTTAAAGATGTTAAGATTTTAATGATTATTAATGATAGAACTGAAATGGAATAGAATGAGGGTTTATAATTACATATATTTACAATCTTTCTTTCTTTTTTAAAAAAGAATATAGTATGTATTATAAGAATGTACTAAGCAGAATTTGATTGGAAGTTATGTATTATGTATTATATTGAAGGTCATAAACTTAAGGTATATATTGAAATTTAAGTAAGGGTTGAATGGATGTAATTAAAAGATATAAAGGTGTTATACTCCAATTAGTAACTACAGGAGAAAATTTGTTTAATGAGAAAAGATAATATGAAATTGAGACAGAACAGACAAAAGTATAAATATAATGATTTGAATTGAGATGAGATAATCAAAGTAAAATTGAGAAAATTAAAAGGGGGAAAAACTGTGTAGAAAATATAAAATAGTATAAGATACGGAATAGAATACAAAAAGGAGCATGAAATTGAGTTTTGTGTCTGTATAAAGAAGTTCAACCCGGGACCATGCTATTTTCAAAAAAGATGTTTTACTTGTATTTTGTATGTGTGAAAACCCAAATAAAACTTTATTTAAAAAAAAAAAGATTTTTACACTATGAGGGATTTTTTTCTTTTAAATATGGCCATGAAAGCAAGAAGATGAAGAAGATCTATGCAAGAAAAAGTTATCTTTTTCATTCTTGTCCTTCATTGATATTAAAGACTTCTCATCCTTGTGTGAAGAGCACCTGCGGCCAAGACCCCAGCGTATAGAGTTATGTAAGAAGACTATTACGAAACTGGATCATAAAGTAGCCGATAGTACTTTCTTCATAAAAGCTAATAAATTTGTTTTATTGCCTGAGAGCAATGTGAAGCCTCCATTAGGAATCTGTGAGTGTCTGTAAGTGTGCTGTGTGCATGTGTTAATATGTCCATGAATTAACAAATGGAAATAGCAGCTATGAGCAAAATTCGCCCATGGCTGAGAACAGGGTGGTAAGGAAGAGCTATAAATATAGATGAAACATTCAGTTTCATGGACAAAGAGGAGATTGTGGCATCAATTTAGAAGCAGCCCTCCATTACACTGATAAAAAAATTGTAGGACATCTAAGACACAATTTATTAAAAAATAAATTGACAACAGTCCAGCAGGCTTGAGTGATAAATAACTGAAAGTCGGGCCTCCATGCAATATTTTTGCATAATTAAAATATTCAGCTACCTCTTGGTTGATTTGATTTACAATGTCATCTTAATTATAAAGTGCCTTTAATTCTAATTTAGAATGTGGCTTCAATATGTGGCATTCTTTTCCACAACCTTTAGTTAACAAGAAGATGCACTATTATCCTACCTCCCTGATTCAAAGGCAGAGAGGAGACAGCTCACCCAAGGGTAAAGAAGATAGAATAATGATGAACTTCTAAGTTCAAGAAAAGGTTGAAAAAGAAAAATAGTTCTGGGTTTTTGAGTTTAAAAATAAACAGCTCATTTTAAATCATTTTGATCACAAGGGCCAAGTCCTATGGCCATCGTCTCAGGGTTTCAGGAAAAGCATTAATTATCTGAAAGACAGTACTTCTTCAACAGGCAAAATATAGCACAACTTCTTTCAAATACAAATCTTAGTTAATCTTATTTTCTGAAGATTAATGAATTCTCGAGGCAATTAAATGCAAATTGAATTTTCCCTTTCTCCAAATTGCTTGAATGCCTGAAGGTCTGAGGTATTTTTAGATACAACAAAGTGGAAATGGTCTAAAATAAAAAAAGACTTGCCTCCTATAAAATCCCTCACTTCATCCTGAGTTGACAACACCATTTCCCTACAACAATTTCATCATGTAATTATCACACTTTTCTCCTTTCCCCCAAAGAGGTATATGTCTGTTGCTAAGTCTG
This sequence comes from Hydrophis major, assembly GCA_033807585.1. Lineage (NCBI taxonomy): Eukaryota > Metazoa > Chordata > Lepidosauria > Squamata > Elapidae > Hydrophis > Hydrophis major. The sequence continues at coordinate 148,813,544 of CM066328.1, read as the reverse complement.
TGATGTAACTGAAATATCTTCCACAATTCTCATCTTTTTTTCCCCCAGTCTCCCTGTAATGGAATGGTGAAGTGACTGTTTTACCTTTCTACCACTGTTTCAAACCACATTTCTTCAAGATCACATGCTGGCAAGGAAACCAAAGCCAAAACTGTGCAAGAATTGCTTACACTTGGTTTAAGATGTGCCTGCTGCCATCTTTTGACTGAAGAGATGCCCTCTGCCTGTCAGGATGACATCCTAATGATTGATGATGATGCAATACTATTAGGTTCGTGTCTACCCTTAGCAACCACACAGATAGATTTTCTGCAGCATGATCTGTCTCCAACCTAGTTTTCTGTCTCCAACCTAGTCCTATCATCTAATTTTATTTATTTATTTTTATTTATCACCTTTATTATTTTTACAAATAACTCAAGGCAGCAAACATATCCAACACACCTTCCCCTATTTTTCCCCACAACAACAACCCTGTGTGGTGAGTTGGGCTAAGAGAGAGTGAACTGGCCCAAGGTCATTCTTCTGGTTTTCATGGTTAAGGTGGGACTAGAACTCATAGTCTCCTGTTTTCTAGGCTGTTGCCTTAACCACTAGACCAAACTGACTCTAATGGTGCACCCATTGTTACTGTAATGGAGTCTACTTACCTACCTGCTGGTTATACTTCTTTTTCTTTACCTCCCACCTTGTTGTGGCCCGCTAGCTGCCAGCAGAGTTGGCAGCAGACTTGGACAGTGAGGAGGTTGGGGAGGAACTTGGGCCAGCCCTGGAGTCTGGGGAAGGCTCTGATGGGTGCTCTACATCAGAGGTGGGGGGGGGCAGGGCCATCCGACATTTATCAGCTACCTTCAGAGTCAGAGATAAGTGGAGAAGAAGAACAGCTGGAGGCACACATGTACAGAACTGTCAGGAAAAGGGAACAACTACGGAACAGGGGTCGACTCAGAGGAATAGGTACAAATGGATGCTGAATGGCCCCTCCCATAGGGAATAAATAGAAGCAAAAAGGGAAGGGTATTTGTAGGAGACAATTAGTTCATTCAATTATTGTGAAGATTTGCTTATCTGAGTTCATGCCTCACAGAGACTCCTTGCCAGGCATTTCATTTTACAGCATTGGGACTGGAAGCTCTCGGCCTGGCAACTATCCAAGGACTGATAAGGTCTGTTCTTGCACTTAAACCCGGAAAGGATTTTAGTCGGGACTTTCCTGGGTGTGAATGTCAGGAATTCACATTAACCAAAAAAAAGAGGGGTTTAGGGGGGACAAGGAGTCTGTTTCATGATTCTGTTAAGCCTGGGTCAGAACACACCTTTTCAAGCATTATAGACTTCTCAGGGGAATTTGATCTTTATATAACGTGTCCAAAATATACAACTGTTAGGGATACACCCTAGCAGAATGTGCACAGCAGTCACGGGGGCAGGCAAATATGTGAGATAAACGTTTTTGTAGTTTATACTCAGTAAAACAGATACACTGTGCTAGTTAAATAGTTTATTCCAGTAAGAGTTTTAGCATAGTCAAAACAGTCCATATATCATTCACTAGTTCAGTCCATCTGGGAATTATTCATTTGCAAAGTCTAGTGTCGAAAAAGAGGTCAGTAAACTTACAAATAATCAGTCCAGTAATATATCTCCTTGCAGTAGAGATATGAAGAAGTCAAACCTTCTTTCTTCCTTCGACGTTCAAAAAAACTCAGCAGCAGGGAACACGCAGTTAGCAAACCATCAATCCATCATAGTCAGTGATCCAGCAAGCAATCTAGCAGGTTCTCTTGCTCCCTCTTATGGCGGTTTTTGCAACTGCACCCAAAATTACATGCTTTGCAATTTAAAGTGATACACACTTAAACTTACTATCATAGTTTATATATATTATTTTACCCAAACTACGTCAGGTATCCTTGTTATTCCTAACAACAACATTGAACTATTTTCTTTTTCTTTGAATGAGAAGCCTGGATTGACTTATTTTATGCTGCATATGTTTGTTTTCTTTACTATCCATGGTATATTTTAGGAATATCACCAGCATTCAAAAACATCAAGATTATTTGAATTCTGCTCAAAACATCAGTATTCTGATCCCAAAATGGAGAATTTAGAAAGAAGCTTTCCATCTCTTTGAAAGAGCTAACCTAACATAATGTAAATTACTGCAGACAATTGTTTCAAAGTCAGTCACACTTTTTCCTCAGCTTTGTTCATCTAACAGTTTTGCCTGATGAATTCTTGAAACACTCACAGTAGGTTTTTTAAAAAACAAAACAAAACAAAACAGGCTGCTGTATAAATTTGAGAAGAACTGAAACAGGTGTTAATTAATAGCACTACACAGGACCAAGATCTTGATTTTTGGAACTATTTTACTTTCCCCAGCATTTAACTGCTGATTATCAGAGATTATTGCCAGAAGCTATTGTTCTAAGATGGTGTAAGTCAAAGAATTAGACATTTCCCCGCTAATCATTTAAATATTATTAAGACTATTTTGGAATCATCTGGTGGTCAGTATTATGTCAATCTCTTCCATGATGCTTTGATGACCTTTGAAAATGCTATGCTGTAAATGGCTAAAGAGGTTATCTAAGTAAATTTTCTGTTTAATTATGGGAGAGTTGATCAGTTTATTACAGTCTTAGACTAATACAAGCAATATGTCCATGAGTGCTCTGTGTTGTATCTATTCATAAATTATAAAGCATGGGTGGAGAGTTATTTTATTATTTTTACTTTTTACGATTTTTATTTATTTTATACTGAGTTTTTATTTTCTATAAGCTGCCTTGAGTCACTGTGAGCAAGTAGGTGGTAATATAAATTTTCCAAATAAATGAAATACCTTATTAGGCAATAAAGAAAATTTAAGACAAGATTAAAATATATCTATAAAACAACCTGTCTAGAATCCATGAGTGAAGTCCCCCCCCAAAAGCACCCTATGTTTATGTTATAAGATATTGTGTAAATTTGTAGAATATATTTATATGGGTTTTTTTTTACCCATAGCCTTAAGGTGATTTACTTACTTATCTTATTAATTTACAACCAGAGGCCAAAACACAGAAGAGGAAGAGGGGGAGGGAAAAGGAGAGAGAGAGAGGAGGGGGAAGGGAGGGAGGGAGACAGAGAGAGAGACCACAAAAGGATAATAACAAGTAAGTTGGAGAAAGAAATTAATGACAGCACATTAATGACAGTTATGGAGTAGAGAAGTCAGCAGGTTAAAAAGTCAAAAACTTTAATGCAGAATGGCCACCATGTTAGTAAGTGAGGAGCTGCGTTATGAGTTCTGTATTCTGAGCACAGTGAAGTCAGTAAAGTGGAACAGAATGCAGACTCAGATCTTAAGAGGTGCCATTACCTTTTCTGTCCATTAGCATTGAGAGTAAGTGTAATGGTCTGCAAGAATGACCATGTGAGACAGAAGGAAGAGCCTCAGACTGAACAAATGTCATCTAAAAGATTCCCTCAGTCCACAGAAGGAAAGGTGAGGCATGAAAAGTGGTTCAGAAGGGACTCTCCATTGTTTTCCAGAGAGTAAATGGAGAGAAGGGAACAAATACTTTCAGCCTTGCAAAATTCTGTTAATGTAACCTTAAAATCATGATAGAAAATACCCATAGTCGTGCTTCTTGTCTGAATTACCTCAAAGGACTAACAGGAAGGCCCCTGACCTTGATAATGTGACCGCTCTTCTACATGTAGCAGTAATTCTGTTGAGGTAATTGGGGTAAGTGAGAGAGAGAGATCCTTGATAAAATAAGATGGGTTTAAGATCTTTCATTCTGTTCGACCATATCAAGGAGCTCTCTACATAATCACTGGCATAGCTTTTTCCAGTCTATTCCAAGGGCTATTAAGAATGGGGCAGAAAACCCACAAGAGGACAAGTAATCATCCATGGTTAGTTTTTAAATTTGTGATTTGTTTCTTCTTTTTCTTTTTAGAATAATGGTGAAATTAAACTGTTGTTTTGTCCTACTCGCAGCTACCAAATCTGGATGGGACATTCCAGAGAACCACATGGTGGCAGCAAAGTGATTGATCTTTATGCATCATCCAGAGGTCAACTGGGAAATAAAGTATAACTAAATGCTATTTACACAAACCCTTCACTATCTTTCTCTATAACTTTTTATCTTTGCAAACCATTTGAGATTTCACTTCATATATTTTTAACTTAATTTTCAAGACCTCATCAACTCCATCTAACCATGACTTTCTTTCATGTTTCCACCTTTTTCTCACCCCATTCTTGTTCCTTCATGTTTTGTTTTGACATTTGATCCCCATCATTCTCTTTATAAATCCAAATCAACTCAAATTATTTTCTTTTATACTAGTCAGTCACATTTTATGCTATTTACATTGATTCAGCACTCACTCATGCCTGACCCTTTCTCTTCTTTTTTAACTACACTACTTAATTACCCACTCCCCACTGAATGCAACTTACTTTTATGCTTCTCCTGACACAGCCAACTTTAGTTACATTCTGTAAAGTGGACAGGAGCTTGTTTTTATCTGTAGCTGTTTTTGCTTCTTTTGACAAAAGATAATTGCTTTCACCTGACCACATATCTACTATCAAAATTTCCACAGAATTTCTCCACCCATTTTCTCATCTTCAGTGAACTTTCTAGAAAATCATCAATTTGCTCTTGTTTTTTTTCATCTTTGTATATAACCTCCAACAATTCATTTCATTAAAGCTGTGGAACACAATCACTTTGACTGTAATTAATTTTCAGATCATAGAATCATGCAACCATACAATCTATGTCTATGGAGATTCTCAGTCATCCTGGTCATGGTTGTCCCAAAGCAACTGGACTTCAAAGAAAAAACCAGAAAGTCCAGTTGCCTCTTGAAAAAGCACCTTTGGTACATACAATCTATCTATCTAACATGTTCTTAAGCAACCACACAGCCTTATAGTCCTGTATCTTGGATTATATTCATTTAGAATGTTGCACAGTATTCACAAACTTTATTGCTGGTTCTTCCATTATACATACTGGAATACAACTTGCAATTGTTGCCAATCAGTGGATTCTTACTTTTATATAAACCTATAACAACCTGGATAATACCTTTCAATACTGTATGGCATACATTTTAAATCTATACCTTCACCTCTCTGCATGTGTATATCAACTCACCTCAACAAGATCAGATTATTATCATTTAGGTCCAATACCTTCTTCCCCTTTCTCTTGATGTCTCAATCACAGGGCATATTTGTTTTCTTTCATTATTTCATGCTTAATTTACTTACTTTCCTTATATTTCAAATGACAGTTGTCCATACATTATGGTCATCATCAGACTGCCCTACAGATATTGAACAAATAATTGATTGGCCAAATTCCACATATTTTTTTTAGTAAAATAGGGAAGACATAGATCAGATGACCATCATTAGTCATACCTGTACCACGTGCAGAATTCTCCACTATTATTTACCACTGTTTTACTATTGTAAAAACAGTACCTGCATGTTTGAACAAAATTTAGCTAGTATGCCAGTACTACAACCAAAGTCCTTTTTTTAATTCCAAGCAGGCTTAATGCCCAATTCATACATTTCTTGTTCTGACTGATAATCCAGAGACTACCTTGCAAAACAATAGCCTATCCTAGCAACTCAATGGTGATGTGTACTAACACACACTCAGTACACTCAACTTACAACAGTTCATTAAAGTGACCATTCAAAGTGAAAAAGGCATTGAAAAAAGCAACTTGTGGCCATTTTTCACACTTAAGACCATTGTAGCATCCCCATGGTCATGTGATCCAAATTCAGATGTTTGGCAACTGACTCGTATTTATGATGGTTGCACTGTCTCCAGGTCATGGGATTCCCTTTTACAACTTTCTCACAAGCAAAGTCAATGGGGAAGCCAGATTCATGTAACAACCATGTTACTAATTTAGCAACTACAGGGATTCAGTTAGCATTTGTGGCAAAAAAGTTCATAAAATGGGACAAAGCTCACTTAACAAAGGTCTCAGCAACAGAAAATTTGGCCTCAATTGTGATTGTAAGTCACTGACTATCTAATATATTGTTTGTTTTTCTTTGAATATTGTTCAGCAAGGTTATCCAAACCAATAGATTGCTAAAAAAAAAAAAAAAAAAAACTTTTAAAATGAATGCCAAATCTTATTTCTAATCAGTTTAGAATTCATCTCCAGTAGATGGCACTAATTTTACTTATTCAAAGTCTAAGGAAAGTTACTGGCCCAGTCTCCCAACCTTCCTTTTTTTAAAATGCAAAAAGAAGCTATTACCATTCAGATTGTGATTCAAAAACCAAATTGTCTGCCAAATCATCAGCTTGCTTTAAATTGCAAAATGTTAACTCATCTCTCCTTCCAAATTAAGGATGTGCTTATATAGCATCTTGAAATTTGTCTTGCAGTTCATAGATTTTTTTTTTTTCAGCAGAAAACACATTTTTGAACTGCTTCTTGGAATTAAGAGGGATTTACTATTACCAGTAGCAACAGCACCACTTTTTGGGTGGGTGGGGGAGTGGAGTAGAAAAAGGGATCCTGAAGGTATTCTATTTTCTGCTGTTTAATACGGTGACAGTGGCAAAACTGTTTATGTGTTGATTAAAATCTTCCAGCTCTCATACAAATGCCCTAAAGCAACTGCTGTTGCTGATTATTGGCAGGCCAGAACTGTTGAGAGAAAAACTATTGGAAAAAAGAAAAGAAAAAAGAAAACTATATGGAAAAATGCTACATAGTATTATTCTTTTTCTCGTGAGATGAGGGGAAAAAAATTCTCTGGGGAGAAAATAAAATCTTCTGAGAAATCAAGGCTCAGTTATAGTCTGAAAACACTGAGATAAAAACAGCAAGGCAAGATGAAACTTTGTTAAAAGTGGTCAAGATTTTTTTAAAAAAATAGAGTCAATGAAAACACTCCTTAACTATGTCTGGGAAAAAGTAGACTAAGATTGGAGGCCTCAATTCACATTATCTTTGGAATTTGGAAGAAATATATTGTGAAAATAATATGAAAAGTAAATTTGAAATAACAATGCTGAAAAATAGATCCTAGTTGTTGTTTTTTAAATTTGCACACTGTTCTAGTTTATAAGAGGGCTGACTTTGGTGAAGATGCCCTATGGGTTTTTCATTTTTCTGTCATGAATCAGAAGATCTGCATCTTAATACTGCCTGTTATTTATTGATAAATGCTCCATAAACTCCCAAGCCTATAGACATGCCCTGTTGCTAATCTACAACTAAGATGTTAGAGTGGCAGACAAAAACTGGTAGATGCAGCTTCAAATTCCTGCTCTACCTTGGAAGACCTCCAGCAAATCACGATCTTTCAAGGTAATCTACTCACAGGGTAATTTGATTTCACTGTCCTACTTGTAACATTTAGACTGTGTTCAAATAGGTTGCATTACAATGTTGTTGGTTAAATAGTGGATTGATTTGTTCAGCAAACCCAGCCAGTGGTTGATTTGGTTTATGATTCAGTCTGTTGGGCATTTCCAGGCAATTGGGCTAATTCAATCCACCATGATTCAGTTGCCCAGGAGTTGTCTTTTGTGAAGACAACCACAAAGGAATATAAGCAAACTCTTCTGTATTTTCTAAAAGCAAGTGCAGCTTCCACCTTTATAATTACCTGTTGCCATTAAGCCTTCTTAGGGCAACAGACTTTAATAAAGTATGAGTAGTTGGAACTTGATGTTGCCTGAGGGACTGTCTAATTGTTTATTTATATTTCTTTTATGTATTGCTGTTTGACTTTAGGGCTGAATTAGAAAATGAATTCTAACTTTCTGTTGTTTGTATGAATGAATGGATTTGCTTCCCCTCAATTGATGCACAGTTTCACAATAACTTCAACCATAATGTCTGCTCTGGAATCTAATTAAGAGAGTTGAACAAAAACCTCAGGCCTTTAATGGACTCTTGTATGACCTGATTACTGTGTTTCCAAAATTCTGAATTTATTTAAAATCAAAGTAGGCCAAAGGTGCTGACTAATCAATGATGCCTGTCTTGAGATGGTTGGTTGGGCTAGAAGACCTCCAAAATCCCTTCCAACTTTGTTATTCTGTTATTCTGAAATCTTCTTTCCACCAACTAGCAGTTTGAATTCAGGGTGAATATATTCTGCAATACAGCAGTTAGACAATAGAAACAGATCTGAACAGAATGGATGACGTAAGTTCTCTGTTACAAGAAGATGGAAACTGGTGGGGCAGCTGCCTTCTCTTCTGACTATCCATTTGGAGATGGGTAATCTGGCTGAGAGAAGAGGGCATAGGTCATAAAAAGTTGATCATTATGTTGTGGGCCAAAAAAAAGGTCAAGGATAAAAGTAGAGATGGTCATAGTTTGGCAGCCAAGAAATGGGAAGGAAAAAGGAAAGTTAGGCTGTCAGAAGCAAAACATTAGCCTGCTACTGGTTCCTTCTTCCATCAGAATCAATTGCTTTTTTATGCAAATTTGGGGTCAGCTATTTCTCCGTCAATCTAGTTAAGTTGGTCTAACTAACACTTTTGATCTTGTCTTGGTTTTCTTTTAGAATAGAATAGAATAGAATGCCTTTTATTGTCACTATCCACATGTACAATTTGCATTATACGCATACACAGTGAGATTAGAGCAACTCATCGTTCAGTGCAGACATGCATGTCAAGAAAATATACATCTAAAATATAATCACATAATTTGTACCTATCACAGTAGGAGTTATTGCACATGTCAGCTAACACAGTAATAAAAAAAAAAATGATATTGCACGAGATTGTTCACAGTTGTCCCTGAGTATATTTACAGTATATTTGGCAGGACTTGGAGTCAGTGCATGTGTGAGTTCAGGGTGGTTATGGCTTTGGGGAAAAAACTATTCTTGAGGCGGTTTGTCCTTGACCTGATGCTCCTGTAGCGCCTCCCTGAGGGCAACAGGTCAAACAGTCCATAACCAGGATGGGAGCTGTCTTTTATGATGTTCACAGCTCTGCTAAGACAGCGGGAGGAGTAGATGTCCGACAGAGAGGGGAGAGGGCAGCCGATGATCTTCTGAGCTGCTTTGACTACCCTCTGTAGTCTCTCCCTGTCTGCCATGGTGCAATTGCCATACCACACTGTGATGCAGTATGTCAGCAGGCTTTCAATGGACGCACGGTAGAAGGTAATCAGCAGGCTGGAGTCCAGGTTGTGCTTCCTGAGCACCCGCAGGAAATGGAGTCTCTGCTGGGCCTTCTTGATGACTGCCGTGATGTTTTCCGTCCAGGAGATTTTGTCGGCAATGATGACACCCAGAAACCGGAAGGTGTGGATCCTCTCCACCTGCTCTCCATCGATGTAGAGGGGAGCCAGGTCGGTGTTGTGCCTCCTGAAGTCCACAATGAGTTCCTTAGTTTTCTTGGTGTTCAGAGCTAAGTTGTTGTCTGAACACCAAGCTGTCAACATCAGGACCTCCTTCCTGTAGGCTGCCTCGTCTCCCTTCGAGATGAGTCCGACCACTGTGGTGTCATCAGCGAACTTCACAATGAGGTTGCTGTCATGCTGTGGACTGCAGTCGTGGGTGTAGAGGCAGTACAGGAGTGGGCTCAGCACACAGCCCTGTGGGGAGCCAGTGCTCAGTGTGCATGTGGAGGAGAGGTGGGGGCCAAGCCTCACAGTCTGGGGCCGGTCGCTTAGGAAGTCCTTTATCCAGGCACATATGAGGGGGGGCAAACCTAATGTGTCGAGTTTTTTGGTCAGTATTCCTGGGATGATTGTGTTAAAGGCAGAGCTGTAGTCCACAAAGAGCATCCGGACATAGCTCTGCTGCTGCTCCAGGTGGTTCAGCGCAGCATGCAGAGCTATGGCTATGGCATCCTCTGTAGACCGGTTTGTGCGGTAGGCGAACTGGTGGGGGTCGAAATCCGGAGGGAGATGATTGATGATGTGCCGGAGCACCAGCCTCTCAAAGCACTTCATGATTACAGGAGTGAGCGCCACTGGACGGTAATCATTGAGGCTGGAGATGGAAGATTTCTTCGGCACAGGGATGATTGTGGCAGATTTCAGACAGGATGGTATAACTGCCTGGGCCAGGGAGAGGTTGAAGATGTCTTTGAAGATGGAGGCGAGCTGGGGGGCACATGCCCTGAGCACCTTACCAGGAACTCCATCTGGACCAGCTGCCTTCCTGGGGTTCACTGCACGGAGCACCCGTCTGACGTCGTCCTCCGTCACAGAGAATGTACTGGGTGGAGTGGTAGAGCTGGATGTGGCTGGAGGTGGGAGTAGGGCTGGTGCGGCTGTATGCTGTTGTGGAACTTCAAAACGAGCAAAGAAGTTGTTCAGCTCCTCTGCTAGCGCTACACTCAGGTGTTCTGTTGTCACATGACAGCCCCTGTGGTTAGTGATGTCATGTATGCCCTTCCACACCTCCCGTGTGTTGTGGCTGGACAGGTGGGACTCTATGCTCCTCCTGTGGTCCATCTTGGCTTTTATGATCCCCCTCCTCAGGTCGGCTCGGGCGGCTGTGTACAAAACTCTGTCACCTGACCTGAAGGCTGCATCGCGGGCTTTAAGGAGTCTGCGGACTTGGGTGGTCATCCAGGGTTTCTGATTTGGGAAAACCCGGATGTTTTTGTCTACAGTCACATTTCCGATACAGAACTTGATGTAGTCCAGCACCGTACTCGTGTGCGTTTCCAGCTCCTGGTGTTGAAACATATTCCAGTCTGTCTGCTCAAAGCAGTCTTGTAATCTGCTGAGTGCATCCTCAGGCCAGGTCGTTACAGTCTTTGTAATGGGCCTGCCACTGCGTCTGAGGGGGGTGTAGGCTGGGGGTAACAGGAGGGAGAGATGGTCTGAATGCCCGAGGTGGGGGAGGGGTATAGCTCTGTATGCATGTTTGATGTTGGTATAAACATGATCCAGAGTGTTTTCTCCCCTCGTGGCACACTTGACATGCTGGTAGAATTTCGGGAGTACAGTTTTCAGATTGGCCTTATTGAAATCTCCTGCAATGACGTGAACACCATCAGGGTGGGCCTGCTGCTGTTCGTTTATGGTGTTCAGCAGGAGAGAGAGTGCCTTGTCTGTGTTTGCATCGGGTGGGATATACACCGCCGTAACAATCACAACAGTTAGCTCTCTCGGTAGAAAAAAAGGCCGGCATCTTACAGACATGTACTCGAGATCAGGGGAACAGTGATTGTCTATAATTGTCCCGTTGTTGCACCAGTTCTCATGTACATAGATACAAAGCCCCCCTCCTCTGCTCTTACCGGAGTCCTTCGTTCTATCCCAGCGTAAAAAAGTGCGGCCTGCTAGCTGCATGCTAGCGTCAGGTATCCCGGGATGTAGCCAGGTTTCGGTGATTACCATAACGCAGCAGTCTCGAACATAGCGGTTGCCAGCGAGTTGTAGATTTAAATAGTCCGTTTTATGTACCAGGGATCTGGCGTTGGCGAGATACAGGCTCGGAAGAGGTGGCTTGTATGGATGTTTCCTCAGCCTTAGTATAACACCAGACCTGCAACCTCGCCTCTGCTTTCTCTCCCTCCTCCGTCTGCGCCGCCTCCTAGTCCCGACAACAATCCACGGAGAGCCCGCTGGTCTCGCTTTCTTTTTTAAAGTGCAGTACAGCCCAGATTCAAAATTATGTCAGTATATTTAGTACTCACATTTGAATCAACCTTTGGAAAGACCATTCTAATAGCTTTGTTTAAAATTGGCAGTGTGATGTGACCACACAACCACAATCTGATGGTTTGGCACCTTCATGTTCACTGTGTGGTCTTTGATCTGCTCAGGCTGGAAATAAAAAGTCAGTTGCAGGAGAAATTGTGCAGTCATTTCAACTCATAAGAGTCACATGGATAGTAAATTCCATTTCAAAAACTCTCCAATGTTATAAAAAAAATCACACACATATACAGCACCTCAATCTTCTGGAACAGAAGAGGTAAACATAATCTTAATCCCAAATGAATTATTTACAAACAAGAATAATAGCCCTTTTTAAAAATCCTAGTTCTATAGATACAATATAGTGAGAAGTCTTTAATTTTTCTAAACAAGATTATTGGCTTGGTTGTTGGATATAATTAAAATGTAACCCCATTCCACATACCACCTACTGACAAACCAAATATTTCTTCAGATACACTGTGAAATATCTACATTTTTAAAATGCTATAAAGAGATTTATTCTGGTCATCTTTCATAGCAACAACAGTCACCTCTTAAGAAAAACAATTTTATTTATGCAATTGTTTAGGAAAATTATATCATGTTTTTACCTCAGCTGGGTTATGGATGGCATGGTCTGAATTAAGGCTTCAGGAAATTAAGATGATTTGATATAGGCTTAATAAAGTATTTTTTCACTGTGTATCAATCTTTTTAATTTTTTTATGCTGCTGGCCTTTATAATATTTAATGGTTAGATTGATTTTTGTTGTTTATAATTTTTTATAAATCCATTAGAGCTGCTGTATAATTTTTAAATCCATAAATAAGTAGAACATTTACTGTGCATTTTAGCTCATGGCTAGCAGAGAAACTTATAATTCAAAAACAACAGCATATTTGGCTATATAGTAGACTTATCTCTCCATTTTTTCTTTCCAATGAGAGCAAATCAATTTAGTAATTTATATAATCCTGGACCAAAATTATTCATTTATGTTTATATATATTAAGGGATCTTATCCAAAGACAGATTGTTGCATCCAGCTAATTCTAATTTGTCTTATTTGCTTTCAGTTTCACATGAAGAATAAACCAGTACATTGCTCTATTTATTCAATGTACTGTAGCTAACTATGGCATAATATAATACATGAACCAGATCTTATCCATTAATGTTTTAGCAGTGAAGTTCATATTTATGATCAATACCTTATTCAACGTCCCCTGGAAAATTTATCAATAACTGCCTCAAATATTTTGACTTCAATTGTTTATTGCTTTAGAGCATTATTGTAAATTGCTTCCACAGATGAAAAGTGAGATACTAATATTTAATGAAGATAAAGTGTCACGAGGTTCATGTGGACCAAAGGGAAGTGGTACAAGGGATGTTATCCTATAGCACACAGGAGCAAAGGCCATAGTCACTTACTGTGAGTGTTATTCAGAAAAGAAAAAGTATACTCTTCTTGATAAAAAAAGATGTCAGTTTGATATAACGAACACACATTTCGCTGCGCTGCAATCTGGGAATGAATTAATTTTTTAAAATTGACTCAGCCCTGTCCATCTCCACTCCTGGCTTTTAAAACCTGAATATTTTTTTCTACCTTGATCATACTGCAGAGAAATGGACTGATATTTCAGACTTCTCAAATACAATCCAGGTGTATAGTATGCAAAAGAAACAAAAGCAGTGGCATCTATTAGGCAGAGGGAAAGTTAAGAAGTGCCCTGATACAAGGCCTGCCCCTTTTAAACATGCATGTGACATCAATCAATGCAGAAAAGAGATAAAACATGTGGTACAGTGCTATGCTGTCATTTTGCTAATTTTGACAAGCCACCCCTGGGTGGGAAGAAATATCTATCTGGTTCAGTTCAAAGGTGCGAGAAAGACACTGGAAACATGGAGGCTGATTGGAAAGAAGGTTTAATGATGAACAGAACCATCAATCACATGGTTCTGGTGCAGCTGACATGGAATTGAAAATGGGGGGTGGGGGTGGAGTTATACCTTCTTTGCACTTTGCACTTGAGTTTCCTGTTCCCATGCGAGAACATGTCTTCTATTGGCTGTTGTCAGGTTCCTATGGGGTCATGTAGCGGTTATGTAGGAATCATAGCTGGCTCTATAGGCAAAAGAGGAAATGCACATTCTAGGAGTTTGGTTGATGTTTGGACTGCTCTGAAAGGGTGTTGGGCAATTCCTATTGTGGCTTACTGGCTCTTGTCCTGCTTTGGCTCTTAGGTGAAAGTATTTGCTTATGAATAGAGCTATTTAATTCTAAATAAGCTCTTTATTTCTGAAGTGCTGACATATGCTGTGGGCTATTAAGGAGAGTGGGGGTTGCTTTCTGCCTCTAAAAAATATGTTCCTCCATTTCTCATTTAGGGAAATATAATATTCTGCCTTTTTTAATATTTCTCAAAATATTTCATTCTTCTAGGACGGGTAGGCACTGACTTTTTATACCTGCTATGGACACTGCTGGATGCAAGGGGCATAGATCCTTGAAGGGAAATTTTCCTGATGAGAAAATGCATATAGCTTTCTCTTGGGATATTTTCCAAACAACATATGATATGTGTGATTCGTAGTGGGCTTAAATTAGAGAATACACCAGAAAACATTGTTATTGTTGTTGCAGATTTATCTTTTTAGACAGGAGGTGCATGGTTCAAATAAATGAGTATGACATATTTAATCTTTAAAACTATTCTAGGATCAATAGTTTAGGAGAATCTTGTGCATAAACATAGTTCAGCAGTTTCATTAAGGGCCTCAGGACTAATTAGCAAATGTCAAATAATGTTATTCACCTTCTTGAAAGAGGGCACCCAGCAGTCTTTCAGAAACTGAAACATCCACAAAAGACAACTATGCTGTTTATGAGATTTGGTGTGAATAAACAGCCAGGAAATAAGTTCATATGAAGCATAGAGTATTTAAACAGCAACCAGTCTCATTAAAGATATTCAAGCATATCATGTATTCTGTATGCTTGTCAAACATTAACCAGCTTGGAAAGGGATAAGGAGAAATGCAAAAGATGTAGTCAGATGTGTGAAGACACAACCATTCCTTAGGCAAATCCCCTTTGTGCTACTATTTTCAAACATGTTGAATACAACAAGCATTAAACCAGCATCAAATCTAATTACCTCATGAAAAACATATATAAGCAATGTTGAATTCCACTGAACAAAAAGGCAAATGTTCTTAGTTTTAGTCACTTTAAAGAACCCAAAGCTTATTTTCATTTAGGATAAAAAGGTTTAATACATATGTTCTGCAGCCTCATTCCAGAAAACCCCTGATACTTTTGTAAAGACAAAATTAATCTCAGGCTGATGGATTCTGAGACTGAAAAAAAAAAAAACTTGCATCCCCACAGAGATTGACTTCAGATACAAATCAGAATATTGGAAATAAAACTAGCCCTGTTTGATATGCAATTGAGTCAGTGGGTGACTGTAATTGCTAAATGTTTGCATATTGTTTTAATGTTTTAATATATTTAGTTTTATAGCTTTATTATGGTTTTATGTTAAAAGTCTGTAGAGAGTCTCAGTTGCTTTTTCAGGATGCAACTGGACTTCCTTGTTTTTTCTTTTGAATACATTTCGCTTCTCATGGTTTTATGTTGTTATTTTTTCCTTTTGATTTGGAGCTTCTCCAGGTTGGTTGTAAGATGGGCCACTATATAAATATTTTAAATAAATGACGATGATTTTAGATGTATTGGACATTTAATTCTGGTTGACTCTGATAAAGGTTAGGAACTGCTGATCTATAAAACCTCACAGTAGAACATGTGCAGTAATGAGAGCCATTCAGTCTCTCTATGAATTTGTTTAACCGCCTTTTAAACTTGTCTAAATTGTTGATCATCACTACATCTGACAGTGTTTATATCCAAAAATAGCAGATATGAATGTTGTGAATTAAAATAAACAACTTATTTTATCTCTCCTGTACCCTAACATCTTATTTCATTAGAAAGCTTGGAGTTTTGTCTAATTTTATCACCTTACATAATAAATACATCCCATCTCCCAGCTAAAATATCTGAAATATTATAATCCACCTTCATGAAGGGAATTCCTTCTTAAACAAACAGCAATCTTGTTTAAAAACATAACATTAAAAACAACAGATAGCAATGAAAGTAAAGGCTATATTAAATGTTAACCAATGTTGATCAATCATAGAACATTGGTGTTCTATTGATGTGAGCACATATCAATATTTCATGATCTTATAACATGAATGTTGCTCATGATATGATATTTATGAAAATCTTCCTTTATGTAATTTCTTCTACCTAAAGAAGAGGAAGGAAAGGAAATTCTCATTAGGAAGAATCTGAAGCTTAGATATTCCTTTCACCAAAGCTAATACAATTAATTCAAAGTGAATGGTTCTTATTATTACCAGAGTATGTTGTCATGTTTTGCTTCTGCTGTCCAACTGGTTCAGAAGTTTTGAATTCAATAGTCTTAATATCCAGCTAATAAACTATAGGAAGGAAATCAAACTCCCCTTGCCATTCAATCTTCCCTTTGTTTCTCTCATTCGAATTTCCCTGCCATTTCCAGGGCAAAAGATTTGAAACAAAGGTAACAAACTTGACAAAGAGGTTAAAACTGAAATGAAACTCTTTGTATATTACAGATGAGTACCTCTATTCAGAAGAGCTACATTAAAATATCTCTTTCTCTGACTTGGTAGGGCAGGGGTCTCCATTCTTGACAACATTAAGACTTGTGAACTTCAACTTCCAAAATTCACCAGAATTCCTCTTGCCTGGCTGAGGAATTCTGGGAGTTGAAGTTCACAAGTCTTAAAGTTGCCAAAGTTGCCAAGCCCTGTGGGTAGGTACCAGATCAGGGATACAGTACTCAAAATAATCACTGGATGGCATCCAAAGTTAGTGTCCTCTATCTTGCCAGTTTGGTTAAAGATGCTGGCCTAGAAACCTGAAGATTTTGTGAATGGACTTCATTACAGCGACAATGGGTGCAGCATTAGATACACTTTGGTCTAGTGCAGGGTTGTCAAACTTGTGGCCTGAGGGCTGGATGTATCATGCTCTAGCCACGCCCACCCCTTGTTTAGTGAAAGTCAGAATATGTCACATGATGATACAAATTTGACACCCCTGGTCTAGTGGTTAAGCCAACAAACCAGGAGGTCATGAGTCGTGATTTCCTGCCTTAGTCTTGAAAGCCAGCTGGGTGACCTAGAGCCAGTCATCTATTTTATCCCAACTCACCTCACATGGTTGCTGTTGCGGGAAAATAGGAGAAAGCAGTGTTAGATGTGTTCACAGCCCTGAGTTGTTTATAAAAGTGGGATATAAAATAAAGAATAAATAAATAAACTAGTAGTTGTCTAAACCACTTATTCTGAGCCAAGCTTTCTCCAAATTCAGGAAACACAAACTGAGTGTAAAATCGAATCTTTTTTAATGCAATACTGGGAATTTGTTGCATTCCGAGCCAAAACTCATTAAACACAATTCTCTGAGATAAGCTCATGCCTTCAGGGTTGTAGAAGGCTGCCAAGAAACAGAAGTCTACTTAATTAGAATATATACCGACAGAACTTTCAGCAAAGACAAACCAGAGTTCGCACAGCTTCAATGAGGAATCAGAATCTAATGAACTTCTTTGCTTCCTGCAAAGAGCATGTCACTGAGGACTGACTTTTATCCCTGATGGGAGGGGCAATCACCTTCCAGCATTACTCCTGAGTCACCTCTGCTGCTTCAGCTGCTCTCTTCTTCTAGCAGCCCTGCACACCCGCGCACTCGGAACAGTTCCCCGGAGTCCTCTGCTTCACTGCTGCCAGACTCCAAAGGTTCCGAAGGCAGCACCCCACCCTCAGATGGTCCTGGCCCCATCCCTGCATCGGATATAGAACCCTCGTCCAAGTCCTCGCCAGACTCCCTGACTGGTTCCCTTTCATCCTCACTGTCCAATACCTCTGCCATCTGCATCAGCTGCTGGTGAACCACAACACCACAACCCAAGTGCAGTAGCTATAATTTGGCCTCCTGGTCTTCCAAAAGATCTTCTCTAGCTGGGAAGCATTTGTCAAGCTACCCAGAGATGTTAGAAAGCAGAAATGTTGGAAGGCAGAAAAATATTTCCTCCTCTCTTCTTTCTTCATTTCAGTCTATCCACAAACTAGGAAGCTTTATTTCTTTGATTTCTGGAACTTTTCTGTGCCTGTAGAAAAGTCTTTTGAAAGCAGAAATATTTTGTTTCATAGAAACCAACATGACGCCCCCATTTGCAATAACCTTTAAATGTGATTCTCCAAGGCAGAATAACCAAGAGCAGAAAAAGTTTGTCATTAAAGAAAGAAAATATGTCGGCTTGCTCATTGAAACTTCAACAGCCAATTCAGCCCTTTGCAAAGCTGGTGATATATTTCCTAGTTCAAAATTTCTATTATTTATTTAATGTTTAGTATCTTTTCATTTTCACAGCAAAACAAAAGAGATTCACGGTAAAACTTTCATCCATTTGAAGAATTCAATTCCCAAAACATAGAAATAAAGAAAATGGGAGAAGGGAAAAGAGTGAAGATGAGGTAAGCCACGAAAAGTACATAGAAATGTGAAGATTTATGAATGATGGTGCTGCAAAGTTCAAACTAGGTAGATATCATTTAGTGCTAGCATCACGCCCATTAAATGTTATTCATTCCTCCAAAAATGAGTGTTTTGAAGGGGAGGAAAAGTTAAGATGGCTCATTCCTGTTATTATTTAAATGGTCATGTGATTTATTGCTAGTGTAAATAGGTTTATAACCTTCCAAAATGAAGCACAGACATCTGTTCAAAGCAGTACTAAACATCTGGTTATTCCAGCAAAGCATATAATTATATTTAATGGCACAGAAATGTTTGATGGATTGCATCCAACTTTCCCAGTGAGACAGTTACACTGGGAAACTATTTATTGGATTAGGCCAATAAAATATCAGGATTGGGCATAGTGTCCCTTCCCCCCTCCTGCCCAATAAGAACAGGAGTAGTCTGATATTTAGACAGATTAATTAATATTTTTGATGGGATCATTAAGTTTACATATGAACCATTTTAATAAGGAGTTTTTCAACAATAGCAATAACAATCCTGGCTGATAAAATGTATATCATCTACGATCTTGTCACAAAATTTAAGAGATTTAGACTGTGTCACTCATTTTCATTCAAATTCCCAAAACTTGAGAGATTGGAAACTAAGACTAAAAACCTAACTACAGATGGTCTTCATTATCAGTACTTACACTGAATTTCCTTATAAATTACTCCCAGTGTCCACAAATTTCCTGAATCTTTTAGTCCTCGATCTAAACGAGGAGATTGAGTTGGTTTAGGAAACCAAATAAGAACTCATCTACAAGTCTCTCTAAATGTGCCTTGAAGATGCTTGGCTAACTATTGTTGAAAGGTTCATCTGCATGATGTCATCTTCTCATCTTGAATATATAGCTGGGACTATACCTTGATCTAGCAGCTTAACACAGAGGTTTGTAAAGTATGGGTTGGGACACCAGGAGGCTTGCAATTAGTTTTTAAACTGTTCAGATTTGCATAGGTAAAGTGATTATGAACACACTCTCTTGGCTTGGCTTCTCACTTGATCTGTGCAGACTCCTATGCCAAACTGCCTTTAGAACCTGCCAGGCAAAACCAAAAAGGGCAACTTTTGTCTAAAAGGAAGCATTTCTAAAATAAAGTTGGAGCTGGGGGGTGGGTGGCATTTCTTCAATAAGGAATGACCCTCTTGGTTTCTTGATTTTGTTGTTGTTGTTATACTGCACTGAATTTAGTTGGAGCATAGCATTTTTCACTTTCTTAGCTGGTCTCATATTTATTACATCCAAGCCTTTAACATTTAAAGAAATAACTATACGCTAATCATCCATTGACTGTTCTGTCATCACATCTTTTTTTTAACTTTTCTGGCAAAAATCCTAGGTCAGTAGTTCGAGGAAGAATCAATCAATGTGAAACTGAGGAAATTATTTCCTTTATTATTAAAATCCTCCCAAAATAATATGTGAAACGACAGGGGATGTTTTTGTTAAGTTCTGTGCATGGGCGCAAGAAATGGAGATGAGACGATGAACAGTGAACTTCAACTCTTTATTTAACATTGTGGAACAGAGCAAAAACTACGGCAGCAATGGCCCTTGTTATAGGCAAGCTGCTGATCAAATAACCAATAAGAAACGGGAAGCGTTAGTTCCCTTAACCAATGAAAGAGGCCCGCTAATAGCCAATCAGATTCTCCTGAATGGACCAATCAGATGTCGCTATTATCAGCCAATCGGAAGTGCAGGGCCAGAACCCTGCACTTTTCAAAAGGTTTTAATAATCTTTATTTAAGAACTTTTATTAATTCACAACACCCCTTCCCCCCGGGTTCCGTTTAAGGGGTGCGGTGACGTAATCTTTGAGGTAGGCAGGTTGTTTAGATTGTCTGTTAGATTTTCGCTGTCCCCCCGGTACTTGTTTATAATCTTGTTTGGGCGGGACATTTTCTGGCGAGTAGGGTGCCTCCAGTCCTTCATTTAAAAACTCGGTGCCGCTAATGTCCTTGTTGTCCTCTAGCCTTTGTAGGCTTGCTTCTGACGAAGTGTCTCTTTGAGGCAAGTCCACCACCCTCTCTGATCCTTCCGAATGCTCACTTCTTCCACCTGTGCTTTCTGCTGTTTCGAACTCGGTCTCCTCGGCATCTCCTCCCCCCTCAGTTTGGAAGTTACCGGAGTCGCAGAAACGAGGTTGCAGCCTTGAACGCAACTGATCAATATGGCGCTTCCATATTCTTCCGTTGCAACTTTTTACTCGGTATGACCTGGGTCCTGTGACTTGGATTACAGTTGCCTCGACCCACAGAGGATCGCCAGAAAAGTTTCTAGCGAAGACTAAGTCGCTTATCTTGAATTCGTGGCATTTCCCACTGGAACCGTGTGGTTTTTCTGGTTCATACGATGGGTGTAGTCAGTCAAGGTGGGAGCGGAGTTTTTGTCCCATTAACAATTCGGCTGGAGTCTTGTTGGTGACACTGTGTGGAGTGATGTGTTGAAGAAAGAGTATCCGGTTAATCTTATCTTTGATATCGCCATAGTCCATTTTATGTAGGGTCTTTTTGACGAATTGTACCATGCGCTCGGCTCTCCCATTGGCCACAGGATGCACCGGCGAACTTAGCGCATGGCGAATGCCACGGTCCGCCAAATACTGTTCAAAAGAAAGCACGGTAAACTGGGGCCGTTGTCAGATACCAGAACGTCTGGCAGTCCATGGGTTGCGAATAATCTATCCAATTTCCTGATGACGGATTTGGTTGTGGTACTTTTCATTTCATGGATTTCAAGCCAGTTTGAGTAGGCATCCACTGTTACTAGGAATGTGTGTCCTTTAGTAGGTCCCGCAAAGTCAATATGAATACGGGACCATGGTCCCCTGGGTGTTTCCCACTCTGTTGGGGTTGTTTTCAGTGGGGCATTGCTAATTTCCTGGCATTTGCAACAATTCTTTTCCCAGGCCTCGATTTTCTTGTCGATACCCAGCCACCATGCGTAGCTTCGTGCGATCGCCTTCATGCGCACGATGCCGGGGTGGCTTTCATGCAAGGTTTTCAATACCGCTCGATGCAGCCACTCTGGGATGATGACTCTATCCCCCCAAATTATGCAGCCTTTCTGGGAAAACAGTTCCGTCTGTGGATTCTTGAAAGGACTGAAGTTGTCAAGGATTTGATCCAATGGCCATCCCCGCTCGACCCAGCTAAGAACTCATGCCAAAACAGGATCGCGTTTGGTTTCAATCGCGATATCTCGAGCTGTCAGTGGTGGTGCTTGAAATGTCTCAATCTGGAGCACTGCGACAGTTGGAGCTGGGTCATCAACGGTTTCTGGAAGTGGTGCACGGCTTAGTGCGTCAGCATGGGGGATGGCTTTCCCCGAGCGGTGGTGCAGCTTATAATTATATGCAGCCAAGAATTCCGACCAGCGAGTCATTCTGGGAGATAATATATAAGGGGTTGGCTTGTCCCCCGCTATAATCCCCAGCAAAGGTTTGTGGTCAGTAACTATAGTAAAAACTCGCCCATAAAAATATTCATGAAATTGTTTAATAGCAGAAATGACAGCAAGAGCCTCTTTATTGATTTGACTACAGTTACGTTCAGCTTTTGATAGCGTTTTTGAAAAGTAGGCAATAGGGGCTTCACTACTGTTTGGTAACACATGGCTCAAAATGGCACCCACTCCGAATAGTGATGCATCACATGTAATCGTTAAGGGCAAAGTCTCATTATACTGCATCAAAACAGCATCTGAAGTCAATAAGTTTTTTACTTATCGGAACGCGTGTTCCTCTCAGTGTTCCCAGACTCAGGTTGCCTTTTTGTCCAACAGATGATGTAGGGGCTCGGCTACGGTCACTTTGTGGGGCAGGAACATGTTGTAAAAATTGATAAGGCCCAGGAAAGCTTGGAGATCAGTCTTATTTCTGGGCCTTGGGGCGTTTTTGATTGCCTTTAGCTTGCTATCAGTGGGGTGAATGCCTTGTTTATCGATTAAGTACCCAAAAAATTATACTTTATCCGTACACAGTTGACACTTATTTTTTTTTACTTTAAGGCCAGAGTCTTTAAATTTCTGGAGAACTAACCTCAGGCGCTCCCTTAGTATTTCTCTAGTAAGAGCAGCAATTAAAACGTCATCAAAATAAGGTACAACCCCTTTTATAACCTGTAGTAGTCTCTCCATCAAGCTCTGAAAAATTCCTGGGGCCACGCTAACTCCGAATTGGAGTCGGTTGCACTTAAATGCACCTCGGTGCATAACGATCGTTTGTGCCTCTGCCGTTTTTTTATCTACAGGCAGTTGTTGGTATGCCTGTGCTAAATCCAATTTAGCAAAGACTTTTCCGCCCCCGAGGGAATGGAGAAGGTGTTGTACCACTGGTACCAGGTAAGCGTTCTGCTGAAGGGCGTGATTCAGGGTGGCTCGGTAGTCCCCACAAATTCTTAACGATCCAGCCGGCTTGATGGGTGTTACGATTGGGATTTCCTAGGGAGCGTGGTCGGTTGGTTCTAACACACTCTGGGCTATTAATTTATCAAGCTGCTGGTCAATCTTTGGTTTAAGGGCAAATGGAACTCAATGAGGCTTAAGGCGGATGGGAGCTACTTCGGGGTTAAGGTTAAATAATATTGGGGTCCCCTTGTACTCGCCTAATTTATCTGTAAAGACGTCCTTGAACTCCCGGACGATGACCTCTTCCCAGTCGTCACTGTTGGTTCGGTGAATGCCGGCTACTTCAATTCCAAGTGGGGCGAACCATTGGAGGCCTAACAAACTAAGCTGATCCCTGTCGACTACGGTTAGTGGTAGGGATGCAGTATGATTTTTAAATGAGACACGGACTTTGCTGGATCCAATGACTGGAATTTGATTTCTCTGAAAGTCCTTAAGTATGATTCTTTGGAATCTGAGGTCTTGCCGCCAGACAGTGGGGATTAATTGTTTAAGGGTCTTCCAGGAAACCATCGAGAGGGACGATCCTGAATTGACTTCCATCATGCAGGGCTGGTTTTCGATGGCGACCTTCACCCGGATCTTCTTGGCGTCTAATGATGAGGCGTGACCAATCGTAATGGTTTGGTGTGCCTCTTCTCGTTTCGTTGACTGGGCTGGTGATTTGTTTCTGTAGGAGTGGTTGTTCCATTGGTGGGTTAAGTATTCCTGATTCACAGGACGACTTCCTGTGTGCTGGCGGTAGTTGGTCCCCCTCTGAGGTGGGTTGGATCCTTGCTTGCTTCTACAGACTCTTCTGATGTGACCTCTTTTCCCGCACACATGGCAGAGCGCGTCAAGGAATTTGCAGTCTGATCATGGGTGGTTTGCCCCACAACCAGCGCATTGGTACTGCACTCTCTGGTTACATTGATGGCGTTGGTCTCGTTCAGACTAGAGCCGGTTGACCTCTTCTTCATCACTTTCTGATGATGATTCGAGGTCCTCGTGGTGGGCTGTCATTGCCTGTCCTTCCAGGTGAGGTGAGATTTTGCCGGCGAGTTGGCGGAGTGGGGCATGGGTGTGGCGCATTCGTGCAGCCGACTTCCTGGTTGCTTCTGCTGCAGTAGCATCAGCGATGGCATCTGCAAGGCTAATGTTGACTTTCGCCATCAGCTTACTTTGTGTAGCTAGTGCATCTAATCCCAGAACTATTCGGTCTCTCACGGCCTCTTCAAGGTCGGCGAACCCGCAGAGGCCTCCCAAATTCCGGAGATCCACAATGAAATCTGCAATGCTTTCTCCCTTCTGCTGGTCTCTCTGATAAAATTCATGTCTTCGAACAAACGTTGGTATGGTTGGTGCATAGTGGGCCCGTAGAAGGGGCTCGAGGACGTCCCAGTCCATGGACTTCACCTCAGCCGGTTTGGCTTGTGCCTTGGCCATCTTAAACACGGTCAGCCTGCAGTGAGTTAGGAATACCACTCGCTTCTTTCTGGTAGTGGCATCCTTCAAGTTGTTGGTCTCCAGAAACATCTGGAATTGGTCCATATATGAGTCCCAGTCTTCTTGTACCGGGTCGAATGGAGCGGGTGGTATGATGCTGCTAGACATGGTTCAGCCGTTGGTGCGTCTTCAGCCATTTGCTCTGTTTAGCACTCTGTAGTGCTCAGTCAGCTCTGACGTCTCCAAATCCCACCTTCGTTGCCAGTGTTAAGTTCTGCGCATGGGCGCAAGAAATGGAGACGAGACGATGAACAGTGAACTTCAACTCTTTATTTAACATTGTGGAACAGAGCAAAAACTATGGCAGCAATGGCCCTCAAATGATCAAATAACCAATAAGAAACGGGAAGCGTTTGTTCCCTTAACCAATGAAAGAGGCCCGCTAAAAGCCAATCAGATTCTCCTGAACGGAGCAATCAAATGTCGCTATTATCGGCCAATCAGAAGTGCAGGGCCAGAACCCTGCACTTTTCTAAAGGTTTTAATAATCTTTATTTAAGCACTTTTATTAATTCACAGCAGTTTTCTTTTTCTTTTTAATCAAGTTTTATTTGGGTTTTCACACATACAAAATACAAGTAAAACATCTTTTTTGAAAATAGCATGGGCCTGGGTTGTACTTCTTTATACAGACACAAAACTCAATCTCATGCTCCTTTTTGTGTTCTATTCCATATCTTATACTATTCTACATTTTCTATATAGTTTTTCCCCTCTTTTAATTTTCTCAATTTTATTTTTATCTCAATTCAAATCGTTATATTTATACTTTCATCTGTTCTGTTTCATTTCATATTATCTTTTCTCATTAAACAAATTTTCTCCTGTAGTTACTAATTGGAGTATGACACCTTTATATCTTTTAAGCTTCAACATATACCTTAAGGTTATGACCTTCAATATAATACATAATACATAATTTTCAATCGAATTCTGCTTGGTACATTCTTATAATACACATTATATTCTTTTTTTAAAAAGGATTATAAATATATGTAATTATAAACCCTCATTCCATTCCAATTCAGTTCTATCATTAATAATCATTAAAATCTTAACATCTTTAACATTTATTTTCAATTAAATATCATACTTCCTTAAAGACACATAAAATCTCCATAATTAATTTTCCCTTATTTCTCTTCACATACATTTTGTAAATCATTGAATATTCATTTTGTTACATGTACTTATTGACAAGCATTCCACTAAATTATGATAGCTATTTTATCAAACATTTTAATCATACATTGTTTCATATTTTCTAAAATTGTTTCTATTTCTAATATAACAATTCTCTTATGTACCTTTGCAGAATCCCTTTTTCCATTAAATTTTCACCCATTATCTCTAAATAGGCCCTGTTTCTCTATATTTTGTTTCTGTCCTTTATAACTTATTTTCCTTTCTTTCTTCCCCCTCATCTTCTCCTTCCCCTTTTTACCCCCTTGTCTCTCTACTTCTAATTCTCTCTTCTGCATTTCCCTCTTCTGTTGCTTTCTGATTTTATACTTATTTTTCACTCTATTTTCCCCAATCTTAAACTTTCCATTCTCTTTCCCCCCTTTCCTTCCCCCCCACCTCAGATTACTTGTTCATTAAAGATGGCTTCTTCTTTGTCACAATCTTCTTCTTCTGCAGGCATATCTTGTTGTTTCTCATAGTTCCAAATCTCCATTTCTAAGAACTGAAATATGAAGCAAAAAGAACCTCTCCCTTCTTGTGCATCTTCTTTATACTTTTTCAGTTCCATTTTCAGTTCTTCTAAAAGTGGAGCCATTTTAAACAGTTTTAAACAACCATCTGATTGATTTTAGTCATTCAGATACAATAACCAAGAATCCAGATATCACCAAGTAATCCAAATAGTCCCAAGATGTTTCTTCTTATTTCTTTTTCCACTTTTTCTTCCTGGGGTTTTATTATTTTGTTGCAATGTTTCAGTTAAAATATATCTTTTGGTGATATTTTGTTGTAAGTTCTTTCTTATTCCAGGCAGGTCTCCTCCCTTCCAGATCCTGCCCATTTATTCTTTTTCTCTCTTTTCCTGTTTTTAAAAGCTTTTGATTATCCAGAAACCTTTATTATTCCTTTGACTTTTTATTTTCAGCATTAAATGCCTATCAATGTCAAGTGGATTTTTTTCCAATTTCTTGCTTAAATCTCTTAGCTGTCAATATAGGAAAAGGAGGAAACCAAATCTTTTCCCTTTTCTCTCTCCTTCACAGCTTAAAAATCTTCTTAGGGAACAATGTTACTGTTTTTTTAAATAGTTTCAATTCCAGGGTACCTTATTTGTTGCTTTTGCTGTTTGACCCAGTCAACCAAAACTTTCTCTTCTTATCTTCCTCCTGCACATTCTTTTCCAGTCGAGTTCTTCTTTGTGGTGCCCATTTCTGACCACTGCTACAACCACCTTCAGGAAAGGGAGTCATGGCCAGCTGGGGAGGAGAGATGCAGCTTTCCTCAACCATGCAGGCAGTCTCCCCCTTCTTCACCACCTCTACAGGGTGGCTTAGCCCCGAAACCAGCCGGCTTGGGGCGCTCCAGCGGCAAGCACGGATCAAAACCTCACAGAGATGAGGTTTCAGTCTGTTGCCGAAGAAGCTCAAACCGGAAGTCCCAGAGGCTGTTTTCTCAATAAATAAGTCACTCCTATCTTCTTAATTCCTTGAGTTGTATCCTTCTTTCTCCATCCCATCCCTCTAATTCCTACCCATCTTTCCCTACCTTCCCCCATATTACCCCCCTCTTAAAATGATTGTGAACAGAGGTTCAAAGGTCCCTATTTAAGTCTGTGTGTATGTAAGATTAAGTTCATATTCCACCCGTCCCCTACCATTCCCACACCTTTTAAATATCTATAGAGTTAACAATCGTTCTATATCAATATCTATCCTAATAATCTTTAACTATCATCCATTTTTTACTTTAAAGAATATTTTTTCATTTACTTTCTTTTTTCCTAAATTAAAAAATATTCCTTCACTTTCTTCAAATGAGCTAAAAGATTATCTTCCATCTTTAATGAAATCAGCTTTACAGATGGTCCTTTTGCAAAAACTGAAGCAGAATTAAACTTAACTTTGCAAACAAAATGACTGCTATTGGCTTCACTTAAGTTAGTTTGAGCTACTTCTGTGAACTTGATCAAACCAATGAAGGATTTATTTCCTGGACAGCTCTGGAATAAAAAAAAATCAACTCCCAGCAATATTGGAAGTATATAATAATGTCTACTTTATAATTGGAGTAGAAAAAGGAAATGCATGAATTTTTAACAATATTTTCATCTTGATGCTGTTATTGTTGATGCTGTTTAAAACTGGACACATTCATGAGTCTCACCAACCAGATTGTACCACCCAACCAATTTTTAGGATTATCTTGACAGAATCTTTTGCTTGATTTGGTTTGCTTTGATTTAGCATAGTTTGCACTTTGATTTGGTTTGCTTTGATTTAGCATAGTTTGCACTTAGTGTTTTGATGACCTATTTGATATCAGCCATATTACACTTTGGAAGAATAATGAATCACTTGGATGATGAACCACCTGGTACACAGTTCACTGATGACTCGTATATTTGACACAAAGGAAGAGATTATTATCAATATGCTACCATGTAACCCTTGGCTCCACTACAATGCCACCACATAAGGTGTCTGTTGACATAATTACTCTATCTTCTTTCCTTTCATTTTAAGGCAGACACAATGCTTGATGAGATAACTGAAATATTCTTATGTTTTCCAGTGTTTGTATATTCTGTACAGCCTCTTTTCTTTCTCATCGGCATGTGGTTATCTCCAATAAAGAAGAACATTTGTAACTCAGGTTTGAACTGTGGAATTCTAGGTGCTCTCTGAGATTGGTTGTTTTCTTGCAGTGGTTTCATTACCAAGCTAGGAAACACCATCACTGCTACCTGATAATGATAGAACTGATGATGTTACCTAATATGGGTAATGAAAGGTCTATAAGAAAACACCCAAGCTCAGAAAGCAACAAAGACGTCTCATGTGGTTTTTCCCTGCATGCAGTGATATATGAGAATGACCTTGGGAGGCAAGAGGGACAGACACAGCTTAGACAAAGATCTGCTAAATGAAATTTGTATCCAAAAGAGGAGAGATGTCAAAGGCATTTCATAAGGGTCATTTCCTAGTATTGGAGAAAATAAAAATGAGGGACCAAAAGGTATTTTGATACTTGCAAGAGTGATGTTATCCTTGTGAAGTAGTCCAGACAAGAAGCACAAGCAGAAGTATTAATTCTATCTTTATGATAAGATTACATTAAAAGAATCTTGCAAGTCTCCACGTGCCATGCCATTCCTCACTTTTACTCTCCTGAAAATTAAGTGGAAATCCCTTCTGAGATTCTTTCACCTTCTTCAGACTTAAAATTATCTTTATCAGACGATTATCTGTGTTGTGGCTTTTTTCCCCTGTCCTCCAAGATCATTCTCACAAACTATTCCACTGCATAACTTTTACCAGAATTGAACCTGCCTATCCCACCTTTGTGGTTAGGACTCACCTGTGAAATACATTTCCCAGGAAGCATGTACAGTTTCCATTTATGCAGTTCTTGATTTCAGTATGACTCTGACCTCGTTTGATTGATTGTGGGCACCTATCTTGGGTTTTGATTTTTGATATTGATTAGGCTTTCATCTCAAGATAATTGTTGTTTTGATGTTGTCCAGCAACTGAGAGTCCTTTGCAATTAGATGTAGGAGTGGGATTTATAACAACTGCAAGATAAAAGCAGAAACAATTAATCACTTGATGACTCACCCATTGGGGGTCACCATGCAATATTATGACTTGAGGAATGAAAGAACTCAATTTCTATTCCATATTTAATATTATATTTTCTTAATGACTTGTTCTGTTTTTCCATTTATTCATAAATATTACAGCCTTCCTTGACTATTTATGGTCCATCAACTTAAAATCAATAAGCCTGTATAATGCAAATAAAAATTAGTTGTATGGAATATAACATTTACATAAAATAAAATAAATTTTAATTAACATAATAGCAACCAGGAAGGACATAATTTTGGATGGCCTAGATGATTTTGTTGTACTAACAATAGCTGGAACTTGTTCAGTGAATAAAATATTGGCTCTTTTGAGGACAATGGCCAGTAAGACATTGACAAACAATCCAGAAATAACAGTCTTAAGAGGGATATATTAACATTTTCCTTTTTAAAAAGTACAAGAAAAAGTAACACATCAGACCAACATCACTTTTCCAAACATTTTTTTGTGTATATCTTCTCATTAATATTTTATTTATTTTGTTATTTCATGTTATTTAACTTTTTTAAAAAAAAAAATCATGTAGCATAAATGATTGTAGGGTTAGGAGGATGTGTTGGGATTTGGATTGTGAGTTTCTCTCTCTGATACTACAGAGATGTATTCATCCATCTACCCACCCATGGATGAGTATTAATATGTACTCGTTTATATTCATTTGTTCCCTATGATTTTAATTTCAAAATAAAGAACAATTGAACCCATATGGTCCATATTTAATTTGAAGGCAGCACATATCTCTGATTACACCAGATGTTGACTGCATATTAACATCTTCTGTGGCAAATAATACCTGTTCAGAATTACAGCCATTTTAGATAGGTAGACATATTGCTCATATAGGGAGGAAAACCACTATTAGAATTTTTATTATTTTTATAATTTTTGTTAAAAATAAGTTAACACCTTGGTCTTAGCAAGGATATCCAGTGAATACGGATTAAGGATTAAGCATGCTTCTTAGGAGCATCCATTCTCTGTGGACAGCAGCTCTAAAAGTAACATCTTCTCATTGACAATCTCTCACTCCTATTTCTTTCCACAGCTGTTGAGTGATTATTGGTTCCTAGTGGCCAGTAAAACATGTTTGTTTATTATTTATCCTTTCCATTTATATTCTGCCTCTGCACTCTTATGATACTGCAGGATTATAATAGGATTTTGTTTTAAAAACAGATAAGATCTTCCTCAATTCTAGCATGTTCATATATCCCTGTTAGCTTGTACTTTGATTTGCCTTTCAACATTATTTCTGCTTTGTCTTTTGGTTTTTTATTTCCAGCTCTTAGTTTACCCCAGAACCTCATAGAAAGTGACCTTATGCTCTAGTCTTGCCAATGACACATTTTGCAGAAAATTTGATTCAATTGTTTTTAATATAATCAGAATGTTCTAGACTTACACATCTCAGACATTTAGGTTCATGAACACTGTTAAGCCTATGTTCCCCAACCAGGGTTAAGGAGACAAGCTAAACAGAATGTGCAGCATTAGCCAGATAGGCATACACATAAATGAGTGAGATAAGTTTGTTATGTTTGTTAACATACAGTAAAAATAACAGATACGCTTGTGCTATCAAAAATATAGTTTATTCCATTTACAGCATAGTCAAAATAACAGTCCATTAGTCATGTATCGTTTTAGTCAGTCCATTCAGGGATATTCAATTAGCAAAGTCCGTGTAGAATATCCAATATCAGTTCATTCACAAATCAGTCCTTTCTCTCTCCCTTTCCAGTAGGGGAAAAAGGCAGTCTTCAAGTCTATCCAGTAATTAGGGATCATCAAGCCAGAGAGAGCAAGCTGACATTCCTTGCTTCTTTTATGGTGCTTTTACAACCACTCCCTTAATTACATTCCTATATTTAAAGTTGCAGACAGTTTAACTTATAAACCATGATAACATATTTATTATTTTACCTAAACCAGTTAGGGTAAACAATGTTATCCCTAACAAACACTAGCATTCCCCATAGTCTAAGTAAGTCATTTATAGTTTCCTCACATTCTGTACACCTATCTTCTTTCTCACTGGCCTCAGGACATTGTAGATGCTTTTATTTACTATCCAAAGCCATAGGCATCTGGCAAGGCCATTCTGTACACCTATCTTCTTTCTCACTGGCCTCAGGACATTGTAGATGCTTTTATTTACTATCCAAAGCCATAGGCATCTGGCAAGGCCAACTGGTGGTTGTCTGCTTTTCATTTCAGCATTGAAACAAATATTAAGGCTCCAAAGTCTCTTTTCCATAGTTTCTATAGTCTTTTATAAGTATTGTGAGAATCATCAGTACTACATTTGGAATATATACAATTCTAACTATAGAGAAAAAATGTCAAGAAAAGCATAAGAAACAGAATAGCATGTTGTTAGGTGGAGACAGGGTATTTTCCAACTCTCCAGATTTCTATATTCAACTGTGAAACCTTCAGAGTCCATCTCTTAATGATTCCCAGCCATCTAAGGATATTGCAGTAAGGTAAGCTGGAGCTTATTAAGTTCATGGAAGTGAAATGCCACTTTTGTGAATTCTATGCATCTAATTAATCACAACCCTCTGGCTCACAATAGTTACAAACTGGCCCATAATGTGGAACAGCCTGTCCGCTCCCTAATCTATTCATTTACACCTTTGGCAAGTACCTACCCATCAGGGAACAAACAGGCAATTAAACCAACATTTTCATTTTCTTGCAGCCAGGAATTTTCAGCAAAGGCAGATGGCAGTCAGGAATAAATGTTGATGTTGATGTTGGCCTCCTGTATGGATATAGTATGGAAACAATGTGCCAAATAATTTGAGCACCTTCTGGCCATATACCTGCTCTGTTCCAACAACTGTGTTACCCACAATATTAATATTAGCAATGGCCCAAATGGGAGAAAGCATGGAGCCTCATAAAAGTTTTCTATATTTTCAGGGATACTGAACTACTTGTCATATATTGTGGAAAGGCCAGACGGATGTCCATGTTTGTTCTCTGCCTCTTATTTTAGCAAATCTTTAGGGTTTTCATTGAGATTCAAAAGCTTAGATTTTAATACAACCTGGAAAAGACACAAACCATTGAATGCTAAATGATACATTTATCTGTCATGTTTATTTTATACTGAGAATCATTCAAGGTGATTTAAGAAATACTGTATGTGATACACAGCAGAGGGGGGAAAGTATCCTATGTAAAAAAATATCCCTGAATAAAGAAAATATACAGAAATATATTATGCATGCAAAGAAGGGTATTTGCAATATGACTATTAAATTAAAAACATTTGCTAAATCTTATCAAATCATTGTGTAAGTAGATTTCCTTCCACATGGATATTTCTTCCCATTTTCAGAGATGGGACCAACTTATATATATAATAGTATATCCTTGATGGTTTACAGCAGGAGTCCCCAACTCCCAGGCCATGGACCAGTACAGTACCAGTACTGTTCCATGCCTTGTTAAGAACTGGCTGGTCAAGCAACAGGCAGATGGGTGGGCGAGTGAGTAAGCTAAGTTTCGCATGAAACCACCCCCCTCCCCCAGTCCATGGAAGACAATTTTTCTTCCAAAACCAGTCCCTGGTGCCAGAAAGGTTGGAGAATGTGGTTTACATAATTGGTATTTATCAGTTGCAGATGAGAATTAGGCCCTACAAGATGAAAGTTTGTGCCATTTTATATGTCACCGTGGCCTACAATGATTTATTCTGTGGGATCCCACCAGAGGTGTTATTCAGCAGGTTCTGACCAGTTCTGGAGAACCGGTAGCGGAAATTTTGAGTAGTTCAGAGAACCAGCAAATACTACCTCTGACTGGAGATTTTACAGTATTCTTCCCCTGCCATGCCCATCAAGCCACGCCCACAGAACCGTTAGTAAAAAAAATTTGAATTCCACCACTGGATCCTATGTTAGTCACTACTGGTTTGGTGGGTGCATGCGCACGTGCACCTAACACATGCAAACCTAACAAGCCAATTAACTGAGAGGATGAAGAAATGAAAATCTAGGATTGACTTTCCCACCCTCCAATGTGTTTTTCCATCTTTTATCCTCCCAGCTGATTGTTAGAGGCTTCTTTTCCCTCCTCTCAGCTCATCTGAGCCTTTTTTTTACTACCCGTTCGCCCCATCAGTAGTGATTTTTACTATCGGTTCGGTGGAACTGGCCAAACCAGTAGCATACTACCACTGTTCTGCATGTTCACACATGGATGTGCATCTCACACTACCTGTTCCCAAATATTTTATTACTACAACTGTTCCCAAATATTTTATTCTTAATAAATAGCACAGAGAAAAATGCTAAATGGGGCTTGTTGTGAATGAATAAATGTTTAATAAAGTTATCTAGAGCTTGAAGTCAAGTGCAGGGTTCTGGTCCTGCACTTCTGATTGGCTGTTAAATGGCGAGATCAGATTGGTCCGTTCAGGAGAATCTGATTGGCCATTAGCAAGCCGTTCTCATTGGCCAACGGAGCTTGCGCTCCCAGGTTTTCATTGGTTGAATAGTTAATAAGTTGCCTATATAAGGAAGGCTATAGCAGCCATTGAGCTGAGCTGTCACACCATGTAAATAAAGAGTTGAAGTTCACTGTTTCACCGGCTCGTCTCCATTCTTCGCACCCATGCTCCACACTTAACACTGGCGACGAGGATGGGATGTGGAGACATCAGAGCTGACTGAACAACGAAGAAGACAACCGAGCACATGGCTGAAACGCACAATGGTGGAACCATGTCTGGCGTCGTCGTACCACCTGCTCCGTTCAACCCAGCGCAAGAAGACTGGGAGTCCTACATGGATCGTTTCCAAATGTTCTTGGAAACCAATAATTTGAAGGATGCCACAACCAGGAAGAAACGGGCGGTATTCCTAACGCATTGCGGGCCGACCGTATTCAAGATGGCCAAGGCACTAGCAAAACTGGCTGAAGTGAAGGCTATGGACTGGGACGTCCTCGAACCTCAACTGAGGGCCCACTATGCACTGACCGTACCAACGCTCGTAAGACGGCACGAGTTCTACCAAAGAAACCAGTGGAAAGGAGAGAGCGTTGCTGATTTCATTGAGGACCTCCAAAACTTGGGAGGCCTCTGCGGGTTCACCGACCTGAAAGAGGCTTTGAGAGACCGAGTAGTTCTGGGATTAGATGCGCTAAACGTGCAGAGCAAGATAATGGCGAAGGGTGACATTAGCCTTGCCGATGCCATCGCTGATGCTACTGCAGCGGAAGCAACCAGGAAGTTGGCTGCCCAACCGCGCTGCAACTGCACTCTGACACACCAACCAACCTGCGAAATTTCACCTAAGTCAGAAGGACAGCCATTGACGGCCCACCATGAGGACCTCTCTTCGTCGTCAGACAGCGACGAAGAAGAGGTCCATCGACTGCGGTCCGATCGGGACCATTACCCAAAGTCCCAACAACCATGCGCTGGCTGCGGGGCCAACCATTACCGGTCCGAATGCAAATTCCGTGATGCGCTCTGCCATGAGTGCGGGAAACGAGGCCATATTGGACAGATCTGTAGAAGCCTCCTAGGACCCAGCCAGACCTCGAAGGGGGCCAACTATCACCAATTGACAGGAAACCGTCCTGTAAGGCGAGAACCAGTAAACCACTCCTACAGAAACCGAACCATGAATCGCCCAACGAAGCAAGAAGAGGCTCACCAAACTATCACTATTGGTCACGCCTCTTCCTTGGATGCCAAGAAAATCCGAATTAAAGTGGCCATCGAAAATCAGCCCTGCCAAATGGAAGTTGACTCGGGATCATCTCTCTCGATGGTTTCCTGGAAGACCCTCAAGCAACTCATCCTTACTATCCAGCGCCAAGACCTTCATTCCCAAAGACTCATACTTAAAGACTATCAGGGGAACCGGATTCCAGTCATAGGATCCAGTCGAGTCCAGGTCTCGTTCAAAAACTGCACAGCGTACTTACCCCTGACTGTGATTGACAAGGACCGGCCTAGCCTGTTAGGCCTCCAATGGTTCGCACCACTTGGCATTGAAGTGGCAGGCATTAACCGAATCGGCGGCAGTGACTGGGAGGAGGACCTCGTCCATGAATTCAGGGACGTCTTCACGGAAAAGCTAGGCGAGTATAAGGGGACCCCGATATCATTTAGCCTTAATCCAAAAATAGCTCCCATCCGCCTTAAGCCTCGTCGAGTTCCGTTCACTCTAAAGCCGAAAATCGACGAACAGCTTGATAAGTTAATAGCCCAGGGAGTGTTAGAGCCAACCGATCACTCTCCCTGGGAGACCCCAATCGTGACACCCATTAAGCCGGATGGTTCGATTAGAATTTGTGGGGACTACCGAGCCACCCTGAACCACGCCCTACAGCAAAACCCATATCCGGTGCTGGTGGTGCAACACCTCCTCCATTCCCTGGGGGGCGGAAAAGTCTTCGCTAAACTAGACTTAGCTCAGGCTTATCAGCAACTGCCGGTT
Organism: Hydrophis major; assembly: GCA_033807585.1. Classification (NCBI taxonomy): domain Eukaryota; kingdom Metazoa; phylum Chordata; class Lepidosauria; order Squamata; family Elapidae; genus Hydrophis; species Hydrophis major. The sequence goes on along the minus strand of CM066328.1, from coordinate 148,777,996 downwards.
GATGAAAAAATGGCACAGGCACAGACAATCATGATGCACCGAGGTGCCTTTAAATGTACGTGGCTCCAATTCGGAGTGAGCGTAGCCCCGGGGATCTTTCAGAGCCTTATGGAAAGACTATTACAAGGGATTAAAGGTGTTGTCCCCTACTTTGACGATGTGTTAATTGCTGCCCCTACTTCAAAAATTTTACAGGATCGTTTAAGATTGGTCCTCCAGAAATTCAAAGACGCAGGTCTTAAAGTGAAGAAAAATAAGTGTAAGCTCTGTACAGATCGTGTCGAATTTTCAGGGTACCTAATTGACAGTCAGAGCATATACCCTACAGATAGCAAATTGAGAGCAATAAAAAACGCTCCCAGACCCCGGAATAAGGCAGACCTCCAGGCGTTTCTAGGCCTCATCAATTTCTATAAAGTATTCTTGCCACACAAGGTGACTGTCGCTGAATCTTTACATCGTCTACTGGACAAAAAAGCAATTTGGGTATGGGGTCATAGAGAAGAGCAGGCGTTTCGTAATGTGAAAAAACTACTGACTTCTGATGCTGTACTAATGCAGTACAATGAAATCTTACGGTTAAATATCACATGTGATGCATCGCCTTTCGGAGTGGATGCCATTTTGAGCCACGTATTGCCTAACGGTAGCGAAGCCCCTGTTGCCTATTTTTCAAAGACGCTCTCGAAAACTGAGCGAAATTATAGCCAGATTGATAAAGAAGTCCTTGCAATTGTGTTGGCTGTCAAAAGATTTCATGAGTACGTGTACGGCCAGGCTTTTACTATAGTGACGGACCACAAACCTTTGCTGGGAATAATAGCTGGGGATAAGCCAACCCCCTATATATTATCTCCCAGGATGATTCGCTGGTCAGAATTCTTGGCTGCTTATAATTATCAGCTGCAATACTGCCCCAGGAAAGCTATTCCCCATGCCGACACGTTGAGCCGAGCATCGCTTCCAGAGACTATTGACGACCCCGCGCCAACAATGACAACGTTGCAGATCGAGACACTTCGTACACCGCCATTAACTGCCCGTGATATCGCGAGAGAAACAAAACGCGACCCCGCCTTAGCACGAGTCCTCACGTGGGTGGAACACGGATGGCCATTGGACCAAGTATCAGACGACTTCGCACCATTCAAAAGTCAACAAATAGAGTTGTTTTCTCAAAAGGGCTGCATTATCTGGGGCGATAGAGTCGTTATCCCAGAACGACTCCAACAAGCACTACTAAGAACCTTGCACGATGGCCACCCCAGCACCATGCACATGAAGGCCCTCGCACGAGTCTACGCATGGTGGCCAGGCATCGACAAGCAAATCGAGACGTGGGTCAAAACTTTTCATAGATGCCAGGAAGTAAGCAACGCTCCACCAAAGGCAATCCCAACCTAATGGGAGGCACCGCGGGGACCCTGGTCCCATATCCATCTGGATTTTGCTGGGCCGACCAAAGGCCACACCTTCTTGTTAACCGTAGACGCCTACTCAAACTGGCTCGAAATCCACCGAATGAGGAACACCACAACCGAAGCGGTCATTAAAAAACTAGAAAGACTGTTTGCAACCCACGGATTACCAGATGTTCTGGTATCCGACAACGGGCCCCAATTTACCGCTCTGTCCTTTGAGCAGTACCTGGCGGAGTGCGGTATTCGACATGCGCTCACTTCACCTGTGCATCCTGCGGCCAATGGAAGGGCCGAGCGCATGGTACAATTCGTCAAGAAAATGCTACAGAAAGTGGACTATGACAACATCGAAGAGAAGATAAACCGAATCCTCTTTTTACAGCATATCACTCCACACAGCGTCACCAACAAAACTCCCGCCAAACTGCTAATGGGACGAAAGCTCCGCTCCCACCTCGACCGGTTACACCCAGAGTACGAACCGGAGAAACCACTCGGATCCAGCGGCTGATGCCGTACTTTCCAGGTTGGCGATTTGGTGTTTGCTAAAAATTTATCGGGTGATCCGTTGTGGGTAGAAGCGACTGTGGTCTGTGTAACTGGCCCGAGATCATATCTTGTACAATGCCCTGACGATAGACTTTGGAAGCGCCATATCGATCAACTACGATTTAGGCTGCAGTCAGGCATCTCTGAATCCCCTAATAACCAAACTGAAGGGGGGGGGAGATACAGAGGAAGATGAACTTCAATTAGCAGAAAACCTTTTTGAAGGAAACGATAGCGGAACGGAAACGCGAGAACAGGAATCAGGGATGGGAGTGAGTTCACCTCAGGGTGATATCGAAGATGTTGGTGACAACGAAAACGCGAACTCAGAATCAGAGGCACCCCTTTCGCCAAACAACATCCTACCTCAACAAGAGTGCAGCCAAATACCGGGTGCACAGTGAAAATCAAAAAGACTAACAAAACAACCGTCCTACCTCAAAGACTATGTGACCGCACCCCGTAAACGGAACCCGGGGGGAAGGGGTATTGTGAATGAATAAATGTTTAATAAAGTTATCTAGAGCTTGAAGTCAAGTGCAGGGCTCTGGCCCTGCACTTCTGATTGGCTGTTAAATGGCGAGATCAGATTGGTCCGTTCAGGAGAATCTGATTGGCCATTAGCAAGCCGTTCTCATTGGCCAACGGAGCTAGCGCTCCCAGGTTTTCATTGGTTGAATAGTTAATAAGTTGCCTATATAAGGAAGGCTATACCAGCCATTGAGCTGAGCTGTCACATCATGTAAATAAAGAGTTGAAGTTCACTGTTTCACCAGCTCGTCTCCATTCTTCGCACCCATGCTCCACACTTAACAGGGCTATCAACATTCATTCATGTCTCCTAAATGTTCCTCATGCTATCTAGTAAAATAAGATTTCGGATTAAGTATCAATCATTTAGTATTTCATTTCTTCTTTGTTGGCTGCCACTAGTAAAGGGATGGAATATGGAGAACACGATTATGTCACAATCCCCTAAATACAATACATTACTTGGATTATATGTGAAGAAGGAAAGTCAAGCATAACCTTAAGCTTAAGCCTGAAACAAAACCTGGCACTGAATCAGTCACAACATATGATATTTTCATAGATTTAAGAATATTTAGAATCAAAATATTACCTACAGAAATTTGTATGCTGTATCTTGGGTTAATAAAACATCTGGGAATATCCTGGGAAAAATATCACTGCTGAACCTACCTCAACAAAATAATAAAGATGTTTTAGGCTAAAAGCTTCTCTAGTGTTTTTGGAAAATGAATTATTGGAGATACTCAGTGTTCCAGGAAAATGAGTCACACTTCCATTTGCTCTTTCACTGTCTAGCACGCTCATTCACATTAAGGATCATAAGAGGAATGAGAGAACAGTCTCTAAAGCACTGAGTTTTTAAGACAGGATAATGTCACCATGTGGAAGCCCTTTATTCTCAGGGGAATTTGCTAACCAAAAACTGTATTTATGTTTGCATATGCTATTAAGGATGCCTATATATCTAGATACTATATATATTTTGCTGCTTTGCAGCAAATCCTTTGGGGAACTGTTCTTTGCTTCATTCTTTGTAAAAAGTGGTAAAGCATTACATTTCCTCATGCAATATATTAGCTTTCTCCAGGGTAGAAGGTAGGATACAATACATGATCCAAGATAATCATAGATATAGTTACAGCTTCCTTTGGTGTAATCTAATCTAATCACAATTGCAGCAATGTATTCCCCAGCAACTTTGGTCATTAAATGAATGCCGTTTCTGAGTGAAAAAGGAATAGCTGATAAAAAGGAAATCTTGTTGAGTTTAGTTTGATTTCTGGTGATTCAGCTCCAAGGAGAGCCAATTAAAGCCAATATGAGAAGTTAGTTTGTTAGATTGGAGCAGTTTTGCTACTTCACTTTGACTGCTTCTTTTCAACAATTCCTCTGGCTTTTCAATGGTCTTTTGAGCATATGCAGCACATGTGCAGATGCCCCTAAAATAAAGCAATCAGAAAAGGCAAATCTGGTTCATCTCAACTCTTCATAAGACAAAAGATATCACTTGTATCACAACTTCATACAAAAGATTAGAGCTATCTTTGCAAGTTTTTCCTCTAGTGGGCCAACGAGCATCCCTTCCCCCTTAATTTTAAGTAGCATAAATGCCAGCTTTTGTGCAAAAGACTTAATGGCTAGAAAATAAACATCAGGACTCAGGACATGAATTAAATAATATCAGATTATTTCAGTCTCCGAAAACACTGTGTTACAGGTCTCAATGTAGCCATTTTGGATGAGGAAAAAACTTTTAACAATCAAATTGAGCGAAAGATTGCTGACCTACATCAAAAGATTTCAAACTATCACATAAAATTTCAAGAAATACAATGGGCTTTTATCTTATTACAATTATAAATTGACATTGTACTTATAATCTGTCTTATATCTAACCTGCATCATCTGTCTAACCAATCTGGCCTTCTTTTCCTCCCCGCCCTCATCCCAAATAAATCCTAAATCAGTCTAGCCGCTCCATGCATCTGACGAAGGGAACTGTAATTCATTAAAGCTTATGCCCTTTTAATAAGAATTGTTCGTCTGAAACCATACTACCAGATTGCTTCTGATATTTAGGCAGGGAAGTGAATTCCATTCCTCCCATGTTCAGATCAAAAGCACTAAAGTAATTCATTCTTGTTTTGTACATTTTCAGATGCCATATATTCACCCTCTCACTCCATAATGGGAATTATTCACTTTCAGCATGTGGGGAAGAGTTTGCATCTCTGAACTGACCTTTTCTCATCTCTATAAATACTGTTGGGCCTCATTGGAACTGCCTTAATAACCCTCCAAACTCATTTTAGCATTTGAAATGCTGATCTATTTGGAATATGCACAGCAGTTCAACCATGTGTAGGTGCTAATTAATGATGTTTAAATGCAAAGTATGATTCCAGCCTTTACTGAGGGGATAACAGGTTGTTGAAGCTAGTCGTTTAAAGCATCTTAGGTAGGTCACATCACCAGATCCAAGGAAATCATATCAAACTTATGCTGCATCTGATGTTTGCTCATTTAGCTCCCACCACCACCAAATCAATGTTGCTCTTCTTCATTATCACACACTAGAAAGCATGCTTCATTAACCATATGGATTTTCACGCATTTATCCAAAGTTTGAAGAGTGATGTACATAACCAGAAGAATTGATGCATCATTGCCAGCTTTTGTTTGAAAAGATGGCTCTGGAATTATTCTGCTTGGGTCAGAATGAGATCAGGGTTGGCTTACATTTGGTCTGAAACAGACACCATGCTTCCCTTTTGAAATGGCAGAAAGTAAAAGCTCCTATAGTCAAAGGCTGCTGCTGCAGCATCTGCAGGAGAGCCATCAATTGCACCCCAAGCTAAGTCGTCGATTCAGGGAGCAGCAAACATGCTGCTCTATATCAAAGTTATAACGGCCACAAACTGGCTAAACAGATTCCATGGCCATTGTAAATAGTAATGCCACTCCTCACCTCCAGTCATGATTGGGCAAATTGGGTTTATGACCTGTCATAATCATGTGACCACAACTTGCAATGTTTTTGTCAGTTTCCAACAAAGTCACCCATTCATGTGCACACAAGGTTCCAATAGAAGGTTCCAACTCACAGAAGGTGAGTAATAGCAATTCTCTTCCCTCTGTGATGTTGCCTCTTTCACTACTAGTTTTATTGTGGCGATATGCAGCCAGGAATCCTGATGTACAAAAGAAGCAAAGAACAAGGTAACAATACAGCATTAACCTTTACTTCTTTGGAAGTTTTCTGCCAGGGGGCAGCGAAACTCCACTAGATTTTTAAGAGGTCTCCTCACCATGTTTCACTTAAAAACACAGTGCCCTTCCTCATACTAAGAAGCTGTGTGCTCATGCTCTCTCTCTCTCTCTCTCTCTCTCTCTCTCTCTCTCTCTCTCCCTCCCTCCCTCCCTCTCCTCAGTGGATTTTAATTTTGTTCCAAGCATTCAGAAAGTGGAGCAAAAATATGAAAGAGAATATCAAAGTTATAACGGCCACAAACTGGCTAAACAGATTCCATGGCCATTGTAAACAGTAATGCCACTCCTCATCTCCAGTCATGATTGGGCAAATTGGCTTTATGACCTGTCATAATCATGTGACCACAACTTGCAATGTTTTTGTCAGTTTCCAACAAAGTCACCCATTCAAATGAATGGGTTTGCTTAACAACCGTAGTATTTGCTCAACAACCCAACTCATTTACACAACAACTGTGATGTGACCACCAAGACAAAGGTCAGAAAATTATTTCCAGTTTCATTGGTGACTTGACTCACAACTCTAATAACTTACAACCATAATTCTGGGATCAATTACAGTTGTAAGTCAAGGACTGCAGGTAATCCTAAACTTATGACTACAGTTGAACCCAAGATTTTGGTTGCTAAGTGAGATGGTTATTAATTTTGCCCCATTTTACAATCTTTCTTGCAACAGTGATTAAGTAAATCATTGCAGTTATTCAGTTAGTAATATACAGCATTTATCCGACTATAAGACACACTTTTTACAAACCCAAAAGTGGTTGGAACTGCCTGTGCATCTTATACAGCAAATGTTGCCAAAGCCCCGTCCACCCTTTGGCCTCTGCCTCCCACCATTTTGCCTCCTTGCAGCAAACAGCAGACAGCCTGTTTCAGTTCCAGCTTCAGCACAGCCTGATTAACACAAGAAGCTGATTGTCAGTTGGATTGGCCTACTGATGATCAGCTGTTTCAAGCTGCAGGGATTGCCTATTGCTGCCTCCATGCCCCCCATTTTCAGCCTCTGCATGGCCCATTTTTTGCCCATTCCAATCCCCGCCACCCAGAATGGGCAGAAAATGGGGCATGCAGAGGCTGAAAACAGAGCGTGTGGAGGCTGAAAATGGGATGCAAAGACCAAAAATGGGGCATGCGGAGGTGGCAATAGGCTATGGCAATCCCTGCAGCCTGAAACAGCTGATCGTTGGGAGGCCAATCCAACCTACAATCAGCTGCTTGTACTAATCAGGCTGTGCTGAAACTGAAACTGAAACAGACTGTTTGCTATTTGCTGCAAGGAGGCAAATTGTTGGGAGGCAGAGGTAGATTTTTTGTTTCTTGTTTTCCTCCCCAAAGCTAGGTGCATCTTATACTCCAAAAAAATATGGTAGTTGTTAAGTGAATCTGGCTTCCCCCTTGACCTTGTCAAAAGGTCAAAAAGGTGGTCACATGATCACTGCAATCATCATAACTATGAGCCAGTTGCCAAGCATCTGAATTTTAATCATGCGGCCATGGGAATGCTGCAATAGTTGTAAATGTGAAAATCGTTCAAGATCACTAAATGAATTGTTGTCAGTTGAGTACTACCTGTACCTATATCACTTCATTGCAGAGGTGGCATCAGGACTGTGCACTGTTAGAAACTCAAAGAAGACAACAAGGTGCTTCAGAATGCAAATATAATCTCCGTGTACAAGTCATTAACATAGTTCCATCTTTTTTTGGAATCACATGGTTGCCTTTATTTTTATTTTATTTGTTAAATTTATTTGCTACCCATCTCACTTTGGGGATACTCTAGATAGTTTATAACAGTAAAAAGGAAGAAATGAAAAGAGTGAAGAGAAGTAAGATAATAGAACAATAAAATAAATAATGAAAAAGAACACAAGAAATACAATGATTATCAAAAAAAGAAAGATATATGGGTAAAGAACAGAAAACAAGGTAGGGAGGTAGAGTGTGCCATCAATTCAGCAGTGCAATGATGCATCTTATATACACTTTTAATGCAATCTTAGAGAATTGGAATTCTGCAGATCTACAAATTCATAGATAAAAACATACTCCAGACAAATTGCTTTAAGGACAGGTGCTTTGCACATGTTCCTATTTGCCTGAAGTATGTTGTTATCTATGGATATGTAGATCTGCAGAATTCCAGTGTACCTAATGGCCATCTGATGATGTCACAAATAAAACAACTGAAGGCATGAGGCTGAACTACTATTTTTTCAATGGGGGAAGTTACAGATATGAATGAGAGTGGTGTATCTCCAGGAGTCTTATTTTGAAGAGGGAGGGGGAAGACATATTATTGCAATGCTGCTATTTAAGATTTGGAGGCAGCATACAGCTTTTTGAGTCAGACTGATCTTTCCTGTGTTGTGGATTGCTGTGGAGGAGTGTTTCTAAGTATTTAACCCTATAAAATGACACTAACAAAAAGAAAATTCAGGTCATGTATGGCTCAAATTCACCCTTGTGCTACAATGAAGATAAAACACATTTTTCATATAACAGAAAGCTCATTTGGATCTGACTTAATTTAATGACATGTTAAATGGAAGAGTAGGGGTGTCAAACTCATTTTCATTGAGGGCCACATCAGGGTTGTGTTTGATCTCGAGGAGGTGGGGAGCATGGCCAGCTTGACCTTACTCATGTTGGGGCATCTGTGGTGGCTCCGTTTTCACTCTGCCAGTGAAAACGGAGTTGGCAGAGGTCTGTAGGAGGCAGTCACAGCCAAAAACAGAACTTGGGAAGGCCACACATGGCCTTCCCAAGCTCCATTTTTGTTGGCAGAGGCACCACGAGCCTTGAATGTTACACCCCTGTTCTAGAGCAACAAACAGCTGATGCTGGAATGGACCATTAATTATGGACTATTATGTCCTAAGGAGCAACTTCAACTTCTAGACACTACATGGCACACCATGCATCCATTTATAACCTCAAATGGTTAACCAAGGAAGAAAAAAAATGCTCATAAAAGATTCACCAACTGATACTGTATACACACAGAGATTGTGATGACCCAGGGTGGGATACAAAATAAACAAAGTCACAAAAACAGATGAAGCCCCTTTTATTCCTTGACTTTGCTTCAAAGCTCCAAATATCCTTGATTGAAGACAAAAGAGTTCCCCCACAAACAATTACAGAAAGGATGAAATGCCGTTTAAACTAAAAATGCTTATAAATTATAAAGAGTAAAAACAACACAAACCACACTGAAACAATTAAGGGATAAATAACAATAAATAAATAAATAACAATAAATAAAAGCCAAATAAAACACAAAGGAGAGTAAACTGCAAAATAGTGTATGTTTTGTAGTTATAATTTGTTGTGTATTGTATCTATTGTATTATATTTATATTTTATCATCTATTTTATAATAAATGTAGGAGCATAAGGAGAAGCAGGGAGAGAAAAACTCCTACACAGTCGCCCACCATTTTTGAGTGCCTTTGCTTACTAAATGAAAAGAAAAAATGTTTTTTTTTAAAAATAGGATAAGCACTCATTTTCATTCATTTGCCATTTAGTGGAACTTCTATATGCCAGCCTCACACCACATCAGTTTGACTTATCAGTTTTACTTCAGTTGCCAAATATGGAGAGCATTTGGAGAGGGAGTTTGTCATTTCTAGAAATTGTGGTGCTTTGATGAACAGCGCTCCGACATGCATAACAATCTTCCATCCCAATCTATCTGACCTTTCAAATCATAACATTGCAAGGACAATTCATCTTAATCTTCAGAGGGCAGATCTGAGCTCTTTGTGTGTGTGTGTGTGTGTGTGTGTGTGTGTGTGTGTGTGTGTGAGAGAGAGAGAGAGAGAGAGAGAGAGAGAGAGAGAGAGAGAGAGAGAGAGAGAGAGAGAGAGAGAGAGATATTGAACATTGAAACCTCCAAGTATCACTCAACTGCAATTCAAGATTTTCTTCATCGGGTTTGCATACAGTTACAAGATCAAATGAATATCCTTGTTGCTAAACATTTTTCATATTCACCTAGAAATGCAAATATTTATATATTTATTTTATGGAAAATAAAAATAATAATATTTATCAAAGTCTTCTGTTGTCCTTCCCCATTTCCAAGTACTGTTGTCAAATGCCTGCTGCAGGACTGAAAAAAATGTGACCTATGATTGTTTTTTATACTCATGACCATTGCAGCATCCCTCTTGGTCATGTGATCCAAATTAAGATGTTTGGCAACTGGCTCATATTTATGAGATATGCAGTGTCTCGAGATAATATTGTGACCTTTTGTGGCTTTCAGACAAGCAAAGTCAATGAAGAAACCAGGTTCATTTAAAAAACATATGACTAACTTACAATTGCAGGCATTATTTTAACAACTGTGTCAAGAAATGTCATAAAATAGGACAAAATTCACTTCACTTTTCTGTTGTTTTACAACAGAAATTTTTGTCTCAATTGTTAGAACTCTATATCTCTGTCTCTGTCTCTGTCTCTCTGTCTCTCTCTCTATCTATCTATCTAAATTCAAGATTCCATAATAAGGCCTGTCTTCATATAATTCTTTCCATCTACTGTTCCTTTCATACCACCTCTTTTTTATACTCATGTCCATGCAACTGCTTTCCAAAATTATTCCTTTATATTATTGTCACCCATTCCATTTAGAATTTTCCTAAAGATACATAAAATAGACACTGATTTGGTTCACACATTGCACTAATCTATGAAATACTGTAAGTTATTTGTCAAACAACGTCCATTTGCAAAACAGATCATAAATCATGATTTACAAGTTGTACTGATGGATTCTCGGTATACACCATGCTAAATCCACCAAATCACATTATGGCCATAAAATGATGGGTCAAATACAGTCACTGACTTTATGTTCCAACATATCTTTTAGAAACTTAACCAAACAATTAATTCTTCTATCTTAGACTTAAATGATCATTGGTTTATTTCCCTTTTATAACTGGAATGTCTTTATTTGTACTTATCACTAAAGCAAACAAATTATTTGACAAAATATTGTAAGAGTAATCAAAACAACTTTTAATGTTTCAAAGAAGGCTGAAAGCCTGAAGTGCACATTTCGCTTTAAATCATGGAATTATATTAAAACCCACTCCCCATTTCTCAATCTTTCCTACCACACAGGTTTGTTGCAAGAAAAAAATGGGAAAGGGAGAATTATGAACTCCTTAGAACATTAAATACCCAGCCAGTACTTAGTTAAGAATTAGAAGGAGTCCAATAATCTGAAGAATACCAGACTGGAAAGACTATTTTAGAGGAAAAATAAGATATAACAATAAGAGAAAAAAAGCCAGCTGGATGACTTTGGAGCAGTCACTCCCTCTCAGAGCAATCTTCCTCAACAGGGTTGTTGTTCTGGAGAAAATAGGAGGAGGAAGGACGATTATGTTTATTCATTACCCTGAGTTATAAAAATAGTAAATGTGGGATATAAATAAACAAATAAGAAAAAAATACCTGGCCCAACTTTATTTTGAGGAATTCTAACCTGCCTTCATAAAGTCTTATATATCTGAAGTACATCTCCTTCTTTAAAGCAGCTTTATCAAGTTTATTATTATGCAGATGTTTCCCTTCATATCAGATATAATTAGCATGGCCAGGTCAGCTATTTAAATCATTTCACAGGATATGTACCCTCTCTGTTTAAATCAATGCACTTCAGAGAGGCTTGATAGGATGATTATATATATTAGTATGATGATTATATATATTATATATATTAATAGATAATCTGTTAATCTTTACCATAAGACCTTTGTGATTGCTGGGGTTACTGAGTCAGGGTTGCTGTGCTGTCATCTTAATTATATTATCTTTTGTAATGATACCTTAGTTCTACGATTTAAAAAGTTTCCTTGTTAACTAAATGTATTTTCTGTCAAGGCATCCAGCTGGGCAGTTGACATACCTAATCAATTTTGGCTGATCTAAAACTTCTAAAAGTTCCTGTTTTGTGAAAAAAAAGTCTCTCCTAGAATTGTAATAGAATTATTTGGTGGATTTTTATCAAAGAAATTCATGGAAGATGGTTATCACTATCACACAAGATCACACAGTTGTGTCTAATATCAGAAGACACTTTAGTTTTCTGTGGTGCCCTAAAACAATACTTCAGGGGACTGCACTGTAGCTCCATGATAAGGTTTAAGGTTGTCATCAGGACTCATTCCAGGTGGAGCAGATTTATCACATTATTTGATCAAGGACAACAAAGTAAGCCTACACTGAACAATTTCTATAAATCTAATCTTATAGGATAAAAGACTACATACAAAAAGAATTAATAGATAATCTACCAGAAGTATTACTAGCAAAAGTAGGTACCACTGGAAAGGATTGCTAGAAGAAGTAACAGCTTTTTGCATGTTTCCGTCAAGGCAGATCAGGGAGAATGATAAATCTTCTCCAGTCATCCTTATTAGTGTAATATTACCTCGTTATCACTAATATATAAGCTATTAGGGTAATTTAATTAAATTAATTTAATTGTTGTCCTTGTCCAGTCTCTTTAATGAGATGTTCACTTCTATATAGGCTGCTGGATGTGAAAATTGAAATTCCAAAAGGCCAGTTACTGTGTAACAGCCGCAAATCTAAAAAGAAAAGAATAACATATATAATAGTAGTAGCAGCAGACATTCTCATTAATTTTAAAAGGGATCTATTGAATGTATAAGTATTTTCCCCATCTCTCTGAAGTATCAGAAATGGTAAAAGGTGAACAGTGTAAGAATATAAGAGAGTCCTGCTATATCACATCAACATCAATTGAAATCAGCATCTGGTTTCCAATAAAGGTCAGGTCAATGCCAGATGCCCCTCATGTGACCCCAAGCAAGAGAAGACAACATTTTCCATTAATGAGTCTTGTATGTAGCTTCCTTTCAGAAACTGTTGCACAGTCTAATAGATATTCTTCAAAATGGCAGAGGGATGTTTAATGTTACAATATGCCAACTTGAATTCTCAACCCACCCACAAGGACTACTTGCCAGTAAGATTCCTCTCAAGAAACCTCAGAGTGCTTTTTAGGTAGCAAGCAGGAGACAAATGAAGAGATAATTGTCATTCCAATGTTTCAAGTGAACTGGGTTGTTGACTTCAGTGGACAAAAGCAACTGAGGGAAAAAAATGCCTTGCCAATGAATACAGTGAGCAGGTGCCCCTAGGAGTTCAAATGGATATTTTGCCTGTGGAGCTTTTAGTCTTAAAAAAACTCTTACAGACATGCAGTTCTGATCTTTGATTTATCTTTTGTATGCTGCACTTAATATTTTCCTCTGATCTCTGACCTACATGGAGAGAGATGTCTTATCCAAGTTTTCTGTTGTTTTTCAATTTATTTTCTATTTAACTTATGTTGGACAGAGGGAAAGAAGGATAGGGTGGTTCTTTTCTGAAGGAGGCCAAAGGAAAGATTGCACGAGAGGGCCAGTGTGTGTCATAAATTCCAGGCAACTTTTTCCAAGAGAGTCAGATTAAAAAAACATCTGCAACAACAATATCTCCTTCCTCCATTTGTTTACTCCAATATGCATGATATCAGAGGGAGGGCAGTCCAAATTCCATCAGGAAAAAATCTTTACAATCTCTTATTTACAAGTCCTACAAATGAGCATAACAGTTGGAGCAATGAAAAGCCCACATCTTTTCTTGGTTCCCAGTTACCTTTAGTTATAATCTAATGTCTGGCAGAAATAATCTTAAACTCCCCAATTCTGAAACAAGTTTAATCTCACCACATAAAGCAGGGGTGTCAAACTGATGGCCTGTGGGCCAGATATATCATACACAGGCCCACCCCACCTCCACAAATGGGGAAAACATCACTGAATGTCACCTAACAATAACGTGACACCGTGAGTTTGACACCCGTGACATGATGCAGTTGGATCGCTGAAAACAAGGCAGTCTTTTGTCCTCATCTTTTTTCCTCTCTCTTTCAAAATGCAGAAAACTCAGCTGCACCTATTGTTGTGTCCGGCGCGGCAAGGAGACCAGGACTCAATGACTTGGTTCAGCTCTTTTATTGGTCCTGAGAACAGTTCGGGTTCTGGGGGAAAAACTGCGGCTTTTTATTCCCAAGCCGCGGCCAATGGCACCGCTTTGAATCTCCCGTGATTAGTTTCCACCAATCGCGGGATATCCGCAGCGGGCCAATCAGAGCGGCTCGCTAGACCAATCGGATCCCTGCACGCTTTGACCAATCACAGCGCGGCGTTTACAAGAATGTAAATGACCGTACAGAACACCCCTCCCCTCTTGGTTCGGTCCTATGTGACGTAGTCCCGTAAGTAGGCAGGGCTCCGTACTTGCCTACTGGACCTGCGCAGGTTAGTTGTTGTTTGGCTCCCAGCTGGTTCGGTCGGGTTCTCTGTTGCTCTCGGCCTCGTCGATGGAACCGCCTGGAAGGTGTCGCCGGGCCTCTTCTCACAGCTACCTCCCGGTCTACCCGGGCTGGTTGAGCAGTGGTTTCCACCGCTCCCGCCTAGTCTTTCTGGGCTGGTTGAGCTGGCCTGGCTGCTTCTTCCTGGTGAGGCTTCGAGATGGCTGTCAGTCGGTAAGTGTTGCTGGTTTCTTTCTATTGGGTTTTGGTTCCCGGGGTATTCCCTCCCCTCTTGGCTTGTATTAAGGGGGTTGTCTGTGTTTGGTTGCATGTCAGTTGTGTTTCCTGTGATTGTTCTCGATCTTAGTTGATCGATGTGGCGTTTCCAGGCTCATCCATCGGTTGTTTGCAGCCGGTACGAGCGGGGGCCTGTCAGTTGGGTTATGGTAGCTGATATCCACAGTGGGTCTCCGGTTAGGTTCTTTGCGTGGACAGCGTCGCCTGGTACAAAGGACTGGTGCTTGCTAGAGGAGTTTGGGGGTTTCTCCAGGTTGTATGTGGGGTGCAGCCTGTCGAGTGGGGACCTTATTTTCCTCCCTATTAGTAGCTCTGCCGGGCTTTTGTTCATTGTTGTGTTCAGGGTTATATGTTGTATGAAGAGCATTTTATTTATTTTTTCTTGGATTTCCCCGTGTTCAATTTTTTGGATGGTTTTTTTGGTAAATTGAACCATCCGTTCCGCCCTTCCGTTTGCCGCTGGATGTGCCGGAGCTGTCAATGCGTGTCATGTGCCCCGTTCCGCTAGGAATTTTTCAAATTCTAGCGAGGTGAATTGGGGCCCGTTATCCGACACGATGACATCTCGGAGGCCATGGGTTGTGAATAGCTTGCTAAGTTCCTTGGTCACGGCCTCCGTGGTGGTGGTTTTCATGTTGCTTACCTCCAACCAGTTGGAGTAAGCATCTACCATTATAAGGAATGTATGTCCCTTAGTGGGCCTGGCAAAATCTATGTGGATCCTGGACCATGGTCCCCTGGGGGTTTCCCATTCCAGGATCGGTGCCGCGGGAGGGCTCGGTCTGGTTTCTTGGCAGCGTTCACATCTTGCCACCCAGGCCTCTATTTGCTTGTCCATCCCTGGCCACCAAGCATAACTTCTGGCCAGGGCTTTCATTCTAACTATGCCCGGGTGCCCCTTGTGTAACAACCCCAATACCTTCCCTTGTAGTTTTTTCTGGAATAACAACCCTATCCCCCCAAAGTACACACCCTTTTTATAGCGAGAGTTCTGTTTGCCGGTTCCAGAATGTCTTGAATACTTCGTCGTCGTCTTTTTCCGGCCACCCTTTTTCTACCCAATGTAACACCCGCGCCAGACGTTTGTCTTTATTAGTTTCTCGGGAAATGTCTGATGCGGTTATGGGTAGATCGGGCAGAGTCTCTATGCTGAGGGTGCTCATCGTGGGTGCTGGGTCGGTGTCTAGGTTGGGTAATGGCGAGCGGCTCAAGGCGTCTGCGTGGGTGATAGTCTTACTGGGTCGGTATGTGAGCCGGTAGCTGTAGGTGGCCAGGAATTCGGACCATCTTGTCATTCTGGGAGATAGGATGTTCGGGGTGGCCCGGTTCCCTGCCAGGATGCCCAGCAGCGGCTTGTGGTCTGTGATAATGGTGAACATGCAGCCGTAGAGGTACTCGTGGAACCTCTTCACTGCTGCGACGATGGCCAGGGCCTCCTTGTCCAGCTGGCTATAGTTCCTCTCTGGTTTGGTGAGTGTCCTCGAGAAGAAAACGATGGGTGCTTCTCTTCCATCTGGGAATGTGTGATTGAGAATGGTGAGGCCAAAGGGTGAGGTGTCGCATGTGACGGCAAGTGGTAGGTCTCATTGTATTGGATGAGGACGGCATCCGAGGTGAGCAGGTCCTTGGTTTTCCTGAAGGCAGCTTCCTCGCGTTTCCCCCAAGTCCAGGTGGCCGCCTTGTCCAAAAGCCTATGCAAAGGCTCCGCCGCGGTCACCTTTTGGGGCAGGAAAACATTGTAAAAATTAAGCACTCCCAGAAATGCCTGCAGTTCCATTTTAGTCCTGGGTGTGGGGGCCTCCTTAATGGCTCTGATTTTGTTTGCGGTTGGGTGGATGCCGTGCCGGTCTAGGAGGTATCCTAGGAACTCAACCCACTCTGTGTAAAGCTGGCATTTCTCTCTCTTCACTTTTAGCCCTGTTTCCTTGAATTTCGTTAGCTCCTCCCTTAGACGACCCTCTAGTTCTAGCTGGTTGGTTGCCGACACCAGCACGTCATCGAAGTAGGGCACCACCCCCTTAATTCCTTGCAAAAGCCTCTCCGTGAGGCTCTGGAAAATTCCAGGTGCCAGGCTGATTCCAAACTGGAGTCGGTTACAGCGAAACGCTCCCTGGTGGATGACTATGGTTTGCGCCTCAGCGGTTTCTGTGTCGACCGGCAGCTGTTGGTATGCTTGCGCCAGGTCGAGCTTCACAAAAACCTTGCCTCCCCCCAGTGAGTGTAGAAGTTGCTGCACTACTGGGATGGGGTTGGCGCTTTGTTGTAAGGCGCAATTTAGGGTGGCCTTATAGTCCCCGCAGATTCTTACCAACCCATCGGGCTTGACTGGGGTGACTATTGGGGTCTCCCACTGGGTGTGGTCGATTGGTTGTAGGACCCCTTGCTTGACGAGCTTGTCAATTTGCTCGTCTATTTTTGGCCTGAGTGCAAAGGGTACCCGCCTTGGTTTTAGGCATATCGGGGGAATGTTGGGGTCTAGGCTGAAGGAGATGGGGGGCCCTCGGTACTTGCCTAGGGTGCCATCGAACACTTCCTGGAAGTCCCATGCCAGTTGCTGTTCCCAATCGGTCTCGGCGGTGTGGTTGCTCCCCGTGACCTTGATGCCGAGTGGTGTGAACCATTGTAGTCCCAAAAGGCTGGGTCGGTCTCGGTCCATGATCATCAGGGGAAGCCTTGCGGTGTGGCCCTTGAATGTTACCTTGAATTGTCCGGTTCCAACTACCGGGATGCGGTTTCCCTGGTAGTCCTTGATTATTAGTCTCTGGTTCTCCAGTCCCTTCTTGTGGATGGTAGGCACCAAGCGTTTGATTTCTTGCCAGGCGACCGTGGAGAGGTAGGACCCGGAGTCCACCTCCATTTTGCATGGCTCGCCTTCGATGCCTACCTCCATGTAGACCTTTCAGGCGTCGGTAGTTGATGCGTGGCCGATGATGACCGTCTGGTGGGTTTCCTCCTTCCGTCGGGTTTCGCCACCTCGTCGGTTCCATCTGCTCCGGTCCCATCGGCTGTCAGCTTGGTGATCTTTGGCTCTGGGGGGGGGTTGCTGTCATGTCTCCGCTCGCTGTGGTCCCGCTGTCTGGGGCTGTAGGCCTTCCTCAATCGGCAGACTCGGGCGATGTGACCCTTTTTGTCACAGTGCCGGCAGACTGCATCAAAAAAACGGCACTCTGCTCGAGGGTGGTCACCTCCGCACCCAGCACATGCGGTCCCTGACTTACGACCCCACCGATTTCACTGGTCACGTCCCGTCTGGAGCCGGTGGATCTCCTCCTCCTCGTCCGTGGTGTCGGAAGTGGAGTGGAATTTGCCATGATGGGTGGTGGTTTCGCGGTGACTTGCTTCTGGTTGGGCCTCGGTCGCCCATCCTGGGTCGGCGGTCACAGTGCGGTCTCCGGTGTCTGGTGTCCGCATGCGGTTCGCCGATTTCCAGGTTGCCTCGGCTGCGGTGGCTTCAGCGATGGCATCGGTAAGGGCGATGTCTCCTTTGGCCATCAGTCGGCTCTGTAGGACTGGGTCTCGGAGTCTGAGTACGACACGGTCCCGTAAGGCCTCATCCATGTCTGAGAACCGCACATGCCCCCTAGGCTTCGTAGCTCAGCCACAAAATCACTGATGCTCTCACCCGCTCTCTGGTCCCGCCGGTAGAAATCGTGCCACCTGATGAGGGTGGGCATGGCAGGGGCATAGTAGTTCCGGAGCAATGGTTCGAGGTCGGCCCAGTCCATCTCCTTGACGTCCACGAGTTTCGCTAGAGCTTTTGCCATCTTGAACACTGCGGGCCCGCAGTGTGTCAGGAAGACTGCTCTTTTCTTCGGCCCGGCAGCGTCCTTCATGTTGCTACTTTCGAGGAACATGAGGAATCTGTCTGTGTATGATTCCTAGTCCTCGGTAGCAGGATTAATGGGCGCGGGCGGTGCGATGCTGGCCATCTCATTGGTCTCGCTTCCTCCGGACATGTGTTGGTGGGGGATTAGCCTTGGGATCCCACCTTTATCACCAGTGTTGTGTCTGGCACGGCAAGGAGACCAGGACTCAGTGACTTGGTTCAGCTCTTTTATTGGTCCCGAGAATGGCTCGGGTTCCGGGGGAAAAACTGCGGCTTTTTATTCCCAAGCCGCGGTGGCCGCAGCCAATAGCACCACTTTGAATCTCCCGCGATTAGTTTCCACCAATCGCGGGATATCCACAGCGGGCCAATCAGAGCGGCTCGCTCGACCAATCGGATCCCTGCTCGCTTTGACCAATCACAGCGCGGCGTTTACAAGAATGTAAATGACTGTACAGAACACCTATGAAATCTGATAACTGCTCTGAAAAAAAACAGGAGACCTACTCTAAGTATTGTGAAAGGATATGTTATTTAAAAAAAGGATTTGTGAGAAGTGTATTCTTGCTTTTTGTCAGAGCAGCATTTTTCATTGTACTTTCTTATGCTATGCATGATACAGAATTGCTAAACTTTAAATAACCATAGGAATTTCACTTTATGGGCCAATTCCCCCCCCCCCTTTTTTTTTTTTTACTTTGGACTATTTCATCTTCAGAATCTAAGGACAGCCCTTAAACTACAGCAAGAATGTTAAACATGCTTTGGAAGAGCTTTTCTCTTCTTGCTAACCTCAAAAATCTGACACAATTCACTCTAGCAAAGGAGCTAAGTTAATATGAGAAGTCTTGTAGTCATATTGATATCTCCTGTTCTTGGGCTCATGCTAGACAATGAGTGTACAGTTTCAACCCTGCAGGCTAAAAACTACCCCCACATCTCTTCCCAAATGCTGCTGATTCATAAAGTAAAAAAGAGTCACAGCAGGTTGCAGCATCCATTGGATCTTGAAAGAAAGTTAAATAAATTAGACCTGCTTAATATTCGTTTGGGAGATCCTTAGGAAGTCCCAGGGCTGCGAACTAAACTGGTAAAAAGTAACAGGAAACCAGTTCTGAATTATCCCCCAAAATGATGACTAAGATGTATTCATATAGTTACAAAGCAACAAGCTCAACTCATAGGATTATTCCTCTAATTCAGGGATTCCTAAATGATTTGTCATCACATACTCCTTTTATTCTCTTAATCACCCACTCCCCAAACAATCCAAACACCACAACGAACAGAAATGGATAATAAAAAAATCAATACAATGAAACTTTGGAAAAAGTGGATTTATTGTAACAAATAAAAAAGCTTCTTCACGCCTACGCTGGACTTTATCTGCACTTCCCCAAAGGACCTACACTGACAGGTTGGGAAATGGGATAGAAGGGGGAAATGTTAAAAAATGTGGCATGAATCCTACTGAATATATGTAATTTATTTATTTTACTGACATTTCCATTCCATTTTGTTTTTGTCCTGGCCCCATTGACATTTTGGAATTGTAGCTCTTGGCATGCCTATCCTGGCCCAAAAAAGGTTGCACAACCCTGAAGTGAAGTCATAAACAATGTACTCAATGTTTTAACAGGACTTTCATTGACAACTGGAGTCAGAAGCTCTTCATCCTATACCGGATAAAAAACAGGAAATTCTCAGAATGAATGTCCTCCAAACATTCATGTCAAGAAAAGGATTGCCTAGTAAACATCATCTTGATGCCTCCAGGAGACTGATTTGTTTTAGACAGTGGTTATAAACACTCTGAGCACAGTGAAAAAATTTTTATTCTTGTGCTCCTCCAAAGTTACCACATCTTGAATGGAAGCCAATCTAATGCAACTTGAATGTGCCTCTGCTTCAGAACAAAGAATGATCGGTATGCAATTTATTATTAGAAACAGCCCTGCTAACCCTTTCCTCAAAAGACGTAGGTCTTTGGGTGGGTAAGGAGACTTCTGAACAGACTGAAAAATGACACCAACGTTTGTCACATTAAAGCTACAATACAGGTCATCCTTAACTTATAACAGTTGATTTAGTGATCGTTCAAAATTACAACAGCAATGAAAAAAAAATGACTTAGGACCATTTTTCACAGTTACAACTTTTACAGCATCCCCATGGTCAAACTTTAGTTCAAATTGCAGTGTCCTGGGGTCATGTGATCCTCTTTTATGACTTTCTGATGAGCAAAGTCAATGAGGAAACAGGAGTCACTTAACAAGCAGGTTACTAACTTGACAACTACAGAGTGTCATGGGGGAAATGTATGATGTAATTTAGTATCAGCTGTCTGTCAGGGCTCCAACAAATCCACCCTCATTCAAATCAAGTGTCTCTAGCCGCATCTCAGAGAAAAGTAAATTGATTTATTAGGAGTGGCCATGTTGGCATAAGCTGGATGCAGCCGATACTAAATTACATCATACATTTCCCCTTTGACCCTGGTCTTCCCCCCACCCCCTGGATGTGATTTCTCCATCCATCTCCAAGAGTCATCCATTTTGCTCTCCAAGAACCTTCTTATGCTCCAACAACTTTGGGCTGCCGGGGTGATTATTTCGGCATTTCAAAAATGCCTTGTTTTCCCCCACTCCCTTTTTCTGGCAGCTAAAAAGACCAAAGGAGTATCTTTTTAGTTGACATTGAGATTCACTTAACAACTGCGGCAAGAAATGTCATAAAATGGTGCAAAACTCACTTAACAGATGTCTCACAACAGAAATGTTGGCTCAACTGTGGTTGTAAGTTGAGGACTACTTGTATACAGAGTCACAAAATTTGTCAGACATTAGCAAGCCAAAGCAGTTCCATTTTATCTTAGCAATCATCCTTCTTCCTATAGATATCAAGTTCTCTAGACGTCTACTTAAAATCAGTCATGCTAAGATTTGTAACAGACAGTTAAGATGTTTCCAGGTGTCACAAGATATCCTGCTATAGTTTCAAAATTACATATCATGAATGAAAAATAGACAAGTCACAGTTGTTCATTCTCTTTCAATTAGTTCAACCTTGGTTTATCCGAATATGTAAAAACCCTTAATAGCTGGAATAATTTCAAGAATTCTCATGCCTAGACCTTGATTTCCATAAACCTGTCTTCAGACTGGTTAGAATATACTGTATACTGTCTTCAGACTTCTTAGAATATACTGTATATAAGCAGTTCCACCAAATTATGGAAACCCCAGAGAAAGATATCTATTTGCATTATCATCCCTTTTTCTCTATCCCAATATGGATACTTATTTATTGGAAAATGTGATGAATATTCTAGCTGATGGTCATTTGCAAATTCCCTCCCCATAAGTAATCTTTGCTAATTTATAGTTTCTCCTGGGAAAGGGCAGTGCGCTTCAGGCAGAAGTTATTTGATAACCCTTTTAGGTTATCAAGGACATAGTCCTTTTCTTGTTTCTTCATTGTCCATTTCTTCCCTATCCTCAGGGCAGTTGCAAAAAAGAAAAGAGAAGAATTAGATTTTGCTTTGTTCCCAGTTCTCAACCTTCCTCTTGATGTATTCCAGGAGAAGTGACACTGTGAATATATATCTCTTCTAACCTTCTCTGTAACAATTAAAGAAGGTATTTGAATACTGGGAAGATTCTTGCTGAATGTTTTTAATGATAAATAAAGGAGAGCCTTGATACTTTTAGAATGAGCAGAGGGGCAATTGGAGCTGTACTTAATGAGAGAATGTTTATGGCTTGTCATCTTTTGACAAAGTTGTGGATAGAGACATACTACTCCTTTTGTCCCATCGTGCAGTTTTTCTTCTCTACAGGTGAATGAAATATCCTTTCTTCATTCATTTGTACAGGAAGTGGAATTGTACTCTCAATACCAACAACAAAGGCACAATTACATCACAGATTTATGGCAGGAAGTAGGCTTCACTCCCATCTGCCTGTTGTTTCTCTTAAAGAAAATGAGTAGAATATGGTATGGCTTGCTTCTTTCATTAGCATTAGGAAAAGAAGGTTTCATTGTCTACTCACATGGCTTACCTTCTTTGTATCTCTATCTGAAAATCTGTACTGTTGCCTTGGCCATCTATGGCCCCAAAGGTATTTCATCCTGCAGAATTAGTGGCTGATGAATTAAGATAAGACCCCACCTTCTCCCATGAGCACTCTGCTCCCTTCCTCCCCATTTTTTAAATTGTAAATTAATATGTTTATGAGTTTTTATTTTTCAATGTTTTATTGGCTTCTAATGATTGTAAACCATCCACAGTCGCTTCTAGGTGAGTCGGGCAGCAAACAAGTTAAGCAAACAAAGAGTAAATAAACAAATTAGTCCTGGATATCTAGGCTGGGTTTCTGAACATAACCTGGAATCCAGTAAACTGGACTTTGTAACACATCATGATCCCTGTACACAGCAAAGATAATTCAGCCATATACCAAGTATCACAAAGTCTACTCTTCAGTTATAAGCAAAATGGAATAAAATTGTGTGTCCAATTTACACTTCTCTGAATATTATGAAAGTAATATGAAGGAGAATCATGTTTCAGGGCCTTAGCTAAATATTTTTTATGTTCAACATCATGACCATTATGGCCCTCATTTTGGATTATTTCGGTTCAATTATATTCCTATTGGCCTCTTACTGTTTTGCATTTTTTCTTCCATTTATAATCATGGGTGAGATGGACACATTTATGTCCTAGGCTAGTGGCCTCAAACAATTCTGTTTTTGTTTTTGTTTTTGCATTGATGTATGCAGTTAATTCTGTCCCTTGTAAAGAAGGTTCTCTGACAAAATCCTGCAGAATACCACTTTGGTATCTTACATTGTCTGAGCCCATGGTTTCCTCAAATGTTACAGAAATTAAAGAAGAATATTTGTAGCTCAGAGTTGAAATGAGGGGTGCCTGATACTCTCTGAACTTGATTGTGTTCTTGCAAATGTTTCATTATCCAAACTAGGTAAACGCCAGTGCTAGGACTAGTACTGACAATGTTACCTAGTTTAGATAATAAAATGTCTGCATGAAAACAATGAAACATAGAGATCTCTAAGGTACCCTCATTATGAAAACTAGATTTGGGTTAAAATTATGGGAATATTTCAGAAACAAGAACTATCTGCAATGTGGAAGGAGTCAGTGTTCTTTTTGCTAGAAGCATTTCAAACAGAGGCCAGACAGCCTTCTATCATCAAGGAGGTTGTAGCAGATTCCTGCACTGCAGAGCCTGCATGGAAAGTCCAACTGGTACTAGATGAGTCTAGAATATCTTTCAATGTTATCTTTCTGGGTACTATTTATACAGTGAATTGTGCTTGCTCTCCAACAATGCCTACTCTCACAGACTTTGTGCTATCAGGCTGCACTGCATCCAAGCATTGCTTTGACATAAGTATTTATTTGTTTGTTTTGCAACTTTTCTAAGCCGTTCCGCTTTACTCAGATTCTGGCTGGCAAACAAGAAAATAACAACCACCCAGTCGAAACAATGAATACAGTAAAGCTCCTACTGGGTGGAGGGCAGGGTAGGGTGAGGGAAAGAAACACATCATGACAACTTTATTCAAAAGCCCAATGAAATAAAATCATCTTAATTATTTTATGAAAACTGTAGTGTGTATGTGTGTGGAGGAGGAGATATAATACTTTGGCCTACTAGAGCCATCTCTTCCATAGCCAAGGGGCCTGTGTAGGTAGAAGGACTCTCAGTAGGTGTTCTCACAATGATATAGTAAAAGCCCACTTGGAACACTGCAACCAATTTTGGTCACCATGATACAAAAAAGATATTGAGATTCTAGAAAGGGTCTCAGATAAAAGCAATAAAGAATTAAGGGCTGGCGGCTAAAACATATAATGGTTGCCAAGAACTGGGTATGTCTAGTCTAACAAAGAGAAAGACTAGGGCTGACATGATAGCAGTCTTCCAATATTTGAGGGACTGTCACAGAGAAGACAGATCAATCTATTCTCTAAAGCACCTGAGGGCAGGACAAGAAGTAACGGATGGAAACTAATCAAGAAGAGAACCGACCTAAAACCAAGGAAAAATTTACTGACAGCGAGAACAATTAATTGGTGGAATGGCTTGCTTTGAGGAGTTGTGGTGCTCATCACTGGAGGTTTTTTTTTAAAGAAGATATTGGACAACCATTTGTCTGGAATGGTATGAGGTCTCCTACTTGAGCAGAGGATTGGACTAGAAGACTTCCAAGGTCCCTTCCAACTCTGTTATTTTGTTATGTGGGCTAATTCTAATAAATGTAATATATTGCCTATTCTGGTTTTTAAAAATTAAGTAATGACATGTTAGGATAACACACCTTAGGCTAAAGGTATTGAGATATAGTATCCTCTTTGAAACTAGGCAAGAAAGTGAGGGGGAAAAACCAACATGCTACATAAAAACTATCCTGTCCAATTGGAATTCAGGACATGTGAGCATCAGCCCATCTGCAGCCCTCAACAACCTCCGCTTACCCATCAAGCTTTGCAGCATAGGTATATAGCGGTGGCTAAAGGCAGTTGTGGGCAACTCTAAATCAGCTTTAAGACTGGAAGACTTAAGTCTCCCATTAGGTTTTTGTGCAACATGTCTCAGTAACTATCTAACACAGGTGTCTTCGAACTTGACAGCTTCAAGATGTGTGAATTCCTCCTCCAATCATGTTAGCTCAGGAATACTGGGAGTTGAAGTCCACAAGCCTTAAAGCTGTCAAGTTTGAAGACCCTTCGGTTACAATATGAGTATTTGGATACCTGACTCAAATAATGGAAGATAATTTTGTCAACTCCCAGAATTCTTCCTCCCATCATGTTAGCTCAGGAATACTGGGAGTTGAAGTCCACAAGCCTTAAAGCTGTCAAGTTTGAAGACCCTTGATTAGAGGTGGTATTCAGCAGGTTCTGACCAGTTCTGGAGAACCGGTAGCAGAAATTTTGAGTAGTTCGGAAAACCGGCAAATACCACCTCTGACTGGAGATTTTACAGTATCCTTCCCTTGCCAGGCCCTCCAAGCCACGCCCACAGAACCATTAGTAAAAAAAATTGAATCCTACCACTGTCCTTGATCTAGCAGCTTAACACAGAGATTTGTAAAGTATGGGTTGGGACACCAGGAGGTTTGCAATTAGTTTTTAAACCTATTCAGATTTGCATAGGTAAAGTGATTATGAACACACTCTCTTGGCTTGTCTTCTCACTTGATCTGTGCGGTCTCAGACTCCCCGAGATTAAAGTGTAATTATTAAAAATAAATGATGTAGTTCTTCCTTTCCCAATCCTAATTCCAGAGAAATTCTTTAATTTTATTTAAGGTGCAAAAGGACGATTGACCACATTCTTTTATTATTTTAGGAAGTGGTTATACTGCAGCCTTTATCTAATCTCACAAGGCATTTATATAAATAAAATGGACAGGAGAAGATTTATATATCCTATTTTGAAATACTGGATTGTGAGAAGAAAGGATGCATTGAAAATGGAATGGATAAATGAATGACTATAATATTATTCCTAACAGGAAATTACATCTTCCTAAATGTTAGAGAAAGAGAAGGGAGTGACCCAACA
Source organism: Hydrophis major (assembly GCA_033807585.1). Taxonomy (NCBI): domain Eukaryota; kingdom Metazoa; phylum Chordata; class Lepidosauria; order Squamata; family Elapidae; genus Hydrophis; species Hydrophis major. The sequence continues at coordinate 148,752,145 of CM066328.1, read as the reverse complement.
TCAGCTACACAAATTACTGATTGAGAACCAAGAACAAATAGAAGTAAACAAAAGAATCTCTGATAGTGTTTCCAGTAGCAGAGCAAATGTATTCAAAATAAGTTCCTAAAAACATGAATATTAATATTTACTCATAACAAAAATTTTAAATCTTACAGATCTTCAGAAGAAATTGATCTTCTTTATGATCATTGTTCATGATAATCATCCACACAAACATACCTAATATGTATATACCTCCTTCCTGCTCTGATTTTTCCCAGAACAATACTCCTGTGAGGTGGGTTGTGCTGAAAGAGACTGGCCCAAAGTCACCAGGCTGGCTTTCACGCTTAAGATGGGGCTAGAGTTTTTTTTAATTATTTATTTTATTTTATTTATTTATTTGCCAAAAGCTTACAATACAACAGAAACAAGTTTAAATACAAGAAATAGGAACTAATAATTGGGGACAATAGGACAGGGACGGTAGGCACAATTATGCGCTTATGCAATAACAGTGCTGCCAACTCTCACGCAATCAGAGTGAGACTCACGCAATTCAACCAATTTTGACTGTCTCACTCTGATAAACAAAATCTCACGCTAAAGGCCCGAGAGATCTTCCTTGCAATGGGAATTCCGGCCTCAAATAAAGGCGCGCTTGTGGAATAAGACCCCCTCCACCCCAAATTTTATTTCTAATTCATCTTAGATTTGCAATTTAAAGCAGGCTAATCCGCTTGCAAATTTGCCGAAGAACGGCGGGTTTAACAGAAAGAAACTCCCCTCCCCGTCTCTTTCCCCCGCGGCCACACCTCTCTAGCAAACTAATCTGAATTTTAACCCTTCAAAAACCGTAGCTCCTTGCCTCTAATTTTGCTTTAGATGTGATTTTTCAGGGGATCGGTGGCTCCGAGCAGCCGCTCGCCTCGCTGATAAAAATATATTTGTTTTTCGATTGTACTAAGGGCATTGGTGAAGTGTTCCCTGGTTTATTTTTCCTTTTGCCCTTTTTATGCAAGCTGCATCAGCTATTCAAAAGTTAGAATGGAATAGAATTGGAATGAAACTGGAATGGAATGGAATAAATTGGAATGGAACCGGAATAGAACAGAACAGAAAACTATTGTCACTTTAAATGTACACTAATCAGCATACATTAAAACAAAATTTCGTTGCATTCAGTTCTCAAAATATAACCATTACGCATATACCCGCATATACCCGCATATACCCACATACACATACATATATGACAAAGAAACATCACAGTCCATTTCAAATAATTACCCAATTATTTTTTCAAACCTTTTATGAAACTAAAAGGCCTATGCTATGTCTCATTGGTTTTCATAGTCAAGTTCCCTCACTGAAGAAAAATGTGTTTTTGTAATATGTGTCCTCATTTTTTTTCTTATGCCTATGGGTTAAAATGTATGTATGTATGTATATGTCCAAATCATGACTAAAGTATGCATCAGATTGTACCATTTAAAATGTAAAATTGTCAAAGCTCCCTACCGTGGAAGGGGGGACACCCCCCTTCCACACATCCCCCCCTCGGTCGCTTCGCTCCCTCGCAGTGTCTCACTCCGAACTATCACTCAAGGTTGGCAGCCCTGCAATAATAATTTATTAAACAATAACATTCTGAAGTTCTCAAGATTTTAGAATAGAATAAAATAGAATAGAATAGAATAACTGTTGGAAGGGACTTTGGAGGTCTTTTAGTCCAGCCCCCTGCTTAGGTAGGAAACCCTACACCATTTCAGACAAATGGTTATCCAATCTCTTCTTCAAAACTTCCAGTGTTGGAGCATTCACAACTTCTGGAGGCAAGTTGTACCACGGATTAATTGTCAGGAAGTTTTTCCTTAGATCTAAGTTGCTTCTCTCCTTAGTTAGTTTCTACCCATTGTTTCTTGTCCTGCCCTTAGGTGCTTTGGAGAATAGTTTGACTCCTTCTTTGTGGCAGCCACTGAGATATGGAACACTGCTATCATTTAGATAATCCTTATATTACAACCCATAGTATATATAATATATGCATATAATACTTCCCTTACAATCTTGTAAGAGAAGTATTCTATGTATTATTATTGATTTACTACGGAGAATACATAACATTTTAGCTGGCTTCAAGGCCATCTTAAGATTTTACAACAAGCTAGAAATTAAAAGATGGGACTTCTCATTTTGTGCTTCATTTTTTAAGTTTTTCTACTGCTTCTCTCATAAGTTTTTTTTTTTTAAGTTTTAGAAAGATTGCAAAACTCTGCAAAACCTGTTGATGTAGAGGCAAAAGAACAATGAAAACCGTATCCCTTGCTAAAGGTGGAAATGTCCCACAGTAAACATTGGCAGAAGAGGAAGACGGAACAAAAAAAAAAAAAAAAAAGAGAAGCTGTTGTTTATCTAAAAAAGCAAGGCCCCTCCCCTTTCCATGTGAACTAAATGTGCCGTTTCCTTTTCCAGTGGTAAATGGTCAAGAACCATGCTGGAAGCATCTGAACAAGCGAGGCTTTCTCACGTTTGCTTCTCTGGTCTATGCTGCAGCTTTGCTTCATTCATCTTTGGACGTGGATAGGAAAGCACAGTCAGTGGGGAGAAAAAAAAAAGCAAAGGGGAAGCATTTCTGAATGCTTACAGGATGAATTTCCCTAACAGTACAACTTCTGCTCCGCGTGAGTACTCAAAACGCCTCCTTGTGCAAAATGACAAACGTACAAATTTTACGCTTTGGTGTGTTTAAAAAAAAGGGGGGGGAATCGCTTCCTTGCTCTCTCTCTTCTCAGAAAACTTTCTAAAGTAACTTCTGGAAACTTTACTCCTTTACTCTATACTCTTGCTTGCATTTACGAGTGTTGGTGGGTGTGAAAAGCAAGCAGAAAAAAACCGAAAGTTGTGCAGGCGTGCTTGGGACAAGACAGGAATCCAATTACAACGCTCGTTTGGGAAGATCAGCCTTTTATAAAAAATTATTTTAACGGCGCAGCTGAAAGTGTAATTGAAAGGGGAGCTGAAAAGGAGCGATTAAGGGGTTGATTTCCCTTTTCACTAAAGCTAGAGAAATGCAGTTGTTGAACTGCGTTCTGCTTCTTTCTCTGTGCCCTCTTTGAAGCATTAGCACCTTGCTCAAATAGACTGTCTCTCTGTACTGTCTCTCGGTAACATGAGAGCCAAGCCCCAAACTGACGGTCTATATTTAGCCACAATGCATTTTTGTTTTCTAATCGTTTCTCAGAATTGGTGTTACAGCCACTGAATGACAGCCGATTGAGGGGGGAAGGAGGGTGGGCCTGTTTCCTGTTTCCAGAATGTTATGTACTTTGGTGAAAAGTTAGAGCAGGAACCGAGGTAGCCCAGGGAGATTCATGTGGGCGGTGAACCAACACTTGATCATCAACCCGACCCTGAGGACTGAGAAGTTAGGCCGAGATCATATTGCAAGCTAGAGAGGGATGGGAACTTATCGGGAACTGGTTTCATAACGTTCAACGCCGTTAGTATTTCCAATATTTTTAGTATTTTTAGTATTTTTAATACATCAATATATAATATACCATAGTATCAGAGAATGTGGCTTGAACAGAAGTACCTTACATCAAAATTAGGCCCTGCCTCCCTCTTTAAAACCAACAGAAAAAAAGATGTAGGGGAAGAGCAAATCCAGTACAATGGAGAATTTCGTTCCTGTTACATGTTCAGGCCACAGCCGGTTATCAAAGGATGTGAAGGTCTGTGAGAGAAGATATATTAACATTAATTAATTGTTGTTGACTAAGTTTTGACTTCATCCAAAGTTGTCAGATTGCCAAATGATGGGATGGCATTGAGACCAGTATCCTGCTTCAGTGGAAATGTGTAAACATGTTTTCCAGTTGTTAGGAAGAGTTTCAAGGGAAGGATGCAACATATTTTGCTGTCTTTCCTCCTCTGCAATAAATATTTGCAAATGCACTGCTTTTGCAATTATGCCTTTGATTTTTGGTAGCCCTGACTTAATGGCTTTTATTTTGACTTACTAAAGTAAAATGCAAATAGTTGCTACTCTGTGATCCTATGAGCACACCCGAAATCAATTTGTCTCTAAGCAATGGCACCAATCTGTCCCATTTCTAGAACTGTTGGATGAAAAAAAGGAGTAAAAGATACAGATAGGAAGATAAGATACAGGCAATGGAGGATTTAAGAGGTGTCAGAAAAGATGCACCAATGATCTCACTTTGGCTTTGAATCCATCCACTGCTCACTTAAAGCCCTACCTAAGGTATCCCCAAGAAATTATTTTCAAAGGAATGTAGGCCACAAGAGAAAACAATTGGTTCCCTTCTAAAATAGAGATTTTACTTGTTCTGGGGAAAAAGCTTTCTTTATTATGTGGGACTTTCATGGTAATAGAGCTAATGCACAGCTATAGAGTCACCAGTGTTTAGGAGAGACCAATGACCCATTGACTTCTTTTGGATTTCCTCTTATTTTGCAGTGTTTCATTATAGCTGATTGGAATCCAAAATAAATTGGATTGCACATTTATTGGAATCCAAAATAAACTGAATTGCACCTTTTCAATAATTGTCAATGTAGGTATGAAAAGGTTATAGTATGTGTGCAAAATAATTCTCTAGGGGTTTGGATTGATTGAGAAAAAAGTACACAATGCACAGGCTTCCTTTTAATGTAAGAAGGCAGACAGCATCCCCCTTAACACCTGAATTTCAGAGCTTCTAGTTCTGCCTGACAGGATATCACCCCTCAGGAATAGCTTTTCTCTACTCTTGAAGCAGCTGTGTCAGCTCCAGGTTTGAAGAGATCCAAGCCAAGCTGCCTTGCTTTCCCTTCACCTGTTTTTCTGATTCATGAGGACTTCCTGAATTTTGAGTACAGAATAGGCCTAGCAGTGGAGGTTTAAGGAGGAGTGTTATGCAGCTACGGCATGGAAACTGCCATTTGCTTTTCCCAATTCCTAAATAACAAATTGCTCCAGAAGAGAATTGGATCTGCAGATAGTCCTTGACTTAAGGCCAGTTATATAGTGACCGAAGTTATGCTGGATTCTGAAAAAGTTATGAAGATCCAACATTTGCCTCCCTCCCTGCAATCAAATGGCCACATTTTGGGCCCTCATCCATTTGCAGTGCCCCATGATCACATGACATATTTGCCAGAAACTGGTGTTGACTTGCAGTGTTCGGCAAAAACCACATCATAGCAAACAATGGATTTGCTTAATGGCTGCCACATTCATTTTACAGAGACTATGCTCACTTCATTGCCCTCATAAGTTGTAAAATTGATTCTGGTCATCTGATCCATTTCATGGCCTTAATTGGAGGCTCAATTATGGTCTTAACTCGAGGACTGCCTGTGAAAAGATTTCTTCTTCAAGCTTTCTGATGGCTTGAGCTATTCTTGACAGGAAGTGGGGAGGATCCTTGGAGTTATGATAACCCATTGACCCCCAAAAACTCATTTCACTGGGACATATGGGCCCTTTCAAAATACTGTGTCCGCCCCCCTGCCCCTTCTAATACAAGCTTCAGTATCTATCATATAGAAAATCAAGATGTATCCCTTTAATTCTTCTACAGTGCCTTCTCTGCCTGCATGGCATTAACATTCTTCTGCTGTTGTGCTAAATACAGAATATTGGGAGGGTCAGGCTGCTGGCTTCCTTGCAAAAATGTGCCACTGATAGGAGAAAATGTGTCAAGGGTCCCTCCCATAGATTATTAGGTAAATCTGTCCATGTCAATATATAAAATAAAAAAAAGATGTTTCCCAGCATTTGTCAGGCCATGTCATGTACTGATGCTGCTCACCTTTGGAATAATTATTCCAGCATCAATATGATTAGGTGCATCATAAAACTGCAAGCACACAAAAGAACGGCAGGTCATCTAATCCAACATTATCTAAAACCCATCCCATTTCCATTTGTAAGTAAGATTTACCCCAGAATACAGGTAGTCCTCAATGTACAACAATTCATTTAGTGTGACTGTTTGAAGTTACAATGCCACTGAAAAAAGTGACTTGAGTGTTTTTCACACAACTATTGCAGCATTCCCATGTTAGCACAATCAACATTCAGACCCTTGGCAAATGGCTCATATTTATGATGGTTGCATTGTTCTAGGGTCATGAGATCATCTTTTGCAACCTTCTGACAAGCAGAATCAATGGGCAGCCAGTTTCAGTTAAAACTGTGTTACTTGGGCTGAATAATGGCTGTAAGACTTAGTCGAGGACTATCTATAGTCTTTTAATCAAAGAGGGCTATGTACGTTCATTTTGTTTAGTGTCAGAAATTTCACCATAACTGAAGGATTGCATCTAGAAAACAAACACAGAATTGATGCTCTGCTATTGTAAAAAGCATATTAGAAAAAGTTTTCTCTGCTGGTGTCCATTTTGTTTAAATGTCCTGGAGAGATTTTATGTCTTATCTTGCATTAAGGAAAAATAAAATAAAGAAGGAACAAAAATGTTGACCTAGAAGCAATAAAGCTGTATTTTTATGAAGTTTTTCATATGTTGGCTATCCCCCAAAGGCAATTCTTTAGAACATTTTTTGTTCCAGTGGGTTTTAATATGCGTTTAAAGCCCAAATATACAAAATTACTGCTGATAAAATTCTTTGGAAGGACCTCTTGCCTCACAGTTTGGTCCTAGCAGTGTGATAGCCTCCACCGCGCAACAGGGTGCAAACAAAAGTTCAAATCAGCAACATGTTTTGTTGGGAATTGTTTTTTTTTTTTTTTTTTAAATTGTTTCCAGTTGCCTTGGAACTTTCATTTTAAAGACAATATCTTTGACAAATATATGAGAAATCTTTAAGAAATATATGAGAAATCATTAAGAACTGCCTTCTTGGATTGGATTACAGGCCTATCCAAAAGGCCACAGAGAGATATGCACATAGGAAACCATGCGTCTTGCTGCCTCTCCTCTGGTAAAAATGAGGGGTGTTATGAGCCCCGCTTGGTGGTGACTCTATGTTGGAGGCAATCATTTTGAGAAGTTCATTGAATGATACCCTCCCTCACTCCCCATTATTTAAAGGGAGAAAAAAAATCACTTCCTGTCTCATGATAAACAGAAAAAGTCTAGATTACTTTTGCTTCCTTTCATAAAAGGAAGGGAAGGTACATTTTCTCCCTCCCTGTCTGGTTATTTTCCTCCTTGAAAAATGAATAATTAGCTTGATTTGGTGGAAACAATGCCTGCCTTCTTGCCTGCTACCATTTCTCCAAATTTCCTGCAGGCACTACAGAGAAATTGAGACATTTCTCCATTGCAGAAAACATCCGTGGGATGTTTTATAAGGAGGGAGGGAGGGAGGAAAGGGAGAGGGAGGGAGGGAGGGAGGGAGGGAGAGAAAGAGAGAGAGAAAGAGAGAGAGAGAGAGCAGACTGATGCTGTACTGTTGTTTGGAAGCCTTCTGGCTGTGGGGACCTAATCCTGCAGCTTGTTATCTTGCTTCTGCAGTGTTATATTCTCATTCTCAGAAGAGCAGAGAAATACAAACCATTGTTGATAACAATGGAATATGAATGTGGATGTTTTATAACAAACAAAACATTTGCAGTGTTATTGAACTGATGTTTCATTGTGATTAGGCAGTGTCATATGTATGAAAACATCATGAATTTTTCATTTTAATTAAGTATGTTTACATTAAAAGATGAGTCTTCTCAGCTAGACTTTTGATTAGGCCACTTATTGAGTGTGTAGAGTTCATATGTGTAAAGGTTACCTTAAAACAGCAACTAATTTCAAATCATTTTGTCATTCAGCGCATTCAATAAAATGTTGAATAATGTGATGTAGTACAGGGGTCACTAAACTTTTGGACCTCAGGGACCACCAAACTCATCATTTTAAATCCCAGGGACCATTAATATGAATTTTGACTGACAGTGGCTTGCTGATGGTGGGAGAGAGAGAGGGAGGGAGAGAGGGAGAGAGAGAGAGAGAGAGAGAGGTGTGATCTAACCTTTCTCTCCCTCCCCTCACATACACACAAATACACACAGAGGCAGGGGTGAGGTTCAAATTTCTTAAAAACCGGTTCTGTGGGTGTGGCCTAATTTGTGAGTGTGGCTTGGTGTCATGTGACTGGCTGGGCATGGATTGTATGTAAATATTATAAATATTTGTGTAAATATTGATTTTTTAAATAAAAAAGAGCAACTTTTATCCAAAATCAGGCAAAGCAGGCAGGCAAATTGAATTGCACACAGAATCACAGATTCATTCACAGATCTGTGTTTCTGCCATCGGCTAGCTGAGTCTGTCACACAAAATTTGCTTGCAAGCAAACTCACAAAATTAACTCACAACACACTATGCATGTAAATATTGATTTTTTTTATTTAAAAAAGAGCAACTTTTACCCAAAATCAGGCAAAGCAGGCAGGCAGATTGAGTTGTTCACAGAATCACAGATTCACTTAGAGATCTATGATTCTGCCATCGGCTACCTGCACTGAAAAATAGAAGCTTCAGTCCGAAGGAAGGTTCGGCTCTGCTTAAAAGCAAAGCCGAAGATCTAAAGATTAGCTAGAAAGCAAGAAATCCAACGGTTTCCTGCTTTCTAGCTAATCTAAATCTCCTGGCACAGCAGAACAGCTGATAGTCGGAGAAAAAAGGAAAATAGCAACTTAGCAGGCAAGTTTGCCAGATGGAGAGTGAGTGGGCGGGGAGGGTTCCTGTGGGCCACGTGGGCAGCATAGCCTTGTGTTCCTGTGCAGCCTGGATTTATTGCTTTTGGGGGTGCTCTGGGAGTGACATTTCTCTGTGGACCACCAAAATTTTTTCACAGATCATCAATGGGCTGTGGCCCATTGGTTGGCAACTGCTGATCTAGTACATGTGATCTAGGATCCATAACTATTTATTTTTTGAATAAATACAACATATCAACAGATAGAAGAATCTCTCTGCAGGATTTCTAAAAAAAAGTTTTCTGTATCCAGGTACTTCTTGTTTAGCAATCACAATTGGGATTGGCAACTGGATTATTAAGCAAGATGGTTGCAAAATGAAACCTTGACTTAGGCTCTTATGTCAGCTTTCCTGTGGCTTTACAGACCTGATATGATTGTACATGAGAGGATTGGTCATAAAGTTACTTTTTCATCATGGCCTATAACTATGTATGGTCGTTAAATGAGTGTTCCAAGTAATACTCCCAAGAGAATCAAAACTCTGAGGCAGGCATCTTTCTCAATGCATGAATTTATTAGAGATGTCAAATTGGCACATTTGGCAAAACCCGAATCCGAAAGCCCCGGGTTTTCCCCCCCCAGAGTAAAAGTTCCTTCCCTTCCATCCACATGTGCATCACATGGTCCAATCAGGTCACTGTCCCATCTTTGGCTGACTTCCAGTCACACTTCCCCAGGTGCAGGCTGAATGTCCTTGATTCCCAAGGGAAAAATGTTCCCACAGCTTGCCCATCCACCACAGTGGCTAATAATAACAACAACAACAATAATAATAATAACAACAACAACAACATAATCCTGAAAAAGTGGTAAAAATTAGTGTTAGGGATAACATTAGTTACCTAACTTAGTTTAGGTAAAAATAATATATAAACTATGTTAGTGAGTATAAGTGTGTGTATCACTTTAACTGCAAAACATGTATTTTGGATGCGGTTGTAAAATCACCATAAGAGGGAGCAAGAGAGCTCACTGTTAGCTGGCTTTTACTGGAGAGCTGACAATGATTGATGGTTGATTGATGGTGATAACTATGTGTTTCCCTGCTGTTGCTGAAACGAAGAAAAGGGGTTTTATTTTCTTCATATCTCTGACTGCAAAAGAGATATATTGCTGGACTGATTATTTGTAAGTTTACTGACCTCTATTTTCGACACTGGACTTTGCAACTGATTAATCCCTGGATGAACTGAACTAGTGTATAACATATGGACTGTTTTGACTATGCTATAACTCTTGCTGGAATTAAAAAAAACTATTTAACTGGCACAGTGTATCTGTCTTACTGAGTGTAAACTATAACAGTGTTTATCTCACATCATTTGCCTGCCTGCTAGACTGCCGTTGCACGTTCTGCTAGGTGTGTATCCCTAACACTGAGCATGCAAAACTACTGTAGGACTTTCGAATACAGACTAATAATATTTTGGAACACAACACCCTGGATATCATGATTGTGGAGAGGAAAAAAGTGTGAATCATTGACATTGTCATATCTGGTGAGAGCAGAATCGAAGAGAAACAACAACAATGGCAGTTTTAACAAGCTACTCGGGATGTTTCAAGTCTGTGATATGTACCAAGTTACCTTTTAAGCTTTTGACTTTTCAAACGTACAATGGAAAAGAGAATTGGTGAATTGATTGTTGGTGCACAGCACTTGTAGAGAGAGGTTTCCAGAAAAATCTGTATTTAGAAAGCTACATCCCTCTATATCCCTAAGTCAAAGTGTTCCAAATCCAGCCTGCTGCTTTTATTTAATTTTGTTTTCTGAAGATATTGTAAAGCCAATCAGGAAGAGTACATAATACATTTTCACTTGCATAATTGGAATGCAATTATTCCTGATTAACATAGAGCAGATATGAGTGGTTGGGCACAAATTGGCTATGATTTGATATCTTTTCCCCAGAAAAGAACAGAAACACATCTAATTTAGATGACTATCAGCATTTTTTAAAAAATCCTGGCAAATGTACAGTATTGTCTGGTGAAGGAATAACAAAGGCTTTCTTGTAGATTAGGACTCTGATAAGAGCTACAGAAGCATCTTTGGAGAGTGATTTATTTCCACCCCCAATCCAGATCATCTCTAGTGCCAACCACCTGGCATATAAAACCAGCAGGAAACAGTATGAGGAACCCATATTAATAAGTTATCCCAAGACATTGCCATCATTACTGTCATTAAATCCATTTCTGAAACAATGACTGCTTGTTTGCTGAATGAAGGTACATGGGCAACCAGATAAACCAGTTGCCTCTGCAAAATCTCTAAAGCAGGGCAGCCTCTCATATAATTTGTTCTGCAACACATGTTTTGCCACAGGGATCTCTCCAAATTAAAATGACAAATTCTGCTGAAAATTACTGTCTGTAACACTTTTCGGGGGAAAATATGCCATTACTGCTGAAAAGTGGTTTTCCATCATAAACATCATTTCCCATTTCTTCTTCATGTTAAACTTACTTAAAGAGGGACTCATTCCTTGTTATTTTGAAACAGAAATAGATTAAATTATATTACTCACTAAAGTTCTGTTGGGATATCACAACATGAGCAAGTAATATTTGTTTCTGCTAGAGTACATACTTCCTTTGGAATGAGGGCTGGGTTAATGATGTGAAGTAGTTGGAAGCAGTATAAAAATGCAAGACAGGAAATTGAGCAGTATAAAAATGCAAGACAGGAAAATTCTCTTTTTTTCTTTTTTCCCTTGTTTGGGCGAACTGGGGATGGGGGGGGGGGTTGTGTTTATTTTGTGTTCGCTTAATTTGTTTAAATTTCAACTCCAGTGTTCATGTGTTTCTCACTCCACAATGGGAGAAAATGGAAATTCGGCAGTTTAGTCTTTCCAAAGCTGCATTCAGCCAAAGGGCTGCAAGTTGCCCATCCTGGTTGAAGACAAACAGTACATATTGGTAATGTGAATGATATTCAGTTCAGTGCTCTTATATGTAATAGCACATGTTTCAAATCCAAGACCCTGATTTTCTTTCGAATTGACTTATTCTTGCCTGGCTGCAAATGTAGATGGTTTTTCCAGCTTGTCTATATGGCTGTCCAGAATCACTGAAGAAACTAGAATAGAATATTAAGATAATATTAACATTCTCAATTTTTGCTGAGAATAATTGATTGTCTGATATACAGTTTATGCCAGTAGATAAACAAACTCTTCTCAAACCATGCTATCTCCAGTTTATGAAAGTACTTATACCATATGCTTCAGAAGGTGTATTTTGCTAATATACCACTGCGTACCTTTTTTTTTTTTAGTTTACACAAATTTTTGAACTACAGTTCTGAAAAATGACAGTATTGGCCAGGAATAACAGGAGCTTGAAACATCTAAGCAGGATTTGAAAACCTGCTAGTACTTTAATGGAAAGTTGCTAGGAAATCCTAGGGCTTTGCTTTACACTGGAATGTTTTTTAAAAATTCAGGAGAAAGTAAAAGTCACCATTCCCCATAATTCTGCAAAACCTTAAATGGTTATATCCATGCTGTCTCCAGTCTTAAGGGAGATTTTTATTTTATTATTGCTACAAAACCTCAGGAACCAATGCTGAGAACAGCTGAAATGTAATGCTGCAGGATCCAAGCTGGCTCAGTCACTGGGACCAGAAGTTTTGTCCAGCTTTCAGAGTCATGCTGGAGCCCATCTTCAGGGAACTTCTCTTTGCCTTTGACCTACCCAGATTGGATCCTGCAACATTATCTTGGGATGTGTATATTTGCCTTCATTCCTGAAATCTTAACGTTTCAACCATCTTCAAAGCTTCAAGAAGACTTTTCCCCATTGCTTACTGGTTATTTGGTTGGGGTTTTTTTTGGATGATCGCAGCTCTTGAAACTGTTTTAAAGTCTGCAGCCACTCTTGTGGCTCCCCAAGTCTCAAAGGTTCACATTTAATAAAGTTGGCATAAAGACGGGACTTTCAAATAATAAAGTTGGCATAAAGTTCTCCTAACTTTCAAATAATGCCAAGGGGCTTTCGCCTTCCACTCACTTAATAATTTCAAAGATTGTCCAGACACATACCTTCAACATTGAGAGTCTGGGATTCTGTAAAGTTTTGTAATAGGAATATGGGACTTTTTTATAGGTTGAGGTTTACTTTTGCCCTTTGAATGATATGCCGCAAACTGGTTTCAGGAAACCAAATCCCTCATTTTTCAGCAGCTGTTGAAATTGCCCTTTCTTCCGTCAACTGAATTTGAGGGGAAAGAAGTGCTTCCAGGAAAGTATAGACAGTGTAGAAGTATAAACAGTGTATTTTAATTCTGTAACATAATTGAAAATGATTTTTAAATTCCAAAATAGAACAATAAAAAGTATGGAATTGCTTTTAGTTTTATGTAAGATTTTAATATATTATAGAAAAACAAGCAAATAATATTTTTATGAACAGATATAATACATAGGTCATATTCTGTATAGGTAAAAGTACAACTTCATCCCTGGAGAGTGATTTTACCAGTACAGAACTCCTCATGAGGAAATTCGTCTTAGACAGTTCAGATATCTTCCTTTAAGATGACAGAGTAAAGACTCAGTATGAAGCTGATCTTTGTGATAAAGTGAGCTTAATGAAAACATTGCATGATTGAATGATTGTAAGCTGCCTAGAGTCCCCTTTGGTGAGATGGGTGGCATATAAGTTTAATAAATAAATGCTGACATCCCTAGACCAGCCTAATCAACTGTATTTAAAAATCCAACCCAAATGATTCCATACATGTGTAAGCAAAGGTATGTTCATCAGACTATAAGTGTTAACATCTCTAGTACATTAACATCAGGGTAGAACTGGCTTTGTAAAACATACATATATTTGCAGATTTATTAAGAGCTAGAAAAAAAACAGTAGAAAGCAGTAGGCAAATCTAAATCAAGAACCAAATGTTTGGATACTTCCCCAAATCACTAGGAACTACACTGCATGAAAGAATCTCAAAAAGCAATCTCCCCAGACATAATTATCAACAGAATAAATTAAATGACCATAAAATCCAAAATAAAATCTGATAACTATCTTCCATCCTCATTAGATGCTAAAACTGTCCAAGGCTTGGCTAAAAAAAAGACAGTTTCTGAAAGCCAGGAGCAAAGGGGTAAAGCACTAAGGGTAAAGTTGTAAAACTCTGCAGAAAAGGAAGGAGTATTCTATTTTGCTTGCTGCTTTGAGTTATTCATAAAAGTAATAAAAGTGGGATAAATATATAAAATGCATACCTGTGAGGGGCAAAATATCCCATAATATAAGGCCTGCTTCTGAGAAAGTCTGATTTCTAGTTTGTATCCCCTTCATTTCGTGGAAAGGTGGGATTTATCTACTTCATATGTCTCTGCCTCTGATAGGAGTTTTCCCCCCTTCACTAAAGCAGGCGTGGGCATGGCCAGCGCATGACACATTCGGCTCGTAGGCTGGGAGTTTGATAGTCCTAATCAAAGGTATCTTCAAAAATCCTCTCAGGTAGAATTTATTGCAATAGGCCAACTGCATGATTTCATTTTGCTTATGTTAGCCTTACTCATTTCACTTGCACACTGCTATAAGTCAGCAATTCCCAGTGGCTGATGATAATAAAATAAAAGCCAGAGTTAAATCCATGAATATTGTATAGTCTTAAACTTAAAATCATCAGCATGTCAAGCTTGGTTTAAAACATGTATTTTTAGTTCTTTTTTGAACGCCAGCTAAGAGATCTGGTTCATCAATTTAGCAAGTACATGCCTATAATTAAAATTGCTTTTAATTAACGAGGCTGTGCTTCAGAAACCATTTGGAACGATACCTCAAGGCACCTAGAAGTGGGAACCTAACACCTATCTGTATTCTTTTCCCAATTGCACAGCTGGCCTATGCTGCTGCAAGTCATCCCAAGAGCAGGCATGACTTCTCTAAAGAATTGCAGGCAGCTTCTACATTCATGTCCTACATGTTCTGAAGCCCTTTTCAGACCAAATCCAAAGCACTGCACAATACTTAAAGCTAATGTGATTACTTTCTGATTATATATCTAACATTATTTCTTTGAATTAACATTTTTAAAAATGTATCACTTCGCAACAACATACAGAAGTTTCTGGGTGAGCCTTCTAAGGGACACAAAGATCCCTGGAGTTGTGCCATTTCCTTTTTAAAGATAACTTGTGGTTAAGCCGTCCATAGTAAGACAGGGTCATTACTGTTGTACAGCATTATGATCTGTCTGGAGAAAAAAAAAGGAGTAAAACATATTAAACATTCAAACTTTAGCCTGAGCTTTGTGGAGCTTTCTCTCCATATCTCCTGTCTTATTCCATCAAATCCCCACAGGGTTTTACTTTGAACATTGTATGCATTTTTTAAAACTGCTGTCTTTTCCTCCAAGGTACTCTAGAAGTACAGTAAACAATAAGAAAATTAAGGAAGGTATTGCCACTGGAGAGGTAGGCATAAATCTTTCCTTTTCAACTTACAGCCTGAAGTGAGGGTTTATTTGTTTGTTAGTTTGGGTTTTTCCTCAGTCTGTTCAAAAGTTATTTGGTTTCTCAAAGCATCTTTGCTGTAGATATTTATGATCTCTGACTCCTATTTTTTGCAAGTGCTAGATATGACATTTTCCCCTTATATTTCTGTTGCTAAGTGAGTTAAGTAACTTTTGCCCCATTTTATGACTTTTTTTTCCACAGTAGTTTGATGAACCATTGAGCTTGTTAAGTCAGTAACCCGGTTAAAGTGAATCCGGCTTCCCCATTGACTGTGCTTATCAGAAGGTTGCAAAAGATGATTACATGATCCCAGGACATTGCAATCATAAATATAAGCCAGTTGCCAAGTGTCAGAATTTTGATCATGTGACCATGGGGATGCTGCAACAGATTAAAGGTCATAAGTCACTTTTTTCAGTGCCATTGTAATTTTAAATGGTCACTAAACAAATAGTAGTAAGTTTTCCAAGTACCTGTATTTCCATTGTAGGACACTAATCTAAAATAACATAAAATAATAAAATAAAATCTCTTGTCCTTGCAAGATCATCATAATTTATAATTCTTTCTTTTTTTAATTCCAAATTGTCTTGGTGGATTCACTATCTGAATTGTAAATGATGACAAGACACTTCAACTGGAGCTTTTCTCTGTATCCTCCGAGTAGGAACTAGACAATAGCATTTCTACACTGCAACCAGCATAACTACTTGTTGGGGAAGACCAGCTTGCAGTAGAAACTGTCCTGAGGTAGGAACTGCGTGGAGTACAAATTAAAACAAAGCCATCTGTTCTGAAAAACAGCCTACTTCCTGGTCTGTGTTGAGGTCAGTAATTGTACAGGTTCCTGAGTGTCAAAAATCAGATAGCAGACAGACATACAAGTGACATAATTTCCTCTAATACCACATGCGTCTTCAGTTTCCACATCCAATGGCGATTCTTTTTTCCTGCTTGTGGAGGGATGACTGTTCAGCCGAGTTTCAAAATACATAAATATGTGTGCAGTCACTTATTTTTTATTGTCCTGGATTATTGTTTTTCATTTTTCTTGGCTGGGATATAACAACTACATAAATATCCTCTCAAAAGCCACTCATGTTCTGAAACATTAGGTCTTTCAGCTAATACAGAAATGTTGTAGTTCTTTGGGAATTCTTGAAGGCCTTAAGGCAGGAGTCTGTCTTCGTGAGAAAGGTGACAAGAATGAAGATCTATTTTTGGAACAAGCATATTCTTGATGGCAGCACATTTTCAGGAGGAAATTACTTCTGAGGAAACATTCTTCTTCGTAGCCACTTAGTGTGTTACTCAGCCAGTGGACCTTGGCCAAAAAACCCCAAACACAACAAAAAAGTAAAAAAATTCTCTGTTATTTCTTTTGAAGCTTTACTTCAATAAGCCTTCTTTGCTTTGGTAACTTCAACTTTAAAATGTTGTGAAGCTACTGAGGAGACACAATGCTGCCTGCGAATATCAGAATGGCAAATAAGAGTATCTAAAAATTGTTTCAGAATTAATGCAAATTAATTCTGTCATGTTATGGCAACTTGGATCTAGACTTATTCCTACCCAATTGATTGTGCCTCTGTCTCTCAGTCAAGGATTAAAGGAAAACTATTGGCAGCTTCTGGTGATCACAAGGACCAACAAAGAATCAGAATCAAATGCTTTTCAGTCACTGATTAAAATAATATTTAGAGGAAAAGCATTTGCTCCATTCATGGCTAAGGAAGGTCATGGCTAAGGAAGTATTTCTGATTCCTCATTTTCCAGGGAAATTTTGAACTGTTTTTTCTTAGTTTGGATAGGAGGGGTCTTTATGAGAAGGGATGGGAATAGTTTGCATCTCGGAGTAATCCTACTTCTATTGTCTCTTCAATCTGTGGCTTCTGCCAATAAAATGTATCATCTTTAAAAAAAATTTATTTTGGGGTACCCCTTGCCATCACCTCTGTTCCCTGCAAAGCTTTACCATTTGAGACATGTGGGAATTGGCACAAAAGTGACAAGAGTTCAGCCAGTTTTTCCTTCTAGCCTAATGACCTTCACAAGTGCAAAAGAAGAGGATGGGGTGAGTTAAAAGATAATGTCGTGATGTTCTTCATAAAGCTCTCTACTATGGCTGTGACATGTCTTTGGATTAATTATGAGCACAGTTACAGAAGACCAGTAAACCCACCTCTAAAGATAGCTCAGCTAACAAGTTGGTAGGAGTGAAAGATATAGATGAAAAGAGGAGGAGGCTAACATGGTGCATTAAGAGACCTCTCTCCCACTTCATCCTTGGTACCTCTATTTCAGTGGTCTGTCAACAGAGCTAGTTACAGATCAGGCCATGAATCTGTGCCCCAAAATTGCCCAGCTAAGGATTTAATATGAAATGCTAGGGTAGAAGACCTCAACACTGGTGACCTGTCATTCAGATAAGATTGTCAAATATTATTGAAGGCGCCGTCCCAACACTTGCCTATATCAACCTCACATTAGCTTACAGAAGGTAATTGATGATGGTTTTCCATATTATCTACTAGATAGTAGAAGATACAGGTAGTCCTCGACTTACAACAGTTCATGACTGTTCGAATTTACAATGGCACTGAAAAAAGTGACACATCTTTCACACTTATGACTGTTGTGGCATCTCCATGATCACGTGATTAAAACTTGGGTACTTCGCAACTGGTTCATATTTATGATGGTTGCAGTGTCCCAGGATCAGATGATCACCTTTTGTAACCTGATGAGCAAAGTCAGTAGGGAAGCCAGATTCATTTAACAGCCATGTCCTGATTCACTTAACAACTGTGGCAAGAAAATGTCATAAAATGGGGCAAAAATCAATTATCTGATGTCTCACTAGATAGTAGGGGAAGCAAAGCCAATGAAATCCACCAATCACTCCCATTAAAATATTCCTCATTAATGCTGTAAGAAGCCTTCTTCAGATTAAAGGCAGATTAAAGTTTAGCAATCAGGGCAATGAAAATTACACAACCTTACTTTTCTGCTGGCTCAGAGATCTGTGGAATGTGTATTAACATGACCCTGAGGAACAACCAACCCTAAGTTGATTTTAATTGCAGCTTCACTGTGCTCTCCAGGTATTTTTTTAAGGATACCTAAATGTTCTCAAATATTTTCAGTCAGAAGTCAGTGTTGCCAAGGTTGATTAAGAATAATGTCTCAGAAATCTAGTTGGCCTGACCAATTTACTTCTCCCTGAAAAAAAGAAGAAAGGGCAACAATTGCTAATTTTGTTGCTGAGTTTGGAGAACAGTCATTTCCACTTCAAAAATAAGTATTGATGATGTTTGGCTCTTGACTAAACTCTGTGTTTCTAGGTCTGGAGAATTGTGTTAATTGATGGCAAAAGGGAATTGTAAATCTTAGTGGAATTCCTTTTTTGTGACACACACACACACACACACACACGCAATTAGCCTTATTGCACTTAATTGTCTTAGTCTGAAAAAAGGAATTCCTCTTCAGTAACATGGATCATATCAGGGCTTCCTCTGAATCAGGAATTCCTCTTCAGTAACATGGATCATATCAGGGCTTTATTAGTTCATCAGGAGAACCTATTGGTATTTTTCATGATGCCAAAAGGACTCCTTCTCAGATATAATCCATACATCTCCTCCTAATGTCCTTTTTGAAGAGTTAACGATCTTTATTCTGCCTTAAGGTCTCTCTTTCCAATTTAAATTCCTCCTCAGTTAGTCCTTGCTTAGTAACCACCATGAGAAGTTAAGATGGCATTGAAAAAGGATACTTATGACAGGTCCTCAAATTTGCAGCTGTCACAACCTCTGCATGTCCCATGACCACAATTTGGGTGCTTGGCACATTTGGAATAGTTGCAGGTCCCATACTCATGCGATTGCCATCCTTCTGACAAGCAAAATGACTGGGGAAGCTGACAGGAAGTTGCATGTCATGGTGACATGATGTTACACTTAATGACTGCAGCTGGAACTGATGTAAATGTGGTCATGTGATGTTTGACTTTATGGCTGCATTGCTTAGCAGTGGTCACTGCTCCCATTTGAGGTTGTGATGACTACTTATACTTCTGTTCATGTGGCTGCAGGATACAGGATGAGATAATAATGGAAGAATTGAAACATTTACTGAAAACCTATTGGAAACATGGCCAGGACAAAATAGCACTAGAATCAGGTGTAAAAGAAAAGCTACACAACCATTCAAAAGGCTGCTCTTTTTCACCGAATTCCTCTTCAAAGGATGTTGCAAAGCAGTGCTCTGCTTTTGAAAATAGGATGTGAAAGCTAGTTCAGGGAAGGTCAAGAGTAAACAGACTGAAACCAGACTAGAACATTATCAAAACAATGGATAGGTAGAAAATAGTCTTCCTACCCACAGAAGAGAATCACCTCACGGGCAGGAGAAAAAGATGTAGGGATTTGAACCTTGATTTCACTATAAATGGGGTTTGCACTTGATTAATAACAGTCACTGGAATTCTCTTTTAGTATTCTCTCACAATGAAGTGTACTTATTGAAGTTTTGCATCTTTGAATGCCTCCACCAGGTTTTAGTTCTGATGTTAACTAAGCCTAGCGTTGGAATTCATGACTAATCCACTTAACAATGAGACTGTAAGAATAGCTAATGTGTGGAATCCACTCTTACTTGTTATGATATGTACTGAATAACCCTTGAATAACAAGGATATGCACATGGAAACGTTTATGAGAGTAGTTATGAATAATTATTCAGCCACACAGAGATACACTAAATTGAGATAAAGTTTACTTTAAGAAATAGCACAGTCCAATAAACGGTCCAGGTCATATACGTTTTACAGCCCAAAGAATATTCAATTACAAAGTCTTCTTACCATTTGCCTTTGTCATTTACAGTAAATAAAAATATCAAAGTATAAGCACAGCATAAATACAACAGAGAACCTTAGATAGCAACATAATGTCAGATATACAGAATGTCAGAGAAAGCAAGCTATGATCTCTAGCTCCCTCTTATGGTAATTTGCAATATAATCAACCAATTGGAATATAGTATAAATCAATACAATGATTTTGTCTTAAAGTTACAAACATACATTGTTGGTTTATATATTGCCAACCCAACTAATTGGTGGACAGATTCCTAACATTACTGATCAAGGATGCTGATTAAGACTGTTCCCAAAAATGGATTGTATCAGTACCATGAGATGAAGTAAGTGTCATCTCCAATTAGATTCTGTTGGATTAGTTGCAGAGTGAAGCATCTCCACAAAATAAAATAATTGAAAAACTTAGAGATCTAGAAAATATATTTTAAGATGCATAGATCAGAGTGCTGTTTATTCAGCTTAAAGATTGGAAAGCTAGGAATTTGGACAGTAGACACATAGGCTCCTGTCTTTTATTAAATAAAAGTTGGTCTTCAGCTTTGGAGGCCTTCTTCAAGCTGTCCTTGGCCATTTTATGATAAGAAAAAATAGATTCTAATGGACAGGAGAGAATCATAACTGGTTTTACATGTATTCATACTAGGGCTATCTGCAAAATGTTAGGCATGACCAGATGGGTAAAGCCCTTTTAAAGTGTGTGTAGTGAACATGGTACATACCATGTTTCTCATATAATAAGGCTGGGTCTTTTTTTTTTTTTTTTGAGTCCCCCAAAAATGGCTAGGTCATCTTTTGGGGGGGGTGACCTAATTCCCCCCCTTGCATCTTTGGGCGGGCGGGCAGCGATGACCTCGGCGTTGATGGGGCACTTCATATTGGGGTCAACGCAGGCAGCACCATATCCAGGTGTGCAACAAAAGTACTTCCTAACAGCAACCACCCCACCCACCATTCCCCTCCATTTCTCCCATGACCTGTTCAGAACACCTTGACAGCAGTTCCCATTGGAGGGTGGCTAAAATTGTTTCTGATCAATGGGACAGCTCCGCCTCTGATGCGTGGGTCTAGGACACTATTAGGTTTGGTTTGGTGCTAGAGTTTCAATCCTCCCCCCCAAACTTTTTCATTAGGAGTCCTAGGTCCACGGACCCCATTAAGAGGGTGTTGATGCAGGAGGCTATCAATCATCTTCTACATATTCGGGCCATTAGAGAGGTCCTATCTGAACAACGGGGTCAAGGCTGTTAACTCTCTATTGTTTGTGGTCCCAAAGAGTTCGGGGGCCTGGAGGGCAAGTCTGGACCTCAAACGTCTGAACAGATCATTGGTTTATCGAAAATTCAAGAAGACTACTCTCCAGTCCATTCTTCTCAGCATCAGAGAGAACGATGTCCTGACCTCTATAGATCTCACAGAGGCTTATCTACATATATCAATTATACCTGCTCACTACAAATATCTTAGATTTTGATATTGTGATCGGCACTACGAATATATCGCCCTACCATTCGGTCTGGCTTCGGCCCCTAGGATTTTTACCAAGGTCCTTGCGTCTTTGGCTGCCTCACTCAGGATCAAATCTATTCGCTTACAGTGTTATCTGGATGATATTTTAATTTTGTCATCTTCCAGACATCAAGCAAAATTGGATACCAAGATTACTCTGGAGACCCTTCAGGGTCATGGCTTTTCCATAAATTGGGATAAAAGCCATTTGATCCCCTCAACTAGGTTAGTTCACTTAGGGGCAGTGATAGCTACCATGGAGGGCAAGGTCTTTCTCTCTCAGGACAGGTTAAACAGTATCCAGTCTTTGGCCAGAGAGATCAGAGCCTTAAAGAAGGCTTCCCTGGCAGTGCTGTCTCAACTGTTAGGGAAATTGATTTCTTGTATTTCCATTGTGTCTTGGGCTCGATTCCATTCTAGAGAACTGCAATGGTTCCTGCTACCTTTTCAGCGATCCGGAAGAGCCACTTCCAACGTCTGGATAAAGGTACCACCCAATGTTCTCTAATTGCTCCGCTGGTGGTCGGAAAAAATGATAAAAAATGGCTGTCCTTTCAAGGAACCTTACAGGGCAACGATTACAACTGATGCCAGCCTGGTAGAATGGGGAGCTCACTTCCAATCCCACACTGCGCAGGGAATTTTGACTATTTCCGAACAATCACAAAGCATCAACCTGTTGGAGCTGCGAGCAGTTCACCTGGCCTTACGCAGTTTTCTACCCCCTTTCCAATCATGCCACGTTCTGGTCTTGACAGACAATATCACAACCAAGGCCCACGTAAACAGACAGGGGGGTACCGAAACTTCCGGTTTGCGTGGCTTCGGGGCAGCAGGAATTCGCGACAGCTCGCGATTCCTGCTGGCTAGCTGTCGAGGTACCCCCGATCCAGATGGGTCAGGGGGTTAAGGCTGCCCTGTAGGGACAGCTGAAGATAGAGGGGAGCCGGTTAGGGAGGTGGGGGCATCGCAGACCCCCCCCTTCTCCGGAAAAACCCCTTTTTCCCAAGGCGGTGGAGCGGCGGTCAGCAATGGCCGCCACGAAGAAGCCAGCAACCGGGTAAGAACTGTGCTGGAGGAAGTGTGAAAAGTGAAAGTTCTGTCTGAGCCGGGTCAAGTAACAACTTTTAAATTGCCTGGAATTGAGCTGCTTGTTGCTGGAGGATACATTGTTTCCCTAAGAAGATGGAAAGCGGCGGAGAAGCTGTCAAAGGGAACTTTCTTTTTTTTTATTTTTGTTTACTCTCCCATCCCACGGAAAAAGCAGAAATATTTGGATATATTAGACATTGAAAGTGGATTGCTTTGAAAGCTAAGCTAAGAGACAAAGGGATTTTTGGACATTGAAAAATTTAAGAAATTGGAAAATTTTTGCTGGAGGTATGGATTTTTGATTATTTAAAATTGTTATTGCAAGTGGGAAGGGAGAAAAAAAAAAATTGGAGCAGAAACTGAAAAAGGAGGAGACTGTCTAGAATGTCTTGGTGGATCCCAAAAGAAGATATATGGTAATTGGACCTCTTTGATTAAAAATTAATTTAGAGAGAGAAAGAGAAGAAGGAAGAAAAGTGTTAACTTTTGGAACTTTTTTCTTTTTTTTAATTGCTTTTGATTGTCCTGGATTAAAAATACTTGTGGTTGTTTTGGAAAAAGTTTTCCCTTTTCATAATGGCATTGTCTGTGGATGAACTAGAGATTGACTATCAAAAATATAAAAAAGAAGATACTTTGGGCGCTTTGTTCCAATTCTTAGAAATGGCGTTATGTTCTGTTGAAAAGTTGATTATGCAGCAGAAGGACTGGGACAAGGAAGAAGAGGAAGAAGAAGCCATCTTTGATGAACAATGGGTTCCTTCCGGAGAGGAGGAGAAAAAGGATAAGAAAAAGGGGTTTTTAAGAATTATAAAAACAACCAAAAGAGAGAAAAATGAGCGAAAAGATGGAGGCAAGGTTAGAAAGCAAAGGAAAAGGAGCAAGAAAAGCGAAGAGAAAAAGCAAAGGGGTAGAAAGGGCAAGGAGAAGAATAAGCAAGAGAGAAAAGGGGGGAGGAGAAGCCTTAATGGGGGGAAGCAAGATTTAAAAAAAAAAAGTTTATTTAGAGACAATGGGTGAATTTAATTTAGATTAAAAGAGGGATTCTGGAGGGTATATAAGAGTGTGTTTTTATATGTATATTTAGAATAAAAAATTTATTATGTAATTTTAGAATCTTTTAAACAGAATCCCAAGAAAGATTTATATGTAGTATTTTTAAGTTAGGTAATGAGTTATAGATGTAACTCCAATTGTTGTACAGGAGAAGTATAGTAAAAGAAAAAAGATGAATGGATGTTTGGAAATAGAACAGACAAAGAATGTTGTTGAAAATGGTAATAATGGAAGGATATATATGCTTTTCTTTTGATTTTGTATATTGATAAAAGGCAATAAAATTTTAATTGATAAATAATTTGGATGGAAAAGAGAAGTAGGGACAAGATATGAAGTTAATATTATATGAAATATTAATATTATAATCTTGAAATGTTATGTTTTATTGGTCTATCATTATTATTTTTTTTTAGAAAAGAATTTATAAGCTGTTATGCCTTGATTTTGTGTGCATTGTTTTTAGAAAACTGATAAAAATGGTTTTTATATACATATATAAAAAAAAAAATGATAATAAAATATGGAAGGAGATTTAGGTTGAATATGATGTTTGAATTTGTGTCTGTGTAAAGAGTTTTAACCCGGGAACAGACAACCTTCAGAAAAGATCTTTTAGTTTTGTCTATGTTTTATGTTTTGTGTTTGTATGTTTGTGTATTATGCTTATGATAAAACTAACAAAAATTGTTTTTTATTAAAAAAAAAAAGGAAAAAAGAATTAATAAAACCTTGGAAGAATGTTAGATGAGAATAATTTAAACAAGCCAGAAAGAAAAGAATATGATGACTATAAAATGGATAAATATGGAAGAGAAATGAAATTGAATAGGAGTAAAGAGAAATAATGAGAAATTTGATGAAAGATATTTGTGTGTCCATATGGGGATGGGATAAATTGGAATTATGCTGTATAAAAATATTGTTTTGTTTGACTTGTAAGGACTTACAATATTAAGAGGTTTTATGTGTTTATGTATTTACTGGTTAATGATGTGTTGTTTTATCTTTAAAATTAATAAAAATTTGTTTCAAAAAAAAAAAAAAACAGACAGGGGGGTACCCATTCCAAACTTCTGATGCTGGAGACAGCCAAGTTGTTCAAGTGGGCCGAGGCCAATCTTTTTTCGCTCAAGGCAGAACACATAGCAGGGGCCTTAAACACATGAGCAGACTGGCTCAGCAGGGCCACGATAGATCAGGCAGAGTGGCACATATACCCATCTGTTTTCCAGGAAGCAGTGCGGAGGTTTGGGCAACCGGTGATTGATCTTTTTGCCTCTCCTCTCAACGCCCAATTGCCCTGGTATATTTCAAGGTACCTGACTCAGGGGGCGGAGGCCGTCAATGCCCTGCGATGTCAGTGGCCTCCCAGACTTCTATATGTGTTTCCTCCACTCCCGGTAATACCCAGGTTGATCCAGAAGTAATTGGAGGAATGAGCAGAATTGATATTGGTCGCCCCTTACTGGCCCAGGCGAATGTGGTTCGCAGATTTACAGGACCTGTCGAGAGAACAACCTTGGAAAATTCCACCATTGAAGATTTCCCTCTCCCAAGGGCCGATACTTCACCCGAACCCACAATGGCTCAGTCTAGCCGTATGGAGGTTGAGCGGAGCTGTTTAAGGGCCCAACAGATTTCAGAGGATGCTGTTGCCACCATTCAAGCATCCAGACGGTCCTCAACAAATTGTATATACGAGGCCACGTGGTCCGCCTTCTGTCACTGCCAGGGGTCTAAGATCGACCCAACTGCCCCATCACTACGACAATTATTGGCCTTTTTATAGGAGGGGTTGACTAAGGGGCTATCTCTACTTTACGCAGACAGGTGGCGGCTTTAGCCTTGGTGATAGCCTGGGTTGACCTCTGGTCCAAAACGCACCATCCATATATCCGCAGCTCTCTTAAGGGTGCTGCAAACTTACAACCTCCTGTAATTCACTGCTATCCCACCTGGGACCTCAACAAGGTGTTAACTGCACTTACAACTGGCCCGTTCGAGCCTTTAAGAACCAATAGTCTTAAATTCCTGACATATAAGGTGGCCTTCTAATTGAAATCACATCAGCTAGGAAAATTTCCGAATTGGCGGCATTGTCAATGATAAAGGACCTGTGCGTGTTTCATGCGGACAGAGTCTCCGATTGGATCCATCGTTTGCTCCTAAAGTAAATTCAGCCTTCCACAGAGCACAAGAGTTGGTGTCTCCAAAAAATTTTTTGTCTGAATCCATCTCATAGACTGGAGCATCAATGGCATCGACTTGACGTTCAAAGGGCCTTAAGCATCTATCTAAACTGCACGGCAGCGAAAATTTCGAAAATCTGAGGCTCTATTCCTATCCTTCAACCCATCCACTTTAGGGCAAAAGGTGTTGGTAGATGGTTGAGAGCCACCATAGCTAAATGTTACGAATGCCAGTCCATCTCAGTTCCTAAGGGCATTG
The DNA here is from genome assembly GCA_033807585.1 of Hydrophis major. Classification (NCBI taxonomy): domain Eukaryota; kingdom Metazoa; phylum Chordata; class Lepidosauria; order Squamata; family Elapidae; genus Hydrophis; species Hydrophis major. Next base: position 148,725,959 of record CM066328.1, on the reverse strand, counting down.
CAGCCCACTCAAGAAGGAGTGTGGCAACATCAGCAGCATGGGCCACACGGGCTTCCATAGGTGAAATTGGCAGAGAGGCAACTTGGGCTTCACCATCTCCCTTTGTCAGAAATTACAAAATTGATGTCTAGGCCTCAGCAGATGCTTCATTTGGCAGAAGAGTACTGCAGAGGGTCCACAGAGTTTAGGAGTGGATTTCGATCCAGACGGAGTCCCTCCCTAAGGACAGGCCAAGCTTTGGTATGTCCCACTTCTGGATGCTCTGAACAGCTCATGGGAGAAAGGGCGTTGGTACTTACATGATACGCCCGTTCTCTGTGAGCTGTGAAGAGCATCCAGCCCCACCCATTTCTTTCTGTCTGGTGGGGTTCCGTTCCAGTCAGGGATCTAAATTAGATAATGAGTCCCGGACTTTGGCATTCAGTCTTCGCAAAACTGGGGGACGCTGAGGAGGTGTCCCGTGGAGGAGGAGGAGCATCCTGGAGTTTTAAGCCCAGCCTTTCCAGAAGAGACTGAAGCACCTCCACTTCTGGATGCTCTTCACAGCTCACAGAGAACGGGCGTATCAGGTAAATACCAACGGTCTTTCGCATGTTTTAATATAGCCCTTAATTTGGGGGGGAGGGGCTTAATTTCATTTCATGCCTATAAAACATGCTGGGACTTCCTATTGGGGGAGGCCATATTGTTGGAGAAACAGGGTATTAAAAAGAGGTAGGTATTTGATTACCCAGTCATATTCCCTATTGGAAGCCAAAGACCATCACTCTAGACAGCCCTGATTCAGGCTTAAATCCGTTAAATCCATTCATGCTACATTACAATTAAGAAAAATATTCTCTCTAAAATATACAATTTTATGTATACATCTTTCTTTTTTGTATGCTTTTTTATTTTGGGGAAAACTAAACTGCAAAACATTAGAAAAATAAATAATCCAAATGATAACCATGTTCCAAAGTGTGTGTGTGTAAGTCCATGAAGTCAAAATTAGATTAGTAAGTTCTAAAACATGGCCCAAATAAATGACTATTTTTAGCACTTCTTATTACTGATTTATAACTGGCTTTAAATATTTTATTGTTCAGCTACATTGTAAAAATGGTCCTGCATTTTATGTAATTTAATTGACTTGAGTTATCATGGCATATTGAGCCACAAAATATCCAACTATAGTTAAACCTAGCATGTTGTATGAACTCAGCCTCTGTGATTATTTACATTTGGTGTATTCTGTGAGCTTAGAAAAAGGGTTGAGTAAAGCATAGTTAAATTACTAATGAAGAAGCATATCAGGAAATGGGCATTGGGTCTTACCTGACACGCCATATCTCTTGGAGCTGCGAGGATCATCCAGAGAGTGGGTGGTGCTTCAGTCTTCTGCTGTTGTAGGCTGAGCTAATTCTTGAAGAACACTCCTCCTTCTGTCACGTGACTCCATTACGCGAAGCCGGTCGCTAAAGAGCCAGAAAGCAGCAAGGGCGCCAGGTGGAAAGGACAGGGTCACGATCACACGGAGCTGCCCAAAGAGCAGAGCCCACATTACTAAAGGCGGTGCACGCAGTTGGTTTGGGGACTACAAGGCAGCATCTGCGCCTCTTCCTGGGCGCGTCTCTAGGCTGTTTCCGGAGCTACGGGACGCTCTCCATTGCCTACCGGCCCTTCTTCCTTGGGCTCCCTGCCGTGGGGTACACCCATTTCCTCCTGCAAATTACGCCTCGCAACTCTTCTTTCCCTTTCCTCTCAGTCCAAAAAGATTGCCATCGTATCCCGCCGATCCACTAGTGAGGTTGCCATCTCGGATGGAGGCATCGCAATCTCCCTCTCTTGCTCGCTCTGAACTTCACGCAGACCAAAATAAAAAGATTGCCCGCCGTCATGTTTGGAGCTACCACTTCCGCGTTTGGAGCTCCAAATGGCGGCGGCACTCCAAACACGGAAGCGGCAGCTCCAAACGTGGTGGCGAAATGGGCAGAAGGGAAAGCAACAGCGGCAGGTGCCAAAGATGTCTGCAGCAAAGGTGTTTGGTGGGAGTAGGGAGCTCTCCGCACTTCGCCATGATCATCCATTAGGAGCGGCTGGTGGCGAGGAATTCCTGCCCGCCGGATGCTCCTAATGGCAAGTCTCCCCACCCTTTCCCCTTATTTTGCATATTTTTAAATGGGCCTAAATTTGGGGGGAGGGGCTTAATTTGATTTTATGCCCAAAAAACATGCTGGGCCTTCCTATTGGTGGAGGCCGTATTGTTGGAGAAACACGGTAGCAGAGGTCTAACATTGTTCGTCAACAGTTTAGAGACACATATCAAACTGAACAAGAACACAGGTCATCGTTTTTATGGTATTCATATATATGGCATTTCTATTTTAAATTATATTAACAAATTAAAACTGGAATTATATATAAAAATTAGCATGTGCAACTATTTGTTTGCTTCTGTAACTTTGCTTTTCCCCATGAACTGCATTTTTTTTCTTCCCTGATAGCTTCTTAATTTTTCCATCCATTTGTGGATGGGTGTGGGTATGTGCAAGATAGGGGTGTAGGATGAGATAAGGATGATTGTGGCTAAACTTTTATGCTAGTTAGAAACAAATCAAGCCTTAAGGCTTCAGAAGCATCTGATTCTTCTGGTCACAGACTTGTGATTGACCCAAGGGCTTATAATGATCTCGAATGAATGCTTATTTGCTGTGCTTCCTGTCTGAATAAAGGCATGATGGATGAGGCTTCAGTGAAGGAAACATCTAAGATCCGACAGAGAAAGGATATGTGAGGATGGTTTAAATGAGAAGTAGCCTAAGGGGAACATTTTTCCTTTTTTTCATGGAGGCTTAGCCTTTCTAGAAAGAGAAGGGCAGTGTTTTCTATCTTGTGTTCTTAACAGCATTACTCAGACAGGGATTCAACCCCTATGTTACGCTTGCAGACTCTCTGCTAACCAACTCTAGGCAGTAACTGAGTGGATGAAATTATGAATTCCACATGTCTGCTTAGCGGTATTGCTTTTCAGCAAAGCCATATCTTAAATCAGTGAGGTAGCGTGCACTAAGTACATTCTGCCCTTGCACCTCCTTTAAAAAAAAAAAAAAAAAAGTGTGTAGACCAGTGCAATGACTTACATATCCTGATAGCTGCCTGGAGGTGACCAATCAGCATATGTAGAGGTGAAACAGTAGCTTGCTTGTCTGAAGTGTGACATGACTATTTTTGTCAGATGGGTAATTGTCGATATCACCAGGGCACATCTGCTGCACATGTCCTGTAATTAAAGATCATGCTGATTATTAATTCCACCAGAGCTCCTCCACACACAGATTAACTTTTTGATAGTGCATGTTAAAAGAAAGAAATAAAACCAGCTATTGTTAAATTAGAACATGGAGAATGAAAGTAGAAAGGCCATAGGAGTGTCTCAATAATTATGTCTGCTTTAAGTAGATAGTATTTTCCACATATGCATTTCAGCAAAGTAATAGAATCTAATAAGAATGGTATTGACCAGATATTGGTTTGCTGTGATGACACAACTTCTCTCATTACTAGCATGAAGACATAAGGGTCAAGAAGAAAACCATATCTTAGATAGGTTGAACTACTTTATTTGGACTGGCCCAGTGGCACACAACTACTGGCTTGTATTGCAGAAAGTAGAAATATACCCTGGACAATTTTTCTGACCTGTTTTTAGTGGGTTTTTTTTTTTTATGGATTGAGGGTGGAGACTAGGACAGGAAGTTTCCCAAAAGCAAACTTTTCCCCAGTTCTCCCCACCCTTTTCCCCCAATCCATTTTTCAGGCTGTTTGAAGCCTTGAGGGTGAATGGTGGTAATGAGAATGAGAGATCCCTCAAAACCACCCCAGAAACCTGATCAGATGAGATGTAGAGAAACCTAAGATGGTGACATTAGATTTAATTCAGAATTGCACGTAGTTAGAAGGAGGTAGCAGGTCTGAAGGGTCCTTGAAAAGGCCTCCATTAGAATGTTTAATGTCCCTATCTTTCTGGGTAGACAAGTTGATGATTGATTATACACCAATGACAGCACTAGATCTGAGTTGTTCGTGACATTGTTCCTTATCAGCGGGGAAATCTTGGTGCATATGTCAGGGTTCCATGCCATAAAATAGCACAGGATTGGGAAGCTGCAATTTACAATTGTGCCATCAAAACATCAAGCAAGAAAGTCCATGGAGGAATCTTAATCATGAATACCAACAAATAGAGAAAATAATCGGAAAGGGAATTTGAAAGATCTTTTTTAAATTCTCAGAGAAATCTCAGAAGAATTTACAGCTAACAATATAATAAGAATAATCATGGAAGAGGCATCTGTTAGAGGTATTTGAAATAAAAGGAAGAGGAAAATACTGTACTAAAATGGGATTGTAGTATCACAGAAACCTCTATAGAAAAAATGTATTTTGGACTTGGGTACATTAGAAAATAATGGACGACAAGCAATAAGTCATGTGTGAAATAGGAAATAGTGCACCTGGTGCATTGAATTGTTTAAAGGTGTAGGTGAAGATGCAACTAGCATCAGCAGAAATCTGCATGAAAAAACATAGGATAAGGAGCAAATTACAGAATCATTGCGCAAATTCTTTACGCAAGTACATTTTGTTTAAGAACTTTCAAAGAAGAATAGATCCCGACATAATACAGGCAGGTTTCAGAAAAGGCAGAAGAATTCAGAGTTCAAATGGTTAATTTTAGATAGATAAGGGAGAGAGTATGAATATTTAAGAAGGAGGCTAACCTTTGTTTATTAACTATAGCAAGGTATGTTAATAGCTGATGTAAGCATGTGTAAATGTGTGAATATTTTAAGACTAATCGCTGTGCTGATTATTCTTTGTGATAAACAAGAAATTTCTATAAGAACTGTAAGAATATTGAGAAACTAAGGGATTTTGAAGAGGAAAGGGAGTTAAACACGGATGCATGCTATCATTCTCCATAGAGCTGCTGCGAGCATCCAGAGTGGGAGGTGCTTCAGTCTCCGCTCTTACAGGCTGAGCTATAATTGAGGAACGCTCCTCCTCCTCCACGTGACACCTCCGTAGCGTTCCCCAGTTTTAGCTCAGCCTTGCAAGAGACAGGCAGCTCTAATGTTTTCTCCTTGGCTGATCCAGGTTTCTTTGCCTTAAATCTCAGGTTTGATTTTTCCTTGTGTTTTCTCCTTGGTCCCTGCGCATTTGGATTTTCTTTAATTGGTGAAAGGAGCGATTTTTTGCCCCTCAGGGGGGAGATACGGGGGTTTTAGAGCCTTTCACCCCCCACCCACCCCCACTCTGGTGCCTGCTGCTTTTTAAACTGTGCTGCCTCAGCAGCGGCTTGTATTGCACGCTTCATAGCGTTCCATTGTGCCTTCCCCCCACGAATGCAGTAGAGAGAGGGCGAGCTCTCTCCTCTTCAGGCCCCTCATTCTGCCTGCACTTTGGCAGTTTTTTGTTATTGTTGAGGGGCTTTCCTTCATCTCTGAGCCTCGCGCTGGTCCCGGCGGCCATTTTAGGTGCACCTCGTGGCCGGCCGCCATTTTGTTTAGCTGTAGAGTTTGCTGTGATGATTCGGGAGGCTTATAGACCGGCAGGCCTGTTTGGAGGTTTCATTTTTGAAGGGGTATTTTGGCTCTGTGCCCTGTTGCCCCGTTGATTTCTCTGTTGGTTTGTTTCCGCAGCCCACTCAGAGGTGAAGGAGAGGCACCTACTTCCCATGTTGCTTGGGAGGCTGCCTCAGGAGGCCTATTTTTTGCCAAATTTTTGCCTAATTTTTTCCTATTTTTCCTTTTTCTCCTCTTTTGGTTGTTGTTATCTGGCCTCAGCGTTCATTCGGCCTATTGGCTTTTGGATATTCCTTTTTATTTACTCTCAAGTAAAACATAATAGTAATATATTTTTCCTTCTATTAGCATACTCTGCAGTTAGGCCCTTCTTTGGCCTTACCTCTTATGTTAATACAAAAAAAAAAAAAAGAATAAAGTAAAATATATTTAAATTAGGCATATGTATTACGATACAACCAAAAAAAAATTTTACCAAAAGGGGGACGCGGCCCAACCATAGGATATCCGGCCCACATTATAGGCCATACACCTAGCCGTGCCAACTGCCTTTTTATTTAATATTGCTCTGTACCTGGTATTTTATCATGGCAGAAGACAATCCCAGAGGACCTTCCTTGAAAGTCAGAGACGCACCATTTGCGCAAAGAGGCCAAGGACTCATCCAAGGCTTCTCAAAGAAAAAAACATAAAACGCCTTAAGGTGACACAAGGATTTGGAGAAGGAATTTTATAAACGTTCAAAGGGCTCTCAATCTGTAACCCCAGTTCCTAATTTTCCCATCCCTTCTGCTTCCACATAACCCACCCCTCTGCCAGAACAACTTTCTCCTCCCAGGCGCAGTTCACCTGTTCGGAGCTTCCAGGTCTCCCAGACACTGAGGCTACATTCACGACCGCTGCTGGTTTGCGTCCAGAGGAACCATCCGCGGTCCTTATTCCAGACAGCATTAGAGAATGGAGGCAGCTGGCCATCCGCCAAGGGATCGTGGAGGGTATCCAACAGATCACCAGATCAGATCCTCAAGCGATGGCTCCTGATGTTGAATCAGTTTCTGGCAGATTCTCCCCAAACCGGAACCTCACCATGGTCAGGTACTTCTCCAAAGGGGAGATCCCCTTTCCAGAGGGGGTGGAGGAAGTGAAAATGGGCCTCATGCCCTTCAGGGAAGCGGAAGGATCGGATAGGGGATCCTTACACTACTCTGAACCCCTGTCGGAGATGGATCCGATGGAAGGAGAAATTTCAGAGGATAAGGGTATTCCCCCTGACCAGCCCGCATTCATAGGCCTGTTTGAACCCCATTTGTTCAAGTCCTTGCTAATCAAGGCGAACAATATTTCGGGCCTGATGTCCCAGTTACCCTCTAATACCTCCCCAGCAGCCTCTGGAGTACCAGAGGATCCTATTTTCAAGCAGCCGGTCGTGGAGACCGAGGGCATTCCTACTCCACTCATTTTCTCCGACTTAGTAGCAAAGCAGTTGGCCTCTTCAGCCCCCCCCCCACTCGCTCCTTCCAGTCAGGACAAGAGATTTTTTAATCTCACTGCGGATTTCTCTTCCTTGCCATACACCCCAGAGGTGGATGACTCCATAGTAAGTCTAACATCGTCCTCTACTCCAACTGACGCTCTGGAAGCCCTAAAGCCAGAGGACTAGCAGGCCCAGACGACATTTCGTTGGGCGCATCAATCCGATGCTTGGGCCGTTCGATCAGCCACGGCCGCATCCCCTTCACTCGATCCTCTATTCGATGGCTCCATCAGTTGAAGCAGTATGTCCCCCCCTCTAACACCAGGGCGCACCAGGACATTGCTGTTAGGGATAACATTGTTTACCCTAACTGGTTTAGGTAAAATAATAAATATGTTATCATGGTTTGTCAGTTAAAGTGTCTGCAACTTTAACTGTGGGAATGTAATTAAGGGAGTAGTTGTAAAAGCACTTTAAAAGAAGCAAGACAACGACAGCTTGCTCTCTCTGGCTTTATGATCCCTAATTACTGGATGGATTCAAGACTGCGTTTTTCTCCTACTGGAAAGGGAGAGAGAAAGGACTGATTTATTTGTGAACTGACATTGGATATTCTACACGGACTTTGCTAATTGAATATCCTTGAATCGACTGACTAAAACGATACATGACTAAAGTACTGTTATTTTGACTATGCTATGAACTCATAATGGAATAAACTATATTTTTATAGCACAAGCGTATCTGTTATTTTTACTGTATGTTAACAAACATACAAACTTATCTCATTCATTTATCTGTATGCCTATCTGACTAACGCTGCACATTCTATTTAGCTTGTCTCTTTAACCCTGGTTGGGGAACACAGGCTTAACAATTGCCACGGCCGCAGCGGAACTTGTGGCCAACGCTACCTTCCACTCCGCAAAAAATTTTTCTCCTGAGCTATCTCCTCTCACGTTTCAGCCCGGTGGCTGCCTTGACTTAAACACTGGCAGGCAGACATTAAGACTAAAGCTGATTTGACTTCTGCTCCCATCTCGGGAGGCTAAGTATTTGGTCTGATTCTGGAACCATTTTTCATGGAGAGCCTAAGTAAAAGAAATTTCTCCCATGGCCCTTCACAGACAGAAGTTCCAGAGTGTCCCATCCCTTTCGAAGGGGATCCATTCATTTCTCCTATCAGGTTTCATTCTTCCCCAGATTTCAGAGAACCCCGCTCTTTCGGCTGGCCGTTCAGGACCGGAGCAACACGGGTGTCAGGAACAGGAGGGGGGTCAACTACAGGAGATCATTCCGGGGCACAGGAAGTAGATTGTCCCAGCGCCCTAGATAAGGCTTCCAGCCACTTACCCCATTGGTGGTCAACTCACATAGTTTGCCGACCAATGGGGATCATCCACTTCTGATATTTGGATTAGGGACACTGTTAAACTTAGCCTCTCCCTTGAGTTTTTAGTTCCCCTCTCTGGAGCATGTCATGGTTTCCCTTCTTTCCAGAGGCCGTACCAAGCGTGTTCTCATAGAAACCACTATTAACACCTCACCAAAATCGATACCATGCAGCCCGTACCATCCTCACACCGAGGAATGGGGTTCTACTCCCACTTTTTTCCTACTTCCTAAACACTCCGGAGGCTGGAGGCCCACCCTAGATTGAAGAGGTTTAATGTGGTCCATCATAGTTCAAGATGCCTACACTTCAGTCCATTCTGTGGGGCACTAGGAGGGGAAACTGGCTCACCTCCTTTGACCTCTCAGAAGTATAATTTCACATTCCCATTCATCCCTCATTTTTCAAATTTCTGAGACCTGGCTACCCTGGTCAACTTTTTCAGTACGTGGCCCTTCCCTTTGGTCTAGCCTCAACCTCAAGGATCCTTACCAAGGTTCTGGCTGTCCCTTCAGCTCACCTCAGAGACTTCCCCATCCACAGTCTCTGTTATCTGGATGATATCCTCATCTTCTCTCCTATCAAATGCCACACCGAAGGGGACACTTGATTCATCCTCTTGGTTCTTCAGGCCCATGATCTTCTTGTACATTGGGAGCAGAGTCAACTTACCCCCCCCCCCCACTCGAATAGCTCACTTAGAGGCAGTGATTGACTCAGTTGAAGGGACGATCTTCCTTTCTCCTGAAAGATTTCTCAGTATCCAGAAATCGGTCAGGAACATTAGGCGAACAGAAGGATGCCATTACTGGTCTTATCAAGTTTACTGGGCAAATTGGTCTCATGCATATCCATTGTTTCCTGGGCCCGGCCCCATTCCAGATCTGTACAGTGGTTCCTGCTACCTTATCACCGCTCCAGAAGGAGCAATTTGAGAGCCGTGGCAAAGTTCCCTCAAGGGTTTTCGCATCGCTTCTTTGGCGGACCAGACCCGTGATCAACAAGGGCATCTCTTCAGGAGCCCCCAGGGGTTACCCTCACAACAGACACCAGCCTACCCGGATGGGGGGCCCATATCCACTCGCTCTCAGCTCAGGTCACCTGGTCAGCAACCGAGCAAAGGTGCAGTATAAACTGGCGGAGGCTTCACATAGTATACTCGGCCCTACACACTTTCCTTAAGTATGTGAGCGCCTCATACTGGTCCTGACAGACAACATGATCAAGGCGCATATCTACCGACAAGGGGGACAGACATGACATCCATCTCATGAGGGAGGCCAAACGTCTCTGTCACTGGGCGGAGACCAACCTATTGTCCGTCAGGGCAGATCGCATCTCGGGAGTTTCAGCGTTCGGGCAGACGAGTTGAGCAGGGCCACCTTAGACTAGGCAGGATGGCTCCTTCATCCCTCCCTGTTCAAAATAATAATGCAGAGGAGGCCTCAGCGATATTAGGTCACCCCCTATAGGACCTATTTGCATCCCCGCTCAACGCCCAGGTACTGAGATTCTTTTCCAGGTACCCCCCAAGGGGTAGAGAATCACAATGCCCTATGTTGGCCCTGGCCCACCGGGCTCTTTTACGCAATTTCCTCACTACCGCTAATCCCCAAAGTGATCTTAAAGCTGATCCACGAGAGGGCGGAACTCCTCCTGGTTGCCCTGTACCGGCCCAGGAGACCGTGGTTTTTTTGCAGACCTTCGTAACCTTTCAGTGGCCCCTCCCTGGAGGATCTCACCGGGCAGGATCTCGCTATCCCAGGGACCTCTTCAGCATCCAAATCCCCAGTGGCTTCAGTTAGACGTCTAGAGGCTGAGCAGGACCGTCTAAGAAGGGGGGGTTTCCAATCAGGTCATTGAGACCATCTCGGCAGCAAGACTGTCTCAGCTACCCAGATATATAATGCTACCCGGATCATTTTCTCTAACTGCTGCCACAAGTCATGCATTAATCCGCTCCCCCAGTGGCTGCTCAAGTTTTGGCCTTCTGGCAAGAAGGACTGGACAAGGGCCTCTCCTTCAATGCCTTGCGAAGGCAGGTGGCAGACTGATGAACGGTCATTTCTGGTGATCCTATGAACCATTTTCACACCACTCTCGTATCCGGGCATCCCGTAGAGGAGCCACCAGTTTGCATTCTCCACTGATACACAGATATCCAACTGGGGACTTTAACAGGGTTCTCATGGCACTGTCTAAACTGCCTTTTGAAACCCTAAGAGAGGCATCAATTCAATTCCCTATGTTCAAGATAGTGCTTCTCATACCAGTTTCATCTGCACGACGGATATCTAAAATAGCAGCTCTGTCCGTTAGAAAGGGTTTCTGTGTTTTTCCTTGCTGATCGGGTGGTCCTGCGATCAAACCCTTCCTCTTGCCCAAGGTTAACTCAGCCTTTCGCAGATCACAGGAATTCATTCTTCCTAACTTTGGCCCCAGGCCTTCTCCGAGAGGGAAAGGCAGTGGCATTCCATCGATGTCAAACGTGCGTTACGTATTTATATCAATCGCACTCGGCCTATCAGGAAGTCAGAAGCATTGTTCCTGTCATTCCAACCAAAGACGCTGGGTTTCAAAGTATCCCCGTCTACTGTAGGCCTTGGATCAGAGCGACAATCTCCAAGGCCTATCGAACTCAGGCGCTTCCTGTTTCCAGTGGAATAATCACACATTCTACAGGGAGTACGGCTACCCCGGCAGCCTGGGCTACCCAGGCTTCGATACATGATATACGCCGAGCGGCCACCTAGGCGTTCCTGTCTTCCTTTATTCGTCATTGTAAAATCAATGTGTTTTTGCTTCAGCAGAAGCATCTCTGGCAGACGAGTCCTTCAACAAGTGGCAAGAGAGCCAGAGGATATTCCAACCCAGACGGAGTCCCTCCCATAGGACAGGCCATGCTTTGGTATGTCCCACTCTGGATGCTCGCAGCAGCTCTATGGAGAATGGGCATTGGTACTTACCTGATACGCCCTTTCTCGTCGAGCTGCATAGAGCATCCAGCCCCACCCCAAATTGTCCGTCTGGTGGGGAGTCCTGTTTCGGCCAACAATTCAATCAGTTAAGTAATTGTGAGCTGCTACAATAGATTTGAGGAGATAATAGTGTTTGTCTTCTCGTCTTCGTAAAACTGGGGAACACTACGGAGGTGTCATGTGTAGGAGGAGGAGCGTTCCTCAATTATAGCTCAGCCTGTAAGAGCGGAGACTGGAGCACCTCCCACTCTGGATGCTCTACGCAGCTCGACGAGAAAGGGCGTATCAGGTAAGTACCAACGCCCATTTTATCTGTTTGACTTATGAGAGTAGAATCAAAATTTGAGTTCAAAATATTAATACTTTGAGATATGTGGATGACACTTTTATTAGCTGGAAGTAAAGAGGATTTAAAGAGTTTTAATAAAAGTTAAAAGAGGATACAAAAAAGGGTTAAAGTTAAATATTAGGAAGACAAACATAATCTCAACCTGCATGATTACTGAACTTAAAACTGACAAAAAGAAGTGAAAATTAATAAACATTAATAACATTGTTAATAAGTTGAGGTGTGGGGCTCAAGAATAAATAGATATGGATAGGGTACTGGTATAGTTAAGAGAGTTAATCTAGGCAAGATAGCAATGACATTATTGAAATGAATAATGAATAATATATTTTTGATAAAGATAAAAACAATAAAAATAATGGTCTTCAGCTATAAAAAAGCTGAAGATGTAGAAAGAAGAAAAAACGCCATACTTTCAAATGTGGAATATAAGAAAAATCAGTCCAGAATCAAATATATTGTAAATTCTCTGTTCCCTGGAATAGGGAATAGAAACTCATGCATTCTGAGCATAAAACATGTGATGTGAGATGGAAAAGAGATCAGGTAGGTAAACATGATCAAAAAGTGGTCTTAAGAGCTAGAAGCTATTGTGAGAGATGTCAAAATAGTAGGTATTAACATAACCCTTTCCTCTTCAAAATCCCTTGGTTTGTCAATATTCTTACAGTTCTTACAGAAATACAATCCCTGAAGCTATTCAAACCCAATTTGATATCTGTGAATGGTTAAAAAACGCTGAACCTTGTCAGCTGGAAAAACTGGCACTCTGGGTTCTGTGCTGTGTGACAGGGTGAGTTCCATTACTTGCCCCAGCTCCTGCCTACCTAGTAGTTCGGAAACATGCAAATGCAAATAGATAAATAGGTACCATTTCAGTGGGAAAATTGAACAGCATTCTGTGTACCTCGGTGTATAGTCTTGCCAGTCACATGATCATGGAAGGGTCTTTGGATAACTCTGGCTACCTCAGAGTTGAGCACTGCCTCCCAGAGTTGGACTTGACTGGATAGGGGAAACCTTTACCTTTAACACCAATATCAATACCAAGTATGAAAAAAAAATCTGGAAAACAAAAGCAGGCAATGTCCTCTTCCTGCCTATTTAGCAAAAATCTAAAATTTATCAAGTGATTTGAAACACCTTGAAATTTGCCCAATATTTTTCCACTGTTGTCCAGTTCCAGAAATGGATGAACTGAGTTTCGAATATTTACAAAAACAAAACCCTAGGATCTATCTATACAGCCATCTTGAAGAGACAAATGGTCATGATGATAATTTATTTTCCAAGTCAAGTATCATTTTTTTCTAATAATTAAAAACTAACTTTAAAAACAATGAAATTAATATACACTATTTATCCTTCATATATATATATATATATATATATATATATATATATATATATATATATATATATATATATATATATACCGTGTTTCTCATAAACTAAGGCTGGGTCTTATATTTTTTTGAGTCCCGAACAAACAGCTAGGCTGTCTTTTTGGGGGTGACTTAATTCCCCCCTTGCATCCTCATCTAGAGTGCCCTGCCAGCAGCCTCACCACCAGCCGCTCCTAATGGGTGATCATGGCGAAGCGCAGAGAGCTCCCTACTCCCACCAAACACCTTTGCTGCAGACCCAAGACCTTTGGCACCCGCCGCTGTTGCTTTCCTTTCTACCCATTCCGCCGCCACGTTTGGAGCTGCCACTTCCTTGTTTGGAGTGCTGCCGCCATTTGGAGCACCGCCATCATGTTTGGAGCTGCCACTTCCATGTTTGGAGCTGCCACCGTGTTTGGAGTGGCGGCGGTGCTCCAAATGGTGGTGGTGCTCCAAACAGCGGCAGTGCTCCAAACACGGAAGCGGCAGCTCCAAACGCGATGGCAACTCCAAACAGCAGTGGGGTTCCAAACGCAGAAGCAGCAGCTCCAAACACGGAGGCAGCTCCAAATGCGGAAGCGGCAGCTCCAAAAGCAGCAGTGCTCCAAACAGCAGTGGTGCTCCAAACACGGAAGCGGCAGCTCCAAACGCGATGGCAACTCCAAACAGCGGCAGTGCTCCAAACAGCAGTGGGGTTCCAAACGCAGAAGCAGCAGCTCCAAACACGGCGGCAGCTCCAAATGTGGAAGCGGCAGCTCCAAACACAGCGGCAGCTCCAAACACAGCAGCAGCTCCAAATGCAGAAGTAGCAGCTCCAAATGGCAGCGGTGCTCCAAACAGCAGTGGTGCTCCAAACGTGGAAGTGGCAGCTTCAAACACGGCGGCGGCATGGGCAGAAGGGAAATCAACAGTGGCAGGCGCTGAAGGTCTTGGGTCTGCCGCAAAGGTGCTTGGCAGGAGTAGGGAGCTCTCCGGGCTCTGCCATGATCGCCCATTCGGAGCAGCTGGTGGCGAGGAATTGCTGTCCGCGGGCACTTTTAATGGCAAGTCCCCCCACCCTTCCCCCCATTTTGCATGTTTTAAAATAGGCCTAAATTTGGGGGAAGGGGCTTAATTTCATTTTATGCTTAGAAAACACGCTGGGTCTTCCTATTGGGGGAGGTCGTATTGTTGGAGAAACATGGTATATATAGGCATGTGTGAGCTTCTGTTTCCTTTTTTCTGCATTCAACCTCCCAAAGATTATGCTACCAACATTCAGTGCAAAATTAAAATGTCAGAGGCTTGATTATTTTTGCTTTCATGTAATGTGTGTGTCCTTAAAATAAACCACAAATCTTTACGAAATTAAATTCTATCCGTCAGAGCTAATCATTAAATTAGTCAGTCCAGAAATAATGGACTGTTAAATTCTAAATTAGAAAAGAAATCTGTTCTAAAAAAAGCAGAAGCATCTATTAATTTCTAAAACATAGTTTATAACTTGTGTTTTATTTCATTTTCTGTTTTAAAGCAATAAGTACATGCACAGAAATATATCCCCAAGTAAAATATACCATGCCAAAGACATTCAATATTATTCTTCAAATAAGAAAATCATATAGCAGACTCTGTGAAAATGATTGTTGAACAACTTTCCCTAACTCTAGAAAAGCCAGAAAGACACCTACTCAATGAACTTGGTACAATAGTAGCATAATCCAGAAGAAATCAATTTATGACCCAACAACACTAACTAAATTCAGTGACCATTGTGGATTGTCCAGTACTGCAAATTTGTATCTCATAGAAACTCAATAGATCTTTCATTGTCTCCCCTAATATAAAGGGGGCATTCTTTGCTGGTAATGTGAAGATTAGCCTAATATGAATTTGCTTTGATTCTTGAATTGTGACAAGTGAACAGTGAAAATATAAAGAGAAATCTGTAATAGCATAAGGACAACAGTAGGAGGTAGGTCACAAGTGCTGACTTGAAACATTCAGGGTTTGTTGAACCCTTCTCGAATTTTTCAGAAGTAGTGCAGACTTGAAGATCCATTTTTACCATCCATTACACTTGCTAGCCATGGGCTGGCTCATTTGGAATTATCCCTGCTGCTTTGGCTTTCACTATTTTAGTTTTCCAAGTTGATACTTGTAGTAAAATAAATGCACAATCTTTCAGCAAGACGTTAGATCAAAATATATTTCATTGCTACTGGTTTCAATCTTGTCTATTTCCATGGTGCTTGTGTATATCCAAGAAGCCACTCACAAACAGCATATGGGTGACTGGTTATAAGTCTCCTTGGTATTAGAGGAATTCTTGGAGGAGAGAAACTTTGAAAATAGTAATTCAGGATAAATATCTTCTAATGCTAATAAGCTCTATTTCGTCAATGAGGCAGGTATTCAACAAGATGAGGAATATACACATCTCTTATCTGTTAGTTGTTTTAATTTTATTTGGGGGGTTAGTTTGAGAATCAGCTATTTTTCCACAGTAACAAAGATCCTGTCATATTACACTCATGCTTCTAGCTATCTTTGCGAAGGAAATCTACTTCACTAACACTGGGAAACACACCATACAATTTCAGTTTAAGTAGATAAGAGGAGATACAGATGCTAGGAGAGCACAATCTATTCTTCCAGAAGCCTGGAATGAAGATACAGCCTTGCTGTTTTCTTTTAAGATAATAAGGGTGTTTTTGTTTATACCTATCTTCAAAGGACAGGGAAACTACAGAAAGATAAAGCTCTCAAGCGATGTAAACCTGCAAGCCTCCTCTGGATTGTACAGTTTTGTTTTGGTGATGCAAATTATCCCATAGAATTAAGCAAAAGTTTAAAACTTCCCTAAGTATTCTTATGGTATTGGACAGTAAATCAAGAAGGATGTGGTGCCACTCCACAGCAATGCTTGAGTTAAAGAGTGAATTCTACAAGCAGTGCCAATTTTTAGACTATCGTATCCATTTGTGTGTGTGTATGGTTGTGGTGACCAATGCAGTGACATTCTCCCCATTATGATTTTTAATATTTTCCAGTTCTTTCTATACTGCTGCTTACACCTAGTTTTCTACTAATCATTTTGGTATCATAAAGTATCATTTGTGATTGGGTAATCATTTTTAACAAGGCATGATTTTCTTGTGGGAGATGAAGCCTGAGAGACGTCAGCTCTTTGTATCTTCTGTTCCACTGATTAGGACTAGAGATAATAAAGCAAGTATCTGCACCACTTTTTTCTAATTGGAAGATTGATAATGTTCAAATGAAAGAAAAGCATATACCTCTTCCCCCCATGATAAGAACAGATGGTGCAAATGTGCAGGCTTTGCAAGGGAGCATATAACATAACCTAATACATTTTATTAGTTGTTTTGGAAATCAATCATTTATTTTGATGTACATTATTTGGACTTGGTTCTATCCACTTCTATGTGTCCTGCTAAATATTGTCCCGAATGAATGAATGAATGAATGAATGAGAATTACGAGTAGGGTTGCCTCAACATTTTCTCAACAAGACAGTAAGATGATTGCAACAAGGTACAAAATGTAACTTACAATTCATAATTTGTAATAATTTGAATTAGAAGTGAGACAGAAGAGAAAAGAGTGTTTGCAATTGGGGAATTTTACATAAGGATACTTAGCAGTAGTAACAGAACAGGAACAGATGGAAGAGAATGCTCCAATGAATCTAGTAAAATAGTTAATGGCCAAGATAGTTGGAAGAAGTTAATAGCTGCTGGGGATTTTACGTATACAGTAGATGCACCAAAATACTGTTAAGGAAACATAATAATTGCAAATCGATTTTCATTCCCGAGGAGAAATTGGATTGAGGCTGTCTGCTGTAATCTTAGTCTGCATATATAAGTATTTCTCCCCCATTCTTTAATCAATTAGTTATAACTTTGTCAAGTTTTGTTTTTATATTCTCAGATGTGTAGGTTAGTAGCAGGGTCTGCTTTTCATAACTGCAGGCTCCAGAAAGAATGTTCATTTTGAAGCATTAGGCAGAATGACTCCTGAAAAAAAGTAGAAGCCCCATCAAAGAGATTTTATTGTATCCAGAGAGAATCTCCATTTTTTTATGCTGCTGGAGATAAATCAATCCTATATTTTAGCTGAATAAAGTGAAAGGATGTATGAGTGTGCCCATTTTGCATTTAAACGACATTTTCCATTAATGTTAAACAAATTCATTTCTCTGATCTCCAATAGAAAGCTAAAACCATGTGGTTGGCTCTAAAAGGCATCATTTGAAAATCCATGATATACTGAAATCATGGTATTTCAAAAGAAGAGAAGATAAAATAAAATTAAGATATCCAAAGTTCCCCTTTGCATTCTGTTGCATAGTTCAAGGGTATAGAAAGTATGATGTGATATCAAAGCAACTAAGTAAATTGCAGTCAAATGACATTTTTGCCTGATAAGTTTTACTAAGTCATCAGAATACATCTAGCAATGAAATTAAGAGGAAAAAGATAAGGAAGGGGTTAGAAGTCAAATATTGTAAGTGTATTAAAAATGCAGGCCATATTTCCAGTTTTCTTTTGCTTACAGAAAATACTTTATCACTGCATACATCAATATTATTTACTGGAAGAAAACAGTCAAAAAGAAGCCTTTTTTTCCTGGGGTTATTTTTAAAGTAATTTCTCTCTGTAATCTTTGGCTCTTCTCTTTCTTCATACCTACTAGTGTCTCCTGTTGCTTCTTTCATTTTATCCAAAGCAACTTCTCTCATTTATCTACCACCACCTTGCTGATTTGATTTAGAACTTGCAACATCTGAAAAAAGGGGTTCATAATGAGAATTGCATTTGAATTTAGCCCTTTACACAGTGTCTTCCAAATCTTGGATTTGAATGCTTCACTTGGGTACCCATGGAAGAATATCCTTGGACCTGTTTATGATACTTTATAGCATCCAAAGGTCAATCAAACAAGGAAGAGTATTGAAGGTCACTGGGTTTCATCAAGATTGGCATGTATACGTATAAGATGTAAACAAGGAACTACTGTTTTGATGTTGTTTTCCTGACCTCAATATTTTTCCATATTGTCATCTAAACAAAAAAGCATCTGTGCTCTTGAACTGTATACCAAATTGCATCCTCTCACTTGGATCAGTAAGATCAGTATGGCATGGATAATGGTACCATTGCAGTTGTTTTTTCTTTGATTTTAGAATGCATTAAGAAAACTCTTAATCCCTAGGTTAATTAACCTCTTTTATTTTTAGACAAATCCATTGTTGTATTGTAGGCAGCAGGAATAAACCCGGGGCAATTTCAAAGTATTTTAATGCCAAAGGTGGGTTGCTCAGATTATAGGGAGTACATTAATATAATGAATTTAATTCATCAAACTTCTCACAGTTTAACTGTGTTGCTTTTGTGGAGAAACAGTCCACAAATATCCAGAATCTATAATTTCACTAGGTACAAATGCAATTAAATATTTGCATCTGAATGCAATTTGAGATCTAATCTAAATGAGGAATGCCAGGCCTTTAATGTTTTGATTATAGGGCAGCTAGGATATTTCACAGCTTTTTCCTCATCCCCTTTAATTTCATATTTTTAAGAAAATACATTTAAAGTCATCTATTGGTGTGGTTCAGTTGCCCCCTCTAAACTTCTCATTATCATAATAATTGTAATAATTATAATTATTCCTATTATTTGGCATACATGTGAACACTGTATTGTTCTGTCTACTATGCCAACTGACATATAAGTATTTTTTTTTAAACAACCGTACAGGTAATCCTCAACTTATGGCCACAGTTGGGATCCAAATTTCCAATCAACATGTGACCAGACCTCATTATAATGACCACTTTTACCTCAGTCATGATTCAACTCACACAGTTGCCGGATTGAATCCCACTTCCGCAAATAGCATTTTTTTGCCAAAAACAGGCAAAAAACATTCCAAATCATGACTGTGACATAACGCAACCAGCCATAAATGCAAACTGGTTGCCAGACATCTGCATTGTGGTCATGTGACTTGAGATAATGCAATAGTTGTAAATTCAAATTTAGATTGTAAGTGTGTTCCTCCCCCCTCCTAGATGATTGGTAACTCAAACCATTGTTAAGCAAATGTTTGTAATCATGGACTATTGTTAAGTATTAGTTTAGGAATCGCTAAGGCAATGGGTTCTTCTGAGAGAATTGTGAAGTTGCTGATGTTGCTCCAATTATTAATTGGGATCAAATTCAGTACAAGTATTCAAACAAGTAATTAATGAAGGGTTAACCTACTGAGCTTAACAGGCAGTTTCAACAAATATCTGTAATATTGGGTGGAAATATTGCATAAATGTCTAATAGAGCATTTGCAGGCTTTCTCCTCTAAATAAACTTCCCTTAGGTCATTTCACACAAGATGCCAAGTCCAATCTATGTTTGCCATTGAGTATGCAGCTGTGGAGCCAATTATGTTTTCTAGCATCACAAACCAAATATCTCATGGTCATTATGTTTGTGAAGTATGTTTTCACCTCTTCATTCAAAACATCTTTGCTACGCTCCAGGAATGTAATAGGGAGAAGTGGTCCTTGGTAACTTCTTTGGCATTATGAGTGTATAGTTTGAGAATTAAAACTGAACAATGGAATTAAATTAGTGTTTTCTAATGAAGGTCAGGTATTGAAAGAATAAAAGCATACAAAAAAGAGAAAGTAGGTTGCAAGTGTCAGAAATGTATTTTATCACTTAAACTTAACATTTTCCAAATATAGACATGCTACATTTACTTTAAGACACATGGATGTCTTGTTTTGCTTCCCACCCTCCTGTTTTTGTTGTGTAGATTGTGAGCTGTTATTGTAAAGGTAGCTATGTTGCCAAATTCAAAATCTTAGCGATCAATGGGTTAGATAAAAAGGTGGCCGTTTGTTACACGAAACAAGTCAGTAGTTGGAAAACATACCTTCTGTTCTGGTTCTACATGCAAAGCATAATTGGTAGGCCAAATTCCATGCATGTTTTTACATGGACACATTTGATATAAACACTGACCTACTTAGAAGAAAGAGAGAAGAAAGTGTTCCAGAGGTGGTATTCAGCAGGTTCTGACCAGTTCTAGAGAATCGGTAGTGGAAATTTTGAGTAGTTTGGAGAACCAGCAAATACCACCTCTGACTTGCCCCACCCCCATCTGCCTCCCAAGTCCCAGCTGATTGGCTGGGTCTTCTTTTGTTGCCCTGCACAGGAGAATGGAGCTGAAAAGTAGGTTAATGGGGTGGGGAGGGAATGGGATTTTGCAATAACCTTCCCCCAGGAGTGGGGAGAAAATGGAGATTTTACAGTGTCCTTCCCCTGCCACATCCACCAAGCCATGCCCACAGAACCGATAGTAAAAAAATTTGAATCCCACCACTGAAGTGTTCTGCTGTAATTCTCAGAAAAATCATCTCCCTGCACTCCTTTTCATCTCTCATAAAGCAGCCAATTTAGCTCTCCAATAGTAGAACCCATCAGTCCATAATTTAAGTTTATCTATTCCGTTTTCTAATAGCTCATAAGAAGCTTTTAGCAGAAAACTACCTGTCTGTCATTTCCACTTGTTGGATTTAGTCCTTTAGGCAACTACCAACTAGGAAGCTGCTTCCTGTGTTAATCAGAACAGAATAATAGGAGAAAAAGAGTCTCTCTTTGAGGGAGATGAACAGTTCAAAAATGTGAACAATAAATACAATTTTTAAAAGGGACACCAACAACTGCAGAAGAAATAGTTGCTTTATTTATTTAATGTGTTTATGTATATTCTGCCTTTATTATTTTTATAAATAACTCAAGTAGGCAGTAAACCTACTTAAATACTCCTTCCTCCTTTTTTTTCACCATAACAATAGCCCCATGAGGTGGGTTGGGTTGAGAGAGAGTGACTGGCTCAAAGTCACCTAGCTCAGAGGTCCCCAACCACCAGGCCCTGGACCGGTACTGGTCTGTGGAACATTTTCTACCAGGGCGCCGGTTTGCTGGGCGCCGCCATCTTGTTTTGATGAGAAAGTGCTTCCGGTGAGCTTTTCCATTTGGAAAGCGGCATTTGGGTCCTGAATGAATCCTCGCGCCTTAGTTTCATCGAGGGGAGGGCGACTTCAAACTAAACTAAGGCACGAGGATTCTTTCAGTACCCAAGGCAAGGTGAGCCGAGCGGCTGTCCCGAAGCCCATTGACAAAGGTACAAAGGAGGAGTTGAAGGTGGCAGGGAGAAGTGGGGGATGGCTGGTTGGCCGGTCACTCGGCTTGCCTTGCCATGCGTGCTGATGCCGGTACCGGGACGCGGATCATTTTGTGATGCCAGTACCGGGCTGTGGCACAAAAAAGGTTGGGGGCCACTGACCTAGCTGGCTTTCAGGACTAAAGTGGGATTAGAACTCACAATCTCCTGGTTTCTAGGCCAACACCTTAACCTTTAGACAGAAACTGACTTTCTATTCAGACAGAATTACAAGAAAATCTAAAGATTAATAGTTCAGTTTGCTTTTTCCCTTCCTCTCCAGTATCAATATCAATCTCTCCAGAAAGTTAGCTTTCTAATAAATGGACATTTTGTGACTGGCCACACTCATCATGACATCTGTTTTAGAACAGTGACCCCCAATGACAGTCTTTTGTGAGTGCGCCAATGAGAGGCCCCTGGCCCTAGCAGATTGTTTTCCCCTGTTGCACAGGAATCAAGAAGCTTTCATCAAAATGTAGCTATCTGTAGTTCTAGTTGCAACCATGGCAGTGATCCCATTTTTCAAATACAGTTTTCTTCAAGTAAAGGAATTTTAATTGCGGCTATCACAGCAAAAAGAAAAAGGAGGTCTAAGGGAATGAAAGGCTCTCAATTTACTGATGCATTAAGTATCCTATTACTATGTGAGATAGGAAAGAAAAAGGGGATTGCCTGAAATTTTCTCCCTTCCTTTGCTGCAAAGGCTTTTTTGCTTTTTATTAGCTTGGGTTTCCCCTTCCCCATGAAAACTATAATTAAGGTTGAGATCTCATGCTTAAGGTTTTTTTAGGCACTAATAACTCTCTTAAACCAATTTCTTATCACAGATTCTTTAAAGGGGCCATAGTTGGATTTTTCATATACTTTGAAAATTGTGAAATTATCTACTCTGGCATTATTATAATCCAGTAGAGAGTGTAATTGGGGTTCTGAGAGCCAAATGCTCCTCTGGTGTAAAATGAAGACAAAGAAAGAAGCAGAGCCTTTGGAGCTGCTTATATCAAATGACCCAGATATGTATCTTCTTCACTGCTTTTCCACAATCAATTGAGGGAGGATTGTTCAATTGCAAATGGCTTATCTGCAGTTGGAGGGTTTCATTTCAAACTGAGGGGAACTCAGAAATTTGAGTGCTCTGCTAATAAACAAAACTTGAATAGGGAATTGGAAAGCTGTGGTGAAGGAAAAGTCTCAAGAGGTTTCCTTAACATAGCCCAATTCAGAAGTTTCCCCCTCACTCCAAGTGCCTAAAAGTATGCACAGGGGAATGTTGAATGCACTCCCATTCAACCCTATTTTCGCTGCCACTTCCTTCTTTATTTATTTATTTGGTTTGTCAATTGCTTACAAGATAATAGAGGTATAAGTAAAAATGTAGTTATTAATACATGGATACATATAAAAAAAATAAAAGAAATGAAAGAAACAATAGGACAGAGAAGGTAGGCACGTTGGTGTGCTTATGCCAGTCCTCATAGCCATATTCTTGCCAGTCCTCATAGCCCTTCAGGAATTGTGTTTTGTGGAAGCTGCCTCTATTCTCTGTCCTCAACATTCCTGTCATGCTGTCACTATGTGAGAAATAAAGCTTGCAGGTTGATTGTTGTTAGAAATGCCTTCAAGAATTTGGGGGGGGGGGGGGGGGGCTTTCTTTCCCAGACAAGCTCCTTCTTCCATTTAGTGCATTGAATCTATAGATATTATAAATCATAGGTCAGCAATCCAGAGACCAAGGCTATATATCATGTCCCCACCATGTGTTTCAGCCCTCCAAAATTACAATGGGGTGGCTCAAAATGCCCAAAACTAAAATTATCAGGGAAATCATGGTATTAAAATCCTGTCACTGTTCAGTTCTTTTCAGATTCAAATTCATAATTGCATCCACATTTTTTTTCTTGCAAAGTTTTCTAATATTTCATAGGAGTTTTCTTGAGTTGCAAAGCAATTGTTTAATAAATGTTTTCTTGAGTTGCAGAGTTACTGTGTCAATATAGCAGTATTTTTCCCCTCTCCATGTGGTATAATATTGTACAACTTCAGTGTTTTTAATAAAGTTTTTTTTTAAAAAAACCTACTCTTCGCCATTCCAGTCTTTCGCATTCTTAGATTCACAGGAAAACCTGAAAGGAAGGGGTAAAAGAAATCCTTGCTCTATTCTGTATGGAGTAGCTGTGATTATTTTATTACTTGAAATCTCCTGTCTAATTAAATTTTGTGTATTTTATTTCTAGGTGCAAATATTGGAAGCTCTCCGACAAGCACAGATATTGCAGTCATTGGAGGTAAGGATACAGTATTACTTGAACAAAGACTATATTTCATCAAACAGTTTTTTGGAAGAAGTGAAACAAGATTTTCCATCCTTAATCAAAACAAAAAGCATCCTCCACTGAATGTACAGGGTTTTTTTTTTCCTAAGAAAAATTAATGGTATATTGCTATATAGTTCTATCAGTAGAGTGGGGGATGAGTTCACTGGCACCCCCCTTTCTATAACCTTATCACCGAACCTTGCTTCCATCCCCACATTATAGGAAAAAGGATAAAATAGACACCTGGTTCCACAAAACCATCTCCTTGTATGATATTGGTAGCTTCCACGTAAAACTGGAAGCAGGTATGCAGGTGAAAGATATATTTTCTAGTTTTCTGTTCCATCTATATGAACACTTAAGGTTTCCCCACATGCAGGTTGTAGTTAAATTCATGAAGGCATGAAAAAGAGAGAGGAGCAATAATTCAGCTTTCAGACTACTGCAGAACAAATTGAGAAATGCCACTGTAATACAGAAGCTCATCTAAGACACCATGATACATTTTATATTCCAAAATATTGCCAAACTACCCCTTGAAAAATGGAATGTTTCAGATGCCATATCTATCTGTCTGTTTCTCTGTCTGTCTATCCTCGTATATCAGTAGAGAGATTAGGAAGCAAAAATCCTTTGAAATTACCGATTGCAAGTAATGGAATGAACAAGAGAGAAAACATTGTTGGAAACATAATCAGAATGCTATATGCAGCCCTTCTTCTCTTAAGCTCTCCGAAAGATACAGGTATTATGTCATGCTCCATGTACACAACCACGAGACACCGTATAGAATAACATTCGGCAACCATTATTTGAAGAGTCCTGTAAGGATGAAGGTGATCACATGATGGCTATCTTGTGATCAATGTAATCAAAAGGTCGTTTGAACGTAGATGTAATAGATTCTCAATTCACACCATTTATTATAGGAAGGAACAATATGGGTCTTAATATATATGCTTCTGCCCTCACCAGAAGAATGAATAGCAGCAAGGAGATTTGGAAAATATTTTGATAATTACATCCCTGAATCTCAAACAAAGGTTATGTGAAAAAGGCATTTAATCAAGATGAGAGCTGGAGAAAACCAGCCAGTAGTGTAAAATAAATTAAGACTGCTGATTTTTTTTTTTTTAAAGTGCTTGTAGATGGGGCAGCTGAAAAGCAAAACTAATAAAAGAAGAACAAGACAATGTAGACAAACAATTGGCTGGGCAATTTTAAAAAAAAAGATAAGATGGTCTAGAGAAGATGGAGGTGGCAATGAAAAAAATATCAACCATTTTGCTAAAAAGCATTCATATGAAAACCTCAGGAACAGGGTGTGCGAATATTCTCCAGTGTTCTCCTCCATGCTGCAGCAAGAGCCCAGGATGGGTAGTCTCCTCCTTATGACATCATTAAGCTGCATCTATACTTTTATAAAAAGCCAGCCCCCGGGAGAATCCCCAGCTTTGACTCAGCTTCTTTAAGTCACAAGCTGTGTCTTTGAAAACGTTAGCATTTTATTCAGTGAATTTCTACAGAAGCTACCCTTGCTTCAATCAGCTCCCGGGGATCTGGGCAGCTGCAACTTCAGGAGAGTGGGGCTCCGTTCTCCTGCAACGTTGGGATAAACATTTTCCCAAGCGCTACTAGGCAAGCAGGGAAGCGTCTGAGACCTTCCCCATAGCCGCAGTTTGTCCAATCGTAAAATTGACCAGCAAACTGATAACAGAGCCAGCCTGCTGATCGCGTGGGAGGCATCTCTTTCTTTTCTGGCTGATCTGATCGTTCGGGGCTTGCAATAGCCTAAGGAGTGAAATTCACTTCTCGGAGCCATCAACAAGCAGTGGCCATCTTTGAGTGCAGTCTCTTCAGACACAAGGTGAGCAGCCATTTTAAGTGGCCTGGTGGCCATTTTCAGGGCTCCAAAGATCTAATTCCACCCTCTGCTATCCTTAAGCACTTTTGAGAGCCATTCTCTCAACGCTTGAGCCTTGCTTATTTAAAATGGATCAGGACAGTGCTCATGCAGAGCTTTTCCCCGCAGTGGAACAGGCCCTCCAACCCACTAAAAAGAAAAGACGCAGTTCTGCTCAGAGGGAAGTGGCTGCAAAAATCAGAGCTAAGGCTCTAGCCCCTAAAAATACAACTCAGGCTGAGCTGAAGGCAGAGAAAAGCAGACATGCAGCTCTAGAGAGACAATTTAACAAGACTATTCAACAAATGAGAGGGCAACTGAAACAGGTTTCCCAGCCAGCCGAACATCAGGGTTTCCAGAGGAACCCCCCCGAGGAGGGGAAGTAGTTCATGGAGCTTTGGACACCCCCACCCCCCACCCCCCGTCAGGTCCCCTGAGACATTTGAGGAACAACCTCAGGTTCTCAGCAGGTCTGGGCCATATTTCAAGCAAACATCTGGGTCCTATGCCCCCTCTCTTTCCTCCAGAGTTCAGGCCTCCCAGATCAGGCTGGAAGCCAGCTTCACGCCCACTGCGGCTGGCCTTCAGCCCTCCACTACCTTTGATAACAGGCCCAGGGAGATCCAAGATGTCGTTTTCTTAGCCATTAGGCAGGGATTGGCTGAAGGTTTTCAACAGATTCTTCGGCCTCTGGAAAGGGTTCAGGCCCTTCTCCCTTCTCAGTCTATGGCTTCCTTACCTCTGCAATGAGATTTCCACAGACCCCAAGACCCCAGGGTCCATTCATCACAGGCAGAATGGGAGGAATATGAAGGGGAAGAGGGTGCCTCCCCATCTGAACACAGTTGCTCCTCTCGTTCAGAGCACGAAGAGGGCAAAATCTGTGATCACAGTCTTTCAGAGGAAGAAGACTCTCATCCAGATCAGCCCTCCTCTGCATTAGTCTTTAAACCAGCCCTCTTTAAACCCCTACTTAGCAAGGCCCTAGTCACTGCCAAGCTGTCACCTGCGGAAGCAGCACCTGAACCACAAGGGAACCTTCCAGGCAAGGAGACTCGCTCTTCTCCAAGCCAGTAGTACACACGGAGGTTTTGCCTTCTCCCCTTTTGTTTCTCGACATGGTCAATGAACAGTGCACTTCCCCTTCGACAGGTTCTCATCCATCATCTTTGGACAAGTGGTTCTACAATGTCAGCACATCCCTAGCCAACGCCCTTGCAGTGCCCTCAGTAGACACTCCGGTTGTGGCATCATTCTCTCTTCTGGCACTCCCACCGAACCAGAGGATGTCCTTAAACCAGAGGACAAGTGTTCCGAACAGACCCTCAAGTGCAACCACCAAGCAGTTGCGTGGGCTGTTCGGGCTTCGACTGCTGCATTGTTTTTTCACGAGGGCATCTCTACGATGGCTGCACCAACCGCAGGATCGATTGCCTGCCTCTGACCTCAGGTCTCATCAGGACCTTAACAAAATTATAGCAGTGGTGGAATTCACTGCAGATGCCACCCTCAATTCCGCCAAATTTGCATCAAGGGCCATGGCATCTTCGGTGGCTGCAAGAAGGCTTCTGTGGCTCTGAAATTGGCAGGCAGAGTCATGCCGCAAATGGAAGCTGGCCTCTGCCCCCTGTGCAGGAGACAAGCTTTTCGGTGAGGGTCTAGAGTGGTATCTCATCGAGACCAGAGATAAACGTAAAATTATTTCCTCCTCAGGGAAAAAAGCTGACTATCGTCTAGCTCCTTATTGGCCACCTGCCTTTCAGGCGGAATCCACCTCCCATTTCCTCATCCACAGAGAGCATATTTTCAGCGCCAAGACCAACGTCAAGAACCACCTGGCAGACAACAACCTTCTGCTGGTAAATGGCCCTTTCGGGGGGGAGGGTGTCGTGCCTTCCGTTGCTCTAAGTAATACCTCGTTCTCCCCACTCATCAGAGGTTGCTTAGCCTTCTTTGCCTCCAAATGGGAGGAGTCAACGATGGATGCCTGGGTGCTCAACATTGTTAGGTCAGGGCTACAATTGGAATTTCTATTGTCACCCCCAGAAAATTTTTTGATTTGTCCCATTTCACGGGACACTTCAAAGAGAGCCCTTATGAATTTGGCCATTCAATACCTACTCGACATAAGGGCTATTCAACCAGTTCCCACCTTACAATGGGGACATGGATTTTACTCTCGTCTTTTTGTTGTTCCCAAAGTCTCGGAGGGATGGCGAGCCATCCTTGACCTAAAATTTCTCAATCAATTTGTCAAACACAGGTGATTTAAAATGCAGACACTGCATTCTATCTTAGAGAGCGTTCGGGAGGGCGACCTCCTTTCTTCCATTGGTCTCATGGAGGCTTACCTCCACATCCCCATCTGGCCTCATCATCTCCAGTTTCTCCGTTTCTGTTACCAGAATGCCCACTTCCAGTATCGAGCCCTTCCCTTCATCCTCTCATCGGCTCCAAGGGTCTTCACAAAGATTCTAGCAGCATTGGTGGCTTCACTCTGTTCTGTTCCAGTGAGGATCCAATGATACTGTCCTCCTCCATCCACTCAGCCCATTGGGACTTAAAAATTACCCTGTCTTGCCTCCAAAGCCACCAAGAAGAGCCATCTCTCACTCACGACCAAACTGCTATACTTGGGAGCAGTCATCGTCATGACTGTGCCAGGTTTTCCTGTCTCCAGATCGTGGAAAAAGCCTTGCAGAGACCATCAGTCAGATTCAACAACAACAGACTGTTCCACTGTCGCTGCTGTCCAAACTACTGGGGAAGATGGTCTCCTGTATTGGCATCGTCCCATGGGCACGGCTTCACTCCCAATTGCTCCAATAGTTCCTGCTCCCCTTTCAATGAACAGGAACCAGCCACTCATCAATCAAGGTCCTGCTCTCTCAACAGGCCTGGCGGTCCCTCAATTGGTGGCTCTTCCTGTCCCTCTGGAAGGGGCTCCAATTCAAGGAACCAGACAAGCTAGTAATCACCACAGATGCCAGCCTTCTGGGTTGGGGCTCCCATATGTAGGGCCAGATAGCTCAAGGGGTTTGCTCCAGATCAGACAGCACCCATCCCATAAATTGGTTAGAGTTCAGAGCTATCTTTCTGGCTCTCAAGCATTTCAGAGCCTCGGTGACCAGCTCCCATGTTCTCGTGTTGATGGACAATAGGGACACAAAGGCACATGTCAACAGACAGGGGGGAACGAGATCCAAGGCACTTAGGAGGGAGGCAGAACGTTTGGGGTTATGGGCAGAAAACACCTGCTGTCGATCTCAGCGGATCACATTTCCGGAGTTGACAATTCCCAAGCTGACTGGCTGAGCAAGAGTTTAGTCGACCAGGCAGAATGGTCCATTCCTCCGTCCCTATTCAGGGATCTTTCCCTCAGATTCGGAACTCCAGAGGTGGACCTCTTCTCCACTCCTCAAAATGCCCAAGTCAACAGATTCTTCACCAGATTTCCTTGCCAGGGAGCGGAGGGGACCAATGCTCTTTGTTGCAAATAGCCCGCAGGTCTCCTCTATGCCTTTCCCCCTCTTCCCATCAATCCAGCAGTCATATGGAAGCTGTTGGCGGAACGAGTGGAGCTAATTCTCCTGGCACCCTATTGGCCAAGAAGACCCTGGTTTGCGGACCTGGTCAACCTGTCTGTGGCTTCCCCTTGGAGGATCCCAGCCCATCTCATCTCCCTGCACCAAGGGGCCCTGATCCATCGAGACCCCCAGTGGCTGAAGCTGACCGTGTGGCGCTTGAGCGGCAGCAGCTAAGGGAGGCTAATCTCCCAGAGGGGGTTATCCTCACCAACCAGGCATCTCACAAACCTTCTATGAGGTGACTATGATGCCACTGGAGGGTTTTCTCCCTGCCTCAAGGAGGGGACTTCCGGTTTGCAAAGTTTCAGCGGCAGCAGGGATTCGCGTTACTACGCCTCCAAGGTTCCCCCGATCTGTTTGGATCTGGGGGATATAGCTACCCTGTAGGGGCAGCTGAAGACAGGGGGGATCCAGAAAGGGGCTTGGGGGTGTCACAGACCCCCTCCCCTGCCGGCTAAACCCCCTTTTCCCAAGGCGGAGGAATGGCGGTCAGTAATGGCCACCATGAAGAAATCTACAGCCGGACAAGCAGGTGCTGGAGGAAGAAAGTTGGAAGAAGTGAAACTTGCTTGTAACCGGGACAAGACAAGAGAAAGTGACCTGAAACCTTGAAGGCTGCAAAGTATATTGTTCCCTGTGAGAGTTATAAGCTGCGAATATTCTAAAAGGGAAAGTTTTTTTTTTGTTCCACTCTCCTTCTTAAAGTGACAGCAGAGAAAAAAAAAATCTTTTGGGGGACCTTCACTTGGTTCTTAATGCCCTTACGAAGCCCCCCTTTGAACACCTTAGAACAGTGTCTCTCCAATTCCTAACTCTACAGGTAGTTTTCCTTGTTTCTATCAATTCGGCCAGAAGGGTGTCAGAACTGGCCGCTCTTTCTATCAGGCAGGATCTTTGCATCTTTCACAATGATAGGGTTGTTCTCCGTCTGGACCCCTCCTTTATCCCAAAGGTTAACACTTGGTTCCACCAGTCCCAAGACATTGTGTTACCTGACTTCTGTCCCCTTCTACACCATGACTTAGAGCGCAAGTGACATACTCTAGATGTCAGAAGTGCTCTTAGAATTTACATCAAGCACACTTCCCCTTTTAGAAAGACAGAAGCCATGTTTGTCTCCTTTTCACCTTCTCACTTGGGGAGCAAGGCCTCTTCCCCTACTATTAGCAGGTGGGTCAGGATCGTACAAGCCTACAAAGCGGTGGCTCTTCCGGTACTCCCTGGTCTAATGGTGCACTCTACCAGAAGTGCAGCCATTTCAGCCGCTTGGGCCACCCAGGCATCCTTGGAAGAGATTTGCAGAGCAGCCACGTGGACATCCCCGTCTCCCTTCATCAGACATTACCGTCTGGATTCCTTTGCCTCAGCGACGGTGGCCTTTGGCATATGGGTTCTTCAGCGAGTGGTTCCATCGTCGGAGAGATTAGCTGGACGAGGACCCACCCGTGGACATGCAAGCTTTGGTATGTCTCACTCTGGGCTCTTGCTGCAGCATGGAGGAGAATGAGCATTGGTAAATTTACCTGTGATCGCCCTTTCTATCTATGCTGCAAGAAAGCCCAGCCCCTCCCTTGGTTCGTCCAGAGATGGTAAGGCATGTTAATGTATTAGATTGTTTGCTTTCAGAGACACTTCTTCAGTCTGTCAAATATCTTCGCCAAAGCTGGGGATTCTCCCAGGGGCTGGCTTTTTATATACAAGTACAGACCCAGCTTAATGACATCATAAGAAGGAGTCTGCCCATCCTGGGCTCTCTGCAGCATAGATGGAAAGGGCGTTCACAGATAAATTTAGCAATGCCCATTTTCTTCCCCTCCCCTGAAATGTACCAAAAAAGAAGTGGCTTATCTTAGTCTGGTTGTTTTCTGGCTCAGATAGGCTTATTCCGAAGCTTCAGGGAAATTGAAGGGGAAAAAAGTAAATAAAAATAGAGAACAGAAAAAATTTCTTAGGCCTTAGTAAGATCACACCTAGAGTACTGAACCCAGTTTTGGTACCACACTATAAAAAAGGATGTTGAGACTCTAGAAAAAAGTACAGAAAAGAGCAACCAGGATGATTAAGGGACTGGAGACTAAAACATATGAAGAGGAGGATCAGGGGAGACATGATAGCAGTGTTCCAATATTTGAGGGACTGCCACAGAGAGGAAGGGATCAAGCTATTTTCTAAAGCAACTGTATGCCAGACAAGGAATAATGGATGGAAACTGAACAAGGAGTGATTTAAACCTGGAAATAAGGAGAAACTTTGTGACAGTGAGAACAATCAACCAATGGAACAGCATGCCCTCAGAAGTTGTGGGAGTGTCATCACTTGAGACTTTCAAGAAGAGATTGGATTGCCATTTGTCAGAAATGGTGTAAGGTCTCCTGCTTGGGCAGGGGGTTGGACTAGATGATCTACAAGGTCCCTTCCCTCTGATTATCTGTTATCTGTTTCTTTAATCATAAAATAGTGGAAATCAAGCATTTCAAAAAAGATAGAAGAAACCTATTTATACTTGTACCTTATATAATAATCTCAGAAAAGAGAGAACTGTTAATGTAAGAGTATTTTGTTATTTGGTTAGAATGTGACTAAAGAGCTGATTAGCCACTTCCAAGGGATATAAAAGCTGTAAAACCAAGGAAAATGAGGGGAGAAGTTAAGAAGAAAGATAAATAAAGTTGAATATAGAAAAAAGAGAGAGAAGAAAAGGAAATTACAGTGTATGTCAAACGAAAGAAAAACAGCTCTGATAACCCCTTCCAACAGGATAAATATTCATCCTGTTATTAGGCAGAAGGAGTTTTTCTGATGTGCCTCTTTAACAGTGAAATTGTTAAAAATATTTTTGTCACAGTCAGCTTTTTGTCTCAACAATCAGGAAACAGAATACAACATGCATCACATCTCAGACAGCTCTGCTGCCAGGGAAGATGAACAAGAGAGAGGCAACAGTGTCATAATAATGTGTAAACTTCTAGCTTATTTGCATTGAGGTATTAGCAGTAGTATCTTAAAGGATATTTGTGGTCTGTACCACAAATAAACTAGGAATATTTTTTTTCACCAAATCAAGCCTGGCATAAATGATTATATATTACTTTTATGGCTGTATGGTCATACACAGGTTACTTTGGGGCAGACGCGCACTGGATTATTTTTAAGAGATTTGGAGTGGAAAATCAATAGTTCAATCATTTGGTGTTGAGTCCATTTGATAACCAAAAAACTACCTTGTAATTTTTTCTTCCAGTCTTTCCAATTCTTAAAACTCCCTACTAATTCTTTGACAAGCTCTCCTGCTACTACTGAGTTGCTAAAATGGGATGCATCAGTCAATTAACGCAATCCTAAGTTGCATTAACAGGAATACAATCAAGATCAAGTGAGGTGCTAATACCACTGTATAAAGCCTTAGTAAAACCACACCTAAAGTACTGCATCCAGTTTTGGTCACCACATTATAAAAAAGATGTTGAGACTCTAGAAAAATACAGAGAAGAGCAACCAGGATGATTAGGGGACTGGAGACTAAAACATATGAAGAACGGTTACAGGAACTGGGCATGGCTAGTCTAGTAAAGAGAAGGACCAGGGGAGACATGATAGCAGTCTTCCAATATTTGAGGGGCTACCACAGAGAGCAAGGGGTCAAGCTATTTTTTAAAGCACCCAAAGGCCAGACAAAGAATAGTGGGTAGAAACTGAACAAGGGGATATTTAACCTGGAAATAAGGACAAACTTTCTGACAGTGAGAACAATCAACCAGTGGAACAGCTTGCCCTCGGAAGTTATGGGAGCACCATCACTTGAAACTTTCAAGAAGAGATTGGACTCCCATCCGTCAGAAATGATGTAGAGTCTCTTGCTTGGGCAAGGGGTTGGACTAGATGACCTATAAGGTCCCTTCCAACTCTTGATTATCTGTTATCTGTTAATTTCTGGTCTACTTTGTTTCTGGTTTTACAGGACCCCAGATGTTATAATCTTAAAGCCTTACAATGTTAAGCCTCCTCTTCCTCCTCCTCCAGCGACTTCCTTCTCCCCACAAGTCACAGGAGATAAAGATGAACAACTGCCTGGAAAAAAAAATTGTTCCCTGGTGAAAACTGCCAAAGCAGAAATACGTTAACAGCAATTGAGTTCTAATCCCATTAGCACCTTGTCATGATAACTGAAGTTGATTGTTCAAATTACTCCCAAAAGGGGTATTTGATGTGTTAACGTGAATGATTTGATTCTTTTTGTTTGAAATGCATTTGCTGAACTTTTATGCTTGTTTTTGCAGCAATTAATTACCTACCATAGTTGAATTTAATTGATTTCTATGTACAGGTAGTCCTCGACTTACAACAGTTCATTTAGTGACCATTCGAAGTTACAATAGCACTGAAAAAAGTGACTTATGACCATTTTTCACACGTATGACCATCACAGCATCCCCATGGTCACATGATTTGCATTCAGATGCTTGACCACTGGCTCATATTGTGATTGCAGTGTTGTGGGGTCATGTGATCTCCTTTTGTGGCTGTCTGACAAGCAATGCCAATGAGGAAGCCAGATTCACTTAACAACTGTGTTATTTAGCAATAACACAGAGATAACACTGCAGTTTAGCAACTGCAGTGATTAGCTTAACAAATGGGGCAAGAAAAGTCATAAAATGGGGCAAAACTCACTTAACAAATTTCTCACTTAGCAACATAAATTCTGGGGTCAATTGTGGTTGTAAGTCAAGAAATACTTGTATTTCCCTTTCTTCCCATCCTCTGAAATATTAATTTCAACATTCTACAAGTTACTTGGAAAAAAATCTGAATTATTCTATCTTCCTAGGCAGGATCTAAATAGCATTGCAGCCCATTGTGTTTGGGGAGTCCACTGTAAACCTTAAGAAAAACAATGAATTCTATGTGAATTGAATAACATTACTTTAATATAGCCAATTTCTTAACAGAGGCTCTAATGTTAATTATTGTGAGCTTGCTTTGAGATCTCAGGAAAAAGAGATTGTCTTAGAACGCAGCATTTGGGCTGTGCAACCCTTTGAAAGTGTGTTTCACTCCAGCGATGCTTTGAGCAAAGCACACTTCAAAGCACACTGCAAAGCAATGTGTCCCCTGCTTCTAAAAAACGAAGTGAAGCTGCCATGGTGCTTAGATTCACATTGCTTCTGTGGGCATTGAATGTGCCAGAAGAGATTTTGAAACAACACAGTGTTTAGCAATGAAGCACATTGCATAACAGATGTACCAAACATGGGCACTTTGCACAGGCCTATTATTTCTAGCCTGATACTATGCTTGCTTCAAAAATTGAACTGTCCACATATGGGAACCACATCACAACCAGTGAACTAAATAAAAAGTGCTAAATTTGTATGCCGGCTACTTGGGTAGGCAGAGAGGTAAACTTGGTTGCTGAGCAACATCTGAGGAGGAAGACCATCTTTGCTTTCTGTGCTGTGGTAGCACAGTAGTTAGAGTGCAGTATTGCAGGCTACTTCTGCTGGCTGCTGGCTGACTACAATTTGGCAGATCAAATCTCACCACGCTCAAGGTGGCCTCAGCCTTCCATCCTTCCGAGGTGGGTAAAGTAAGGACCCAGGTTGTTGGGGACAAGAGGCTGACTCTATAAACTGCTTAGAGAGGGCTGTAAAGTGTTATGGAGTGGTAATAAGTTTAAAAGATACTGCTATTGTAACATGGCTTATTTCACTAAGTGTTTTTTAAGTTCTCAACCAGCCTCTGATTTCCCTCCAGGATTTTTTTAAGGTCCTCTGATTCACTTCATAAGCTGCCATTTATTTAGTCAAGAGTTATGAAATCAGCCATTGGCAGGAATGGTGAAGAAATAAAATTGTATCAAATGCCCACTACATCAGCAGCAAAATTCACGAGGCCCTCGTGCTCATCTTCTGCAAGCTGATTGGGTTTACTCTTAATTAAAACTTACATTGATCAGCTTTAACCATTTATAAATTTATTTCTTGAAATGAGCTAGACAATGCTTGGATTTACAACAAAGTAATTGGAACTTGCATTGGATTATATAATCCTTACACAAATCTAGAGCCAGTTCTCATCTAGATTTTTTTTAAGGCTCAATTTTATATTGTAGCCTTCCTCAAGCTTGTCCTCTCGATTTCTTGGATAAAACAGTTAGAAAATATCAGTATGTTGGTCCAAATAAGGATCAATTATAATTTAATAAGAATGAAAACCAGGACATCTTTGTGCTCCCTTGTTTTTGTTTCTTTTGCAAGTGCTCTTTCTCTCAATCATTACAATGTCATGGCCCTTTGTTGATGTGGGGTTGTGATCTTTCTTTGGAAGTCCTAACAGAAGGCTTCCATGTGGAATAAATCAAAACCAGAGCCAATGTGTGTTTAGGGTGGGGGAGGTTACTTAGCATATTTGAAATCATTAATGGGAAAAAAATAAAATGTTTCTCCTTCCCTGTAGGTGTCATTGCAGCTGTGGTCTTAGTCTTGATTTGCCTCTTGGTGGTGATGCTGAGATACCTATACCGGCACAAGGGCACCTACCATACCAATGAAGCAAAGGGAACTGAATTTGCCGAAAGTGCAGATGCTGCTCTGAAAAACGACCCTACCCTTCAAGATGCCGTGGATGAGAACCGAAAAGAATATTTCATCTGAAAGCAAAAGCGGCACCCTTGAGACACTCTTTGCCTTTCTCCCCTTCGCAAGAGGCAATGCGTTAAAAAAAAAAGCCAACAGGATATGGAGATTACACAAAAGAGAACAAGGCAACTAATTGAAATATTGCTGTTTAACAACGGCAAGGACTAGAATTCCAGATCTATAGCTTTTTATTTGATTTACTACACCACTAGGTTCAATATCAGATGAACAGAAAGAAAAGTCACACGATGAACGATCTAGCTGATAGCAGATAAAAGCATCAAATGTCAAACCCTGACATTTGGCAAAAAATATCTGGTTTGATGGAAAGCTCCTTCATGGATACACTGATTCGTCTCTATTGAAATAATACCTTGAAGTGAATTTATAGCAGCAAAACAACAACCATAAAAAAGGAAGCTGGCCTAAGAATGTTGGTCATGATTCATGTATCTAGGTTTTTCTTAACATGCATAAGCTTATTAATGTGAATATTCATATTATCTTGATCGTTCTTTTTCTTTTTTAAGAATACCCTGAAGTTGTTTCTGCTTTGTTATGTTTTTTAAAACAATGACCTAGCCAACCCGATTCTCACAAGAAAAAAAAAAACCTGCAGGAAAAGGCAGAAAAGTTTTTAAAATGAAAGAATGTCATTTCTGGATATTTCTTGCAGTGGACATATCTAAGTGATGGGTTTATTTACTTCTCGGCTTTTAATGCCATGTCAATTATTTTGAACGTGTACTTTTGTTTTAAATAGTAGAGAAATACATCCATTGGGTACTACGTGCTTAATTTTGAGTGATCTCAGATTTATAGTAGCAGTTTAAATTGATTGAGATAGTTTTACCTCAACTGAGGGTGAGAATTATAGAAGCAGATACAGAACCAATTGTTTAAGTTCACATAGGGGAGTCTTTTCTTCTACTTTGGTTGAAAATGGAATGAGATAAAGAAAAAAGGTGCTTGGTTAGTCTTATCACCAGTGAACCAAAATAGATCTCTCTTTCTCTCCCCTTCTCCCAGCCAGCTGGTTTGAAATTATGCCCCATTTCTATGACTAATATAATGTACTAGTTATGTTAGCTGTTTGACAATTTCCTCATGATTACATTTTGGCTGAAGCTGCAGTTATAATACTAGAGGGGATTAGCAATGTAGTTTTTGTAGGAACAACATACAATGGCAGTAATATTAGTACAGTGTTTTACTTCATTGCTCAAATTATAAGAGAGTCAGAGGGCTTTTATGCTTGAATTTACTGATTGCCTCCTTATTGTTGTTCTTCCAGAGTACAGGAGAATCATAAATTAGCAAAACAATGAAAGAACTTTGGAGTTGGGACCCCCTCTGTAGGGATTGTGCATTTCATTAAATTTCTTTCTATATTTTGTCTCTGTTTAACCCATCAAGTACAGTACTGTTCAGACTGACTGCTGTAGAAATTACTTTGGCAGACCAATCCCCCCTACAACTCCAACAAAAAGGGCTGTCCTAATCTCATTTTAAAAATCTTGTACTAAATTATTACCTTCAGAAATAGTTGTTGCTGGTGGACAAATATGCTGTGTGACCAGGAAAGTTATCTAGCAAGCATATTAGATGCTTCTCTTCAAATTCATTTGAATTAAGTGAGTCAAGTGGTAGCAGATTTGGGATAGCACTGAAGTATGGATTGAGTTTATGTGTACATACAGAACCCTTGTGAGCTAGAGGTATTGATTTGGCTATAGAGGCAAAGCCACCCAACCAGCTCAATTCCTGGTGATATCAAGATCATATCCCTGTAACTTTCCTGGTAAACAACAACTACTGTTCCTCCTTCTGAAGTTTGTTTTCATCTTCCTGACCTAATCCCATGTTGGGATTTCATAATAATCTCCCATCTTCTTTCTAGGCTTATATATAACCATAGGAAAATCAGTTTTTGAATGTGTATGATTTTTCACTGTCCAACTTTTTTTTTAATGATAGCCTCATCATTTATAACACGTTGCTGTTTTGTCGATAGCCTCTAATCCAGGATCTGCATCTTTCTGGTGACTGAAATCATATTTAATTCCTGGGAGTGGCAGGACTAATTAAGTACCATAGTGGATATAAGCCGAGATAGAAAATAGGTGGAAATGATG
This sequence comes from Hydrophis major, assembly GCA_033807585.1. Taxonomy (NCBI): domain Eukaryota; kingdom Metazoa; phylum Chordata; class Lepidosauria; order Squamata; family Elapidae; genus Hydrophis; species Hydrophis major. Next base: position 148,687,994 of record CM066328.1, on the reverse strand, counting down.
TTATTCATTTTGGGAAGCTGTCATTTTCCAGATTTATTGTTTTACTTCCCTCCTAGTTTTGTTTTCTTTGTTTGTTTTTCTTAGCAGCTACTCCTAAAGAAAAAATAAGCTAAGTCTAGAGCTTATACAATGTTTTTATTGTGTTTTCTGCCTTAATATAATGAGAAGCTATGTTGGCAATTTTAACAATAGTGCCATCAAATTATAACAGAGCAGTTCAAGGAATTCCAGGTCTGTCAACAAGTGCCTTAGATAGCTTACCTCTGCTTTAACCAAAGAAAATGTTCAAATGGCTTTACTCTCTCTCTCTTGTCTCTCTTTTTGGGATATTAAAATATAAGTAAATAATTTAATTTCCATTGGTTTCTTTCAGAAATGTTTTCAAAAACTTTTTGTGGCAGTGTTTGTTTCCATTCATGGTGAACATGAATGGGAGAGGAATCTTTCTCACTCCTTATTTTCAGAACTATACCACAAAAGACTAACTTCTATGGACATACTAAACACACAGGAAATATCAAAACACAGAATTGAATTATATGTCCATATAATAATCACATTTACTGATTAGCTAACAGGAAAATTACAGGAATATTTTTTTCTTTTTTGGCATCTGTTAGAGAACACAGTTAAAACTCTCCATGCGATGGGTTCAAGAACTTCATTTGCACATCACTTTCTTCTCACTTGTTTTATTTTTAAAATAGTTACATGGAGGGGATTCTTTTTTTAGATAATCCATTTCCAGCAAATCCAGACTCTCAGAAAATCTGTAGAAGTTTACATATATGCATGATATAGGAAAGTCACTTTGACATTGTTGAGGGGGAAATAAACACTATATTTCTAATTTATAGATATATATTAATAAATATGTCTAATTTAAATAGAAATATAGTACATCTCACTATAATGGGAAGGGTATTCCAGGATTATATACTGGAATCTTTCATCTCTGAAGTGTTGCAGTGCAGACATATTTTTCCCAAAGGCAATTGGTAGGTATATATTAATGTATGTATTAATTTTAGGTAGTGCAGAACTCACTACCTATCTAATTATTTCATTTCATTTTTGTTTATTCACTTTTTACCCAGACACAATCCAATAATTCTCAGTGCCCTACATGATACAGCATGGAAAACTTTAAAAACTCTGATAAATCTTGAAAAACACAATTTTAAAATAATAATTTAAAAAACTAAATAATTGATAAAGGTTAGAGAACCAATATAAGTAATATAAGTAGAACGTTCTCTGGAACATATACTGTTTTAAGAATCATCCTCAATGGGTTGAGCCAATCCAGGTTGGATCCTGCAGGTATCCACACGCCATGACATGAATGATTTTATAGGTCAAAATCATACGTTAAATGCACTGGCAAACTAACTGAAAGCACTCGTAGGAATTGTAGCCTAAGTGCAACATACTCTTAACATTAAATGTTATAGCATAGAAGACACAACATTTTGGACTAATCTTTAAAGATAACCTCATACAGGTAGTCCTTGACTTACAACAGTTGATTTAGTAACAATTGAAAGTTACAACGGCATTGAAAAAAGTGACCATTATTACTGCTTTTCACAATTACAACCTCTGCAGCATCTCCTTGATGATATGATCAAAATTCAGATGCTTGGCAACTGATTCATATTGATGATGGTTGCTGCATCCTAAGGACGTATGATCACCTTGGCAAACAAAATCAATGAAGCTAGATTCACTTAATAACCAGGTCACTAACTTACCAATTGCAGTGATTCACTTAACTGAGGCAAGAAAGATCGTAAAACAGCATAACTCATTTAGTAAATGTCTCAGTTAACAACAGAAAACTTGGGCTCAATTGTGGTTGTAAATCTAGTATTATCTGTATAGTAGTCCAGCAGGGTAGTAATAAGGGCATGGGAGAAAGTCTTCTTGCACCAGATAAGGTCACAAATGTGAAATTCAACAGATTAACAGAGTTGGAAGGGACCTTGTAGGTCTTCTAACCCAACCCCCCACCCAAGCAGCATTTCTGACAAATGGCAGTTCAGTCTCTTGAACTTGCAGTGATGAAGCTCCCACAACTTCTGAAGGCAAGCTGTTTCATTAGTTGATTGTTCTCACTGTCAGAAAAAAATTCTTATTTCTAGGTTGAATCTCTGCTTGGATCAATTTCCATCCATTATTCCTTGTCTGGCCTTCAGGTACCTTGGAAAATAGCTTGACCGCTTCCTCTCTGTGGCAGCCCCTCAAATATTGGAATACTGCTATCATGTCTCCCCTGTTCCTTCACTAGACTAGCCATGCCAAGTAAAGGCAGCAACTGTTCATTGTATGTTTTAGCCTCCTACTCAAGCAGAGCTATACATTCAGAAGGTCCCTCAAATTGTGAGCCTATTTCTGGATGGATGCCTACCCATCCAGAAATAATATTGATTACAAGAAAGAATTCCAAGCAATCAAGGTCTTGCTTCGGGTCAGCAACAGGATAGGATATTCAAGGATCTCCCATACAATCAGCTGTAGTGTTATTTGACTGGGTAACTTCTGTATGATACCACACTTCAAATTTTGAGGTGACTTCTAGCAGTTTTGTATAGAATTGCTGGGCGCTAGACAGCAGATACAGTGTTGCTGTTTGCAGGAATATAAGACAAAGGGCTGACCCCTGTAGTATTCAACAAGATAGATGCCACCAAGTTAATTTATTTTCTCACAGCAATTGAGCTTGTCTACTGAGGAAAAATAAAGCAGTGCTTCCAGTCTCCCTCCCTGTAGGCTATCCAGGCAGATATGGTCAAAAGTATTGAACACCACAGAAAACACCATGAGAGGCACACTACCTATCTAGCTCCTGATAAAAGTAATTGATTACAGCAGCCAATGCTATCTCAATCCCACACTAAGAATTGAACTCTGCCTGACTGTGTCCAAGACAATCCACTTAATCTAGGGTGCTATTTTGCTATCACCACCTCAACTTTCCTACAAGGCAGCCTTTGCCCACTCTGATTCTGTGACATTCAAATATTTTATCTGGAAGAACAGTGTAAACAGGCCATAAACCACCTACACCATTGTGAAAAAGCAAGTGATGAGACTGCCATTTCAAATTGCTTATCTTTAAGTGCATCTATGTAAGAATGTTTTTTTTTTTAAAAAAAGGAATGATTCACAGCTGCATAATTAGCAAAGATGCACATTAAAAAAGCCTTTGAAAAAGGGGGCATATTTAAGTTCCTTATAAATCCCTTTCCACAAGCTGAGCCCAAAGAAATAGCAGGAGAAAAACATGTAAAATACACGATAACAGTTTTAAAAGCATTTTTTACCATTAGACTAGAAAAATTAGCTCTTCATTATAACGCAGCTGCAAAATCTGAAAAAGCATAATAGGAAGAAAGAGTATTTATTAGGTACACTGCCTTAAGTTATTTAAAAAAATTGAATAAAGGTGGGATATAAATAGATAGGAGAAGATGGAATATAGAGGATGAAATGGTGCCTGGAGAATAACTGGGGAGTGTATAGAGTGTGTAAGAAGTCCCATTTCCAAATAAAATGGTTTTAATAAAATGCATACCAGTTGGTAAAATGCATACCTATTCTTGGAGATGTTAAAAGACAGTTTGAGTAACTCATTCTTTACCTTGAAACTGGTGCAGGACCGAACAACCTTCAGTTGGCGGGCTGGTTGATATGGATTGTCCTTTTTCAGTCCTTCAAATATCTTCTATAAAGCAAGAGAGATGGCCAGCCTAAAACAGGTTAGCCGTGGTTTCTCTACCCATTAATCTGGTTCCATCTGAAAGCCAAAGGTTCTATTTTTCTGTGTAGAATTCATGCCCTGATTGGTTAAAAAGTATGTCATTTGAAATATGATTGGGTTGAGATCTACAGTGAATCCTTGGCTTGAAGTCATTTGAGCCCTGTGGGTCATATATTTTTGAGGTTCCGTTTATCTTCATTTCCTCCTCTTGTCATGGTGAACTGACATGTTCGAGGGCTGTGAGACTCAACAGAAGATACCTAATTGCTTTTTAAGAAGGTAAAAAGTCCCCTGGTGGTTAAGCTCTTACATTACTCTGCAGCCTCTTGATGAAGGAGGAAAATATGTAACCCAGTGCCAAGGGCGTTTCTGGTCTATATATTTCCAACCTGAAAGAATATAATTGAATGTTTAGGTACAAGTTAAGCACTAATGTGTATAGAGAAAGCATTCTGGCTGGATTTTTGTTGCACTGGATTGTTTTCCCAATATTCACTTTCAGTGCACTAAAGGGGGAAAAATCTGGTATCAGAGGCTCAAGATTCCTAGCGTGGTGAAAATGAATGTCAGGTGGGAAAAATAGACCTATTGGGATTTTATTTTTATTTCAATATGGCCAACCATTTTTAGACCTTCAGATAATAAGAGATCCAGAGAGCATTGTTAACTGAATCATGGAGGTCTGTGATTGTTTCCTATGATTCTTTTTCTGTTGCTTTCTTTTAATCCAAATAGGCTGTGGAATTGAAGTTTGCTCTATGATAATTAGGGAGTAAAACAGAAGCTAATATTGTGAATAGCAGGCAAATTCATGTAGATTTTTCTAAATCAGAAATTCCTGCAAATAGAAAACAAAGGAGAAAAAAATAGCAGTACTACTCTCTGATATACTCTTTTTTTAACTAGCAGGGAAATATTTAAATAAGGAAAATATTTAAATATGGTATCTGCCACTTAAAGGATGAAGTGATGTTACCTATCTTGTCACCTTGTGATCCTGTCACTCAGAATAAAGCATTGCAATTTCTGAGGAAAGAAGCCTGACATTTCCCTACATTTTGGTTGAAACTTTTTTTTTCTAACTTCAAAAGACACAGAGAAAATGAAAGATTTTAATGTCAATAGTAACTCTTTCTAAAGTTTTTTTAAGTTCCCTTGTAAATATTTTTCCTTCCATATAGCCAATGACTGTAACTGACTACTGTATAAATGGCTAACATGGTCATTTGAAAATACAACAAGGTGCTGAATATTTATATCAAGCAGCTCTGAAAAATCTCATATTTGCAGAAATCTAGAATTAAGGGTTAAATGCAGCCTAAAATGAACGGTCTGCTATCTACCTACCCAGCAATCTTTTTTCCTACTGCTGAGATGAAATGCTAACATGTAGAAAGCATTGCCAGCGTGAGCTTTATTTACTCTATTTGTGCATGATCAAATCAACAAAGAATCATGACATTTTACAGCAATCCAGTAAAAATGTGCAACAGTTAAAACATCTGCAAGTAAGCATTGCTAAAATCAAAAATGTAACCAGTAGAAAATGATAACAGCAAATAACACACCTGAATTACAAAACCCGAGTGAAACCCAACTGATAAAGGAAAATTTAAAAACTGCAACAATTCGCAGTCTGCAGAAAAGGCCCATCTTAAACAGCTGCTGGAACATAGATAGCATAGTATAAGTTTTAAGTCCAAGGGGAGGCTAATTATTTAAATTTATTGATCACCCAACTCCAATTGACTCTATTGATCTAGAAAAGTGATTGAGAAACAGCACCCCTTGCTTTGTAAAAGTTGAGGCAGATGTTTAACCCAGAAAGGGCTGGTTCAGTGGAATTTATGCAGAGGCTACAATAGGAATGGAAGAAAAAGCAGATATAAACACTAAAGAGACAAGATGAGATCAATTTGAAGTTTGCATCATAAATAATAATGCAGGTCAGGTAGCAAGAAACCTGGGGGAAAACCTTGGCAATAATTTGATTAGCTGCCACTATAATGAATGCACTAAGTGAGAAATTCCTCTGATGGTTTCCAAGATTCTTTTCTAATCCCCTGCGCATGCACACAAGTCTCCCCCATGCACATCTCCACATGCATGGCAGATCCCCCATGCGCATCTCCGCATGCATGGCAGATAACTAACAATCGGCTGGCAGGGGGCATGCGCATGCGCAGTGGGGCTCTTCCAGGCAACTTCTCGCATGCTGGCAAAAATGGCTCTGTGTGCCACTTCCGGCATGCATGCCATAGGTTTGCCATCACGGACATAGACCTTGACATCAGTGGGTGAATTGCCAGCCTAACTTGTTCTTACGAAGTTTGCATCCAACTGCTGCCAGTTAATTGACTTCTGACAATTAACTTCTAACAAGGTATGTTAAAGCATAAGATGCTTATGTTCTATTGCATTACACTCGGCTGCAAAGGGAAGCAACTACTGTAATCCTAGTACAGCCACAGATGACTTAAAAGTTGACCCATGGATTGGGGATGAGATGAAAGCACTGTCATGACACCAAGGCAGAAAATATTACCAGGGTATGTTAGTACCACGATCAGAAAAGCTCAATATACATTTTCCAATTGGGATTTGTCTGAAGGAACACCCAAGATACAAAAATGAATCCTATTGTGAGACAAGAAAAGTTAGCTAGTAGGTCCTCAGAGCAGAATGGGACAACTTGCTGCAACCACGGTCCTTCCTTTGGCATCCTTTCTTTAATTATTCTATTCCACTATTTCTTCAGTATTAACATGTGTCCCATGTCGAGTTGTCCCATAGCAAATTGGCAGTGGCAAGTTGTATAGAAAATTACTACTAGGTGAGCAGTAGCAGTAAGCAACTATATTTAATGGTTAAAGTTTCATTTAATCACTCAAAATTTTCTTGAGGCAAAGAACAACCTGAACCTGGGAGAAGGCGGAGCTTCGTTTCGGTGATACAACTGCGATCTCAGGGCTCTGAGATCGCAGCCGATATTTTCGCCCCTGGTTGGTCCCAACGGACCTAAACCGTCCCGTAGAGACGGGGATTGAGAAGGGTACTGTCCCAGGATCCCAGAGAAATCGCAAAATCTCTGGTTTGGTCCGGGAGAAGCCCTTTTGCTGGCGGCGGAGAGGCAGCCTCCATAGCTGCTGAAGTCGGGACAACTCCGGAAAGAAAGTGGCTGGAGTGAAAGTGTGTCGGCTGGGTGAGAAACTTCTTTTGTGTTGTAAATTCACTGAGATTTGAAAGGGCATCCTAAATAGAGAAGAAACCTGTGAGATTTTTTTTTGACAAAAAACTGTATGAGCGGTGCTTTTTAAAGTGATGTCAAATTGAGGCTTGGATCTTTTTTTTCTCTTTCTTTTCCTTTTTTTCCTGGGACTTTAGTGTGACTTTGTAGGTAACCGGATTGAATTTTCTTTTACATATATTTTTATGCTCCTTTTGATTTTTTAATTTTCTTTTAGGATAGAGGCTCCCTTTGGCTATTTTTTTCTTTCTTTTTTTTTTTTGTATAAATTATCCTTTTTTTCTGGCTGGGGGGGGGAAGAGCATTAAGAAACCTTGTAACACTGCCAACTAGAGGCTTGAAAATATTTGATTTGAATTGGAGAGAATGGTAAGAAGACTCCTTCTCAAGGACATCTTAATGTGATAAGATAGAGGGAGAGCACAGCAAAATATTATTACAGGTGTTTTCCTGGACTCTTATCAATATTTCAACACTTGAGGCTTGGCTTTGAAGCTGCTGGAGAAGAGAGTCATAATAAGAGCCTTGGATAACTAAACAAAGTGCAGTGTGCTTTCTGATATATATATATATAGAAGCCTGATGATGGCAGATGAGATTCTGCTGAAACGTTGCTACAACTTTAAAAGCACCACTATTATGACGTGGGAAAATACCCGAACAAAGCTGAATGCCAGACATATAAGTACCCGCGAAAACTTAAGAAAATATATATATATATATATATGTGTATATATATATATATATATATATATATATATATATATATATATATATATATATATATATATATATCGTATAATTGTGAAGGTTTGCATATATATAATTTGTGATACCCCTACTCACCAGCCTTTTTGTAAATTTTAATTCTATCAATATTTTTATTTTTGCTTTTTATTTAAAGGGAAAGCCTCAGAGCTTTTTCTTTATTTTTCTTTTTTTCTCCTTATCTTTATTGGGACGCTTTTGCTTTTTCTATTCATGTTTTTGGACCACTCTGTTTTTCTTTTTTGATTATTGAGACTTCTCAATTAGATTAAGGTGTGAAGAACCTGAAGGAATCTCTTCTTTTCTTTTTTCTTTTTGTTCTTTTTTTCTCTTAATCAATATTATTATATTTGGGTTTTTTTTCTTTATATTTTTTATTTTTTACTACTTCGTAATTGGATTAGGGTCTAGAAGAACCTGAAGATCTTTTCTTCTTCTTTTTTTCCTTTTTTTCTTTGGTTTTGGGCTTTTTACTATTGGATTTTTCCATTTTGGATTATAATTGGCTATTCTACCAGTTGGATTAAAAGTTAAAAAGAATTTGAAGATTTAGAAGCATTAAAATGAGCAGGAAACCAATATCATCTGGTGTTTCTACTTCTACCTCTGCATCCCCACCAGCTGGAGGACAACGTTTAATTCAGACAACATTGAAGCAAGATAAAGAACAAGAAAAAGTAACTTTACAGATGATTATGCAAGGAATTCAAGATCTCAAGATAAAATCAGTAGAACAACCTGAACCTGTTGTCCAAAGGACAAAACTTCTATATGTGAAGCTTTTCAAAAGTCCTACAGCAAAGTCTTAATGCTTTTTTTTCTTTTCTTCCTGCTGTAACTGTTGTCAGCCATCAGAAAATAATGCAAAAAGAGGGATTAACCTTTGTAAATGGCTCCACCCATTTCCTTCATTACTTCAGCTGCTTTCAGGGAATGATTTATCATGCTCAGTAGGAATTAAAGCCATGTTTCTTGATTTTTAAAATCTCTGAGGAGATTTTTAAATAGTTAATTGTATTGGAAGTGTTGGGTGAGAAATAGTATAAATAAACTACGGCACCTAATTGGCAGACTGCAATTCAGAGATATTAAAGCATTAAATAACCCCTTCCCTGCTTCAATTGGAAGGAACCGCTTGGCATGAAATCAGAGTTATCTGAAGCAGTATTTGTTCCCCGACTTTGAAATTCTGGCAGGCATCCTGCCTTGTTTCCCCAAGACTGCTTTTGAAATCACTCTCTTTATGTTTCTCCACAGGAGATAACTATGAATCACTATTCAAAGCTGCTTCATGGTATTTATCACATTATGTACATCTGTAATTTCATCAGGGCATTATGAATACCATAAGGCTGCCAAAAGCAGAGAGAGGGACACACCTTAAATGCCATCCTATCACTCACATTAGAGCAAAATGACAGCCAACACTTTCATTCTATCATCTTTGATTGCTGAATCTGGATTTGATTTACATCATTGCAGGCATTTTCACTCTGGTTAGTAACAGTTCATTTACAAGCATCAACCAGGCCATTCCAACACCCTGCCATCTAAGATTAGTGTATTTCAGCTCAACATTGATATGCAGAAACAACAGGCTGGGCTATATTCTCAATCCACAGGCTGGATTGCAAATGTTAAATATTGTGCCCCTGTGGAAGGAGTTATCAAGAAAGAATGTTTTTGCAGTGGTACAGCATGCAATCTTTAAGCTCTAAGATCGCTACTGATATCTCTATTGCAGGACGGTCCCAATGGACCTAAACCATCCTGTAGAGACGGTGACAGAGGAGGGCACATCCTGTTGATCCCAGGGACATCGCAAAGTCTCTGGTAGATCCAGGAGAAGCCCTTTTTCCCCACAGTGGAGAGGCACCCATTAAAGCTGCTGAAGCTGGGACAGCTCCGGAATGGAAGAAAGCTGGAAAGAAAGTGTGTCAGTTTTGTGAGATAATTTTCTACATATTTTTTTCTGGAGAGAACACCCTAAAAGACTAAAAATTAAATTTAAAAGTGAAGATAAAAGTGCTCAAGTAGCGAGATTAAGCACAAATTAAACCTGAAGGTTGTTTTTTTCTTTTTATTGGAACTTTGGATTTTGTTAAAACTTTTTAACTTTTAAACTGGACTGGTCTTTCCTTTTTAATTTTTATTTTTTCCCTTCAAAATAACTCTTTGGAAAAGTTTTTTTATTCTGTTGTTTTTTCTTTTTAATCATTTTAGATTCTTTATATATTTTTTTATTCCTGATTTTAATATGAGAGGGGAAGGGAAAGAAAAGGGAAGTAAGTAGCGCTGCCACCTGGAGGCTTGGATGCATTGTTTTCCTTTCTTTCTTGTTGATACATTTGCTGTTACATTCAAGGGCTCTGTGCTTTTCATTGAAAAGATAGTGGGAAGAGCATGTAGATTGTTTGCAGGTGTTCTTCTGTGGAACTACTGATAGCTGGAGTCTGGATTTGAAATTGAAGAAAGAAGATTGAAGTGATCTTGAAAAGAGAACTGGAAATTTTGTTTTTTGATTTAGTAAAGAGCCTTGAACATACAGGGGCAGTGCTTTGCTTGTTGACAGAATTGCATTTTCTCTTTCCTTTTTTTTCTATCCCCCGCCCCAGTTGGATTTTTATATTGGGACTTGAGTCCTTTGATGCAAGAATAAGATTACTTTTTCTCTGCCCTCCTCCCTCAGATTTCTGTCTTTTTTTAAAAAAATATATATTTTTTTATTTTTTCATCCTTTTTCCATTTTATATTTTTTTCCTTTTTTCCTATGTAATTGGAACCAATTGGATTAAGGTATTCAAGTGCCTGAAGATTTTTCCCTTCCCTTTCCCTTCCCTTTTTATCTTTTGCTTTTATATTATTATTATTATTATTATTATTATTATTATTATTATTATTATTATTATTATTATTATTATTATTATTATTTTACTGGAGTGGCAATAGGCTGCTCTTGCTTTTTCTTTTCAATTTTTCTATTGTACTTTAAGATGAGCAGAAAAATACCAGCCTCAAGCTTCTTCAATCCCGATTTCTTCTTCCTCACCATCTGGAGGACAATGATCAAAAGGTGATGTTACAACAAGAGAAGGAGAAAGAAGTGACACTGCAGATGATTATGCAAGGAATTCAAAAGATACAAGTAAAAACAGATAATATTGAAAAGAGAACAGAGAATATTGAGCAAAGAATGGAAAAGATGGATGAAAAAATAGAAAATATTCAACAGATGATGATGCAATACGAGGACAGAATTAAGAAAATTGAAGAACAAGATGTACAAAGAGATAAGAAGATTGGAGATATGGATACTCTATTGAGTTAAGTGGAAAGAGATAAGGGCAGATTTCTGCAATCATTGGGATGGGAAATTGATAGATCAGAATTCTACCTTAGATTTCAAAATATAGAAGAAGAAAAGGGTAAAACCTTGTTGAAATGATGACAGAAATCCTGGCGGGAAGCATTAGAGGTATCTAAAGAGAAGATGATGGATGGAATGGACGAGGTTTTTCATGTTTATACAAGATATGTGATGAGAAATAAACTGCCAAGAGAAGTGCATATCAGATTTACTAAGAAAATAATAAAATCACAAATACTGCAGGCAGCAAGAGAAAAAACACTAAAGTACAAAGATAAAGAAATAGTGGTACTGAAACAGGTACCAAGAAGAATGAGAGAGATAAGAAGATAATATTTATTTTTGACCAAAGAGTTACTTAAGAGAGGAATAAATTACAGATGGCTGATAGCCGAAGGTCTCATGTTTACCTGGCAGGAACAAAGACACAGAATTGATACAGTTGAAAAAGCAGAGTTATTCTATCTGGAATATTTTAGAGGAAGGGAGGAATATAAATGGGCTTAATTCAGCTATTAAAAGAAGAAAAGTATTTCATAAATTAGAGAAATTAAAATTTGATATAATCTGCCTACAAGAAGTACATATTAAAAAACAACATGATTACATATTGAAACAACAAAAATTAGGGAAATTATTTACATGTTGACACACTGTAAAAAGAGAAAAGTGGTGTTATACGTTAGAGATACAATCCCTGCAGAACAAATATATACAGAGGATTTTTACAGGAAATTACATAAGAAAATAATTGAACTGGACTATGCTAATATCTGTCTGATGGGAGATTTTAATGGAATAATAAATGACAAATTGGATTATAAAACACAAAAAACAACAAAGAAAACTAGAAAGACATTGCCAAAATCCTTCTTTCGAATGGTAGATGAGTTAAACTTAAAAGATGGATGGAGAGAAAGAAATGTGGAAAGTAAGCAATATACTTTTTATTCAAATAGACATGCATCATGGTCTAGAATAGATATGATATGGATGTCAACGGAGTTGCTTTCTAACATACAAGACATTGAAATAGAAGCAAGTACCTGGGCAGATCACAATCCAATAACACTTGTATGGAAAGGACAAAAAAGGAGATCTAGATGGACTTTAAATAATACGATATTAAAGGGAAAAGACTTTAAACAGAAAATTGAGAGAGAATTGACTTTTTTCTTTAAAGAAAATACAAAAGAGGATACATCATTACAGAACCTCTGGGACACGATGAAGGCTTATATAAGAGGTTTGATAATGGAATTGATTTAGGTAAATGGCAAAAATTGTGGTCTCAAAATTATAAAATGACAGTGTCAACTGCACATAAAGAAAATTTGTATTTTTACAGGTGGCACTTACCCCCAGCAAGAATTGCGAGGATGTTCAAGAATTAATCGGATAAATGTTGGAAATTGGAAAAATGTTGGAATTGGAAAAATGAAAAAAATACTTATGCAGGAGGAAATTATAAAGGAAATCATGGACTGTGTCAAAATGAGTAAATTGACATTTGAAATTAGAGCACAAGAGGATAAACAATTTTATATGATATGGGATTTATTTTATCAATGGTTAGATAAAAAGACATGGTAAAGAAATAGATTACAATAAAAGTTAATAGACTGATAAAGAATACAATATAAAACATATAACCATTGGATGAATGTACAAGATTAAATCATAATGAAAATTAAAATATTTCATATAAAATGATGGAAAAATAGTCAGATGAATGTTTAATAATTGATATTATATAAACACAAGCTAGACCGATAAGGTGAGAATTCATATAACTTGTGAGTAATGGTAAAAAAAGGATAGCACAAAAGATTGTAACCAACTGACACACTGTATGTATATAATTGAAAGAGGGCTTTATGTTTTTATGTTTTGTTCGTATGTTTGTTCACCATAATAACTGCCCTCATCAGTGCATGCGTTAAAGGGTACCATATGTTTCTGAAGTGCTGATAAACAATTCTTCTGAATAAATGGCATGTGTTGCACAAACAGAGAGAGACATGACAATGCAAGAAAAGACCGGATTTAAGGGTTTCCCATTTGTTGCTAAATTTTATGAAAGGAACTATTCTTTCTCCAGCATAAATAGCCAAAAAAAAAAAAACATTTGGGGAAGGAAAGGAAGGAAGGAAGGAAGGAAGGAAGGAAGGAAGGAAGGAAGGAAGGAAGGAAGGAAGGAAGGAAGGAAGGAAGGAAGGAAGGAAGGAAGGAAAGGCATTTTCCCCCATTGGCTATCATTCAGTTTGAGAAAAAAAAAACCTCTTTATTCTTTCTCCAGGATAAATAGCCAAAAAAAAAAAAAAACCTTTGGGGAAGGAAGGAAGGAAGGAAGGAAGGAAGGAAGGAAGGAAGGAAGGAAGGAAGGAAAGGCATTTTCCCCCATCAGTTTGATGAAAGCAAATATATTTTATAGATTAGTATTTTTGTACCTATTGAGACTTGTGCAACCATTATCTATGAATATTTTTTCCTTCAGTCATCTATCCAATGCTCCCTGGATTTCTTGGTTTGCCAAGTCATCAAGAAAGATATGATAAAGAAGCTCCTTCCATAGATTTATTCTTTTGTAACCAGTCAGAAAGGTGTCAGAATGACTGAAGGATATGTCATAGTAAATGACATTACCAACAAGAGCACTCTCCCCCTCCCCAAACTAAAATTGCTCCCTATAGAATTTTTACATTGGCATAGTTCCAACATCCAACATTTTACATCCCAGATGCTGGCAAGTTTAAAGGCACAGGGCAAGCTCTGCAATGCACATAGCTCCATTGGAGCAATGGTGGTCAAGTGGTTAGAATGCAATATTGCAAGCAAACTCTGCCCACAATCAGGAGTGTGATCCTGTCTGGTTCACAGTTGCCTCTGATTTCCATCCTTCTAAGGTCTGTAAAATGAAGACCCAGATTGTTGGGGCAATATGCTGACATTGTAAACCACTCAGGCTGTATATAAATCTAAATGCTCTTGCTATCCTCCAGTATTTTGTTGCTAAGAGAACCCTTGTGGCAGAGAGGTTCCAGACTAGGACCAGAGACACCAAAATTCATGGTCATCCCTCGACTATACTCGTCACTGGGTGAATTTGAGTCAGCCACTGTTTTTCAGCTCAATGTATTTGTTACTATGAGAGAAAAATGGAAAAGAGAGATCTTTCTATAATACCTTTCCTTCCTCCCAAAGGCAAGGTACGCAGCCTGCTGTTCATTCATTAATTTGCCTGATGATAAAACAATCTACACTGCACTCAATCTTGCAACTAGCACCCTCTATACCCAATACATAATCAGAGCACAGAATGGGACAACTTGCCATGGCCAATTCACTACAGCCAACTTGCCATGGCCAATTCACCATGGGACAACTTGCCACAGGCAATTCACTGTGAGACAACTCACTGCAGGACAATTTAACAAATACAAAAGTTAAATTAATTTCAATGGAACCACGGCCAATAATAATAAAAAAATCAATCCAATAATACAAGTCTTACAATAATTTTGACAAAAATGTGGTCATCAATAATAAAAGTTATTGGATGAAATAATACAATGTTGAATTGCCCTGCAGCAAGTGGTCTTGCAACATGGTGAGTCAACTGTGGTGAATTGGCTATGGCAAGTTGCTCTAGACCCATCAGAACAATGTATATACAATGACTATTGAAATGCTTCTCCTGCCATTCTCTTTGCCTGGCGATACTTCAGCAAGTTAGATTAAGGTTAAGTGAATAAGCCTCCCGCCAGTTCAAATCCAAGCAACAAATAAGCCATACTGCTTTGGGGGACACCAACTCAGGAAGATAGGAATGAGCTCTGATACTGGTCCCATCTCTGGGCTGAGTATCTGCTGCCTAAGATGATACAAGTTAATGGGTCCAGTTCCCCCCCCCTCTATATAACGATAGATAGATAGATATAGATAGATAGATATTATAGATATAAATATAGATATAGATATATGAAATGCAGAGTGCACACGATGAGGATATTATCTCCTTTAACAGGATCATCCATACCTGAATGGATGAAGGCTGTATTTTCATGCATGCACCACCAGTTGCTGCATCATAGGACACATTTTTGAGATGGAAGTAAAAATAAAAATCAGCAAAGCTGTTTTATATGCCTGGTAGCCAACACAATGCATGAACTTACCACTCTAGAAGTAATTGATTAAATCTACGCAGCTTGAAGACAACTATTCATGTTTCCCAAGTCATAAAAAAAATAAAACTTGTGTTCTCAGTAGATCTAATTAGTGGCAACAAAAGGATGCAGAATCCACGAGAATATGTTATATGTAGAATGGGCATGTATGCATACATGCATGCAATGTCACCCCGGTAACCTTTTTTTAAACAGAGCAAACACTCATTCAAACATAAAGGCAGATCCCCTTTCTTTCAAGGATCCATGTTGAAACATGAATTTTAATTTTGTCTGCCTTTGGTGGTTAATTTAAATGGTTTCTTCCCCTCCTTTATGCTGACACACAAAGAAAATCTTGCTTCTAAGGATGCCACACCGTTTCTCAAGTTGGCATAATACCACAGCTATTTGGATGAAGGTAGGAAGATGGCTGCTGATGAAGAAGAGACATTCTTGCATTATGAATATATTATTGTGAAGAATACAGAAGAATATACATTAAGTCTGCCTTATGCACATCCACAAAAAGAAACAAAGTTATTTGCTAAACAAGAATCAGGCAAGTGAATATGTTCCACTCTAGGAAGGTTGCTATACTTCAGTATGAATAGTTATGAAGAAAGGTACTGTGACTGCAGAGTGTCTTTTATCATTGTCTTCCATTAATCAAATAATCTTGTTTATTAAAAGTACTTTCTTACAGGAATAGGAATACTGATTTTATATATAGGTACATAGTTGTTATATTGTCATACTGTTTCATGTTCATTATTACTTGAATAATATCCTTTGAAAGATTCCTCTGAGATGTGACACTGTCTTTCTGGAAAGTGTTTCCTAAAATCTTATCTCAGAAAAGAACTGATTTTTTTTAACTCACAGAAAAGTCTTGCTAATAAATAAACACTCAAGCAGGCTACAGCAAGTGAGGCTCAGGTTTCTCCTCCCCAATGGTTTCCTGAAGTAATAAATGCCCCACTGTCTGGCATTAATATGACAATTACTCCACCTGCAGGATTGTCTTTGAGACATCTGTGAATTACACAGAATTACTGCAACCTTCCTCCCATCTTCAACATAAGGGTTAAAGCCTATACTTTGTTTTTAACTAAGAATAACATTCCTATTTCTCCTTTGTCATCTGGAAATTGACCTTCTGGAATCACCCAACTTTTTTCCTTCGCTTTAGTCCTTCCCCTTTCTGTCACACTAAACTAGAACTACAACCAAATGGAAATTTATTTCTTTGATTCATTTCATATTTATGATTTTCCATGACTAGGGCAGCCAGTTTTTACCCTCAAATCATCTTTCCCTACACAGTACCCAGGAATAATATCAGGGAGCTACTGAAATCTTTTGTATTTATTTGCTTGTTCATCTATAAGCCTTTATGCCATGTTCTTCAGCCTCTCAGATTCTCAGATTCCCTTCAGATTCTCCCTTCAGCTCTTACAGTCCAAAAAATAAAAGACACGGAAGGCAAAAGGAGGATTGAAAAAGAAAAGGCTAGCTCCAAGTGGCATCCTAGGAAACCCCCAGAACAAAACTGGACTTCTTCTATATGCATAAGTATGTGTATCTATATATTCAAAACCTTGAACAGGAGTTACTTGATATCCACTTTTCCAGTGAGGGTTCTGCACCAACAAAACCAAATCCAATACCTGAACTTCTGGAACTGCTTTCACATTGGTGCAGAATGTATTGGATTTGCTTTTGTTCAGGTGAAACTTGTTGTAGAGCGGCAGCAATGACTGAGACAGACGCAGGCTCAAGTTAACAGGCTTTATTCTGAATGAATAAAGGGTCGCCACAGCTGCCGAGGCTAACTGGCAGTCAGCTGGCAGCGACAGCTGATACCATTTGACAGCCCCTTTTATAGCCAGCTGTCAAATGGCATCAGCCAATGGGAGCGATCGGCACTCCCGCGCTCAGGTGGCGGACCAGAGGGAGGACTTGTCAGTCAGCGGACATAGCACTCCTTCCCCCTGGCCACGCGCATGCATAGTCCTGCAACCTGGTAGGCCATCTTCACTCGCGGAGAGATCGTTGAAGGACTAGAGGCCTGCTTGCAGGTAAAGTGACCCTTGCTTGCTGGGAGTCGCCCGGAGATCCTTGCTGGCCATCAGGAGACCTTGCCCGAGTGTCTGGCTGCTGACCAGGTAGGTCTTTTTGACTGGTTTGCTGCAGGGACGATTTGGGAGTCGGCCGGTAGATCGGGTCATCGGAAGCGGTTCGCGGCTGCAGGGTAGACCAGGTCGCTTGGCTGGTTGGCTTCAGCAGATGGTTGGAAGATCGGGGCCTCAGGTGAGTAGGCTTCAGGCGGCTGGTAGGCTGGCATGTCTGGTGGTCCCTGGGAGTCGGCTGCAGCTCTTGCCCAACGCCTCCTTAGCTCGTCTATGTGCCAGCACCACACTCGGCCAACTTTCAACAGGATCTGGTAGGACTTGGGTCCTGTAACAGAAACTATCTGCCCTGGCACCCATAGAGGGTGCCCTGCATAGTTCCTGGCATAAACCAGGTCCTGCAGGGCAAATCCCCTGGCAAGGCTGTCAGAGCCTAAAGGAGTGCCAGAGGCATAGTGGGCGTGCAACCTGTCCAAGGTAGTCCTGAGACGCCTGCCCATCAATAGTTCTGCAGGGGATTTGTTGGTGGTGGTGCATGGAGTAGAATGCTGGCTGAGTAAGTAAGCAGACAGCTTGGAGTGCTAGTCTGCCTGGCCAAACCTTGCTAAGGCTTCCTTTACAGATCTAACAGCCTTCTCCACCATCCCATTGCTTGCAGGGTGAAAAGGGGCTGTGAGGGCATGCCTGATGCCCAGGTTGGCTGCAAAGACCCCAAACTCACAAGAGGGGAACTGGGGACCATTATCTGACACCAGGGTGTCAGGAAGGCCATGGGTGACAAACAGTCTGGTCAGGGCTCACGTGACAGCCAGCGTAGTTGTGGAGGGAAGTAGAGCCACATCAATCCATTTCGAAAACGAGTTTACTACGACCAGGAAGGTCCACCCATGTACAGGGCCAGCCAGGTCAATATGCAGTCAGGACCAAGGGGCCCCAGCATCCTCCCATTGAGTTGGCACAACTGTTGGAAGTGCTGATCTGGTTGCCTGGCAAGGCTGGCACGTGCTTACCCAACTGGAAATCTGGGCATCCAGGCCTGGCCACCACATGTAGCTGCAGGCCAGAGCCTTCATCCTCACGAAGCCCATGAAGGGCTTTTAGGATTGGCTCTTGCAGTGTGGTGGGTCTGACCACCCTGGTCCCCCATAACAAGCAACCCTGTAGTGAGGATAACTCATGCCTGTGGGTCTTAAATAGGATGAATTCAGAGGTATACTGAATTTCAGGCCACCCCCTCCCCACCCAGTCCAGGACTTGGGAGATTACCTTGTCCCTTCTGGAGTGGGCAGCAATGTCTTCGGCTGAGATTGGTAGGTTGTGTTCGCTGCAATCAAAAATGGCGTGGATTGGAGAGGGGTCTTCTACTGGTGTTGGCAGGGGGCATCTGCTAAGGGCATCTGCATGGCACAGGTTCTTCCCGGGGCGATGTACCAGCTTATATGAGTAGGTGGCTAGGAACAGTGTCCATCTGGTCATCCGCAGGGACAGTACCTGTGGGGTTTGCTTGTCTCCTGCTAAAAGGCCTAAGAGTGGCTTATGGTCTGTTATGAATTCAAAGTAATGACCATAAAGGAATTCATGGAATTTTTTTTACAGCAGCCACTGCTGCTAAGTCTTCCTTGTCAATTTGACTATAGTTCCTTTCTGCTGTGGAGAATGTTCTTGAGAAGAAGGCAATTGGGGCCTTGGAGCCATTGGGTAGCCTGTGGCTGAGTACTGCCCCTATGCCAAAAGGTGAAGCGTCTGCAGCTAGAACTAGGGGAACTTCTTGGTTAAATTGGACCAAAACTGCATCTGAAGTTAGCAGGGATTTGACTGCTTGGAAAGCATTGGCTTCTTTCTGCCCCCAGTGCCAGTGGGCTTTTTTATCTAAGAGTCTATGTCAAGATTTAGCTATAGAAGCCTTGTGTGGCAGGAAAGCTGCATAGAAATTTAGTAGTCCTAAAAAGGCTTGTAGCTCTGTCTTGTTAGAGGGAGTAGGTACCTCATGTATGGCCCTAACTTTTGTTTCTATGGGATGGATTCCAGAGGCGTCAATTTGATAACCAAGGAAGTCTACTTGCTTAGTGGCAATGGTGCACTTGTCCTTTTTAAATTTTAACCCATGCTGCCTAAAACGGTCAAGAACTAACCTAACCCTGAATAATAATTGTGCTTTGTTAATGGCAAAGACTAAAATGTCATCAAAGTATGGGACTACCCCTGGGAGTCCCTGGAGGATCCTTTCCATCAGGGACTGAAAAATACCTGGGGCCACACTAACTCCAAATTGTAAACATTTACACCTGAAAGCGCCCCTGTGGGTAACTATTGTTTGCAAGTCAGCAGTGTGATTGTCTACTGAGAACTGCTGATATGCTTGGGACATATCTGTTAGGAATAACCATAGTTACCTAACGTTGTTTGGGTAAATAATATATAAACCATGATAGCAAAGTTTAAATGTGTTTTCACTTTAAACTCTGAATGATATAATTTGGGTGCGGTTGAGAAACTGCCATAAGAGGGAGCTAGAGAACCTGGATTGACACTGGATTGATGATTGATTGTTCTGCATGTTCCTTGTTGCTGAGGTCGAAGGAGAAAAGAGTTTTGAATACTGCATATCTAATCTACTGTGAGAAGATATTTACTGGACTGATTTATGGATTGATATTGTAAGTTAACTGACTTTTTGAAACTGGATTTTTGCAATTGAACAATCTCCGGACTGAACTGACTGAACACTAGTAAATGATATTTGGACTGTTTGACCCTGCTAAACTCTTAATGGAATAAACTATTCAACTAAGACAGTGTATCCATTTTTACTGAGTGTGTAAACTAAAAAATGCTTTCTCTCATATTCGCCTGACTGCCTGACTGCTGTGCACATTCTGTTAGGGTATATCCCTAACACTGGTTATGGGCCCAGGCTGCACAGTCAGACTAACCAGGATACAACAGGCTTATATAAATTGAGAGTTAGTGTAGTTGCACTAAACCGACAGCTGTGTTTTGTTAGTTTATTATAGTTTAATATCCAAAGAAAAATGGCACAAATCAATTTACCAAGTTTGTCTCTAATATCCAAACTGGATGGAACAAACTATGTTTCATGGTCTATGAAATGTAGTCTAGTTCTACGCAGAGAAGGTTTGTGGAGTATAATTCAAAACCCACCAGACGTAGATGATTGGGATACGGAAGATGAGAATGATGCCCAGAAAACAAATGAATATAAACTGAAAAATGAGCAAGCTCTATGTATAATAGGACTGACACTCTGTGACCAGCAGCTTGTCCATATTCGTGGAGAAGAAACAGCTGCTAAGTGTTGGGAGAATTTAAAGAAGTTTTATGTTTGAGATAGTGCAGGAGCACATATAAATCTTACATGGAGGCTGTTCAGAACACATCTTCAAAAGAATGGAGACATGTTGACTCATATAAAAACAATGAAGAGGATTTTTCAGGAACTGTATGAAAAAGAACTTATCTTCACAGAACTGCCTCAGGTTTATATAATTTTGTCTTCGTTAGATGAGAGCTATGACGACTATGTAACTTCATTGGAAGTACTGCCAAAAGATAACCTCACATTAACTGACATTACTGGCAGATTAATTGAAGAAGCCAGGAGAAGGCTTGAAAGGGATCAACTGAGAAGGGAACAATCACAAGAAGAGAAATTATCTTCAACAGCCTATACAATTAAAAAATGTTTTAATTGTGGAGGAAAAGGACATTTGGCTAGATTCTGCAAAAAAGGAAAACATCAGAATGCCAAAAAGCATCAAAAAGATGAAAAATGTTTTGAAATAACCATGTATAGCAGCAAAATTGTAAATAATAATTTATGGGTTGTGGATAGTGGAGCGTCGCATTGCATAACAAAAGATAAGAAAAGATTTATTAAGATGTCAATGAGTTCACAACAGATATCGTAAGCTAATGGCTGGAAAATGAAAGCAAAAGCTGAAGGTATTGCACATTGTTCGTGTATAAAAGAAAATGTAAAAATGTTGTATGTACCACAACTTAAGTTTAATTTGCTTTCAGTTAGAGTTTTGATTAAACTAGGTTACGTAGTTACCTTTAGGGGAGAAAACTGCATAATAGAAAAGGAAGGTAAAAAAGTGACTACAACTTGAATGATAATCAATTAGAGGTGGCTAATACAGTGTATAATAATGTTAAGCCTCATGACGAATGCATACATTTGCTACACAGACGTTTAGGTCATATAAATTTTAAAATGCTCAAGAAAACAGTTGAACTGTCTGAAGGTATAAAACTGAAGCCTTGCAGTAAGTATTTGCACTGCAATGCTTGCAGTCAAGAAAAGAACAAGGTAATACCAGCAAATAGAATTAATGGATTTAAAACTAAAGAGCCTCTAGAGGTCGTATTTGCTGATATTATAGGTCCTAAAAAACCTAGTATGGGAGGTGCTCGTTATATATTAAGCATAATGGATCATTACTCAAGATATGGTTTCTGTTATTTAATGAAGAGTAAAACGGAAACATATCAGAATTTCTTTAATTGGCTTAAATTCGCAGAAAGAAAAACTAAAAGGAAATTAGTAACTCTTATCACTGATAATGGTATGGAATTTATAAATAAGAAATTCCAAAATAGACTGAAGATGGCAGGTGTTAAACATAAAAAGTCTGCACCATATAGGCCACAACATAATGCCTTTAGAGAAAGACGAGGCCAAACAATACAAGCAATGGCTCATACTATGTTGTCGGATTCAGGATTACCTGAAACCTTGTGGGGAGAAGCAATAATGTGTGGTAATCATATATTAAATAATGTTGTTAACACAGCAACAGGTGAATTACCATTCACACGGTGGCATGGTAGAAAACCTGACCTAAGCTACATGCACACATTTGGAGCACCAGCATGGGCGCGTATTCTTACGCAACTGAGACATAAGGGGCAGCATAGGGCTAAAAAGTTATTCTTTGTAGGTTATGAATCTAATCACAAATCATACAGATTCTGGGGGAAAGGTACATCTAGCGTTTACTGTAGTGCTAGTGCCCAATTCCTAGAACATGAAGGATGGGAAAAACTGGAGCAAGATTCAAGTGAGGATATAATCATAGAAACCTATAGAAGATCAAAACAATATATCAGTAAGCAAAAGAGTACAATTAAAGAAGAAGTACAGAAAGAGCTTATAAAACCAGAACAGGAAAGAATAGATGAACAGGATGAGGTAGATAAACAGGAACAAGTAGTACATGAAAGTCCATCTGTAAGCCCTGTAATACCTAGACATTCAACACATGAAACCAGACCACCTGACAGGTACCAAGCAAGTGTAGTTTGCCAAGTTAGTAAAGTTCCAACTACTGTTGAAGAACTTAGAATGTATCCTGCAAAGGATCAAGAAAATTGGCATAGAACGATGGAAAAGGAACTAAATTCACTGAAACAAATGGAAGTTTATGAAAACGATAAATTACCTCCAGGTAAAAAATCCATTGGCTGTAAATGGATATTTAAATTGAAAACAGGCAATTATGGAACTGTTACCAATAAGGCTAGGTTGGTAGCTCAAGGATTTAATCAAACTGCAAGTGATTATGATGAAGTATTTTCACCGAGTCTAAAAGCAACAACCTTGAGAGCAGCTTTAGTGTGGGCAGCTAAGAAGAACTATATCATAAATCACTTAGATGTAGAAACTGCCTATCTGCATGCACCATTACAGCACACAATATACCTAAAGAAACCTGTAGGAATTAAGAATGATAGAACAAATAATGACTGTTGGAAGCTTAAAAATAGTCTTTATGGATTAAAACAATCTGGTTACAAATGGAACCAATATATTGTTAAGGAGTTAACCAATATAGGGTTTAAAGCAGGTTTAGCTGATTCATGTTTATTTAAGAGAGAGACTAATGGAACAGTATCATTGTTATTATTATTCACTGATGATATTGCCTTAATCACAAAAACTAATAATGAAGCTACTGAAATAATATCATTATTAGGTAAGAAGATAAAAATAAAGCAACTAGGAGAGATAAAGCAGTATCTAGGATTAACCATAAATAAAACCAAAAGTGGCTATAAGATATCTCAAGAGGATAAGATTTATCAATTACTAAAAACATACAATATGAAATTTTGTAAGCTGGCTAAAACTCCAATGAGTCAAGAATTTAGCCACACTGATATTCAAAGTCCAAATTTTGATAAAACTATCTATCAATCACTAATTGGTAGTGTATCGTACATTGGTAATTGGTCAAGGCCAGATATTGCGTATAGCATTAATCAGTTGGCACGATTCAATGCTGAACCTACTGAACGACACTGGCAAGCGACAAAGTGTATCTTAAGAGATCTTAAAAGGACGATGCATTATGCATTGTATTTAGAGCCAAAAGATGATCTGATTTTAAGTGCATATGCTGATGCAAGTTTTGCAACAGACATAAACACTAGGAAATCAACTTCAGGTACAGCTATACTGTTAGGAAAGGCACTGATTGGTTGGAGTTCAATTAGACAGCAACACATAAGTATGCCTACAATGGAAGCAGAATTTTCATGTATATCTTTGTTGTGTGCTGATTTAATTCTTTATAAACAATTGTTAATGGATATGGGAATAAATGTAAATGATTCCATTGTAGTATATGAGGACAATCAAGCAGCCATACGAATGGCTACAAATATTGCTGTGAAAAAGAGAACTAAGCATACAGATCTTAGATATCTAAATGTAAGGCAATCTGTACAAAGTAATTTGATAAGACTGGAATATTGTATGTATGAAGACAATATAGCTGATCAATTTACGAAGGCCCAAGGTTCAATCAAACACAAAGAAAGTTGTGATGATTATGGGTTAAGATTGTAAAGAGATGTATATATTTTATGTTACCCAAAAGGGGAGTATGTTAGGAATAACCATAGTTACCTAACGTTGTTTGGGTAAATTATATATAAACCATGATAGCAAAGTTTAAATGTGTTTTCACTTTAAACTCTAAATGATATAATTTGGGTGCTGTTGAGGAACTGCCATAAGAGGGAGCTAGAGAACCTGGATTGACACTGGATTGATGATGTTTCCTGCGTGTTTCCTGTTGCTGACATCGAAGGAGACAAGAGTTTGAATGCTGCATATCTAATCTACTGCGAGAAGATATTTACTGGACTGATTTATGGCTTGACATTGTAAGTTAACTGACTTTTTGACACTGGATTTTTGCAATTGAACAATCTCCGGACTGAACTGGCTGAACACTGGTAAATGATATTTGGACTGTTTGACTCTGCTAAACTCTTAATGGAATAAACTATTCAACTAAGACAGTGTATCCGGTTTTTACTGAGTGTGTAAACTAAAAAACGCTTTCTCTCATATTTGCCTGACTGCTGTGCACATTCTGCTAGGGTATATCCGTAACAATATCAAGTTTTGTGAAGATTGTGCCTGGCTCAAAAGAGTGCAGCAGGTGTTGAATTACAGGGACTGGGTATGCACTAATTTGGAGATAACAGTTGAGGGACATTTTATAGTCTGCGCATTTTCGCACGCTGCCATCTTTTTTTAGGGGGGTGACTATGGGGGTCTCCCATTTTGTGAAATCTACTTGTTCTAGTACCCCTTGTTTAATTAGCTTATCTAGTTCCAATTTAAGGCAAATGGTAAATGGGACTCTATGAGGTTTTAAACAAATGAGGGTGGCTTGTGGGCTCACATCAAATGAGATAGGGGTACCAGAATAACATCCCAGCTCATTACTAAAAACATCAGCGTAGTCCCTGAAAAGGGTATCTACCTCAGTATTCACCACAGAGTGAATACCAGTTACACTAAGGCCTAGGGCAGGGAACCAATCTAGCCCCAGCAAGCTGGGAAGGGCACCATCTACAACCATCAGAGGCAAGTGGCCTCTAAAGTTCTGGAATTGAATAAGGAACTTACCTTTCCCTAGGACTGGAATGGTCTTCCCCTGATAATCTCGAAGAGTCAGGTGGCAGTTGAGCAGCTTCTTCTTGGAGCGTGTAGGGAGCAGCTTCTTCAGGGTGGTCCACAAGATGATTGAGAGGGCAGACCCAGTGTCCACCTCCATCCGACAGGGTTTACCTTCTAGGAAGACAAAAATGCTTATTTTGTTAGATCCAGGGGTGGTATTGTAAGAGTAGTAACAAGTGTAGCAATCTTCAACTTGCCTTTGGAAGGAGGCAGCAGCTTGAGGTCTTTGTGAGAAGGATTTTTTCAGCCTGGCAAACCCTAGCTATGTGGCCTTTTTTCTGGCAGTTTAGGCAGATGGCGTTTCTGAATCTGCAGTTAGACCTGGGATGTCCCACAGCTCAGACAATTAGGTTGCTGTCTGGCTGTTGGGTTGGCGTTTCTTCTAGGCACCCCTGGTGGGGGCCTTGGTAGCCTGAGGTGGTTTATCTCAAGTGGTTCCTCTTCTAGGGACACCTCATCAAAGTGAATGGCAGAGTTCCCTTGCTTTATGGGGTTCCCCTGAATCTCAGCTGCTGACAGCTCTGATAGCTTAGCAGCCTGAGCTTCTTCAATTGCCAGATTTAGGGTTAAATCCTTTTTAGCTAGTAAATGCCTCTGTAATTTAAGGTCTCTAACTCCTCCTACAATTTGGTCCAACAACATGTCTTCTAAGTAATCCCTAAACCCACAGTGTATGGCAGCTGATCGTAAGGCTGCCATATACTGACTAATTGTCTCTCCTTCAGCCTGACTCTCCTTCTAAAAGCTAGCCTCCTAGCTATTTGAGAGGGTTTGGGGGAATAGTGGTTTGATAGAATTCCTTGCAACTCCTCCCAGGGAATAGCCTTAACAGAGCGTGGGGACACTAATGCTGAGGCTGTGTCAAAAACTGCAGCCCCACAGAAGCTCAGAAAATAAGATCTTTTCCTCAGGTCAGTGGTTTCTGTCAGGTCGATAGCATTTAGGAAACAGTCAAACTGGTTCATATATGACTCCCACGTCTCGCCCGTTGGTTGGAAGGGAGGGAATGGTGGGTTTGTGCCCATCTTGGAAATGGGGGTGCTGATTTTCTCAGCTGTGAAGGATTTAAATTTGCGCCTTTAAAAAGGTGCTCGCGTCTGTGCCTGACAGGCAGACTCCCAGCTGGGAGTTTGAAGTTCGTGCTCGTGGAGAGCATCAGTGGCGGTGACGTATTCAGCTCTTGCGGCTTCGGCTCTTTTTGACAGTGACTGTGCTCAGCTGTCTTTGCCTGGTTGTCTCTTATTGCATCCCGCCCTCGTCGCCAGTGTTGTAGAGTGGCGGCAATGACTGAGACAGTCGCAGGCTCAAGTTAATAGGCTTTATTCTGAATGAATAAAGGGTCGCCGTGGCTGCCGAGGCTAATTGGCAGTCAGCTGGCGGCGACAGCTGATACTGTTTGACAGCCCCTTTTATAGCTGGCTGTCAAATGGCATCAGCCAATGGGAGCGATCGGCGCTCCCGCACTCAGGCGGCAGACCAGAGGGAGGACTTGTCAGTCAGTGGACATAGCAAAACTGGTGTTTTGAAGGTGATTTATCTGTTTGTCATAGACAGATAACTTTTTGGTCCACGTGTAGACTAAAAGCTGGAGTAAATCATTTGGAACATTTACAATGGTCCAAACCAGGAATCTGACAGAGTTCTTTTTTTAATAAGTTTTTTTTATTTTATTTAAAATGCATACAGTTACAACCATATTGTAAAATTTAGGAATCTGACAGAGTTCTGAATGTCTTTGGGTAATGTTTGATCCAGGGGTGAAATTCAAAAATTTTCCCTGTCGACTCTGTGGGCATGGCTGTGGGCATGGATTGGTATAATAGTAATAGCAACCAGGGATGGTTTGGGTGGTTTTTTACCAATTCAAATTGTCCCTACCATCTCTCCCAAGGTAGGCTGAGGTGGCTGAATTTCACCCCTGGTTTAATTTCACCCCTGGTAGCCCAGGAAGTGGACATTATGCCTTATATCTTCTTCTACAGCCAAATCAGCTCCTTAGTTTACTATAACTGAAGGATGGGATATCAGAGGGAATGTAAGTACAGAATGAGGCAGATGAAGGCTCATCTGAACTGTCATTTTGAACAAGTGGAGATAGCCAAAAGTCCTTATTTTTTCATCTCCATTGTGTTGGTGCCGAAAAGGCTAGCACTCTTTTTTCAAGCCAGGGGTGTCAAACTCACAGCCCGTGGGCTGCATGCATCACATGGTGGCCACCCACACCTCTGGTTTAGCAAAAGGGGAGAAAGTTGTGATTTGTCACATGATGACAATGTGTCGTCGGGAGTTTGACACCCCTGTTCCAAGCAGTGTAGTATCTACTTCATCAAGACATTGGAGGGAGGGAACCAAAATAGTTAATTGTATGTTGTAAGCAAATTACATCATTCTTTGTGGACAAAGTTGATCAGATCCATATCAGGTTGAACTCAAGAGTTGGGGCTGATCACAGGATTGTAATCTCAGGACTTGCCTCTCCTGTTATCTTGAGTTCTTTTTAGCATATGGATCTCCAGGTGATGAGAGCTACCACTTCTTTACCGTTAATCTTTATAGCTGATTAAGTCACCAAGATTATCAACTTCATTGGTTACACAGTTGAGAAAAATAACGCCATCTTTAGAAAGATTCACAAATCTTTCTAAATCTTTTGATTTTCATCTATTAGGGATTTCCAAATAACATTTGTAATGTAGTCCTTGTATTTTGTCCTGACCTACTTGAATTTGAAAACGGCTATGTATCTTGATTACTATTGCAATACCCTTGGCACAAGCTACCATGGAAAAAAAGAAAATATAACTAATGCAACAGCAGGAAAGGCTGTTAAGTAAATCAAATCAATCTTGGTTTTTTTTTTTTCAAATATTTGAGATTTTGATAGGGTTTAAAGTATTTTCCTTGGGACATCCATAGACCCTACTCCCTAGCCTATTATGCAAGATTGATAATCCAGTCCAGTCAAGTGCTTTGGAAGACAGGTTGTCTCTCTCCTTTCTGTGACAGCCTCTCAAATATTGGAACACTGCTCTCATGTCATCCCTAATCCTTCTCTTCACTAGACTAGCCAGCCATTCCTGCAACCGTTCTTCATATGTTTTATCTCCAGGCCCCTAATCATCTTTATTGTTCTTGTCTGCACTCTTTCCAGAGATTCTAGTGTAGTTTCTAGTGTGGTGACCAAAATCGGATTCAGTATTGTAGATGTAAGGTTTTATAGAGTAGTACTAGTACCTCACATAATCTTGATTCAATCCCTAGGATTGCATTGGCTTTTTTGGCTTCTGCCACACACTGCTGGTTCGTATTCAGTTGATTGTCCATTAGGACTCCAAGGTCCCTTTCACAGTTACTGCTATTAATCCAGGTTTTACCTAATCAAGACAATCTCACAAATGAATCAATGGGGAGAAGGAGTTAGGCATCCCATGCATAACAAGGAACCTCTAGGGTTAGATTTTAATTTAATAAGTAATCCATAGGCTTAGATTCATAAGGCATTCAACAAAATAAACCACAACCTATTTTTTAGAAAGCTAGAAAAAAGTGTCATCACTAGATGGATTTGTAACTGGCTGATAAACCATACTCAATGAGTACTCTTCAATGATACTACATCTGCATGTTGGAAAGTAAGCAGTGGGTTCCACAAAGTTTCATTTTAGGCCCAGTACTCTTCAATATCTTCATAAATGACTTAGATGTGGGAATAGAAGTGGAACTTAGGAAACTTTCAGATGATACAAAGCTGGCAGGAATAGCCAACACCCATCTAGATGATAGGCTCCAACTGGATCTCAACAGACTTGAATACTGGGCCCCAATCTAACAAAATGAAATTCAACATAAAAAAAGTAAGGTCTTACACTTAGGCAAGAAAAAAGAAAAGAAAAACCAAAAGTACAGGTAAAACCTGTCTTGATATTCTTCCTACTCCCCAGTTATATATCCAATTCTCTCTGTGCAATCATATATATGGTTATACAAATGCACTTTCATGGATTGCAACCTCTCTCTCTCTCATGGAAAACAGCAATCCTTTCAAGCTGTTCTTATTGTTGGGAAGGACAGATATATGCCAAGAACATTGCTTATTGCACCGTTTTAAGTAATGAAGCTGAAAAGGTTTATACATAAATGTATCTTTTAGATAGATGCTAATTGTTTCCCTCATGTTTACTATGCATTTGCTTGCCAAGCATTATGCTTGTAATTATATTTTGGATGCCTCATTTTGGATGAATTAGGCCATATAATAACACCATAATAATTAACTTGAGTAGAATCAGTAGTTACCTTCAGAAAGCACTGGGAATCTTCTCTGTTTGACCCATTCAATCTGACTGAAGATTCTTCTAATCAGGTGTGTACTCAGAAACACTTCAAATCATATGGCCTTGTGGGTACATATTTAAGTCAGCACACTTGAGCAGAAACTGTAGCAAAAATAAAAAGCAAAAATAAAGTTTTTTAAAAGTAATATATATTAATATCTCAACGCTGATCTAAGGCAATGATTTGGAAGTCCATCTGTATTTTGACCCTTTTAATCCTTTAAACCATGGGTGTCAAACTCGATCATGTCACATGACATCACATGATGTATCACAGTGTTTTTTTGCCTTTGTGCAATCTGGGTGGATGTGGCCTGTGTGATGCATGCAGTCTGCAGGCCACCAGTTTGACACCCCTGCAGTTTAAATTAATTTAAATCACTCCTTCTGAAGACCCCTAGGTCTGTTGATTGACTGATGGATCTATAGTGTTCAGAAATCCTTCTTCAGTTTGTACAAAATGGCAAATGCAGGGATTTTGACAGCAAATAAAAAATACTGGTAGTATACTGTGATGCAAACTCTCAAAGTTTCGAAAAGGGAAATCAAATTCTTCTGACCTTCCCTCCTGTAACTTAGAGGCTTCAAGGCGAAAGCTTCATCCTTTATTTTGGTTTTATTTTTAGACTCTATTTTATATTTTCTGCCTTCGTTCACCCTCACCATTTCAGAGTCTGTATTTATGCAGTGAAAGCTTATGCATTTACATATATTGTCAGATTCATTTTCCATTGTTTGATTTGTTGTTGAGGTTCTGGTGCTACTAATGTTTTTTACATGAAAACTCATATTGAGTAAGTTGATAGGCAGCAGAAATAGGCTGCCTCCTTCCCTAGAGGACCTAAAGTTCAGATACAACTGAATATGAGATGTCTTTCTTTTTCTTTCTCAGGCATTGTACTTGCAGCCTGATTGATCACGATAACAACCAAGTCTACATAAATCAGTGCCAGTTTTGAAGACAAGTTAATATTTGCAAGGATACTATCCCAGAATTAGATCTAAAATAGCAAAATGCATCAGTTGAAGACCATTGTTTTATTGTTGGCATTGTTATTGTTATATTCATTGCATTTTTTTAAAAAAAAATCTGAGTTAAATTGCATGCATGCTTTTCAATGTGACATCCAGCTATAATTCAAATAGTTTAACTTTGAGGATAAAACCCAATGTTACTAATGCTACAGTCTAATTTTTTATTATTATAATGGAGGTTATAATCAATTTCAAAATTTTTGTCATTCTAGCTCTTTTTCACATAGAAGTCCTTCTTTCTTTCAAGATTGTCTTTGTGATGTTTCTATTTCTATCTTAAGGGTAAAAGTGGGTGCAACTTCCTTTTTGGTTTTGTTTTTTCTCCTCTACATTGCTCTGCAGCTTCCGGTCTGCCTGTTTCCTAAGTTGAAAAAGCTCTGTGAGCAAAATTCT
This sequence comes from Hydrophis major, assembly GCA_033807585.1. Lineage (NCBI taxonomy): Eukaryota > Metazoa > Chordata > Lepidosauria > Squamata > Elapidae > Hydrophis > Hydrophis major. The sequence goes on along the minus strand of CM066328.1, from coordinate 148,656,787 downwards.
CTCATACATCTTCCCTTGGGATTGATCAGAAGTCTGGGGAAACTAGAGAAATTCAAGAGCACAACAACTGTTGCACAACAAAAACAGGACACAACCTTCACCCCTTCACCTGATCATATGCTTGATCCATTATTACCATGCCGTAATAAATGTTTCATGCTTTATTGTATCACAAGATTCTTTATTACTTGTGGACATTTCACTTAATGTTTCTCATCTTTTGAAAGAAGACTGAACACTATTATTTTTCCCCATCAGATTTAACAAAAGCACAAGTGCCTTTACAACATTCCAAAAGTCCTCAGCTTGGGGGTTTCTATAGAGCTTTCTCTAAGTTTTTGATACTGTGCCAATCTTCAGAGACCACCTGGCCCATACTTCAGAATTTGAAGTCTTGTGGTCTGGCACTGAGGTAGAAAATGAAACAAAGATAACCCCAGTCATATATGCTTGTATAACAGTGCATACCTTTATGTATACTTAGATTTCAGTAAGGCATTTGACAAAGTAGACCAAAACCTACTTCTTGGTAACCGAGGGTTAGGGTTAGGGTTAGGGTTAAGTCCTGAGCATGGGCGCAAGGAATGGAGACGAGACATCAAACGGTGACTTCAACTCTTTATTGTGAAATAAGAACAGAGCAAATACTTGGGCAGCAGCAGCTCTTTTATAGAGCTGGCTGCTGTCAAAACAACCAATGATTTGAGTTTACCGCTCTCACAAGTGTCCAATCAGAGAAGCCTGTTAACAGCCAATCAGACTGGCCAGAAACAACCAATCACGATTCGCTATTCACGGGCCAATGAGAAGTGCAGGATTACGAGCCTGCTGCAAAGTAAAGCTATTTAGGGTTGTTACTGCTACTTTGGCTTAGTCCACAACACCCCTCCCCCCTAGGTTCCATCTGAGGGGTGGGGTAACGTACTCTCGTAAATAGGCAGGTCGCTTCACCTGTCTGCCTGACCTGCACTGTTCCACCGGTTTCTGTCCTGGCTCTGGTTCCGGTGGGCTGCTTGCTGAGTTGGATGGCGAAGATGATCCCGCTGTTCTGTGGGATGGCTCAGAGCTGTCCTCTCTGCTCTGGCCAATGCCGTCATCTGGGTTCCCTGGATCTGTTTCCATCATGGTGTTGCTACGCAGCGAGTCAATCATCCGGCTAGGTTCCCCTCCTGGAGGTGAGTATCCCATGGTTGGTTGTGTAGACTGCTGAGTTCCAATTGTTAGGTCATCTGCTATTTCTTTTTCGGCCTCCTCGATGTTCCTTTCTCCCCCAGTTTGAGATTCAGGGGATGAGATGGGAGTAGGTGCTAGTCTGGAACGGAGTTGGTCTATGTGGCGCTTCCATATCTTACCATCTGCAGTTTGTAGGCGATAGGATCGGGGTCCCGTAAGTTGCATTATGGTAGCGGGGACCCACAATGGGTCGCCCGAGAAGTTTTTTGCAAACACGCTTCCTGGAATGCCCGACACTTGCTGCTGGATCCTGGGGGTTGTTCAGATGTGTAATTGGGGTGGAGGCGATCGAGATGCGAGCGAAGTTTCCGGCCCATCAGGAGTTCAGCTGGGGTTCTGTTCGTGGTGCTGTTTGGGGTTATGTGTTGGAGGAGAAGCATCTGGGTTATTTTATCGTCAATGTCTCCATGGTCCATTTTGTGCAAAGTCTTTTTTACAAATTGAACCATTCGCTCAGCCCTACCATTGGCCGCAGGGTGAGCTGGCAATGTTAAGGCATGGCTGATGCCCCGATTTGCCAGGTACTGTTCGAATGCCAGGGCAGTGAATTGGGGGCCATTATCGGAGACCAGGACATCCGGCAATCCATGGGTAGTGAATAGCTTATTCAGTTTTTTTGTGACCGCCTCTGTGGTGGTGCTTTTCATCTTGTGGACCTCGAGCCAGTTAGAATAGGCATCCTCTGTGAGGAGGAAAGTGTGTCCTCTTGTGGGTCCTGCAAAATCGATGTGAATACAGGACCAAGGACCTCAAGGCGTTTCCCACTGAGTTGGGGAAATTTTTGGAGGATTAGAGCGAGTCTCCTGGCATTTGCTGCACTTGGCTACCCAGGTCTCTATCTGTTTGTCTAACCCAGGCCACCATGCGTAACTCCTGGCCAATGCCCTCATCTGCATGATGCCTGGATGTCCATCGTGCAACATTTTTAATACCTTATGTTGCAATTTCTCTGGGATTACAACTCTGTCTCCCCACAAGATGCAGCTCTTTTGGGAGAATAGTTCTATCTGTCAATTTCTGAATGGCTTGAAAGTGTCGTTGGGTGCGCTGACTGGCCAACCCCGTTCCACCCAGCTGAGGACTCGTGCCAAAACAGGGTTCTCTTTTGTTTCTGAGGCGATGCCTCAAGTGGTCAGCGGCGGCGATTTAAGGGTTTCGATTTGCAATATGGCTAAGGTTGGAGCTGGGTCCTCTATGACGTCTGGTAATGGAGAGCGGCTCAAAGCATCAGCATGGGGAATGGTTTTCCCTGGGCGGTGTTGCAATCGGTAATCGTAGGCGGCTAAAAATTCCGACCAACATGTCATTTTTGGTGATAAGATATGGGGAGTTGGTTTGTTTCCTGCCAAAATACCAAGTAGCGGCTTGTGGTCTGTAATTATGGCAAAGGTTCTTCCATACACATATTCATGGAAACATTTAATTGCGGATACAATAGCGAGAGCCTCTTTATCAAGTTGACTATAATTCCTTTCAGTCTTAGACAAGGTTCTCAAAAAGAATGCAATAGGTGCCTCATTCCCATTTGGTAGGACATGGCTTAAAATGGCTCCCACTCTGAATGGTGAGGCGTCACAGGTAACCGTTAAGGGTAGAGTCTCATTGTATTGCATCAACACAGCATCGGAGGTTAAGAGGTTTTTTACTTGTTGGAATGCCCGTTCTTCATGCCGTCCCCAGACCCAGGAAGCCTTTTTGTCAAGAAGACTATGTTGGGGCTCGGCTACGGTTGCCTTCTGGGGCAAGAAGATGTTATAAAAGTTAATGAGTCCCAGGAAGGCTTGGAGGTCTGTCTTATTCCTAGGTCTCGGGGCATTTTTGATTGCGGTTAGTTTTTTCTCGGTGGGGTGGATTCCCTGTCTGTCGAGAAGGTATCCCAGGAACTCCACTCTCTCCTTACAAAGTTGACACTTGTCCCTTTTTACTTTCAGGCCAGTGTCTTTAAATTTCTGAAGAACCTTTCTGAGTCGTTGTACTAATAACACTTTAGTGGGGGCAGCCATTAAGAAGTCGTCAAAATAAGGCACAACACCTTTTATGCCTTGTAATAGTCTCTCCATTAAACTTTGGAAAATGCCAGGTGCCACGCTTACTCCAAATAGGAGTCTATTGCACTTGAAGGCACCTCTATGTGTAACTATTGTCCGGGCTTCTGCAGTTGTCACGTCTACAAGTAGTTGCTGGTACGCCTGAGCTAAGTCCAATTTCGCAAATATTTTTCCACCATCCAGGGAGTGAAGAAGGTGTTGGACCACTGGTACTGGGTAAGCGCTCTGTTGAAGAGCATGATTTAGGGTGGCCCGGTAATCCCCACAAATTCTTAACGAACCATCTGGCTTCATGGGCATTACTATTGGAGTTTCCCAGCGAGCATGGTCAATCGGTTCCAACACGCCCTGGGCTATCATTTTATCTAGCTGCTCATCGATCTTTGGCTTGAGGGCAAAAGGCACTCAATGAGGCTTAAGCCGAATGGGAGCTACATCGGGGCTGAGATTACGATATAGGGGTCCCCTTGTACTTGACTAATGTTCCTGTGAACACGTCCTGGAATTCCTGGATGAGGGCATCTTCCCAGCCGTCGCTTCTGGTTTGGTATATGCCGGCTAGTTCAATCCCGAGTGGAACGAACCACTGTAACCCTAATAAACTGGGCCGGTCACGATCGACGACAGTCAGGGGAAGCGTCGCGGTGCGGTCCTTGAAGGATACTTGGACGTGGCTGGAACCAACAACTGGAATTCTGTTTCCCTGGTAGTCTTTTAGGATGATTCGTTGAGTGCTGAGGTCCTGGCAGCAGATGGCAGGGATCAGCTGTTTGAGGGTTTTCCAGGATACCATCTATAGGGATGACCCCGAATCGACTTCCATCATGCACGGTCGATTCTCAGTAGTACCCCTTACATGGATCTTTCTTGCATCGAGCGATGAAGCGTGGCCGATAATTATGATTTGGTGCGCCTCTTCTCATCTCATTGAAGAGGCATGTGTGTTAGGGATAACATTGTTTACCCTAACTGGTTTAGATAAAATAATAAATAAGTTTTCATGGTTTGTTGGTTAAAGTGTGTGTAACTTTAACTGCAAGAATGTAATTAAGGGTGTGGTTGTAAAAGCACCATAAAAGGAGCAAGACAATGGCAGCTCACTCTCTGGCTTAATGATCCCTAATTACTGGATGGATTGATGACTGTGTTTTTCTACTGGAACGGGAGAGAGAAAGGAGAACGGTGAGAAGAGATAATACGGACTGGTTTATTGTAAGTGAACTGACATTGAATATTCAACATGGACTTTGCGAATTGAGGATCCCCGAATGGACTGACTGAAATGATACATGACTAATGGACTGTTTTTTGACTATGCTATAACTCTAAAATGGAATAAACTATATTTTTGATAGCACAAGCGTATCTACTTTTTACTGAGTGTTAACTAACATAGAAACTTATCTCACACATTTACCTGTCTGCCTAACTGACTAACGCTGCACATTCTGTTTAGCGTGTTTCCTTAACATTGGTTGGGGGAACAAGCTTAACAAAGGTTATGGGCCCAGAGGCTGCAAAGTCAGTTTAACTAGGATAAAACAGATTTATGTAAAAAGTGAGAGTTTGTGTTGTTACACATTACAGTAAACAGACAGCTGTGTTTTATTAATTATAGTTTTATATCCATATATAGAAAACATGGCACAAGTCAATCTACAAAGTTTGTCCCTTATATCCAAGCTGGATGGAACAAACTATGTTTCATGGTCTATGAAATGTAGTCTACTTCTACGAAGAGAAGGTCTGTGGAACATAATTGAAAACCCACCAAACGTAGAGGAATGGGATCCGGAGGTTGAGGAAGATAGTCAAAAGATAGAAGACTTTAAGCAGAAGAATGAACAAGCTCTTTGCATAATAGGACTAACACTATCTGACCAGCAACTTGTTCATATCCATGGAGAGCAAACAGCTGTTGGGTGTTGGCAGAAGCTGAAGAGGATTTGTGTCCGAGATAACATTGGTGCTCACATAAATCTAACACGGAAGCTTTTCAGGATGCATCTCCAAATTAATGGTGATATGCTGAGTCATTTGAATAATATGAAGAGCATTTTTCAAGAACTGCACAAGAAAGAGCTTATTTTCTCTGAACTACACCAAGTCTACATAATTCTGTCTTCATTAGATGAAAGTTTAGATAATTACATCACTTCCCTTGAAATTTTGCTTAAGGAAAGCCTAACTTTAACTGATATCACTGGCAGATTGATTGAAGAGGCCAGAAGAAGACTTGAAAGAGATCAGTTAAGGAGGGAGCAACCTCAAAAAGAAGATATTGAATCTCCTACTGCATACACAATTAAAAAGTGTTTTAATTGTGGAGGAAGAGGACATTTGGCAAGGTTTTGAAAAAAAGCAAAGCGCCAGAATGCTGGCCAGAATACTAAAAGTCATCAAAATAAAAATAAAAATTTTGAGTTAGCCATGTATAGTAACGGAGCTGTAAAAAATAAGTTATGGGTGGTTGACAGTGGAGCATCCCACTGCATAACAAATGATAACAAAAATTTTGTTAAAATGTCCATGAGTTCGCAGCAGATATAGTTAGCCAATGGCTGGAAACTGAAAGCTAAAGGTCAAGGTATAGCATATTGTTCTTTCATAAAAGAGAATGTAAAAATGTTATATGTACCACAACTTAAGTTTAATTTACTTTCAGTTAGAATTTTGGTTAAACTAGGATATGTAGTTATCTTTAGGGGAGATAACCACATAATTGAAAAAGAAGATAAGAAAATTACTGCATCTTTAAGAGGTGAATTGTATGTGTTAAATGATAATGGTTTAGAGGTGGCTAACACGGTTTATGAAAATAAGAAACCTCATGATGAATGTATTCACTTGTTACACCGACGGCTAGGGCATTTAAATTTTAAAATGCTTATGAGAACTGTTCAACTATCTAAAGGAATAAGTTTGAAACCTTGTAATAAGTATTTGCAATGTTCTGCTTGCAATCAAAGCAAAAGCAAGGGCATACTGGCAAATATAGTTGATGGATTTATTACCAAAGAGCCTTTAGAGGTAGTATTTGCCGATTTAATAGGTCCGAAAAAACCAAGTGTAGGAAGTGCTCGATACACACTAAGTATAATGGACCACTATTCCAGATATGGGTTTTGCTATTTAATGAAGAACAAAACTGAAACGTATCTAAATCTCTTTAATTGGTTAAAATTTGTAGAAAGGAAAACTAAAAAGAAATTAGTAACTCTTATAACAGATAATGGTGCGGAATTTACAAATAATAAATTCCAGAGTAGACTTAGGATGTTAGGTATTCAACATAAAAAGTCTGCACCATATAGGCCACAACATAATGCCTTTATAGAGAGACGAGGCCAAACACTGCAGTCAATGGCACGTACTATGTTGTCCGATTCAGAATTACCTGACAATTTATGGGGAGAAGCAATAATGTGTGGTAATCATATATTCAATAATGTTGTTAATTCAACAACAGTTGAATTACCACTCACACTGTGGCATGGTATGAAACCTGATTTAAGTTACATGTACACATTTGGAGCACCAGCATGGGTGCATATCCCTACACAACTCAGACACAAAGGACAGCATAGAGCTAAAAGATTATTTTTTGTAGGATATGAATCAAATCACAGATCTTATAGATTCTGGGAACCAGGTACATCTAAAGTTTACACCAGTGCTAGTGCAAAATTCCTAGAACATGTAGGATGGAATAGATTAGAGCAAGATTTAGATAATGATGTAATTATTGAACCCTACAAAAGGCAGAAAGAAAAGACTAGTTATAAGAAGAGTCCAATTAAAGAAGAAGTCCACGAAGAACAAATAGGACCAGAACAAGAGGAAACAGTTGATCAGGAAGAGTTAGATAATCAAGAACAGGTAGTAAAGGAAGTCGACCTGTAAGTCCTGTAATACCTAGACGTTCTACACGTGTAACTAGACCACCTGATAGGTATCAAGCAAGTATAGTTTGCCAACTGAAGTTCCAACTAGTGTAGATGAACTTAGGATGTATCCTGCTAAGGATCAGGAGAATTGGCAAAAGGCAATGGAAAAAGAACGAAATTCATTAAAGGTAATGAAAGTATATGAAGATGCCAAATTACCTCCAGGAGAAAAGTCCATTGGGTGCAAATGGATACTCAAAGTAAAAACAGGAAATAATGGGACTGTTACCCATAAGGCTAGGTTGGTAGCTCAAGGATTTAATCAAACTGCATTTGATTATGATGAAGTTTTTGCACCAAGTCTTAAAGCAACATCCTTGAGAGCAGCTTTAGTGTGGGCAGCTAAGAAAAACTATATCATTAACCTTTTAGATGTAGAAACTGCTTATCTGCATGCACCATTGCAGCACACTATATATTTGAAAAAACCAGTTGGTATAAAATATAATAAATTAAATGGTAATGATTGTTGGAAACTCAAAAGGAATCATTATGGATTGAAACAATCTGGCTTTGAATGGAACCAATACATTGTGAAAGAGTTAAACAATACAGGATTTAAATCTGGTTTAGCAGATCCATGTGTGTTTAAAAGAGAAAATAATGGAACAGTGTCATTATTGTTATTATTTACAGATGATATTGCTTTGATAACTAAGACTAATAATGAAGCTAATGAGATTATATCATTATTAGCCAAAAAGATAAAATTAAAGCATTTAGGTGAGATTAAAAGGTATCTAGGATTGACAATTAACAAAATAAAAAATGGGATTTTAAGATATCTCAAGAAGATAAAATTTGCCAATTAATTAAAACGTATAAAATGGAACTTTGTAAACCGGCAAAAACTCCAATGAGTCAGGAAGTTTGCCAAACTGATGCTCAAAGTCCCAAATTCGATAAGTCCATATATCAATCTTTGATTGGTAGCTTATCATATATCAGCAATTGCTCAAGGCCAGATATTGCTTATAGCGTTAATCAGCTGGCACGATTTAATGCAGATCCTCATCAATGTCATTGGCAATCATTAAAGAGAATTTTAAGATATCTTAAAGGAACAATGAACCATGCATTGTATATAGAGCCAAAGGGTGATTTGAGTCTTAGTGCCTATGCAGATGCAAGTTTTACAACTGAGATAAACACTAGAAAATCAACCTCTGGAATGGCTATATTATTTAGGAAGACACTAATAGGGTGGAGGTCAATCAGAGAACAGCATATCAGCTTGTCCACGATGGAAGCGGAATTTTCATGTCTGTCATTACTATGTACTGACTTAATTCTGTACAAACAGTTATTATTAGACATGGGTGTAACTGTTAAATATTCCATTATTGTGTACGAGGACAACCAGGCAGCCATACAGTTGGCTACTAATATTGCTGTAAAAACTAGATCAAAGCATACTGATTTAAGATACTTAAATGTTAGAGAATCTGTGAAGAATGGTCTAATTAAACTGGAGTACTGCATGATGGAAGAAAACATTGCAGACCGGTTTACAAAAGCTCAAGGTGTAGTCAAGTTTAAAGAGAGTTGTAACAACTATGATTTAAAGGTGTAAATGGTTTTATTATTATTATTACCCAAAAGGGGAGAATGTTAGGGATGACATTGTTTACCCTAACTGGTTTAGGTAAAATAATAAATAAGTTGTGGTTTGTTGGTTAAAGTGTGTGTAACTTTAACTGCAAGAATGTAATTAAGGGTGTGGTTGTAAAAGCACCATAAAAGGAGCAAGACAATGGCAGCTCGCTCTCTGGCTTAATGATCCCTAATTACTGGATGGATTGATGACTGTGTTTTTTCTACTGGAACGGGAGAGAGAAAGGAGTGTTGATTTCTCAATGGTGAGAAGAGATAATACGGACTGATTTATTGTAAGTGAACTGACATTGAATATTCAACACGGACTTTGTGAATTGAGTATCCCCGAATGGACTGACTGAAATGATACATGACTAATGGACTGTTTTTTGACTATGCTATAACTCTTAAATGGAATAAACTATATTTTTGATAGCACAAGCGTATCTGCTTTTTACTGAGTGTTAACTAACATACAAACTTTTCTCACACATTTACCTGTCTGCCTAACTGACTAATGCTGCACATTCTGTTTAGCGTATTTCCTTAACATTGGTTGGGGGAACAAGCTTAACAAGGTGCTAGATTTCTGTAGTAGTAGTGGTTGTTCCATTAGTGGTTCAGGCGGTCCCGATTCTCAGGTGGTTTGCCTGTCTCCCGGCGGAGGTTGTTCTCCCTTCGGCTGGGACTGGACTCTTGCTTCTGCAGACCTTCGCGCTGTGGCCTCTTTTCTTGCAGGTACGGCAGAGTGCGTCGAGGAATTTACAGTCCGATCGTGGGTGGTTTGCCCTGCAACCAGCACATTGGCACGGAAGTCTCTGGTTCCTTTGCTCTCATTCCGAGCTGAGCCGGTTGACCTCCTCTTGTTCACTGTCTGAGGATGACTCGAGGTCTTCGTGGTGGGCGGTAATAGCGTGCTTCTCAGCGGCGAGTGGGCTATCGTTGGCGAGTTGGCAATGTGGTGCATTCGCTCGGCGCATTTGAGTGGCTGACTTCCCGGTTGCTTCTGTGGCAGTAGCGTCGGCGATGACATCTGCAAGGCTGATGTCTCCTTTCGCCATGAGTTTACTCTGTACAGTGGGTGCATCTAATCCCAGAACTATGCGGTCTCTCAGGGCTTCCTCGAGGTTTGCAAAACCACAAAGGCCTCCTAGGTTCCAGAGGTCGGCTACGAAGTCCCCAACACTCTCATTTTTTTGTTGGTCCCTCTGGTAAAACTCGTGTCTTCGTATCAGTGTAGGTACTGCGGGTGCGTAATGGGCCCGGAGGATCGGCGCGAAGTTATCCCAATCCATGGTCTTCGCTTCCGCCGTTTTGGCAAGTGCTTTAGCCATTTTGAAAATGGTGGGGCTGCAGTGAGTCAGAAACACCACTCATTTCTTGCCAGGCGTAGCATCTTTTAAATTGTTGGTCTCTAGGAACATCTGGAAACGATCTATATACGAGTCCCAGTCTTCGGTTGCTGGGTCAAATGGAGCGGGTGGTATGGCACCGCTGGTCATTTTGCTGTTTGTTGCGTGCGCTCTTCAGCCACGTGCTCTGTCTTGTTCAATGAGTACTTAGCCAGCTCTATCGTCTCTGCATCCCACCCTCGTCGCCAGTGTTAAGTCCTGAGCATGGGCGCAAGGAACGAGACATCGAATGGTGACTTCAACTCTTTATTGTAAAATAAGAACAGAGCAAATACTTGGGCAGCAGCAGCTCTTTTATAGAGCTGGCTGCTGTCAAAACAACCAATGATTTGAGTTTACCTCTCTCACAAGCGTCAATCAGAGAGGCCCATTAACAGCCAATCAGACTGGCCAGAAATGACCAATCATGACTCACTATTCGCGGGCCAATGAGAAGTGCAGGATTACGAGCCTGCTGCAAAGTAAAGCTATTTAGGGTTGTTACTGCTGCATTGGCTTAGTCCACAACAGTTAGTTAAAATGAATTTCAATGTGGAAAAAAACATTTAGGCAGGAAAATCAAAGGTATAAGTGCAGATTAGGTAAGACCTGACTCAAAATTAGTAACTGTGAGAGGGACCTTTGAGTCCTAGTGGATGATCACTTGAATATGGGCCAGCATTATGTAGGAGCTGCCAAAAAAGTTAATACAATGTTGGGTTGTATAAACAGAGGAATCAAGATCACGTGAAGTACTAGTACCACTTTATAAAACCCTAGTAAGACCACACCTGGAATACTGCAACCAATTTTGATCACCATGCTACAAAAAAAGATGTTGAGACGTTGGGAAAAAAAAGTTCAGAGATAAGATGATCAAAGGCCTGGAATCTAAAACATATGAAAAACGGCTGCAGGATTTGGGTTTGGCTAGTCTAAAGAAAAGAAGAATTATGGATGACATGATAGTAGTATTCCAGTATTTGAGGAGCTGCCACAAAAAAGAGGGGATCAAATTATTTTCTGAAGAATAGGGCAGGACAAGAAGCAATGGTTGGAAACTTATCAAAGAGAGAATCAACCTGGAATTAAGGAGAAATTTCTTAACAGTGAGGACGAGGACAATTAACCAGTAAAACAGCTTGCCTGCAAAATTGTGATTGCTCCATCACTGGATGTTTTTAAGAAGAGTCTAGACAGTCATTTATCTAAAATGGTATAGGATCTCCTGCTTGAGCAGGGGCTGGACTAGAAGACCTCCAAGGTCCATTCCAGCTTATTCTATTCTATTTTATTCTATTCTATTCTATTGTATTCAGCTAATCCTAACCCTATCCCTGTCCCTATCATTATTCTATTCTATTCTATTCTATTCTATTCTATTCTATTCTATTCTATTCTATTCTATTCTGTACCAATACAGTACATACTTTGTGCAATATATCAAGAGATGCACTCCAAAGATAGATGAGACCAGGAGTTATTTTTTAAGAGGTGAGAGATGTCAAAGGGATAAATAAATTGAACAAATAATTAAATAAACAGCTGAACAAATTTGCCTGGGCCTCCTACAGTCCAATACTAACTGAACTAAGAAAGATAAGGATATTAATATAGTGTTATGATCAAAGCTAGTCTTAGTTAAGGCCAAGTAGCATCAATTTGGGGTACCAAAGCTTAGAAGGTCCCAGTGTTTTCCCTTATTCTGACTTATAAAAATGCCATTTTTAAAATCAGTGGAAGATGGCACCACCAGTCAGTCTGGCTTAGAGGCACCATATACTTGACCACAATTAAGAATGAAAATGAATGCCTATTTGTCTCTCTCTCATGCACATGTACACATATATGTGCCTGTCTACATATTGATATATTGATGTAATTCAGATATTAAATGCTACCTTTCAAAAGAAACTTTCCTAAGACAAGTTATAGTCAATAACTTTAAAAAGGCTTATGCTTCAGTAAGTGCCTTTCCATACAGGTCTTTGATGCTGATCCCATATTTGGATCTCACACCACTTAGGCAGCTAAACTGATTTAATTTAATTTTTTAATTTCAAGTTAAGTTACAGGTTCACAGAAATGGCAAAATCTGGGTTTCAGTGTGTTGCTCTGGCCCTTTATAGAGTTTGGTGGCAAAACACTGTCTGATTTGTAGGATCTCTCATCTCAGAGCTCTTCAACCTACCACTCTCTACCACCTTCTCTACCAGCACTGGTTTACACTGCAGAAAGCCCAGAGATAGTGCCCTGGTGTATTCTTAGCCTACTCCTATCCTAAGAGCCCCCATGACAGTTTCTTCACAGATCTACTAATGAATGTAGCAGGGCTCCCATGTCAGATTCTGAACATGACTGAGTTTGTTACAGTTAGATCACTTGTGAGTCATATTAAATTGTTCAATAGTTTTTTTTTTTTTTTTTTTTTTTTTTTGGGGGGGGGTTGAAATGATAACGTGGAAGTGCTCTAAGAGTAACAGCCCTAAGCCAATCTGCATATAGATGAGCACATCTAAACAAATTACTATCTAAGAAATATGATAAATCAATGCTAGATTAGAGAAGCTAAAATAGCAAATTTTAATTAATTAAAAAATGAAGTCACATAAAACAATAAGATCAATTATCTTCCTGTAATTAAAGACTCTTGCTTTTTAAATCTTTAACATTTTAAAAAACCATTGCACTTTTTAATTATATCTCACCTTTACTATTTTTATAAATAGCTCAAGGTGGTAAACATACCTAATATTTCTTCCTCTTCCTCTTTTCCCTACAAAAATCACCCTGTGAGGTGGGTTGGTCTGGGGGAGATTGACTGGCCCAGCTGGCTTTCATGCCTAAAGCAGAACTCAACTGGCTTGAAAAAGCTGTATGTGTTTGAGAATTCTGAGAACTTTTAAATATAACAATCAAACAATTCATGAAGTAATTCAGCTTAGGTTCTGCAAAATAATCTTGCTAAATGATGCATGCTGACATTAACCAGAAGTTAAATTCTGTGATATTAGTAGAGAGGCAGAAAAATGTAGTTTAATATAAAGATAAAAGATAAATTAATAGCTGTGAAAATCACAAGCAAACATTGAAGAAGGGATGCAGTCATTATAAGCACCATGCTAAGTGAGATAGTTGTCTTGGTGAGAAGAGCACTCTAGAGAGAGAAATAGACATAGAGATATGATGTATTAATCACAACAATGCATCAATAAATACAGTGCAAATAGTTGCAACATTTAAAAGTGTTGTTTGGCATGGAAAGCTAAATCTTTCATCTTGAAACACAAGGATGTTCATGGAAGAAAAATTGCATTAATCTATGCTGGTAGGAAAGCCTCTGAGATGGAATCACTTGATACAGAATTCATTTTTCCAGAGTTCTCTTCCATGTTCCCATCTAACAATATTCAGAAAACTTCTTGACCATTACAGAAGTTTTTCAGGGAAGCCAACTGATGCTAGGGTAGATGAGAGAGATGAGATGCTGGGGTAAAACCTTCCTACAAATGTCCCTGATTCCAGTGTTCTCAGGATTTATTAAGGGAGGAATAATTTGGACATAAAATTTGCAAAGGTTTTCACTAGCATTCAGTGAAAAGGTGACAACCAGGGAAGCAATCATGATACTGAAAAATATGTGTTATCTGTAATACACTTAGAAGACTTTGGTCGTCCTTTTTCCCATAAAGGACAACCAAAGTCTTCTAAGTGTATTATAAAGGAAACCAGGTTTAGATTTCCTAGCTATTTTGGAACTTCAAAAACATTGTGCAATCATGTATCAAATGAGAGCTAAACACAGCACTTTCCCTTTGCGCACAAAAAGCTTGGTCAAGGACAGTGCAGTATCTTTTCATATATTATTCATGGCTTACCAAAGATTTGGAGAAAGAGATGAATTGCTTTTTTATTGCAACCAGCCTTTTTGAACAGATGGATCCTGGTCAGGCACAGTGAGAAATACCTTGGAGCCCACCTTTATCCTGAAACATGATGCTATTGCTATTTAAATCAATTTTGAAGATAAAAGAGATAACTTCTACTCATAGAAGACCAGTCTGAAATCAACTTTCTTACTATTCTGTTGTAAGCATAGCCTAAATAAAAGCATTGCTCAAAAAGAGGCATAAAGGGCAATATTGGAAAACCACAATGAAATCTCTTGTGCTCAACAATGTGGGAAAGAGTGAACACAGCTTTCATCTGGAATATCAAAATTCACCATAGACTGGGTTTCTGAGTTTCTGAAACCAAACACTGCCAGATTGGATATCTTCCTGATATATGTATTTGAACTGTCAGATTTCTTCTGCCATCCTAGCCATTATTGACAATTCTGGGAGCTGAAATTCACATATCCATCCAGAAGTTGCCCAGTTTGAAAGGACATACAAATCTTGCCAAATTGTTCTACTGGTCCCAGCACCATATCAGGTCAACAGTGGAACAGAAAAAGAGAGTTAAATTCTCTCTGGGTACCCACCAGGAAACCTAATTATCAATACCATTCTTGGGCTTTATATATATATATATATTATCCATAAAGCACGATATTTTCCATGCCTTTTGCACATTTACAAGAGCCTTGGAGACCCTTTTCTCACTAAGGCTATGTAATCCCATGTAGCCATCTCCAATCAGAAGTGCTAGAAGGTGAGAGGTGACACTACAGACACTAAAAAGGGATCTTACTTGGTTCAGAGGGAGAGGAGCTCCTTCTGTACATTGGAGTAGAGGCTGAAGAGGAAAAACAAAAGAAGACCAGAAGTAATAATGAAGCTTGAGAAAGTTAAGCATTTAAAGGCTCAAAAGACATTCTGAAGGAGAAGAGAATAAAGCAATGCAACAAGGCAAGGAGATTGCTTTTGGAATATATGAGAGTGAGTATGAGTGTATGAGACAGAAGCCAACAAGCTAGCTTCTGATAAGCAATTCAATAGACTACTAGCATTTTAAAAGATCCAGGAAAGCTAACCTGCAAAATGGGAGGAACCTGGAAGGAGAAGAAGGGAAGCATTCATTTTTGTTATGCAGAGTTGAGGATATGACAGCTGCTGCAAGCCAGAGAAGAGAGCTAAAAACATGAGCAGAATCCACAAGATCAGCAAGAGAATATCACAGACTGCTCCAGGACTAGAGACAGATGAAAAGAATTCCTACAAAGGCTTTCAAGAGGAATGGTGAGGCTATTATATTTTTAAAGAGTTGAGCTTTCAGAGAAGCATTTGGATGCTTTCAGAGAAGCATTTGGATGCTTTCAGAGAAGCATTTGGAGATATTTGAAGATTCTATTGCCCAAATGGTGACACATTAGGGCTTTACTGTGGTTTATGTTATTGAGTTATGCTTTAATTTCATGTTATTATTTGTTAAGCCACTCAGAGTCTTCCAAAATGAAGTGCCCTGAAGTGCAAGCTGAAGTAATAAACAAACAAATAATAAATGGAAGGAAGATATGACATTGCTTAAGAGAGAAAAGCAAGTAATCAAGTGTGAAGCACCTTCCAAGTGAAGTTGGCAGGAGTTGATGGCTACCGACTCCAGATGCTTGTTTGAAAGACAATGAAGAGAGAAGGAAGAAAATAACTCTGGGGAAAGTGAAGAGAAAGAGATCATTATATTATTATATCTGAGTCTTTGTTAAGCAATAAAAGAATAAGGACATGATAATAATTTTTATTAAAGATTACTGTTCTGTACGGTCATTAACATACTTGTAAATGCCACGTAGCGATTGATCAAGCGCACGGCGATCTGATTGGTCGAGCGAGCCGCCCTGATTGGCCCACCGCGAATCCCCTGCGATTGGTGGAAACTAATCGCGGGAGGTTCAAAGTGGTGCCATTGGCCACGGCCGCTGCAGCCAAAGAATAAAAGCTGCTGTTTTTCCTTTGGAGCCTGAGCCGATCTCGGGACCAAATAAAGAGCTGAAACTGAGTCACTGGCTCCGAGTCTCCTTTCCCACGATGGACACAACACTGGCAACGAAGGTGGGATCTCAAGACTAACCCCCATCAAGCACGTGTCCTGAGGAAGCGAGACCGACAAGATGGCCAGCATCGCACCGCCCGCACCTTTAAACCCCACTACCGAGGATTGGGAATCGTACACAGACTGATTCCTAATGTTCCTCGAAAGTAGCAACTTAAAGGATGCAACCGGGCAGAAGAAAAGAGCCGTCTTTTGAACACACTGTGGGCCCGCAGTGTTCAAGATGGCAAAAGCTCTTGCAAAACCCGAGGACGTGAAGGCGATGGACTGGGCCAATCTCGAGCTGTTGCTCCGAAACCACTATGCCCCCACCGTGCCCACCCTCATCAGGTGGCACGATTTCTATCGGCGGGACCAGAGAGCGGGTGAGAGCATCAGCGACTTTGTGGCTGATCTACGGAGCCTAGGGGGCATGTGCAGGTTCATGGACATGGACGAGGCTCTGCAATACTGTGTCATCCTCAGGCTCAGAGACCCAGTCCTGCAAAGCTGACTGATGGCAAAAGGCGACATTGCCCTCGCCGACACCCTCGCCGAGGCCACCACAGCCGAAGCAACCCAGAAATCGGCGGCTCAAATGCAGAGACCGGACACCAGGGACTGCACCGCGACCACCGAGATGGGCACGGTGACCGAGGCACACCCTGAAGCAAGCCGCCAAGAGACCACCGCCCACCATGGCAACTTCAACTCCGCCTCCGATACCATGGACAAGGAAGAGGACATTCATCGACTCCAGACGGGACAAGACCGGCACGACCAGCGGAGTTGTAAGTCGGGACCCCAATGTGCTGGGTGCGGAGGTGACCACCTTCAATCAGAGTGCCGGTTTTTCGATGCGATCTGCCAACACTGCGATAAAAGAGGCCACATCGCCCGGGTCTGCCGACTTAAGAAAGCCTACAGCCCCCGATGGCGAGATCATAGCAACCGGAGATGAGATGGCACCCCCCCAGGCCCAGAGACCGCCAAGCTGAAAATCGCTGGAACCGAGATGGACGGGGCTGATGGAATGGCGAGAACCGACAGAGAGAGGAAACCCACCAGACAGTCGTCATCGGCCACTCATCCGGCACAGACACCCGAAAGGTATACGTGGAAGTGGGCATCGAGGACGAACCATGCAAGATGGAGGTGGACTCCAGGTCCTACCTCTCCATGGTTGCATGGTGGGAAATCAAGCGTTTGGTGTCCGTGATCCACGAAAGGGGACTGGAAACCCAGAAATTAATCCTTAAAGACTACCAGGGGAATCGCATCCTGGTAGTTGGAACAGGACATTTCGAAGTAACCTTCAAAGGGCGCACAGCAAGGCTTCCCCTGATGATTGTGGACCAAGACTGCCCCAGCCTTTTGGGACTACAGTGGTTCGCGCCACTCAGGATCGAAGTTACGGGCGTCGATCACATCACAGATGCCGACTGGGAAGAGCAACTCGCAAGGGACTTCCAGGAAGTGTTCAACGGCACCCTAGGCAAGTACTGAGGGCCCCCTATTTCTTTCAGCCTAGACCCCAGTATTCCCCCGATACGCCTAAAACCATGGCGGGTACCTTTTCCACTCCAGCCCAAGATCAATGAGCAAATAGACAAGCTCATCAAACAAGAGGTCCTAGAGCCAATCAATCACACCCGATGGGAGACCCCCATAGTCACCCCAGTCAAGCCCGATGGGTCGGTGAGAATCTGCGGGGACTATAAGGCCACTCTAAATTGCGCCTTACAACAAAGCGCCTACCCCGTTCCAGTAGTGCAGCACCTCCTACACTCACTGGGGGGAGGCAAGGTTTTTGCGAAGCTCAACCTGGCACAAGCCTATCAACAGCTGCCGGTCGATGCAGAAACCACAGAAGCGCAGACCATAGTAACCCACCGGGGAGCGTTTCGCTGTAAGAGACTCCAGTTTGGAGTCAGTGTGGCTCTGGAAATTTTCCAGAGCCTCATGGAGAGACTCTTGCAAGGAATTAAGGGAGTGGTGCCCTACTTCGATGACGTACTGGTGTCAGCAGCCAACCAACAAGAACTAGAGGGTTGTCTAAGGGAGGTACTAACCAAATTCAAGGAGGCCGGGCTAAAGGTGAAAAAAGAAAAATGCCAGCTGCACACAGAGTGGGTCGAGTTCCTAGGATACCTCGTAGACTGGCACAGAACCATTAAAGATTACCTCGTAGACTGGCAAAGAGCCATTAATCAGAGCCATTAAAGAAGCCCCCACGCCGAAGAATAAAACGGAACTACAGGCATTTCTAGGACTGCTTAATTTTTATAATGTGTTCCTGCCTCAAAAGGCGACCGCGGCGGAGTCTTTGCATAGGCTTTTGGACAAGGTGGCCATGTGGACTTGGGGGAAATGCGAGGAAGCTGCCTTCAACAAAACCAAGGACCTGCTCACCTCGGATGCTGTCCTCATCCAATACAACGAGAACCTACCACTAGCCGTCACATGCAACGCATCACCTTTCGGTGTCGGCGCCATCCTCAGTCACACTGTCCCCGACGGAAAAGAAGCACCCATCGCCTTCTTTTCAAGGACCCTCACCAAACCGGAGAGAAGCTACAGTCAGCTGGACAAAGAGGCCCTGGCTATCATCGCCGCAGTTCCACGAGTACCTCAATGGCTGGATGTTCACCATCATCACCGACCACAAGCCGCTGCTGGGAATCCTTGCAGGGAACAGGGCCAACCCGAACATTCTATCTCCTAGAATGACAAGGTGGTCCGAATTCCTTGCTGCCTACAGCTACCGGCTCACACACTGACCTGATAAGACGATCACCCATGCAGACGCCCTGAGCCGCACGCCGCAACTGGACCTAGACACAGACCCAACACCCATGATGGCCAACCTTAGCATAGAGACTCTGCCCGATCTACCCATAAATGCATCAGACATTGCCCGCGAAACTAATAAAGACAAGCGTCTGGCGTGGGTGTTACATTGGGTAGAGAAAGTGTGGCCGGAAAAAGATGATGACGAATCATTCAGGACATTTCGGAATTGGCAAACAGAACTGTCGTTACAAAAAGGTTGTGTACTTTGGGGGAAGAGGGTTGTTATTCTGGAAAAATTACAAGGGAAGGTATTGGAGTTATTATACGAGGGGCACCCGGCCATAGTTAGAACAAAAGCCCTGGCCAGGAGTTATGCCTGGTGGCCAGGGATGGACAAACAGATTGAGACTTGGGTGGCAGCATGCAAATGTTGCCAAGAAACCAGGCCGAGCCCTCCCGCTGCACCAATCCTGGAATGGGAAAACCCCAGGGGACCATGGTCCAGGATTCACATAGATTTTGCCAGGCCCACTAAGAGACACATATTCCTTATCACGATAGATGCTTACTCCAATTGGTTAGAGGTAAGCAACATGAAAACCACCACCACGGAGGCCGTGACCAAGGAACTCAGCAAGCTGTTCGCAACCCACGGCCTCCCAGATGTCATCGTGTCAGACAACGGGCCCCAATTTACCTCGCTGGAATTCAAAAAATTCCTAGTGGAACGGGGAATACGACATGCACTGACAGCGCCAGGACATCCGGCGGCAAATGGGAGGGTGAAACGAATGGTTCAATTTACGAAAAAAACAATCCAAAAAATTGAACACGGGGAAATCCAAGAAAAAATAAATAAAATGCTTTTTATACAACACATAACCCCGAACACGACAACCAACAAAAGCCCGGCAGAACTATTAATGGGGAGGAAATTAAGGTCCCACTCGACAGGCTGCACCCCACATACAACCCAGAAAAAACCCCAAACTCCTCAAGCAAACACTGAACATTTACACCAGGCGACGCAGTCTATGCGAAGAACCTTACCGGGGATCCACTTTGGGTGCCAGCAACCATAACCCAAGTGACAGGTCCCCGCTCGTACCAGCTGCAAAAAACCGATGGACGAGCATGGAAACGACACATTGATCAATTAAGATTGAGAACAACCACAGGAATACAACTGACACGCAAACAGACACAGACAGACACCCAGAGAGAGACGGGAACCCACATAACACAAACCAAGAGGGGAGGGAAGACCCTGGGAACCAACCACCAACAGAAAGAAACCAGCAATACTCACCGACAAGCAGCCAGCTCGAAGCCTCACCAGGGAGAAGCAGCCAGGCCAGCTCAACCAGCCCAGAAAGACCAGGTGGGAGTGGCAACAACCGCAGCTCAACCAGCCCGGGTAGACCAGGAGGGAGCTGCGATGAAAGGCCCGGTGAAACTTTCCAGGCGGTTCCATCGACGAGGCAGAGAGCAACACAGAACCTGACCGAACCGGCCAGGAGCCAAGCACCAACTAACCTGTGCAGGTCAAGTAGGCAAGTACGAAGCCCCACCTACTTACGGGACTACGTTACGTAGGACCATACCAAGAGGGGAGGGGTGTTCTGTACAGTCATTAACATACTTGTAAACGCCATGTAGCAATTGGTCAAGTGCACGGCGATCTGATTGGTCAAGCGAGCCGCCCTGATTGGTCCGCCGCGAATCCCCCGCGATTGGTGGAAACTAATTGTGGGAGATTCAAAGTGGTGTCATTGGCCGCGGCTGCCGCGGCCAAAGAATAAAAGCTGCTGTTTTTCCTTTGGAGCCCGAGCCAATCTCGGGACCAAATAAAGAGCTGAAACTGAGTCACTGGCTCCGAGTCTCCTTTCCCACGACGGACATGACAATTACATTATAGATGATAAAAATAATATGAAATATACAAAATACGAAAAAGAAAAAAGAAAACATACAAAGTTATAAAGAAAGAAAAGAAATAACTTCGTCCTTTGTCTCAGCAAGTATAAACAGCTTTAGCAATTTATCACCATCTCTTAAAATACAACACACAGTCTCTTCATCCCATATTTCACCTCATTCTCTATAAACAAACCTTTAAAATCTTGGCATCCATCCTAATCAGAAAAAAATTCATTAAGGGCTACCAGAAATAAAAACTTATCTATTCTAAACTTGATCAAATAAACCCACTTGAATGCTTTCTTTTACATTTATATCTCATTTTCTATCATAAAACAAAGCCTATAAATCTCACTATTCAACTATAATTAATAAAAATCCAATAAAAGTTACCAGAGATATCAATATAACTATTTTAAACATAAGCAGGTAAATGTAATATATAGCAAATGAACCTAAATGAACCTAACCTGAAATTCTAATTTAATTTCTATTTTTTTATAAACATAACCTTAAGGAATAATCATCAGAAAAAAATATTACTGGTCACAAAAATAAATTAAAATGTCAAAAAATAGCAACCTATTAGCAATCTATTTTAACATTGATCAAATAATTTATATACCTTCATCTTGCTCTCAATCATCTTGGTCTTTGGTCCCTTCAAACAGTGTCTAAACACTTGTTTTCTTTTCATTTTCTTTTTGTCTCTTTCCATAAAATTTCTGACATTAACAAATCCCTTTGTAAATCTAACACAGAAAGATTATCCAAGATACTCTTTTGATTTATTATTGATATGTCCTTTTCAGGTTAATTCTGATTTTTAAAAAAATCTTTAAACTCATATTTAAAACTTTCATAAAGAATTGAAATAAATTTACACAGTGAATACCATGAAACTTGCTCTTCTCAAAGTTCACAATATTTAAAAGGCAATAAAATTAATTCCAAAGAGATTAAGAAATAAAGATTGGCCAAACCTTTTGTTTTTAAAGCCTACATTACAACTATGGACGTTGATGTAATTTTTTTTATTCTGTTGTGGTTTGCTGGCAGCCTGTGCAGTCGGCAATGGAATCGGACAGTGGGGAAGAATGGGGACCAGTCCGGGAGTCTGGAGAGGACTTGGACGAGGGTCCTGCATCTGAGACAGAGATGAGGCCAGGACCATCTGGGAGTGAGGTGCTGACTCAGGAGCCTCCAGAGTCTGGCAGCAGTGAGGCAAAGGAACAAGGGGAGCCTGTTCCCAGTGCATGTGTGCGCACAGCTGCTAGAAGGCAAGAGCAGCTGAGAGGTGCTCAGGAGTAAGGCTTGGAGGTGATTGCCCCTCCCCTAAGGTATACAGGACATACAAAGGTAAAGAAATCTTTGTAGGAAGCAAAATTGTTTGTTTTGTTCGGATTAATCCTTAAAGCTGTGTGTGGACTTTGTACTTCAGTTGGTTTTGTATAGTTCATTTGGCACTTTAGTTATTGGTAGCAATTCAAAGGAGAAAAAAGTGAGTGCTTATCTCGAGGGACCGTTGGGGACTCATTACAGGGTGGGAATGAACATAATTCCAATTCCAAGCATTGAAATAAAACAAGAGTTGTTTAACTAAACGTGTGCTTAATTACAGTCTCAGGGAGCCTTGTCAGAACACACTCCCAGATTGCAAAAAGTTGGTTTCTGCCATCTACTCATGAGCAGCAACTGTACTGAATATATGTGGGCTACCTCTCAATCTCTCTTTTCTCCAGGGAGATTTAGCCAGCTCAGATTCCATATCCAGATTTCAGTTATAATGTTGTCCCCTTTTATTGAGGGACATCTTCAGTTTGCCATGTCCTTACTGTTATGTTTTGAGCATGGGCGAGAAAGAATGGAGACAAGCCTCTGAACGGTGAACTTCAGCTCTTTATTTACATTGTGACTTCTCACTCAATAGCAGTTAAACCTGCCTTATATAAGCAAACTCTGTAACTTTTAACCAATAACGAGCAAGGAGCGCTAGCTCTTATAACCAATAGGAACTCTCTGTTAAGGGCCAATCGGATTCCCCGGGTGGGCCAATCCGGTCCGGCCGCTTAACAGCCAATCAGAAGTGCAGGGCCAGAACCCTGCACTTAACTCCAAGCTCACACTTTATTAAATCTTTATGCATACACAACACTTACCTTACCAGAAGTCAGAAGCTCTTTAATCACACTAAGCAATAAACCTAACTGTATCATATAAATTCCATCAAGGAATTTGCAGCCTGGCCTTTTGATTTGTGCTCCCCTATAATATTCTACATGAGCCCAGGAAGATCTTACTTTCATTTCCAATTGATTTTGTTCAGCACCTTGCTATTTGCAGGCTGTTTTGATTGTCTCCTTAATATATTCACACAAAACAGCCTCTTCTAAAGCTACCATCTATGCTTTAAATACGCACCAAAGTTTTCTACCCAGGAGATCTGATAGTCTTGAAGAAAGAAGGAATCAAACACACACTATCTTTTAAAGCAGAAAGAGGGGTAAGAGAATTATAAGCTGTTTTATAGCTCAGGTAACATGAAAATATAAACAGTTACTGGGATGGTTTCCTCGTCACCTGACTGCAGGAACAGCTGCTCACTAAGATTGCTGGCAGAATCACCTTCAGGTATTTTATTTCTTATTACCTCCCAAAGCTCTCTTGGCACTCACCCAGGGCATCCAGAGCAGACTGCTAAATGCCACAAAGTCCTCCGAGTTCAAGCTGACCTACTATAACAGCTGACAATAGTTTAACTTAGTTAAGCAAAATTAGATAAATGTTTAGTTAACCATTCCACTTTTATCAGTGCCTAGATTCAGTAAATTGTATAAGAAATAGGCACACTATCTTGGTTTACTTGGACTCAGCTTGAAAGCACAAGTGGCCCGCTCCACCATCTTCTGCACCATCTTCAATGACACACTAGACTTAGAAGACTGAGATGTAGAATAACTTTATTGTTACTTTGAATATTCACTAATTGGCATACATTAAAATGAAATTTCACTACATACAGCTCTAAAAGAGTCTCCAACTGCAACACACACTACATAAACATGACAAAAATATATATATACATACATACATACATACATACATACATACATACATACATACAAAATTATGCATATACTATATTATATATATATATATATATATATATATATATATATATATATATATATATATATTATATAATTATGCATATATTATATGACATGGTGAAACAACACAGTTTAGTTTGGATATATACAAATATATACATGGTGAGATAAACAAATCTTGCCAGATAGATGGCATAGGGAGCAATTAGTTCCCCAGTAATCATTTCTTAGGTATGTGATAGAATTATTTCCAGCCACTTCATGGGAATCCTAGTATACAGTATTTTATAGATACAAGACTAAGCATTGTCCCACCTTCATCAAGATAACATGTATAAACTACTGGATTACAGCAGGAAGCAATTGAGGGAAACAAAACATTGGTTTATTTAAGTGATTTATTTATTTAATCTATTTTTCCTCGGTGCTTGACACCACATATTTCTTTGACATGGTTTACTTATTTCAACTAGAATATAGTTTCAGCCAATGGAACACATGTGGCATGAAACCATTGGAATGAGAAGAAAGTGAGAGATGTGCAAATTAATGAAGGAAGAAAGGAAATTCTCATTCCTCGACTTACAACATTTCATTTAGTGACCATTCAAATTTACAATGGCACTAAAAAAGTGACTCATAACCATTTTTCACACTTATGGCCATTGCAGCATCCCTATGGTCATGTGATTTATGTTTGGATACTTGACAACTGGTTCATATGGTTGCAGTGTCCCAGAGTTATGTGATCTCCTTTTGTGACCAAGCAAAGTCAATGGGGAAGCCAGATTCACTTAACAACAGTGTGTCTAATTTAACAACTGCAGTGATTCACTTAACAAATGCGGCAAGAAAAGTTGCAAAATGGGGCAAAACTTGATTAACAAATTTCTCACTTTAGCAACATAAATTCTGGGCTCAACCATGGTTGTAAATCGAGGATTACCTGTATGTATCAAAAGAAGGCAGTGTCTTCCAACTGAAAGTACAGATACATTATGAAGGCACATTTTGCTAATCCAGGAGAAGAAGTAAAGGCTGTAATTGCAAAACATTTTCAAATGCATAGAATGAAGCATTGTCATGAAAAATGGGGCAAGATTTTTAAAGAGAAAAAGTCCCCAAATTAATAATGCACACTTGCCATACTCATAATGCATCTTCTAGCAAAATTCATTGATGTTCCAGAAACAAATATTAACATTATAGTCATGGCAAAGCAATTTTTCAGTAACTGTTTTGAAGAGAGTAGGGAAAACAAATTAACCCTCCAATAAGATCTCTAATGGAACACATGAATGGGTTGTTTGGGTATTATATATAAAAATGTTCCTTCTGATGGTAATTCATGAACCAAATAATAAAAAGTTGATGGACTATTCAAGTAAAATTGTCCAACATAGGCTGAACCCTGATGGCTACTCTAAACCCCATTTTTGTGGCTTTGTGTGCTGAGTAATAGCTGTTTTATTGCTGTTTGAAGTTTGAAAGGAACTCAGTGGAACCTTGAAAAAAGTCCTTGGCAATAATAGCACATAAGCCCTAAAAAAGGGAAATGAAACAAGTATTGTCTCCAGTTTGTGTTCTTGCTTATGTTCTCCATATTAGTTCCTAGATCTGTTCTTAACTGCTGAAGAAGATGAGTTGGCACAGGTACCCAGAAGTCATCAATCATCCACAAACTATTATAAACTTCGGAGCAAAGGATGATTCCGTGAAGAAATATAGGTTTCCTGCTACTGTTTCAAAGAAAGCCATATCAGTGAGCTAATGGACTTCACTTAACCATCTGGCTTTAGAGATAACTGAAACAGTAATTTAATAGCACTGGCTATGTCTACTGGCATATTTCCCCCCCTTTTGAAGTAATTTATTCAAAATTAGAAACAATTTGGGAAATGAAAAAGCTGGAAAGCTTAGCCCCCAGATCATAAATAGTAAGAAAGACACAGTTACGACCTAGCTATTATTTTAGATTTCATGTGCTTGGCTTGGCTGATGTTACCTATTTCTATTTAATAAAAACAATATAATTAAATACCATAATTTAATTTTTAAAATAATTTGTTTTGCTTATTGTAATAATCATATATTTTTATTATTCACTGAACTAATCTAATTAGAATAAGCAAAATTATGGGTACAACTTAAAATCTACTCTCCAAGTATATCCTGAAACTTTTCCCCACAGCATCCACTGCATTTCATTGATTTGGAGCAGCTAAAGCTTTTAATGACTTTATCTGCTTGATTAGTATTCTGATCATCATTCCATTTTTAATTAAAATTTAGGGGAAAATCTAATTAAATACTTTTTTTACCTGTTTGGCACCTACTTAAGAATGGTCTATCTTTTTCTTGCAGTCTGTCTTTCTGCCTGCTTTTATTTTTTATTTTATTTTATTTTATTCTTTTTATTTTTATTTAATTAATTTCACAAGATTAGTTCATACTGTGTGACCAGATCATAATTCCCAAGAACAGATCATATTTTTTTACATCTCTCCATCAAAGGAAACGTGAGGTTAAGCTTTTCAAATATATTCTTTGGAGACTCTGATAAACTCATTTTTTTAATGAATCAGTTTTAATCAAGTCATAATACATTTCTTGATGAATCTGTTGTTACCAATAATTTGCATTATGAAATCATAATGCAAAGTTCCTATATTTTGGCATTATTGGGGATAGGACCGGATGTCTATTGACAGGTAAATTATGCATCATTAGGAGATGCTATTTTTTTTTTGTCTGTTCTGAATTACCTTCCATCTCGCTTTGTTGGATATTCTCTTATCCTCTAATTTTGACAGAGAGGTTATAATTTGAACATATATTCAGGTTATATCAAGCAACCTAAACATATTTTACTAGAAATTATGATTATAGAATCTTCCTGGCTAGTGAATAAATCAAATATTTAAAGGATTAAACTGAGACTTCCTAGGTAATGATTTAAATCAAATCTATTCTGTTATTCAGCCTTTGGCTGATTTTATAAGAAAATGTAATTTCTTTGTATATGAGAAGAACTTAACTCATAAAGAAGACACAATAATATTCCCAATTTTATCCAGCTATAAAACCGAATTTTAATTATGATCCATCTATCTTAGCTATCTTCTATAATCTGCCTACTTCCATTCTAAAGCTCAGACACAACAATCTAGTGATTAACTTGGGCATAAAATCATTATTTGCTTCCAAAAATCCTGATTTTGTTTATTGACACAACAGCTTGCTAAAACCTCTCTAAACATAAAAAATAAGTCCCAGGTCCTGCTAGATGACAGTACTTAATCAATGGGACCCAAGCATGTTTGCTCTGCCTGATCTTACCAGATGGGCAGAAACCACTAGAGATAGGCAATGCATCAATAGCCAGAACCTATGCCATGAAGAGTTTTATAAGTGATAACCAGCACCTTGAAGCATACTCTGAAGCCAATCACTGTAGCTCACAGAACAGCAGTGGTCACATGTGACAACCACTACTGTCCAGGCTTCTGCATTTGGGCCAGCTGAGGCTTTTTAGTGGTCTTCAAGAGTAGCCCCATATAGAACATATTACAGTAATCCTTTGGTGAGGCAATTAAGATATGAGTGACTGCCTTCAGGAAAAGGTGCAACTGATGTACTAGAAGATGTACCTGTGGGAAAAACCTTCTTTTTAAGCAAGAGCTTTGAGCCCAAGATTGCACATGATCCTTGAATTGGAAATGCAGCTCCATCCAACAGCAAAGATGGATGATTCACTGGGGCCCAAAATATCTGCAACCATTCTGTCTTGTCAGGATTATGCCTGAGTTTGCTCTTCTGCTTCCAGACTCCCATACTTCCAGACAGGTCTTTGATGGCAGCAGTTAATTGACCAGGGACTGAGATGTATAATTGGGTATCATTTGTATACTGACCCTAAACCTGACAACCTTATTCAGCCAATTATATTCATGGCAACTCTATACTTTAGGTTATTAATTTTCATTACAAATGGAAATGTGGTCCTGAAATAAATCAATTTGCTCTAAGCTCCTGATGAATCAACAAAAGGAAATACTGAAAGACTAAAAATACTGAAATTTACAATCTCACACACACAGAACAGGCAAGGCAATAACACTTTCAATGTACACTCCAGTGTGTATGTATGCTTTGTGAATTTCTGAAGAGTGGAAGTTAGGTGCTCAGGTGAAGTCAGATGCTCTGCTGATTCACTTCTATTGGCCATTTGCCCAAATGCCTTGCTGCCTTCTTGGTTTTCTTTTAAGTCAAGAGGGAAAAGTTGTTCTATTTAAAAAGAGAAAAAAACTGAACTAATGGGCATAATATGAGGTAGCAACGTGGACTAGGAGAGTCATGGTATTGGTCATGTGCCAATTTGGTCATTCTCTCATTAATCATCTCTTGATTCCTATGGTGGTCTACTTCTGCTGAGATAAGTAGCAAGGTGACACATTTTGAACTGGTTTAAAATAAGTGCCATCAATTTGGGGACTGAAAACAACAGCATAAGAGAGCTCTGTGTTGAGAGATAGAAATTTAGTTTGGAGACATTCAGTAAATTTTGTGATTTTTGTGGAAGTTTTAATTCTAGCTTCCTCAATATGTAACACTCAAAAAGGGGATGGGCAACATGCAGAGGGATGATGAGTTTGTGTGAGGAAACACAACTCAGACTGGATACCAAGATTTGGAAAAAAGTGAAAGAAAATGTGTTTTAATGAACTCATGCCTGCTGAGAAGTTATCACAGTTTTCAAGATTGGTGTCAAGTCCTGTGTAGCCAGCAAACCAAAAAAGAATCACATGGGTTTAGTGAAGATAACTTTAATGCTATCCTGAGTTTAAAAAAAACAACCACAATCTTGAAAACCATTAAGAGGAAATTCCCAGCTATAGTTCTCATGTGTTAAATAAGGTACAGTCTCTTTGCAACAACCCCCCCCCGCCCCCAATCTCCTGCTAGACTTACCTCTTCTCATATAAACCAAATTCCTCATCCTTCATTTTCTTTCCATAGTCTTTCACAAGATCTGAAGATGCTGAACTTCTATTTCTAGATCCTATTAGCTCTAGGCAGTACAATTGCTAGTAGTGTTTTACAGGTAGTCCTTGATTTATTATCACAATTGAGCTCCAAATTTCTACTGCTAAGTGAGACACCTGATAGGTGAGTTTTGCCCCATTTAACACTCTTTCTTGCCACAGTTGTTAAATTAATCTGGTTTGATTTTGCTTATCAGAAGGTCAAAAAAAGTGATCACATGACCCCAGGACCTTGCAATCATCATATACTTTAGAAACTCTAGTCCCGACCCATAATTCATTCCATAATTTTGGCGATTTTGTCATGTTCTAATGTTTCGTCTTCAGGAATTTCTGGGTCAGAGGTTGTGTTTGATCACCACCCGAGTATGTGTTTGTTGTTATGTATGTACCATAGTTAATAAAGTGTGAGCTTGAGGTTAAGTGCAGGGTTCTGGCCCTGCACTTCTGATTGGCTGTTAGGCGGCCAGATTGGATTGGCTAGTTCTTAGGAATCCGATTGTCCCTTAACAGAGGGTTATTATTGGTTTAAAGTACTTGCGTTCATAGCTCGCTATTGGACAATTCTCACAAAGGTTGCCTATATAAGCCAGGGTTCACTGTTGTTGTTTTGAGAAGTCACAATGCTAATAAAGAGCTAAAAGTCACTATTCAGAGGCTGTCTCCATTTACTCCAACCCATGTCCAAGTACATAACACTGGCGACGAAGGTGGGATTTGGAGACGTCTGAACCTAAGAAGTCAGGAAGCAAGACCGAGCACGTGGAAGATGACGCCAACAACAGAACCATGTCCAGCAGCATCGTACCACCCGCTCCGTTCGATCCAAACCAAGAGGATTGGGAATCCTACATGGATCGCTTCCAAATGTTTCTTGAGACGAATAACTTGAAGGACGCCACACCAGCAAAAAAGCGGGCACTGTTCCTGATGCACTGCGGCCCGGCTGTTTTTAAAATGACAAAAGCACTCGCCAAACCTCGAGAAGTGAAAGCCATGAGTTGGGACGACCTCGAACCCATCCTGAGAGATCATTACGCACCAACCGTGCCTACACTCGTGAGACGCCACGAGTTTTACCAAAGGAACCAGCGAAAAGGAGAGAGCGTGGCTGATTTCGTGGCAGACATCCGAAATTTAGGAGGCCTCTGCGGGTTCGCAGATTTAGAAGAAGCACAAAGAGACCGAGTAATTCTGGGATTAGATGCGCTAGGCGTGCAGAGCAAGCTGACGGCAAAAGGCGACATCAGCCTTGCTGATGCCATCGCCGAAGCCACAGCTGCGGAGGCGACCAAAAAGTCGGCTGCACAATTACGGCGAAGCCGCACTTCAGCAACACAACCGACCGGCGAAATCTTACCCAACTCAGAAGGGCAGCTCATTATGACGCACCACGAGGACCTCTCTTCGTCGTCAGACAGCGACGAAGAAGGGGTCCATCGAATGCGGTCCAACCGGGATCCTAGCCCTAAGCCCTTACGCCCTTGCGCTGGCTGTGGAGCAAACCATGCCAGGGCCGAATGCAGATTCCGCGACGCACTCTGCCATGAGTGCGGGAAACGAGGCCACATCAGCCGGGTCTGCCGCAGCTTACCAGGACCCAGCCAGGCCTCAAAAGGGGCCAACCATCGCCAATCGACAGGAAACCGTCCTATAAGGTGAGAACCAGTAAACCACTCCTACAGAAATCGCGTTTTGCAAAAAGAATAGGCTCACCATACTATCACTAGAGGTCATGCCTCAGTCATGGACACTAAGAAAATTCGAGTCACGATAGCCATCGAGAACCAGCCTTGCCACATGGAGGTCGACTCAGGATCGTCCCTCTCGATGGTGTCTTGGAAGACACTCAAGCAACTTATCCCCACAATCCAACGCCAAGACCTCCAATTTCAACACCTCATCCTCAAGGACTACCAAGGAAATCGAATCCCTGTGGTCGGGTCCTGCCAAGTCTGAGTCTCCTTCAAAAAACATACAGTGTACTTACCTCTAACGATCATCGACAGAGATAGGCCTAGTTTATTAGGCCTCCAATGATTCGCGCCACAAGGTATCGAGGTGGCCGGCGTGAACCGAGTCGGTGGTTGTGAGTGGGAGGAAGACCTTATTTCTGAGTTCAGCGACGTCTTCACGGACCGTTTAGGCAAGTATAAGGGAACCCCAATCTCATTTAGTTTAGATCCAAAAGTAGCCCCAATTCGCTTGAAGACCCGTCGAGTTCCATTCGCTCTTAAAGCTAAGATCGACGAACAACTCGATAAGTTAATTGCTCAAGGGGTGTTGAAGCCCATTGATCACTCTCCATGGGAAACCCCTATTGTAACGCCCATTAAGCCAGATGGGTCAATCCGAATTTGTGGGGACTACCGGGCCACTTTAAACCACGCCCTACAGCAGAATGCGTATCCAGTTCCGGTGATGCAGCACTTCCTCCATTCCTTGAGGGGCGGAAAGGTTTTCGCTAAATTAGCTTTAGCTCAAGCTTATCAACAACTACCAGTGGATGAAAAGACGGCTCAGGCCCAAACAATTGTAATGCACAAAGGTGCTTTTAAATGTACTCGATTGCAATTTGGGGTTAGTGTAGCCCCGGGGATATTCCAAAGCCTCATGGAAAGGTTGTTACAGGGAATCAAGGGCGTGGTTCCGTATTTTGATGACGTATTAATTGCAGCCCCTACCAAAAAAATCTTGCAGGATCGTTTGAAAAGTGTTCTTAAAAAATTCCAAGAGGCAGGACTTAAGGTGAAAAAAAATAAATGTCACTTATATACTGACAGTGTTGAGTTTCTAGGGTATCGGATTGATAGCCAGGGCATCCACCCTACCGAAAGTAAATTAAAGGCGATAAAAAATGCCCCCAGGCCACGTAACAAGGCCGATCTCCAGGCATTCTTAGGCCTCATTAATTTTTATAATGTATTTTTACCGCATAAGGCAACTGTTGCTGAACCGTTACACCGGTTATTAGATAAAAAAGCATTGTGGGTTTGGGGTTACCGGAATGTTAAAAAATTGCTCACATCTGACTCTGTACTTATGCAGTATAACGAGACTTTACCACTAGTTATAACCTGCGATGCCTCACCCTTCGGGGTGGGCGCCATTTTGAGTCATGTACTGCCTAATGGGAATGAAGCCCCTGTTGCGTACTTTTCGAAAACTCTTTCACATGCAGAGCGGAACTATGGACAAATTGATAAAGAAGCTCTCGCAATCGTTGCCACTGTAAAGAAATTTCATGAATATGTGCATGGGAGGACATTCATCATAAAAACTGACCACAAACCGTTGCTAGGGATAATAGCCGGGGACAAGCCAACCCCCTACATATTATCCCCTAGAATGACCCGATGGTCAGAATTCCTCGCTGCTTATAATTATCACCTTCAATATCGACCAGGGAAAGCCATTCCCCACGCTGACACATTAAGCCGAGCACCGCTCCCAGAGACTCTCGATGATCCGGCACCAATGGCAACCACGTTGCAAATTGAAACACTCAACTCGCCGCCTATGACCGCCTGAGACATCTTGAGAGAAACCAAACGAGACCACACCCTAGCCCGAGTCCTAGGATGGGTAGAACGTGGATGGCCATTGGACCAAGTCCCAGATGACTTCGCGCCATTTAAAGCAAGACAGACTGAACTTTTTTCACAAAAAGGCTGTGTCATCTGGGGCGATAGAGTCGTTGCCCCAGAATGACTCTGGAAGACGCTACTACAAATCCTGCACGAGGGCCACCCCGGCATCGTGTGAATGAAAGCACTCGCGCGCAGCTACGCATGGTGGCCAGGCATGGACCGGCAAATCGAGCAGTGGGTCAAAGCGTGTACCAGTTGCCAACAAGCCAGCAACGCCCCACCAAAAGCCATGTCTACTGAATGGGAAACGCCACGTGGACCCTGGTCCAGAATCCACCTGGATTTCACGGGGCCAACCAAAGGATATACCTTCCTGCTGACAGTCGACGCATATTCCAATTGGTTAGAAGTTCATCGTATGACGGCCACAACTTCTGAGGCAGTGATTAAGATCCTAAATAGACTCTTTGCAACCCACGGATTGCCTGACGTCCTGGTGTCCGATAATGGGCCACAGTTCACGGCATTGATGTTTGAGCAGTACCTCACTGACCGCGGCATCCGCCATGCGCTCACCTCGCCTGTGCACCCTGCTACCAATGGCCGAGCGGAACGCATGGTCCAATTTGTTAAAAAGACTTTGCAAAAAATGGACTATGACAATATCGATGACAAAGTCAACCAAATTCTCTTTTTACAACACATAACTCCACATTGCGTCACCAGCAGAACTCCAGCAGAACTACTGATGGGACGAAGACTCCGTTCCCACCTCGACCGGTTGCACCCTGCTCATGAACCGGAAAATCCAATAGGATCCAGTGGCCACTATTGCACGTTCCGGGTAGGAGATCGCGTTTATGCACGGAACTTATCAAGCGACCCGTTATGGATAGAGGCAACGGTAGTACTAGTGACCGGTCCCAAATCCTACGTAGTGAAATGCTGTGACAATAGACTGTGGAAACGGCATATCGACCAATTACGGTCACGACTTATAATGGCCAGTCAACAACTCCCCCATGACCAAACCGAGGGGGGGGGGAGGTACAGAAGAAGAAGATGACGTTCCAGGGAACCTGCTCGAAGAGAGTGATGAATCAAGTGAGACTCAAGAAATGGAGCAGGAAGGAGAATTGTTTGCACCACAAGAAATTGCACCTGAGCAAGAAGCAGAGACACTGCCAAACAACAATCTACCTCAACAGGATTGCAATCAACCAGTCCAACGAAAATCCGAAAGACTTAAAAGACAACCATCCTACTTAAAGGATTATATAACCACACCATAATTAAGAAGCCAGGGGGAAGGGTGTTATGTATGTACCATAGTTAATAAAGTATGAGCTTGAGGTTAAGTGCAGGGTTCTGGCCCTGCACTTCTGATTGGCTGTTAGGCGGCCAGATCGGATTGGCTAGTTCTTAGGAATCCGATTGGCCCTTAACAGAGGGTTATTATTGGTTTAAAGTACTTGCGTTCATAGCTCGCTATTGGACAATTCTCACAAAGGTTGCCTGTATAAGGCAGGGTTCACTGTTGTTGTTTTGAGAAGTCACAATGCTAATAAAGAGCTAAAAGTCACTATTCAGAGGCTGTCTCCATTTACTCCAACCCATGTCCAAGTACATAACATTTGTGACCAGATTCAAAAGCTTTGTGATTTTTTTGGTTGGAACCATGGTCAGAAGCGTTTGTGACCAGAGGTTTTACTGTATATGAACCAGTTGCCAAGCATCTGAATTTTGATCATGTGACCATGGGAATACTGCAATGGTAGTCAGTGTGAAAAATTGTCATAAGTCACTTTTTTCAGTGCTATCATAATTTTAAACAGTCACTAAACAAATGGTTGTAATTCAAGGACTATCTGTATTGTAACATCCATTG
The DNA here is from genome assembly GCA_033807585.1 of Hydrophis major. Taxonomy (NCBI): domain Eukaryota; kingdom Metazoa; phylum Chordata; class Lepidosauria; order Squamata; family Elapidae; genus Hydrophis; species Hydrophis major. The sequence continues at coordinate 148,622,253 of CM066328.1, read as the reverse complement.
AGACAGCTATTAGCCCTCTCTCAACTATCCATCCTAACCAGAGGTGGTATTCGGCAGGTTCTGACCAGTTCTGGAGAACCGATAGCGGAAATTTTGAGCAGTTTGGAGAACCAGCAAATGCTGGCCCCGCACTCCATCTTTTTTGTGCCTCCTGAGTCCCAGCTGATTGGCTGGGTCTTCTTTTGTTGCTCTGTACAGGAGAAAGGAGCTGGAAAGTAGGTTAATGGAGTTGGGAGGGAATGGAGATTTTGCAGTATCCTTCCCCTGCCATGCCCACCACAAGCTACACCACACCCACCAAGCCATGCCCACAGAACCAGTAGTAAAAAAAATTGAATCTCACCACTGATGTCAACCTACCTTCATTAGTAATGAAAGTGCCTTGTAATAATGCTAAGGGCCTCATTGAGGCTCTTAACATTATTACAAGACACTTTTGATAAGTGTGTTACAACAGACCACTTCCAGTTGTGGCAGGCATCAATCCATCTGCTACTCATCCATTTTTAAGGATACCATGGCATTAGTTAATGTGTTTCTGATTACAGATTTATTTGGGCAAATGATCTCATGCAAAGTTTTTAAATGCGATGGAAACAACTAATTAAATGCTATTTTTAATGCTCTTAATGGAAAAGAATGGGGGAGAAAATGGGGTTTTTCTTGGTCTGCAGTGGTGCTTGCTGATTTTCTACTAATTATTTGCCATTTAATATGGGAGATTCGATGTCTCAATAAAAGCTGATGGCAAACAAATTAACACCCAATGATGTAACACTGGGCACCGCTGTTTTTCAGATGTATTTAGATTGGTTGTGTAGCACAGAACTCAAGAGTCAAACCAACAGTGCAATTCTGTAATACTTTCTAATTTCCATTATATCCTGATATTTGTTATAGAAGTGGATTATAATCCAGAATAGCTTCAATTTACACAGTGTAGCATTCTCCACATACTTTCTCTTAAGATACTTCAGAATATTACTTTTGACAATCTTAATCTTTAGTCTCTTCAAATAATAGAGTGGTCAATGTCTGGAATACTCTACCTGACTCTGTGGTTTCTTCCCCTAACCCCAAAAACTTTAACCTTAGACTAGTGGTTCCCAAAGTGGGCAGTACTGTCTAAGGTTAGGATGCAGTACTGTCTAAGTGGGATGCCTTAGGGGGGGTGCTAAGAGGCAAGGGGGCTGGCAGGGGGGTGCTAAGATGCAGCAGGGGGACGTTCAAGGTGCCAGCTCCACAGGCTCCAGTGCAACAGTCTGCGGTTACCCTATTGACTGTTGCACCAGAGCCTGCAGAACTGGCACCTCAAACGCCCCCCTGCTGCCTCTTAACGCCCCCAAGGAAGCGAGGTAAAATTGCATGCACCGCCTCGTAATTGTGTCACAGGAATTATGTAGGGAGGGCCTTTTGGCATGTTGAGCATTCCTGGTCGAGGCAAGTGTTGGGGGGGTTTGCTTGGTGGGCCAAGGCCTAGAAGTCAGTGCGAAGTGATGTCGGGGATTATGGGAGGTGGGATGGGCTCTGCTCAGAAGAGGCTGCTGAAGGGGGGGGCACTAAGAGGCAGCAGGGGGGTGTTCGAGGTGTCGGCACCGCAGGCTCATCCCATTGACTTGTACCAAAGCCAAAGTATCGAACGCAGTGGCAGCAGCATGTTGGGAAAGCCACTCTGGTTTTGCTCTACTTTCCCAAAGTTCCACCACTGTTGCATTCTGTCTGTCTGTGTGTCCATCCATCCAAAAGGTCCGTCTGTTTGTCTGCCTGCCTTCCTGCCTACCTATCTATCAATATGTGTTATGTCCTGAATTTGAATACTCGAAATCCCCGCGCCTTGATTGGCTAAGGCGCGGGGATTTCTGATTGGCCAGGCGAGCCGCGCTGATTGGCCCGATTGAAGTCTCCCGCGATTGGTTCAAACCAAGAGCGGGAGACTTGAATCGCTGCCATTGGCCGCGGCCGCCGCAGCGAAAGGTATAAAAGCCGCGGGCTTTTTGCCTTTCGCCGGTTCGGTTCTCCCATTGTAAATAAAGAGCTTTGAATGAAAGTCACCGACTCTGAGCATCTTTTGCGGACACGACACTGGCGACGAGGGTGGGATCTCGCCCCTGAACCGAACCCCGTGTCCACCCAAGAACCAGCGCCAGCGCAGAGATGGCGAAAATAGCACCGCCCGCCCCCTTCAACCCCGCCGCCGAGGACTGGGAATCGTACTCGGATCGGTTCCGTATGTACCTAGAATGCGCCGGAATGAAGGACGCCCCGGGCCCGCTAAAACGCGCCGTCTTCCTTACTCACTGCGGACCAGAGGTCTTCCAGATGGCCAAGGCATTGGCCAAGCCGGCAGACGCAACCGCCATGGACTGGGACGTCCTCGAACCTATACTGCGGCACCATTATGCCCCCGAAGTCCCCATCCTGATACGGCGCAACGAGTTCTACCGCCGAAACGAGAAACCAGACGAAAAATTGAGCGACTTCGTCGCAGAGCTACGGCGCCTAGGAGGACTCTGCGAGTTTGAAGGTCTGAACAGTCTCATAAGAGACCGTTTCGTACTCGGCTTATGGGATCCTACACTCCAGAGCCGACTTATGGCCAAGGGCGACATCAGCCTAGCCGATGCCCTTACCGCAGCCGCAGCCGCAGAAGCAACCCGCACGTCAGCGGACAGCATGCGAAGATCTGACGCGAAGGGCGGAAACAACAACCCGGCGAGGTCGGCCGACACAAGAAACGAGGCAACCGCGCACTACGGTGATTACCAGTCAACTTCCAGCACGTCGGAAGACGAGGAGGACATACATCGCGTGCAGACGGGACGCGGCGACCAACGAAGTCGAAAAGGTCATAGGTCGAGGACCAACTGCGCCGGGTGCGGCGGCGACCACCCCAGGTCAGAATGCCGATTCCTTGACTCTATCTGTAGGCATTGCGACCGACGGGGCCACATCGCTAGAGTTTGCCGCCAAAAGAAGAACCGCAGCCCGCCCAAATGGGAACAGCACGACAGAAGAAGAGAAAGCTCCCCGCCCAGAGCCAGAGAGCGCCAGCCAGATGGTCGATGGGACCGTACTCAACGTTCTCAAAGAAGCGGCGACGGTCGGCGAAAAGAAGAGACCCACCAGACGGTGACCATCGGCCACGCCATCTCCGACGGTGCCAGAAAGGTACACGTAGAAGTCCATATAGAAGGCCAGCCATGCAAAATGGAAGTGGACTCCGGGTCCTACCTTTCCATGATTGCATGGCGCGAAATCAAAAGAGTAGTGCCTACACTACAAAAAAGAAACGTGCATGCCCAAAAGATCATCATAAAAGACTACCAAGGGAATCGCGTCCCGGTAGTGGGCACCAAGAACTTTAATATAACTTACAAAGGCCAGACCGAACAACTACCTCTCACGATCGTCGATCGCGACCGCCCAAGCCTACTGGGCTTACAATGGTTCGCCCCGCTTAACATCGCGCTGACAGGTGTCAACCACGTCTCCATTGAAGCTTGGGAACAGAAGCTAGCCCAGGAGTTCCAGGAGGTCTTCGATGGAGGATTGGGCAAGTACCAGGGGCCCCTTATCTCGTTCGATCTAGACCCAAGGGTTCCCCCTAAGCGGCTTAAACCTAGAAGGGTACCATTCGCCTTAAAGCCAAAAATTGACGAGCAGATCGACAAGCTCGTCAAACAAGGGGTATTACAACCGATAGACCATGCCAGATGGGAGACCCCTATAGTGACCCCAGTAAAGCCAGACGGGTCCATGAGAATCTGTGGGGACTATAAGGCCATCCTAAATGGCGCGTTGCAACAAAGCGCCTACCCAGTCCCAATAGTGCAACATTTGCTGCACTCACTGGGAGGGGGCAAAGTCTTTGCCAAGCTCGACCTCGCCCAGGCATATCAGCAGCTACCTGTGGACGAGAAAACAGCGGAAGCCCAAACAATCGTGACCCATCGGGGGGCTTTCAAGTGTAACCGACTCCAATTTGGAGTCAGCGTGGCACCAGGCATCTTTCAGAGCCTGATGGAACGGTTGCTACAGGGCATCAAGGGGGTGGTGCCCTATTTCGATGACGTATTAGTGGCGGCGCCAAACGAAGCCGAATTAGAAAACCGACTCAGACAAGTCTTAACAAAATTTAAAGAAACAGGACTTAAAGTCAAACGAGAAAAATGCCAACTATGTACAAAGCAAGTAGAGTTTTTGGGCTATCTCCTAGACCGGCATGGCATTCACCCTACGACTAAAAAAGTAAAAGCCATCAAGGAAGCCCCCATCCCAAAGTCCAAAACGGAACTACAAGCGTTCCTAGGCTTACTAAATTTTTATGTTTTCCTACCTCAAAAGGCAACGGCGGCGGAACCTTTACATAGACTCCTAGACAAGAAGGCAGCCTGGACTTGGGGGAAACGAGAGCAAGCCGCCTTTCAAAAAACCAAAGACCTTCTCACCTCCGACGCCGTCCTGATGCAATTCAGCGAAACCTTGCCCTTAGCTGTCACTTGCGACGCATCACCTTTCGGCGTCGGCGCTGTCCTCAGCCACACCCTCCCAGACCAGAGAGAAGCACCCATCGCTTTTTTCTCCAGGACTCTGACTAAACCGGAACGGAACTATAGCCAGCTGGACAAAGAAGCTTTGGCTATAGTTGCCGCCGTTAAGCGTTTCCACGAATACCTGTACGGCCGCCCGTTCACAATCGTGACGGATCATAAGCCATTGCTGGGCATCCTCGCTGGAAACCGAGCCACGCCGAACATCTTGTCACCCCGGATGACAAGATGGTCCGAATTCCTGGCAGCCTACAGTTACGACCTGCTACACAAGCCAGGTAAGAAAATCTCGCACGCGGACGCTTTAAGCCGCTCGCCTTTACCTGTCTCTGAACCTGACCCAGCACCAACAACAAACACCCTAAGTATCGAGAGTTTACCTATTACCGCATCTGACATCGCCAGAGAAACCGTTAAGGACAGGCGTCTGGCACGAATCTTACACTGGTTAGAAAAGGGCTGGCCGGAGAAAGACAATGACGAGACTTTTAAAACATTCCACCAGCGCCAGACTGAACTTTCACTACTGAGAGGCTGTATTCTGTGGGGTGACCGGGTGGTAATTCCGGACAGATTACAAGAAAGGGTCTTAGAGATGCTACATGAGGGTCATCCTGGCATCGTCAGGACTAAAGCCCTGGCCAGGAGTTACGCTTGGTGGCCAGGGATGGACAAGCAAATTGAAGCATGGGTCGCCAAATGCCACCGGTGCCAGGAGACCAGATCCAGCCCACCCGCAGCACCTATCCAGGACTGGGAAACACCACGGGGGCCCTGGTCCAGAATCCATCTTGACTTTGCTGGCCCCACAAATGGGTACACTTTTCTAATCACAGTTGACGCATACTCCAATTGGTTGGAGGTATGCGACATGAAATCCACTACCACAGAGGCCGTCGTTAAAGAACTGTGTAAACTGTTTTCCACACACGGCCTCCCAGACGTCGTCGTCTCAGACAATGGGCCCCAATTCACTTCCATCGATTTCGAACGGTTCCTGGCAGAGAGGGTTATCCGCCACGCATTAACAGCACCGGCGCATCCGGCGGCGAACGGTAGGGCGGAACGGATGGTCCAGTTTACGAAAAAGACCCTCCGGAAAATGGACCACGGGGAGATCAACGACAAAATCAACAAACTGCTGTTCATACAGCACATCACCCCCAATACCACAACTAACAAGAGCCCTGCAGAACTTCTAATGGGCAGAAAGCTGAGGTCCCCACTCGACCGATTGCACCCGACCTATAACCCTGAGCGGCCCCCAGACTCCAGCTCCAGGTACCGGACATTTGACCCAGGTGACTTAGTCTACGCTAAGAACATGACGGGGGACCCCCTATGGATCCCAGCCGTCATAACTCAAGTCACTGGTCCACGGTCGTACCGGCTCCAAACCATCGATGGGCGAGCCTGGAAGCGACATATCGACCAGCTCAGGTCACGAACAGCGACTGACCTCAACCCCCAAGACACGAACCAAGGGGGGAGGGAATACCCGGAAAGACAATCGCAGGAAAAAATAAAACAGAAATACTCACCGGAACACAGCCATCGCGAGTCCCCTCCGGAGAAGAACCGTCTGGCCAGCTCTACCGACTCGGAGAAGCCAAGCGGGAGCGGCGAAATCCGTGACTCAACCGACCCGGTAGGCCCAGGCGGGAGCCACGGCGAAAGAACCGGCCCGATCATCCAGCTGGTTCGCGCAGAGGCAGGAGCAGCCAAAAAGATGACCGCTCCGGCCGAGTTACAGCATGCAAGTGAGTTGCGCAGGTCAACTAGGACTCGACGGAGCCCCGCCTACCTGCGTGACTACACCACGTGATGGACCATACCAAGAGGGGAGGGGTGTTATGTCCTGAATTTGAATACTCGAAATCCCCGCGCCTTGATTGGCTAAGGCGCGGGGATTTCTGATTGGCCAGGCGAGCCGCGCTGATTGGCCCGATTGAAGTCTCCCGCGATTGGTTCAAACCAAGAGCGGGAGACTTGAATCGCTGCCATTGGCCGCGGCCGCCGCAGCGAAAGGTATAAAAGCCGCGGGCTTTTTGCCTTTCGCCGGTTCGGTTCTCCCATTGTAAATAAAGAGCTTTGAATGAAAGTCACCGACTCTGAGCATCTTTTGCGGACACGACAATATGGATCTATTTATCTGTCTACCTACATACCCACTTATCTATCTATCTATCTATCTATCTATCTATCTATCTATCTATCTACCTACCTACCTACCTACCTACCTACCTACCTACCTACCTACCTAACCATACATAAATTCATCCAAAAGGTCTGCCTACCTACCTACCTATCTACCTGTCTCTCTCTGTCTCTTTCTCTCTCTCTATGCATCCAACCATGTTTGAAGCGCTGGTCCCGCAGGCACATCAGGAAAGTAGAGCAAAGCCAGTCTGGGAGGGAGGGAGGGGGAGAGAGAGAGAGACTTGATGCATCAGATTGAAATGAGGCCTAGTTTAGACTGAGGCCCTTTTCCGCATTGAAACATCTTTGCTAGCACATTGAAACATTTTTGGCTTCTGTTAAATGTTTTGTGGACAAAACATGGTCAAGACTATCAGGAAGCTCTCACATTTTGTTGAGGCTTTAAACAGGATCCATTGGACCAGATCTCCACCCTAAAAATTACTTTTCCCAATGTATTACAGTGCCAATTCTGAAGAAGGCAAAACCAAAATGTACTGGTAAATTACAAGGACAACACACACACACACACACACACACTCCCTTCTAACCCTGCTGGAACAGGTGATTGGACTAGAATAGATATCTCATTATCTTTCTCCTCCCTCCCTCCTTCTTTATTTCTTTTTCTTTCTGTCCCTTCACGGCAGTGGTGGCACATTTGAGAAGTAGAGCAAAGCCAGTGGTTGGTAATTTTTGTTGCAAAGAATCACAAAAGCTTCTGGGCTGTGCACAAGAAGGGACACACATGTCAATGCAATTCAGCAACATAAAATAAAGAAATACAAATAAAACAAATCAACAAGAATTGGCAAAGTATTGTAGAGCGGCAGTTACAGAGAGAGACGGAGCCAGGCTGAGGCTAACAAGCTTTATTCTTAACGAATAAAGGGTCTCCGTGGCTGCCGAGGCTATCTGACAGCCAGCTGGTGGCGACATCTGATGCCGTTTGACAGCTCCCTTTTATAGCCGGCTGTCAAATGGCATCGGCCAATGGGAGCGATCGGTGCTCCTGCGTGGGCGGCGGACCAGAGGGAGGACTGCTGCTAGTCCTTGAACACAGCACAAAGCATCTCTGATTAGAATCTAATCAGAGATGCTTTGCCGATTTTAGTCCAATGACCAGCTCCAGCAGGGTTAGAAGGGAGTGTGTAGAGAATGTGTTTGCATGGCTGTCAAAACTCCAAAAACAGGTCAAGTAGCTCTGGGGAGACCAGTCATGAATTAGAACACTTGCTAAGCAACCGGCCATTAAGTGAGGACCACTTGTATTTGGTTTGCCAGTCACCTGGCCACGCCCATTTGGTTTGCCAGTCACATGACCCCAAACCACACCTACCCAGTCATGTGACCAGCAAGCCATGCCCAGCCAGCAAGCCACGCCCAGCCAGCCAGCAAGCCATGCCAGTCAGTCACATGACCAACAAGCCACACCAGCCAGTCACGTGACCAGCAAGCCACGCCTACTCAGTCACATGACCAGAAAGCCACGCCCTCAAATTAGGCCACGCCAACAGAAATTTGAATCCCACCCCTGGGTGAGGGGCACCAAGGATGAGTTTGTAGCACCAAGGGGGCGGTGGGCTGAAAAAGTTTGGGGACCACTGCCTTAGATTGTCTACTATTGACCTCCCCGCTTTCCTAAGAAGTCTGTAGGAAGCATGCATAAGCGTACCAACGTGCCTACCATCCCTGTCCTATTGTTTCTTTTTATTTCTCTTATATGTATCCATTTAATGTATTCATAGCTATGTTTATACTTCTTATCTTATAATCGCTTGACAAATAAATAAAAAAATAAAAAATAAAATAATATCCCACAACTTGATTTCTTTTTATTTTTCTTTGTCCCATCTCATAAAATTTTTCAAAACATTAACAAGCCTCTTTTATAAACATAATACATTATCTCAGTAACTTTCTTGATTTGTTACTAGTTTATCTCTTTTAATTATTAACATTTTAGCTGATTAATTTTGTATATCCTGAATAACATCTTTTTTGTACATCAACCTTGCAGCCTCTCATTTTTAAACCCACTTACAGTTCATCCTCAATCTGTGCTACTGTAAAAGCAGTCTATCTATAGAGGCTTTTAAAATTAGCTTCTGAGTTCATTGTTCAAAAATATTGTTTTAAAGATTCAATGTCAAAATATTTTGTTTCATTCTATATTTGTAAGTAAACATTAAGTGTTTTTCTCCCTTAAGTGTAATCTTTAATTCTTTCTAGCTCTTTCTAGTATTCAACCTTCACTGTCCCTTCTTATCATGTTTTTTTCTAAAAAAAGAAATCAAACCAGATGCATTTTCCTATGGGAAGGATTATTATAATTAATTCCAAAATCTATTTCAAATTTATCTGGAAATTCCCAGGAATTTCTGAAGTACAAGTAAATTTTCATGTCCTCCCAATGCTCAGTCAAAAACAAAAAACAAAAAATGAGCTCTCTGAATACTAAAATTTCCAATGCTAAGATTAACATTTCTTTCTATGATTTATATTGAGATATAAGTCCAATAGTGGGAATTCAAATTTCTTTACTACCAGTTTTGTGGGCATGGCTTGGTGGGCGTGGCAAGGGAAGGATGCTGTAAAATCTCCAGTCAGAGGTGGTATTTGCTGGTTTTCCAAACTACTCAAAATTTCCGCTACCGGTTCTCCAGAACTGATCAGAACCTGATGAATACCACCTCTGTATAAGTCTACTTATTTTAATAGTCCTACTGTCAAGTAAGTGGCTTTAGAGGGAGAAAAATTATTGCAACTTTGTATACTCAATGCACCCTTCATTTTATAACTTTTAGCAGATATTTGGAGCTATTTACAATCTGTTAAGGGAAAAGATTTCTATTTCTATAGAGCAATTGAATATTGAAGTTAATATATTATATACTCCACTATATATGATAGTATTGGGAAAAATATCACTGGCATATTTGCTATGATTCAAGATGGAAGTAATAAATTAAATACGTTACCAGATTAATCCTATTTAGGCTTTTTGTGAGCTCTAGAATGATGTCGGCTCTGGGTTTCCTTCAGTTAAGCTGTCCTGATTTAAATAGAGCTCATTTATTTTCAAGTTTTCTTGGAAACTGTTTTACTTATCCCATCCATCCACTCCTCCTCCCCAAAAATAAATGTGCAAAGACTGAATTTGAACAGGTTTTGTATCATTTCATCTCTTGACCTATAAAAACCATTTCATCAATTAAAATTCATCTTAATCCTCTTAAGGCATTCAAAGGGAACATGTGGATGGGATGTGGTCACAAAGATTAATCCTGTGCCAACATGAAGAGTTTGCAAAAAATAAAAAATAAATCAGCGAAATATTGTGAAAAATTCCTGGACCTTCCTCAAACCATCACCTCCTGGAATCATGGCAGATGGATTTGCATAATTAGTTTCAAGTTCTTCCACTTTCCAAGATCTCTGTTGAATGGTATGAATACATTAACTCCAGTATATCATTCTCCCATTTCACATTTTCTTACAATATCTATTGCTCTTTTGTGCTACAGTATAATACCTGACCTTCAACACATTTCCTTCACAAATCTTATGGTTGCCCTTGTGGAAACTAAGCATTTACTATACTGTGGAGTTTAAGATCACGACACTTGGTGTCACTTTAGAAACATAGAAATGAGTGACTTTAGAAATAAATGTTTGCTTGATCAAGTCTCTTGAAATATTTTGGTACTTCAATCACATCTTTCCCAAGGTTAAATTCCTTTAGTGCTGTCTTTGAAACTCAACAGGATTCTTTAATATTAATAGAACACTACATATTACTTGGGGTTTATGGGACTGAGTTTAAAAATAAAAAAAGAAGAAAAAGTTGCATAATTTGAAAAAAAATCCCCTTCAGGGATTGTCCTGATCCAAATAATAGAACCTTCCATATAAAGTTTAATCAATCATCAGTAGCAGAAATATCTTCACCCAATGTCTACTCTCCTTCCATTTAGCAATTCAGTTATGATAACTTGCAACAGAAAGTTACTATGATGTAGTCATTAAGACATCAGTCTAGAAACCAGGAGATGGTAAATTCTAGACCAGCCTTAGGCATGAAGCCATCTGAATGACCTTGGGCCACTCTTAGCCATAGGAAGAAGGCAACAGCAAAATACTTCTGAAAATCTTGCCAAGGGGACTGCAGGGTCTCATCCAGGCAATCACCAGGAGTCAAAACAGACTTGAAGGCATAAAAACAAACACACAAACATCATATAGCAGCCATGTGCACACAAATGTCCTTGGATTCTCCTGGATGCTTGTATTTTATATGTTCTTTGTCTAGCTTCTTTTCAGCAGCTGTAATAGACATTAAAATATTTGTGCAATCTTCTTAACATAAGGTCTTATATAGCCCTCATCTTGGATGCCTCCTAGAAACATACTGTATATGCTAGGTTATTGTTTGGAAACAAAACTTTTGTACACCAACTTTGCTTCCTTCTTTATTGCTGGAGCTGATTTATTGATTTACCCTTCAGCAGAACTCCAGGCTTTTAACCAATACATAATATGCCAATAGCATGCAGTAGAATGAATCAACTATAACAAATGTCACAATAAAACTGACAGTTAAATGTGAAATACCCCCAAAAAATACATGCTTGAAAAGAATGTTCATGCTATTATATACTTTCCAAACCTTTTCTATGAACTAGGAGGCTTACTTTTGGTAATTCTTTTTATAAGTCACAAGGATTCAAATCCTTGTTTATAAAAATTTCAAGCTGTATACCTTATTCCAAGAGATCATTGTGCAGTCTCCCCATACAGAATCACCTCTTTTCCCAAACTATTTATTTAGATATGTTCATGAAAATGGCATCTGAGGGTGAATGCTTTGAAAGTGTGAAGGAATGCTGACTGCCTCTCTAATATAACTATAGAAACTCCCCAAATGCTAGAGATAATCACAAAAGCTACATGATGTTGGCACTTCGTGTGGCCTCTTTTCAGGCTCTAACACATCCCATCAACAGAGAATAACAATTCGGTTCACTCAAACAATTGTTTGAAAGGGCTTTTCACAGCCTATGGTTTAGGGGAAAAGGAATCATTTTCAGTTTATCATCCAGCTGAATAAACAAAAAGAAACAAAGCTGTCAATTCTAAATACAAAGCCCATGGGCCAAGAAAGGACAAAAGGCTGAGAATGCATTCAAAAGTCTCGTTTAAGGAAGCTGCTTCATTTCTGCTCCTCTTACTATCTGGGCTTGGAAAATAAATGTCTGGCAATAATAAAAAAGTCCTTATTTTCCATGAGCACTATAAGCGATCTGCTTTTTCTTGCTGACTTGCAACGTGTGTTGACCTTGTCCTCACTTGAACTTTGTCAGAGAAGAATTAACCTCTGACAATATCTGTCTTGCCCTCCTCTCATTCCCAGGGCATGAATGAGATTACCATGAAAATACAGCTTTTATAGTGAGCTAGATAAAGACGATTTTAAGAGTGCTTCCTCATTGGCAAGTGGAAAAATAACATTCTCAACTGTAAAATTACTGTCTGAGCCTACGTCTTTGTCTACATGACCCTAGCAAATGTAGATGCCAGCCAAGATGCAAGGTGTACATTTTAATTCCCCCAATAAGCTCATTAAAGGGCCAGACTGATAAGAATGTAATACAAAGGCCAATAGATGCAATCTAGACTCATCACCATAAAAATTCCATGGAAACTGCAGGTAGATAGTGTACAACATAAATTTATCTGCATTTCAGGAAATATCTGAGCACATTGCCTGCATCCTTTTATTTTACTTTAGCCTTGGGGCTTTTCTATTGATGGGGCTGGGGGGAGTAATCAGCTTTCCTAGTGTTTTTATTTCCCCCTGTCAAGATAGTTTCTCTGTTTAGCACTCTTCCCTTTGTACCTTTCCTGTGCTAAATAATTGACCTGCCATCCCATTCAAGGTCCTAATGCCTTTTATATTCATTCAGTATGTTAGGATTTTACATGAGCCTCCCTATTTTCTCCCAATAATTACAAACAGTCAGCACTATATAAATTAGCTTTCTTCAAATAGACATTCGGACAACTCTGAAGACTTTAATCTCTGGTTTTGGATCTCCATAAATTTGAAAGATTCATGGAGCTTGCTTTATACCATGGCTGCATTTTAAAGAAGGGGAGTTCTTAAAAAAGAGTTGGAAAGAGAGTTGGAAAACTTGAGAGTTTCAATTCTTAGCTATGGTTAGCATGTGAATAGCATATGGCATGGCCTCATTTTTATATTCATACTTTTTCTTTTTCTTTTTTAAACAAATTTTATTAATTTTACAAAAAACAATACACAATCCAGGCATAACAACTTGAAAAATCTTTTCTAAAAAAATAATAATAATAATTAAAGAAGAAAGCCAATAGAACATATAAAATAACTCCAAATTGTAATATCAATATTTACATTATCTATTTAACTTCATATCTTATCCAGACTTCTCCTTTTATCCAAATTATATTTCTTGCTTATTAAAATTTTATTGCCTTTCATAAACATACAAAACACAAAACATAAACAGAACTAAAACATCTTTTCTGAAGGCTGCCTGATCCCGGGTTGAAACTCTTCACACAGACACAAATTCAAACATCATATTCACTTTATATATCCTTACATATCTTATTATCATTTTCTTTTCTTTTTTTTTATAAACCAATTTTATCAATTTTACAAAAACAGTGCACAATCAAGGCATAACAGCTTATAAATTCTTTTCTAAAAAAAAAAAAATAATAATTAAAGAAGAAAACCAATAGAACATAATGATTCCACATTATAATATCAATATTTTTAACTTCATATCTTATCCCAGCTTCTCCTTTTCATCCAAATTATTTTTTGTTAATTAAAATTTTATTGCCTTTTATCAATATACAAAAAAAAAAATAACAAAACCTTTATATATCCTTCCATATCTTATTATCATTTTCAATAACATTCTTTGTCTGTTCTATTTCCAATTATCCATTCATCGTTTTTCTTTTACTATACTTCTCCTATACACGAATTGGAGTGACACCTTTAACTCATTACCCTAACTTAAAAGTACTTCATATAACACTTAATTTATCTTGGGATTCTGTTTAGTAGATTCTAAAATTACACAGTAAATTTTATACTCTAAATATACATATAAAAACACAATCTTATGTACCTTCCAGAATCCCCCTTTTATCCTTAATTAAATTCACCCATTGTCTCTGAATAAACTTTTTTTCTTTAGATCTTGCTTCCCACCATTAAGGCTTCTCCTCCCCCCCCCCCCCGTTTCTCTTGCTTATTCTTCTCCTTGCCCTTTTTACCCCTTTGTCTCTCCTCCTCCCTTTTCTTACTCCCTTTCTTTTGCTTTCTAACCTTGCATCCACCTTTCCTCTCATTTTTCTCTTTTTTGGTTGTTTTTTCAAATCTTAAAATCCCCCTTTTTTTATCCTCTTTCTCCTCCTCCCCAGAAAAAACCCAATATTCATCAAAGATGGCTTCTTGTTCCTCTTCTTCTTTGTCCCAGTCATTCTGCTGCGTAATCAATTTTTCATAAGTACATAACGCCATTTCTAAAAATTGAAATAAAGTGCCCAAAGTATCTTTTCCATCTTGTTCTTCCTTTTTATATTTTTGATATTCAGTCTTTAGTTTATCCACAAGCGATGCCATCTGAGAAGAGAAACTTTCCCCAAAACAACCACCCAACTATTTTTAATCAAAAATAATTCCAAAAAAGTTCCAAAAGTTTATATTTTTCTTCTTTCTTCTATTTCTTTTTCTGGGGTTACTGTTTAATCAAAGAGGTCCAATTACCTTGTATCTTTCTTTGAGATTCTCGGCAATTTCCTCCTTTTTCCACTTCTGCTCCAATTTTTTTTCCTCTCCCTTCCCACTTGCAGCATCAATTTTTAAATGATCAGAAATCCATACCTCTAATAAGGGTTTTCCAATTTCTTAAATTTTTAAGTCCAATGTCCAAGAACTCTTTTGTCCCTTAACTTCAACTTTCAGAATAATTCACCTTCAATGCCCAAACAAATTTCAAATCTTCATCTGCTGTTTCCATGGGGTGGGAGAGTGAAGAAAAAAAAAGTTCCCTTTAACAGCTTCTCCGCCGCTTTCGATCTTCTTAGGGATACAATGTATCCTCCAGCAATTCAGACAGCTCAGTTCCAGCAAATTTAAAAGATGTTGATTGACCCGGCTCAGCCAGCACTTTCACTTTTCTTGCTTCCTCCAGCACAGTCTTACCCGGTTGCAGGCTTCTTCGTGGCGGCCATTGCTGACCGCCGCTCCACCACCTTGGGAAAAAGGGGTTTTCCCGGATGAGGAGGGGGTCTGCGACACCCCCAACCTCCTGTCCGGCTCCCCTCTCTCTTCGGCTGTCCCTACAGGGCAGCCATATCCCCCTGACCCATTTGGATTGGGGGTACCTTGGCGGCAAGCGCAGCAGGAATTGCGAACGGTCGCGAATTCCTGCTGCCACCGAAGCCACGTGGAACCGGAAACCTATATTCATACTTTTTCTAATGGATCTGAAGCTGACTTCCTTTTAAATCCAGAAAAAAAAACCCTAATATGTAGGTGCAAGAGTCAACAGAATCACTTGCAGAGATGGGTGGCTACAGAAATCAAATAAATAAATAAAAAGTATAAAACCTCTTGTTAGGAATGATTGTCACCTAACAGTTGGGTTGGAAATATATAAACCAGGATAGTCATTAAATACTGTATCTTTAAGAAAATGCTGTAATTGTGATTGGCCGAGGTTCCTCCAATGGCCATAAGATGGAGCCAGAAACCTGGTTTCTTTGTTCTTGCATTTCCCTGTTGCCTTTTGCCTGAACATCATTCTGCTTGGATTTCTGTCAATCTTGGAACTGTTAGCAAACTCTGTTTACTGAACTCTGTTTATGATACTTGACTTCGTTTTTTGGATTATCCCTGGACTGATTGTATTGAATACTACCTGATTTAACTGTGTATGATTTGACTGTTTGTTGGACTTTGTTTACCCATTTACTGGAAGTAAAATCTACATTTTACTATTCAGTGTATCTGAATGCTGGTTGTGTGTATCTGAATGCTGGTTGTGCGTTATTCAACACCACTCACACTCATTCTCCTCACGGGGAATACCTCAATACCTCTTACATTGATTCACCCTTGCCCCAGCCATCTTGCCCCACCTAAAACAAAGTAGGAGATATGATTTTATATGATGCAGCTATGCACTCTCCTGGACAAATGTGTGAATGTAACCATCACATTTTGGCTACATCATCATCACCCTTTTATAGTTTTGTTGGGCACAGGGGTAAATGATGTAATTTCCAGCTCAGAAGACCAGGTTGTTGTTGTTGTGGGGAAAAATAGGAAGCAGGAATATTCAATATGTTCACTACTTTGAGATGACCAAAATATAAAGGTAGAAAAAAATGTAATAACAATAACACTAACAATAATCCACATTTGTTTTTTTGAAAATTGAGTTTTTCTCCTTCTATTAGCATCAGCTTATTTGCTTGCTGTAATTCATTCCATCTTGTCTCCCTTCCAATTGGCTAGGGTCTGCCTTGGCAGGCATGTCCTCCCCACTTCCTGGTCCCATAAACTTTGACAGTCATTTCTTAATTGACTGCTTGGATAGCTTCTTTGTAAGGGTGGGTCTTTGGAGGAAGGCATCTTTTTCAGATACCAGGTTGATGATGGTCCTTTTTTTCTGTACAGCGGTGTTTCCCAGTCTTGGGAACTTGATATATATTCAACTCCCAAAATTGACAGGCTATGGAATACTGGGAGTTGAAGTCCACATTTCTTAAAGTTTCCAACACTGAGAACTTTGAACTCCACATATCTTAAAATTCCCAAGGTAGGGAAAACTGCTTTACAATTTCCACAGAGGAATGGTCTCCCTCCCTTTCTCCCCCCCCTTTTTAACTGAACAAATGACAAAACCTTTTATAGGTTTTGCCTTCTCGCCTAAGGGATTGATTGTTGCCCTTTACCACCTCAATCCACCTCAATCAAACACTCACCGAGCAGGAAAGCCAATGATGTTGGCTCCCCTGGCTTACTTGGAAGGTAAACAAAATCAGGGGAATTCATTAATCAAGGGCCTCTCTGAACAGAACATCTGGCCATGATTGTGACCAAATTGGACTAAATAATTGGAACCTGGGAAAGGATTTTCAAGCCAGCTTCATTTCCAAGGAGACAAGCAAGAGAAAAGCAGCTGAAGACCACAGGGTGGAAAAGACATTACTCTTTGCTAATCATAGTTATAAGATTCCAGGCAGAGACAACCCATACTAATCCATTTGCACAAACTGTCCCTGCCTTGGAATTTAAGTAAGTACCCACATAGATTTTCCACAAAGTAATGATGATTAGTAAAGACACCAATGTTTAAAACTAATATTGAGGAAAGAAAGAATCATAATGGCTTTTGATATACAGTACTGAACCCGAATTCCATAATAAGTGAAAAGTGGCTTGTAAAAGCATGCCATCATCCTTGTTATTTCAGTATTGTCTGGGACTTTTTTTCAACGTTATTAGAATACTTAGTAAAATAAAGGAAATTGGAGCAAGTCCAACATTTGGACTGCAAAAAATCCAAGCAGTCTAATTAGCAAATAATGAGAATCAAACTGCTTGTCAAACTGCTTGTCTTCACCACTATCCAAAGGTTTTTGGATTTTTGCAGCCCAGATATGATAGATCTCAAACATGTTTGAAAGGAGGAATGTGAGAAAATGTGTTATAAGGTTTTGGGGAAGAACCATAGGCAAAAGAGACACTGGTACAGTGCAAAGACACCTTTCCAGCCTCAAGTGACTGTAGAATTGCAGACATGTCTCAGTACATTGATGAACAGTGTCATATTTTACCAGTCTATACATGACCCAGGAACTAAAATCAAGGGCATGTCTTAAGCATCAAAATAACCTGCAAATATAATACATCTTGTCAGTAAACATATCTGAATATGAATTGCACAGGGAACCTGACAGGGACTTGATAGGAAAGTGTTCAGAAAAAGCAGGGTTGTTTGCTTCAAATTTAGCAGATACGCTCATCTGTAATTGGCAGGGTAGCTGCCTGAATAAACATAACTTCCAGTATTGTTTTCTTCACACAGATTAGCTATAAGTTCCCTATTTTTGGAACAAGCTCTTGTCCTTATTGCAGTTGAAGCAAGGAACATAGCTAGGAAACTCATTCAGGTTGGGAAGTAGATGTAGCCAAGACAACACTTTGTTCACCATCTTCAGTACAACGTTCTTGTTCTTTTAAACAGACAAGGCTGGTGGACTATACTCAGGTGTTCAGTTTGAAGAGATTTCAAAGCACTCATTCACCATCTGCTGAAAAAAATGGCTAGCAGCCATTGTTCAAAGTCAGCATTGTTTCCAAAGTAGATAGACACAAACACAGATTAAATCTCAGACTAATTTTGAAACACTACCGAACAGGGAACCAGATTCAGCTGTTTTAATTACACCCTTTACAACAGGGGTCCCCAACCACCAGGCCACGGACCGGTACCGGTCCATGGAACATTTCCTACCGGGTCGCCGGTTTGCTGGGTGCTGCCATCTTGTTTGACGAGAAAGTGCTTCCGGGTGAGCTTTTCTAGTTGGAAAGTTTGGGTCCTGAAGGAATACTTGCGCCTTAGTTTCATCGAAGGGGGGGCTTCGAATGAAACTAAGGCGCAAGGATTCTTTCAGCACCCAAGGCAAGGCGAGCCGAGTGACCATCCCGAAGCCATCCCGAAGCGAAGCCCATTGACAAAGGTACAAAGGAGGAGTTGAAGATGGCGGAGGACAGCTGGCTGGCTGGTTGCTCGGCTCACCTTGCCTTGTCATGTGTGCTGATGCCGATACCAGGCCGTGGATCATTTTGTGATGCCGGTACCGGGCCACGGCATAAAAAAGCTTGGGGGCCACTGCTTTACAACATGTCAACAGTATCAGCAATAAAAATAACCAAAGTACTAAGAGCCATGATGGAATTGGATCAGAAAGCCCTCATCCTACACCCCAGATACAGATATTTGCCACTATTGCAAAGCCCTCTTTATCCCAAGAAAACCAGTCAGCTGCTCCCTGGAAAACTAAAGAAGATGGGAACATAGTTATGTCCTTCTCTTTATACTACCTCTTTTGCAGCAATAAACTCTAGCTCTCATTTCTTATGCACAGCAGTCAATAGCTATATTTTCACTGTCTAATTATTTAAAGACATCTAAGTTAATGGCTACATCTTGCACTTTGAATTCTACAGGTCTAACAATGCAATGTATGGGGAAGCACTTCCTTTTGCCCGCCCTGAAGTTTCTACCATTAACATTTATTGGATAGTCCTAATTCTAGTATTTTCTACACATCCTGCATATCTTTGACAACTCTATGTGCACACATACACTTAATCATTTTTAGAATTTAAAAAAATCCAGGTGTTCTCGCATTCTCCAAGAGGGTTGCTCTTTATCATTCTTGAAATCCTTTTATTCATGTTCCTCACTCTGCAAAGCAGATGAAATTACCAAATTTGTATAACTATTTTCCCCCAAATAAGACCCAACCAGAAAATAAGCCCTAGCATGATTTTTCATGTTTGTACTATAAGCCGTACCCCCAAAATAAACCCCAGTTAAGATTGGCAGTCAGACAGATGCATTTACTATTGTATTTCCCTGAAAATAATATCTGACTGGAAAATAAGCCCTAATGGGTCTTTTGGAACAAAAATTAATATAAGACCCCGGAAAACATGGGTATATAGTATTCTAAGAATGGCCACAACATAATTTTGCATAAATGTAGGGAATGCTGATTCTTTTCCCCAGCCTGGGATTTGCTTCTTTCAGAACAGCAACATATAGAGATTATATTCAGGCTCTACCTACATGCAGGGTATTTGTTTAAATAAGTATCTATTTCCATCTATGTACACTGAATTGCATTTGCTACTCCTCCCATTTAGAGATATATTTTTAAATTCTTTGCAGTCTCAAATGCTTTTAGTAACTTGGACACCTGACTGTGCACCCTTAACTCCAAATTAATTTGTGAACAAGTTCAAAAGAGTCCATCCTTCATAAATCATTGAGAACCCCCAAGTTTCTGCTTTTTGTGAAACAGCTGACAATGTGATCCTTCTGTGCTTTCTGTTCTTTAATCAGGCTGCCAATTCATAGGAGAACCTTTCTTCTTAGCCCATATATTAAGGGTACTATATGTGACTGCCAGATAACTACAAGATATCAGTAAAAAGGAAATACTTTTGCTTCCTCTGAAACAGTGTTTCTCAACTTCAGCAAGTTTAAGATATATAGACTTCAATCCTCAGAATTCCTCAGCCAACATCTTAAAATCACTGTTCTAGGTTTTTTTCACCTATTTAGATTTTTGCAACCCAGAATGGCAGTTCTACATATAGTTTGGTGTAAGGCAGTATCAAAAATCTGCCTCAAATCTAAATGAATAATCTCACCTACACTATTCTAATTCACATTTTTGTTGACATGCTCAAAGAATCTTTAAAACATTGGTATAAATTCAGTTGTTTCTTCTTAGAAAAGTCCTGCGTTCTGATAATTTTATTTTTAATAATACTTTCTACAACTTATTCAGAGCAGACATTAAGCATACAAAGTCATATTTTCTTTCCTTGTAAAACTCCTATGTTCCTATGACTGCTCTCAATAAAAGTAGTCTTAGACTTCCTGGGGAATTTATTCCTTGTCTGATCTACATGGTAGGGCAACATAATGGCAGGAATCTCCTTCAGAAGGGATTAGCAAGAAGAGTGATTTCTTTGGACCAGGGGATTCAGAATATGGTATGAAAAGTGAGGTACCAAATAAAATGGATTGTCTATTATTCTAACAAAGTGGAGCCTAGTCAGAAACTTTCAATGTATCTTCTCATTTGGAAATTAAAAATCTAGCTGATAAATTTTCCACAAGTGGAAGAAAATCTTTTTTTTTTTTTCAAAAAAAAAAAATTGGCAGGGAGGGCATTTTCTGATTAATATCTCAAAAGTGGATTTGGATTATACTGCCCTTGCACAGTGGGAACAGTCTTAAACCCACAGCATGCCTGCACATATTTGACAAGTTATTATACAAACAGCTATAAGAGGCAGCAGGTGTCCAGTAACAGTTAATTTAAACAATGTTAGTTTCAAGAAATTGTATGTTCTGTACACAATAACTGTTTGTCACCCAACTCTGTTACTCAAGAATAAATATCTCTTATTTAAATAAGAGACTAAATAAGACACATTAGCATGGCTTTAGTGTCCATTTGTTGAGACAATGGAGTGCAGCTGATTCTTATTTAATCAGAGATTTCAGGAATGCTCCATTGGAGAAAGCAGATGCAGCCTGCACAGTTTCTTCTGTGTGTAATAATGATGCACTTCAGCAAACAATGGGTAATTATTTACTTACTTTGAGATGCATGGCTATGTATGTGTATGTGATTGTTTCCTCCAAAATAATAATTTGTGAGAAAGTAAGGACTGAAAAATTCAAGGAGGGACATACTTGTGTGGAGAAAAAATATCTCAAGACAATGACCTCCCTCTGCCCCTCTGAAAAAAGACTAAACAGGCAGGTCTGTGATGTTTATTAATGTTCTTTTTTTTTTAAACAAATTTTATTGATTTTAAAGACAAACAAACCATCATTAACTATTAAATACATAAAACCTCTTTCCATTATTAATTTTACAAGTCAAGTAGAATATTATTTTATGCAACATAATTCTGTTTTACACCATTTCAATATAAACATATAGATATCTCTTAACAAATTTATCATTATTTCTCTTTTCGTATTCAATTTCATTGTTATTATTATTATTTTCTATATTTATCCAGTTTATAATCATCATCTTCATTCCTCTCTGACTTGATTACCATTATTCTCATCCAACATTCCTCCAAGGTTTTATTAATTCTCAAACAAAACATAGACACACAAAACACAAAAATATAAAACTTCTTTTAAGAAAGTAGTTTTGCCCCAGATTACCTCTCTTTGTATGGACTTCAATTAAATTCGTGCTCATCTTGTATACCATTACCTATCTCATTTATCATTCTATATCTTCTATCTAACTTCTCCCCACTTTTCGTTCTTCTTATTTCTATTTTATTTAATTCATTTTAATTTAAATCATTATATTTGTATTTTTTGTCCATTCTTTCCAGATTATCCATTTATCTCATTCCCTATAGTAAAAAAAAAAAAAAAAGAATTTCTCCTGAAATCACTGATCAGAGTATGATGCCTTTCTATCCTCCCCCTAAATTAATATTTAAAATAACACCTGATACCCAATCTGATTCTGCTTAGTACATTCTACCTACTAACCTTTAAAGAGAAAAAATAATAAATTCATAATAATTCATATAATTAGATAATAAATCTAAATATTAAATCTTATAACATTCTGATTGTCTATTTCAAAAAACAAGTGCTACAATTTTATTAAATTTTAAAATCTATCATTACTAAACATTTCAATATTTTAATCTTTTATTCTTATAACATTCTAGTTTTCTATTTCTAATACATAATACCATCTTATGTACCTTGCAGAATCTTCTTTTTTAATTATACCTTACCCTTTATCCCTAAAAAAAAATCCTTTTTTCCCATCTTGTTTCATACCTTTGTGGCTTTTCCCTCCCTTTTCCCTTCCTTTCTTATCCCCCCTGGCCTTTTTAACCCCACTCTACTAACCTCCGCCTTTTTAGCTTTCCCTCTCTGTTGTAATCCTTTCTCCTTTTGCTCAGTAACATTGAGTTGGTTTTGCATCTTATTTTTTCTTAAGTGTTTTTTTTAAGTCTTAAGTCGTTCATTTTCCTTCCTTTCTTTCTCCTTTCTCTCTTAGTTAATTTTTTAGATTCACTGAAGATGGCGTCTTCTTTTTCTTTTTCTTCTTCTCCTTCTGTTTCCTCCATCTTGTTGTTGTGTTTGCTGATAAATAGCAAGCGCCATTTCTAAAGAAAGGAAAGCTTCTTTCACAGCGTCCTTACTTTCTTGATATTCCTTTCTAAGTTCATCATCAGATAAAGCCATTCTTTGTTCTTCTTAGAGCAACCAAAATGTTTCAAAAGTTAAAACAATTCCTCAAAGTCCCAGAGACATCAATCAGTCCAAACAATGCACAAAGTTCTCACTTTCTCCTCCTGGGGTGGTATCAGTAAAAGGGAAAAGAAAAAAAAGCCCAATCTGTATTTTACAGCCTTGTTGCAATCAATTTCTAGTCTCAAGATCTTCAAGGCATTTCCTCCAGCAAGATCTTAATATATTTTTTTTTGTCCTCTCCCTTCCCACTTATAACAAGAAGCCAAGTTTTTACCTTTTATAAAAAACAACAGGTTTCTCAATGGCCATTTGTTGATTCCATAGGGAAGGAGGGTAAACTTTCCTTTCAGCACCTCAATTTTGCTGCTTGAAATCCTCCTCTGGAAACCAAGTATTTTTCAACAAGTCATAGTTCTCAGGATTAAACGCCTCTTAAAGTCCTGGATCAGCCAGAAAAACTTTCTCTTGAAAACTTTCTCCCCTCTTCCTCCTGCTCAGTCTTACCCAGCTGCCGGCTTCTTTGTGGCGGCCATTACAGACCGCCGCTTGACCGCCTTGAGAAAAGGGGGTTTTGCCGGCTGGGGAGGGGGTCTGCAACACCCCCAAACCCCTCACCAGCTCCCCCTATCTTTGGCTGCCTCTGCGGGGCAGCCTTAGCCTCCAAACCCGTCCAGATCGGAGGCACCAAAGCTGACAAACCGGAAGTCGTTTTTTAATGTTCTTTAAGGACAAGTCAGGATGAGGCATCCCCCAAAAGAGCCCAACAAAATTTTGCATCCATAACTCTAACTTTTAAAATTTAAACTTTAAGGACTTCAGTGTGGAAATTTAAAGTGCTGGGCTTAAGGTCTGAAGAGACTCAGGTTTAAATTTACTTTCAGCTATGGAAATTCAGAAAGTGACTTTGGTAGTCTCTCTCAGTATACTCTAATACACAGGGATATTATTGTATGATAAAAAAATTAAGAAGGAAAGAGTAGATATTCTGTCTAGTTCAGTTTTTCTCAACCTTGGCCATTTTAAGATGTATGGATTTCAACTTCCCAAATTCCCCAGCCAAGGATAGGGGATTCTGGGGTTTGAAGTCCATACATCTTAAAATGGCTAAGACTAAGAAACACTGGTCTAGAGCAGGCAACTCCAACTTTGGCACCTTTAAGACTAGTGGACTTGAACTCCCAGAATTCCTCAGCCAGCTTTGCTGGCAGACCCCTGGTCTGCTGGTTGAGGAATTCTGGGAGTTGAAGTCCACCAGTCTTAAAGGTGCCAAGGTCTAGAATTGGTCTAGAGTTAATGAGAAAAAGTGAATGCAATATTATTATTAAAGTGTTGGGAGAAATAAGGAAGCTTAGGTTACTGCCTATCATGGTAGGTCACGGAGTAATTTTGGGCCAAACACTCTTTCCCAGACAAACATTTCAGTTAGGGTTGTTATTTGGGGAAAAATAGATCTAATAAATACAACAAAGAATTATAGTGCTTAAGAAGCAGCATGATAGTCAATGCCAATTCTTGATATCCACACACATATAGTGTATACACAGTGTTGTGGTAAGCCGGCAGCAGGTGCAGATGGCTGAGGAGAGCAAGGACTCTGATGAAGGGCCAGGACCATCAGGGAATGGACTGCTGCCTTCAGAGATTGTGGGGGCTGGCAGCAATGATGAGGAGGTCCCCGAGGAGCCTGTGCCAAGTGCATGTGCACAAAGGATTGCTGGGAGGAAAGAACAATTACAGCAGCACAGGCAATTCGGGAGTAAGGCTGCAAGATAATGGCCCCTCCTTCAAAAGGATAAAAGCCAGGTTTGGAAAAGTGTTTTTTGCAGACAGCAAAGCTCTGAAATTCAGCTGGTGGACATCTTAGTTCATGTGTGGAGAATCTTATAAATTAGTTCTTATCTCTGGGTTTTTGGCAGCCTTGACAAACAACTTGGCAAGGCTCTTTCTTATTGGAGCTAATTAGTGGAAAGCAGCCTTCAGAACAGAATTGGTTATTAAACCTTAAAAGGTGGGGGCTGCTGCCTTTGTCTGTGTTTGTTCTTTAGGAACCTAGTTGGGTCAGAACACACAATCATATGCTAAATGACTTTTGAGAACAGCTAGAAAATGAATTCCAAGAGAACTCATGATGGAGAAGGGGTGTTTTACTTTTTTAGGAGAAATAATCCCATACATTGCAGTTGGTTCCTGCAACATAGGAACCAGAGAATACTATCATATATGGACTGTAAAATTGGAAACAATATTAGGCAGTAGAAAAGAAATTCTAACTTCTTGCTACCATCATATGACATTAAACACACACATAAGATTAATAATAAAATGAGAAAGCAATAAAAATATAGAATATAGCATATTTAAGTTGAAATGACCAGGAAAATTCTGATCCATCTATTATAATTTCTCCATGTTTTAATGAGCAAGACTAAGCCAAATATGCCAAGATTAGAGAATTCTGATTTTTTTTCTCTCACATCCACACATGTAAATATAGGTGCTTATTTGTCTACCCAGAAACAAATTAAAATCCCAAATTATAAAAATAAACTAGTGAAGAAAGAAGAAAACAGGTAATTAATGCTTTTATGCTGAGATTACTCCATTCTTAATGCATACATAATTAAGAAGAATACAGAAGATTAATTAACAACGGTTAAGATATTTATTCGAAATGACATTTGTGCTGATGGGGACTATTTATAGCGGGGGGGGGGAGGGACTCAAATTAATATAATTAATAAAGGGTGTCCAGATTTGACTAAACCTTTTCTTCATTATGGGATTTTAAAATAACTATGTGTATTACTGAGGGTTTTTTTTCCTTTTTTTTTGTTTTGCTAATTATATTTCATTAAGTTTAAAACATCATTGATCTAATGACAATTATGGTTTTGAATGAGAACTCAGGGTTCATTATTATTATTATTATTTGATGGTTCTTTTGTTTATTTTCTTGGTTGTCCATGGTGCTTTCAAGAGACTTCTTCAATATTGAAGTTTAAAAAATGTCAACATTCCTACTTCTTCATTCCAACTTTGTCTTCCATAGAGTGTCACAGGGAATCTTATGGTTTGGTGTTTTTCTTTTTTGTTGTTGTTACAAAGAACAAGAAAGAAGAAAAAATTGCAGAAAGAGAATCAAAAAGGAAAAAAAAGAAGCTTCTGATTTCTTCTGTAGCAAATATACAGTTCAAATATTAGTTCTATGATTATAAAAGTAACCCTCTCTTTTTTTCTATTATCTAGTTTTTTAATAATCAAAACTACAAATCATAAGTGCTTTTTTCTGTTTCATGCAGAAAGTCTATAAAAGTCAGTCACAAATATAGATATGTTGTTTTTTTTCTAATCACAGAAGTTAATTTAGCCATTTCTGCCTGTTCCATCTTCAGTGAAGGAATGGCCATCTTCAGCCATTCCTGCATTGTGAGTAGTGCCAAAAGTTTTGACTTTTGAGCACGTAATACTCTCACTGCAGGTATCATATATAAGACAGAGGCAGAGAACTTAGCAATCTAATTAGCAATCTAATTATAGAGAATAAATCCATCACCACTGAATATATATTGCAGATGGACTGCAAGCAAACCCCAATCTAGTTTTAAATAAATCAAGTAGTATATTTTCTTCACACGTCACATAGATCATCTTAGTTAAGACCATCAAACACATTTTTAAAAGTGGTTCATCAGCTTCATTTAATAGTAAAGATTTTACATGTATATTTATATCAGCTACAAGAAATTATTTTGAAAGGCTCAACCAGCGAAGTAAAACATCCACTGCTGGCCTTTGAATGGATGCCCATTTTAAGCAGGAGACAAATAATACCTTATTACCTAAAGCTAGAAAAGCCTCTTGTCAGCCTTCAAGATCTTCTGCTATTGCTTTGCATCTTTTGGCTGCCAGGGGAAAGTATGGGAAGTTAGCTGGAGGTGTTATATTCTAGTGTTCTATAAAATGAGGAGGGGAGAGTATATATTCCTGCTTAGGTTTCTATTTCTTACTTAGCTTTCTTTTCTCTGCGCAGCTGCAAACCTTTATCAAATATGCCAAGGTCAACGGACAGAGGCCTCATCACCACCTGAAGATGTCCACATGATCATATTCACAACTTTTAATTGGAAGAATCATTTGAACTATTGGGGGTGGGAACATTTCCATCATTTTGTATATGTGATTTGCGTGCCTAATTCCTCAGATTCAGAATTCTATGGTCGCTACCACTTCATTTCCAGTAAAAGATATCTTTTCTCTACCCAAAAGAGTCTAAGTATTTCTTTCTTGGATTTTGGATGGAGCACCACCTGACACCTCTTCTACTTTCTCATTCAGTATTTTGTTCTGAATACTTTCTTGGTTCAAAGCCTTGCAGCTATAGATGTTGTAAAGACTAGATGCACAATCACAGCACAGTAGACTCTATGGTTCCAGTTAGATGACCCCTCTGAATATATTCTCTTGATCAGATGAGATTGCATCCATTTTCACTGCCTCCAGAAAAATTTCAGAAGATAGGCGATATATGTGGTACTAAGTCACAGGGAATGGGAAACTGGAAGAATTGATTTACGAGATGAAAAGCTACCGCTGGAATTTATTGGGATTATGTGAGGTGCAGTGGAAGAACATAGGGGAGCTGACAACCTTTGAAGGACACAAATTGTATTACAGTGGGAAAGACGACCGACACGAACAAGGCGTAGGTTTCCTAGTCCACAAAGATACCGTGGGCACAGTCATGGAGTGTCGCCCTGTCTCTAGCCGACTGATCACCATCCGCCTGAAGGCATCACCGTTCAATATCACCGTCATCCAAGTCTATGCCCCAACAACAGAATACAGTGATGGCGATGTGGAGGACTTCTACAACCTACTCCAAGCAACCATCGAAGAAAAACCCAAAAAAGACATCTTAGTAGTGCAAGGTGACTGGAACGCAAAAATAGGAGAGAACACTCGAACAAATTGGCCGGGTACCTATGGAACATCCTGCAACTCTGTCACAAACGAACGCGGTCTCCGGCTACTAGAATTTACTGCTACCATCAACCTGGTCATTGCGAACACTTTTGGTAATCACAAACCTTCAAGAATATGGACTTGGAACCACCCAGATGGCCATACATGAAACCAGATCGACTACATTCTGATCCAAAAGCGATTTCGCTCAGGAGTAAAAACTGCACTTACACGCAGCTTCCCGCGGGCAGATATAGGAAGTGACCATGCTTTAGTGCTGATGACTTTCAAACTGCGCCTGAAGAAGATCAACAAGCCCAAGTTCACACGATTACGTTTCAACCTCGAAAAACTGAAAGACCCGGCAGTAAGAGAAGAATTCCAAGCAATGATTGGAGGGAAGTTCGCTCCTCTGACGGTCCTAGATGATGACGTGGACCTCGAGACAACAGTCAGCTCTTTCAACAAAGCAGTGATAGAGACCGCTAATGAGGTCCTGGGGAAACACCAACGTCCCAAAAAACCGTGGGTCACAAGTGAACTCCTAGGTCTATGTAACAAAAGACGGGAACTAAAGAAAAAGAAAAGCGATCCAGATGGAGCTCAGAAGTGCAGGGAAGTTAACAACAAAGTAAAAAAGGGGATGAAAAAGGCAAAGGAAAATTGGATAGAGGACCAGTGTAAAGACATCGAGGAAAACTTGAAGAGAAATAACACCAAGAAAGCATACCAAATGGTTAAAAGCCTCACCACACAGAAACAAGGGAGACTCTCGAGCATACAGAGCAAATCAGGCAAAACACTCACTGGGGAAAGAGAGGTGATGGACAGATGGACAGAATACTGCGCTGAATTGTACAACCATCAGCACAATGGAGACACTACAGTATTGCAGGGCCCACGGACAAGTCCAGATGATGCCTGCCATCCAATACTACGTGAGGAAGTCGAAGCAGCAATAAAGGCACTTAAACAAGGGAAGTCAGCGGGAATTGACAACATACCTGCAGAACTGATTCAGGAAGGAGGAGAGGCAGTGATCACCATCCTCACTGTCATCTGCAACAAGATCTGGACCACTGGAGTATGGCCAGTCCCCTGGACTCAATCATTAATCATAACCCTGCCCAAGAAGGGGAATCTTCAGATGTGCCAGAATTATCATACCATCAGCTTAATCAGCCACCCAAGCAAAGTCATGCTAAAAATCATTCTTAACAGACTGAAACCACAAGCAGAGACTATCATTGCAGAAGAACAAGCGGGTTTCAGAGCAGGACGGAGCACTATTGAGCAAATATTCAACTTGAGAGTGATCTGTGAGAAATATCTCCAACACCAACAGGACTTATACCACGTTTTCGTTGATTTCAAAAAGGCTTTCGACAGGGTGTGGCATGCAGCCTTGTGGTCTACCATGAGGAAATATAACATCAACGATAACCTTGTCAGAGTGATAGAACAACTTTATGAGAAAGCCACAAGCGCCGTCCTCCTGAACGGCAGCAAAGGTAACTGGTTCTGGATGAGTGTAGGAGTGCGTCAAGGATGTTTGCTTTCCCCCACACTGTTTAATGTATTCCTCGAACGGATCATGGAAGATGCCTTGGAAGATCACGAAGGCACAGTTTCCATCGGTGGTAGAACTATCACCAACCTGCGATTCGCAGATGACATCGATGGCCTGGCAGGAAATGAGGATGAACTATTGAGCCTTGTCCAACACTTAGATAAAGCGGCTTCAGCGTACGGCATGGAGATCAATGCCGAGAAAACCAAGCTGATGACGAACAGTACCCAAGGTATCTCCTCAGACATCAGAGTCAGCGGAACACCCCTAGAGATAGTAAAAAATTTCAAATATCTTGGGTCCATCATTTCCGATGAAGGCTCAAAACCAGAAGTAATGGCAAGGATAGCACAAACAACAGCTGCGCTTTCGAAGCTCCAAACTATTTGGAAAGATAAGAACATCAGTCTGCGCTCAAGGATCCACCTAATGCGCTCCCTCGCAATATCAATCTTTTTATATGCCTGCGAAACCTGGACACTCAATGCGGATTTACAAAGAAGAATCCTTGCAACAGAAATGAGATGCTACCGAAAGATCCTTGGCATCCACTACACAGACCATGTGACAAATGAAGAGGTCTTAAATAAAATACAACAGGCAATAGGACCACACGACAACCTTCTTACTGTCGTCAAGAAACGGAAATTGAGATGGTACGGACACGTGTCTCGCTCTACTGGCCTCGCAAAGACCATCATGCAAGGGACGGTAAGAGGAAGCCGCAAACGGGGAAGACAACGAAGGAGATGGGAGGATGATATCCATGATTGGACAGGCTTGAATCTGGCAGCATCCCAGAGAGCAGTGGAGGACAGAGACGGATGGAGAAGCGTGGTGGTTAAATCTTCGCAGGCGCCCCAACGACCTCAAAAGAGGTCACGGGATAGGTGAGAGGTGAGAAGTCACAGAAGAATATTGGTTTAGATATGAAGGAAGTTCAGAAGGCAAAGCTACAATTAGAACAAGGAAATTAAAAGCAAGGAAAGGGTGGGAAATTGCATGCATTCCTACAGTGTAGGATAAAATAGATTACTACATTGGAAAAACTAGTTGTCATTTTGTTCATATGTTCCAAAATATATGATATATATTTCTTCCAAAATGAGATAGAGGAAGTCTGAAAATCAAAGCTTCTGGACTTCTTTTCAACCTCTTAATATTAGCTTTGCTCTGGTCATGTGAACAGGAGAAAGAAGAGAGGGCAGGGGTGAAATTCAAAATCTTTCCCTACCAGGTCTGTGGCTTGGTGGGTGTGGCTTGGTGGGACTCAATCTCTAAAAGAAAGAAGGCAGGTGAGCATGGATGGAGCCAACTGATTCAAATCGTCCTTACCACCTATCCTGAGGTAGTTGAATTTCACCCCTGGAGGGCTTACAACAAAGGAATTCCACAACATTTCAAACATTTGGCCGAAGGTATCTAACACAGGGATGCACAGCGAGGACTTTTTTGGAATCCTCCTGTCCACCACAATTTTCAAACTTTATATTCCTTTTGTTACTTTCGCTCTAAATCAAATTTGATACCAATCTGTTTTTGTGGAGTTTGTTTCACTCACAGTCCCAAATCTTTTTAAATAATATTTTTCCAACATCCTATTGAGCTGGAAAGAATAAACACAAAAAATTAAGGTGACTATAATTAAGTTTTACATATCAATACAGGTAGTCCTTGACTTACACAATTGATTTCTTTTCTGTTCACAAATTTCTGTTGCTAAATGAAACATTAGTTAGTGAATTTTGTCACATATTACATTCTTTCTTGCCACAGTGTTTAAGAGAATCACTGCAGTTGTTAAGTTGCTAACATGGTTCTAAAGTGAATCTGGCTTCCCCATTGACTTTGCTTGTCAGAAGTTTGCAAAAGGTGATTGCAGGACCCCAGGACACTGCAACTGTCATAAATATGAGTCAGTTGCCAAGTCTCTGAATTTTGATCACATGATCATGAGGATGCTGCAAAGGTCATGTGAAAAACAGTCTTAATTCACTTTTTTTAGTGCCATTGTAACTTTGAATGGTCACTAAATGAACTGTTTTAAATCGAGGACTATCTGTAACCACTTTGTGTGTCCCTACTGTCTGAATACTTTTGTCTTCCTTCCTGGATACAATAGAGTCAATATCAAAAGATTGCCTGTGCCAGGTCTCCTTAAACAGGCCTTTGAGTCTGTTTTTGCCCAAGCAGAATTTTGTGGTGAGAATTTTGCTGATCTGAAAGAAATACTGAAGGAGCAAACTTAAGAAGTAAGTATCTTTTAATGGAAAAAAATAATAAGAGCAGGTGGGTTGGGGAGAATCTGATATATATCATAAGAACTGCTGGATATGTTGTTCCTGTTCCCTTGCTAATCCCTGATGTGGCACTCATCCTGCATTGTTTTGTTCAGATTTCAGGGATGGTCTCTGGAGAAAAAACAGATGATACAGAAAAAAATATGTGAATCTCTTTCTAGTTTGGTCCCAGGAGGAAAGAGAAAAATGAATAAAAATATACCTTGCCATTTCACAGAGGATTCTGCAAAAGCTTGTTCAGTTGTTGATGGAAAATCAATGAATCAATCCTGAATATTTAGTAGATGGCAGTGTGAATCTGCTGAAGTGTAAGAGTGTTTATTTTTGTAATGCTCTGACATTCTTTCTTGTTTTACAGTCAATTATGTTTGCTGAAAGTTTTCTGCAGAACCTTTTAATTAATTATTATTATTGGCTAATTTAAAAAATGATAATTATTCCTAAAATCTGAAAGGTAACAAAGATGAACAACAGAGGGTAATAATATTATTCCATAGATGGAACAAAAATATTATTATTTAAATGTAACCCTCCTCAATTCTTCTCCTGCTGTATTAAACACAAGAAATATTTGTATATGTGTGTATGTCTCTCGAAACAACAGAGGGTAATAATATTATTCCACAGATGGAACGAAAATCTTATTAATTAAATATAACACTCCTAAATTCTTCTGCTGTATTCTCCTGCTGAAATACTTGTATATGAGTTTATGCATAAAATCCTTTCTATATTGGGCAAATGTTTAGCTATGGTTGTTCAATATATATACCTAGATGCATTCACTTGCAATTTTTTAAATGAAAACAAATGTGGCAGCAAGAACAATTCCAATTCCCTACCATTCACCATAGTGTTGGTTTCTATTGGGTTTCCTTCCTTCATTCCTTCCTTCGTTCCTTCCTTCCTTCCTTCCTTCCTATTTAAAAAAGAAGAAAAAAGTCAATGTACCACCTTGCTCATGGTTTGCAATCATCTCTAGAAACTCAGAGGTGAGCAGGACACCTTTATTCATTTATCTAGATAGTCAATGTGTATATGTGTATACCGTACACTGTAAAAGTCTAACTCACAGACGAACACTATACACAAGCCTGATGATGGCAGATGAGATTCTGCTGAAACGTTGCTACAACTTTAAAAGCACCACTACTATGACGTGGGAAAATACCCGAACAAAGCTGAATGCCATATATATATATATATATATATATATATATATATATATATATATATATATATATATATATATATATATATATTTTTTTTCAGAAGAAAGAGAGGTTGTTCTTCGGGAAAAATTTTTTATTTTTGTTCAGAATTTTCGGATTTGTTATCTCAAGTCCGTCCTCAGTGAACAGTTAGTTGGAAATGTGTTAGGGAAGAAGCTTTGGTCGTTATTTCTGTCGTTGATTTCAGCGTTCTGTAGATTGGCAGCGCGGGCATCGATCGCGTGATTGGCTTGTCAGTTGTTTTGGGTGCGAGCTGGGTTGTTTTTTGATGTGTTATTCATCCAATTTTCACGTAATCCTTGGTAGTTAGGGTCGATGTCTTTGTGGCGATTGATGCAATTGGGGCCAGTGTGCCATGCTTCGATAAATTCACGTGCATAACGTGTTTTGCCTGTGCCAATTACTTTGGCTGCATCCCAGTTAAAGCAATGATTGTGCTCTATGCTGTGTATTGCTATTTGAGATAGTGGGTCTCTTCTTTTAACTGCTAGTGTGTGTTCATGGATTCTTTCGTGGAGTTGTTTTCCAGTTTGTCCAATATATTTCTGGGGGCATGTTTTGCATGGTATTTCATATATAACGTTTTTCATTGAGGTGATTGGTAGTTTGTCTTTACCTGATATGAGTGTTTTTCTTAATGAAGTTGTTGGTTTGTGTGCAATATTGATGTTGAATGGTTGTAGATGTCGTGATATGATTTCTGATACACCATTTATATATGGAAGTGAGTACCATTTAGGTGGGTCTTGTGGGTTTTTGTTGTTTGTGTCTGTTTGTTTATGTGGTTTATGTGGTTTGTGTCTTAGGCAGTCCTTGATAAAGCTTTTTGGGTATCCGTTGGTTGTGAAGAGGTTGTAGAGGAAGTTTAATTCTTCTTTTCTTGTTTTTTTATCTTGGCAATATGTGTAAGCTCGTTTGAAGAGTGTTGAGATGCAGCTTCTTTTGTGTGTAGTAGGGTGATTGCTTCGATAGTGAAGTATAATGTCAGCGTTTGTTTTCTTTCTGTATACGCTTGTTTGTAATTTACCTGTTTCAAGAAGTTTCAAGTTGACGTCTAGAAATGATAATTGGGCATTATTCATCTCTTCTCTTGTGAATTGTATGTCTGGGTGTATTGAGTTGATTGCTTTGTGTAGTTGTTCTAATTCAGTTTGTTTGACTATGACAAACGTGTCATCAACATATCTAAGCCATAGTTTTGGTTTGAAATTTGTAAAAACGGTTTTTTCTAGATCTTGTAATACTATTTCTGCGATGAAACCTGAAATAGGAGAGCCCATTGGTGTGCCTTTTTTCTGGAGGTAGAATTTTTTGTTGAATTGGCAATAGTTGGTTAGGCAAAGTGTAATTAGCTCCATCACTCTATCGGTGGGAATATTGATGGGTTTTTCTTCTAGTTGGTGTTGAATTATATTTTTGGCATGTTCAAGAGGGATCGATGGGAAAAGTGATATAACATCAAAGGATACCATGCATTCATCAGGTTCCAACTGTATTTCTTTGATTCGTTCTAGAAAGCTGTATGCGTTAGTGATGCTATGTTCTGAGTCTGCAATCAGATGTTTAAGGTGTTGGAGAAGCCATTCACTATCGAAGCAATCACCCTACTACACACAAAAGAAGCTGCATCTCAACACTCTTCAAACGAGCTTACACATATTGCCAAGATAAAAAAACAAGAAAAGAAGAATTAAACTTCCTCTACAACCTCTTCACAACCAACGGATACCCAAAAAGCTTTATCAAGGACTGCCTAAGACACAAACCACATAAACAAACAGACACAAACAACAAAAACCCACAAGACCCACCTAAATGGTACTCACTTCCATATATACATGGTGTATCAGAAATCATATCACGACATCTACAACCATTCAACATCAATATTGCACACAAACCAACAACTTCATTAAGAAAAACACTCATATCAGGTAAAGACAAACTACCAATCACCTCAATGAAAAACGTTATATATGAAATACCATGCAAAACATGCCCCCAGAAATATATTGGACAAACTGGAAAACAACTCCACGAAAGAATCCATGAACACACACTAGCAGTTAAAAGAAGAGACCCACTATCTCAAATAGCAATACACAGCATAGAGCACAATCATTGCTTTAACTGGGATGCAGCCAAAGTAATTGGCACAGGCAAAACACGTTATGCACGTGAATTTATCGAAGCATGGCACACTGGCCCCAATTGCATCAATCGCCACAAAGACATCGACCCTAACTACCAAGGATTACGTGAAAATTGGATGAATAACACATCAAAAAACAACCCAGCTCGCACCCAAAACAACTGACAAGCCAATCACGCGATCGATGCCCACGCTGCCAATCTACAGAACGCTGAAATCAATGACAGAAATAACGACCAAAGCTTCTTCCCTAACACATTTCCAACTAACTGTTCACTGAGGACGGACTTGAGATAACAAATCCGAAAATTCTGAACAAAAATAAAAAAATTTTCCCGAAGAGCAACCTCTCTTTCTTCTGAACTTCTATCTTGGGATGCAAACCTTCACGATTTTACGATATATATATATATATATATATATATATATATATATATATATATATATATATATAGTTATGAGACAATAAATTTGAATAAAAGTCTATTCAAAAGTTCCAGGGTTACCTAGAGTGAATTTAAAATAATAAATTTAAAATAATAAAAAATGGAAGATGATAGCAAACTGTTACTATGTTTCTGCCAGTGAAACTATATCGATAAATCTCTGAATTAAGCAGGACTGAAGCTTGCTTTAAAAGTATCATCAGCCTAAGAAATAAACTAAAAAGTTCACCGTGCTGTTCCGTAAAAAAAGAAAAGAATCTTTAGCCCATGATTAGGCAATATCTTTATTAGAACTGGTCAGTGGCCATTAAATGGTTCTGCAGCAAAATATAAAAGCAGATATAATGGGGAATGAAAAAGAGGGAAAGCATATTTGATGCTGAAGTCATGAAAAGTGGGACCTGGGGGGAAAAAAGGAAGTACTGCAAAACCAACATAAAATAAGACATCCTGAGATATCATACAGGATTTATTCTAGTTCACATCTAAGACTGATGGGAAGAACAACCCAAAACCAACTGATTCTTCCATTTTTGAAACTATAAAAATGCAGTAATTTCTCAGAGCTCTTCAATCGTACTATAGATAAGCTAAATATATTCCTTCATATCTAGAATACAGAATAACAGAGTTGGAAGGGACCTTGAAGTTCTTCTAATCTAACCCTCTGTTCAAGAAGGAGACCCTATACTATTTCGGTCAAATGCTGTCCAAGCTCTTCCTTAAAAAACCTCCAGTGTTGGAGCACCTACAATTTCTGGAGGCATGCTAACTCACTGATCAATTGTTCTCACTGTCACAAAAATTTTCCTTAGTTCTTGATTGCCATATCTGGGTTGCAGACACCCAGGCAGCCATGCAGACACCCAGGCAATCAGCAAGGAATTAGAACTAAATCTATAAGTAAGTGTACATTTGCTTCCATCTAGTAGTACTCATCAATGCTTTCATCCATTGGTTGTTTAGATATGTTGGTGAACAGTAAATTTCCCAATTACTGTTTGAAGATAGGTTTGACAACCAAACGGTGTGTGTGGCTGCATATATATATATATGTGTGTGTGTGTGTGAGTATGTAGGTGTGTGCAGCATTAGACCTAAAATATTTGATAAGGTATGAAATGGGACATAGCTGGGGAAAGTGTCCTAGATCAGGCAGTGCCATTATCAAGCAAAATACCCAATTTTTCCATAAATAAGTAATTGAGGACTATTATGAATGGTGGATGAATTGGTGTGTGCCAGAAGTCACACACCAAGTGCCAATAGAAGTCAATCACTCCAGTCTTCCCCAGCCTGATGTCCGGATAGATTTAATGGCAGAATGAGAATGATTTTCCCTGCAGCAGTGCAACATATTATTGATTCCTTCACCTAAAACTTTTAGGTCAATAATTCTGACAGCAGCCATTCTTTATAATGCTGCTCAAGCCCTTTCAGCATGTGACACTATGATTCTTCTCACTTGTCATCCTGTCTCTCTGAATATTTTGCATTGCTTTTCCATCTTGTCATGTCTGTTCATCATGGATTATGAATGGTGAGCACAGAGTACATCCTTGTGGTGATTAACTTCTCAAAGCCAGTGGGAAGAGAAAAAAGGGAAACAAAGATTATCCAGGGTGCTCGTTTGTCAGACTGAGCGCTAGGCAAAAATGGAAACTGGGCATGAAGGAATCACCACAAGGTTTTCACTATTGTGTGATATTACACTATTTCACAAAGTCACTCCAAGAAATGGTAACCAGCTTCTACAGTAGAAGATTTTTATCCTCCTGGAATCAAGCATCAAGTTTTTGAAACATTTCATTTGAATCAATTTCAGTACAATTTTCAGTAAGTCCAAATTTTGTATGTAATATTTTTAAAATGAGCAAAATAGCTTGACTCTCAGGACTTTGATCTTGTTGATTTACAAACACAATACAGATAGTCCTCGACTAACAACAGTTTGCTTACAAATTACAACGCCCCTAAAAAAAGTGAGACTTATGATCATTTTTCACACTTACGATCATTGTAGCATCTCCATGATCACATGATTTACATACGGATGCTTGACAACTGACTCACATTTATGACAGCTGCAGTGTCCCAGGGTCATGTGCTCACCTTTTGCAACCTTCTGACAAGACAAGTCAATGAGGAAACCAGATTCACTTAACAATCATGTTACTAATTTAACAATTGCAGTGATTAACTTAATAAAGGTGGCAAGAAAAGTTATAAAATGGGGCAAAACTCACTTAGCAAAATTCCCACTTAGCAACATAAATTCTGGGTTCAATTGTGGTTGTATATATAATCCCATTTTGGAATTTGGGTTATAGATGTATAATCCCATATTGGATATTTCTTATGATTGCTGAAAATCCAATTACATTTCATCTTAAATCAGTCCCAGAGGTGGTATTCAGCAGGTTCTGACCAGGTCTGGAGAACCAATAGTGGAAATTTTGAGTAGTTTGGAGAACCAGCAAATACCACTCTGACTGGAGAATTGAATTGAATTGAATTGAATTGAATTGAATTGAATTGAATTGAATTGAATTGAATTGAATTGAATTGAATTGAATTGAATTGAATTTAATTTAATTTAATTTAATTTAATTTAATTTAATTTAATTTAATTTAATTTAATTTTATTTTATTTTATTTTATTTTATTTTATTTTATTTTATTTTATTTTATTTTATTTTATTTTATTTTATTTTATTTTATTTTATTTTATTTTATTTTATTTTATTTTGTCAAGCGATTATAAGATAACAGGTATAAGTATAAATATAGTTATGAATACATGAAATGGATACAAATAAGAAAAAAAAAGAAACAATAGGACAAGGATGGTAGGCACGTTGGCGCGCTTATGCACGCCTCCTACAGACCTCTTAGGAAAGGGGTGAGGTTAATAGTAGACAATCTAAGGTTAAGGTTTTGGGGGTTTGGGAAAGAAACTACAGAGTCAGGTAGAGTATTCCAGACATTGACCACTCTGTTGCTGAGGTCATATTTCCTGCAATCAAGTTTGGTGCGATTAACCTTGAGTTTGTATCTATTGTGTGCTCTTGTATTGTTATGGTTGAAACTGAAGTATTCATTGACAGGTAGGACATTGCAATGTATAATTTTATATACTATACTTATATCGGACCGAAGGCGGCATAGTTCTAGATTTTCTAGGTCTAGAATTTCAAGTCTGGTGGCATAAGATATTCTGCAACGAGTAGAGGAGTGGAGAACGCTTCTTGTGAAATATTTCTGGACTTTCTCCATTGTATTAATATCAGATACGTAATGCGGGTTCCAGACTTGACTATTCAGCTTGTATTTTATTTTCTGATATTTTTTTTTGCCAATATGTAAGACAATATTTTATTTTAGTATTTTACAGTATCCTTCCCTGCCACGCCCACAGAGCTAGTAAAGTAAAAAAAATTGAATCCCACTATTGCCAGTCCCCTACCATACTTTTCCATACATGTGTACAGATGAGGGAAGACAAATCCAGTTAAACAAATCTTTCAAAGCAGGTGCTGGCTCAGATTAAAAAAGGAATAAAAAGGGAAAACTGTGATTTGGATAAACTGTCCTCAGGCTTTCCTTATACTGAGATAATGACACAGGTCATTTCTAACAACAAAAAGCAAGAAAACAATATAAATACACAATTTGGTATCCTGAACACACACACAATTTGGTATCCTGAACACACACACAATTTGGTATCCTGAAAAGGAAGCTGCACTTACCATGCTTATAACTGGGTGGTTTTGACTTATCTCTTGTCTCAGCAAAATTGAGTCCAGAGATTGTTGGAAGGATAAACTAAGCAGGGGGAAGAACCTTGGAGACTACTTTGAATTCTGCAGAAAAGATGAGATATAAATGCAATCAACAAACAAACAAAGGAGATGTTAGTGAGCAGGACAGGAAGATCTCCTATCCAACCCATTGTATTGTTCTAACCATAAAGGGACATTTGTTTATTTAATTGTCAATCTAATTTAGCCACCCATCTCACAAAAAAAGTAATTCTGGGTGGCATACAACTAGGTTTAACAATATTACACAAATAACAATTATTGAAAACATTAAAAACTATAAAATGCAGCTAAAAATAAATAAAGGGCAAAGGGATGTCAATAATAAGGGAGCCACTATAATGAACTATAGTGGCTCCCTTATTATTGACATCCCTTTGCCCTTTATTTAGTGTCCCCAGGCCTGAATGGTATAACCAGATCTGAAGCCATCTTCAGAAAGTCAGGAACAATGATGCTAGTCTAACCTCAGGAAAGGACCTATGGATGCCACAACTGAGAAGGCCCTTTGCCTGGAGCCCACCAAATGTAGTTCCTTAAGTGGTGGAACTTTCAGTATACCCTCTTTACTACATCTTATAGGATAGGAAGATGAATTGGGGAGAGGGAGTCCCTTAAATAACTTGGTCCCATCCATGTGGGGCTTTAAAGGTCAAATCCAACACCTTAAGTGGGACTGGATACAAACTGGCAACCACGGTAGTTTGCAGAACAGAGGTGTAACATGAGAAACATACCTAACTGCCTGCGCCGCTGCACTTTTCACTTCAATACTCTTCAATGGGCACAAATGGCACACAATATGAAGTTGTGTGAAGACTCTGCTAGGTGCAATTGCCACCTGCTCCTCATGAATCCAGGTGGACTCCCAAATTGCACATGGAGTCTATGTGGGGCAAAGTAGCCCCATCTAGCATTAAAGATGGCATAGTGCCATGCCATCTCCAGAGAGTCCCAAAACCCAAAGCCGCTCACTCTTGCCAGGCTTC
Source organism: Hydrophis major (assembly GCA_033807585.1). Classification (NCBI taxonomy): domain Eukaryota; kingdom Metazoa; phylum Chordata; class Lepidosauria; order Squamata; family Elapidae; genus Hydrophis; species Hydrophis major. Next base: position 148,581,908 of record CM066328.1, on the reverse strand, counting down.
AGTTGAAGCTTATTATTCTTCATCCACACCTGCATAGACTCCGGATACCAGGATAAGATGTCCACAGCATCCCTTAATTCACATGGGGTAGAGATGTACAATTTCAATGTCTGGTTTTTTTAATCTGATTAACTAGGAATGGATGAGATTTCCAGTATCTGCTTTCCCTTGAGATCATAATTCCCTCTCCAATTATAAAGGTAGAAATCCAAAAGATCCGTTCTGCATTGAATACACAGCATCTGCTTAAGTATTCTGCATCTTATTCTACAATGAAGGCTTTGTTTGATTGATTTTTAAGTACTGCTCAACATCTGATATGGCTGTGCAAGATTAGAAAATACAAGCCTTGAAGTGTTCTTTTTCACCCTATCACATGTGAGATTTGCCATAGGGCTCAATGCTTCAGAGTGACACTTGTTCTGTAAGTGAGCTAGCTAAGCTCATTGGAGGGAAGGGAGGTGATGGGGGTGGGGGGTGTCAGCCTTCCAGGTATACCAGGCAGGAAATGAAACCAGATGAGTTAATTTTACTTAAGTAAAAAATGAGAACTAATTCTAGTTTACAATAAAGACAATATTAACAGAATCTTGTATATCTAAAAGTGCAATTCTCTCAGCATTGATAGATGCAAGAAACCAGGAGCCAGGATAGAGTTTAGAAAGTACCATGGATTGATTCCATGCAACCTATACATAAGACTCTGACCTACTAATGGTCCAGGTAAAGGAAGACTGGACTTAGGTCCTTTTCGGAGGCATAGGGACTCCAGACTAATGACCCTACCTTAGGCTCAGTAAGGTCATCTCCTACAATCATCTCCTTTATACCCTGATAAGATCAAGAGAAAAGACCTTCTCTTGATCCACCCACTATGCAGCTGTGTGCTACGTTCCCTCTTATCTGATGTTCCCTAAGGAGCATCTCTTTGTCCAATCTCCCAAGGTCATTCCCACATACCATTACTTGGAGTTGAAAGATTTGGTGGAGCTGCTCTGATGAAAGTGCCATTGATGCAAATGATGCTCTATGGGTTTAAAAAAAAAATAGGGGAGGTCACAATCTAAAGCAAATGGAATTGAAGCATACATTGCAAAGGCCATTACAACTGCTGACATACTAGGCAATAAATTTCCTGAACAGCCTTACTTTATTTTCATAGTGAATCTTGCTAAAACCTGACTTTTCCCCCTTTATATTATACAGTACACAAGAGTATACTCAGGGAGGTATATTTCAGAGTCAATGCGCACAGGATTGCCATGTCAGTTTGGCATAATGAATAGCGGCATCACCCAGCCTCTGGAAAGAAGTTGATATTTCAAATACTAGTTTTGGACTCATTAGTCAGCAACATCCTTTAAAAATATATATTTTAGCGGGTCTTAGTTTCAGCCTTTTCCACTCAAAATCCAAAAAAGTCAAATTCTGAGCTGGAAAACTGCTCTACCATTGACCTCAGTTTTCTTTGCTCGGCACTCAGGCCTTTTTTGAGCTTTATCAGTATCCTGAATCAAAAGCTCAGGCACAGGTGCTGATGCTGTCAAACTGGTCTCTTCAGTGACTGTTTCAAGAGATAAGATCGGCAGAGGCTCTATAATCACTGTGGGTGAACAAATCAATTCTCTTACATAAAACAAAGCCAGAGTCTCTAAAACTAGTCTTCTGAGAAAGAGGGAGGGAGGGAAAGAGAGAAGGAGAAAGAATGTGTGTGTGAGAGAGAGACAGATTGGGAGGGAGAAATTTTAGAACTCATGAGGGAAATAAACAGTGATTAAATAAAGGCAGACCAAGAAAAGGAGGGGACAAATAAAATGAAAGAGCGGAGGAAAGAGAATTGCATTATAACTCTGAGCAAATCTCAGGAGGAGAACACAAATGCTAGTTTCTTTGTGGCAAAGAATGTTGCACCAGGAAAAACTGACTGTATATTTGAAATATATAGTCGGCACTTGGAATGTCCAGACTGGACTTGGGCACAGAGGTTGATGGTAGTAAATGGAAAAGCACATTTGTTCATTAAAACTTTAGGGGAACCTTAGGTAAGTTCCTTCTAGGCAAAGGTAAAGGTTCCCCTTGCACATACATGCTAGTTGCTTCTGGCTCTAGGGGGTGGTGTCAGCACTGTCCAAAGACATCTCCAGCACATTTCTTCCCACCAAAGTGGTCCCCATTTTTCTACTTGCATTTTACATGCTTTCAAACCACTAGGTTGGCAGAAACTGGGACAAGTAATGGCAGTTCACTCTGTTATGCGGTGCTAGGGATCCGAACTGCGAACTGCCAACCTTTCTGATCAACAAGCCACTTAGCCACTGCATCTAATAAGTTCCTTCTAGAAAGTACCAAATGTTCCTTTTGGGCTTGGGGATTCTGTGTCACGGACCTCAACAATGTGTTTGGTGGCATGGAACAGCAGATTGTAATCTCTAGTGCAGAGCTAGAAGCATGCACTATTTAAACCCAAGGCTCTATAAATTGTTGGAGAAATATCCCATCTGAAACAGATTGGAGAGAGTTAATAGTGCATGCTTTATTGCATAACAAAGAACACTGATCATTTTCAGGAAAGAAAAGGGCATTTGGGTAGAAACAAAAGCTGAATAAATTTGTTTTATGAATACAGATTCATTTAATTTATTTTCCCATAATTAATGAAGAATAGGCAAGCAAGCTTTTGCAATAAATATGTTCACTTGTATATACAGTACATAAACATTTTGTTTCTTGAGGGCAGATAATAACTTGTTTTGACCAGCTAAAGACTATGGTAGTCATGCCAATTCACCAGGTTGAATTCACTTCAGCACATTTCTTCAAGGATATGTAGGTTGTGTTCCTGTCTACATAATTTGCTTGATTCCTATTTTCCTGTTATTAAGCAAACTCTCTTTTTTATTATATATTTTTTTATTTTAAGACAAACATATACAGACAATACATAAAAAAAACATAAAACCAGCTGCCATTTTGTACATACAGTGTGTCAGTTGGTTTAGAGTCTTTTATGCAATCCTTTCATAATCATTGTTCACAATTCATATCAGTCTCACATTGTCAAACTAACATATGCTTATCTATTTATCAATTATTAATTATCCTGCTACTTATTCCATAAATATTATATTATGCTGTCATCCAATGGTTATATATGTCTACATTATATTTTGTATCAGTCTATTAAACTTCTATAAAAATTATCTATTCTGTTACCTTAACATGTCTTTTTATCCAACCAACCATAAAACAAATCCCATATCATATAAAATTGCTCATCTTCTTGTTCTCTAATTTCAAATGTCTGTTTACTCATTTCAGCACAGTCCATAATTTTTAATAACTTCCTCCTGCATAGGTATTTTGTCATTTTTCCAGTTCTTCACAAATACAATTTCTAGCCACTGTTAAAACATTTACAATCAAATATTTCAATTCTTTATTGTATATCTCCGGTATGATTCCCAATAGAAAGATCTCTGGTTTAAAGTCTATATGTTGTTTTAAAATTTTTTCCAACCATGTGTAGATTTTAGTCCAATATTTTTTTGCGTTCGAACATGTCCACCACATATGGTAATATGAACCAGGTATCTATGACATTTCCAGCATTTATCAAATTTATTCTTAAACATTCTTGCAAGTCTTGTTGGGGGTAGGTGCCACCTGTAAAACATCTTATACAATTTTTTTTATATGCAGTTGACATTGTCATTTTATAATTCTGAGACAACAATTTTTGCCATTTTTCCAAATCAATTCCATATCTCAAAATTTCCCCCCAAGCAATCATCGTTTCTTTAACTTGTTCCTCCTCCAATTTAACTTCTAATAGATGTCCATAAAGTTTTTTAATTACCTTTTCATCAGTATCCATCAAAATTTTATCTAAATTAGTCAACTTGTTGTAAATACCTTCTGCCTTAGAGTCTTTATCAAACCTAGATTGTAATTGCAAATATGAAAACCAATTCATTTTTACACATTGTTCTTCCAACGCTTGCATAGATTTAAGTTCACCCTTTTCATTCAATATCGCACCATATCTAGCTGTTTGTTCCTTTTTATATATTATTGGATAAGAAAAAGCTTCAATAGTTGATATCTATGTTGGAATTTTTAAGTAATATTATCTTTTTATCTTCTCCCAGTTCAAAAACATGCCTCTCGAATATAATGTCTTCTAAAATACCCCTGTATTTTAGTTCCCGTATACCAGAGAAAGGCATGCCATGCCAACAGCAAGTCATGGCCTTCTAAAGTCAGTAATCTACTGTTCCTTAGTGTTATCCATTCCTTTACCCAAATCAAACTTGACACCTGGTAATATAATTCCCAATTGGGCAAGGCAAACCCTCCTCTTATTCTTGAATCTTGTAACAGTTTTAATTTTATTCTTGCTTTTTTACCCTGCCAAACACAATTCTATTTAAATCTTCAAAAAACTCTTTCCTTATTTGAATAGGAATTGTCTGGAATAAATATAAAACTCTAGGCAATATATTCATCTTAATTGTAGATATTCTCCCAATCAATGATTGTTGCAGTTTTTCCCATTTTATCAAATCTGTTGCAATCTGAGTTTAACATAGTTATCTTCCTTCAGTGTACTACATCTTGGTGTAATATGGTTGTATTTAACCTTGTTTGTGACCTGCATTTTTAAAATTTCTTCCATTTCTTTCTTTCGTCTTGCTAACATATTCTTTGTTAATATCTTTGTTTTGTCTTTATTTATTCTCAAACCTGTTACTTTTCCATATTCTTCTATTTTTTCTATTAATTTGGGTGCTGCTTCCAATGGGTCTTCTAATATAAATACCAGGTCATCTTCAAAAGCTTGCAATTTATATTCCTCCTTTTTAATTTTCATTCCTTTTATTTCTCTTTCTTCTCTAATATTCTTGTTCAACACTTCCAATGTCAACACAAACAGGAGAGGTGACAATGGACAGCCTTGCCTTGTCCCCTTTCTTATATCTATGGATTCTGTTAATTCTCCATTCACCATCACCTTTGCAGTTTGTTCATAGTATATTGTTTCAATGGCTTGGATAAATTTTTTTACTAAAGCCAATTTGTATCAACTGCAGTAAAATAAATTGCCAACTCACATTGTCAAAGGCTTTTTGTGTATCTAGAAACATCAAGGCCATTTGCTTTTCAGGGTGTGCTGCATAATATTCCAGAGTATCCAAAATAATTTTCACATTGTCTTTGATTTGTCTCTTTGGAGAAATCCATTTTGATCAGTATGAATAAAAATTTTTAAGTATCTTTTTAGTCTTTCTGCCAGAATTGAAGCAAATATTTTATAGTCTGAGTTCAATAGAGATATAGGTCTATAATTTTTAACTTGCTGCAGGTCTGTACCTTCCTTCGGTATAAGTGTAATGTATGCTTCTGACCATGGATTTGGTATTCTTTTCTTCAACATAACTTCATTCATGACTTTTAGAAGATGAAAATTCAATATTTCCTGAAAAGTCTTATAAAATTCCACTGGCAACCCATCTGGACCTGGTGCTTTCCCAACATTTTGTTTTTTTTAAGGCTTCTGTTAATTCCATCATTGTTATATTTCCTTCTAACATTGTTTCAATATTTTTAGGTATCTGAGGTAGGTTTGCTTTCTGTAGATATTGCTTAATTTTTTCTTCTTGAATATTCTCTTGAAAGTACAGTTTTCCATAGTAGTCTTGTATAATTTTTTTCTTCTCCTCATTTCCATAACAAACCTGTCCTTTGTTTATTAATTGACTAATCCTTCTTGCTTCTCTTTCTTTTCTCAGTTTATAAGCTCGCCATCTGCCTGGTTTGTTTGCATCTTCAAAGTAATTCTGTTTGGCATTTTTAATTTTTTGTGCTAATTCTTCTTTTTCCATTAGTCCCATTTTATGTTTAATTATATCCATTTTATTTTTAATATCTTTTTTTGTGGGGACTTCTGTAAGTCTTTTTCCAGTCTTTTATAGTCATCCTCTAATGTCTTGAATGTCATTTTCTGTTTTATGTTTCTTCTCCTAGTATAATCTATTATCAAGCCTCTTGTGTAGGCCTTCTTTTCTATTTTCTTTGAAGAAGAAAACAAGTTTTTTCTCTATTTTCTGTTTAAAGTCTTTTTCTTTTAATATCATATTATTTAAAGCCCATCTAGATCTCCTCTTGTATCCTTTCCAAATAACTGACACTGGATTATGATCTGCCCAAGTGCTTGTTTCTATTTCAATCTTTCATACATTAGTCAATAATTCTGCTGACATCCATATCATATCTATTCTAGACCAGGATGTATGCCTGTTTGAATAAAGAGTATATTGCTTACTTTCCGCATTTCTCTCTCTCCATGCATCTTTTAAGTTAAATTCTTCTATTATTCGAAGGCAGGATTTTGGTAGTATCTTTCTAACTTTCTTTGTTGTTTTCTGTGTTTTATCATCAAACCAGTCATTAATTATTCCATTAAAATCTCCCATCATACAAATATTAACATAGTCCAATTCAATTATTTTTGTGTGTAATTTTCTGTAGAATTCTTGTTTATCATTTGGGGCATAAACTGCAATTAGAAGTGTTTTAACACTTTTATCCATTATTTCCACCTTCAGAATCCTTCCGTCATCATCTGTGTAGATTATTTCTGCCAAAATTGTTTCTTTAATATATAATACCACACTTCTTTTTTTGGATTGTGCCAGCGAGGTAAATAATTTCCCTAGTTTTCCTTGTTTTAGTACATATTCATGTTATTTTTTAATGTATACTTCTTGTAAGCAGATTCTGTCAAATTTTAATTTTTCTAATTTGTGAAATACTTTCCTTCTTTTAGTAGCCAAATTAAGTCTATTTATGTTAATTGAAATCAATTTTCTTTCATCCATGTTAAGCTTTATAAGAGGGTTTTATTGCTCTGGTAGATCTCAATTCTCGTTGTTCTCTGGGTTCACAGCCTATTGCACCTTCTTCTTCTTTTTTTTCAATACACTCCTCTTGAAATTCAATCAGTGACTCTTCCTTTCTTTCTTCTTCCTCCTTTCCTCTAAAGTATTCTAAGTAGAATAGCTCAGTTTTTCAACTGTGTCAATTCTGTGTCTTCGTTCCTGCCAAGTGAACAAGAGGCCTTCTAGCATCAACCATCTGTAGTTTACTCCTCTTTTAAGTAACTCTTTAGTCAAGAATAAATTTTCTCTTATCATCTCTCTTACTCTTCTTGGTATCTGTTTCAGTACCACAATTTCTTTGTCTTTACATTTTAGTGTTTTCTCTCTCACCACCTGGAGTATCTGTGTCTTAATAATCTTCTTAGTAACTTCACTAATGTGAACTTCTCTTGGTTGTCTATTCCTTGTTGCATATCTTGTATGGACACAAAACACTTCATCCATCCCATCCATCATCTTTTCTTTGGTTATTTTCAGTGCTTCTGCCAATATTTCTGCCATTATTTCAGCAAGGTTTTCACCTTTTTCTTCTTCTATATTTTGAAATCTTAGATAAAATTCTGATTTATCTATTTCCTATTGGTTCACATCTGCCCTTCTCGACATCACTCAATTGAATATCAATGTCTCCAATTTTCTCATCTTTTTGTATATCTTCTTCAATTTTTTAAAAACTGTCTTCATATTTCATCATCATCTGTTGAATTTTTTCCACTTTCTCATTTGTGTTTTCTATTTTTTGCTCAATCTTCTGGATTCCTTGCATAATCATCTGTAATGTCACTTCCTTCTCTTTCTCTTTTTCCTGTTGTAATATTGTCTGTATAGATTGTTTTCCTCCAGATGGTGAGGGAGTTGGTATCAAAGAAGCTGGGGCTGTTGTCTTTCTACTCATCTTATAATGCTTATCTGTAAAGAAAGAGAGAGAAAAAAGAAAAAAAATGAGGAAAAATTAAAAAAAAGCAAAGGCAAACAGTTGCCACTCCAAAGGAAAAAAGAAAAAAGAAACTCTTCAGGCACTTGTATACCAATTATTTGCAATGGTAGATGTAAAAAATAAAAATTAAAAAGGCAAAAAGAAAAAAGAGAAATATTCTATATGTTCCTCTTAATAAACAAAAAGAAAACAAAAATAAAAGATTTACATTCTGGTTCCTGGTTTTAAAAGTTAAAATCCAATTAAAGAGAAAAAAAAGCCCAACTAGTGAGGGGGGCGGGGTTAGGAAGCGAGGCAAAAGTAAAAAGCAATTCTAATATAAAACAAGCCTTTGTCGCCAAATATCCAAGGCTCTTTGATAAATCAGCTCAGAGTTTTTCAAGGTCACTTCAATCTTCTTTCTTTCAACTTCAACTCCAGACTCCAGCTATCTGTTCAGAAATGAGCACTTGAATAAACAAACTGCCATGCTCATCTCTATCTTTTCCAATACACAGCTCAGAGTCCTTGATTGTAACACAAACTAGTGAAAGAAAAAAGAAACAATATATCCAAGCCTCTGGGTGGCAGTGCTACTTACTTTCCTTCACTTTCACTTCCCCCTCCTCAATCTACAGCCAGGAACTAAATGAAAAACAAAAAGTAAAATCTCCTCCCCTTTTTTTAAAGGGAGAAAAATAAATCTTAAATCAAGCAGAAGAGTCTTAATCAAAAAAGAATTTTCAAAAGGATTGTTAAAAAAGGAGAAAGAAATACAAACAGAAATAAAAAGATTAAAAAGTACCAGTCCAGTTTAAAGTTAAACAGCTTTGCCAAGTTCAAAATTCCAATAAAAAGGTGAAAAAAGAAAAAAAAACTTTCACTTTGATAATTAATCACACCGCTTAAACTTTCCTCTTCACTTTTAGTCCACTTTAATTTTTTCAGGGTGTTCTCTCCAAGAAATAATAAGTAAAAATTCATCTCACCAAACTGACACACTTTCTTCCAATCTTTTCCATTCCAGAGCTGTCCCAGCTTCAGCAGCTTGGAAGGCTGCCTTTCTGCCACTGGCAAAAAGGGCTTTCCCTGGATCAACCATGGACTTTGCTATGTTCCTGGGATCAACAGGATGTGCCCTTGTCAATCACTGTCTCTATGGGATGGTTTAGGTCCATGGGGATTGACCAGCAGCTGAGATATCAACGGTGATCTTGGAGGATCAAGATCGCCCATCCAACCGTCACGACGCCAGCTCCGCCCTCCAAGAAAATTCTCTTGAAAGGCTACATATGACATATCTATCTGCACTTCTCCCTCCCTCCTTCTAATTAAATTTATTAGATTGCCTAACTCACAACATGTCTGTGCAGAAGACAAGTTATTCAATTAAATAAGTAAAACATAATTATAATATCTATAACCAACATACCCCAACACTTTAATACAACCACATTCAGGAGTCACATACTCCAGCTATCCTAGTGTATAACCAGGTCTTCAAGGCCCATTTAAAGGACATAAATTTGAGTCTATTCAAATCTCCAGGGAGATTCTATTTTAAAATTCAGGCACTGCCTACAGAAAGCAAGTAATTTGAGTCTCATCAAATTGCACTGTTTTAAAGGGGCAACTTGAAGCATACCCACCCTATTGGATCTTATCAGACAGGTGGAAACATTGAGAGAGATAGCTTTAGATAGCCAAGTACTATGCCAGCAATAAAACGTATTGTACTTATACGTAGCAATCTTCGTATTGTACTTATACGTAGCAATCAAAATCTTGAATTGCATCTGGAGCTTACTAGTAACTATGGTGCAGTTTCTGAGTAGCCTTCAAAATGCAGCCCCACGTAGAACATGTTGCAATAGTCCACAAAGGAAGTGACTAAAGCAGGAGTGATTCCGAGAAAAGATGCAGTTGGTACACCAGATCAATGTGTCTTCCTGCCCATAGTTGCAATCTATTGTTCCAACAAGAGTGAAAAGTCCATGAGGATTCCCAAATTGTGTATCCATTCTGTCTGGGGAATTTCAAAACTAAAAATAGAAATTACATAGGACCAGAAATATCAGAAACACATAGCACTAGTTCTTTCAAGATTGAATTTAAGCCTGATTTTACCCATCAACCTTCAGGCTCTGAAACAACCTTCAGGCTCTGGAACAAGATTTCTACAACATTAGTTATTTGGCCTAGGATTGAAATACACAATTGGGAATCATCAGCATTCTGATGATACCTAACCCAAATCAATTGATGACCCAACATGCTGATTTCTGTAGAAATTGAATTGTAGGGTTGGGAGCATCAACTGCTATGGCACTCCACAAGGCAGAGATCTCAATTCTGACTATTTTGCCCTTTCCCATCAACATCAACTGGAATCAGCCACAGAGAAAGGAGGAGAGCTTCTGCAAAATCATCTTGCTCTTAACACCCTGAGCCATACTAACACCAACCCATTGAGCCATATCTGATCAATCCTATCAAAGCCCAGTAAGAAACCAGGCGAACCAGACCAGTCATGTCACCACTATCTCATCGCTGTCGGAGGTAATCAACATGCCTTCTGAATTCTTTCCAATCCCTTAACAATAGTTGATTCACAATTCACATGACTTTCTCACAGCAGGAAAGGATTTAGATCAAAGGAGTTAACAACAGTGCAATTTACTGCCCAACTATTTCTCCCAGAGGAATGCATTGGATATGTTGTTGTTTGTCCTTTTTTTCTCTACAGTCCATGATCAGGTCCAGTCCTCCTTGGACCTTGATTTGTCATTTGCCAGCTTCTCTCTGTATAAGATTTGGCCCTGTTCTGTTTAATTTCCAAAAACATAAGGAGATGAAGACATGGTACATCATGACCAACAGTCAGCAGACCAACAGACAGTTAGGCAGAATCCCAAGCTCCTTCACCCATTTTCTCCCATCCTTCCATTGGATTGGGAAAGAATAAAATGGGTTGGCTTCACCTTTTTTCCATATAATATATTTCTGTTTTGAAATTGCCTGAGGAGAAAATCATCTATCAAAAACAGATAAGCCACTTGTCTCAATCACTATCTGAAAGCCTGCATTAAGCCGGGATTCCAAGTCAGAAAAATGCAAACAATTCCAAAATTTTGACTGGTTTACTCCACTGGATGGATGAGAACAGCCTTTTAGTACACCAGGGCCTAGTGGAGTAGCTCCTCTTCACTTGATATAACTTGTATAGTAGAACAGTGTTGTTGCTATGGTGGCAGAGAGAAGAGCAACAGAAAAGGAGCTCTTTTAAATGAGAAAAAAGTGGGGTTTTTTGTTTTTATACAAAGAAAGAAACTGTAGAAAGAAAGACAAGAAAATGTCTGCAGCTCATTTAAATTAAATTGCTGTTTCCAGGGGCTATTATTTGAATCTGAAATGTACTTGTTCCACGTTCTGTGCTATATTAAGCATAGTGAGCGAATGAAGCAATCAGAGCAAGGGAGGCAGCAGTATCAGACAATAGATTCAGGCAGCAAAAAAGAGAATCAAGAGTGGGCTACTGGGGGTTCGCAGGGGTTTGGGAGAGGCCCTCGCTAAGGTTCTGTGGTTTGGAGAACCCCCAAATCCCACTCCTGGCTGGCCCTACCCACCCTGTCCTACCATGAGTCCCCATGCATTCCGTTTTGGATGCAGGTAAGTGCAGGTAAGCGCACGGAGTCTCGGGGAGAGTGAAAAAGGGGCCTCCCGGAAGTCCAGGGCTGCTGGAAATGGGCCTGTTTCCAGCTTCCAGAGAGCCTCCGGAGCCCAGGGAGGTCCTTTTCACCCTCCTGGAGGCTTGAGGAAACCCTCTGGAGCTCAGGGAGGGCAAACCCCCCACCACTGTGGTGTAGGAGGCCAACTAGGCCAAACCCACCATGTCACACCCACCCAGTAACCTGGCAGGGAACCTTTGCTAAAATTTTTGAAGCCCACCCCTGAATGGAATAGGAATAAGAATAGGAATAGAGTGGAATGGAGTGGAGTGGAGTGGAATGGAACGGAACGGAACAGAATAGAATAGGAATTCTTTATTGGTCTCTGATGCATAAGCTCTCAGTGCACATACAAGCAAGTGATAAGACATAGATCATAAATCATAGTTATAATTATTAATGGTAAGATTAGGGGGTATGTGGGATAGAGAGAGGGGTGGAGCAAGAGAATTAGGAAAAATGTACAAAGAAGAAAGGAGAAGCTCAATTAAGTTCTGATTTATTCCTGATAAGTCATAAAATGAAGCTCTCAAAATCCCCACAGTATTGGCCACATTGGCTGAAGCTCCTGGGAAATGCAAGTCAACAACATCTGGAAAGCTACACTCCTCCCCTGTGTATAACACAAAACTTGATGTTTTCCAGTTTGCCAAAGCAACTAATGGCATTGATGTCAACATAGGATGCTCTATCAATGAGCAAAATGGGCTTCTTTTCCTCTGCTGATGGTTAGCCAAGCCCTCCATTGCTGCAAGCTCTGGTGTAACTCAACTTAATCCAGAGAGACAGGTTTATTTTAAATATGTACAGGCTCGTTTCTGAGTGAGTTTCACATCAACAGGAGACAGTAGGCAAGTAATGTCTTTTCAGGGTATGTGGCTGTGCTTGAGAAATAGCTCTGGCAGAATACCTGGTGATTTGAATGAGAAATGGTTCAGCTTGGAATTGCTGCCTGTTGCTTTTCAAACCCCTGATATGATATGCTGGTTCAAGACACTTGGCAGCATGAAGTGGAGTTTACATCCCCTCCTTTCTTGGGACAGCAATTAATTTAAAAAATGTATAAATCTATGCACCATTCAGAACTCTAATTCTTGCCTATCTGGTTGCTGTATAGGATCTGCCTCTACCCTCCGTTCTCTCTCTCTCTCTCTCTCTCATGCTAGTTCTGTTTGAATCAGGTTATTACAGTAGGTTATTACCTTATCTAGTCTGGAAAACTATATGCTTTTTTTCCATACTGAATGGATCTAGATATGGATAAAAACTGAACAGCAATAGCAATGGCATTTAAACTTATATACTGCTTCACAGTTATTTACAGCCCTCTCTAAGGAGTTTACAGAGTCAGCATATTGCCCCCAATAATCTTGGTCCTCATTTTACCGACCTCAGTAGGATGGAAGGCTGAGTCAACCATACACACACACACACACACACACACACACACATGTTATCTTTGGCATAAAAGGATAACAAGGGTAAGGACTTTCTGCTGCAGTTTAATTTTGCACATGTAATTGCCTCAATTGCAAATTATACACAGAATGAAAAAAGAAACCCACCCCAAAAGAAAAATGGTATAATTATCAGGAATAATTCAGAACTTAAACACATGTTTCCAGTTTGTTGCTTGGGAGGGATACTGCCATGACTTCACTAAACTGACCCATATAATTGCACAAGTTTATCACATTTGTACTGCAGGTGCTTTCTTTTTTACTGGATATGAATAGTGGAAGACGTTTCAGGCTTTGATTGTGAACAAGACAACATATGAGGTCTTGGTGGGGCAGACTATTACAGTAAACTGAGATTTCTCCATTTCCTGAACAGAAATATCTCTGTGATTTCACAGGTAAGACAAGCTGATTTATTGCTAATGTTGAAATATCACAATATCTGTTTCAATCACTGTTTCATTAACAGTTTGCTTCTAAGCAGTGTTCAATTAGTGCTCCAAGTTTCTACCTAAGTGGCACACAGGTAGTCCTTGACTTACAACCATTTGTTTAACAAATGTGGTCATGTGGTTGTGATTTGGGCACTTTGCGAGCAGCTCACATTTACAACAGTTGCAGCATTGTCCTGTGGTCCCATGCTCATGATTGGCAACCTTCCCATTCAGTATTTTGACAAGCAAAATCAATGGGTAAATCCAGATTTGAACAACCATGGCGATTTGCTCAATGACAATGAGATTCATTTAATGATCTCATGATTTGTTTTAATTTTGCATTGATTCACTTAACAATCATGGTAAAAAATGTTTATAAAACAATGTGATGACTTTTAATGAGTGCATCACTTAACAAGTGTATTTTGGTCCCAGTTATAGTGCTAAGTTAAGGACTATCTATATAAATATCAGGCCATGGCTGCAGAAATCCAGAAGGGAGAATTTTTGCAAAGAGATGCAGTAAACTGTAGTGCTGCATTGATACAGACCAGATATGATAGCCTTAAATCAATATTGACATGATTGTTAAAACATAAAGTCCCTCTTATTGTAAAGAAGAAATCGGGTAAACTCACTTTGTTTATTTAAGCTTACTAGCAATACCACTTAGACTTAAATTCTTCTCCATAGTGCTTTACAGCACTCCCTGGGTGGTTTCCAGTATCAACATATTGCCCCCAACAATCTGGGCCCTCATTTTACTAACCTTGGAAGATGGAAGGCTGAGTCAACCTTGAGTACATCAGGATTGAACTCCAGGCTGTAAGCAGAGTCAGCCTTTTTTGCCCTTTGACTGTAAACATCTGGATGACCATTAGATGGTGGCAAAGGGACATAGAAAATGCTAATTCCTAGCAGACAGAGTTTTGCAGTCCAGATAACAATAGCCTTTCACATCTCAAGCTGATCTCATCAATTCTGAGCCAAAATAAGACCTTACTAATCCTAAGTAGTTGGGTTTTTAAAATCTTTTTACAGTTTTCTTCTCCCAAGTCCAGTTCACTCAAAGCTCTGTAACAGCCTTCTTCAAGCTGGATAGCATGCAGGTAATATGAGTTTCAGCTCCCAGAATTCCCCACTCAGCAGATCCATTGCTAAGCATTTAGAGATTACATCTACCACAATTTGAGGTCATTTGCTCTAGGTCCTTTTGCTCCAAATCCATTTGCTCTATTATGGCTTGTTTGTTTAATGGTTTAATGTGACAAGTAAGGGTAAAGACAAAAAATTTTCCCTGCCCAGTCATAACAGAATCTAGGGGTTGGTGCTTATCTCTGTTTCTTAGCAGAGGGAGCTAGCATTTCTGAAGATGTTTCATGGTTACGTGATCTGCATGACTATACACTGAGGTGCATGGAATGCTATTACCTTCCCTCTGAAGTGGTACCTATTGATCTACTCTCATTTGCATGCTTTCAAACTGCTAGGTGGGCAGGAGCTGAGGCAAATAATGATAGCTCACCCCATCATGCGGTACTTGAATCTCAAACTGCCAACTTTCTAGTCAATAAGCTGAGCATCTTAATCACTATGTCATCCTTTTAATATAACAAACATGAATTAAAAATCCTGGCTTTATTTCTATTAATCATTTCTTCCCATGATTAGTTTGTTAACATCACTTTTCAAAACATACAATTCAGTTACCTTAATTTTTATGTCCATACATTCCTTATCAAAATTCATACTTTCCTTATTAGGCAAAGCCACCAAAATACAGAATACAGAAACTAGTATTCAGAAAATACAAAAACTAAGACACCAGTTTATGGAAGGATGGCTTAAGCAATGACTGCAGTTGTCTAGCCCATAGCAATCTTGCGATGCATCATGTATAATAATGAACCAAATCAGCTCTAAAAAACATATCATATACTCAAATTTTACCAGCAGTGTGCATAATCTGAACATTTTGCATCTAACTTGATAGCACGCAGCAATGGACAGTGAGACCTCTAGTGGTAAATATTAATCATCTTTTTAAAATGTGTTTTGTTCCCTCTCTACTTGAATCCTCTGAACAAACAAGGAACCACATTGTGATTCATATAACTCTGACTGGCCTTACTTCAAAAAGGCTGATTCTGCCTTGTTAAACACTTCTTTTGCACCCTGCATAGATATGTGAAACAAAGACTTCCGACTGCCAGGATATGTCTTGCAGTTCATCCCATATTTTACATCATTTAATTGCGTGTATCAAGAAGAGAATATCAAAGCACACGGATACACCAGGGAAAAATGTTTGAATGACTGGGAAGTTGCTCATAGATAAAAATGAAAGAGAATTGTACTCAAGAGCAAACAAAGTGGAGTTGGTGGAGTTTCCCTTTCACTAGATACATTCAAGAAGAAGCTTAGTATTCTAATTTTTTGAAATGATTGTGTCTCATCCCATAACTGAGCAAATAAGATAACTCTGATTATGAGCAACTGCAAAGCATTTTTAAAGAGCAGAAAAAGTAAGGATAAAAATTTAACCACCTCCTACAATTAACAAAGATTCCTTCCACATACAAGAGCTGCATTAATCTGGGACTGTGCCAACAACACAGTGGACCTTCCCCAGTTCCTTAACAGCTGAGTTGGTAAACTTTGCAGATTAAATGGCTCAGTTGTTGCTCTGTAAATAATGCACCAAGAATAAATGTGCAGTAGTTTTTTTTCCAAGTATAAGGACTTTTTGTTCACCCCAATTCATGGTTTCTGAATTTTTCTCTCTCCTTCTAGAAGTTCATATGCAAAGATGAGCTGCCTCATCCCCCAACTCAAATCAATTGAAGCAATTCCTCATACAGTAGCCCTATATATTTACAAGTTCACAAATCAAAGGTGGTGTTACTTTTTTCACTCCGACATGGGCCAGCTGAGAGAAACAGACACTGGCTAATATGGCAGCTAGAATATGAGTGAGGCAATATGATTGTAGGTACAATGCTGTGAGAATGCAAGCTGTGAGGAAATGCCCTATAGTAAGTCAAAATAGAGATTGGATTTCAGGTAGACAGGAAGATGCTAGTCTATCAAATTCAAATGTCTTAAATTGCTAAGCCATTTTTTTAATAAAAAAAAAATAGGAATAAAGTTGGATTGAAATGTATAACTTGACTCAGAGACAGGAAGCAGAAATGTTTCATATATCTAAATTGGATTTTGTATTGGGTCTGAAAAGGAGATATTTCTTCTGAATTCAGTATAAGCAGTGTAAAGAGCCAAGATCATAGGAGACTCCATTGAGACTCCATGTATAGGGTTGACTCATTGACTGCTTGCCTTGCTGCCTCTGTCTTGTTCTCTTGGATTTTCTGAGTGCATAACAAGAAGAGCAAGGAAAAGCAGAAGCCTCTTCTTGTCTTGCTGTAAAAGTATAAATTAAGGATGGAAGTACAAGAAGAGAGATGGAGGGGAGAAAAAGAAGAGAAGAATAACCAATTAAAGAATAGTGACAATGTCAAGGAGAATTTGGACATCAGAAGAAAAAGGCTGAACTAGCCCTATCCTTAGGGAAGATAAGCAATCATACATACTCAAGGACAGCATCCTCCTCAATTTGTTTTCAGCAGTTGTCCTCTGCTGGAAGACAGAACTGAGCATGTTAAATAGCTTCTCTTGAACCCATTCTGCCATCTTCTTGATCTTCAGGTGGCCTGGAGCTTGCTAGTCCATGAGACCTGCTTATTCAATTTCTGTGGATAGGATCAAAGAAGGAACTTCATCTTTGACATAAAGAGCAAAATGCCTTTGTGATAAAGTTTTCCTAAATCCAGGAAACCACATTTGAAATGCTAAGATCCTTTGCAACATGAAACTTTATAAGGTGACTATCTAAGCATTCCATACATACTAAATGCAGCTAGCTGGTTAACTAATAGTTAACTAGTTAATTAGCTATTTGGCTAATTCCATAAACCACAGTTCAGTTAACTGTAGGTTAGCTTAAGATAGGTGTAATAGAAACATATGGTTGCCATAAAAATCTTCAGTTTTGCCAAATGCAAAAAGAGAACTAGATAATTTTGACAGGTGTATAAAATCAGAAAATATAGTTACGGCAGATGCTCATGCTAGAAAAAGTAGAAAAGCGAACTGCAGTTCACAACAAAATTGAAATGTGTTTTAAAAGAGGCAGAAAAAAAATCAAATGCTTTTTTAAGGATTTCAAAGTGCAACCATGATTTACTATTTGGAAAAAAAAACCTTGACACTCATACAAATTCAATTATTATGGTTCTTGGGGGAATAGTGGTCATAAAGGTGAATAACAGAAGTTAAAACAAATTTGCAAATAGGTAAGAATTTCAGAGTTGATGAATACAATTCAAAGATGATCAAATCTGTGTTTGTATCCCTGCCTTTGGGTATGTCATTCCTCCTTTTCCATTTTCTCTTACTGATACAAGTTGATTTATATGCAGAATCACACCTGGATAAAATTACCTGTTCCATCCTATTATTGCGATTATGGTATTACGGTTGCTATTTACATATATTCCTACAAGCAATATGACTCCAGATTTTCAATGAGCTTCTTAAATAAGGTGGCTTTAAATCTGAATCTTTCCAGACCTAATCTGATTTTTGATCACGCATGTTTTCACATGGTGGAGAGAAATGTTGCTTTCCAAAGGTTATTAGACTAAATAACATTTAAATAAGGATAAATAAATAATAGCAGGGGCTGCCACAAAGAAGAGAGTATCAACCTATGCTCCAAAACACCAGAAGGCAAGATAAGAAACAATGGCTAGAAACTAATCAAAGAGAGAAGCAACCTAGAAACAACGAGAATTTCCTAACAGCGAGAACAATTCACCAGTGGAACAGCTTGCCTTCACAAGTTGTGGGTGCTCCATTACTGGAGGCTTTTAAGAAGAGACTGGACAGCTACTTATCTGGAATGGTATAGGGTCTCTTGCTTGTTCAGGGGGTTGCACAAGAAGAATTTCAAAGTCCCTTCCAACTCTGTTATTCTTTTACATTTTCCATTATCTCTGATAGTGAGCATGTTTGGGGGTTGATGGAATCGGAGGGTCCAATGACATCTGGAAAACCCACTCTCCATTCTAACAATTATACTATCTTAGTTTTCAGTTAACTATGGAAGACATGAGAACTTATTGCCCCCCCCTTCCCTTTTCAATTTCAAATGGAAGAAATGGATTAAAGCAGACGGTAAGAGAAAGAAAATTCAAGATAAATGAAAGCTGCTTTTCATCCAGGTGATTTAAATCCTGATTCCAAACTAGGGAATTGGACCAAAGAAAAAGCAACTTCTTCCTTGACATAAAAGCTGATTTATCATAAAGAAGACCAAGTGTTACGTTGGTATAGAAATGCTTTGCATAGAAAGGTACTTAAATACATACACACACAAATACAGCACACATAGCACCCACTGCAATATTTTCAGCATAATAATATCCACTGAATGTGCAAATAGCCTTTGAAACTGAAGATTATGCTTATGAACTGAAAAGGTTTGCCTGTTTCATTCCTGTTCTCTCATAATTTACAAAGCTTCAATCAATGGGGATTATTTATGATACACATTCATAGTATATTAGAGACAATTACAAGAATAACAGTAAATGGAACATAAGATAATTTAAAACCATCATTATCATATATCTTTGGATCAAGCATTCAAACTACAACCATCTATAAGCACTGATCTTCTGTTACAAATATGTAGATTCATTCTCAATCATGCTAATGCAAACCTGCTACTCAGAAAAATAAAATTCATAGAGGACATCAAAAAGGCAAATATGTCTAAATTGGAATTCTGAGACAATAAAGGATAAGGCAGCAAAGAAAGACAGGACTCCTTCTATTGCCAAAGGTAATTATTAACTAGCTGAGCAAGATCTACCCTGGAGCCACATCTTTATGTGAGGCACCGTGGTAGATCAATACTGGAACTTTTTCTCTGTATGCAACTCTGCATGATGACACAACAACCCAACAACCAATTGCTTTGCTGAAGGCTCATGATAAACAGAACAGCACCATATGTGCAGCATTCAGTACATGAGCACAAAGAACTCATTTCATAACTTCAGAGAAAGCAGAAGACACAAAAAGGGCCTCCATGCTTTCAGTGACAACACAGCAATCATTGGTCCCACTTGTTGTATTATGCTTGTTTATTTCAGGCAGACTTTTCTCTCTATGAGTATGCACAGCTTTGAACTACTGTTTCTTCCTTCCTCTGATTTTCAAAAAGTTTCTTCATAGTAATGGGAAGGGAAGGGAGACTTTTTTCCCGAATTGCCAATCTCTTAGAAAAAAATCAGAGGTTAGCAGGATGCCTTTTATTGCATTGGCTTCCTTGGCAGTTTATTCCTTCTTCATTACTGTCTACAATAAACCCTGGTGATGGAAAAATAACATGCATGAAGTGATGTCAATTGCAAACTTTTAGAGATAACATTGTTTACCCTAACTGGTTTAGGTAAAATAATAAATATGTTATCATGGTTTGTTAGTTAAAGTGTCTGTAACTTTAACTGTAAGAAATGTAATTAAGGGAGTGGTTGTAATAGCACCATAAAAGAAGCAAGGCACGGAAGCTTGCTCTCTCTGCTTGATGATCCCTAATTACTGGATAGACTGAAGACTGCGATTTTTCCCTACTGGAACGGGAGAGAGAAAGGACTGTTGATTTATCAACTGTGAGAGGACTGATTTATTGTAAGTGAACTGACATTGGATATTCTACACAGATTTTGCTAATTGAATATCCTTGTATGGACTGACTAAAACGATACATGACTAATGGACTGTTATTTTGACTATGCTATAAAACTCTAAGTGGAATAAACTATATTTTTGATAACACAAGCGTATCTATTATTTTTACTGTATGTTAACGAACATACAAACTTATCTCACACATTTATCTGTATGTCTATCTGACTAACGCTGCACATTCTGTTTAGCTTGTCTCCTTAACACTGGTTATGGGGAACCCAGGCTTAACACTGGTTATGGGCCCAGAGGCTGCAAAGTCAGTTTAACTAGGATAAAACAGATTTATGTAAAAAGTGAGAGTTTGTGTTGTTATACGTTACAGTAAACAGACAGCTGTGTTTTATTAATTATAGTTTTATATCCATATAAGAAAACATGGCACAAGTCAATCTACAAAGTTTGTCCCTTATATCCAAGCTGGATGGAACAAACTATGTATCATGTTCTATGAAATGTAGTCCACTTCTACGAAGAGAAGGTCTGTGGAACATAATTGAAAATCCACCAAACATAGAGGAATGGGATCCAGAGATTGAGGAAGATAGACAAAAGATAGAAGACTTTAAACTGAAGAATTAACAAGCCCTTTGCATAATAGGACTAACACTATCTGACCAGCAACTTGTTCATATCTGTGGAGAGCAAACAGCTGTTGGGTGTTGGCAGAAGTTGAAGAGGATTTATGTCTGAGATAACGTTGGTGCTCACATAAATCTAACACAGAAGCTTTTCAGAACGCATCTCCAGACGAATGGTGATATGCTGAGTCATTTGAATTCTATAAAAAGCATTTTTCAAGAACTGCACGAGAAAGAACTTATTTTCTCTGAACTACACCAAGTCTACATAATTCTATCTTCACTAGACGAAAATTATGATAACTACGTCACTTCCCTTGAAATTTTGCCTAAGGAAAGTTTAACTTTTACTGATATAACTGGCAGATTGATTGAAGAGGCAAGAAGAAGACTTGAAAGAGATCAGTTAAAGAGGGTGCTATGTTTAAGGACTAAGCTGCAGTTCTCCTTCTGGTCTGCCGCCTGCGCGGGAGTGTCGACCGCTCCCATTGGCTGATGCTGTTTGACAGCCGGCTATAAAAGTGAGCTGTCAAACGGCATCAGCTGTTGCCACCAGCTGGCTGCCAGATTGCCATCGGCAGCCGCGGCGACCCTTTATTCATTGAATAGAGTCTGTTAGCCTTTTCCCTGGCTCCGTCTCTCTCTCTGTAACCACTGCTCCAGAACACTGGCGATGAGGATGGGATACAGCAAGCGACCAGGCAAAACAACTGAGCCGAAGTCACTACAAGAAAGAGCTGAAGCCGCCAAGGGCTGTTTTGAAGTCACCGCCGCCGGCGCTCTCCAAAAGAAAAAAAAAGAGCGCGAACTTGAAAGCTCCACAGCTGAGGAGCCAAGCACCGCTGACAGGCACAACCAGAAACGCTTTTCTAAAAGTGATACCTCTTAAATTTCCTCACCTAAGGAAACCGACTCTGCAACTCCGATGGCATCAACTCCGACGTTCCCACATTTCCAGCCGGGAGCAGAGACTTGGGAATCTTACATGAATAGATTTGAATGTTTTTTAAATGCGATTGATTTGTCTGAGGCTACAGACCTGAGAAAAAGGTCTTATTTTTTAAGCTTCTGTGGGGCTACCGTTTTTGACACAGCCTCTGCTCTAGTGTCCCCTCGATCCATCAAGGTTATCCCCTGGGATGAGTTGAGGCAGATCTTATCAAACCACTATTCCCCCAGGCCCTCTCAAATAGCTAGAAGGCTAGCTTTTAGAAGGAGGGTTCAAGCTGAAGGGGAAACTGTGACTCAGTATATGGCAGCATTAAGATCAGCTGCCATACACTGTGGGTTTAGGGACTACCTCGAGGACATGCTACTGGACCAAATCGTGGGAGGAGTCAGGGACCTAAAACTGCAGAGAAGGTTATTGACAAAAAAAGATTTGACCTTATCCCGAGCTGTTGAGGAAGCTCAGGCTGCTGAGTTATCAGAACTATCTGCCGCTGAGCTCCAGGGAAGCATCTCTAAACAAGGTTAGGTTACAATTCATTATGATGAAACCTCCCAAGAAGAGGAAGAAGAAACATAAGAGGTAGATCGCCTCACTCGCCCCAGAGCACCTTTGGGTCCACCTAAAAAAACCAATGCCCAGACCAGCAAACAACAACTTCATTGTATGAGCTGCGGGGGCAACCACCTTAGGTCAACTTGCAGGTTCAGAAACTTTATTTGTCTGAACTGCCAGAAGAGAGGGCACATAGCCAGGGTTTGCCAAGCCGAACAGACCCATCCTCAAAGACCTCAAGTTTCTGCCCCCTCCCAAAGGCAAGTGGAAAATTGCTGCACATGTTATCATGTGGGCTATAGCACCAGTAATTCTAACAAAATAAGCATTTCTCTTTTCATAGAAGGTAAACCCTGCCGGATGGAGGTGGACACTGGGTCAGCACTCTCCATCATATCGTGGACCATCTTGAAGAAGATACTGCCTTCGCTCTCAAAGAAGAAGCTGATCAACAGCCACCTGACTCTTTGGGACTACCAGGGGAAGACCATCCCAGTCCTGGGTAAGGGAAACTTTCTCATTCAATTCCAAAACTTTAGAGGTCACTTGCCACTGGTAGTTGAAAATGGTGCCCTACCTAGTTTGCTAGGACTAGATTGGTTTCCTGCCCGAGGCCTTAACATTACAGGTATTCACTCTGTGGTAAATTCTGAGGTTGATGCCCTTTTTAAGGACTCCTCAGATGTTTTCAGCAGCGAGCTAGAGTGTTATACAGGCACCCCCATATCTTTCGATGTGGGTCCACAAGCCACCCCAATCCGTTTAAAACCTCGAAGGGTTCCCTTCGCCATTAGGCCCAAATTAGATGCTGAATTAGACAAGCTCATCAGCCAAGGAATTTTGGAACAGGTAGATTTTGCCAAGTGGGAAACCCCCATAGTGACCCCCCTAAAAAAGGATGGCAGCATGAGAATTTGTGCTGACTATAAGACGTCCCTCAACCATTTCCTCCAAATTAGCACATACCCAGTACCTGAAATCCAACACCTGCTCCACTAATTTGAGCCAGGTACAATTTTTGCCAAGTTGGACATGTCCCAGGCATATCAACAATTTCCTGTGGACCAGCACACTGCTGACCTACAAACCATAGTTACACACAGGGGCACCTTCAGATATAAATGTTTGCAGTTTGGAGTCAGTGTAGCCCCTGGCATTTTCCAATCAATCATGGAAAGAATCCTCCAGGGCCTACCTGGGGTGGTCCCATATTTTGATGACATTTTAGTCTCTGCCACCAACAAAACACAATTGCAGTGAGGTCTGTCCTTGATAGGTTTAGGCTAAATGGGCTCAAATTGAAAAAAGATAAATTCACCATTGCTACCAGTCAAGTAGACTTCCTGGGTTATTAAATTGATTCTTCGGGGATTCACCCCATTGAAAGTAAAGTTAGAGCCATTCACGGGGCACCCACTCCCTCTAACAAAACCGAATTACAGGCCTTTTTGGGGCTCCTAAATTTTTATGCATCTTTCCTGCCTCACAAGGCCTCTGTAGCTGAACCCCTACATAGGCTCCTAGATAAGAAGGCCCCATGGCACTGGGGACAGAAAGAAGCCAACGCTTTCCAGGCAGTAAAGTCTCTTTTGACTTCAGATGCTGTGTTAGTTCAATTTAACAAGGACTTGCCCCTGGTTTTGGCTTCTGATGTCTCACCTTTTGGTATATGAGCAGTATTAAGCCACAGACTTTCAAATGGATCTGAGGCACCTATTGCCTTCTTTTCAAGGACATTCTCTGCTGCAGAGAGAAACTATAGTCAGATCGATAAGGAGGCCTTAGCAGCTGTGGCTGCTGTAAAAAAATTCCATGAGTTTCTCTATGGCCATTCTTTTGAACTAGTAACAGATCATAAACCTCTCTTGGGACTGTTAGCCGGTGACAAACAAACCTCACAGGTACTCTCCCCGAGAATGATCAGATGGACTCTGTTTCTGGCCGCTTACTCATATACTTTGGTACATCGCCCTGGAATAAACCTGAGCCATGCAGATGCTCTCAGCAGATGCCCTCTGCCAACACCAGTCAGGGATCCAGCTCCCATCCACGCAATCTTCGACTGCAATGAACTTGACCTACCAGTCTCAGCTGGGGATATTGCTGCACACTCCAAAAAAGATTCTGTGATTTCCCAAGTCCTGGACTGGGTGGGGAGGGGGTGGCCTGATATTCAATTCGCCCCTGAATACTTGCCATTCAGGACCCGCAGGCAGGAGTTGTCTTCTCTACAGGGCTGTCTGTTGTGGGGGACTAGGGTGGTCATTCCAACCACCTTGCAAAAATCAGTTTTAAGGGCACTGCACGAGGGTCATCCGGGCATCGTAAGAATGAAGGCCTTAGCACGCAGCTACGTTTGATGGCCAGGACTGGATGCCCAAATTGCCAACTGGGTTAACGCATGCCAAGCCTGCCAGGCAACAAGGGCAGCCCCACCCACAACCACACCAACCAGATGGGAAGGTACGGGGGCGCCCTGGGCCAGGCTGCATATTGACCTAGCTGGTCCCATACTGGGGAAGACATTCTTGGTTGTGGCAGACTCATTTTCAAAATGGACAGAGGTGGCCTTGTTTCCTTCCACCACCACATGAGCGGTCACAAGGGTTTTGACCAGACTGTTTGACTGCCTGACACCTTGGTCTCAGACAATGGCCCCCAATTCAGTTCCAACGAGTTTGCCATCTTCACAGCCAACCTGGGTATTAGACATGCCCTCACAGCCCCCTTTCACCCTGTGAGCAACGGGATGGCAGAGAGGGCTGTTAGATCAGTCAAAGAAGTTCTGGCCAAGCTGGGCCAAGCAGACTGGCATTCAAAGCTGTCCACATACCTACTAACACAGCACACCACTCCATGCCCATCTACCAACAAGTCAACTGCAGAACTTTTGATGAGCAGACGCCTCAGGACTACTCTGGACAGGTTGCACCCCCACTACGCTCCCAGCTCACCCCTGGCTTCTGACAGCCATGCCAGGGAATTCACCCTGCAAGACCTGGTCTATGCCAGGAACTATGCAGGGCGCCCATTATGGCTGCCAGGGCAGATAGTTTCTATTACAGGGCCCAGGTCTTACAGAGTCCTCCAAGAAGATGGCCGCATCTGGAGAAGACAGGTGGATCAGCTGAGGAAGTGCTGGACCAAGCCTACCACCGAAACCACGGTCAACGACTCAGCCTACCCACTGCCTGCCGCAGCTGACCCGCTAAAGGACCCGGTCTACCAGCCGCTCAACAACCCAACCAACTGACCACCACGAGAGGACTCACCAGAGCAGCAATCAGATGGGAGATCCAGGATAGCTGATGACCCTCCGCAGACTCTTGGCACCGCCCAGGAAGAACAGGATGAGGCAGCAGCAGACAAGCCCCTGGAGCCTCGAAGATCAGGCCACGAACGAAAACCGCCATCTTGGCTACGCATGCTCGTGGCCAGGGGGAAGGAGTGCTATGTTTAAGGACTAAGCTGCAGTTCTCCTTCTGGTCCGCCACCTGCACGGGAGCGTCGACCGCTCCCATTGGCTGATACCGTTTGACAGCCAGATATAAAAGGGAGCTGTCAAACGGCATCAGCTGTTGCCGCCAGCTGGCTGTCAGATTGCCATCGGCAGGCACGGCAACCCTTTATTCATTGAATAGAGTCTGTTAGTCTTTTCCCTGGCTCCGTCTCTCTCTGTAACTGCCGCTCTACAACAGAGGGAGCAATCTCAAAAAGAAGATATTGAATCTCCTACTGCATACACAATTAAAAAGTGTTTTAATTGTGAAGGAAGAGGACATTTGGCAAGATTTTGTAAAAAAGCAAAGTGCCAGAACGCTGGCCAGAATACTAAAAGTAACCAAAATAAAAATAAAAATTTAGAGTTAGCCATGTATATTAACGGAGCTGTAAAAAATAATTTATGGGTGGTTGACAGTGGAGCATCCCACTGTATAACAAATGATAACAAAAATTTTATTAAAATGTCCCAGAGTACACAGCAGATATCATAAGCCAATGGCTGGAAACTGAAAGCTAAAGGTCAAGGTATAGCATATTGTTCTTTCATAAAAGAGAATGTAAAAATGTTATATGTACCACAACTTAAGTTTAATTTAATTTCAGTGAGAATTTTGGTTAAACTAGGATATGTAGTTATCTTTAGGGGAGATAACTGCATAATTGAAAAAGAAGATAAGAAAATTACTGCATCTTTAAGAGGTGAATTATATGTGTTAAATGATAATGGTTTAGAGGTGGCTAACACGGTTTATGATAATAAGAAACCTCATGATGAATGTATTCACTTGTTACACCGATGGCTAGGGCATTTAAATTTTAAAATGCTTAAGAGAACTGTTCAACTATCTAAAGGAATAAGTTTGAAACCTTGTAATAAGTATTTGCAATGTTTTGCTTGTAATCAAAGCAAAAACAAGGTCATACCGGCAAATAGAGTTGATGGATTTACTACCAAAGAACCTTTAGAGGTAGTATTTGCTGATTTAATAGGTCCGAAAAAACCAAGTGTAGGAGGAGCTCGATACATATTAAGTGTAATGGACCACTATTCTAGATATGGGTTTTGCTCTTTAATGAAGAGCAAAACTGAAACGTATCTAAATCTATTTAATTGGATTAAATTTGCAGAAAGAAAAAATAAAAAGAAATTAGTAACTCTTATAACAGATAATGGTGCAGAATTTACAAATAATAAATTCCAGAATAGACTTAGAATGTTAGGTATTCAACATAAAAAGTCTGCACTATATAGGCCACAACATAATGCCTTTATAGAGAGACGAGGCCAAACACTACAATCAATGGCACGTACTATGTTGTCCGATTCAGAATTACCTGACAATTTATGGGGAGAAGCAATAATGTGTGGTAATCATATATTAAATAATGTTGTTAATTCAACAACAGGTGAATTACCATTCACACTGTGGCATGGTGCAAAACCTGATTTAAGTTACATGCACACATTTGGAGCACCAGCATGGGTGCATATCCCTACACAACTCAGACACAAAGGACAGCATAGAGCTAAAAGATTATTTTTTGTAGGAAATGAATCTAATCACAGATCTTATAGATTCTGGGAACCAGGTACATCTAGAGTTTACACCAGTGCTGGTGCTAAATTCCTAGAACATGTAGGATGGAATAGATTAGAGCAAGATTTAGATAATGATGTGATTATTGAACCCTACAAAAGGCAGAAAGAAAAGACTAGTTATAAGAAGAGTCCAATTAAAGAAGAAGTCCACGAAGAGCAAATAGGACCAGAACAAGAGGAAGCAATTGATCAGGAAGAGTTAGATAATCAAGAACAATTAATAAATGAAAGTCCACCTGTAAGTCCTGTAATACCTAGACGTACTACACGTGTAACTGGACCACTTGATAGGTATCAAGCAAGTATAGTTTGCCAAGTAACTAAAGTTCCAACTAGTGTAGATGAACTTAAGATGTATCCTGCTAAGGATCAGGAGAATTGGCAAAAGGCAATGGAAAAAGAACTAAATTCATTAAAGGTCATGAAAGTATATGAAGATGCTAAATTACCTCCAGGAGAAAAATCCATTGGGTGCAAATGGATATTTAAAGTAAAAACTGGAAATGATGGGACTGTTTCCCATAAGGCTAGGTTGGTAGCTCAAGGATTTAATCAAACTGCATCTGATTACGATGAAGTTTTCACACCAAGTCTTAAAGCAACATCTTTGAGAGCAGCTTTAGTGTGGGCAGCTAAGAAAAACTATGTCATTAACCATTTAGATGTAGAAACTGCTTATTTGCATGCACCATTGCAGCACACTATATATTTGAAAAAGCCAGTTATTATAAAAGACAATAAAGTAAATAGTAATGATTGTTGGAAACTCAAAAAGAGTCTTTACGGGTTAAAACAATCTGGCTTTGAGTGGAACCAATATATTGTGAAAGAGTTAAACAATATAGGTTTTAAATCTGGTTTAGCAGATCCATGTGTGTTTAAAAGAGAAAATAATGGAACGGTGTCATTATTGTTATTATTTACAGATGATATTGCTTTGATAACTAAGACTAATAATGAAGCTAATGAGATTATATCATTATTAACTAAAAAGATAAAATTAAAGCATTTAGGTGAAATTAATAAGTATCAAGGATTGACAATTAACAAAACAAAAAATGGATTTAAGATATCTCAAGAAGATAAAATTTGCCAATTAATTAAAACGTATAAAATGGAACTTTGTAAACTGGCAAAGACTCCAATGAGTCAGGAAGTTTGCCAAACTGATGATCAAAGTCCCAAATTTGATAAGTCTATATATCAATCTTTGATTGGTAGCTTATCATATATAAGCAATTGGTCTAGGCCAGATATAGCTTATAGTGTAAATCAGCTGGGATGCTTTAATTCAGATCCACATCAATGTCATTGGCAATCATTAAAAAGAATTTTAAGATATCTTAAAGGAACAATGAACCATGCATTGTATATAGAACCAAAGGGTGATTTGAGTCTTAGTGCCTATGCAGATGCAAGTTTTGCAACTGACATAAACACCAGAAAATCAACATCTGGGATGGCTATATTATTTGGTAAGATACTAATAGGATGGAGGTCAATCAGACAACAGCATATCAGCTTGTCCACGATGGAAGCGGAATTTTCATGTCTGTCATTACTATGCACTGACTTAATTTTGTACAAACAGTTATTATTAGACATGGGTTTAACTGTTAAAGATTCCATTATTGTGCACGAGGACAACCAGGCAGCCATAAAGTTAGCTACTAATATAGCTGTAAAAACTAGATCAAAGCATACTGATTTAAGATACTTAAATGTTAGAGAATCTGTAAAAAATGGGCTAATTAAATTGGAATATTGCATGACAGAAGAAAACATTGCAGACCAATTTACAAAAGCTCAAGAAGTAATTAAGTTTCAAGAGAGTTGTAACAAATATGATTTAAAGATGTCAATAATTATAGTATTATTATTACCTAAAAGGGGAGAATGTTAGGGATAACATTGTTTACCCTAACTGGTTTAGGTAAAATTATAAATATGTTATCATGGTTTGTTAGTTAAAGTATCTGTAACTTTAACTGTAAGAAATGTAATTAAGGGAGTGGTTGTAAAAGCACCATAAAAGAAGCAAGGCACGGAAGCTTGCTCTCCCTGGCTTTATGATCCCTAATTACTTGATAGACTGAAGACTGCGATTTTCCCCTACTGGAACGGGAGAGAGAAAGGACTGTTGATTTATCAACTGTGAGAGGACTGATTTATTGTAATTGAACTGACATTGGATATTCTACACGGATTTTGCTAATTGAATATCCTTGTATGGACTGACTAAAATGATACATGACTAATGGACTGTTATTTTGACTATGCTATAAAACTCTAAGTGGAATAAACTATATTTTTGATAACAAAGCGTATCTATTATTTTTACTGTATGTTAATTAACATACAAACTTATCTCACACATTTATCTGTATGTCTATCTGACTAACGCTGCACATTCTGTTTAGCTTGTCTCCTTAATACTGGTTTTGGGGAACCCAGGCTTAACACAAACCACTCCCTTGTATACGAGTATCCCAATGTCAGGCATAAGAACTGTAGTTGCCTGATTTGCATAGTGACATCAAGGTGCATCTTTCATCATTTGCCCACACCTACCTACTCACAACTGCCTATTATTATCATCAATCTCACAATCCATTTTATTAGGGAATCTCATCTAATCAGATTCATAATCTTAGAATCAATTTCCTAATTTTTAAATCAATAGATAAGATAAATAAAATAATGCTAACAGTAAAACCCCGGAGTTTAATTTTATCTGTTAACATAAACATTATGCACTTTTTGCCTAAGAATCTCCCATAGGCAAAATTGGTAGCACTATAGCTTTGAAACACAATGTGTTCAACTGTGCATGAAAACACAGCTTGAAATAATGATATCATGAGAGGAAACAGAGGAAAAATTTGAATTTTTAAAAGAAAATAGGATTGGAAAGTTGAGTTTTAAATGGTGCAGTATAGGCCATGATATATTTGTCCTGGATAAAACTCACATTACGTTCGAAAGACCACATAGCATGATTTGAGATTGTTATGAAAGTCTAAACAAGAATAACACTATTAATATTGTATTATATTGGATTGCACTAAGTCCCAAAAAGATTGTATGTTATCCCACTGCTGTGTCACCCAATATGCTGACCAAGAGAAACACAGAAAAGCTATTATTTCTGAAACGTATGGAATTAATCACAGTTGGCTAATAAAGAATAGATAGGCTTGCTTTAACTTGTCTAGATAAGCAACTATCTGGAAGATATTTTGACTGACATATTTTGTCAATGGAAAGTTGAAATTTACTTGGCCTGGATGAGTTTGCAAGGGAAAACAGGAAGAGGGACAAGAGTATGCATTGTATCATATTAAAGGTCAATTTGACTTTGGAGTTTTGGAATATGTAGGGTAGCAGAATTGATTCATGGATTAATAGTGTTGGGTGAGCTCAAGTATCTTCAACATTTTGGGGTTGATGTGCACACTTGGAATACATAGTTTGTGGCACTGTTTTTCTTAGAAAGGGCTCCCATGGTAGAGCTTTTCCATTCACAAAATGATTGGCATAGTGAGCATGGCCAGTCAAAAAACACATACTACTATATCTATCAGAAGACACTATATCTATCCTTACCATTTCCTCAACCTCCTAGGAGGTATCCTATTACCTTTAGCATACCTTTATTTCAGAGGACAAATGGGAACACATGGAGAGATAACCTTGTTGAAGGAATGGATGAGCCGTTAAGACAGGAAAAATGACAACTTAGTTCTGGGAAAGAGAAGAACATGGGAGGAAATGTCAAAATAACCTCCCTTTGATTCTGTTGAGTCCCTAATGGGACAGAGAAAAACCTTCACAGCCTTTCATGATTCTGTTATTATTTCCAATAGCAATAAAGTAGCATTCCTGGAATCGTGGTGGTATTGATTTCCTGACCTGACCAGCCTTAAAGAATGGGCACAAATAAAGCATTGGATTGTATCTTCTTTATTTTTTAAGAAGTCCAATGAGTCTGGTATAATTGAAATTAAAGATAATGCTAGAGGCTGGCAGTTTGGTTTGCAGGAAGCCAAGTTCTCATTTAGTTTTCAATTCCAATTTATGTTTAAGATTAATGTTTTATTTTAAAAACAAATAATTAAAAGGTTACAATAATGAGTCAGCAAGAAATATGTGATATATTGACATTCATGGGCAGAACACTGGGACTACTAGATTAGATCAACTACCAGTAGTAAATGAGAATAAATGGGATGCTGATTGAATGGTTCAGTGGTGAACAGGAAGTAACACAAGGAATATTGGTGGTTGAATGCGTAGATGACATTAGAAATATGTTGAATGGAGATGAGAATGTGAATATTCATATGCTTTGGCGGGTAGACATTGCAATAATATTTTCTGAGAACCTGATAGTTTTTCAGTGAATGTTAGAGAAAATATTTGATGTAGCAGGAAAAATTACATTTGAAAATCTGTCAGGGACCAAAGGAATCAAGTTTTATAGACAAAATTTAATGAATGATTGTAAGTTACCCATAAAAAGGGAAAAAGAGAGAGGATGGAAAATGAATAGAGATGTTTCAAAATGTGCAAATGCTGATAAAAAGATAGCAGCTAATAAATATTCTGAGGAAGGAACATTTATTTAAAGAAGTAAAAATAGCCTTTGTAGGAAAGCCCTTTTTCATCCAGAAATAAAACCTGAGTATATCAGGAGAAAGAAGAGATAGATCAAGAATATATAGGTGTTCAATCAGTGTAGTCACGGCAGACAAAGATGAACAACCAGTACAAAAGACATACACTAAAGGGACTTGATTATTCAGAGAGAATGAACACAGATTGAACTGCAAAAGAAATACATGAAGGGAAAGTGAATGATTGAAAGAAAGTAGACCAAATAATGGTTGGAGAGAGTTAATGAGAAAGGCAAAAAGGAGAAAGGACAAAAGGTAATGAATTAATCAATGAATGGATGTCATGGAAGCAAAGGCAGTTTGAAAGGACAGAAAGATATGGGAGGCACAGTGATTGGTATTGGCTATGTTTCTTTTCCTTTTCTTGCTCATGCTTTTAATTTCGTTTGCTTGATAATACTTACTGCCTGACTACGTTTCCCATCATTGTTTTATTTTGTTTTATTAAGGTATTTGTGCTATTCCATTCCAGATTGACTTAAATTCTCCAGAAGGGAAAAGCAAGGTGGATATGCATGTGTCCCTTTTGTATTGTGCATCACACTAAGGAGTATTGGGGAAAATAAAATAAATAATCAGTGCATGGGGCGGGGGGGACCCTTTCCTCAAGTGAAGAAATTAAATGTATAGTTTTAAAAGTTAGCAAAAATAATATTGCAATCAAAATATTTGAGCTAATGTCAGGGAAAGCAGTATAAAGTTGTATTGTACTGGATTGGCTCCATTTCTTTTCCTGGGCAGAGCATTTATCACAATAAGAAACCAATTATATAATTTACTAGGAAAATACTATTCAAAATTGTACATCAGAGTTTGCAAGCTCCAGAAATCTTCCTTGGGCAAGTTGGGTGAAGACTATTGGACCCAAAGCTTGTATAATCTTTTATATGCTCTTTGAGATAATCAATCTTGCCGTACTATTTAATTTGGATTTCTTTTTAATCATGAATCAATACAACTATCATTTTTCTTATTAGAAGTCTCATCAATCCAAATCACTGTCTGTCTACCTTTTTTATGCCTTGCAAAGGTAGTGTCCATTTTTTAAGAAGACCTCCTTGAGAAAATACTTTATTAACCATGAAATTATTTCTTCATACTCTCTTAAGTCAGCAGGACAGCACTAGGAGTCTTTATCATATACTTCACCAGATGCCACCACAACTTTTAATTAGTGCACTCTAAAATATACAGTCTTTTTAAAGACATTTAAAACTTTATGTGGAACAGGTATTAGAATCCTACTAAAAACTTTACCACAGAAAGATAGACACTGAAGATATGAAAAGTCAGATTAGAAATGTTTGGCATAAAAACAAAAGCCAGTCACCAATTCAATCAATCTGAATATTAGGAGGAAAACCTGCACATTCCAAAACTCAGAATAGCTGCAGGGAAACATGCTTTAAATGTGATAATTCAGGATGGGTATAGGTACAACAAGGTTGTTGTGTCCGCGAAATGATGCCAGGAGTCGGTGACTTAGTGCAAAAGCTCTTTATTGGCAAGTTGGAACCGAACTGGCGAAAGGAAAAAAGCCCATGGCTTTTATTCCTTTCGCCGCGGCGGCCGCAGCCGATGGCACCGCTTTGAATCTCCCGCGGTCTGAATGGACCAATCGCGGGAGATTCTTAGCGAGCTAATCGGCGCGGCTCGCCTGACCAATCGGAGAGCCCTGCGCTTTGGCCAATCAAAGCGCGGGGATCTCGAGTATGTTAATGAAGGACAGAACACCCCTCCCCTCTTGGTTCAGTCCTTACGTTGCGTAGTCACGTAGGTAGGCGGGGCTCCGTCTGGTCCTACTTGACCTGCGCAACTCAGTCATAGGCTGGATCCCGGCCGGTTCGGTTGGGATCTCCGCTGCTCCTGCTGCCGTCGTGGGAACCGGCTGGTAGATCGGGCCGGTCCTTTCTCCGTAGCTCCCTCCTGGGCCTTCCGGGTTGGTTGAGCTACAGGTTTCGCCGCTCCCGCTCGGTCTTTCTGGGTCGGTCGAGCTGGCTTGGCTGTTCCTTCCTGGCGAGGGGTCGTGATGGCTGCTTTCCGGTGAGTACTGCTGGTTTATTTTTCTTTGGATTCGGTCCCCTGGGTATTCCCTCCCCCCTTGGCTTGCGTTGTGGGGGTTGGTTTCGCTTGTTTGTGCGTCGGCGGTTTGTTGGTTTGTAGTTCTCGACCTAAGTTGGTCGATGTGGCATTTCCACGCTCATCCGTCTGCTGTTTGTAGCAGGTACGAGTGTGGGCCTGTTGCTTGTGTGATGACGGCTGAAATCCATAGTGGGTCTCCCGTCAGGTTCTTTGCGTATACGGGGTCCCCGGGTGCGAAGGTTCGGTGTTTGGTGCTTGAGTCTGGGGGCCTCTCCGGGTTATACGTGGGGTGTAACCTGTCGAGTGGGGACCTTAGCTTTCTGCCCATTAGTAGTTCGGCTGGGCTTTTATTGGTTGTGGTATTTGGGGTTATGTGTTGGGTGAAGAGTAGTTTGTTGATTTTCTCTTGGATCTCCCCGTGGTCTATTTTCCGGATGGTCTTTTTAGTGAATTGGACCATCCGTTCCGCCCTACCGTTTGCCGCCGGGTGCGCTGGTGCTGTCAGCGCGTGGCGGATGCCCCTTTCCGCTAGGAATTTTTCGAATTCCAGCGAGGTGAACTGGGGCCCGTTGTCGGAGACGACGACGTCTGGGTGGCCATGTGTTGCAAAGAGTTTGCAGAGTTCCTTGATCACGGCCTCCGTGGTTGTCGTCTTCATGTTGCTTACCTCCAGCCAGTTGGAGTAAGCGTCAACTGTTATGAGGAAGGTGTGTCCTTTTGGGGGCCGGCGAAGTCTATATGGATCCTAGACCAAGGTCCCCTTGGGGTTTCCCACTCTAAGACGGGTGCTGTGGGTGGGCTTGGCCTAGTTTCCTGGCATCGTTGGCACCTAGCTACCCAGGCCTCTATTTGTTTGTCCATCCCTGGCCATCAAGCGTAACTTCTGGCCAGGGCTTTAGTCCTTACGATGCCAGGGTGCCCCTCGTGTAGCAATTCCAAAACCTTCCCCTGTAGCTTTTCCGGAATGACCACCCTGTCCCCCCATAGTATGCACCCTTTTAACAATGAGAGTTCCGTTTGGCGGTTTCGGAATGTTTTGACTGACTCGTCGTTGTCCCTTTCCGGCCACCCTTTCTCCACCCAATGCAACACCCGCGCCAGATGTTTGTCTTTATTAGTCTCTCGGGCAATGTCTGACGCGGTTATGGGCAGGTTGGGTAGAGTCTCTATGCTGAGGGTGGTCGTCGTGGGTGCTGGGTCGGTGTCGGGTTCCGGTAGCGGCGAGCGGCTTAAGGCGTCTGCATGGGAGATCGTCTTACCCGGTCTGTGTATGAGTTCGTAGTTGTAGGCTGCCAGGAACTCGGACCACCTTGTCATTCAGGGAGACAGAATGTTCGGGGTGGCCCGGTTTCCTGCAAGGATTCCCAGCAGCGGCTTGTGGTCCGTTATGATGGTGAAAGTCCGGCCGTAGAGGTATTCGTGGAATCGTTTTACGGCAGCAACTATAGCCAGAGCCTCTTTGTCCAGTTGGCTATAGTTCTGCTCCGGTTTGGTGAGGGTCCTTGAAAAGAACGCGATGGGTGCTTCTTTTCTGTCGGGAAGGGTATGGCTGAGGACAGCGCCGACGCCGAAGGGTGATGCATCGCATGTGACGACCAGAGGTAGGGTCTCGTTGAATTGTATGAGGATGGCGTTGGAGGTGAGGAGGTCCTTCGTTCTTTGGAAGGCGGCTTGCTCCCATTTCCCCCAAGTCCAGGTCACCGCCTTGTCCAGGAGCCTATGCAAGGGCTCCGCCGCCGTCGCCTTTTGGGGTAGGAAAACATTGTAAAAGTTCAGTAACCCCAAGAACGCCTGTAGCTCAGTCTTTGACTTGAGGGTGGGGGCTTCTTTGATGGCCTTGATTTTTTTGCTTGTGGGGTGAATGCCATGCCGGTCTAGGAGGTAGCCCAGGAATTCTACTCGTTCTGTGCATAGCTGGCATTTCTCCCTCTTGACTTTTAGTCCGGTCTCTTTAAATTTAGTTCGGACCTCCCTTAGTCGACCCTCTAGTTTGGCTTGGTTGGCTGCCGACACTAGGACGTCGTCGAAGTAAGGTACCACCCCCTTGATACCTTGCAATAGTCTCTCCATTAGGCTTTGGAATATGCCCGGTGCCACGCTGACTCCGAATTGGAGTCGGTTGCATTTGAATGCTCCCCGGTGGGTGACAATGGTCTGCGCTTCTGCCATTTGCTCGTCGACCGGCAACTGTTGGTATGCCTGGGCGAGGTCGAGCTTGGCGAAAACCTTGCCCCCTCCCCAGTGAGTGCAGTAGGTGTTGTACTACTGGGACGGGGTAGGCGCTTTGTTGCAGCGCGCCATTTAGGGTGGCCTTACAGTCCCCACAGATCCTCACCGACCCATCGGGCTTGATCGGGGTGACTATGGGGGTCTCCCACCGGGCGTGGTCTATGGGCTGCAGGACCCCTTGTTTGACGAGCTTGTCAATTTGCTCGTCTATCTTGGGTTTCAGTGCGAATGGCACCCGCCTTGGTTTCAGGCATTTGGGGGGGACGTTAGGGTCTAGGTCGAAAGATATAAGGGGCCCTCGGTACTTGCCTAGGTTTCCGTCGAAGACCTCTTGGAACTCCTGGGCTAGTTGCTGCTCCCAGCTGTTGTCGGTGATGTGGTCGACTCCCGTGAGGGCGATGTCGAGCGGGGCGAACCATTGCAGTCCCAGTTGGCTTGGGCGGTCGCGGTCCACGATCGTTAGGGGGAGTCGTTCGGTGCGCCCCTTATAAGTGATGTTAAAGCTTTTGGTGCCGACTACCGGGATGCGGTTTCCCTGGTAGTCCTTTACAATGAGTCTCTGGCTGTCTACGTTCCTCCTTTGGAGGGTAGGCACCAACCGCTTTATCTCGTGCCATGCAATCATGGAGAGGTAGGACCCGGAGTCCACCTCCATTTTGCACGGCTGGCTCTCGATGCATACCTCGACGTGGACCTTCCAGGCGTCGTTGGTGATGGCGTGGCCGATGGTGACTGTCTGGTGGGTCTCCTCTCTCCGCCGGTTGTCGCCGCCTCGCGAGGATCTCCCATTCCGGTCCCATCGGCTGTCCGAGGGGCGATCTCTGGTCCGGGGTGGTGTGCTTTCTCTCCTCCGGTCGCTCTGGTCCCATCGTGCCGGGCTGCGATTTTTCTTCAGGTGGTAGACATGGTCGATGTGTCCCTTCTTGTTGCAATGCCGGCAGATCGATTCGAAGAACTGGCATTCCGACCTGGGGTGGTCGCCGCCGCAACCGGCACAGTTGGTTCTCGACTTACGACCTCGCCGGTTCCGTGGGTCGCGCCCTGCCTGTAGTCGATGGATATCCTCCTCATCATCGGAAGTGTCCGATGCCGAGTGGAAATCGCCCTGGTGGGTGGTCGTCTCGGGTTTGGGCTCAGTCGACCTCGCCGGGTTGTTGTTTCCACTGCGGTCCCCAGCGTTCGGTCTGCGCATGCGGTCGGCGGAAGTTCGGGTTGCTTTGGCGGCTGCGGCTGCGGTGAGGGTGTCTGCTAGACTGATGTTGCCCTTGGCCATCAGCCGGCTCTGGAGGACGGGCTCCCACAAACCGAGCACGATTCGGTCTCGCAGGGCGTTGTTTAGGTTATCGAATTCGCAGAGCCCCCCTAAACGCTGCAGCTCGGCGACGAAGTCGCTGAAGCTCTCGCCCGACCTCTGGTCCCGCCGGTAAAACTCGTTGCGCCGGATCAGGATGGGTACCTCTGGAGCGTAGTGCCGCCGCAGTATGGGTTTGAGGACGTCCCAGTCCATCGCGGTGGCATCGGCGGGTTTGGCCAGCGCTTTGGCCATCTGGAAGACCTTGGTCCCGCAGTGGGTCAAGAAGACGGCGCGTTTCATTGGGCCGGCGGCGTCCTTCAGGCCGGTGCACTCGAAGTACATGCGGAATCGGTCGGCGAACGATTCCCAGTCCTCAGTGGCGGGGTTGAAGGGTGCGGGTGGTGCAATCTTCGCCATCTCGGTTGTTCGTCTGGCTTCCGTCGGACACGTGGTTCGGTTCAGGGTCTGGATCCCACCCTCGTCGCCAGTGTTGTGTCCGCGAAATGATGCCAGGAGTCAGTGACTTAGTGCAAAAGCTCTTTATTGGCAAGTTGGAACCGAACTGGCGAAAGGAAAAAAGCCCGTGGCTTTTATTGCTTTCGCCGCGGCAGCCGCGGCCAATGGCACCGCTTTGAATCTCCCGCGGTCTGAATGGACCAATCGCGGGAGATTCTTAGTGAGCCAATCGGCGCAGCTCGCCTGACCAATCGGAGAGCCCCGCGCTTTGGCCAATCAAAGCGCGGGGATCTCGAGTATGTTAATGAAGGACAGAACAAAGGTATCCTGTGCTTTAAAGCTATGTACACTTCAGAAATCATAAAGAATAAGTGCTTCAGATTTCATGGAAGCTGAGCAGTTCATTTTTCTTCTGTTGAAGCAGCTATGTCCTCGATATTATCTACGTGGTATCTTCTGTCATACCCAAAAATCATATTTGATTTTAAAATAGCAGAGAGATCACACATGGTCCAGGCGCTTCTGAATTGTTTTAAAGTCTGCACACCTTTATTTTCTTATTTTGACATTCTCAGCATGAGATATCTATTTTCAAAAGCAAGAATTTCAAGGATCAGAAGTTGAAGGTAATGGCAATCTCACTAT
This sequence comes from Hydrophis major, assembly GCA_033807585.1. Classification (NCBI taxonomy): domain Eukaryota; kingdom Metazoa; phylum Chordata; class Lepidosauria; order Squamata; family Elapidae; genus Hydrophis; species Hydrophis major. The sequence goes on along the minus strand of CM066328.1, from coordinate 148,543,045 downwards.
GCAGATTGGGCAAAAAAGAAAAAAAGAAACTTCAAATCTGGAAGATAGGATGAGCTCAAAATATATAAAGTCAGCATTTCAAATTCACTTTTTCCCCCTTGCTCAGGTCATTGCAGCAAAGACCTGAGAGATTAATAAAGTAGATGTGCTAGTATGTTTCTTGGGAAGTTGTAGTAATTTATAGTTAGGTTAGGTGGATGTCAGAAAGACAAACAGGACTAATTTTCTACATGAGTCCCATTGAGGAGAAAATTTTACTTTAGTTTGCTCATTTGGCAAAAGCATAGCTACAGCCATTCTTGGATGGCTCTTCTTGAGTATTATTGAAATCATTCATCCCACCTCTCAGGGATAATTATTCTGCAAATGAAACTTTGTTATGATGGTGATTGTTGTTTTCTTACTTCAAGTTGGGTCAGCTCCAGGATCTTCTCCTCCCCCCCCCCCCCATTATTGAAAGTTGCAGCCAAAGTCCTTTACATGGCTTGGTATTGGCATGGTATCTTATTTCATATTTAAAACTGCAAGAAGTTTCAGATCTCACAGCAGAGGTAGATAATTTGGGGATGGTCAGGGATGCTATTGATCTGTGGAAAGGGCACAGGAGGCCACCCAAGGATGAAGTAATTGAATTATATGTGGCCAAAATTGTTCAGTTCATTTTGTGGTTGTTGGTTTAGTCATTTTTGAGTAGGTGCAGGGGAATGATTGATGGTCATGAATTCTTTAGGAAGCAAATCACTTTCTCTTACCACCTTTAGATCTTGTCCTAAATTCCCAAAGGGGTTCGTCATTGACTTTGGAAGGCAAATAACTTTAATTTCTTCTACCCTTACCTCCCAATTTGGGGGACATGAAAGGATCCTCCTTGAAGATTGCATTACTTTTGACAATTGGGCATTCCCTGGGTAGCAGTATTGTCACCAGCAAACCCTTTCAACCTAGAAGCACCATTCAGTCAGCTTTGTGGATGCTTCTGACACAAATACAGACAGACCTCCCAATTTAAAAAACAAACAAACTGTTCTGTCCTTCATTAACATACTCGAGATCCCCGCGCTTTGATTGGCCAAAGCGCGGGGCTCTCCGATTGGTCAGGCGAGCCACGCCAATTGGCTCGCTAAGAATCTCCCGCGATTGGTCCATTCAGACCGCGGGAGATTCAAAGCGGTGCCATTGGCCATGGCCGCCGCGACGAAAGGAATAAAAGCCGCGGGCTTTTTTCCTTTCACCAGTTCGGTTCCCGCAGATCAATAAAGAGCTTTGCACTAAGTCACCGACTCCTGGCATCAATTCGCGGACACAACACTGGCGACGAAGGTGGGATCCAGACCCTGAACCGAACCACGTGTCCGACGGAAGCCAGACGAAGCACCGAGATGGCGAAAATCGCATCGCCCGCCCCCTTCAACCCCGCCACCGAGGACTGGGAATCGTTCTCCGACCGATTCCGCATGTACCTCGAGTGCACCGGCATGAAGGACGCCTCCGGCCCACTGAAACGCGCTGTCTTCCTCACCCACTGCGGGACCGAGGTCTTCCAGATGGCCAAAGCGTTGGCCAAGCCCGCCGATGCGACCGCCATGGACTGGGACGTCCTCGAACCCATCCTTCGGCGACACTATGCCCCAGAGGTACCCATCCTGATCCGGCGCAATGAGTTCTACCGGCGGGACCAGAGATCGGGTGAGAGTTTCAGCGACTTCGTCGCCGAGCTGCGGCGCCTAGGGGGGCTCTGCGAATTCGATAACCTAAACAACGCTCTGAGAGACCGAATCGTGCAAAGTCTGTGGGACCCCGCCCTCCAGAGCCGGCTGATGGCTAAGGGCGACATCAGCCTAGCAGACACCCTCACCGCAGCCGCAGAAGCAACCTGAACTTCCGCCGACAGCATGCGCAGACCGGACACGAGGGACCGTGGCGGAAACAACAACCCGGCGAGGTCGACCGAGCCAAAAACTGAGACGACAACACACCAGGGCGATTTCCACTCGGCATCCGGCACGTCCGATGACGAGGAGGACATCCACCGACTCCAGACAGGGCGCGACCCACGGAACCGGCGAGGTCGTAAGTCGAGGACCAACTGTGCCGGCTGCGGCGGCAACCACCCCAGGTCAGAATGCTGGTTTTTCAATTCAATCAGCCGGCATTGCGACAAAAAGGGACACATCGCCCGGGTTTGCCGCCTGAAGAAAAACCGCAGTCCGGCACGATGGGACCAGAGCGACCGGAGGAGAGAAAGCACACCACCCCGGACCAGAGATCGCCCCTCGGACAGCCGATGGGACTGGAACGGACGATCCTCGTGAGGCGGCGACAACCGGCGGAGAGAGGAGACCCACCAGACGGTCACCATCGGCCACGCCATCACCAACGACGCCCGGAAGGTCCACGTCGAGGTACGCATCGAGGGCCAGCCGTGCAAAATGGAGGCGGACTCCGGGTCCTACCTCTCCATGATTGCATGGCACGAGATAAAGCGGTTGGTGCCTACCCTCCAAAGGAGGAACGTAGACAGCCAGAGACTCATTGTAAAGGACTACCAGGGAAACCGCATCCCGGTAGTCGGCACCAAATCTTTAACATCACTTATAAGGGGCGCACCGAACGACTCCCCCTAACGATCGTCGACCGTGACCGCCCAAGCCTACTGGGACTGCTATGGTTCGCCCCGCTCGACATCGCCCTCACGGGAGTCAACCACGTCACCAACGACGGCTGGGAGCAGCAACTAGCCCGGGAGTTCCAAGAGGTTTTCGACGGAAACCTAGGCAAGTGCCGAGGGCCCCTTATCTCGTTCGACCTAGACCCTAACGTCCCCCCCAAACGCCTGAAACCAAGGCGGGTGCCATTCGCACTGAAACCCAAAATAGACGAGCAAATTGATAAGCTCGTCAAACAAGGGGTCCTGCAGCCCATAGACCACGCCCGGTGGGAGACCCCCATAGTCACCCCGATCAAGCCCGATGGGTCGGTGAGAATCTGTGGAGACTATAAGGCCACCCTAAATGGCGCGCTGCAACAAAGTGCCTACCCCGTTCCAGTAGTGCAAAACCTACTGCACTCACTGGGAGGGGGCAAGGTTTTCGCCAAGCTCGATCTCGCCCAGGCATACCAACAGTTGTCGGTCGACGAGCAAACGGCAGAAGTGCAGACCATTGTCACCCACCGGGGAGCATTCAAATGCAACCGACTCCAATTCGGAGTCAGCGTGGCACCGGGCATATTCCAGAGCCTAATGGAGAGGCTATTGCAAGGTATCAAGGGGGTGATACCTTATTTCGACGACGTCCTAGTGTCGGCAGCCAACCAAGCCGAACTAGAAGGCCGACTAAGGGAGGTCCTAACTAAATTTAAAGAGACGGGGCTAAAAGTAAAGAGGGAAAAATGCCAGCTTTGCATGGAACGAGTGGAATTCCTGGGCTACCTCCTAGACCGGCACGGCATTCACCCCACAAGCAAAAAAATCAAGGCCATCAAAGAAGCCCCCACCCCTAAATCAAAGACTGAACTACAAGCATTCTTGGGGTTACTGAACTTTTACAATGTTTTCCTACCCCAAAAGGCGACGGCGGCGGAGCCCTTGCATAGGCTCCTGGACAAGGCGGCGACCTGGACTTGGGGGAAACGGGAGCAAGTCGCCTTCCAAAGAACGAAGGACCTCCTCACCTCCGACGCCGTCCTCATACAATTCAATGAGTCCCTACCTCTGGCCGTCACATGCGACGCATCACCCTTCGGCGTCAGCACTGTCCTCAGCCATACCCTTCCCGACAGAAAAGAAGCGCCCATCGCATTCTTTTCAAGGACCCTCACCAAACCGGAGCAGAACTATAGCCAACTGGACAAAGAGGCTCTGGCTATAGTTGCCGCCATAAAACGATTCCACGAATACCTCTACGGCCGGACTTTCACCATCATGACGGACCACAAGCCGCTGCTGGGAATCCTTGCAGGGAACTGGGCCACCCCAAACATTCTGTCTCCCCGAATGACAAGGTGGTCCGAGTTCCTGGCAGCCTACAACTACGAACTCATACACAGACCGGGTAAGACGATCTCCCATGCAGACGCCTTAAGCCGCTCGCCGCTACCGGAACCCAACACCGACCCAGCACCCAGAACGACCACCCTCAGCATGGAGACTCTACCCAACCTGCCCATAACCGCGTCAGACATTGCCCGAGAGACTAATAAAGACAAACGTCTGGCGCGGGTGTTGCATTGGGTGGAGAAAGGGTGGCTGGAAAGGGACAACGACGAGTCGGTCAAAACGTTCCGAAACCGCCAAACGGAGCTCTCGTTGTTAAAAGGGTGCATACTATGGGGGGACAGGGTGGTCATTCCGGAAAAGCTACAGGGGAAGGTTTTGGAAATGCTACACGAGGGGCACCCTGGCATCGTGAGGACTAAAGCCCTGGCCAGAAGTTACGCTTCGTGGCCAGGGATGGACAAATAAATAGAGGCCTGGGTAGCTAGGTGCCAACGATGCCAGGAAACAAGGCCCAGCCCACCCACAGCACCCGTCCTAGAGTGGGAAACCCCAAGGGGACCTTGGCCTAGAATCCATATAGATTTCGCCGGGCCCACAAAAGGACACACCTTCCTCATAACAGTTGACGCTTACTCCAACTGGCTGGAGGTAAGCAACATGAAGACGACAACCACGGAGGCCTTGACCAAAGAACTCTGCAAACTTTTTGCAACACACGGCTTCCCAGACGTCGTCGTCTCCGACAACGGGCCCCAGTTTACCTCGCTGGAATTCGAAAAATTCCTAGCGGAAAGGGGCATCCGCCACGCGCTGACAGCACCGGCGCACCCGGCGGCGAACGGTAGGGCGGAACGGATGGTCCAATTCACTAAAAAGACCATCCGGAAAATAGACCACAGGGAGATCCAAGAGAAAATCAACAGACTACTCTTCACCCAACACATAACCCCGAATACCACAACCAATAAAAGCCCAGCCGAACTACTAATGGGTAGAAAGCTAAGGTCCCCACTCGACAGGTTAAACCCTACGTATAACCCGGAGAGGCCCCCGGACTCAAGCACCAAACATCGAACTTTCGCACCCGGGGACCGCGTATATGCAAAAAACCTGACGGGAGACCCTCTATGGATCCCAGCCGTCATCACCCAAGCAACAGGCCCACACTCGTACCGGCTACAAACAGCAGACGGACGAGCATGGAAACGCCACATCGACCAACTTAGGTCGAGAACTGCAAACCAACAAACCGCCGACACACAAACAAACGAACCCAACCCCCGCAACGCAAGCCAAGGGGGGAGGGAATACCCAGGGGACCGAATCCAAAGAAAAATAAACCAGCAGTACTCACCGGAATGCAGCCATCACGACCCCTCGCCAGAAAGGAACAGCCAAGCCAGCTCGACCGACCCGGAAAGACCGAGCGGGTGCGGCGAAACCCGTAGCTCAACCAACCCGGAAGGCCCAGGAGGGAGCTACGGAGAAAGGACCGGCCCGATCGACCAGCCGGTTCCCACGACAGCAGCAGGAGCAACGGAGATCCCGACTGAACCGGCCGGGATCCAGCCGTGACTACGCAACGGAAGGACTGAACCAAGAGGGGAGGGGTGTTCTGTCCTTCATTAACATACTCGAGATCCCCGCGCTTTGATTGGCCAAAGCGCGGGGCTCTCCGATTGGTCAGGTGAGCCGCGCCGATTGGCTCGCTAAGAATCTCCCGCGATTGGTCCGTTCAGACCGCAGGAGATTCAAAGCGGTGCCATTGGCCGCAGCCGCCGCGGCGAAAGGAATAAAAGCCGTGGGCTTTTTTCCTTTCGCCAGTTCGGTTCCCGCAGATCAATAAAGAGCTTTGCACTAAGTCACCGACTCCTGGCATCAATTCGCAGACACAACACAAATGAAAACAACCACCCACAATTCTGTAGCTGAACTTTGGCTATTTTGTTGAATTTTGTGGTCTGATTTTGGCTTGCTGGGAGAATGATTCAGAGTAGGTGAAGCTCATGGCCCATAGCTATACAAGCCTGATTTCAAAGGGGCATGTCATCTTGGCTTTCACATAGCACAGAATGAAATGTTTTGCGAGATATATCTTGGGTTATGGAGATAATCATGTTTGCATCACAATGTTTTTACGGGAATGCAAGTCTTTGCCAAGTAGGAGAAGAATTGACTTTATATGTATTAACTGATTTTGTGAAAGTCACATAAGTTTTGAGCAAAAGTATTTATTACTAAATGAGTTAACCATTGTGCTCAGGAATGCTGGAGGCTGTAGTGTAACCTTTAAAAAGAAATAAATGAGAAAAATCACCCAGTCATCTTCAGTAATAAGAATGCTTCCAAAACACTTGCTCCCATCTCTATCAGACATATCTTTAGCTATCCATCTACATATATCTTGGAGTCAAGCATTTAACCAACTTAAGCATCCTATTATACATTTTAAGTTCACATTTAAATCTGCCTTATATGAGCTAACAGTCTGTATACACCACCCTAAATATGACAACTTAGAAACATTAAATGTTGATTGATTGATTAGCATCAGTCATGAATCTTTCTGCCACAGACTGAGATGAGGATGTGTAGGACTGTTAAATGTAGCCTGTGATTTAAATTCCAATTAAGTCCTAAAAGTGGTAAGATTATTCTATGGACTTCTTTAGAATATTCAGATGTCTCACCAGGTTCATGCCAGCAATGGAGGTTAAATGTGGGGTGTGATTTTATATCCCTTCAATTTCCACAGAAAAGGATGAAATGATTTCTGTAGCTCCACAGCTGGTATACATGTCCTTCCCACACTTAATTTTCTTTACAGCACAATTGGCCTGACCTTAAGCTGTGATATTAGGAAGGGAAGGGCATGAGGTAAACCCACAGAGACAAGAAGGAAACATTTATGATCAAATTCCTCCCTACCGCTAATATTTAGAAATTCCTCTCTGAATTCAAATCCAATTTCTTATATAATGCCATTCCAGAGATCTTACCTTCCCAGAGAATATAGAATGCACCTTAATTTATTAGAGCGATGCACAATATTATCAATTCTCTTTTTTATTCTGATTTAGTTTGAGATTGACTATTAACTCAGCCAAAATTTTACTGTTCTATAAAAATATTGTTTATTAGGTGTTTATCATCCCTTTCCTTTAAGGACTCAGGGTTCTCTTTTCCTATATTTTTCCATAATAAGAACACTGAGATTGAGGTTAAGTTGAAAGAATGACAGAGTCAAAGTGAATCAGAGAGTCCACATGTCTAGGTATATCTTGGGTCTCCCGATATCTAGTCCAATGTCTTAATTACTACACCAAAGAAATTAAAATTTACATGAATGGATAGAACAATAGGTAGCTATTTTTTGATTGAATATGAAATTTGTTTCCAGGTTAATGTAGAACAGATCAACACAAACAGTATTTGTCTTCATCAATATAGTAATTTAGCTTTTTGAAAGATGTTTGATGGGAATGAAACTATGTTATTCAAACCTAAACTAGACTTGAACTCTGAACTATTAAATTTGTTTATATATATATATATATGGATCTTTGGTTATTCGGGTTTTCTCCCGCGTAAGATTGGAAGTATCTTGGCAACATTTCGATGAAGTCTCATTCATCATCTTCAGGCTTGGTCTTCAGCTCTGTGCTTCTCAGAGTGATGTGAGCTTGCAGCTGCTTCTTCCTTTTAACTGCTAGTGGGGGTGTGACTTGATTGGGTGGGGGCTTGGCTGTGTTCTGATTGGGTGGGGGTGTGTTCTCATTGGTTGGGGGTTTGGCTGTGTTCTGATTGGTTGGGGGGTTGGCTGTGTTCTGATTGGCTGGAGGCGTGTTCTGTTCAGGTGGGGGCTTGATTGTGCTCAGGTTAGTCTTAGTTGCTGGAGGGTTTGAGCTGGTGAGCTGTGATCTTGCTGTTTGGCTTCGAGTTCGTGGTCGTGCTGCATCTTCATGGTGGAGGTCAGTTCGCTTCATGTATGGCTCAGAGGGGTTTGAAGTGGGTAGTGATGCAGCTGCGGTGCGGCTTCTGGTCCGTGGTCGTGTTTCATCTTCTGTGTGCGTTTGGTGGCTGCTGTGTTGGTGTGGAATTTCAATTGGAAGCTTGTGGGAATTAAATTTTGATCTCGGCAGTTGCAAAGGAATGCGAGGTCACATAAAATGGAACCTCTTTGGACTTCAAGTTTTTCATAAGTCCTGGTCAAATGGTGGGTTTCCTCCCCGTAGAGGTGCAATATTTGTTTTCTGAGGTTCTCGTGGCAGCCACCAAACGCATCCTAAAAAGAACAGAATTGGCCCTAATTAGAAATGAACTTCACACAAAAAGATTTCTCCTAGACCAAATCAACAAAGATCTCCTCACACTTCACCTCAGACTCAGCAACAAGATTCACCCCTTACTTTGGGACAAATCCAAACAGCTCGCTGTCTGGAGAGCCGAAACACAGACCACCCTCAAGACAGACACACACACCAACAAACTCAGAAAACTACAACAATGCCAGAAACCAACTCCTCCCCCCACACAGCCACACATGAAACAAACAGTGCACATCTCAGACAAGATCCTCACCGAAGCCAAAACCAAGCTCCTTTCTAAAGGATTCAACTTTGCTGTTGCTCCCAAACACATCCCCACAGAAACCATCATATGCGGAGTTGAAACCAGCCTGACCAAAACCAACCCTGATGATGCTAATAGAATCAGACTCGAAATCACCAACATCCTCTGCACTAGCAAACCACCCAAAAGCAACTTATCCAAAGAAGAACAAACTGCACTACTTAACCTGAAAGAAGACACCAGCATAATAATCCTACCAGCAGACAAGGGCAACGCGACATGGTTAGGAACACATCTGACTACCAATCCAAGTTCACCAATCTACTCCAAGACCCCACATACAAACCCCTAAAGACAGACCCCACCACCTACCTGGAAAAAACCACCAGATCCAAAATAAAAGCCTCCCCCATCAGTGAAGAAATCCAGCAAAGAATCATACCCAGAGAGAAATCATCCAGATGCCCTAAACTTTATGGTCTCCCCAAGATACACAAAGAAGGAACCCCACTCAGACCAATAGTCAGCTCCATAGGCTCACCTCTACAAAACCTAGCCAAATTTCTCACCAAACAACTACAGCCCTATGCAGAATCCATCAACTCACACGTAAGAAACTCATTCCAGTTCATCGAGATCATAAAGAAACAAAACTTACAACCCAGTGACCTACTAGTGAGCTTCGATGCCATATCCCTCTTCACCCAAGTGCCAATAAAAGAAGCCTTGACAGCCATCCAAAACAAATACAACCCCCCCAAGCACATCCTAGATCTGACCAACCACTGCCTATCCAATACATACTTCACCTACAACGGACAAAAATACAAACAAATAGAAGGAGCACCCATGGGATCACCCCTCTCACCTGTCATCGCTAACCTCTACATGGAACACTTTGAAACACAAGCTCTAGAAAAATATGATCACAAACCCAAACTCTGGCTCAGATATGTAGATGACACCTTCATAATCTGGCCACACGGGAAAGAAAAACTGAACAACTTCCTCACGCACCTCAACAGCCAACACCCCAAAATACAATTTACCATGGAAACAGAAGCTAACAACCAACTTCCCTTCCTAGATGTCTTGGTATACAAAAAATCCAATGGCTCCCTAGGACACACCATCTACCAGAAGAAAACACATACAAACCGCTATCTACACGCACTCTCACACCACCACCCAGCACAGATCAATTCCGTAGCCGAGACACTCATTTCCAGAACAAAATGCTTAGCTGACGAACAACACCTAGAGACCGAACTACACACTCTCACCGGCGTGCTGACAGCCAATGGATCCCAAAGAAAGAAGATCACCCACCTAATCCAAAAAGAAACCCCAGCCAAAATCCAAGACAAAGAACAACAGAATGGCAAAGCCCTCCTCCCATATATAAAAGGCACTACGGACAAAATCAGCAAGATCCTCCAAAAACACAACATTAAGACAGCATTCTGCACAAACAGAAAGATATCCACCATCCTAAGAAACCCTAAGGACAGAATCGAGTTAGAAAATCAAGGAGTATACGAAATCCCTTGCACTGCCTGCCCCACCACATACATTGGACAGACTAACAGAAGAATAGGTGCACGCATTGAAGAACATAAGAACTCAATCAAAAAGGAAGAACCGACCTCTTCCCTGGTCCAACACCTCAAAGCCACAGGACATGAGATTGACTTTAAAAATACCAAAACTATCGCCAAAACCGAACACTTCAGCAGCAGAATCATCAGAGAAGCCATAGAGATAGAAAAACGCCCACACAGCATGAATAAACGAGATGATACCTCCCGCCTGCCAGCCATTTGGAAACCCGCCCTCATGAACAGACGCGTACCTAACATGAAGAATGACACCAGACCAACACTCCTGAGAGCCACACAAGATGCCACCACCACACTTCCATGTAGAAAGCAGACTCACACCCACACAGAAGATGAAACACGACCACGGACCAGAAGCCGCACCGCAGCTGCATCACTACCCACTTCAAACCCCTCTGAGCCATACATGAAACGAACTGACCTCCACCATGAAGATGCAGCACGACCACGAACTCGAAGCCAAACAGCAAGATCACAGCTCACCAGCTCAAACCCTCCAGCAACTAAGACTAACCTGAGCACAATCAAGCCCCCACCTGAACAGAACACGCCTCCAGCCAATCAGAACACAGCCAACCCCCCAACCAATCAGAACACAGCCAAATCCCCAACCAATGAGAACACACCCCCACCCAATCAGAACACAGCCAAGCCCCCACCCAATCAAGTCACACCTCCACTAGCAGTTAAAAGGAAGAAGCAGCTGCAAGCTCACATCACTCTGAGAAGCACAGAGCTGAAGACCAAGCCTGAAGATGATGAATGAGACTTCATCGAAACGTTGCCTAGATACTTCCAATCTTACGCGCGAGAAAACCCGAATAACCAAAGATCCACATACAAATACCCGTGAGAACCTCAGAAAACAAATATTGCACCTCTACGGGGAGGAAACCCAACATTTGACCAGGACTTATGAAAAACTTGAAGTCCAAAGAGCTTCCATTTTATGTGACCTCGCATTCCTTTGCAACTGCCGAGATCAAAATTTAATTCCCACAAGCTTCCAATTGAAATTCCACACCAACAGAGCAGCCACCAAACGCATCCTAAAAAGAACAGAATTGGCCCTAATTAGAAATGAACTTCACACAAAAAGATTTCTCCTAGACCAAATCAACAAAGATCTCCTCACACTTCACCTCAGACTCAGCCACAAGATTCACCCCTTACTTTGGGACAAATCCAAACAGCTCGCTGTCTGGAGAGCCGAAACACAGACCACCCTCAAGACAGACACACACACCAACAAACTCAGAAAACTACAACAACGCCAGAAACCAACTCCTCCCCCCACACAGCCACACATGAAACAAACAGTGCACAACATCTCAGACAAGATCCTCACCGAAGCCGAAACCAAGCTCCTTTCTAAAGGATTCAACTTTGCTGTTGCTCCCAAACACATCCCCACAGAAACCATCATATGCGGAGTTGAAACCAGCCCGACCAAAACCAACCCTGATGATGCTAATAGAATCAGACACGAAATCACCAACATCCTCTGCACTAGCAAACCACCCAAAAGCAACTTATCCAAAGAAGAACAAACTGCACTACTTAACCTGAAAGAAAACACCAGCATAATAATCCTACCAGCAGACAAGGGCAACGCAACAGTGGTTATGAACACATCTGACTAACAATCCAAGTTAACCAATCTACTCCAAGACCCCACATACAAACCCCTAAAGACAGACCCCACCACCTACCTGGAAAAAACCACCAGATCCAAAATAAAAGCCTCCCCCATCAGTGAAGAAATCCAGCAAAGAATCATACCCAGAGAGAAATCATCCAGATGCCCTAAACTTTATGGTCTCCCCAAGATACACAAAGAAGGAACCCCACTCAGACCAATAGTCAGCTCCATAGGCTCACCTCTACAAAACCTAGCCAAATTTCTCGCCAAACAACTACAGCCCTATGCAGAATCCATCAACTCACACGTAAGAAACTCATTCCAGTTCATCGAGATCATAAAAAAACAAAACTTACAACCCAGTGACCTACTAGTGAGCTTCGATGTCATATCCCTCTTCACCCAAGTGCCAATAAAAGAAGCCTTGACAGCCATCCAAAACAAATACAACCCCCCCAAGCACATCCTAGATCTGACCAACCACTGCCTATCCAATACATACTTCACCTACAACGGACAAAAATACAAACAAATAGAAGGAGCACCCATGGGATCACCCCTCTCACCTGTCATCGCTAACCTCTACATGGAACACTTTGAAACACAAGCTCTAGAAAAATATGATCACAAACCCAAACTCTGGCTCAGATATGTAGATGACACCTTCATAATCTGGCCACACGGGAAAGAAAAACTGAACAACTTCCTCACGCACCTCAACAGCCAACACCCCAAAATACAATTCACCATGGAAACAGAAGCTAACAACCAACTTCCCTTCCTAGATGTCTTGGTATACAAAAAATCCAATGGCTCCCTAGGACACACCATCTACCAGAAGAAAACACATACAAACTGCTATCTACACGCACTCTCACACCACCACCCAGCACAGATCAATTCCGTAGCCGAGACACTCATTTCCAGAACAAAATGTTTAGCTGACGAACAACACCTAGAGACCGAACTACACACTCTCACCGGCGTGCTGACAGCCAATGGATCCCAAAGAAAGAAGATCACCCACCTAATCCAAAAAGAAACCCCAGCCAAAATCCAAGACAAAGAACAACAGAATGGCAAAGCCCTCCTCCCATATATAAAAGGCACTACGGACAAAATCAGCAAGATCCTCCAAAAACACAACATTAAGACAGCATTCTGCACAAACAGAAAGATATCCACCATCCTAAGAAACCCTAAGGACAGAATCGAGTTAGAAAATCAAGGAGTATACGAAATCCCTTGCACTGCCTGCCCCACCACATACATTGGACAGACTAACAGAAGAATAGGTGCACGCATTGAAGAACATAAGAACTCAATCAAAAAGGAAGAACCGACCTCTTCCCTGGTCCAACACCTCAAAGCCACAGGACATGAGATTGACTTTAAAAATACCAAAACTATCGCCAAAACCGAACACTTCAGCAGCAGAATCATCAGAGAAGCCATAGAGATAGAAAAACGCCCACACAGCATGAACAAACGAGATGATACCTCCCGCCTGCCAGCCATTTGGAAACCCGCCCTCATGAACAGACGCGTACCTAACATGAAGAATGACACCAGACCCACACCCCTGAGAGCCACACAAGATGCCACCACCACACTTCCATGTAGAAAGCAGACTCACACCCACACAGAAGATGAAACACGACCACGGACCAGAAGCCGCACCGCAGCTGCATCACTACCCACTTCAAAGCCCTCTGAGCCATACATGAAGCGAACTGACCTCCACCATGAAGATGCAGCACGACCACGAACTCGAAGCCAAACAGCAAGATCACAGCTCACCAGCTCAAACCCTCCAGCAACTAAGACTAACCTGAGCACAATCAAGCCCCCACCTGAACAGAACACGCCTCCAGCCAATCAGAACACAGCCAACCCCCCAACCAATCAGAACACAGCCAAACCCCCAACCAATGAGAACACACCCCCACCCAATCAGAACACAGCCAAGCCCCCACCCAATCAAGTCACACCCCCACTAGCAGTTAAAAGGAAGAAGCAGCTGCAAGCTCACATCACTCTGAGAAGCACAGAGCTGAAGACCAAGCCTGAAGATGATGAATGAGACTTCATCGAAACGTTGCCTAGATACTTCCAATCTTACGCGCGAGAAAACCCGAATAACCAAAGATCCACATACAAATACCCGCGAGAACCTCAGAAAACATATATTGCACCTCTACGGGGAGGAAACCCAACATTTGACCAGGACTTATGAAAAACTTGAAGTCCAAAGAGCTTCCATTTTATGTGACCTCGCATTCCTTTGCAACTGCCGAGATCAAAATTTAATTCCCACAAGCTTCCAATTGAAATTCCACACCAACAGAGCAGCCACCAAACGCATCCTAAAAAGAACAGAATTGGCCCTAATTAGAAATGAACTTCACACAAAAAGATTTCTCCTAGACCAAATCAACAAAGATCTCCTCACACTTCACCTCAGACTCAGCAACAAGATTCACCCCTTACTTTGGGACAAATCCAAACAGCTCGCTGTCTGGAGAGCCGAAACACAGACCACCCTCAAGACAGACACACACACCAACAAACTCAGAAAACTACAACGCCAGAAACCAACTCCTCCCCCCACACAGCCACACATGAAACAAACAGTGCACAACATCTCAGACAAGATCCTCACCGAAGCCGAAACCAAGCTCCTTTCTAAAGGATTCAACTTTGCTGTTGCTCCCAAACACATCCCCACAGAAACCATCATATGCGGAGTTGAAACCAGCCCGACCAAAACCAACCCTGATGATGCTAATAGAATCAGACTCAAAATCACCAACATCCTCTGTACTAGCAAACCACCCAAAAGCAACTTATCCAAAGAAGAACAAACTGCACTACTTAACCTGAAAGAAGACACCAGCATAATAATCCTACCAGCAGACAAGGGCAACGCGACAGTGGTTATGAACACATCTGACTACCAATCCAAGTTAACCAATCTACTCCAAGACCCCACATACAAACCCCTAAAGACAGACCCCACCACCTACCTGGAAAAAACCACCAGATCCAAAATAAAAGCCTCCCCCATCAGTGAAGAAATCCAGCAAAGAATCATACCCAGAGAGAAATCATCCAGATGCCCTAAACTTTATGGTCTCCCCAAGATACACAAAGAAGGAACCCCACTCAGACCAATAGTCAGCTCCATAGGCTCACCTCTACAAAACCTAGCCAAATTTCTCGCCAAACAACTACAGCCCTATGCAGAATCCATCAACTCACACGTAAGAAACTCATTCCAGTTCATCGAGATCATAAAGAAACAAAACTTACAACCCAGTGACCTACTAGTGAGCTTCGATGTCATATCCTTCTTCACCCAAGTGCCAATAAAAGAAGCCTTGACAGCCATCCAAAACAAATACAACCCCCCCAAGCACATCCTAGATCTGACCAACCACTGCCTATCCAATACATACTTCACCTACAATGGACAAAAATACAAACAAATAGAAGGAGCACCCATGGGATCACCCCTCTCACTTGTCATCGCTAACCTCTACATGGAACACTTTGAAACACAAGCTCTAGAAAAATATGATCACAAACCCAAATTCTGGCTCAGATATGTAGATGACACCTTCATAATCTGGCCACACGGGAAAGAAAAACTGAACAACTTCCTCACGCACCTCAACAGCCAACACCCCAAAATACAATTCACCATGGAAACAGAAGCTAACAACCAACTTCCCTTCCTAGATGTCTTGGTATACAAAAAATCCAATGGCTCCCTAGGACACACCATCTACCAGAAGAAAACACATACAAACCGCTATCTACACGCACTCTCACACCACCACCCAGCACAGATCAATTCCGTAGCCGAGACACTCATTTCCAGAACAAAATGTTTAGCTGACGAACAACACCTAGAGACCGAACTACACACTCTCACCGGCGTGCTGACAGCCAATGGATCCCAAAGAAAGAAGATCACCCACCTAATCCAAAAAGAAACCCCAGCCAAAATCCAAGACAAAGAACAACAGAATGGCAAAGCCCTCCTCCCATATATAAAAGGCACTACGGACAAAATCAGCAAGATCCTCCAAAAACACAACATTAAGACAGCATTCTGCACAAACAGAAAGATATCCACCATCCTAAGAAACCCTAAGGACAGAATTGAGTTAGAAAATCAAGGAGTATACGAAATCCCTTGCACTGCCTGCCCCACCACATACATTGGACAGACTAACAGAAGAATAGGTGCACGCATTGAAGAACATAAGAACTCAATCAAAAAGGAAGAACCGACCTCTTCCCTGGTCCAACACCTCAAAGCCACAGGACATGAGATTGACTTTAAAAATACCAAAACTATCGCCAAAACCGAACACTTCAGCAGCAGAATCATCAGAGAAGCCATAGAGATAGAAAAACGCCCACACAGCATGAACAAACGAGATGATACCTCCCGCCTGCCAGCCATTTGGAAACCCGCCCTCATGAACAGACGCGTACCTAACATGAAGAATGACACCAGACCCACACCCCTGAGAGCCACACAAGATGCCACCACCACACTTCCATGTAGAAAGCAGACTCACACCCACACAGAAGATGAAACACGACCACGGACCAGAAGCCGCACCGCAGCTGCATCACTACCCACTTCAAAGCCCTCTGAGCCATACATGAAGCGAACTGACCTCCACCATGAAGATGCAGCACGACCACGAACTCGAAGCCAAACAGCAAGATCACAGCTCACCAGCTCAAACCCTCCAGCAACTAAGACTAACCTGAGCACAATCAAGCCCCCACCTGAACAGAACACGCCTCCAGCCAATCAGAACACAGCCAACCCCCCAACCAATCAGAACACAGCCAAACCCCCAACCAATGAGAACACACCCCCACCCAATCAGAACACAGCCAAGCCCCCACCCAATCAAGTCACACCCCCACTAGCAGTTAAAAGGAAGAAGCAGCTGCAAGCTCACATCACTCTGAGAAGCACAGAGCTGAAGACCAAGCCTGAAGATGATGAATGAGACTTCATCGAAACGTTGCCTAGATACTTCCAATCTTACGCGCGAGAAAACCCGAATAACCAAAGATCCACATACAAATACCCGCGAGAACCTCAGAAAACATATATTGCACCTCTACGGGGAGGAAACCCAACATTTGACCAGGACTTATGAAAAACTTGAAGTCCAAAGAGCTTCCATTTTATGTGACCTCGCATTCCTTTGCAACTGCCGAGATCAAAATTTAATTCCCACAAGCTTCCAATTGAAATTCCACACCAACAGAGCAGCCACCAAACGCATCCTAAAAAGAACAGAATTGGCCCTAATTAGAAATGAACTTCACACAAAAAGATTTCTCCTAGACCAAATCAACAAAGATCTCCTCACACTTCACCTCAGACTCAGCAACAAGATTCACCCCTTACTTTGGGACAAATCCAAACAGCTCGCTGTCTGGAGAGCCGAAACACAGACCACCCTCAAGACAGACACACACACCAACAAACTCAGAAAACTACAACGCCAGAAACCAACTCCTCCCCCCACACAGCCACACATGAAACAAACAGTGCACAACATCTCAGACAAGATCCTCACCGAAGCCGAAACCAAGCTCCTTTCTAAAGGATTCAACTTTGCTGTTGCTCCCAAACACATCCCCACAGAAACCATCATATGCGGAGTTGAAACCAGCCCGACCAAAACCAACCCTGATGATGCTAATAGAATCAGACTCAAAATCACCAACATCCTCTGTACTAGCAAACCACCCAAAAGCAACT
Source organism: Hydrophis major (assembly GCA_033807585.1). NCBI lineage: Eukaryota > Metazoa > Chordata > Lepidosauria > Squamata > Elapidae > Hydrophis > Hydrophis major. The sequence goes on along the minus strand of CM066328.1, from coordinate 148,525,412 downwards.
TATCCAAAGAAGAACAAACTGCACTACTTAACCTGAAAGAAGACACCAGCATAATAATCCTACCAGCAGACAAGGGCAACGCGACAGTGGTTATGAACACATCTGACTACCAATCCAAGTTAACCAATCTACTCCAAGACCCCACATACAAACCCCTAAAGACAGACCCCACCACCTACCTGGAAAAAACCACCAGATCCAAAATAAAAGCCTCCCCCATCAGTGAAGAAATCCAGCAAAGAATCATACCCAGAGAGAAATCATCCAGATGCCCTAAACTTTATGGTCTCCCCAAGATACACAAAGAAGGAACCCCACTCAGACCAATAGTCAGCTCCATAGGCTCACCTCTACAAAACCTAGCCAAATTTCTCGCCAAACAACTACAGCCCTATGCAGAATCCATCAACTCACACGTAAGAAACTCATTCCAGTTCATCGAGATCATAAAGAAACAAAACTTACAACCCAGTGACCTACTAGTGAGCTTCGATGTCATATCCTTCTTCACCCAAGTGCCAATAAAAGAAGCCTTGACAGCCATCCAAAACAAATACAACCCCCCCAAGCACATCCTAGATCTGACCAACCACTGCCTATCCAATACATACTTCACCTACAATGGACAAAAATACAAACAAATAGAAGGAGCACCCATGGGATCACCCCTCTCACTTGTCATCGCTAACCTCTACATGGAACACTTTGAAACACAAGCTCTAGAAAAATATGATCACAAACCCAAACTCTGGCTCAGATATGTAGATGACACCTTCATAATCTGGCCACACGGGAAAGAAAAACTGAACAACTTCCTCACGCACCTCAACAGCCAACACCCCAAAATACAATTCACCATGGAAACAGAAGCTAACAACCAACTTCCCTTCCTAGATGTCTTGGTATACAAAAAATCCAATGGCTCCCTAGGACACACCATCTACCAGAAGAAAACACATACAAACCGCTATCTACACGCACTCTCACACCACCACCCAGCACAGATCAATTCCGTAGCCGAGACACTCATTTCCAGAACAAAATGTTTAGCTGACGAACAACACCTAGAGACCGAACTACACACTCTCACCGGCGTGCTGACAGCCAATGGATCCCAAAGAAAGAAGATCACCCACCTAATCCAAAAAGAAACCCCAGCCAAAATCCAAGACAAAGAACAACAGAATGGCAAAGCCCTCCTCCCATATATAAAAGGCACTACGGACAAAATCAGCAAGATCCTCCAAAAACACAACATTAAGACAGCATTCTGCACAAACAGAAAGATATCCACCATCCTAAGAAACCCTAAGGACAGAATTGAGTTAGAAAATCAAGGAGTATACGAAATCCCTTGCACTGCCTGCCCCACCACATACATTGGACAGACTAACAGAAGAATAGGTGCACGCATTGAAGAACATAAGAACTCAATCAAAAAGGAAGAACCGACCTCTTCCCTGGTCCAACACCTCAAAGCCACAGGACATGAGATTGACTTTAAAAATACCAAAACTATCGCCAAAACCGAACACTTCAGCAGCAGAATCATCAGAGAAGCCATAGAGATAGAAAAACGCCCACACAGCATGAATAAACGAGATGATACCTCCCGCCTGCCAGCCATTTGGAAACCCGCCCTCATGAACAGACGCGTACCTAACATGAAGAATGACACCAGACCCACACCCCTGAGAGCCACACAAGATGCCACCACCACACTTCCATGTAGAAAGCAGACTCATACCCACACAGAAGATGAAACACGACCACGGACCAGAAGCCGCACCGCAGCTGCATCACTACCCACTTCAAACCCCTCTGAGCCATACATGAAGCGAACTGACCTCCACCATGAAGATGCACGCACGACCACGAACTCGAAGCCAAACAGCAGGATCACAGCTCACCAGCTCAAACCCTCCAGCAACTAAGACTAACCTGAGCACAATCAAGCCCCCACCTGAACAGAACACGCCTCCAGCCAATCAGAACACAGCCAACCCCCCAACCAATCAGAACACAGCCAAACCCCCAACCAATCAGAACACACCCCCACCCAATCAGAACACAGCCAAGCCCCCACCCAATCAAGTCACACCCCCACTAGCAGTTAAAAGGAAGAAGCAGCTGCAAGCTCACATCACTCTGAGAAGCACAGAGCTGAAGACCAAGCCTGAAGATGATGAATGAGACTTCATCGAAACGTTGCCTAGATACTTCCAATCTTACGCGGGAGAAAACCCGAATAACCAAAGATCCACATACAAATACCCGCGAGAACCTCAGAAAACATATATATATATATATATATATATATATATATATATATATATATATATATATATATATATATATATATATATATATATATGTGTGTGTGTGTGTGTGTGTGTGTGTGTGTGTGTGTGTGTGTATATATATATATATATATATATATACACACACACACACACACACACACACACACACACACACATACAAATGTGTAAGGTTATAAAAATCTTCACTGTGTCTTTTGGAAGCCATGAGCACAACATGCAGTCGTGGGATTCAGCTGGTTCGCACTGGTCCAGGCAAACCAGTTGCTAAATTATCCCACACCCCACTATGGATCCTGGATGCTGTGCTACAATGGAGAAATGGGCAATGGAATGGCCAGTAGGAGGGAAAGAGAAGCCCACTTTCCTTCTTTCTTCTCTTCCTCCTTCCCTCATGCCAGCCGCTCCATTGTCCATTTCTCCATTGCAGTGCATTGCTCAGGATCCACTTTGATAGCGGCGTGGGTGGGGGTAATTTAACTACCAGTTCACCCAGGGTCAAGTTGGCCATTGTGAACCGGTTGTTATTTTTTTTTAATCCCACCATTGAACATGTATATCATTATATAAATGATATAAATTATGTAATTTGCACTAGTATGGTATACTATACTATGGCTTATTAATTTATTAGTCTTACAATTGTATCAATAAACTAAAAGAAAAGTAAAATATGTGATCTAATTCTGGAATAAGCTTGATGAAAGAAAAACACAGTGATAAAATACAAAAATGGTAGTGCAAAGAATCAGCAATCTGATAAATGTGTCACCTTGATAGGGAACCCCAATTGGTTCAATGTAATTAAAATCTTAGCTAAACAGCCTTAATTATAAACTTAACAGTTTTGCTTACAATATGTACATTATGGCCCAGGGTAATTTGCATTAACACTGTCATGAGGCAAATAGTATATGGTGCATCTTTTATGATATTTGCCCTGCTTCTGGTATTATTCATCCCCTGCCTTATCCTATGGATTCCCATGTCCGTATACTAATCCTCAACAAATGTTTGATCAACATGATTGTGCCTCTAGGTTGCTTCTAAACATATGCTATTTTTTATTTATAAGACCATCCTTTGGACAATTTTGGGTGCTTCTGGTATCTGGGTTTCCAAGAGAAAGGAAAGAAGAGTAACTGATAGCTACTTTATCCCATGTGACACCTCTCTGCTCTCCTGGGTGGTACATGAGTCATTATGGAAGAAACATGTACTAAGTCTGAGAATGAGCTTAGTAATGGGAACAAGGAAGATCAGGGAACTAGAAGTAAGTTCTACAAAGGGTGATTGAGAGAGCCTAAAAAGATATAAGAGCATCTTTAAAATATCTCAAAATACTCCCCAAGAAGGCTAAGCCTTGCTCAATACAGAATGTAGTGACAAAATGGCGATTTTAGGTTACAGATGATTGTTTGCTAATTTGAAATTTTTGCAAATGCATAGAATGGTAAGAGATCTTTCTTGACAGTAAAAGTAGTTTGAGAGTGGGACAAATTACCTAGTGAAGCACTGTGCTTCCCTTCATGACACATGTTCAATCAGAGGCCAGACAGCCAATCCTCTGGGGTGCTTTAATTTGGGTTCCTATACTGAGCGTGGGGTGGACTTGATGATCAAGTGGCTGCTTCCCATTCCTTCTTTTGATTCTAGGCTGAATATCTGGCCATAATGAGAAATGTCCCAGTAAGGAAATGATAGATGTAGTATGATGGGCCTCTATAAGGACAAAGCATGAATGATTTCTCACCTATTACATCCCCTGATTTGTATTCGGCCATTCTCTGTTTCTTTCCCATCAATATTCTGAGGAAAGGAGCATGGGTGTTGCCTCAAGGTCACTGGTAGAAAGGGAAGGTGGCCAATGAAATGCATGAGATGAGCTGATTCTAATTAAACTATCTCAGCTTCATGAACAAGTCCCACAGTAGGGACTGCTTAAGCAGTAATATAAATCTCTTGTTGTATCTGAATTAAATATATGAATGCCAAGAGTCGGGAAATGTCTGCTTCCATATTAAATATTATTTTCTAATGCTGCATTTCTAATTTAAACATGAAACATTCATTAAAAAACAGTAAAATATAAGCAGCTAACGGGCATACATAAACTAAAGGGTGATGGCCAAAGCTGAGCAGTTCAGCAGACTTAGATTGCAGATATTATCAAATTTATATGACCATCCATCAAAAAAACTGGCTCTGGGCACTTACAATTAAATAAAAATTAGATAGATAGATAGATAGATAGATAGATAGATAGATAGATAGATAGATAGATAGATAGATAGATAGAAAGATAGATAGATAGATAGATAGATCGATCGATCTACAAGCTAAAACAATCATTAAAAAAATATAAAAACCAAAGGCATATGAGGATGCATAATAATTATAATGACTCCCAGGCCTACTAGGACCCCCAGGCCTAATGACAAAAGAATGACAAAAAGGGTGACAAAATAGTCAGATTGATAGCTACAAAAATGTAATTAAAGTTTTTGCCCTTTTTATATAGTTTACACACCATGTATGTAAAAATGGGCAAGGTTTTGGTTGCATGCTTAAGGCCAGCATCTCATTTTAGTTGATTCTCTCTCTCTCTCTCTCTCTCTCTCCCTCTCTCTCTCTCTCACGCACACACACAAGCATATGCACACGCACACGCACACGCACACGCACACACACACAAATGCCTCTGAGAAGGAATTTCTCATTTGATCAGGATATGATTATATTGTCCCTTTGTTCAGCCTGAGCACAGAATGAAACAACTCACTACAGCCAATTCACCATGGCCAACTTGCTGCAGGACAACTTGCCATGGTCAACTTGCAATGGGATAACTTGGCTGTGGCGAGTTGGCCATGGTGAATTGCCATAGACCCACCTGAGCAGGCTTTGATCTTTCCATATAATAGAATGGGAGAAATATTTATGTTTAAAAATGGCAATCTACAACAATTAAATAGTAGGTAGAAAAATAACCGCCTCTACATGGACTATTAATAAATTTTTAGGCAAGATATACCATATTTTAGCTGACCATCTTCAACCAACATTCTTAATATTACTGCTGCAATCTCTTAAATTACTCTTTTTCCTGAAGCCTTTAAAAGTAGCACTGCGGACCGCGGTATTTGCCATGCACTAACTTCACCGGTGCATCCTGTGGCCAATGGAAGGACCGAGCGCATGGTACAATTCGTTAAAAGAATTGTACCATGCGCTTGGCCCTTCCATTGGCCGCAGGATGTGCCGGTGAAGTTAGCGCATGGCGAATACCGCGGTCCGCCAGATACTGTTCAAAAGAAACCGCGGTAAACTGGGGCCCGTTGTCAGATACCAGAACGTCCGGTAGTCCGTGTGTTGCATTCGTAGGTCCCGCAAAGTCCAGATGAATACGGGACCATGGTCCCCTGGGTGTTTCCCACTCTGTTGGGGTTGCTTTTGGTGGGGCATTGCTGACTTCCTGGCATTTGTGATAAGTCTTTACCCAGGCTTTGATCTGCTGGTTTATCCCCGGCCACCATGCATAGCTTCGTGTGAGTGCTTTCATGCGCACGATGCCGGGGTGGCCATCGTGCAAGGTTCGCAGTACCGCTCGCTGTAACCGCTCTGGGACAACGACTCTATCGCCCCAAATGATGCAGCCTTTCTGGGAAAATAGTTCCGTCTGTCGACTTTTGAAGGGAACATAGTTGTCAGGGATTTGGTCCAATGGCCATCCATGCTCTACCCAGCTGAGGACACGTGCTAAAATGGGATCACGTTTAGTTTCAATCGCGATATCACGAGCTGTCAGCGGTGGTTTTTGGAGTGTCTTGATCTGCAGTGCTGTGATGATCGGAGCAGGGTTGTTAGCGGTTCTGGAAGTGGTGCATGGCTCAATGCGTCAGCATGGGGAATGGCTTTCCCCGGGTGGTGTTGCAACTTATAATTATAGGCAGCCAAGAATTCTGACCAGCGAGTCATTCTGGGAGATAATATATAAGGAGTTGGTTTATCTCCTGCTATTATTCCCAGAAAGGGTTTGTGGTCAGTTATTATAGTGAAAGCTCGCCCATAAATATATTCATGAAATCATTTAACAGCAGATACAATAGCAAGAGCTTCCTTATCGATTTGACTGTAATTGCGTTCTGCTTTTGATAGCATTTTTGAAAAATAGGCAACAGGGGCTTCATTTCCGCTTGGTAAAACGTAGCTCAAAATGGCGCCCACTCCGAATGGTGATGCATCACAGGTAACCGTTAAAGGCAAAGTCTCATTATACTGCATCAAAACAGCATTGGAGGTCAATAGGTTTTTTACTTGTCGAAACACATGTTCCTCCCGGTGCCCCCAAACCCAGGTTGCTTTTTTGTCCAATAAACAATGTAGGGGTTCGGCTACGGTTGCTTTGTGAGGCAGAAAGACATTATAAAAATTGATAAGGCCTAGGAAAGCTTGGAGATCAGCCTTATTGCGGGATTTTGGGGTGTTTTTGATTGCCCTAAGTTTGCTATCGGTGGGGTGAATGCCTTGTTTATCTATTAAATATCCTAAAAATTCTACTCAATCCGTACATAGTTGACACTTGTTTTTTTTAACTTTGAGACTCGAGTCTTTAAATCTCTGAAGAACCAACCCCAGGCGCTCCCTTAGTATTTCTTGAGTCGGAGCAGCAATTAAAACATCATCAAAATAGGGGACAACACCTTTTATCCCTTGTAATAGTCTTTCCATCAAACTTTGAAAGATTCCCGGGGCCACATTTACTCCAAATTGGAGTTGGTTACATTTAAACACACCTCAGTGCGTAACGATCGTTTGGGCCTCTGCCGTTTTTTTGTCTGCAGGCAATTGCTGGTATGCCTGGGCTAGATCTAGTTTAGCGAAGACTTTTCCGCCCCCCAGGAATGGAGAAGGTGTTGCACCACCGGTACCGGGTAAGCGTTTTGCTGCAGTGATTCAGGGTAGCTCGGTAGTCCCCACAAATTCTTAACGATCCATCCGGCTTGATGGGTGTCACGATTGGGGTTTCCCAGGGAGAATGGTCGGTTGGTTCTAATACCCCCTGGGCTATTAATTTATCAAGCTGCTCATCAATCTTTGGTTTAAGGGCAAATGGAACTCGACGAGGCTTAAGGCGGATGGGAGCTATTTCGGGGTTGAGGTTAAATGATATCGGGGTCCCCTTGTACTCGTCTAGTTTGTCTGCAAAGACATCCTGGAATTCTTGGACGAGAGCCTCTTCCCAGTCATTGCTGCTGGTTCGGTGAATGCCGGCTACTTCAATTCCAAGTGGAGCGAACCATTGGAGGCCTAACAAGCTAGGCCGATCCTTGTTGACTACAGTCAAGGGTAGAGATGCGGTACAATTTTTAAATGAGACACGGACTTGGCTGGATCCAATGACTGGAATTTGATTTCCCTGGTAATCTTTGAGTATGACTCTTTGGAATCGGAGGTCTTGTCGCCGGATGGTAGGGATGAGTTGCTTGAGGGTCTTCCAGGAAACCATCGAGAGGGACGATCCTGAATTGACTTCCATCATACAAGGCTGGTTTTCGATCGCCACCTTTACCCGGATCTTCTTGGCGTCCAGTGATGAGGCGTGACCAATTGTAATGGTTTGGTGCACCTCTTCTCGCTTCGTTGAGTGGTTTAGGGGTTTGTTTCTGTAGGAGTGGTTGTTCCATTGGTGGTTCAAGGGTTCTCGCTTTACAGGATGGCTTTCTGTAGATTGGCGACAGTTAGCCCCCATCGGGGGCAAGTTGGGTCCTTGTTTGCTTCTACAGACCCGTCCGATGTGGCCTCTTTTCCTGCACACATGGCAGAGCGCGTCAAGGAATTTGCAATCTGATCGGGGGTGGTTTGCCTCACAACCAGCGCATTGGTATTGTGATTTCTGGAGTTGGTCTCATTCAGACCGGAGCCGGTTGACCTCTTCTTCATCATTTTCTGATGACGATTCGAGGTCCTCATGGTGGGCTGTCATTGCCGGTTCTTCTAAGTGCGGTGAAACTTCGCTGGCGAGTTGGTGAAGTGGAGCGTAGGTGTGGCGCATTCAGGCAGCCGACTTCCTGGTTGCTTCTGCTGCAGTAGCGTCAGCGATGGCATCTGTAAGTCTAATGTCGCCTTTCGTCATCAGCTTACTCTGCACACCTGGTGAATCTAATCCCAGAACTATTCGGTCTCTCAGGGCTTCTTCAAGGTCGGCAAACCCGCATAGGCCTCCCAAATTCCGGAGATCCGCTTTGAAATCTGCAACACTTTCACCCTTCCGCTGATTTCTCTGGTAAAATTCATGCCTTCTCACGAGCGTTGGTACGGTTGGTGTGTAGTTTGGCCCTTAGCAGGGGTTCGAGGACGTCCCAGTCCATGGACTTCACTTCTGCTGATTTCGCTAGTGCCTTGGCCATCTTGAATACGGTCAGTCCGCAATGAGTTAGGAAGACCGCCTGTTTCTTTCCGGTAGTGGCATCCTTTAAATTGTTGGTTTCCAGAAACATCTGGAAACGATCCATATATGAGTCCCAGTCTTCTAGTGCCAGGAATGTAGCGGGTGGTATGACACTGCCGGACATGGTTCCGCCATTGGTGCGTTTCAGCCATGTGCTCAGTTATCGCTCTGTAGTGTTCAGTCAGCTCTGACGTCTCCACATCCCATCCTTGTCACCAGTGTTATGTTCTGTACGTGGCGCAAGAAATGGAGATGAATCGATGAACAGTGAACTTCAACTCTTTATTTAACATGGTGCAACAGCTCAGCTAACAGCCACAACAGCCCCCTTTATATAGGCAAGCTCTTGGGTATTTAGCCAATGAAAGCGCAGGAACATTCGCTCTTTTAACCAATGAAAAGGGCTCGTTAATAGCCAATCAGATTCTCCTGAACGGACCAATCCGATATCGCTATTATCGGCCAATCAGAAGTGCAGGGCCAGAACCCTGCACTTTACTTTAAGGTTTCAACAATCTTTATTCAAGCACTTTTATTAATTCACAACACTCTCATTAATATATTTCACTTTGGGTGCAAACATACACAATTAATTAATTAGATGAGGATTGTTATCTATTACATAGCTATTCTACAGCTACTCAGTCTACTAGTAAAGCATTAAGACTGGCAAATGAATGAAGGGAACATAACAAGGAGTGTCTCTTTCACATCAGTATTATGAAATACTTTCTGCATGAAATGAATTTATGATAAGGTATATTCCACACTCTTTCAATTAGCAGCCTTTTATTTTAAACAAATATTATAGAAGTCCTTTAATTTACCCCATACTTAATAACGATTATTAAACACTTAGGAACTAACAGTATATTATTAGTATAGCAATTTAATATAAGCTAAACTGTGATCCATTATATTTTATTATTAACAAGGAAGTAATTTAAGGGTGTTGTTTTAAAAGGTTTAGTTAAAGCTTGATATTATCTTCAGAATGAACACTGGCAGAGCTGATCTCTAAAGAAGAGGAAATATAATTATCTATGATTATTGTTTTAAAGCTGAAAGCCAGTTACCAAGACTTTCACCTCATTAAATTATCTAATCTCTTACAAGTTAGGTTGGGCTAAAAGAGTGATTTGCACCTGGTGAAATTCCATGGTCAGAGTAGACTAAAACACTAATTTTGCTTTTCTTATTCTAACACAGGGCTGTCAACTTGCGGCCTGTGGGCCTGGTGCATCATGCGCTGGCCATGCCAGTGCCCAGTTTAGCGAAGGGGAAAAAGTCATGATACATCATGTGACACTGCCATGACAACATGACTTTGACACCTCTTCTCTAACATCTTAAACAATAGACCAAGCTATCCTACATCCCAAACTGTATTTGTATTATCCTGTTCTTCTGCCTTCTTTGCAACTTAAAAAAAAGTTGTTTGTGCAGAGGGAAACAAACTGGAAATGTGTGTGTGTGTGTGTAGGCAGAGATTTGCAACATATTGCCCTAGAGTGACATATGATACCAAATCCTTTGGGAGGGAGCATACAATGAAAATCAGAAACATTCTCTTCAGGAAGGATGTTTCAATATAGTAAACTAAGTCTATCTGTGTATTTTTTTTTAAACAAAGTCCTTGTTGTTTAATGATGTGCTCTCCAATCAACCAATGGCTTCTGTAACTGCCATCAGTAATACTTACTAGATCATAAAATAATTTGTTTTAAATTTAATTAATTTGTTCAATTAATTAATTACATTTTAATTAATTTGTTTTAAATTGGTAGACCATCATGAATACCTGGCAAAAGAAAAGGTAAAGGGAACTTATTCAATTTGCCTTTAAGACTCAGCATGGATTACAAAAATAGAATTGGAAGGAGCCATTTAGAGTAATGAATCCTACCTCCTACTTAGTACGAAAAGTCAAACTGAAGCATTTCAGGGAGAAAAAAGTCTAGCCTAGTAATGGAAAACTTCAGGGATTTTCAGAAAGTGCCTAACTACACTTCCCCCAAGCATAAGAGAAATGATTATCTATCTTCCCATCATCTAGGTCACCCTGAACACTGAAGCCAGCACTGAGCAACATTTCCAAGGATGGGCCTGAAGTTGAGGCTCAGGTTTTGATTTCAGCCCTAACCTACCAGTACCATTCAAAAGCTTTGAGATTGGCACAATTGTCCTCATGGCTCAGTGCTCCTCAGGATCTGCCATGTGCCATGTGGTCTCTTTTTGTTGAGAGACCCCTGTGGCAGAGGTGGTATTCAGGAGATTCTGATCAGTTCTGGAGAACCAGTAGTGGAAATTTTGAGTAGTTCAGAGAACCAGCAAATACCACCTCTGACTGGCCCACTCCCATCTAGTCTCTGCCTCTTGAGTCCCAGCTGATTGGCTGGGTCTTCTTTTGTTGCTCTGCACAGGAGAAAGGAGCTGGAAAGCAGGTTAGTGGGGTGGGGAGGGAATGGGGATTTTGCAATATTCTTCCCATGGAGTAGGGTGAGAATGTAGATTTTACAGTATCCTTCCCCTGCCATGCCCACCAAGCCACGGCCATAGAACCGGTAGTAATTTTTTTTGAATTCAACCACTGCCTTGAGGTCTGCCCAAGGCTGCTCCAGGCCACCTAAGGCCTTCAGTCTTGAAGTGGCTTTGGAGAATGTTCTTCCACGGCCTCTGCATCCTCCAAAAACTGTTCAAAAGCATGCCCCATGCTCACATAACTTTTGAAGGGTCTGGAGGGCACACAAGAGCATTCTCATATTGCCTCTCTGTAGCGTATTTAAATAGAGACTTCTAAGGTGATGTTCCTATTGGTTAACAGAAGCAATGATACAATTGGTTAGTAATGTTAGTACCTGATTGGCCACCAATAGCGGCGGGAAGTTTAACTAAATGTCATTGGTTGTGGAGCAGCCGCTATAAAAAAGAGCTGCTGCAGTTCGACTGCAGTTGAGGTTACTGTTATTATTAAAGAGCTGAATTCAACTCCGGTCTGCGAGTCTCTTTACTGGCGACAGAACACTCTCAAAATCAAGCAAGAATGGGGCATGCTTTCAATAATAGCTGTTGGGGTATTGGTGAACTCCCATATTCTTTAACACAGCTATCTCTGTTAAAACTAAACAAATCTGGTTCTCATCACTCGAGTTTCCAGTCTGAATCATTTTTGTTGCCCCTCTTCATACACATTCTGGTTTCTCTTAATCTTTCTTAAAAACTGGTGTGGAATCTGATCAGCATAAAGCAAAATGGAACTGTTAATTCCCAAGATTCAGAAATAATGTCATTGTTGATGCAGCTAAAATTTGCTTTATTTGCAGAGATATCACACTGCTGAATCAAATTCAGTTTCTCATCACTAGAATAGTAGGGGTAGAAGCAAAGTAGATTGGATTCAGCCTGTGGAGGCTATGTAAAGCAACTGAAGTGGCTCCAAACCATCTAGACTTAATACTACAGGGAACAACTTCCTGAAGACTTCTCCAGCACTGACTAGTGCCAAGATAGTTTCTGGACTGTCTACACTAGGTATGTCAAACTCACGTCATCATGGCATGTCACATGACGTATTGGGACTTTTTTCCCCTTTGCTAAACCAGGAATGGGCATGATTAGTGTGTGATGCATCCTGCTGGCAAGCCAGAAATTTGACAACCCTGGTTTAAACTTCTGAAACAAACTAAAGCTGCCTAGTCTGGAAGCACTTTAGTAAGTATTACTTTGGATTCATAGTACTTACTATACAGTTCTGGAGATGCAAATGGAATGTTTTGTTTATCTCCAGTCAACTGTAGTTATGATGAGACCTATGACAGTTCCTCTGCAACAATGACCTCCCCAAAGCTGCCCACCAAGGAAGCCCAGGGGATTTCAAGTTGCTTGAAGCAGACCTTAGGTCTTTCTAGCCTGGATAATCTTCAGTCCTGCTCCTGCAATGCTCAGCAAAGAATGTTAATCTCAGGCACTGTCATAGCAAAAGCTCTTCAGGAAAAGAATGAAAGATGCTTTAAAGAAGTACAAGAGGAAGCAACATGATTACTTCCCTTAGTTCTTGGAAGGAAGAAGACAATGATACTTAGAAAGCAATTTTAAGGGATATGGATATGGATATGGAAAATAAAATAAATTATATATATGAAGTGAACCCATTTTTCAAAGCTACACATAAACTCTGCAATCAGTTATTATTTCAAGATCTATTTCTCAAGAACTGTCATTCAGCCAAGTGTCCTCCACTTGATACCTTTGATTATGATTTTTATAGCCTAATGAAGAATTTCTCTACAGTTATTTCATGATGAGGCTAAATGATAGCATCGGTACATGGGAGAGTGGAGCTTTCTGGTTGTTTATGGGTAGTAGTTTGTCCTGCTAGTCTTGGTGGAGGTTTTTTATTTCTTTCTGATCCTTCCACATTAATTCTTCCTTGATTATTCATCTGGTGTGTCTTTCATGCTTATTTGGATGTTAGCTGATGAAGGCAATGTGTTCAAGACCATTTTTATTATTTTCAACATCTTTTGCCAACTTCACCAAAAGTCTTGGGTGGTGTTTTCCTTATGCTTCCATTTATTTTAACAAAAATGCTCTTCACTACTGTCAAATTCATTTACTGGATTTCTGAACAGGTACAAATAGTTTTAACATATAGGGCAACTCCTTTCCCCTGTTATTTCTTCTATTCATTTTGAACAAATTGTAACCTTCTACTTTTGCTCTCCAATCATGAAAGTTATCCCACTACATTACACTATGCCTATTAAGTCATGCATTTCTTCCAATACCAAGAGTTAAAGCCCATTCTGATTATTTTTCATTAAAAGGTAATGATTACCTTAAATTAAGTTGAACCTCCCTTTAGCCCTGGTAGTTCTTACAGGATTCATTAGCAATAGCAATAGCACTTAGATGTATATATTGCTTCACAGTGCCTTACAGCCCTCTCTAAGCAGTTTCCAGAGTCAGCATATTGCCCCCAACAATTAGAGTCCTCATTTTACTGACCTCAGAAGGATGGAAGGCTGAGTCAACTCTGAGCCTGTCAGGATTGAACTCCTGGAAGTGGGCAGAGTTAGCCTGCAATACAGCCTTCAAACCACTGCGCCACCATGGCTCTCATTCCTAAGATCCAACCCTACTTAGGTTTCTTTACATCATCCAAAGTTGGCGAGGTTCTATCACCTAGCTGGGCTTTAGTTCTCACAATCTCAGAGTTACTGAATAAACAAAAAAGGACAATGTTTTTTCCTGCTTGTTTTATTGAGTAGTTTAATAGGGACCATTACATACTGCTATATCCTTCTAAAGCCTTTTTCTGGGAGTTCTAACTTCAAGGTTTTCATCTGCAGCTCCCACAGGATTTAGTTCAAAGCCCTTTTGATCAAACTCATCATAGATTGGCCAAACTCATTTTTTACAAGTCTTAGTAAGATGTTTCCCATCTCATAAGGAGTCCTCTCCTTGTTATTTCTGTGGGTTAATCAGTGTATTCTTTGAAAATAATGCAGTCATTAAACAAACTGTTTTCTTCAAGTAAAATATTCTATTAGTTGCACCATCATAGGTGAGATAACTCACACTTACACATCTAGCCTTCTGCCTTGCTTGCTTATTTTGAATTGTCTGATTTATTACAGCAGCACCTTCCTGTAATCTAAAAGGTGCTATAAAGACAAACCTGATTGTAAATGCTTCTCCTATGATTGAATTCATTTACTGCATTAACCAATAGAATAGAATTTGCAAATTATATAGTACTATGCCCAGACCAGAATCAATTAGTCTTTGAGTTGTAAGGTAGGCTAGATGGTGTTCATTTTTTTAATCAAATTAATTGACTGAGGGAAAATTGTATTTTCAAATAAATCCAGAATATGCCTTGTGTTGTGAATGAATAAATGTTAAATAAAGTTATCTTGAGCTTGAAGTCAAATGCAGGGTTCTGGCCCTGCACTTCTGATTGGCTGTTAATGGCAAGATCAGATTGGTCCGTTCAGGAGAATCTGATTGGCCATTAACAGGCCATTCTCATTGGTTAATGGAGCTAGCGTTCCCGTATTGCTATTGGTTGAATAGTTAATAAGTTGCCTATATAAGGAAGGCTATAGCAGCCATCCAGTTTGAGCTGTCACACCATGTAAATAAAGAGTTTGAAGTTCACTGTTTCTACCGGCTCGTCTCCATTACTCACACCCATGCTCCAGACTTAACACTGGCGTCGAGGATGGGATGTAGAGATGTCAGAACTGACTGAACAACGAAGAAGACAACCGAGCACGTGGCTGAAACGCAAAACAGTGGAACCATGTCCGGCGGCATAGTACCACCCACTCTGTTCGACCAAGCCCAAGAGGGCCGTGAGTCCTACATGGACCGTTTCCAAATGTTCTTAGAAACAAATAATCTGAAGGATGCCACAACCGGGAAGGAATGGGCGGTATTCCTGACGCATTGCGGGCCGACCGTATTCAAGATGGCCAAGGCGCTAGCAAAACCGGCTGAAGTGAAGGCCATGGACTGGGACGCTACTAAGGGCCCACTATGCACCGACCGTTCCAATGCTCGTAAGACGGCACAAGTTCTACCAAAGAAACCAGTGGAAAGGAGAAAGCATTGCCGATTTCGTTGTGGACCTCCGAAACTTGGGAGGCCTCTGCGATTTCGCCGACCTAGAAGAGGCTTTGAGAGACCGAGTAGTTTTAGGATTAGATGCTCTAAACATGCAGAGCAAAATAATGGCTAAGGGTGACATTAGCCTTGCTGATGCCATCGCTGAAGCTACGGCAGCGGAAGCAACCAAAAAGTCAGCTGCCCAACTACACTGAAATCGCGCTCCGACACACCAACCAGCCAGCGAACTTTCACCTAAGTCAGAAGGACAGCTTTCGACGGCCCACCATGAGGACCTCTCTTCATCGTCAGACAGCGACAAAGAAGAGGTCCATCGACTGCGGTCCGATCGGGACCATTACCTGAAGTCCCAGCAACCGTGCGTTGGCTGCGGGGCCAACCATTACTGCTCTGATTGCAAATTCCGCGACGCACTCTGCCACGAGTGCGGGAAATGAGGCCATATCGGATGGGTCTGCAGAAGTCTCCTAGGACCCAACCAGACCTCGAATGGGGCCAATTTTCACCAATCGACAGGAAACCGTCCTGTAAGGCGAGAACCAGCAAACCACTCCTACAGAAACCAACCCATGAATCGCCTAATGAGGCGAGAAGAGGCTCACCAAATAATCACTATCGGCCACACCTCTTCATTGGATGCCAAGAAAATTCGAGTTAAAGTGGACATCGAAAATCAGCCTTGCCAAATGGAAGTCGACTCGGGATCGTCTCTTTCAATGGTCTCCTGGAAGACCCTCAAGCAACTCATCCCTACTATCCAGTGCCAAGACCTTCAATTCCAAAGGCTCATGCTAAAAGATTACCAGGGGAACCGGATTCCAGTCATAGGATCGAGTCGAGTCCAGGTTTCGTTCAAGAACCGCACAGCGTACTTACCCATGATGGTGATCGACAAGGACCGGCCTAGCCTGTTAGGCCTGCACTCGGCATTGAAGTGGCAGGCATTAACCGAATCGGTGGCAGTGACTGGGAGGAGGACCTCACCCTCGAATTCAAGGACATCTTCGCGGAAAAGCTAGGCGAGTACAAGGGGACCCCGATATCCTTTAGCCTTAATCCAAAAATAGCTCCCATCCATCTTAAGCCTCGTCGAGTTCCGTTCACACTAAAGCCAAAAATCGACAAACAGCTTGATAAGTTGATAGCCCAGGGAGTGTTAAAGCCAACCGATCACTCTCCCTGGGAAACCCCGAACGTGACACCAATTAAGCCGGACGGCTCAATTAGAATTTGTGGAGACTACCGAGCCACCCTAAACCACGCCCTGCAACAAAATCCATATCCGGTGCCGGTGGTGCAACACTTCCTCCATTCCCTGGGGGGCAGAAAAGTCTTCGCTAAACTAGACTTAGCTCAGGCTTATCAGCAACTGCCGGTTGATGAAAAAACGGCACAGGCACAGACAATTGTAATGAACCGAGGTGCCTTTAAGTGTACGCGGCTCCAATTCGAAGTCATTGTAGCCCCGGGGATCTTTCAGAGCCTAATGGAGAGACTCTTGCAGGGGATCAAAGGCATTGTCCCCTAGTTTGACGATGTGCTAATTGCTGCCCCCACTCCAAAAATTTTACGAGATCGTTTAAGACTGGTTCTCCAAAAATTCCAAGAAGCAGGCCTTAAGGTGAAGAAAAATAAGTGCAAGCTGTGTACAGATCTTGTTGAATTCTTAGGGTACTTAATTGACAGTCAAGATATTCACCCTACCGATAGCAAATTGAGAGCAATAAAAAACGCTCCCAGACCCCGGAATAAGGCCGACCTCCAGGCGTTTCTAGGCCTCATCAATTTCTATAGCGTATTCTTGACGCACAAGGTGACGGTTGCTGAACCTTTACATCGCCTACTGGACAAAAAAGCAAATTGGGTATGGGGTCATAGAGAAGAGCAGGCGTTCCGTAATGTAAAAAAGCTACTGACTTCTGACGCTGTACTAATGCAGTACAATGAAACTTTACCGTTAAATATCACATGTGATGCATCGCCTTTCGGAGTGGGCGCCATTTTGAGCCATGTATTACCTAACGGTAGCGAAGCCCCTGTTGCTTATTTTTCAAAAACACTCTCGAAAACCAAGTGATATTATAGCCAGATTGATAAAGAAGCCCTGGCAATTGTGTCGGCTGTTAAAAGATTCCATGAGTACGTGTACGGCCGGGCTTTTACTGTAGTGACTGACCACAAACCTTTGCTGGGGATAATCGCTGGGGATTAGCCAACCCCCTATATATTATCTCCCAGGATGACCCGCTGGTCAGAATTCTTGGCTGGCTATAATTATAAGCTACAATACCGACCCGGTAAGGCTATTCCCCACGCCGACGCGTTGAGCCGTGCACTGCTTCCAGAGACCATCAACGATCCCGCACCAACGATGACAACGTTGCAGATCGAGACACTTCGTACGCCGCCATTAACTGCCCATGACATCGCGAGAGAAACAAAACGCGACCCCATCTTAGCACGAGTCCTCACGTGGGTAGAACGTGGATGGCCATTGGATTAAGTACCAGACGACTTCGCACTATTCAAAAGTCGTCAAACAGAGTTGTTTTCTCAAAAGGGCTGTATCATCTGGGGCGATACAGTCGTTATCCCAGAACAACTCCAACAGGCATTACTAAGAACCTTGCACGATGGCCACCCTGGCATCGTGCGCATGAAGGCCCTCGCACGAAGCTACGCGTGGTGGCCAGACATCGACAGACAAATCGAATCATGGGTCAAAACTTGCCAGAGATGCCAAGAAGTAAGCAACGCTCCACCAAAGGCAATTCCAACCGAATGGGAGACACCGCGGGGACCCTGGTCCCGTATCCATCTAGATTTTGCTGGGCCAACCAAAGGCCACACCTTCTTATTAACCGTAGACGCCCACTCGAATTGGCTTGAAATCCACCGAATGAGGAACACGACCACCAAAGCGGTCATCAAAAGACTGGAAAGACTGTTTGCAACCCACGGATTACCAGACGTTCTGGTATCCGACAACGGGCCTCAATTTACCGTGCTGTCCTTTGAGCAGTACCTGGCTGACTGCGGTATCTGACATGCGCTCACTTTGCCTGCGCACCCTGTGGCCAACGGTAGGGCTGAGCGCATGGTACAATTCGTCAAGAAAACGCTACAAAAAATAGACTACGACAACATCAACGAGAAAATCAACCAAATCCTTTTTCTACAGCACATCACACCTCACAGCGTCACCAACAAAACTCCCACTGAGCTGCTAATGGGACGAAAGCTCCACTCCCACCTTGACCGGTTACACCCAGCCTACGAACTGGAAAAACCACTCGGATCCAGTGGCCGATGCCGTACCTTCCAGGTAGGCAATTTAGTATTTGCTAAAAACTTATCGGGCGATCCGCTGTGGGTAGAAGCGACGGTAATCCGTGTAACCAGCCCAAGATCATACCTTGTACAGTGCCCTGACGATAGACTTTGGAAGCGCCATATCGATCAACTACAATCAAGGCTGCAGGCACGCAATTTCGAACTCCCTTATAACCAAACTGAGGGGGGGGGAGATACAGAGGAAGGCGAATTTCAACTGGAGGAAAATCTTTTCGAAGGGAACAATAGCGGAACAGAAACACGGGAACAGGAACCAGGGATGGGAGTGAGTTCACCTCAGGGAGTTACCGAAGATGTTGGTGACAATGGAAACGCGAACTCTGAACCAGAGGCACCCCTTTCGCCAAACAATGATCTACCTCAACAGGAGTGCAGCCAAATGCCAGGCGCACAGCAAAAGTCAAAGAGACTAATAAAACAATCGTCCTACCTCAAGGACTATGTGACCGCGCCCTGTCAGCAGAAGCTGGGAGAAAGGGGTGTTGTGAATGAATAAATGTTAAATAAAGTTATCTTGAGCTTGAAGTCAAGTGCAGGGTTCTGGACCTGCACTTCTGATTGGCTGTTAATGGCAAGATCGGATTGGTCCGTTCAGGAGAATCTGATTGGCCATTAACAGGCCATTCTCATTGGTTAACGGAGCTAGTACTCCCGGATTGCTATTGGTTGAATAGTTAATAAGTTGCCTATATAAAGAAGGCTATAGCAGCCATCCAGTTTGAGCTGTCACACCATGTAAATAAAGAGTTTGAAGTTCACTGTTTCTACCGGCTCGTCTTCATTATTCATACCCATGCTCCAGACTTAACACCTTGCAACACAAATTTCTTTGCACTTCTAAATTTCTGGATATGATCCTAATTTAGATTTTGTCACAAAACCAGTACCAATCTTTCAATAAAGATAAGTTTACAAATATGTATCAAACTACCATGACTTCTTTGGTATCAAATTTCCTCCAGGGAATAGAAATATTAGACTTTCTAAAATAGGGCCTTATACTACTCTAATATCAAGAATTTAATACTCCATTGCTTAGAACCACCAAAAACAAATAATTGCAAAAATGTATGGGTTATTACTGCAGTTACTAATAAGGGATCCACTATATGGATTAGAAGAAGCTTGAGATACTGATCTTGATAATCCCATACAAGAAACAAATCGGCAGCGGTTACGGAAACCAGATTCACTTCAGATTCAATGCCAGAAATGCAGGGGAAGATTATACAAAACTGGTACTGATGACCTGGTAGACACCGAATTCCATTTTCTGGCATTTGTTACAAATCTGTGCTCTATGTGATGCTTACTAAATGTGTCATAAATGCAAAGGCAAAAGCAAAACTCAACCAAACCTTGCAAAAGCTCCCAACTCTTGTTTTTTTGCATAGATTTATCTTACTGATATAATAGAAAAAAAGGGTTGTGTTTTTCTCCTTCAACAAGCAAGTCTCAAAACTAATCTCCCTTCAAGTAAAATTGAATTTAAATATAATCAAACTTGCATTGCTCTGGCACATTCATTTATCTTGTTTAAAACCTATATGCAGTTCTCACTGGGACTTTCTCAGAGGTTGTTTCCTTTTTTTTCCCCTCCCCAAAATCTGCCATCCTTGGCATTGTTGGTACATGAATGAGATGATGGAACACCAAGTACTTCTGTTACACACTATGTGCAGGAACAGAACTTACATGCATGGCCTCTTCTTATCCTCCCATTATACTTTGAGTGGAAGCCCAAGAGGAACCAACATTTTGAAAGATAAAGCAGCAATTCAGAACAGATCTAGGAGAAGGAAAATTAGACATAGCATGATTGATGAATTGTCAGCTTTTTTGTAACAGATGCTCTTCTTCCAAACAGGTGAGATAACTCCGTACACAGACCACAGTAACAAGTCGGTATCTCCACTGCATTTTTGTCATATAATCTGACTCTGAAAGGAACACTAGGATTATGCCCTTCTTTTATTAGTAAACTAAGTGATATTATAAAACCTCAGGAAAGAATAATGCAAGAAGAATGAGTTTGCTTAAGGAAGAACCTGTGTTTTTTTCTAGATAAAGTTGTTCCATTATTTGTGTTCTGTACCTTAATTTGAATTATTGAAATCCCCGCGCTTTGATTGGCCAAAGCACGGGGCGATCGGATTGGTTAGGCGAGCTGTGCCGATTGGCTCGCTGAGAATCTCCCGTGATTGGTAGAATCGAATCGCGGAAGATTCAAAGCTGTGCCATTGGCCGTGGCCGCCGCGGCTTGGAAATAAAAAGCCGCAAAGTTTTCCTAAGAGCCAGTTTGGTTCCTAACTTCAATAAAGAGCTTGATACAAAGTCAACGACT
Source organism: Hydrophis major (assembly GCA_033807585.1). NCBI lineage: Eukaryota > Metazoa > Chordata > Lepidosauria > Squamata > Elapidae > Hydrophis > Hydrophis major. Next base: position 148,504,309 of record CM066328.1, on the reverse strand, counting down.
CCTGGCCTCCTTCCAAGCGGACACAACACTGGCGACGAGGATGGGATTCTGATCCTGAACCGAAGCACGTGTCCGACGGAAGCCAGCCAACTGACGAGATGGCCAGCATCGCGCCACCAACCCCCTTCAACCCCGCTAGCGAGGACTGGGAATCTTACACAGACAGATTCCACATGTTCCTTAAATGCAACGACCTGAAGGATGCCACCGGACCGAAGAAACGAGCCATCTTCCTAACGCACTGCGGGCCCACAGTGTTTAAGATGGCAAAAGCACTAGCCAAGCCCACCGATGTTACCGTGATGGATTGGGATGACCTCGAGCCATTACTCTGGAGACACTACGCTCCAGACGTACCCATCCTCATCCGACGACATGAATTTTATCGGCGCGACCAGCGGTCGGGCGAGAGTTTCAGTAATTTCGTCGCGGAGCTGCGGCGCCTTGGAGGACTATGCGAGTTCTCCAATATGAACGAGGCCCTGTGGGACCAAATCGTGCTCGGCCTTTGGGACCCCATTCTCCAAAGTCGGCTGATGGCCAAGGGCAACATCGCCCTCGCCAATGCCATCACCGAAGCCACGGCAGCGGAAGCCACCCGACAATCAGCAGACTGCATGTGGAGACCGAATGCCGGGGACCGCACTGCAAACAACCACCCTGCAAGGTTGACCGCGGCCCAACCTGAAACTACCACCCACCAGGGCGAACTCCACTCCACCTCGGGCACTTCAGACGAGGAGGAAGAAATCCACCGTCTCCAGGTAGGCTGTGACCAGCGCAGCCGGCGGAGTCGTAAGTCGAGGACCGCGTGTGCCGGTTATGGAGGCGACCACCCCAGATCCAAATGCCGGTTCTTCGACTCAGTTTGCCGGCACTGCGACAAAAAGGGCCACATCGCCCATGTCTGCCGCCTCAAGAAAACCCACAGCCCCAGACGATGGGACCCGAGCGAGCGGAGACGAGAGAACACACCCCCCAGGACCAGAGACCGACCAGCAGACAACCGTTGGGACCGGAACGGACAAGCCCAACGAGGTGGTGAGACCCGGCAGAGAGAAGAGACACATCAGACGGTCACCATTGGCCACGCAACAACCACCGACGCCAGAAAAGTCTATGTGGAGGTAGGCATCGAAGGCGAACCCTGTAAAATGGAGGTGGACTACGGGTCCTACCTCTCAATGGTAGCCTAGCAAGAAATTAAACGCTTGCTGCCTACCATCCAGAGAAGGGGACTAGAAAACCAGAGACTAATCCTCAAAGACTACCGCATCCCTGTAGTCGGAACAGGACAGTTCACAGTGACCTACAAGGGGCACACCAAAAGACTTCCCTTGACCATTGTCGATCGAGACCGACCAAGCCTGCTGGGACTTCAATGGTTCGCACCACTCGGCATCGCAGTCACGGGCATTGACCACATCGCCGAACCCGACTGGGAGCAGCAACTGGCCCGGGACTTCCAAGAAGTGTTCGACGGCACCCTAGGCAAGTACCGAGGGCCCCCTATATCCTTCAGCCTAGACCCAAACGTTCCACCAAAACGCCTAAAACCAAGGCGGGTACCTTTCGCACTCAAACCGAAAACCGACAAGCAAATTGACAAGCTCATCAAGCAAGGGGTCCTACAACCCATAGACCACGCCCGGTGGGAGACCCCAATAGTCACCCCAATCAAGCCTGATGGGTCAGTGAGTATCTGCGGGGACTATAAGGCCACCCTAAATGGCGCCTTGCAGCAAAGCGCTTACCCCGTCCCAGTAGTGCAACATCTCCTACACTCACTGGGATGGGGCAAAGTTTTCGCGAAACTCAACCTGGCCCAAGCATACCAGCAACTGCCGGTCGACGAGGAAACTGCAGAGGCGCAAACCATAGTCACCCACCGGGGAGCCTTTAGATGTAACCAACTCCAATTCGGAGTCAGGGTTGCACCTGGAATTTTCCAGAGCCTCATGGAAAGACTCTTACAAGGCATCAAGGGGGTGGTACCCTACTTCGACGATGTACTAGTATCGGCAACCAACCAGGCCAAAATAGAGAGTCACCTAAGGGAGGTGCTAACGAAATTCAAAGAAACCGGGCTTAAAGTGAAGAGGGAAAAATGCCAGCTATACACAGAGCGGGTCAAATTCCTAGGATACCTACTAGACCAACACGGCATTCACCCCACCGACAAAAAAATTAAAGCCATCAAAGAAGCCCCCACACCCAGGTCAAAAACAGAACTGCAGGCGTTTCTGGGGCTACTTAACTTTTATAATGTCTTCCTGCCCCAAAAGGCGACCGCAGCGGAGCCTTTGCATAGGCTTTTGGACAAGGCGGCTACCTGGACTTGGGGGAAATGCAAGGAAGCCGCCTTCAGGAAAACCAAGGACCTGCTCACTTCGGATGCCGTCCTCATCCAGTACAATGAGACCCTACCACTAGCCATCACATGCGACGCATCACCCTTCGGCGTCGGCACTGTTCTCAGCCACACTCTCCCCGACGGAAAGGAAGCACCCATCGTGTTCTTTTCAAGGACCCTCACCAAACCGGAGTGGAACTACAGCCAGCTGGACAAAGAGGCTTTGGCTATCGTCGCCACAGTGAAAAGGTTTCACGAGTACCTCTACGGCCGGACATTTACCATCATTACCGAGCACAAACCGCTGCTGGGAATACTCGCAGGGAACAGGGCCACCCCGAACATTCTGTCTCCCAGAATGACAAGGTGGTCCGAATTCCTGGCCGCCTACAACTATGGGCTCACACACTGAACCCGGTAAGACTATCTCCCATGCGGATGCCTTAAGCCACTCACCGTTACCCGAACCAGACACTGACCCAGCACCCACGACGACCACCCTCAGCATAGAGACTCTACCCGACCTACCCATAACCGCGTCAGACATTGCCCGAGAAACTAATAAAGACAAACGTCTGGCGCGGGTTTTGCATTGGGTAGAAAAGGGTGGCTGGAAAAGGACAACGACGAGACCTTCAGGACATTCCGGAACTGGCAAATGGAACTTTCATTACTAAAAGGGTGTATACTATGGGGGAATAGGGTGGTCATTCCGGAAAAACTACAAGGGAAGGTACTGGAACTGTTACATGAGGGGCACCCGGGCATCGTTAGAATGAAAGCCCTGGCCAGAAATTATGCTTGGTGGCCAGGGATGGACAAACAGATTGAGGCCTGGGTAGCAAGGTGTCAACGATGCCAGGAAACTGGACCAAGCCCACCCACAGCACCCATCCTAGAGTGGGAAACCCCCAGGGGACCTTGGTCTAGAATCCACATAGATTTCACCAGGCCCACAAAAGGACACACTTTCTTAATAACCGTAGACGCTTACTCCAACTGGCTGGAGGTAAGCAACATGAGAACAACCACCACGGAAACCGTGACCAAAGAACTCTGCAAACTCTTCGCAACACACGGCCTCCCAGATGTCCTCGTATCCGACAACGGGCCCCAATTCACCTCGCTGGAATTCAAAAAATTCCTAGCGGAAAGGGGCATACGACACGCACTGACAGCCCTGGTGCATCTGGCAGCAAACGGAAGGGCGGAACGGATGGTTCAATTCACAAAAAAAACCATCCAGAAAATAGACCACGGGGAGATCCAGGACAAAATAAATAAATTATTCTTCATACAGCACATAACCCCGAACACCACAACAAATAAAAGCCCGGCAGAACTGCTAATGGGGAGGAAAATAAGGTCCCCACTCGATAGACTACAACCCACTTACAACCCAGAGAAACCCCCAGACTCCACCAGCAAACACCGAACCTTCGCACCAGGCGATGCCATCTACGCGAAGAACCTAACCGGAGACCCATTATGGGTACCAGCAATCATAACACAGCTAACAGGCCCACGCTCGTACCAGCTACAAACAACCGATGGACGAGCATGGAAATGCCACATCGATCAGTTAAGATCGAGGACTGCCACACAAGACACCACTGACACACAACCAAACAAAACCAACCCCCTCAACACAAACCAAGAGGGGAGGGGATACCCTGGAAACCAAAACCCAGAAGAAAGAAACCAGCCATACTCACCTGCAAGCAGCCAGCACGAAACCTCGCCAGGAAGAGACAGCCAGGCCAGCTCAATCAACCCGGGAAGATTGAGCGGGAGCGGCAAAACCCGCAGCTCAACCAACCCGGGTAGCCCAGGAGGGAGCTGCGAAGAGCGGCCCGGCCAGTCAGACCAGGCGGTTCCCATGATGGAGTCTGGAGAAACAGAGACCCCGACCGAACCAGCCGGGATCCAACCTACAACTGACCTGCGCTGGTCCAGTAGGCAAAGACGGAGCCTCGCCTACCTACGGGACTACGATATGTAGGACCAAACCAAGAGGGGAGGGGTGTTCTGTACCTTAATTTGAATTATTGAAATCCCCGCGCTTTGATTGGCCAAAGCGCGAGGCGATCAGATTGGTTAGGTGAGCCGCGCCAATTGGCTCGCTGAGAATCTCCCGCGATTGGTAGATTTGAATCACGGGAGATTGAAAACAGTGCCATTGGCCGCGGCTGCCGCAGCTTGGAAATAAAAAGCCGCGAAGTTTTCCTAAGAGCCAGTTCGGTTCCTAACTTCAATAAAGAGCTTGATACAAAGTCAACGACTCCTGGCCTCCTTCCAAGCGGACACAACAATTAGGATGGGAACATGTTATGTTTTCATATAATCCTTTAAGTGAAAAGTTAAGATTTTGTTCTACAAAGTTTTTAATGGATACTACTGCTTTCATCTTCGTGAGTTTTGCTTTACTTTCTATGCTGTTTCTGTCTCATCTTCGGTAATAATTGGGTCGGTTCTAGTAATCGTATTATTGATGCTATGCCTCTTTTCTTATGGCTATCTTCAGAGCAAGGTACATATGCACTATGGGTAATTTACAAGCACTCTTTACTCAAGTGCTTTGAAGCAAAGCCCTGATCAGAAACAAAAGATAGTAAATAGCCCTGGAAAAATAATAACTACTTCTGTACAGGTGGGAAGCCCTACTGGGTTAGCAAGTTCCTAACCTCACCTCTGTTTCTAGAACTACAGTGACTCCTATATGCTAACAAAAAGAATGGTCTTAAGACACTCAAGAAAATCAGTCACAAGTAAAAAAGATCTATGTGGGTACAAAATATACTTGAGGCTAAAAAAATGAATAACTTTAAAAGGAAGAAGTTCAAAAGATTGTAGCAATCCCAATCTGAAGAGGACAAAAAAAGATGAATCAGTCTGCAACATTCATCTGGGCTAGATTGTCTGTGTCTCCTCTTGTCCAAATAAGCAGATTTCAGTGTATGATAGTTCCAAATTTACCGAGACAGCTTGTTTCCTATAGCTGAGCAATCTATTTTGAAAGGGAAAGAACTGACAATTGCTCAAGTGATTTTGAAATAGATTTAAAAAAAAAAAATGTTATGTAGTAGATGACAGTAAAACAACTTAGGTGTTAATTAACTAAACCTTATTTTCATTCAGAACTTGCCACTAAAACTGTTATTTTTTTCTTGCAAAAATACAATAGCCAATTGATTGAGTGTATGTTTATAATTGCTGAATGAGATTATGTTGATTGTGAGTCATTTCAGAACTGTGTTTATGTGGGCATTCTGCAGCATCTTAGTTACCTGCACAGACAACACCATTGCATCCATCATCCTTTTCTTTCAGCTTTTTAAAGATTAAGAGTTCGCTTTGGCTCAGGCAACACACAGATATAGAGCATCTAGATTTTTCATTTAAAAATATAGTTGCTACATTCCTATTTGTATAGATTTAACAACTCTCCAGAGAGGTGAAGTCTTTTCTTACAATGCAGATAAAATATTACGAAAAACTACAGTACTGGTTTTCAAGTGAAAGACAGTAGAAATTAAACTTTATGGTAACCATTAGCTCTTCCTCCTCTTTGGTTTTTCCTCTGGGACTTTAAAGCAATCTGAAAAGCACTGAACTGCACTTGGTTTCCAGTGAAAAAAAGAAAAATGCTGCAGCACTTGATTGATGAACATCACATCAATTAAAAACCAGGATCCACAAACATCGACTGACAGTCAATTGCTACAATCCAATGGTGGGATTAAAAAATTTTCACTACCATTTCTGTGGGCATGGCTTGGTGGGCATGGCTTGGTGGGCATGGCAGGGGAAGGAAACTGTGAAATCTCCATTCCCACTCCTGGGGAAAGGTTATTGCAAAATTCCATTCCCTCCCCACCCTACCACCTACTTCCAGCTCTGTTCTCCTGTGCAGAAGACCCAGATGATCAGCTGGGACTTGGGAGGCAGAGAATAGATGGGGGTGGGGCCAGTCAGAGGTTCTCTGAACTACTCAAAATTTCAACTACTGGTTCTCCAGAATTGGTCAGAATCTGCTGAATACCACTTCTGCTGCCAGCCCAAATCCTTGATCTATTCCCACACTGACACCAATTAGCATGACTTTGATTGGAGCAGCACAAAAATCATCAGCCACACTACCATCCACCATGGTAATGAGTTCATCAAATTCTGGCATTCCACAAGCAATTCTATCAATAGACACATTGACCTACATGTAGCCTACGAACCCTTCAGAATCCAAATCAACTGCACAGTCAACCAGAGTCAGCACCAACCCTCAACTATCCCATGCAATCCCCCCACCAGCAGTTCACCTCCCAAAGGCCCTGCCCTAATGTATCACAAGACCCATCACATGACCCATCTGACCCATCACAAGAACCTCACTTGACACCCACATCTGGAGCCCTCATAAACAGAAGAACACTGACGCTCCTTAAATTCTGCTGAAGATGTTACCTAGCCTGGTAGTGAAACATTCAGAGACCATCCCACAAACCCTAAGAGTGAATTTTCGCCTTCATCCTGCACCTGAGCTACAGATATTCACCACTATTGCAAATTTGATTGTGGGTGTGTGTTGGAGGAAGATTTGTGCCAGATGAGGAATTTGTAGCTGTCAGTATGGCAGGTAACTAATGATGAAAGTGGAGCAGCTTGAGTTCAGCAAACCCAACTCCAGGCAAGATAAAAAAAAGGAGAGCCCGGTAGCTTCACTACCTCAGCAGAGATGGTGAGTGTCTCTATCCATCCAGCAGCCGGTAAAGCACCTCCCTCCCTCCCTCCAAATACAGAGGCATGCAATGCCAATGCTTCAGTACCAGTTTGGAACAAATCTGACAGCAAGAAGCCAACTATCCCGAAGTTGCTAAATGGTGGCTTCATTATAACTCAGACAACAAAGGAGAACAAAATTGCTCGTAAGGCTGTTTAGGGATTAGACCAATGTATGACATAGAGATAATAGATGTAAATGGAACCATCTTCATCATGTTACATCAACCTATCCTATTTGGTCAGGCAGGGAAGGTATGTTGTGGACTGTATCAATCAAGGAATTCCAACTGAAACTTTCAAGGATCCAGGAAGAGAGCCTCCACTGCAGTTGTTTCTATTCTGTGAAACATTCTCCCCCAAAAGATGAAGTAGGTCCCTACTCTCCTGGCCTTCTGAAAAGGTGTAAAAACATGGCTCTGTCATCTTGTTTGGGGTGTGCAGAGGAGCAAGCACCCATGAGGTTGATTTTAACTTTTCTATATTTTTATGATTTTAATGTTTTATTGTACATAACCCAGAATCCATCTGTGAGGGATGTTGGCAGTTAATTAATATGATAAACATTAGTATAAATACAATACAATACAATAATACAGGTTTAATGATAAATGTTAAGATAGAGGATGAGAATTAAGTAAGCTTGTTGAAACTTTTTAAAAAATGTCCCTGAAAAATGTTCCTGGAAGATCACAGTTTCTTTGTTGGTAACTGGTACCATTTCCAAGAAGAACCATCTGACAAGGGTATAGGACATGGGTGACAAATTTGCTGTGTCACATTGACATCATGTGATGTTTTGTGATGTTTTTCCCCTTTGCAGAGCTTGGGTAGGCATTGCCTGCACATGGCATCTGCCTGCGGGCTGCCAGTTTGATGCCCCAGTATAGGAAGAGGAAGGTTTTAAGAAAAGGGGAAAATTTGCTTAGGTTTTTGGCAGGGAGCAAACATTGTATCTTCATATAGCAATAGCAATAGCACTTAGACTTATATACCTCCTCACAGTGCTTTACAGCCTTCTCTAAGTGGTTTACAGAGTTAGCATATTGCCCCCAACAATTCAGGCCCTTGTTTTACTGATCTCAGAAAAATGGAAGGATGAGCCAACCTTGAGCCAGAGAGAATCAAACTGCCAAACTGCAGGCAGCTGGCAGTCAGCAAAAGTAGCCTGGTGCAGCACTGCATTCTAACCGTTGCACCACCATATGCTCAAAAGTTAAATATCGTTGCACACATAGTGTATGAACTTCATGTCTGTTACTTTCAAGCTTCAAATCCTTTTGTCAGATGAAGAGAGAAGTATCAAAGCATATAGTTACATTAAGAAAAAAGTGATATTGAAGTGCTTCCTAGTGTGTTTTAGGTAATGTGATGATGAAAATTAGTTCATTTTACGAGGAACAGTCCTAGCAATGGAATATACTTTAGAGTAGAAAAACCACATTGTATCTATATTCCTTAAGAGCTTCAGATTCATCATCAGAAAATCAGAGGACTATCTCCAACTCATTGCAGGAAATAATATGCCAAAACTAATTTCTTCCCATCTGGCCAGAAAAAACTCAATTCTGACAGACCACAAGCCTACTTGAATTAATTTCCCCTGGTGTTGACACAAGACATCTCAGTGACATTAGGATTATGTTTTGTAGCTGGGAGACAATTTGAGATGCATGAGTCTCCATACTAAACTTATTACATGATGGCTTTGCCAGTAAAAAAGAAAAAGACATCTGATAATCTATTCTACTCCATGTGCGCCCTCAAAAATGTTCTGGGGACAAATGGAGGGATAGATGAGCAGCACAGGGGGGAATGCCAAGATGGAGAAATCTCATTGTGTGTAATTAGATATTTACTTTCATGACATTGACTACAGTCCCATTAGCGTATATTTTCTCCTGAACATATGGTCTAGCAGTTTGCACTTTTTTTTGAGTAATAATGCCTAATACATACATTTGCATGTCCTGGAAATTATTGGGCATAAGCCAAGCAAACACTCTGTGGAGATCCATACCTGCCTTGAGGTTGCATTTGGCTGTCATTTTCACTCAATTTAAGGGAATGCTTTTATTTAGTCCTCACTCTGCTCAGTCCTAACACACAACAGGCTGCCACAATCTGCTTCAGGAAGCAGGATGAAGGCAAGAAATTGCTGCCTACCTGTGAAGTGTGGGCCTGAGTGGGGAAAGCAGCCTTGGGTCCCACTTGTGTTCCATTCCATTAAGCTGGGAGTTCAAGAGCCTGCAGTCTGATTCTGCCCTTGTCACCGTGACAAATAGCCAGGAAATTATGCTCTTTATGCCATTGATGGGGAGATTCATTTCACTGCATCCTTATCACATTCATTTTCCTGCTGATTCAGTTCCAAAACATTACTTTATAAGCTGATCATTAAGCGATTTGTCTCTTGTGGGTATCTGATAGTGTGAAAAGGGGAAAGGAAGAGGGGAAAATATGACAACAAAGAATCATTATATATGGTAGTTTCTGAGTGCTTGTCAAAGACTTGCAGACAGATATTTCCATGCTATCAGCCACGGCAATATCTTGGCAGGGACAAGGAGTGAGACAAAATAGAAGGCTGTTTCAGCCTCAGATGCCAAGAGCATCAAAGAAGATAATTCCAGATTGGAAATGATGGGAAGTCACTTCCCGGGTGCCTTGTCCATTAAGACTCCTTTAAATGGCTAAGGGGAGATGATAAGAGAATAAAGAGACCATCACCTGTTTGTTTCCTAAACAAGTAAAGAAAAATGTAATTTCATCTCACAAGAATGGTATAATAGTGGCTACATCTCAGTTCTCAGCTTATCTGTGCAATTGGTTTTCCAAGGTCCTGCAAAAAATGTGGTAACTTCTTCCCAAGTCTAGCGAGAAAATCTACAAAGGATTTTTACTCATAACTAAGCCTGACTCTGTATCACCAGAAACTCTGATATAACAATATGTCAGCTAAAAAGATTTTTGTCCCAATTTTCTTCCAGAAAATCAAACTCTGTCCTTGAATGTTTTTTCATAAATACACTGGGGCTGTAAGCACCGGCTTAAAACCACCCAGTGATTTTTCTGAACTGACAGTGGACTTGAATTTTAAGTCTGTTAGGAAGCTGTCCAACAATTAGTTGGGTTGGCAACTAAATAAACCAACAATGTATGTTTGTAGCTTTAAGACAAAATCACTGTACTGATTCCGATTGGTTGATTGTATTGTGAATTGCCATAAGAGGGAGCTAGAGATCATGGTTTGCTCTCTCTGACATGCTCTCTCTCTGACATTCTGTATCTCTGATGTTCTGTTGCTATCTAAGCTGTGATTATACTTTGATATCTTTGTTTATTATAAATGACAAAGGCAACCGGTAAGAAGACTTTGTAATTGGATATTGTTTGGACTGTTAAATATATACGACATGGACTGTGCTATTCTTAAAGTAAACTTTAACTCAATTTAGTGTATCTATGTGTGGCTGTATAATTATTCATAACTCCTCTCATAAACGTTTCCATGTGCATATCCTTGTTACTCAAGTGTTATTCTGTACATATCATAACAAAGTTTAACCTTAAACCTCAGCCCTACATCATAATAACTACTCCATATGTTCAATATATGGTCTTTTTATAAACTGCATGCTTGGGGGATGCTGATGGAAGAATTTACCTTTGTATTTTAGCTCATCCCATTTTAACTTCATTGCTTTAAACTACAAATGTGCAGGAAGACTTGAGCCAAAGGCTCTATTAAAGGAAGATCACACTGCACACTCTTAAACATAGTGTAAGTTTGACAGTGGAATCAGTTTCCTAGAAAAAAAACAATTGAATGGTTCCAAACAGAGACTAGATAGCCACCAGTAAAGGGATGCTTTATTTTGGGTCCTATACTGGACAAGAATGTGAATTCAGTGGATTAAATATCACATCTGTTAGATCTGAGTGGATCAGTTCGACAGAGATGCGAGACCATTCTAGTGATTTCAGCTCTTTATTTGGAATGAGAATAGTCTAACACTGTGAGCTGCAGCAGCCCTTCATATAGGGCTGGCTCGTGGCTCGGCGGCCAATGGCAGCACTTTGAATCTCCCATGATTGGCACAGCCAATCACGGTAGATTCCTAGTGCTCCAATCATGGCTGAGCCTTCGACCAATCAATTCTCCGCTTGTCCGGACCAATCGGTTGCGAGGATTTTGGAGTATGCTAATATCATACACCCCTCCCCTCTTGGTTTCATCCGTCGGTGCGTAGTGATGTAGTCACGTAGGTAGGCGGGGCTTGGCACCTGCTTTCTTGACCTGCGCGGTTCAGTTCTGGTGTGGTCGTTGAACGGTTCGGATGCCTTCTCTCTCGCTCTGGTTCCTTGGGATGGAACTGCCTGGAACGTTGAGCTGGGCCTTTCTTGGTGGCTCCCTCCCGGTCTACCCGGGCTGGTTGAGCTGCCGCTTCTGTTTCTGCCAGGTATTTCCTGGCCGGGTGAGCTGGTTTGGCTGCTCCTTCCAGGTGAAGATTCCAGGGTTTCATGTTCCATTGGTCCTGCATCTACAGGTGAGTTGCATCGGTTTATTGGTTTATCTATTCTAGGTGGGGGGTGTTCTGCTTGCATTAGTTGGTTCTCTTCGGTTCTTTCTCTATAGCTTGCTGATCCCCCCCCCTTCTAGTTTCTTGTTCGGGTGTCTGGCTGGTGGTGACGGCTATTCTTGACCTAAGTTGGTTTATGTGCCGTTTCCAGTTTTTTCCGTCGCTTGTTTCCAGTCGGTATGATAGGGACCTGGTTATCTGGGTGATTGTTGCTGGCACCCAGAGTGGTTCTCCTGTGAGATTTTTGGCGTATACTAGGTCCCCTACGCTAATTTTTCTGTGTTTGCTGGAGGAGCCTGGGGGTTTGTCTGGGTTATATGCTGGGTGCATTCTGTCTAGTGTTGAACATAGTTTCCTGCCCATCATTAGTTCCACTGGGCTTTTATTTGTGGTTGCGCGAGGTGTAATGTGTTGAATGAGGAGCATTTTATTGATTTTGTCCTGTATATTGGCTGTTTCTATTTTCTGGATGGCTTTCTTGGTATATTGGACCATGCATTCTGCCCGCCCGTTCGCCGCCGGGTTTGGGGTTAATGCATGGCGTATCCCTTGGCCTGCCAGAAATTGTTCAAATGCTAGTGCGGTGAATTGGGGCCCGTTGTCTGACACTATTACATCTGTCAGGCCGTGCGTAGTGAAAAGTTTACTCATTTGCCTTATCACCGCCTCCATTGTGGTTGACTTTGTTAGGGATAACATTGTTTACCCTAACTGGTTTAGGTAAAATAATAAATATGTTATCATGGTTTGTTAGTTAAAGTGTCTGTAACTTTAACTGTAAGAATGTAATTAAGGAAGTGGTTGTAAAAGCACCATAAAAGAAGCAAGGCACCGGCAGCTTGCTCTCTCTGCTTGATGATCCCTAATTACTGGATAGACTGAAGACTGCGTTTTTCCCCTACTGGAATGGGAGAGAGAAAGGACTGTTGATTTATCAACTGTGAGAGGACTGATTTATTGTAAGTGAACTGACATTGGATATTCTACACGGAGTTTGCTAATTGAATATCCTTGAATGGACTGACTAAAAATGATACATGACTAATGGACTATTATTTTGGCTATGCTATAAAACTCTAAGTGGAATAAACTATATTTTTGATAACACAAGCGTATCTGTTATTTTTACTGTATGTTAACTAACATACAAACTTATCTCACACATTTATCTGTATGCCTATCTGACTAACGCTGCACATTCTGTTTAGCTTGTCTCCTTAACACTGGTTGGGGAACACAGGCTTAACACTGGTTATGGGCCCAGAACCTGCAAAGTCAGTTTAACTAAGATAAAACAGATTTATGTAAAAAGTGAGAGTTTGTGTTGTTATACGTTACAGTAAACAGACAGCTGTGTTTTATTAATTATAGTTTTATATCCATATAAGTAAACATGGCACAAGTCAATCTACAAAGTTTGTCCCTTATATCCAAGCTGGATGGAACAAACTATGTCTCATGGTCGATGAAATGTAGTCTACTTCTACAAAGAGAAGGTCTGTGGAACATAATTGAAAATCCACCAAACGTAGAGGAATGGGATCCAGAGATTGAGGAAGATAGACAAAAGATAGAAGACTTTAAACAGAAGAACGAATAAGCTCTTTGCATAATAGGACTAACACTATCTGACCAGCAACTTGTTCATATCCGTGGAGAGCAAACAGCTGTTGGGTGTTGGCAGAAGCTGAAGAGGATTTATGTCCGAGATAACGTTGGTGCTCATATAAATCTAACACAGAAGCTTTTCAGGACGCATCTCCAAATGAATGGTGATATGCTGAGTCATTTGAATACTATGAAAAGCATTTTTCAAGAACTGCACGAGAAAGAACTTATTTTCTCTGAACTACACCAAGTCTACATAATTCTATCTTCACTAGATGAAAGTTATGATAACTTCGTCACTTCCCTTGAAATTTTGCCTAAGGAAAGTTTAACTTTAACTGATATAACTGGCAGATTGATTGAAGAGGCCAGAAGAAGACTTGAAAGAGATCAGTTAAGGAGGAAGCAACCTCAAAAAGAAGATATTGAATCTCCTACTGCATACGCAATTAAAAAGTGTTTTAATTGTGGAGAAAGAGGACATTTGGCAAGATTTTGTAAAAAAGCAAAGCGCCAGAATGCTGGCCAGAATACTAAAAGTAACCAAAAGAAAAATAAAAATTTAGAGTTAGCCATGTATATTAACGGAGCTGTAAAAAATAATTTATGGGTGGTTAACAGTGGAGCATTCCACTGTATAACAAATGATAACAAAAATTTTATTAAAATGTCCCAGAGTACACAGCAGATATCGTTAGCCAATGGCTGGAAACTGAAAGTTAAAGGTCAAGGTATAGCATATTGTTCTTTCATAAAAGAGAATGTAAAAATGTTATATGTACCACAACTTAAGTTTTATTTAATTTCAGTTAGAATTTTGTCTATGTCCCCTTCCGGCCACCCTTTTCCCACTCAGCTCAAGACTCGTGCCAGCCGTTTGTCTTTATTTGTTTCTCTGGCAATGTCTGGCGCGGTCATGAGTGGGTTGGATATTGCCTCTATTTGGAGTACCTCTGTTGTGGGTGCCGGGTCATCTTCCCGGTCCAGTAGGGGTGACCCGCTCAGGGCGTCTGCATGGGCGATGTCCTTGCCAGGTCAGTGTATCAGCTGGTAATTGTATGTTGCTAGGAATTCGGACCACCTTGTCATTCTTGGTGATAGAATGTTCAGTGTGGCCCTGTTTCCCGCCAGGATTCCTAGCAGCGGCTTGTGATCCGTGATGATTGTAAAAGTCCTACCGTAAAGGTATTCGTGAAATTTCTTGACGCTGGCGATGACTGCTAGGGCCTCTTTGTCAAGTTGGCTGTAGTTCCGCTCTGGCTTTGAAAGTGTCCTTGATGAGAAAGCGATGGGTGCTTCCCTCCCGTCTGGTAGCTGGTGGCTGAGGATGGTGCCGATCCTGAATGGCGACGCATCGCAAGTTACCGTCAATGGCAGGGTCTCGCTGTACTGGATTAGTACCACGTCGAATGTTAGCAGGTTCTTTGTGTTGTTGAAGGTGCTCTCCTCCCATGCTCCCCAGGTCCAGGTGGCTGTTTTATCCAACAGCCTATGTAGCGGTTCCACCACGGTCGTCTTTTGAGGTAGGAAGACATTGTAAAAGTTTAATAGTCCCAAGAAAGCCTGTAATTCCATTTTGTTTTTTGGTCGCGGTGCCTCCCTTATGGCTTTCAGTTTCTTTTCTGTGGGGTGAATCCCTTGTTTGTCTAGGAGGTACCCTAGAAATTTGACCCTTTCGGCCCGTAGTTGGCACTTCCCTTTCTTGACTTTAAGTCCCGAGTCTCTGAATTTCTGCAGTACCTCCCTTAACCTGGCTTCTAGTTGTTTCTCATCTTTCGCAGCCACCAAGACATCATCAAAGTAGGGTACAACCCCTTCTATTCCCTGGAGGAGTCTTTCCATGAGGCTTTGGAAGACCCCGGGTGCCACGCTGACTCCAAATTGGAGCCGGTTGCAGCGAAAAGCCCCTCGGTGCATTACGATGGTTTGGGCTTCTGCTGTTGTGGCCTCGACCGGCAGTTGCTGGTAGGCTTGTGCCAGGTCAAGCTTTGTGAAGATCCAGCCTCCCCCCAGTGAGTGCAGAAGATGTTGGACTACTGGGACGGTGTATGCGCTTTGTTGAAGCGCATGGTTTAGGGTGGCCTTGTGGTCACCACAAATTCTCACTGACCCATCTGGCTTGATGGGGGTGACAATTGGGGTCTCCCACCGGGCATGATCGATTGGTTCCAGCACCCCTTGTGCGATGAGCTTGTCAAGCTGCTCATCGATCTTGGGCTTGAGTGCAAACGGCACTCGCCTGGGCTTAAGGCGGATTGGCGTGATACTCGGGTCTATGTTAAAGGAGATAGGGGACCCCCGGTACTTGCCTAGGCTGTCATTGAAGACTTCCCGGAAGTCCCTCATGAGTCCCGCTTCCCAGTCTGCCTCTCCGATGTGGTGTATGCCGGTTACTTCGATGCCCAGGGGTGTGAATCACTGGACTCCCAATAGGCTCGGGCGATCTTGGGTGACGATCATCAGGGGTAGCACTTCTGTGTGGCCCTTGAAGGTGACCTTAAAATGGCCCTGCCGACTACAGAGATTCGGTTCCCCTGGTAGTCTTTGAGGGTTAGTGTTTGGTCCTCCAGTTCATGGCGGCAGATGGCGGGAACCAGATGCTTGAGTGTGTGCCAGGAGACCATTGAGAGGTAGGACCCGGAGTCCACCTCCATTTCGCATGGTTGGTCTTCTATTCCCACCGTCACGTATACCTTCCTGGTGTCGCTTGTGGAGGAGTGGCCGATGATGACGGTTTGGTGTGTCTCCTCCCTTTGTCTTGTCTCCTGGAGTTGCCTGTTCCGATCTCCTCGGCTCCATCGATTCTCCATCTGGCGATCGCGGTTTCTGGTGGTGGTGCTCTCTCTCCGTCGAGGGCTGCCTTCTCGTTGTCGTGGGCTGTAGTGTCTTTTGTTCTGGCATACCTTGGCGATGTGCCCCCGTTTCTCACAATGCCGGCAAATGGCGTCGAGAAAATGGCAGTCCACCCAGGGGTGATTGCCACCACAGCTGGCACACTGGAACCTCGACTTACGACCTCGGGGCCCCCGTGGCTCCCGCGCTGATTAGAGGCGGTGGATTTCCTCCTTGTCATCCTCGGTTTCCGAGAAGGAGTCAATGTCACCGTGATACGTGTTTGTGTCTTGATGGTCAGCTTCTGGTCGCTTCTGGGGGGTTGATGTCGTTTCTCTGGCCGTCGGTCATGGTATGATGCTCGTTGCCGCATCCGAGCCACTGATTTCTTAGCCGCTTCAGCTGCTGTGGCCTCGGTGAGGGCATCGGTGAGGGAGATGTTTCCTTTTGCCATGATATGGCTCTGGAGGACGGGGTCTCGGAGTCCTAGGACAACGCGGTCTCGCAGTGACCCGTCCAGGTTAGCAAACTTGCAAAGACCACCCAGGTCCCGTAGTGCCACTATGAAGTCGCCAAGCCCCGAGCCCTCACGTTGATCCCGCCAGTAGAACTCGTACCGCCGGATGAGGATGGGCATGATGGGGGCGTAGTGGTTCCACAGCAGGGGCTTGAGATCGCCCCACTCCATCATCTTGACATCCTCTGGTTTGGCCAGGGCTTTGGCCATTTTAAACAGTGCGGGCCCGCAGTGTGTGAGAAACATGGCTCGTTTCTTGTGGCTGTTGGTATCTTTAAGATTGCTACTCTCGAGGAACATCTGGAACCTATCAGTATAGGATTCCCAGTCCTCGGTAGCAGGGTTGAAGGGAGCAGGTGGTGAGTTGATTCCAGCCATTCTGCTTGCTGCTGTGTGCCGCCTCGCCACATGCTGGATGGTCTCCTTGTCTCACAATCCCACCTTCATTGCCAGTGTTAGATCTGAGGTGGATCGGTTCGACAGAGACGCGAGACCATTCTAGTGATTTCAGCTCTTTATTTGGAATGAGAATAGTCTAACACTGCGAGCCTCGGCAGCTTTTCATATAGTGCTGGCTCACGGCTCGGCGGCCAATAGCAGCACTTTGAATCTCCCGCGATCGGCACAGCCAATCGCGGTAGATTCCTAGTGCTCCAATCACAGCCGAGCCTTCGACCAATCAGGTCTCTGCCTGTCCGGACCAATCAATTGCAAGGGTTTCAAAGTATGCTAATTTTGTATAACATCCAGTTTATGACTCTGCGATCACATAGATCTTTGATGGTAGATGTATAACATACATCTGGACCAACAGCTTCATGACAGCTTTTGCAATTCAAATTAGTCAGTTCAAACAAGAAAAGAAGACTGGGCTCAGGAATCAGGTTCTTGATAGCTGTTATTTGGAAACATACATTCAGCTCCATGAATAAATCCTGTAGCCAAAGAGGCATTCATCTCAATCTAGAAATTGGAGTAACAATTTGCCTTTCATATTTTGAGTACACTATTTTTGCACCATGGTTTTTGAGTAAGTCATAATGGCTACATTCACAGATATCACTGATGTGCAATAATGAATTTAATTGCTCAAAGCCCAAACCAAAGAAATTTTGTACATATTTTAGACTGATGTTTAAATCCATCCTCATTCTGACTAGCAGTGTCCTTCTAGTAGATCCACCCACTTGCATTCTTCATCAGTTTCACCATTTTTTTTTAAAAGGGAAGGGGGAAGGCTAAATGAGAATTCTTACTATGTGTCTGTGAAAGGAAGTAAAATAAATTTGTGGTGTCTTATCAGTCTCTGCAAAAAACTCAAATCCCATTCTTGGAATCAAAGAGCACCAACACCTCCCTCAGTCTTATAAGGAATTCAGAACTGCTGATCCTAGTTGTAGTAATTTTGAGTTCTGCAATCAGGACTCAGATGAACAGTGATTACCACCAAGATTAATACTAGACCAACCACCAAGGACTAAGCAATATCCCCAAACCAATGGAGAGAAACAAGCTAGCAGTAAACAACAGCCTAATTAAGGAACCATCAAGACTGTTCCTACCAACTTCCAGTTTGGGCTTCTTCAGCGACAGACCAAAACGTCGTCTCTGTGAGGCTTTGATCCGTGCTCGCCACTGGAGTGCCCCGAGCTGGCTGGTTTTGGGGCTAAGCCACCCAATAGAGGTGATGAAGAGGGGGGAGACTGCCAGCAGGGTTGAGGAGAGCTGCATCTCTCCTCCCCAGCTGGCCATTACTCCCTTTTCCGAAGGCAGTTGCAGCAGTAGTCAGAAATGGCCACCACAAAGAAGAACTTGACCGGAAAAAAATGTGCAGGAGGAAGATAAGAAGAGAAAGCTTTGATTGACTGGGTCAAACAGCAAAAGCAACAAATAAGGTACCCTGGAATTGAAACTGTTAAAAGAACAATAACATTGTTCTCTAAGAAGAATTTTAAGCTGCGAAGGAGAGAGAAAAGGGAAAAGATTTGGTTTTCTCTTTCTCCTATACTGACAGCTAAGAGACTTAAGCAAGAAATTGGAAAAAAATCCACTTTGACATCAATAGGAATGCTGAAAATAAAAAGTCAATGGATAATTAAAAGCTTTTGAAAACAGGAAAAGAGAGAAAAAGAATAAAAGGGTAGGATCTGAAAGGGAGGAGACTGCCTGGAATTAAAAAAGAATTTACAGCAAAATCTCAACAAGACTTCCAAAAGATACATTCTAACTGAAATATCTCAACAAAAACCCCAGGAAGAGAAAGTCGAAAAAGAAATAAGAAGAACTCAGGACTATCTGGATTACTTGATGATTTCTGGATTCTTGGTTATTGTATTTGAATGACTAAAATCAATCGGGTGGTTGTTTAAAATTGTTTAAAATGGCTCCACTTTTAGAAGAACTGAAAATGGATCTTAAAAAGTACAAAGAAGATGCACAAGAAGGGAGAGGTTCTTTTGGCTTCATGTTTCAGTTTTTAGAAATGGAGATTTGGAATTATGAGAAACAACAAGAAATGCCTGCAGAACAAGAAGATTGTGACAAAGAAGAAGCCATCTTTAATGAACAAGGTGTTGTGAATAAATAAAAGTGCTTGAATAAAGATTGTTGAAACCTTAAAGTAAAAGTGCAAGGTTTTGGCCCTGCACTTCTGATTGGCCGAGAATAGCGATATCGGATTGGTCCGTTCAGGAGAATCTGATTGGCTATTAACGAGCCCTTCTCATTGGTTAAAAGAGCTAACGTTCCTGTGTTTTCATTGGCTAAATACCCAACAGCTTGCCTGTATAAAGGGGGATGTTGTGGCCATTTTTGTTCCGTTGCACCATGTTAAATAAAGAGTTGAAGTTCACTGTTCATCGACTCATCTCCACTTCTTGCGCCATGCACAGAACATAACACTGGTGACGAGGGTGGGATGTGGAGATGTCAGAGCTGACTGAACACTACTGAGTGATAGCTGAGCACGTGGCTGAAATGCACCAATGGCGGAACCATGTCCGGCAGCGTCATACCACCTGCTCCATTCGACCCGGCACAAGTAGACTGGGACTCATATATGGATCGCTTCCAGATGTTTCTGGAAACCAACAATTTGAAGGATGCCACTACCAGAAAGAAATGGGTGGTATTCCTAACTCATTGCAGACCAACCGTATTCAAAATGGCCAAGGCACTAGCGAAACTGGCAGAAGTGAAGTCCATGGACTGGGACATCCTCGAACCCCTGCTAAGGGCCCACTGTGCACCGACCGTACCAACGCTCATTAGAAGGCATGAATTTTACCAGAGAGATCAGTGGAAGGGCGAAAGTGTTGCTGATTTCATAGCTGATCTCCAGAATCTGGGAAGGCCTATGCGGGTTTGCCGACCTAGAAGAAGCCCTGAGAGACCGAATAGTTCTGGGATTAGATTCACCAGGCGTGCAGAGTAAGCTGATGGTGAAAGGCAACATTAGCCTTACAGATGCCATCGCTGATGCTACTGCAGCAGAAGCAACCAGGAAGTCGGCTGCCCGAATGCGCCACACCCACGCTCCACTTCACCAACTCGCCAGCAAAGTTTCACCTCACTTAGAAGAACAGGCAACGACAGCCCACCACGAGGATCTCGAATCGTCATCGGAAAGTGATGAAGAAGAGGTCAACCGGCTCCGGTCTGAACAAGACCAACGCCAGAGATCGCAGTACCAATGCGCTGGTTGTGGGGCAAACCACCCCCGATCAGACTGCAAATTCCTTGACGCGCTCTGCCATGTGTGCAGGAAAAGAGGCCACATCGGATGGGTCTGTAGAAGCAAACAAGGATCCAACTTGCCCCCGAGGGGGGCTAACTGTCGCCAATCTACAGGAAGCCATCCTGTAAAGCGAGAACCCTTGAACCACCAATGGAACAACCACTCCTACAGAAACAAACCCCTAAACCACTCAACGAAGCGAGAAGAGGTGCACCAAACCATTACGATTGGTCACGCCTCATCACTGAACACCAAGAAGATCCGGGTAAAGGTGGCAATCGAAAACCAGCCTTGTATGATGGAAGTCGATTCAGGATCGTCCCTCTCGATGGTTTCCTGGAAGACCCTCAAGCAACTCATCCCTACCATCCGGTGACAAGACCTCCGATTCCAAAGAGTCATACTCAAAGATTACCAGGGAAATCAAATTCCAGTCATTGGATCCAACCAAGTCCCTGTCTCATTTCAAAATTGTACCGCATCTCTACCCTTGACTGTAGTCAACAAGGATCGGCCTAGTTTGTTAGGCCTCCAATGGTTCGCTCCACTTGGAATTGAAGTAGCTGGCATTCACCGAACCAGCAGCAATGACTGGGAAGAGGCTCTCGTCCAAGAATTCCAGGACGTCTTTGCAGATAAACTAGGCGAGTACAAGGGGACCCCAATATCATTTAACCTCAACCCCAAAATAGCTCCCATCCGCCTTAAGCCTCGTTGAGTTCCATTTGCCCTTAAACCAAAGATTGACGAGCAGCTTGATAAATTAATAGCCCAGGGGGTATTAGAACCAACCGACCTGTTAGGGATAACATTGTTTTACCCTAACTGGTTTAGGTAAATAATAATATGTAATCATAGTTTGTATGTTAAAGTGTCTGCAACTTTAACTGTGGGATAGTAATTAAGGGAGTGGTTGTGAAAGCACTTTAAAAGAAGCAAGGCTGCAGCTTGCTCTCTCTCTGGCTTTGATGATCCCTGATTACTGCAAGGAAACAAGTCTGCATTGCTCGAACGGGAGAGAAAACAAAGG
Source organism: Hydrophis major (assembly GCA_033807585.1). Classification (NCBI taxonomy): domain Eukaryota; kingdom Metazoa; phylum Chordata; class Lepidosauria; order Squamata; family Elapidae; genus Hydrophis; species Hydrophis major. Next base: position 148,482,874 of record CM066328.1, on the reverse strand, counting down.
ACTGACTTGTAAGTGAATTGACATAGGGTATTCAACACGGACTTTGCTAACTGAATATCCCTGAATGGACTGACTAAATGATACATGACTATTGGACTGTTATTTTGACTATGCTATGAACTCATAATGGAATAAACTATATATTTGATAGCACAAGCGTATCTGTCATTTTTACTGTATGTTAATAAACATACAAGCTTAGCTCACTCATTTATCTGTGTGCCTATCTGACTAAGCTGCACATTCTGTTTAGCTTGTCTCCCTAACCCTGGTTGGGGAAACCAGGCTTAACACTCTCCCTGGGAAACCCCGATCGTGACACCCATCAAGCCGGATGGATCATTAAGAATTTGTGGGGACTACCGAGCCACCCTGAATCACGCCCTGCAGCAAAACGCTTACCCGGTACCGGTGGTGCAACACCTTCTCCATTCCCTGGGGGGAGGAAGAGTCTTCGCTAAACTAGATCTAGCCCAGGCATACCAACAACTGCCTGTAGACAAAAAAACGGCAGAGGCCCAAACAATCGTTACGCACCGAGGTGTGTTTAAATGTAACCGACTCCAATTCAGAGTTAGTGTGGCCCCGGGAATCTTTCAAAGTTTGATGGAAAGACTATTACAAGGGATAAAAGGCGTTGTCCCCTATTTTGATGATGTTTTAATTGCTGCTCCGACTCAAGAAATACTAAGGGAGCGCCTGGGGTTGGTTCTTCAGAGATTTAGAGACTTGGGTCTCAGAGTTAAAAAAAACAAGTGTCAACTATGTACGGATCGAGGAGAATTTTTAGGATATTTAATAGATAAACAAGGCATTCACCCCACCGATAGCAAACTTAAGGCAATCAAAAACGTCCCAAAACCCTACAATAAGGCTGATCTGCAAGCTTTCCTAGGCCTTATCAATTTTTATAATGTCTTTCTGCCTCACAAAGCAACCGTAGCCGAACCCCTACATTGTTTATTGGAAAAAAAAAGCAACCTGGGTTTGGGGACACTGAGAGGAACATGCGTTTCGACCAGTAAAAAACCTGTTGACCTCCAACGCTGTTTTGATGCAGTATAATGAGACTTTGCCTTTAACGGTTACATGTGATGCATCACCATTCGGAGTGGGCGCCATTTTGAGCCATGTTTTACCAAACGAAAGTGAAGCCCCTGTTGCCTATTTTTCAAAAACACTATCAAAAGCAGAACGCAATTACAGTTAAATTGATAAGGAAGTTCTTGCTATTGTATCTGCTGTTAAACGATTTCATGAATATATTTATGGGCGAGCTTTCACTATAATAACTGACCACAAACCTTTACTGGGAATAATAGCGGGAGATAAACCAACTCCTTATATATTATCTCCCAGAATGACTCACTGGTCAGAATTCTTGGCTGCCTATAATTATAAGTTGCAACACTGCTCAGGGAATGCCATTCCCCACGCTGACGCATTGAGCCGTGCACCACTTCCAGAAACCGTGGACAACCCTGCTCCGACCATCACAACACTGCAGATCAAGACACTCCAAAAACCGCTGTTGACAGCTCGCGATATTGCGATTGAAACTAAACGCAATCCCATTTTAACATGTGTCCTCAGCTGGGTAGAGCATGGATGGCCATTGGACCAAATCCCCAACTACTACATTCTCTTCAAAATTTGACAGACGGAACTGTTTTCCCAAAAAGGCTGCATCATTTGGGGCGATAGAGTCATTGTCCCAGAGTGGTTACAGCAAGCAGTACTGAGAACCTTACGCGATGGCCACTCTGGCATCGTGCGCATGAAAGCACTCACACGAAGCTATGCGTGGTGGCCAGGCATAGACAAGCAGATTGAAGCCTGGGTAAAGACTTGTCACAAATGCCAGGAAGTCAGCAATGCCCCACCGAAAGCAACCCCAACCGAATGGGAAACACCCAGGGGACCATGGTCCCGTATTCATCTGGACTTTGCGGGACCTACGAATGGACACACATTTTTATTAACAGTGGATGCCTACTCGAACTGGCTCAAAATCCAAGAGATGAAAGAAACAACAACCGAATCAGTCATCAGGAAATTGGACAGATTATTTGCAACACACGGATTACCGGACATTCTGGTATCCGACAACGGGCCCCAGTTTACCGCGCTTTCTTTTGAACAGTATCTGGCGGACCGCAGTATTTGCCATGCGCTAACTTCACCGGCGCATCCTGAAGCCAATGGAAGGGCCAAGCACATGGTACAATTCGTTAAAAGAACTCTACATAAAATGGACTATGGCGATATCGAAGACAAAATTAACCAGATACTCCTTTTGCAGCACATCACTCCACACAGCGTCACCAACAAAACTCCCACTGAGTTATTGATGAGACGAAAACTCCGCTCCCACCTCGACCGACTACACCCATCGTACGAACCTGAAAAACCACACGGATCCAGCAGGAAATGCTGTAATTTCCAGGTAGGCGATTTGGTTTTCACGAAAAAATTTTATGGTGACCCATTGTGGGTCGAGGCAACTGTAATCCAAGTAACCAGACCCAGATCATACCGAGTGAACTGTCGCGACGATAGAATATGGAAGCGCCATATTGATCAGCTGCGTTCAAGGCTGCTGTCTGGGGTCTGTGATTCTGGTGATTTTCAAACTGAGGGGGGAGGAGATGCCGAGGAGGCTGAATTTAAAATGGCGGAAAGCAAAAGCGGAAGAAATGACCGCTCAGACACAACATGTGAAGAAGGATCGGGGACAGGGGTAAACTCGCCTCATATGGATACCGAGGACATCAGTGGCAACGGAAGTTTAGATACAGCACCCTGTTCACCAGATAACGTCCTACCCCAACAAGACTCTAGACAAATACTGGGAGGACAACGTAAATCAAATAGACAATCAAAGCAACCTGCCTACCTCAAAGACTACGTTACTGCACCCCTTAAATGGAACCCGGGGAGAAGGGGTGTTGTGAATTAATAAAAGTGCTTGAATAAAGATTGTTGAAACCTTAAAGTAAAAGTGCAGGGTTCTGGCCCTGCACTTCTGATTGGCCAATAATAGTGATATCGGATTGGTCCGTTCAGGAGAATCTGATTGGCTATTAACGAGCCTTTCTCATTGGTTGAAAGAGCTAATGTTCCTGTGTTTTCATAGCCAAGAGCTTGCCTATATAAATGGGGCTGTTGTGGCCGTTTTTGTTCTGTTGCACCATGTTAAATAAAGAGTTGAAGTTCACTGTTCATCGATTCGTCTCCACTTCTTGCGCCACGCACAGAACATAACACAAGTAATCTTAGATGGGGGAAAAAAAGGAAAGGAGGGAAAGAGAATCGAAAGTTTAAGATTCAGAAAAACAACTCCCCCCCCCCGCAAAAAATAGAGTGAAAAATAAGTATAAAATCAGAAAGCAACAGAAGAGGGAAATGCAGAAGAGAGAATTAGAACTAGAGAGACAAGGGGGTAAAAAGGGGAGGGAGAAGATGAGAGGGAAGAAAGAAAGGAAAAGAAGTTATGAAGGACAGAAGCAAAATATAGAGAAACGGGGTCTATTTAGAGATAATGGGTGAAAACTTAATGGAAAAAGGGTACATAACATAGTATGGTTATATTAGAAGCAGAAATAATTTTAGAAAATATGTAACAATGTATGATTAAAATATCTGATAAAATAGCTATCGTAATTCAGTGGAATGCTTGTCAATAAATAAATGTAACAAAGGGTACATTTAATGATTTATAAAACATATGTGAAGAGAAATAAGGGAAAAATTAATTATGGAGATTATAAGTGTTTTTAAGGATGTATGATATTTAATTGAAAAGAAGTGTTAAAGATGTTATAGTTTTAATGATTATTAATGATAGAACTGAACTGGAATGGAATGAGGGTTTATAATTACATATATTTACAATCTTTCTTTCTTTTTTTAAAGAATATAGTGTGTATTATAAGAATGTGCCAAGCAGAATTCGATTGGAAGTTATGTATTATGTATTATATTGAAGGTCATAAACTTAAGGTATATGTTGAAGCTTAAATAAGAGTTGAATGGATGTAATTAAAAGATATAAAGATGTCATACTCCAATTAGTAATTACAGGAGAAAATTTGTTTAATGAGAAAAGATAATATGAAATTGAAACAGAACAGATGAAAGTATAAATATAATGATTTGAATTGAGATAAAAATAAAATTGAGAAAATTAAAAGAGGAGAAAAACTATATAGAAAATGTAAAATAGTATAAGATATGGAATAGAATACAAAAAGGAGCATGAAATTGAGTTTTGTGTCAGTATAAAGAAGATCAACCCAGCACCATGCTATTTTCAAAAAAGATATTTTACTTGTATTTTGTGTGTGAAAACTCAAATAAAACTTTATTAAAAAAAAAAAAAGATTGTTCCTACCAACATTGACAGGGAAAGCCACTAATAAATAAAAATGAGAGCAAACCCCCTCCCTTCTAGCACTGATGAGGTTACTTAGTTTGGTAATGAAATGACTGCAAGAAAATAATGAAACTCAGAGAGCACCAAGGACCCCACTATTTCAAGTTGTACCCACTATGAATACAGGTACAAGAAGTCAGGAATCAGGACAGAGTTCAAAAGCACCACACATTCATTTCATGCTATTTATACACAAGAATCTGAATTACTAATGGTTAAGGCAAATTGGTAGCAGAAAAGAGTCAAGAGACTTCAAGGGGGAGGTTCAACATGGGCGCCTTATAGGGGCCTAGAGATTCCAAACTGATGATGCATTTGACACCTCCCTTGGGTTCAGCCTGGTCATCTCCTACAACTGGTATCCTAACTAAGTGAGCAACATATGCACATACTCTTTGAAGAAACTGGGAAAGGTCTCAAAAGAAATGCTGACATCTGTGATATTTAATCTGCAACAATTCATTCAAACATGGAATATATCTCTTGACACATTTGATCACTGCAGGCATCAGTATAAACTCATATTTAGGTTCATTTATTCAGGGTTTGTCTTCTTATCCATAAGACTGGGATTTGTTGCCCCCATCTTCAAAAGAGAATGAAAAGATGTTGATGCATAATTCATGCTGAGCTTAGTTATTGAAACTTGCAACTATCAATCATGACATATCGACATCTACAGCTTCTCAGATGTTCTTTTTTTCCTATAATTTTTATCAAGAATTTTAAAAGGGAGATTAAAAACTAACAAGAACTAATATAAGGTCAAGAAAAGAAAGAGAAAAGGGAAATCAAAAAGCTAATAGTATAAAAAGAAAGAATGAACAGATCTAAAAGAGCTTACTTTATAGCAATTACAAGTACAAATACAAAATAACCTCCTGCTCTATGGTTGCGTTAAATAAAATCTCTCTTTATCTATTATCTAGTTTTTCTAATAATCAAAATAATAAATTGTGGATTCATTTATTTGTGTTTCACGCAAAACATTTTTAAGGGGTTTCCAGTGAGCAATAAATGTAGATATTTTCTCTAATCAAGAAAGTCAGATTAGTCACCTCTGCAAGTTCCATCATCTTCACCAACCATTGCTCCATTATGAGTAACATTTTCTACTTTGGAGTATATAATCACCTCACAAGTATTCTCATATATAAAAATAAAATTCCATGTTATTTTTTCCAGCTGTTTATCCACCAAAACCAGAAGAAAAGCCTCTGGTTGCAACTGTGTCTTTAAGATCCTCTGAATTAGTTTCTGTATTTATATCCAAAACTTTCTAGATTTTTTACACATCCACCAAACATGATAAAATATCCCTTCATGTTGTTCACAATTCCAAAATAAAAAACTACCTTTATACATTCTAGACCAGGGGTCTAGACCATTCTAGACCAGCTGGCTTCTTACCCTTTAAGGTAAGTGAAGTAATGTACCTTACCATCTATTTACTACCACCATCCCATTAAAACTAGATTTCTGCACTAAAGACAGTCCAGAATTTGTCTTTAATGTCGTCACTTTATTTGCCTCATCACATTTATTCTTCTCATCATATTTATGTGAGAACTTTCATGCCATTCATGTGACAAAGTTTATTTGCCTTGTTATATTCATGAAGTCTTCTCATGAATTATAGTCTTGTATCCTTCTGAGGTCATTAAAATGAGGACCCAGATTGTTGGGGGCAATATGCTGAGTGTAAACTTCTTAAAGAGGTCTGTAAAGCACTGGGAAGTGCTATTAGATATGTTTAAAATTAGCAACAGAATTAGAAGTTGGAAGGTATTAAAAAGAAACACCTTGCATTTTTAATTGGTAATGCCTTAATTTTAATTTTGTTCTTAACTGTTTTAACTCTGCTCTTATTTATATTTTTATATTACTTCTTATCTTTTTATTGTAAATCTCCCAGAATCACTTAGTGAGATACAACAGCACTTAGATTTATATACTTGTGCTTTACAGCCTTCTCTAAGCAGTTTACGAGTCAGAATATTGCCCCCAGTAATCTGGGTCCTCATTTTACCAACCTCGAAGGGATGGAAGGCTGAGTCAGTCTTGATCTGGTCAGGATCAAACTCCTGGCACTGGGTAGAATTAGCCAGCAGTACTGCACTTTAACTACTGCACCACCACGGCTCATGATGGTGGTGTAGAAATGTGATAAATAAGTAGATAAATACAACATATGCAGGAAATATAGAAATATATTACCATTCCCAAAAATGTCCTGAATAGCAAAACTTTTTCACCTTAGTGAACTGATGAACTCAAACAAAAGGAAGCCCTGTTTCCTGATCAAGACCAAGCTTCAGAAACTGAACTTCAGGATGAATTGAAGCTTACCTATTTCACTCTTCAAACCTATCTTTTTATTCAAGATCCATCACTTCTAATCAGTGACACTGAAGTCATTGAAGGACAAACCAGTTCACTCCTGATTAGCTGAAATGTTTCTCTACCATTTTTTTAAAAAAATATGGTCATTAATATGATCATTTAAATACATTATAATAATACATTGCCCATTTCTAACCTTTTTAAGCATTAATCAAAAATGTATATTAAATAGAGCAAGGACAGATGTTCCAGCCCAGATTTTTATTCTCAACCTTTTCATTGTGCTCCAGAATATCTGGAAGAAACTGTAGCCACCTCCAGTTTTGTGTAAATTATTGCATTAAGTATCGAGTTTCAGATCATACATCTCTTCCCCACCAATTTCATAAGAATTGCATTTAATCACAAACTATACAGAGAAATTAAAACATTAAAAGAATGAAGGAGTTATTATAACAAGGCAGATCACGTCAATGATATAGATAAAGAAAAAAAAAGTAACCATTGCTCAATATATGATGTAAAAAATATATATGTGTGTATGTATATATATGTGTGTGTGTTTTCTTAAGTTTTCGCGGGTATCTATATGTATGGTATTCAGCTTTGTTCAGGTATTTTCCCACGTCATTATAGTTGTGCTTTTACAGTTGTGAGCCTGCACTCACAAACAAAAAAATCTCTACACCACAAGCCAAGCAAACACCTGGGCACAAACAGACCCCCGATACCTCCAGCTCAAACACACCCCAACCAGGCACCCAGATGAAACCTAGCTTCCTAATAAATGATAGCCATCCTTTTACCCAAAGCCAAGCAGCACTAAAAGCCTCCAATACAAGAAACGCAATGTTGTCAGACAATCAAAAAATGCTACAAAACAGACAGAAGTATTAGAAACACCAGTCAAGCAGAACACAGCAAACTCCAAGACCAATAAACACAGACCAAGACTCTCAACCAATCAGGATGAAGAAAAAAACCATTCTAGCACAGCAGTAGGCTAGCACCAAATTTAAAACAGAAACGGCTGTGAAAGCCTGACTCACAGATGAACACAATACAGAAGCCTGATGATGGCAGATGAGATTCTGCCTAAACATCGCTATAACTTTAAAAGCACAACTATAACAACATGGGAAAATACCCGAACAAAGCTGAATACCATACATACATACATACATACATACATACATACATACATACATACATATGCTGATTTGTCTGTTTAAATGTATGTCAAATAAATGTTTTTTCTAGAATAAAAATTAATAAAAAATAATTTTAAAAAAAGAATCAGGGAAGAGAAGTTATGGTCATACTGCACACTTTAATCTCTGTTTCTTACATAGGTTTTTGAATACTAAACAGTGCTAGTGCCATTTTAGGAATATCAATCATGTAAATATTTTAATCATAAATTATATTTTAGGGATAATTGGACAGGAACTCACCATCTTTCTGCATGTCCAGATCAATAGAATACAGAATTAGACAGCTGTTAAAAATTTAATAACTGTGAATTATTTTGATTTGTGAAGATCTCAGAAGTTCCTATGTGGTACTAATGTCTTTAACCCTCTGATGCAAAGGTCTGGATCGCTTAGAAGTTGATAGATTTAAAAAAAAAAATGGAAACCTTATGCCTTAAAAAGGCTCCTCTACCCTTAAAACACTTTCAGATGTGCACTGATTTTTAATAAGGGTTGAAGATTGCCCCCACATTTCTTTCTTGAGTTTATTTTGATAACCTGGAAATAACATGTGTGTGATTGGAAACAGAGTGTGCATGCAATGATAGCAAACCTTATTTCAGTGCAAATAAATGCATCTACATTAAGTCTTTGATGCTTTTCTCACTCCAGCTCATGAGCGTCCAAAATCTTCTCAGTGTTATCATTAAGCAGATGCAAGAAACTTCATGCAAACAGAAAGGGAGTAAATGAAGCATGGAAAAAAGTATAATGCTGTTTTGCTTCACTGATAACAAGTTTAAGCAAAACCCCACCTGCAAAGAAAACATGATTAAGTGGAAAGTTATAGAAAGGATTGCAAGATGTGCTAATGAGCTTTGTTTGTTTGCTTTTTTTAAAAAAATGGCAGCTTTGGGGTTTTAGCTAGATAACCAGATCACATAATAGCTTGCAGCAGATGGTTTTAGATAGAGAGGATGGGACAAGAAAATCAATTTTAAAATCTTAAGAAAATGTGGTCTAAAACATGATGGAGCTCCTAACATAGTAAGGCTTTTCATAATGATCTAGCTGAAAAAATACCTGGTAGAATATTTAATGTTGGACAAGATAGGGAGATTCACTTTATGAGGAACACAGAATAATACCATTTGTACATGTGATAATTGCCAGGCATCTGCACTGATTTACCTGCAGTAACCGTGTTTGACTTTCCATGGGCATATCTGAGGTTTTAAATGACACTTCCTTCTTAGATTCCAATGTAATCTCATGTATTCTAGTGTTGACCTATGGGCTACCAATTGTGACCTTTTTTTTCAGTTTTGCATCTTCTGCATTTCAAATCATGTGGTTTATGGGTGATCCATGTTACTATCTGACAACAGTGACATTAATTTAATGGATATTTGGAAGTCTCAAAAAGGTTGAAATGAAATTGCAGTTGCATCAATTCACCAACATAGGAAGATTTACATTGATCTAAATGTTGGGATTTTTAGAATCATTATGATGATTTAGGGACCAATTTGCCTACGTTTGCCATTGAAAGAATCCTTTATTTAAAGGGATATCCAATTTATCTAATTTAAAGAAGAAAAATCTTGAAGTTGCCCAAGTTCCTTCCATGACAGAATGACCAAACTCACTTGTCATCTGGCCTGACTTCTCTTACATAGTTAATTGTATCATATATTCTACCCAAACTGTAGAACTAATTTCCCAGGGTGGATCTATACAAAGATTTCCATATATAACCATTAGGCAGATTTGTGTCCTCTTTTGTTATACATCTACAATACTCTTCCTTAAAAATGCCTATTGCTAAAGTCTTACAATCACTTAAATGAGCTTTCTTTATTTTTTTACTGTTGAGAAAAAATATATGTTCTTACTTCCTTTCTTGCAGAAAACAACATATTTTTCATTGTTATTGTTGCAGTGGCAAGAAACCCATTTCCAAAAGCAAAATAGCTTTCAGAGGCCCACACAATAGGGATGTATACATGAATCCATCTCTGGTCCGGCCAATATCCAAGTTAGTTTTGCTCTATGCTACTAAACTACAACAGAGAAAAATAGTTCTCAGACTCCTGGAAATTCTTTTTCATGTCATTTGAATGAAAAGGTAACCCCATCCATGCCTCCCAATGGCAATGCATACTTGTTTCTCTCACCAAAGGAACTTTCCTTTTCTTCCTTCTATTTCTCATGTCAATCAACATGACAGGACAAAAACAGTAGGTTAAAATGTTTTCTATGTCTAAATATCATTTGTTTCTCTATTCTAGCTATTGGTTCATTCCCATTAGTAGTCTTTCTTACCTTTATTCAAAATACCGAGAGAATGCTTATATGATGTGGCTCATTTTACTGACCATGCTTGCCATGTGTATTTGCCATTTCCCATAGCATAATAAATTTCTCATTCAACTTTTGCAATAGAAAATAAAATTGTAAGCTAGATCCATCCCTAAATTTCATTAACATGTATGGTGTCCCTTAATAATGGCTGCTCTTGAGGAAGTGGACAGGTTCCTTGCAGCTGTTAGTGAAAATACCTAGGTATTAGATGTCCTCTCTGGTTTGCTAGGCCTCCTGTGAAGTGATGTGTGGGTTCAAATGATGATTAATTCATTCTTGGGGGAGAATGAATTACTTTAAAAACAGTAGTCTATCTCTTCCTCGAGAACTGGACCCCATGATATTGCATAATTTCCATCCTGTCTCCAACTTCCTTTTGGGAGGAAGATTGTTGAGAACATGGTTCATTTGCAGCATTAGAGAGCTTTGGAAGAATGGAAATATCAGGGCACAGGCCAGGGGTGGGATTCTACAGGTTTGCACCTATTCTCTAGAACCAGTTGTTAACATTCTAAGCAGTTTGGAGAACTGGTTGTTAGAAGAAATTACTGGCCTAATCCTGAAAGGAAGGCAGGAAGGAAACATTCTGGTGTTGCTTACAGAGACTGACTCTCTGTTAACCCTTATTACATTCTTGGCAGGACTAGATTTCCTGTCTCAGGAACTTCTCTGGGGTTTTTTCCTCCTCCTTTGCTGGTACTTTGCTTGTGTGGAGTGACCATTCAAAGTTACAGTGACACGGAAAAAGGTGACTTATGACCATTTTTCACATTTATGACTGTTACAGCATCCCCACAGTCACAAGAGGCCAGATGAGGAGATGCATGTCTCAATGTGAGTGATGTTGAGTTGGCCGCAGCCAGCCAGTCATATAACCACCAAGCCATGCCCACCAACTAAGCCACACCCACAGAACCAGTTGTTAAAAAATTTGAACCCCACCTCTGGCACAGGCCCAAATGACATTGATTTCATGTTGATGACCTCTGGTGGTAATGCAATGTGGGAAGAAAGAAGTGATGTATCTATTCTGGCCTTCTTGATATCTCAGAAAATCAACACTGTTGATCTTGATATTGTGGGATTGACATAGGAAACTTTGATTTATAGTAGCTCTCCTTTCTTTTGGGTCAATTTTGGTTTTGATAAGGGGGTCCAGCTCTCAGTCCCTACTTTGATACCCATAGGGTTCAATTCTATCTCCACTCCTATGTAACATCTCTGCAAAGGTGCTGGGTGAGGCATTCATTGACACAGAATGCCACAGATATTCAATTATAAATATCAGGGGCTATTCAAACTATGCCAATGAAATTTTGTTTCATTGTTTGGAAGATGTGAAGGTCTGAATGGGGCAAACAGACTCTAGGATTGACTGGCTGTGGATTTTTGGACCATTTGGGTGCAAGGAATGTCCTTCTTTATTCTGGATAGAGCTGTGCTTTCATGGACAAACCTGCTGCACAATTTGAGGTCCGCGCCTTGAAAAATCAGAGAACAGACATGGATTGGAGAGCATTTGTTCAGATTTAGCCAATTGCTTTTATTCCAACATGGAGTGGGATACTCACAATTAATCATATCCCTTATTTATATTATTGCTGTAGAAGAAATTGCCACTGAAGACCACACAGAAGCATCAATTGGTCCAGAAAACACCACATGAGTTGGGGGAAATTACCAACTATTCATGTAACACCATTACTCTGAACAACACTGAATAACTAAATAGAATCAGAAAAAATAAGGTGAAAAAAAGTTTATTGGAGCCTTATATTTACATAGTGGATTTCAGTTAAAAAGAATCAAATAACAAAAGATCATGAAGAGTAGCTTCATACACAATCTACTTTCCCATAGAATGGTTGGTTTGGTTTTGGCTTAACTTATTGTTCAACCAAGCTACTGTAGTTTGTGTATCATAGCTTAGTTTGAAATATGAATTTATCCAATAAAGATTCATTCAGAAGAACTATACTCTACTACATCGTGTTATCTCACTTACAAAGAACCTACCGAAATCAGCATCCTGGATTCAATGTTAGCTTTTACATTTATTTATTTATTTATTTGGTTTGTCAATTGCTTACAAGACAATAGGTATTAGTAAAAACATAGTTATGAATACATGGATACATATAAGAAAAATAAAAGAAACAATAGGACAGGGATGGCAGGCACATTGGTGTTCTTATGCACACCCCCTACAGACCTCTTAGGAAAGGGGTGAGGTCAACAGTAGACAGTCTAAGGTTAAAGTTTTTGGGTTTGGGGAAGAAACCACAGAGTCAGGTAGAGTATTCCAGATATTGACCACTCTGTTGCTGAAGTCATATTTCCTGCAATCAAGTTTGGTGCAATTAACCTTGAGTTTGTATCTATTGTGTGCTCTTGTCTTGTTATGGTTGAAGCTGACAGGTAGGACATTGACAGGTAGGACATTGCAATGTATGATTTTATATACTATACTTAGAACGGACCGAAGGTAGTGTAGTTCTAGGTTTTCTAGGTCTAGAATTTCAAGTCTGGTGGCATAAGGTATTCTGCAACAAGTAGAAGAGTGGAGAACTCTTCTTGTGAAATATTTCTGGACTTACTCAACTGTATTAATATCAGATATGTAAAGTGGGCTCCAGACTGATGAGCTGTATTTGAGTATTGGTCTAGCAAATGTTTTGTATGCTCTAGTTAGTAGTGTAATATTACCAGAGAAAAAGCTAAGTAAGATTAGGTTAACAACTCTTAATGCCTTTTTGGCTTTGTAGTTACAGTGGGCTCTAGCACTTAGATAATTCGATATGAGTACTCCAAGATCCTTGACAGAGTTTGGATCATCAACAAGGTCTTGACTATTCAGCCTGTATTTTATTTTCTGATTTTTTTTGCCAATATGTAAGACAGAGCATTTATTTGTTGAGATTTGAAGTTGCCATTTGTTTGACCATTCTGATACATAGTCAAGGTCTTTTTGAAAAGTAGCAGTACTGTCTGTGGTATTGAATAGCTTTACATCGTCAGCGAAGAGAACGCAGTTGCTCTTGATGTGATCACAGAGATCATTTATGTTGAGTATGAAGAGAGTTGGTCCTAGAACGCTGCCTTAGGGGACACCACTATTGACAGGTACAGAATTTGATAGGACACTCCCAATTTTATGTTGTCTGTTTGTCAGGAATGCTTCTATCAAGTTATGCAGGTGTCCAGAGATACCATAAGATTTTAGTTTTAGTAGTTTGTTGTGTACCACTGGATCAAAGGCTTTACAGAAGCCTATGTAGATTGCATCTATTGCTTTGCCCTGATCGAGTTGTGCAGTCCATATGTTTTTCCAGTGTAAGAGTTGCAGATTGCAGGATAGTTTTTTTTCTGAAACCAAATTGTTTATTAGAGAGTAGGTTGTTTGTTTCTAAGTGGGGGATAATGGATTGGTTAATAATTGATTCCATGACTTTACAGGTGATGCAGCATAAAGAGATTGATCTGTAATTTTCAGCTAGGCTGGGATCTCCCTTTATGAAGACGGGGATGACTGTGGCTTGTGACCATAGTTTTGGCAAGGAGCTGGTCCTGAAAGATTTTTCAAAGATTATGCTTAGAGGTTCGGCTATGGAAGTGGATAGCTTTTTTAAAAAGTAGGCACATATTCCATCCGGTCCAATAGATAGAGATGGTTTTAGATTATGTAGTGCTTTTTCAACATTGTCTACTGTAAAATCAATATGTGTTAGATCATTGTAGTTGTCTGTGGTTTGACTAGGAAATACTGGGCATGATCCATTGCTGTTTACAAATACTGAGCCAAAGAATGTGTTAAAGATGTTGGCTTTAATAGTATCATCATTACAGTCTTTACCATTAAGTCCTTTCAGGGGTGGGTGGACCTTAAGTCTTTTACAAAATTGTAGAAAGCACGGGTGGAATTGGTGCGTAGAAGATTTTCCTCTTGTTTAATGTGATAATTTTTGCATTCAGTCTTTATCTGGTGGCATAAATTTTTGTATAGGCTTTTGAAGTTGGCAACGTGACCAGAATTGTTTTTCTGCCAAAGTGATCTCTTTTTGCATTGAAGCTTCCTTATTGTTATGGGTAATCTGTTTTTTCTGTTTTTTGGAGTTGTTATTGGTACATATAGTTTGATGACTCTTTTGACTTCAAGTAAAAATATATTATAATGGTCTTCTACAATATTGCATCCAGTGAATAGAAATTGCCAATCAAGGGATGAGAGATCGTTGTCTATAAGATCATAGTTGCCTTTTTTGAAGTTATAATTGGGGATCACATCATTGTGTTGATTTTTGTGTGGATGTATGTTGAGTCAAAAGTCAATCAGGCTATGGTTGGAAAAGGGTTATTTAATTTGTATTCCGTAAATTGAATTCAAACTATTGCAGAAGATGAGATCAAGGCATATCTTCAGTCCTTGCGTATTGCTTCTGTGGATTCATTTATGCAGTTCTATCAAAATCTAATCCATCTTGCATCAAACACTGTCTCAGATGTGGCCATGGGCAGTACAGTAGAGAAAAAAAGTCTGAGAGGCTTAGAGTGCAGTATCAACATAAGTTATACCAAGGGAAACCACATTCTTGTTCTTGTAGCGCTTGTTGCGTTGACAAGTATTCACACCACTCTGATAGTAGTGTACTTTATTATCCACTGTGGATAATAAGGATTGAGCATATAAAACAGAGTTTTGGGGTTAAAGTTAGATGTGGAGAAAACAATATTCTCTTTTCTCATCTGTCTCTCATGAGACAAATGGCTAACGGCCAAAACCCAAATGAATTGTTGAAGCATTCCATTTTTCTTGATTTTAATCTTACATAAATTAAACTTCTCACAAATGACTATGCAGGATAGAGTTTTCAACCATTTTGAATTTGATTGGTATCCTGTGCTTTGCTAGCACCGCTGACAACTGTCTCCTCATTGGTCTGACTGTCATTCATTCTGAAAAACAATATGTTACAACCAGGAAAGAGTGGATTTAGTGGCTATAATTGCTATTTTGTAAGTCTCTTTTGAACACCTGAAAATCTCCACTTCCTAGCCTCTCAGTCTTCTTTTTTAGATAATCTCTCTTCCCTTCACTCTCCAGCTTTAAGGTTATCAATCATTTATTGCTTGACAGAAATAAATTCCTCAGACGGGCAAAAATCTTCTGTTGTCCACTAACAGCTAAGCTCTTCCTAGTTTTCCTTGACCATTTTCCCCTCAAATGTACTCACAAAATATGGACCTAGACACTTACCGAGCCTAAGGCTGTTTCCTGTTTTATTTGTTTATCAAGTGAATTTTCAGACTATTTTTTAGGATAAATTCTCTTCACAAACAGATTTAGAGTAATCAGTAGAGCTGCTTGCAATAAAATAAGATTGTACTATAACAAAAACAAAACTATTGAAAATTAAAGCTCAAAAACTTAAATCAATGCCTTCTTATACACTATTAATCAAACTAATAAAATTCTATTTCTTTTATTTTTAAAGAAAATTATAAAAATAATAGCAGCATATCACTAAATCAGATTAAATATCACCAGTGCATAAAACCGCACTGAAACAATGACAGAAATTAAAACAGTTACTGCATCATAAATTATCTAAAAGTTAAATAGAGTAAGAAAATATTTAGGAATTTATTAAAAGATTATAAGGCAGCATATTCTACATACATATATTTCAAAGAAAATTTGGTAAAAAGAAAAAAGACAGAATACTAATTTACTTCTAAAAGTGATGAATAATGTTGGCAATTTATAATACCGGACCATGAGCACCAATGAATAGACAGTTGCCCACGAAATCATAAGGAGAAAGGACAGTCTTTAAAATGAAAATAATTTATTCAAAAGAGATGACTGCATCTACCATTTCTATATCATTCTGAGTGATCATCATCATTTCTTCAAATTACTAAAATATACAAACTTTTATTAAAATTTGAAACAGAAGAAGAAAAAGTGAAAAAGTGAGCTCCACATTTTGGTTATAATGTACAGATGGAACAATGTGTGGCTGAAACAATTCCATGTTCATCATTTGTACATAATTCTATTTCAAATGCAGTCTTACAGTGTTCAAAAGCATAAATACTTTTATCTACTTTGAAGCTTTCTAATAATAGATAGATAAAAGAACCATTGACAATTATTTCCCTCTGCTACTTGTTCTTCACTTGATTTTATTTTACATTACCCTTGAGAAAATTCTAGTATCTTACAATAAGTTAGCCATTTATATTTGCCTATTATTTTTCATCTATAGATGAGAGCCAAAGAGATACTTTCAGGCAAAACCTGAGTTTTCATCTATTCCATATTCTCACTATGGCATGTCTAATATAATGATTTTTAAAATCCATTAACCTTGATTTTATCATCCCACAGATACTCATGCCATCCAATTCTCAAGTCATACACTTCTAACTCCAAAAGCCTTCTACTTCTCAGAAGCCCTCACTCTTCCATCCAAACCAAACAATAAGCTGAAAAACACTACTGCTCTCCTTTAAGCAAATGAGGATAACAACCTAGGTCTTAGAAAGCTAGGCAAAGAGCCACTTTAATTTCAAGGTGATATTCAATAGTAATTCAAGCCTCTGAGGAAGAAATCTGCCAGCCAATATTATTTATGTTTTTATTTTGCACAGTCTGTTTTAATATGTAAGTTTTCCAAATGGATTAGAAATAGACTTTGCTAGAAATTCACCCATAATGTAAAAGTTCTTATTCCTGTCATGAAAATTAATCGCTCTTCAAAAATTTCATCACAAAACTTAGAAATCCTAGCATTACCTGAATAAAAAAATAGAATAAATATTTCCATATGTTTTTTTGAAAACAATTTTATTGATTTTCTACAAACAAAACATTAAAACATCAACTCTCTTATGTACATACAGTGTGTCGGTTGGTTCATCAGTTTTGTGCATTCATTTCGTAGTCTCAATTACAGTTAAGCTACATAACAACTCATATTGTCAATCCAAACTTATATATCCTAATATCACTATTAAAAAGAACATTTGACTATACTTTTAATCATTCATGCTTTATGAGATAACAATACTTTAAATAGTTTATTCTATAACAAATCATATAATCATACCAAATCTATCCTAGAGACACTTTATAAATATAATATCAAATAAAAAAAAAAGAAAAGAAAAAATAAAGATATTCCTTGCTATCTAACATTCTAAATATTCTATTATCGTATTTTGTCATCTAGCCATTGATAAAAAAGACCCCAAATTTCATAAAATTGTTTATCCTCTTGCTCTCTAATTTCAAATGTCAATCTACTCATCTCAGCACATTCCAATATTTTCTTAATAATTTCTTCCTGTAATGGTATTTTCTCATTCTTCCAATTTTTAGCAAATACAATCTTAGCCACTGTTAATACATTTACAATCAGATATTTCAAGTCTTTACTGTATGTATCTGGTAAGATTCCCAATAGGAAAAACTCCGGTTTCAAATCTATACATTTCTTTGTCATTTTTTCCAATCACATGCAAATTTCAGTCCAATATTTTTTAGCGTCCTCACAGGTCCACCACATATGGTAATATGAGCCAGGTATCTGATGACATTTCCAGAATTTTTCAGATTTGTTCCTAAACATTCTTGCTATACTTGTCGGGGGAAAGTGCCACCTGTAAAACATCTTATACAAATTTTCTTTATATGCTGTTGACATTGTCATTTTATAATTTTGAGACCATAATTTTTGCCATTTCTCAAAATCAATCCCATATCCAAATTCTTCCCCCAAACAATCATAGTTTCTTTAACTTGTTCTTCCTCTAATTTAATTCCCAGTAAATAACCGTAAAAATTTTTAATCACCTTCTCATCAGTACCCATCAAGATCTTTTCTAGATCAGTCTGTTTATCATAAAATCCCTCTGTTTTAGAATCTTCATCATACCTTGAATGTATTTGCGCATATGAAAACCAATTCATCTTTATACCTTGTTCCTCTAAATTTTGTATCAATTTAAGTTCACCCTTTTCATCCAATAGTTCCCCATATCTAACTGTTTGTTCCTTCTTATAAATTATAGGACAGGAAAATGCTTCAATAGTCGATAACCAAACTGGGATTTTCAAAAAAAATTGTCTTTTTATCTTCTCCCAGTTTAACCACAAAGACTCCCATATATAATGTCTCCTAAAATAACCCTGGGTTTTAGTTCCCTTATACCATAAAAAAGCGTGCCAACCCAACAGCAAATCATGACCTTCTAGTGTCAACAATCTAGTCTTTCTTAATGTTATCCATTCCTTTACCCACATCAAATTTGCAGCTTGGTAGTACAATTCCCAATTGGGCAGGCCAAAACCTCCTCTAATTCTCGCATCTTGCAAAAGCTTTAGCTTTATTCTCGCTTTCTTACCTTGCCATATAAACTTCAATTTAATTTTATTTAAATCTTCAAAATAGTCTTTTCCGAGCCTAATTGGTATTGTTTGAAACAGAAATAGGATTCTAGGTAAAATATTCATCTTAATTGTTGAAATTCTCCCTATTAATGACAATTGCAAGTTTTCCCATTTCTTCAAGTCTGTAGCTATCTGTTGTTTAAGTTGAATATAATTATTCTCTTTTAATGTGTTACATCTTGCTGTCAAATATATCCCCAGATACTTAACCTTATTTGTAATTTGGATTTTCAAAAGATCTGCCAGTTCTTCTCTTTGTCTCAATAGCATGTTCTTTGTCAAAATCTTTGTTTTGTCTTTATTTATTTTCAAACCAGCCACCTCACCATATATCTCTATCTTTTCCAATAACTTTGGAGCTGTTTCTAACGGGTCTTCCAAAATAAAGGCTAAGTCATCAGCAAAGGCTTGCAGTTTAAATTCTTCCTTTTTAATTTTCATTCCTTTTATGATTTTATCATTTCTAATATTTCTATTCAACACTTCCAAAGTCAATACAAATAGCAAAGGGGATAGGGGACATCCTTGTCTTGTGCCTTTCCTTTTATTGATAAAGTCTGTAAGTTCTCCCTCCATCATTACCTTTGCTGTCTGTTTATTGTATATGGCTTCTATTGCTTGGATAAATTTTCTGGCAAAACCCATCTGTTCCAATAGTAATAACATAAATCTCCAGTTCACGTTGTCAAATGCCTTTTGAGCATCTAGGAATATCAAAGCCATTTGCTTTTCAGGATGTGCCTCATAGTATTCCAAAGTGTCCAAGATTACTCTCATATTGTCTCTAATTTGTCTCTTTGGCAGAAATCCATTTTGATCTGGGTGAATGAAATTATTTAAGTATTTTTTAAGTCTTTCTGCTAAAATTGAAGCAAAAATTTTATAGTCTGCATTCAATAAAGAAATAGATCTATAGTTCTTGATTTGCAGTGGACATTGACCTTCTTTTGGAATAAGTGTAATATAAGCCTCTGACCATGTTTTGGGTATCATCTTCTTTGACATAGCTTCATTCATATCTTCTAGCAATGGAATGCTCAATGATTCTTGAAATGTTTTATAGAATTCTGCCGGAAGCCCATCTGGACCTGGTGCTTTCCCATCATTTTGTTTCTTAAGTGCTTCAGTTAATTCCATCATTGTTATATTGCTTTCTAGCATTTCTTCAGTCTCTTCAGATATCTTCGGTAGGTTAGCATTCTGTAGATACTGTTTGACTTTTTCCTCATCAATATTCTCTTGATTATATAGTTGCCCATAGAAATCTCGAATAATTTCCTTTTTCTCCTTATCACCATAACAAACTTATTAACTTCAATATTTTTCTTGATTCTTTCTCCTTTCTCAATTTATATGCTAGCCATCTACCTGGTTTATTCGCATTTTCAAAGTAATTCTGTTTAGAATTTCTAATTTTCTGTGCCAATTCTTCTTTCTCTATTAATTCCATTTTATGTTTAGTTATATCCAACTTCAATTTAATATCTTTTTTCTGTGGCATTTTCTGTAATTCCTTTTCAAGTCTTTTATACTCATCTTCCAAGGCCTTAGTGGCTTGCCTTTTCCTAATGTTCTTTTTTCTTATGTAATCTATTATCAAACCTCTAGCATATGCCTTCATTGTATCCCAAACATTCTGCATTGAAGTGTCTTCTTTTTTATTTTCTCTGAAGAAAAAAGCCAATTCTTTCTCCATCCATTGTTTAAAATCTTTTTCCTTTAAGGTAGTATTATTTAATGTCCATCGCGATCTTTTCTTTTTTGTCCCTTCCATTTAATTGTCATTGGGCTATGATCTGCCCAAGTACTTGTTTCAATATTTGTTTCTTGAATATTGGATATTAATTCTGTTGAGGTCCAAATCATATCCAATCTGGACCATGATAAATGTCTATCTGAATAGAAAGTATATTGTTTAGCTTTAACATTTCTTTCTTTCCAAATATCTTTTAAAGTTAATTTGTCTGCCATTTAAAAAAAGGATTTAGGGAGAGTCTTTCTATTTTGCTTTGCTGTTGTTGCTAAATAGTCCAGTTTATTGTCCACAATTCCATTAAAGTCTCCCATCATAATTATATTAACAAAGTCCAGTCCAGTTATTTTCATGTGTAGTTTTTTATAGAATTCTTCTTGTTTATCATTTGGAGCATAAATTGCAATCAAGAGTATTTTTATATTGTTGTCCATTATTTCCACCATTAATACTCTTCCAACTTCATCTGTACAGATCAATTTTGCTGGGATGGCCTCTTTAATGTATAGAACCACTCCTTTTCTTACATTGAGTCAAAGAAGAAAATATTTTCCCTAATTTTGGCTGTACTAACAATTGTTCATGTTGTTTTTTGACCTGTATTTCTTGTAGACAAATTATATCAAATTTTAATTTCTCTAATTTATGAAAAGTTTTCCTTCTTTTAACAGCTGAATTGAGTCCATTTATATTCATTGTAATCAATTTTTTTTTCTTCCATGATTATGCTTTATATTTAGGTCTAACAGCTCTTGTGGATCTCACTTCACGCTGTTCTTTACTTTCCACCTGCCCACCTACTGTGCCTTCCTCTTTTTCAGTCTCCAGTTGTTCCTCTTGAAACTCAATTAATGAGACCTCTTTCTCTACCTCTTCTTCTCTCCTTCCAAAAAATTCTGCGTGGAAAAGTTCTGCTTTCTCAATTGAATCAATTCTATGTCTCTGTTCTTGCCACGTAAACATTAATCCTTCTGGAATCAGCCATCTATAATTCACTTCCTTTTCCAATCGCATTTTGGTCAGGAATTGATATTCTCTTCTCATCTCTCTCACTCTTCTGGGTATTTGTTTTAAAATCACAATCTCTTTGCCTTTGTATTTCAATGTCTTCTCTCTTACAGCTTGTAATATTTGTGTTTTGATGGATTTTTTGATAAATCTAATATGGACTTCCCTTGGTAATTTATTTCTCATTGCATATCTTGTAAAAACTCGGTATTCCTCATCTACTCCATCCATCATCTTTTCCTCTGTAATTTCCAAAGCATCCCACCAAAATTTCTATCATTATCGCAGCAAAGTTTTGTCCTTTTTCTTCTTCTATATTTTGAAATCTGAGATAGAATTCTGAGCTCTCCATCTCCCACCTCAACATCCCACTTTTATCTTGTTCAACCACTGTTAATCTGCTGTCAATATTTCCAATCTTCTCCTCTCTTTGTTTTCCTTCTTCCTCAATTTTTTTTGAATCTCTCATCATACTTCACCATCATTTGTTGAATATTTTCCACTTTTTCATCAGTCTTCTCTGTTCTTTGTTCAATAGTGTCTGTTTTTATCTTGAGATCTTGGATTCCTTGCATAATCATCTGTAATGTCACTTTTTCTTGTTCTCTATCTTGCTTCAACATTGTCTGAATTAAACGTTGTCCTCCAGCTGGTGGGGAGGCAGGGTAGAAGTAGAAACACCAGAAGATATGAGTTTTCTGCTCATTTTGATGCTTCAAGACCTTCAAATTCTTTTTAGCTTTTAATCCAACTGGTAGAATAGCCAATTATAATCCAAAATGACAAAAATCCAATAATAAAAAACCCGATGACAAAAAGGAAAACGGACAAAAAGAAGAAAAATCTTCAAGTTCGTCTAGACCCTAATCCAATTACGAAGTAGTCACAATAAAAATGAAACATAGAAAGAAGAAAAAAGCCCAATAATAATAATAATAATAATGAAGGAAAAAAACCAAAAATAAGGAAAAAAAGAAAAAAAAGAAATAATTCCTTCAGGTTCTTCACACCTTAATCCAATTGGGAAATCTCGATAATAAAAAAGAAAAGGCAAAGTGGTCCAAAAATATATGGAAAAAGCAAGCAAAAAAAAAAATTCACAGTAAAAAGGAGAAGAAAAGAAAAATAAAGAAAAAATTCTGAGGCTTTCCCTTTAAAATAAAAAGCAAAAATAAGAATATTACTAGAATTAAAGTTTACAGAGAGGCTGGTGAGTAGGGGTGTACAACTGAAAAAAGATAAGAAAACACACTGCACTTTGTTTATTTGTCCAAGGCTCTTATTATGACTCCTTCTCCACAAGCTTCAAAGCCAAGACTCAAGTGTTGAAATGTTGATAAGGGTCCAGCAAAGCACCTGTAATAATATTCTGCTGCGCTCTCCCTCTATCTTATCAAATTGAAATATCCTTGAGAAGTAGTTTTTTCAGAGTTCTTCTCCAATTCAAATAAAATATTTTCAAGCCTCTAGTTGGCAGTGTTACAAAGTTTCTTAATACACTCCCCCCCCCCCCAGCCAGAAAAACATAGATTAAATTAAGCAAAAAGAAAAAGTATATATATATACTGAGATTGACTTTAAAAATACCAGAACTATCGCCAAAACCGAACACTTCAGCAGCAGAATAATCAGAGAAGCCATAGAGATAGAAAAATGCCCACACAGCATGAATAAACGAGATGATACCTCCCGTCTGCCAGCTATTTGGAAACCCACCCCCATGAACAGACGAGTATCTAACATGAAGAATGACACCAGACCCACACCCCTGAGAGCCACACAAGATGCCACCACCACACTTCCACATAGAAAGCAGACTCACACCCACACAGAAGATGAGACATGACCACGGACCAGAAGCTGCACTGCAGCTACATCACTACCCACTTCAAACCCCTCTGAGCCATACATGAAGCGAACTGACCCCCACCTTGAAGATGCAGCACGACCACGAACTCGAAGCCAAACAGCAAGATCACAGCTCACCAGCTCAAATCCCTCAGCAACTAAGACTAACCTGAGAACAACCAAGCCCCCACCTGAACAGAACACGCCTCCAGCCAATCAGAACACAGCCAACCCCCCAACCAATCAGAACACAGCCAAACCCCCAACCAATCAGAACACACCCCCACCCAATCAGAACACAGCCAAGCCCCCACCCAATCAAGTCACACCCCCACTAGCAGTTAAAAGGAAGAAGCAGCTGCAAGCTCACATCACTCTGAGAAGCACAGAGCTGAAGACCAAGCCTGAAGATGATGAATGAGACTTCATCGAAACGTTGCCTAGATACTTCCAATCTTACGCGGGAGAAAACCCGAATAGCCAAAGATCGATCGATCTATCTATCTATCTATCTATCTATCTATCTATCTATCTATCTATCTAATAGCCAAAGGGAGCCTTTATCCTAAAAAAGAATTAAAAAATCAAAAAAGGAGCATAAGAATATATATAAGAGAAAATTCAGTCCGGTTAACTACAAAGTCACGCTGAAATCCCCCAAAAAAAGTAAGGAAAAGAAAAAAAAAATCCAAGTCTCAATTTGATATTCCTTTAAAAAAAACGCCGCTCATACAGTTTTGTCAAAAATAAATCTCACAGATTTCTTCTTATATTCAGAGTGTCCTTTCAAAACTCAGCAAGTTGACAAAAAAAAAAGAGAAGTTTCTCACCCAGCCGACACACTTTCACTTCCAGCCTCTTCCTTTCCGGAGCTGTCCCGACTTCAGCAGCTATGGTGGCTGCCTCTCTGCCACCAGCAAAAGGACTTCTCCCGGATCAAACCAGGGACTTTGTGATGTTCCTGGGATCCAGGGAATGTGCCCTTTACAGTCACTGTCTCTACGGGACAGTTTAGGTCCGTTAGGACCGACCAGGGGTGAAAATATCAGCTGCGATCTCGGAGCCCCGAAATTGCAGCTGTATCGCCGAGACAAAGCTCCGCCTTCTCCAAATATTTCCATTTTTTTAAAGCACAGAAAAGCAACCTTTTGTTTTGGACTATCATTTTTCCATTAGTGACTTAGGGTGTCTTCCAGAGTCACCCAACCACCACTGTCCTTTAAAAAAAAAACAGTAATGAGGACAGATTTTATATCATTTCAGTGACAGTTGAGCAAATACTATGAAAAAGCTATAGGTCTCTAGTGGAGAAATGACCTACAACTACCACAATCAAGTCTCATCACCTGGCTGGGACTGATGAGAGCTGATGTTCAAAATATCTGGAATCTGTGGCAAAGAGGATTTAATCAACAAGAATTATCAATATAACATGCTTTGAAACTTGCTTTCCCCAGTGGTACATTAGACTCATTCCATCCTTGTATTTTGCAAGGTGGTAAAATAACACTTTTCCATGCCTTTGGCTCAAATTGGGTATGCGTGGATGTTCTTAATTTTGATATTTTTCTTTGCTTAATAATTATTATTCTTGCTTTGTTATTCACTGCCCAGAATCTGCACTGGCAGTTTATGAACAAACTTGTAAATAAATAAATAGCATTATTTATGAAGCCACTATTATCACTGATAATAATTTACTTTTAAATCTCTTAATTGGACAAGGCTGCTATTGCAAAATAATTGTGTTTTAAAAGAAGCTGATTATTGTGGTTTTAAAAAGGCAGAAACTTTCCATTTTTATTGCATTAGGTATACATGTAGAAAGGTACATTATCGTATTTATTCATTTAATAAAGGATGATACTCCAATTAGTCTTCTGGCCTGGTTGATTTGTATGAACAGGGTTTGGATATATTACTTTTACAACCTGTTTCAGGCATTTATTGTAAGTTTTATTTCTGGGAATTATTTTAAAGTCCAGTTGTGTGGAGAAGAAAAGGGGCAGATCCTGCTTACCTATCCAGTAGTGCAACAATGACAGTAAAATAACACACACACACACACACACAAACAGAGGGGGGAGGGAGGGAGGGAGAGATCATAATGAAAATCCTGTTCTTACACACTTGAATACTGAGGTTTGATACAAGGGGTAAGTTTAATTCAGATCATTCAATTTACAGTAAATGGCATCTGATTCCAGATGACTCTGGGCAATGCTAATGAAAAATATGAGGAATCAGAAACAAAATAAATGTAGAACAATTTTAAAAGGGGGGAGGAGGTACAGTTGTGATATTTGCATCATGATGCAAGTTTTCTCACCACTGCAACTCCCTTGCAGATCACTATGGGCCTAAATGAAGGTGGAGCTACACTTCATTTGTCTGCTACATAATCAAGCCACATAATCTTTCACCCAAAGGTCCTGGGGCCAAAAAAATAACTTTGGGGAAAAAAAGTCACCAGGGAATCATTGCATTTCTCAGGATTGTCTGCAGAGAGAGAAAAAAAGTATTTTTTATTTGTTTTTGCAGAACCATGGGAATACAATTGTAAAAACTTTGGCCGATGAATTTAGAAAAGGGATCTGGAAAAGTTCCACACCAAAGGCCATTTTATGTGAGACACCTGCAATATATCCCATGCATGTCCTAAAGGTGCTTTTTCAAGAGACAACTGGACTTTCTGGTTTTTCTTTGAAGACATTTTGCTTGTCATCTAAGAAGAAGCTGAAGAATCTTCTTAGATGACAAACAAAATGTCTTCAAAGAAAAAATCAGAAAGTTCAGTTGCCTCTTGAAAAAACACCTTTGGCACATCCATGATCTAGATGACTGAGAATCTCCATAGACATTGACCTTCTATGCCAAGGAGATATTTTAAAATTCTGATGGATTTTACAATCTCAGCTTTATGTTCTACAGCAAGTGAAAGCACCTTGCTGACTTTAGCTAAACTTTATCTGGTTAGTAGTAGGACTAGAGATCACCAGAAATTCCTAGGAGTAGAAGTGAGACTAGGTAATTAAAAAATAATCCTGGAAATAAAGGCAGTAGCCAACCACTTCTATATTATTCCCAAATCAAATCTTTATTATGGTCAAAGACCAGCATTAGGCAGCATTAGGAACTGTCAATTAAAAAGCATAGGAAAGACATCAAAGTTAAAAACTGGAAGATATAAAAAAGAATTTTATATTTAAAAAAGCAAGTCTAAAAAGAATCTAAAAGGAAAGGTAGAAACATTAGATGCATATTAGATGCATAAAGCAGAAGAAATATATCACAGTACAGAGCACTCTAGAATTGCAAACTACATATTATGGCATAGGTCATCATCTAACAAATTTTAAGTAGAACCTGGCAACACTGTATCTCATAGCAGGGCTATAACTGAAAGCAGCAGGAAGGCGTAGAATTGTCCTATATACAGGGGTGGGATCTGACAGGGTTAACTACCAGTTCGGTCATGTATGAGGTTTGGTGATTTACGATGTGCTTCCCTGCACGCCGCTGGCGAGAGCCTGTAAATTGTCATCAGCACTCTGTGTGCAGAGAAGCAGCCTTTCAAAAAGCCCTTTTTTCCCTGCTTTTTAAACTGCAGCTGTGCCTTGCATGGCAGCTGAAGTTGAAAAAATCAGGAAATAAAGGTCCGGTAAGAGCCCAGGTGGGCGGGTGGGCAAAAACATCAGCAGACATAGAACCGGTTCTATGTCTGCTGCTCTTCAGAGCTACCGGTTCTACAGAGGTGGACAGAACCAGTAGAAACCAACCCCTGCCTAGGATATTAATGCAATAATGATGAGATAAGACTAGTATGATTGTCTCAGAAATGCAGGGACTGGAGAAGTACAGGCTCTGTTGTTTTTGTGTGTCCAGGTGCACTGTGTCTTTGGACACAAGAAACTTTCTGTAAGTTCCCTTCCTTTCAGAAAATTCAAGGACAGCTGAGACATTTTGTAAAGGGCCTTTGGTGGTTAGACAGTTTGAGACTAGCTAAGCATGCTGTAGGGGAAGCAATCTACCTGTTGGTTTTATTAATAATAAAGGTTGGAGAATTGGCTAGATCCAATTGTTAATCTGTGTCTACTATATGCTGTTTGGTGGGTGCTTTGGTCTGATCATATCCCATGCTGAGTAGATAACCCAGACAAAAGCCCATGGATGAGATTTTAGTTGCCACTTTTTTCCCATATAGATTGAAAGTCACCCCTCATAGCTAATAGGTCAAGGGTTTAGTCATCGATAATCTAACTGCAGTTTTCATGAGGCCTGCCTCCACTCTCATGGTGGCATTCTGGGACTTGAAAAGACTTGATCTTAGAAATTTGGATTGTTCTAAAGGTGCAAAACTGTAGAACATATTCTAATGGTGCAAAATTGTAGAAGGCCCAGCTGAGAACCATAAAGAAATTATGCTATTGACTTGGTTTTCAATAATTAGGGGGCGTGCATAAGCACACCAACGTGCCTACCGTCCCTGTCCTATTGTTTCTTTTATTTTTCTTATATGTATCCATGTATTCATAACTATGTTTTTACTTAAACCTATTATCTTGTAAGCAATTCACAAATCAAATCAAATAAACAAATAAATAAAAATAAATAAATTTGAGTGCTGCAGGAATACAATGGCACCATCCTGTCTCGAGGAATTTAAAATTGGCAGGTTAGATTTCTGTGAATTTTCAGCAAAGTAGTTCACTACTCTCAGGTATTTGAAACAAGAGACATGCTCAATGTTGTGGCCATTTATCCTTCAAGAGTGGCTCTTGGGCTTTTGCTAAATTCCATTGTTTGGGTTTTCTGGAAGCTGAACACTAGCTCATCTTCCTTCCTGTTGTGTCCGCGAAATGATGCCAGGAGTCGGTGACTTCAAATCATGCTCTTTTATTAAAGTAGGAACCGAACTGGCTCTTTGCAAAAGGTTTGCGGCTTTTATTCTTTCAGCCGCGGCGGCCGCGGCCAATGGCACCGCTTTGAATCTCCCGCGATTCGAATGGACCAATCACGGGAGATTCTTAGCGAGCCAATCGGCGCGGCTCGCCTGACCAATCAGAGTGCCCCGCGCTTTGGCCAATGAAAGCACGGGGATCTCAAGAATGCTAATTAGGGACAGAACACCCCTCCCCTCTTGGTTCAGTCCTTACGTCGCGTAGTCACGTAGGTAGGCGGGGCTCCGTCTGAGCCTACTGGACCTGCACAACTCAATCGTAGGTTGGATCCTGGCCGGTTCGGTCGGGATCTCTGTTGCTCCTGATGCCGTTGTGGGAACCGGCTGGTCGTTCGGGCCGGGCCGCTCTCCGTAGCTCCCTCCTGGGCCTCCCGGGTTGGTTGAGCTGCGGGTTTCGCCGCTCCCGCTCGGTCTTTCCGGGCTGGTCGAGCTGGCCTGGCTGTCTCTTCCTGGCGAGGGGTCGTGATGGCTGCTTTCCGGTAAGTATGGCTGGTTTATTCTTCTTTGGTTTTGGTCCCCTGGGTATTCCCTTCCCCCGTGGTTTGTGTTGTGGGGGTTGGTTTCGCCTGTTTGTGCGTCGGTGGTCTCTTGGTTGGCAGTCCTCGACCTTAATTGGTCGATGTGGCATTTCCACGCTCGTCCGTCTGCTGTATACGGGTCGCCGGGTGCGAAAGTTCGGTGTTTGCTGTTTGAGTCTGGGGGCTTCTCCGGGTTATACGTGGGGTGTAACCTGTCGAGTGGGGACTTTAATTTCCTCCCCATTAATAGTTCGGCTGGGCTCTTATTCGTTGTGGTATTTGGGGTTATGTGTTGGGTGAAGAGTAGTTTGTTTATTTTCTCCTGGATCTCCCCGTGGTCTATTTTCCGGATGGTCTTCTTAGTGAATTGGACCATCCGTTCCGCCCTACCGTTTGCCGCCGGGTGCGCTGGTGCTGTCAACGCGTGGCGGATGCCCCTTTCCGCTAGGAATTTTTCGAATTCCAGCGAGGTGAATTGGGGCCCGTTGTTGGAAATGACGACGTCTGGGAGGCCGTGCGTTGCAAAGAGTTTGCAGAGTTCCTTGATCACGGCCTCCGTGGTTGTTGTCTTCATGTTGCTTACCTCCAGCCAGTTGGAGTAAGCGTCGACTGTTATAAGGAAGGTGTGTCCTTTTGTGGGCCCGGCGAAGTCTATGTGAATCCTAGACCAAGTTCCCCTTGGGGTTTCCCACTCTAGGACGGGTGCTGTGGGTGGGCTTGACCTAGTTTCCTGGATCGTTGGCACCTTGCTACCCAGGTCTCAATTTGTTTGTCCATCCCTGGCCACCAAGCGTAACTTCTGGCCAGGGCTTTAGTCCTAATGATGCCAGGGTGCCCCTCGTGTAGCAGTTCCAGAACCTTCCCTTGTAGCTTTCCTGGAATGACCACCCTATCCCCCCATAGTATGCACCCTTTTAATAACGAGAGTTCCATTTGGCGGTTTCAGAATGTTTTGACGGACTCGTCTTTGTCCCTTTCCGGCCACCCTTTCTCTACCCAATGCAACACCCGCGCCAGACGTTTGTCTTTATTAGTCTCTCGGGCAATGTCTGATGCGGTTATGGGCAGGTTGGGTAGAGTCTCTATGCTGAGGGTGGTCAACGTGGGTGCTGGGTCGGTGTCAGGTTCCGGTAGCGGCGAGCGGCTTAAGGCGTCTGCATGGGAGATCGTCTTACCCGGTTTGTGTATGAGTCCGTAGTTGTAGGCTGCCAGGAACTCGGACCCCCTTGTCATTTGGGGAGACAGAATGTTCGGGGTGGCCCGGTTTCCTGCAAGGATTCCCAGCAGCAGCTTGTGGTCGGTTATGATGGTGAATGTCCGGCCGTAGAGATACTCATGGAATCTTTTTACAGCGGCAACGATAGCCAGAGCCTCTTTGTCCAGCTGGCTATAGTTCCGCTCCGGTTTGGTGAGGGTCCTTGAAAAGAACGCGATGGGCGCTTCTTTTCCCTCGGGGAGGGTATGGCTGAGGACAGCGCCGACATCGAAAGGTGATGCGTCGCATGTGACGGCCAGAGGTAGGGTCTCGTTATACTGTATAAGGACGGCGTCCGAAGTGAGGAGGTCCTTTGTTCTTTGGAAGGTGGCTTGCTCGCGTTTCCCCCAAGTCCAGGTCACCGCCTTGTCCAGGAGCCTATGCAAGGGCTCCGCCACCATCGCCTTTTGGGGCAGGAAAACATTGTAAAAGTTAAGTAGCCCCAGGAATGCCTGTAGTTCCGTCTTCGACTTGGGTGTGGGGGCTTCTTTGATGGCCTTGATTTTTTGGTTTGTGGGGTGAATGCCGTGACGGTCTAGGAGGCATCCTAGGAATTCTACCCATTCCGTGTATAATTGGCATTTCTCCCTCTTGACTTTGAGCCCGGTCTCTTTGAATTTGGTTAGGACCTCCCTTAGGCGACCCTCTAGTTCGGCTTGGTTGGTTGCCGACACTAGGACGTCGTCGAAGTAAGGTACCACCCCCTTGATGCCTTGCAATCATCTTTCTATTAGGCTTTGGAATATTCCCGGTGCCACGCTGACTCCGAATTGGAGTCGGTTGCATTTAAATGCTCCCCGGTGGGTGACTATGGTTTGCGCTTCTGCCGTTTGCTCGTCGACTGGCAACTGTTGGTATGCCTGGGCGAGGTCGAGCTTGGCGAAAACCTTGCCCCCTCCCAGTGAGTGCAGTAGGTGTTGCACTACTGGGACGGGGTAGGCGCTTTGTTGTAGCGCGCCATTTAGGGTGGCCTTATAGTCCCCACAGATCCTCACCGACCCATCCGGCTTGATCGGGGTGATTATTGGGGTCTCCCATCGGGCGTGGTCTATGGGCTGTTGGACCCCTTGCTTGACAAGCTTGTCAATTTGCTCATCTATCTTGGGTTTAAGTGCGAATGGCACCCGCCTTGGTTTCAGGCATTTTGGGGGGACGTTTGGGTCTAGGCTGAATGATATAAGGGGCCCTCGGTACTTGCCTAGGTTTCCGTTGAAGACCTCTTGGAATTCCCGGGCCAGTTGCTGCTCCCAGCTGTCGTCGGTGATGTGGTCGACTCCCATGACTGCGATGCTGAGCGGGGCGAACCATTGCAGTCCCAGTAGGCTTGGGCGGTCGCGGTCGACGATTGTCAGGGGAAGCCTGACAATTATATGTGATGTTGAAGTGTTTGGTTCCGACTACCGGGATGCGGTTTCCCTGGTAGTCCTTTACGATGAGTCTCTGGCTTTCTAGGTTCCTCCTTTGGATGGTAGGCACCAAGCACTTTATTTCATGCCATGCTATCATGGAGAGGTAGGACCCGGAGTCCACCTCCATTTTGCATGGCTCGACCTCGATGCCTACCTCCACGTGGACCTTCCGGGCGTCATTGGTTATGGCGTGGCCGATGGTGACCGTCTGATGGGTCTCCTCTCTTCGCCGGTTATCGCCGCCTCGCAGGGATCATCCGTTCCGGTCCCATCTGTTGTCCGAGGGGTGATCTCTCGTCCGGGGTGGTGTGTTCTCTCTCCTCCGGTCGCTCTGGTCCCATTGTGCCGGGCTGCGGTTCTTTTTTAGGCGGCAGACACGGGTGATGTGTCCCTTCTTGTCGCAATGCCGGCAGATCGATTTGAAAAACCAGCATTCCGACCTGGGGTGGTCGCCATCGCAACCGGCACAGTTGGTCCTCAACTTACGACCCCACCAGTTCCGTGGGTCGTGGCCTGTCTGGAGGCGATGGATGTCCTCCTCGTCATCTGAAGTGCCCAATGCCGAGTGGAAGTCGCCCTGGTGGGTGGTCGTCTCGGGTTGGGCCTCGGCCGACCTCGCAGGGTTGTTGTTTCCGCTGCGGTTCCCAGTGTTCGGTCTGCGCATGCGGTCGGCAGATGTTCGGGTTGCTTCAGCGGCTGCAGCTGCGGTGAGGGTGTCTGCTAGGCTGATGTTGCCCTTGGCCATCAGCCAGCTCTGGAGGATTGGGTCCCACAAACCGAGCACGATTCTGTCTCGCAGGGCGTCGTTCAGGTTGTCGAATTCGCAGAGCCCCCCTAGGCGCCGTAGCTCAGCGAAGCTCTCACCTGACCATTGGTCCCGACGGTAAAATTCGTTTCGTCGGATCAGGATGGGTACCTCTGGAGCGTAGTGCCGCCGAAGTATTGGCTCGAGGACGTCCCAGTCCATCGCGGTCGCATCGGCGGGTTTGGCAAGCGCCTTGGCCATCTTGAATACCTCGGTCCCGCAGTGGGTCAGGAAGACGGCGCACTTCATGGGGCCGGTGGCGTCCTTCAGGTTGCTGCACTCAAGGAACATGCGGAATCGGTCGGAGTACGATTCCCAGTCCTCGGTGGCGGGGTTGAAGGGTGCGGGGGGTGCGATTTTCGCCATCGTAGTGGTTCGTCTGGCTTCTGTCGGACATGTGGTTCAGTTCAGGGACTGGATCCCACCTTCGTCGCCAGTGTTGTGTCCGTGAAATGATGCCAGGAGTCGGTGACTTCAAATCATGCTCTTTTATTAAAGTAGGAACCGAACTGGCTCTTTGCAAAAGGTTCGCGGCTTTTATTCTTTCAGCCGCGGCGGCCGCAGCCAATGGCACCGCTTTGAATCTTTTGCGATTCGAATGGACCAATCGTGGGAGATTCTTAGCGAGCCAATCGGCGCGGCTCGCCTGACCAATCAGAGTGCCCCGTGCTTTGGCCAATCAAAGTGCGGGGATCTCAAGAATGCTAATTAGGGACAGAACACTTCCCATACTGTGTTAGTGTTCTCAGGGCTCTTTTAAGGCCAATGGATATTTTTGAAACACCTGTTATTTCTGCATTATCTGCAAAAAATTGAATGATTTGGTGCAATAGTTAGTGCTGGCCTAGAAATGGGGTGGGGGGACGGGGGACTCTAAGTTCTAGTCCTACTTTAGGCATAAAAGCTGGATAGATGACTTTAGGTCAGATACCCTCTCCCAGCCCAACTCATCTGAGGGTTGTTGTTGTGGGGAGAATAGAAGAAAGAAAGAGTATTAGATATATTTACCACCTCAAGTTATTTACAAAAATAATAAAGGCAAGATGAAAACTAATATTACATTCATTATCTGTGAAGGTACTTTTTTAATTTGTGCATCATCAAATTAACAGTGAAATAATTTCTTAGTGAAAAAAAAAAAAGAATTAATCCTTTGTTCCTTCAGATGTGTGCGATGTTATTGCTCTGCAGGAGAGGGGGATCACAGATCAATTCCGTAGCCGAGACACTTATTTCCAGAACAAAATGCTTAGCTGACGAACAACACCTAAAAACCGAACTACACACTCTCACCAACGTACTAACAGCCAATGGATTCCAAAGAAAGAAGATTACCCAACTAATCCAAAAAGAAACCCCAACCAAAATCCAAGACAGAGAACAAGAGAACAGCACAAACAGATCCTCCTTGATACTTCCAGCTCAAACACACCCCAACCAGGCACCCAGATGAAACCTAGCTTCCTAACAA
The DNA here is from genome assembly GCA_033807585.1 of Hydrophis major. Taxonomy (NCBI): domain Eukaryota; kingdom Metazoa; phylum Chordata; class Lepidosauria; order Squamata; family Elapidae; genus Hydrophis; species Hydrophis major. The sequence continues at coordinate 148,449,057 of CM066328.1, read as the reverse complement.
ATGATAGCTGTCCATTTACTCAGAGGCAAGCTGCACTAAAAGCCTCCAATACAGGAACACAATGTTGCCAGCCAATCAAGACACAAAAAAAGCCACAAAACAGACAAAAGATATTAGAAACACCAATCAATACAGCAAACTCCAAGACCAATAAATACAGACCAAGACTCCCAACCAATCAGAAGAAAAAACCATTCTGGCACAGCAGTAGGCTAGCCCCAAATTTAAAACTGAAACAACTGTAAAAGTCTGACTCACAGACAAACACAATACAGAAGCCTGATGATGGCAGATGAGATTCTGCCGAAATGTTGCTACAACTTTAAAAGCACAACTATAATGACATGGGAAAATACCTGAACAAAGCTGAATACCATATACATATACATATACATATACAAATACATATACATATACATATACATATACATATAAAATCAGTTTTGCCTGCAAATTCCTTCCCCATCAGGACAGCTCAGAGAGACCAGAGGTGTATTGATGGCAGCCATTACAACACATAAAGCAAAGGGTAGAGCCTTGATCTAAGGATTGCAGCCACCGTCACGAAGTTTTGCACAAGATAAAGAGCACAAGGGGAAAAGAAAACACAGCTAATTTTTTTTGACACTGGAACTTTTCTTCTTGATCTGGGCTCTGAGACTTTTTTTAAAAAAAACTTCTGCCACTTAAAAGCATTTGAAAAACTCTGCCTTAGACAACTAAAAAAATAAGAGATCTATTGTGGCATCTAGTTTCTATGGATAAGTAATTTTCATAGAGCTAGGTGAGGTTTATTGTCATCTAAGTGAATACTGAATTGCCAGTTTAGCTTTCTTGGTGCTGTAAAACAAATACAAATATACCATTGTTTAGCTTTTTTCAAGAGATGCCTGTCTTCCTCTGGATTTTCTTTCCATTTGTTCTTTCAGGCTTTCTTGGTCCTTTTAACTTAATATCATTCAGAATGAGTCTGTCAATCTTTCATCTCTGTCTTTTTAATTAAAGAAAATGCCAGTTGCACTCCAGCTAGGTCAGGGGAGAAATTAGACAAGTAAAACAAAAAACAAATAAGATTACGTACTATTCCATTTTTCTGGATAAAAATAACACATTTTTAATACATTTGAAGTCCACAATAATGCAATAACCTTTGGTAGGCCAACAAAAAATTGATAAAATTGTCTGTACATTCACAAGTAAAAAGAAAAAAATGAGAAGTGGTGGAAAATAGTATTGCTGATGTTGAAGACAGGTCTACACCCTGGTTGTTTGCAGCCCTCTTGCAGATCCTGTAAAACCTGTAAACTCATAAAGGCATGCTTTAAAGCAGTGGTGTCAAACTCAAGGCCCGTAGGCTGGCCCAAGGGTTGCTTAGATATGGCTCACACTAACCCTGGAAACAACAAAGGACCAGCCCATGGTGTCTCTGCCAGCAAAAATGGAGCGCAGGAGAGGGTTGCAGGAGGACATCGCAACCAAAACCAAAATCAGGGGCCTGTTTTCACTGGCAGGCCACTAGAGGAACCCCTGACATGAGTGACATCAAGCTGGCCACACCTACCCCACCCCCTGAGGTCAAACACAATTCTGATGCATCCTTCAATGAGATCAAGTTTGACTCCCCTGCTTTAAAAAGATGAAACAGTGTGTTATACTTCTTTTCTGCAATTCCCTTTCTTCCTCTTCTTCCTCTGTTCCTCCCTCCCTTCTTTCTTTCTTTTTGCCAGATCTCCAAACTTCTTTTCCAAAGTGGCCAGTGGACAACTAGATTTTCAAGCCTCCACATTTTCCTAATCAGAACTCATCTCTAAGTTTGTTACTACGAGAGAGCAATATGCAATATTCTGATGAATTATTGGCATGTAGATAAATTAAGTTTGATTGAAAAATACTAACTCACCAAATTGACTGCAATTTGCTGTGCATAATATGTATGAGATAGTGGTGTAGGTTGGCTGTTTTAGAAAAAAAATAAATCTAACTCCACTCCCTTGGGCTCACAGAATAAATCTTTGTAAAGTAGTTTGTTTACCTGAATATAAAGCATCTAATTAAATATAGCTCTATTTTGGCCCTGCCAAGGACATCTAGGGTGGAATATCAAAGTCAAAAAAGTCACAGTGGTAACTGTCATTGTACGATCAAAGCCCCAGCCATTTTTTTACATGGAAAAAATGGGCAGGTCTTCAAATGAATGATGACACTGTCAACATTTCCTTGATATCCCCATTGCCATCCCTCTCAGTTAAAGAGAAACATTTATTCAGCAGCAATCTTTGAATTTGTCTTACAAAGGTAAATAACTGGTTACATGAATTATAAACATACAAAAGCACACATCTCTTACAAGAACAATACAGCTTCTTTGGAGAATTATTTCATATTAAAGAGATGCATAGTGTCTCATGGGTTTTGTTTGTCCTCAGTGTTTTAAATATAGCAGTGGTCAGAGACATTGTTTGTTGTGAAGTGCTACTGATGATATTATCTACTTGGAAATAACACATCTGCAGACAAACAACCAAGCTCAGAGAACCCCAAGGAATCCACAGTTCAACAAAAGCTAAAGATTTTCTCTTCTATCAGTACATTGTTTCTTCTTCAGACAATCTTCCCACTTGAAGCAAAGTGCAGGGTTCTGGCCCTGCACTTCTGATTGGCCGATAATAGCGACATCGGATTGGTCCATTCAGGAGAATCTGATTGGCTATTAACGAGCCTCTTCCATTGGTTAATGGAGCTAGCGCTCCCTGTGTTTTCATTGGTTAAATAAGTTAAGACTTGCCTATATAAAGGGGCCCATCGTAGCCATTGAGCTGAGCTGTTTCACTGGCTCGTCTCCATCCTTGCACCCATGCACAGAACTTAACACTGGCGACGAGGATGGGATGTGGAGATGTCAGAGCTTACTGAACAACGAAGAATCATAACCGAGCACGTAGCAGAATGCACCAACGGCAGAACCATGTCCTGCAGCGTCATACCACCCGCTCCATTCGACCCGGCACAAGAAGACTGGGACTCATATATGGATCGCTTCCAGATGTTTCTGGAAACCAACAATTTGAAGGATGCCACTACCGGAAAGAAACAAGCGGTATTCCTAACTCATTGCGGGCCGACCGTATTCAAGATGGCCAAGGCACTAGCAAAACCGGCAGAAGTAAAGTCTATGGACTGGGACGTCCTCAAACCCCTGCTGAGGGCTCACTACGCACCGACCATGCCAACGCTCGTGAGAAGGCATGAATTTTATCAGAGAAGTCAGCGGAAGGGCAAAAGTGTTGCTGATTTCATCGTGGATCTCTGGAATCTGGGAGGCCTATGCGAGTTTACCGACTTAGAAGAAGCCCTAAGAGACCGAATAGTTCTGGGATTAGATGCACCAGGCACTCAGAGTAAACTAATGGCAAAGGGCGACATTAGCCTTAAAGATGCCATAGCTGAAGCTACTGCAGCAGAAGCAACCAGGAAGTTGGCTGCCCAAATGCACCGCACCCACGCACCGGTTCGCCAACAAGCCTGCGAAATTTCACCTCAGTCAAAGGGACAGCTAGATACAGCCCACTACGAGGACCTCGTATCGTCGTCAGAAAGTGATGAGGAAGAGGTCCATCGACTTTGGTCCGAATGAGACCAACGCCAGAAATCGCAGTACCAATGCGCCGGGAGTGGGGCAAGCCACCCCCGGTCAGAATGCAAATTCTTCGACACGCTCTGCCATATGTGCGGGAAAAGAGGCCATATAGGATGGGTCTGTAGAAGCAAGCCAGGACCCAGCCAGCCCTCAAGGGGGGCTAACTATCACCAACCGACGGCAGGTCGTCCCGTGAAGCGAAAACCCGTGAACCACCAATGGAACAACCACTCCTACAGAAACAAAACCCTAAACCACCCAACGAAGTGAGAAGAGGCTCACCAAACAATCACGATTGGTCACGCCTCATCTCTTGACGCCAAAAAGATCTGGGTGAAAGTGGCCATCGAAAACCAGCCCTGCCTGATGGAAGTCGATTCAGGATCGTCCCTCTCGATGGTTTCCTGGAAGACCCTCAAGCAGCTCATCCCCACTATCCGGAGGCAAGACCTCAGATTCCAAAGGCTCATACTCAAGGACTATCAAAGAAATTGAATCCCGGTCGTTGGATCCAGCCGAGTACGGGTATCGTTTAAGAACCATACAGCATTTCTACCCCTGACTGTAATCGACAAGGATCGGCCTAGTTTGTTAGGCCTCCAATGGTTTGCTCCACTCGGAATTGAAGTAGCTGGCATTCACTGAAACTGCAGCAGCAATTGGGAAGAAGACCTCGTTCACAAATTCCAGGACGTCTTCGCAGAAAAATTAGGCGAGTACAAGGGGACCCCAATATCGTTTAACCTCAATCCCAAAATAGCTCCCATCCACCTTAAGCCTCGTCGAGTTCCATTTGCCCTTAAACCAAAGATTGATGAGCAGCTTGATAAATTAATAGCTCAGGGTGTGTTAGAACCAACCGATCACTCTCCCTGGGAAACCCCAATCGTAACACCCATCAAGCCGGATGGATCGATAAGAATTTGTGGGGACTACCGAGCCACCCTGAACCATGCCCTTCAACAAAACGCTTACCTGGTACCGGTGGTGCAACACCTCCTCCATTCCCTGGGGGGCGGAAAAGTCTTCGCTAAACTAGACTTAGCCCAGGCATACCACAACTGCCTGTTGACAAAAAAACGGCAGAGGCCCAAACAATCGTTTCGCATAGAGGTGCGTTTAAATGTAACTGACTCCAGTTCGGAGTGAGCGTAGCCCCAGGAATCTTTCAAAGCTTGATGGAAAGGCTATTACAAGGGATAAAAGGTGTTGTCCCATATTTTGATGATATGTTAATCGCAGCCCCAACTCAGAAAATACTAAAGGAATGCCTGAGGTTGGTTCTCCAGAGATTTAAAGACTCAGGTCTCAAAGTTAAAAAAAACTAGTGTTATTTATGTACGGTTTGTGTAGAATTTTTGGGATATTTAATTGATAGTCAAGGCATTCACCCCACTGATAACAAACTCAGGGCAATCAAGAATGCCCCAAAACCCCAGAACAAGGCCGACCTCCAGGCTTTTCTGGGTCTTATCAATTTTTATAATGTTTTCCTGCCTCACAAAGCAACCGTAGCTGAACCCCTACATCGTTTATTGGACAAAAAAGCAACCTGGGTATGGGGACACAGAGAAGAACAGGCGTTTCGAAATGAAAAAAAAATATTGACTTCTGATGCTGTTCTGATGCAGTATAACGAGACTTTGCCTTTCACGATCTCATGTCATGCATCCCCATTCGGAGTGGGCTCCATTTTAAGCCACGTTTTGCCAAAAGGTAATGAAGCCCCTGTTGCCTATTTCTCAAAGACGTTATCAAAAACAGAACGCAACTACAGTCAAATTGACAAGGAGGCCCTTGCTATAATATCCGTGGTTAAGAGATTTTATGAATATGTGTATGGCCGAGCCTTTACCATAGTGACTGACCACAAACCTTTGCTGGGAATAATCACGGGAGATAGGCCAACACCGTATATATTATCTCCCAGAATGACCCACTTGTCAGAATTCTTGGCGGCATACAATAACAAGTTGCAACATCGCCCGGAGAAGGCCATTCCCCATGCCAACGCATTGAGCCATGCACCTCTTCCAGAGACCATTGATGACCCCACTCCGATGGTTACAACACTGCAGATCGAGACACTTCGAACACCGCCATTAACAGCCCAAGATATCGCGATGGAAATGAAACGCGACCCCATTTTAGCACGAGTCCTCAGTTGGGTCGAGCGGGGATGGCCGTTGGACCAAATACCTGATGACTACACCCCATTCAAGAATCGGCAAATGGAACTATTTTCCCAAAAGGGCTGCATTATCTGGGGTGATAGAGTTGTCGTCCCAGAGCGGTTGCGACTAGCAATACTAAGGACCTTGCACGATGGCCACCCCGGCATCGTGCGTATGAAAGCCCTCGCACGAAGCTACATGTGGTGGCCGGGTATTGACAAGACATGGGTAAAAGCCTGTCACAAATGCCAGGAAGTAAGCAATGCCCCGCCAAAAGCAACCCCAACTGAATGGGAAACACCGAGGGGATCATGGTCCCGTATTCATCTGGACTATGCGGGTCCTACCAAGGGACACACATTCTTATTAATGGTGGATGCCTACTTGAACTGGCTTGAAATCCATGAAATGAGGAATACAATGACCGAATCAGTCATCAGGAAACTAGACAGACTCTTTGCGACACACGGATTACCAGACGTTCTAGTATCCGACAATGGGCCTCAATTTACTGCACTGTCCTTCGAACAGTACCTGGCGGACCACGGTATTCGACATGCGCTAACTTCACCAGTGCATCCTGCGGCCAACGGAAGGGCCAAGCGCATGGTACAATTCGTCAAGAAAACCTTGCATAAAATGGACTATGGCGATATAGAAGACAAGACACTTCGAACGCCACCATTAACAGCCCGAGATATCGCGATGGAAATGAAACGGGACCCCATTTTAGCATGAGTCCTCAGTTGGGTCAAGCGGGGATGGCCATTGGACCAAATACCTGACAACTACACCCCATTCAAGAATTGGCAAACAGAACTATTTTCCCAAAAGAGCTGCATTATCTGGGGTGATAGAGTTGTTGTCCCAGAGCGGTTGCGACCAGCGATACTAAGGACCTTGCACGAAGGCCACCCTGGCATCGTGTGTATGAAAGCCGGGATACTCCTTTTGCAGCATAGCACTCCGCACAGCGTCACCAATAAAACTCCCGCCAAGTTATTAATGGGACGGTAGCTCCGCTCCTACCTTGACCATCTACATCCATCATATGAACCTGAAAAACACATGGTTTCAGCGGGAAATGCCGCAATTTCCAGGTAGGCGATTTGGTTTTCACGAGGAACTTTTCAGGCGATCCGTTGTGGGTCGAGGCAACTATAGTACAAGTAACCGGCCCTAGATCGTACCGCGTGAAATGTCACGACAATAGAATATGGAAGCGCCATATTGATCAGCTGCGTTCAAGGCTATAGTTCAAGGGGATCTCCAAGCCCCCTGATTTCCAAACCGAGGGGGGAGGAGATAGCAATGAAGTTGAATTTGAAGCGGCAGAAAGCTTAAGTGGTAGCAATGACCACTCAGAGGCAGCACGTGATGGATCCGGAATGGGGGTGGCCTCGCCTCAAAGAGATGCCGAGAGCAGTAGCGATGATGAAAATTTGAATGCAGAACGGGAGGCACCCTCTTCACCAGATAACGTCCTACCCCAACAAGACTGTAGCCAAATACCGGGAGGACAACGAAAATCTAATAGACAATCAAAACAACCTGCCTACCTCAAAGACTACGTGACCGCACCCCTTAAACAGAACCCGGGGGGAAGGGGTGTTGTGAGTCAATAAATACTTAATAAAGATTATTAAGAGCTTGAAGCAAAGTGCAGGGTTCTGGCCCTGCACTTCTGATTGGCTGATAATAGCGACATCGGATTGGTCCATTCAGGAGAATCTGATTGGCTATTAACGAGCCTCTTCCATTGGTTAATGGAGCTAGCACTCCCTGTGTTTTCATTGGTTAAATAAGTTAAGACTTGCCTTTATAAAGGGGCCCATCGTGGCTATTGAGCTGAGCTGTTTCACATGTAAATAAAGAATTTGAAGTTCACTGTTTCACTGGCTCGTCTCCATCCTTGCACCCATGCACAGAACTTAACAGAAACCTTGTAAAAAAACATAGATTCCCATTAATTTGAAACTTAGGGTTTGTTTCAAACCTTGATGAACAAATTCAACATGGGGAATGAAAAGAAAGCAAGTATAATCTCAAGCTATAGGTTATAATTTGTTGATGTAGCATCTGACAGAGTCTTAGCATTTAGGTTGCTCATACTCATGGTTTCAGAGGGAGAATAAATTCAATTAAAAATATGGGAATTTTTGCTCCTATTACATTTATTAAATTGACATATATACTGATATCAATGTTTGCAGGAGATTTGAATTTAGATTCTTCTGGGGAATCAATGAAGCAACACCTTTATAGTACTTAGAGTAGTAATTAAAATACAGGTCAATAATATGCAAAAACTCCAAGGCTCCTAAACTGAGATTCGACTGAAAATGAATGTGCCAAAGAAGTTCAAAACCGAGCAAGGGTCTTACCACAAAAGATCATTCCTGCATAACAATATAGTGCTAATAGATATACTGTATAAGTTTATTTTATAAGCTTATTTCATATTTTTCATCCAACTCCTTAAAATGCTCTGGGTAGCTTTGTGTGCTCATAGGAACAATGAGAGATACATTATGGCTAACAACTAAGGCACAGTTACTTTAATCTGAACTAATTTGCACTTCTGAAGCTAATATGTGGACTATAAGGCAATTATCCCTCAGTTTTGATACCTTTAGATCCGAATCAAATTAAAAACTGAGTATGTTTGGGGAAATTGTATACCCAAAGGCATATAAATAAGAAAATCACTTGCAAGTATTTTAAATTGGGGATATTTTCTTCTTTGAAAGGAAAGGAAAGTCAAAAACCCAGCATTTCCCAAAGTAAACACTATGCCTTCCATATCCAAACTGGGCAATTTATTTTATTTTTTTTGCTATAGGTGCAAAAAAATCATCTGAGCAGATGTACCTGCCTTGGGAAATTCACAGTAGATCCAATCAGATTTATATAGATCAAGGCACGATTTAAGCATGCTGACAGGGAAATATAATTTAGCAAGTAGCGCTTACGCGGTACAGCAGCAACAGTAGCCTCTATGATGATGAAGCTGTAAGCAATACTAAAAATACAAGAAGAGTTGCTTGTCAAATTGTCATCTGAGAAGCCTCTTTGCATCGCTGGGTTCCTGGCAGGCTACAAGGTGGCAACAGAGACCAACTCATGTGTGTGCTTCAGTGATGGACACTTGAAACCAGGAGGCTGGCCTTGAACATTCCGAAACAAACGAGCTTGTGTGGAAGAGCAGTTTGTAAGATCTAACATTGTTTAAAATGTTTAAACAAAATGATACCCGTATTCATTTTAATCCTGCCCCCATTCACTCGCTCATTTATTTAGACTTTTCCGCTGTTGCCATGCATATCCTGATATGCCATTCAAAGGCCAAGTATGGTTTTCATCCCAGAAAAAGTTACTTCTGAATTAGAGACCCCTATATCTATGGGAATCTAATGTTTATAAATGAGTTCTGTAAATATCATCTGCAGTTTCTTTCCTGGCTTGTATCTGCTGAACAAGGATGTATAAATAATATACATGCTATGCTGTTTATGGTCTACTTTATATACATGCAAATGCTATAAAACTACCGTAAGTCTCGAGTGCTTTCTTATTTCATGGCGATGACACCTAACATAATGTTGTCCCAGGAACCTCACGTAACAGTATTAAAAAATCATTCAATGAAGAAACTTTTCTTAATTAGTCGGGGGGGGGGAATAGTTTGGTTTATACTTTAACATTTCTAATTCTGCATATTTGAATGAGTACTTGAGTTGCCTTTGAATTTATGATTTTCCTATTTAAAAAAATAGAAATGTGCTCATTACTAGAAAATTGCATAGAGAAATCTAAATATTGTTAATAATAAAGCGTAACGTGTTATATTTAGAAGAAGCATGTGTGTGTATGTCCAGAGACAGAAATTAAAAAAAAAAATGTGTCTAAATTTAATGACTATTTTAAAAAAAATAAGAATTTTAAAATTTCTAACTGAGATATAAAAATAGAAACACAGAAAAATCCCAGTGAGATTGGCTTTCCTTAAAATCACCTATTTCCTCTTCTTCCAAGGATGGAAATTGTTGGTTCTCTCATTTAAAATACATTTTGAAGTGAAGAAAGGAATTTCCTCTAAATATCTGAATCTTGGTCCACTGTCTTCCCATCTTCTTGGTTCAAGTGAACTAATCAGTTTAGAAGCCCAATTTGAATGCAGACTCTTTTCAAGAGTCCTGTCTCCAGCTGGTGTTATTAGTCCTAAAGAGATTGAATGAAAACTGGTTGAAGAAACATTAGCTTTTAAAATGTAAATCCTTCATCTCTATCCAGATGGCAGCTTGGTAACTAGAGCTTATCAGAACTTCTTCGGAGGATATGATTCCAGCTCAACTTGATACAACATCCATATTAATATAGTAAACACAAAACAGCTGAAAACAAAATGCATCAGTAACTTCCCCTTCCTCTGTCTGGGGCTGATATGATTCATTTATTCCTCACTCTGGCCACTACGATCACTTTTCCGCTGTCAGCATTACAACAATAAATTTTATTACGGAATTTAATGTGGAAAGCAATCAATCCTAAGATACTTTAGGTAATTCTTAACCAACTTTGATATAGATTATTTATCTCTGCTGGTTACTTGTTGAATGTATTTATTTAGTGTATGGCATATCATACATGGACTATCAATATATATTAAAATTCCATGTAAATCAATAAAACACAATAAAATATAAATGCTAAAGAGATCTAGATTCAAATATCAAGGTCTAGGCCAGGTAACCATTGAAGTGCAGCATTGTTTATATTTAAAAAAATTAGATACTGGACTAGTATACATGCTGAAATTATCATATCTTACATTCTGATGGAGTCTATGAATAGGACTTTTTAGAATTTACTTATCTATGGCTGGTTAAATAGATCATAATTGGCTGGGTCTGCACCATAAACCATAGCTGAAATAACTACATTATGACAGAGTTCAAAAATCATTCTAAAACGTTGCTTGTTTAATTCATTCTAAAACGTTGCTTGTTTAATTAATGGTTTTATGGTACAATCTGTACAACACATTAAAACAATTCATATTCTGGCTTAATACGAAGTTTACTACCTGAAATATATCATGCAGTGGCTTAAAATGATGTTGTGTGAACTCCATGAATGGCTGTCCTTTCAGGGCCTGAGTAGGTTCCTCCATAAATACTAAGAATCCATTTAGGTCATCATGTCCAACCCTTGCTCCATACAGCAATCCAAATTCTTTATTGTTCTCCTGTTTTTAAATTGAAAGCCACAAAGAGTCATTCTGGAATTGAGCAGTCTCTGAATGTAAAGCATTTCAGAGAGATGAAGAATAAATGTTTCTTTCCCTAAACTGTTTTCATTGTTAGGAAGAGTTCTCCATCCTTGCCCAAAGTTTAATTGGAAACTGCCTTCCTGTAATCTAAATTCATTGCCCCATGTCTTGAAAGATATGGAATGAAAGAGAATAGATCCTTGCTATTTTCTATGTGACATTCTTTCAGGTATTTTAAGTGAGCTATTATAACCTTTTCAACTGCATTTTCCCCAGGCTAAACATAAATATCTCTGTTGATGCAGTCTAAAACTTCATTTGCCTTCTTTGCCCCTGCATCATATTGTTGGCTCATATTCAGTTTGCAGGCCATTTACTCTTGCAAGATCTTTTTCTAAAGTATGATTACCAAGCTATAGCTATGTTTTTGATCTGTTTCTTCTAAGTCAACAACTTAGCATTTATCTCTGTTATATTTGATTCTGTTACTTTGAGCTCATTTCTTCAACCTGTCAAGATCATTTTGAACTGTATGTCTGTTTTCTAGGATATATCTATGTCACCTAGTTTTGTAAATTTTCCACCTTGCCACCCATATTTCTAATGTGAAATAAATAGCTAAATAAATTGAAAAGTAGAAGGATCCAGGGCTGATCCTTGTGAAACCCATCTGGGTTCAATTTGATGAAGATACAGTGAAGACTGTTCTCTGAGTGAATAGTCTAAGTTTCTCAAGGACAGGAATTCACACTCCCAGCCCACTGAGAACATAATCTGCCCGGTTTTTCCTTGCTCCATATCAAAGGGAGTTTTTTCTAATTTTCATGGGCATAAGATGTGCCATGTAATCCAATGTGTATCATGGTGGGAAATGCCCCTTTCCTACGATCTTTCCTTAAACAAGAAGAGCAGAGGTGGTATTCAACAGGTTCTGATCAGTTCTGGAGAACCAGTAGGAGAAATTTTGAGTAGTTCAGCAAATACCACCTCTGACTGACCCCACCCCCATCTATTCTCTGCCCCAGCAGATCAACTGGGTCTTCTTTTGTTGCCCTGCACAGGAGAATAGACCTGGAAAGTAGGTTAATGGGGTGGGGAGAGAATTGAGATTTTGCAGTAACCTTCCCCCAGGAGTGGGAAGGGAATGGAGATTTTGCAATTTCCTTCCTCTGCCATGCCCACCAAGCCATGCCCACAGAACCAGTTGTAAAAAAAAATTTGAATCCCGGTTTCCGGTTCCACGTGGCTTTGGTGGCAGCAGGAATTCGCGACCGTTCACGATTCCTGCTGCACTTGCTGCCGAGGTACCCCCGATCCAAATGGGTCAGGGGGATATGGCTGCCCTATAGGGACAGCCGAAGAGAGAGGGGAGCCGGACAGGGGGTTGGGGGTGTCACAGACCACCTCCTCATCCGGAAAAACCCCTTTTTCCCAAGGTGGTGGAGCGGCGGTCAGCAATGGCTGCCACGAAGAAGCCTGCAACTGGGTAAGATTGTGCTGGAGGAAGCAAGAAAAGTGAAAGTGCTGGCTGAGCCGGGTCAATCAACATCTTTTAAATTCGCTGGAACTGAGCTGTCTGAATTGCTGGAGGATACATTGTTTCCCTAAGAAGATCGAAAGCGGCGGAGAAGCTGTTAAAGGGAACTTTTTTTTTCTTCACTCTCCCACCCCATGGAAACAGCAGATGAAGATTTGAAATTTGTTTGGGCACTGAAGGTGAACTATTCTGAAAGTTGAAGTTAAGGGACAAAAGAGTTCTTGGACATTGGACTTAAAAATTTAAGAAATTGGAAAACCCTTATTAGAGGTATGGATTTCTGATCATTTAAAAATTGATGTTGCAAGTGGGAAGGGAGAGGAAAAAAATTGGAGCAGAAGTGGAAAAAGGAGGAGATTGCCTAGAATCTCAAAGAAAGATATATGGTAATTGGACCTCTTTGATTAAACAGTAACCCCAGAAAGAGAAATAGAAGAAGGAAGAAAAGTATTAACTTTTGGAACTTTTTTGAATTATTTTTGATTAAAAATACTTGGGTGGTTGTTTTGGGGAAAGTTTCTCTTTTCAGGTGGCATCGCTTGTGGATGAATTAAAGACTGAATATCAAAAATATGAAAAGGAAGAACAAGATGGAAAAGATACTTTGGGCACCTTATTTCAATTTTTAGAAATGGCGTTCTGTACTTATGAAAAGTTGATTACGCAGCAGAATGACTGGGACAAAGAAGAAGAGGAACAAGAAGCCATCTTTGATGAACAATGGATTTTTTCCGGGGAGGAGGAGAAAGAGGATAAGAAAAAGGGGATTTTAAGGTTTAAAAAAACAACCAAAAAAGAGAAAAATGAGAGGAAAGGTGGATGCAAGGTTAGAAAGCAAAGGAAAGGGAGTAAGAAAAGGGAGGAGGAGAGACAAAGGGGTAAAAAGGGCAAGGAGAAGAATAAGCAAGAGAGAAGGGGGGGGGAGGAGAAGCCTCAATGGTGGGAAGCAAGATCTAAAGAAAAAAAAGTTTATTTAGAGACAATGGGTGAACCTAATTAAGGATAAAAGTGGGATTCTGGAAGGTACATAAGATTGTGTTTTTATATGTGTATTTAGAGTATAAAATTTATTATGTAATTTTAGAATCTACGAAACAGAATCCCAAGATAAATTGTTATATGAAGTATAATTAAGTTAGGGTAATGAGTTAAAGGCGTCACTCCAATTAGTGTATAGGAGAAGTATAGTAAAAGAAAAAAGATGAATGGAAAGTTGGAAATAGAACAGACAAAGAATGTTATTGAAAATGGTAATAAGATATGGAAGGATATATAAAGGTTTTGTTATGTTTTTTTGGGTTTTGTATGTTGATAAAAGGCAATAAAATTTTAATTAACAAGAAATAATTTGGATGAAAAGGAGAAGTTGGGATAAGATATGAATTTAAATAGATAAAGTAAATATTGATATTATAATTGGGAATCATTATGTTCTATTGGTTTTCTTCTTTAATTATTACTTTTTTTTTTAAGAAAAGAATTTATAAGCTGTTATGCCTTGATTGTTTGTGCACTGTTTTTGTAAAATTAATAAAATTGGTTTTTGAAAAAAAGAAAAGAAAATGATAATAAGATATGGAAGGATATATAAAGTGAATATGATGTTTGAATTTGTGTTTGTGAGAAGAGTTTCAACCCGGGATCAGGCAGCCTTCAGAAAAGATGTTTTAGTTTTGTTTTTGTTTTTTTTTCTATGTTCTGTGTTTTATATGTTTATGAAAGGCAATAAAATTTTAATAAGCAAGAAATATAATTTGGATAAAAGGAGAAGTCTGGATAAGATATGAAGTTAAATAGATAATGTAAATATTGATATTACAATTTGGAATTATTTTGTATGTTCTATTGGCTCTCTTCTTTAATTATTTTTTTTTTAGAAAAGATTTTTCAAGTTGTTATGCCTGGATTGTGTATTGTTTTTGTAAAATTAATAAAATTTGTTGTTAAAAAAAAAGTTGAATCCCACCACTGAAGAAGAGACATTTCCTTGTCATGTTTCTTGCATGGGTATCTTTTTTCTTTTCTTTTGTTTTGCCGTTTAACAACGTGGAACTATAATAAACCAATCGTCTTATTTATTCTTGCTGCAACAATTCTCTCAAATCTATTCTAGTTATTCATGCTATATACATCCTTTCTATGACTGAGAGTGAGTGACTGGCCCAAAATCATCCAGCTGGCATTGCCCTTAAGGTAGGACTAGAATGAGATGCCTTAACCATGATGCCAATATGACTTCCTCAAGATGTGCTTATAGAACCCAATTCCTAAGGAATTGGTGGGATGTTTTTTGTTTGGTTAATTCTGGTCATTTATTTGTTTGTTTGTTTGCTTTTTAAAATTTATTCACCTTCCATCTTACCACAGAGTAATTCCAGCTGGCTTACAGTTACATCTAAGTTAAAACATAAAAAGTTAAAAACAAACATTAAAACTAAAGATACATGGGGAGGTCATGGGTGGAATGGGGAGGAGATGGTATCTGTTATTATTCAATCAATCATCACCATTGTGCTGTTCCCATACTGGGGGCCCATGCTGACTGGCAAAGCTACATTTTTGGGCCCTTACTTATTATTATTACTTTTATTATTACCTTTATTGTCAGAGTACATGTGTACAGTGAGATTGGCTGATCCTCCCTTTGTGCACCCCTCCCAACACAACTCACAGTGAGGACAGAAGTCCCTAACCCAGACCCAATCTTATTACATTATGTGACCTTGTTGCACATTGCACCGATCCTGTAAGTCTATCATACTAGATAGGAGAGTTGGGGCCAAATCCACAGCATGTCTCCTCTGCTGACACAAGTGGTGCAGGCCAATCCTAGTGGGGTGAGATGGTCCCTCAAGTAATCTGGTTTTAAATTGAAAACTAAATTTATTTTTGAATTTTTTTTTCCAAAGTTCTAGTTTTCCCTAACATAAATTTTAAAGCGTCAGATATCAGGCCAACTCCCATCTACCTACCGAAACAAAGATATATAAAATGACACAACACAGGGAAAGGGTCAGTTGCTACCAAACCATGAGTAATATTGATTAGATCCAACTGCATAATTTAGACCCTTCTGGTTCCCACTCTCCTATGATCTGCCAATGAGAGATAAAATACAAACGGAACACTGAATTAATAGTATTAATATCATAAATAAGGATGAACCCAATTTCATCTTCAAAGGAAATTATTCCATCAAAAAAGAGCAGGCAAGAATGATAACTGTTATGTTCTGTGCATGGGTGCAAGGAACGGAGACGAGGCAGTGAACAGTGAACTTCAACTCTTTATTAACCATCGTGAACAGAGCCAAAACCGGGGGCAGCAGCAGCCCTTTTATAGGGCAGGCTGCTGACCTATTAACCAATGAGAACATGGAAGTATTAAACCCTTGAACCAATGAGAGTTTCTCGTTAATAGCCAATCAGATTCTCCAGAACAGACCAATCTGATATCACTATTATCGGCCAATCAGAAGTGCAGGATTAGAACCCTGCTTTTTCTTTAAGCTTTGATAAAACTTTATTTAAGCGCATTTATTAGTTCATAACAATAACCTTCTAAAAGAAAGCACCCCTGCTGGATCAGCCTAAATCCATTTAAGGCTAAGATGACAAATACTGTATATGTTAACATAAATAGCTGTAGAGAAGTTTGGAGGAACAATGCAAAGCTAAAGAAAGCAACGATGAATGAAGAGTGACAAATATTTAGGTTCCACAAAGTTTATTATATTTAATCATTGGTTTCTTATACTTTCAAATTGTCAAAGAAGAAAAGTTCTCAGGTTGAATTCATCAGGGTTGAAAGATAAAAATGTACCACAGAAACAGTACACAATAAAAGCTCTTGAATACCATAAACAGGAAAGATAAATATTTAAAAAGCTATTCCAGCACTCCCAAGCTGGGGCCTCATACAGCTTTAGAAAAATGCCCCTTTCTATCAGTAATTAACTTTTGTAGGGTGATTTGCAAGGCTGTCTTAGCTTTTCACTCATGTGCAGCCAAATACAGATGCATAAATCTAGCTATGTAAATAGCATAAATTGCAAAATGTTTCCTTAGCTGGAATGTTTAATTTAGTTAATCAAGCATATTTGATTTTATTAGATTTTGGATTTAAAAATTAGATCAAAATTCTAAACTAAATACTCACAGATCTCATAATATTGAAGAGACTTAAGGATATGTTTAAATTAGATCAAAATCCTAAACTAAATACTCACAAATCTCATAATATTGAAGTGACTTAGGATATGTTTAAATTTCTTCCACTAAAATCAAACTTCAAAATGCTCTGTTGTGGATCTCTTGTCCAGCCTCCCCCCCCTTTTTTTTTTTAATAAACATTTTTTTTACAATATTTGCAGTTAGAAAATAGTAAAATTATAGGTCTGGACAGGTAAAGACCCTTTGGGACATCAGCTAAATTAAACCAGAAAGCCTCAAAGTCTTTTTCACTAGCATCTGTTTTGCCTAATATAAAAACCACAATTTTAAACCATAACAGACGTAGCAGCATCAAGGTTGTATGGTAATAGTTTTATTGGTATAATATAAGCCACCTAGAATCCATAGAGTAAGTGCAATATGCATGTATATAATAAATACATGAATATTTAATTCATGTATTTATTACATACATGACTATATAATTTCTGCTTTGGGCAGGATTTTGGATAAGAAGAAACCAGATTTAAGATTCTATGTACTTAGATTCCACTTTTTATGTATTTTTTGTAAGATGTGGCCCTTTATATCTTCTGTCTTATGTCCCAAACTGAAACTGCACTTCCATTTGAAATACTGCATTGAAGCAGCTGCAAAGAGGTTTTCATCTGAAGAAAGTCATTGGTTGATTCAGCCTTCCATCCTTCTGATGTCGGTAAAATGAGGACCCAGATTGTTGGGGGAAATATGCTGACTCTGTAAACCACTTAAAGAGGGATGTAAAGTACTGTGAAGCGGTATATAAGTCTAAGTGTTCTTGCTATTAACTAGACTGACCGTGCAACTAATCCATTAATATGTGGAATAAGGGCAAGGGGGGAAAAAAGAAAGCATCTATAGATTATTACCTTTCAACAGCTACAGTACAATTGGGAATGCCAACTCTATCATGCAATTTTTAAAACATTTTGTGACCATGCCTGACTTACAAAATTAGTTCCTGTGCAGTTATTAAGTGAGTCACCTGTGGTCATTAAGTGCAATATCACATGACTATGAGTTGTACGTTCCTGCCAGCTTCTTGTCAGAAGCTGGTTGTGAAGCTCACAAATGGTAATCACATGATGGTAGGACATTGTGACCATCATAAATGTATACCAGTTACCAAGCACCTGAATTGTGATAACATGAGTGCAGGCGTGCTGTAGCTGTTGTTATTTTGACTAAATAGGGAGGTCATTAGCTACAATATATGTCATGGAGATTTCCACATCCTGCTTTTCTGCAAAGATACAGAAATGCCCAGATCTAGTTCTGCTCCAACATGTGGCAGATTCTATACCAAGATAATTAACTAAAATATTAATTTGCTCTATTTGTCATTGGCTTCTTCAGTGTCATTTCAATTATTCATTTGCAATTATATGCAAGCTTTTTTAAAATAAAAGAAATCTCAGAAAATATAAAAACCTATCACAAAAACCCAAAAGGACAGCTGAACCCCTCCATCCTATCTTTCAGTAAAAACACTGAGCTTTTAAATCCCAGCCTACAGATGGAATATTTTATTGGAAAGGAGAAATATCTATATATCAGGGAATTCTTATGCATCATATTTTGTTTTTCAGAACAATTTCATTGCAAATTTCATAGCAAACACCCAGGAACTTTGTTATCATTTAAAACAAAATATTTGAAAGACATATTTAATTATTAACCTCGTGAGACAAACAAATCATGAAAAAACAAAAACAGAAAAGCACTTCAATGTTCATCCTAGTGGTACATGGGTATCTTCTTCCCATGCTGAAAATGTTATGTTTTAATCAAGGCACCCTATGGACATGATCCAACTTCATTGTCAGAAACCATCTTACATAATGTATAACACAAGCAAACACTTACATAATGTATAACACAAGCATAATATATAATACAAGTTATACATCTTACATAATGTATAACACAAACATAAAAGAAGTCTCAGCTTTTAAACATATTTTAAAAATAACCTTGAGGTTTCAATGAAAGTTACAATGAAAGGAATCTATCTCTTTTGTCTATCAGAGACAATTGTTTTGTGGGTTTCTTTTCTTTTTCTTTTCATTTCTTATGGAAGTTTCCAGAGAAGTCCTTTGGAGAAAAAAAAAACTATTGTCCAATGTTCATACTACCTACACTGCTAACCTCCAAACTAAAGTCAGACATTCAAAGTAGGATAATAACTATTTTCATTCATAAATGCCTAAGTAAATACCAAGGGATTCTTTGTGAAATCTGACTTCTTGTCAGGGGTGGGATTCAAATTTCTTAACAATCGGTTCTGTGAGCATGGCCTAATTTGTGGGTGTGGCTTGGTGGTCATGTGACTGGCTGGGCATGGTTAGATGGTCATGTGACTGGGGTGGGCGTGGCTAGGTAGCCAGGTAACTGGCAAACCAAATATAAGTGGTCCTCGCTTAATGGCAAGTTGCTTAGCAAGTGTTCTAATTTATGATTGACCTGTTTTTGGAGTTTTGACAGCCATGCTCTCTCTCTCTCTCTCTCTCTCTCTCTCCCCTTATGACCAGTTACAACATCCCACACTGTCATGTGACTGAGGTTTTCTATGTTTTTTGCCAGTTTCCCACAATTCCTTCTGATTTCCAGTTTAAAATTCCCATTGGGGAAAAGGGACTTGTTTAACAACCAGTGTTTGCTTAATGACCACAATGTTCACTTAATGACCATCGTGTTTGCCTAACCTTAAATACTCAAAGAGCCATTTTTCTATTTTCTTTTAAACAGATCTCTTTCTGTGTGTGTATGTGTCTCTTTCTTTCTCCCCCCCCCCAAATTTCTCTCTTATCTCTTTTTCTCGGAAGGCAACTCCTGTCTCCTGGCTGTCTGTTTATGGTCCCACCCCTCACCACCACCCCCATGTCAAGTACCTCAAAGGTATAGGCTGCGGCAGCTGCCTTCACGCTGGGAGGGAGGAAGAAAAGTTCAGAAACTCTTCTCCTCAGGCATACACATCCAGAGAGAGCATGCACACATGGTGCTGGAGAGACTCACCCACGTGTCAACTCCTTGTGGAAGATCCTTTGTGTGTGCATGGTGCCAGATGGATTTGCCCATATACAGAAGGTACCAGCCTCATGTGTCCATACTCTTTGTGGCCAAGAAGGAGGAAGACTTGTCAAGCTTTTCTTCCTGCCTCTCTTCTGACACACACTGGCCAGGCAGATGAGCAGTGTCACATGTCCTCCCAAGCGTCCTCCCAACCAGCGAGCCATGGGGCTCCAACCTCATACAAATGCAAGTTTGCAGATACTGCAGGATTCTCAGCTTTGGCTGCAAGAACTGCAGACAGCTTTCCTTCCCCACCATACACATCCTTCTCCCACTGCCCCATGCAAGGCAGGAGGCCTGACAGAAACCTCCTGGCCCAAAGACACAGCCCTCCACGATGGAGCACTTCCCGGGGAACAAAACAAGAACTTACTGATCCATCCTGAAGGAGAGCTTCAGAGTGGCGGTGGTGGCACTTCGGGAGGATGGCCCTTGGGGACCTGGGAAACGGAAACTGTCTTGTGCAGCACAGCAAAATTTACTTTAGCAACCGGGAGTTGCTGCTTTGGGTTCTGCAAGTCCACCTCCCTTCGGGAGCCGTTTCCTGATGGGGACTTGCAGGACCCAAAGCTCAATTTTGCTGTGCTGGGAAATTTTGCTGTGCTCGCTCTCCCGGCAAGACCAACAGGGAGAGAAGCAGCTGATGACCCTGCTGGGCCCAACATGAGCCTCTCCACATGTTCTCCTGCTGCTTTTGCTGGGAGAGCGACAAAACCTTTCTTGCACAGAGATAAGCTAAATTTTGCTTTGCCAAGAAAAACTCTCTCACTCTCCCAGCTAGACCAGCGGGGGAGATAAGCATCCATTGACCCTGCTGGAGCTGACACAGAGCTGCTCCATGTGTTCTCCCATGAAGGCAAGTGGGGGGGGGAGGTGACTGGCAGTGGCGGCAAAAGTCAACTGGGGGGAAAGGTGACTAGTGGCGACAGATTGGTGACCAGGGCTTGTTTGCAGAGCCTCACTTACCTAGGGAGATCATGGTGGAAGTCAGACAGTGATGGCTGGCAAGTAGGCGAAGGGAGAGTGCAGGCAGTTGATGGCACATGGCCATGATAAGGAAGGGTGGGGTTAGAATGCAGTCAGCTTGTCGTGCATGCGTGTGATGTTGTGCATGCGTGATAAGGACTAACTGGGCAGTGATCAGAGAAGCAGATGGAGAGGGGCAGGGCCAGCCAGGGACCCATGTTACCAGTTCTCTGAACTACTGGGAACTGTAACAAGCGATTCTATAGAACCGGACTGAACCAATAGAATCCTACTCCTGCTTCTTGTCCATCTAGATTAACATTGCTTCCTGTAACTGGTAATGCTTCTCTGGACAATTTGGCAAGAAAGGGCCTTTTTTATTTCCTAGCATCCCTGGTGCTAAGGACAGACATCTCTTGCAAAGAGAGCAGTGGCTTTCACTGTTTTATAATCCATCTCAGAATTATGATGAACATAATGTACATATGTTTGGCTGTTACCATAAAGAATATAACCTTTTTTCCTGTGGCATTCTAGCTTTCTGTCCAGGAAGACACCTAAACCCCATTAATCTGCTCCAAGCATACAATCTGGTGCTTTCATTCTAAATCACAGGAAAAAAATTTCCTAATTCATATGGTTTCCAAAGTTTGAACTGGCCCTAAGGACTAATTCAAAGGTACGTGTCCGTGTCTTGAGTAGTGCAGTTTCAGATGGTGCCTTGTGAATGGGCCAGTACAAACTACATTCTATAGATAAAAATAATTACAACATCATCTTCATCCTTCAAGAGCTCAAAAATATGGAATTCATCAATGTTTTATTACATGCAGCTATGATTCTTCTGATAGTAATTCCCTGCTAAGTCATCAAGTTACAGTAAAGACTTTCCTTTCCAACAGAATGCTCATGGCAAAAGGAACCACACTTTTGGATGTGTGGACATGGATGGAAAAATCTGTGAACATCATCTCCAATGGTGAGGGGATTCAAAAGATTTTACTACTGGTTCTGTGGGTGTGGTTTGGTGGGCGTGGTGTGGCATGATGGGCGTGGCGTGGCATGATGGGCATGGCAGGGGAAGGATACTGTAAAATCTTCATTCCTGTTAAGCCTGTGTTCCCCAACCAGGGTTAAGGAGACAAGTTAAACAGAATGTGCAGCGTTAGTCAGATAGGCACACAGATAAATGAGTGAGATTAGTTTGTATGTTTATTAACATACAGTAAAAATAACAGATACGCTTGTGCTATCAAAAATATAGTTTATTCCATTATGAGATCATAGCATAGTCAAAATAAGAGTCCATTAGTCATGTATCATTTAGTCAGTCCATTCAAGGATATTCAGTTAGCAAAGTCCGTGTGGAATATCCTATGTCAGTTCACTTACAAATCAGTCCTTTGTCTCTTTCCCGTTCGAGTAATGCAGTCTTGAGTCCATGCAGTAATTAGGGATCATCAAAGCCAGAGAGAACAAGCTGACGTTCCTTGCTTCTTTTATGGTGCTTTCACAACCACTCCCTTAATTACCATACTATAGTTAAAGTTGCAGACACTTTAACTAACAAACTATGATAACATATTTGTTATTTTACCTAAATCAGTTAGGGTAAACAATGTTATCCCTAACATTCTCCCCTTTTAGGAAAATAATAATAATATAACTAATAATTATTTACATCTTGAAATCATATTTGTTACAACTCTCTTTAAACTTAATTACTCCTTGAGCTTTTGTAAATTGGTCTGCAATGTTTTCTTCTGTCATGCAGTATTCCAATTTAATTAGCCCATTCTTTACAGATTCTCTAACATTTAAGTATCTTAAATCAGTATGCTTTGATCTAGTTTTTACAGAAATATTAGTAGCTAACTTTATGGCTGCCTGGTTGTCCTCGTACACAATAATGGAATCTTTAACAGTTACACCCATGTCTAATAATAACTGTTTGTACAGAATTAAATCAGTGCATAGTAATGACAGACATGAAAATTCTGCTTCCATCATGGACAAGCTAATATGCTGTTGTCTGATTGACTTCCACCCTATTAGTGTCTTACCAAATAATATAGCTATCCCAGAAGTTGATTTTCTAGTGTTTATGTCAGTTGCAAAACTTGCATCTGCATAGGCACTAAGACTCAAATCACCCTTTGGTTCCATATACAATGCATGGTTCATCTCATTAGCTTTATTATTAGTCTTAGTTATCAAAGCAATATCATCTGTAAATAATAACAATAATGACACCGTTCCATTATTTTCTCTTTTAAACACACATGGATCTGCTAAACCAGATTTAAAACCTATATTGTTTAACTCTTTCACAATATATTGGTTCCACTCAAAGCCAGATTGTTTCAACCCGTAAAGACTCTTTTTGAGTTTCCAACAATCATTACTATTTAATTTATTGTCTTTTATAACAATTGTCTTTTTCAAATATATAGTGTGCTGCAAAGGTGCATGTAGATAAGCAGTTTCTACATCTAAATGGTTAATGACATAGTTTTTCTTAGCTGCCCACACTAAAGCTGCTCTTAAAGATGTTGCTTTAAGACTTGGTGCAAAAACTTCATCGTAATCAGATGCAGTTTGATTAAATCCTTGAGCTACTAACCTAGCTTTATGGGTAACAGTGCCATCATTTCCAGTTTTTACTTTAAATATCCATTTGCACCCAATGGATTTTTCTCCTGGAGGTAATTTAGCATCTTCATATACTTTCATTACCTTTAATGAATTTAGTTCTTTTTCCATTGCCTTTTGCCAATTCTCCTGATCCTTAGCAGGATACATCCTAAGTTCATCTACACTAGTTGGAACTTTATTTACTTGGCAAACTATACTTGCTTGATACCTATCAGGTGGTCTAGCTACATGTGTAGAACGTCTAGGTATTACAGGACTTACAGGTGGACTTTCCTTTACTAACTGTTCTTGATTATCTAACTCTTCCTGATCAACTGTTTCCTCTTGTTCTGGTCCTATTTGCTCTTCGTGGACTTCTTCTTTATTTGGACTCTTCTAAAACTAGTCTGTTCTTTCTGCCTTTTGTAGGGTTCAATAATTACTTCATTATTTAAATCTTGCTCTAATCTATTCCATCCTACATGTTCTAGGAATTTTGCATTAGCACTGGTGTAAACTCTAGATGTACCTGGTTCCCAGAATCTATAAGATCTATGATTAGATTTATATCCTACAAAAAATAATCTTTTAGCTGTATGTTGTCCTTTGTGTCTGAATTGTGAAGGGATATGTACCCATGCTGGTGCTCTAAATGTGTGCATGTAACTTAAATCAGGTTTTGTACCATGCCACAGTGTGAATGGTAATTCACCTGTTGTTGAATTAACAACATTATTTAATATATGATTACCACACATTATTGCTTCTCCCCATAAATTGTCAGGTAATCCTGAATCAGACATCATAGTACGTGTCATTGATTGTAATGTTTGGCCTCGTCTCTCTATAAAGGCATTATGTTGTGGCCTATATGGTGCAGACTTTTTATGTTGAATACCTAACATCCTAAGTCTATTCTGGAATTTATTATTTGTAAATTCCGCACCATTATCTGTTGTAAGAGTTACTAATTTCTTTTTAGTTTTCCTTTCAGCAAATTTTATCAAATTAAAAAGATTTAGATACGTTTCAGTTTTGCTCTTCATTAAATAGCAAAACCCATATCTAGAATAGTGGTCCATTATACTTACTATGTATCGAGCTCCTCCTACACTTGGTTTTTTCGGACCTATTAAATCAGCAAATACTACTTCTAAAGGCTCTTTGGTAGTAAATCCATCAACTATTAGCTTTGCTTTGATTACAAGCATTACATTGCAAATACTTATTACAAGGTTTTAAACTTATTCCCTTAGATAATTCAACAGTTTTCTTAAGCATTTTAAAATTTAAATGCCCTAGCCTTCGATGTAACAAATGAATACATTCATCATGAGGTTTCTTATTATCAAAAACCGTGTTAGTCACCTTTAAACCATTATCATTTAACACATATAATTCACCCCTTAAAGATGCAGTAATTTTCTTATCTTCTTTTTCAATTATGCAGTTATCTCCTTTAAATGTAACTACATATCCTAGTTTAACCAAAATTCTAACTGAAATTAAATTAAACTTAAGTTGTGGTACATATAACATTTTTACATTCTCTTTTATAAAAGAACAATGTGCTATACCTTGACCTTTAGCTTTCAGTTTCCAACCATTGGCTAATGATATCTGCTGTGTACTCTTGGACATTTTAATAAAATTTCTGTTATCATTTGTTATACAGTGGGATGCTCCACTGTCAACCACCCATAAATTATTTTTTACAGCTCCGTAACTATACATGGCTAACTCTAAATTTTTATTTATCTTTTGATGACTTTTAGTATTCTGGCCAGTGTTCTGGCACTTTGCTTTTTTACAAAATCTTGCCAAATGTCCTCTTCCTCCACAATTAAAACACTTTTTAATTGCGTATGCAGTAGGAGATTCATTATCTTCTTTTTGAAGTTGCTCCCTCCTTAACTGATATCTTTCAAGTCTTCTTCTTGCCTCTTCAATCAATCTGCCAGTTATATCAGTTAAAGTTAGACTTTCCTTTGGCAAAATTTCAAGGGAAGTGACGTAGTTGTCATAACTTTCATCTAGTTAAGATAGAATTATGTAGACTTGGTTTAGTTCAGAGAAAATAAGCTCTTTCTCGTGCAGTTCTTGAAAAATGCTTTTCATAGTTTCCAAATGACTAAGCATATCACCATTCATCTGGAGATGCGTCCTGAAAAGCTTCCGTGTTAGATTTATGTGTGCACCAACGTTATCTCGGACATAAATCCTCTTCAGCTTCTGCTAACACCCAACAGCCGTTTGCTCTCCGTGGATATGAACAAGTTGCTGGTCAGTTAATGTTAACCCTATTATGCAAATAGCTTGTTCATTTTTCTGCATAAAATCTTTTATCTTTAATCTATCTTCATCATCCTCTGGATCCCATTCCTCTACGTTTGGTGGATTTTCAATTATGTTCCACAGACCTTCTCTTCGTAGAAGTAGACTACATTTCATAGACCATGAAACATAGTTTGTTCCATCCAGCTTGGATATAAGGGACAAACTTTGTAGATTGACTTGTGCCATGTTTTCTTATATGGATATAAAACTATAATTAATAAAACACAGCTGTCTGTTTACTGTAACGTTTAACAACACAAACTCTTACATAAATCTGTTTTATCCTAGTTAAACTGACTTTGCAGCCTCTGAGCCCATAACCAGTGTTAAGCCTGTGTTCCCCAACCAGGGTTAAGGAGACAATCTAAACAGAATGTGCAGCATTAGTCAGATAGGCACACAGATAAATGTGTGAGATTAGTTTGTATGTTTATTAACATACAGTAAAAATAACAGATACACTTGTGCTATCAAAAATATAGTTTATTCCATTATGAATTCATAGCATAGTCAAAATAACAGTCCATTAGTCATGTATTATTTAGTCAGTGCATTCAAGGATATTCAGTTAGCAAAGTCCGTGTGGAATATCCTATATCAGTTCACTTACAAATCAGTCCTTTGTCTCTCTCCCGTTTGAGTAACGCAGTCTTGAGTCCATGCAGTAATTAGGGATCATCAAAGCCAGAGAGAGCAAGCTGACGTTCCTTGCTTCTTTTATGGTGCTTTCACAACCACTCCCTTAATTACAATCCTACAGTTAAAGTTGCAGACACTTTAACTAACAAACTATGATAACATATTTATTATTTTACCTAAACCAATTAGGGTAAACAATGTTATCCCAGCAATTCCCACCCCACTCCAGGGGAACCGGATACTGTAAAATCCCCATTCATACTAAATTGACCATACTAATCAATTTAGTGGTGGAACTTCATAAATAGCTATCCTGAGCCTGCAATTCTAAATATTGTGTTGGGTTTTGTAATTTGACCAGCTTGTATTGCAGTTGTTTTTATGGGAGTCTTGATAACTGTTGAAAGAAATAATTCTGTTTTACAGGATACCACCTGTCATGCACAAAACAAGATTGAGATGAGCTTGCACATGAACATTCCAGGTCTCATTATCCAAAGATCTGCTCTGAAGATTACAAAGGCACACAATCTTTCCCATTCAATGTGAGTACCTTCTAATATAACTTCTTGGAAGAAATCATTAAAACCTTCAAGTCCAACTCTCTACTCAATACTGGCATCCAAATTAAAGCAACCCAGTCTGATATCTATCTTTCTGTATTCTGCTTGAACACATTCAGTAAATCTGCCCTAACTTTATCTGTCTTTAGCATTTTGTTCCTGAATATCCTCATCCCCATCAAGAGAATGGATAATATGATAAAAGTACTTATAGAAGAAGCAGTCATATTTAGTGCCTACTGGCATGTAATCCACCAAAAGCTGTTATCTTGATAGTGCAGTGGTTAGAAAGCAGTATTGCAAGCAGCCTCTGTCCAGTGCCAGGAGTTCACTCCTGACCAGCTCAAGGTTGACTCAGTCTTCCATCCTTCTGAGGTCAGTAAAATGAGGACCCAGATTGTTGGGGGCAATATGCTGATGTTGGAAACCGGTTAGAGAGTATTGTGAAGTATTATGAAGCAGTATATAAATCTAAGTGCTGTTGCTATCCCATTCCCTGGAACTCTTATTTTGTTACCAAAAGGAGTTTTATAAGGTAGGGTTGTTTTTGTATCCCATTTATAGGATACGCTCCTTTTGTATGGCAGGAACTAATAGAGGAAAAGTTGAAGTTTCACACAGATGGCTAAGAATGTAACTCTCACAGAGAAGCTAAGAGACCACAGGGAGACACAATAACTGATTCATTGTCAGTTTTATAGGACTCCATGATGAACCCAGATTGATATGGTGCTGGATTGGATAAATCATAATGTAAATAAAAGGACTATTTTTCATGGGTTATATTTACAATGGCGGTAGCACGCTATATTTTCCAGGGAAATATATGTTCTTGTCAGAAAACTTCACAAGTAAATGAGTTTGCATCACATGAGTTGGCTTAAATGCCAGACTGAAATTTATTAAATGACTTTGTACTATCTCTTTTTCTTCATTAAAAGAAGAACGTTTGTCTCTGTCCTTTGACACAGTTAATAAAATCTCTGGGTCCTGTTCTTTGGACTTCTCAAATCATGCCTTGATTTAAACAAAAATAAAAAAAATCTAGTTCCTCTGAAGAGAATGATCCACACAGAAGAGGAGATGATGCTCTTATAAACATATTTTGCACAATCTATAACCAATACATTAGAATCAGGGGCAGGAACAAGGTTAGGGTTACATTGCTGCAATCTGTAATAAGTACTGCTTTACTTTGAGGTCTTCACTTTACTGCAAAGAAGCAAACATGAACTTTGTTGATATGCACATTTACTTCTTATTTCCATCCAAGAAATAAGGATACTGTCTTAATTTAAACTATAATTTGAATGTAATTTATTTTCCTTCTCCAAAATGTGATGCCTATTCTCATTTGTTGAATCACTTATAGATTATATATCTATATTTACTTCTATATTATATAGCTCCCACACACACATCGATAGAGGATGTGAAAGTTTGTGCACTATCATTAATTTAATTAATAGAGTAAAAAGCTTGTTTTGATCATTTTTTCTCTTTCATATTTTTCTATTAAATGTTGTAATATTTAAAATCATATTTAGCATTCAACAGAAAGCTATATTAATCTTTCTTAAAAAAGAAAATGACCCAAAACAGATTTTTAAAAAAACATTTGATGTTATAGGAATATAAGAAATAACTCGCCTACACTTCATTAGTCCTCCTTCCAAGAATTAATAACCAACAGTTTTAAAATGTGTGTCTTTATGCCATGTTGCAATTAGTGACTGATGCTACTTAAGAAACTAAATCCCTTTTCTACATATAAATCTGAGCCACATTAAAAGATTGTATTAGAATTCAGATAGGGCAGAAAATTTTGACCACATCTACGGTCAAATTCCTTTGTTAAAAGCTGTCTGAAATGATATAGGTTTTCCTGCTTGAACAATGGGTTGGACTAGAAGACCTCCAAGGTCTCTTCCAACTTCTGACAAAGCCTGCATTTTAAAAATATCATTACCATTTGTTGTGTCCTCGAAAATGATGCCAGGAGTCGGTGACTTCAAATCATGCTCTTTTATTAGTGTAGGAACCGAACTGGGGCTATGGAAAAAGTTCGCGGCTTTTATTCCTTTAGCCGCGGCCGCCGCAGCCAATGGCACCGCTTTGAATCTCCCACGATTCGAACAGACCAATCGCAGGAGATTCTTAACGAGCCAATTGGCGCAGCTCGCCTAACCAATCAGAGTGCCCCGCGCTTTGGCCAATCAAAGCGCGGGGATCTCAAGAATGCTAATGAGGGGACAGAACACCATTTACTTCGATGAGAAAGAAATCGGGTTGCCACTCCAACATCTTAAAAAAAATTCCCATAAAAATATCCAGATATCCTTTGGAGGGACAAATATATATATATGTATGTATGTATATATGTATGTATGTATGTATATGTATATGTACTGCAGGAAGGCATTGTTCAAGATTTACAATTAGTTGGAATTTAGGGAAACAACAGGGATTTATTTTTCATCTTTTTATCTATTTCAAAAATCAAAAGTTGTTCTGTTATTCTTATTAAGCTGAACTGCTGGATTATCCAAAGCTAAAAGGAGAGAGAGACGACACTTGTAGATTCTCCTTAATCTTTTAGGACCTGCATTTCTAGAAAACGTTTTAGATAGATTAAAGAACCTCTAGAACCAGAGGAAAGGTAGAATGGAGTCTGCAGGCAGAATATGCAATGGAAGTCAAATGTAGATCATGCTACTGCATCTTGACAAATTCTCATCTGCATGTAAAAAGAAACAAGCCAGCTGTGATGCTTTTAAAAAGACAATTTAACTAACCACTTAACTATTTTTAATATATACAATTTGGCTGATGCTATATGGATATTAGTTTAAAATTTGTACCTATAATTTGTAAGATTGGAGAAGAAATTATTTATGTGAGTAAGAAGCATAGAGTCATGTCAACGTCAAGGAATAAATCCAATAGTATAACTTTGGCAAAAAGGCTTTGCAGTATTACTTTAGTAGTAAGCTCGCTGTATCTCTCCTTCCCATACTTGCTCATTATCAGCAGATAATAGGTTTTGCAGAGTATTGGAACAATAGACATCAGCAATTAGTACAAATACAAGTCAGCAGCCAAACAATAAAATACACACTGATATTTTTAGAGATAGTAGAATTTCAACAGCCCCTTTTATGTATTTGTTTTACTTTAACCTTTCTCAGGTTTCCATCTCCCACATCCTTAACATTCAAAGGTTGTAACATACAACTTATTACACAATTTCTTTATTTGTCCTAAAACATGTCTGTTATGTCTAGCAATCACAAGTGACTCAAATGTGCATAGGATATTGAGATCTAAAATTCTTTATGGTCATCACTTTGAGGGCGGGGTTTGACAAGCAAAATGGTAAGCAAAGCATTTGGAGACAAAAGATAAGAAAGAGAGTTAAATCAGGTTTGCGTGAACACCATTCATTATATTCTCCTTATCATTCCATTCTTGATAATCATCTTTGCTTCCATTGTGTCCATACATCAATTCATACATTGCCTTTTGTTCTTTTCACTTCTTTCTTTTTGAGAATCTCTTCAATTTCAGTCAAATAAGACTCTCCATCTTTCCATTCCTCTCAATACGCCCACTCTTCCTTTTTATATTTATGTTTCAATTTGATTCTCATTTTTTTCTTTCTGATCAAATGATAGCAATGTGATTTGCATGTGTTTTTCTCTTTCTTTTATGGCATAAAAAAACCAACTTTTCATCTTTCCAGTTGGTGTATCTTTATTCACATTTCTGAAAGCTTGTAACATAGTTATTTTTACTCTGATCTAACCCTTACCATCTTCCTACCTTATACCAACATTCCATTTGTTCCATTGCAAAATTAATCCATCTTCTAATAGATTTTTGTACTGGATTCATACTTTCTCTTTCTGCAATCACTTCATTTTCACTTCTTTCCTTTTCTTCCATGATCGTTTTTTCCAAAGATCCCCTTTTGACAGTACAAAAAAAATGTCCCAAAAGTACTGTCAAAAAGGCAAATGGACATAACTTATAAAGCCAAAAAAAATGTGGACAGCAGCAATGAAAGGCAACTTAAGGCAACCAGGAAGTGTCTACCATAACACTAATAGCTGCAGGAAAATCCCCAGCCAAATAAACCAAAATGGATTTTAAAAAGGGTCAAATGAGACTGGACCTAATGCCTATGAGAGCCAGAGCCAGAGTTAGAAACTGTGACACTGGTGGTGGCATCAAAAAACATCAACAGCATTTCTAATTTTGCAATGCTCACAGTATGGATCACCAGTCCAAATAATCAGGGTAGCTTAGGGAGAGATAGTTGGTGGGATGTAAAATTGGTCTAATGGTGAGTTAAGGCAGAACTGAATCTGGCAGAGTCAAAGTTGAAAAATAGTAGATAGTAAAATAGTAGTGTTCTGAACTAAGCAAACTCGTTAGCTTGCAATCCTAATAGTTTTCCTTCCACGACAGGCTCATAAACCTGCACTTCTGATTGGCCCGCTGATAGCAGATTGTGATTGGTTGTTGTTGGCTGATCTGATTGGCTGTTAGCGGGTCGCCACTGATTGGATGCTCCCAGCACAGCAAACTCAAATCATTGGGTGTTGTGACAGCAGCCAGCTCTATAAAAGGAGCTGCTGCTGCCCTAGTATTTCGCTCTGTTCTGACGTCACTAATAAAGAGCTGGAGTCACTATTCAATGCCTTGTCTCCGTTCTTTGCACCCACTCTCCCAGATCTAACACTGGTGACGAGGGTGGGATGCAGAGATGATAGAGCTCACTGAACACTCATTGAACGCTAACAGAGCACGTGGCTGAGGGCGCACCAATAGCAGCAGAATGACCAGCGTCATACCACCCACTCCATTTGATCCAGCTAACAAAGACTGGGACTCTTATATGGACAGGTTTCAGATGTTCCTGGAAACCAACAACCTGAAGGATGCCTGGCAAGAAACGAGCTGTATTCCTGACCCATTGCGGGCCTGCCGTTTTTAAGATGGCAAAGGCACTCGCAAAACCAGCTGAAGTCAAGATGATGGACTGGGACAACCTCACCCCAATCCTCCAGGCCCATTATGCCCCAGCGGTGCCAACACTCATCAGGAGACACGAGTTTTACCAGAGGGACCAATAGGAAAGCGAGAATGTTGGAGACTTCATTGCAGACCTCAGAAACCTGGGGGGACTCTGTCGCTTCACAAATCTTGAAGAAGCCTTGAGAGATCAAATTGTTCTAGGTCTAAGAGACCCCACAACCCAGAGCAACATTATGGCGAAGGGAGACATCGGCCTCGGAGATGTCATCGCCGATGCTACTGCAGCAGAAGCAACCAGAAAGTCGGCAGCTCGAATGTGCCAAGCAAACGGACCGCACCGCCAACTCGCCAGTGACACTACACCCCTTTCTGAGAGGCACACAACGACCACCCACCATGAAGACCTCGAATCCTCATCAGAAAGTGAGGAAGAGGAGGTCAACAGACTCAGGTCAGAATGTGATCAGAGAGATCAACGGAATCATAAGCCCTCATATCAGTGTGCTGGATGCGGGGGAAACCACCCACGATCAGACTGCAAATTCCTAGATGCCCTCTGCCGTTCCTGTGGAAAGAGGGGCCACATTGCAAAGGTCTGTAGAAGCAAGCGAGGGTCCAGCCCAAACCGAAGAGAAAATAATTTCCGGCAGACAACATGCACCCCACCAGTAAATCGGGACCACCCAAGCAACCAATGGAACCACTACTACAGAAATCGAGCACCAGCCACTTCTACCAGATGAGAAGAGGCGCACCAAACCATCACCATTGGCCACGCTTCATCCTTTGATGCAAAAAAAATCTGAATAAAGGTCACCATTGAGAATCGACCATGCATTATGGAAGTCGACTTCGGGTCTTCCCTATCAATGGTTTCCTGGAAAACCCTCAAACAGCTGATCCCTGACATCCGTTGCCAGGACCTCAGCACTCAGAGAATTATATTAAAGGACTATCAAGGAAATAGGATCCCAGTCGCCAATTCCAGCCACGTCCAAGTCTCCTTCAAAGACCACACTACAACTCTACCACTTACAGTCATCGATAAAGATTGACCCAGCTTACTAGGCTTACAGTGGTTCGCGCCACTAGGAATCGAACTGGCGGGCATCAACCAGACTGAAGGCAATGACTGGGAAGCAGCCCTTGTCCAGGAATTCCAGGAAGTTTTCACCGAGAAGCTAGGGAAGTACAAAGGATACCCCATATCGTTTAATCTCTGCCCTGATATTGCGCCCATTTGCCTTAAGCCTCATTGAGTGCCCTTTGCACTCAAACCAAAGATTGATTTTATTGGACAAATTAATAACCCAGGGCGTGTTGGAACCAATTGACCACACCCGATGGGAGACCCCAATTGTAACCCTCATAAAACCTGATGGATCTTTGAGAATTTGTGAGGATTACAAGGCCACCCTAAACCATGCACTTCAGCAGAATGCTAACCCCGTGCTTGTGGTCCAACACCTCCTTCACTCCCTTGGGGGTGGAAAAATATTCGCAAAATTGGACCTAGCCCAGGCGTACCAGCAGCTGCCCGTGGATGCAGAGACCACAGAAGCCCAAACTATACTCACGCACAGAAGTGCGTTCAAATGTAATAGACTCCAGTTCGGAGTGAGCGTAGCACCTGGCATCTTCCAAAGTCTGATGGAGAGATTCCTACAAGGCATAAAAAGGGTCATGCCATATTTTGATGATGTCTTGATAGCCGCCCCCACTAGAAGTCTACTAGAAAAGTGACTAAGAATGGCCCTCCAAAAATTTAAAGACACTTGGCCTGAAGGTCAAGAAGGACAAGTGCCAACTATGTACTGAAAGGGTTGAATTCCTTGGTTACCTTCTTGACAAACAGGGAATTCACCCTACTGAGAAAAAATTGGCTGCAATAAAAAACGCCCTGAGACCTAGAAACAAAACAGATCTCCAAGCCTTCCTGGGACTCATTAATTTTTATAACATCTTCCTACCCCAGAAGGCGACTGTTGCTGAACCCCTGCATAGGCTCCTCAACAAGAAAGCTTCCTGGGTCTGGGGACATCGAGAAAAGTGAGCTTTTCAGCAAGTAAAAGACCTTTTAACATCAGATGCTGTATTGATACAATATAACGAGACTTTACCCTTAACTGTCACCTGTGACGCCTCACCCTTTGGAGTAGGAGCCATCCTGAGCCACGTCCTGCCAAACGGTACTGAGGCGCCCATTGCATTTTTTTCTGGAACTTTATCTAAAACTGAGAGAAACTATAGCCAACTAGATAAAGAGGCTCTCGCTATTGTGTCTGCAATCAAACGATTCCATGAGTATGTATGGAATCCTTTTCTATAATCTATAATCTATAAGATCCTTTTCTATAATCACTGATCACAAACCATTACTTGGCATCTTGGCGGGGGATAAACCAACTCCCCACATCTTATCGCCAAGAATGACACGCTGGTCAGAGTTTCTAGCTGCATACGATTACCAACTGCAACACCGACCAGGGAAAGCCATTCCCCACGCTGACGGTCTGAGCTGCTCTCCGCTACCAGAAGTCCTGGACGACCCAGCTCCAACCCTAACTACACTACAAATCGAGACACTTCCTTCACCACTACTGACTGCACAAGACATCGCATCCGAAACAAGGAAGGACCATTGTTTGGCATGAGTCCTCAGTTGGTGGAAAGAGATTGGCCTGACAACGAACTCAACGACACCTTCAAGCCTTTCAAACAAAGGCAGACAGAACTTTTCTCCCAGAAAGGATGTGTTCTATGGGGAGACAGAGTCGTCATCCCAGGAAGATTGCAGCATAAGGTCCTAAAACTATTGCATGATGGATATCCGGGCATTGTGCAAATGAAGGCACTAGCAAGGAGCTACGCTTGGTGGCCAGGTATAGATAAGCAAATAGAAACCTGGGTCGCCACCTGCAACAAGTGCCAGGAAACATGCTCAGCTCCACCAAAAGCACCACCAACTGAATGGGAAGCATCCCGAGGTCCCTGGTCCCGTATCCACATCGATTTTGCGGGACCCACCAAGGGGCATACATTTCTCATAACAGTGGATGCCTATTCCAACTGGCTTGAGGTCCACAAAATGAAGAGCACCACCACAGAGGCAGTCGTTAAAAAACTAAACAGACTATTTGCTACACACGGCTTGCCAGACGTCTTGGTTTCAGACAATGGCCCACAATTCACCGCCTTGGCATTTGAACAATACCTAGCAGACCGGGGGATATGCCATGCTTTAACATCGCCAGCTCACCCTGCGGCCAATGGTAGGGCTGAACGAATGGTCCATTTCATAAAGAAAACCTTACACAAGATGGAACAAGGGAACATCCACGACAAGGTGACCAGGATGCTTCTCCTCCAACATATTACTCCAAACAGCACCACAAACAAAACCCCAGCCGAACTCCTGATGGGCAGGAAACTTCGATCACATCTTGACCAACTACACCCTGCCTACACGCCGGAAAAGCCCCTGGGGTCCAGCAGTAAGTATCACACGTTCAAGGTAGGCGACCCGGTTTTTGCAAAAAAACTTTACTGGTGACACATTGTGGGTCCCCGCTATCATAACTCAACTTACGGGTCCCCATTCCTACCGTTTACAAACTGCTGATGGGAGACTGTGGAAGTGCCACATCGACCAGCTATGCTCCAGGCTGGTACCTACCCCCTTCACAAGCCCTGAACTCCAAACCAGGGGGGGAAGGGAAATCAAGGGGGGTCAAAAACAAACTAGTACCCGACCCAATACTCGAAACCCAGCAATCAACGTGACCAAACCTGGAATATTCACCTTCCGAAGAAGAGCCGGGGCAGATGGTCATCTCTCCACGAAGCAGCACGGCAGCATCAGCAAAACCAGAGAATCCAGATGACAGCCTTGACGGGAGTAGAGATGACAACCCCGAGTCACCCAACGGAGAAGTCAGATCACCATTACCGCTGAGTTCAACAAACAGCCCACCAGAACCAGAGTCCGGGCAAAGACTGGTGGAGCAACGTAGATCAGGTAGACAGGTGAGACGACCTGCCTACCTGTGAGAATATATCACCCCACCCTTGAGACGGAATCTAGGGGGAGGGGTGTTCCAAACTAAGCAAACTCGTTAGCTTGCAATTCTAATAGTTTTCCTTCCATGACAGGCTCGTACCTGCACTTCTGATTGGCCTGCTGATAGCAGATCGTGATTGGTCGTTGTTGGCTGATCTGATTGGCTGTTAGCGGGTCGCCGCTGATTGGCGCTCCCAGCGCAGCAAACTCAAATCATTGGGTGTTGTGACAGCAGCCAGCTCTATAAAAGGAGCTGCTGCTGCCCTAGTATTTCGCTCTGTTCTGACGTCACTAATAAAGAGCTGGAGTCACTATTCGATGCCTCGTCTCCGTTCTTTGCGCCCACTCTCCCAGATCTAACAAGTAGAAAAAATAGAAAGTAAAGTAAATAGAAAGTAAAAAATAGAAATCAGATAGTTAGGACTTAGGAAGCTATCAGAAAAATAGCAAATAGAAGTTAGAGATGAATAAAGAATGTAGCTTAGAAAAAAAATATGGTCTGTAGAAATAGTAGACAAAGGATGGAGACACTGATTGTAAATTTAAAGAAAAAAGGTGGTCTTTCTTTGCAATGAAAAAGCATTTTTAAAAATAAAATACTTTCCAGTGAGAATTGATAGTGTGCATATCCTGCTTGAGATCCATAACAACCCTGAAACCTAGGTAATGACACCCATTCATACTTTATGGCATATATAGTAGCTCTAAACCAATACCGTAATTTCCTGCATGTGTTTATCATTGGGGGATGTGGCCACAAATCTTTTCTGGCAGAGCAGCCTACAGCTGCCATATCTTCTCATCATCCTTGCCAGCATTTGAAATCTCAGCAGAGTAGAACAGCTGCACTGGCTTATGGGCAAATCTAATTTTGGAAATACATATACACGCTCATGTCCACTCATCAGCCCCTCCTTCTTTCACCCTTTGGTGAAATGTTCACATTTTACTACCGTACTTTAAAGACAGAAGCTGCGTTTTCTTTTCTTCCACCTAATTTTCTTTCCCTCCCTTTAATTTGGGGAGGGATGAGGAGATGGCTCGGATGGTGACTGCTACTTGCTAGAAAATTGATCTAAAAATGCCTGGATTGGGGCACTAATTTATTGTTTTACTCAGAGTTTTATATGGCATCTAAAGATTTCACTTGTAACCTGTCCAACATATTTTAATTTGGGAAGGCTATATAAACTGTAAAATAAATAAAATACTTATAATGAAGCTGTGCCTCTACTCTCCCTTCTATCCAAAGTTCAGCAAATGCAAGACATTTCCTTATATCTGAGCATAGTGTTTCTTCCATCAGCACACACAGCACATCAGTATAATAATTTGGATAAATCCTTAGTAGGATATAAAAAAAATAATCCAGTTTATCAGGCTTGGTTGTGTTTCTGACACATATAACATTCCCTACTAATATAACATTCCCTACTAATTGTAAATGGTGATTAGGGGACTGGGGGCTATAGAATGGTTGCTGAAATTGGGTATGTCTAGTTTAGTAAAAAGAAGGACTAGCAGTATTCCAATATCTCAGGGGTTGCCACAAAGAGAGAATCAAGCCAGTGGTTAGATTCAACCAGTTTGCACCAGTTCAGGTGAATTGGTTGTAAAATTACTGCCCCCTTCCCCCACTATCAAAGTGGATCCTGGGTGCTGCGCTGTGCTGCAATGGAGAAACGGACAACGGAGGGGCTGTTGTGAGGGAAGAAGGCCGCTTTCACTCTTCTCCCTGCTCCTCCTCCTTAACTCATGCCGGTTGCTCCATTTCCTGTTTCTCCATTGCAGCACAGTGCCCAGGATACACTTTGATAGCAGAGGGGGGTAATTTAACAACCGGTTCACCCAGGGTCAGGTTGGCCATCACAGGAGGCTTATCCCACATGTGCAATGGAGATGAAGAACGGGGATGGGCCATGCCTCCCACAACAGCCAACCTTGTTATGTACTGAGCATGGGTCGGAATAAATGGAGACAGCCTCTGAACGGTGAACTTTCAGCTCTTTATTTGCATAGTGACTTCTCAAAACAACAGTGAACTCTGCCTTATATAGGCAACCTTTGTAAGATTTGTCCAATAACGAGCTATGAACGTTAGCTCTTTTAACCAATAAGAATTGTCCGTTAAGGGCCAATCGGATTCCTCAGAACTAACCAATCCGATCTGGCTGCCTAACAGCCAATCAGAAGTGCAGGGCCAGAACCCTGCACTTTACCTCAAGCTCATACTTTATTAACTATAGTACATACACAACAAACCTGACCCTGGGCGAACCAGTTGTTAAATTATTTGAACCCCACCACTGAATCAAGCTATTCTCCAAAGCACCCGAGGACAGGACAAGAAGCAATGGGTGGAAACTAATCAAGGAGAGGAGCAACCTAGAACCAAGGAAAAATTTCCTGACAGCTAGAACAATTAATCAGTGGAACAACTTGCCTCCAGAAAGTTGTGAATGCTCCAATGCTAGAATTTTTTAATAAGACATTGGATAATCATTTGTCTGAAATGGTATGGGATTTCCTGTCTAAGCAGGGGGTTGCACTAGAAGACCTCCAACATCCTCAACTCTGTTATTCTATTCGAAATACAATATGAGCCAATGTGGTCCAGGAATATCCAAAGTTTAATTTTATACCAATCATGCTCACATTATTCTGCACAAGTTAGGCTTTCCAATCTACAGGCTACCTTTCACAATTAGTTTTGTGCCTGGGCATGAGGTCTGGAAGCGTGATAAAGTCCATCTCTTAACTTCATTGATGGTTATTTTGTGATGCTCATTTGCTATGTGTTTTGATTTTTGCCTGCTTTATTTTAAGCTGCCCAGAGTCATTTTTTAATGAAATGGGTGGTTAAAAAAAACAAATAAATACAGGTGATCCTCATATAAAATTTCCCTTATTTAATAACCGTTTGCATTTATGATGTTGATCCGAAAATAACTTTGCAATTAACCCTCACATTTATGACATTTACATACTAATTATACTTCTTTATTTTCCAGTTTGTTCCCTGGAATGATCAATTTTCTTATGTACTGTGTGTGTTTTGATAACTGCAATTCTTAGGTCAAATATTAATAGAGTTAAATATAATCTGGACAGTTTCTTAATAATATATTCCTTAGTATATGCCTTTGCTGTCTCCTCAGTTACTAATAAATTACAATTGTGTGGATTCTGTTGAACAAAGACAACCAAATCTTCTCTGTGAAATAATAAGTCAGTGTTAGAGGAATTCCAGAGTCACTAACCCAGGCAGCTGATCTGGATCAATTATTGATTTTGGATAATCCATGGTAGAAGAAGAGGTCTCAAAGTACCTTCAAAGCATTTAAATTTCACATCAGTCTTTTTCTTTTTCTTTTTTCTCCTCACAGGCCTATCTAGAGAAAAACTGCAATATTTGTAGAAGTAATTTTGAACTAAAACAGACCAACACCAACTAGGGGAAAGTAGTTTGAAAAAGGTCTTCTTTCCACCCTCCATCCTGGTTAGTACAACCCAAAGCTTAGCATGTGTTTTGTTACTTGTTCAAAGAAAAGACAGGACATTACACTTGTTATAAATCTGATATAGAAGTAATTACAAATAATCATTTCCATAAATTGTCCATGTTTGCAATGCTGTATTTTCCCAAGTCATCCATCATGCTCTCTTGCTCAATAAATTAGGGCTACTAACAGCATAAATGCTTTGTCCACCATTTCTAAAGCTTTTGAAATAAATGAAATGTACAAGTGTGAGGTTCACAAAAGGTACTTGCCTCCTTTTCAGAAGTATACCTACGTTTACCTTCAACATTATTTCTTGATGTAAAATAGTTTATGTCCAATTTTTTATAAATGTAATTAAAATGTTTGCACATATGTTAAACAACAAGCCACAAAATATATTAAGCAATAACACTGCGTTTAAAATAGGAATATTAAAATAAAATCCAGCAAGCATAAAACTAACAATGGTATGAATTTTCTCTGCTGGCTCATCCAGTAAAAGGGAGGCATATTTTTTTTTGCTGTCAAGCAGTTCTTAATGTTGAAAAGTTGCAATTTTACAGAAAGCTGAGCAGGCTGATTTCATGGTCTGTACTAATCTCACTTCTCTGCATGTCAACATGAGTAAACACATTGATTCCAGATATAAATACCTTCCCCCATTCTATTTCAAGACAAGTTTATCTCTTGTATGAAAATCTGGTGAGACAATTTTTGTTTTCCCCAATTAAGCATGAAATGTCAAAACTTCCCTGAAGGAACTTTCTAGTATAGTTGTATTGATTATGCCCTTTAATCAATTATAATTTTGCTGTATGTTTCCCCTTCCAAAACTGATCTTATTGATGGCTTAATTAAAACGATTCACTGCACATTCCTTGAAAGAGCTATTTTAAATTATCCAGAAGGAAAGAAGTGAATTAAATCCATAGGTCACATTTAAAATAATAATAATTCCAGAGCCCAAACTCAATGTATTTTAGGATATATTTTTTTCACACACACACACACATGTATATATGTATATATAAAAGTAATATATTTGTTGACATGTGCATATGAACTGTTTCATTTTCTGTCCAATGTTGGAACTGATTTCAGCTTTCCCTCATTTCTATAATTCATTCCCAGGAATCATTTAGTTCATATAATTACTTACATATTATATTCACATAATAGAAGCCAAATTTCTGCGACTGATTCTTTGTTTTAGAGAAAGGGAATTAAACCAAATATCTTTCCTAATTAAACATGGAAAAACATCTTAGGTCATTCCTCTAGCAACCATTGTTTGGTTTAGCCTTTCCCAATCCAATGTTCTTCAGCTCTATTAAATTTCAACTTCCATAATATCTCCATTGGCCAGTGCAGAATAACTAAGAGGTGACTTTGGTGCAATCAGTTTTTCTCAGCCCAATTTGTTGTTGTAGGAATACAATGAAGAAATATTCCCTCTGTAAAATGCCATGAGAAGATAGAAATCTGATACTCAATTAATATTTATTTATTTGTAGCATATAACTCAAACAAATAAATAAAGCAGTAACTAAGATGTCAGATTCAGACTAAGAAGGCACAGATTCAAATTCACCTACAGTCATAATCATCAATGTGATCAATCTTACAAGCTCTTGGGATAGAAAGGTACTATGCAGACTTCCTTGGAGTACTTGAAGGAAATATGTGACACTGGAGCCATTTATAGCCTGAAATTTAACTCTTTACATAAAGATGAATGAAGGAATATCTGTGTCAAGCACAATCTAATTTGTTTTTGCCAGGTATTATTTGCTAGCTATGAAAAGCCAGATACGCTATTAGAAGAAGAATAAGCAGTAAAAAGCACATCTGAATTTTATGCAGTTATGTACTCCTTCTCTCTTACACACACGCACACACACATTTTTCAGAGTAAATGTAAAAAGGTTTGCAATTTCATGGCTTTCTCAATGTCATGATGTCATCACTTCTTCAGCTTCAAGTCTGCTATATTAGCCATTGATCTTAACAGACATAGAAAATGTAGAGTTTCTGTAATGGGGACATGGTTGCAAAAAAACAGTACACAAATAATCTATTAAGTAGTGCAACTAAGAATGACATGGTTACAGCTGCCAGGCTGTAACAATCATATATTATTAAGGCGTCATCTTAACTTCCTGTATTACATGCATTTCTCAAAAAACAGGAGATTCCGGAATATGAAGCCTTATTTATCCACTAAATATTTGAGTCAGGTGCAAATAGCAATCATTTTCTTTGGGTTTGTTTGTTTTCTGCAAATTATCAATGTGTGTTTAATAAGGGAAAAGGAGACTTGAATTACAGCGAATAGTTTGAATTTATTCATTTTTGTCTTTATTTTCTTCAACCTTATAATCACTTGTAGATAACTTTGCTTTGTTTTATGTATCTATTTCATTAACAAATTAAAATCATATGTGTTTCAATCAACTGATTGAACGCTTCAAGCATTACAATTACATGTATGTTTTTCTTCTGTATAGATATATTTGAACAAGGACAGGAGGTCAAATGATAAATTATGTTTCCTGATACCTTGATATAAATACACAGATCAAACATTAGAAGACAAATACATAAAGGAGGAGTTACTTTATGATGTCACTAAGCACCCATCATTTTTGCAATGTCATGTCTTGTTGTGAACACTGATGTTTCATTGTTTTTGCCTTGCTTTTAAAATCTGACAAATTTGCAGCCCAATAAATGTCCATTCAAATGTAAGTCCCCATGGTAAATAATACTGTAATTAAATTTGAAGCCTTAGGTAAGTTTGCATTTTTTAAAAAAATAATGTTCCCTGACAGATATTAATCATACACTTATGGGGATTTTGAATGGATAGTTCTTAGCACTAAATTTATGTGGTTTCCTCTTTTTGTAGTGATGATAAAAGTGGTGTTAAAAGCAGGAGATAGACAAAAGTTTCCTCTGAACAGTAACAGCCACCATTAACTCTTATTAGCTACTGAAGATTTTTAGGCGAAGTAGATACTTATTGGTTAAATAATGCTACGTGCCCTGTGAATATTTTTTACATTAAAGAGTCAACAAGTCAAACAGGAAGGAATGTTTCTCTCTTTGTATATTTTCCATAATGGTACTAAAGATAAATAATAAAAAGTAAATATTTTGGACAGTCCAGGGACTGGTCTAAAATATGAGAGCCTTTAAATAAATTGTTTCCTTCACCTCATGGCACAATTCCAAAACATCACTTCTGATCTTTTCTTAGGAGGCAGCAGGAGGTCTATGTTGGACT
Organism: Hydrophis major; assembly: GCA_033807585.1. Lineage (NCBI taxonomy): Eukaryota > Metazoa > Chordata > Lepidosauria > Squamata > Elapidae > Hydrophis > Hydrophis major. Next base: position 148,406,126 of record CM066328.1, on the reverse strand, counting down.
TTGTTGGAAACTTGGAGGGGAGATAATTCAAAATCATTTGTCTTCCAAGGGTTTCCCAGTAAACAAAAATCATTATGATAAGCTGTTATCAGACAGGCTGTATTTCCTGATGCACTAGTCCATCCAGGTGGGGAATTATTATTGCCTATTTTTCGAGAACTTTCTCCGCTGCAGAGAGGAACTATAGTCAGATCGATAAGGAGGCCTTAGCAGCTGTGGCCGCTGTAAAAAAATTCCATGAGTTCCTTTATGGCCATAGTTTTGAACTAGTAACAGATCACAGACCTCTATTAGGACTGCTAGCTGGGGATAAGCAAACCCCACAGGTGTTATCCCCGAGAATGACCAGATGGACTCTATTTCTGGCCGCCTACTCTTACACACTGGTACATCGCCCGGGGAAGACCCTGTGCCATGCTGATGCCCTTAGCAGATGCCCCCTGCCATCACCAGTCGAGGACCCAGCTCCCATCCACGCAATCTTCAACTGCAATGAACTTAACCTACCAGTCTCAGCTGGGGATATTGCTGCACACTCCAAGAGGGACCGTGTTATTTCCCAAGTCCTGGACTGGGTAGGGAGGGGGTGGCCTGACATTCAGTTCACCCCTGAATTCATGCCATTTAAGACCCGCAGGCAGGAGCTTTCTTCACTACAGGGCTGCCTGTTATGGGGGACAAGGGTGGTCATACCACCCACCTTGCAAGAACCAGTTTTAAGGACACTGCACGAGGGTCACCCTGGCATCGTAAGGATAAAGGGCTTGGCCCGCAGCTACGTCTGGTGGCCAGGATTAGATGCCCGGATTGCCAGCTGGGTTAACACGTGCCAGCCCTGCCAGGCAACAAGAGCCCCACCAGCAGCTGCCCCAACCAAGTGGGAAGATTCGGGGGCCCCTTGGGCCAGGCTGCATGTAGACCTGGCTGGTCCCATACAAGGGAGGACATTCCTGGTGGTTGTAGATTCATTCTCCAAATGGACTGAAGTAGCCTTGTTACCCTCCACCACAACGCTGGCTGTCAAAAGGGCCTTGACCAGACTGTTTGCTACTTCCTGACACATTAGTTTCAGATAATGGCCCCCAATTCAGTTCTAACGAGTTTGCCATCTTCACAGCTAATCTGGGCATCAGACACACTCTTACAGCCCCCTTTCACCCAGCAAGTAATGGAATGGCAGAAAGGGCTGTCAGGTCTTCCAAGGAAGTTCTGGCCAAGCTGGGCCAGGCAGACTGGCACGCCAAACTAACAACTTACCTACTCACACAACATGCCACCCCGTGCCCTTCCACCAACAAGTCCCCTGCTGAACTGTTAATGGGCAGGCACCTCAGGACCACCCTGGACAGGTTGCACCCCCACTATGCTCCCAGCACGCCACTAGCCTCTGACAGCCATGCCAGGGAATTCGCCCTGCAAGACCAGGTGTATGCCAGTAACTATGCAGGGCATCCCTTATGGCTGCCAGGGCAAATAGTCTTTGTTGCAGGACCCAGATCATATAGAGTCCTTCTGGAAGATGGCCGGATTTGGAGAAGGCATGTAGACCAGCTGAGGAGGCATTGGAACAAGACTGCCACCGAAATCCCGGTCTACCCGCCACCGGACGAGCCAGTCTACTCACCGCCAGCCAACCCGCCGAAGGACCCGGTCTATCTGCCGCCCGACAATGTAACCAGCCGACCGCCGTGGGAAGACTCACCCGAGCAGTCGCCAGAAAGCAGTCCAGGGATGGCCAGCGACCCTCTGCAGGTTCCAGTCACCACCCGGGAGGAACAAGACGCACCAGCCGCCGACAAGCCTCAGGAACTTCAGAGATCGAGCCACGAGCGAAAGCGGCCATCATGGCTGCAGGACTACGCATGCTCGTGGCCAGGGGGAAGGAGTGCTGTGTTCAAAGACTAGCAGCAGTCCTCCCTCCTGTCCACCGCCAATGCGGGAGCACCGATCGCTCCCATTGGTTGATGCTGTTTGACAGCCGGCTATAAAAGGGAGCTGTCAAATGGCATCAGCTGTCACCGCCAGCTGGCTGTCAGATAGAATAAAGTTGTTAGCCTTTAGCCTGGCTCCGTCTCCCTTTGTAACTGCCGCTCCACAACAGGAACTAGCTTACTATTCAAACAGGGAAGGTTTTAATGAGACACTCCTTTATAAAAACAATGAAATCAAACCCATAGATAATGCTGTAAAAAGAAATATATTGAGAAAAGGAGAATAGAAGAGAAATAAAGAAATGTTATAATCACATAGAGAGAGATACAGGAAGAATTCCAGATAAAATCAATGCAGTTAGCACAGAGTTAAGCAAAGTATTTTCATCTTGAATAAATAAGGGTTTCAGCACAAGGTTTCATTGCAGAGAGGGTGATTGGAGAGACATCTTTTCCACTTCATGTTTAAATGTTCATAGGCAAGAGCTTCTTTTGCTATGTCCCCTGAGTTTTATAAATTCTGAATGATAAGATAAAGCCAACCTCTCATTGCTTTTGGAGAGGCAATTCTTCACTGATGTTGTGCTAGACATAAATAGCAAATCAGAAACCAGCCAGATTTTTAACCCATTTTTCTAAAACTTTTGATGGAATTAGAAAAGTGCATTCTCCAACTCCTGCTTTATTTAAATCAGAATACAGGGAAGAAAGACTCTTCTATAAAATAAAATATGAATTCTATCTCTTCAGGCACCTTCACACAGGATCAATTTATCCAATGCCTTAAAGGCTATGAGCTGCCATGTCCAAAGTAATATCTCTGTGTGTCTGTCTGTCTTTCTTAGAGAGAGAAATCTAATCTATCCCATGTCTCCTAGCACAAAGTCTAAGACTGTAGACTTAATGAAAGCTATTAACAAGATGAAAGTAAAAATGTTGTGGGGATTAGAAGCCATCAGATTGACAGAATCCCAACTGTTTCTTTAAATAGAATAGAATTCAATTCACAAAATAAAGCTTTTCTTCCTGTCTTAAGTAGATCTGTACCAGATAAGTAGAACAGGTGATCTATGCTTGAGATTCCTACAAACTGAGAGAAAGTTTTAATACCCACTCCTATCTGAAAAGCAGAAGAGCAGCTTGGAACCCAATCCAATATCTTTAGGAATACTGTATAGAACCTTTTTTTCTTACATTAAAAGAAAATATTTGTCCCTCAGGCTAAATATTGGCTGAACTAAGCATGTGCAAGTTTCTTGAGTCACAGGCTATATACATTTTAATTTTGGGACTTCAAAGTTCATTGCCGTACAGTGGCTTGGCCCATGCTGATTTTGTTCCAGAGACATAGTGTCAATGTGTAAGAAATTATGAGCTGGGATAGCCATAACAGCAGGTCAGCCAATGGGAACTGTTTGATGACTCTGTTGTGAGCCATGTCAGACAGCTTGGAGCCTGGACATAGCTTAGCTTGGCTGATCTTTATATATATATGAGTTGGTTTGTCTTTGCAGTCATTGCTTCTGGGATTATGACTTCTGGATTCTGAGTTCTGGTTCTGGCTTCTGCTGCATAGGTATTGTATACATGCATCATACTTTATATTATTGTACATAAAGAAGTTTCTTCTATAAATGAATCCTGCTGAATTATCTACTTGTGTGCTGATTGGATTGCTGCAAACTCTGACACATAGGGCCAAAGAAATCTTCAAAGAGAAAATCAGCCTGATTGAATGAAGGTTTCCAGGTCTTTTATGGGATTGTAACCTTGTATTGTATCTCCTTATTTAATTTCCCCTCTCCCTGCCAAATGTTGTTCAAAATTTTTGATCTTGTCTACTTCAAGAAGATTCTGGGGAACCACTTAAGCTAGAGTTGCCAATTTCCAAGTCATATTGACTAACTATCAATTCTATAAGATAGACGAAACTAAAATTAAATATTACATATCCTCTTTAATTGCAGCAGATATAGTAAGAGAATCTTGCAAATCTGAATGTGCTTCCTCTACCTCAGTTTATTTTCATGTGAACTTATTTTCAGGTGCCTGTCTGAGACATTTACTCAAATTAATTTTTTGGAGTGAGTTCAAGCCATGTTTGTCTGATCAAATGCTTTGGCAGTGGCTCTTCCTCCTGTCCTTCAAAGCATTCCTATGCCCTCTACACTAACAAAGCTTTTCCATTTTCCATTTGTGAATATTTTTGGTCCTATCCATAGACCTAGGGATTGAAATGCAGATCTTCTGCAGGGAAAGCACATGCTCTTCAAGTGAGCTACCAACCATGAAATTGATAAACTTTGCTGTCCAATTAAATATTTCACATTAGAAAGAAAAACATGCTGAACTATAGTGTATCTTAAAAGTCTGGAAAGTAAAAGGAGCTTAATGAATATTAATTTTTTTACAGCTTTACAGGTGATCAAACTAATTCATTATAATTTGAACAGTTCATATACACCCACTTGAATGCATACACATTTAATTTTTCATACATGTTTAGTCTTCTCAGATGTTTCACTCAGTCTTACATTCAGGGACAACATGAGTTCTAGAAGAATTACCTGGTTTGTTATGTTTTACCATTATTGCACTGAGGTCAAAATATTGTTTGACAATTTATTACATGATATCTGATTTATTTAATGATTCTGTCCTTTGCCCTTGTGAGTATACTGCTTGATGTCTCCCATCAAAGGCTGAGCATCTAATATTAGGGGGGTGGGGAAAATCAGTGACTGGTTAGCAGAGAGATTCCAGGGTGTTCATTGTAACTTATTTCCAGCTACACATACAACACAATCATGTCTACTTTCAGATGCCTTTCTCCAAACAAAGAAAAAAGTCCCAGAAGACTATAGCATTTCTTATAAGAAGGTTTAAACCTTCTTAACATTTTTAAGTTGTCCACTTCTGCATTTTTTCCAGTTCTATTATGCCCTTTTTCATTTATTTCATCTACCACTCCTACTCAAGTTCTATTGATTAAAGATGTTCTAACAAATAGAAATTGATCTCCAACATTTCTTCAATTATTTTCATTTACAATGCCATACGTTAAAAATCTCAATCTTCTAGTTAGTCAAGGCTATAACTTGTTTTTTCTTAACACAAAGACTACTGTTGTAACACTTATGCTCAATTCAGTTGACCATAAAATAAATACCTATTTGAGAGAAAACATGGGAGGGGAGAAATATTTAAATTATCATCTGATTTAAATTACTTTGTAATACAACATCTTCCATATTTAGAATTGATTGGAAACTTTGAAAGGTGCAGAAAAGTTTAACTATCAAAGCTGTTTACATTAAGTATTCTTGAATAAAAGAACACCAAAGACCATAAAAGTTTAAATGTTCTACAACTTGTGGCACAATAGCAATAGCACTTAGACTTATATATGACTTCACAGTGCTTTACAGCCCTCTCTAAGTGGTTTACAGAGTCAGCATATTGCCCCCAACAATCTGGGTCCTCATTTTACTAACCTTGGAAGATGGAAGGCTGAGTCCATTTTGCACCAATCAGGATCAAACTCCTGACAGTGGGCAGAATCAGCCTGCAATACACCATTCTAACCACTGCACCACCATGGCACTAATGACATTTTATATATACACGTAATACACACACACACACTCAATTCCAGGATAGATAGATAGATAGATAGATAGATAGATAGATAGATAGATAGACAGACAGACAGATAGATGATAGATAGGGTTATGTAGATGTGTATATATGTATACATACTCACAGAATAACACACTTTCATTATAAGAGATTATTTCCTGAATTTGAAGAAGTGAACTAAAATTTGCATTTATCCCATAATCATCTATTAGTTTTAAGATCCAGAAGACTCTTCATTGGTTTTACTACTGAATTCAATTACCTTGATGGTTAACTTCAATGGTATTTAAGAAGCCAAGCTGTGCACAGGATTGTAGAAAAGATTTGCAAGAATTGAGCTGTTAAATCAAAGTTGAACAGCTTATGAGAGGTCAGCTCTGCTGCAAGTTAAAGATAAGTACGATTCATTTAATTCAGTACTAAAGCCCAGCTGCTTTAATACAAGTTAAAATTATTAGTGTTTCCTAAATTCTTCTTCTTCTTCTTTGAAGGATATACAGTCTTCTGTCTTTCAGTTTCTCTTCTATTTTCCTCACTCATTTCAGTCTTTATCTCTATATTTAACTTTTTCTGAATCATTTTTCTTCTACCCTTACATCCATTTGATTAAAACTAAAAATGAGAAGAATTGTGCCTAAAGGACTATCCAAATTGTCACAATGCTATTTTAAACGGTATGCATCTTTTAAAGTAGTTCCATCTTGCAAGGTTATTTGGGAAGAGTTTTTGTCCATGGAACTTGAGGAAGTGGACAGGGCACCTGCAGCTGCTAATCTGGCCTCTTGTATTAGATCTGTGTGCCTCCTGGCTTATTAAGGCTGCATGGGAGAAGACATGTGAGTGGGTCCGAGAGGTAGCTAGGTCCTCCTTGAGAAAGGGAGTTGTCCCACCAGCTCTTAAAAAGGAGGGTTTTTTTTAGTATTTATTTGATTTGTCAATCAGTTACAAGATACAGGTATAAGAATAAATATAGTTTTGAATACATGAGATAGATGCTTATAAGAAAAATAAAAAACAATAGGGTAGGAACAGTAGGCACAATTGGTGTGCTCCCAGGTAGTCTGGACAGCTTTTGCCAAATCTCTAATCTTCCTTTCTAAGGTAGGTGGTGAAGAAAGTGGTCACACGGCAGCTTTAGAGAAGCCTGGAATGAGGCAGATTATCTAGATCCCCTTTCAGTTCAGGGTTTGGGACTGAGAAGGCATTGATCACATTTAGGATGACCTCTGGTGGGAATGGGATGGAAGTAGGGCTCTTCCTGACCTCTCAAAAGGGTTTGATACGATCAATCATGGTATTTTTCTGGGCTGGCTTCAGGAATTGGCACTGTATTGTGCTGGTTTTCCTCCTTCTTCTTGGACCAATTCCAGGCAGTCAGTGTTGAGAAAGAGAGAGCAATCCAAGCTTAGTTTCCTTACATTGGGTGTTGCCTCAGGTTCTGTTCTTTCTCCCCTTCTATTTAACATTTACATAAGGCTGCTGAGTGACATGATCTATCAGTTTGGGGTGAGACCTCATCAATATGCAGATGACACCCAGCTTTATATCTCTACCCTAGACTCTTTGAGTGATGCTGTGGTCATCTTATCCCAGTTTCTGGAGGCTACTGGAGACTGAATGAGGCAAAACAGGTTCCAACTCAACCCTAGCAAGATGGAGTGGCTGTGGGTATTTTGGACTCTCTGGAGCTAAGGTTCTTCCATTTTTAGTTGTGAATGGAGTTACACTATCACAGACAGGCCTGGTGCAAAATGGGGGGTCTTCCTAGACTCGCTCAAACAGCAGGTGGCAGCTGCAGCTATAGGAAGCCTTTGCACACTTTTGTGTAATGCATCAGTTGGACCCATACCTGGAATGGGAGGGTCCTATTCACAGTACCTCATGCATTTATAACCTCTCATTCAGACTAATGGAACACACTTTACATAGGGCTGCCTCTGAAGAGCATTTAAAAACTTCAACTGGTAAGAATACAGCTATGTGGGTAGTAAACTGTGTAAAATATACACACTAACTCCAAATCTGTGTGACCTGCATTGATTAGCAGTATATTTCCTCATGCAATTCCAAGTGTTGGTTGGCACCTTTAAAGCCCTATTTGGTTGGGACCAGGTTACTTGAAGGTTCACCTTTTTCGAAGATTCACTACCCATCCCACCCAATCTAATAGAATGAGCATGTTGCAAATTATGCTCATTACCCAAATGGTGTTGGCTGGCAATGAATGATCTTTTATGTGTGTCCACAAAGTTTATGAAAAAGCAAAGACACTGAAAAGAATCTCAGAAAGATCAAGCTATCAATGAGAATCAAAAAGAGAAAGTGAGGAAGGTCAGGGGAGGAAGAGGAGATTTCTAAAAAGGAAAAATGATGCAATTCTTTGTCAAAGCCTAGAGTGAAAGAAATGAAATATTCTTTCATTTTTAGGCTGACATATTGGAATTGTCTTGTCATTCACTATAAAATGATAGCTAAATATTTTAGAGAACTGCTACTTTCATGACCAACTGAACAGACTAAGCATCAGTTCTTTCATTTCTTATCTTTTATCAATTTAGAATACTCCTTTTAAAAATTAAAATATGCATTAAGAACTTGCCAATGTCTGACACTTAAATAAATAGAAGAATGTTAATGAAGAAAGAGAGACTTCATGTCTGAATAGAAAGCTTTAGAAATCAAAACACAAGTTCAAGAAGCTCAAATGATTATTAATTTTTTACAGATCTCTCATATAATTTTGAAAGAATACTTTCAAGGACTGTCCCTACTGTTATGGACTAAGCCAATACATCAGTAACAACCCTAAATAGCTTTACTTTGCAGCAGGCTCGTAATCCTGCACTTCTCATTGGCCCGTGGATAGCGAGTCGTGATTGGTCGTTTCTGGCCAGTCCAATTGGCTGTTAGCGGGCCTCTCTGATTGGACGCTTGAGAGCAGTAAACTCAAATCATTGGTTGTTTTGACAGCAGCCAGCTCTATAAAAGAGCTGCTGCTGCCCAAGTATTTGCTCTGTTCTGAATTCACAATAAAGAGTTGAAGTCACCATTCGATGTCTCGTCTCCGTTCCTTGCGCCCATGCTCAGGACTTAACATTGGTGATGAGGATGGGATGTGGAGACGATAGAGCTGACTAAGTACTCATCGAACAAGACAGAGCACATGGCTGAAGAGCGCACACAACAAACGGCAGAATGACCAGCAGCGCCATACCACCCACTCCATTTGACCTAGCAAATGAAGACTGGGACTCGTATATAGACTGTTTCCAGATGTTCCTAGAGACCAACAATTTGAAGGATGCTATGCCTGGCAAGAAATGAGCGGCGTTCCTGACCCACTGCAGCCCCGCCATTTTCAAAATGGCTAAAGCACTTGCCAAACTGGCGGAAATGAAGACCATGGATTGGGATAACCTCGCACCAATCCTCCGGGCTCATTACGCACCCGCAGTACCTACACTGATAGGAAGACATGAGTTTTACCAGAGGGACCAACGGAAGAACGAGAGCGTTAGGGACTACATAGCCGACCTCCGGAACCTAGGATGCCTCTGTGATTTTGCAAACCTCGAGGAAGCCCTGAGAGACCGTATAGTTCTGGGTTTAGATGACCGCACTGTGCAGAGTAAACTCATGGTGAAAAGAGACATCAGCCTTGCAGATGTCATCGCCGACGCGACTGCCGCAGAAGCAACCAGGAAGTCAGCCGCTCGAATGCACCGAGCGAATGCACCGCAACACCAACTCGCTAACGATAGCCTGCTCTCCTCTGAGAAACATGCTATTACCGCCCATCACAAAGACCTCGAGTCATCCTCAGACAGTGAGGAAGAGGAGGTCAACCGGCTCCGCTTGAAACGAGAGCAAAGGAACCAAAGACTTTCAAGCCAATGTGCTGGTTGCGGGGCAAACCACCCACGATTGGACTGCAAATTCATCGATGCACTCTGCCATTCCTGTGGGAAAAGAGGCCACATCGCAAAGGTCTGCAGAAGCAAGCACGAGTCCAGTCCAAGCCGAAGGGAGAACAACCTCCATCGGGAAACAGGCAAAACACCTGGAAATCGGGACTTCCTGAACCACCAATGGAACAACCACTACTACTACAGAAATCGAGCACCTGCCTCTTCAACGAGACGAGAAGAGGTGCACCAAACCATTATTATCGGCCACGCTTCATCGCTAGATGCAAGAAAGATCCGCGTAAAGGTTACTATTGAGAATCGACCATGCGTGATGGAAGTCGATTCGGGGTCATCCCTATCGATGGTCTCCTGGAAAACCCTCAAACAGCTGATCCCTGCCATCTGTTGCCAGGACTTCAGCACTCAAAGAATCATCCTAAAAGACTACCAGGGAAACAGAATTCCAGTTGTCGGTTCCAGCCACGTCCAAGTATCCTTTAAAGACTGCACCGTGACGCTTCCCCTGACTGTCATCGATCGTGACTGACCCAGTTTGTTAGGCTTACAGTGGTTTGCCCCACTCAGAATTGAACTAGCAGGCATACACCAAACCAGAAGCGATGACTGGGAAGAGGCCCTCATCCAGGACATGTTCACAGGAACATTAGGCAAGTACAAGGGGACCCCTATATTGTTTAATCTCAGCCCCGATGTAGCTCCCATTCGTCTTAAGCCTCGTTGGGTGCCTTTTGCCCTCAAGCCGAAGATCAACGAGCAGCTAGATAAACTAATAGCCTAGGGTTTGTTGGAACTGATTGACCATGCCCATTGGGAAACTCCAATAGTAACGCCTATGAAGCCAGATGGCTCGTTAAGAATTTGTGGGGATTACCGGGCCACCCTAAATCATGCTCTTCAACAGAGCGCTTACCCAGTACCGGTGGTCCAACACCTTCTTCACTCCCCTGGGTGGCGGAAAAATATTTGCAAAATTGGACTTAGCTCAGGCATACCAACAGCTACCCATAGACGCGACGACTGCAGAAGCCCAAACAATAATTACACATAGAGGCGCCTTCAAGTGCAATTGACTCCAATTCGGAGTAACCATGGCGCCTGGCATTTTCCAAAGTTTGATGGAGAGACTATTACAAGGCATAAAAGGTGTCGTGCCTTATTTTGATGACGTCTTAATAGCTGTCCCTACTAAAGAGTTATTAGTACAATGACTCAGAAAGGTTCTTCAAAAATTTAAAGACGTTGGCCTGAAAGTAAAAAAGGACAAGTGTCAACTTTGTACAGAGAGAATGGAGTTTCTGGGATACCTTCTCGACAGACAGGGAATCCACCCCACCGAAAAAAAACTAACTGCAATCAAAAAAGCCCCGAGACCTTTAAATAAGACAGACCTCCAAGCCTTCATGGGACTCATTAACTTTTATAACATCTTCTTGCCCAGAAGGCGACCGTAGCCGAACCCCTACATAGACTTCTCGATAAAAAGGCTTCCTGGGTCTGGGGACGGCGTGAACAACGGGCATTTCAACAAGTAAAAGACCTCTTAACTTTTGATGCTGTATTGATACAATACAACAAGACTCTACCCTTAACGATTACCTGTGACGCCTCACCATTCAGAGTGGGAACCATTTTAAGCCACGTCCTGCCAAATGGTAATGAGGCACCTGTTGCGTTCTTTTCGAGAACTTTGTCTAAAACTGAAAGGAACTATAGCCAACTTGATAAAGAGGCTCTCACTATTGTATCCGCAATTAAACTTTTCCATGACTATGTGTATGGGAGACCTTTTGCCATAATTACAGACCACAAGCCGCTACTTGGTATTTTGGCAGGAAACAAACCAACTCTACACATCTTATCACCAAGAATGACACGTTGGTCAGAATTTTTAGCCGCCTACGATTACCAACTGCAACACTGCCCGGGGAAAGCCATTCCCCACGCTGACGCTTTGAGCCGCTCTCCACTACCAGACATCATAGAGGACCCAGCTCCAACCCTAGCCATATTGCAAATCGAAACTCTTAAATCACTGCCGCTGATCTCTCGAGACATCACCTCAGAAACGAAAAAGGACCCTTCTTTGGCACGAGTCCTCAGCTGGGTGGAATGGGGTTGGCTGGACAGCGCACCCAATGACACTTTCAAGCCATTCAGAAATCGACAGACAGAACTGTTCTCCCAAAAGGGCTGCATCTTGTGGGGAGACAGAGTTGTAATCCCAGAGAAATTGCAACATAAGGTATTAAAAATGTTGCACGATGGACATCCAGGCATCGTGTGGATGAAGGCATTGGCCAGGAGTTACGCATGGTGGCCTGGGTTAGACAAACAGATAGAGACCTGGGTAGCAAAGTGCAGCAAATGCCAGGAGAGTCGCTCTGCTCCTCCAAAAACACCGCCAACTCAGTGGGAAACGCCTCGAGGTCCCTGATCCCGTATCCACATCGATTTTGTAGGATCCACAAGAGGACACACCTTCCTCCTAACAGTCGGTGCCTATTCTAACTGGCTCGAGGTCCACAAGATGAAAAGCACCACCACGGAGGCGGTCATTAAAAAACTGAATAAGCTATTCGCTGCCCACGGATTGCTGGATGTCCTGGTCTCCGATAATGCCCCCCAATTCACTGCCCTGGCATTTGAACAGTACCTAGCAGACCGGGGCATCCACCATACCTTAACATCGCTAGCTCACCGTGCGGCCAATGGTAGGGCTGAGCGAATGGTTCAATTTGTAAAAAAGACTTTACACAAAATGGACCACGGTGACATTGACGACAAAATAACCCAGATGCTTCTCCTCCAACATATTACCCCAAGCAGCACCACAAACAGAACCCCAGCTGAACTCCTGATGGGCCGGAAACTTTGCTCGCATCTCGATCGCCTCCATCCTAATTACACTCCTGAACAACCCCCAGGATCCAGCAGCAAGTGTCGATCATTCCAGGAAGGTGACCCCGTTTTTGCGAAAAACTTCTCGGGCAACCCATTGTGGGTCCCGCTACCATAATGCAACTTACAAGACCCCAATCCTATCGTCTACAAACTGCAGGTGGTAAAATGTGGAAGCGCCACATAGACCAACTTCTTTCCAGACTAGCACCTATTCCCATCTCATCCCCTGAATCTCTAACTGGGGGGGGGGAGGAACATTGAGGGGGCCAAAAAAGAAATAACAGATGACTTAACAATCAAAACCCAGCAGTCTACAAAACCAACCAGGAGGAGAACCGAGCTGGGGAGTGGCCTCGCCATGTGACAGCACCGCAATGGAAACAGATCCAGGGAACCCGAAAGACAGCGCTGGCGAAAGCAGAAAGAACAGCCCAGAGCCATTTGATGGAACAGCGGGACCGTTTTTGCCATCCAGCTCAGCAAGCAGCCCACCGGAACCAGAGCCAGGACAGAAACCAGTGGAACAGCGCAGATCAAGCAGACAGGTGAAGCGACCTGCCTACTTACGAGAATACGTCACCCCACCCCTCAGACGGAACCTAGGGGGGAGGGGTGTTATGGACTAAGCCAACACATCAGTAACAACCCTAAATAGCTTTACTTTGCAGCAGGCTCATAATCTTATACTTCTCATTGGCCCGCTGATAGCAAGTCGTGATTGGTCGTTTCTGGCCAGTCCGATTGGCTGTTAGCGGCCTCTCTGATTGGACGCTTGAGAGCGGTAAACTCAAATCATTGGTTGTTTTGACAGCAGCCAGCTCTATAAAAGAACTGCTGCTGCCCAAGTATTCGCTCTGTTCTAATTTCACAATAAAGAGTTGAAGTCACCGTTCGATGTCTCATCTCCGTTCCTTGCGCCCATGCTCAGGACTTAACACCTACCACAACTCTTTTCGCTTTGCTAGTTTAGTAGTCACTTCTGTCCTCAGTCTTGCAAGTCAATGTTGCAGATTCCACAAAGATGCACCTAGAACATACGTTACACAAACTTCTTTGGAATAATAGGCTAGAGTAGATTCTGATGCCATATGCCTTAAATTAGTTCAATGCCACTGACCCTTCCCCAGCTAGATATAAAGCATAGGTAAAAGCCATCCAATATTTTGATACAATATAAGCTGCAAATAAATTTAAACAAATAAAAAGAAATTCTCTGATTTAACTCAACATTTCCAGCTCCAATCACCTTGAGAGCCTCAGTGGTGCTAGACAAAAAAAACCTGCCATCTCTGATGCAAATATTTCAAAGCATGTTACTCTGTAAAGAAAACTGTCCCCCCCCCCCATTTTTTTTTTAAAAAAGCTCCACTGCAAACCAGACACAAGTAACCTCTCACTCTCATTTCCCCAGCATCTCCACCTACCAAACCTATGTGATTCTGACAACTATACAATCTGCCTGCTCTTTACAGTGGCAAGCTGAAGGCCCTTTCTCAAGATTGCAGTCTGACATAGAGCAAGAGTATGCCTGGTTCTCAGCCCATCCATCCATAGCAACCCACACCATTCCAAGTTTCAGTCTGTCCCACTACCTCAAAGCCTCAACAAGAAGGATCAGTGATGAAGAAATGGGCCGAGGCTGCAACAGTGTAGCAACAGATGGACAGGGACACAGCCACCACATGACCAGCCTGCCATATCCTTGTCCCAGACTAAGGAAACATGCATAGCGCTCAGCTGAAATTAGAAAGCTACTGCTCCCATACTAATTCTCCACTATGCCTTCAGGCTACAAGGTCTGCATACAGGCCACAAAGTTGACTCCCGATTTTCAATGGTGTCAATACTAACTTGCATAAGGATAATGCATACTGTATATAATATATAATACTCCAATTCCCCATTTTGGGGGGGCTATTAATCTCCTTTTAGCAGTGCATTGTTTGTTTGTTTTTTACTTGTGACTTGCTGTTGAAAGGCTGGGAAAATGCCTTTCTTCTGAGGATTCGATTTTCCTGCTGGGAGAGGTCTGGTGCAAGGATACAGACAACTGCTTGAAAGCTGGATCTTTTTATTTTACAGGAAGGCGAGAGATAGCAAAAAGTCTGCGTTCCTGGGCTAGCTAGCTTTGTATGATAAGTCCCTGATTTATATACCTTTTTCTCATTTTGTGTGTGTGTGTGCTTGTGCTTGTATTTCTTAATTTCTTAATCCTGTCAGGGGTTGTCTTCATTTCTGCTGGAGGGTAAACTCCGTGGGGTGCAGAAGGCAAACTTTGTGGGGTGGTTTGATTGGATTATCGGTTTTGTCCTAATCTTTTTTTGCTTAATGGTTTCTTATATTTGTTTTGTAGCAATCTCCTGTCTGTCTCCTTTGCAATATATTTTGTGTCTTTTGTCTGTTTGTTTTGCTGATTTGGCATGTCTTGTGTTTGTAAGGGTTTTCTTTTCTTGTTTCCTTAGTTTTCTTAATTATTTGGGCTTTTGTCTAAGGGGCTTCTTTAATACCTTTTATTTGATTTCTTTTCCTATGCAAGTTTGTTTTATGGCTGGCTTGATGTTCCCTTTGGGCTTTTCCTGCTTGGGTGACATCACTGTCCTCGTGAAGTTTCCTTTCCACATTGCCTAACCACAAACCCTTCCACATGATATATAATTTTATTAACATTGCATAATCACCTTCACCTTTAGTCAGGTGGTGCCTTATTGCCCAGTTTCCTTCAGCTATTTTGCTTGCCTTTTCAGAACTTTAATGGAGCCCTCTTATTTCCAACCTTCACTGAAGTTTTCAGTCAAACATGTCTTGAAAGGCTGCAGCAAACAGCAGATCATTTCTAAGCATTGGAGCAGATCAATGGCAGTGCTTTTCAAAAGCATTTCCACGGAAGCAAAGTGACTAATCGGGCCACATTATCCATAATGCTTAATTGCATTAAGATAAATGTATATCTGATTTTATACACATGCACACACACACACGCACACACAAACACACACAGAGTATATACATACATAGTATACACACACACACACACACACAATGGTTAAGTTCAACAGTTAAGAAGTTGTCGGCTGGAAAGCTGACAACCCGAGTTCGAGACCCAAGTGCTGTGCAATGGCATGAGCTCCTGTTAAGTTCTGCGCATGGGTGCAAGGAACGGAGATGAGGCAGTGAACAGTGAACTTCAACTCTTTATTAATCATCGTGAACAGAGCAAAAACCTGGGGCAGCAGCAGCCCTTTTATAGGGCAGGCTGCTGACCTATTAACCAATGAGAACATGGAAGTATTAAATATTTGAACCAATGAGAGTGGCTCGTTAACAGCCAATCAGATTCTCCAGAATGGACCCATCCAATATCGCAATTATCGGCCAATCAGAAGTGCAGGATTAGAACCCTGCTTTTTCTTTAAGCTTTGATAAAACTTTATTTAAGCGTTTTTATTAGTTCATAACACCCCTTCCCCCTGGATTTCGTTTGAGGGGTGCGGTGATGTAATCTCTAAGATATGTGGGTTGTTTCAACTGTCTATTAGATTTGCGCTGTCCCACCGGTTTCCGTCTGCAGTCCAGCTTCGGTGGGACGTTTTTGGACATATCTGGTACCGGCAGTTCCTCATTCTCACTGGACGACTCAGTGCCGCTAATTCTGTCGTTGTTGTTGTCCTCCGATCTTAGCGGGCTAGCCTCCGTTGAGGTATTCCTCTGTAGTGAGAACACACCCCTCTCTGATTCTTCTTCATTAATCGTGCCCGATCACTGACTTCCTTCGCTTCTGCTCTCCACCATCTCAAATTCGGTTTCTTCGACATCCCCTCCCCACTCAGTTTGGGAGTCCCAGCAGTCACGGGAACTGGGTTGTAGCCTAGAGCGAAGCTGATCTATATGGCGTTTCCATATTTTTCCGTCACAGGTTTGCACACAGTACGATCTAGGCCCGGTGGTTTCAATTATGGTTGCTTTGATCCATAATGTTCGCCGGAGAGGTTTTTAGTTAAAACTAAGTCGCTACCTTGAACTCGCGGCATTTCCCGCTGGATCCGCAGGGTTTCTCTGGCTCGTAGGAAGGGTGAAGCCGGTCAAGGTGGGAATGGAGCTTGCGTCCCATCAATAGTTCAGCTGGCATCTTGTTGGTGACGCTGTGTGGAGTGATGTGTTGGAGTAGGAGTATTCTGTTTATTTTTTCATCAATGTCCCCATAGTCCATTCTATGGAGAGTTTTTTTAACAAATTGTACCATGCACTCGGCCCTGCCATTAGCTGCAGGGTGAACAGGCGAAGTTAGTGCATGGCGGATGCCCCAATCCACTAAGTATTGTTCAAACATCAGGGCGGTGAACTGGGGTCTGTTGTCGGAGACCAGGACGTCTGGCGGTCTGTGCGTTGCGAATAGCCTGTTCAATTTTCAGATGACGGATTCTGTTGTAGTATTCTTCATTTTGTGGATCTCAAGCCAGTTGGAATAGGCATCCACTGTTAGGAGGAATGTATGTCCTTTAGGTCTTGCAAAATCAATGTGGATGCAGGACCATGGCCCCCAGGGGGTTTCCCATTCTGTTGGAGTTGCTTTAGGTGGGGCACTGCTAACTTCTTGGCACTTTAAGCAAGTCTTTACCCAGGCTTCGATTTGTTTGTCGATGCCTGGCCACCACACATAGCTTCGTGCGAGCGCTTTCATACACACGATGCCAGGGTGACCATCATGCAATGTTTTCAATACTGCTCGTTGTAACCGCTCTGGGACGACGACTCTATCTTCCCATAGGATGCAGCCTTTTTGAGAAAACAGTTCTGTTTGCCGGTTTCTGAAAGGGGTGAAATCGTCAGAGGTTTGTTCTATTGGCCATCCTCTTTCGACCCAGCTAAGAACTCACGATAAGACAGGATCTCATTTTGTTTCAATTGCAATGTCTCTGGCTGTTAGCGGTGGTGACTGTAGCGTTTCAATCTGGAGTGTCGTAAGGGTTGGAGCTGGGTCATCGATGGTTTCTGGAAGTGGGGCACGGCTCAATGCATCAGCATGGGGAATGGCTTTCCTCGGGCGGTGTTGTAATTTATAGTTGTACGCAGCTAAAAACTCCAACCAGTGAGTCATTCTAGGTGACAATATATAGGGGGTTGGCTTGTCTCCCGCTATAATCCCTAACAAAGGTTTGTGGTCGGTAACAATACTAAAAACTCATCCATACACATATACATGAAACCGTTTCACAGCAGATACAACAGCAAGAGCCTCTTTGTCGATCTGGCTGTAATTACGTTCAGCCTTTGACAAGGTCCTTGAAAAATAGGCAATAGGGGCCTCACTACCATTTGGTAACACATGACTCAAAATGGCTCCTACTTCAAACGGTGATGCGTCAAATGTAATTGTTAAAGGCAGAGTCTCGTTATACTGCATTAAAACAGCATTTGAAGTTAGTAAGTTTTTCACTTGTCGGAATGCGTGCTCCTCGTGGTGTCCCCAGACCCAGGTTGCTTTTTTGTTGAGAAGTCTATGTAGGGGCTCAGCTACGGTCGCTTTCTGGGGCAAGAAGTTGTAAAAGTTAATGAGCCCCAGGAAAGCTTGGAGATCAGTTCTATTTCTGGGTCTTGGGGCATTTTTGATTGCTCTCAGTTTGCTGTTAGTGGGGTGGATGCCCTGTTTATCAATTAGGTACCCCAGGAACTCTACTTTGTCTGTACACAGTTGACATTTATTTTTTTTAACCTTAAGGCCAGAGTCTTTAAATTTCTGGAGAACCAATTTAAGCCGCTTTTCTAGTATTTCTCTATTCAGGGCAGCAATTAAAACGTCATCAAAGTATGGCATGACCCCCTTAATCCCTTGCAAGAGTCTCTCCATCAGACTTTGAAAAATCCCAGGGGCTACACTCACTCCGAATTGGAGTCGGTTGCACTTCAAGGCACCTCGGTGCGTAACGATTGTCTGTGCCTCTGCGGTTGTTTTATCTACAGGCAGTTGTTGGTAGGCCTGTGCTAAATCCAATTTAACTAAGACTTTTCCACCCCCCAGGGAATGGAGAAGGTGTTGTACCACCGGTACCAGGTAAGCGTTCTGTTGAAGAGCGTGATTAAGGGTAGCCCAGTAGTCCCCACAAATCCTTAATGATCCATCCAGTTTGATGGGTGTTACGATTGGGGTTTCCCAATGAGCGTGGTCAGTTGGTTCTAAAACACCCTGGGCTATTAACTTATCGAGCTGCTCAACAATTTTTGGTTTAAGGGCAAAAAGTACCCAACGAGGCTTAAGGCGGATTGGGGGCTACTTCAGGGTTAAGGTTAAATGATATCAGGGTCCCCTTGTACTCGCCTAATTTGTCTGCGAAAACGTCCTGGAATTCCTGGACGAGGGCCTCCTCCCAGTCATTGCTTCTGGTTTGGTGAATGCCGGCTACCTCAATCCCGAGGCCTAACAAGCTAGGCCGGTCACGGTCAACGATGGTCAGTGGTAATGACACAGTACGATTTTTGAATGATACTTGGACTTTGCTGGATCCAACGACCGGAATTCGGTTCCCCTGATAATCCTTTGAGTATGATTCTTTGGGCTCTGAGGTCTTGACGCCAGACGGCAGGGATTAATTGTTTAAGAGTCTTCCAGGAAACCATCGAGAGGGACGATCCTGAATCGACTTCCATCACACAAGGCTGGTTTTCGATGGCGACCTTCACTTGGATCTTCTTTGTATCTAGCGATGAGGCGTGACCGATTGTGATAGTTTGGTGTGCTTCTTCTCTTCTCGATAAAATGGCCGTGTTTTGTTTCTGTAGGAGTGGTTCTTCCATTGGTGATTCAAATGTTCCTGACTCACAGGGCGATTCTCTGTGGTCTGGTGGTAGTTGTTTCCCCTCTGAAGTGGGCTGGATCCTTGCTTGCTTCTACAGACCCTCCCGATGTGGCCTCTTTTCCCACAGAAATGACAGAGCGCATCGAGGAATTTGCAGTCTGATCACGGGTGGTTTGCCCCACAACCTGCGCATTGGTGCGGTAGTCTTTGATTCCGCAGATGGCGTTGGTCATGTTCAGACCAGAGCCAATTGACCTCCTCCTCATCACTTTCTGATGGCAATTCAAGGTCCTCGTAGTGGGGCGCTGTTGTGTGCCTCTCTAGGCGAGGTGAGGTATCGCTAGCGAGTTGACAGAGTGGTGCGTTGGTGCAGCGCATTCAGGCGGCCGACTTCCTGGTTGCTTCTGCTGCAGTAGCATCCTTGATGACATCAGCAAGGTTGATGTCCCTTTTGCCATGATCTTGCTCTGTATCGTCTGGTCATCTAATCCCAGAATTATTCAGTCTCTCAGAGCTTCTTCGAGGTCTGTAAACCCACAGAGGCCTCCCAGGTGCCGGAGATCTGCGATGAAATCTGCAACGTTCTCTCCTTTCCGCTGGTCCCTCCTGTAAAATTCATGTCTTCGGACAAGCGTTGGTACGGCGGGTGCATAGTGGGCCCGTAGAAGGGCTCGAGGACATCCCAGTCCATGGTTTTCACCTCAGCCAGTTTCGCTAGTGCCTTGGCCATCTTAAAGACAACAGGCCCGCAATGGGTCAGGAACATTGCTCGCTTTTTCCCCATAGTGGCATCCTTCAAGTTGTTGGTCTCCAGAAACATCTGGAACCAGTCTATGTATGCGTCCCAGTCTTCTTATGCCGGGTCAAATGGAGCGGGTGGTATGGCGCCTCTGGACATGGTTCCGCTGTCAATGTGCCTTCAGCCACATGCTCTGTTTGGTGCTCTGTAGTGTTCAGTCAGCTCTGATGTCTCTGCATCCCACCCTCGTCGCCAGTGTTAAGTTCTGCGCATGGATGCAAGGAATGGAGATGAGGCAGTGAACAGTGAACTTCAACTCTTTATTAATCATCGTGAACAGAGCAAAAACCTGGGGCAGCAGCAGCCCTTTTATAGGGCAGGCTGCTGACCTATTAACCAATACGAACATGGAAGTATTAAACCCTTGAACCAATGAGAGTGGCTCGTTAACAGCCAATCAGATTCTCCAGAATGGACCCATCCGATATCGCAATTATCGGCCAATCAGAAGTGCAGGATTAGAACCCTGCTTTTTCTTTAAGCTTTGATAAAATTTTATTTAAGTGTTTTTATTAGTTCATAACAGCTCCCATTACTTGCTCCAGTTCCTGTCCACCTAGCAGTTTGAAAGCATGCAAATGTGAGTAGGTAAAAACGACCACCTCATAAGGATTCTGTTTCACTACATGCTCTCCACTGCAATGTGATGTCATGTTGGCCACATGACCTCAGAAATGTCTTCAGAAAACTCTAGCTCTCTCACCTAAGAAAGGGAGAATTGGACATGACTGGATAGGGGAAACCTTTACCTTTAAATTTCCATTATCTTTACCTTTATAAATGCATGCATACATACAGAAAGAGACACATCTCTTAGTCGTATATCTGCTGTAGCTCACTGAAGTCTTTTGTTTGCTTAATGTAATGTATCTTCATAGAAGTCTTCCTATTTTATTTTTCTCTTCCTTTATGTTGTTTGTTTTACTACCATGTGTCTGCTTCTATTATCTTAGCAATGCAGATGTTACAGTCTGCTAGTATTTGAAATGTGTACCTCTCTCTTTCTCATTAGCTATGATAATGTGTTTAAGCAAAGTCAATCATATTATGAGAAATCATAATAGAAGGAAACTAGGAAAATGAGTACATCAGAAAGAGATTATCAAGAACATAGAAAGCTTCCTCATCTCAGAGTCAGCTATTTATTAATGAAACACACTACCATCTACTCTGTCAAGCAGCAAAGCTCCTGGGTGTCAGTTTATTACTCATCCTACAAGGACTTTCAAATGTGATCTATTTTAGCTGAAAATGTGATGGACTGCCAGTTCCATTTGCTTCCTTCCATATTCAAGGCTAAGTTTTTATAAAATCCAATTTACTGAATGATCAATAGGGGCATGTCCACATTTCTGCCCAGCCCATGATCAGTATGAGACTATCCCCCTTTTATTCTCAGTCTAACACAGATGCAACCAACATTCATGTTTTCCCATTTCAGTTAAAAACTACTGTTTTCCAACCTGGGCCATCTTAAACCCTTCAGAGGGGATGGTCTCCAGGGATGGAAACTGTTATGTTTGGAGCATGGGCGAGAAAGAATGGAGACAAGCCTCTGGAATGGTGAACTTCAACTCTTTATTTACATGGTGACAGCTCAAACTCAATGGCAGTTATAGCCCTCCTTATATAGGCAACCCAATAACTATTTAACCAATAACAAACTAGGAGCGCTAGCTCCCTTAACCAATATGAACGCTCCGTTAATGGCCAATCAGATCCCCAGGAACGGGCCAATCCGATCCTGCCATTAACAGCCAATCAGAAGTGCAGGGCCAGAACCCTGCACTTGACTCCAAGCTCAAGATAACTTTATTAAACCTTATGCATTCACAACACCCCTTCCCCCTGGCTTCTGTTTACAGGGCGCAGTTACATAGTCCTTAAGGTAGGACGGTTGCTTTATTAGTCTGCTTGATTTTCGCTGTGCGTTTTGCATTTGGCTGCAATCTCGCTGAGGTAGATCGTTGTTTGGCAAAGGGGTTGCCTCTGGTTCAGAGTTCACGTTTCCGTCGTCACCAATATCTTCGGCAACTCCCTGTGGTGAATCTATTCTCATCTCTGGTTCCAATTCCTGTGTCTCTATTCCACTATCGTTCCCTTTGAACGGGTTTTCTTCTAATTGAAATTCGTCTTCTTCCGTATCTCCCCCCCCCCCCAGTTTGGTCATAAGGGAGTTCAGAAATGCCCGACCGGAGCCGTGATCGTAATTGATCAATATGGCGTTTCCATAGTCTATCGTTAAGGCATTGTACAAGGTAGGATCTCAGGCCGGTTACATGAACTACTGTCGCCTCTACCCACAGCAGATCGCCCGATAGGTTTTTAGCATATACCAAATCGCCTACCTGGAAGGTACATCGGCCACTGGATCCTAGTCGTTTTTCCGGTTCATAAGCTGGGTGTAACCAGTTGAGGTGGGAGCGGAGTTTTCGTCCCATTAGCAGTTCGGCGGGAGTTTTGTTGGTGACACTATGAGGTGTGATGTGTTGTAGAAAAAGGATTTGGTTGATTTTGTCATCGATGTTATCGTAGTCTAATTTCTGCAAGGTTTTCTTAACAAATTGGACCATGCGCTCAGCCCTGCCATTGGTCGCAGGGTGAGCAGGCGAGGTGAGCGCATGTCGGATGCCGTGGTCAGCCAGGTACTGCTTGAAAGACAGCGTGGTAAATTGGGGCCCGTTGTCAGATACCAGAATGTCTGGTAATCCGTGGGTTGCAGTCTTTCCAATTTTTTGATAACCACTTTGGTGGTCGTGTTCGTCATGTGGTGAATCTCGAGCCAATTCGAGTAGGCGTCGACGGTTAGAAGAAAGGTGTGGCCTTTGGTCGGCCCTGCAAAGTCCAGGTGAATACGGGACCAGGGTCCCCGTGGTGTCTCCCATTTGGTAGGGATGGCTTTTGGTGGGGCGTTGCTCACTTCCTGGCATCTATGACAAGCTTTAACCCAATTCTCGATTTGCTTGTCGATGCCCGGCCACCATGCGAGGGCTTTCATTCGCACTATACCAAGGTGGCCATCGTGCAAGGATCTCAATACTGCTTTTTGGAGTCGTTCTGGGATAACGACTCTATCACCCCAGATGACACAGCCTTTTTGAGAAAACAACTCCGTTTGTCGAGTCTTGAATGGTGTGAAGTCATCTGATAATTGGTCCAATGGCCATCCACGTTCTACCCAGCCTAGGACTCGCACTAAGGTGGGGTCACGTCTGGCTTCTCTCGCGATATCTCGGGTGGTTAATGGTGGCGTGTGGAGTGTTTCAATCTGTAACGTGGTTACCATTGGTGCAGGATCATCGAGAGTCTCTGGAAGCGGTGCTCAGCTCAATGCGTCGGCGTGGGGAATGGCTTTCCCCGGGCGGTATTGCAGCCGATAATTATAAGCAGCCAAGAATTCTGACCAGCGAGTCATCCTGGGGGATAATATGTAGGGAGTCGGCTTATCTCCAGCGATTATCCCCAATAACGGTTTGTGGTCAGTCACGATAGTAAAAGCCCGGCCATACACGTGCTCATGAAATCTTTTAACGGCAGATACAATTGCGAGGGCTTCTTTATCGATTTGGCTATAATTTCATTCAGTTTTTGAAAGTGTCTTTGAAAAATATGCAACAAGGGCTTCATTACCATTAGGCAGTACATGGCTCAAAATGGTGCCCACTCCGAAAGGCGAAGCATCACATGTGATATTTAACGGCAAAATCTCATTGTACTGCATGAGTACAGCATCAGAAGTCAGTAGTTTTTTTACATTACAGAACGCCTGTTCTTCTTTATGACCCCATAACCAAATTGCTTTTTTGTCTAGCAAACGATGTAACGGCTCAGCGACAGTTGCTTTATGTGGTAGAAATACATTATAAAAGTTGATGAGGCCTAGGAACGCCTGGAGATCAGCCTTGTTCCGAGGCCTGGGAGCATTTTTTATTGCTCTCAATTTACTGTCGGTAGGGTGAATACCCTGACTGTCAATTAGTTACCCTAAAAACTCGACACGATCTGTACACAAATTACACTTATTCTTTTTTACCTTAAGACCGGTGTCTTGGAATTTTTGTAGAACTAATTTTAAACGATCCCGTAAGATTTTTTTTGTAGGTGCAGCAATTAATACATCATCAAAGTAGGGGACCATGCCTTTAATCCCTTGTAGTAGCCTCTCCATAAGGCTCTGAAAAATTCCCGGGGCTACACTGACTCCGAATTGGAGCCGGGTACATTTAAAGGCACCTCGGTTCATCACAATTGTTTGTGCCTGTGCCGTCTTTTCATTAACAGGTAATTGCTGATATGCCTGAGCTAAGTCTAATTTAGCGAAGACTTTTCCGCCCCCCAGGGAATGGAGGAGATGCTGCACCACCGGCACCGGATATGCATTTTGCTGTAGGGCATGGTTCAGGGTGGCCCGGTAGTCCCCACAAATTCGAATTGAACCATCCGCTTAATTGGTGTTACGATTGGGGTCTCCCAGGGGGAGTAATCAGTAGGTTCTAGCATCCCCTGAGCTATTAATTTATCGAGTTGTTCGTCGATTTTTGGCTTTAAGGCAAACGGAACTCGACGGGGCTTAAGGCGGATGGGAGCTATCTTTGGATTAAGGCTGAACAATATTGGGGTCCCCTTGTATTCGCCTAATTTTTCTGCGAAGACGTCCCTGAATTTATGGATGAAGTCCTCCTCCCAGTCACTTCCGCTGACTCGGTTTATGCCTGCCACTTCAATGCCAAGTGGTGCGAACCATTGGAGACCTAGCAGACTAGGCCGATCTTTGTCGATCACAGTTAGTGGTAAGTACGCTGTGTGCTTCTTGAATGAGCCCCGGACTCGGCTGGAACCAACGACGGCGATTCAATTCCCTTGATAGTCCTTAAGAATAAGTCTTTGGGAAGGGAGGTCTTGGCGCTGGATTGTGGGGATGAGTTGCTTGAGGGTCTTCCAGGACACCATCGAGAAGGACGATCCCGAGTCAACTTCCATTTGGCAAGGCTGGTTTTCGATGGCCACTGTAAGTCGGATTTTCTTGGCATCCAAGGCAAAGGCGTGACCGATAGTGATAGTATGGTGAGCCTCTTCTCGCTTTGTGGGGCGATTCAAAACTCGGTTTCTGAGGAGTGGTTTACTGGTTCTCGCCTTACAGGACGGTTTCCTGTCGATTGGCGATACTTAGCCCCTTTTGAGGCCTGGCCAGGTCCTTGTAAACTTCAGCAGACCCGTCCGATGTGGCCTCTCTTCCCGCACTCATGGCAGAGCGTGTCGCGGAATTTGCATTCGGACCTGGCTTGGTTGACTCCACAGCCAGCACAAGGGTGTAGGGACTTCGGGTAGGGGTCCCGGTCGGACCGCAGTCGATGGACCTCTTCTTCGTCGCTGTCTGACGATGAAGAGAGGTCCTCGTGGTGGGCCGTTGTAAGCTGCCCATCTGACTTGGGTAAAATGTCGCCTGTCAGTTGGTGTACCGGAGTGCAGTTGCGGCGTAATTGTGCAGCCGACTTCCTGGTTACTTCTGCTGCATCGGTGATGGCACTGGCAAGGCTGATGTCGCCTTTCACTATCAGCTTGCTCTGCACACCTGGCACATCTAGTCCCAGAACTATTCGATCTCTTAGTACCTCTTCCAAATCGGCAAATCCGCAGAGGCGTCCCAGATTTCGGAGGTCTGCAATGAAATCAGTGACGTTTTCTCCTTTTCGCTGGTTTCTTTGATAGAACTCGTGCCATCTCACGAGCGTGGGCACAGTCGGTGCGTAATGAGCTCTTAATAGGGGTTCGAGGACATCGCAGTCCATCGCCTTCACTTCTGCAGGTTTAGCTAGTGCTTTAGCCATCTTAAATACGGTTGGCCCGCAATGCGTTAGGAATACCGCCCATTTCTTCCCGGTTGTGGCATCCTTTAGATTGTTAGTTTCCAAAAACATTTGGAAACGATCCATGTGGGACATCCAGTCCTCTTGCACTGGATCGAACGGAGCGTGTGGTAGGTCGACGCCAGACATGGTTCCATCGTGTAGTGCTGTAAGCCACGTGCTCGGTGTTTCTTCTTAGTTCAGTCAGCTCTGACGTCTCCACATCCCATCCTCGTCACCAGTGTTATGTTTGGAGCATGGGCGAGAAAGAATGGAGACGAGCCTCTGGAACGGTGAACTTCAACTCTTTATTTATATGGTGACAGCTCAAACTCAATGGCAGTTATAGCCCTCCTTATATAGGCAACCCAATAACTATTTAACCAAAACAATCTAGGAGCGCTAGCTCCCTTAACCAATATGAACGCTCCATTAATGGCCAATCAGATCCCCCGGAACGGGCCAATCCGATCCTGCCATTAACAGCCAATCAGAAGTGCAGGGCCAGAACCCTGCACTTGACTCCAAGCTCAAGATAACTTTATTAAACCTTATGCATTCACAACAGAAACCTCAGCACCAATTGGTTACAATGGCTGGCATGCCTCCACCCCTCCAGAAAATGTTCACTGCCCTGTGAAGCCAGACTCCTATGCTTCCCACTAGTGTGTGTTTGTGCATATGTGGTTGAACTAACAGTGCCCCATTAACTCAATTAATTTTCCCCACTCCCTGCTGTTTAGGCTCCATTCAGTCTTTAAATCTCCTTGTGGCACCCTTTCAGTTTCTGCCCAGCCTCGTTAAATCATATTCTTCCTTTTTCTTTGAAAAAAAATTCAACATAAGTTGCAATGTAAGGATGTTGTTTGTTTCTATAGCACAAAGTTGAATTTGTCAGGTAGGAACAGACCCTAAAAGGAAAAGTCCACGAGTCAGCTAGTCTGAAATACTTTGAGAAGTCAAGAAGTAAGAAAATGATCAACCAGGTCCTATGCTGGCTGCAGTCCAGTTAACTCAAGTTCAGTAACTTCAACGTCAGAAGTTGTCTGAAGAAATAGTTGAGAATAGCACTTAGGACAACAGCTTAGACTGCTGGATGGAACTATGCCAATTTTCATTATATAGGTAGTCCTCATCTTCTGACTTTAATGGGGCTTGCCTAACAGGGTCGTAAGTTGTGACAGTCATAAAATCCAGTCCGTCATGTGATCGACCCGAATTAACCACCTTTTTTGCAGCAGACATTTAAGTGAATGCAGCAGTCATAAAAAGATTGTCATGGCCATTAGATAAAGCAATGGTTCTCTAGGGGTAAGGTTTTGCCAAAAATGAGAAATAAATGCCAGGTTTTGATAACATTGTTGTCCAATATGATCACGTGACTGAAAGATACTATAAAGAGTCACAAATGCATCTGAAACACCCAAAGTTCAGTCACATGACTGAAGAAGGAAGAACAGCCATTAGAACTTCAAATCCAGGTCATAAATTAGTCCCAAGGTAGGCCCACTGTAACTTCAAAGGCTCACTAAGTGGCCGATCAAAAATACCTGTATCTGGTTGATTAACCATGATGTAAATAAGATACAAATACAACAAAATAAAGACTAAGTAAAGAAGCTCTTCAGAGTTTTGGAGCGCATGGCAGATGGTGGGATGTTTAAAAGAAAAAGAATCCCTAAAATTTTAGATTGCCTCAGGAAAAATGGTAGGAATGGAGGAAGACAAGTTCTGTATCAGAGAGAAGTTTTTCTGCCTTGAGTTAACTGGATGCTGGAGAAACAAGCAACTCTAAAGCAAGCTGCAGCTTGTTCAGTATCGCTATGTCAGCGGTCCATTAAGACTGAGCCTAGCGAGAAAAGAAGGCGGAGCCTCCTCGCCGACGGACGGTAGATCGCAACTCTCTGCGACTATCATTCATCCTCTTTCGTCGGAGAGCCCCTGATTAGGGGCTGAAACTGCCTTGGAGGGGCAGCGGAGTAAGAGGAAGCAGCAAGCCTGTCTGTGGGGAGCCGCATCTCCCCCCCCGGGCTTGGCTTTTTTTCCTCCCGAAGACGACTGCAGCAATGGTCTAAAATGGCCATCCCGAAGAGGATGACTCAGCTTGACTAAGATTTGTGCAGGAGGGAAGAAAGAGGTGGATAACATCTGAAACGGGACAACTGGGCAGTATAACCAAATAAAAGTACCCCGGGATTAAGGTAATATGGAATTTTTAAGAAAAGAAAAGTGAGCTGCGAAATTACAAAGGGACAGAGGAAAAAAAAAAGGAAAATATTTTTGACAGCTAAATAGGGCTTCGAACCGGGAAAGGAAGAAGCTGGAATTAAAGATTTAATGAAATTGGACTAAAATAATTTGGGAATAATCAAGTATAAAATTAAAGCTGGACTTAATATTGCCAAAAAATAATAATAATAAAGTTTATAAATTGGAGACTGGATTGTCTTGGAATATTGAGGTTCGAAAAACCTTAAATAAAAATATAGGGGGAAAAAAGTGAAGACTTCGTATAATGGAGAGTGTCATCTTTTGATAAAAATTTAGTTCAAATAAAAAGGAAAGCATTTTGTTTTTGAATGAACTGGTATAAAATTACAGAAATATTGAAATAAAGTAAGAATTTTAGAAAGTGAAAGCAGAACCAGAATAAAGGAAAAAGCAAGGAAGGAAAGATTGTTTGTGGGACTGACTGATGTTTTTGGTATGAACCCTGAACTGGAATAGCTGAGAACTTTAAAAAATTGAAAGAAGAAAGAAGGAAAGTAAAAGTGGTTTTTTTTTTTTTTTTTTTTTTTTTTTTGTGGACTTTGAGGATTATAAAATATAAGAATGATGATATCTCTTTGGGACTTAAAAATGGAACTTAAAAATATGAGAGAATTACTACAGGAAAGAGGCAAATCACTTTGCTCTGTGCTGGAAAAAATGGAAATGGCGATTGAAGAACAAGAAGAAAGATTCTCAGAAGAGCAGGAATTGACTCAAGGAGAAGACATTTTGAATGGACAATTAACACAAAGAACATTACAAAGAAGTGGGGAAAGAAGGAAGGTTAAAAAGTTGAATTTTAAGAAAGCAATTAAAAGAGGGAATAATTGTGAAGTTAGAAAAGGCAGGAAGATTCAGCAGAAAAGGGAAAGGGAAGATATTAAGAAGGAGATAAATTGGAATGAGAAAAGTCATGGGGAAAAAAGAGGGAGGAGAAACAGTAAGACTAGTAAAATGTTGAAAGGAAATTGTTTCTTTACAATTAAAAGAAGGAATACTTGTGAAGTCAGGAAATGTAGAAAGAATGAGAAAAGACATGGGGAAGAGAGCGGGAGGAGACTCGGGTTCGCTCCCTGGACAATGCACCGGAGAAGCAGTAAGAAACAGGCATGCGACAGAAAGAACCACAGAACTAGTAAAATGTTGAAAAGAAATTGCCTTTTCAGAGATAATGGTTGATGAATTAAAAGGGGGATTCTGCAGGGTGACAAGGGGTAATAAGAATATTTCTGCAATTAAAAATATTTAGAAAATAGGGTAATATAGATATTGATATCTTTTATTAAAGGGGGGGAAATATGCTGTGGAATCCAATTGAGAAGATGTAATGACTAAGGGTTTATTGGGAATTAAGATGAGGGATTAAAGGTATATTCTAATCATTAAGGTGTCACACTCAAAATAGTAAAAGAGGGTAAACTTATATTTGTTCTTTTTTCTTTTTGTGTGGGTGTGTTAAGATCTGTATCAATTTAGAACTTATTAAATGTGTGTAATTGAAAGGGAATGTGACAGACTAAAGAACCAGCTAAATTAATAAGTTTAATATAAATTATTAAAAGCAAGGAGAGAGAAAAAAAAAAAAGACTGAGCCTAGCATGCCAATCCCAATATACAATATGTTTTGTTATTATTGATCTGGATTCCATTATTTTCTTGTATCAGTTAATAGTTTGAAGCAGGGGTGGGATGCTACTGGCTCGGCCCGGTTCTATAGAACCGGTAGCTCTGAAGAGCAGCAGACACTGAACCAGTTCAGTGTCTGCTGCTCTGTTTGGCCCAGCTGCCCAACCAGGCTCTTGGCTGTCCTTTATTTCCTGCTTTTTCAACCTCAGCTGATTTGTGTGGCACAGCTGAGGTTGAAAAAGCAGAAAAGAAGAGGAGTTTGCGCATCACTTGTCAGCTGTCCAGGCAGCACAGCTGAGGGTTTTTTGGAAATGGTCTACACGCACACTAAATGCACTCTCACCAGGGGTGAGATTCTACCTGCCAGAGAACTGGCAAATGGCAATACTGGCTGGCACCACCCCGCCCCACCCACTCACTCCTTACCTGGCATGCATGCCATCAAATTTGTTTTTTTTTTTTCCTCTTTTTTTCCTGACCATCAGCTGTTCTCCTGTGCCAGGAGATTTAGATTAGCTAGAAAGCAAGAAATTGTTGGATTTCTTGCTTTCTAGCTAATCTAAAAGCAGAGCTGAGCCTGAAGCTTCTATTATTCACTGCAGACTCAGGTAGCTGATTTCAGAAAGATAGATCTCTGAATGGATCTGTGGTTCTGTGAGCAACTCAATCTGCCTGCCTTCTTTGCCTGATTTTGGGTAAAATTTGCTCTTTTTTAATAAAAATAATTCAATATTTACATAAATATTTACAATATTTATATACAAGCCATGCCCAGCCAGTCACATGACCACCAAGCCATACCGTCAGCAAGCCATGCCCAGCCAGTCACATGATCAAGCCACATCCACAAATTAGGCCACACCCACAGAAGCAATTGTTAAGAAATTTGAATCCCACTCCTGGTTTGAAGCCTTGTGGTTTCTTTTATTCTGTTCATACCTTTCATAAAATATTAAGTCGAACGTATGTGTGCATGCTCATTATGTAGCCATTTCCATCTTCAAAGACCCGTATGTGTGAATGAAAACAGATAAAACCCTAATTCCATAGAATTCATTTGCATTATTGAAATTCTTTACTTATATATGCAATTAATCCACTAACAGAAATAGTAAATGTAGCATAACGTAATGATAAACATGCATGCCTGAATTTGAAGAGGTTCATTATATTGAACCATATAGAACAGCGGTATTTTTGCATTCAATATTTATATATTGAATTTTTTATAAAAAAGAGCAACCTTTACCCAAAAATCAAAAGCAAAGCAGGCAGATTGTGTTGCTCACAGAATCACAGATTCATTCAAAAATCTATCTATCTGCCATTGACTAGCTCAGTCTGTCACATAAAATTTGCTAGCAAGCAAACTCACAAAATTAACTCACAACATACCATGTATGTAAATATTGATTTTTTTATTTAAAAAAGCAACTTGTATCCAAAATCAGGCAAAGTAGGCAGATTGAGTTGCTCACTGAATCATTCAGTGATCTATCTATCTGCCATCGACTAGCTCAGTCTCTCAAATTTGCTTGAGGTGAGTCTGCACTGAATTTGTTTGTAAGCAAACTTTCAGTCCTAAGGGAGATTCGGCTGTACTTAGCTAGAAAGCAAGAAATCCAACCATTTCCTGCTTCCTAGCTAATCTATATCTCCCAGCACAGCAGAACTGATGATGGTTGGAAAAAGGAAAAATAGTAACTTACCAGACAAGTTTGCTGGGTAAGGAATGAGTCGGTGGGAAGGGTTCCCGTGGGCCATGTGGGCTGAGCAGCCTTGTGTTTCTGTGCAGCCTGGATTAATTGCTTTGTGGGGGTGCTCTGGGGGTGAGATTTCTCTGCAGCCCACCAAAATTTTCTCACGGCCCACCAATTGGCAACCTCTGGTATAGAATAATGTAAAACTATTATCTGAAAATGTTGTCTTCCTTCCTACAGCTATCAGTATATTAAGAACAATTAACATCTTTTTCACTTGTAGTTATAATGACTAAAAATAAATGCAAGATTTGCAGTGTTCTTTAGGGTTGTATATCTTTTGCCAAAACAGTTGTTGCACAATTATGGAGGGAAAAAGTGGCGAGTGAAGGTGTTAACATTAAGCAAAAATTTCCATTTTTAAAAACAATTTTAATTCAGCAGGGGAAAAGAAAATAATTCATTATTTTGTTAAATTTAATTAATTTATAAGCACATGGTTCATTGAATTCAATCCTGCATCTCGAGATCTTTTCTCGGTCCATTAAGCTTACCGGGTTCAATTTCATCTCTTAAACTCATAAAAGCCTCATCAAAATGGAAATAAAATGCAATTTTGAACCTGCTAATGAAGGAAAAAAATATTAACACTTCAGAATGTTTGAATGTATTGATCATCTCTGCCAGCCCAATTTAAAGGATATCTTCAGCATTTAAGGCAACTTTATAATTAGAGGCTAATTGTATTAAGAGCCATTTGGGGCAAATAATTGACATTGCCTTTCATTCATGATAATTAAGGATATTTATGTTGGTGAGGGCCTTTCATTTTTAAGAAAGAACATTATTTTCAAAACCTTTTCATATACTGCTATTGAGATTCTGTGGTATCTAATGACATCTATTAAGCTCTGTCAAGACAGCATTAGATTCACCATAGTTTATCCTTGCTAACCTAGTATATTGTATAAATTACCAGAGGAAAATAGTATGTTGGTTTGCTAAACCAGGAAAAAGGGGTAATAAGTCTCTAAGGAAGACACAACTGCAAAAGAGAAAACATTTTACTATCTCTCAAAAAGGGGGAGCAAGTAGAACCACTTATGGTAACTGCTTGCTAATGTCAAATAAACTATTTGCTTTTTGCATCAGCAAAAGCTAATCCCAGTAAGATAATTAATTATATTACTTTCACATACATAGATGTGGGGTTATATTGTCAGCAGTTTGGTCTCTTGAACCA
The DNA here is from genome assembly GCA_033807585.1 of Hydrophis major. NCBI lineage: Eukaryota > Metazoa > Chordata > Lepidosauria > Squamata > Elapidae > Hydrophis > Hydrophis major. The sequence continues at coordinate 148,373,450 of CM066328.1, read as the reverse complement.
TGAATTTTTAATCAGCTGCTAAAATTGTTGAAGTGAGACAGGCCCCCACATCGGACACTGTACAAGCAGTGGAAATAATATGCTTGCTCACCATTTGAAATGAAATATTTCAATTTTCTGCTTAGGGCAGCCAATCACCACATGCTTGCTTGCCTTCCATAGGATAGGTTTCCATTCAAATTGGAGCAGAATGTTCACATACATCTTAATTTTGTATTTATAGGGCCAAATTGGCCCTTTTAAAATAATATTTTACTTTTATTTTACTCATATAATTTGGAGTGGGGAGATATTTTTCTTCTTAAATTAATTTTGTGTCTAAAAAGCATGTATCTTGAAGAAATTGAGAACTGTTTTATGCTAGGCACACTGCTTAAAATATAAAATATACTTCTGTGCAACATGGCTCCTCAGAGTATACCTTCTTCACAACTGTAGTAGGCAGCTGCCAGATAAAATAGAGAAGACTAAATGGATCAGTGATCTATGATGTGGAATATGACTCTTATCATACACTCAAGCTTTCTTTAGCAATGGAAAAATTCAGAAATCTCACTCTCCCGCTCTCTTTCTCAACTCTCTCGCCCTCCTTCCCCCTTTTTCCCGAAACACACAAGTCTGTCTTCTTTCTACTTTTGTGGCAAATTCACCTTTAGCTACATAAATAGATGTCTTGAACTTCTGATTACCCCAGGCTCGGCCATTAAAGTGAATAAATGTATTACAATGTAATATACATTGTACCCCTCCTGCAGGGAAGAAAGCAGAGCATCAATTTATTATGAAGGGACATCTCTTTGGTCAAAAAACAAACGATGTTCGGAAAACATTACAACTTATTTTACTTCTTTACAAGTATAGAGAGGACATTTTACATTCTGCTGCCACACTCTGTAAAGGAAATGATGGGAACTTGGAAAATAAATATTACCACAGTGTATTACTGTGTTACATTAAATTTAAAAGATTGATCTTAAAAGAATGATTAAAAACTTACGGCCCAAATTCTAATAGAAGAATTCCTAATCCACTGAGTCCAAATCTTCTTGATTACAAATATGTTGTAAAATATGTACAAAATAATTCAACAATTCATTTATAAAACTAGCTTCCAACAAAGAAAGTTCAGCTTCAATGGTTCATAACTGATTTGCTGTATTGTATCTTGCTAAGTCGTGGTTAGTTTGACTAGATCAGTGAAAAGAAGGACTAGGGGAGACATGATAGCAGTGTTTCAATATTTGAGGGGTTGCCACAAAGAAGAGGGGACCAACCTATTTTTCAAAGCACCAAAAGGCAATGGATGGAAAGTAAACAAGGAGATAAGCAACCTAAAATTAAAGACAAATTTCCCAACAGTGAGAACAATTACCCAGTGGAATACTTTACCTTCAGAAGTTCTGGGTGCTCCATCACTGAAGGCTTTTAAGAAGAGACTGGAAAGCTAATTGTCTGAAATGGCATAGGGTCTCCTGCTCAAGCAGGGGGTTGGACTAGAAGACCTCTAGGTCAGGGGTCACCAACCTTTTGGACCTCAGGGACCACCAAACTCATAATTTTAGATCCCTAACTGGTTCTGTGGTTGTGGCCTAATTTGTGGGTGTGGCTTGGTCATCATGTGACTAGCTGGTCATGGTTTATATGTAAATATTATAAATATTTATATAAATATTGAATTTTTTATTTAAAAAAAGCAACTTTTACCCCAAATCAGGCAGAGTAGGCAGATTGAGTTGCTCACAGAATCACAGATTCATTCAGAAATCTATCTGCCATTGGCTAGCTCAGTTTGTCACATAAAATTTAAGATGACATCTCCCAATTCTAAACCCTAATCATAAATTAAAAATGACCAGACTAAAATATATTGAGTCTTTGCACACAACCTTAAAATACAACATAAGCCCTTTAAATATGGAATATACAACATTTAGAACATTGCAATCCTTCAGGTGGTAAATCTAGTCAACCAGAAGAAAATGGCAGCCCTGATTTCAGGACAAGAGAAACAAGTGAGTAAATCATGCAGCAGCAGGTTTACCAAAACATATTGAGATAGGACCAGAGTTCAGCTGAATAATCTCTCAGGATCTCCTTCAATTTACTGGTTCTTTCTTCTAAGAGTAGGTTAGCAAGAAAGCTGCCAGAAAGTCTGGATTCATTTTTGACAAGGTGTTCAGGAAAGTACTGTGCTAAGAAGCTCATAACACTTCTGTTTCCAGTAACCACAAGAGGACATTATGTTCCCCCTTCCCTCTATTATCCCTCACTCAATATTTTATGTATAATGGAAAACAAACTGTCATTTTAAGATTAAAATCAGCACATTGGAGATATTATGGGAAAGGATGAGTAATGAAATTAAGCAAAACTGTTTGGGGAGCATCTCATCAGCTCAGCTGGTACATTTGTAAAGTGTCTTTCTTCCTTCCAAAGAAAATGAAATCCATTTAAGCTCTGAATTCCCTAACATCTTTTAGCACTTGGAAAATTAGATTGCATGTGATAATTGGCTAAAAGCCTTAAAGAAACATAGTAATTACAAACATTTCAGGATTTTACATATTTAAATATTTTAAAACAAGCATTTTATTTGCAGAATGATTGAAGTAACAAAAAGTACCAGTTTAATGTTTAAATGTTCATAAATCCATATAGATATTTCTTGATTATTTTCAAATGTTTGCCACTTGGGTTATACATCCAATGAAAGGAAAGTTACCAGGTTTTGAACACATTTTATTTTAGCAAGCAACACTCAAAAATGTCAACTTTATACACTCTACTCTGCTGGACTGCACACCTTTTATGTTTTTCAGCATTTAACTTAAAATGCATTCATTTTTACCCTAAGGCCATCTGTCCTCATTTATTCTTCTACTGGGCTGCAGTTATCCTCCTATAGCCCATAAAAAGTAAAATAACAATTTTACCCAAACCCAAAACGCAAAGAAGATTCAGTCCCAAAGGCCTTTAAATGCATCTTACAGTTATTACAGTTTATCTGGGCTGTCTTTAACTAAGTCTTCAAGAAATGTTTCAGAAACTACTTTGGGCTCTTCCAGAGGCCTCAGCGGTGGTGGGATTCAATTATTTTTTACTACTGGTTCTGTGGGCATGGCAGGGGAAGGATACTCTAAAATCTCCAGTCAGAAATGGTATTTGCCAGTTCTCCGAATTACTCAAAATTTCTGCTACCGGTTCTCCAGAACTGGTCAGAACCTACTAAATACCACCTCTGGGCCTCAGGTCTGTAGAGCATGTGCAAGCTCAAAAATAGGCATTCTACACATGTGCCCACACCTCTTCATGGTCGGAATTCATTTGGCAATCTGGTGTCTATATATAGACTCCTGATACAAGGTCAGATAGGAGATTACATTGGAAATTACTAGACACAACATATCATCGGTTATCTGAACATATTTTCATAAAGGTTATTAGTCATATATCTTCTTCAATCTTGAGTCCTGTACTGGAGACTTGGGAGTTGAGGGTTCAAGCTCTGTTCTCTTTTGAATAGAGAGCTCTGATTCTATTACTGGGAACTATTGGAGCAACTTTCCCAGTTTAGAAGTGACAGCCCCGAGAGCTCCTACCATCGTTGTATCATACCCTCTCCAGTTCCTTCTTCAGGCCTTGGTATTTCTCCAGCTTCTCATATTCTTTCCTTTTTATGTTGTTGTCACTTGACACCACTACATCTAGAATGGAATGGAATGGAACCAAATAGAATAGGAACAGAATAGGAATAGGAATGGAACGCAACAGAACAGGAACAGAATAGAAATTTATCACTATCATTGTCTTCTGGTCCTTGTCTATTACTACAGTGTCTGGTTGATTGGCTAGTATCTAGATCTAGATATGGAAATCCCACATGATCCTAGTTTTCTTATTCTTCACAACCTTTTGTCAGACCTTCCATCTAGACTCAGGAGGGTCTAGAGTCTAGACCATGTTCTGTAATGCTCCTGTACACAATGCCAGCTACTTGGTTGCATCATTCACCACTTTTCCTGCCTAGTTCTTACACCCTGCCATATTTGTTGAACTGTCTGTTGTCTCTGCAGACTCTGCATCATGGATCCTGTCAAATGTGGTAGACTTCTATGGAACTGGTGCTTAGTGCCTTTTCTTGTGCTGCTATGACAAATGCTTCAGTGCTTTCTTCAGTCCAGTCTTTTCCAGACCATGGCAGGATTTCCCAATATTTGCCACCAGTTATCACTGAGAAAGCTAAAAGGCTAAAAATTATGACATTTTAAAAATATGTATCTGAATCCTTGGTTTAGTTTGAATGAAAATTAAAAACACCCTGCTATTGAGTCTGACTAATTGGGCAGAACCATGAATATTCAATAGTATATTATGTATATTATGTGGAAAAGGAAAGAATTTGGAAAGAGCTTGAGTAAGTATTTCTAGGCCATGGGATTTTAATCTGAGGAAGGATTAGTGAGGCTGTAAACATAACAGAATGTTTTATTAACAGGAAAGACATCAGATAACGGGAAAGTCTAAAATGTACTAAGTTACATCCTGCTTGAGAATGTTACTCTAATTCTATGTCAAGGGAACAACAGCAGGAAGGAAGACACCCTAAAATTAATGATTTCATAAACAAAGGACAGAGGAAACACAAAGCAAATCCCAATTCTCTTATCTGCACTTCACAGCACCTTGTGGTCAATAGGTTGTGCTGAAAAAGAGCACATAAGAAGCCACATCTTCCACAAGTGGGCTTCTGAGGAAGAAGAGATAACAATAATACTTGTACTTTTCACTATGCAAAATAGTTTTCCAATATGTACAACAATTGTTGTCTTCCGTTTTAAGTAAAATGGCACAAGCTAAGAGACGTTTGGGAAATATTGGAATACCTGACTTGTATACAGTCTGGAAAAGGAGCACTGTTAAGAATAAGGGAAACAATTCATCTTCCACTCAGTATAGAAGCTTAGGGGACATGAATATTATATGTTGGGATAGATCAGGAACTCAGTTCAGTACTGCCTACTTCAAGTCTTCACAAACTGACCACTCTCCATTATGCAGTTGCAGTAATCTGGTACAGACTTAGCCATCTTCTTTCATCATTGTTGCTTTATTTTATAATGGTCGGTAGGTAAAACAGGCAATCTGTGGCTTGTAGGTTGTCAGGTGACCTATGTATATTGCAGTGGTGAAGGACTGCATTTGCCAGTGGGCATATTGTTATGTTCTGTGCATGGGTGCAAGGATAGAGACGAGCCAGTGAAACAGTGAATTTCAAACTCTTTATTTACATGTGAAACAACTCAGCTCAATAGCCACGATGGGCCTCTTTATATAGGCAACTCTTAACTTATTTAACCAATGAAAACAGGGAGCACTAGCTCCATTAACCAATGGGAGAGGCTCGTTAATAGCCAATCAGATTCTCCTGAATGGACCAATCCGATGTCGCTATTATCGGCCAATCAGAAGTGCAGGGCCAGAACCCTGCACTTTGCTTCAAGCTATTAGTAATCTTTATTAAGTATTTATTGATTCACAACACCCCTTCCCCCTGGATTCTGTTTAAGGGGTGCGGTCACTTAGTCTTTGAGGTAGGCCGGTTGTTTTGATTGTCTATTAGATTTTGGTTGTCCTCACGGTATTTGGCTACAGTCTTGTTGGGGTAGGATGTTATCTGGTGAAAAGGGTGCCTCCCGTTCTGCATTCGAATTTTCGTCATCGCTACTGCTCTCGGCATCTCTTTGAGGTGAGGCCACCCCCATTCCGGATCCATCACGTGCTGCCTCTGAGCGGTCATTACTACCGCTTAAACTTTCTGCTGCTTCGAATTCAGCTTCCTCGCTATCTCCTCCCCCCTCGGTTTAGAAATCAGGGGGCTCGGAGATCCCCGACTGTAGCCTTGAACGCAGCTGATCAATATGGCGCTTCCATATTCTATCGTCGTGACATTTCACGCGGTATGATCTAGGGCCGGTTACTTGTATTATAGTTGCCTTGACCCACAACGGATCACCCGAAAAGTTCCTAGCGAAAACCAAATCGCCTACCTGGAAATTGCAACATTTCCCGCTGGAACCATGTGGTTTTTCAGGTTCATATGATGGATGTAGACGGTGGAGGTGGGAGCGGAACTTCCATCCCATTAATAACTCAGCAGGAGTTTTATTGGTGACGCTGTGTGGAGTGATATGCTGCAAAAGGAGTATCCGGTTAATCTTGTCTTCTATATCACCATAGTCCATTTTATGCAAGGTTTTCTTGATGAATTGTACCATGCGCTTGGCCCTTCTGTTGGCCACAGGATGCGCCGGCGAAGTTAGTGCATGTCGAATACCGCAGTCCGCCAGGTACTGTTCGAAGGACAGTGCGGTAAATTGAGGTCCATTGTCGGATACTAGAACATCTGGTAATCCGCGTGTCGCAAAGAGTCTGTCTAGTTTCCTGATGACTGATTCGATCGTTGTATTCCTCATTTCATGGATTTCAAGCCAGTTCGAGTAGGCATCCACTGTTAATAAGAATGTGTGTCCCTTGGTAGGACCCGCAAAGTCCAGATGAATACGGGACCATGGTCCCCTCAGTGTTTCCCATTCAGTTGGGGTTGCTTTCGGTAGGGCGTTGCTTACTTCCTGGCATTTGTGACAGGCTTTTACCCATGTCTTGTCAATACCCGGCCACCACATGTAGCTTCGTGCGAGGGCTTTCATACACACGATGCCGGGGTGGTCATTGTGCAAGGTCCTTAGTATCGCTGGTCGCAACCGCTCTGGGACGACAACTCTATCACCCCAGATAATGCAGCTCTTTTGAGAAAATAGTTCCGTTTGCCGATTTTTGAATGGGGCATAGTTGTCAGGTATTTGGTCTAATGGCCATCCCCGCTCAACCCAACTGAGGACTTGTGCTAAAAAGGGGTCGCGTTTCATTTCCATCGCGATATCTCGGGCTGTTAATGGCGGCGTTCAAAGTGTCTCAATCTGCAGTCTTGTAACCGTCGGAGCGGGGTCATCAATGGTCTCTGGAAGAGGTGCGCGGCTCAATGCGTCAGCATGGGGAACGGCCTTCCCCGGGTGATGTTGCAACTTGTAATTGTATGCTGCCAAGAATTCTGACCAGCGGGTCATTCTGGGAGATAATATATACGGTGTTGGCCTATCTCCCGCTATTATTCCCAGCAAAGGTTTGTGGTCAGTCACTATGGTAAAGGCTCGGCCATACACATATTCATGAAATCTCTTAACCGTGGATACTATAGCAAGGGCCTCCTTATCAATTTGACTGTAGTTGCGTTCCGTTTTTGATAACGTCTTTGAGAAATAGGCAACAGGGACTTCATTACCATTTGGCAAAATGTGGCTTAAAATGGCGCCCACTCCAAATGGGGATGCATCACACGTGATCGTTAAAGGCAAAGTCTCGTTATACTGCATCAGAACAGCATCAGAAGTCAATGAATTTTTTACATGTTGAAACGCCTGTTCTTCTCTGTGTCCCCATACCCAGGTTGCTTTTTTGTCCAATAAACAATGTAGGGGTTCAGATACGGTTACTTTGTGGGGCAGGAAAACGTTATAAAAATTGATAAGGCCCAGAAAAGCCTGGAGATCAGCCTTGTTCCAGGATTTTGGGGCGTTCTTGATTGCCTTGAGTTTGTTATCGGTGGGGTGAATGTCTTGACTATCAATTAAATGTCCCAAAAATTCTACACGATCCGTACATAAATAACACTTGTTTTTTTTAACCTTGAGACCTGAGTCTTTAAATCTCTGGAGAACCAACCTCAGGCATTCCTTTAGTATTTTCTGAGTTGGGGCTGTGATTAACACATCATCAAAATATGGGACAACACCTTTTATCCCTTGTAATAGCCTTTCCATCAAGCTTTGAAAGATTCCCGGGGCGACGCTCACTCCGAACTGGAGTCGGTTACATTTAAACGCACCTCTGTGCGTAACGATTGTTTGGGCCTCTGCCGTTTTTTCATCAACAGGCAGTTGTTGGTATGCCTGGGCTAAGTCTAGTTTAGCGAAGACTTTTCCGCCCCCCAGGGAATGGAGGAGGTATTGCACCACTGGTACCAGGTAAGCGTTTTGTTGAAGGCCGTGGTTCAGGGTGGCTCGGTAGTCCCCACAAATTCTTATCGATCCATCCGGCTTGATGGGTGTTACGATTGGGGTTTCCCAGGGAGAGTGATCGGTTGGTTCTAACACACCCTGAGCTATTAATTTATCAAGCTGCTCATCAATCTTTGGTTTAAGGGCAAATGGAACTCAACGAGGCTTAAGGCGGATGGGAGCTATTTTGGGATTGAGGTTAAACGATATCGGGGTCCCCTTGTACTTGCCTAATTTTTCTGCAAAGACGTCCTGGAATTCGTGGACGAGGTCTTCTTCCCAATCGCTGCTGCAGGTTCGGTGAATGTCGGCTACTTCAATTCCAAGTGGAGTAAACCATTGGAGGTCTAACAAACTAGGCCGATCCTTGTCGATTACAGTCAGGGGTAGAAATGCTGTACGGTTCTTAAACGATACACATACTCGGCTGGATCCAATGACCGGGATTCGATTTCCTTGATAGTCCTTGAGTATGAGCCTTTGGAATCTGAGGTCTTGCCTACGGATAGTGGGGATGAGCTGCTTGAGGGTCTTCCAGGAAATCATCGAGAGGGACAATCCTGAATCGACTTCCATCAGGCAGGGCTGGTTTTCGATGGCCACTTTTACTCGGATCTTTTTGGCGTCAAGAGATGAGGCATGACCGATCGTGATCATTTGGTGAGCCTATTCTCGCTTCATTGGGTGGTTTAGGGTTTTGTTTCTGTAGGAGTGGTTGTTCCATTGGTGGTTCACTGGTTCTCGCTTCACGGGATGACTTCCCGTTGGTTGGCGATAGTTAGCCCCCCTTGAGGGCTGGCTGGGTCCTAGCTTGCTTCTACAGACCTGTCCTACATGGCCTCTTTTCCCGCACACATGGCAGAGCACGTCGAGGAATTTGCATTCTGACCGGGGGTGGGTTGCTCCACACCCGGCGCATTGGTACTGCGATTTCTGGCGTTGGTCCCGTTCGGACCAAAGTCGATGGACCTCTTCCTTATCACTTTCTGATGACGATTCGATGTCCTCATGGTGGGCTGTATCTAGCTGTCCCTCTGACTGAGGTGAAATGTCGCAGGCTCATTGGCGAACCGGTGCGTGGGTGCGGCACATTTGGGCAGCCGACTTCCTGCTTGCTTCTGCTGCAGTAGCTTCAGCTTTGGCATCCTTAAGGCTAATGTCACCCTTCGCCATTAGTTTACTCTGAGTGCCTGGTGCATCTAATCCCAGAACAATTCGGTCTCTTAGGGCTTCTTCTAAGTCGGTAAACTCACATAGGCCTTCCCAGATTCCGGAGATCCACGATGAAATAGCAACACTTTAGCCCTTCCGCTGACTTCTCTGATAAAATTCATGCCTTCTCATGAGCGTTGGTACGGTCGGTGCGTAGTGAGCTCTCAGCAGTGGTTCGAGGACGTCCCAGTCCATAGACTTTACTTCTGCCGGTTTTGCTAGTGCCTTGGCCATCTTGAATACGTTGGCCCGCAATGAGTTAGGAATACCGCTCATTTCTTTCCGGTAGTGGCATCCTTCAAATTGTTGGTTTCCAGAAACATCTGGAAGCGATCCATATATGAGTCCCAGTCTTCTTGTGCCGGGTCGAATGGAGCGGGTGGTATGACGCTGCTGGACATGGTTCCGCCATTGGTGCATTCAGCCATGTGCTCGGTTGTGGTTCTTCGTTGTTCAGTAAGCTCTGATGTCTCCACATCCCATCCTCGTCGCCAGTGTTATGTTCTGTGCATGGGTGCAAGGATGGAGACGAGCCAGTGAAACAGTGAACTTCAAACTTTTTATTTACATGTGAAACAGCTCAGCTCAACGGCCACGATGGGCCCCTTTATATAGGCAACTCTTAACTTATTTAACCAATGAAAACACAGGGAGCACTAGCTCTATTAACCAATGGGAGAGGCTCGTTAATAGCCAATCAGATTCTCCTGAACGGACCAATCTGATGTCGCTATTATCGGCCAATCAGAAGTGCAGGGCCAGAACCCTGCACTTTGCTTCAAGCTATTAATAATCTTTATGCAGTATTTATTGATTCACAACACATACATTAACTTGGAAGTCCAGCAAAGGTGAGGGCTATGTACATTTTCTAAGAAAATGAAATCCCAGTATCCAATTTATTTCTATCTAAACTCTGCAACTGTAACAGTAGATGCAGATGTTCCTAAGACAATTTATTCAGTTTCAGTCAGAATTATTGATCTGTCCCATTGGGTCTATGATATTTAATTCCAGCAGACCTAACATTTCATGCTTCCCAATTATACCATATCGACATCATCCCTCCCTGCATTGTCTTCATTGTGAGGTTCAAGACACCTGTGTCTTGCTACCTGGTGAATTCTGTATTCTTTGTTTCTTCTTTTCTCAGATACCTTAATCATGTTGGCATGTTTCCATTTGGTATATACATGCACACACACACACACACACACACACACACACACCATATAATGTTCCTATTAGCAATCTCCCCAGCAATTAAATATTTGTGTTCAAATATATTGCTGTCATTTAGCTTTTAATGATGCTAGTTTCTATTTCTAGTGCTCCTTTCCTTGAAATGACATGCATGATCATCCAGTTTAAAACTATTCAACTCTTTCCATCCTAATAAAAATCTGCCAAGTCTCTATCCCTGAGTCCTTTAATTCTGGTAATCTTTAATGCACTCCACCCTGTCAAGTAAACTTGTTAATTTCCCCTTTGAGCTTAAATTAAAGCATAGATTAATGATTAAAGTAAATAAATGGTGCTCTACTTAGCTCCTCCCCTTTACTTCCCCTCCCCCACTACTAAGTTTCAACTGTAGCTATAACTTCATCCTTACAGATAGTCTTCAATTTACAACTCTTTAAGATTTTTAAACTCACTTTGAAACAGTAAAGAAAACTGGCACTGTACAGAAATAGCTTTTAAAGAAATGTTTAACTGATTTATCCTGTTAAATTACAGAACAGCCTCTGAAAATTGTGTCCCTTCTAATCCTTCACATATGCACTCCTACTCTTTGAGGGGGGGTGACTCTGTTTCCCACAATCTCAGTTCGGCTGAGAATATTTGGCACAATCACCACCTTGAGTGAAGCCAATAATGGAATGACACCTCCCATTTGTGCCACTTTGATCATTTTATGTAGTATTTCACTTATTCTCTTTTTTGTCCATGTCAAATTAAGGAATGAAGCATGAAACCCCAGGATGAACAGTTGCCAGCAAACAAAGCACACCATGAATTCTGAATGGTAGAAATCACTCGGAATGAGCCCAAAAGACTTGGGGACATAAAGGAGATACCAAGTCAGTTATGGGGAGATGCAAAGCCATTACAGAAGAGATTCCTGTGTTGGGAGGGGCTTTGCTGGAGAGAAATTCACTTTAACCTAAATACAAGGGGTTTTATTGGGACGAGGAGCATGCTTCATGATCTTGGGAAGCCTAGGTCAGAACAATGAGAAAAAGACTCAGAATAATTCCACTTTCATTACATTAAGTATAAGTTGGGAAGGAAAACTCCTTAAGTAAAATATTTTACTATGCTACCTTATTAGCAATAAAATAAGGTTTATTCTCAAGATTTTATTATGTTATCTTACTTTCAATAAGGATTTTTATGGTTCTTGGTTTGATAGTTTTCCATCTTCTATATTTCTCCTCTGTGCCACCAACACATATATATTTTTCTCCCACTTTTTTTTCCAACTCTGGTCTTTTGCTCAATTATCTTCGATCCCATTTGCACTTGGAGAACACTGTTTGGGGGGCATCTGAGTACCTTCAGATGTTATTGGACCACAGCTTTCCTCATCGTGCATCATTGATCATATTTTCCGAGGCCAGGTAGGTACTGTACTATATTCCAAAAACATGTTGAGGGAAAACCTTTTAACTGTTGTTGAGTTTAAACTTCTCCAATTAGTAAACTGTTGTCTGACATTGTCAAATATGATTTGCTACAAAAAGCTAGAGTGCAAAAATCCGGCTTTTGTACTCAAACTATTAAGTTAAATCCACCAAAGTTCCAGAGCATCAAAGTAGTAGATGCCTCTCCGCCACACTTGTTCATAAGAAAATAATACAGAAGGGTTGGATGCGTACCAAGGTAAAAAGCTCCACATCACTGATTTCCATTACTTCTGAATTGGCCATGGATTCCCACCCCATCTTCTCTGTTATTTATTTTGGTTGATAACAGTTCTTTTGTCTCTTCCTCAGAGAACTTTTTCAGCACTTCTAGCTAATAACCCTTATTAAACTAAACCACAGAGCTATAAAAGGGCATATTTTCCTAGCAAGCAAATTGTTTTAATGTAGGTGAAAAGTAAAAACATAAAATCCATCCCAAAGCACTCAGGACAGCAAAGTATGCAACTATAATATTACCCTCTGAAACTTTCACACTAAGACTAGTAATGAAGTTAAATTGGAACTCTGTTGCTATGTAAGCAAGAAAGATGAGAATAATCCCCCTTTACAGCTGGTGTTCCTTCTTTGGAAAAGCCTAACATTTGAGGACATGGTGTTCTAGCTATAAAATGAATACAATGACAAATTCTGTAGTCACCTTGTTCTATGGAAAAGTTACATAAAATAGGGAAGATATAAGTACTTGTTTATTTTGAATATTTCCCCAACACTTCATCTAATCTGCTTATTCAAATTTTAATAAAGGAATGTACTGAATGTATCATATTGGAATAATAATTCTATACACAAGGGTCCCTTTATTTGGAAGGTTAATAAGAACTTTGGTCTATTTTCCCCACAAAGTAGTTGAAATTGCTTTTCAACTCTGCAGTCAAAACAACAAATTAAAAAAAATATTATTAATCAGAAAGCTCTGGCATCTTTCAGAATTGATTTTGCATTTTCTTAACAGTTTCTTCCAAAATGTCCCCATTTTTATGGGCCTCCTTGGTCTGCATAACAAGACAAGGTATCAAAGCTCCTGCTTTAAGTGTATTTACAAAACATTTAGACCCCTTTTTTTGGCAACAAAGCTTTGAAAGTTGGCTTTTGAATTGTATCCCTATACTTCCTCTTCTAAGTAGGCATTTACACAAATATTTTGGCAGCACTCAGATCTGATAATTTCACTCAGAAGTTCATGAGACATAGATTTCCTAATGTTTCCTCCCATGATGCTTTTTCTGTCCATGTGTGATTTATTTGTTCATATATCTTATTTATATAGCTGCTCATTTCACCAAAAGCAACACTGAATGTAGTAAGTATGTCTGAAAAATCTACCTGGGTTACCTTTAAATAATTGTTTGCTAGCAGCAAAAATTGTTCTGCTAGCACTTTCAAGTTTGATTTGAGGAGGTTCACACAAGATATTACCAAGACAAAAAAAATGCAATTACTATCTTCATATAATGTGCTGTGTTCCCCCAAAGGAACATAAAAGGTCACAATGAGACTATAGTTACATTCTCACAATATATTATGAGACTATCCAGCCGCATTTAGTTTTATTTGAAATGCTTGCAAACCCATCCACTAAGTTATGCTCCCAAAAGAAATTCCACTTTTTCCTACTATCATCCCCAGAAACAAAATCATACTGAAACCCCATGGCGTTTCTAGAATCCCTCCAGAATTTTCATTGTGATTGGAAAGTTGGAAGTTGTAGGCCCAAAACACAAGAATCCTTGTGGCTTTTTCAGAAATAACTCTGTGCTTTATATACAGCCCTTGTAAGGCAGAGCCATAGATTTTGAAGTTCATTTTCTTGAATAATAAAGCCAATATAGTAACATTGACAAATGCAATCTTATTTCTAATTGGAACCAATTGCCCAGAAGCCATCATCTTATCTGTGCTGAGTACACCGTTCATCCAAATCAACATCAGCAAAGGTGGCCTTGCCCTCATCAGTATAACAAAGAGCTTGTTGAAAGTAAGAATCAAAGTAACCTTGATTAGCTGAAGTATTGATTCTTCCCCTAAAATGACTGCACTGAAAACTCTAGGAGACAATACATAAAGTTGTATTTTCATGCTATTTACTTTCCATTCATCAGGAAGTGATCATTTATTCCTCTAAAAAAAAACTATTAAAGGAAATCTAGGGACAAACAAAGAGATGTGGATCTTTGGTTATTCGGGTTTTCTCCCGCGTAAGATTGGAAGTATCTAGGCAACGTTTCGATGAAGTCTCATTCATCATCTTTAGGCTTGGTCTTCAGCTCTGTGCTTCTCAGAGTGATGTGAGCTTGCAGCTGCTTCTTCCTTTTAACTGCTAGTGTGGGTGTGACTTGATTGGGTGGGGGCTTGGCTGTGTTCTGATTGGGTGGGGGGGTGTTCTCATTGGTTGGGGGTTTGGCTGTGTTCTGATTGGTTGGGGGGTTGGCTGTGTTCTGATTGGCTGGAGGCGTGTTCTGTTCAGGTGGGGGTTTGGTTGTGCTGAGGTTAGTCTTAGTTGCTGGGGGATTTGAGCTGGGGAGCTGTGATCTTGCTGTTTGGTTTCGAGTTTGTGGTTGTGCTGCATCTTCATGGTGGGGGTCAGTTCGCTTCATGTATGGCTCAGAGGGGTTTGAAGTGGGTAGTGATGCAGCTGCAGTGCGGCTTCTGGTCCGTGGTCGTGGTTCATCTTCTGTGTGGGTGTGAGTCTGCTTTCTACGTGGAAGTGTGGTGGTGGCATCTTGTGTGGCTCTCAGGGGTGTGGGTCTGGTGTCATTCTTCATGTTAGGTACTCGTCTGTTCATGAGGGCGGGTTTCCAAATGGCTGGTAGACGGGAGGTATCATCTCGTTTATTCATGCTGTGTGGGCGTTTTTCTATCTCTATGGCTTCTCTGATTATTCTGCTGCTGAAGTGTTCGGTTTTGTCGATAGTTCTGGTATTTTTAAAGTCAATCTCATGTCCTGTGGCTTTGAGGTGTTGGAACAGGGAAGAGGTCGGTTCTTCCTTTTTGATTGAGTTCTTATGTTCTTCAATGCGTGCACCTATTCTTCTGTTAGTTTGTCCAATGTATGTGGTGGGGCAGGCAGTGCAAGGGATTTCATATACTCCTTGATTTTCTAACTCGATTTTGCCCTTTGGGTTTCTTAGGATGGTGGATATCTTTCTGTTTGTGCAGAATGCTGTCTTAATGTTGTGTTTTTGGAGGATCTTGTTGATTTTGTATGTAGTGCCTTTGTATGTAGGCAAGCAGGCAGGCAGAACGGAGCACTGGATTGAACCATGGGCGGCTGTGTGGGGGTGAACGGGCGCTTCGGAGGAGCTGCGCTGACAGAAGCCACCCTGCCGGCTTCTTTGAAGCAGTTTCTTCCTGGGCTGGTGAAGGAGCGAGAGAGCGACTGAGAGAGGAACGAGGCAGCCAAATTTCTCACCAAACAACTACAGCCCTATGCAGAATCCATCAACTCACACGTAAGAAACTCATTCCAGTTCATCGAGATCATAAAGAAACAAAACTTACAACCCAGTGACCTATTAGTGAGCTTCGATGTCATATCCCTCTTCACCCAAGTGCCAATAAAAGAAGCCTTGACAGCCATCCAAAACAAATACAATCCCCCCAAGCACATCCTAGATCTGACCAACCACTGCCTATCCAATACATACTTCACCTACAATGGACAAAAATACAAACAAATAGAAGGAGCACCCATGGGATCACCCCTCTCACCTGTCATCGCTAACCTCTACATGGAACACTTTGAAACACAAGCTCTAGAAAAATATGATCACAAACCCAAACTCTGGCTCAGATACGTAGATGACACCTTCATAATCTGGCCACACGGGAAAGAAAAACTGAACAACTTCCTCACACACCTCAACAGCCAACACCCCAAAATACAATTCACCATGGAAACAGAAGCTAATAACCAACTTCCCTTCCTAGATGTCTTGGCATACAAAAAATCCAATGGCTCCCTAGGACACACCATCTACCAGAAGAAAACACATACAAACCGCTATCTACACGCACTCTCACACCACCACCCAGCACAGATCAATTCCGTAGCCAAGACACTCATCTCCAGAACAAAATGCTTAGCCGATGAACAACACCTAGAGACCGAACTACACACTCTCACCGGCGTGCTGACAGCCAATGGATTCCAAAGAAAGAAGATCACCCACCTAATCCAAAAAGAAACCCCAAGCAAAATCCAAGACAGAGAACAAGAGAATGGCAAAGCCCTCTTCCCATATATAAAAGGCACTACGGACAAAATTAGCAAGATCCTCCAAAAACACAACATTAAGACAGCATTCTGCACAAACAGAAAGATATCCACCATCCTAAGAAACCCTAAGGACAGAATCGAGTTAGAAAATCAAGGAGTATACGAAATCCCTTGCACTGCCTGCCCCACCACATACATTGGACAGACTAACAGAAGAATAGGTGCACGCATTGAAGAACATAAGAACTCAATCAAAAAGGAAGAACCGACCTCTTCCCTGTTCCAACACCTCAAAGCCACAGGACATGAGATTGACTTTAAAAATACCAGAACTATCACCAAAACCGAACAATTCAGCAGCAGAATCATCAGAGAAGCCATAGAGATAGAAAAACTCCCACACAGCATGAATAAACGTGATGATGCCTCCCGCCTACCAGCCATTTGGAAACCCGCCCTCATGAACAGACGCATACCTAACATGAAGAATGACACCAGACCCACATCCCTGAGAGCCACACAAGATGCCACTACCACACTTCCACATAGAAAGCAGACTCGCACCCACACAGAAGATGAAACACGACCACGGACCAGAAGCCACACTGCAGCTGCATCACTACCCACCTCAAACCCCTCTGAGCCATACATGAAGTGAACTGACCTCCACCATGAAGATGCAGCACGACCACGAACTCGAAGCCAAACAGCAAGATCACAGCTCACCAGCTCAAACCTTCCAGCAACTAAGACTAACCTGAGCACAATCAAGCCCCCACCTGAACAGAACACGCCTCCAGCCAATCAGAACACAGCCAACCCCCCAACCAATCAGAACACAGCCAAACCCCCAACCAATGAGAACACCCCCCCACCCAATCAGAACACAGCCAAGCCCCCACCCAATCGTCACACCCCCACTAGCAGTTAAAAGGAAGAAGCAGCTGCAAGCTCACATCACTCTGAGAAGCACAGAGCTGAAGACCAAGCCTGAAGATGATGAATGAGACTTCATCGAAACGTTGCCTAGATACTTCCAATCTTACGCGGGAGAAAACCCGAATAACCAAAGATCCACATATATTATGTATTATATATATATATTATAAAGGGCCCATTATAAAATGCAGCAAATTATATATAAAAATTTTATATATATATATATATATATCGTATAATTGTGAAGGTTTGCATCCCGAGATATAAGTTCAGAAGAAAAGGAGATTGCTCTTCGGGAAAAGTTTTTATTTTTGTTCAGAATTTTCGGATTTGTTATCTCAAGTCCGTCTTCAGTGAACAGTTAGGTGGAGATGTGTCAGGGAAGGAGCTTTGGTCGTTGTTTCTGTCGTTGGTGTCAGCGTTCTATAGATTGGCAGCGCGGGCATCAATCGCGTGATTGGCTTGTCAGTTGTTTTGGGTGCGAGCTGGGTTGTTTTTTGATGTTGTTCATCCAATTATCACGTAAACTTTGATAGTTGGGGTCAATGTCTTTGTGGCGATTAATGCAATTGGTGCCAGTATGCCATGCTTCAATAAATTCGCGTGCATAACGTGTTTTGCCTGTGCCAATTATTTTGGTTGCATCCCAGTTGAAGCAATGATTGTGCTCTATACTGTGTGTTGCTATTTGAGATAGTGGGTCTCTTCTTTTAACTGCTAATGTGTGTTCATGTATTCTTTCGTGGAGTTGTTTTCCAGTTTGGCCAATGTATTTTTGGGGGCATGTTTTGCATGGTATTTCATATATAACGTTTTTCATTGAGGTGATTGGTAATTTGTCTTTACCTGATATGAGTGTTTTTCTTAATGAAGTTGTTGGTTTATGTGCTATATTGATGTTAAATGGTAAATCATATCAAGACACTTACAACCATTTTATTTTCCCACGATGGCAGATGAGATTCTGCTGAAACGTTGCTACAACTTTAAAAGCACCATGTGGGAAAATACCCGAACAAAGCTGAATGCCAAACATGTAAGTACCCGCGAAAACTTAAGAAAACATATATATATATATATATATATATATATATATATATATATATATATATATATTTTATTCTGATATTCTTATATTCATTTTATAATGGGCCCTTTATAATGGCCTTTTATAAAATTGGTTCGGCCCTTGAACACAGATCTGATTTTCCATGTGGCCCCCCACAGAAATTAATTGCCCACCCCGAACTAGAGCATACAAAACATTTGCTAGACCAATACTCAAATAGAGCTCATCAGTCTGGAACCCCCATTACATATCTGATATTAGCACAGTTGAGAAAGTCCAAAAATATTTCACAAGAAGAATTCTCCGCTTCTCTACTCATTATAGAATTCCTTGTGTCATCAGACTTGAAATTCTAGACCTAGAAAACCTTGAATTATGCCGTCTTCAGTCTGATCTAAGTATGGTATATAAAATCATACATTGCAATGTCCTACCTGTCAATGAATACTTCAGCTTCAACCATAACAACACAAGAGCACACAATAGATACAAACTCAAGGTTAACCACACCAAACTTGAATGCAGGAAATACGACTTCAGCAACAGAGTTGTCAATGTCTGGAATACTCTACCTGACTCTGGTTTCTTCTCCAAACCCCAGAAACTTTAACCTTAGGCTGTCTACTATTGGCCTCACCCCTTTCCTATGAGGTCTGTAGGGGGCATGCATAAGTGCACCAACATTCCTACTCTCCCTGTTCTATTGTTTCTTTTATTTTCTTATATGTACCCATTTCATGTATTCATAACTATGTATATACTTATACCTATTATCTTGTAAGCGATTGACAAATCAAATAATAAATATAAATAAAAAATATCTACATTATACCAGCAGATGCCTGAAAAGGCAGGTATCTAGTCTCTCCTGAAGTTGAAAATGGCCACTTAAGTCAATATTCCCTAGTGACTGGAGTATAAGAAATTTAGTTATGGTAGCTTAGACTGGCCAGTGGGAGATGGATTGATCCAACCTCTCAATATGTAAGTAATAAAATAGTTAAGTGAAGAGAGTTTGTTTGTAACTTAAACACTGTATCCTGAAAAGAAGAAATTTATTAAATTTATTTGCCATTCATTTCATAAAATTACATAGGCTGAGTTATAGTGATGTAATTAGAAGGAAATTTTAGAGATATGGAAGGGCAACCTTTAGATGCTGAAAGTTTACTAGTCCTTAACTTTTGGCTCAGTAGGCAAGAAGATTAAGGAGATGACTGTACCACTTCAGAGATTAGTGAAAAAATATCACATGTTCTGTTAAGTCATTCTCGTACTTAAAGGGGCATCACAACTCCCCCCGCCCCATTTCTACCACAGTTTGAATGAGAACAAATGCAAGGTGCAACAAATAAATCACATCCTTAACAAATGGCTTATAAAGTTAGGGCTTTCTGGACATTTATATTTTCTTTACCTCTCCTGCTGCCAGAAGCTCTGGCAAATACAATTAAAGGAAGGGGAGATGACTGGACAGAAATAAGAGACCCCCTCTAGCTATGAGGAGATGTTGCTTCATTAAAAGGACTTTAAGTGGCTTTCATTTTAATTGTTCCTACATTGAACCTAGTTTGTTTCAGGCTAGGAGGACATTAATCATATTTTGCAGACACTTACTCCCCCCCCCACACACACACACAGACACATACACACTTATAAAACTGGGGAATGTAATAAAAATGGCCCACGTGTTAAAGCAAACACCAGGTGGCTATGTATAGATTACACTCAGAAATGCAGTTTCATCTAACACAGCCCTTTCAGAAGCTGCTCAAATGGAACCTCCATTCCATATTGTATTTATTTATTCCTCTAATGGATCCTAAATGAGTACTTGTCAGCAAAGCAAGTCAATTACATGTCCATCATTCTCCAGCACAGCAATCCTCATTTTCTCCAAATTTTCCGTTTCCCTTCCTTTGTTTTCCTTTTCAACAAACATTTCAAGCTACATAACGAACTATATTCTGTGTTTTGCTTAAGTAGTTATATAGCCTAAACATGTTTGGCCTTTGCAATGAGAGTCCTTTATTGCTTATTAGTGTGTAAATCTGGAAGAGATCATCCATTTCAACCCCAGTGTGTTATTAATTATGTTGAAATTAATTGAAGAGAAAGGAATTGTAATTTATTAGAAATTGCAGCTTGTTTTGAAAAAAAATGCAGCAAACCTTGGTTTAATGGAACATTTTGAGGAGGCAGCATGTGTATTAAACATGAATGCCTGTTAAATCATTGCATAATTACATCATTTGCCTCAATTTCCCTAATTACATAAATAAGGCAAATCATCATCCTTTCTGCCAATTTGTCATTTCGGTGATGACATCATTGTACAAATGATATATAATATCATTTGCATAATTAAGTCATTGCACAAATGATGTAAATTGACTTGGGTACACACATTCTTCTAAATAGTTCACATGAAAAGACTTGGTCTTAATTTTGAGGTGATATCCAGGAAGAAAATGTCTGTTGTGAAATACATTAAACTGAAAATTTATTATACATTTAGTCTCTCTCTCTCTCTCTCTCTCTTTCTTTCTTTCTTTTGCCTTT
This sequence comes from Hydrophis major, assembly GCA_033807585.1. NCBI lineage: Eukaryota > Metazoa > Chordata > Lepidosauria > Squamata > Elapidae > Hydrophis > Hydrophis major. The sequence goes on along the minus strand of CM066328.1, from coordinate 148,352,630 downwards.
GAGTCTACATTGACTCCTGATAACCATTGGTTCCTAGCAGTTTTCTTCACAGAATTTCCAAAGACATTTGCCCTTATCTCCTTCCTAAGACTGAGAGAGAGGAACTGGCCGTAAGACTCCCAGCTGACTTTGTCACAGGACAAGGCAGGACTAAGAACTCACAGTCTCCTGGTTTTCAATGCCTTAACCACTATATCACACTGGCTCTACCATTAGACTACTTTAGGATTACATTTTTATAGTTGTGACACTCAGAATAGACCCCGGACTATAAAGCCAGAGCATTGCAAACTGGAAGAGCACAAAATCTATCCACCACTGGCTGTGAGCTCCCATGATAGAAATCGTAAGATAATATTTTGCTCAACAAATTACTAGATTCCCTTCCTCCCACAATGAACATTTCCAGTACAAGTTGTGTGCACTTGTTTGTCTGTTTACCAAAATATTAAGAAGTTGACAGGAAGATATAAAGCTGGTATCACTTGGTTGCATATAAAAACTACTATGATGATATTGTTTTTAAAGGGAAGTTTTTATTTTTGCATTAAAGAGCTCTGTTCAATAGCTGAAAAAGTCGCTGTAGCATGGGACAGAGGGAAATATATTTTATAAAACTGATGCTAGGATCAGGACAAGAAGCTTTAGGCCGAGGGATGAAAGTTTGATTCGAAGCCAGGAGTAAGGAGATAGGCTGAGCCAAGAGTCCCCAGCAGTTGCCACCTGGAAATCAGATCTTCTCCCAGATGTTCTGCAGAGACAGGGGGCTGGGGAAAAAAACTACCAGCTTTGATCAAATAAACAGGTAAATGTTAGGAATACACAACTCACAAAAAGTCAAATAATGCCTTTCAAGAGTTGGTTCTGAAATGGTGAAAAACTTATGTGAAGATATCCTACTTTCTGTCCCAAAATTGGATGCTGATAGAGGAGAGGTAATTTGGCTAGCTGTAATTAACTGGACCATAGCCAACTTGCATGACAGATTTATACTATCAGAAAGAGACACGTAGGAGGGAGCCAATTTTCTAGAATATTGAATGAACAGAACTGATCAATAAAAACATTTTGCTCTGTTTGGCAAAGTGATCTGTAGACATAAACTGATCTTAATTTGCTGACATTGTTTTATGCATGTATACCACTGTTGCTTGCTTGTCAAGAAATATTGAATGTTTATTTCCTATTTCCTATTGGCATTATTGGAAATAACCACATGGGCTGCAGTATTTTATTTGATAGTGGAATGAAGCAGGTTATCAATTGTAGTAATAAGTAAATGCACACAAATGTTGCCAAGACCTCAAAAAAAGTGCAACCTTTCCGAATATAATTAATAAGCTTAGGTTTGCATATCTCAAACAATAACTTGTATAAAATGTATTTAAAGTTTTAAAGAGAACATAAAGTCTAACACAAACTAATACAGAACAAAGTAAACAAAGAAAAAGTTAAAGAAAAAAAATAAGACTGCAGAAAGAAAAGATGAAAAGAAATAAAAGATGCTTCCAATTACCTTTGTAGCATACATAAGTATGATTTTACAGTTATCTCTTACTTTTTTCTATTATCTAATTCTGTTCAAACCATAAAAAGCACAAGTCATCTGTTTAATGCAAAAAATCTTATAAGGGATTTCCAGTCAGTTATAAATGTAGTGCTGTTTGTTCTTGTTAAGTACTTGGACATGGGTTGGAGTAAATGGAGACAGCCTCTGAATGTGAACTTTCAACACAACAGTTCTCTAATCATGAAAATCAGTTTAGCCATCTTCACCAATCGTTTCTTTATTGTTGGTAGTGTCATTTTTTTCCACTTTTGGGCATATAGTAATTTTGCTGCAGTTGTCCTATATAAATAGAAATTACAAAGTCCCATGGCTTTTTTTCTAGCCGTCTATCCATTAGTAATCCCCAAAGAAATGTCACTGGTTTCAATTGTATATTCTGAATTAGCGTAGCTACTTGTATTCATTTTCTTTTTGGCTTTTTTACAATTCAACATAAAAGATAAAATTCCCCTTCATGTTGTTCACATATTCAACACAAATTTGAAGTAGTTTTATACCTACTAGACAATTATTCTGAAAAATATCAACAACACTGCATTTTATAAAAATTCTGTTTAAGACCAGAACATTACATTATATATTAAGAATTTCAATCTCTTCAACCACATATTGAGCCAACATTTTAAACCATTTTATCATACATTTTATGAGCCTGTTCATCTTCTGTATCATATTTTTAAAAAACTTTATACATTTTAGCTATAATATGTTCAGCATTTGAATACACTTCTATTTCAAATGCATTCCTGCATTTTTTGAAACATATTTTTCATTTTAAAAAACTTTTCTATTCACTATATTTTCATAACTTTATCCCATCTTATCATAACTTTTAACTTTCATTCCATGTCTTAATATAGTAATTTTGAAATAACATGCAATTCATATTTGTCATAGTAATACTCAAGTGTTTTACTTTCTTCTCAATCTTAAGCTGTTTGTTCATACATTTTGTTTCCTCTTGCATCTTCAGGTTTTTGTTAACATCCTTGTCTTCTGCTAATTGTCAAACCTGATAATTCTCCAAATTCTTTAATTTACAAATCCAAATTTCAACGCTTCAAAGGGTCTGCCAAAGCTAAAATCAAGTCATCCATTAAAGCTCTTCACTTATATGATTCTTTTTAAATCTTTACACTCATAATCCTCTCATCTTATGTCTCTATTCAAATATTTCAAGAATTAAAATAAACAGAAGAGTGAGCCTTGTCTTATTTCCTTTTGTATCTCACCTTATTTAGTTAACACTACATTTAAAATTATTTGTGCCATAATAGGAAGTGTAATCATCCAAATTTTACCCATTTTATAAAATTCTCCCCAAAATTCATATCTTCCAAAATTTTAAATGAGAAAATCCAAATCAAATAGTCAAAAGCCTTCTATGCATCTAAAAAGGATAATGTGACTTGTTTTGCATTATATTGTTTCAAAAAATCCTAAATAAATGCAGTTCTAATATTGCCTTTATTTTATTTATTTATTTTGTACTCCACTTTCAAAATAAAAAGACAAGCCACTTGTTTTATTTTTATTATCTTTTTGTAGTTTTTACAGTTTTGTTTTTGTTTTGATAACTTCAGCCATAGCACATAGCACACCTCCATGACAACTAAAAATCACAGTCTGAATCTATACCTCCTCTGTTGTTATGTATAATCTTCCAATTATATGCACTTTTTAAGAATTAATTAATTATCTCTTTAACAGACTCAGTGCAAATCTACCAAGGCAATTTTGTCAAAAGTAAAAATGAAAGAAAAAATAGAAATAACTACTGCCCTCATGTCTGTTTTAAAACTTTCTTACAGCTTTTCTTAAATGAGATTTTTGCAAAGAGTTCTTTGATCTCTATATCATAGTTTCTATTTTTCTCTATAATCTCAAAAGAAGATTTAACATGCTGCAAGATATCTTATCTTTGTCACAGAGGAAGTCTGTCTTCATCTGTAAATTAATTACTTCTCAAAGTGATTAAGAAATGGGAAAAGCAGCACAACATATATATCAATTTCACTGCAGCATAGATGGGATTTGATGAATCCCAACAGCTCAGTTCTTAAACTAATTGTGAAAGCTTTTCTGTTTCCACATTTTATCAACAAGGAACTATCATCCTGAGCATATGCAGTTTCTCTCACAATCTCCCTTTGATCCAGTAAGATTGCACTGGCTAGAATCTGTTTTCTAGCAGACATGCTCAGCTGAAATGTCCCTCAGCACCTTTTGAGAAAATCACTCCATCATAATTCCGTACTGGAAGAGGCTATGCCCATATAATTTGCTTTATTTTCTGTTAGTTATCAAAGAGCCAAATATAAAAGTATGAATGCTATTTAGCAAAATCATACATCTGTGAGGTAAAACCAATAACTATAAAACCACAAATCCCAATCCTCCATTGTCATAAACTTGTATAATAAAAGTTCATAATAAACAATAATTTATAGCAGTAATCAATCATGAAACCAGCTATCCCCTAGACAAATGCTCCTCACTTTTTCATGTGCTGTGCACTAAAGACTTTACATCTTTGGAATCCACCTTGGAATGCAAGGAGTGAATGGCAGATAGAACTGATGAATGAAATTAAGTGAAAGAAAAAGGAAGATGTTGTATTTTTCTGATACTAAGAAAAAAAAGGTCTATTAAGTATAGGCACTACATCTAGATAAAGATGCTCTGATCTTAAGGTATGCAGATGATGAATTGATAGAGGTAAGTGAAGATGTAGGCTTTATTTATTTTATTATCCACATGGGGCTACCCATGTGGATTAATTGTATTAATTACAAATGAAGGGGCTTAAATATTCCTCAATATTATGAATTTAAGTTGTTGTAGTTGAATAGGAAAGCAACCATTTACATCTTGGTAATAGCTAAGTTCTATAAGACTGAATTTCATGAGAAATGGAGCAATGTTTTGCATTAATGCAATCTGTAGAATATGAATGCTTTAAGTTTGATGATGAAAATAGATGATAATGACAGATGAGATGGAGAGGGGGAGAGAGAGGGGGGGGGGAGGGAGGGAGTTGGGGGGAGACAGGCAGGCAGGCAGACAAGAGAGAAATTTATACCATCAAGCTTGCTTCAGTTGGCTGTATCTCCAAACTAGAATTCATGAGAAGGAAAACAGAATTCTTCATACATTGCTCACAACAAGCATGGTCAAGAAATTGAGCCCCTAATTCATATTATCCATTATGTGGGTGAGATGTGCTGGGGATTTTTAAAATAAAACTATGGCAAATTATGGCAAGTATTTCTATAACAGCATCTGCACATACATCAACATATACAAATTGATCGCCAGTCTGTCATGTTTTTTGTGACTTTTCTTTCTTTCTTGGCAATATATAAATGGCCATTCTCACTGAGGCATGTGCAACTTATTATACATAATTTATCTAGTTTAGTTTTGCTTAACAGAATTGGAAAGGAGTATCTATCAGATTTTCTGCATAGTAATGGCATGTTTTCATCATTCTTATGAGCAAATTTTGAAGTATGCCCAGATTGGTAATGCAAATGAAAGTAACATTTTGATATATACACAACAATGTAGCTATTCCCTTTCCAGGCACATAACGGAAGCCTTTTTTGTTCAGTCCATTTTGAATAGGTTTTGCATCCAAAAGAAAAACCAACTTCAAAATTTCATAGGTCTTGAGCCAATACTCATATTAGGAAGAATGTTATATATCTCCATTCTTATTATTTAATCCTCCTAAACTGAAGTTTCATAGAAACAGGTTATAAGGCCTTTCAGAATAGAGCCTAAAGCAGTATTAACATAAACCATTTTAATCAAATTAAAACTCTGTTTTATATGGCTTTATTTACAATTTCCATTTATTGAATGAAAACTGCATACTTTCTTCTCACGTACTCATAATTTCATAGGTTAATGTCCTTCCTTGCCTGCCTTCCTGCTTTCCCTCTCTCCCTCCCTCCTTTCTTTCTTTCTTTCTTTCTTTCTTTCTTCCTTTCTTTCTTTCTCTTTCTTTCTTTCTCTCTTATCATTCTTTCATTCTTTTCTCAGTACTTCTGAGACCACAACATGAAAGGCTGCACTGCCTCCGTTAAAAAGGCTACAACTGCATCTGTTTTCTGTTGATGTCTCAAACTTCACTGAAGAAGCACCAAGAGGAGAAGAGGGTCAGCAAAAGAACCAGCCTGCATATGAACAGCCATGCTTCCACAGGCCCAACACCAATATTTGCTTGCTACTATATGTGTTCTGTCCTTAATTAGCATTCTTGAGATCCCCGCGCTTTGATTGGCCAAAGCGCGGGGCACTCTGATTGGTCAGGCGAGCCGCGCCGATTGGCTCGCTAAGAATCTCCCGCGTTTGGTCCATTCGGATCGCGGGAGATTCAAAGTGGTGCCATTGGCCGCGGCCGCCGCGGCTAAAAAAATAAAAGCCGCGATCTTTTTCCCTTTGCTCCAGTTCGGTTCCAACCTCAAATAAAGAGCATGATTTGAAGTCACCGACTCCTGGCATCATTTCACGGACACAACACTGGCGACGAGGATGGGATCCAGACCCTGAACCGAACGACGTGTCCGACGGAAGCCAGACAAACCACCGCGATGGCGAAAATTGCACCCCCCGCACCCTTCAACCCCACCACCGAGGACTGGGAATCGTACTCTGACCGATTCCGCATGTTCCTCGAGTGCAGCGACCTGAAGGACGCCACCGGCCCCATGAAGCGCGCCGTCTTCCTGACCCACTGCGGGACCGAGGTCTTCAAGATGGCCAAGGCGCTTGCCAAACCCGCCGATGCGACCGCGATGGACTGGGACGTCCTCGAGCCAATACTTCAGCAGCACTACGCTCCAGAGGTACCCATCCTGATCCGATGCAACAAATTCTACCATCGGGACCAGAGGTCGGGTGAGAGCTTCAGCAACTTCGTCGCCGAGCTGCAGCACCTAGGGGGGCTCTGCGAATTCGACAACCTGAACGACGCCCTGCGAGACCGAATCGTGCTCGGTTTGTGCGACCCCGTCCTCCAGAGCCGGCTGATGGCCAAGGGCAACATCAGCCTAGCAGACACCCTCACCGCAGCCGCCGAAGCAACCCGAACTTCCGCCGACCGCATGCACAGACCGAACACTGGGGACCGCAGCGGAAACAACAACCCGGCGAGGTCGACCGAGGCCCAACCCGAGACGAACACCCACCAGGGCGACTTCCACTCGGCATCAGGCACTTCAGATGACGAGGAGGACATCCATCGCCTCCAGACAGGCCGCAACCCACGGAACCGGCGGGGTCGTAACTCGAGGACCAACTGTGCTGGTTGCGGCGGCGACCACCCCAGGTCGGAATGCCGGTTTTTTGAATCGATCTGCCGGCATTGCGAAAAGAAGGGACACATCGCCCGTGCCTGCCGCCTAAAGAAGAATCGCAGCCCGGCACGATGGGACCAGAGCGACCGGAGGAGAGAAAGCACACCACCCCGGACCAGAAATCGCCCCTCGGACAACAGATGGGACCGGAACGGACGATCCCTGTGAGGCAGCGATAACCAGAGAAGAGAGGAGACCCATCAGACGGTCACCATCGGCCACGCCATAACCAATGACGCCCGGAAGGTCCACGTGGAGGTAGGCATCGAGGGCCAGCCATGCAAAATGGAGGTGGACTCCAGGTCCTACCTCTCCATGATTGCATGGCATGAAATAAAGCGCTTGGTGCCTACCCTCCAAAGGAGGAACCTAGACAGCCAGAGACTCATTGTAAGGGACTACCAGGGAAACCGCATCCCGGTAGTCGGAACCAAACACTTCAACATCACATGTAAAGGGCACACCGAAAGACTTCCCCTGACAATCGTCGACCGCAACTGCCCAAGCCTACTGGGACTGCAATGGTTCGCCCCGCTCCGCATCGCAGTCACGGGAGTCGACCACGTCACCGACAACAGCTGGGAGCAGCAACTGGCCCGGGAATTCCAAGAGGTCTTCAACGGAAACCTAGGCAAGTACCGAGGGCCCCTTATATCTTTCAACCTAGACCCAAACGTCCCCCCAAAACGCCTGAAACCAAGGCGGGTGCCATTCGCACTTAAACCCAAGATAGACGAGCAAATTGACAAGCTCGTCAAGCAAGGGGTTCTACAGCCCATAGACCACGCCCAGTGGGAGACCCCCATAGTCACCCCAATCAAGCCCAATGGGTCGGTGAGGATCTGTGGGGACTATAAGGCCACCCTAAATGGCGCGCTACAACAAAGCGCCTACCCCGTCCAAGTAGTGCAACACCTACTGCACTCACTGGGAGGGGGCAAGGTTTTCGCCAAGCTCGACCTCGCCCAGGCATACCAACAGTTGCCAGTCGACAAGCAAACGGCAGAAGCGCAAACCATAGTCACCCACCAGGGGGCATTTAAATGCAACCTACTCCAATTCGGAGTCAGCGTGGCACCGGGAATATTCCAAAGCCTAATGGAAAGACTACTGCAAGGCATCAAGGGGGTGGTACCTTACTTCGACGACGTCCTAGTGTCGGCAACCAACCAAGCCGAACTAGAGGGTCGCCTAAGGGAGGTCCTAACCAAATTTAAAGAGACCGGGCTAAAAGTCAAGAGGGAGAAATGCCAGCTATGCACGGAACGGGTCGAATTCCTAGGATACCTCCTAGACCGTCACAGCATTCACCCCACAAACAAAAAAAATCAAGGCCATCAAAGAAGCCCCCACACCCAAGTCCAAGACGGAACTACAGGCATTCCTGGGGCTACTGAACTTTTACAATGTTTTCCTGCCCCAAAAGGCGACGGCGGCGGAGCCCTTGCATAGGCTCCTGGACAAGGCGGCGACCTGGACTTGGGGGAAACGTGAGCAAGCCGCCTTCCAAAGAACAAAGGACCTCCTCACTTCGGACGCTGTCCTCATACAATATAACGAGACCCTACCTCTGGCCATCACATGCAACGCATCACCCTTCGGTGTTGGCGCTGTCCTCAGCCATACCCTCCCCGACGGAAAAGAAGCACCCATCACGTTCTTTTCAAGGACCCTCACCAAACCAGAGCGGAACTATAGCCAGCTGGACAAAGAGGCTCTGGCTATCGTTGCTGCTATAAAACGATTCCATGAGTATATCTACGGCCGGACTTTCACCATCATAACCGACCACAAGCCACTGCTGGGAATCCTTGCAGGAAACCGGGCCACCCCAAACATTCTGTCTCCCCGAATGACAAGGTGGTCTGAGTTCCTGGCAGCCTACAACTACGGACTCATACACAAACCGGGTAAGACGATCTCCCATGCAGACGCCATAAGCCGCTCGCTGCTACCGGAACCTGACACCGACCCAGCACCCACGACGACCACCCTCAGCATAGAGACTCTACCCAACCTGCCCATAACCGCGTCAGACATTGCCCGAGAGACTAATAAAGACAAACGTCTGGCGCGGATGTTGCATTGGGTAGAGAAAGGGTGGCCGGAAAGGGACAACGACGAGTCCGTCAAAACATTCCGAAACCGCCAAATGGAACTCTCGCTATTAAAAGGGTGCATACTATGGGGGGATAGGGTGGTCATTCCAAAAAAGCTACAAGGGAAGGTTCTGGAACTGCTACACGAGGGGCACCCTGGCATCGTTAGGACTAAAGCCCTGGCCAGAAGTTACACTTGGTGGCCAGGGATGGACAAACAAATTGTGGCCTGTGTAGCAAGGTGCCAATGATGCCAGGAAACTAGGCCAAGCCCACCCACAGCACCCGTCCTAGAGTGGGAAACCCCAAGGGGACCTTGGTCTAGGATTCACATAGACTTCGCCGGGCCCACAAAAAGACACACCTTCCTCATAACAGTTGACGCTTACTCCAACTGGCTGGAGGTAAGCAACATGAAGACGACAACCACGGAGGCCGTGATCAAGGAACTCTGCAAACTCTTTGCAACACACGGCCTCCCAGACGTCGTCGTTTCCGACAACGGGCCCCAATTCACCTCGCTGGAATTCGAAAAATTCCTAGCGGAAAGGGGCATCCGACACGCGCTGACAGCACCGGTGCACCCGGCGGCGAACAGTAGGGCGGAACGGATGGTCCAATTCACTAAGAAGACCATGCGGAAAATAGACCACGGGGAGATCCAGGAGAAAATAAACAAACTACTCTTCACCCAACACATAACCCCAAATACCACAACGAATAAGAGCCCAGCCGAACTATTAATGGGCAGGAAACTAAGGTCCCCACTCGATAGGTTACACCCCACGTATAACCCGGAGAAGCCCCCAGACTCAAACAGCAAACACCGAACCTTCGCACCCGGCGACCCGTATACGCAAGAAACCTGACGGGAGACCCACTATGGATACCGGCCGTCATCACACAAATAACAGGCCCACACTCGTACTGGCTACAAACAGCAGACGGACGAGCATGGAAACGCCACATCGACCAATTAAGGTCGAGGACGACCACCCAAGAAACCACCGACGCACAAGCAGGCGAAACCAACCCCCATAACACAAACCAAGGGGGGAAGGAATACCCAGGGGACCAAAACCAAAGAAGAATAAACCAGCCGTACTTACCGGAAAGCAGCCATCACGACCCCTCACCAGGAAGAGACAGCCAGGCCAGCTCGACCGACCCAGAAAGACCGAGCGGGAGCAGCGAAACCCGCAGCTCAACCAACCCGGGAGGCCCAGGAGGGAGCTACGGAGAGCGGCGCGGCCCAATCGACCAGCCGGTTCCCACGACGGCAGCAGGAGCAGCAGAGATCCCGACCGAACCGGCCGGGATCCAACCTACGACTGAGCTGTGCAGGTCTAGTTGGCTCAGACAGAGCCCCGCCTACCTACGTGACTACGCGACGTAAGGACTGAACCAAGAGGGGAGGGGTGTTCTGTCCTTAATTAGCATTCTTGAGATCCCCGCGCTTTGATTGGCCAAAGCGCGGGGCACTCTGATTGGTCAGGCGAGCCGCGCCGATTGGCTCGCTAAGAATCTCCTGCGATTGGTCCATTCAGATCACGGGAGATTCAAAGCGGTGTCATTGGCCGCGGCCGCCGAGGCTAAAAGAATAAAAGCCGCGATCTTTTTCCCTTTGCTCCAGTTCAGTTCCAATCTCAAATAAAGAGCATGATTTGAAGTCACCGACTCCTGGCATCATTTCGCGGACACAACAATATGCAAACTGGAATCCCCTTGAACTGCTGCTGCTGTTCAGCAACTGTTATTTAACACAATCCATTGAGGTCGCTACTACAAAGTAAAACAAGTGTTTTAAGGCAGGTTAAGTAAATGTAGGGACCTTCTAGACCAGGGGTGTCAAACTCAATTTCATTGAGGGCTGCATCAGGGTTGTGTTTGACCTCAGGGGGCTGGGGTGGGCATGGCCAGAGTGGGTATGGCCAGCTCGATATCACTTGTGTGCAGTGCCTGTGGTGGCCCGAGTGCTCTACCAGAAAAAACAGGCTCCCAATTTCTCTTTTCAGCTGCCACAGCTTCCTGCAACCCTCTGCCTGTGAAAACGGAGCTCAAGAGGAGCGCATGTGGCCCTCCTGAGCTCCATTTTCACTGGCAGAGGATTGTAGGAGGCCATGGCAGCTGAAAACAGAGCTCAGGAGCCCGTTTTCACTGGCAAAAGCGCCTCAGGCCAGTCCTTCACTGTTTCTAGGGCTGCCTCACAGGCCAGATCTAAGTACCCCATGAGCCAGATCTAGACAATATCTATGTTTATTGCTGACTGGAAACCTCTTGTGGACTTTTAGGAAAAACAGAAGAAAAGAACTTATGCTTTTGATGATTTCACAGCATAGGTTATAGAAAGAAGAAAATCATGTTCTAACTTGAGAGAAAGAAGTAAATGTATAATTGGGTTTTTAAGCACTTTGATGATCAGAAGCTACTTATTTGTACCTTCTTTCTTTTCTATTTCTGTTTCACTCTTTCTTTATTGCACTTTAGTTTTATCTTTGATTTCTTTCTTTTTCTACTTTCTTCCATACTCTATATTAGTTTGTATTAGTTTTTACTAGTGTTGTTAAATCTTTCAATAAAATTATTTTTAAACAGTAAATATAGGGAGCTTCTACCAGGATGTATGACATAATAGCTATTGAAGTTCCTAGGAGGTGATATCTCCAATTTCTATTATTTTTCTACATCCCACCCAGAGGTGGTATTCAGCAGCATAAATTTTGAGTAGTTCGGAGAACCGGAAAATCCCACCTCTGACTGGAGATTTTACAGTATCCTTCCCCTGCCATGCCCACCAAGCCACGCCCACAGAACCAAAAGTAAAAAAAAATTGAATCCCATCACTGATCCCACCTTTCCTCCAGAAGTTTCAGAGTGCAATATTCCTATAAACAGGGGTCTTCAACTTGGCAAGTTTAAGACTTGTGCACTTCATCTCCCAGAATTCCTGAGCTAACATGACTGGAGAAGGAATTCTGGGAGTTGAAGTCCACAAATCTTAAAGCTGTCAAGTTTGAAGACCCCTGCTACAACAATAGAGTTGTGAGATATGTAAGGAAGAAAATTAAAGTCTAGCCCCGTGAATTTGGATAGCTAAAGGGTATCCTTTAAGTCTTCCCTTGATCCTGCTCCTTAACCACTATATCACATTGGATCTGAAATGTGATAGCAGGCCATCCATTCAGCAATAAAATGTAGATTGGCACAGAATTCAAGATCATAGTTAGCTGTTAAGCCTGGTTTCCCCAACCAGGGTTAGGGAGACAAGCTAAACAGAATGTGCAGCTTAGTCAGATAGGCACACAGATAAATGAGTGAGCTAAGCTTGTATGTTTATTAACATACAGTAAAAATGACAGATACGCTTGTGCTATCAAATATATAGTTTATTCCATAATGAGTTCATAGCATAGTCAAAATAACAGTCCAATAGTCATGTATCATTTAGTCAGTCCATTCAGGGATATTCAGTTAGCAAAGTCCGTGTAGAAATATCCTATGTCAATTCACTTACAAGTCAGTCCTTTGTTTTCTCTCCCGTTCGAGCAATGCAGACTTGTTTCATTGCAGTAATCAGGGATCATCAAAGCCAGAGAGAGAGCAAGCTGCAGCCTTGCTTCTTTTAAAATGCTTTCACAACCACTCCCTTGATTACTATCCCACAGTTAAAGTTGCAGACACTTTAACATACAAATTATGATTACATATTATTATTTACCTAAACCAGTTAGGGTAAAACAATGTTATCCCTAACATTCTCCCCTTTTAGGAAATAATAATAAATATAACTATTTACATCTTTAAATCATATTTGTTACAACTTTCTTTAAACTTAGTTACTCCTTGAGCTTTTGTAAATTGGTCTGCAATGTTTTCTTCCGTCATGCAGTATTCCAATTTAATTAGCCCATTCTTTACAGATTCTCTAACATTTAAGTATCTTAAGTCAGTATGCTTTGATCTAGTTTTTACAGCAATACTAGTAGCTAATTTTATAGCTGCTTGGTTATTCTCGTACACAATAATGGAATCTTTAACAGTTATACCCATGTCTAATAATAACTGTTTGTACAAAATCAAGTCAGTGCATAGTAATGACAGACATGAAAATTCTGCTTCCATCGTTGACAAGCTAATATGCTGTTGTCTGATTGATCTCCACCCTATTAATGTTTTACCAAATAATATAGCCATCCCAGATGTTGATTTTCTTGTGTTTATATCAGTTGCAAAACTTGCATCTGCATAGGCACTAAGACTCAAATCACCCTTTGGTTCTATATACAATGCATGGTTCATTGTTCCTTTAAGATATCTTAAAATTCTCTTTAATGATTGCCAATGACATTGATGTGGATCATGAATTAAAACGTGCCAGCTGATTTACACTATAAGCTATATCAGGCCTTGACCAATTGCTTATATATGATAAGCTGCCAATCAAAGATTGATATATGGACTTATCAAATTTGGGACTTTGATCATCAGTTTGGCAAACTTCCTGACTCATTGGAGTCTTTGCCGGTTTACAAAGTTCCATTTTAAACGTTTTAATTAATTGGCAAATTTTATCTTCTTGAGATATCTTAAAACCATTTTTTGTTTTGTTAATTGTCAATCCTAGATACTTTTTAATTTCACCTAAATGCTTTAATTTTATCTTTTTGGCTAATAATGATATAATCTCATTAGCTTCATTATTAGTCTTAGTTATCAAAGCAATATCATCTGTAAATAATAACAATAATGACACCGTTCCATTATTTTCTCTTTTAAACTCACATGGATCTGCTAAACCAGATTTAAAACCTATATTGTTTAACTCTTTCACAATATATTGGTTCCACTCAAACCCAGACTGTTTCAACCCGGAAAGACTCTTTTTGAGTTTCCAACAATCATTACTATTTACTTTATTGTCTTTTATACCTACTGGTTTTCTTAAATATATAGTATGCTGCAATGGTGCATGTAGATAAGCAGTTTCTACATCTAAATGGTTAATGACATAGTTTTTCTTAGCTGCCCACACTAAAGCTGCTCTTAAAGATGTTGCTTTAAGACTTGGTGCAAAAACTTCATCGTAATCAGATGCAGTTTGATTAAATCCTTGAGCTACTAACCTAGCTTTATGGGTAACAGTCCCATCATTTCCCGTTTTCACTTTAAATATCCATTTGCACCCAATGGATTTTTTTCCTGGAGGTAATTTAGCATCTTCATAAACTTTCATTACCTTTAATGAATTTAGTTCCTTTTCCATTGCCTTTTGCCAATTCTCCTGATCCTTAGCAGGATACATCCTAAATTCATCTACACTCGTTGGAACTTTAGTTACTTGGCAAACTATACTTGCTTGATACCTATCAGGTGGTCTAGTTACACGTGCAGTACGTCAAGGTATTACAGGACTTACAGGTGGACTTTCATTTATTAACTCTTCTTGATTATCTAACTCTTCCTGATTATCTGTTTCCTCTTGTTCTGGTCCTATTTGCTCTTCATGGACTTCTTCTTTGATTGGATTCTTCTTATAACTAGTCTGATCTTTCTGCCTTTTGTAGGGTTCAACAATTACTTCATTATTTAAATCTTGCTCTAATCTATTCCATCCTACATGTTCTAGGAATTTAGCACTAGCACTGGTGTAAACTCTAGATGTACCTGGTTCCCAGAATCTATAAGATCTATGATTAGATGTATATCCTACAAAATATAATCTTTTAGCTCTATGCTGTCCTTTGTGTCTAAGTTGTGTAGGGATATGCACCCATGCTGGTGCTCCAAATGTGTGCATGTAACTTAAATCAGGTTTTGTACCATGCCACAATGTGAATGGTAATTCACCTGTTGTTGAATTAACAACATTATTTAATATATGATTACCACACATTATTGCTTCTCCCCATAAATTGTCAGGTAATCCTGAATCAGACATCATAGTTCGTGCCATTGATTGTAATGTTTGGCCTCTTCTCTCTATAAAGGCATTATGTTGTGGCCTATATGGTGCAGACTTTTTATGTTGAATACCTAACATTTTTAGTCTATTCTGGAATTTATTATTTGTAAATTCTGTACCATTATCTGTTGTAAGAGTTACTAATTTCTTTTTAGTTTTCCTTTCTGCAAATTTTATCCAATTAAAGAGATTTTGATATGTTTCAGTTTTGCTTTTCATTAAATAGCAAAACCCATATCTAGAATAATGGTCCATTATACTTAGTATGTAACGAGCTCCTCCTACACTTGGTTTTTTAGGACCTATTAAATCTGCAAATACTACCTCTAAAGGCTCTTTGGTAGTAAATCCATCAACTCTATTAGCCGGTGTGACCCTGGCTTTGCTTTGATTACAGGCATTACATTGCAAATACTTATTACAAGGTTTTAAACTTATTCCCTTAGATAATTCAACAGTTTTCTTAAGCATTTTAAAATTTAAATGCCCTAACCTTCGATGTAACAAGTGAATACATTCATCATGAGGTTTCTTATTTTCATAAACTGTGTTAGCCACCTTTAAACCATCATCATTTAACACATATAATTCACCTCTTAAAGATGCAGTAATTTTCTTATCTTCTTTCTCAATTATGCAGTTATCTCCCCTAAATGTAACTACATATCCTAGTTTAACCAAAATTCTCACTGAAATTAAATTAAACTTAAGTTGTGGTACATATAACATTTTTACATTCTCTTTTATAAAAGAACAATATGCTATACCTTGACCTTTAGCTTTCAGTTTCCAGCCATTGGCTAACGATATCTGCTGTGTACTCTTGGACATTTTTATAAAATGTTTCTTGTCATTAGTTATACAATGTGATGCTCCACTATCAACCACCCATAAATTATTTTTTACAGCTCCGTTAGTATACATGGCTAACTCTAAATTTTTATTTATCTTTTGATGACTTTTAGTATTCTGGCCAGCATTCTGGCGTTTTGCTTTTTTACAAAATCTTGCCAAATGTCCTCTTCCTCCACAATTAAAACACTTTTTAATTGCGTATGCAGTAGGAATTTCTTTATCTTCTTTTTGAGGTTGCTGCCTCCTTAACTCGTCTCTTTCAAACCTTCTTCTGGCTTCTTCAATCAATCTGCCAGTTATATCAGTTAAAGTTAGGCTTTCCTTTGGCAATATTTCAAGGGAAGTTACGTAGTTATCATAGCTTTCATCAAGGGAAGATAGAATTATGTAGACTTGGTGTAGTTCAGAGAAAATAAGCTCTTTCTCGTGCAGTTCTTGAAAAATGCTTTGCATAGTTTTTAAATGACTCAGCATATCACCATTCTTATGGAGATGTGTACTGAAAAGTTTCCGTGTTAGATTTATGTGAGCACCAACATTATCTCGAACATAAATCCTTTTCAGCTTCTGCCAACACCCAACAGCTGTTTTCTCTCCGTGGATATAAACAAGTTGCTGATCAGTTAAGGTGAAAGCAATAATGCAAATAGCTTGTTGATTTTTATGCATAAATTCTTCTATCTTTAATTTATCTTCCTCATTCTCTGGATCCCATTCTTCTACGTTTGGTGGATTTTCAATTATGTTCCACAAACCTTCTCTTCGTAGAAGCAGACTACATTTCATAGACCATGATACATAGTTTGTTCCATCCAGCTTGGATATAAGGGACAAACTTTGTTGATTGACTTGTGCCATGTTTTCTTATATGGATATAAAACTATAATTAATAAAACACAGCTGTCTGTTTACTGTAATGTATAACAACACAAACTCTCACTTTTACATAAATCTGTTTTATCCTAGTCAAACTGACTTTGCAGCCTCTGGGCCCATAACCAGTGTTAAGCCTGGTTTCCCCAACCAGGGTTAGGGAGACAAGCTAAACAGAATGTGCAGCTTAGTCAGATAGGCACACAGATAAATGAGTGAGCTAAGCTTGTATGTTTATTAACATACAGTAAAAATGACAGATACGCTTGTGCTATCAAATATATAGTTTATTCCATTATGAGTTCATAGCATAGTCAAAATAACAGTCCAATAGTCATGTATCATTTAGTCAGTCCATTCAGGGATATTCAGTTAGCAAAGTCTGTGTAGAAATATCCTATGTCAATTCACTTACAAGTCAGTCCTTTGTTTTCTCTCCCGTTCGAGCAATGCAGACTTGTTTCATTGCAGTAATCAGGGATCATCAAAGCCAGAGAGAGAGCAAGCTGCAGCCTTGCTTCTTTTAAAATGCTTTCACAACCACTCCCTTGATTACTATCCCACAGTTAAAGTTGCAGACACTTTAACATACAAATTATGATTACATATTATTATTTACCTAAACCAGTTAGGGTAAAACAATGTTATCCCTAACATTAGCCATAGAGAATGTGCCTATGTATATTAATATATAATCAGAAGCTCAACCTGCCAAAGTGGGGTTTCCTTTTTAAAGGAGAGAAATGATTTTTGGCTTTGTTTTAAGTAGCTAATATTGTTCATTGATATCTGCTATTTGCTTTATGCAGTTCTAGTTTCCAAATATTCTTACTTCAACAGAATTGAGTTGAACCATGTGCATTTTTCTTATCAAGGAGACATAGGAGAAAAAGAAAGGGGGATCAACTTTGCTCCCTTAAAAAGAGAAAGAAAGGATCATTTTCTGGAAGATATAAACTCTGGGGACATAAGTAAGGTCTAAAAAATGACAGTCAAGTTCATACCTACATAAAATTTCATTTATGCTTGTGGAAAATTACTTGTAATGTAAATATTGAATCGCTCAATAAACTAGCCTTATACAATCTGATGTCATAAATATAAGGTCAGCCAATGGATAGGCATAGCAACTAAATCAGCCAATGAGGACTGTTTGGAAACTGAAACTAGAAGTAGCCTAGGCATGGCTATATTAAGCTCTGCAGCTCTACAGCTATGTTAAGCTCTGAATCTGTCTATTGAAAATGAAACTGCTTCTCTCCTCTGCTGTGTAACTTGCTCGCTGAAAACTAGAGCTCTGCTCTGAACCTGTAACGTGTCTGCTTCTGTTTGAGTTTGCTCCATGTTGGAGAAATCTACAACTGGTTTGTAAATTTCACTTTATATTTTTATAAAGACGTTAAATGGCGCATCATCCATCTGTGTTTATTTTTCTGGTGCTGAATTTATGCTGCAAAATGCTAATCATTTTTAACAAAAGTCAGCCGTGTCAAAATATAAGCTGAGTTCATCAAACGCATTCTGATGAAGGTTAATATGAGATCCTTGGTGCTGTCTGATTAGTGATCTTCCTAAAACATTTAATTACCAAACTAGATAACATCATCCAATATACAATGAAGTTTCCTAGCTTGGTAATGAAATGTTTATAAAAGAAAAAAAAGAAATACCTACCAAGCTCAGAGAGCATCAAAGACTCTATAGTTCAATCCTGATGTTATCTTTGATCAAAGGTTAATATCCTTCTTGGAGTTCACAGTTGGTAAGGAACTCTTAAAAGCCTTTGGCCAACATTGAAAGAGATGTTTTTGTGCTTGTAGACTTCTGGGTCACAAAATAGTTTTCTCCCTCCTCCTAATATATTCTTGTAGAAAATAAGTGCAAATTAAGTAATATAATCCAATCTGAATGTCACATTGGTGTTAAATGTGCAATAAACCAAATATTTTGTACTAAGAGAGACCCTGCTCAGTAGGAAATCAGGGTTAACATCTTACAAAGTGATTTATTCTGGAATTTTGCCTTATTTATATCACAGTGAATGATGCTTAACCAGAGTACATTTCCCATGATTAAAACATTATTAAATCTGTTATGAACTCATAAAATGCTTAAATAAAGTTTTATCAAACCTTTAGAAAATAGCAGGGTTCTAATCCTGCACTTCTGATTGGCCGATAATAGCGATATCAGATTGGTCCATTCAGGAGAATTTGATTGGCTGTTAACAAGCCACTCTCATTGGTTAAAGGGGTTAACACTCCACGTTTCTCATTGGTTACTAGTTCAGCAGCTTGCCTATAAAAAGGCTGCTGCTGCCCTAGGTTTTTGATCAGTTCAGAATGATCAATAAAGAGTTGAAGTTCACTGTTCACCGTCTCGTCTCCGTTCCTTGCGCCCATGCGCAGAACTTAACACTGGCGACGAGGATGGGATGCGGAGATGTCAGAGCTGACTGAACACTACAGAGCACCAAACAGAGCACGTGGCTGAAGGCGCATCAACGGCGGAAACCATGTCCAGCAGCGCCATACCATCAGCTCCATTCGACCCGGCACAAGAAGACTGGGACTCATACATGGACTGGTTCCAAATGTTTCTGGAGACCAACAACTTGAAGGATGTCACTACTGGAAAAAAGCGACTCACTACTGACTCACCACTGACTCACTGCGGACCTGCCGTTTTTAAGATGGCTAAGGCACTGGCGAAACCGGCTGAGGTGAAATCCATGGACTGGGACGTCCTTGAGCCCCTCCTACGGGCCCACTATGCACCTACCGTACCAACGCTTCTCCGAAGACATGAATTTTACCAGAGAGACCAGCGGAAAGGAGAAAGTGTTGCAGATTTCATTGCGGATCTCTGGAACCTGGGAGGCCTCTGCGGGTTTGTTGACCTTGAAGAAGCTCTAAGAGTCCGAATAGTTCTGGGATTAGATGCACCTCACGTGCAAACTAAGCTGATGGCGAAAGGCGACATCAGCCTTGCAGATACCATTGCTGATGCTACTGCAGCAGAAGCAACCAGGAAGTCGGCTGCCCAAATGCGCAGCACCAACACCCCGCTCTGCCAACTCACCAGCGAAACCTCACCTTGCCTAGAGGGACATACAACGGCAACCCACCATGAGGACCTCGAATCGTCATCAGAAAGTGATGAGGAAGAAGTCAACCGGCTCCAGTCTGAACGAGACCAATGCCACCAGCGTAATCAAAGACTGCAGCATCAATGTGCAGGTTGTGGGGCAAACCACCCATGATCAGACTACAAATTCTTCGACACGCTCTGCCATGTTTGTGGAAAGAGAGGCCACATCGGAAAGGTCTGTAGAAGCAAGCAAGGATCCAGCCCATTTCAGAGGGGGACCAACTACCACCCAACCACAGGAAATCATCCTGTGAGTCGGGAACATTTGAACTACCAATGGAACAACCACTCCTACAGAAATAAACCACTAGCCAATTCAACGAAATGAAAAGAGGCACACCAAACCATTACAATCAGTCACGCCTCATCGCTAAGATCCCAGTGAAAGTCGCCATCGAAAACCAGCCCTGTGTGATGGAAGTTGATTCAGGATCATCCCTCTCGATGATTTCCTGGAAGACCCTTAAACAATTAATCCCTGCCGTCCGGCGGCAAGACCTCAGAAACCAAATTCCGGTTGTTGGATCCAGCCTAGTCCAGGTCTCATTCAAAAATCGTACTGCATCTTTACCATTGACCATTGTCGATCATGACCGGCCTAGCTTGTTAGGCCTTCAATGGTTCGCTCCACTTGGGATCGAGATAGCTGGCATTCACCAAACCAGAAGCAACGACTGGGAGGAGGCCATCATCCAGGAATTCCAGGACAACTTTGCAGACAAACTAGGCGAGTACAAGGGGACCCCGATATCATTTAACCTTAACCCTGAAGTAGCCCCCATCCGCCTTAAGCCTCGTCGAGTACCTTTTGCCCTTAAACCAAAGATTGAAGAGCAACTTGATAAATTAATAGCCCAGGGTGTTTTAGAACCAACAGACCACGCTCCTTGGGAAACCCCAATCGTATCACCATCAAACCGGATGGATCGTTAAGGATTTGTGGGGACTACCGTGCCACCCTAAATCACGCCCTTCAACAGAATGCTTACCCGGTGCCGGTGGTACGACACCTCCTCCATTCCCTGAGGGGCGGAAAAGTCTTCGCTAAATTGGATTTAGCACAGGTGTACGAACAACTGCCTGTAGATAAAAAAAACAGCAGAGGCACAAACGATCGTTACGCACCAAGGCACCTTTAAGTGCAACTGACTCCAATTCGGAGTTAGCGTGGCCCCAGGGATCTTTCAGAACTTGATGGAGAGACTATTACAGGGAATAAAAGGGGTCGTACCATACTTTGATGACGTTTTAATTGCTGCCCCGAATAGAGAAATACTAAAAGAGTGTCTTAAACTGGTTCTCCAGAAATTTAAAGACTCCAGCCTTAAGGTTAAAAAATAAATAAATGTCAACTGTGTACAGATAAAGTAGAGTTCCTGGGGTACCTAATCGATAAACAAGGCATTCACCCCACCAATAGCAAACTAAAAGCAATCAAGAATGCCCCAAGACCCAGAAATAAGACTGATCTCCAAGCTTTCCTGGGGCTCATTAATTTTTACAACATCTTCTTGCCCCACAAAGTGACCGTAGCTGAGCCCCTACATAGGCTCCTCGCCAAAAAAGCAACCTGGGTCTGGGGGCACCGAGAGGAACACGCGTTCCGACAAGTGAAAAACCTATTAACCTCAGATGCTGTTTTAATGCAGTATAACGAGACTTTGCCTTTAACAATTACATGTGACACATCACCATTTGGAGTAGGAGCATTTTGAGCCATGTGTTACCAAACGGTAGTGAAGCCCCTATTGCCTATTTTTCAAGGACCCTATCAAAGGCTGAACGTAACTATAGTCAAATCGATAAAGAGGCTCTTGCTGTTGTATCTGCTGTGAAACGTTTCATGAATATGTATATGGATGAGTTTTTACTATTGTTACCGACCACACACCTTTGCTGGGGATTATAGCAGGAGACAAGCCAACCCCCTATATATTATCACCTAGAATGACTCGCTGGTCAGAGTTTTTGGCTGCGTACAATTATAGGATGCAACACCACCCGGGGAAAGCCATTCCCCATGCTGATGCGCTGAGCCGTGCCCCACTTCCGGAAACCGTCGATGACCCAGCTCCAACCCTTACAACACTCCAGATTGAAACGCTACATTCACCGCCACTAACAGCTGGAGATATCGCGATCAAAACAAAACGCGATCCTATCTTAACGTGAGCTCTTAGCTGGGTCGAACGGGGATGGCCAGTAGATCAAACCTCTGATGACTTCACCCCCTTCAAGAACCAGCAAACAGAACTTTTTTCGCAAAAAGGCTGCATCCTATGGTTGGATAGAGTCGTCGTCCCAGAGCGGTTACAACGTATTAAAAACACTGCATGAGGGTTACAAAGTATTAAAAACACTGCATGAGGGTCACCCCGGCATCGTGCATATGAAAGCGCTCGCACGAAGCTACGCGTGGTGGCCGGGCATCGACAAACAGATCGAAGCCTGGGTAAAGACTTGTTTAAAGTGCCAGGAAGTTAGCAATGCCCCACCTAAAGCAACTCCAACAGAATGGGAAACACCCCGGGGGCCGTGGTCCTGCATCCACATTGACTTTGCAGGACCTACTAAGGGACATACGTTCCTACTAACAGTGGATGCCTATTCCAACTGGCTTGAGATCCACGAAATGAAGAGTACTACAACCGAGTCCATCATCTGGAAGTTGAACAGGCTATTCGTGACACATGGACTGCCAGACGTTCTGGTATCCAACAACAGACCCCAGTTTACCACTCTACCCTTTGAACAATACTTAGCGGACCAGGGTATTCGCCATGCGCTAACTTCGCCAGTGCACCCTGTGGCTAACGGAAGAGCCGAGCGCATGGTACAATTTGTTAAAAAAAACCCTCTACAAAATGGACTATGGGGACATTGAAGATAAGATAAACAGAATACTCCTTCTCGAACACATCACTCCACACAGCGTCACCAACAAGACTCCAGTTTAACTATTAATGGGACGCAAACTCTGTTCCCACCTCGACTGGCTTCACCCATCTTATGAGCCAGAGAAACCCTGTCGATCTAGCGGAAAATGCCACGAATTCCAGAAAGGCAACTTAGTTTTTGCCAGAAACCTCTCTGGCGAACCATTGTGGATCAAGGCCACTGTTATTCAAGCCACTGGACCCAGGTCGTACCGGGTGAAAACCTGTGACGGAAAAATATGGAAAGGCCATATAGATCAGCTTCGCTCAAGGCTACAACCTAGTTTCCATGACTCCGGTAACTCCCAAACTGAGGGGGGAGGGGATGTCAAAGAAACCAAATTCGAGATGGCGGAAAGCAGGAACGAAAGAAGTCAGCAATCGGGCATAACGAATGAAGAAGAATCAGGGAGGGGCATGTCCTCGCCACAGAGGAACACCTCAAGGAAGCAAGCCCGCAAAGACCAGAGGACAACAACGAGAACATTAGCGGCACCGAGTCATCCAATGAGGAACCACCGGCACTCGACTTGCCCAAAAACGTCCCACCGAAACCGGGTTACAGAGAGGAACCGGTGGGACAGCGTAAATCCAACAGACAGTCAAAACAACCTTCATACCTCAGAGATTATGTCACCGCACCCCCTCAACGGAATCCGGGGGGAAGGGGTGTTATGAACTAATAAAACGCTTAAATAAAGTTTTATCAAACCTTTAGAATATAGCAGTGTTCTAATCCTGCACTTCTGATTGGCCAATAATAGCGATATCGGATTGGTCCATTCAGGAGAATCTGATTGGCTGTTAACGAGCCACTCTCATTGGTTAAAGGGGTTAACACTCCACGTTTCTCATTGGTTACTAGATCAGCAGCTTGCCTATAAAAAGGCTGCTGCTGCCCTAGGTTTTTGCTCAGTTCAGAATGATTAATAAAGAGTTGAAGTTCACTGTTCACCGTCTCGTCTCCGTTCCTTGCGCCCATGTGCAGAACTTAACAAAATCAATTACAGTACTTGTCTCCTATAGTCCCACAGAAGAAAAGGTTAAGCCAAATTTAAGTAGACCACCTTGCTCTCTGCATTATTTACTCATTCACTGACATTTGGAAGTTATGGCAAACTGTGATCATAAATAAAGCCTGCATATTAGTGTCTTGATCTGATGTTCCACCCCTGATATTATATGAATTACATTGGTGTAATTATTGTGACTCATATGTTTAGATCTGCAAGTCAAGAGGTCTCAATTTTACAATTGGTATCTCTAGTACTATGCTGGTCAAGTCTCACTTCTGAATTTAAGAGGTCTCAATTTTACAATAGGCATCTCCAGTACTAAACTGTCAAGTCTCACTTCTGAAAGCATTTTTAATTATTGGTTCAATGGGACTGTCTAAAAAACAAGCGCTCATTGACAAAGCATTTGCTCTCCATACGATGAAACTTGCCCCAACCCAGTAGTTTCCAGTATTCTGGGATTTCAATTCCTAGAATTCCCATAAAAGATAACAGCAGGTTGAGAAATTAAGTAATGTGTACAAGATCTCAACTTCAATATTGAGTGTCTCCAGTAGAAGGAGAAGGGGGAAAACATTCGCTGTTTGATACCATGGACAAGACACTACTTAGGCAGGTAGAGCAACAACTGGCTTTATATGAGGTAGCTTTTAAAATTCCATAAAGCTTATAGGTCATTGTTACGATGCATACTTGCCAGTCAGAAGGTCTCAGATTCAGGCATTTTCATCAGAGGTGGTATTCAGCAGGTTCTGACCAGTTCTGGAGAACCAATAGTGGAAATATTGAGTAGTTCGGAGAACTGGCAAATGCCACCTCTGACTGGAGATTTTACAGTATCCTTCCTCTGCCATGTCCACCAATCCAAGCCTACAGAACCAGTAGTAAACAACTTTGAATCCCACCACTAATTTTCATAATGCATATATTGTTATATGTAATTAATTCTGTACCACATAAAGTGTAGCATGTTATAGTTGCTCAAGTTCTTCATATTGCACCTATTTTACATCTCCCTCCTTTCAAGTCTGGGTACTATGACAAAATAATGCTTTCTTGTCTAAAGTTTTTTGTCTAAAGTTCTTGTTTAAAGTAAGAAGCAAATAGGTTAGACGCTTTTTTTTTTTTTTTACCATGATAGGCAACACACTAAGATTCAGGTTCAGGCAGTTTTACAGATGGGGGGGGAGCAACCTTCCAACAAGAGCATTTACCTTCTCCCCATTTCTCCCTGAAGTATTTGATTGAGATCACCATTTTCCATGCTGCTTTCTATAAAGAGAACTAATGGACATAATCACATAGGATGTGAAGTGTTTAATTCAGTGTACAGAATGTGTCCTTTTTTCACACTCCATTAGTGACCTACAAAGATGAGATGGTGAGAATTGAGCTGAATGGCCACACCACCTGAGAGATCATCCCATTTGGGATGATAGATATTCAACCCTACATGTTTCATTTTATCCTGAAGGTATTTGCTTTGTGCAGCACTGTGTAATGGGAGATCCTCAGGACGGAGTCTTCTAATAGAGAAGGCTGATTACGGTATATTTTTTTAAAAATGGGAATTGACATGGAGCTTTTCTGATCTGCCACTGACATTGCCACTTTCATAATTTTGAAAAATTATATTTTCAAATGGCCATTAATATTTTTAATCTGTCATTAATACACCACAGAATTTGGGGCGAGAGGCTCTTCTTTGTCTCAGCCTAGAGGATTTATAGCTGAATCAGTTTCTTAATCCTCATTCATTGGGAATCAATAATAAAAATCCCCAACAACAGGGAAAATCAACTGTCCTAGATTTTCATTCAGAACAATCTGGCATATTTCTACAATATACTTAACTTTCATTGCTTAGTTCTTTTAAATGTCACATTCTTAAACTAAAATAGTTAATAGAAAGTTGCCTGAGACCTAAAAATAAGTTTTATTACAAGGATGAGATACTATGCCAGGGGTGTCAAACTCAAGGCCCACCGGCTGGATCCAGCCCACGGGGTGCTTAGATCTGGCCCACAGGCTTGTCCTGGAAACTGCAAAGGACCAGCCTCCAGTGCCTCTGCCAGAGAAAACAAAGTTTGGGAGGGCCACGCACATGCCCCCCCCAGGCTCCATTTTCACTTGTAGGGGACTACAGGAGGCTGTTGCAGCCGAAAACAGAGCCTCAATGAATGACATTGAGCTGGCCCTGCCCACGCCCCCCAACTACCCTCAGCCCCCAAGATCAAGCACAACCCTGATGTGGCCCTCAATAAAATCAAGTTTGACACCCCTGTACTATCCCAACTGAGAAGAAAGAGAAAAATAGTTGACCAAATTAAATATCTGAGCATTTTCTTCTGCTTTAAACATTAAAAAAAATCAACTTTCCAAGTAAATATGTTCAGTAACAATCACACACAAAAAAATGAAGGAAGAAAGCCAGTGCGGGGTGGTCTTATCTTTTATATTACATTAAATGGCTCAGTCAAAGTCATTAGTGGGTCTCTAGTACCCAGAGATCATGATACTGCCAAACTAGGTGATTTAAAAAGATAGGAGAATCAAAGGGTTTGTGGAGGTGATAACATTATCCCTCTCCTGGTTACATATAAGGATCTTGGAACACTGGGGGTATCACACAGGAATTCACAATTTTATTAGCTCCAGAGTTACAAAAACCTTTACCTAGTGTTACTGATCATTGTGTGACTTTTTGTCCTGATATAGTGAAGACTGAAAGTCAACTATGTCAGTGAAAGATTGTTAAAAAGTTACATTGACCTTCTAAAGGGGGAGAAGGAGTAAAGTTGGGGTTTCTTCCTGCTCATTTCAAAAGTAGCTGCAGACATTCAGACAAGTCATTGTCATGCTCACAGGCATCCAAGCCAGAATTTCAGTTCTCTGTCTAATTGAGCCACACACTGGTGTTTTCAAGGACTTGTCAATGTCCAGAGGCAGCCTCACCCCACACAGAGTCTTATCTTGCAAAGTCAGTGATAAAATAGAGAAGGTGTGAGCATGCAGGAGAAATAAAGATAGGAAATGGCATGCAGGTGAAGAATCCAGAGATTGCAACTGAAGATTAACAGGTATTATAGGCAAGCCAGATGACTATCAGTTAACTGCCAGGACCACAAGCTACGGTAAGCAGCATATCCTGCCTGGAGCTTGTCTGACTGCTCAAAGGCAACATTGCTTAAAAGCAGAGCTTAGAATGTGGCCTGGTACACCTAGAAGACATGCTGAAACCTCACAACTAGTGCAAGACTTATGGAAAAAGGCAAATGGTTGCATGCTTCTTTATAGACAAGGAGGATTTGTTGTTATTGTTGTTGTTGTTGTTGTTGTTATTGTAAACTAAATATTAACAGATTGTGTGTGAAAGACTGGGTTTTTCTGGACCCAGTGTGAAAGACTGGGTTTTCTTTATGTGACAACATCACCTTGCAAAATCCTAGAAAGGTGACGGTGATCAAAGCAATAGCCTGTTTATGGAGAAGGTGTGTGCTGCAATAAAGTATTGTGCATAGATTTGCTTTGCTGTGTTGTGTCCACTCCTTGGTGTCTATGGAGATTCTCAGTCATCCAGCTCATGGTTGTCCCAAAGATGCCTTTTCAAGAGGCAACTAGAGTTTCTGGATTTTCTTTGAAGACATTTTGCTTCTCATCCAAGAGGCTTCTTCAGCTCTGACTAGATGGTGGGGAATGGAAAGATTTATACTCCTTGCAGACAACTGGACATTTGCATTCTTTTAGTGGGTGAACAGCCCTCTCTCAGCAGAGGGGGAGGGATACAACTTCATCTATCTCCAATCTACAACATAGTCCTTTCAACAGTTCCAAGAAGGCTCCACACCCAATTGCACCACTCAGCTGACCCTGATGAGACGATAAATCTCCAGGTGACCTTAATGACTCACTAAAAGTATGCAAATGTCCAATTGAATGTATTGCTGAAGTCAACACCCAGAGAATGTCCTTCCCACTAATATAGCAATGAGACTCCTCCTCCCCCACTCATCTCTTGCTGTTGCCTGTTATCTTGAGAAAGCAGAGATTTGCAATCTTGTTCACTGTGTTTGGTTTTTTCCTACTGGAATTAAAATAAAGAAGAATATGATTTTCAATGGGTAAAAAAGCACCTTTGGGATGTCCGCTCCTTGGAGAGCAAAGAATCCTGACATATTGTACAAGAGCCAAACTCTGAAAGTGGGAAAGATCAGGATCTATAAGGAATGGAGTTCCATTGAGGGATCAATGCTATACAAAATAAGGACTAAATTTTTTAGTTCTCATCCATTTTGGGTGGGCTGTGGTAGCTAATGGAGGGTCCTTTTTAAAAAAATTCTTGACTTAATAGAAGAAGTTGTCCTTTAAAACAGATCTTATACTGGAGAGAGAAAGATATGGTGGGGAAGACTTATTTGCAGTTAGGCATGTATGCCTGTATCTTCTAACCCATATGCAATTAAAAACCAAATTATATAAAATAATATGATTAAATAAAATGGAGTTAAAATCAATATTGTTATCAAGATGAATTCAACTAACCATTAAGAACTTGGTGGAAAAGCTGGGTTGTTGCTTTAGAAAAGCAAGAATTGTTTGCTGTACATGGAGTGAAAGACTGGGTTGTACATGGAGTGAAAGACTGGGTTTTCTTTATGTGACAACATCACCTTGCTTACTTGGGTTTGCATGGAAAGCTGGGTATTTCTTTCCACCACAAGATTCAACTGAAGTCTTCTCGTGCTCACCAAAAAAATCCTGGTTTTTATCCAGCAAAACCTTTTTTGGCATCTCTGTTCCCAAGCTTGTACAATGTACAATATCTATTTCAGCTCATATCACTGAAAATACAATTGTTTCAATTTACACCTGTGCCTGCCATTTATAAAGTGCTAACATATCAAATTATGAATCCAACAGAATGTACCAGACCTCTGCATAAATATCTACTGTCTACATATGTCTAATATCTACTAAATACCTACTCTCTACATATATTCTAGAGTTTGTTTGAGGCATGTAAGTACTCTGAGCAAGGGAACAAGAATTTACATGCATATTATAACTGTTTACAGCTATATGTACAATGGTTTTCTCAGTTCATTCCCTGTCTGTTCATTCCCTATCTATGATTAGTGAAAGAGCTTTCAACCACATAATAATGATTTTTAATATACCTAATTCTATTCTTAATGTTCAAGATATACTTAAGATTCAGTATGATTTGGTTTCTTTCAAACACAATTACTAATGCAGCAGCATCAAAACATCATGTATTCACACACATCAGATACAGGGAAAATCTTGTTTGTGTTTATATTGTTTTGGAAGCTTGGAAATGTTTACATTATTGTATCATACTATCCCCAAATTTTCCCACATTTACTCCAACAGCCCTCGGGTATCCAAATTATGCAGGACCAACCAAAATGAAAGAGCCATAAAAATGTATTTGTCTTGTCACAAATGCTACTGTTTAAACAGCTATTAATGTCAATGATCCATGACCTATCTGTTCAACTCTATTTCCAGAAGAATTATAGAATGATAAGGAAGAGGGGAAAGAAAAAGAGATGCTTTGGGAAATGCATGAAAGTAAGTTTCTTTTGTTTCTTAATGCCAAATCAAAATTCCCAAAGCATCTTCCCATCTACTCTGCAGGAGTTGTCAGCTACCAAAGAAATAATGAAATCAAATGTTTGTCTTGGATCAAATAATGGGAGAAGAAGGAATAAGCACGGATGTTAGTAACTGCCATCAGTGGCCATCTTGAGACATGTCAGTCACTGTCAATAGCAGGAGAGATTAAAGGGGAGTGAAATAAATCATTGCAGGATTTATAGAGATGCAGGAAAATTATGATCTGCTGTGAGATACTAGATAAAATATTATTCAAGGCAGGTCAGTGGCTATTAATATCTGTAAAATATAGATTTAAAAAAATATTGGAGTTTGTTTCATCTAGAAATAAAATACACCAATCTGGTGCCCTCCAAGTATATTAAGATTGCAATTCCCTGAAGTCCTACCTTTCATGATTTATCCTATTCTGATTAGGAATTCTGATTTGACATATCAGCCTATTTGGTGCCAGTTTGGGAAAGGCTGAAGTTACTCAATCATCAACAATCAAAAAGCATTCTAAGTGACTATGAATAAAAACATAAGTGTATTAGATTTGTAGTGGTTTTGACATAAAAGGCAAAAGAAAGCAACAGCCTTACATCAGCCTCATACCTCAGCAAATGTAGTGCCTTTATGTTTCTAAAACAGGGAATTCCATGTGGCCATAATATTACATATAACTACCAAGAGATCAGTTCTTGGTGCTTTTGCTAAAATTAAATTACATAAATAAATCTTGTGCATTTTGTTAGGTCAACTAGTCACCCAAAATGCTCTGAATAGTAGGGTATTTTGAAGTTAAGAAAGGATTTCAGAATAAATCTCTGAACATGGAGTAGCCTCCTGCTTCCATTCATGTGTTGGTAACAACCGAGACCTAAACCATTGCTAGATCCATTATAAATTTAATAGATTCAATATAAACTTACAGATAAATTGTCCCACCTGTACCACAGGGACAGATTAGAAGAATTAAGCTCTCTTCTTTATTTCTGTCTATTATGCTCAAATTAGCTTGCTTTACCCAACAAACAATAACAATGGCTGAATTCCCACAAGACCTTGAATCACAAACTTCCCTCCCAACTTAGCCTTGTTTAGCATGTCATGCAAAGCCAATCCTTATGGCTTAGTAAGATATATAAATCCAGCCACTGAAAATGAGAGCAGAAATTGAAACACAGAAACACTGCTTTAAGATATAAGCAATTTTTCACATCAAAGCAGTTTATTTTAATGTTAAAGCTAAACATAAGTGTTTGAAAATTGACTGCCAGAGCAAGGGAAGGTTAATTAAGTGGTTAGACCAAAGAACTGAATGTGCAGAAGATGTTAGTCTTGCCTTACCAAAGGCTAATTCTAATTCAAGACTTAATGTTCTAGGAATTTAAATGGGATGCAAGCGATCCAAAACTAATAATGATTTCCTTCTCCCAACTTCTCATTTTCTTCTGTCCTCTTTGCTATCCTTTTCATCCAAAGAACCTCATCTTCAAGTAATCACATTGTAAAACTTTGTTAGTAGATTAGGCAATCCCATGACCCATTCAGTCTGATGTGACCAGAATTAACAATAATTGTAAGCTGACCGTATTTTTTTTTATCCCAGTGCTGGATAGTCCTGTGATCATCTACGATGTGTATACATCATAAATAGAAAAACAACTACAGCTATGGCAAATGAACTTCAAGAATAAATCAATATTTGCTTACCCAAACAGAATGGATGACTATGGGTATGCAAAAAGCAGTGGCAGCAGAAGCGACTTTTGACTTTTAGCTGGCTTCCCCATTGTCTTCACTTCTGGGAAGCTGGCATGGAGCAGCAGAAATTGTGATCATCTCTCCACTGGGATGTTGCAACAGCCACGACTTTGTGAATAAAAATGGTCTAAACATCATGGAAATTTCAATTTCACAGGAGTAATGGTTCCCATTATTTTATATATTAAATTATTGGATTTTAGGTACCTTAAGTCAAACACTGCTGTGGTAAAACATACTAGCTTGAAAGTACAAGCAGACAAACATAAACACAATCAGAGTTTTAGTAAAATAGAAATGGTGGTTCATAAGATGGAGAAAAAAGTGAGGTGGAGCAGGAGATGATTTTATATGAGGGTGGGATTTGTATTTTTATTAATCTAATGTCTGTCATGTCATGGAAAGTGAACAAATTTATAAAGTGTTTTGCTATATCATCTATGTCAAAAAACAGAGTTTAGGTTACTGTTTATTTTGTTTCTATCTAGTATGATACCATGCCACTTTGAGGCTTTCTTTGTATTACTTGCAATTCCCTGGGAATAAAGGTATGTTTAAAAAAATGTTACACCCAATGGAAGGCAATAAATTACATCATCATTACAATGGAACTATTTAACATATAAAATGGAAATATGAATGTACAATGTGATCATTTGACAGTATTCTTTTGATGGAATATTAAAGAGTGGCTCCTTTATCTGCTTAACTTTTTGCCCAAAATGTACTAATGTTTTCTCTGCAATTTCAGTCATTACTTTATTTAAGTATTTGTTAAATTTACATTCTGATTTTTCTCCAAATGCTCAAGGAAGTACTGTCTGTGCATAGCTCTGTAAAAGTACCTCAGATACTCTTGAAAAATTATACACTTGCTATTATCAGATGGCAGTTAAATACACAACTGAAACAACATTTTTGAGAATAAAGCACCTGATAACAATCTACCTACCTGCATTAACTAAAATTGGAATTAATTTTGTTTTAAATTTTGAATGGGCGTCATGTTGGTGACTGTCTTTGAGATGCTCACAAAGAAACAAGTGCTCATTTCTCAATCTTTGCACACATATAAAAAACCAAGGTGGCAGGTTTTTTGCTGCTAAGATATTCATTCATGCTTACAGGTTTTAATTTCACTTCCCATCCTTTTGCCTGTCAAGTCAGAAACAGATTAGAAGTGATGAATGGAGAGGGGGCAAAGCAATGACCCCAACAGGCAGACAATGCAATGAGTACAAACCAGACAGCTGAGTCTCCAGTGCATTGGCACATTTGGCTTCAAAAGAAAATAGAAAACTTTTGAGCAGGCCTGCAGTCAGAAATTCTGACAGATAACAAGAATTCTAAGAAACAGCTTGGAATGATCTTACTTTCAAACAAGCCATTTGCAAGTTAACTACATTCAGAATGCTCTGGCAAAAGAATGGAAAATAAGCTGTGATTTGGGAAAATCCAAAATTTGCCATCAAGCTATTCCATGGGTGTCAAACTCACGTCGTCATGGCAATATCATGTGAGTTATTGGGACTCTTCCCCCCTTTGCTAACCCAGGCAAGGGCATGGCCAGCGTGGGATACATCCTGCCCACGGGCTGGGAGTTTGACAGTCTTATGTTAGTCCATAGGTCAAAAATTCCACATGTCTCTACTTTGCAATCAATGCTCTTTCAGCTCCTGAATAAAGTACCCCAACTTTTGTAAACTTTTTCTTAGGTTTATCTTTGCTATAGTGGTTCCCCTTGCTGTTGAATCCTCTACTGAGAAATATTCATTTGGTGGCAACTTCAGTCTTTCATTCAATTCCCTTAGTTTTTGGGGGAATATTGCTTGGAGCCTTTGTGTTTGTTTTCAGTCGCGAAGGCGTTATAAGAATAGACTCTGTACAGCATTTTCTATCATTTATACAGCTTTATGATTATTGTTAGTTACTTTATTTGACAAGCCATGATGACTGCATACAAAGGTTATATCATCATGATCATCATCATGAAAGAAATAGCATTTGAACAATGAAAATGGTAATGGCACTTGCCAAAATGAAACAGCTGAGGTTTAAACAACCTGCTAGCATTGGTAGAAATGACCATGGAAATCCTATAAATGATTGTGCCATGGAATGTGTATATTGCAGCCTAATTGCCTGGCCTTTGTCATATATGTTCTATGCAGGTGAATTAAAATAGTGACAAATGACATACCAATGGATCACACCAGTAGTTAAGATGCACAATAACTGTTAGATAAATGAACTAGAAATTATTTTGAAACAAAAATATCTTCTCTGTGTGCCTCTCTCTCTGTCTCTATGTTTCTCCCTGTGTCTCTGTCTGTCTGTCTCCGTCTCTGTATGTCTTTCTCCGTCTCTGTCTCCAACTGTCTGTCTGTCTGCGTCTCTCTCTCTCTCTCTCTCTCTCTCTCATCATCATCATCATCATTCCTTTTCTCAGTTATCTTCATATTGTCGTGAGATTCAACGTTCTTTATGATGTCTTGTTGGTGGGGGAAAATCATCTGAAACAAAACATATAAAAGTAGCCAATGAAATTGTGATGGTGCTAATGTGTTGACTCACTGGGTTAAGTATCACTGACAGTCTCCTTAAATTGGCCTCACAGATTCCCCAGACTTCTATGTCTTTTGCTGAAAACAAAAGCCCTCTCACAGAACCTTGCATTGCTCATGGCAAGACAGACGTCCTTAGTTGCAACAGCAGCAACAAAGGCAGAAGACTTAATGTGCTGCTCCATCTGGGCCTTATTATATAAATGAGGTCATATAGCTGGATTCCTCCTTTGTTCTGCATTTGGGGTAATGGAAGTTCTGTAATGGAACAATATTTGCCAGAACTCAGGCCTTGCTAACATTAGAGATCTCTGATGTGCTCAATTTTACTATATTGAGCCTCAAAACTGCAGGACAATCTGGAATCTTCAAAGCTGCAAAGGCTTCAGATATCTGTGATGTGAACATCATGAATCCTCTTGAAGATGGAGCTATAGTGTAAAAATTTTCCCCAGAAATATCCAGGGATTCTGACCTAAATATAACATTAGTCTCTTCATCACTGGCTTCTTTTCTTTGCCATATCCTCCTTTCTTAGAGTATTTTAAGGACCATCCTCATTTCTTGTAGCTTTTCATTTAAAAAAAACAGTAACCAAAGCATATTTACCTGAACTATAATACACACATTTCATTATAGAAAATCAATTAGAAAAATCCAAGCAAGTCATGTTTAATGTTCTGTCTGAGATAATTCTCCTATTCACTCTTGGGGCACGAGAGATATGATAGATTTTATAAGCATTATTGAAATCAGGGGAGGGTGATAGACCAGCAAGGCTACACTCAATTCTTTTGTAATCATTATTAACATATTATGAGGTTTAATGCATTGTTTTTTTACAACCCCATTTTGGATGGATAAAATAATCAGGCTTGCTGTAGAAAAGTGCCTTTCCTAAAAACTGCCTCTACCCATTAACACAGGGGTGAGCAACTCATTTTCCCAAGGGGGCATATGAGAAACTGGGACTGTTGTGGTGGGCTGCTGTCACTCTGCTCCCACCCTGACATTGCACTGCCCCCCCTGCCCCCTGTTGCCAACATCCCACACCAAACACTTCTGATACCCTGTCCCTGCCGACATCATGAGCTGGACAAAGACAGCCTGCAGATTGGATGTAGCCTACAGGCATTAAAATGCCTATCTCTATGTTAACATCTTTGTAATGGGCCACACTATATATTTATATGCCAGATTATAAACCCTGTGTTTTCAAAAACATTAAAGGGAAAAGCTATCTAGTTTGCTCTAGCAGTAGCATTTAGACTTGTACACCACCCCATAGCACTTTACAAGGTAGAAGCATTATTTGCTATTTTCCCCCAATCATATTGGTCTTCATTTTACTAGCCTCAAAAGATAGAAGGCTGAATCAATCTTGAGTCCCATCAGGACTGAACTCCAGGCTGTGGGTAGAGTTTGTTTGCAATACTGCATTTTAACTACTGCACTACTAGCACTAGCATTTAGACTTATATACTGCTTCACGGTGCTTTACAGCCCTCTCTAAGTTAAGCTCTAAGTTTACAGAGTTGGCATATGGCCCGCAACAATCTGGATCCTCATTTTACTGACCTTGGAAGGATAGAAGGCTGAGTCAACCTGGAGCCTGGTGAGATTTGAACTGCCAAATTGTTGGCAGCTGGCAATCAGCTGAAGTAGCCTGCAGTACCACATTCTAGCCACTGTGCCATTGCAGTTCTTCTGCATTCTAACCACCGCACCACTAGAGTTCCTTTATTTATTTGTTTATTTACTTATATGACCATCCATCTCACAACAGTAATTCTGGGCAGTATGCAAAGATCAAAACCCAATGATTAAAAACAAAAACTCATGGTGCCCCAGGTAAATTACAAGGATAGGCCTAACTGCCTAGCCCAAAGGCCAATAGGATTGGGAAATTTCTGGATTTCTGCAGAGATATTGTTTCACAATAACAGTGTTGACACAGAAAAGGCAAAGTTCCTGAATCCTAGATGTGCTAGATCTGGTTGGTTGAGCAAAAACAATTGGAGGAAGGCATAGTAAATACACAAATAACCAATCATATGCCGTGCAGAGCTTTATAGGTGTCAAATGGCACCTTGAATTGCACCCAGAAGACTATTGGTAAAAAAGTTCAGCTCACAGAGCAGTGGTGTTAAATGGATCTAGCAAGAGATGCTAAGATTTGCCTATGCCGTTGTATTCAGGACCAAATGCAGATTCTGAATGATCTTCAAGGGCAGCCCCACGTAGAGCAATTTTCAGTAATCCAAACAGGAGGTGACTAATGTGCGAGTCACCAGAAGCAAGGTCTACCAGTCCAGAAAGAGACACAGTTGGAGGACAAGACAAACCTGTGCAATGTACTCTATCCCAGGGCTTCCACTTACTCTTCAAATGGGAGCCATGACTTCCAGGAGGACCCCCAAATTGCACACTGATTCTAACTAGGGAAAGGTATTCCCCAGGGATAGATAGAGATAGAATTTGGAGGGCCCTAAGACTCCTAGGCACTGAGTCTTGCAATGATTGGGTCAGAGCCTATTGTCCTGCCTCAGATCCTCATAGCCTCCGGGTACCAGAAAAGGATCTCAGCGGCATCACTTGGTTGGCACAAGATGGACATGTACAAGGGGATAACATCATCATACTGATGACACCCCATGCTGATGGACGATCTCACTCCATGTTTTCATATAGAAGTGAAGTAAGAGTGACAATTCAATTTCTCCTTGTCACCAATAGATTCAAACTGTCCTTGAAGAAAAGAGAATAACCACTGTAACATAGTGCCTCATACTGCTCATGCCCTAACATGGGCCAGTAGAAAGACCAAGGAGGACCACAATGGATGCATCACATCTACCCTGACCCTGCCAATGATTAAATTGTTTGACTATGCAATTGGAAGATATTCATAATAATTAACATCAGATCACAAAATAAGGCATTGGTGTCTGTCAAGCCATAGGCACTTTTATAGTATGAAACAGATGTTTATCTTGATTGACATCTCAGGATAAATCACTGTAGTTTAGTTTACTTTATTGTCATTGCACCTTGTACAATGAAATTAAATACTATGAAAATAAACACAAACACACATCCTTCACATTCCATACATTGAATTGAAAACCCTTGATATTGCATTAATATTGTACTAAAGAGTAGAATTCAATAGAATCACTGCCCTTGGATGAGAAGCTGTTTTTCAGCCTTTATAATCTTTCCCCTCATAAAATATAGAATAAATGCATTTTTAAAAGGTTTAAAATATATTGCACCATCATTAACCATTCAATAGTGGTGGCAGGACATCATGATAATATATACATTAAGGATTGTTTTTCCTTCAAAGCAGCTATGTCCAACCCATCGCCCAAAGGCCTCAGACAGCTAGTGATTTGGCCCCACAAAATCATAAACATTTTCCATTATGGAGCTGTGGTGGCGCAGTGGTTAGAATGCAGTACTGTATGCTATTTCTGCTGACTGCCAATTACCAGCAATTGGACAGTTCAAATCTCCCCAGGCTCAAGGTTGACTCAGCCTTCCATCCTTCTGAGGTGGATAAAATGAGGACCCAGATTGTTGGTGGCAATAGGCTGACTCTATAAACCACTTAGAGAGGGCTGTAAAGAACTGTGAAGCAGTATATAAGTGTAAGTGCTATTGCTATTGCTATTATGTGATTTATATATATTTACTATATTATACATGTTATATGCAGTCCGTGTCAATTCCTCTTCATTCAATGTAGCCCAGGCAAGCTAAAAAGTTTGGACACCCATGCTTTAAAGCTTCTTCTGGAAATAAGGACAGGTGAGATTCAACAAAGTTTAGAAAATATGAAACTTGAAGAATTGTTTTCTCTTTGTATAGGAGAAAAGCCTAGCATGTTTTATTTGACTATGAAGACCAGCAACCATTTGCATCTGCAGAAAGTGGCAGTTCAGTTAAGCTGCTTCTTAAAATTAAATTAAATTCATCTTCAAAGAAAGGCCCAAATCTCACATGATTGACAAATATCAACCGTCTATTAAACAGCATCTTGCAGGAAATTCATGTACATAAACAAGATTATGCATACATGATTGATCAACTAGGTTAGTGCCTTTCTATACAGATATTAATTCTGTGCAGCTATCTTAGCCTATCTTATAATTCTTGGAGTATATAAGACCCATTTAAAGAAAAAAAAGATTTTGGACTGAATTTCCCTATGAGATAAAATAATCTCCAAGCTCCCAAGATAATAGCATCTTGTGTAACAGAACTGAAACAAATCATTTTATTTCTCCTCTCTTGATATCCTCATGTATCTTCTTGGCTCTAATAATTCATGGTACTTTCCCACAACTGTCTGTCATACCAACAAGTTCATTTGAATACTCAAGAGTGAAACGTGCCCTCAATTCTACTGTGATTTACCCTCCAGAAAAAATATTGTAAGCCTGTTTGACCCAAACCTAGGAAAGAAGTTTAATAGGATGCTATCTCTTGTAAATAAAAATTACAGCAGAAACAAAAATAAAAAAAAATAACTCAAGGGTTTTTGTGCTTGTTTTGTGGCATTAACAAAAACAACCTTGAAGAGAACTTGTAACCAGACTACAAATCTCTTTTCAAGCACTGTACTGCCCCCTGCTGGATATTTGATAGAAATATAGTTGTTATCAGAAATAGCAAACTGGTCTCCAATAAACCAGAATTCTAGAAATGAATTGCAGCTTTTAACTGCTGTAGCCTTTAGCTCAAAATGTTTTGTTTCAGTTAGTTTGGAACATAGAGAAAATGTTATCTCCAAGGCACCTTTTTAAGAAAAATATTTACTGACAGACACTTGGGTTTTTTTTTTCCTCTCTTGGTTTAAAGTTGTCTTCTTAAATCCCATTTAGGTTTGCT
Organism: Hydrophis major; assembly: GCA_033807585.1. Taxonomy (NCBI): domain Eukaryota; kingdom Metazoa; phylum Chordata; class Lepidosauria; order Squamata; family Elapidae; genus Hydrophis; species Hydrophis major. Next base: position 148,313,957 of record CM066328.1, on the reverse strand, counting down.
CTTTTCTAAAAGGAGACAGAATAAGACAACAGTAGAAGGTAAATAGGAGTGAATTATGAAATCTGGGATGCCTCTCTGTGACCTTCTGCCAAGGACAGGAAACAATGGAGAAACCAAGGTATCATCACATCCTCATTATGTTGTGTTCAGTATATTGATTTTTTTTTTTCTTGGCTACCATTTTGCATTGATGTGCTTACAGAAATAGGTTTTAGGAATCAATATATCTGCCCTGAAAGCCATCCGCCCTTGATTTTGGAAGTTTTATTTTGAAAAGCATCCTTGGATCTAACTTTCTTTATTAAATTTCAACATCCAACTTTAAAATACAAACTAAAACAAAGAGAAAAGGGAAAGTAAATAACAAAACAAATGTGACAAAAAATGACACATCAAAAAATACAACAATAATCAAATAAATTGAATCTTTCAGTCTGGGTGAGGCAAGATCGTAGCTGCCAATTATTATCCTAGAAGTTGCTTCCTCCAACTTGACCCATTCATCCATCCCCTTGAATAGGGCATTGTAGATTTTCAAGAGGGTTTTTTATTCAATGAACATTTAAATAAAACTGATTTGAAAGCAAAGTACCTTTGGCCCAAACTAGTTTGTTTTGTTTTGTTCTCCTTGATAGATTCCTCTCTAGGACCTGAAAAAGCCAGAGAAACATTTTGCAGCACCTGCATTAAAGTTTGTTCTACCTTTCATATTTGGCTAAAAGGCAATACCTCATAGAATCAAATCAAATTCAACATGCACAAGCCTACCACTTTGAGTGTCCCAAAGGTGCTTTTGCAAAAGGCAAGTGGACTTTCTTTGTTTTTCCTTGAAGATGTTTTGCTTCTCATCCAATAAGCTTTTTCAGTTCTGACTGGATGGTGGGGAATGGAAGGATTTATACTCCTTGCCAGTCCAGTTGCCTTTTGCAAAAGCACCTTTGGAACAACCATGACATGGATGATTGAGAATCTCCCTAGACATCTACCATTTTAAGTTACATTCCTGAGAAAGAGAAAGCTTTGGTCTTACACAGGAATAAATGAAATGGCAATTTAATCAAATAATTTAGCATAATGAAACATAGTCCTCTGGCCACCAAGCAGGCCATTTTGGCCTTCTGATAAACCCCATGATCATCCATGGTGGGAAACCCAGCTCTTGGAGTTATGCAATTCAATAGAAAGGCAGCCTACACTCATGTGGCGCATCATTCCATCCTGTTTAATTCCTTATTCATTTAATTTGTCCCAAAATTCTGTACTTGCTCTTGTATAACTTTTGAATGGTTGTATCAGGTGAGGCTCCATTCAAAATCCAAGAAAGACACCCTTAGACTCCATTGTTATAGAGAAAAGGACTTTTACTCGAAATCAAGAGGTAGCATCAAAAGAATTCAAGATCTGAGATATCAGGTGCGAAAATCACATATACAAAGTTATGGCAACGTTCCCACCCATAATAGTTCAAAGAGTCCACCCAATCTGAGATGTGTATAATGTCATGTGGGGCATCTTCAGCTGGTGATGCAGACATCTGGCCATTGACCTTGGCCTGGTTAGATAAGATACTGCAGCTGCGCATTAAGCAAGTAAGCATAAACAATAAAGTTTTCCCCAAGTGTTATAGTTCACTCTCTAAAGCCTCCAGTACACTTCCTCCCCACACAAAGCCTAATTTATCCTCCCTCCTCCTGCCCTGCCGTTACTACGGCAGCTGGAAAGACAAGCAGAAGAAAGATTCTTGAAGGCTGACAGGTTGGCTCTCAACTATGTTGTAGCCCTGATTTCTACCTACCTGGAAAACACTGAGTGCTCTAGAAAATCACAATTTAGCTCCATTGGCTAAAATGAAATGTTCCCAAGAATACATGACATTTTGAAGCTGGGCACAAAAAGCCATAACTCTACATATTAGAAATGGAGATGGAGAAAAAGAATTCAGTTTCAGCAAGCCAGCCTAACATTGTAAAGGAAAAATAATAGATCCTTTGTCTACTCTGATAAAACCTTTCAGGACTGAAAAAGTTTATCTTGCCTGATCCCTATTTGTCTATGGACATCTACAGTGATCAGTGCAACAAGTGATATAGTTTGTACCTAGAGAAAAAGAGATGGAGGAATTAAGCAGAGAGGACTGTGTGTGCTATAATCTTTTGGGGAACTGTTTACAACTGATTGCAGGGCTTCTACTCTCTGGTTACCATAGAAAAGGTCTATTACCTTGCCAATTGGTAAGCAATAGCACTTAGCCTTATATACTGCTTTATAGTGCTTTACAGCGCTCACTAAGTGATGTGCAGAGTCAACATATTGCCCCCAACAATTTGGGTCCTCATTTTACCCACCTCAGAAATATGGAGTCAATCTTGAGCCTATTGAGATTTGAACTGCTAAATTTGAGGCAGCTGGCAGGCAGCAGAAGTAGCCTGCCAGTACTGCACTCTAACCACTGTGCCACCGAGCATCTACCATTCCTATAATAGACTTTGTCTTTCATCAAAATGGCCTTGTAATATGAATGCTCTGTGTTTGTTCAATTGCTAGGAAACTTTCTGGTTCATCAGCCGTATTTATTAATTTAATCAAACTGATCTATATCCCCCTCTCCAATGTTCTTGTCACTAGTACTGCATGAGCTTGTTTCAGTTGCCTCCCGGGCAATTTGAATAAATTCTGTTATAGTGCATATGATATGGCTTGACAGTATAAAATTTCTCTATCTCCATGTGCATCAGTTCTGATTTATAAGGCAATCTTGTGAACGGAAGAGGCAAAAGCAGGATGGGGTGTTGGTTATCAGTTGTCAGTAAAACTGGAGAATGTGAAATCTATACTATAACTGTCTTCTATTTTTCTTCATTCATTTCTGTCCAGGCTCCCATGGCGCTAGATATCCGTGCTCATGACACAGAAAAATAGAGTTTCTTGATCTCAGTGTAGCAGATGAGAGAACAACACTTTTCTCTGCTGCTTTATTCTCTCCATAACGAAACACATAATTCAGACTTCCTACCCAGTGGTGGGCTGATGAGATTTATTGAAAACGGAAGCCATTTTTGTGAACATGCTTGAAGTGAACGTATAGTTGGGAATTCATTTGCTGGGGGCTACTCAAAGAATAAAGGCAGAAGAAAAAGCAGATAAATATCAAACTTGCTGTGGGGGAAATCAGAGGATGGAAGTCACAAATGCACATCAAGAAACATACAGCACACTTTTTATGTCCCTCAGATCTCTTACAAAAATTGGTATGTTACACAGAATCCTTCCTGATTCTGTGCACACTTTGGTAAATGTGCTACTTTTTAAGGGGAAAAAAATAGCTGTAACAATTGTGCAAATGAGCACACCTTGACAATCCTCACTCTTTTGCAGCACAAAAGCTCATGTTGAAACGAAGGTGCAGTTGTCATCACTTTAACTAGAAAGGCATTCCCAAAGCGCAGTCTGGAGGATCTAATCACTGGTTGTTGTTGTTTTCAAATTAAGCAGATGATTAATTAATTCACTTTATTTATATAAATAATTGATATGGTTATCCGTCTCACAACAGTGACTCCGGGTGACAAACAGGGATTAAAACTACAGCTACAAGCAATGACTCATGAGGTCTCGGGTGAACAGTTAATCCCGATCATAAAAAAACACATGAACAGCAGAAGTTACTAACTTCCTGGGCTAAACACTTAGGGAAACAGGTTTTCAAAGCCTTGAGGGTCAGGGCCACCAGGATCTGGGAGGTAGGGTGAAGAGGAAGAATGATGTACCAGATGGCAGGCTCTGCCAGAGAAAAGTCATGACTCCTTGATCCAACAAGAATGCCTTTTTTATACAGAGAGGATCTGGAGCATCATGGTATCTTTTTTATATTTCCCTTTTCCTTATGCTAGTATGTAGTGTGTGTGTGTGTGTGTGTGTGTGTATTATATGTGTGTGCATGTGTGTGTACACACACACACACACCAACATAAGGAAAAGAGGAATGGGAAAAAAATACCATCTGATGTTCCAGATCCTCTATTTAAAAAGGTATAGGTGGATCAAGGAGTTATGCCTTCTCTGTGACAGTGCCACATATCTATCTATCTATCTATCTATCTATCTATCTATCTATCTATCTATCCATCCATGCATCCATCCATCTACCATCTATCTATCTATATCCATCCATCTATTATCTATATCCATCCATCCATCCATTTATCATCTATCTATATCCATCCATTCGTCTATCTATCTATCTATCTATCTATCTATCTATCTATCTATATCCATCCATCCATCCATCCATCTATCTATCTATATCCATCTATCTATCTATCTATCTATCTATCTATCTATCTATCTATCTATCTATCTATCTATCTATCCATCCATGCATCCATCCATCTACCATCTATCTATCTATATCCATCCATCTATTATCTATATCCATCCATCCATCCATTTATCATCTATCTATATCCATCCATTCGTCTATCTATCTATCTATCTATCTATCTATCTATCTATCTATATCCATCCATCCATCCATCCATCCATCCATCCATCCATCCATCTATCTATCTATATCCATCTATCTATCTATCTATCTATCTATCTATCTATCTATCTATCTATCTCTTTTTAATTGGGAACAAATGAATAGTCCATTTCATTTTCCCATTCAAGTGCTCAGCCCATCCACTTAGTATGAATAACCTCTAGATCTAACCCACACGGTGATATACAACTACACATTGTTTCATTAAAGATTGACAGATCAGTATGCTTTCTATTTCCTGAGTTTTACTCTGACCCTTAATGGCCTCTTGTCTGAGAAGCTCTGTTAAATATGTACTATTAAAGGGCAAAGGTGAGGAAGGAGAAGTTCAACAAGGAGCCTTTGACAAATAAAAGGTCAGATACATGTATCTTACAGGAGAGTGGAAGGATTGGCAATTGACTGTGACGCTTGCTTCCTCACTCAACATTGGTCTCCCACATATGCACAAAGACACACACAGAGAACTTGAATGAACTCAAAGCCTGCAGTTAAGATTTGGATTAAAATATTCTGAAGTACTAGCAAAACTGCTCAAATAATAATTATTTCTCTTGCCCACAATAACATAAAAACTCAATTTCTTCCATTCACAGCCATGATTAATTGTTGTCAGAGTCTGAGCTAAGCAATCATCTGTTTGGTATCTTATTTGTCTACGTTATTAAGTAGTTGTCTCTTTTTCTGCACTTCTGTGATATTTTTGCTGTGTGACTCCAGTTATTTTGAAAGAGTGTTACATGAAAATTAAATGGCATCATTAAAGAAATCGATCTGCAGTTATCTCATCATCATGATTTCTCAGAAATTTTGTCTCTTTAACTTTTACTCTCTTAAAAAGAATTGCAGTGTATTGTTTCATTCTGCCTATGAAACTTTTATGACAATTAAATCTAAAGGCATGTTTTCCAAGCTGTTATCAGTACTTTGTATAGCCAACACTGACTGTATAACTATACCAAGGATAAAATAAAGATGAGAGTCAAAGAAATTAGGCCATTTTTGACAACAACCTCTAGATGAACATAGCAACTAATATTTTATAATTTTATATAGATTTTAAAAATGGTGAATAGAAGCATAGCAGTCACCAAGTCTACGTCCAGATATCAGGTGCATTAAAGAGTAACAGTTCAGTTCAGTTGAGTTCAGTTTCAACGACAGACACATGACTTACTTACATGAAGTATTTCTACACAGAAATTCATGATTTACTTACACAAAGTATTCCTTAGACCACAGTAGCTATCCAAAGACATGAAAACCAGATCAACAAGATCCAATAGAATCAAAGAAAAGATATAGGCTGAGAACAGAAAATTATGTATAGACATCAGAATTTCTTGCTTAGCTATAATCATTTCAGCAAAGAATCAATGGTATTACCTAAGTAATGACAATATATTCAGATATGTTTGGAGTATTCTTGCCTACAGACAACTCTCCTAGCCTAAAACAAGCCATCATCATCAACAATATAATCCAAAACCCAGAAGTCAAAACTCAAGATGCCAACTTTTCCCCTGTAAATATGGAATATTATTTGATTTACAGAATCAAATAATGTCAGCAAGGTAACATAACTGATAATATGGCAAATATTATCACCAGTAGTGTTCTTTTCCATACAGTCAGTTCAAGTAAGTGCCAAAGAATAAATGGCAGAACATTTCAGACTACCAGGTCTCCTTTTAATTAACTTGAAAATAGCTATATTGGAATAAAGAAAAATGCTGGCATTTGAGCCTGAACACAGACAATAATTTCCTGCCCAATACTGTACATGCGTTCTTTTTATCAGCAAGGCTAAGATGGTTCACTTATCACTAATTAATGCTATTATCATTGTTGTGCATAAAATAAATTCTAAATGAATTGTCACAGCCAGTACTTACATATTCCATTGCCATTTAATTATAATCCTTTTGTCCCTTGTGTATGTGAGTACTGCTAACTACAGATAACATGCCATGCTTTTGATGAGCAGCCTCTAGTCCATAAAAACTTATGTAATCATGCAATCCAGGAGTCTTTAAGGTGTTCTCTGTCATTTTTGCTAAACAGATCAGTGTAATTATCCAACTGAATTGTTATAAATTTTTATAACAACTGAATTGTTATAAATTTTGCATAATGTTGCACATGTACTAGGTCATTGTTTTCAAATTAATGATTACAGATTAATTGGAAATATATTTCTTCTAATTTATCTGGGTTTTTCTTCACAGCACACAAGTGCGTGTGTGTGAGAGAGAGAGAGGGAGAGAGAGGGAGAGGGAGGGAGGGAGAGAGATTCATATTTGGTAAATGCCATACATCTGTTATATTTCTTTCACTGAATTTGAAGCACTTCACTTTCTGTATAACTTACCTTTTTCTTTCTCTCTCAGTAAAAAAAAGTATGATACCATCAGAGATGTGCAGTAGTGTGAATGTCTGATTCAGATTCTGCTTTAAAGAATAATTATTCTATTTTTAAAACTTCACCTATTTTTAAAAAGCTTGGATGATCAGATTTCTTAGACTGAAGGGGTAAAAGCTATCTGGATGGATACAAGTGCTAAGAGAAACAGTCAATACATTATGTGTACATTTCTTGAGGGCATTATGAAAGCATCATGATGTAGAACTTTCAAATCCATCTTGTGTATCTCATGCAATCTTTGAGATAAAGCATCTCTAGAAAACTTTAAAAAGAGTCTTTACAAGCCAGCCATGGGGGCTTGCTAAATTCTACTTTAGCTTTAATTTTAGATGCAAAATAATAATTAAAAAAATAGCCTACATTATTTTTTGGGGTGGATTATCTCCTAAGTCATTGGAAATACTTTAAAAATCAAGTAATTTTTGAAAGAATCCTTCATGTAAAACTGGTAACTGCATAAACGTCCAGGAAGAAGATCCCATGCTTTAAAACAGGAACATGAAAAATTGCCTTATGCCAGTTGAGATCAGCTCCTGGTTAACTCAGAGCTGTTTACATTGGTGGGCAGCAGCTCTTCAGCATTTCAGACAGGAGGGTTTCCCAACTCCATCTTTAGAAATCAGGGATTAATTTTGGAATTGATATGCAAAAGAGATGTTCCCGGTCTAAGATGGAGTCCTTTCCTTCATGTTGGAAGCATTGGTGAGCATTTATTTTAGAATCTAGATATTTGTTATGGTAGAGATGACCAGATTTTGGAGTTTAATAGGTACTTTCAGTGTATAATTCTGTCAACAAGACAATCCTCAACTGGCTATTATAATCCAAGTTTCTAAAATATTGCCTGATATCAGTAATTCAGTGACCGAGGAAATCCACTGACATTTAATTTAGATGTCACAGAGATAGTGTTGTATCATTCAGGTTATATAATCAGTCAGCAGGAACTCTACTTGTGCTAGACTTTTCTCCCCAAGATATTTGTGTGATAGACCCTGAATTTGTCCACCAAGAAATAAGAGGTATGCCTTGTATACAAATTTATCAAGATCAGATGCACATATTTTGGGAGACTTAGTGTCCATGCTGTTCACTCCTCAGATGAACTTAAAAAGGCAGTGCCTGATATAGGTATTAAAATGTTATTTTACTCATTGCTATTTTACTCATACAGTGCTATTTGAGTCATTGTGGAATTACTCACCTTTCAAATCTAGATGATGGAGATAGATGATAGATAGATAGATAGATAGATAGATAGATAGATAGATAGATAGATAGATAGATAGATAGATAATTATATTTATCTACTCATTTAGGTAGTATTTCCTCATGTAGATCAATGCAGCCTTTATAAAAAAAAATCAATAAACAAGTAATTGGAACAAGCTGCATAACCGATGTAATTACACCTAAGTCTGGTAGTTGTACTTAGTTACAGAAATATCAAAAGGTGTCTGCCTCTGCAACCTTTAGGAATTATCCTTTCAGTTACTAGTTTGAAAAAGTACAAGGAAACTGCCATTTATCTAAAAGGCAGGAGAAGGAAGAGGAATTTGGAAATGAGTTCATGAATTCCATGAACAACCCCTCCCATTAACTTACTTGTGCATTATGCAATATATACTTAAAGGCGGATATGTATTTATATTTTCATTTGAATCTATTTAGAGTCCTTCCAAAAAATCTCCCAAATATTTCAGCCATATTTCTTTATTTGTGGTTTTATTTTTCTCTCAGTCTAATTCATCACAGTACCCCTGAAACATCTTCAATCTCCGCTATTTGTGTAGGTCAGCATTGCCATCTTCTACATTTATTTATTTATATTTCATGTTTCTCAATTGCCCAGCTCTCTCAATTCTCAGGATAGTTTGCCAGTGGTGCCTATCAAGTCCATTTTCAACATCTGCCCTGATAAAAGATTACTTTCTCAAATGCCCACAGTGCAATCACAGTGCATGTCTGACTCGATCAGCAAGTGGCAAATGATACCAATAGAAGATCTACTAGTACTTCTGTATTTCTGATCCATAGATACTCTGTTGACTATTTGAGGTAAAGCTGGTAAGCATGTATGACATGACAAAACCCATTATCCTTGATTGATTGTCATTATTATTCCTGCTTACAAAGCTGCCAGACTTCTGTACCTTCATTATCTCAGCAGTGACACAGTTGCAAAGAAGCACCCTGCTGTACTTCAAGAGACCTCTGGCATCTTGAAATCAGAGTCTTTCATCCTTAGAGCCATGGTGCTTGTTTACATTCAGAGAGGAAGCTGTCATGTGTCACTGAATGGCTTGCTTTTCCTTTTTTGTAGAAAGTTTCTTTGTTCACTTCAGGAATCAAGTCATAGATAGAATAGAATAGAATAGAATAGAATAGAATAGAATAGAATAGAATAGAATAGAATAGAATAGAATTCTTTATTGGCCAAGTGTGGTTGGACACTCAAGGAATTTGTCTTGGTGCAAATGCTCTCAGTGTACATAAAAGAAAAGATACATTCATCAAGAGTCAAGAATCATAAGGTACAACACTTAATAACAGTCATAGGGTACAATAAGCAATCAAATCATACTAGGAAACAGTCCATATAAATCATAAGGATACAAGCGACAAAGTTACAGTCATACAATCACAAGTGGGAGGGGATGGGTGATAAGGAGTGATGAGAAGATTAATAGTAATAGTAGTGCACACTTTATAAATAGTTAAACAGTGTTGAGGGAATTATTTGTTTAGCAGAGTGATGGCATTTGGGGGAAAACTGTCCTTGTGTCTAGTTGTTCTGGTGTGCAGTACTCTATAGCATCATTTTGAGGGTAGGAGTTGAAACAGTTTATGTCCAGGATGTGAGGGGTCTGTAAATATTTTCACAGCCCTATTTACAGGTCCTCAATGGAAGGCAGGTTGGTAGTAATTATTTTTTCTGCAGTCCTAATTACTCTCTGAAGCCTGTGTCTGTCTTGTTGGGTTGCAGAACCAAACCAGGCAGTTACAGAGGTGCAGATGATAGACTCAATAATTCTTCTGTAGAACTGTATCAGCAGCTCCTTGGGCAGTTTGCGCTTTCTAAGTTGGCACAGAAAGAACATCCTTTGTTGTGCTTTTTTTATGATGTTTTTTATGTTAGGTGTCCATTTTAAGTCTTGTAAAACATCATTTGATTCTTTCTCCACTTAGTAAAGCTATGCAACTTATTTCAATAATCAAGAAAATGGCTTCAAATTCTCAACATTCAAAGAACCCCTCATATCAAGCTGCCAACCAGGAAATAATGTATCTTGGCAGTGGATAGATAGTAGATGTATCCTGCAGAGAAGGGGAATTCAAAGGTGTAAGAGGTTGTTTGAAACAGTGTTTATCCTATATTCTACTGATGTCTTTGAGAAGAGTTCCATAATCCTCAGTCAACAGGCAATCAACCAATATATCTGAGCACATATTTTGTAGTACAAAGACTAAGGGAGGTTGCCTTTCCTAAGCTGAAGTTTTAAACCCAGAAAACACTCAGCATTTGCATATTGCTGAGGAAACCCTATCACTGTTTCAGGAAAGTTCTATCCATCATTATTGATCTTTTCCCTGAGAAATCCCTGAGGATCCTAAGTAATCAAAAATGCAGTTTGAAGGCTATGAGTCATCATCTGCCAGCTATTGTTTCTTTCTTCTGTGCACACTAGGGGCTGCATTTACTTAATCTTTTAAGTGCTTCCATTTGTTATTTAGCAAATACTGCTGGTAACAATTGGGTTCTAAATATGTCATTTTCATCATCCTATTCATATCCATTAATAGCCCCAAGTGGGAGTTGGGGAAGGGATGTGCTTCTCTAACTTAACACTGATCACCTCACTGCCTGCTGGTTTATGGTGGCTATTTTCTTTTTCTGGATCACCTTGGTATTTTATCTGAGTTTCCAGTAACCCATCTCCAAATTAAAACTTAGAAAAACAGGAGTTATCCACATTTACTTACAACAGAATAGATGTAGTTGAAAAACAGGATAGAACAGAATAGAATAACAAAGTTGGAAGGGACCCTGGAGGTCTTCTAGTCCAACTCCCTGCTCACACAGGAAATCCTATAACATTTCAAACAAATAGTTGTCCAAACATTTTCCATCTTCTTAAAAACTTCCAGTGTTGGAGAATTCACAACTTCTGGAGGCAAGTTGTTCCACTGGTTAATTGTTCTATCTGTCTGGAAATTTCTCCTTAGTTCTAGGTTGTTTCTCTCCTTGATTAGTTTCCATCCATTGCTTCTTGGCCTGCCCTTGGGTGCTTTGAGAATAGCTTCTTTGTAACAAACCCTGAGATATTGGAACACTGCTATCATGTTAACCCTAGTCCTTCTTTTCATTAAACTAGACATACCTAATTCCAACAACCGTTCTTTATATGTTTTAGCCTCCAGTCCCCTAATCATAGATTAGGATGAAACAGGCAAGTCCAAAGAATCATAGAGACTACTGAAAGCTTTATTTTAAACCATTTAAAAAAAATTGTAGGAAAATGCTGGAAATCAGAGGGCCTATATTAGTTACACCAAACATCTTAAAAGGTTTTCACTACATAGGCCCTCCAAAATATCCATCCATGGAGGTGGTAGATTCCCCTTGAAATGGAGGTTAGACAGCCAACTTTAAGGATGGTTTAAATTTGGATTCTTGCCCTGGGCAAAGGGTTAGACTCAGTGACCTAAATGGCTCTACCAGCTGGTCCATTTTGATTACTCTGTCCATCTTTTCTAGTGGCATGGCCTTTGCCTTCCAGATGGATATTCCATTCACATAGAGCCCTGGTTTTCCCACCATTTCTATCTTCTTCCTAGCACCCAAAAAACAGAGATCAGGGAGGGGAGAGAGAGACAGAGAGAAAACAGTTCCGCAGCTCCTCAGAGAACTGAAAAGAAAATGATGGGAATTTTCTGCACATTGCTAAAAAGAAAAAGACAGAACTGACTAGCTATCTCTGAAATATTTTCTTATCCTAAATGCTGGAAGCTCTTCATTTGCATTCATTTGGTGTCCTTAAGCTCAGCCTCATGGATAAATCACCATAATGCAAGATGTAAGATAAGTCAGGTCCAAACTATGCATTCCTTTTCTCAGGTCAGGGAGGGCGAGAAAAATACTGGTGGGCATCTTACCTTGACTTGGACAAGCATGAAGACTTGAAATCTTCTCTTACCTAGTATTCTAAATTGGCTGCTGAAAATCTACAATGCCATTAAAACAGTTCCTTGAGTAAGTGAATATTTGTTGGTTGGCCATATGTTTATTGACCATGTTACCTCCTGGAGTTTTCCCTGCAGCAATGTTAAGTACTCTGAGAACAAGAATATGAAACCCCTATCTTTCCCAATCTCTGGATTATAACTCCCATCCTAGCTAATAATTGGCCATGCTGGCTAGAACTGATAGAAGCTAGAATCTAAGACCATTCTAAAAACCGTGCCATCCCAATTCAGAATGTAAATAAGGTCTCAGTTTGAAACACCATGGGCCCTAACAATATCTAAATAATCTGACTGAAAATCACCCATTGAGTTGCAATAATGGTTTGTAGCTCTGAAAAGAAACCTCATTTTATTGCTACCTTGCACATCCTCTTTTACTCCAATGCCTATGAGGATTTTTGCTTCCATGCTTCCCTTTATATTGTGTTTCTCTACGAGGAGTCACCAGATGGTGCTATGACATATATTTACTAGTATATTGATTGTAAAATGATGGAGACACCCTCTGTTACCAATGAACTTTAGAAGCCCCAAATGAAACATATCTTGTGAGCTGAAAACAAGCATTCATTGTTTAATAAGTTGCTGTTATTTTTAACCATTTTTAATCACACTCTCTGCAGGACCAGCCCCTTTGGGTTGAATAAATGAATTGCTGTGCCGATAAAATTCCACTTCTATTTAAATTCACTGTTCCAAGTTTTCTTATTGTTCACATTTGGCATCAGATATTTTCACTATTGAGGTCTGGAGCTTTCTGTTACTCTTTCTGGGATCACCATAGGCATCTGTGAATCAGTGTGTTTGTAGGGTAGTCACTTGATTGATGCCCCATCCTTTTTTAGATACAGTGTACATTAAAAGGGGGCATCAATCACTTGATTGCAGCTGTCAACTTTTTTGACCTCCCCTGCCAACTCAACTTTTTTGACACCTCTATCTGTGGAACATGAATGTTATCAAATCCCACTGCAGTTGATGCATTTTCTAGCTAGGTATAACCAATGTCTTTTTTGAGCAGCTGAGCATTGGGCAATGTCTTATATCCCAATCCCTCAGTTGGCTCCATCCCTAATGCAACAGCATGGGAAGCTTCTATCTGGCATTAAAATGATTTTTCCTTTATGACAACCGACAAAAATAGCATCTTACTTTTGAATTTTTCTCTCCAGTAATGCTGGGATTTCCACCATGGTACCAGAGTGCTCATGAATGACTCTTTTGATGCTCACCATGAACTATCTTTTCCACATCTACATTGAAAACAAAAATTAATTGAAATTTGGCAAATTATCAATCTGCAGCATCCCATTTAGTTCCAAAAATGTGTACAGGGTACAAATGAGCCCTATAAATTAGAAAATAAAAATGATATATAACTTCCCAATGCTTTCTTAGAAGCGCAGACAAACAAAAGAAGGGATAGGAAGGCATTTTTTACAGAAGGGAAGGTAGGACATGTAGAGAAAATGTTTTGGTGAATGGGTACCTTGTTTTCCATTAAGTTATTTTGTGCAAACCTTCCTGCTCCCCAGAAACAGACACAGAAACAGATTTCTCCAGAATTTTGTCCTGATCAAAAGCATCAGGTAAATAGAACCTCTCCAGTATTAGACAAGATACTACTCCTCTCAGATGTAATACTTCCTTTCATTAAGAAAAAGTTCAGAGCCAAGCCATTGCAGCTAAGCAGGGTCTTTTTTATTATCCCCTCCCTTTTTCTTCTTGACAGACAAAATTTCTTTAAAGGAAACCCAAAAAGGCAGCTCAGACAAAAACATTTTTATCAATTGTCTTCCGTGGATAGCTCAGGAAGGGATGGAATGGGTTGGTGGGTGGGTTGTAAAAAGTGGGAGGATGACATTCTTTTTATAAAGCTTTCTGGTTCACAACTTCAATCAACAGAAGTCAGCTGTCATGAAAGCTAGATTGCAACCTTTAGAGCAGGGCTGTCAAACTCCCTACCCACAGGCTGGATGTGCATGCGCTGTCCACACCCACAGCCAGTTTAGCAAAGGGGGGGGAAGTCCCGATACATCACGTGACACCACTGTGACACCATAAGTTTGACAGCCCTGCTTTAGATCCTTTTCTGATAGGTCTCCTCCATGGTGTTTTGTATCATTCCTCTATCACTGTTAGAGAATGAAAAGGGAAATTGGCAGTTTAGAATATATCTGTGCACTATACATTCACAAACACCATGATTAGCTTTATAATATTCTCTAAAGGACATGATAGTGGCTATAAAATGATATGTGATATAAAAAAAGAGGACAAAATAAAAATTTATCCCTGTCTTCTAATGCTAACATTTAGATTTATTCAATGAAACTAATTGTTGGAAATTTTTGATTCTAGTCAGAACAGCCAACTATGAGGAAAGGTGGAGGCTGCAGACTACAAACATGTGATTGTCTATATAGTCTATATGTCTGTATCAATGATTTAAAAAAAAAAAATCTGACAGAGCCTATGTGATCTTTTAAGAACAACTTTGGAATGGATCCTATGATTCAGGCTTTGTATAATTTGTTGTGATTAATTTTTATTTACTTTTTTTAGTCACTGTATTTAAGAATACATTTTATTTCTCTTTACCTCATCAGCCACACTGAAGCTTGAAGCATCACAAATTCTGGTGATTTCCCTTCTGATAGATGGGAAAGTAATTTTGGGACAAAATGACATTAAAAGAAAAATGGCAAACCAGAAAGAGTTAAGCAGCTCTCTTCCCCCACATATGCCAGTTCCGTACTTAACACTGTTTTAAAATGTCTCTTTTAAAAAGGCATTTTTGTTAAAGGACCTGTTAGATCTTCCAACTATTTATAAGCAAGCTGCAAAACAGTTAGCTAACACACATCCTTGTAGTAAACACTTGCCAGCCTGACCTTGAAACCTGAGAAATTCCCTTTGCTTTCAGAGCTGACAGAAAAAAAATGAAGAAGAAAGAAGGTCCTACTTTTCTTGTCATTTTAAAGTGACAATCCAATTGACAGGTGTTAAATATTCGTGTCCCCAGCTAAATCTCAGTAATAGCAGAAGTGAAGCTAGCTCACAAACAAATCTGCCTAGTGTAAATGAAAAAGAGAAAACTGTTTTCAACAGTAAAATACAGAGTGGAAGGTAACAGCTATGCAGCTAGAAATCAACTTTACTAGAGAAATAACTGGGTCAGGGGTTGCTTCTGTAAATATCTCACATAAGTAAAGATTTGTTTTAGTTCACTAATTTCTGACAGGGGTAGTATAGTTTATCCCCTAAATAGGAATGATCCTCCAAATGTTTTTGTCCTGTTTCTATCAACCCTTATCAACTCTTGATTTAAAAAAATGCAGTCTAAAATTACCTTGAAGTCCTCATCTAAGTAAGAATTATGAGAACTAATATGTTAAAAGTAGATCTGTAAGCAGCCTGTAAGAATATAGTAGCATGGGTCACATCTCTTACTAAACCATGGATTATTCAAATATGATTTTCCAATTGGGTGACTTCACCCAAACATTTTTAAGTCTCATTAAATTGCTATCTATAAAGCAGTCTTGGTGGGTTCGTACAAAATGCTCCACTAAATGCAACCTAATTTATATCTTAATGCGGTGTGAGAATTCAGTCATATCTTTGCATAAGGAGGATCTGCTTGAATCAAACCAAATTTCCTTTTAGGCAGCATCAGTGACCACCCACCTCTGGCAAATTTGCAAATGGGTTAAAGTAACAATTTATTTCTGAAGTTCAAAAATAAAAACCTGCCTTTTTCTTCCTCTATGTTTTGAAATCTAAAATAAAATTCTCATCTGTCCATCTCCCATCTCAGCATACCACTTTTATCTTGTTTAACCACAGTTAATCTGTTATCAATGTCTCCAATCTTCTTGTCTCTTTGTTTATCTTCTTCTTCAATTTTTTGGAACCTCTCATACTTTGACATCATTTGTTGAATGTTCTCCATTTTTTCATCAGTTTTCCCTGTTCTTTGTTCGATGTTCTCTATTCTCTTTTCAATAGTCCCTGATCTTGCTTTAATATCTTGGATTCCTTGCATAATCATCTGCAGAGTCACTTTTTCTTGTTCTTTTTCTTGCTTTAACATTGTCTGTATTGAACATTGTCCTCCAGATGGTGGAAAGGCAGAAGTAGAAGTTGAGGAACCAGGAGCTGTAAATTTCCTACTCATTTTAAACAATTCAAAATCTTCAGGTTCTTCTAAACCTTAATCCAGTTGTAAAGTAGCCAATTATAATTCAGAGTAAAAAATAAAAATGGTAGAGAGAAAAAAAGCCCAATAGTAATTTTAAAAAAGGGGAGACAAAGTTTCTTCAGGTTCTTGTAAGCCTTAATCCAATCAGTAGTTAAATAAAGAAAAAGACTTTAAAAAAAAAACAAGAGAAGGGGAAAAATTCTTCAGGTTCTTATATAGTTTATAGTTTATAGAGTTTATTTGTCATTACACTCGCAAGTGGGTGCAACGAAATGAGGTGCTCTTCCACAAGTAAAAACTGGACAAACACCACTAAAAGAAAAAAAATTAAATTAAATTAAAACTAAACACAACCGACCATACAATGATCTCTATGCAATTTAAAAATGTAAAACCCCATTACTCTCATTCACTTCCACATAAATCTTATGACCCTGCATTCAAACTCAAAACTGCACTTGGATAAAAACTGTTCTTAAATCTGGTTGTCCTTGTTCTTAATACCCTAAATCTCCTTCTCGATGGTAATAGTTCAAAGAGCTGATGTCCCGGATGAGAGGAGTCACCTTAATCCAATTGAAAGGTCTCAAATAGAAAAAAGTGCATAAAAATGAACCAAAAAGGTAGATTAAAAAAACAAAAAATGCCAGGAAAGAAAAGAGAAAAGGCTTTTAAGGCTTTCCCTTTAAAATAAAAAAGCAAACGTGGAGATTGGACTTCCAAAAAAAAAAAAAAGACAAAAACAAGCTCCAACTAGGCCAAAAACCCAGATAGTTGTTACAAGAATAAGGGTTTAAAAAAACAGTACAGTAAAGCTGGTAAGGAGGGAATAGCACAACATAAAAAAAATAAAAAGAGCACACTACACTTTGTTTAGTTATCCAGTTATGACTCTCTTCTCCAAAGACTTATCACCTTTTCTTTTCATAAGCTTCAACACCAGGCTCCAGCTGTTGATAGAAATCCAGAAGACTGCCTACAATAACACTCTCCCATGCTCTTCCCTCTATCTTATCACATAGCAATGTCCTTGAAAAGGAGTCTCAGTTCTTTCTTTCTCAGCTTTGTCTGGTCACAGGAAATAAAGCATTTTCAAGCCTCTAGTTGGCAGTGTTACAAAGTTTCTTTGCTCTCATTTTCCCCCTCCTTTCCCAAGCAAAACGTAATAAAAATTACCAAAAAAAGAGGAAAGAAATATTTTAAAAAGGGAAATAACTAAGTAACTAAAGGGAGTCTCTAGCCTAAAATATTACAGAATCAAAAAGGAGAAGAAAAGATAGGTATAAATAAGAAAAAAACCAGTCCAGTTCCAAAATACAAAATCGCGTATAGAAATCGCGTATAAAATTGCCACTTAATCACTTCTGTTAAAACTTTTACAGATTCTTTCTTTTCCTTAGGGTGTCCTTTCAAGTCTTAGAATAAAAAAGTTCTCACCAAATCGGCACACTTTCTCTTTCTGCTCTCTTCCGTTTCGGAGCTGTCCCAACTTCAGCAGCTTAAATGGCTGCCTCTTTGCCGCTGGCAAGAAGAGCTTCTCCTGGATCTACCAGGGACTTTGCGGTATCACTGGGATCAACAGGATGCACTCTTCACTTTTGCCATCTCTTCGGGATGGTTTAGATCCGTTTGGACCATCCAGGGGCAAACATATCGGCTGCAATCTCAGACCTCCGAGATTGCATGCCTTATCGTTGCGATGCCAGCTCTGCCCCCCGTGGAGGACAAAATCTAGCTGAGATAATGATAGAAATATTGGCTGAAGCTTTGGAAATAACTGAAGGGAAGATGATGGATGGAATAGATGAGGTATATCTAGTCTTTACAAGATATGCGATGAGAAATAGCTTACCAAGAGAATTAGATATTAGATTTACTTATTAGTAAATCTACTAATACATATTAGTAGATACATATTTACATATTAGATTTACATATTTGGTAAGAAAGCAAGAATAAAGTTAAAGCTTTTGCAAGATACTAGAATTAGAGGAGGATTTGGTTTGCCTAATTGGGAGTTGTACTATCAAGCTACAAACCTGATGTGGGTCAAGGAATGGATAACATTAAGAAAGACTAGATTGTTGACATTAGAAGGACATGAATTGTTGTTGGGGTGGCATGCTTTTTTATGGTACAAGGGAACTAAAATACAGGGGTATTTTAGAAGACATCATATACGGGAGTCTTTGTGGTTAAATTGGGAGAAGATTAAAAGACAATGTTATTTGAAAATTCCAGTCTGGTTATCGACTATTGAAGCATTTTCTTATCCTATAATATATAAAAAGGAACAAACAGTTAGATATGGGAAAATATTGAATGAAAAGGGTGAACTTAAATCTATGCAAAAACTAGAGGAACAAGGTATAAAGATGAATTGGTTTTCATATGCGCAAATACATTCAAGGTATGATAAAGATTTTAAAACAGAAGGTTTCTATGATAAATTGACTGATCTAGATAAGATTTTGACAGGTACTGATGAAAAGGTGATTAAAAAACTGTATGGATATTTATTAGAAATTAAACTAGAAGAAGAACAAGTTAAAGAAACTATGATTGCTTGGGGGAAGAACTTTGGATATAGGATTGATCTAGAGAAATGGCAAAAATTGTGGTCTCAAAATTATAAAATGACAATGTCAACAGCTTATAAAGAAAATTTGTATAAGATGTTTTACAGGTGGTATTTCCCCCGATAAGAATTGCAAGAATGTTCAAGAACAAATCCGAAAAATGTTGGAAATGTCATCAGACACCTGGCTCATATTACCATATGTGGTGGACTTGTGCAGACGCTAAAAAATACTGGACTAAAATCCACATGTGGTTGGAAAAAATGACAAAAAAAATATAGATTTGAAACCAGAGATGTTTTTATTGGGAATTTTACCTGAAACATATTGCAAAGATTTGAAATACCTGAATGTAAATGTATTAACAGTGGCTAGGATTGTATTTGCTAAAAACTGGAAAAATGAGAAAATACCATCGCAGGAGAAAATCATTAAGAAAATATTGGAATGTGCTGAAATGAGTAGATTGACATTTGAAATTACAGAACAAGAGGATAAACAATTTTATAAAATTTGGTACCTTTTCTATCAATGGTTCGATAATAAAATACAGTAATGAAATATGTAGATTTTTAGAAAATAATAAATATATAAAGATGTATTTCTCTTTTATTATATCTACAAAATGTTTTTAGGATAGATTTGGGAGGATAATATGAATTGCTATAAAATAAACTAAGTAAATTATGGTTATCTCATAAAATATGAATGGATAAAACTGTAGTCAAATGATTGATTAATAATGATATTAGTGTATCTAATTTTTGATTGATAATATGAGCTTTTATGTAATGTAACTGTAATTGAAGACTACAAAATAGATGCACAAAATGATTTGTAAACCAACCGGAACACTATTTGTATACCTATGGAAGAAAGTTTGATGTTTTGATGCTTTGTTTGTTTATGTTTGTTTTTGAAAACCAATAAAATTTACAAAAATAAAAAATAAAAACCTGCCAGTCAAAGAGAAACCATTAAGTTGAATATGCTGTCACTCCAAATGTTTTGTTTTCTACCCATCTTGACTTCCAAGCATATGTTTAAAAAAGAAAATGAGAAATCAAGGACATTTCACCTCTCCAATCTTGCAGTTCCTATGCTCTTCAGCTTGTTTTAGCATCCCATGAGTTTTTCATCACTTGAGATGTTTATTGATAAAGAAAGGAAGCGTTACAGGAAGCGTTATCTTTCCCATTGCACAGATAGCACCTCTCTGCTCTTGAATAAAGTTTCATATTTGGTTTAATTCCGTTTACTTAAGTTCTCACGTTTAGCACACAAAAAAGATAATATAGATTCTCTGTCAAAGAATTGAACTTAATCCAGGTAGCTTTCAGCTGTGCCATCATTTTAACTGTGAACAGGAACAGGGGGGAAAAATACTCATTGTCAAAATTTCCAAACTGAACCCAATTGAGATGATCTCAATCATGTTTTACTCATCCATAGTTTTTCTACTCATCCATAGTATTTCTACAACATGCTATATATTACATTGATTTGACTGCTAAATGTTTGATGAAGAGGAGGTGCCCAGTGTGAACCGCAAGTACAAGATCAATAGGACACTAAAAACTCATATAATGTTGACATCCTTCCTGTCAATAACTTTAAAAATAAGGGGCAATTTCTAGCTGTGCTTTATTAATGCAGTCCCTTGGGTTGACCTGTTTTTGATTTCCCGTATAACCCGAGAAGGGTTTTAGTGGGGAAGGCTGATGGAATAGAAGGGAAATTGGACACATACACTTTCACACATTTTTTAAACAAATGTAAACACACACCCATTGACAAAATTGCTTCCCTCCAAATTGACAACTCAGGTGAAGCAAGCCTAAATGTTCACCTTCTCTTCACCCAGCAGTCTTAATTGAGATTGTGTTTCCCCCATGTCAGCCTTATTACAATGTTCTGTGTTGTGTCCGCGAAATGATGCCAGGAGTCGGTGACTTAGTACAAAGCTCTTTATTAGCAAGTTGGAACCGAACTGGCGAAAGGAAAAAAGCCCGTGGCTTTTATTCCTTTCGCCGCGGCGGCCACGGCCAATGACACCACTTTGAATCTCCCGCGATCCGAATGGACCAATCACGGGAGATTCCTTGCGAGCCAATCGGCGTGGCTCGCCTGACCAATCGGAGAGCCCCGTGCTTTGGCCAATCAAAGCGCGGGGATTTCG
Organism: Hydrophis major; assembly: GCA_033807585.1. Lineage (NCBI taxonomy): Eukaryota > Metazoa > Chordata > Lepidosauria > Squamata > Elapidae > Hydrophis > Hydrophis major. Next base: position 148,292,780 of record CM066328.1, on the reverse strand, counting down.
AGTATGTTAATCAAGGACAGAACATTCTGAATCACCGGAGAAACTGTTTATAGGCAGGAATAGAAATGTTTTATTTTTAAGCACCTTGCTTTGGAGGCAGAGTGAAAACTAATATCTTAGTTAATATCCTACCCTATCATTATATGGAAATTATATTTGAAACCTTCTGTATCTGTGCAACTTTTCCAAACAACTATGATTGTGGGGTGGGCATTGAAGAATACCAGCACATACACTCTGAGATTCCATGACTGAGATGCTCAACATCTAAAGGAACATGTAAGGGAAATAAAGCTTTCTTGTAACAATTAGCTGTTATAAGCCAAGAAGCAGGATTCCATGCTGCAGAAAGAAGGCAGACCTCCCCTTGAAGTTCATGGAAATAAAACTTAGCTCTTTTAAGAGTATTTGCTCAGATGTGTCAGGATTCATGCATCCATGTATACAGTGTCACTGGTTTAGACATACAGTACTGTGCAATTGACAACCCTATAATTGTACTTTCCTCTGGGAGATTTTATAATAAGCTCTGATTTTGAAAGTCAGCCTCAGTCTTGCTGTGATGAAGGGATATTGGTTTCTTTACTCCAGAAGATCATGCCATCCAATTCTGAGCATGAGACTCTTCCAATTTCTTCTGATTTCAAGGACGAATTCCTAGTAATTTTCACCAATTACATAATTGGGCCTTAAAAGCACATACAACCCCTCCAATGGGCTAACCTTCTTTGTAAGATTTGAGTTTAGATATCACATTAGGCCATAATATGATTAATACTGTGTGTTTTGTGAACCAAGTTTTATTATTTAATGAATTACAAAGTTGTTTGATTATTGTTTGCAAAACATGGGCAAGCAAATCATAGCTTGTTGCAATGTGTGATCCAATTGCATAGCTCAGTCAGAGGGTCTTCTGAAATATGTCCATGTCTAGTTTCACTTCCTTCTCTCTTGCTCTGATCCCTATGCTCCAGCATAAGCAAATGTGTATCAACTTTAATTTGGTGAATTTTTGAAAATAGTTTGAAGGCTTTCATTTCTTTTGTTTAATAATTAGTTGCATATAAAGGAAACGTTGCCTTCAGATTGAACTTGTCTCCTCATGACTGTGTCCATGCTGTTTCCTTCTACCTTTGTGACTTGTTTGGAATGGATCTCAGATACTCTTTTTTGTGAGTGCTCATTCATACTTTCATACATAGAGTGCTCAGATTGCATAAGACCCAACCCAACTTTATGGAAAGAAGTGCAAGGACACTGGTTGCAATTGCCTCATATTGATGGCATTCCACAGAGGGTCCACAAAAATCAACCTATGCAAATGTTTTTGGAAAAGAATTGTGGCAGGGAATGTCTGTACAGCACAAAAAATAGAACAATAACATTATGATAGCAGTAATATGGTATTATATCATTATAATCATACTGAAATACATTAGCGTTACAGTATACCAATACACTGTTAATTTCCGTTGTATGCTAGTGACAATGCCCTGCCATTATAACACCTGGGTTGGTTTTTAGTTAAGAGCATAGCAGTGACGGTATTGCAGAAGTAGTTTGCTATACTTTTCTTCTTGTTTGTTTGATTGATTGTTTTTCCTGTTATTCTTTACTCCTGGAATTTCCATGTGCTCTCCTATCGTAATATCTAATATTAGTCCTGCTTTCTGGGCCCAGGGAAGATTACTGTATCCAGAATATGACACCTGATGAACATTTTGCATCACTCACTTCCCATTATGACTTACCTGTTAAGACTCACCTTCTCACCTGTTAAGAGGATGCCTATTGTAGCTCTGAAAGCAACCTAATGATTGAAAAGACAGAAAAGAAACAGAGGAATGAGTAGGCAACAAAACAATTAACTCCTAGCTCTCCATGTCTTCTGTGAGTGGAAAGAAGAAAGCTGTAGTTCAAGAGAGGAAAAAACTAAAGAGAGCAAATGGACCACCTTTCCATGCTTATTTTTTTTAAGATTATGTCCCAATAATGTGCAAGAGAAAGAAATGTGCTATTTTAGGGTTGTTTTATTTCATTGCTTTGAGCTGTATTGTGCTCTTAATAGAAAAAAAAACCATAATTTTAAACAATTGCTGAACTTGGTAATTGGTTTGCAGTACTAAATATAAGAAACACATTGACTTACTGATTAAGAATAATAGAAGCAACAAGAAGTACAGAATAAATGTCCCTTTTAAAACTTAATTATTTTTTTCCTATCCAATCTGCTCCTGATTTCAGCACCATTACACTGAAGCAGGTTTCATTGAGTGCCTTCTTTTTAATATTAATAAAAATAAATCCATCCATCTACATGCACATGGAGAGAGAGAGAGAGAATGAATCAAACAATAGCAACAAAAGAATAAAAAGCCAGATTTTTAAATGTGCCTCTTTTTTTCATTCATTCTTCTATCTGCTATAGGTTCATTACTTGCAGAAAGAGGTGAAGACTGATGAATCAAGTTTAGATCAGTTGGGGAGAAATAACAAAACTGATAGAGAATATGGATTTTAAGACTGGTTTGAAACAGAAATGTAAGGCTACATCTTGGGAATTTTGTGTGGGCCAAAGGTTCATGAAAAAATAATGTTTGAAGTAAAGGTGAAGCCAAAATGTTCTAACTGAATATGTAATGCATGAGAGAGCTCTGTGAAACCAAAGTGATAATTTAGATTGTTCTCAGCAGAAACACATGAAACAAATCTGCCCTTAGGCCTTGCTCTCCACTTCAGGGGAAAATCCATTAACATTCTATTGCTCATTCAAGGCCCTGGGTCCCCAATTGGAAGTTGGGAAAATGCACTTGTCCCTTCCCAGCCTCCCATGGAAATATGAATTTCTTCCCATCATTGTAGCATGGAAAACAACATTGACACTAATTAGACAGATACGTTGATCATACCTATTTCCTGACTGACAAGAGTAGGATAGGGAAGTAGGTGCCACACTTATATTTTCTCATTAACATTCGCATCATGCAAGAGTCTTTCTGTTCGTTAGCTAGTAATTAGGTAGGCAAAGTGCCTTCAGAAAAGTTTATATTGAGTAGTGTGTCATCATTTATGAAAGAATCAAACTTTTCCTCCCAGGAAGCCAAGACATAATTTATCAAACAAGCTATTTATCTTTTAATTTACATTCTAACCAGCTCTCTCTGTGGTTCATTTGCTCCTTTTATCATTTCTTATCCTGGGTCCATACAAAAAAATCATAAAGCTGAGGAATTCTGTTTTAACCTATTATGCATCACACTGACAAGCAGAAACGATCAGGTATTCTGCAAATTTCAAGTCTGAAATTTTGATGAGTCCTCTCCTTTGGCAGTAAATTTGAAAAGAATAATTCACAACCCTAGATTTTTGTTTTGTTTTGAAATTGCGTGAATGTATGCGTATTCCTCATGTTGTGTCCTCGAAAATGATGCCAGGAGTCGGTGACTTCGTATCAAGCTCTTTTATTGGTGTAGGAACCGAACTGGGGCTATAGAAAAAGTTCGCGGCTTTTATTCCTTTAGCCGTGGCGGCCGCGGCCAATGGCACCGCTTTGAATCTCCCGCGATTCGAACAGACCAATCGCGGGAGATTCTTATCGAGCCAATCGGCGCGGCTCGCCTAACCAATCAGAGTGCCCCGCGCTTTGGCCAATCAAAGCGCGGGGATCTCAAGAATGCTAATGAGGGGACAGAACACCCCTCCCCTCTTGGTTTAGTCCTTACGTCGCGTAGTCACGTAGGTAGGCGGGGCTCCGTCTTAGCCTACTGGACCTGCGCAGCTCAGTCGTTGGTTGGATCCCGGCCGGTTCAGTCGGGGTCTCTGTTCCTCAGGATGCCGTCGTGGGAACCGGCTGGTCGGTCGGGCTGGGCCGCTCTCTGTAGCTCCCTCCTGGGTCTCCCGGGTTGGTTGAGCTGCAGGTTTCGCCGCTCCTGCTCGGTCTCCCCGGGTCAGTCGAGCTGGCCAGGCTGTCTCTTCCTGGCGAGGGGTCGTGCTGGCTGCTTTCCGGTAAGTATGGTTGGTTTATTCTTCTTTGGTTTTGGTTCCCTGGGTATTCCCTCCCCCCTTGGTTTGTGTTGTGGGGGTTGGTTTTGCCTGCTTGTGCGTCGGTGGTTTCTTGGGTGGTCGTCCTCGACCTTAATTGGTCAATGTGGCGTTTCCATGCTCGTCCGTCTGCTGTTTGTAGCCGGTACAAGTGTGGGCCTGTTATTTGTGTGATGACGGCCGGTACCCATAACGGGTCTCCCGTCAGGTTTCTTGCGTATACAGGGTCGCCTGGTGCGAAAGTTCGGTGTTTGCTGTTTGAGTCTGGGGGCTTCTCCGGGTTATACGTGGGGTATAACCTGTCGAGTGGGGACCTTAATTTCCTCCCCATTAATAGTTCGGCTGGGCAATTCGTTGTGGTATTTGGGGTTATGTGTTGGGTGAAGAGTAATTTGTTTATTTTATCCTGGATCTCCCCGTGGTCTATTTTCCGGATGGTTTTCTTAGTGAATTGCACCATCCGTTCCGCCCTACCGTTTGCCGCCGGGTGCGCCGGTGCTGTCAGCGCGTGGCAGATGCCCCTTTCCGCTAGGAATTTTTCGAATTCCAGCAAGGTGAATTGGGGCCCGTTGTTGGAAATGACAACGTCTGGGAGGCCGTGCGTTGCAAAGAGTTTGCAGAGTTCCTTGATCACGGCCTCCGTGGTTGTTGTTCTCATGTTGCTTACCTCCAGCCAGTTGGAGTAAGCGTCTACTGTTATAAGGAAGGTGTGTCCTTTTGTGGGCCCGGCGAAGTCTATGTGGATTCTAGACCAAGGTCCCCTTGGGGTTTCCCACTCTAGGACGGGTGCTGTGGGTGGGCTTGGCCTAGTTTCCTGGCATCGTTGGCACCTTGCTACCCAGGTCTCAATTTGTTTGTCCATCCCTGGCCACCAAGCGTAACTTCTGGCCAGGGCTTTAGTCCTAACGATGCCAGGGTGCCCCTCGTGTAATAGTTCCAGAACCTTCCCTTGTAGTTTTTCTGGAATGACCACCCTATCCCCCCATAGTATGCACCCTTTTAATAATGAGAGTTCCGTTTGCCGGTTTCGGAATGTCTTGACGGACTCGTCGTTGTCCCTTTCCGGCCACCCTTTCTCTACCCCATGCAACACCCGCGCCAGACGTTTGTCTTTATTAGTCTCTCGGGCAATGTCTGACGCGGTTATGGGTAGGTTGGGTAGAGTCTCTATACTGAGGGTGGTCGTCGTGGGTGCTGGGTCGGTGTCAGGTTCCGGTAGCGGCGAGCGGCTTAAGGCGTCTGCATGGGAGATCGTCTTACCCAGTCTGTGTATGAGTCCGTAGTTGTAGGCTGCCAGGAACTCGGACCACCTTGTCATTCGGGGAGACAGAATGTTTGGGGTGGCCCGGTTCCCTGCAAGGATTCCCAGCAGCGGTTTGTGGTCGGTTATGATGGTGAATGTCCGGCCGTAGAGATACTCGTGGAATCTTTTTACTGCGGCAACGATAGCCAGAGCCTCTTTGTCCAGCTGGCTATAGTTCCGCTCCGGTTTGGTGAGGATCCTTGAAAAGAACGCGATGGGTGCTTCTTTTCCGTCGAGGAGGGTATGGCTGAGGACAGCGCCGACGCCAAAGGGTGATGCGTCGCATGTGACGGCCAGAGGTAGGGTCTCGTTGTACTGTATAAGGACGGCGTCTGAAGTGAGGAGGTCCTTTGTTCTTTGGAAGGCGGCTTGCTCGCGTTTCCCCCAAGTCCAAGTCACCACCTTGTCCAGGAGCCTATGCAAAGGCTCCGCCACCGTCGCCTTTTGGGGCAGGAAAACATTATAAAAGTTAAGTAGCCCCAGGAATGCCTGTAGTTCCGTCTTCGACTTGGGTGTGGGGGCTTCTTTTATGGCCTTGATTTTTTGGTTTGTGGGGTGAATGCCGTGACGGTCTAGGAGGTATCCTAGGAATTCAACCCGTTCCGTGTATAATTGGCATTTCTCCCTCTTTACTTTGAGCCCGGTCTCTTTGAATTTGGTTAGGACCTCCCTTAGGCGACCCTCTAGTTCGGCTTGGTTGGTTGCCGACACTAAGACGTCGTCGAAGTAAGGTACCACCCCCTTGATGCCTTGTAATAGTCTTTCCATTAGGCTTTGGAATATTCCCGGTGCCACGCTGACTCCAAATTGGAGCCGGTTGCATTTAAATTCTCCCAGGTGGGTGACTATGGTTTGCGCTTCTGCCGTTTCCTCGTCGACTGGCAACTGTTGGTATGCCTGGGCGAGGTCGAGTTTGGCGAAAACCTTGCCCCCTCCCAGTGACTGCAGTAGGTGTTGCACTACTGGGACGGGGTAGGCGCTTTGTTGCAACGCGCCATTTAGGGTGGCCTTATAGTCCCCACAGATCCTCACCGACCCATCGGGCTTGATCGGGTGACTATGGGGGTCTCCCACCGGGCATGGTCTATTGGCTGTAGGACCCCTTGCTTGACGAGCTTGTCAATTTGCTCGTCTATCTTGGGTTTAAGTGCGAATGGCACCCGCCTTGGTTTCAGGTGTTTTGGGGGGATGTTTGGGTCTAGGCTGAATGATATAAGGGGCCCTCGGTACTTGCCTAGGTTTCCATCGAAGACCTCTTGGAATTCCCGGGCCAGTTGTTGCTCCCAGCTGTCGTCGGTGACGTGGTCGACTCCCGTGACTGCGATGCCGAGTGGGGCGAACCATTGCAGTCCCAGTAGGCTTGGGCAGTCGCGATCGACGATTGTCAGGGGAAGCCTTTCGGTGCGCCCTTTATATGTGATGTTGAAGTGTTTGGTTCCGACTACCGGGATGCGGTTTCCCTGGTAGTCCTTTACGATTAGTCTCTGGCTGTCTAGGCTTCTCCTTTGGATGGTAGGCACCAAGCGCTTTATTTCATGCCATGCTATCATGGAGAGGTAGGACTCGGAGTCCACCTCCATTTTGCATGGCTCGCCCTCGATGCCTACCTCCACGTGGACCTTCCGGGAGTCATTGGTTGTGGCGTGGCCGATGGTGACCGTCTGATGGGTCTCCTCTCTTCGCCGGGTATCGCCACCTCATAGGGATCGTCCGTTCTGGTCCCATCTGTTGTCAGAGGGGCGATCTCTGGTCCGGGGTGGTGTGCTCTCTCTCCTCCATTCGCTCTGGTCCCATTGGGGCGGGCTGCGGTTCTTTTTAAGGCGGCAGACGCGGGCGATGTGTCCCTTCTTGTCACAATGCCGGCAGATCAACTCGAAAAACTGGCATTCGGACCTGGGGTGGTCGCCTCCGCAACCAGCACAGTTGGTCCTCGACTTACGACCCCGCCGGTTCCGTGGGTCGCGGCCTGTCTGGAGGCGATGAATTTCCTCCTCATCATCGGAAGTGCCCGATGCCGAGTGGAAATCGCCCTGGTGGGTGGTTGTCTCGGGTTGGGCCTCGGCTGACCTTGCAGGGTGGTTGTTCCCGCTGCGGTCCCCAGCGTTCGGTCGGCGCATGCGGTCGGCGGATGTTCGGGTCGCTTTGGCGACTGCGGCTGCGGTGAGGGTGTCTGCAAGGCTGATGTTGCCTTGGCCATCAGCCGGCTCTGGAGGACGGGGTCCCACAGGCCAAGCACGATTCTGTCTCGCAGGGCGTCATTCAGGTTGTCAAATTCACACAGCCCCCCTAGGTGCTGTAGTTCGGCGACGAAGTCGCTGAAACTCTCACCCAACCGTTGGTCCCGACGGTAGAATTCGTTGCGTCGGATCAGGATGGGTACCTCTGGAGCGTAGTGCCGCTGAAGTATTGGCTCGAGGACGTCCCAGTCCATCGCGGTCGCGTCGGCGGGTTTGGCAAGTGCCTTGGCCATCTTGAATACCTCGGTCCCGCAGTGGGTCAGGAAGACGGCGTGCTTCATGGGGCCGGTGGCGTCCTTCAGATCGCTGCACTCGAGGAACATGCGGAATCGGTTGGAGTACGATTCCCAGTCCTCGGTGGCGGGGTTGAAGGGTGTGGGGGGTGCGATTTTCGCCATCGTGGAGATTTGTCTGGCTTCCGTCGGACACGTGGTTTGGTTCAGGGTCTGGATCCCACCTTCGTCGCCAGTGTTGTGTCCTCGAAAATGATGCCAGGAGTCGGTGACTTCAAATCATGCTCTTTTATTAGTGTAGGAACCGAACTGGGGCTATGGAAAAAGTTCACGGCTTTTATTCCTTTAGCCTTGGCGGCCGCAGCCAATGGCACCACTTTGAATCTCCCGCGATTCGAACAGACCAATCGCGGGAGATTCTTAGCGAGCCAATCGGCGCGGCTCGCCAAACCAATCAGAGTGCTCCACGCTTTGGCCAATCAAAGCGTGGGGATCTCAAGAATGCTAATGAAGGGACAGAACACTCAAATATATGATGAATTTTGAAAGTCATTGCATTGATTAAAATAACATTGTAAAAGAGAAATAAACAATAATTAAAAAGACAGCTGGAAGCACAGTACTTGTAGTCCAGTGTTGTTTCATTTTTACCATAACAGTCCTTTTAAGATAAATAATTAAATTCAGTGCCTGAAATGACAGGAGAAAAACTTCTAGGTCCATTAATTTCATCGTAAATTACAGTAAAGTTTCACTAACTATTCCTTTTGTGCCAAATCACTTTTTTCTTTTAAGTGCATAGTGCTTGTGACCAGTCTTAGTCATCCTGAGTTGTCCTGTCGATATATGATTCATATGAGTTATAACTAATTCTGACAAATTTCAATGAATTTGCTGTAAGTCATAACTAAGTTTATGATAAACCTATTATGTAAAGTTCCATTCTTTGAATACGTGGCAGGGTCGAATTTAAAGCAGTCTTATGCAACCAATGCCTTCATCAAAATGGGATAGGTGTGCCTTCAGTCTAAACAGAAGCTTGCCAACTTCTGTTATTTTCCTCTGAGAAACAATGGGAAATCATGCTGCTGTTTCTCAGTGATTTACCACTGATATTCCCCAATGCAGTGGAGGGCAAGTACAAAAGAGATTCTAAGTTCAAAGGCCTACAGTCAATTTATTTGATGTAGAAGTTTATCTCTTGGACTCTGTTCTGGCATTATCAGAGCATCTCTGTGTGTATGTGTGCACACATATCAAATTAAAACACATAGTTTCATGCTTTGCACTGGAATTCAGATTCTAAAGTTACATGCTGAATTTGAAACATCAGATTACCTGAAGTAAAAGGTAATTAATTCTATCTGACTGGTTCTGGCTCCTTATAAACTTCTTAGTGCTTGGCTGTCAAGAAGAAAGCTGAGGGACTATAGATCTGGAAATACTGTTTTCCTTATCGTCCATACAGTCAAAGCACTGTGGACAGAAAATGTCACATTTCATTTATAAAGTATAATGTTTTGTGACAAATGTTTCCATTTAACCAGATGCATGCATTTTTGTTAAGCCTTCCCAGTTGCCATTCATTCAAGTAAAGTTTTATATTGTGCTTTGACATATTTTCAGAAAAGATCTGGAAAACACACAGGAAAAGATTAGCAAGAACTTCAAAGATAGGAAGTAAACAAAATAAAATCAGCAAAATGTAAGGGATAGCATAAAGCTTTTTTTTTTTCAATGAAGAATCAAACCACCAATAATAGAAAATCTGAGAGGGCAAATGATAATACTCTCATATTTGGATTGCAAAAAATGAAACGACCAGTGATAACAGCAAAATTAGAAACAGAAAATAAATGCTTCATTTTCATCCATTGGTCACCTAATTTAAATATGACTCTAGTTGGTGCAGAAGAAGATTATATATGAGAAATGCATATTTTTTTCATTCACAACTGTTCTGATATCATATCACTGGATCTTGAGACAGGAGAAAGCTCTTGCTGATCCCTAAACCACTTCTACTGCCTCTCTTTCAAAGCTATTTAACTTTCCTGAAAGAAAATGGATGACAAAGCCTAACACATTTTATACTTCTTCGGCCTGTCCTTGAAGAAATCCGAATAAGTGGGAAAATATTCCTCCTACTTAAATGCCAGTATATTTAAGGAGGTCATAAGGCTGCATCATTCATGGACTAGGAACAAGATTAAGATACCATAAGGCCATAAAATTAAAAAGAAGCAGCTAGGCCACATTTCTGCTGTGTGTGTGTGTGTGATTGTCTTGAGGGATTATATAATTACAAATTAGAATTGCTTTCCTGAGATTTTTCTCTAGTTACAGAGAAATGAACACCCAAATAAACACTAGTTATATCTGCTTTGCTTAAAGGTCCAGATATTTTCTCAGGAAGAAACTATTGAGTCATCAAGTGGGTAAATAGATTAGGAGTGTGTATCATTAGGCATACTGAAGAATGAATATTCAAGAGCAATGTTGTGAATGAATAAATGTGTTAATATAGTTATCAAGAGCTTGAAGTCAAGTGCAGGGTTCTGGCCCTGCACTTCTGATTGGCCGTTAATGGCGATATCAGATTGGTCCGCTCAGGTGAATCTGATTGGCCATTAACGAGCCTCACTCATTGGTTAACGGAGCTAGCACTCCCTGGTTTTCATTGGTTGAATATCTAATAAGTTGCCTATATAAGGAAGGCTGTAGCAGCCATTGAGTTTGAGCTGTCACACCATGTAAATAAAAAGTTCTGAAGTTCACCGTTTCACCGGCTCGTCTCCATTCTTGCGCCCACGCTCAGTACTTAACACTGGCGATGAAAGTGGGATGTGGAGATGTCAGAGCTGACTGAACAATGAAGAACGATAACCAAGCATGTGGCGGAAATGCACAACGGCGGAACCATGTCCAGCGGCGTCATACCACCTGCTCCATTCAACACGGCGCAAGAAGACTGGGACTCCTATAAGGATCGTTTCCAAATGTTCTTGGAAACCAACAATTTGAAGGATGCCACAACCAGGAAGAAACGGGCAGTATTCCTAACGCATTGCGGGACGACCGTATTCAAGATGGCCAAGGCACTAGCAAAACCGGCAGAAGTAAAGTCTATGGACTGGGATGTCCTCGAACCCCTACTGAGAGCCCACTATGCACCGACCGTGCCAACACTCGTTAGGCGGCATGAATTTTACCAGAGAGACCAGCGGAAAGGAGAGAGCATTGCAGATTTCGTTGCGGATCTCCAAAACCTGGGAGGCCTCTGCGGGTTCGCTGACTTGGAAGAAGCCCTGAGAGACCGAATAATTCTGGGATTAGATGCACCACACGTGCAGAGTAAGCTGATGGCGAAAGGCGACATCAGCCTTGCAGATGCCATCGCTGATGCCACTGCAGCAGAAGCAACCAGGAAGTCGGCTGTCCGAATGCGCCGCAACCGCATTCCGGTTCACCAACCGATCGGCGACATTTCACCCAAGTCAGAAGGACAGCTTTTGACGGCCCACCACGAGGACCTCTCTTCATCGTCAGACAGCAACAAAGAACAGGTCCATCGACAGCGATCCAAACGGGACCGTTACCAGAAGTCCCAACATCCATGCGCTGGTTGTGGGTCAAGTCACCCACGGTCCGAATGCAAATTCTGCGACGCGCTCTGCCATGAGTGCGGGAAACGAGGCCATATCGGATGGGTCTGTAGAAGTTTCATAGGACCCAGCCAGCCCTCAAAGGGGGCTAACTATCGCCAACTGACAGGAAACTCTCCTGTAAGGCGAGAACCAGTGAACCACCAATGGAACAACCACTCCTACAGAACCAGAACCCTAAACCGCCCCTCGAAGCGAGAAGAGGCTCACCAAACTATCACGATCGGTCACGCCTCCTCTTTGGATGCCAAGAAAATCCGAGTTAAAGTGGCCATCGAAAACTAGCCCTGCCTGATGGAAGTCGACTCAGGATCGTCCCTCTCGATGGTTTCCTGGAAGACCCTCAAGCAACTCATCCCTACTGTCTGGTGATAAGACCTCCGTTTCCAAAGACTCATACTTAAAGACTATCAGGGGAACTGGATCCCAGTCGTAGGATCCAGTCGAGTCCGGGTCTCGTTTAAAAACTGTACAGCATACCTACCCCTGACTGTAATCAACAAAGACCGGCCTACCCTGTTAGGTCTCCAATGGTTCACTCCACTTGGAATTGAAGTGGCAGGCATTCATCGAATCGGCAGCAGCGACTGGGAGGAGGACCTCGTCCAAGAATTCAAGGACATCTTTGCAGAAAAACTAGGTGAGTACAAGGGGACCCCGATATCATTTAACCTTAATCCAAAAGTAGCTCCCATCCGCCTTAATCCTCGTCGGGTTCCATTTGCCCTTAAACCAAAGATTGACGAGCAGCTTGATAAATTAACAGCCCAGGGTGTGTTAGAGCCAACCGATCATTCTCCCTGGGAGACCCCAATCATGACACCCATTAAGCCGGATGGATCAATAAGAATTTGTGGGGACTACCGAGCCACCCTGAACCACGCCCTGCAGCAAAACGCGTATCCGGTACCGGTGGTGCAGCACCTCCTTCATTCCCTGGGGGGCGGAAAAGTCTTCACTAATCTAGACTTAGCTCAGGCATATCAACAACTGCCGGTAGACGAAAAAACAGCACAGGCACAGACGATCGTGATGCACCAAGGTGCCTTTAAATGTACCCGACTCCAATTCGGAGTGAGCGTAGCCCCGGGGATCTTTCAGAGCTTGATGGAAAGACTATTACAAGGGATAAAAGGCATTGTCCCATACTTTGATGATGTGTTAATTGCTGCCCCTACCTCAAAAATTTTACAGAATTGCCTTAGGTTGGTCCTCCAGAAATTCAAAGATGCAGGTCTTAAAGTGAAGAAAAATAAGTGTAAACTGTGTACAGATCGTGTCGAATTTTTAGGGTATTTAATTGATAGTCAGGGCATTCACCCTACCGATAGCAAATTGAGGGCAATCAAAAATGCTCCCAAACCCCGGAATAAGGCCGACCTCCAGGCGTTTCAAGGCCTTATCAATTTTTATAACGTATTCCTGCCACACAAAGCAACTGTAGCTGAACCCCTACATCGTTTATTGGACAAAAAAGCAATTTGGGTGTGGGGACATAGAGAAGAGCAGGCGTTTCGAAATGTAAAAATATTATTGACTTCTGACGCTGTACTAATACAGTACAATGAGACTTTGCCATTAATGATCACGTGTGATGCATCGCCTTTCGGAGTAGGCGCCATTTTGAGCCACGTTTTGCCAAATGGTAGCGAGGCCCCTGTTGCCTATTTCTCAAAAACACTTTCAAAAGCAGAGCGCAATTACAGTCAGATTGATAAAGAAGCCCTTGCTATTGTGTCTGCTGTCAAGAGATTTCGTGTACGGCCGAGCCTTTACTATAGTGACTGACCACAAATCTTTGCTGGGAATAATAGCGGGAGATAAACCAACCCCCTATATATTGTCTCCCAGAATGATTCGCTGGTCAGAATTCTTGGCTGCCTATAATTATCAGCTGTAACACTGCCCGGGGAAAGCCATTCCCCATGCCGACACATTGAGATGAACACCGCTTCCAGAGACCATTGATGACCCCGCGCCGACAGTGACAATGTTGCAGATCGAGACACTTCGTACACCGTCATTAACAGCCCGAGATATCGCAATGGAAACAAAACGCGACCCCGCCTTAGCACGAGTCCTCAGTTGGGTGGAATGCGGATGGCCATTGGACCAGGTACCTGATGACTTCGCCCCATTCAAAAGTCGACAAACAGAATTGTTTTCACAGAAGGGCTGCATTATCTGGGGAGACAGGGTCATTGTCCCAGAACGACTACAACGAGCAGTATTGAGAACCTTGCACGATGGCCACCCCGGCATCGTGCGCATGAAAGCCCTCGCACGAAGCTATGCGTGGTGGCCAGGCATCGACAAGCAGATCGAGACATGGGTCAAAGCTTGTCACAAATGCCAGGAAGTAAGCAACGCCCCACCGAAAGCAACCCTAACCGAATGGGAAACACTGCAGGGACCCTGGTCCCGTATCCATCTGGACTTTGCAGGACCTACCAAAGGCCACACATTCTTGCTAACCATGGATGCCTACTTGAACTGGCTCGAAATCCACCAAATGAAGAACACAACAACCAAAGTGGTCATTAAGAAACTGGACACACTGTTTGCAACACACGGATTACCAGACGTTCTGGTATCCGACAATGGGCCCCAATTTACCGCGCTGTCCTTTGAACAGTACCTGGCGGACCGCGGTATTCACCATGCACTGACTTCACCAGAGCATCCTGCGGCCAACCGAAGGGACGAGCGCATGGTACAATTCGTCAAGAAAACACTCCATGGACTATGACAACATTGAAGAAAAAATAAACCAGATCCTCTTTTTGCAGCATATCACTCTGCACAGCGTCACCAACAAAACTCCCGCCGAGTTGCTAATGGGACGGAAGCTCCGCTCCCACCTTGACCGGCTACACCCATCGTACGAACCTGAGAAACCACACGGATCCAGCGGGCGATGTCATACCTTCCAGGTAGGCAACTTGGTATTTGCTAAAAACTTGTCGGGCGATCCGTTGTGGGTCGAAGCGACTGTAGTCCAAGTAACCGGCCCTAGATCATACCTTGTACAATGCCGTGATGATAGACTATGGAAGCGCCATATTGATCAACTACGATCAAGGCTGCAGTCAGGGATCTCCGAATCTCCTGATGCCCAAACTGAGGGGGGAGGAGATACGGAGGAAGATGAACTTGAATTAGCAGAAAACTTTTATGAAAAGAACGATAGTGGAACGGAAACACGTGAAGAGGAATCAGGGATGGGAGTAAGCTCACCTCAGGGTGATACCGAAGATGTTGGTGACAACGGAAATTCAAACTCAGAGTCAGAGGCACCCCTTTCATCAAACAACGCCCTACCTCAACAAGAGTGCAGCCAAATACCGGGTGCACAACGGAAGTCAAATAGACTAACAAAACAACCGGCCTACCTCAAGGACTACGTAACCGCACCCCGTAAACAGAACCCGGGGGGAAGGGGTGTTGTGAATGAATAAATGTGTTAATAAAGTTATCAAGAGCTTGAAGTCAAGTGCAGGGTTCTGGCCCTGCACTTCTGATTGGCCGTTAATAGCGATATCAGATTGGTCCGTTCAGGTGAATCTGATTGGCCATTAACGAGCCTCTCTCATTGGTTAATGGAGCTAGTGCTCCCTGGTTTTCATTGGTTGAATATCTAATAAGTTGCCTATATAAGGAAGGCTGTAGCAGCCATTGAGTTTGAACTGTCACACCATGTAAATAAAGAGTTCTGAAGTTCACCGTTTCACTGGCTCGTCTCCATTCTTGCGCCCACGCTCAGTACTTAACAAGCAAAATAAATCCTTAAGAGACATGGTGGCATAATGGTTAGAACAGAGTACTGCAGGCTATTTCTGCTGACTGCTGGCTGCCAGCAGTTTGGCAGTTCAAATCTCACCAGGCCCAAGATTGACTCAGTCTTCCATTCTAAAGAGGTGGGTAAAATGAGGGCTAAGATTGTTGGGGACAATATGCCGACTCTGTAAACCACTTACAGAGGGCTGTAAAGTATTGTGAAGCAGTGTATAAAGCAGTATATTTAGCAGCTACTGCTAAATCAGGAGCATAAATAGAGCTAAATAGGGGGATAAAATATCCAGTTCAAAAGCATTGTTTAGAGTCAGTACAGTCATGTTTTTAGGGGGGGGGGGAATCGTAAATTTACAGCTAACCACAAAAAAACCAGCTGGATACATTAGAAACCCAATTCTCAGGCAATTTGGGAAAATGAATCCATTGTTACTAACAACTGTGGAGATTCTCAGTCATCCAGATCATGGTTGTCTCAAAGAATGTCCCAAATCTTTGGGACATTCTTATTAATAGTATCCTATCCATCCATGAGAGCTGTGATGGCTCAGTGATTAGAATGCAATAATGCAGGCTAACTCACTGCTCACTCCAGAAGTTAGATCCTGAGTGGCTCAAGGTTGACTCAGCCTTTCATACTTCGGAAGTCAGTAAAATGAGGACCTGGATTGTTGGGGGCAATATGCTGACTCTGTAAACCACTTAGAAAGGGCTATAAAGCACTGTGAAACAGTATATAAGCCTAAATACTATTGCTATGCTGGGTCAGGAATTCTGGGAGTTGAAGTCCATGTGTTATAAAGGGCTCACAGTTGCTTTAGGGCAAGTCCAGGGTATCTGAAGAGCCATTTCACCTTTATGGGATAGGCTGATTCTACTCATTGCAGCAGAAGATGCTTACTCAAGAGCCCATCTGCTGAAATATTCCCCAGCTGGAGTTTAGGTCAGCTGCCACTCTCCTGGCCTTCTGGAAGAGCCTTAAAACTGGCTATATTGGCCAGCCTGAGGCCCTGATGGAGATGGCTGAGAAAATATCCCTACTCCTGTTATCAATCCTCTTGGTTTTTAGTTTCTTTTTTTTTTTTTTTTGTACTACACTTTTTACCTTTTTATCATTTTGTAAGCCACTGCAACAGTGAGATGGCATACAAATTTAATAAGTAATTAGGTAGTAATAATAATAATTTCTGTGATTCTGTGACTCAGAATACACACACACAAATGACCAAATAGATGTCCTCTTATGACTGCCAGTTACTTTTTATAATGGTGTTCCTTTGGGCTTCTTGTTGAACATTGAGAGCTTGAGGCTGAGTAGATGCATGGGGAATTCTTGAAAATGGACTAATTCATCTGTCCTCACGCTGCCATTT
Organism: Hydrophis major; assembly: GCA_033807585.1. Lineage (NCBI taxonomy): Eukaryota > Metazoa > Chordata > Lepidosauria > Squamata > Elapidae > Hydrophis > Hydrophis major. The sequence goes on along the minus strand of CM066328.1, from coordinate 148,276,136 downwards.
ACTCAGATCGAACACTGTGTCAGATACAATGTCTGTCCCAAGCTAAGGTCACCACCTCTTCACTAGGCCAGCCCCTGCTTTATCTATCGGTTAAAAGGCTTGGCAGCAGTTGCAAAGAGCCTTCAGCTCTCCTTGTAAACAAATGGGAGGCTTGTGTTGCCATGACGATGAGGCCTTTTCTACCTCCAGATGCAGCAGCAACACATGCTAACAAATTAAATGCTAAAAATACCAAAGAGAATAGGAGAGCAAAAGGTTCCATTTTCATTCCCCATCTCAAGCTAATTTAAATGCATTGATGTTATCCAAGAGGGTAGGGTTCCTTTCAAGTTCAAAGATTTCCAGCTGAACTAATAAAAGAAAACACAGGGACTTCATTGTGAAATCAAGCATATGGGGCTTGTTGATGTGCAGTTGTGTCACAAACCACTAAAAAAGTATTGGGATGCATAGACATGTCAGTTCATTTTAATTGCAATTACTTGGTTCCATCATTTTCCATCAAGGAGGACTCAATCAGAAAGAGATGGTTTCCAAGTATATTCCATGGCATCAGTTCATACATTTTTCTAAAGAAGCCATGCGCAAGCATTAAAGGAAATGGTGTTTTACTTTCCAATGCAAGGCTACGGGCTTGTCCCTGGAGTATTCTGGGAACTGTGAAATTGTTCATGGGCTTCAATGCTGCTGCCTGTATCGACGTTTCCAGATGTAGCAGGTCTGGTGGGACCCTTCAATTGAGTGGCTGCGATTGGAAAGCAGCATTACTTGCTTTCATAAAGCATCAGCCACAGAGAAGATAACTTTCTTCAGTTCCCTAAGCAATAGACACTCTTTAATATCACATCTATGCCCACACAAGGAGAAAATGTTGGAAATTCTAGTACCTGGCCTCTTCAAAAGCCAGAATGGGCAACCAGAGATCCAGAGCATTTCCCAGATTTTTCAGAGCCATCCGTGGATAAAATTTGTGTTACACTTTTCTGCCATTCTGCCAGCAAAAGTTGTATGCAGCTCTTACAACAGGCTTGACAGAATTGTAAAAACATAGGAAACCTCTCGGATCCTGCCTCAAACATATAAAAATTTGTCCTACCCTTTTTATGCTATTACTCTATCCATTGTGGCCTCTCCCCTCTGCACCAAATGACAAGAGTAATCCCCAACCATCCAAATCCTACACTACTTGAAAGACACTATTTGTCCAACTGACAGATGTTGCAATGTTGTGCTGTAGAGAGAGAGAGAAAATCTCACAGAAGTCATATCTGATGGCCCTTATTGTCTATTCCCAGGACTCTTATGTATGTACATGCACAGACACAGGAACAGAGTGCTGGATTAAAACTCTGCACTCATCAGGTTTTATTACTTGACCTAAATCAAGAAGATCCAAACTACATATTACACTCAGCACTGTGCAATTGATTTCTGAACTTTTTTTTTTTTGAAAATGAGAGGATATCAGGCAAAAGAAGTACAAAGAGCTATGCAATTTTGGGTTCAAATGGTCATCTGCTCAAAAGCATATTCCATCCAATCCATTTTTCTTTCCTAGTACCATAAGAAAGTAGTACAGAGACTTGCTAGCTCCACTCACTGTTGCTCATGCCCTGATCACCTCCAGATTGGATTACTGTAATATGCTCTATGTGTGTTTGCCCTTGAAAAGCATCTGAAGCTTCAGGTGGTGCAGAATGCAGCTGCACTTATGTGCATCTCTAAAATGGTACATGTTATACCTCAGTTCAGTGAATTCAAAGCACTGTTTTTTGACCGTTAAAGCCCTACATGGTATGGGACCAGGTTATTTGAGGGACATTTTTTTCCCGGTTATATCTACCTGTCCCATCAATTCCAGCAGAATATATATGCTCTGAGTCATGTCTGAAAAGGAGTTCTACCTGTCGGGACCCAGAAGATGTGAATTTTCTGCCATAGCATTTGATCTTTGGAACATCATTCCCCCTGAGTTGAGGTTAGTCCCACCTCTATTAGCCTTCCAGAAAACCTTGAAAACATTTTTCCATCAACCCTGGAGATCTCTTGGCAAGCCTGCAAAGTGCTCGACTGAAGCTAAATTGATGGTTGTCCTCTGGCTATCTTGGACCTCTTTTATGTCTTATTCTTTTATGTTTTTATTTTTGTTGTTATTTATGTCTGATTTTTTTTAAAAAAAGTGATACATTTTTTTGGCTTATAAGTCACCCAGAGTCCCTTTTTGTGAGATGGACTATATAAATTTGCCAAATAAAATTCAGATTGAACAAAAAAACAGTCATCAAGAAAACAGCTCCCTTTCTATTTCTCCTTACTGAAGCCTTGGTTTATTTATTCAAAAATAATTGAAGGAAATTTGAACATATAAGGTGTTAGTTTGCCCTAGTAAAAGAATAGTTAGTAATAATGCTTAGAGAAAATAGCCCCTATCATAAATAAAAAAGGGTAATCTAGGGAAGGCTGAGAGGCCATTTTCTTTCTTATGGTGGGAAAGCAAGGATAAGCAAACTTATGACTTAACATTATGGGGGGTGGAACAGGGAGAGAGAATTGCAATGGGTGGTATCATGATGCAAACTGGGCAAGGTCCTAATTCCCATTTAAACAGAACCAGGACCTTCCATATTTTCCCTAGTTTTTCTGGGTAGAAGTTAGAGGTTTTCCTTGTTTCTTAAATCATACTAAGTTTAAAGACTGATCGCTATCAGAAAGTTGAGAAGATATGTCACTAGTTTTTTTTAGTTATGGTCAGAGAATATCCCAGAAACAAGGAATTTGAGTTTTCATGTAAATTTGGGATGGTAAATTGACAAAATCTAGTGTAAAATAACTAATTAACAGATAAATCTATATAAATACACACTACGAAGCCTAAGAGAAGGTTGCTACTCAACTCCATAAATCTTGCTTGGGAACCCAGCTTCCAAGGTAAATTATGCCTTCATCTGATAGTGCTTGACTGCGCAGGTAAAGTCCTGTGGATACAAGTTGCCAGAGACCAAAGAGAATTACTTTGCTTCTTTCTGTAAAAAAAAAATGTAGACTCTTAGCATCTTGATATATACAGAGTTGAAGTTTCAAGATATACACAATAAACTTACAGAAATTAGTTTAAATACATAGCCTATCAGACCTTCACTGTGCAGGATGACAGACCTCAATCTTTCTAATCCAAAGAAGGCATTTAAATGTTGCCTTTTAGGAGCCAGAAAGCAGAATTGTTTACCAAGAATATAATTTATGAGTTATAAATACGATTGCTCATTTTAATGATTGCTCATGATAATAGAATTTATTGAGTTTAGACTTTACTATTGTCATTTTACAAATCATCCTAGAAAAGCACTTTTCAGACAACCATGACCTGGATGACTGAGAATCTCCATTGATACTGACTTGATGGTACATAATTGGTCTTCATTTTAACTGCAGAAGATGAATAGAAAAGTATAGAGTGGAATAGGCATTTTTATCTTATGATAACAAATAAGGGCTATTTTTCTTAAAAGGATCTGCTTGACTCTTTTCTGTAGAATTTTATTCCAGAAGATATTACTCACATTTGTCTACAGAACAGAAACACATCCTGTGAAACAGCTGCTATAAATTTGAACTTTCCGCCTGCACGTGCATTGTCACACATGTTAATATGCATATTGTTTCATGCCATGATTTTTGTTCATGATGGCTGATTAGTTTGAAATCAAACCAGTTTGTCAATATTATGAGAAGTGGTTTTGATAAACCTATTGTTAAGTTCTGAGTGTGGGCGCAAGGAATGGAGACGAGGCAGTGAACAGTGAACTTCAACTCTTTATTAATCATTCTGAACAGAGCAATCACCTAGGGCAGCAGCAGCCCTTTTGGCTGTTTAATCAAAAGCTTGCCTATAAAAAGGGGCCATTGTGGCTGTAGGTTTGCTCTGTTACACCATGCTAAATAAAGAGTTGAAGTTCACTGTTCATCGCCTCGTCTCCACTTCTTGCGCCCATGCGCAGAACTTAACACTGGTGACGAGGGTGGGATGTGGAGACGTCAGAGCTGACTGAACACTACAGAGCGCTAACAGAGCACGTGGCTGAAAACGCACCAACGGCTGAACCATGTCCGGCAGCATCATACCACCTGCTCCATTCGACCTGGCACAAGAAGACTGGGACTCATATATGGATCGCTTCCAGATGTTATTGGAGACCAACAATTTGAAGGATGCCACTACCGGGAAAAAATGAGCGGTATTCCTAACTCACTGTGGGCCAACTGTGTTTAAGATGGCCAAGGCACTAGCGAAACCGGCTGAAGTGCAGTCCATGGACTGGGACATCCTCGAGCCCCTTCTATGGGCCCACTATGCACCAACCATACCAACGCTCATTAGAAGGCATGAATTTTACCAGAGAGATCAGCAGAAGGGAGAAAGCATTGCAGATTTCATTGCGGATCTCCGGAATTTGGGAGGCCTCTGTGGATTCGCTGACCTCAAAGAAGCCCTGAGAGACCGAATAGTTCTGGGACTAGATGCACCAGCTACGCAAAATAAGCTGATGGTGAAGGGCAACATTATCCTTACGGATGCCATCGCTGATGCTACTGCAGCAGAAGCAACCAGGAAGTCGGCTGCCCAAATGCGCCGTGGCCACGCCCCGCTTCGCCAACTCGCCAGCAAATCCTCACCTCACCGAGAACGACAGGCAATGACAGCCCACCACGAGGACCTCGAATTGTCATCAGAAAGCGATGAAGAAGAGGTCAACCAGCTCCGGTCTGAACGAGACCAACACCATCAACGTAACCAGAGATTGCAGTACCAATGCACTGTTTGTGGGGCAAACCACCCATGATCAGACTGCAAATTCCTCGACACGCTCTGCCATGTGTGCGGGAAAAGAGGTCACATCGGAAGAGTCTGTAGAAGCCAGCAAGGACCCAGCCAGCCCCAGAGGGGGGCTAACTATCGCCAACCCACAAGAAGTCGTCCTGTAAATGGAGAACCCTTGAACCACCAATGGAACAACCACTCCTACAGAAACAAACCACTAGCCCACTCAACGAAACGAGAAGAGGCACACCAATCCATTACGATTGGTCATGCCTCATCACTAGATGCCAAGAGATGCCTCATCACTAGATCCGGGTGAAGGTCGCCATCGAAAACCAGCCTTGCATGATGGAAGTTGATTCAGGGTCATCCGTCTCGATGGTTTCCTGGAAGACCCTTAAGCAACTCATCCCTACCGTCCACCGACAAGACCTCCAGTTCCAAAGAATCATACTCAAGGACTATCAGGGAAATCGAATTCCAGTTGTTGGATCCAGCCAAGTCCGTGTCTCATTTAAAAATCGTACCGCATCCCTATCCCTGACCGTAGTCGACAGGGATCGGCCTAGTTTGTTATGCCTCCAATGGTTCGCTCCACTTAGAATTGAAATAGCCAGCATTCACCGAACCAGCGGCGACGACTGGGAAGAGGCCCTCGTCCAGGAATTCCAGGATGTCTTTGCAGATAAACTAGGTGAGTACAAAGGGACCCCGATATCATTTAACCTTAACCCCGAAATAGCTCCCATCCGCCTAAAGCCTCATCGAGTTCAATTTGCCCTTAAATCAAAGATTGATGAGCAGCTTGATAAATTAAGAGCCCAGGGTGTGTTAGAACCAACTGGCCACACTCCCTGGGAAACCCCAATCGTAACACCCATCAAGCCGGATGGATTGTTATGAATTTGTGGGGACTACCGAGCCACCCTGATTCACGCCCTTCAGCAGAACGCTTACCTGGTACCGGTGGTACAACACCTTCTCCATTCCTGGGGGGCAAAAAAGTCTTCGCTAAACTGGATCTGGCACAGGCATACCAACAATTGCCTGTAGATAAAAAACGGCAGAGGCACAAACGATCGTTATGCACTGAGGTGCGTTTAAATGTAACCGACTCCAATTCGGAGTTAGCTTGGCCCCGGGAATTTTTCAAAGCTTGATGGAAAGACTATTACAGGGGATAAAAGGCGTCGTCCCATATTTTGATGACGTTTTAATTGCTGTTCCGACTCAAGAAATTCTAAGAGAGCGCCTGGGGTTGGTTCTCCAGAAATTTAAAGACTCGGGTCTCAAAGTTAAAAAAAACAAGTGTCAACTATGTACAGATAGAGTAGAATTTTTGGGGTACTTAATCGATAAGCAAGGCATTCACCCCACCGATAGCAAGCTTAGGGCAATCAAAAACGCCCCCAGGGCCAGAAATAAGGCCGACCTCCAAGCTTTCCTAGGCCTTATCAATTTTTACAACGTTTTCCTGCCTCACAAAGCAACCGTAGCCGAACCCCTACATCATTTGTTGGACAAAAAAGCAACCTGGGTTTGGGGGCGACGAGAGGAACATGCGTTTGACAAGTAAAAAACTTATTGACCTCCAATGCTGTGTTGATGCAGTATAACGAGACTTTGCCTTTAACGATTACATGTGATGCATCACCATTCAGAGTGGGTGCCATTTTGAGCCACGTGTTACCAAATGGTAGTGAAGCCCCTGTTGCCTATTTTTCAAAGACGCTATGCAAAGCAGAATGCAACTATAGTCAAATCTATAAAGAGGCCCTTGCTATTGTATCTGCTGTTAAACGATTTCATGAATATATTTATGGGCGAGTTTTTACTATAGTTACTGACCACAAACCTTTATTAGGGATAATAGTGGGAGATAAGCCAACCCCTTATATATTATCTCCCAGAATGACTCGCTGGTCAGAATTCTTGGCTGCATATAATTATAAGTTGCAACACCGCCCAGGGAAAGCCATTCCCCACGCTGACGCATTGAGCCATGCACCACTTCCAGAAACCGTTGATGACCCCGCTCCGACCGTCACAACACTTCAGATCAAGACACTTCAATTGCCGCTGCTGACAGCTCGAGATATTGCGATCGAAACCAAACGCGATCCCATTTTGGCATGAGTCCTCAGCTGGGTAGAGCGTGGATGGCCATTGGACCAAATCCCTGACAACTATATTCCCTTCAAAAATCGACAGAAGGAACTGTTTTCCCAGAAGGGCTGCATCATTTGGGGAGATAGAGTTGTTGTCTCAGAGCAGCTACAACGAGTGGTACTGAAAACCTTGCATGAGGGCCATCCCGGCATCGTGCGCATGAAAGCACTTGCACGAAGCTATGCGTGGTGGCCAGGCATCGACAAGCAGATCGAAGCCTGGGTAAAGACTTGTTACAAATGCCAGGAAGTTAGCAATGCCCCACCGAAAGCAACCCTGACAGAATGGGAAACACCCAGGGGACCATGGTCCCATATTCATCTTGACTTTGCGGAACCTACTAAAGGACATACATTCCTATTAACAGTGGATGCCTGCTCGAACTGGCTTGAAATCCATGAAATGAAAAGTACAACAACCGAATCAGACATCAGGAAATTGGACAGATTATTCGCAACACACGGACTACCAGACATTCTGGTATCTGACAACGGCCCCCAGTTTACCGCGCTCTCCTTTGAACAGTATCTGGTGGACTGCAGTATTCGCCATGCCTAACTTCACCAGTGCATCCTGTGGCCAATGGAAGAGCCAAGCGCATGGTACAATTCGTCAAAAAAACTCTGCACAAAATGGACTATGGTGATATTGAAGACAAGATTAACCGGATACTCTTTCTTCAGCACATCACTCCACACAGTGTCACCAACAAAACTCCGGCTGAATTGTTGATGGGACAACCTCCTACCTTGACCGACTACACCCATCGTACGAACCTGAAAAACCACATGGATCCAGCGGGAAATGCCGTAATTTCCAGATAGGTGACTTAGTTTTCGCTAGAAACTTTTCTGGCGATCCCTTGTGGGTCGAGGCAACTGTAATTCAAGTGACCGGACCCAGATCGTACCGAGTAAAATGTTGCGATGGAAGAATATGGAAGCGCCATATTGATCAGCTGCGTTCAAGGCTGCAGTCTGGGGCCTGCGACTCCGGTGATTTCCAAACTGAGGGGGGAGGAGATGCCGAGGAAGCTGAGTTCGAAACAGCAGAAAGCACAAGCAGTAGAAATGACCATTCAGACACAACATGTGAAGAAGGATCTGGGACCGGGGTAAGCTTGCCTCAAAGGGACACCGAGGACATTAGTGGAAACAAAACTTTAGATGAAGAACTGGAGGCACCCTGTTCACCGGAAAATGTCCTGCCCCAACAAGACTATAGACAAATACCGGGAGGACAACGTAAATCTAATAGACAATCAAAACAACTTGCCTACCTCAAAGATTACATCACTGCACCCCTTAAACGGAACCCAGGGGGAAGGGGTGTTGTGAATTAATAAAAGTGTTTGAATAAAGATTATTAAAACCTTAAAGTAAAGTGCAGGGTTCTGGCCCTGCACTTCTGATTGGCCGATAATAGCGACATTGGATTGGTCCATTCAGGAGAATCTGATTGGCTATTAACTCTCATTGGTTAAGGGAGCTAACGCTTCCCGTTCTCATTGGCTGTTTAATCAAAAGCTTGCCTATAAAAAGGGGCCGTTGTGGCCGTAGGTTTGCTCTGTTACACCATGCTAAATAAAGAGTTGAAGTTCACTGTTCATCGCCTCGTCTCCACTTCTTGCACCCATGCGCAGAACTTAACAATTTTCATTTAGAAAATAGCTAGTTCATTCTTACTGCCAGGATAAGTTACATATTAAATACTACCTGGGGTTAGGTGAGTGGATTTTTATCAGGTTATTTTGTTATCACAAATAGATTTTATTATCATTACTTTGAAAAACTGGAAATTGAGTAAAAGGTTTAAGCCATTAAGTGACCTGGCAAAATTTTGGATCCAGATTCTGGTAAGCGAAAAAATCTCCAGTGCCTTGCCTCTCCTCTCCTCTCCTCTCCTCTCTTGTTAATATAGTTAAGTGACAGAACAAATATTGCTGGAACTAGGAGGATTTCAAATTTTCCCAAGACTGGTGAATGAATCAATTATAAAGAGATAAATAAAGGATTAAATTGTAATCCTTTATTTTGTTTATATTGTATTTTGTTTTTGTAGATTTTGGCATGAAATTCTCACCAAAGGGTCTTTTTTTTCCTCAAGAGTTTTTGTTAAATATAAACACTGTGAAATGAATTAATCATCTACAATACTTCAAAATGAGGGCAAATGGGAACTCCAGTACTACCAGAATTTACAATCCTCTGAAACTATAGAACAGATTTTATTTCTATTTTCCTTGATTTACAGTCCACTCTTTTCAATGCACTTGTTGGCTATCTCAGCAGCTTTTTTTTTTCATGTATTACTGCATTCTCGGGTAGTTTCTTCTCATTTAAATGGGGCAGCATCTCTAGTCATCCATTGGAATTTGATTTAGCACTCTAAATTTATATTGACTAAGCAACGTTTTACTAATGCAGCGATAAATTTTATGTACTGAATAAGTGTTTAGAAAGTGTTTCCTAACACTTCAAAGTGAAAGGTTATTGAAGTGAAATATTTGAGTAAAGATTCACGACGGGTGGTGACATCCAGCTAATCTTGGTTGATTACTCGGAATTCTTGCTGGTTTCTGTCCTTTTTCCCCACCATGCCCATTATTTTCTAGGAGGCTGTTTTTTCCGCCCAGTCAGCCAAAGTTTCTAGGCCAGGCCTGTCAAACTGGCAGCCTGTAGGCCAGATATACAGATACAGCCTGCAATGTGATCGAGTTTTACATCCTTACTGTAGGGAAATGATACTCCTTGCAATAGTTGGTTCAGGGAAGAAAATTCTTGGTTTTGTGGAGAAATTGTGATGGGGAGTTAGTGGAATGCTCTCTATGAGAACCCCACTCTCTTCTAGCACCAAATATGTTATCTAGCTGGATAACAACACATCTGCAACAGTGGTGGGATTCAATTTTTTTTTCCAACGGTTCTGTGGGTGTGGCTTGGTGGGCATAACAGGGGAAGGATACTGTAAAATCTCCTGTCACAGGTGGTATTTGCTGGTTCTCCGAACTATTCAAAATTTCTGCTACCAGTTCTCCAGAACTGGTCAGAACCTGCTGAATACCATCTCTGATCTGCAAGCAAACAACTCAGCCCAGACATATCAAGCGTCACCATAATCATAAAAGAGCTAAAGAGGTACAGATCTGGTTTCTATTGAGTGCAATGCTACCAGAAAATCTCAAGGCTGTAGGCTAGGTGGACAAAATCAAAAGACATTTAAAGGACAAAGGACTTTTTTTTTTTGATACCAAGAAAAAAAAGGGTCAAAATAAGGAAATCGTTTACATTATTTAAATCAAAAAATAAATTAAGGGCATATCTCCAATTAAATTTAAGCTGTTTGTTAAGTTTTGAGCGTGGGCGCGAAGAATGGAGACGAGCCGGTGAAACGATGAACTTCAAAACTCTTTATTTACATGGTGTGACAGCTCAGCTCAATGGCCCTCCTTATATAGGCAACTTGTTAGATATTCAACCAATGAAAACCATGGAGTGCTAGCTCCATTAACCAATGGGAGAGGCTCGTTAATGGCCAATCAGATCCACCTGAACGGACCAATTTGATGTCGCCATTAACGGCCAATCAGAAGTGCAGGGCCAGAAACCTGCACTTGACTTCAAGCTCTTGATAACTTTATTAACACATTTATTCATTCACAACACCCCTTCCACCCGGGTTCCATTTACGGGGTGCGGTTACGTAGTCCTTGAGGTAGGCCGGTTGTTTTGTTAGTCTATTTGACTTTTGTTGTGCACCCGGTATTTGGCTGCAATCTTGTTGAGGTAGGACGTTGTCTGGTGAAAGGGGTGCCTATAACTCTGAGTTCCAATTTCCATTGTCACCAATATCTTCGGTATCACCCTGAGGCGAGCTCAATCCCATCCCTGATTCTTCTTCACGTGTTTCCGTTTCGCTGTCATTTCTTTCATTAAAACTTTCTGCTATTTCAAGTTCATCTTCCTCCGTATCTCCTCCCCCCTCAGTTTGGGCATCAGGGGACTCGGAGATCCCTGACTGCAGCCTTGATCGTAGTTGATCAATATGGCGCTTCCATAGTCTATCATCGCGGCATTTCACGAGGTACGATCTAGGGCCGGTTACTCGGACCACAGTCGCCTCAACCCACAACGGATCGCCCGACAAGTTCTTAGCGAATACCAAGTCACCTACCTGGAAGGTACGGCATCGCCCACTGGATCCGTGTGGTTTCTCAGGTTCGTATGATGGGTGTAGCCGGTCGAAGTGGAAGCGGAGCTTCCGCCCCATTAGCAACTCGGCGGGAGTTTTGTTGGTGACGCTATGCAGAGTGATGTGCTGTAAAAGGAGTATCCGGTTTATTTTTTCTTCGATATTGTCATAGTCCATTTTATGCAAGGTTTTCTTGATGAATTGTACCATGCGCTCGGCTCTTCCGTTGGCCGCAGGATGCTCTGGTGAAGTCAGCGCATGGCTAATACCGCGGTCTGCCAGGTACTGTTCAAAGGACAGCGCGGTAAATTGGGGCCCATTGTCGGATACCAGAACGTCTGGTAATCCGTGTGTTGCAAACAGTCTGTCCAGTTTTTTAATGACCGCTTTGGTTGTTGTGTTCTTCATTTCATGGATTTCGAGCCAGTTCGAGTAGGCATTCATTGTTAACAAGAATGTGTGGCCTTTGGTAGGTCCTACAAAGTCCAGATGAATACAGGACCAGGGTCCCTGCGGTGTTTCCCATTCGGTTGGGGTTGCTTTCGGTGGGGCGTTGCTTATTTCCTGGCATTTGTGACAAGCTTTGACCCATGTCTCGATTTGCTTGTCAATGCCCAGCCACCATGCGTAGCTTCGTGCAAGGGCTTTCATGCGCACGATGCCAGGGTGGCCATCGTGCAAGGTTCTTAGTACTGCTCGTTGTAGCCGCTCTGGGACAACGACTCTATCTCCCCAGATAATGCAGCCCTTCTGTGAAAACAATTATGTTTGTCGACTCTTGAATGGGGTGTAGTCATCAGGTACCTGGTCCAATGGCCATCTGCGCTCAACCCAACTAAGGACTTGTGCTAAGGTGGGGTCGCGCTTCGTTTCCATCGTGATTTCTCGGGATGTTAATGGCGGTGTTCGAAGTGTCTTGATCTGCAACGTTGTCACTGTAGGCGCAGGGTCATCAATGGTCTCTGGAAGTGGTGCTCGGCTCAATGCATCGGCATGGGTATGGCCTTCCCCAGGTGGTGTTGCAGCCGATAATTATAGGCAGCCAAAAATTCTGACCAGCGAGTCATTCTGGGAGATAATATATAGGGAGTTGGCTTATCTCCCGCTATTATTCCCAGCAAAGGTTAGTGGTCAGTCACTATAATAAAGGCTCGGCCTTACACGTACTCATGACACAATAGCAAGGGCTTCTTTATCAATCTGACTGTAATTGCGTTCTGCTTTTGAAAGCGTCTTTGAGAAATAGGCAACAAGGGCTTCGCTACCGTTTGGCAAAACGTGGCTCAAAATGGCGCCTACTCTGAAAGGCGATGCATCACACGTGATCGTTAACGGCAAGGTCTCATTGTACTGCATTAGTACAGCATCAGAAGTCAATAATTATTCACATTTCAAAACGCCTGCTCTTCTCTATGTCCCCATACCCAGATTGCTTTTTTGTCCAATAAACGATGTAGGGGGTCGGTTACTTTGTGTGGCAGGAAAACGTTATAAAAATTGATAAGGCCTAGAAACGCCTGGAGGTCGGCCTTATTTCGGGGTTTTGGGGCATTCCTGATTGCCCTCAGTTTGTTATCGATAGGGTGAATGCCATGACTATCAATTAAATACCCTAAAAATTCGACACGATCTGTACACAGTTTACACTTGTTTTTCTTCACTTTAAGACCTGCGTCTTTGAATCTCTGGAGAACCAACCTAAGGCAATCCCGTAAAATTTTTGAGGTAGGGGCAGCAATTAACACATCATCAAAGTATGGGACAACAACTTTTATCCCTTGTAATAGTCTTTCCATCAAGCTTTGAAAAATCCCCGGGGTTACGCTCACTCCGAATTGGAGTCAGGTACATTTAAAGGCACCTTGGTGTGTGACGATTATCTGTGCCTCTGCCGTTTTTTTGTCTACCGGCAGTTGTTGGTATGCCTGGGCTAAGTCTAGTTTATCGAAGACTTTTCCGCCCCCCAGGGAATGGAGGAGGTGCTGCACCACCGGTACCGGACACGCGTTTTGCTGCAGGGCATGGTTCAGGGTGGCTCGGTAGTCCTCACAAATTCTTATTGATCCATCTGGCTTAATGGGTGTAACGATTGGGGTCTCCCAGGGAGAGTGATCGGTTGGTTCTAACACACCCTGGGCTGTTAATTTATCAAGCTGCTCGTCAATCTTTGGTTTAAGGGCAAATGGAACTCGACGAGGCTTAAGGCAGATGGGAGCTATTTTGGGATTAAGGTTAAATGATATCGAGGTCCCCTTGTATTCGCCTAGCTTTTCTGCAAAGACGTCCTTGAATTCTTGGACGAGGTCCTCTTCCCAGTCGCTGCTGCCAATTCAGTGAATGCCTGCCACTTCAATTCCAAGTGGAGTGAACCATTGGAGGCCTAACAGGCTAGGCCGGTCCTTGTCGATCACAGTCAGGGGTAGGAATGCTGTACGGTTCTTGAACGATACCCGGACTCGACTGGATCCTACGACTGGAATCCTATTCCCCTGATAGTCTTTGAGTATGAGTCTTTGGAAATGGAGGTCTTGTCATCGGACAGTAGGAATGAATTGCTTGAGGGTCTTCCAGGAAACCATTGAGAGGGACGATCCTGAGTCGACTTCCATCAGTCAGGGCTGGTTTTCGATGGCCACTTTAACTCGGATCTTCTTGGCATCCAGAGAGGAGGCGTGACCGATCGTGATAGTTTGGTGAGCCTCTTCTCGCTTTGTGGGGCGGTTTAGGGTTTTGTTTCTGTAGGAGTGGTTGTTCCATTGGTGGTTCACTGGTTCTCGCCTTACAGGACGGCTTCCTGTCGGTTGGCGATAGTTAGCCCACTTCGAGGGCTGGCTGGGTCCTATGAAACTTCTACAGACCCGTCCGATATGGCCTCGTTTCCCACACACATGGCAGAGCATGTCATGGAATTTGCATTCTGATCGTGGGTGGCTTGCCCCACAACCAGCGCATGGGTATTGAGACCTCTGGTATTGGTCCCGTTCGGACCGCAGTCGATGGACCTCTTCTTCGTCGCTGTCTGACGATGAAGAGAGGTCCTCGTGGTGGGCCATTAAAAGCTGCCCTTCTGACTTGGGTGAGATTTCGCGGGTCAGTTGGTGAACCGGGGCACGGTTTCAGTGCATTCGGACAGCCGACTTCCTGGTTGCTTCTGCTGCAGTAGTTTCAGCGATGGCATCTTTAACAATAATGTCGCCCTTCGCCATCAGCTTACTCTGCATGTGCGGTGATTCTAATCCCAGAATTACTCGGTCTCTCAGGGTTTCTTTGAGGTCGGCAAACCCACATAGGCCTCCCAGATTCCGGAGATCAGCTATGAAGTCAGCAACACTTTCGCCCTTCTGTTGACTTCTCTGGTAAAATTTATGCCATCTAACGAATGTGGGCACGATCAGTGCATAGTCGGCTCTCAGTAGGGGTTTGAGGACGTCCCAGTCCATAGACTTTACTTCTGCTAGTTTCGCTAGTGCCTTGGCCATCTTGAATACGGTCAGCCCGCAATGAGTTAGGAATATCGCCCGTTTCTTCCCGGTAGTGGCATCCTTCAAATTGTTGGTTTCCAAAAACATTTGGAAACGATCCATATAGGAGTCCCAGTCTTCTTGCGCTGGGTTGAATGGAGTGGGTGGTATGACGCCGCCGGACATGGTTCCACTGTTGTGTGTTTCAGCCACGTGCTCGATTATCGTTCTTCGTTGTTCAGTCAGCTCTGATGTCTCCACATCCCACCCTCATCGGCAGTGTTAAGTTCAGAGCGTGGGTGTGAAGAATGGAGACGAGCCGGTGAAATGGTGAACTTCAAAACTCTTTATTTACATGGTGTGACAGCTCAGCTCAATGGCTGTTACAGCCCTCCTTATATAGGCAACTTATTAGATATTCAACCAATGAAAACCATGGAGCGCTAGCTCCGTTAACCAATGGGAGAGGCTCATTTATGGCCAATCAGATCCACCTGAACGGACCAATCTGATGTCGCCATTAATGGCCAATCAGAAGTGCAGGGCCAGAACCCTGCACTTGACTTCAAGCTCTTGATAACTTTATTAACACATTTATTCATTCACAACACTGTTCTTATCCTGCAGTCATGTTCAATCAACTCTAGGCTAGTTTGAGAAAATCCTGTCTGGATTAAGACAGTTTAGCAATATCTTCTAAGTCAAGGGGGTCAAACCTGATTTCATTGAGGGCTGTATCAGGGTTGTGTTTGATCTCAAGGGGCCAGATGGGCATAGCCGAGGTGGGTGTAGCCAACTCAACATCACTCGTGTTGGGGACATCTGTGGTGGCCTGAGCAAGTCTGTCAAAATCCATTGGCTCCAGTGGACCAGAAAGAGCACCAAACCCTTGACCCCCAGAGGAGCCTTCCTTCCTCTCAGACCACACAGAGGACTCTAGATGGTGGCACAGACTGTCCAGAAACCTAGGCAGCAGAGGTCAAGTGCCCAGTCTAGCCCTCAAGCACTGGGACCCCACGGTCCTGAGTTCTGTTTTTGGCTGCAATGGCCTCCTGCAGCGGTCTGCCAGTGAAAACAGAGCTCAGGAAGGTGGTGTGTGCCTTTCCCAAGATCTGTTTTCACTGACAGACCAATGCAGTCGAACATCACAGCCAGAAACGGAGTTCCTAGACTCTATTTTTGCTGGCAGAGCACTGCAGGAGGCAGCCGTGTGGCCCTCCCGAGCTCCATTTTTGTTGGCAGAGGCACTGCAGTCCAATCCTTCAGTCTTTCCAGGGTGGCCCAATGGGACAGATCTAAGCACCCCATGGGCCAGAAGTGGCCCCTGGGTCCCCGGGCCTTGAGTTTGACACCCCTGTTCTAAGATATTCAGTCTGGACTTCAGACTATTATGCCATCCCATTGGACCATTTTTTTCTGCTGGGTCCTCTTTACTTTTTTCTCCTAGGAGAACAAAAAGCAATCAATTTTCTACTTATACTGAACCTACACATACATACATACATATATTTAGACGTACAGGTTCATAAGTGTACATGTGTCTTTTTATATTCCTTTTTAGGGGTTGTTTTTTTTGTGTGTGTGATCCCTCTGAGTTAAGTCCTGATGTCTGCCTGGATAAGTCCCTGCAGTTATTTTGGCAAGGTTTTCAAAATATATTTGCCATTTTCTCCTTCTTTGGGCTGAGAGAAAGGCTGGCTTTGTGCCCAAAATGGGACTAGGACTCAGAGTCTTCCATTGACTAGTGTAGTGCTGTGACCTCTACACCAAAGTGATTCTCAGTTTCTAGCTCTTGTTCTTCCTTAAGCATGGAAATCAGTGACTTTGGGTCAGGCATTGTCTCTTAACCCTGGATTGGAAAATGTCTATCTACCCACCTTTGCTGGATGAACATGGTAAATTACTATCCACAATCTTTAATGGAATGATCTTCATGCTGCAATGGATTGGGGCCAGTATTCTGTCTTTTGGTTCACTTGCTGAATATAAAGATAGATAGATAACTCTACAAATTCTTCCATACAAAGTTTCTTTTATTGGATTATATTAGGTATCCTCAAGGTAACTTACAGTTATGTCGAGATGCATCTAATGTCCAATTCTTTGCATAGTTGAAATCGTAGTGTAAAATGATAGTAATCTTTAATGCCTTTCATCCCATATCAAATGAGCAAGGTTTAGAAATGCCAGCATGCTAGCTGAGGTCTAGGTGAGAGTGAAGGGACCTCCCACCATTCCAACAAAGAATCAGTTCAGTGACCACTCAGGATTACAGACGTGGCTACATGACATAGACTACATTTCCCAGGATACCTTAACTACATTTACCATGATACATTCCCTTAAGGGGACAGCTTCCAATTCTTAACTAACTATACTTGGCTGGACAGCACAGCCAATTATAATAGTAATATACAAACACTCAGAGACACAACATCACATTGAATCTATATTTATAAAGTTAAAGCATCAAAATGCATAGCTTATTCATCTACAGGTTTTCAATGTTGCTTCAATCAGTTCCAACCCATTGCAGCTTATATAGCAGAAAAGTACAGCAGTGGAAAGGCTGTAGTAAGGGAGCAATCCATGTATTTCCCCCCTTTTTATTGTACATGTTTAGTAGGATTGCTCTGCTCATCTGGGTTCAGTGTTTTGCTAAAACAAATATTTAACTATACTTAAACATAATTAAGTCTAGATGCAAAAGATACAAAATTCAAGCCATATGCTTTCCTAAATAGTCTTAAAATTTTAAGGCCAAAATACCCTGAAAACACTTACCATTAATTTTAATAGGTGCAAAGAATAGGAAGTGGGTGTATGTGTGTGTTTAAATATGTGCATAAACATTAAATTACATTAAAAGTTTGTATTGCCAATTTTTTTCCTAAACAGTTCCTTCCTAAACATGATCTTTGAATAATTCTGTGTGGTAATATTTGCTTTCCCTGAAACAAATATTAATAGAATAATATTAATATTTTGTAGCTCAGGATTGAACTGTGAAATCCTTGGTACTTTCTAAACTTGGTTGTTTTCTTGCAGACATTTTGTAACCAGGGGTGGGATTCAAATTTCTTAACAACCGGTTCTGTGGGCATGGCCTAATTTGTGGGCATGGCTAGATAGTCATGTGACTGGGGTGGGTGTGGCAAGGTGGCTATGTAACTGGCAAACCAAATATAAATGCTCCTCACTTAATGGCCAGTTTCTTAGCAAGTGTTCTAATTTACGACTAACCTCCCTGTTTTTGGAGTTTTGAAAGGCATTCTCTCTCTCTTTCTCTCTCTCTCTCTCTCTCTCTCTCTCTCTCTCTCTCTCTCATTGTTAGGAATATAAGTCACCTAACAGATACTTGGGTTAGAAATATATAAACCAGGATAAACATTTTAAAAACTGTATATCTAAGAAAATGCAAAACTGTAATTAGGTAGGTGTGGTTTCTCAAACGGCCATAAGATGGAGCCAGAAACCTGGTTTGTCTTAGTCTCACTTAGTCTCAGAATAGAGTGAATCTCTGTTTCCTTCTGTTGGAAAGTATTGCCGTCCCTCCATTTTTCCTAATTGACTGATATTCTTGGATTTGATGCAAGTCTGATACTGAACTGTTTCTGACACTGGAATTTGTTATTGGATTATCCCTGGATTGAAAACTGACTGATCTTACCTGTGAATGATTTTGGACTGCTTGTTTTTGAACTTTGCTTAAACCTTTCTGAAAGTAAAAACCTACATTTACTGTACAGTGTATCTGTGTGCTGTGTGTGTATTATTCAAACACTACTCTCAAATACGTCTCCCTGAATATGCTCATTCTCCTAATGGGGAATTACCTCAACACTCATGACCAGTTACAACATCACACACAGTCATGTGACTGAGGTTTTCTATGTTTTTTGCCAGTTTCCCTTCTGATTTCCGGTTAAAAATGCCCTTTGGGGAAAAAGGACTTGTTTAACAACCAGTGTTCACTTTATGACTACAATGTTCACTTAATGACCATGGTGTTTGCCTAACCTTAAACACTCAAAGAGCCATTTTTCTATTTCCTTTTAAACAGATCTCTCTCTCTGTGTGTGTGTATGTGTCTCTTTCTTTCTCCCCACACTCATCTTTCTCTCTCATCTCTTTTTCTTTCTCCCTCTCTTTCTCATCTCTCTCTCTCATTTTTCTTTCTCTCTCATCACTCTCTGTTTCTTTCTCCCTTTCTCATCTCTCTTTTTTTCATGTCTTTCTCTCTGTCATCTCTCCCTCTCTCTGTTCTTGGGGGGGAAGGAACATCTGAACTGGTGCTGGGTTGTGGGAATCTGATGAGCTAGTACTGAAGACCAGATAGCTGGCAGGGAGGTGGGGCAATCCTGCAGTCTCCCCAAAAATAACACTTCTGGTGAGGAGGAAGAAAAGCGACTTGGTGGGTGACAAGGGACGGCGAGTGCTTCATGGGTCCTGAGGGGGGCGAGCCTCCCTGCTCCCAACATCTTCACATGAGGGCATCACTGGCAGCTGCTTCCTGCTTCTCTGTAGCAGCGCTAACAGCATTCAACCTGGCTGCTTCCCTCCTCCTTCTCAGCCCCAAACATACAGAGCAAACACTCACACATCTCATGGTGCTGGAGGGACTCACCTACGCACCATCTCCTTGCAGAAGATCCTCCCGGCACCGTGTGTGCATGCTCTACCAGAGAAGAAGGAAGAGAATTGCCAAACTTTTCTTCCTCCCTTCCCTTCAGAGAGGAGCTGCTCAGAAGGCAGCTCCTGTTATCTGGCTGTCTGTTTATGGTCCCCCCCTCACTCCTCCATGTCGAAGTACAGGCTGAAGCAGCTGCCTTCATGCTGGGAGAGAGGAAGAAAAGTTTGGCAACTCTTTTCCTTGGGCATACACACATACAGAGCATGGACACATGGCACTGGAGGGACTTGCCCACATGCTGACTCCTTGCAGAAGATCCTTGGCGTGTGCATGGTACCGGAGGGATTTGCCCATGCACAGAAGGTACCAGCCTCATGTGTCCATACTCTTTGTGCCCAAGAAGGAGGAAGACTTGTCAAGCTTTTCTTCCTGCCTCTCTTCTGACACACACTGGCCAGGCAGATGAGCAGTGTCACATGGAGCAAGTGTCCTCCCAACTAGCGCAGCCATGGGGCTCCAACCTCATACATATGCAAGTTTGCAGATACCCCAGGATTCTCAGCCTTGGCTTCAAGAACTGCAGACAGCCTTCCTTCCCCACCATACACATCCTTCTCCCGCTGCCCCATGCGAGGCAGGAGGCCCAACAGAAAGCGCCTGGCCTAAAGACACAGCCCTCCACGATGGAGTCCTTCCCGGGGAACAAAACAAGAACTTACTGATCCATCCTGAAGGGGAGCTTCAGAGTGGTGGTGGCGGCACTCCAGGAGGATGGCCCTTGGGGACCTGGGAAATGGAAACTGTCTTGTGTAGCAGAGCAAAATTTACTTTAGCAACTGGGAGTTGCTGCTTTGGGTTCTGCAAGTCCACCTCCCTTCGGGTGCCATTTCCTGATGGAGACTTTCAGGACCCAAAGCTAAATTTTGCTGTGCCGGGAAAGAAACTCTTACTCTCCCAGCAAGACCAGCAGGGAGAGAAGCAGCTAATGACCCTGCTGGACCCAACATGAGCCTCTCCACGTGTTCTCCTGCTGCTTTTGCTGGGAGAGCGACAAAGCCTTTCTTGCACAGAGATAAGCTAAATTTTGCTTTGCCAAGAAAGACTCTCTCACTCTCCCAGCTAGACCAGCGGGGGAGAAAAGCATCCACTGACACCACTGGAGCTGACACGGAGCTGCTCTATATGTTCTCCTGTGAAGGCAAGTGAGGGGGGGGAAGGTGACTGGCAGCGGTGGCAAAAGGCAAGTTGGGGGAAAGGTGACTAGTGGCAACGGATTGGTAACCAGGGCTTGTTTGCAGAGCCTCACTTTCCTAGAGAGATCATGGTAGAAGGCAGACAGCGATGGCTGGCAGGTGGGCAAAGGCAGACTGCAGGCAGCGATGATGCATGGCTATGATAAGGAGGGGTGGTGTTAGAATGCAGTCAGCTTGTCGCGCATGCATGCGATGCTGTGCATGAGCGATAAGGACTGACTTGGCAGTGAGTGGAGAAGTGGGAGGAGAGGGCGGGGGCCAGCCAGGGGCCATTTTACCGGTTCTCTGAACTACTGGGAACTGTAACAACCAGTTCTATAGAACTGGACTGAACCAATAGAATCCCAGCCCTGTTTGTGACCCTACTAAGTAATATCATCAGTATTAGTAAGTGTGGGGTATGCTTTTTGTTTATCTATAGTAGCTTGCCCTGCCAGTGTTGATCCTAGTGTGGTTTTCACCTTAGTAGTGCCTTCAGATATTATTTACTACTTGAAAGTTTGTTTAGTTAATTCCTGCTTATCTGGGTGTTGGTTGCTGAAGAGGATTATTTAATAATCAATGTTTAAAAACATTAACATTCTCAGAATTATCTCTAGAAGATATATAATGAATGAAAACTCTGTATTTCTGTAAAAACATTTCTGTATTTCAGAAATCTCTGAAGTTTTTATTTCTCTTTAAAATGATACATTTTCTGGTACAGATAAATTGTCAGGAGTATTTAATAAAAAAATTAACTTCCTGCTTTTAATTTTTTTAATTTTTACTACTTTTCACCAAGGGGACCTTTACTGAAGTGTTGAAAACTTTCTAAGGTATTTTCCTTAAAGAGGGTTAAAAAAAAACCCTTAGAAATTGGCATCTTATAGGCCCAGCTCACTTGTCAATGTGTACCATCAACAATACACTAAATTATTAACCAACCAATTAAAAGTAAAATTTTAAAAATGATAATAAGTAGAAGTATTTATATACATCAATCTGTTTTATTCCAAACTGAGATATATCTATCCTTTTTATTAATTATTAAACATAACACAAATTACTACAATTACCGTATATACTCGAGTATAAGTCGACCCGAATATAAGTCGAGGCACCCAATTTTACCACAAAAAACTGGGAAAACTTATTGACTCGAGTATAAGTCGAGGGTGGGAAATGCAGCAGCTACTGGTAAATTTCAAAAATAAAAATAGATGCCAATAAAAACTTTCACTAGGACAGTTGAGAATAAGTTTGATGTTCACAATTTCCTCTTTGAAAGAGACCAGTAAATAGGGAACAAGAAGATGAAGAAAAAGAAGTCTGTTTTTTCACACTTTTCACACTGAAGTGAACAAAAATGGCATCATAGGAACAAGCTTATTCTCAGCCCAAAGGTTTGTTTCTGATTTCTTCCCTGATTTAAGGGAAATTTGGGAAACGATCTCACTATCATGAAAGGTTTGATTGATTCACTAACCCAAAAGATGATGATGATGACAGTGGTAGGCAGGAGTCACTCTCTCCCTTGCAAGAAAAAACCAAGAGCCGTTCTTATAATCTCTCTCTCTCTCTCCCCCCCCCTCCCCCTCCTCCCGAGTGGACTGAAAGCAGCTGGAGCTGAGGAAATGAAACTGAGTGGAGCGACCTCCACTTGCGTTGCTTTCTCAGCCTAAAGCTCAGAAAAGCCTCCCCCTCCTCCTCCCCCTCCCCCTCCTCCCGAGTGGACTGAAAGCAGCTGGAGCTGAGGAAATGAAACTGAGTGGAGCGACCTCCACTTGCGTTCTTTCTCAGCCTAAAGCTCAGAAAAGCCTCCCCCTCCCATGCTTAAAAGTTGCAAAGGAAACACGGAAGCAGGGAAGCGGCTGCCCAGCTTCGGAGCTCCACACCATTTTTTTTTCAGAGGGGAATCTGACTCGAGTATAAGTCGAGGGCGGTTTTTTCAGCACAAAAAATGGGCTGAAAAACTCGACTTATACTCAAGTATATACGGTAATAAATCTTCACTAGCCATATGTCCTTTGATTTCCTGGAACTAGAGAACCATTTTTAAAAGAAATAGCATAAGTACATTTATTGGAGTTTGTAAGAAAGAAAGAAAGAAAGTCAGAAAGAAATGGGAATGCCAGAGCTTTTATTCTACTGGCATACATTAGTTTCTTTCATTTAAAAAAAATCCAACAATTAACAATGAATTAGTATAATATTTTCACAAGCTTTATAAGAACCTTGGTTTAAAACAGTGGTCCCCAACCTTTTAGGTACCTGGGACCAGTTCTGTGGGGAGAGGTTTTTCTGCGGACTGGAGGGGGTGTGGTTTTGCATGCTGCAGAAGAGGCTTCGCTTGTTTGTGTGGCATGTTTCTGGCATGTCGTGGACCAGTGCTGGTATACAGACTTCTGATTTAAGACATAAGATTAAACTAAGTCTCCTCTCTCTTTCTGTGTATACACTCATACACACATACTGTGATGACCTGGGGCATGGCACAAAGGCAACACAGTCAAATAAGCAAGGAGAGTCCCTTTAATACATCCAACTTTGCCCGCAATGTCCAGGCTACCTTTGACTGAAGAAAAAAAAACTCTCCCAAGAACAGTCTTTAAATGGAAGAAATTCAGTCCGAAAACAAAGTACATTCAAACTGTAAGTAAAATTCTACACAAACTGTTAAGTCTGGAGCATGGATGTGAATAATGGAGACGAGCCGGTAGAAACAGTGAACTTCAAACTCTTTATTTACATGGCGTGACAGCTCAAAATGGATGGCTGCTATAGCCTTCCTTATATAGGCAATTTATTAACTATTCAACCAATAGCAATCCGGGAGCACTAGCTCCGTTAACCAATGAGAATGGCCTGTTAATGGCCAATCAGATTCTCCTGAATGGACCAATCCGATCTTGCCATTAACAGCCAATCAGAAATGCAGGGCCAGAACCCTGCACTTGACTTCAAGTTCAAGAAAACTTTATTGAACATTTATTCATTCACAACACCCCTTTCCCCCGGCTTCTGCTTACGGGGCACGGTCACGTAGTCCTTGAGGTAGGACGGTTGTTTTATTAGTCTTTTTGATTTTCGCTGTGCGCCTGGCATTTGGCTGCACTCTTGTTGAGGTAGAGCGTTGTTTGGCAAAAGAGGTGCCTCCGGTTTAGAGTTCGTGTTTCCGTTGTCACCAATATCTTCGGCAACTCCCTGAGGTGAACTCACTCCCATCCCTGGTTCCTGTTCCCGTGTTTCTGTTCCGCTATCGTTCCCTTCGAAAGGATTTTCCTCTAGTTGAAATTCGTCTTCCTCTCTATCTCCCCCCCCCTCAGTTTGGTTATAAGGGAGTTCGTAATTGCCTGACTGCAGCCTCGATCATAGTTGATAGATATGGCGCTTCCAAAGTCTATCGTCAGGGCACTGTACAAGGTATGATCTTGGGCCAGTTACACGGATTACCGTCGCTTCTACCCACAGCGGATCACCCGATAAGTTTTTAGCAAATACTAAATCGCCTACCTGGAAGGTACGGCATCAGCCGCTGGATCCGAGTGGTTTTCCCGGTTCTTAGGCTGGGTGCAATTGGTCGAGGTGGGAGTGGAGCTACCGTCCCATTAGCAGCTCGGCAGGAGTTTTGTTGGTGACGCTGTGAGGTGTGATGTGCTGTAGAAAAAGGATTTGGTTAATTTTCTCGATGTTGTCGTTGTCTATTTTTTGTAGCATTTTCTTGACGAATTGTACCATGCGCTCAGCCCTACCGTTGGCCACAGGGTGCGCAGGCGAAGTGAGCGCATGTCGGATACCATGATCAGCCAGGTACTGCTCAAAGGACAGCATGGTAAATTGGGGCCCGTTGTCGGATACCAGAACGTCTGGTAATCCGTGGGTTGCAAATAATCTTTCCAGTCTTTTGATGACCACTTCGGTGGTTGTGTTCCTCATTCGGTGGATTTCGAGCCAATTCGAGTAGGCGTCTACAGTTAACAAGAAGGTGTGGCCTTTGGTCGGCCCAGCAAAATCTAGATGGATACGGGACCAGGGTCCCCGCGGTGTCTCCCATTTGGTTGGGATTGCCTTTGGTGGAGCGTTGCTTACTTCTTGGCATCTCTGGCAAGTTTTGACCCATGATTCAATTTGTCTGTCGATGCCTGGCTACCATGCGTAGCTTCGTGCGAGGGCCTTCCTGAGCACGATGCCAGGGTGGCCATCGTGCAAGGTTCTTAGTAGTGCCTGTTGGAGTCGTTCTGGGATAACGACTCTATCGCCCCAGATGATACAGCCCTTTTGAGAAAACAACTCTGTTTGACAACTTTTGAATGGTGCGAAGTCGTCTGGTACCTGGTCCAATGGCCATCCGCGTTGTACCCACATGAGGACTCGTGCTAAGATAGGGTCACGTTTTGTTTCTCTCGTGATATCACGGGCAGTTAATGGCGGTGTACAAAGTGTCTTGATCTGCAACATTGTCATCGTTGGCGTGGGATCGTTGATGGTCTCTGGAAGAGGTGCATGGCTCAATGCGTCGGCGTGGGGAATAGCTTTACGGGGCGGTATTGTAGCTGATAATTATAGGCAGCCAAGAATTCTGACCAGCGGGTCATCCTGGGAGATAGTATATAGGGGGTTGGCTTATCCCCAGCAATTATCCCCAGCAAAGGGGATCAGTCACTATAGTAAAAACCCGGCCATACACGTACTCATGAAATCTTTTAACAGCCAATACAATTGCCAGGGCTTCTTTATCAATCTGGCTATAATTTCGCTCAGTTTTCGAGAGTGTTTTTGAAAAATAAGCAACAGGGACTTCGCTACCGTTAGGCAATACATGGCTCAAAATGGTGCCCACTCTGAAAGGTGATGCATCACTTGTGATATTTAACGGCAAAGTCTCATTGTACTGCATTAGTATGGCGTCAGAAGTCAGTAGTTTTTTTACATTACGGAACGCCTGCTCTTCTCTGTGATCCCATACCCCTATTGCTTTTTTGTCCAGTAGGCGATGTAAAGGTTTAGCAACAGTCACCTTGTGTGGCAAGAATACGTTATAGAAATTGATGAGGCCTAGAAACGCCTGGAGGTCAGCCTTATTCCGGGGTCTGGAAGCGTTTTTTATTGCTCTCAATTTGCTATCGGTAGGGTGAATACCCTGACTGTCAATTTAGTACCCTAAGAATTCAAAACAATCTGTACACAGCTTGCACTTATTTTTCTTCACCTTAAGGCCTGCTTCTTGGAATTTTTGGAGAACCAGTCTTAAACGATCTCGTAAAATTTTTGGAGTGGGGGCAGCAATTAGCATATTGTCAAAGTAGGGGACAACGCCTTTGATCCCCTGCAAGAGTCTCTCCATTAGGCTCTGAAAGATCCCCGGGGCTACACTGACTCCGAATTGGAGCCGCATACACTTAAAGACACCTCGGTGCATTACAATTGTCTGTGCCTCTGCCGTTTTTTCATCAACCGGCAGTTGCTGATAAGCCTGAGCTAAGTCTAGTTTAGCGAAGACTTTTCCGCCCCCCAGGGAATGGAGGAGGTGTTGCACCACTGGCACCAGATATGGATTTTGTTGCAGGGCGTGGTTTAGGGTGGCTCAGTAGTCCCCACAAATTCTAATTGAGCCGTCCGGCTTAATTGGTGTCACGATCAGGGTTTCCCAGGGAGAGTGATCGGTTGGCTTTAACACTCCCTGGGCTATCAACTTATCAAGCTGTTTGTCAATTTTCGGCTTTAGTGCGAACGGAACTCGACGAGGCTTAAGGCGGATGGGAGCTATTTTTGGATTAAGGCTAAAGGATATCGGGGTCCCCTTGTACTCGCCTAGCTTTTCCGCAAAGACGTCCTTGAATTCGAGGGCGAGGTCCTCCTCCCAGTCACTGCCGCCGATTCAGTTAATGCCTGCCACTTCAATGCCGAGTGGTGTGAACCATTGCAGACCTAACAGGCTAGGCCAGTCCTTTTTGATCACTGTCAGGGGTAAGTATGCTGTGCGATTCTTGAACAAAACCCGGACTCGGCTGGATCCTACGACTGGAATCCGGTTCCCCTGGTAATCTTTTAGCACGAGCCTTTGGAATTGAAGGTCTTGGCGCCGGATAGTAGGGATGAGTTGCTTGAGGGTCTTCCAGGAGACCATTGAAAGAGACGATCCCGAGTCGACTTCCATTTGGCAAGGCTGATTTTCGATGTCCACTTTAATTCGAATTTTCTTGGCATCCAATGAAGAGGCATGGCCGATAGTAATTGTTTGGTGAGCCTCTTCTCGCCTCATTAGGCGATTCATGGGTCAGTTTCTGTAGGAGTGGTTTGCTGGTTCTCGCCTTACAGGACGGTTTCCTATCGATTGGTGAAAATTGGCTCCCTTCGAGGTCTGGCTGGGTCCTAGGAGACTTCTGCAGACCCGGTTCGAGGACGTCCCAGTCCATGGCCTTCACTTCAGCTGGTTTCGCTAGCGCCTTGGCCATCTTGAATACGGTCGGCCCGCAATGCGTCAGGAATACCGCCCATTCCTTCCCGGTTGTGGCATCCTTCAGATTATTCGTTTCTAAAAACATTTGGAAACGGTCCATGTAGGACTCCCAGTCCTCTTGCGCTGGGTCGAACGGAGTGGGTGGTACAACGCTGCTGGACATGGTTCCACCGTTGTGCATTTCAGCCACGTGCTTGGTTGTCTTCTTTGTTGTTTTAGTCAGTTCTCCACATCCCATCCTCGTCGCCAGTGTTAAGTCTGGAGCATGGGTGTGAATAATGGAGACGAGCCGGTAGAAACAGTGAACTTCAAACTCTTTATTTACATGGTGTGACAGCTCCAACTGGATGGCTGCTATAGCCTTCCTTATATAGGCAACTTATTAACTATTCAACCAATAGCAATCCAGGAGCGCTAGCTCCGTTTACCAATGAGAATGGCCTGTTAATGGCCAATCAGATTCTCCTGAACGGACCAATCCGATCTTGCCATTAACAGCTAATCAGAAGTGCAGGGCCAGAACCCTGCACTTGACTTCAAGCTCAAGATAACTTTATTTAACATTTATTCATTCACAACACAAACCACATTGCAGCAATTAACTTGACAGGGCAGGAGAAAGAATTGCAGCCTTGAAAGCCCAGGAAAACACACACAGTTGGGAAGACGCCAGGAACCCAGATAAGCCTTGACCATAAAAGATAACTCACAATTTGCTTCCCACAAGTTGCTGTGTGCAACCTCCCTTTTTAAACACTGTATTCCCAGCTGCACCTAATGAAGGGAATCAGGGCCCTTTCTTCCCCCGTAAGCCATGTAACTCACGTTGCTCACTTCTCCATTCCTCCCTGAGTGCCCGAGGATGAAGAGGGGGTGGGTCTGGGTCTTCCTCCAAATTCCTTCTCCCTTGCTCTACCTCTCTCCTGCTCTGCCCAGCCGGATTGTGACCTTCCCCAGTTTCTTCCACAGCCAATGGAGCCACACTCCCTGTTTGGCCTCCCCCACTGAATCAGATTCTGACAGGGGCATGACACATACAGATGCAGACAACAGAAAAAAGACACACATAAATACATATACATACATTGTTTAGTATTTTTTTGTTACAAAATAAAGACCACAATTGCCAAAGTTTACAAAAAGTAGGCAAACTCATATCCATTCTACAACCAATTCAAAAGCCAAGCAATGATTGATGATAAGCAAGATGATGTTTTTCTTTGTGAAAAAGGCTGGTGAAAAGCCATCATAAAGCTGAACTTTATATTAGAAAGGATCAATTGAAATGAGAAAGTGGTATATTTATGTCCTATCAACTGAAATGCTACAAATGACATCTGATGCCACATGCTCTCTTGATGGATCCAGATCCACCAGAATTCATGATGGACACAAAAGGCAATCCTATTAAAATATAAAGGCAGCCAAAATATATATTTAAAATAGTGCATGGAAAAACTGCATAATGTCAGCAATGTGATTCAGTGTCTGCACTGAATATCTAATGAAGGCACTTTAAGAAATAAATTAGGTATAGATAAATGTAAGCCCTCAGTGAATAAAAAAAAACAACCGAAAAAAAGAGGAAAACTTAGCACTGCATTTGAAAAATATTTTGAAATTAGGTTGATGTAAATTTCGGAAAGAAACAATGGATTAGAAATATTGTGTAATCCCCTCATGAAAAATGTGAGTAACTGCAGCTTTAAAATAGAGCATGGCTTTGTTGCAGATGGTCTACTCCAGAATGGTCTCTTAAAGGACATTAGGCAAGGAGGGAGAGGGGAAGGAGAAAGGGGATGGAAGACATTCAAGAGGGTGGGAAACCATTCAAGAAGGGTAAAAATAATAAGAGAAACTGGATGCACAAGATAAAAGAAAGCAAACGTTCTTATTGTTATGATGTTGATGGAAAGTAAGTACTGATGGAAAGTTGAGGGAAGGAGCCAGTGGTGGGATTGAAATTTTTTTGCTACTGGTTCTGTGGGTGTGGCTTGGTGGGCGTGGCTTGGGCACGGCTATGTGGTCATGTGACTGGGGCTTTTTTCAAAAGACAGAAACTCACTTTCTGGAGCAGGGGGTTGGACTCGATGACCTCCAGGTTCCTTCTCGCCCTGGATTGCTAGTGGCAAGGTTAGTCTAGTGGCAAGGTTAGTGGTCCTTCCTTCCTCTCCTTTTTCCCTCCCTCCCTCCCTCCTTCTTTCTTTCTCTTTCTTTCTTTCTTTCTTTCTTTCTTTCTTTCTTTCTTTCTTTCTTTCTTTCTTTCTTTTTCTTTCTTTCTCCCCCTCCCTCCCTCTTTCTTTCGCCTTTTTTGCCCCATTTTTGGCCTGAGGCCCTCAGAGAAGTGCTGGAAAAAGAATTTTGAAGTGAGTGATGCACAATTTAGATTAGCTAGAAAGCAAGAAATCTGACGATTTCCTGCTTTCTAGCTAATCTAAATCACGTGGCACAGCTGATGGTCACTCAGCTGATAGTTGGAAATACCAGTTCAGCCAAACTGGCAGCATTTTTAAACTACCGGTTCATCTGAACTGGTAGCAAATTTCTTACTACCAGTTCAGCCAAACTGGGGCGAACTGGTAGAATACCACCACTGGAAGGAGCACATTAAATCTTATAATACTACAGTTACTTTGTGAATTGGAATAGTCAAGGCTGAATGATATACCTTTTCTGGATATGTAGATCACTGGTAAGAGCCAAGCCAGCCTGTAGACAATGGATTGCAAATGGATTACATGGAATCCCATTCAGTTAACTCACTGAATTGTGATTTGCATATCATTGCTTTCAGTCCCATATCTGCAAATTGTGGAATACAGTGGCCTTCTTCCCAAATTGACTGTGAGAGAAAATCACAATAAAAACTTACAATGCACTTAACCAAATTTCCAAGCTATCAAGTAAATAATGGCTAATAGTAGCATCTTTACTAGTTTAAGGGAGTATTCCATCTCAGCCCATATTAGAGTCTCTGACAGTTACCGATACCATAAAAATTGTCTGAAATAGACTGCTAATGTCTTAAGTATGAGAATCATTTGCAGTGACACAGTTCGGAATTCAGTTACACAAGTTTGACTTCTTCAATTATTTATTTCAATTAGAAAGCATCTTGTTCAATATTATTAGAGCTTAATGCTACCAGTTTCAGAGTTTGATTGATAGTACAGTGCAGAGAATATCCATTCTAGATTGTCCAATATTCTGCCCTTACAATTATCTCCATAACAGAACTCGGGCACCATATTTTCTAATAACATCCTTAATTGACAACTTGAAAATAGCTACACCTTGCATTCATCTTTACCAAGTACAATAAAAGCTTCTGAAGGTAAAATAAAAAGAACCTTTTATTTATGTCTTCAGCATTTACTTAATAATTAACTCAGGGGTGGGATTCCACCAGTATAAAAACTGGTTTGGTGATTGCACGCTCTGCATTTTAAAAAAGCCCATACTTACCTCCAACTGCAGCCTCAAACAGCTGAGGAGCAGCAAACCTTTCTGCCGTGCAAATCAGCTGTGTCTCTAAACAAAGGAAATAAAGCACAGGAAAGAGCAGGGGTGGGCAGGTGGGCCCACATGCTCATCGCAGTGAACCAGTTTAGAGTGAGCTGAACATCAGAACAAGGGGTTCACCCAAACCGGTAGAATCCCACCCCTGAATTAACCTAGATATGATGCTAACTCATAGCATGAAACTAAATAATAAGGATCCATCTCATTGGAATTGATCTGACCAAAGGCCACTTCTCTAAAAAGTTGATTTAGAGCACGTTGTGGGAACTCTTGGGAGCAATATGTAGCCATAAAATAGTGAAAAACTGGAGTAAGATAGAGGAGGTAGCAGTATGTTTGAATACTATAATTGAAGTCCAATGTGGCATAGTCTGAAATCTGAGTTCAAAAGCATTCGAGAATGAATCAACACTTTCTGCCACTTGAGAGATGTTTCCCCTCTCCTCCTTGATTCTTGCTGCCGTGTTCAGATTAGTACAAGTGATGAGATGTATTGATCTTAAAAAGGGGGTTTTTTAAAAAAAAAAAATTAAATTCCTATTTAAGGTATATCTCTATACTTCATAACTGGAAGAAGTCATGACATGAAATAGAGATAATCCATTTCAGTCTATCAAAAGAAAATAAATCCTTCTCTCTTATTTCAGCTAAGGCTCTCAAACTTTCCTTCTAAATGGCATCTCCCTCCTCCAACTTTCCATATTGATCTCAATAGTAAACCACGTTCTTCTCTTAGAGCAATGCTTAATACATATCAAGTGCATTAAACTAGGGAGCACTGGCTCCTCAGTTTTAAATGATAAGCCAAGAAAATGTGTGGATCTCTTTTCAGAGACCTAAGGGAATTATGAATTTAATTCTGCTAGTAAAAAATGTAAAAGAAAGCGGCTTCCAATGCAGAATTCACATTGTCATTTGCCTCCTGATTTTGTAAGAAACTGTGTTCTTCCAAATTTTCTTTGAGATAACATGAACAGCACTGATTCCTTTAGGTACTTTCCAAAGCAATTATTCTTTGACAGGAAGCCACATAATAGTGTTAATTGCCATGAGCTCTGGGAATATGCTGTGCTACAAACCAAGAAAAATCAAAGTGATTAATCCAGGAAAAGAATTAAAGTGCCAGTCAATCAGTTTTGCTAAGCAAAAAAGAAAAATCCTACACAAAAACACAAGGTTTAAATAGGCTTGGAGTTCACCCAGAATTGTGCTAATGCTACTGAGTATAGGTGGAAAAGCAAATTCTAACTTTTTAAAATTTCAGGTCATGTTCTGTTCAAGATTAACGTTGTACATCAATGGAGAAGACATTTTTGTCTTCTTCCCCATTCAATCTACATTTTTTCCCAAGAGCAATATGGCACAGTGTTCATGTAAGTATTAATGTAAAAGTAACTGTTCATTAACAGGAATGTTGTGGCTTCCAGGAACATTCCAGGATCAAGTGAATCTCCTAAAATCATAGACTGCAATGGCTTCTGTTCATGCAGTTTGTTAATGTATTTGATTTCTATCTTGTCTTTTGTACAGAAGTTTAAGTTGGCATACATAGCATTTCTTCTTCCTGTTTTTCTTCAGAGTATTATTTCCTATTTTTGAACAAACAAAAATGCTACTTCCTCAGTGGTGACCAAGAGAGCAGAAAATTCCTAGTATGATGTTTTGTGTTATTGGTAGTATTGTTTATTCACTTTTCCATTTTATTTAGTAATTTATTTTATAAATATGTTGCATAATAGTAATAGCATTTAGCAATAGCATCAGTAATTAGACTTAAATACCACTTCACAGCCCTCTCTAAGTAGCTTACAGTCACCATATTGCCCCCAACAATCTGATACTCGTATATATTTTATACACACATACATACATACAGTACATACATATCCACACACACATTATATATTGTTTTTGTTCTGTCCTGAATTTGAATACTCGAAATCCCCGCGCCTTGATTGGCTAAGGCGCGGGGATTTCTGATTGGCCAGGCGAGCCGCGCTGATTGGCCCGATTGAAGTCTCCCGCGATTGGCTCGCTCCAAGAGCGGGAGACTTGAATCGCTGCCATTGGCCGCGGCCGCCGCAGCGAAAAGGATAAAAGCCGCGGGCTTTTTCCTTTTCGCCGGTTCGGTTCACAACAGTTTAATAAAGAGCTTGAATGATAGTCACGGACTCTGAGCTTCTTTTTGCGGACACGACACTGGCGACGAGGGTGGGATCCCGACCCTGAACCGAACCCCGTGTCCAACAAGAGCCAGTTCCAGTGAAAGAGATGGCGAAGATCGCACCGCCCGCCCCCTTCAACCCCGCCAACAAAGACTGGGAATCGTACTCAGACCGGTTCCGAATGTACTTGGAATGCGCCGGAATGAAGGACGCCCCGGGCCCGCTAAAACGCGCCGTCTTCCTTACTCACTGCGGACCAGAGGTCTTCCAGATGGCCAAAGCATTGGCCAAGCCGGCAGACGCAACCGCCATGGACTGGGACGTCCTCGAGCCTATACTGCGGCGCCATTACGCCCCCGAGGTCCCCATCCTGATACAGCGCAACGAGTTTTACCGCCGAAATCAGAAACCAGACGAGAAATTGAGCGACTTCGTCGCCGAGCTGCGGCGCCTAGGAGGACTCTGCGAGTTTGAAGGTCTAAACAGCCTCATAAGAGACCGATTCGTGCTCGGCCTATGGGACCCTACACTCCAGAGCCGGCTTATGGCCAAGGGCGACATCAGCCTAGCAGACGCCCTCACCGCAGCCTCAGCCGCAGAGGCAACCCGCTCGTCTGCTGACAACATGCGAAGATCTGACGCAAAGGGTGGAAACAACAACCCGGCAAGTTCGGCCAACCCTAGAAGTGAATCAACCGCACACTACGGAGAATTCCAGTCAGCCTCCAGCACGTCGGAAGACGAGGAGGACATACATCGCGTGCAGACGGGACGCGGCGACCAGCGGAATCGAAGAGGTCGTAGGTCGAGGACCAACTGTGCCAGGTGCGGCGGCGACCACCCCAGGTCAGAATGCCGATTTTTTGACTCTATTTGTAGGCATTGTGAACGACGGGGTCACATCGCTCGAGTTTGCCGCCAAAAGAAGACCCGCAGCCCGCCCAGATGGGAACAACACGACCGGAAGAAGGAAAGCCCCCCGCCCAAGACCAGAGAGCGCCAACCGGACGGTCGGTGGGACCGTACCCAGCGATCTTCAAGAGGCGGCGACGGTCGGCGAAAAGAAGAAACACACCAGACGGTGACCATCGGCCATGCCATCTCCGACGGCGCCAGAAAGGTACACGTTGAAGTCCATATTGAGGGCCAGCCATGCAAGATGGAAGTGGACTCCGGGTCCTACCTCTCCATGATTGCATGGCGCGAGATTAAGCGGCTCGTACCCACACTCCATAAGAGGAACATTCATACCCAGAAAATCATCATAAAAGACTACCAAGGGAACCGCGTCCCGGTAGTGGGCACCAAGAGCTTCAATGTAACCTACAAGGGCCGCACCGAACAACTACCACTCACCATCGTCGATCGCGACCGCCCAAGCCTACTGGGTTTACAATGGTTCGCCCCGCTTGACATCGCGCTGACAGGAGTCAACCACGTCGCTGACGACGGTTGGGAACAGCGGCTAGCCCAGGAGTTCCAGGAAGTTTTCGATGGAAGCTTGGGCAAGTACCAGGGGCCCCTTATTTCATTTGACCTAGACCCGAAGGTTCCCCCCAAGCGGCTTAAACCTAGGAGGGTACCATTCGCCCTGAAGCCTAAAATTGACGAGCAGATCAACAAGCTCGTCGAACAGGGGGTGTTGCAGCCGATAGACCATGCCCGATGGGAAACCCCTATAGTGACCCCAGTAAAACCAGACGGGTCCGTGAGAATTTGCAGGGACTATAAGGCCACCCTAAATGGCGCATTACAACAAAGCGCCTACCCAGTCCCAATCGTGCAACATCTGCTGCACTCACTGGGAGGGGGCAAGGTCTTTGCCAAGCTCGATCTCGCCCAGGCATATCAGCAGCTACCAGTAGATGAGAAAACGGTGGAAGCCCAGACCATCGTGACCCATCGGGGGGCCTTCAAGTGTAACCGACTCCAATTCGGAGTCAGCATGGCACCAGGCATCTTTCAAAGCCTGATGGAACGTTTGCTACAGGGCATCAAGGGGGTGGTGCCCTATTTTGATGACGTATTAGTAGCGGCGCCAAACGAAGCCGAATTAGAAAACCGACTCAGACAGGTCTTAACAAAATTTAAAGTGACAGGACTTAAAGTTAAACGAGAAAAATGCCAACTATGCACAAAGCAAGTGGAATTTTTGGGCTACCTTCTAGACATGGCATTCACCCTACAATTAAAAAAGTGAAAGCCATCAAAGAAGCCCCTACCCCAAAGTCTAAAACGGAACTACAAGCGTTCTTAGGGTTGCTGAATTTTTATAATGTTTTCCTACCCCAAAAGGCTACGGCGGCGGAGCCTTTGCATAGACTCCTGGATAAGGCGGCAACCTGGACTTGGGGGAGACGAGAGCAAACCGCCTTTCAAAAAACCAAAGACCTCCTCACCTCCAACGCCGTCCTGATTCAATTCAGCGAAACCTTGCCCTTAGCTGTCACTTGCGACGCATCACCTTTCGGCGTCGGCGCTGTCCTCAGCCATACCCTCCCCGACAAAAGGGAAGCACCCATCGCTTTTTTCTCCAGGACTCTGACTAAACCAGAGCGGAACTATAGCCAGCTGGATAAAGAAGCCTTGGCTATAGTTGCCGCCGTTAAGCGTTTCCACGAATACCTATATGGCCGCCCGTTCACCATTGTGACAGACCATAAGCCATTGCTGGGAATCCTCGCCGGAAACCGAGCCACCCCGAACATTTTATCACCCCGGATGACAAGGTGGTCCGAGTTCCTGGCAGCCTACAGCTACGAACTGTTACACAAGCCAGGTAAGAAAATTTCGCACGCGGACGCTTTAAGCCGTTCCCCCTTACCAGACTCTGATCCTGACCCAGCACCAACAACAAACACCCTTAGCATTGAGAACCTACCTATTACCGCATCGGACATTGCCAGAGAGACTGTTAAGGATAAGCGTCTGGCGCGAATCCTACATTGGCTAGAAAAAGGCTGGCCTGAAAGGGACAATGACGAATCCATTAAAACGTTCAGAAACCGCCAGACTGAACTTTCACTTCTTAAGGGATGTATCTTGTGGGGTGACAGGGTAGTCATCCCGGACAGATTGCAAGGGAGGGTCTTAGAGATGCTGCATGAGGGTCATCCTGGCATCGTCAGGACTAAAGCCCTGGCCAGGAGTTACGCTTGGTGGCCGGGGATGGACAAACAGATTGAGCAATGGGTCGCCAAATGCCATCGATGCCAGGAGACCAGACCCAGCCCACCCGCAGCACCCATCCGGGACTGGGAAATACCAAGGGGGCCCTGGTCCAGAATCCATTTAGACTTTGCGGGTCCAACGAATGGGCATACTTTTCTGATCACAGTCGACGCTTACTCCAATTGGTTGGAAGTAAGCGATATGAAATCCACTACCACGGAGGCTGTCATCAAAGAACTGTGTAAACTGTTTTCCACGCACGGCCTCCCAGACGTCGTCGTCTCAGATAACGGGCCCCAGTTTACTTCCCTCGAGTTTGAAAGATTTTTGGCGGAGAGGGGCATCCGCCACGCATTAACGGCACCGGCGCATCCGGCGGCGAACGGTAGAGCGGAACGGATGGTCCAGTTTACTAAAAAAACCCTCCGGAAAATGGACCACGGGGAGATCAACGACAAAATCAACAAACTCCTCTTCATACAACACATCACCCCTAACACCACTACCAACAAGAGCCCAGCCGAACTGTTAATGGGCAGGAAGCTGAGGTCCCCACTCGACAGGTTGCACCCGACTTACAACCCGGAGCGGCCCCCAGACTCCAGCTCCAAATACCGGACATTTGCCCCCGGTGACTTAGTTTACGCCAAAAATCTGACGGGGGACCTCCTATGGATCCCAGCCGTCATCACTCAAATCACCGGTCCACGGTCGTACCGGCTCCAAACCACCGACGGGCGAGCCTGGAAACGACACATCGACCAGCTCCGGTCACGTACGGCAACAGACCTCAACCCCCAAGACTCGAACCAAGGGGGGAGGGAACACCCGAATAAAATAGCGCAAGAAAAAATCCAAAAATACTCACCGGAACGCAGCCATCGCGAGTCCCCTCCGGAGAAGAACCACCTGGCCAGCTCAACCGACTCGGAGAAACCAAGCGGGAGCGGCGAAACCCGTAGCTCAACCGACCCGGTAGGCCCAGGCGGGAGCCACGGAGAACGAACCGGCCCGATCATCCAGCCGGTTCACACAGAGGGAGGAGCAGCCAAAAAGATGACCGCTCCGGCCGAGGTACAGCTTGAAACTGAGTTGCGCAGGTCAACTAGGACTAGACGGAGCCCCGCCTACCTGCGTGACTACGCTACGTGATGGACCATACCAAGAGGGGAGGTGTGTTCTGTTCTGAATTTGAATACTCGAAATCCCCGCGCCTTTATTGGCTAAGGCGCGGGGATTTCTGATTGGCCAGGCGAGCCGCGCTGATTGGCCCGATTGAAGTCTCCCGCGATTGGCTCGCTCCAAGAGCGGGAGACTTGAATCGCTGCCATTGGCCGCGGCCGCCGCAGCGAAAAGGGTAAAAGCCGCGGGCTTTTTCCTTTTCGCCGGTTCGGTTCACAACAGTTTAATAAAGAGCTTGAATGATAGTCACGGACTCTGAGCTTCTTTTTGCGGACACGACAGTTTTACTTTGTGTCTGTCAGTTTTTCTCCTTTTACATGCTTTCCATCTTCTACATTCTTATTTCAGTAAATATATATCTGACAATCTTAACAGAATAACAGAGCTGGAAGAGACCTTGGAGATCTTATACTCCAACCCTCTGCTCAACCAGGAAATCCTATACCATTTCTTACAAATGATTGTCCAATCTCTTCTTAAAAACCTGCAGTGTTAGAGCACCTGCAGCTTTTGGAGGCAAGTTGCTCCATTGATTAATTGTTCTGTCAGGAAATTTCTCCTTAGTTCTAGGTTGCTTCTCTCCTTGATTCGTTTCCATCCATTGCTTCTTGCCTTGCCCTCAGGTGATTTGGAGAAATCCTATTGCCATAGAGCAACTATCACCAAGTACTTCAACATTCTGCTTTTTTGGTTTTTATTTTTTTGTGTCTTTGTGTCAGTGTTGACTCTTTGCAAGGGCCTGGACAAATCCTGCAGTTTTCTTGGCAAGGTTTTAGAAGTGGCCTCCTCCTTCCTAGGGCTGAGAGGGAGTAAGTGGCACAAGATCAGCCAGCTAATCTTGTGCCTCTGACAGGAATAGAATTTATAGTCTGCTGGTTTCTAGCTGTTGTCCTAATCACTAATTAGCTTTCAAATTCTGCTATGTTTAATATATAATGATTTGATTAAAGAAAAAAATTATTTCAGCCTGAAAGAAGCAAGCAAAAATTCTGTCATTTAGAAGTAAGTCTGGAATTGAAGACTATATACTAGCAAGTCCATCTCTGGCTTGCCTGTTATTCTCCAGATTTAACCTTTTCAATTGTTATCCCCTTCTTTAGCTATTATTAAAACTGTAATTATGTTTTAATCAGCAGCCTTAGCAGGGGTATCCACCTGCCTGCTTAAAGTAGGACAAGGTTACCCAAACCCATTGGAGATGGGGGTTTTGTTGTTTATATTTTAGGGATTAAACTCAAGATTGAATTTAAAAATAATCAGGCCGCCCAGCAGTTTGGATTCTCTGATCCAACATCACCGAACATCTGTTGGAAATCCTTCCCTTTCTATGATTATCTTTACCAACCACCATCATACTCAGTGTTATTCAGGTCAGACCAATATCACTCCATTGCTAATTTCCTCCTGGCAAATTCATCAGTTTGCTTGGCTCTGCCTCTCTCTCTCCCCATTACTGCCTCTTTTGTAGGGAAGTCAATTTAAGTCCCAGCATTGTTTTAAATGCATCTACTTTACAAGTCTATGCTATTAATATGGATGGATGAACTTCTGTCTCAAGTGGTTAGATCAGACTTTTAAATACAACCATTGATATGATCCCTTGGATGGGTTCTTCAGCGATTTACAACAAAGCAATCCTTAACATGCACTTGATTTCTAAATCTCTTGAAGGAATAAAGCAAAAAGTTGGGAGATTACTTAGTGCTCAAAGTTAAGGATCCTTCCAAGTGTAAAGTCTGCACATCTAACAAAGCATACTGAAGCATAGGTAATGTGCTCGGTAGCAGAGTCCAAAATGAGATTTTTAAAAAGCAATATAAAACTGTGGGGGTTTCCTTTGGGCAAGGCCCTCCCAACGGCGATTGGATCGGATGAAAAGCAAATGGTTTGCTTCCCCAGGCATAAGAACAAAGATTGGATTCAAGATGAAAAGCTTGGTGAACCAAAAGAGTACTGATGGAAGATAAAAGATACACTTAAGTAATCATAGTTTAATGCATTATTGCTAGTATGCTACCTTTTTCATCAGGAGGAAATGGACCATATAAAGCACACTGCTCTCCTTCTTAAGTCTCATATTTATTTAAAAGGCTTTATAGTTGTAAAAGCCCAGCTATTTTTGATGACAGGTTAGCAGAATAATAATAATAATAATAAAGAAGGAAAAAAAGTCAGAAAGTTAAGCCTAATTGCTTCAGCAAAATAGAAAAAAAAATGTCTTCCAGGATTTCTGAGAGAAATGATTTATGATGTCTGTTTAAAAATATAAACAGTGCGGGACATTTTCTAGTCAGATACAAGCAGCAGTAAATCTCTATTGATTTCAATGAAAAAATTAAGTACCTGGGTTAAATCTTGCCTATTAAAATTAATAGAATGTAGGAGAGCTTAATGATAATGTTTTTTTACACCTGGAAAATATCAGTGCTAGGGATAGTGTGAGTTTTTAAATAGAGGGTTTTAAAAATAAGAAATCTTAATTCTGCAAACTATTATTGGAGGATAATCTTTTTTTCCTCATTGTCTAATAATGAATCTGAGGTAGGGGGAAAAAATGGCGGGTAGGAGGGAGGATGGATAAAACAGAGTGCTGTTTTTCAAGTCTGAAGGGTATCTTTTTACCTCTAGGAATTATTGGGGCGAGACTTCCCAAACTCCTAGCACTAATCTGACAGAGGGCTCTAGCTGAAATAAATTCCAAATATCCGCAAGGGTCACCTAAGTCCAAGGAAAGATAAATGGTATATCAGAAGGTAAAAAAAGCATATGAAAAAAAAATGATTGGTGAGGAATAGACTAAACAACTGCTATTGCAGCTATTTTCCAATAAACTC
Organism: Hydrophis major; assembly: GCA_033807585.1. Taxonomy (NCBI): domain Eukaryota; kingdom Metazoa; phylum Chordata; class Lepidosauria; order Squamata; family Elapidae; genus Hydrophis; species Hydrophis major. The sequence goes on along the minus strand of CM066328.1, from coordinate 148,236,294 downwards.
CATGCCTCTCTTATCTTTTAAAAGAGACCATTGTGCATTAATATGGTTTATTGCAAGAGCGTGCCATAAGGCCTACATTGACACAAAGTTTTATGAAGAAAGCACACAGGAACAACTCTTACTCCGCATGAACATCACAATTACATTAATATACTAATGAGAAATTTGATTAGTGACTATATTAGCTGCTAATCTAGTGCAACAGGCTGTTGATGTTATTCACAAATGGAAGACAGAAAGCAGGACTATCTGGAAAAACAGAAGAAGTTGATGATCACTATTATTGGTGGAGGGGGTGGAAATTTAATTTCTACAATGTTGGGAGGGTTTTATCCCTCTCACACCATTACACTGTAATACAATTACACAATTAATAGCTAGACATTACACAATTAATGGCTAGACCCAGCCTCCATGTGTTTTTTTTTTCCAAATTCAACTATTGGTTCGTTGGAAGAAATGAACCTGGCTTTGTATTTCATCACCAATTCTTTGAAACAGAGCTAAATATTCTTTCCTTCTTAACTTAATTAAGCATCACTGTCACTTAGTGATATCTCATGGCCCAACTTAGGCAATTTATTTGATTCCACTGATGTACACTGTGAATTGTTAGCATATTTGTTTGGTAACAAGATCCACTGGGTTTAATAGAGCTCACTTCCAAAAAATAGAAAATGACACACTAAGCATGAATTCCTCTTTTCCACAAAGGACAATTGCAGCTCTGGGGAACAGCAAGAGAAACTATTAAGATGTTTTACTTAAATATATTAGAACATTCCTTTCCCACTTTTAGAACAATCACTCCCACCAAAATTGGCTAACAGTAAAATGGAGGTAAGTCAAGTGAGATTTTCTATCCATTTATTTGTTCTGGTTAATTCTTGAAAAATGCTATGTTACAGATACAGGGCATACTTGTTTAACAGTGATAATTGGGACCAGCAACCCCAATGCTAGTGGACATGGTCATAAAACATGACATCATGTGAGCGCACCAATTTAGGATAGCAGCAGTAGCAGTCCCAGTTGCCATTATTAGGCAAACCTCATGTACTTGCATCATGCCAAGCTCATTTGATTGCCATTTGTGTACCTCCTTCTGGCTTCCACATTGACTATGCTTGTGGGAGGACTATGTAGAAGAACTATGGAGTCAGGATTGAAGCTAGTTTCTGGGGGACCTTGATTCCTGGGCAGGCAGTGCTAGAGAAGGTGTGCTTCCAGACTCCTGAGATGTGACATTGTTTAATCAAGTGCTTAAGCTTTTACATATTCTTCAAGGAAGCCAATGTAGAGTGCATTTCAGAAGTCAAGCCATGAAGTGATAGGACAAGATTTACTATATGAAAGACACCTCAATCTTGGTCAATGTATGCTGCAGATAAGTAATGGAGGCTTCTCTCTTTTGATTTGATGGAATGGCCTGCCATTCACAGACATAAAGATGAGCAGATTATACCTGTGCTACCTGGTTTGATCCATTGTACCAGTCTCTCTTCAGAACCAGAGTCTCACAGGGACACTTGAGTGGCTATTCAGACAGATACAGAAGAGGACGTTATGGAGAAGGCTGAACTGAACTATTCTCTTAATAAGAACAAATGCTTGCTATTACATGGTAGAAAATATGTATTCTTTTTTCTTTCTTTAGAAACCTGCTTCGTAATAGGCTATAAATTACATACAACCCCAGAAGAAATGGCAAGGCATTAGTGTTTCTAGCTGTGATCCATCATTGTCATACTGAAGGGATTTGTTAAAAAAAACCCTACAGTGATATTGACAGCTACAAAAGCTTCTCATCCTTCTTCCATTATTTCTCATGTTGGTTACCAATAAATAGCCTGTCCAGATTTTGTCCAAGCATTCAATTTTCGAAACAACTCACCCTTCTTCCTCTCTCTCTCTCTAAGTTTCAAATAATGTATACTTTTCAAAATATTACATTATTTTTGACCATCATAGCTGCATAAGGAAACTAATGATTGTATAAAGGCAGTCCTTGGGTTACAATGAAAACTTTTCTGTCTTTAAGCTGAATTTGCTGGTAAGTCAGAACAGTTATATAGCATCAGTTAGTTCGATATTTGCCTTAATATATATATTTTATGTTTCTATGCATAAAAAACACTTAAGAGATGTTTCAAAATACACAAAAATATCTTGAATATAAAAATTGAATAATAAATGCCTTACAACTGGAACATTAAAAAAAGAAACTGAAGGCTTGATTGTGTCTAGACAAGAGCCAGCTATTCAAACTAATGCAATCAAGGCCAGAACTGGGGAAAAAAATTATCAAATGATTTAATGTGCAGATTGTGCAAAGAAGCAGAAGAAGAAGTATATCATATACTAAACTTGTGCAAGAAGATTGCACATACTGATTATAAACAACAACATCAAACAGTTACCAAAATGATTCACTGGAACACCTATCAAAAATTATCTGTAAAAATTAAAAGGAATGAAAATTTGGTGGAAAAATCGAATTGAAAATGTAGTTGAAAATTAGCAGGTTAAAATATTGTGGGATTTTCAAATATAAACTGATAAAGTCTTTGCACATAATCCACCAGATTATAACTGTGGTTGAAAGGAAGAAAGTATGGACTATAGATTTGGCAATATATCTTGGGACACTAGAATAGAAGACAAGGATTTAAAGAAGATCATAAAGTATCAAGATCTGAAAATGGAAATTGAAATTGAAAAATTAAACTGGCCATGGTGGTCACAATGGGAATTGGCATACTGGGTACCATATCAAAAAAATCTTATGTGGTACTTAAAAAAATCTGTACATTGATAATACTAATACTTTACTTGGAAAGTTTACATCCTGGAATGATACCTCTAACTTTGGGATTATATATTATATAACTTTGGGATTTCTGTGTAACATTGTTAGTAATCAGCAGAATAAGTATCCTGATGCTGTGCATATCATAGCGGGGGACTTTAATCAAGCTGATTTAAAAGCAGTGCTCCTTAAATTCTATCAGCATGTTAAGTGTACTATTAGAGGAGCAAACATATTAGACAAAGCATATACCAACATCAAACATGGCTATAAGGTTATACAGTTACCACATTTGAGACAATCAGACCAAATGTCACTCAGGGGTGGGATTCAAATTTTTTAACAATGGGTTCTGTGGGCGTACTGGGCATGGCTTGGTGGTCATGTTATTGGCTGGGAGTGGCCAACTCAATATCACTCACATCGAGCATGCATCTCCTCCCTGGCCTCTCATGACTGTGGGGATGCTGCAACAGCTGTAAGTGTGAAAAATGGTCAAAAGTCACTTTTTTCAGCGTCATTGTGACTTTGAATGGTCACTCCACACAAGCAAAGTACCAGCAAAGAAGGGAAAGGAGGTGAGGAGCATTCTGAGAGCTGTGGACCCTAGAAAGGCTGCAAGTCCTGACGGTATCTCTGGCCGAGTGCTTAAAGACTGTGCTGATCAGTTGGCTGGAGTCTTAACCAGGATCTTCAATCAGTCTTTATCCCAGTCCACTATTCCATCTTGTTTGAAGGTTTCCACCATTGTTTCACTGCCAAAGAAGTTCGCTATCAATAACCTCAACGATTACAGACCAGTGGCACTCACTCCTATCATCATGAAGTGCTCTGAGAAATTGGTCTGCCAGCATATCATTTCTGGTCTTCTGCATACATTTGATAAGCACCAGTTTGCATACAGAAAAAAATAGATCTACAGAGGATGCTATAGCCATCACTCTTTACACTGCTCTGACTCATCTAGAACAGTGGGGGGGGGGCTATGTGAGGATGCTTTTTGTGGATTTTAGTTCTGCGTTTAACACAATTCTTCCACATAGACTAGTGTCTAAACATCTGGATCTTGGACTTTCTAATTCAATCTGCCTTTGGATTATGGATTTCCTGTCTGGCTGCTCACAGAGGGTCAGATTAGGTAATCATACCTCCTCAGCCCTTATTCTTAACACTGGTACAACACAGGGTTGCGTGTTGAGTCCCTTACTCAATACTCTTTATGTTCATGACTGCATTCCCACTCACGCTAGTAATACTATTGCTAAATTTGCAGATGATACAACAGTGGTGGGACTCATCTCTGGGGGGGGACCGGTTGCTTTCATGGTTTGGAGACAATAACATGGTCCTCAACACCAAGGAACTTATAGTGGATTATAGAAGGAACAGATAAGACATCCAGCCCTTGCTTATCAATGGAGAATGAGTGGAGCAAGTGGCCAGTTTTAAGTTTCTGGGTGTTACCATAAAAGAGGATATGACCTGGGGTGCTCATATTGCAGCCCTGGTCAAAAGGGCCCAGCAGAGATTATACTACCTGAGACTTCTCAGAAAACAACAACTGAATGAAAAACTGCTGGTGACCTTCTATCGCTACAACATAGAGAGCATTTTCACTTACTGCACTTCTTTATGGTTTCCCAATTGCACAGTGGCAGATAGGAAAGCACTCCAGAGGTTAACCTCATTGCCCAGAAGATCATTGGTTGCCCGCTCCCCTCCTTGGAAGAGCTTTATAGCTCCCGCTGCCTTAAGAAAATTCAAAACATTCTCAAAGATCCATCTCATCCTGGGAACCCGTTTTTTGAACTATTACCATCTGGCAGATGGTACAGAATAATAAAAACAAGGACATATAGGCTGAAAAACAGCTTCTATCCCAGGGCAGTAGCTCTTTTGAATTCTGCTGTATAATACAGTGTTGATGCGGTGTCGGGTTTTTTGGTTCAATGTGTGGAGGGTGAAGGATGTGTGTTTGTGTTTGTTTTCATGGTCATGGTCATGATGTGCACTGAAGATGGTCTTTGATTTCATTGTACAAGGTGCAATGACAATAAAGTAAAGTAAACTAAAACACCATCAAACAACAACATCTGCATATCCCAGTTCCTTAGGAAAGACTTGGTAGGTCAAATCCAATCTAAACTTCAGGATGACTGTGCAACCAGTAATATTGTAATAATAAAAAATAATTACATACAGTACTGTACTGTGTAATGCACCTGTCAGAGTCTGAATCTGAGGAGGAAGATGAACAACTGACAGGGAATGGAAGTGGGAGTGAGGCTCAGTTGGCTGTGGAGGAAACTAGGGAAGGGCAAAGTCCAGCTGGGCAGAGCAGGGAAGAGGTAGAACAAGGGAGAGGGAGTTCAGAGGAAGACCCAGGCCCACCCCTTCTTAATCCTAGGGCATGCAGGGAGGAACGGAGAAGAGAGCAACATGGGTTGCGTAGCTTACAGGGAAGAAAAGGACCCTGATTCCCTTCTTTAGCCACAGTAGAGAAGAGAGTTTAAAAGAAATGCATGCTGAGTGTGACAGCTGCTGGGAGCAAACATGAGTTTATCTTGTGTTGACTTTGCTTATCTGTGTACCTGGCATCTTCCCAACCATGTTGAGTTATTACCGTGCCTTCACATCTGGAATTCTTGCTCCTGCCCTGTCAGACTAATTACCTCATTTTGCCTTGATTGGACTTATAGTTGCAGTTTTTGTTGCCCATGTTTTGGACTTGATTCTCTGCAGCCAAAGGCTGTTCCTGGGAGAGTTTTTCTCCAGCCAGAAGGTAACCAGGACATTGGGGGCAAAGTTGGAGCTAATAAAAGGACTCCTACTGATTATCTGACTATGTTGTCTTTGGCCATGCCCCGGGTCATCACATACTGAATACAGAGGGAGAAAGAGAGAATCTCTGTGTATATGTGTGTGTGTTTGTATTAGTGTGATGACCCATGACTGGGTATGAAAGCCACACATTTGGAATGATGGCTTAACTCCCCTTTATTGCTCCAACTCCCCCCTTCCCATTCACTTCAAGTCCAGGAGCAAAGCTCTAAACATGCACCTCCAATAGTTCCTGGCTGCTATTAGTCCAGAGGAACAGCACAGTTCTGAGAGCAGCCACAGTTCAGGGAAATTGGTTCCAAGGAGTCCTTATCACAGGAAGAGTTCACTGGGGTTGCAGCACAACCTGGAGCAGAACTGTCACTGCGAACTTGCACATAGCCAGGCCAGGCAAGCAAGGCAAACAGGGCAAGGCAAGCAAAGTATCCAGACATTGGTGAGATTGGGAAAAGGCAACGCTGTTCTCCACAGTGTCCCCTCCCAACAGTGTCTCTTTAAAACTTATTCCCCAGGTGAGCCTTGTGATGAAGGATGGGGCACCCTCCTCCTGAGTCATTGGGTTGCCCTGAGTTGAGCCTGCCTCCTCTCCATTCTCCATGCTCGAGGATTGGGGGAAGGTAATTGCTCATTGCCAGAGCTCCATCGCTCCTCTGCTCCTCTGCCTGCCCTCTCCTCTCACTCTTCTCCCACCTTATTTGGTCATCCTGCACCCTCTCTCCTTTGCTGGTGATCCTTCCCAGCCCAAGGGACCTGAGACTGCTTTGTTCTGCTCCTCTAGTCATTCCTCCATTGGCCCTAGCTCCAACTCATCCTTCTTCTCAGACCCAAGCTCCAACAGGGCCATGACAATTAAAGGATGAGCTAATGTTATCGCTTGAGGACAACACATCCAGGGATTTCAAGCTCAAGCCTTGCCTTGGGTTTTGCTTCTTTAATCTAAGAGCACTTTGCCATATCATTAAAGTACCTTTTCCATTATTTGGAAGGCAAATGCAAAGGATTGGGTCACAATTATCATCTCTGAAGATTTGTTCTTGTACGATTTATCTCTTCTGTTGAATGTTATTGCTTGGCCAAGAATATCCCTTTCAAGATTTCAAGATTATCCTTGTGCTTGAAGTCTTTGAGCTTCTTCTTGCAATAAAGTAAGGCTAATAGACATATGACACTGATTTTGATAGTCTAATCAGATAATCAATAGCCTTTCCATTTCAGTGATTAAACTTCTGTATTGCTTAGTAATAATTGTAGGTTTCATCAAGGCAGAATTTTTCACATGTTGCATCACTCACATTTTATCCCTTAATATTGTTCCAATTGTTGACTGACTAACTTTCCCAATGATTAATGGCATTTTAACCTCTTTCTATTTTATTATTTTAATATTTATTACCTCTTTATTATTTTATTACATTATTTTAAATTGTGAATGCTTTCCTTTTCTTTGATGCATCAACAGCACTTGCATTGGAGTTATGCTTTGGAGACATGATTATAAGGATAAATAAAATAAAAAATTAAGTCAACTACATACACACCTAATACAGCAGGGTGTCAAACTCACAGCCCATGGCTCCGATGTGTCATGTGCTGGCCATGCCCATGTACAGTTTAGTGAAGGGGGAAAAAGTCATGATACATCACGTGACAACACTGTGACGACGTGAGTTTGACATCCCTGTAATACATCTTTGAGACTGTTTATCTGATGGTTGCTAAACTATGCTCAATTGAATAGTCATATCAACCTTAGTGTGGTTTTGGGGTAGAAAAGGAATGCATCTCCCTATTTATCCTTATGTTGTATTGGATTCAGCGGATGAAACTTAATCATAAGCAATACATTAATTAGTATTATTAGGGAACTGTGTTGTTATGTGGTGCTTTTTGAAGAAATAGCTGAACATGGCAAGCTTTGTTAACTGACAACTAAAAAATTGCCCAGGGAAATAATATCTGCAGTGAATATAGTAAAAATAGAGGTGGGAAAATGCTGTAATGATTGGGTGTCAAAAACTGGCTCTTTGCAATCAAATCAATTTACTAGTACACAAAGAGGTAGAAATCAGTGTAAATCAAATGCAAACAATGGCAGGATATATGTATCAATAAAGCTCCAGACAAATCATTCATTTCCTTCCTTTAATGTCAAAGCAAAATAGAATTGCTTCCATTTGTTCAGTTTTTCAACATATAGCACTGTGTATTCCTGATTATGCAATTAATGGAGGAATGGTTAACATGGTTTAGAGTGGTTTCTGAAAGCTTAAAATGGGCATTTCAATTTCTACACTATTTTTCATAGGAGTTTGGATAATAATCCCACATTACAACTTGGTTTATATAATATACAACTGTAGAAAGTTAGCACCCACCCCTCTGAAATATTTTGTGAAATATTAAAAAGACAGAATATTATATTTCCGTAAAAGAGAAATGGAGAAACATGCTCTTGGAGACATAAAACAGCCCCCAAGTCATTCTTAATAGCCCCCAGCAGATATTTTGTGCCCATTAAGAAAGATTGGGCCAGCCTGTTCTGAAACCAAACTGAGGAGGCCACTTTTTAGAAATGCATATTTGGTAATCCATTCAAGACAGGATTTATTGAAACAAAGGCAGAATGGTACTGAAGATCCAAAACAGGACGAAAGCCATTAAGCCACAATAGGAGTGGCCCAACACCCTTTCAGAACACAAGCCCTTCATTGCATCATCTCAGAGCAGTCCAAACTTCAACCAAACCTGGGAGCTCACACAAGCACCTAGGATTTGCATTTCCTCTTTTGCCTATAGAGCCAACTATGACCCCTACATAACCCCTACATGATCCCATAGGAATCTAGCAACAGCCAATAGAATACATGTTCTTGCACAGGAACAGGAAGCTCAAATACAGAGCCGAAAGAAGGTATAACTCCTCCAAACTCCATTTTGGCAGCTGCACCAGGACCACAAACTCTGGTGGTTCTGTTCATCAGTAAGTGGACCCTCTTTCCAATCTGTGTATATTTTACCATTCTATAAAAACGGTCAGGATCTGCTGCTTTATCTTTCTTTATTCTGTCAATAATATACTTAATTTCTTAATTTTGGATAGATTTAGAATGCACCATAGCTTATTTTATTGACATAGTAAGCTCAGTGCAGAGAAAGACAAAGGTAAAAGAAAGAGAAATTCATATTACCTTAAACTACACTCTTTGTAGTAACTCTCTACAAAATCATTTTTGTTTGTTTGTAAAACTAGTCTTGTAGTCTTTTTTTTTTTTTTTTGGACTACAGTCTGAGAAGGAAGAGAAAGAAAAAAGCAAGAAAGCTACTACCTTTCCAACAAAAAGAACAACCACTGACTTATACTAGGATCAATTGGAATAATTGTGTGATCTCCCAAGTGTAAATGATCCATGCTTCATTAATTTCCATGTCAGTCAGAGGAAATTAACTGCCCTAATCGCATTAGAGATTTACCAATACAACCTAAGCAAAGCTTTGTTGCTGTGGCCTGAAGCTATTCCATTTTACTGGACAGCTTAGTTATTACAGGGCTGCCCATTCAATTAAGATTACTTTTTATTAACCACTTTTTAACATTACATTCAGCAGCCCCTTTTCACAGTTTAATGTCCTGCTTAACAAGCATGATAAAATTCTCATTAGCCTCTATTAAAGGTTTTTGTGAAATCAGCTTGCTTTGCAAGAGCACTAGTATAATCTAATTAACCTTACTGGTGATATTGTTTCTGTCCCATACTTCTTCAGTCCCCTGCTCGCTGCCACTAATTTCCTTGATGTTGATTAGGCCTCATGTGGCAAACAAACCCAAGGAACAAGAAGTGATTTATCTTTAATAAAAAAATAAAAAAAATAAAAATATCCAAATGTTAATGAGACCTCAACAAATTTACTGGGAGAACAAGGTCTTACAATGGTCATGCCTTATAGCCAACTTCCAGCAAAGCATGAGGTAAGATTATAATAGGATACATGCAATTTTATATGGACAATTCACCAAGCCAAGGTGAACAAGGATATCCACTAACAAAGGGCACCCTGTAAAAATAAAGCAAGGGAAGATCATTTGGAAGAGATTTCATATTAAACCAAAGAGCAATTGTGTAGTTTTGAAACTGAAAATACCCAAGGGCCATCCTTAAAATAAAAGTTTCCTCTGAGTTGAACTTGACTCCTGGTTCCTTTGGGGATACATCTGTATAGTTTTCTTGTTGTTACAGAAGAGGTTTTTCATCACTGTCTTCCAAGATGTCCCCCCCCCCACCTTCCAAATGTAGTTTACAATCCCAGAATTCCCTAGTGGTCTTGCATCTAAAAACTGTCAGGTCTTACCCAGTTCAGTTTTCAAGACCAGAGTTAGCATTTACATTTTTTTTTCCTTGCAGGATTCATGATCAGTAGTAGGAGCACTTTGGGGCCTGTAGAAGAAAGGGATTGGAAGAAAGGACTTTAACTTATTTGAGTCACTCCTCAAGCTAAACAATATTGTGATTTGTTTGCTTTGGATTTAAGATGGTTGGGCTTAACAAGCCATGATTTCAAAAGTAAACTTTGGGTGAATATGATGAACAAATCACCTGAGTTTTGAAGGATAGTTAGAACAATGCTTGTATTGCAAACTACATTTCTATCTGGTTCAATGGTACAGTTTCAATGAGTATAGGTAATGATTTTAGTGGTGGACAGAAAACAAGGTGGCTAAATACAATCATTGATTGACACATCACTATTAGGGTGATGGGCTCAGCACATGTTTACCCCTTTATAAAGCCAAAAATGCTACTGGATTGCATTTGTGCAGTTGCTGTTGTTCTAGAATTCTAACTATCATCAGTGATGCCATTATGTGTTACAGTCTGCTAACATCTGAAGGTGCTGCTCAATTAATCTGTTATAGTATCTCCTGATATATTGCTTATATGTGTCCTCAACCCTACAATTCTAAGCACCTGAGATAATTCATTTCAATTCCATGAATGACAGAAAGAATAGGAAAAATAAAAATCTAGACCGTCAATATGTCAGTCAGTATGCAATATACTATGCTCCAAGCAGTAATCTATCCATGAGAAAACAAGAGTAGGAATGACCTATCTTCCATTCCATTTACTTGCCAATTCCTTTTTTAAGGCTTAAGTGCTAACTTATGACATAGAATGTCTACTTATTCATTATTAATTTTAAACCTCTTCTTCCTCTCCCTCTCCCTCATCCTATTAGAAGTTGGCTATTCTTGGTGTAATTGGTTCTTTTGATGTTACTGTCCAAAACAAGGATGTTACATTTTTGCCAAACCACAAATGCAGATTTCCCAGCTACACCAGGCATAATTTTCTAGCATTTAGTTTCCCCTGGATTCTTTGTATACTTAAATGAAAGAGTTGATATTTCTCACTGTTTACCATATACATCTTTTATATTCCATAGTTGTTTTCTTGAGGGTATCATTGCTCATTGGTTGCAGAATTGTCTTATTTGTTTCATGTTAAGCCCATACTATTTTAAGTAATTTTCTGTAAATCCAGAAGTTTTCTGTTGTCCTATTTGTCAATTGGCCATACTTCTGCTCTATATAAAAGAATAGCATGGTATACAGTTTGTCAATGAATTTCCAATCTTACAATACAAAATCAAGCAAATGTATTTATTGTTGGAAATCTTGTCAACCACCCTTATTTCCATGCTATGATCCATCTATAATTTAATATAAACTCCAGGTATTTATATTTCACCATTCTCTCAGTGTATGTCACTGGCACAAGAAAAACAAAGCAAAAGAATACAAAGTATACAAATTAAGTAGTCCAACAAATGAAAAACATCAATTTCATTCTGAGTTCAAGACCTACATGCAACCATCATAAAACGCTAAAAGAATTTAAAAGCCAGATGAAAAAGATCTCTCTTTAACACCTTTTTTAGAAACATATTGTAACTTCAGAATGAGCATGTGTGAGTTCATGCACTTCAAAAAAGAAGGAAAATAAATTGAATCTGCTTTCAAAAGGCAAAATTCTCTACAGATTAAAAAAATCAAATAAAAAAGAAATAACTACAAAGTGCTGTGAAGTGAAAAACATATTATTTATTTTAAGCCCACTTTTCAGGAAGCAGCTCTTTATTAAATAAAAACAATTTAAAAACCCAATAAAAGTTAAGAATTAAAAGAAAATATCTTAAAGGTTATTCTCTCAGATGGCATACTTCCCAGCTAAGATGTAATCAAATGGTGTGTTTTTAGAACTCAAATTGCAACAGAGATGCACAAAGATTAAGTCATAAGCTTCAAGTAAAGAATTGTGCCAAGTCCCCCTTGACAAAAGAATGGCAGAAACAGCAAAAGGACGGAACCCTAACCTTAATATGCCAATCATATGCCGGATGTGTGCCAAAAATGCACAAATTGCTACATTAGATTACAGTTATTCTTGCTAGACAAGCCATTTGCAACCTTGCCAACCTCCATTTAAAGCAGAAGAATCAGGAAAAAGATGTATGAAGATTTTGGAGTCCAAATGTGTCTCAGTGGATGACTTCTGCTTTCAAATATACACCTTCCAGTCAACAAAGACTTCAAGGATAGCTCTCTTGACCATTGGATAACCAGCTGGCTGCAGAAAATTGAAGCTTTGCCATTTAAAATACCTTCCATTTCCTAAACAAAGATGTTCAGGGACCAGCCATGAAGGTATCACTCTTAGTTTCAGCTTGCTTTGCCTGACACCTGCCTTTTGCATTCTAATTAACCTTTGCCCATTTTAATCAATACCTCACCATTTTTATTTTCTCCTCCCTTACTGCCTGCAACAAGACCAGACTTACTGACTTTTATTGTTGGGAAATAAGCAGTGACCTTTTATAGAAAAGCATGATTAGGTACCTTGGGATGTGTGTGTTTGTTTCCATGAAGAAATCTCAAACCTGTCACAGGCTGTGCTGCACCTTCAAAGGAAAAGGGAGAAGGGCAATTCAGCAGACAGGTAGGATATAGATGACAGCTAGAAAGAGAGCTTTGACTGATTGATTACAACATGGCTTGAATAACTTAGCAGCCGCAGATGAAATAAAAGGGACTGAGCCAAGGCTAAAATAGAAGGGACCAAGCCAATGCCAACTCAGAATGCGAGGAAGAGGAATGATGGAGGTGGGAGGACGATGCTAGGATAGAAAGGAAATTGATAAGGAAGAAAAGAAACTGGGAAAAGAAGTCTCATGCTGGCTGATAGGTGGAAGCACAAGTGTTGATTGGTAGCTGAAGGGCTCAGCAAAGTACAGAACAACAAAATTGGAAACAACCTTGGAGATCTTCTAGTCCAGTGGTTTTCAACCTTTTCTTCACCATGGACTTCCTTTAAATACCATGGATCCCCAAGACTTAACTCAAGATTTAAATCATAACATTTCTTCCAGCCTTCATTGACAGTGAAGACATTGCCCCCCCTCCCCCAGAATCATGGACCACAGGTTGAGAACTAGTCCAAACTCCTGCTCAAGCAGGAGACTCTATATCACTTCAGACAAATGACTGTCCAAACTCTTTGTAAAAACTTCGATTGATGGAGCACTCACAACTTCTGTAGGCAAAAGCTGTTTTGCTGATTAGGTGTTTTCACTGTCAGAAAATTTCTCCTTAATTAATTCTAGTTTGGATCTCCTTGATTAGTTTCCATCCATTGCAGGTTGTCCTTCCAGATTTCCAAAAAGCCTGGCTTTTTTGGCTGTTGGAATCCCAGAAGAAAAGGAAGCTTACAAATGCTCATTGTCCAACTTTCTTGTACATTGGTAAATAGCAGCTGTGTAATGCACACAAAGCTGAAAGGTTCCATTTTATAAAGGACATGGAATATAAAGAAGGAAATTAAGTAGGTGATTCTTTGCTTTCCTCATCAAGATATGGGGATATCCTTAGAGGAATGAAAAAAGTCATAAAAAGTCAGTGACTTTCTGTCATTTTTGAAGCTATTACGAATGTTCTTCTATTATGGAATTTATTTTTTAAAAATTGCCTTAATGTATAAAGACAAACAAGAAAAACAGTTGCTTATACCCCCATCTCTCTTGGCACTATTTAAATGTTAGCTGGAAAAATGCTTCATGTCATAAAAGTAGGTCCACAGTTAGAGGGAAGTCACCTAAAAAACAGTAACTTTCTTTTCTTTGGACCCATGAAAAGTGCGACTTTTTACATAATATGTAACCCAGAGATACTTATCATGTCTGTGGGTACAAGCCTGTATGTCTGCCGTAGGGTATGTAATCTTCATTCACATCATTCATAACATTTACAACAATTGCACAGAATTAACTTTGAGCAGTATCTATACTGCTCTGGATAATATCATGCTATATAATGCTCTAGGCAAGTGTTTGTCAATCTTGGCAACTTTTGTGTTGAGTTTAATAACTCTTCAATGCTTGCTTGCTGGGGAATAGTGGGAACTGAAGTCCATACAGTTTCCAAAGTTGAGAGACACGGGTCTTGGCACTCTTAAGAATCAACATTTCAAAAGGAAATTAAAAAAAAAAAAATCAAAAGGAGCACTGAAGGTCTCTCTGTTGTCATGTCAACTTTCTAAACCACACTAAAACTCCCTTCAGAGGATGACACTGTAGATGCTGTAATGGCTTCACTGTTTATAGTGACTCCCTTATTATGTGCCAGAAAAAATATGTTTTTAAAAATGGTATTTATTAAAAATATATTCAAGCAGTGAAACAGGATAAGTTTAAGATAACACATGGGAAAAGTTTGTGATCTTTTTCCAGACTGAAAAAACCATTCTGGCACAGCAATAGGCTGCCCCAAATTTAAATCTGAAACTACTGTAAAAGTCTAACTCACAGACGAACACTATACAGAAGCCTGATAATGGCAGATGAGATTCTGCTGAAACATTGCTACAACTTTAAAAGCACCACTTCTATGACGTGTGATGAATAGAGATACAGAGAGATTATAATTAGGTCACTTAATATATAGCTCATTGAGCAGCCATCATGGAAGAGCCAGAAGTTATGATTGTAGGAATTAATAGTGAATCATAGTAGCAATTACTAATGTAGTGCAAAGTGTACCTGAACAAAAATGCCATGACAAGATTCGATGCTATCTGCAATGGAGAAATGGTTGCTGAAGTTGACTGATTTTACTGAAATGGATAAATTCTTTGATTGACTTCTTTGATTAGAGAAAAGATGATTGGAAGTCTCCTAATGGACTTTTTGTGTAAAAAAAGAAGAAATGATTTACAGTTTTGATAATTAAATAGGATAGATTATAGAAAGAACAGTGATGTGATGTCACTTTAGAGAGAGAGGTTAAAATATAAATGTAGTTATAAAACTGTGAAGAATATCAGAAATTATTCCCTTTTATTTTCTTTCTTTCTTCACTATTCAATTGTTTTTCTTTTCTTGAACTGTTTGCTTTTTCTTTGATTTTTTTCTACCTTACTTTATATTAGTTTGTGTTCATTTTTATTTTCTTGTTTAAAAGTTTTAATATCATACAACACACACACACGCACGCACACAAACACACACATGTAATGTCAAAACAGGGAGACCTACGTAGGGAAAAGTCTAAAGCAGATGCTTGGCTTTCAAAAATTTGTAGGTCACTTCTGAAGAATAATAGCAAAACAATGTAGAAATGCAGAGAATCATGTTGCAAGGCAGTTAAACAAGGTTCATTGAATCCTATTTTTCTTACAACCATATCTACTTTTCTCTTGGCTGACTTGGATTTGCCACCTCACTTTTCTGAAATCATGAGGATTGTGGAAGCAAAGGGGCAGGTTGGGAAGGAAGAAAGATGGAAGGAGGCACAGCTTATTCACCACTTGCTGTTCCACTTGTTTCTGCTGATCTCTACATTGCATTTCATCCCCCAAGATTGTTTATTTGCAAGATGTCCAGTCAGCCAACTCTGGGTGGCATGCAATTTCTGAATATTTAATAGGGATTAAAACAATACAAATAAACAGGATAAGCACACATAAAAATAAATCACACATTATATGAAAACAGGAGAAATATTCAGAAGAATAAAACCCATTCTTCTTAAAAGGGATAATTAGAGCAAATCAGCCACCAAAGTTGATGGAACAGCTGCATTTCACTCATTTCCTGAAGGTCAGGAAGGAGAGGGTTGCTCATATATTGGGGGAGATATTATATGAGTGGGGGGGGAGCAAATGAAAACTCTCTGTAACCATGGGAATGAACACATTGCAGGGGCAGTGGACATATTAAAAACTTGCCCTGCTATATCTTATTGAATGAGCAAATGTAATTGGGAGAAGGTGGCCCTGTAGATAATAATCTGAACCATGTAAGACTTTAAAGGGGATGACTAACAATCTGAATTGGAAATCAAGTAGTGGCTCAGGTTCACCTTGAGATCTTGGTTGTTAAGATGTACATGAGACATATACAAACACTTCTAGGCCTTTGGGCTAGATCAAGCATAGTATCTGTTCATGAGAGAAGAAAACTTTTGAATTGAAGGCATTTGAAAAGGAAAATTGGCAAGGGAAGAGTTAAAAGTCTCCTGGTTCAAAGTTCAGGAGTGTTAAGTCTGGAGCATGGGTGCGAATAATGGAGAAGAGCCGGTAGAAACAGTGAACTTCAAACTCTTTATTTACATGGTGTGACAGCTCCAACTGGAGGGCTGCTATAGCCTTCCTTATATAGGCAACTTATTAACTATTCAACCAATAGCAATCCTGGAGCGCTAGCTCCGTTAACCAATGAGAATGGCCTGTTAATGGCCAATCAGATGCTCCTGAACGCACCAATCCGATCCTGCCATTAACAGTCAATCAGAAGTGCAGGGCCAGAACCCTGCACTTGACTTCAAGCTCAAGATAACTTTATTTGGCATTATTCATTCACAACACCCCTTTCCCCTGGCTTCTGCCCACAGGGCGCGGTTACATAGTCCTTGAGGTAGGACGGTTGTTTTATCAGTCTTTTTGATTTCCGCAAAGTGCCTGGCGATTGGCTGCACTTCTGCTGAGGTAGATCGTTGTTTAACGATAGGGGTGCTTCTGGTTCAGAGTTCACGTTTCCGTCGTCACCAATATCACTGGCCACTCCCTGAAGTGAACTCACTCCCGTCCCCAGTTCCTGTTCCTGCGTTTCAGTTCCCTTGTCAGTCCCTTCAAAAAGATTTTCCTCTAGTTGCAATTCGTTTTCCTCTGTATCTCCCCCCCCCCTCAGTTTGGTCATAAGGGAGTTCGGAGTTGCATGACTGTAGCTGCAATCGTAGTTGATCTATGTGGCACTTCCAAAGTCTATCGTCAGGGCACTGAATGAGGTATGATCTTGGGCCGGTTACATGGATTATGGTTGCTTCTACCCACAGCGGATCGCCCGATAAGTTTTTAGCGAATACTAAATCGCCTACCTGGAAGGTACGGCATCGGCTGCTGGATCCAAGTGGCTTTTCCAGTTCGTAGGCTGGGTGTAACCGATCGAGGTGGGAGCGGAGCTTTCGTCCCATTAGCAGCTCGGCGGGAGTTTTGTTGGTGACGCTGTGAGGTGTGATGTGCTGTAGGAAAAGGATTCGTTTGATTTTCTCGTCGATGTTGTCGTAGTCTATCTTTTGAAGAGTTCTTTTGATGAATTGTACCATGCACTCAGCCCTACTGTTGGCCGCAGGGTGCGCAGGCGAAGTAAGCGCATGTCGGATACCGCGGTCAGCCAGGTACTGTTCAAAAGACAGCACGGTAAATTGGGGCCCGTTGTCGGATATCAGAACGTCTGGTAATCCGTGGGTTGCAAACAGTGTTTCCAGTCTTTTAATGACCGCTTCAGTGGTCGTGTTCCTCATTCAGTGAATCTCGAGCCAATTCGAGTAGGCGTCGACAGTTAGCAAAAACGTGTGGCCTTTGGTCAGCCCAGCAAAATCCAGATGGATGCGGGACCAGGGTCCCCGCGGCGTCTCCCATTCAGTTGGGGTTGCCTTTGGTGGAGCATTGCTTACTTCTTGGCATCTCTGGCAAGTTTTAACCCACGATTCGATTTGTCTGTCGATGTCTGACCACCACGCGTAGCTTCGTGCAAGGGCTTTCATTCGCATGATGCCGGGGTGGCCATCGTGCAAAGTTCTCAGCAGCGCTTTTCGGAGCCGTTCTGGAATAACGACTCTATCACCCCAGATGACACAGCCTTTCTGGGACAAGAGTTCGGTCTGTCGAGATTTGAATGGTGTGAAGTCATCTGATAACTGGTCCAATGGCCATCCGCGTTCCACCCATGTGAGGACTCGTGCTAAGATGGGGTCGCATTTTGTTTCTCTCGCGATGTCACGGGCAGTTAATGGCGGCATATGGAGTGTCTCGATCTGCAACGTTGTCATCGTTGGTGCAGGATCGTTGATGGTTTCAGGGAGCGGTGCACGGCTCAATGCGTCGGCGTGGGGAATGGCTTTACCGGGACGATATTGTAGCTGATAATTGTAGGCAGCCAAGAATTCTGACCAGCGGGTCATCCTGGGAGAAAGTATGTAGGGAGTTGGCTTGTCCCCAGTTTTGATCCCCAGCAATGGTTTGTGGTCAGTTACAATGGTAAAAGCCCGGCCGTACAAGTACTCATGGAATCTTTTAATAGCTGATACAATTGCCAGGGCTTCTTTATCGATCTGGCTGTAATTTCGCTTAGTTTTCGAGAGCGTTTTTGAAAAGTAAGCAACAGGGGCTTCGCTACCGTTAGGTAATACATGGCTCAAAATGGCGCCCACTCCAAAAGGCGATGCATCACATGTGATATTTAACGGCAAAGTCTCATTGTATTAGTTGGAGGGCTGCTATAGCCTTCCTTATAAGGCAACTTATTAACTATTCAACTAATAGCAATCCTGGAGCGCTAGCTCTGTTAACCAATGAGAATGGCCTGTTAATGGCCAATCAGATGCTCCTGAACGCACCAATCCGATCCTGCCATTAACAGTCAATCAGAAGTGCAGGGCCAGAACCCTGCACTTGACTTCAAGCTCAAGATAACTTTATTTGGCATTATTCATTCACAACAAGGAGTTCTTTCTTTCCCTTTTAGCATCTAACTTGGTCCTTCTCCATGAAATTCACTGATTCAATCTTCCTACAGTTTATTTTGAAGCTGAATGAGATGATCCCATGGTCATTAATGTGAGAACAGACAACACATCAATGGAATAGCTAACAAGAGTGGAATCTAATTTTTTTTTTATTCTTTGACCCCAACCCAAAATATAGGAGCCATTTAAGACTTTGAAGACAACCAATTCCATGGATCTCATTAGTGAAGCATTGTAGCTTACTGGTAGAAAATCTACAGTGCTTTGTACACAGAAGGACCAGCCTATTCAAAGGATCCATAGGGCAGCAGATGTGACCAGGCCTTTGAGTGATTTCCCTGGGAAGGAGATTCAAGTCAGTATAAACAGGGGTTTGCTCTGATATAAAGCAATTTTCACCTTAATATTTTGAGTGCTTTAAGGTTTGCAAATAATCCTTGTTATTCCCTGTGCTGTTTTGCCAGTGTACAACCACATGACAAATGTCTCATAGGTACAGTTAGATAGGGTAACAGTTGTTCAAACTTTTTTTTTTAAGATGGACAATCCATTTCCTGAAGGGGCTTGCAGGGCAGAATGAAATATTTTGCTCGACACCAGGACATGTCAACTCGGGAACAAGCCAACAGAGTTGCATTTCCCCATATTTCAGTATATATGTGGCAGGGGGGATGAGAGGGGATTAATTCTCCAGCTGTTTCTCTTCCCTGTGGGACTTTTCATTTATTCTGTGCTGACCTGAAAACATACATCATTGGAAAGCGGGAAGAAGGGAAGTGTCTGTCATCTGCATCCCAGCATCTCTTCACACAGTCAGCACCTGCTATGTGACGTTGATGTATTGAGACTCAGAGACTGTTGTTAACAGAATTTGTGTGAAATGAAACTAAATGTTTTACCACCTCTCAGAGCCATCTGGAAAACCTCTCGGTGCATTTTCTAGTCTCATCATCACCAGTTAAGTTATGCACGACTGCAAACACTAAATGTGGAAGAAGAATAGTAGGAAGGAATCAAACCTGACACAGTGGACTTCTTGTTTAAGTTCAACTTCAAAGGGCACTTTTTTTGCAATTTTTTGAAATAAAATTGCAATTTAGGTTGCCCACCAGTACTATCATGAACCATGAGAACTTCCTACCACTGAGATAATGTATTAAAGGAGTAGAATGCCTACAACAATATATTGTATTAAATAATGCTTAATTTCTTTTGCAGATGGTAGCATCAAACCACTCTTGCCTGTGCATGGAAAGCAAGTGAGATTAGACTTAGTTAGAAAGATAGATATTAGCATTCCAGGGCTCTTGTGTAGCCTGGACATTTGGAAAAGCTTTTCAGAAGATAGCGGAAAACAACTATGATACTGTCAAGAAAATGGCCTGGATGCAGTCATCAGAGGGCAAGCTCCATCTGAAAATGTTTTTCTTTTGAATTCTTCTTTATTGAATCTACCATGGACTCTTGGTGGTTCATGCAGATTCTCAGGTAGGATTCTCTTTATCAAGGAAATTGCCAGATTCAGACCAGCTATAAATCTTTGGACATGGATCCCTTCAATAGATTAAAAACATCTCAATGTACTAATTGTTTTTCAGATTGCTTGCAGGATGCAGATTCAGCTAGCCTTATCAATAAGGCTATGCCAATCCATAATGGGATTTTAAGCAACTTCCCAACTGGTATGGGTTTATAGCTGTGGATCATTACCAGCAAGTAATGCTACCTAAAGTTTGCTAATGGAAAAGTCAAATGGATGGTCTGTACCTTCCTTGACATCCTGACATCTAGATTGTTAGCTTCTTTCAAATATTAGTTTGACTGTGGAAGGATGATTGGCAAGATGTTTATAGCCTCAGCAATGCCACAGAGAAAGTTCTTTTCCATATCTGACTCTCTTATTTTGGGTTGCTGAGAAGAGATTCCTCTCAGTATTTTAAATCCTAATTGGGCTAAAATGGGGTGAGGTAATCCCTTGAAACAGTGGTTCTCAACCCTGGAGTGGGGGCACAATGTCATCATAGGGGAGCAACGAAGGCTTGAAGAAATGTTATGATTTAAATCTTGAGTTAAGTCTTGGTGGTCTGTGGCCATGGTTTGTGGCCACAAAAGGTATTTAAAGAGGTCCGCGGTGACCAAAGGTTGAAAACCACTGCCTTGAAATATCTGGCCCAAGCAATTTAAGATTTGTACTCATGAACACTTTATACTGGGTACTGAAATGAACTAGAATCCATCTGATTAAGAGATCATGCTTGAGGTACTGCTGAACATTGATATCTAACCTGATAGCAGGGGTGAAATTCAATCACCTCTGGTTGGCTCAGGAGAGGTGGTAGGGATGATTTGAACTGGTGGTTGCTATTACTATTATACCAAGCCATGCCCACAGAGCCCGTAGGGGAAAAAATTGAATTTCACCCCTGCCTGATAGTTATAATTATCCATCAGAAAGCCCACAGATTCCCCACTCTTGCTATAGAAGAGCACCAGAAGTACATGTAGCAAAACAGAACAAAAACATAACAAGAAAGTTTACTTCATCGGGTTGACAGAGTCTCTTATAAAAACCTGTTTGTGAAAATAATTGCATTAAAATGAATCTGAAATCCATGGACACAGAAAGCAGAGGTGGCAGCGGATAGGTTCACATCTGAGCAATAATTGGATGGTTAACCTTTGAAACTTTTCTTAACTATTGTAGGAATTCAATAATACCTTGTTTTCCTATTTCAAACAGGTGCAAAAAAGGAGAATTAATTGCAGATTGAGAAAAAAACTGCAGGTTGATAGAAACACGCCATGTTCTCTAAGCCCTGATTAGCTTCTCTTAGCTACATTTCTGAAGGGGAGATGGTTTGTGATTGGGAGGAGGGCAGCACAAAACTCAGAGCCCCCCTGCTTTTCAAACAGCTGTTTTATTTACAGCATTATTATCCAAGTGCTGGAGGGCTCTCCAGAGTGAAGGGATGGGCAAAGCTGTCAATCAATAGCAGAGATTCCCTCGGGTGAGCAAGTAAGGGGGTAATTTTCTAGTCACCGCTGTTCTAATTGCATGATAAAGTCAGAGCTTTTGTTGGGCATTCTTTAGGAATGGGTAATGGGCTGTGCTGAGTAATGCACTATAATAGTTCTACAACTTTAAAATGGAAAGAAAGATTTCATTGCGTAACTGTTATTTTAAAAAGCCAATGGTAAGAGCCAGTTAAAACTTTGGACATTTGTCACTTTAAGAAAATAACATTTTAGGAAAGTTATGACTGCTACTCTCTAGCACTGAAAACCATTTCTATCCATAGAGGGATTTGTTTACAAGATCAAATCCCAAATTATATGGAAATACTCTTCTAATTTGACGGTAACATATCTTTTAATTTTTTTGCAAATGTTTAAGAGTACAAATTCTCTCTCTGAAAGGATTTCATTATGTATGGATGGAACAGATTTATTTTCCATAAGTCTTTCCCCACTGGCATCAATCAAGGGTACAAACCACACCCTGGCTGCATCCTTTCTTTCATAATGTTGCCTTCATTTCACCTCCAGTCTATGAGTCAGATAGGCTTAAGTCAGCCTCCGTTGTACCAGTGTTAAATTAATATTTCTCAATTTATTAAGACACAATTCAAAAACAGCCCCTAATTATGTAAAAACTGTAAGGCTTTCTCATCCTTGATGAGAAGTCATGAGACTGGTGGTGATTAGAAAAGAGGGAGGAAAGGGATTTTAGAAGGGGCAACAAAGCAATATCATGTCAGTTTGGGTTAGCTATAGAGTACTTCAGTTCCAGAGAATCTTGAAAGAAATGGACCTATTTCAGTTGAGTTTCAGGCCAGAATTAAGTATAGAGACAATATTGGTCATGTTCATTGATGACCTATGGCATAGCCTGCATGGTGTATCCATACTGGTGCTACTTGTGTGTGTTCTCTCTCTCTCTCTCCCTCCCTCCCTCACCCCCTTTCTCTCAACATGTAGCCACACATATACATATATAAAGTTGTTCAATGGGTGGTGCACCAGGCAGAGAGTTTGCTGTGTCCCATCAACTATGGAGTGCCACAGGATTCCACTCTATCTTCCCTCTTATTGAACATGAATCTGCAAAGTGATCATCCATCAATTTGGTCTTAGATATTATCAGTGCAATGATAGTAACCAATGGAGCAAGTGATGTTGTCCAAGTTCTGTTCCCAGTGTGTGGAGGTTATGCAGACCTTAATGGGGAGGAAGAATCAGGCTCAACCTTGACAAGATTGAGTGACTTTGTTTTGTATTTTGGAATCCTCCTGGTTCTGGGGATGTTACATATTCAAGCTTCAATGCGTTTGTACTTCCCTATGCAAAATATATGGGCAATTTTGGACACATAGCTCCTAATCAAAGAGTTGCAAGCATGATAAACACATATTTGCACATGTATTTGCACGTGTCACTGCTGCTTCACAAGCTGTAGTGATTACCTTCAGGATATAATTCAAGATGCTAGTTATTACCTATATAGCCATTCGTGGTATAGGGGCTTATTACTTGAGAGGTTGCTTGATTCCACATGTTTATCCCCAACCAGTGAGGCCAGGCAGTGTGGATCAAGGATTGTTCCTTTCTGGGATCCAGGAAGTGGTACCTTTTTTGTGGTAATGCTTGCTCTCTGAAATGCCATCCCTCCAGAGACCCCTATTGCTCCCACCCTAACAACTTTCTGAAAATAATTAAAAATGTCTTTGTTCTCCCAGGTCTTGGGATAGGGTAGTTGTGAAGTCCCTGTGCTTTTGCATTTTTGACATTGAGTTAGCCTTCTGTTTTTTCCATGTTTTTAAATGCCTGTTGCTTTTCATTCTAATTGTGAACTGTTAAGGAGTTGGGTAAATTTAAAGTTCTGGGCTATTAGTAGGTAGATAAATTGTTTGGTGGGCAGATCCACTCCATAGATAAATGGTAAGCCACCTCTGCTTTTGATCATCCATACTATCTTTTTTCCTTTCTATATTCCCATATTTTAGAGTGCTCCAAAAAGTCTTTGGGACTGTAGATGGCAAAAATAGTTTCCTTATTCTCTCTTCTCTGTCATGTAATCAACACTTTGCATAGACAGTTGGTCTTTTTAAAAAAGTGAAACAAGGGAGAAAAAGGAGGAAATTGGAAGTTGGTGTGTTGCATTCACTATACTCTTTCATTTCCTGAATACCCAGATTGGATTCTATCAGTTTATAGACTAAGAGAAAGACTTTCTCTGTGGAGCACAGTTGTTTGCTGCTGCTTTTCCTTATTGCCAATGCTCCAAGTAGCTGATTCAGTTTAATTATAGCATAATTGGATGTCAGAAAAAGAAGTCCATTGTTTATGCTTCTTTAAGGACAAAGAATTAAATACAGCCTTCCCATTCACCATCTATTCAACTGCATGGCCTCGGTGTTTCAGGGACTTTAATTGGCCTGTTAAAATCAACGATGCTGCAGATCATTTGAGCTGTCCTCAGAAGTGCTTTATTCTTCATTGTCCATAATTTAACACATCTCCCTTTCTCTGGGTTTCTTTCCCCATGCGCTACATTACACTTGGCTATCACTGAAGATCTAGAGGAAAATCAAACTGTACAGAAGGGTTTGTGTGCGTGTGGGTGGTGAATTGCTAAGGACTAAATAGGTCTTATACAAGGCTTATTAAAAGATGTGTCTAATGTTCACTATTTTCCCTTAGCAAAGGTCTGGCTACATACAACTTAACTGTCAGGGGATGCAATTTCCAAATGGACACTTTTTTCTTCCCCCTAGTCATCCTTTGTTTTTTTTAAAAAAATAAATGTTATTAAGTTTCCAAATTTTAAAAACAAAAAATAAAACTTTATACATTGTTATCAACATCAAGACATCTTTTGCATCGCCTCACATTTTTCAGTATATGTATTTACTTATTCCTTTACCATTACATCTTATTCTTACTATAAATCAATATCTTTTATCCTTACATCTCAATCTTCTCCGTGGTATATTTACATATTTACATATTCCCTCATTCTTTTCCTAATTGCCATTTTATTTTATTTTCATTTCTAAACCACTCATCCCAGGCATCCCAGGCATCCCAGGCCCTATAATATATTGAATCTTCTCTGTCTTTTATTTTCATCGTTAGCCTGTCCATCTCTATACAATCTATTATTTTTTTTACAACCATGCCTTCCGGTGGAACCCTTTTTTCCTTCCAGAGTTGTGCATACGAAATCCTTGCAGCTGTTAATATATGCAACATAACATATATCTATCTGTTTTATTGCATTTTTGTTATTATACCTAATAAAAAAGTTTCCAGTTTAAATTCATTTTTCTGATTCGTGATTTCTTCTATCCATTGTCTAATTGTATTCCAATATTTTTTCACTTCCTGGCATGTCCACCAGGTATGAAAATAAGTGCCTTTTTCTTTTTCACATTTCCAACAATTTGGGTCGACAATTTTTGCCAATCTAACGGGAGGAAGGTGCCATCTGTAGAACATTTTGTATTGATTTTCCTTGTATGCTGTGGATGTAATTAGTTTGTAATTTGATCCCCACATTATCTCCCAATTTTCCAGGTCTATATTGTGGCCAAAATTTTTCACCCATACCACCATCGTCTCTTTGACCACCTCCTCTTCCATTTTAAAATCTAGTAGAAAGTTATATATTCTTGAAATCATTTTCTATTCCATTTCTTGTAGAATTTTATCTAATTGATGCTTTTCCATGCAGAAACCAAATTGTTCTTTGTCCTTCTGATATCTCATCTGAATTTGCATTTTTGGCCACCAATCTATCTTTATATTTTGTTGCTGTAATTCTTGTCTCGTTTTTAATCTTCCTTGTGTAGGTCTTTGTAATAGGTCTTTGTAATTCCTCTTTTTCCCCAGTTCCATTGCATTTGGGGAGATTTGTGCTTCCATAGTTGACAGCCAGTTCGGTATTTTAGTATAATGATTCTTTTTAATCTTGTTCCATATCTGAATTAATGAATCTCTAGTCATCCTTTGATGTAGCTCATATAGCTGGATGGATGATTTAATTGCTTTTCCTGCCTATTGCAAAGGGTTGGGCTAACTGGTCATTGCAAAACTTTCCAATTCTAAACTTTTAGGATTCTCAGAAGGTGCACGAAACTCCACAGTCCTGGAATATCTCAAAGGATATTCTGTCTGAGGTAAAGGCTGGTGTTATTTTTTAAATTCAGAATATAGCTGGAATGGATCTTGGAGTTCTTCTCATTTAAGCAAGAAACTCATTTCAGACAAGTGTCCAGTCTCTTCTTAAAAACCTTCAGTGATGGAGCACCCACAATATCTGAAGGCAAGCTATTCCACTGGTTAATTGTTCTCACTGTTAGGAAGTTTTTTCTTAATTTCAGATTACTCTCCTTGATTAGTTTCCATCCATTGATTCTTCTCCTGCCCTGTGGTGCTTTGGAAAATAAGTTGACCACCTCATCTTTGTGGTAGCTCCTCAAATATTGGAATACTGCTATTTTTTTGTCCCTTCTCTTTGTCTGGTATATGACAAAATTGGAGTCCTTCTTGATTCAGTACATGAAAGATGGCAAGCCACATGTTGAAGGAACAAGATGAGTATGAACGGTCTTATTTGTCTGTGAGCCCTAGAGAGGAAATACCTGTTTGAACTTCAATGGTTAACAGTCTCTGCTCTAATCTTACTATTACAGAGATATATACAAATTATTATTAGCAACAACACATGGAAACATACCCTTTGGGATTATAGCAAAGCAGCTTTTCTGATCATGCATTCACTTGAGCAACTTAATATTTTATTTACCTACTTGATCAACATAAGTTCTGTTTACAGCAAAGATTCCCTTAATTCAAGCTCAGCTCCTCATGTAGTTTTCATGGAAATAAGAAGAGATTTACTTTTATTGTTTCCTGGGATGGCTCTTCCCCCAACTTTCTCATGTAGGCCACAGACCTAGGATTTCCTAATGATCTCCCATGCAATACTATCCAGGAATAACTGCTTAGTTTCCTCAAAATCAACCAAAGTGATGCTATGCTGTGACCTACTGTTTATCCTGTTTAAAAGAAAGCATTTACAACAAGTGTACCAAGATCAAAATGGAACAGATGAGATCTATGCTGAAATAGATCAAATCATGACTCTGGATGTATTTGTCATAGAAAAGACAAATGAATGATATTTGAAATACAGCAAAGTGGATTTAACCATGTCTTCTTCTTCTTGTGCCATATCCATCATTGGATGTTGATGATCCTACTTTTATCAACTGTCACATGAAAAAGTGCTGCTGAGTTTTGTCCAAATCAGTCCCTTAGATCAGTGGTTGCCAACCGGTGGGCCGTGAGAAAATTTTGATGAGCCACAGAGAAATCTCACCCCCAGAACACCCCCCAAAGCAATTAATCCAGGTTGCACAGAAACACAAGGCTATGCCGCCCACATGGCCCGTGGGAACCCTCCCCGCCCACTCACTCCTTACCCGACAAACTTGCCTGCTAAATTGCTATTTTTCCTTTTTCCGACCGTCATCTGTTCTGCTGTGTTGGGAGATTTAGATTAGCTAGGAAGCAGGAAATGGTTGGGTTTCTTGCTTTCTAGCTAGTCTTTAGATCTTCGCCTCAGCACAATCAAACCTCCCTTAGGACTGAAGGTTTGCTTGCAAACAAATTCAGTGCAGACTCACAGCAAGCAAATTTGAGAGACTAAGCTAGCCGATGGCAGATAGATCACTGAATGATTCTGTGAGCAACTCAATTTGCCTGCTTTGCCTGATTTTGGGTAAAAGTTGCTCTTTTTTTATTTAAAAAAAAATCAATATTTACATGCATGGTGTGTTCTGAGTTAATTTTGTGAGTTTGCTTGCTAGCAAATTTTATGTAACAGACTGAGCTAGCCAATAGCAGATCGATAGATCTCTGAATGAATCTATGATTCTGTGAGTAACTCAATCTGCCTGCCTGCTTTGCCTGATTTTGGGTAAAAGTTGCTCTTTTTTAAAATAAAAAATCAATATTTATATAAATATTTATAGTATTTACATACAAGCCATGCCCAGCCAGTCACATGACCACCAAGCCACACCCACAAATTAGGCCATGCCCACAGAACCAGTTAGTGGTCCCTGGGATCTAAAATTATGAGTTTGGTGGTCCCTGAGGTCCAAAAGGTTGGTGACCCCTGCCTTAGATTTTGAAGCCATGATGTTCTGCTCCTGTCTGGATCTCATTTGCCTTCAATCTTTTCCTGGAAATTTAACCATGTGCCACTTGTTTATCATATCTGTGTTTTGTGTTCTGCCAATACTGTGGTTCAAAATCTCAAACTGTCCTTCATGAACAATATCATCCTTATTTTTTAGTAACAAATTTGAATAAATGGCTGTCTTTACATCATTTATAATATGAATGCTGTGGGGTGTTTTTTTTTTACTTTTAATATCAATGCCATCCCTCTACAACCCATTAATTCTACTTATTTTTCCAGGTTGCTGCAATATTTCTTGTCAACAGTATTCCATATGCTGAAGCTGACTTGGACACAGCATTGGGGATATTTATACATAAATATAAAGACCGAAGTGAAGAGAAACAGGAAATAAATCTAGTTTATACCAATATCATTCCCTGTACTTTTATGTTATAGTATCCTGGGAAATCATCCTTGCTGATGCCAGAGCCGCAGTTTAGCATGAAATGCTGGGCTAAATAAATTGGCAGGAAATGTTAATTTCCTTTTGAACAATCAAAAGATTGTTCAAAATCAGAATCTGTAAAGGGGCTTGTTGAATTATGGCTAGGGTAAAATATTGAATTCAGGAGGTTTTGTTTTTTTTGTTTTATGGAATATTGGTTTCTTAAGCTATGCTGGTAAACAGGTTTTTTGACATATATTGGCAGTCTGTACATGGTCCAGACCAGACTCTTCCATTCCAAGGTGCCTGCATGATGGATGAGTCTAAAGGAGGTTTAATTTTCAATTATATTGTCAAAAAGGACTAGGAAGACTTCAGATTTATACCCTGAACCAAGGCTGAATCTTTGATTACCTTTTTCAGTGAAGTTTAGTTCTTTGCAGAATACAGTGTAATAGACCATAACATTTTTTTAAAAAAAGAAAGAAACCAGAGAACTATCATGGGATCTGTTCCAAATGCCTATATAGATAAATATATATTGCTAAAAATAGAAAAATAGCAAGCATGACCAAGGGTGAGGGATGTTGGGAAGAGTTCCTCATCCCTTTTCTATAAGCTCTGTCTGTTCTAGACCAAGTATGATGCAATAATCCCTCATGAATCTTCTCAAAAGAAAATGATATTTTATGCACAATACTATTCAATCAACTATGAGGCAGTGAAAGCTAATCCCACAATCAAAGCAAGGGTGAAAAATGCTAGCAGAGGATTAATATATGACAGAAGCAGCTAAATGTATGTATACATGGCTAAGGAGACTAATTTTGCAAAAGACAGAGTCAAAGGCCAGAAAACAAAAGCTCAAGTCTAAAGAAAATAATTAAAACCATAAAGAAGAACCATCCTATGACTTTAGCTGAGATGATATTTTCTTTTAAGATACAGGTGAAACCCAAAAAATTAGAATATCGTGCAAAAGTTCATTGATTTCAGTCATGCAACTTAAAAGGTGAAACTAATATATGAGATAGACTCATTACATGCAAAGCAAGATAGTTCAAGCCATGATTTGTCATAATTGATATGATTATGGCTTACAGCTCATGAAAACCCCAAATCCACAATCTCAGAAAATTAGAATATTGTGAACAGGTTCAATATTCTAGGCTCAAAGTGTCCCAGTCTAATCAGCTAATTAAGCCATAACACTTGCAAAGGGTTCCTGAGCCTTTAAATGGTCTCTCAGTCTGGTTCAGTGGGAAGCACAATCATGGGAAAGACTGCTGACCTGACAGTTGTGCAGAAAACCATCATTGACACCCTCCATAAGGAGGGAAAGCCTCAAAAGGTAATTGCAAAAGAAATTGGATGTTCCCAAACTGCTGTATCAAAGCACATTAATAGAAAGTTATGTGGAAAGGAAAAGTGTGGAAGAAAAAGGTGCACAAGTATCAGGGATGACTGCAGCCTGGAGAGGACTGTCAGGAAAAGGCCATTCAAAAGTGTTGGGGACTTTCACAAGGAGTGGACTGAGGCTGGAGTCAGTGCATCAAGAGCCACCACACACAAACGGATCCTGGACATGGGCTTCAAATGTCGTCTTCCTCTTGTCAAGCCGCTCCTGAACAATAAACAATGTCAGAAGCATCTTACCTGGGCTAAAGAAAAACAGAACTGGTCTGTTGCTCAGTGGTCCAAAGTCCTCTTTTCTGATGAGAGCAACTTTGGAAACCAAGGACCCTCATTTGGAAACCAAGGACCCAGAGTCTGGAGGAAGAATGGAGAGGCACACACTGTAAGATGCTTGAAGTCCAGTGTGAAGTCTTCACAGTCTTGTGTTGATTTGGGGAGCCATGTCATCTGCTGGTGTTGGTCCACTGTGCTTCATTAAGTCCAGGGTCAATGCAGCCATCTACCAGGAGATTTTGGATCACTTCATGCTTCCTTCCGCAGATGAGCTTTATGGAGATGGTGACTTCATTTTCCAGCAGGATTTGGCACCTGCCCACACTGCCAAAAGCACCAAAACCTGGTTCAATGACCGTGGGATTGCTGTGCTTGATTCTTGATTGGCCAGCAAACTCGCCTGACCTGAACCCCATAGAGAATCTATGGGGCATTGCCAAGAGAAAGATGAGAGACATGAGACCAAACAATACAGAAGAGAGCTGAAGGCCGCTATTGAACATCCTGGTCTTCCATAACACCTCAGCAGTGCCACAAGCTGAAAGCTTCCATGCCACACTGCATTGAGGCAGTAATTGCTGAAAAAGGGCCCAAAACAAGTACTGAGTACATATGCATACTTATACTTTTCAGAGGTCTGATATTGTTCTATGTACAATCCTTGTTTATTGATTGCATGTAATATTCTAATTTTATGAGATTGTGGATTTGGGGTTTTCATGAAATGTAAGCCATAATCATATCAATTATGACAAATCACAGCTTGAACTATCTTGCTTTGCATGTAATGAGTCTATCTCATATATTAGTTTCATCTTTTAAGTTGCATTACTGAAATCAATGAACTTTTGCACGATATTCTAATTTTTTGAGTTTCACCTGTACAAATATAGAATTGGAGACTTGGAAGCTACTGTATATGTAGTTTTTCAAAAAATGGCTACTCAGTTGTGATAGAAGGAGATTAAGCGCATATATATTTAATGGAATTTAAATATAAAATAAAGATAAAATGAGATAGTGTTTTGATTTTTCTCCTTTTACTTTGGGAGTGCAGCCCCAGGCATGCCACTCAAAGATCTACAGCCCCTGTAAAATGTAGAACAATAAAATATTCTCTATGGACATCCTTCAAAGAAGATAATATATGAGAGCATCTGGGAAGCTGGCAACAGTGTAAGAAAAAGGTCATTAATATTCAGTCCAGGAAAGTGCTCATCTGTTTTTTTCCCCATTATCCAATTCAATGTGGCTAAAAACTTAGCTGTGGTTCAACTTTTTTAAAAAAAATCCCACCTGTTTGGTAGTTTCTCTTAAGCTTTAATTTATTATTTATTCATCTTTTTTTTTCCTTTGTAATAAAGATACTTATTATCTGGATTATTTAAACTAGTTTAATACCCATGTTCAGGAGAGTAAAGTTAGGAGACTGGTTGGTTACTGCTGAATCCTGGTTGAGGGAATCTGGCAGTGAAGATCTTCTTGTTTTTCCTGTTCTGAAAAACACAAGTGGCAAAGCTGAGATTTTTTAAAAAGTTATAATACTTAAGTTGTACCGGTAGTTCCCAACGCTCATTTTTGGCCTCCATTGCTGCACAACTGCTCTGCCTGTCTCAGCCCAGCAGTGTATAGTACAGCCCTCAGACTGAAAAGATCCTTTTTATCAATTTCTTATCTTCACCCTTTTTATTTCTTCTCCAATTTTCCCCTGTATTGTTTTTTATTATCAAGTACACATGCTGACGTTTTCTCAATGTTAATTTATTTAATTTGAATTCTATAGCTACCCATCTCAACCAAGTGACTCTGGCACTTACAGTATTGTGTGCCAGTTAAGCCCCTACCTGGATTAAAAAGCCCTTCTTTCATTCACTCATGCCATGGTCATCTTCCACATGGACTACTGCAAAATGCTCTGCATGGGGCTACCTTTGAAGAGTATCTGGAAGGTGCAGCTGGTGTAGGCAGCATTAACATTTTTGGGCATCCCCAGAATTATACATCTGCTATGTTGGTTGCATTGGGTGCAAGTTTGCTTCCAGGTCTAATTCAAGGTGTTATTTATTATTTTAAAGCCTTTCGTGGCATAGGATCAGGCTACCTGAGGAATAGTCTCTTTCCTATTTCACCAACCATCCGACTGAGTCAGGCAGATCCTGTTGGTTCAAGATTTTCAATTTTCAGAGTCTAGGAAGAGGACTTTCTCTGCCATTGCCATGAAGATCTGTTTCTGCCAACTGGCATTGTGTCTAAGAGTGGCAACTCTGGGATTGGCTGGTAATTTGATACCACTCCTTTTACTTTTACCTGTTACCTGTTTAATTTTGTTTTAATTCTGTTTTTACCTCTGTTTTTTAACTGCACCTTTTTATATGATTGAATGGTTTTAACTGTAAACCAATCAGAGCTATGCAGGTGAGATAAGAGGTATAGAAATTAAATAAATTGATAAGCAAATAAACAAATACTTTGTCTTCCACTCCAATTTATGTCCCCAGTCATTCTATAAATTAACAATTAGTCCAAGGTCACACTTCATGCTTTTTGACTGTGTAGGGAGCTCTTATCATAATCCAGCATTGCTACCTGCAACATTGAACTGGCTCTTAAGATATAGCTAGCTGCTTTGGGAATTTATAACTGAGAGCAAGAAAAATAAATATAAAACAAACAAACATCTCTATCCTCCCCATCAGACTCTGGAATAAAAATAAATAAATGAGTGCTACCTTGACAATGAATGTCTGATTATCATAAACTGTTCAAAAGTGCTTTCTTCCAAAGATAAACTATGCCCTTAATGAAGTGGGCAAATCTTTATATTTGGCTGGCTTTAACCATGACACTAGAAAGAGAGTTCAAGATTTCATCCAGCTGGGAAATCTATATCTTATATGATTGTTGTGTTAATAACGCAGACAGCTATATCAAAAGGGAATTGATTTTTGTGATGCTAAATAAACTATTGGATTTAGCCAAAAAGCAGCTCCAGTCAATGAAGGAATGACCCTTTCAATTTAGTTTTACTCCTGTTGCTGTAAATAAAATTGCTCATGAAGCAAATTCTAGTTCCTTACTATATGTGCTTGAAACCATTCAATTCTAAATAAATGAACATTATATGTTAGCAATAGGATTAGATGATTATAAAAGTATGTCAGCCAAAGACAGAAGGCTACTTGTTTTGAAGGCCAGACAAATATTTTAATGGTACTATACCTAAGCTTAGCCAGTAGGTTGAGAAGGTATACTATAATGAGGTCTCTGGATAACTAGGCCTGACTCTTAATTCGCTCCCAAGTCTAGACATAGTCAGCCAAATGTTACTACCTGCTAAAATATTTAAGCTGCAGAAATGGAGAAAGTTGGAAAGACTGTGATATTATATTATATTATCAGAAAGCAGTTTTTGTTATACTTGTAGTTGAAGTTCTACTCCTTACTCACAACTTAAATCAATTTCAATATATGGCAGAGCCATGGGATGCTATTGGTTAACTATGCTGTGCCATGGGATTATCGTGATGAAATAGATATCATTGAGTTTGAAAGTGGAAAGATGGTGTCTATCATGTTTCTCCAAAAATATGACCTACCCTGAAAGTAAATCCTAGCTTGATTTTTATACTTGCACCCAATATAAGCCCTATCCCCCCTCCCAAATAAGCCCTAATCAAGACCCTGCCCACTTCTGGGTGCACAGATAAAAATTAAGTTAGGTGGGGATGGGGTGGTGGAGCTGCCTTATTACTTACTTTCAGTCAATTGCAGCCAGGCCTTACACACCCCAACACCTCTTTGCTGGCCCATTTCTTCTGCAGCCAGCAAGGCTTTCCTGAAGGCCTCTGAAGCTGAAAACAGAGCTCCGGGTTGATCTGGAGCTCTGTTATCAGCTGCAGAGGCCTTCGGGAAAGACTTGCCAGCCGTGTCGGTCACAGAAGAAGTTCCTGAAGACTTCTGACAGTGAAAAGGAGGTTGGGGTCAATGTGTGCAAGTCAGGTGAGTCAGTGGATGACATCCCCCCTAAAAATAAGACCTGGTGCCTTTTTTTGGTTGGGAAAAAAATAAGACCTGATCTTATTTTCAGGGAAACATGGTATGTATTCTGTGAAGTTTATTCTATGATGTGTACCTTATGATGTTTTGAAGTTGCATAAACAGAAAATAAAAAAACCCAAACCAATCTAGATAGGTTCATCTTTTCAATGCTAACTGTAATGGCACTTAGAAAAATGCAGTTTTAAACATTAAGTTGATCAGCTGTAGGATGTAGCAATTGTATTCAGAAATTAATTTTCCCTATATGATTCAATTTCTAAACAATACATTTAGCTTATACATGAAGAACAAATTCTTGTTAATTATTGTGAAAGGCAAATTGGAAGATGATAATTTGCTTTGTTGTTCAAAACCATTATTCTTCTTCAAAGTAAAAACAATCAAGAATATATTTATGGCTATGCACATGTCAGCTTGTTTTGATGAAATAGTTAGCAAATGTCAGTTTGTAATTGTTTAATCCATAATTAAACTTTTTTGTTCTTATTTTTCTCAATTTTTTTTCACTTGGCTGTAAAATTAAATTTCATCCTGCCATTTCAGCTTTTTCAGAGCATCTGGTAAACAATTCTGTATTTATTTCTTCTTAATTGCAAACACAGCCATTCATGTGGTTTTGGTAGTGGAAAAACATTACGAGAAAGCATTAAAAAATAATATTGTTTAAAACAATTATGTGCTGATACTTTTCAGGTAGCTCTAAAAAAATTAAGGATTAAATTGATAAAAGATTGATGTGGTTCCCATCTTTAAAAAAAGGGGGAAAAATTAGACCCAGGAAATTACAGACCAATCAGCCTGACAACAATAATTGGGAAGATTCTGGAAAATATAATGAAGAAACAAACCTGTGAACAGCTAGAAGTAAGCAAGGTCATAACCAGAAGCCAATATGGGTTTGTCAAAAACAGATCTTGCCAGACAAATCTTACTGTATTCTTTGACAATGTAACAAAATTAGTGGATCAGTGAAATGCTGTGTATATAATTTATTTGGACTTCAATAAGACCTTTGATAAAGTAGACCATAACCTATTATTTGATAAGATAGAAAAATATGGGTTAGACAGCATCACCACCAGTTGGATTTGTAATTGGCTGACCAACTGCACTCAACAGATAGTCCTTCACTGAGTTGCATCTACATGGAGAGAAGTATGCAATGGAATATCTCAAGACTCTGTCTTAAGTTCAGGACTCTTCAATATATTCATAAATGATTTAGACAAGGGGATAGGATGGCTACTCATTAAATTTGTAGATGACATCAAGCAGGCAGGAAAGCCAATATTCCAGAAGATAGGTGCAAGATTCCCAAGGATCTTGACATACTTGAACACTGGGCCTATCTAACGAAATGGAATTCAATAGTGAGAAAAGTAAGATTCTACATATAGGCAAGAAAACCCACATGCACAGGTATAGAATAGATGGTACCTGGTTCAATATAGCAACTATGAGAAGGATCTGACACACTTGGTAAAATCACATTCCAGTTTTCTTCACCACAATATAAAAAAGATGTTGAGACTTTAGAAAGAGTGCAGAGAACAGCACAAAGGAGGCTTCTGTATCATTCCTTCACATCAAGGTCTCCTCTTACTATTGTCTCATGTATGGGATATGTTTTATTTGTTGCCTTAGACATAATTTCAAGGAAATTGTTACTGTTTACATGGCAACTTCAGTGCTCTTTCTAGATTAATCAGCAATGTGGTAGCATGTAAATCCTGGCTGATCCGAAAAAGTGAAATAAGATGAATTGGACTAATACTTGGATGGGAACTAGAGGAAACCTCAGAGATATAGACTAGACTGGAAATAACAATGGCAAAACACTTGCTGAATATTGCTAAGCAAACAGCACAAATGTGCATGTTCTGCTGGAGCTGACTGTGATTAGAAGACATTACTAATAAGCCTTTTGAGCTCATAGGCAAATCACTTCATTACATTTGTAATTTCCTCCCTTTTATTTGACATTATGTTCTTATAGTCTCTTATAAGATCTTGCAATGTTCTTAATTTGATAGAAATAGACATTGTTGACCTACAATTAGTAGTGCCTTCCATAAAGAGTAGAGGATGATTAATTTTTGAACTTAGTATGAAATTTATTCATTCACACATCTGTTAAGTTATTGATCTCCCCCCTCAGTCTGAAGGCAACAAATATTCTGAGTGTAAAAAAAGTTTTGCCAGGAAACCTGGGCAACTTAAATATGTGAAATCTTGCTGGGATAATGGCCATTCTGTAAAAATTTTACTACTTTATGTGCGTATCACTAAATAAATGGCACCATGTCCCCAAACTGATAATGGGCTGATACTGTTTATGAAGCATCATTTCCAAAAGAAGTCTTGTTCCACTACAGTGATTGAGGGATCTTTAAACAGGAAAACTGGCTTTTATAATGAGTGAAAATGTATACTAACAGAATCCTGCAAATCTGAATGTATAACAAGGGAGAGGCTTGTTTCAGATGTTTTCTCACATTACTTTCTTGGCCTTGACTCAAGTCCCTTTTATATGATTATTGTTGTTGCAATAGTTCTTCCTCTTGTCCTCTACATCTACAAGGTGGACCAGGGTATAGTGTGACTGTAAGAATAAAATTAAATATGTATCAGGAGCTAACACTTGCATATCAGCATTATGTGTAAGGCAAAATCCTTTATTAATGGAACATGGCTATGGACAGTTCATTAACTAAGTTACTTTGTATAAAAATAATAAAAAAAACAAGCTTCAGGGAAGAAAGGATTAGCAGCAAAATGAAAATATAAAAATAATTATTGAGTAAGTAGATGGAAAGCAAACTATGTTTTTTCAAGATACGTTGAAAAGGACTTATAACAATAAAAATCACCATCTAATGAGATGATTTGGTAAAATTGCCACATGGAATACTTTTTGTATAATAAGAGATAATTCTGCTGTCTCTCAGAATTAATTGACTAGTGTTTGCAGGGAAAAAAACACCTGCAAAGTTGGTCAAAGATGAAAAGGTGCCTGGGTCACATGGAAATGAAGTTGATACTGACCTAAGTAAGATGCTGTTTTCAAGACCAAGGCAGCAGATGTTATTCTGAGCACCTCATCCTACATATGTGTCCATTTTTAGTATATGTGCTGCCGAAGCGAGCACCTACATATGTGTCCATTTTTATTGCCAGACTTAGCAGTCGCATGTCATTTATTTATAATGCTCTTAACTAGCACATTTCTTGCACCATGATTACACATTGGAGCTAGACACATTTTTAAATGCTTATTACTAATGACTTACCGGCTGTATAAAATAGATTCTAGTACTAAAAGTTAACTAGTTTTTGAAAAATTAAGAGAACCTGTGCCCTCTAAAGCTGAATGCAGCCCACCAGCTTATATATAACTGTTTCCATTGGTCTTAATAAACATATTTTGCTGTTGGTCTGTTAAAATTAAAAACTGGCAAGCCTATGAAAACCAATTCATCCTTATACCTTGTTCCTCTAAGTTTTGGATCGATTTAAGTTCACCCTTTTCATCCAAAAGTTCCCCATATCTAACTGTTTGTTCCTTCTTGTAGATTATGGGATAGGAAAATGCTTCAATGGTCGATAACCAAACTGGAATTTTCAAATAACATTGTCTTTTTATCTTCTCCCAATTTAACCACAAAGACTCCCGTACATAATGTCTTCTAAAATAATCCTGTTTTAGTTCCCTTATACCATAAAAAAGCATGCCAGCCCAACAGCAAGTCATGCCCTTCTAATGTCAACAACCTATGTTTCCTTAATGTTATCCATTCTTTGACCCACATCAAACTTACAGCTTGATAGTACAATCTGCTTAAAGTATTGTTAGCTCATAAAGCATGAATGATTAAAAGTATAGTCCAAAAAAAAATTTTTTTTTTTTTTAGTGATTATAGGATATATAAGTTTGGAATGATAATATGAGTTGTTATGTAACATAATTGTAACTGGGACTACAGAATGAATGCACAAAAATGATGAACCAACTGACACACTGGATGTACATACGAGAGTTGAATGTTTTAATGTTTTGTTTGTCTTGTTTGTTTGTAGAAAATTAATAAAATTTTCTTAAAAAAAAAAAAAAACTGGCAGGCCACAACTCAGGTCTGTTGATCTATTGTATAACAGAGTTGGAGGGACCTTGGAGGTCTTTCTAGTCCAACCCTCTACTCAAGTAGGAGAGCCTATACAATTCCAGACAAATTGTTATCCAATCTGTTTAAACTTCCAGTGTTAGAGCATTCACAACTTCTGGAGGCAACCATTCCACTGGTTAATTGTTCTCACTGTTAGGAAATCTGTCCTTGGTTAGTATGACTGATTAGCTTTCAAACTCTTCATGGTTGACTCAGCCTTCCATCCTTCCGAGGTGCATAAAATGAGAACCCAGATTGTTGGGGGCAATATGCTGATTCTGTAAACCACTTAGAGGGGGCTGTAAGGCACTGTGAAGCAGAAAATAAGTCTAAATGCTACTGCTAAATACTATTACTATGTCCTCTTCTGCTTATTTGTTTCTCCCTACTTTATTCCCCCTATTTGGATGTGATGTGTTGATCTGTTGAACAGAGATGTATACTGTTCTATCGCTCGAACAAAGCAGACTTGAGACCGGAGTTGAGTTCAGCTCTTTATTCAATAACCAAGTAACTTCAACTAAAGTCAAGCCACGGCAGCCCTTTTTATAGCGGCTGCTCGCAGCTCACAACCAATGGCGTTTATTTAAACTTCCCGCTGCTTAGGCGGCCAATCAGGTTTGTTGTTATCGACCAATCGCCCAGTGATGGTATCTGTCCAATAGGAATGCAGTATCACAAGTCTGTAAAACAAGTACACTACACCTCACCCCTCTTGGTTTGATCTAATGTTACATGATGTAGTCGTGTAAATAGGCAGGGCTTCTGTGTGTCTTAGTTGACCTGCGCAGTTCAGTCTCTGCATTCTCCTCGGCCGGTTTGGTCAGGCCCGCTGTCTTCCCCGTTCTTCTCTTTGGAACCTCCTAGAAGGATGACTCAGCCATGCCGCTCCCGCTGTGCCTCCTTGGGTTTGTTGGATGGGCACTGTTGTTCTCTTCGGATGTGTGCGAGTTGGTGGAGTTGGCTTGGCTGCTCCTTTCCTGGATTTCCTTCAGCTCTCTTCTTTGGACTTTGTCTGTTGGTAAGTAGTTTTTATTTCTTTGTGGGTTTTCCATTTCTGGTTGGTGTTTGTTAAAGGGGAGTTTTCCTTTCCTTTATTATTTAAAGGTTTCCTCCCCCCTCTAGTTTTGTAATTATTGGTTGTTTGTTCTTGTGGGTATGCCTTTTCTATGCTTTGGGGTGTGTCGGTGTTTCGTTCGATGTATCAAGACTGTAATTGATCAATGTGTCGCTTCCACAATCTGCCATCTGATGTTTCTAGCAGATACGATCGTGGGCCTGTAATTTGTGTAATTGTGGCCAATAGCCACAACAGTTCTCCGGTAAGATTTTTTGCGTATACCAGGTTGCCTGGTATAAATGTGCAGTACTTACTTGAGGAGTCTGGTGGTTTTTTGGGTTGTAAGTTCGGTGCAGTCTGTCCAAAAATGAGTGCAATTTTCTGCCCATTAACAGTTCAGCGGGGCTCTTGTTTGTTGATGTGCATAGCGTTATATGTTGGATGGTGAGCATGATGTTGATTTTGTCTTGCATGTCACCTCCCTCAATTTTTTCTAATGCTTCTTTCATGTAACGAACCATGC
Source organism: Hydrophis major (assembly GCA_033807585.1). NCBI lineage: Eukaryota > Metazoa > Chordata > Lepidosauria > Squamata > Elapidae > Hydrophis > Hydrophis major. Next base: position 148,196,437 of record CM066328.1, on the reverse strand, counting down.
ATTCTGCCCTTTTGTTCGCCGCTGGATGAGCTGCCGCTGTCAGAGCATGTTATATTCCTTGCTCTGCGAGGAATTGTTTGAAAGCTAAAGCTGTAAACTGTGGCCCATTGTCCGATACTACTACATCTGGTACACCATGGGTGGCAAAAAGTTTTCTTAGTTGTTTGGTGACAGCTCCAGTCATTGTTGAACTCATGATGCAGACTTCTAACCATGCATCAAGTATGCATCAACTATGATTAAATATGTATACCCCTTTGTAGGTCCAGCGAAGTCTATGTGGATCCTTGACCAGGGGCCTCTGGGTGTCTCCCAGTCAAGGATTGGTGCTAAAGGGGGGTAGGTCTGGACGACTGACACATGTGGCAGGTTCTTACCCAGTTTTCAATGTCCTTGTCAATTCCTGGCCACCAGACGTAGCTTCTGGCCAGGGACTTCATTTTCACCATGCCAGGGTGTCCCTCATGTAGCATATTCAGTACATCTTTTTTTAATTTTTGCGGAACAACTACTCTACCCCCCCCACACAAAATGCATCCTTTTTCTATTGACAGTTCAGTTTGGTGGTTTTTGAATGGTTTAAAAGTCTTGTTCTTTTTGTTTTCTGGTCAACCCCTCCCTACCCAGATCAGGAGTCGGGCCAATTGTGCATCTTTAGCAGTTTCTCTTGTGATGTCTGATGCAGTGAGTGGTAGGTTCGATATCATTTCAATTTGCAGGGTGCTTGTCATGGGCGCCGGGTCATTATTGTGGTCTGGAAACGGTGAGCGGCTTAATGCATTGGCATGGGGTATAGCTTTTCCCAGCCGATAGATGAGTTTGTAATTGTAGGCTGCCAGGAATTCCGACCACCTTGTCATTCTTGGAGACAGGATGTTTGGAGTGGCCCTGTCTCCTGCCAGGACTCCAAGTAGTGGCTTGTGGTCAGTAATTAAAGAAAATGTTCTTCCATAAAGGTATTCGTGAAAGCTTTTTACCCCTGAGATGGCAGCCAAAGCTTCTCTATCCAATTGACTGTAGTTTCTTTTGGCTTTAGATAGTGTTTTGGAATAAAAAGCGATTGGTGCTTCTCTGCCATCAGGGAGTGTGTGGCTCAGTATTGTGCCTATGCCGAATGGTAAAGCATCGCAAGTGACAGTTAGTGGAAGCGTGTTGCTATATTGGATCAATACTGATTTAAATGTAATTAAGTCTTTAATTCTTTGGAATGCAGCCTCTTTTAGTCGACCCCATTTCCAAACAGCCTTTTTATCGCATAGTCTATGCAGTGGTTCTGCAATGGTTGCCTTCTGCGGCAAAAAAACATTATAAAAATTAATGAGTCCTAAGAATGCCTTAGGACATTGTAAATCTGTTTTGTTTTGGGGTCTGGGTGCTTCTTTAATTGCTTGTATTTTTTTATTTTTTTTTTTGAAACAAATTTTTATTAATTTTAAAGATAAAACAACACATCATTAACCATTAAATACATAAACACATAAAACCTCTTAACATTGTAAATCCTTACAAGTCAAACAAAACATTATTTTTATACAGCATAATTCCAATTTATCCCATCTCCATATGGACACACAAACATCTTTCAGCAAGTTTCTCATTTTTTCTCTTTACTCCTATTCAATTTCATTTCTCTTCCATATTTATCCATTTTATAGTCATCATATTCTTTTCTTTCTGGCTTGTATAAATTATTCTCGTCTAGCATTCCTCCAAGGTTTTATTGATTCTTTCCTTTTTTTTTTTTTTATAAAAAACAAATTTTGTTAGTTTTACCATAAGCACAATACACAAACATACAAACACAAAACATAAACAAAACTAAAAGATCTTTTCTGAAGGTTGTCTGTTCCCGGGTTAAAACTCTTTACACAGACACAAATTCAAACATCATATTCAACCCATATCTCCTTCCAAATCTTATTATCATTTTCTTTTTTATATATATATATAAAAACCATTTTTATCAGTTTTATAAAAACAATGCACAAAAAATCAAGGCATAGCAGCTTATAAATTCTTTTCTAAGAAAAAATAATAATAATAGACCAATAAAGCATAACATTTCCAAATTATAATATCAATATTTCATATAATATTAACTTCATATCTTGTCCCTACTTCTCTTTTCCATCCAAATTATTTATTAATTAAAATTTTATTGCCTTTTATCAATACACAAAATCCAAAAAAAAAAAAGCATATATATCCTTCCATATCTTATTACCATTTTCAATAACATTCTTTGTCTGTTCTATTTCCAATTATCCATTCATCTTTTTTTTCTTTTAATATACTTCTCCTGTACACCAATTGGAGTAACATCTATAACTCATTACCCTAACTTAGAAATACTACATATAGCAATCTTTCTTGGGATTCTGTTTAAAAAAAATTCTAAAATTACATAATAAATTTTATATTCTAAATATACATATAAAAACACACTCTTATATACCCTCCAGAATCCCTCTTTTAATCTAAATTAAATTCACCCATTGTCTCTAAATAAACTTTTTTTCCTTAGGTCTTGCTTCCCCACATTAAGGCTTCTCCTCCCCCCCTTTCTCTCTTGCTTATTCTTCTCCTTGCCCTTTCTACCCCTTTGTTTTTTCTCTTCGCTTTTCTTGCTCTTTTTCCTTTGCTTTCTAACCTTGCCTCCATCTTTTCGCTCATTTTTCTCTCTTTTGGTTGTTTTTATAATTCTTAAAATCCCCTTTTTCTTATCCTTTTTCTCCTCCTCTCCAGAAGGGACCCATTGTTCATCAAAGATGGCTTCTTCTTCCTCTTCTTCCTTGTCCCAGTCCTTCTGCTGCGTAATCAACTTTTCAAAGGAACATAACGCCATTTCTAAAAATTGAAACAAAGCGCCCAAAGTATCTTCTTTTTTATATTTTTGATATTCAATCTCTAGTTCATCCACAGACGATGCCATTATGAAAAGGGAAACTTTTTCCAAAACAACCACAAGAATTTTTAATCAAAGACAATCAAAAGCAATTAAAAAAAGAAAAAAAGTTCCAAAAGTTAATACTTTTCTTCCTTCTTCTCTTTCTCTTTCTGAATTAATTTTTAATCAAAGAGGTCCAATTACCATATATCTTCTTTTGGGATCCACAAAGACGTTCTAATCAATCTCCTCCTTTTTCAGCTTCTGCTCCAATTTTTTTTTTCTCCCTTCCCACTTACAATGAGAATTTTAATAATCAAAAATCCATACCTCCAGCAGAGATTTTCCAATTTCTCACATTTTTCAATGTCCAAAAATCCCTTTGTCTCTTATCTTAGCTTTCAAAACAATCCACTTTCAATGTCTAATATATCCAAATATTTCTGCTTTTTCCGTGGGGTGGGAGAGTAAAAAAAAAAAAAAAAAAAAAAAAAATTCCCTTTAACAGCTTCTCCGCCGCTTTTCGCTCTTCTTAGGGATACAATGTATCCTCCAGCAACAAACAGCTCAATTCCAGGCAATTTAAAAGGTGTTACTTGACCCGGCTCAGACAGAACTTTCACTCTTCACACTTCCTCCAGCACAGTTCTTCCCCGGTTGCTGGCTTCTTCATGGCGGCCATTGCTGACCGCCGCTCCACCGCCTTGGGAAAAAGGGGTTTTCCCGGAGAAAGGGGGGGTCTGCGATGCCCCCACCTCCCTTTCCGACTCCCCTCTATCTTCAGCTGTCCCTACAGGGCAGCCATATCCCCCTGACCCATCTGGATCGGGGGTACCTCGACGGCTAGCACAGCAGGAATCGCGAGCTGTCGCGAATTCCTGCTGCCCCGAAGCCACGCAAACCGGAATGTCCTTGTCAATTCCTGGCCACCAGACATAGCTTCTGGCCAGGGACTTCATTTTCACCATGCCAGGGTGTCCCTCATGTAGCATATTCAGTACATCTTTTTTTAATTTTTGCGGAACAACTACTCTGCCCCCCCCCCCACAAAATGCATCCTTTTTCTATTGACAGTTCAGTTTGGTGGTTTTTGAATGGTTTAAAAGTCTTGTTCTTTTTGTTTTCTGGTCAACCCCTCCCTACCCAGATCAGGAGTCAGGCCAATTGTGCATCTTTAGCAGTTTCTCTTGTGATGTCTGATGCAGTGAGTGGTAGGTTCGATATCATTTCAATTTGCAGGGTGCTTGTCATGGGCGCCGGGTCATTATTGTGGTCTGGAAACGGTGAGCGGCTTAATGCATTGGCATGGGGTATAGCTTTTCCCAGCCGATAGATGAGTTTGTAATTGTAGGCTGCCAGGAATTCCGACCACCTTGTCATTCTTGGAGACAGGATGTTTGGAGTGGCCCTGTCTCCTGCCAGGACTCCAAGTAGTGGCTTGTGGTCAGTAATTAAAGAAAATGTTCTTCCATAAAGGTATTCGTGAAAGCTTTTTACCCCCGAGATGGCAGCCAAAGCTTCTCTATCCAATTGACTGTAGTTTCTTTTGGCTTTAGATAGTGTTTTGGAATAAAAAGCGATTGGTGCTTCTCTGCCATCAGGGAGTGTGTGGCTCAGTATTGTGCCTATGCCGAATGGTAAAGCGTCGCAAGTGACAGTTAGTGGAAGCGTGTTGCTATATTGGATCAATACTGATTTAAATGTAATTAAGTCTTTAATTCTTTGGAATGCAGCCTCTTTTAGTCGACCCCATTTCCAAACAGCCTTTTTATCGCATAGTCTATGCAGTGGTTCTGCAATGGTTGCCTTCTGCGGCAAAAAAACATTATAAAAATTAATGAGTCCTAAGAATGCCTTAGGACATTGTAAATCCGTTTTGTTTTGGGGTCTGGGTGCTTCTTTAATTGCTTGTATTTTTTTTTTGGTGTGGGGTGGATTCCTGCTTCATCAATAAGATAGCCCAGGAATTCCACCTGATTCATGGAAAGTTGGCATTTTTCTTTTTTGACTTTTAATCCTGTTTCTCTAAGCTTTTGCAAAACTGCCCGCAGCCGGTCCTTTAGTTGTTTTTTATTTCTGGCTGATATTAATACATCATTGAAATAGGGAACTACTCCTTTTAGTCCCTGAAGGAGGCGTTCCATCAAACTTTGGAACATGCTGGGGGCTACGCTGACACCGAATTGTAATCTGTTGCATTTAAAAGCCCCCCTGTGCGTTGCGATAGTCTGTGCCTCTGCCATCTCAGAATCAACTGGCAATTGTTGATATGCCTGTGCGAGATCGAGTTTTGCGAAAAAATTTCCTCCCCCCAACAAATGCAAAAGATGTTGAACCATCTCGTGACGGGGTATGCACTCTGCTGTAATGTGTGGTTCAGGGTGGCCTTATAGTCACTGCAGATGCGCACGGACCCATCTGGTTTCATGGGAGTCACAATCAGGGTTTCCCATCTGGCATAGTCAACTGGCTCTAAAACCCCTTGTGCGATGAGTTTGTTCAGTTGCTCATTGATCTTTGGCTTTAACACAAAAGGAACATGTCTGGCTTTTAATCTGATGGGGGCTATTTTCGGGTTTAGGCTAAACGAAATAGGGGTCCCACAGTGCCTAAAGTTCCATCAAAAACATCTTGGAATTCCTCCATCAGGTCTTTTTCCCAGTCTGTTTCAGTGATACTATTGATCCCTGTCACTTCGATTCCCAATGGTGCGAACCATTCTAAACCGAGCAGGCTTGGGCGGTCTCGGTCAACGATGGTCAGTGGCAGAATTTCAGTGTGTTTCTTGAAATTTACCTTGAAGTGTTCCAATCCGACTACCAGAATTCTATTTCCTTGGTAATCTTTTAACGTTAGACTTTGCTCTTCAAGTTCCTTTCGTCGTATGTCTGGTATCAAGTTTTTTATTGTGTTCCATGATACCATTGACAAATACAAACCGGAGTCCACTTCCATTTCGCAGGGCTTTCCTTCTATCTTGACATTTACTCGAACCTTTTTAGCAGCTGTTGCTCTGGCGTTCCTGATGATAAGCGTCTGGTGTGTTTCTTCCTTCTCATGGAGTCGCTGGCTTCTATTTTCTTTGTTCCATCGACTTCAGGTTTGCTTCTCCTTAGTTGTGGGGGGTGGGGTATTGCCTCTCCTCTTTGGACTATCGCTCTTTTTGTTTCAGCAGACCCTTGCAATGTGCCCCCATTTTTCACAATGCCTATAGATGGCATCTAAGAAACGGCACTCCGAACGTGGATGATTTCCTCTGCATCCTGCACATTGGAAATCAGGTTTCCGACTTCTCCTTTCTCATCGTTTTCGCTCTGATTGGAGTCTGTTTTCCTCATCATCATATACCTCAGAGTCGGTTGATGACTCGATGTCTTCATGATGGGTAGTTGTGGTGGTGTGTTTCTGGGTACCTTTGGCCTTCTTTTCTCTACTCTGGGTTGGGCTGTTGGCTGTATTCATCTGTTTCATTTTTGCCGCGGATTTTTTTGCTGCTTCGGCTGCAGTTGCTTCAGCAAGGGCTTCATTTACGGTAATATAGGATCAGTTTAGTAGTTTGCTCTGCAGGGTGGCATCTCTCAATCCGAGGATTATACAATCCCTCATGGCTTCATACATGTTGAGGAACTCGCATGCCCCCATAATGTCCCTTAGTGCTGCTACGAAGTCACCAATACTCTCGCCTTCTTGTTGATCCCGTTTGTAAAACTTGTGTCTTCGAATGAGGTTGGACACAACAGGTGCGTAATGGTTTCTCAGCATTTGGTTCAGGTCTGGCCATGCCATTTTGTTTGACGTTGTTCGGTCTTGCCAATGCCTTTGCCATCTTAAAAACGGTTGGGCCACAATGTGTCAGGAATACGGCTCTCTTCCCCTGGTCAGTGATTCCTTGTAGTTCGTTGCTTTCCAGGAACATGTCGATATAGGATTCCCAGTCTTCTTCGGCTGGGTTGAACGGTGCGGGCAGCTAATTGTTGCCGGCCATCTCGTTGGTTTCTCGGCTTCTTTGCCACATGCTACGGTCTTTGTTTCTTCGATCCCACCCTCATCACCAGTGTTCCCCCATCTATAATTACTTGTTCATTAAAGATGGCTTCTTCTTTGTCGCAATCTTCTTGTTCTGCAGGCATTTCTTGTTGTTTCTCATAATTCCAAATCTCCATTTCTAAAAACTGAAATACGAAGCCAAAAGAACCTCTCCCTTCTTGTGCATCTTCTTTGTACTTTTTAAGTTCCATTTTCAGTTCTTCTAAAAGTGGAGCCATTTTAAAAAGTTTTAAACAACCACCCGATTAATTTTAGTCATTCAAAACAATAACCAAGAATCCAGAAATCATCAAGTAATCCAGATAGTCCCGAGTTATATCTTCTTATTTCTTTTTCGACTTTCTCTTCCTGGGGTTTTTGTTGAGATATTTCAGTTAGAATATATCTTTTGGAAGTCTTGTTGAGATTTTGCTGTAAGTTTTTTTTTAATTCCAGGCAGTCTCCTCCCTTCCAGATCCTGCCCTTTTATTCTTCCTCTCTCCTTTCCTGTTTTCAAAAGCTTTTAATTATCCAGAAATCTTTATTATCCCTTTGACTTTTTATTTTCAGCATTAAATGCCTATTGATGTCAAAGTGGATTTTTTTTCAATTTCTTGCTTAAGTCTCTTAGCTGTCAGTATAGGAAAAGGAGAAAACCAAACCTTTCCCCTTTTTTCTTTTCTTCACAGCTTAAAAATCTTCTTAGGGAACAATGTTATTGTTTTTTAATAGTTTCAATTCCAGGGTACCTTATTTGTTGTTTTTGCTGTTTGACCCAGTCAACCAAAACTTTCTCCTCTTATCTTCTTCCTGCACATTCTTTTCCGGTCAAGTTCTTCTTTGTGGTGGCCATTTCTAACCACCGCTGCAACCGCCTTCAGGAAAGGGAGTAATGGCCAGCTGGGGAGGAGAGATGCAGCTCTTCTCAACCCTGCTGGCAGTCTCCCCCCTCTTCACCATTTCTATGGGGTGGCTTAGGGGCACTCCAGTGGCGAGCACAGATCAAAGCCTTGCAGAGACTTCTTCAGTCTGTTGTGAAGAAGTTCAAACCGGAAGTCATCAGAAAGTGAAAATAACTTCTAAATTCAACTGAAGGGCTGTTAGACCAACTATCATGGAAATGGTGGTAGACTTTAGGAGAAACTCTGCCATACCACCACCTCTTACAATACTATGCAACACAGTATCAACAATAGAGACCTTCATATTTCTAGGTTCTATCCAGTGGTGGGATTCAAATGTTTTTACTACAGGTTCTGTGGGCGTGGCTTGGTGAGTGTGGCAGGGGATGGATATTGTAAAATCCCCAGTCAGAGGTGGTATTTGCCGGTTCTCCAAACTACTCAAAATTTTTGCTATCAGTTCTCCAGAACTGGTCAGAACCTGCTGAATACCACTTCTTGTTCTATCGTATCACAAGATTTAAAATGGACACCTAACATCAAAAATGTCATCAAAAAAGCACAACAAAGAATGTTCTTTCTGTGTCAACTCAGAAAGCTCAAACTGCCCAAAGAACTGCTGACACAATTCTTCAGAGGAATTATTGAGTCTGTCATCTGCACCTCTATAACTGTCTGATTTGGTTCTGCAACCCAACAAGACAGATACAGACTTCAGAGAGTAATTAGGACTGCAGAAAAAAACAATTACTATCAACCTGCTTTCCATTGAGGACCTGTATACTGCATGAGTCAAAAAGAGGGCTGGGAAAATATTTGCAAACCCCTCACATCCTGGACAGAAACTGTTTCAACTCCTACCCTCAAAGTCACACTATTGGGCATTGCACAACAGAACAACTAGACACACAAACAGTCTTTTCCAAACTCCATCACTCTGCTATACAATAATTCCTTCAACACTGTCAAACTATTTACAAAGTCTGCACTACTATTAGTATTACTTATTAATCCTCCCATTCTTCCTTTCACCCATCTCCTCCCATTTATGACTGTATGACTGTAACCTTGTTGCTTGTATCCTAACAATTTTTATTGACTGTTTTCTAGTATGATTTGATTGCTTATTGTACCCTATGACTATTATTAAGTGTTGTACCTTATGATTCTTGACTCTTGATGAATGTATCTTTTCTTTTATGTACACTGAGGGCATTTGCACCAAGACAAATTCCTTGTGTGTCCAATCACACTTGGCCAATAAAGAATTCTATCTATTCTAGATCCAAAAACATTCAGAGTATGCAGCAAATGAAGCTCTCCTCCCTATTCCTCCAAGTTAGGCAGAAGATATTGTAGCTATTTTGAGCAGATGGTTTGTTTAGTCTTCCAAAATCAACACATGTTTACATTCCACTGGACTTTTTAACAAGCTGATTGTTATCATTCTGAATTCTCCCCTGCTTAGCAACACATCTGCCCTGATGCTGAAGGATTCGAAGTTTTATGAAATCTCTGCCAGTCACTTTTTGTTGGTGGACATTATCACATTATACCAAGGTTTTCCCATTGCTATCATTGAGTTGCTACAAGCCGTTATCTCCTCTTTCGCATAATAACAATGGTGTCATGCTCTAAAATACCATTTACTAAGATATAAGTTTCTTGATTCTTTTTTCTTTTTTTTTTGGAGGTGGGGGGGGAGGTCTTACATGATTGTGATGCTTATGAAGACAATGCTTTTGAAAATATTGCATTAGAAATACTGATGGTTTCATTAAAGTGTACAGGTTATACAGAGATTTTAATTTTTATAGAAGCCAAACTGTCCTTCACAGGTAAAAGGTAAGTATAGATTTACCTTTTAAGGTCCATTGGTAGCAATTGCTATGTTTTTCATTCTTGCTTACAAACAGCAGGTATTGCTTTATCTTGCAAGAGTTTAAATAGTTCTGCTTCCATTTCATCAACTCCTGAAGTTGGTGAATATTGTTCTTAATCATTACTTCTTCTTTTTCCAACAAATGTTTGCCTTCTTTGACTATATCATACTCATTCTTGTAATTATCCTAAAGAAATCTCTTTTCCTTCCCATTCACTTACTATCTTCTGTTTCTGTGGATTGCTTATTGAGATACATTTTTTTTTTGTCTTTTTGTCAAAGAGGGACAAAGCGAAGAAATGTATGACTTATTAGATTCAACATCATGTCTTTCCTTGCTCTTTTTCAGCACTAAGCATTCAGGTTGGGGCATATTTTCCACCTTTCTTCGGCTATTTTCAATATGTCAGCAGTCAGTAAGTGCTCATCCTTTTGCTTTTTGAATTTCAAAATTACTTCAATTGTAATCATGCCATGAATATTAGTCCAGAGCAGTTGTTTTTATATATGTATTATTTGTTTGACACTTCTGTATTGGCCTATTAGTTTATTAGCATAGCATAGTATGAGCAGAGGTAGTATTCAGCAGGTTCTGACCAGTTCTGGAAAACCAGTAGCAGAATTTATTTATTTTTTTAAAACAATTTTATTGATTTTTTTAAAGACAAACAAAACAAACAAAACATAAAAACATCAGCTCTCTTCCATATATATATATATACAGTGTGTTGGTTGGTTCATCAGTTTTGTGCATTCATTTCATAGTCTCAGTTACAGTTATATTACATAATAACTCATATTGTCAATCCAAACTTATATATCCTAGTATCGCTATGAGGAAATCATTTGACTATAATTTTATTCATTCATACTTTATGAGATAACTATACTTTAAATGGTTTATTCTATAACAAATCATATAATCATACCAGATCTAGCCTAAAAACACTTTATAGATATGATATCAAATAACAAAAGAGAAAGAAAAAACAAAGATATTCCTTGCTGTCTAACCATTCTAAATATTCTATTATTGTATTTTGTCATCCAACCATTGATAGAAAAGATCCCAAATTTCATAAAATTGTTTATCCTCTTGCTCTCTAATTTCAAATGTCAATCTACTCATCTCAGCACATTCCAATATTTTCTTAATAATTTCTTCCTGTGATGGTATTTTCTCATTCTTCCAATTTTTAGCAAATACAATCCTAGCCGCTGTTAATACATTTCAAGTCTTTACTGTATGTATCGGGTAATATTCCCAATTAAAAAAACTCCGGTTTCAAATCTATGTGTTTCTTTGTCATTTTTTCCAACCACATGCGAATTTTAGTCCAATATTTTCTAGCATCCTCACAAGTCTACCACATATGGTAATATGAGCCAGGTACCTGATGACATTTCCAGCATTTTTCAGATTTATTATTGAACATTCTTGCTATCCTCATCGGGGGAAAGTGCCACCTGTAAAACATCTTATACAAATATTCTTTATAAGCTATTGACATTGTCATTTTATAATTTTGCGACCATAATTTTTGCCATTTCTCTAAATCAATCCCATATCCAAAATTCTTCCCCCAAACAATCATAGTTTCTTTAACTTGTTCTTCCTCTAATTTAATTCCCAGTAAATAACCATATAATTTTTTAATCACCTTCTCATCAGTACCCATCAAGATCTTATCTAGATCAGTCTGTTTGTCATAAAATCCCTCTGTTTTAGAATCTTCATCATACCTTGAATGTATTTGCGCATATGAAAACCAATTCATCTTTATACCTTGTTCCTCTAAATTTTGAATCGATTTAAGTTCACCCTTTTCATCCAATAGTTCCCCATATCTAACTGTTTGTTCCTTCTTGTAGATTATAGGATAGGAAAATGCTTCAATAGACGATAACCAAACTGGAATTTTCAAATAGCATTGTCTTTTTATCTTCTCCCAGTTTAACCACAAAGACTCCCATATATAATGTCTTCTAAAATAACCCTGTGTTTTAGTTCCCTTATACTATAAAAAAGCGTGCCAACCCAATAGCAAATCATGACCTTCTAGTGTCAACAATCTAGTCTTTCTTAATGTTATCCATTCCTTGACCCACATCAAATTTGCAGCTTGGTAGTACAATTCCCAATTAGGCAAGCCAAAACTTCCTCTAATTCTAGCATCTTGCAAAAGCTTTAGCTTTATTCTCGCTTTCTTACCTTGCCATATATACTTCAGCATAATTTTATTTAAGTCTTCAAAATAGTATTTTCCGAGCCTAATAAGATTCTGGGTAAAATATTCATCTTGATTGTTGAAATTCTCCCAATTCATGACAATTGTAAATTTTCCCATTTCTTCAAATCTAAAGCTATCTGTTGTTTAAGTTTAAGTTTATTCTCTTTTAATGTACTACATCTTGATGTCAAGTATATCCCCAGATACTTGACCTTATTCGTGACTTGGATTTTCAACAGGTCTGCAAGTTCTTCTCTTTGTCTCAGTAGCATGTTCTTTGTCAAAATCTTTGTTTTGTCTTTATTTATTTTCAAACCAGCCACCTCACCATATATCTCGATCTTTTCCAATAACTTTGGAGCTGTTTCTAAAGGATCTTCCAAAATAAAGGCTAAGTCATCAGCAAAGGCTTGCAGTTTAAATTCTTCCTTTTTAATTTTCATTCCTTTTATGCTTTTATCATCTCTAATATTTCTATTCAACACTTCCAAAGTCAATACAAATATCAAAGGAGATAGGGGACATCCTTCTCTTGTGCCTTTTCTTATATTAATAAAGTCTGTAAGTTCTCCCTCCACCATTACCTTTGCTGTCTGCTTATTGTATATGGCTTCGATTGCTTGAATAAATTTTCTAGCAAAACCCATCTGTTCCAATAGTAATAACATAAATCTCCAGTTCACATTATTAAATGCCTTTTGAGCATCTAGGAATATCAAAGCCATTTGCTTTTCAGGATGTGCCTCATAGTATTCCAAAGTATCCAGGATTACTCTCATATTGTCTCTAATTTGTCTCTTTGGCAGAAATCCATTTTGGTCTGGATGAATGAAATTATTTAAATATTTTTTAAGTCTTTCTGCTAAAATTGAAGCAAAGATTATATAGTCTGCATTTAATAAAGAAATAGGTCTATAGTTCTTAATTTGCAGTGGACCAGCCTTTTCTTTTGGAATAAGTGTAATATAATCCTCTGACCATGTTTTGGGTATCATCTTCTTTGACATAACTTCATTCATAACTTCTAACAATGGAATGTTCAATGATTCTTGTAATGTTTTATAGAATTCTGCTGGAAGCCCATCTGGACCTGGTGCTTTCCCATTATTTTGTTTCTTAAATGCTTCAGTTAATTCCATCATTGTTATATTGCTTTTTAGCATTTCTTCAATCTCTTTAGATATCTTAGGTAGGTTAGCATCCTGTAGATACTGTTTGACTTTTTCCTCATCAATATTCTCTTGTTTATATAGTTATCCATAGAAGTCTCGAATAATTTCCATTTTCTTATTATTATCATAACAAACTTGGCCTTGGTCATCTATTAACTGCAATATTTTTCTTGATTCTTTCTCCTTTCTCAATTTATATGCTAGCCATCTACCTGGTTTATGCAAATTTCTGATTTTCTGTGCCAGTTCTTCTTTCTCTATTAATTCCATTTTATGTTTAGTTATGTCCAATTTCAATTTAATATCCTTTTTCTGTGGCATTTTCTGTAATTCTTTTTCAAGTCTGTTATACTCATCTTCCAAGGCTTTAGTGGCTTGCCTTTTCCTAATATTCTTTTTTCTTATATAATCTATTATCAAACCTCTAGCATATGCCTTCATTGTATCCCAAACATTCTGCGTTGAAGTGTCTTCTTTTTTTTTTCTCTAAAGAAAAAAGCTAATTCTTTCTCCATCCATTGTGTAAAGTCTTTTTCCTTTAAAATAGTATTGTTTAATGTCCATCTCAATCTTTTTTTTTTGTCCCTTCCATTTAATTGTCATTGGGCTATGATCTGCCCAAGTATTTGTTTCAATATTTGTTTCTTGGATATTAGATATTAATTCTGTTGAGATCCAAATCATATCCAATCTGGACCATGATAAATGTCTATTTGAATAGAAAGTGTATTGTTTAGTTTTAACATTTCTTTCTCTCCAAATGTCTTTTAAAGTTAATTCGTCTGCCATTTAAAAAAAGGATTCAGGGAGAGTCTTTCTATTTTGCTTTGTTGTTGTTGCTATATAGTCCAGTTTATCGTCCACAATTCCATTAAAGTCTCCCATCATAATTATATTAACATAGTCCAGTCCAGTTATTTTCATGTGTAATTTTTTATAGAATTCTTCTTGTTTATCATTCAGAGCATAAATTGCAATCAAGAGTATTTTTATACTGTTGTCCATTATTTCCACCATTAATACTCTTCCATCTTCATCAGTATGAATCAATTTTGCTGGGATGGCCTCTTTAATGTATAGAACCACTCCTCTTTTCTTACATTGAGTCAAAGAAGTAAATATTTTCCCTAATTTTGGCTGTATTAACAATTGTTCATGTTGTTTTTTAATATGTACTTCTTGTAGACAAATTATGTCAAATTTTAATTTCTCTAATTTATGAAAGGTTTTCCTTCTTTTAACAGCTGAATTAAGTCCATTTATATTCATTGTAATCAATTTTTTTCTTCCATGATTATATTTATAGTTAGATTTTGCACCTCTCGTAGATCTTGGTTCACATTGTTCTTTGATATCCACCTGTCCACCTACTGTGCCTTCTTCTTTTTCAGTCCCCAGTTGTTCCTCTTGAAACTCCAGTAGCAGAAATTTTGAGAAGTTCAGAGAACCAGTGGTAACCTTCCCCCAGGAGTAGGGAGGAAATTGAGATTTTACAGTATCCTTCCCCTGGAGTGGGATGGGAATGGAGAGTTTACAGTATCCTTCCCCTGCAACGCCCACCAAGCCACACCTACAGAACCTGTAGTAAAAAAAATTGAATTCCACCACTGAGTATGAGTATAGTATAATATAGCATAGAGTACATATTTACCTACATGATAGCAAACCATAGCACAATTTTCTATAACTATATAGGGACACAACAACATTATGAACAGATAAAGACCACAAATATGTAACATAGGTGTAGAGCATCATCAGCTAGTTGAAGATGCTACTGTCACAACTAATTATGACATTTTAATAGTCCTCTGTCACTTTGAAGATTTCTTATTTGAATGATTCAAACCAAAGACCCCCTCAAAACCAATACATCCATACTCTGGAACTTATATCTTTAATATCAAACCACAAGGCTATTAAGATAATAGGTTGGATTGTAAAACCTTTCCCTAAGGAGCATTTATCTCATTGTGTGGTTGACAGAGTCATACCGTATTACAGTCTGGTCTTTGTGATGCCAACAGCCAACCTCCTTTCAAATTAGGTTGTTCATTACCATTAAACAAATACATTCTGTGCAGCTTTATTATTTTTCCTGGTATTTCTAAATAGAGAGGAAAATTAATTTGGGGAGGAAGGAAAGGACAGCCTATCTGGCCAATAAAATGTTTGTGCAGGATATTAAAAGACAGAGGAAAAAAATCCTTTGCAGGTATAAAAAAATGCCATTTGCTAAAGAAAATCTAAGGTACAATCCCCAGTATCATTTCTGTTGAATCAAGGACATATTTAGTTCATAGCATGTTTTCTGTCTGCATTTCATATTCACAGTGGCTGAATAGGATACTTCAAGTTTACATTTCAAGAAAATAGGTGAACTGTGTTAGGGATAACATTGTTTACCCTAACTGGTTTAGGTAAAATAATAAATATGTTATCATGGTTTGTTAGTTAAAGTGTCTACAACTTTAACTGTAGGAATGTAATTAAGGGAGTGGTTGTAATAGCACCATAAAAGAAGCAAGACAATGGCAGCTTGCTCTCTCTGGCTTGATGATCCCTGATTACTGGATGGATTCAAGACTGTGTTTTTCTCCCACTGGAAAAGAGAGAGAAAGGACTGATTTATTGTAAGTGAACTGACATTAGATATTCTACACGGACTTTGCTAATTGAATATCCTTGAATGGACTGACTAAAATGATACATGACTAATGGACTGTTATTTTGACTGTACTATAAACTCTAAATGGAATAAACTATATTTTTGATAGCACAAGCGTATCTGTTATTTTTACTGTATGTTAACTAACATACAAACTTATCTCACACATTTATCTGTGTCCTATCTGACTAACGCTGCACGTTCTGTTTAGCTTGTCTCCTTAACCCTGGTTGGGGAACACAGGCTTAACAAACTGTTTGGCTGACACTATCTTTTTTTAAATGCTATCTACAAATACTAGCCTGCAGAAGTGTTTTTTCCCTGAGACAGGAAAAAAATCTAAGGCTGCCCAGTGTTCAACGAATGAGTGACAAATGCTTGTTTTTTCTCTTCCTTGGCTTTTGAAAAAAGCCTTTATAGCTAGGTAGGTTTGCACAGAAGAGAGATGTTGTGAAATAATAAAAAGTGAATGAATAAAAGTGCTTAATAAAGATTATTAAAACCTTTAGAAAAGTGCAAGGTTCTGACCCTGCACTTCTGATTGGCCGATAATAGAGACATCTGATTGGTCCATTCAGGAGAATCTGATTGGCTATTAGCGGGCCTCTCTCATTGGTTAAGGGAACTAACGCTTCCCGTTTCTTATTGGTAACTTGATCAGCAGCTTGCCTATAAAAAGGGCTATTGCTGCCATAGTTTTTGCTCTGTTCCACAATGTTAAATAAAAAGTTGAAGTTCACTGTTCATCGTCTCGTCTCCAATCCTTGCGCCCATGCGCAGAACTTAACACTGGCAACGAGGATGGGATTTGGAGACGTCAGAGCTGACTGAACACTACAGAGCGCCAAACAGAGCACGTGGCTGAGAGGCACCAATGGCTGAACCATGTCCAGCAGCGTCATACCACCCGCTCCATTCGACCCGGCACAAGAAGACTGGGACTCATATATGGACCGATTCCAGATGTTTCTGGAGACCAACAACTTGAAGGATGCCACTACCAGAAAGAAGCGAGCGGTATTCCTAACTCACTGCAGGCCGACCATGTTTAAGATGGCCAAGGCACTAGCCAAACCAGCTGAGGTGAAGTCCATGGATTGGGACGTCCTCAAGCCCCTTCTACGGGCCCACTACGCACTGACCGTACCAACGCTTGTTCGAAGACATGAATTTTATCAGAGAGACCAGCAGAAGGGAGAAAGCGTTGCAGATTTCATTGCGGATCTCTGGAATCTGGAGGCCTCTGTAAGCTCGCCGACCTCGAAGAGGCCTTGAGAGACCGAATAGTTCTGGGATTAGATGCACTCGGCATCCAAAGTAAGCTGATGGCAAAAGGCGACATTAGCCTTGCAGATGCCATCGCTGATGCTACTGCAGCAGAAGCAACCAGGAAGTCTGCTGCACGAATGCGCCACACTCACGCCCCGCTCCACCAACTCGCCGGTGAAATCCCGCCTCACCTGGAGAGACAGGCAATGACAGCCCACGAGGACCTCGAATCGTCATCAGAAAGCGATGAAGAAGAGGTCAACAGGCTCTGGTCTGAACGAGACCAACGCCATCAACGTAACCAGAGAATACAGTATCAATGCGCTGGTTGTGGGGCAAACCAACCACGATCAGAATGCAAATTCCTTGACGCGCTCTGCCATGTGTGCGGGAAAAGAGGTCACATTGGAAGAGTTTGTAGAAGCAAGCAAGGATCCAAAACCCCTCAGAGGGGGGCCAACTACCACCAGTCCACAGGAAGTCGTCCTGTGAATCGAGAAAACTTAACCCACCAATGGAACAACCACTCCTACAGAAACAAACCACTAGCCCAGTCAACGAAGCGGGAAGAGGCACATCAAACCATTACAATTGGTCACGCATCATCATTAGATGCTAAGAAGATCCGGGTGAAGGTCGCCATCGAAAACCAGCCCTGCATGATGGAAGTCGATTCAGGATCGTCCCTCTCGATGGTTTCCTGGAAGGACCTTAAACAATTAATCCCCGCCATCTGGCGGCAAGACCTCAGATTCCAAAGAATCATACTTAAGGACTATCAGGGAAATCGAATTTCAGTCGTGGGATCCAGCAAAGCCCGTGTCTCATTTAAAAATCGTACTGCATCCCTACCACTAACCGTAGTCGACAGGGATCGGCCTAGTTTGTTAGGCCTCCAATGGTTCGCCCCACTTGGAATTGAAGTAGCCGGCATTCACCGAACCAACAGCGACGACTGGGAAGAAGCCATCATCCGGGAGTTCCAGGACATCTTTACAGAGAAATTAGGCGAGTACAAGGGGACCCCAATATTATTTAACCTTAACCCCAAAGTAGCTCCAATCCGCCTTAAGCCTCATTGAGTTCCATTTGCCCTTAAACCAAAGATTGATGAGCAGCTTGATAAATTAATAGCCCAGGGTGTGTTAGAACCAACCGACCACGCTCCCTGGGAAACCCCAATAGTAACACCCATCAAGCCGGATGGATCGTTAAGAATTTGTGGGGACTACCGAGCCACACCCTTCAGCACTACCTGAATCACACCCTTCAGCAGAACGCTTACCCGGTACCGGTGGTACAACACCTTCTACACTCCCTGGGGGGCGGAAAAGTCTTCGCTAAATTGGATTTAGCACAGGCATACCAACAACTGCCTGCAGACAAAAAAACGGCAGAGGCACAAACCGAGGTGCATTTAAGTGCAACCGACTCCAATTCAGAGTTAGCGTAGCCCCAGGAATTTTTCAGAGCTTGATGGAGAGACTACTACAGGGTATAAAAGGGGTTGTACCTTATTTTGATGACGTTTTAATTGCTGCTCTTACTAGAGAAATACTAAGGGAGCGCCTGAGGTTAGTTCTCCAGAAATTTAAAGACTCTGGCCTTGAAGTAAAAAAAAATAAGTGTCAATTGTGTACGGATAAGGTAGAATTTTGGGGGTACTTAATCGATAAACAAGGCATTCACCCCACCGATAGCAAGCTTAGGGCAATCAAAAATGCTCCCAGGCCCCAAAATAAGACTGATCTCCAAGCTTTCCTGGGCCTTATCAATTTCTACAACGTGTTCCTGCCCCTCAAAGCGACCATAGCCGAGCCCCTACATCGTCTGTTGGACAAAAAGGCAACCTGGGTCTGGGGACACCGAGAGGAACACGCGTTCTGACAAGTAAAAAACTTATTGACTTCAGACACTGTTTTGATGCAGTATAATGAGACTTTGCCTTTAATGATTACATGTGATGCATCACCATTCGGAGTGGGTGCCATTTTGAGCCATGTGTTACCAAATGATAGTGAAGCCCCTATTGCCTACTTTTCAAAAACGCTATGAAAAGCTGAACGTAACTATAGTCAAATCGATAAAGAGGCTCTTGCTGTTGTTTCTGCTGTTAAACAATTTCATGAATATATTTATGGGCGAGTTTTTACTATAGTCACCGACCACAAACCTTTTCTGGGGATTATAGCGGGGGACAAGTCAACCCCTTATATATTATCTCCTAGAATGACTCGCTGGTCGGAATTCTTGGCTGCATATAATTATAAACTGCAACACCGCCTGGGAAAGCCATCCCTCACGCTGATGCACTAAGTCGGGCACCACTTCCTGAAACCGTTGACGACCCAGCTCCAACTGTCACGACGCTCCAGATTGAAACACTTCAATCACCACCACTGACAGCTCGAGATATCACGATCAAAACCAAACGCGATCCCATTTTGGCACGAGTTCTTAGCTGGGTCAAGCGAGGATGGCCATTGGATCAAATCCCTGACAACTTCGGTCCCTTCAAGAATCGACAGACGGAACTGTTTTCACAGAAAGGCTGCATAATTTGGGGGGATAGAGTCGTTGTCCCAGAGCGTCTGCAACGAGCGGTATTGAAAACCTTGCATGAAGGCCACCCCGGCATAGTGCGCATGAAGGCACTCGCACAAAGCTACGCGTGGTGGCCGGGTATCGACAAGCAAATCGAAGCCTGGGTAAAGACTTGTTACAAATGCCAGGAAGTTAGCAATGCCCCACCAAAAGCAACCCCAACAGAGTGGGAAACACCCAGGGGACCATGGTCCCGTATTCATATTGACTTTGCAGGACCTACTAAAGGACACACATTCCTAGTAACGGTGGATGCCTACTCAAACTGGCTTGAAATCCATGAAATGAAAAGTACCACAACCGAATCCGTCATCAGGAAATTGGACAGATTATTCGCAACCCATGGACTGCCAGACGTTCTGGTATCCGACAACGGGCCCCAGTTTACCGTGCTTTCTTTTGAACAGTATTTGGCGGACCGTGGTATTCGCCATGCGCTAACTTCGCCGGCGCATCCGGTGGCCAATGGAAGAGCCAAGTGCATGGTACAATTCATCAAAAAAACCCTACATAAAATGGACTATGGCGATATCGAAGATAAGATTAACCGGATATTCCTCCTTCAACACATCACTCCACACAGCATCACCAACAAGAGTCCAGCCGAATTGTTAATGGGATGAAAACTCCGCTCCCACCTTGACCGACTACACCCATCATACAAACCAGAAAAACCACACGGATCCAGTGGGAAATGCAGCAAATTCCAGATAGGTGACTTAATCTTCGCTAAAAACTTTTCTGGCAATCCTTTGTGGGTCAAGGCAACTGTAATCCAAGTCACAGGACCCAGGTCATACCGAGTAAAAAGTCGCGACGGATGAATATGGAAGCGCCATATTGATCAGCTACGTTCAAGGCTGCAACCTCGTTTCTGCGACTCCGGTAACTTCCAAACTGAGGGGGGAGGAGATGCCGAGGAGATCGAGTTCGAAACGGCAGAAAGCACGAGTGGAAGAAGTGAGCATTCGGAAGGATCAGAGAGGGTGGTGGACTTGCCTCAAAGAGACACCTCGTCAGAAGCAAGCCCACAAAGGCAAGAGAACAACGAGGACATTAGCGGCACCGAGTTTTTAAATGAAGGTTCGGAGGCACCCTACTCGCCAGAAAACGTCCCGCCCAAGCACGACTATAAACAAGTACCAGGGGGACAGCGAAAATCTAACAGACAATCTAAACACCCTGCCTACCTCAAGGATTACGTCACCGCACCCCTTAAACGGAACCCGGGGGGAAGGGGTGTTGTGAATTAAGAAAAAGTGAATTAATAAAAGTGCTTAATAAAGATTATTAAAACCTTTAGAAAAGTGCAGGGTTCTGACCCTGCACTTCTGATTGGCCGATAATAGCGACATCTGATTGGTCCGTTCAGGAGAATCTGATTGGCTATTAGCGGGCCTCTCTCATTGGTTAAGGGAACTAACGCTTCCTGTTTCTTATTGGTTACTTGATCAGCAGCTTGCCTATAAAAAGGGCTATTGCTGCCATAGTTTTTGCTCTGTTCCACAATGTTAAATAAAGAGGTGAAGTTCACTGTTCATCGTCTCATCTCCAATCCTTGCGCCCATGCGCAGAACATAACAGGAGATGTAAGAAAAGATCTGATTCGAATGTTGTATTTTTTCTAATGATCAAACAAAAGATATTAGAGGAGTGTTTCTGCTGCCTGGTTCATGGAAATTGCTTGAACTCATTCCTGTCAATCTGCAAGAGTTGTGTTGGAAAGAAAAAAATCACTTTCTCCAATTGGAAAGGTGAAGTTGGCAGGATGGATGAAATGAGAAGATGGGAAAGCTTTGAGGGGAGGTTTCTTTATTTCAGAAGCCAGAAACTGCAATGACAATAGCACTGGATTCTGGGTCAGGTGGCAACCTGGTCAGATGACTGCATGGATTTTTATATTATTTTGAAGCTGTGTGGTTGAGATTTCTCAGCTTGTTGGGCAATAGGTTCAAATGTGTGTCTTTGGTTATTCTAATTGTGGTGACTTGGTTTATATTATGGCTGAGAGTCATACCCTGGGGAATGCAGATTTTAATGTCTTTTGTCTCCCTGCTTTTAAATTTGATGGTTTCCAACAGTGGTGGGATTCAAAAATTTTTACTACCGGTTCTGTGGGCGTGGCTGGATGGGTGTGGCAGTGGAAGGATACCGTAAAATCTCCAGTCAGAGGTGGTATTTGCTGGTTCTCCAAACTACTCCAAACTTCCGCTACCAGTTCTCCAGGACTGGTCGGAATCTGCTGAATATTACCTCTGGTTTCCAGCCTTCTGTAGAAGCTGTGTCTGAAGGTGTTTTGTTTATGAATGGAGCAGTTTGTGAAACAAAATACTCATTCACAGGGGCCAGCCGCTTGAGTGGTTTTACTTCGGGAAGCCTTTTCTCTTCCAAGGAGAGGGACATTACTTTGCTAATATGGGGACTTTCTTATTTTAAAAGGGGTGTGTGTGTGATTCTCCCTACAGTTACAGAACAGAGGCAAAAATCAATGAGTAACAACAGTGAAGTCCCAAGTGTGCTTAATGAATCATAATAACAATAATCCAATACATGTCAGTCTGGCCTGTCAAACTTCAGGCTTTATTACATGCACAGATCTAGATGCTGTGGTTTATAGCTCTTCCAGCACTCAAGCTCTCCTTTTCCACATTTAGTCTCCATATAATACAATCACTGTTAGGTGTAATTTCATTATTGTATGCTGCTGACAAAATTTCATACATTTCCATTTTTGCTCTGTAATTAAGCCATTCTGGGTTACTGGGCAGTGTTGGGTCTCTCCTAATTTCTCTTTGAATCATCTCCAAAATGATGGGAAGGCTCTTAAAGATGGCGAAAGAAAATACATCAAAATAACACCTAAAATGTGGCTTTTTTCAGACTGCTTCCTTTGTAGAAGTAGAACAATCCATCTGAATTTGCCCGATTATATCTCTTTTTGAAATCTCTTTTGTATCTGTGCCTTCCAAGGAAAGCAACCATTTCTGCCCTGAAAGACACACAGCTCAATGCCTCCAACATCTCTAGCCCTCTAAGGTAGACCAGACTAGGAAATCAATGCCATGAAGGCTAGTACTCCTCCCCGCTCCACCCCTAAAATTACACTAACAGAATCTCCCAATTTTTACATGCTTCCTCCCAATTTTTACATGCTTCCTCCCAATTTTTACATGCTTCCTCCCTCCCTTTAGCTTCCTATGAACTAGAGAGGGGCATGTCAGAATAACAGAATAACAGAGTTGGAAAGGACCTTGGAGGTCTTCTAGTCCAATACCCAGCTCAAGCTCCAAACTCTATACCATTTCAGACAAATGGTTATCCAATCTCTTCTTAAAAACTTCCAGTGTTGGAGCATTCACAATTTCTGGAGGCAAGTAGTTCCACTGATTAATTGTTCTTTCAGGAAATTTCTCCTTAGTTCTATGTTGGTTCTCTCCTTGATTAGTTTCCATCCATCCATCCATTCCATTCCATGTTTTAAACACTTACCCCCCATTTCATTCCTGTGCTAGACTCATTCCTCTTTTATTTGGCCATTATCTTGGTAATGGATCTTCCTTTTCTCCCTGAAGGCCATTTTCTTTTCTCAGGGGTTGCCAACCTTTTGGACCTCAATTTGGATCCCAAACTGATAATTTTAAATCCCAGGGACCACTAATATGAATTTTGACTGACAGTGGCTTGCTGACATTGTTGAGAGAGATAGAGAGAGAGAGGGAAAGGGAGAGAGGGAGAGAGAGAGATCTGATCTAACCTCTCTCTCCCTCCCTCTCTCTCTCTCTCTTTCACACACACACACACACACACACACAGAAGCAGGGGTGAGATTCAAATTTCTTAACAACTGGTTCTGTGGGTATGGCCTACTTTGTGGGTGTGGCTTGGTGGTCATGTGACTGGCTGGGCATAGCTTGTATGTAAATATTATAAATATTTATATAAATATTGATTTTTTTTAATAAAAAGAGCAACTTTTACCCAAAATCAGACAAAGCAGGCAGGCAGATTGAGTTGCTCACAGAATCACAGATTCATTCAGAGATCTATCTTTCTTCCATTGGCTATCTGAGTCTGCAACTGAGTAATATATCCTTTAGTCCTAAGGGAGATTTGACTCTGCTTAAAAGCAGAGCCGAAGATCTAAAGATTAACTAGAAAGCAAGAAACCCAACAATTTCCTGCTTTCTAACTAATCTAAATCTGCCAGCACAGCAGAACAGCTTATGGTCGGAAAAAAGAAAAATAGCAACTTAGCAGGCAAGTCTGCCAGGTAAGGAGTGAGTGGGTGAGGAGAGTTCCCATGGGCCATATCAGCCAGCGCAGCCTTGTGTTCCCGTGCAGCCTGGATTAATTACTTGGGGGGATGCTCTGCGGATGACATTTCTCTGCAGACTACCAAAATTTTCTCATGGACCACCAGTTGGTGATCAATGTTCTCCATCACCAATTATTGAACAGCTGATCAGCACACCAGCTTTTCCTTTGTGGTCTGTGATTGTTTTTAATATATCAATTTGGGCTTTTTTCTTTTTATGCACAGGCCTGATGCATGGCACTTCTATAGCAATGGCACAGTTATTTTAGCAAATTGCTAGCTTTTTTTTGTGACAGGATTTTTGAACAGTTTATTGCAGTTTCTGCAGATTTTTTTCCCGTTAAATCTGCATTGAGCTGAAATGTGTGGACCTCTGCACAATGATAGCACAGTTCATTTTGACTTATTATTCTCTGTTTATATGTTACTGCAGGCTTATTCACATTTGCTTTCACTCTTGAGAGCAGATCTATAGTATTTTCAGCAGCAGTTTCCATGGAGCGAGCATTTTCAAAAGTTCTGATAAATGTTAAATCTGTCCATGTTAAGAGACTGAAGAGAAAAATGTTTTATTTCAGAAGTTGATAGAATAGCCAGTTTCTCGGTGCATTCTTTTGTAATGTTCAGAGAGCTTTTTAAGTTTAGCTAACTTATGTCGCTGCAGCCTCTTTCTAGCTTCAGTTATGGAGCCTAAAATATTCTGCTATCATTTTGATGCCAAATAGAACTGCATTATTTTTATAGTTCTGAAAAGCTGAATTTGAAGGAGTTGGAGGTGAGGATCAAATAAGCTTCTCAGTACATCACATACATTGCCTGCATTAACAATCAACATTTTTTTTCAGTAATTATCTTATTTGCCTCAACATATAGTTCAGGTTTTAGACAAACCACTCAAGTGAATCTTTTTTTCCCTCCCGACAATCATCTGTTTATATGATCAGCTGTGCCGGGATTCCCCTTGCTGAGGCCTAGAAAGGCAAAAAATGGAGAGAGGAGCTCAGCCCCCCTCCATTTTTTTTCTTCCTGAGCCCCACAGAAGCCTTCTGGGAGCAAAAACGCCCCCCTAGAGGCTTTTCTGAGGCCCAAAAGGGGTGGCTGCAAAAAAGGGGGAAAAAAGCCACATCCACCCAGTCACATGGCCACACCCACCTAGCCATACCCACCAAGCCACGCCCATAGAACCAGTAGTAAACAATTTTGAATCCTACCACTGCTGCAGACAACCCAAAATAGTTGAGTAACAGTACAAAACCAAAGATATATTTAATTAGACAATAACAAAGTCCAAAGCACTACAATCATGAAGGGTTCTATTTCTCAGTTAAGTTTTAAATCAATCAGAATAGAGCTGGAAAGGATCTTGGAAGTCTTCTAGTCCAACCCCTGCTCAAGCAGGAAACAGCATTTTTTTTTAAAAAAAAAAAAAAACCTCCAGTGATGAAGTCTGAAGGCAAGCTGTTTCACTGGTTAAGTGTCCTCACTGTTAGGAAGTTTCTCCTTAACTCCAGGTTTTTGTCTCTCCTTGATTAATTTCCATCCATTGTTTCTTATGTTGTCTTCTGGTGCTTTGGAAAATAAATTGTCCCACTCTTTGTGGCAGCTTCTCAAATATTGGAATATTACTATCATTTCACCTGTAGTCTGTCTTTTCTCTAGACTTGCCATACCCAATTCCTGCAGCTGTTCTTGTCGCCAGGCCCTTAATCATCTTAGTTGCTCTTCTTTGCACTTTTTCCAAAGTCTCAACATCTTTTTTTGTAATGTGGTGACCAAAACTGGATGCATTGTTCCAGGTGTGGCCTTACTAAGACTTTATAAAGCGGTACTAATACGTTACGTGATCTTGATTCTATGCCTCTGTTTATACAACCAAAGCTTGTATTAGCTTTTTTTGGCTGCTGCCGTACATTGCTGACTCATGTTTAAGTAATCATTCATTAAGACTCCAAAGTCCATCTCACAGTTACTGTTTTTGATCCAGGTTTCACCTAATCTGTACTTGTACCTTTGGTTTTTCCTGCCTAGGTGTAAAACTATTATTTTTTCCACATTAAATTTCATGTTGTTGGATGAAATTGTTCTCATTGATGAAATGGTGGGGCCATTGTTCAAGTCTGTCAAGATCTGTTTGGATCCTGAGCTTGTCTTCTGATGTGTTGGCTATTTCTGCCACCTTAGTGTCATCTGCAAATTTGATGATTTTCCTTCTATTCCCTCATCTAAGTCATTTATGAAGATATTAAAAGTATTGGGCCTAAGACAGAGCCTTGTGGTGCCCCACTGCTTACTTCTCTCCATGTAGATGTAGTATTATTAAGAACTAATCATTGATTACAGTTTGTCAGCCAGTTACAAATCTATCTGGTAGTGATGCTGTCTATCCCACATTTTTCTAGTTTGCCAAGAAGTAGATTGTGGTCTACTTTGTCAAATGACTTGCTGAAGTCTAAGTATACAGTGAGGAAGTGTTCTATTTCTCAGTTACATTTTCCAATATATACAATTGTATGGGATGCCTAATGTGTTTTAATAGCTAAACTTATTATCTGGACAAATTGAGACAGAAAATTAAGGGATATGTTTGTTTGATTTTTCCAACACAGTTGATCACTCTAATAGTAACTATTCTGTGTTCTTTTGAAATAAAATGCCAGAAGCAATATCTGCAAGAAAAAGTTGTCTCCAAGCAGAAGCTAACTATACTAGGGAAATATACATCCATCTCAGGATCTGGAAAATTTAGCAAACTTTAAAATATGTTACTGTGTCTTTCTTTAGTAAGTCAATTAATAAATTGATACTTTCATAATATTAATTGAATATTGTTTTTAAATCAAGAGAAACTTCCTATTATTTATGAGAAGTTTATCGGTTTATCTGTTCCCTCACAGCCAACTCAAAACAGAAGTTTAATTCCAGGCACCGGAATTCTGATTCACCATATTTCCCAGTAAATCAATTAACAATTATCTTGCCATCTAAAATAGAAAAAGACCTGAAACCTTTAAAGTAAATGCAAACTTCATCTTAGCCAGAATTTTATCTCTAGAGCAAGGCTTGCATTTCTCAGTTTAAAGCTTACCAGTTGTAATCTATCACTGTGAAATTTAAACAAGGAGGAAGATTGAGTGAAAAAAGATACCATATTTAAATTATGCATTTGGAGAATTAAACTAAAAATACCAGGAACTGCAAGATGAATTTATCAGTCCAGGACCAAATAAAGATTGCTCCTTGTAGAGATGATTCGCAGGGAGAAACATATGTCATGTTTTAATGTGGGTAGATTATGGACTAGAAAAAATAATTATGTTTTGTAAATTCAAAAAAAGGGAAGTAAGGATAAAACAATGGATAATATGAGAGACCAAGATTAAAGAGATTTCCAGAAGATCATTGAAACAACTTTGAGTCAAAGGACAAGCCAATATGGCAATGATTTGCCCACTAATCCCCAGGAATTAAATCTGACTCAGTGAACCTAACTAATGATGACTTAGTTGCAAAGCCAATATGAAGCCAGGTTGGACCTGAGCTTAAGAATTGCATTGCATTGTTGTCATTCTGTCTCTGTGCTGCTCTCAGTGTCCTATAGTCCCATTACACTTTTAATACTATACTCAGCTATACTCAGTATAAAATCTCTGATGCTTAGCACACAGAGATGAATAAAATGCAACTGTACATTGTCCTAATTATGAAGCAACAGTGCCACCTTAAGGTATTTTACTCCTCAAACAACTTCTTATCACCATAAACATTAGGTGAATTATATAGTATAGCCTTGGAAACCTGGTTGATTGAGTCAATAGATAGCACAAATAGATAGCACAAGTAGATGCATTTTTTTTCTCCTGACCTATCCTGAAAATTTTGGAACTTCCTCAGTAGACAAAAAAATATGGTATACAAGTCCATTCTTTCCAAGGAGTGGACCTACCACAAAATAGCAGTTAACCGTAAACAATGCTTTATAATGTCAGACATGTTCCCCAACAATATCCTGTTGCTTTGGGTTAACTCCTTTCTCCCAGACCCTGCAATTCGATGTAGATACTTAAATACATCATTAATACTCACTTGTTAAAACAAACCAAAGAATCAAAATTTGTAAAGTGTCATACAATGTTTGCCTCCTTCCAAAAGTTCTTCAATTAGTTGGGGTGAGATGTTGCCTCAGTGTGGTTGCTCCTTTTCTCTGATTGCTGCCAAGATCCCAGCCAAGATCCAAGCTCTGCTCTTAAGCAGTCTTGTTTTGAAGGACTCCAGCTGATCCCCCGAGTCAAGCTCCAGACAAGAATCCCATCAGGATATGCTGCTTATCATAGCTTGTGATCCTGTCATTTATCTGACAGTTCTCTGGCCTGCCTCTAATAGCTTCCTAGTTTGCTCACCATCTGCATTTCTCCTTTTCTCCTACACATACCCCCACACATATACACACTGTCTTAGTGTTTGCTTTTATAAGTGAAGGACTTAAGTGGGTGAGGCTGCCTCTGGATATCAATTCCTGGAATGGCAGGGTATATTTTTATTAACCAGGAAGCTAGAATGCTAGCATGGATGCTTGTGAGTGAACTGTGAGTAAGGGAATGAACTAATGAATCAAAAAGCTTATTTCTCATGTTTGAGAGACTGCAAACATTTAGGATCCTTTGAAAAAAAGCATGAATTTCACCTAAAGAAAGGAAGCATTTCTGCCCAGATGCAGCTGCCTTTTCCGAAAGTAGACAGAAATCCCAGCTTCACTTCCTCACAAAGAGATATAGCTTTGGACCAGTGGTGGGATTCAAACATTTTTACTACCAGTTCTGTGGGTGTGGCTTGGTGGGCGTGGCAGGAGAAAGATACTGTAAAATCTCCAGTCAGAGGTGGTATTTGCTGGTTCTCTGAACTACTCAAAATTTCTGCTACCGTTCCATTTAATTGTCATTGGGCTATGATCTGCCCAAGTACTTGTTTCAATATTTGTTTCTTGAATATTGGATATTAATTCTGTTGAGATCCAAATCATATCTAATCTGGACCATGATAAATGTCTATTTGAATAAAAAGTATATTGTTTAGCTTTAACATTTCTTTCTCTCCAAATATCTTTTAAAGTTAATTCATCTGTCATTTTAAAAAAAGACCTTGGGAGAGCCTTTCTATTTTGCTTTGTTGTTGTTGCTATATAGTCCAATTTATTGTCCACAGTTCCATTAAAATCTCCCATCATAATTATATTAACATAGTCCAGCCCAATTATTTTCACGTGTAACTTTTTATAAAACTCTTCTTGTTTATCATTCGGAGCATAAATTGCAATCAAGAGTATTTTTATATTATTGTCCATTATTTCCACCATTAATACTCTTCCATCTTCATCCGTGTAAATCAATTTTGCTGGGATAGCCTCTTTAATGTATAGAAGCACTCCTCTTTTCTTACATTGAGTCAAAGAAGTAAATATTTTCCCCAATTTTGGCTGTACTAACAATTGTTCATGTTGTTTTTTAATATGAACTTCTTGTAGACAA
Organism: Hydrophis major; assembly: GCA_033807585.1. Lineage (NCBI taxonomy): Eukaryota > Metazoa > Chordata > Lepidosauria > Squamata > Elapidae > Hydrophis > Hydrophis major. Next base: position 148,166,959 of record CM066328.1, on the reverse strand, counting down.
ATTATATCAAATTTTAATTTCTCTAATTTATGAAAAGTTTTCCTTTAATGACAATTAAATGGAAGGGACAAAAAAAAAGATCGAGATGGACATTAAATAATACTATTTTAAACGAGAAAGATTTTATACAATGGATGGAGAAGGAATTGGCTTTTTTCTTCAGAGAAAATAAAAAAGAAGATACTTCAACGCAGAATGTGTGGGATACAATGAAGGCATACGCTAGAGGTTTGATAATAGATTATACAAGAAAAAAGAATATTAGGAAAAGGCAAGTTTCTAAGGCCTTGGAAGATGAGTATAAAATTCTTGAAAAATAATTACAGAAAATGCCACAGAAAAAGGATATTAAATTGAAGCTGGATGTAATTAAACATAAAATGGAATTAATAGAGAAAGAAGAACTGGCACAGAAAATCAGAAACTCTAAACAGAATTATTTTGAAGATGCAAATAAACCAGGTAGATGGCTAGCATATAAATTGAGAAAAGAGAAGGAAACAAGAAAAATATTGAAGTTAATAGATGAACAAGGCCATGTTTGTTATGGGAATAAGGAGAAAAAAGAAATTATTCGAGATTTTTATGGGCAACTATATAAACAAGAGAATATTGATGAGGAAAAAGTCAAACAGCATTTACAGGAAGCTAATTTACCGAAGATACCTAAAGAGACTGAAGAAATGCTAGAAAGCAATATAACAATGATGGAACTAAATGAAGCATTTAAGAGACAAAATAATGGGAAAGCACCGGGTCCAGATGGGCTTCCAGCAGAATTCTATAAAATATTTCAAGAATCTTTGAGCACCTCATTGTTAGAAGTTATGAATGAAGTTATGTTAAAAAAGATGATACCCAAAACATGGTCAGAGGCTTATATTACACTTATACCGAAGGAAGAGACTGAACCACTGCTAATTAAGAATTATAGACCTATTTCTTTATTGAATGCAGACTATAAAATCTTTGCTTCAATCTTAGCAGAAAGACTTAAAAAATATTTAAATAACTTTATTCACCCAGATCAAAATGGATTTCTGCCAAAGAGACAAATTAGAGACAATATGAGAGTAATCTTGGACACTTTGGAATACTATGAGGCTCATCCTGAAAAGCAAATGGCTTTGATATTCCTCGATGCTCAAAAAGCATTTGACAACGTGAACTGGAGATTTATGTTATTATTATTGGAGCAGATGGGTTTTGCTAAAAAATTTATTCAAGCAATAGAAGACATATATAATAAACAGACAGCAAGGGTAATGATGGAGGGGGAACTTACAGATTTTATTAATATAAGGAAAGGCACAAGACAAGGATGCCCCCTATCTCCTTTGCTATTTGTGTTGACCTTGGAAGTGTTGAATAGAAATATAAGGGATGATAAAAGCATAAAAGGAATGAAAATTAAGAAGGAAGAATTTAAGCTACAAGCTTTTGCTGATGATTTAGCTTTTATTTTGGAAGACCCGCTAGAAACAGCTCCAAAATTATTGGAAAGGATAGAGACATATGGAGAGGTGGCTGGTTTGAAAATAAATAAAGATAAAACAAAGATTTTGACAAAGAATATGCTATTGAGACAGAGAGAAGAACTGGCAGATCTTTTGAAAATTTAAGTTACAAATAAGGTTAAGTATCTGGGGATATATTTGACAACAAGATGTAGCACATTAAAGGAGAATAATTATATTAAACTTAAACAACAGATTACTACAGATTTGAAGAAGTGGGAAAACTTGCAATTATCATTAATAGGGAGAATTTCAACAATTAAGATGAATATTTTACCTAGAATTTTATTTTTGTTTCAAACAATACCAATTAGGCTTGGAAAAGACTATTTTGAAGATTTAAATAAAATAATGTTGAAGTTTATATGGCAAGGGAAAAAAGCGAGAATAAAGCTAAAGCTTTTGCAAGATGCTAGAATTAGAGGAGGTTTTGGCCTGCCTAATTGGGAATTGTACTATCAAGCTGCAAGTTTGATGTGGGTCAAAGAATGGATAACATTAAGGAAACATAGGTTGTTGACATTAGAAGGGCATGATTTGCTGTTGGGTTGGCATGCTTTTTTATGGTATAAGGGAACTAAAACACAGGGTTATTTTAGAAGACATTATGTACGGGAGTCTTTGTGGTTAAATTGGGAGAAGATAAAAAGACAATGTTATTTGAAAATTCCAGTTTGGTTATCGACCATTGAAGCATTTTCCTATCCTATAATCTACAAGAAGGAACAAACAGTTAGATATGGGGAACTTTTGGATGAAAAGGGTGAACTTAAATCGATCCAAAACTTAGAGGAACAAGGTATAAGGATGAATTGGTTTTCATATGCACAAATACATTCAAGGTATGATGAAGATTCTAAAATGGAGGGATTTTATGATAAGCAGACTGATTTAGATAAGATCTTGATGGGTACTGATGAGAAGGTGATTAAAAAATTATATGGTTATTTACTGGGAATGAAATTAGAGGAAGAACAAGTCAAAGAAACTATGATTGTTTGGGGGAAGAATTTTGGATATGGGATTGATTTGGAGAAATGGCAGAAATTGTGGTCTCAAAATTATAAAATGACAATGTCAACAGCATATAAAGAAAACTTGTATAAGATGTTTTACAGGTGGCACTTTCCTCCGACAAGAATAGCAAGAATGTTTAAGAACAAATCTGAAAAATGCTGGAAATGTCATCAGATACCCGGCTCGTATTACCATATGTGGTGGACTTGTGTGGATGCTAGAAAATATTGGACTATAATTCGCATGTGTTTGGAAAAAATGACAAAGAAACATATAAACTTGAAACCAGAGATCTTCTTATTGGGAATTTTACCTGATATATATAGCAAAGATTTGAAATACCTGATTGTAAATGTAGTAACAGCGGCCAGGATTGTATTTGCTAAAAATTGGAAGAATGAGAAAATACCATTACAGGAAGAAATTATTAAGAAAATATTGGAATGTGCTGAGATGAGCAGATTGACATTTGAAATTAGAGAGCAAGAGTATAAACAATTTTATGAAATTTGGGATCTTTTTTATAAATGGCTAGATGATAAAATACGATAATAGAATATTTTAGATAGTAAGAAATATCTTTATCTTGCTATTTTGCTATTATTTTGTTACTTGATATTATATTTATAAAGGGGTTTTTTAGGATTGATTTGGTATGATTATATGATTTGTTGAATAATCTGCTTAAAGTATTGTTAGCTCATAAAGCATGAATGATTAAAAGTATAGTCAAAAAATTTTTTTTATTTTTTTTTAGTGATTATAGGATATATAAGTTTGGATTGATAATATGAGTTGTTATGTAACATAATTGTAACTGGGACTACAGAATGAATGCACAAAAATGATGAACCAACTGACACACTGGATGTACATACGAGAGTTGAATGTTTTAATGTTTTGTTTGTCTTGTTTGTTTGTAGAAAATTAATAAAATTTTCTTTAAAAAAAAAAAAAAATTCTGCTACCGGTTCTCCAGAACTGGTCAGAACCTGCTGAACCTACCACCTCTGCTTTGGATGATTGATCAAAACAACTTGGATCAAGATTAACTTGGAAATTGGAGGCCATCGCGTTTAACTTTCTGTTATGTCCTGAGCATGGGCGCAAGGAACGGAGACGAGGCATCGAACTGTGACTTCAACTCTTTATTAATAACTTCAGAACAGAACAAAATACTTGGGCAGCAGCAGCTCTTTTATAGAGCTGGCTGCTGTCACAATAACCAATGATTTGAGTTTACTGCTCTAACAAGCGTCCAATCAGAGAGACCCGCTGTCAGCCAATCAGATCAGCCAGAAATGACCAATCACGACTCGCTATTCGCGAGCCAATGAGAAGTGCAGGATTACGAGCCTGCTGTTAAAGTAAAGCTATTAGGGTTGTTACTGAACGCATTAGCTTAGTCCTTAACACCCCTCCCCCCAGGTTCCGTCTGAGGGGTGGAGTGACGTGTTCTCGTAAGTAGGCAGGTCGCTTCATCTGTCTGCTTGATCTGCACTGTTCCACCGGTTTCTGTCCTGGCTCTGGTTCCGGTGGACTGCTTGCTGAGCTGGGTGGCAAAGATGGTCCCACTGTTTCATTGAATGGCTCTGGGCTGTCCTCTCTGCTCTCGCCAATGCTGTCATCCGGGTTCCCTGGATCTGTTTCCATCGCGGTGCTGCTACGCGGCGAGGCAATTTCCCGGCTCGGTTCTCCTTCTGGCGGTGAGTATCCCATGGTTGGTTGTGTAGACTGCTGGGTTCCGATTGTTAGGTCATCTGCTATTTCTTTTTCGGCCCCCTCGATGTCCCTTCCCCCCCCCAGTTTGAGATTCAGGGGATGAGATGGGAGTAGGTGCAAGTCTGGATCGAAGCTGGTCTATGTGGTGCTTCCACATTTTTCCATCCGCAGTTTGTAGACGGTAGGATCGAGGTCCCGTAAGTTGCGTTATGGTAGCAGGGACCCACAATGGGTCATCCAAGAAGTTTTTCGCAAAAACGGGGTCACCTTCCTGGAATGAACAACACTTGCTGCTGGATCCCAGGGGTTCTTCTGGTGTGTAAGCAAGGTGGAGGCGATCGAGATGTGAGCGAAGTTTTCGGCCCATCAGGAGTTCGGCTGGGGTTCTGTTTGTGGTGCTGCTTGGAATAATATGTTGGAGGAGAAGCATCCTGGTTATCTTGTCATTAATGTCTCCCTGGTTCATCTTGTGTAAGGTTTTCTTTACAAATTGGACCATTCGCTCAGCCCTACCGTTGGCCGCAGGGTGAGCTGGCAATGTTAAGGCATGGCGGATGCCCCGGTCTGCTAGGTACTGTTCGAATGCCAGGGCAGTGAATTGAGGGCCATTATCGGAGACCAGGACATCCGGCAATCCGTGGGTAGCGAATAGCTTATTCAGTTTTTTAATGACCGCCTCCGTGGTGGTGCTTTTCATTTTGTGGACCTCGAGCCAGTTAGAATAGGCATCCACGGTTAGAAGGAAAGTGTGTTCTTTTGTGGGTTCCGCAAAATCAATGTGGATACAGGACCAGGGACCACGAGGTGTTTCCCACTGAGTTGAGGGTGTTTTTGGAGGAGCGGAGCGAGTCTCCTGGCACTTGCTGCACGTAGCCACCCAGGCCTCTATCTGCTTATCTATGCCTGGCCACCATGCATAACTTCTTGCCAATGCCTTCATCCGCATGATGCCTGGATGTCCATCGTGCAACATTTTCAAAACTTTATGTTGCAATTTCTCCGGGATGACGGCTCTGTCTCCCCACAAGAGGCATCCCTTTTGGGAGAATAGTTCTGTCTGTCTATTTCTGAATGGCCTGAAAGTGTCATTGGGTTCGTTGTCCAGACAACCTCGTTCCACCCAGCTGAGGACTCGTGCCAAAGAAGGGTCCTTTTTCGTTTCTGAGGCAATGTCCCAAGCGGTCAGCGGTGGTGATTTAAGAGTCTCAATTTGCAATACATCTAGGGTTGGAGCTGGGTCATCTATGATGTCTGATAGCGGAGAACGGCTCAAAGCGTCAGTGTGGGGAATGGCTTTCCCCAGGCGGTGTTGCAGTTGGTAATCGTATGTGGCTAAAAACTCCGACCAATGTGTCATTCTTGGTGATAAGATGTGGGGAGTTGGTTTGTTTCCTGCTAAAATGCCAAGTAGCGGCTTGTGGTCTGTAATTATGGCAAAGGGTCTCCCATAAACATACTCATGGAAACGTTTAATTGCGGACACAATGGCGAGAGCCTCTTTATCAAGTTGGCTATAGTTCCTTTCAGTTTTAGACAAAGTTCTCAAAAAGAACGCAATAGGTGCCTCATTACCGTTTGGCAGGACGTGGCTTAAAATGGCTCCCACTCCGAATGGTGAGGTGTCACAGGTAACCGTTAAGGGTAGAGTCTCGTTGTATTGTATTAATACAGCATCAGAAGTTAAGAGGTCTTTTACTTGTTGAAATGCTCGTTCTTCACGCCATCCCCAGACTCAGGAAGCCTTTTTGTCAAGAAGTATATGTAGGGGCTCAGCTATGGTCGCCTTCTGGGGCAAGAAGATGTTATAAAAGTTAATGAGTCCCAGGAAGGCTTGGAGGTCTGTCTTATTTCTAGGTCTTGGGGCGTTTTTGATTGCAGTTAGTTTTTTTTTGGTGGGGTGGATTCCCTGTCTGTCGAGAAGGTATCCCAGGAACTCCACTCTCTCCGTACAAAGTTGACACTTGTCCCTTTTTACCTTCAGGCCAGTGTCTTTAAATTTTTGAAGAACCATTCTGAGTCGTTGTTCTAATAATTCTTTAGTAGGGGCAGCTATTAAGATGTCATCAAAATAAGGCACGCCCCTTTTATGCCTTGTAATAGTCTCTCCATCAGACTTTGGAAAATGCCCGATGCCACGCTTACTCCAAATTGGAGTCTATTGCACTTGACGGCACCTCTGTGTGTGACTATAGTCTGGGTTTCTGCAGTCGTTGCATCTGCAGGTAGCTGTTGGTATGCCTGAGCTAAGTCCAATTTCGCAAATATTTTTCTGCCACCCAGGGAATGAAGAAGGTGTTGGACCACCGGTACCGGGTAAGCGCTCTGCTGAAGCGCGTGATTTAGGGTGGCCTGGTAATCCCCACAAATTCAAAACGATCCATCTGGCTTTATGGGTGTTACTATTGGGGTCTCCCATCGGGCATGGTCAATCGGTTCCAACACACCCTGGGCTATTAATTTGTCCACTTGCTCGTTGATCTTTGGCTTGAGTGCAAAAGGCACCCAACGAGGCTTAAAGTGAATGGGAGCTACATCGGGGCTGAGATTAAATGATATAGGGGTCCCCTTGTACTTGCCTAACTTCCCTGTGAAAACGTCCTGGAATTCCTGGATGAGGGCCTCTTCCCATTCATCGCTTCCGGTTTGGTGGATGCCAGCTAGTTCAATTCCGATTGGGGCGAACTACTGTAACCCTAACAAACTGGGCCAGTCACAATCGACGACGGTCAGAGGTAGTGTTGCGGTGCGGTCTCTGAAGGATACTTGGACATCGCTGGAACCAACAACCAGAATTCTGTTTCCTTGGTAGTCCTTTAGGATGATTCTTTGAGTGCTGAGGTCCTGGCGACAGATGGCAGGGATCAGCTGTTTGAGGGTTTTCCAGGAGACCATCGATAGGGATGACCCCAAGTCGACTTCCATCATGCAAGGTCGATTCTCAATAGCAACCTTTACACGGATCTTCCTTGCATCTAGTGATGAAGCATGGCCTATAGTGATAGTTTGGTGTGCCTCTTCTCATCTCGTTGAAGCAGCAGGTGCTCAATTTCTGTAGTAGTGGTTGTTCCATTGGTGGTTCAGGTGGTCTCGATTTACAGGTGGGTTGCCTGTATCCTGGCGGACATTATTCTCCCTCTGGCTTGGACTGGACCCTCGCTTGCTTCTTCAGACCTTTGCGATGTGGCCTCTCTTTCCACAGGAACGGCAGAGTGCGTCGAGGAATTTGCAGTCTGATCGCGGGTGGTTTGCCCCTCAACCAGTGCATTGGCGCGGAAGTCTCTGGTTCCTTTGATCTCGTTCTGAGTGGAGCCAGTTGACCTCCTCTTCCTTGCTGTCTGAGGAGGATTCGAGGTCTTCATGATGGGCGGTAGTAGTGTGCCTCTCAGAGGAAGGCATACTATCACTAGCGAGTTGGCGGTGCGGTGCGTTCGCTTGGCGAATTCGAGCGGCTGACTTCCTGTTGCTTCTGTGGCAGTAGCGTCGGTGATGACATCTGCGAGGCTGATGTCTCCCTTCACCATGATCTTGCTCTGCACGGTGTGGTCATCTAATCCCAGAACTATTCGGTCTTTCATGGCTTCCTCAATGTTTGCAAAACCACAGAGTCCTCCCAGGTTCCGGAGGTCGGCTACGAAGTCTCCAATGCTCTCGTTCTTCCTTTGGTCCCTCTGGTAAAACTCGTGTCTTCATATCAGTGTAGGCACTGTGGGTGCATAATGGGCCCGGAGGATTGGCGCAAGGTTATCCCAATCCATGGTCTTCACTTCCGCCGGTTTGGCAAGTGCCTTAGCCATTTTAAAAATGGCGGTCCCGCAATGGGTCAAGAACACCGCTCGTTTCTTGCCAGGTGTAGCATCTTTCAGATTGTTGGTCTCCAGGAACATCTGGAACCGGTCCATATACGAGTACCAGTCTTCGTTTGTCGGGTCAAATGGAGTGGGTGGTATGGCGCCGCTGGTCATCCTGTTTTTTGTTGCGTGCGCTCTCAGCCACGTGCTTTGTCTTGTTTGATGAGTGTTTAGTCAGCTCTATCGTCTCTGCATACCATCCTCGTCACCAGCGTTATGTCCTGAGCATGGGCGCAACGAACGGAGACGAGGCATCGAACTGTGACTTCAACTCTTTATTAATAATTTCAGAACAGAGCAAAATACTTGGGCAGCAGCAGCTCTTTTATAGAGCTGGCTGCTGTCACAATAACCAATGATTTGAGTTTACCGCTCTAACAAGCGTCCAATCAGAGAGACCTGCTGTCAGCCAATCAGATCAGCCAGAAACGACCAATCACAACTCGCTATTCGCGGGCCAATGAGAAGTGCAGGATTACGAGCCTGCTGTTAAAGTAAAGCTATTAGGGTTGTTACTGAACGTGTTAGATTAGTCCTCAACACTTTCAATTAGTGTGATCCCATTACCTAAAGCTAGAGATAATAGGACCAAAAGCAGTTCCGAAGATGTTAAGACAATTAATGCATATGTTTATGGAGATTCTCAGTCATCCAGTTCATGGTTGTCCCAAAGGTGCTTTTTTCAAGAGGTAACTGGACTTTCTTGTTTTTCTCTGAAGAGGTTTCACTTCTCATCCAAGTAGCTTCTTGGATGAGAAGCAAAAAGTCTGCAAAGAAGAATAAGAAAATCTAGTTGCCTCTTTAAAAAAGCACCTTTGGGACAATTTCTGCATATGTTTTGTATATATGAAAAAGAAAGGTCTATATAAAAGATAAAGTATTTATCTGTGTTTCGTGAATATACATTTAACATTACTTTTTATAGCTACAGATTGGGTTGGAATGTTTTTATCTGCAGGTGTATCTTATGAAATAAACCCAGTCTCCATTATTGCCATCCAATCTCCATTGAAACCTCCATTGAAACCATAAATTCCAATGAGATGGCTAGCATTGCCTTTACAGCATGGTGAAGTATCTCAGTATCTCAACATGACAAATTATGATTGACTTGATCTCAAAGTATTTAACTTAGCTCAAGTTAAACAAAATCTTGCCAAGCTATATCAATAATCTTCTGCTGTTAACTCCTTGTCTACATTGCATAAATCCCAGATGATCAGAATATGCTAAATTTGCTAATACCTTTCAGAATTTGTCAGCAAGAATATCATATAATTTTATCATTAATACTCACTGATGTATGCTCTCTTATTTTAGTGTAATTCGTGAGAATTACAGTGATATAAGAAAAGCAGATAAGAATACCAGATTCAAACACAAATTAAACTGAAAATATTTAGGAAACAATATATCTGTTGGTGCTTCATTCCGTTTTACAGGAAAATTATCAAGCTGACATTTTACCACTTCTCACACTGAACAATATGTTTAATTTCTCTAATCTAAATAGCTCAGAAAATAAATTGTTTTGCTGATTATCCAGCACAGAAAATTCAACAACAAACAATTGATTCCCTTTCCATAATTCATTTCCCATCAAATTGCTATGCTGTCTCGATGTTATATTGGCTTTCGGTAAACTTCTTCAAATTGTAAATGCATGTCTTCAGGTATTGCTACATCTATATTATGATCATCCTGAACCATTGAGATAAAATTCCAGGCTTTTGTTGCTTTCATCAATATGACAAAACTTTATTTGGTTGTTCTGCAGTAGATGTGTTAATGCAAAGCCTGCCTTAGCAGAAAGCAATTTATTTAACTTATTTTCCAATTTGCAATTCCTTGAAAAAATATGGAGGAAATGAGAATAACATACAGACAGTAGAAGCTTAACCTCCCTACATTATTCTCCTTCTTATAATTCCTTTCTCTTTTTTTTCTTATGTGCTTCATAGAAAATCATTTGTCCTCCCCTATATGCCTTGCATGTTTCTTTCTCACTACTGTAGGAGATAAGGATTCGTCATTCATATTAAAGTGAGTAGAGAAGTTTGAAAGTTTTTATTTTATTTATTTATTTGATTTGTCAATCGCTTACAAGATAATAGGTATAAGTATGTACATGAGTAAAAATACAGGAAATAGGTACAAATAAATGGGGACAATAGGACAGGGACAGGAGGCACGATGGTGCACTTATGCACGCCCCTTCATCTAATTGTAAAATACTGGCTTCTACATTTGTTGTTCTAGTTGTAGTTAACCAGTGGTGGGGTTCAAATAATTCCACCACCAGTTCGCCGAAAATGTGAGCACGCATGCCGGGGGGGGGCCTTCCACACATGTGTGCGCACATGTCTTTGTCAGTTCTCCAAACTGCACAGAATCATTACCACTGGTTCAATAAAAAGGGTCTGAACCAGCTGAATACCACCTTTGTAGTTAACTGATGCTGCAATGCCTCTGACAACCTTTCTTCCCTTTAAATTCAACAGTCATATCACTATTTGTTTAAAACAAGATATTAAACTACCATCTTGTTCCATAGTAAATAAAGAAGATGATGTCATTGCCCCTGAAAGACAACTCAAAGCATCTTCCCAGTGTTGAGTTTCCCTAACTTGAAGGCATCTAAATAATATTACAAACCATTTTGGAATTAGACCATGAAAATAAAGACTAGTCATCTGTTTATCTGTTATAAATGAGACGTGAATTGGTTTCTAAAAGCAACAAGAACAGGGATTATGGAAACATCTTTATGAAATCGCTTTTGTTGAAATGTTTTAATATTTTGATGGCATTTCATCAATTGCTATCATTGGTGAGTCAGGACAAGGACTCTTTCCTAGCATCAGCTGCAATTCCCAGATCAGCTGCAATTAGGGATAATAGCTAAGCTATCTTTTTTGTTTTCATCTCCCTGATACACTGTGCTATTCAAAGAAGGCAGAAAAAAAATAGATTCAGTATTTTTCTTAAATATTTTAAAATAATTAGGTGTTAAATATCCCTAGATTAAAATTGGTTATGTCTTCAGAACATGCACACAGTTAATAACATCATCAGTAATTGCAGTGATTTATTCCAGCATTAGAGTTTTCAAGCTTGAGCCAAATTATATCCAAATATAAATAGGTGTCTTTTCTTCTCATCTTCATCCCTTAAATATATAAACAGTGTATTATAATTAATGCCAGCTATGCACATGCAGGAAGACAGAGGCTGATTCTCTTAATAGATGCACATGTTTTTTCATAGAATTAATTGGCTCTTAAGCAGGAGATCTACACTTGATAAAGAGGTAGAAAGTTCAATGGAGAAGGAAACAACAAAGTCATTACAAATGTAACCAGCAATATTAAAGCCTCAAAAATTTAAATTAAAAGTCTTTAAAAACTTAAGTCAGACATTAACTTAAGTCAAATTTTGATGGAGTCATCAAAATTTGAAAGTATAGTAGAACCTCTGTTCACAAACAGTTCTGACCACAACCAAATTGGGTTCTGATCAAAAAAATAACTTTTTGGGGGGGCAGCTGATTTCCCCTTCCGCACCAATTTTTTTTGTAAGTGCCAAATTTCCAAAATTAGGTTTGGGTCACGACCAAATTGGGTTGCAACCAAAGTTATGGAATGAATTATGGTCGTGGCCAGAAATTCTACTGTAGAATGTCTCAGATAAATGTTCCCCATTTAGCTAAAGTAGGAGGAGGAAGGATGACAAGACCTTTTCCTATTGGGAAAATCTATCCATCTATTCATCAATCTACTATCTATCTTTCTATCTATCTATCTATCATCTATCTATCATCCATCTATCAATCATCTATCTATCATCCATCTATTAATCATCTATTTATCATCTAGCTAGCTAGCTATCATTTATCTATCATCTATCATCTATCTATCAATCATCTATCTATCTCTCATCTATCTCTCATCTCTCATCTCTCATCTATCTATTTCTTTCTATCATCTATCATCTATCTGTCCATCTGTCCGTCCATCCGTCCATCCATCCATCTATTCAATTTATATGGTATTCAAATACAGCTATTTCTCTTACACCAGAATTTGTCAGGCAATATTTTAAATATTTAAATTTAAAATAATGAATCATATATAATTTGGTTGAATTTCAAATATGCATAAATTTATTTTGGCTCTCATATCCACAGTAGATATTTGATTTTCCAAAACTTAAAAAGTTACCATCGTATTGAATGCTAACTCTTTTCTTTTCTTGGTTATTAATCCATTTTGATGATGCTTTGACAGGGGAAGTGGAGGCAGAATGATGAAAGCAACATCACAATATGTAATGGTGTGTTGGAATGACTTTATTATTAATTATTATTAGCACAATTAATTATTAATTATTATTAACACAATATTATGTATTATTAACACAATTGAAAAAGTCCAGAAATATTTCACAAGAAGAGTTCTCCGCTCCTCTACTTGTTGCAGAATACCTTATGCCACCAGACTCGAAACTCTAGACTTAGAAAACCTAGAACTATGCCGCCTCCGATCCAATCTATATATAGTATATAAAATCATACATTGTGATGTCCTACCTGCAAATGAATATTTCAGCTTTAATCATAACAATACAAGAGCACACAATAGATACAAACTCAAGGTTAACCACACCAAACTTGACTGCAGAAAATATGACTTCAGCAACAGAGTGGTCAATGTTTGGAATACTCTACCTGACTCTGTGGCTTCTTCCCCAAACCTCAAAAACTTTAACCTTAGACTGTCTACTATTGACCTCACCCCCTTCCTGAGAGGCCTGTAGGGGGCATGCATAAGCGCACCAATCCTGCCTACTATCCCTGTCCTATTGTTTCTTTTTATTTTTCTTATAAGTATCTATCTCATGTATTCAAAACTATGTTTATTCTTATACCTGTATCTTGTAAGCAATTGGCAAATCAAATAAATACTAAATGATTTGGGAGACAGAAAAAAGAACCACAGCCTAGACAATAATTTGATCAATAACATTTTAGTCCAAAGGAGAACACGTAGAGAAAACATCTTGGAAGGGACCTTCCCAAATTTTGGGAAGAGTAAAAATGAGGGATTTGAGGGTTCTTTCAGAATTTCAACATTCTTTTAATGTAATTTTACAATAAAGACACAGTTATTACTTTTGGTCCTGCTTATTGCTTGGACTCCTCTCACGTCCAATATAATGCAAGCCCTACTTCTTTTGTACAATGCATTGTGAGTAAAATGCAATGCCACAATGCCGCTTTAGTCATTCTGATACAGGCAGCAAATTCCTGGGGACTCTGAGACTTTGCTTAATACATCAAATGTGCATGTTTTAAATGAAAAACAACAACAACATGCAATTGCACCTGTGTGGTGGTTCTGCTGTTAACTTCCAGTTAACACAACCTAGGATGTTTTGAGACTGCAAACTAGCAGCTTCTACATGTGATTCTGTACTGAGGAGTTGTTTATTCCTCCTGTAACTTCAGCTTTTCATTCTTCAGTTCCAAAGCTAAAACAAAAAGCAAACTACATCTATCCGGTCCATTGGGTTTGGACATCAATCAGTTGCTTGCCATAAATAACTTGATCTTCATTTCCAGTACTCTCATATTCCCCACTACACCATGGTAGGACGATGCTATCCATTCAGTCTGTCAATTAAAAAAATACTTCTTTGGTCTTTTTAGTTGTTAGCAGAAAGGAAGTGGGGGAAAACAGTGCATTCCTTAAATGCTTCAGATAATCGATTTGGCAGCCAAATCTGTTGGCGTGAAAAATTATTACTGGAGAGCATGATTGATGACTCTAGGCTATGGATGTGTCTCATTGGAGAATATCCATCCAGGGGGTGGGGTGAAAATCAAGGTCAAGGGTGAAATGAATGGTATGTCAGAATCAGCTGTGTCAGGACTCCAACAGGTCAACTCCTAATAAATCAACCTTTTTTTACTCTAAGGGATGCAGCTAGAGACAGGATTTGAATGGGAGTGGATTTGTTGGAGTCCTGACACAGTCTTTCTAACTCTTGACAATTCTGTGGGCCAGGTCTTTCCACATCTTCCAATCTTGCACTTCTACTTTGAGTTGTTCTATGCTCTGGCTGGTGTCAGCTTTGATGGTATCTTTTTCTTTGGTAGCATGGTTTTCTGTTACCACTAACTCACACCATGATAAAAACACAATCAATGTCATACTCACTTTTCATGAAAAATCTACCACAGAAGCATGACTCCATTCTCCACACACATGAGTCAGGAAAGAGGGTTTTTTTTTCTTCCAGTCTCCTCAGCCAACAAGACACTCTTCTCTTTGGCATCACTTTAATTTGAGATAAATGAAGTATGCAATAATTGCAGGAATAGAAAGATGGTCTTCAGATCACTATTCAGAGGAGGGCAAAATAGTTTTGCTAATTGTCTTATAGCTTGGCTTTATTTTGAACTGGGAGGCTGACTCCCCCATTTAAAGTTCATGAGAGGATTAGCTGTTTGACCCCAGCAATATGAAAGAAGCCACTTTCTTAGAGGAGCACAGACAGAAAAGTAGCCACTTGTACCATTTCAATAATTACAAGGTTTTGGTAAGAATCAATAGCATGAAGCTTGTGCTAATCTTCATTTGATCCAAGTTTTGGCAAGATCATAAAAATAACACTGAGACCTGTATAGGAAAGTTTAGTGTTCCAGTCTCAAGTTAATCAAAAACTCATTAGATGTTAGTTCTGGTTGGAGCTAGATTTGGCCAGATAAAACAGACTCATGAAAATTAATGGCATATATTTCAACCATTAATATTGTGAACCTTGAATCATATTTCACACTGAGATATCATGTGGTTTCTGTAATTCTCATTTTTGATGTTGCAGGGACCCAGCAATTTGGTTTGTAAATAATGATTTATGTCATAGCCAGTTGTGTGTGTGAAACCAATTGCAATTTATTCCCGGAGAATGGTTAAAAGTACCCCATATGTAACACAATGTGAAAAGTAGTTTTTGTATGCTGCCTTTCTGGATTTAGCTTTCTTTCTGTGAAGTGCTTTGAAGTTCTAGAATGAAATTTTCTGTGAACCATCCTTGTTCTAGATTTTTTGCTAAGATATCAGCAAAAATACGTCTATCTAAAAGTTGCTAAGATTATATAATCTATTTCTAGTTTATTATAAATGCTGCCATAGAGGAAATCTTGCAAATATTGTTCACTGTTCTGCTGAAAAGCCTGGAGATTTAAAATAAGTCAGAGTATTATGGTATACCCTCTAAATCCAATATAGCAAGCAGAGTAAATTAATGCCATTAGAATGGACATAATTTCCAATAATAAAAACAGTGATGTGCAAGCACCTCCCTATGTTCTACAACGTACTCTAATTAACTCAACCATAGCTTACCCGATAAAGCCACATTTCTATGACACACCAAATTATAAATTAACCACAAGGCCTAGAGTCACATAGCATGCTTGGCTGAAATGTTATTTTTTATTTAAAATGTCATGGAACCTGTTACGAACTAAGCAAACGCTTTAGTTAAAATCCTAATAGTTTGTTTCCACAGCAGGCTCATAATCCTGCACTTCTGATTGGCCCGCAAACAGCGGATTGTGATTGGCCAATTCTGGCTAATCTGATTGGCTGACAGCGGGTTGCCGCTGATTGGCCGCTACCAGCATGGCAAACTCAAACCATTGGTTATTGTGACAGCAGCCAGCTCTATAAAAGGAGTTGCTGCTGCCCAGTAGCTCTGCTCTGTTCTGAAGTCATTAATAAAGAGTTGGAGTCACTATTTGATGTCTCGTCTCCGTTCCTTGCGCCCACACTCCAGATCTAACACTGGCGACAAAGGTGGGATGCAGAGACGATAGAGCTGATTGAACACTCACCGAACGTTAACAGAGCACATGGCTAAGAGTGCACCAAAAGCAGCAGAATAACCTGCAGCACTATACCACCCGCTCCATTTGACCCAGCTAATGAAGACTGGGACTCGTATATGGACAGATTCAAAAAGTTCCTGGAGACCAACAATTGGAAAGATGCTACGCCTGGCAAGAAACGAGCTGTATTTCTGACCCATTGCGTGCCCGCCATTTTTAAAATGGCAAAAGCACTTGCGAAAGCAACAGAAGTCAAGACAATGAACTGGGACAACCTCGCCCCAATCCTACGGGCTCATTATGCCCCAGCAGTGCCAACACTCATCAGGAGATATGAGTTTTACCAGAGGGACTAGCAGGAAAACGAAAATGTTGGAGACTTCATCACTGACCTTAGAAACCTAGGGGGACTCTGTGGCTTCGCAAACCTCGAGGAAGCCATGAGAGATCGAATTGTTCTGGGCCTAAAAGACCCCACGACCCAGAGCAAGATTATGGCAAAGGGAGACATCAGCCTTGCAGATGTCATCGCCGATGCTACTGCAGCAGAAACAACCAGGAAGTCAGCCACTCGAATGCGCCGAGCGAACACACCGCACCGCCAACTCGCCAGTGACACTACACCTCTCTCCAAGAGGCACACAACGACCACCCACTATGAAGACCTCAAATCCTCATCAGAAAGTGAGGAAGAGGAGGTCAACAGACTCAGATCAGAATGCGACCAGCGAGACCAGCGAAATCGTAAGCCTTCGAGTCAATGTGCTGGATGCGGGGGAAACCACCCGCGATCAGACTGCAAGTTCCTAGACGCACTCTGCTGTTCCTGTGGAAAGAGGGGCCACATTGCAAAGGTCTGCAGAAGCAGGTGAGGGTCCAGCCCAATCCAAAGAGAAAACAACTTCCGGCATACAACAGGCACTCCACCAATAAATCAGGACCATCTAAACAACCAATGGAACCAATACTACAGAAATCGAGCACCCGCCAATTCAACCAGACGAGAAGAGGCCCATCAAACCATCACCATCGGCCACGCGTCCTCCCTTGATGCGAGGAAAACCCGAGTGAAGGTCACCATTGAGAATCAACCACGTGTTATGGAAGTCGACTCTGGGTCGTCCCTGTCAATGGTCTTCTGGAAAACCTTAAAACAGCTGATCCCTGACATTTGTTGCCAGGACCTCAGCACTCAAAAAATCATACTAAAAGACTACCAAGGAAACAGAATTCCAGTTGCCGGTTCCAGCCATGTCCGAGTATCCTTCAAAGACCACACCGCAACCCTATCTCTTACCATCGTCGATCTAGATCGGCCCAGTTTGCTGGGTTTGCAATGGTTCCTGCCACTAGGAATTGAACTAGGGGGCATCAACCAAACCGGAAGGGATGACTGGGAAGCGGCCCTCGTCCAGGAATTCCAGGACGTTTTCACCAAAAAGCTAGGTAAGTACAAGGGATCCCCCATATCATTTAATCTCAGCCCTGACGTAGCACCCATTCGCCTTAAGCCTCGTCGAGTGCCCTTTGCACTCAAGCCAAAGATTGATGAACAATTGGACAAATTAATAGCCCAGGGTGTGTTGGAACCGATTGATCATGCCCAGTAGGAGACTCCAATTGTAACCCCCATAAAACCTGATGGATCCTTAAGAATTTGTGGGAATTACCGGGCCACTCTAAATCACGCGCTTCAGCAGAGCGCTTACCCTGTACCTGTGGTCCAACATCTTCTTCATTCCCTGGGAGGTGGGAAAATATTTGCAAAATTGGACCTAGCTCAGGCGTACCAGCAGTTGCCCGTAGATGCAGAGACTGCAGAGGCCCAAACTATAGTCATGCATAGAGGTGCATTCAAGTATAATAGACTCCAATTCGGAGTGAGTGTAGCACCTGGTATCTTCCAAAGTCTGATGGAAAGATTGCTTCAAGGCATAAAAGGGGTCGTGCCATACTTCGATGATGTCTTAATAGCTGCCCCCAACAGAACCCTGCTAGAAAAACGACTCAGAATGGTCCTCCAGAAATTTAAAGACGCTGGCCTGAAGGTCAAGAAAGACAAGTGCCAACTTTGTATGGAGAGGATTGAATTCCTTGGATAGCTTCTTGACAAACAGGGAATTCACCCTACGGAGAAAAAACTAACTGCAATCAAAAACGCCCCAAGACCTAGGAATAAAACAGACCTCCAAGCCTTCCTGGAACTCATTAACTTTTATAACATCTTCTTGCCCCAAAAGGCGACTGTTGCTGAACCCCTGCATAGGCTCCTCGATAAGAAGGCTTCCTGCGTCTGGGGACATCGTGAAGAGCGAGCTTTTCAGCAAGTAAAGGACTTGTTAACTTCAGATGCTGTATTGATTCAATATAACGAGACTTTGCCTTTAACTGTCACCTGCAATGCCTCACCGTTTGGAGTAGGAGCCATCCTGAGCCACGTCCTACCAAACGGTACTGAGGCACCTATTGCGTTCTTTTCAAGAACTTTATCTAAAACTGAGAGAAACTATAGCCAACTTGATAAAGAGGCTCTCACTATTGTGTCTGCGATTAAACAATTCCATGAGTATGTATATGGAAGATCTTTCTCCATAATTACCGACCACAAACCATTACTTGGCATTTTAGCGGGAGACAAACCAACTCCCCACATCTTATCACCGAAAATGACACGTTGGTCAGAGTTTCTAGCCACATACGATTACCAACTGCTACACCGCCTGGGGAAAGCCATTCCCCACGCTGACGCTTTGAGCCTTCTCCGTTACCAGAAGTCATAGACAACACAGCTCCAACCCTCGCTATGCTACAAATCGAAACTCTTCCTTCACCACCGCTGACTGCACAAGACATCGCCTCAGAAACAAGGAAGGATCCTTGTTTGGCACGGGTCCTCAGCTGGGTAGAAAGAGGTTGGTCTGACAATGAACCAAACAACACCTTCAAGCCGTTCAAAAACCGGCAAACAGAACTTTTCTCCCAAAAGGGATGCGTCTTGTGGGGAGACAGAGTTGTCATCCCAGAGAGATTACAGCATAAAGTCCTAAAACTATTGCACGATGGCCATCCGGGCATCGTGCGAATGAAGGCACTAGCAAGAAGCTATGTTTGGTGGCCAGGCATAGATAAGCGAATAGAAACCTGGGTGGCCACTTGCAGCAAGTGTCAGGACACTCGTTCATCTCCACCAAAAGCACCACCAACTAAATGGGAAGCACCCTGAGGTCCCTGGTCCTGTATCCACATCGATTTTGCGGGACCTACCAAGGGACATACATTTCTTATAGCAGTGGATGCCTACTCCAACTGGCTGGAGGTCCTCAAAATGAAGAGCACCACCACAGAAGCTGTCGCTAAAAAACTAAACAGACTATTCGTTACGCACGGGTTGCCAGATGTCCTGTTTTCGGATAATGGCCCCCAATTCACCGCTCTGGCATTCGAACAGTACCTGGCAGAGCGGGGGATACGCCATGCATTGACATCGCCAGCTCACCCTGCAGCCAATGGCAGGGCTGAGCGAATGGTCCAATTCGTAAAGAAAACTTTACAAAAGATGGAGCAAGGGGACATCGACGACAAAGTGACCCGGATGCTTCTCCTCCAACATATTACTCCAAACAACACTACAAACAGAACCCCGGCTGAACTTCTGATGGGCCGCAGACTTTGCTCACATCTTGATGCTTGCACCCTACCTACACACCCGAAAAGCCCATGGGGTCCAGCAGCAGGTATCGCACCTTCAAGGTAGGCGACCCAGTCTTCGCAAAAAACTTTTCCGGTGACCCATTGTGGGTCCCCGCTACCATAACTCAACTTACGGGTCCACGTTCCTACCGTTTACAAACTGCTGACGGAAAAATGTGGAAACGACATATTGATCAACTGCACTCCAGGCTGGCATCTACCCCCGTCACAAACCCCGAACCTCAAACCTGGAGGGGAGGGAAATCGAGGGGACCAGAGAAGAATTAACATACGACCCAGTACGTGAAAACCAGCAATCAGCACAACCAACCCAGAGATATTCACCTTCTGAAAGAGAGCCGGGCCAGAGGATTGCCTCACCACAGAGCAGCACTACGACAGCAGCAAATCTAAGGGATCCGGAGGACAGCCTTAAGGGAAGCAGAGATGACAACCCCGAGTCACCCAACAGAGAGGGTGGAACATCTTTGCCAACAAGCGCAGCAAGCAGCCCACCGAGACCAGAGTCAGGGCAAGGACTGGTGGAGCAACGCAGATCAGGTAGACAAGTGAAATGACCTGCCTACCTGTGAGAATACATCACCCTACCCCTCAGATGGAACCTAGGGGGGAGGGGTGTTACGAACTAAGCAAATGCTTTAGTTAAAATCCTAACAGTTTTGTTTCCACAGCAGGCTCGTAATCCTGCACTTCCAATTGGCCCGCGAACATTGGATTGTGATTGGCTGATTCTGGCTAATCTGATTGGCTGACAGCACGGCAAACTCAAACCATTGGTTATTGTGACAGCAGCCAGCTCTATAAAAGGAGCTGCTGCTGCCCAGTAGCTTTACTCTGTTCTGAAGTCACTAATAAAGAATTGGAGTCACCATTTGATGTCTCGTCTCCGTTCCTTGCGCCCATGCTCCAGATCTAATAGAATCTATACAACCACCTAGAAACTTGGAATTATAACTCCATTCTAACTTTTAGAATGGAGATAAGAGAGTTCTGAGCTCTTGATTGATCTGCTATTTCCCTCTGTCTATTTTGCTAATAATGTCATAGAGATGTATGCAGTGTAATAATACCAAGACATTTTCTTTGTTAATGTCACTGCAAATATTATCATGGAAGAGTTCATTGTAGTACTGTTTTTTCCCTTCCTAGAGGAACCATTGCCCACCAGTTTCAACTTGTGGAATTGGTACTTTAACATTAAAATCTCCTTCAGTTAGGAGGAATAAATCAGCGTGTAACCACACAAGCAAAGTACCAGCAAAGGAGGGGAAAAAACTCCATAGAAGTTCCTGAGACAGGAAGTCTAGTCCTGCCAAGCATGCAATAAGGGTTAATGGAGAGGCAGTTTCTGTAAGCAACTCCAGAATGTTTCCTTCCTGCCTTCCTTATAGGCCAGTAATTTCTTCTAACAACTGGCTCTCCAAACTGCTTAGAATTTAACAACCGGTTCTAGCAAATAGGTGCAAACTGGTAGAATCCCACCCCTGAGTCTAGAGAAGCTCAATTCTTCCATTTCTTGAAGTCCCTTTTAAATGCACTTTTGAATCTCACTTATGCATTCTGGATACAACCCAGAAAAGGGACCACAGTGGCTCACATGGTAAGACACTGGGCTTGCACATCTCTGAGGTCAGCAGCTGGGCAGTTTGATTCCCCTGAGTGAATAAACTACACAGGGACAAGAAAGGAGCTTTCCTTGAATGCCTACCGGTATTCAGGCATCCCACATGTAAAGATAACACCACTCAAATTTTTTCCTTTTGCAGAGGCAGCCAGCTGTCTTGGTGATCCATGGCTAACACGTGCCATATGTTAAATAAATAAATAAAACAACCCAGAAAATTTCATTCATTCATTTATTTTAATGGGCTCCTGCCCCCCCCCCCCCCAAATTTAAAATAGCAGTCAACTTTATTTGCATTTAACATTTCAGTATCACATCTTGTGACTACAGGTTACTCTTATGCCTAGCAAAGGAACAGCAGCCATTTTTGCTTTAAAAGTGAGGACTTGAATATTTTGCCAATGGATTTAACCGGGCACAATCATATCCTCCAATTTAATCTCAATTAATTCAATTCTGGTGGGCGGGTGGGCTTAATTAAATAAAAACGCGAAACAAGTTTGAGTTGGGGCAATTAGATGGAAATACAGTATGGCTGCATATGAATGCTGATTAACCTAATAACAGACAATAATGTAGGTTTATGGAGCTAAATGGTTTATTTAATGGATGGAATAGCTTATAATGTACAATATATAAAGATCTTAACTATAAACATTTAATTAGCAACTTGTATTTTTTCCAGTATGCAGAGCAAAGCTGTTAATAAAAAGAGTCATTAGTTGGAAATAATTTATGTCTCTGAAAAAAGAAATCTTTAAACTGCAGTGATGCTAACAAATAATAAATGTCTGTTTCTTTGAGATATGGGAGAATTGGAAAACTCCATTTTTTATATATATTTCAAGGACAACGAGGCACCTCTATTTTCTTCTTACAGCACATTTGGAAGTGATTACAGTACAAGAAACCTTGGAGATGTCAGGAAGTCAAGGGCTCTGGAATAAAAGGTTTGCTCTTTAAATATACCTCAGAAGAAGGAGTCAGTTGGGTGGCTCAACTAAATCATTCAGTAGAGCCTCCTTATTGTGTGCTATTGCTAAAGATTTTGCCATCTCCATCAGAGACAGAAGACATATATATTCCAGCCTGCCATCCCAGTTATTCTGAGACAGTCTATGTGCCACCACTGCTGGAGATCTCTATGGAAGCCACTGATAGATGGGCTCCATAGATGCCTTAAATTTGGGCATCTGAGAGATATCTCGGTTTGCTGAGTAATATACTTGCATCTGCATCTGGTGGAGTCATCAAAGGGTGAGGGGAAAATATAAGTAGCCCTTGACTTAGAACCATTTGTTTAATGACCATTTGAAATTACATTGGCACTGAAAAAAGTGACTTATGACTGTTGTTCACACTTACAACCATTGCAGCACCCCATAATCATGTGATCAAAATTTGGCTGCTTGGCAACCAGCATGTATCTAGGATAGTTGCAGTGTCCTGGGGTCATGTGACCTCCATTTGTGGCCTTCCAACAGGCTAAGTTAATGGGGAAGCCAGATTCACTTAACAACAGTTTATCAACAAGTTAGGGGGGCTTCGCAACCCTACATTCTGGATCTGCACTCAATTTTTTTTTTGCTTTATATAGGCCACCTTCAAGAAATGAGAGGAGCCAAATGTCAACTCATAAAACTTTCCTATGCCTGTTTTAGTAATTGCCATTAAAAAAAGTGGGGGGAGGAAAGAAATCTGGAAGAACAGTTGAAAGTGAAAGTACATTCCAAACCTTATCTTTAAAAGATTGTAACTAAAATGAAGAGTTTTTGCCCTTGAATATATTTAATTGGAGAATGTGAATGATGACACCCAGCCCGTGAATGTGCTCAATTGGAGAATCTGGTTTATGAGACACCCAGGGGGGAGAGGGGAAACAGTGTTACTGGTGACTGTAAATTACATATGCCAGAGTTGGCTTCATACAGGGCAGTACCAGTATGTCGCCTCTAATGAATCCTTTGAAGTTTTTTGAAGGTTGACTCGAGAATCATGATTTAATTAGAGTGATTGCTGGAATCCTGACACTGTTACTAATCTAACAACTCCAACTATCCACTTAACTGGGGCAACAAAAGGTCATAAAATGGGACAAAGCTCACTTAACAACTGTCTTGCTTAGCAGTGGAAAATTTGGGCTCAATATACAAGTAGTCAAGGACTATCTGTATACAAGTAGTCAAGGACTATCTGTATATCATCAACAATGACCAAGAGTGCCAGGAACTGCAGCCCTTTGAGAACCTTCATCCTAACCCAATTATATTTTTAGTTTTTACTCTTTGATTTTATCTTCAAAAATGCTTCAGTGTACCCATCACACTATTTTTCTCATCTGTAAGATACTTTCCTTTCAGAAATTGCTTAAGTGTTCAAGTCAGGAGCTTTAAATAACCAGAGCAATGTTTTATTTTCGAAAGTTAACTGTCCCATTTTCTACCTGATAATAAGGATAAGTCTGCCTAGATTTAAACCCCATCCAGTTTATGTTTCCTTGAACCTCTTAGGTTCCTGGATGCCTCTGGACTCAGAGTTCAGGTATTTAGCTTTCCAAGTCAACAAAGGTGCTGTAGTGCTTTTGGTGCATGAATTTTATGCCATATTTATCCCCACATGCATGCTTCCTGGAATAGAAATGGGGTGCATAAATTAAATATAATTTATTCATAACTCTGGCTGTTGATATCTCCTACACAATTGCAATTCCTACACACCTCTGGAGAACTATTGTACACCTCGCTTTCCAAAGACTCCATTAAAAGAAGGAATACACACTGGATATATTTGCAAATCATTCTTACCTATGGTTAAATAGGCTTTACACAATCTTCATATCAGAAATTTATAAATCATTAGCTTTTCAAAAAAAATAAATCAGGTTAAAATGTATTTGGCTGGTCTGTGGTCTGGTTCAGTCTGCTGAATAATCACTGACATTGTTTCAATGCACTCAAAGATATATGTATTTATAATTCCTTATCTGTATGTGCATATTTCTAAGAGATTGCAATCCCATTAAAAAAGCTAATTTGAAAACATTTGAAATTTCTTGATTTGATTAGAATTGCGTTCATTTCCACACCATAGTTTGGTGCCATTCTTTCATGGACAGTATGTATCGCAATCTGTCATCCTAACATGCAAGCCAAGCCAGCAATTTGCAACACTGGAGCTCAGGAGAACATGGAGATGAGCTTCTTTTCCCATTTCATATATTAGCTTTCATCAGCAAACCCATTAGCAAATCCAGTGACAATTCTTCTAACTTGATTCAAAATTCCTGTTAAAAAAATATCCAGTTCATTTTCCTCCTTATGAAAGCAACGTGCACTGGACTTTTGTTTTCCAAGCTCTGGCATCCAGAGAGTCATTTTTCTCTCACCTGGCATCTCCCTAGAGACAACCTCATGTCCATAGTGGCAGCTGTTGGGAAAAGCATAGCAGTTGCAAAATGACTGTTTTATGCAGCAGTCACTACTAAATTATATGCAGGAGGAACGATGTTTTGATAGCCAGACAGCTTTCTTTTGAACACCTGAGATTGTTTGAAAAAATGGAGCAACGTACACAGCGTATACCAAAAATGGAAGTGGTGGAGGGAGCAGGAGAGCAATTTATGTTCCCTGCTTCTAAGTGAAATCTGAGAGTTTTCATAGCTCAAGGTCCAGCTCTGATTGAATGGCAGGTTTTGTAGTTTCCGATTGGTTGGTAGGAGAAGCTCCAATTGGCTCCTGGTGCTGTTTGCCTCTTCACAGCTTTCCATAGTTGCTAGGAAAGAAGATGATCCCACAGCCAATTTCAAAATATTTTTGGAAAAAATGAAAAGTGCCTTTATGTTAGGAATATCAAGGAATAAAGTTTTTCAAATGCAGCCCCTCTGATAGCAACATTTTTATTTACAGAAGTAAGTACAATTGAAAGACCACAATTGCTCACAAGTCTTTAGTAACCTACATGCATTTAAAACATTTGGCAAAAGAGATTGTTGATATTCCTTTTCATTTGAAGCAGAGAATTGTAATATGGGAAGAATTCAGTCTTCTTCCTCAATTTCCCTTCTTTCTTCTCAATCCATGATTTTTCTGTATTGATTAACAGAAATTCAGGGGTGAGCTGCAGGTGGTTCACTGCTGGGATTTGGGAGAGCCCCTGGCTAAGATTCTGTGAAGTTCAGAGAACCCCCAAAATCCCACTCCTGGCTGGTCCTGCCCACCCCACCCTACCTCTCCCAGGAGTCCCCACACAGCCTGTTTTGGATGTAGGTAAGAGCAGGGTGCATGCAGAGGCTCAGGGAAGGCAAAAAACGAGCCTCCCGGAAGTTTGGGAAGGCTGGAAATAGGTCCATTTCCAGCTTCCAGAGAGCCTCCGGAGCCTGAGGAGGCCGTTTTGCCCTCCCAGAGGCTCGAAGAAAGCCTCCGGAGCCCAGGGAGGGCAAAAACACCTCCACCCCACCATGGTGCAGGAGGCTGGCTAGGCCACATCCACTATAGCCACACTCACCCAGCAACCAGGCAGAGAACGCCTTTGCTAAAAAATTTGAAGCCCACCCTTGTAGAGATGCATGGAAAATGGGGAGATGCAAGCAAAAATGGAAGATGATGGCCAAGTTCTAATATGTGGAAACATGTGTCTCAACATGCTACTGTTTTGTTGAGGTTGGATAAGATAATCTCTTTCTCCCCCACTCTGCTCCACTCTAAAACTCTGATAGTCTTTTTCCGAAATTCATTTCAATTCTTAATTATAACATAAGAATGTTTTTTTTTTAAGCAGCATAAAAGGACGGTGATGTCCTTGTTAAGTTGCATTTACTAAAATGTCTTCTTTTGTGCAACTATCACAATATAATCACTTGTATTTTGCCCTCGGGTCACTATGGGGATTTGTTTCCAGTGTCCAGAAGATACTCTGTCTTTTTGTCAGACCTACTATTTCAAAGACAATGTAGGATGACAAAATTGTCTTTCCTAATGTGGTATCTCTAGCTTGGTTGCTCATGGACAGTTAACTACGAAGAAGGGAAGAATTTCAACAGATTATCAGGTGTAGTGGCAGTACTGTATATTATAAACTAATATATTCTTGCATTTCACAAACTGGTTTGATTCATGACCCAACCAAGGTGCTATAGTCCCTCATCAGCAAAAGAATAATCCAATGAAGGAGCTTGATCTTTAGCAGTCAGCAGTAAGCTAATTCATCCTGGATGCTTGCTAAATTGTCTTTCCACTGGTGTTATTTATAGCTTTGCAAATTGAACAGACAGTACAAGGCCCAGGACAGACTGCCAATCTCACTTAGTTTCATTCAGATTACTAATGGACACTATTTCTGCAGAAGCTGCTATGCATTTGATTTCAACTACCTGAGGTGAATCTGCCAGCCCCATATCTGCAACATCATTAATTTATAGCCCCACTGAGTGCCCTTCTGTTACTGTTGCCAAGGGCATTCAATACTGAGAAGGCATCAGCAATGCAACATTGGGAAATGGGCGTGAACATTTTGGTTAGACCAAGATTAGCTTCTCTTTTGTATCTTTTCTTGCATGTAGAATACATTAAACTTTGATGTGTGCAACAAAGTTGCAAACCTATCAACTAGATCGGGAGCTCATTTGCTATATTCTAGGGAAATGGTACATTGAGGTTTAAAGCAATAACATGTGGCATTTCCTGTCAGCAGATCTGTCAGACTTTGAATGATGGAAAGAAATTACGTAAAGGGGATTGAGATTGGCTGGTTGGTTGTCTGTCCAGAAGCAAGAATGGAACCAAATTGGTTTGGGCCAAGAATCTCACAAAATAATGAAAGCAATCCAGATCTGGGGTAGAGTTATGAAGAAAAAAAATCATTTCACTGTATTCCTGTAAGAAAGGCAGGTAGATGGCAGCATGGAATGCTATCAATTCCTCCATTCTAAGCCTCTCCCACTTTTTAGCAATAGAAATAGCACTTAGACTTATATACCGCTTCACAGTGCTTTACAACCCTCTCTAAACAGTTTACAAAGACAGCATATTGCTCACAACAATTTGGGGCTCATTTTACCAACCTTGGAAGAATGGAAGGATGGGTCAACCTTGAGCCGATGAAATTTGAACTGCCAAACTGCTGGTAGCTGGCAGTCAGCAGAAGTAGCCTGTAATACTGCATTCTAACCACTACACCATCATAGCATCAAATCTCATTGATCAGATATTCATTAGGTTGTAATTACTTCTTACTACAATTTACTAGATTCTGTTTGGTTGTGAATTGTTTGAACTCAGTTTTAATACTTATCTTCTTTGTGGGAAATCTATCTAATATTTGATAATTTCATACATTTTCCTTAAATATCTAGGAAAACATGTCACATATGATGTGTTATGATGTTCAACATTGGATATTTCTTAGAATTTCAAAGACCAAAACTTTCTTAGACTGTCTAGCAAAGTTTTGTGAAAGGTGGTAAATCCCACAATGGGTTTTCTATTCTGATACTGCACACCCAGAGCAGATGATAAGAGCTTATGTAAATATGGAAATTGGTCATATCTGATATAATCTTCTTCTTAGACTTATAAATACCAGGAATTAGTAACAAATTCTTAGCTATATATCAACATAGCAATCCATTAATTGCTGTTTGTTCCTTGGCAAGGTTTTTTAAAGTAACATTTTACCAATACAAACTTTGTGTTTCTGGAAGTATTTAAAACTTAGTGCATGTTTGCAATCTGTGTAGTCCAAACTTCTCACACAATGTATTATACTTGATGGGTTCTCCATGGAGGTGCTTTTATACAGCTGTAACACAATTTTATATTAAAATTAGTACACTGAACTTCACCAAGGAGTCTGAACTAAGTTAGTTGAGCCAGAAAATGCAGCTTTAAACTTAGAATTACTGCATGAGCAATCTCAATGCCTTTCTGAATAGAATATCTGGTATTCCATATTTTGTTCAATTGAACTTTCAGTTCAAGTCCAAATGATTTGATTTTTGAAGTTAAGATTTTGGTTAGCTAGCAGCAGCAAAGCTTTCTGTTTATAATTTGGTAAAGTAACCTATGTAGAAAACGAAAGCAAATCTATTTTTTGAGATGCTTCTCATATGAAATATATAATGATATTTTTGTAAGAGTTGTTTGTACTTTGAAATTTGGGACTTGAATCACAGTGAATGAAACAATGCCTAAATAAACATAACACACCCATACCCTTTGTTTTTCAGGGAAACATAATATGCTATTTAGAAATCTAATGATTCATTGGCTTCTTAGAAACTGGCCCACTATATCTGGAAGAATGTACCAACAATAAACATTAAAGTGATCAAATATTTTTTTCATCATTGTATATCCAGATCTATATACTCTAGGGCTATAACCCAAGTCAATTAATTTTTAATTGCAAACAATGGATTTGAACAACAGATTCTGTTCTACTATCAGATATATCCTCAATTCAAATGAAGAGTTTTATCCTATTGTGTCACAGCAAATTTTCAATGGACATAGAGAACTACGAAGGGTGGGGTAAGAGACAACAAATGTCAAAAGGCAGCTTTTTATCCAGAGAAAATTTCTACTGAATTCAATCCAATATTTCTAGAGCAAGAAATACACTTTGTTTTTAAACTACAAATGAGCTATGGTATACATCATCTTAGCATAGCTTTCAGAGAATACAAGACAAGTCTTGTCATTCAGTTTAATAAGCACTCATGTTAAAGGATAATTGTTGATCAATCTTTTTTTCCAGTAAATTAAAGATTTTAATCAACAGATCTAGCCAGTTAATTGCCAAGACCATGATATAAGCACATTCCTTTAGAAAATGGGATTTGCATTGCCAAATTTTCTTTTACACCCTTGTAGAAGATGCAGGCTATGTTGCATTGTTGTTTTATTTCCATTGAACATATTTCTTCAGAAGCAAATTGAAATAGATCCACAGCAATTGGGGAAAAATGAATGAGACCTCAGAACTACAACCTTATCAATCATTATTTTAAAGGCCAGGAGGCAGGAACTATATCACAGCATCAGATACAGAATCAATAAGAACATAATACAGTACTGGACAGTTATTTTTCCTTAAAAGAAAGGTTGCCACATTTCTTCCTAGCATTTGTCTGCAAAATAAATATCAAGAACAGAGAAAATGAGTTCAGCTAAAAGTTCTATGTACTAGAAGCTAGATAGTTTCTGGTAATTTTTCCCTCAAACTTCACAGGACTTATTTTCTTTTATAAAAAAAAAAAAAAGATATTCCACAGATACCTTCCTTATTGCATAAACATATCTCTAGTTGATATTCCTTTAAACCCCCCCCCCCCCAATATGTTTTA
Source organism: Hydrophis major (assembly GCA_033807585.1). Taxonomy (NCBI): domain Eukaryota; kingdom Metazoa; phylum Chordata; class Lepidosauria; order Squamata; family Elapidae; genus Hydrophis; species Hydrophis major. The sequence continues at coordinate 148,137,285 of CM066328.1, read as the reverse complement.
CTTTAATGGAAAGTTATGAATGATGCAAAAATACATGCAGTACAGTACCCATTGGTATTTCTCAGGGAGTAAATAGCAATTTACTCCAACAGCAATTTTGCAGAAGGGTAGTTCTAAAAAATGGCAGTGGAATTTAAATAATGGAACCCAAATTCCTCGAGTGTATTTAGGCTAACCCAAAACAAAAAGAAATTAGAAACTCTACTGAGTTGGATAAGGCGTTTTGAAACCTTGCTATGAAAGTTCTGCAATGGCAGATGAAATGGCTTTAATTGTATGTGTGCAACAATACAATGACACACATTTCTCCTGGTTGTATGCACATATTCTTGATTGTGCAGTGCCTCTGGGATGATGCTTTACTTCTGTGGTGTGCTATTTGAACCAGGATCTGTTACTTAGTATAAGAAGAAAAAAATCTTACAGAGTATAAGAATCTATCTTCTTATCAAGAAACTATCTTCTTATCAAGAGATGTTGTATTTCTTTACACTCACATACAACATGTGATTCTACCGACCATTAGAAACCTAGGCTGATTTATTTCCCATAGTGAAAATTGGCTTACCCTGCTTTTCTACCTTTCATTTTATGAGATTGTCAAATGTTAAGAATTTTCTATGCAATCCAATGCAAGAGATGGTAGTAGAAAAAAACCTTCAAAACCAGAGCCAAAAAAATTTGAAAAAAAAAAAAATGAACAGTCGCTCTCACACACACACACACACAAAATCTGAAGAGCTCAGCAGCTATGTACAGCATAGAATGAATATTTGCTCTTACAGTCATTGACCATTGCTGCAGTTGTCATTCAAGTAATTTATAGCTGCATTAATGCTTGATTTTTCTGCAAAAAATCAGGAAAATTGTGGAAAATCACACTGCTATGGTTGGGAAAATCCCAGTGAATTTGCAGTTCAATTTTGATGGTTCCAATAATTACAAAAAAAGCTTGGATACAAGAGTTTCTTTTCCTGTTCTTCATAAATTCATAATGCACTCTAGAAAAAAAATCTAGCTCTTCTGTGCAAATCAATATTACAAAGAAAAAATTAATAATGGGAAGTAAAGCAAGGAGCCTCACTGATTTTCTCACTTGGCTGATATTTTTTTAAAGACAATTTGAAATGCACAAAGGAGTATTATTTTTAAACTGGTATTTTATAATGCAGTGGTTCGAGTGAGGCTATGATATTTGGGCTAAACAAACTCTAGACAATCATTATATGGTGGCTACCCAAAAATACCCTCTAATTCTCTGCAACCATTTAGTGATTGTCTATGTTTTTACAGCTGAGTGATGGTTGCCCTAGAACAGGGGTGTCAAACTCAATTTTATTGAAAGCCACATCAGGCTGAGGTTGACCTTTGGAGGACCGGGATGTGTGGCTGACTGGGTGGGCATGGCTGTGATGAGTGTGGTAACTTTGACACATCGGGAGTGCCTATGGTGGCCCAGGAAGGGCTGGGGGGGGATCCATTGTCTCCAGTGAATGAAGTTGAGATCAGGGCCAAACCCTTGTCCACCAGAAGAGCCTCGCTGTCCCTCTCAGGCCATGTGGAGGTCCCTCATATGAGGGTGCAGGTTGCCCGGAGTCCTGGGAAGCAGTGGCAAGTGCCAAGCCCAGCCCTCGAATCCCAGAGCACCGGAACCTCACAGCCCAGCCCTGCTTCCCTGAAGGGGCACCCAGCTGTGCTTACTTCCTCTGCTATGCTCACTCTCCTTGGCCAAGTTGCTCATGGTGGGTGTGGAAGGGCCAAGAATGTTGGTAGGAGAGAGGCCCACTCCCTCTCCTTGCAAGAAACCTGGCTTTGTAACCAAAGCATCCTCAGTGATAGGATGGAGCCCACCAGAAGAGGAGGGGGCAATGGGATGGTGAAAGGGCAGCAGGGCTGGTGGTGGTCAAGTACTAAAGTACGTGGCGGTCAAGTACTAAGGTACGTGGCGGTCAAGTACTAAGGTAGGACTCCCCTCAGACCCTCTCTCCCACCCATAATCTCCTTTCTTCCTTTCCTTTTCTTTCTTTCCTTCCCTCCCTTCTTCCTGCCTCCCTCCTCCTCATTCCTTCCCTGCTTCTCTCCTTCTCCTTCCCATCTCCTTCCTCTGCACTCAGGAAGGGATGAGGGGAGGAAGAGAGATTGGCAGGAGGCCATGCTGCTGGATGCTGTGGCTTTCCCATGCAGGGGCAGGGCAGTCCTAGTAAAAGGGAAACACTCGTGTGCTGCGAAGCTGGGCTAGCAAGTGAGCCATGGAAGTACTGGTACAGTGCTGATCTACAACTTGGTGATGGCCAGCTGGGATGCTCAGCCCTGCCCCCCTGGATATGTGCATAGGAGGAGGCAAGCACACGGAGGCAGGCTGAGTGAAAAGGAAGCAATCAGAAATCAGAATTCAGTCAGGCTGCAGGGCATGATGGCCACCAGGGATGCCAGGTTTCACATGCTCATCATCTCCTATGCATGCACCTATGGCATGGTGGGGGGATGGCTCCTCGCTGGCTCCAAGGCACCATGCAGATCTAAGGCTGACCATGTACTAGCCGGGATGCCCATCACCATGTTGTAGATCAGCGCCTGGCTGGCTTGGGCCAGTTCAAGGCACCATGGGCCAGTCCTTCGCTGTTTACAGGGCAGCCCCGTGGGCCAGACCCAACCCCATCATGAGCCTAGTCCACGGGTTTTGTGTTTAACAATCCTGCCTAGAATTTCACCCATTATAGTTTTTAAATACAAGATAAATACATCCTAAGAGCAAAGACAAAGAGAATAATTGTTCAGGATGCAGAGCAATATGCAAACACAGCTAGAAGTTATACAAATGAAGCAGACACTCCATCACCTCATTGATATGACTCTAATATTATGTCAGAAACAGCTACATTGGTGTAATTATATGTATTTCTCTTCTTCATCACCTCCTCCTATCAGACATCACAGAATACGCAGCCAGCACCAACCATCAATTTCAGTACAAGATTATGAAAACAATAGTAGTAAAGAAGCTATGTTTATACTTTCCCCCCATATGAATGTTTCCTACTGGACAAAAATATGCAGGGACTAATGTCATTCTTAAGCCATACCATTCAAGGACCAGGATTACTTTCTTTCTAATAAGCACTGACAAGTATTTTAAATGTATGAATTTTGGTTAGATTTTTTTCAAAATGAGAACACAAACACACACACAAAACACAGGAAAGGCATTGAACCCAAAGCAGCATGACGGTATAATTTGCAGGGGGTGCCACAGAAACAAGTTCAGCCACAAAACAGGTTGACCGTGCCTTCCCACAAGATAAAACTTTATTGTGTAGTTTCAGGAGAACAGGACTGCTAGGATTCACAGCTTACAATGCTGAGCACATCCTATTTCACACAACATTGCTCCACCACTCAATGACAACCTTCTGAATTGACCTTATTTAACTCAAACAGAAAAAGGATTTTTCCCAACCTGTCTTTCTTTATTATCTCTATCTTTGATAATACTTTGATTCAGTGGACTTCTAAAAACATTGTTTTCTGTGAAGAAGCCAACCTTTAAGCCGCTTTTTTTAAAAAAAAAAATTCTTTCAATTTTTTTAGACTTCCTCAAGAGGAGGGGGAGAAGACACCTCTTGCTTTCTTGCTGAAGAGAAGCTATCTAAGGAGCTGCAAGACCTCACTGCACCCGTTCCGTGAAATTCTCTGGGAAAACTCCCCGGCATTGGTCAAATGCTTTGTGCTGAAGCCAATCAGATTCTTTCACGCCCATCAGCCATCCTTCATCCTGGCAAGAGACAGAAGAAAAAGAGAAAATGTTGGTACAACAAACACCAGGCACTATTTGTCTCTAAGTTCACTGAAACTGAATTAAATCAAGTGATAAAGTTGATGAAATTATTATCATTAATCGCAGCACTTGTGAATAATGCTTGGGTTCCTTCCTATCCTTCTGGGGTGCTTGCAAGCAGAAGTGCAGTACAGTCATATTCTTTTCCCATAGCTGTTCCTGCATCTGGGATTTTAAGGAAGGCTATTCCCAACCTAGAAGCAATACTGAGTCTTCATGATGAAAATCACCATGGCAATGAACCATGGCAATGAACTCTACAAGTTAATTGTGCCTTGTATGGAACATTGCTTTCTCTGGTCTGCTCCAAAGCCCTTTCCAGTAGTTTGATACTTGGTCTTAGTGTGTTGAAAACTGTAAGGGAAATTTCCTTTCCTTTTCCTTGCCATGTATGATTTTATATCCTCAGGTTGACTTTCCCCCAAGTTAAATAGTCCTACCTACACAGGCTCTGACCTGCCAGTCATTGTGGATATGCCCTTATGTAGGAGTCCCATCTCAGAGCTAACCAGCAGCTTAGGCAGGTTGAGAATGGATCCAGCAGCAAACTGGAAAAACAGTGGAGACCTTTTCTATGCATCAGTTCATCAATGCATGAAAGAGAAGACTGAAATAGGCTGGTGACCAACCTGGCCTGCTGCAGGGCTGCTTCCTTCCATCTAGCCATAGAGTTCTGTGCCTCCAAGAACATTTCTTCTTTGGTTGCTAGAGAGAAAACATCCTTCCCCAGCAGCCAATTTCCGCCACTTTTTGGCTCTAGTAAAAGTATTGACCTCATCAAGGTATTCCGTAAGGTTGATATTCCTATCATGAAAACCCACTGCCTTTCTCCATAGTTCCTAGCTTTGCCTCCATAGTTTCCAGAGAATACTGCAACTTCTGACTGCTGGAAGGAAGGGGGCAGCAATGCTGTCCAGCTAGCATTTGGGTGAAGGAGAGTTCAAAGCACAGAAGAGCTACCTCTAATAAAAGAATCTGGTCAACTAATGGTCAAAATTAAATTGGTGCTAGATATGGGTCAATAGAATTTATGTGTGAGGGGGGTGGACTTAGATTTCTTGTGGCAACACAATGATTCCAAACTTATGACACATTTAATCCCGCTTTCCAGTTCAGTCTGCTTTTCTCCTACAGAATTCAAGCAAGCAGAAGTGACCCTATGTGCACAGCTACCCGGAGAACTGGAGGAAAGGTTCCAAATCTGAACAAAGGCTTTTACAGATGAGGCATCCTTTGTAATGTTTGATGCAATGCTAATGTTTGCAATGAGACTATAGGAAAAAGCATGCAAACAAAATGTACAATTGACTAAGAAACGTTTCTATTTTCAGCTCACTCTCTTTACAAAAATGAATGAATGCAATAAAGACCTATAAGAACACAGTGCCATCTACTGGCATTCAAAAACAGCATGAACAAGACAGAGGGGAAAAAAATATTGCACTAATAGCCACCATCACAATTTGTAGACATTTGTAGGGCAGAGAGGTATGAAAAGCAAATATGAAATTAGAAAAGAGCGGAGAGTACAATGGTGGGTACATTAATTCACTTTTTTAAAATTATCTTGAGATAATTAAGAGGTCCTTTTTTAATACTTAGAAAATATGTTGCTGGGCAATGAAACTCTCCACTCTACTATTCTGATTGCTTTTTCCTGATCTAATCAGGTAAACCTAATATTACAGACTAATAGTTAAATATAGTATAATTTTAAAAATAACACTAAAAAAGGATAACCTCCTTAGTTGGATATTGAATTGGATCAGGAAATGCAATAATCAATATTCATCTTCTTATACCATAAGGTAAAGGTAAAGGTTCCCCTCGCACATATGTGCTAGTTGTTCACGACTCCATTTCTCTGTTTCAAAGCCAAAGAACCAGCGCTGTCCAAAGATGTCTCCATGGTCATGTAATCAGCATGACTAAATGCCAAAGGCACATACCTTCCCACCAAAGGTGGACCCTATTTTTCTATTTGCATATTTTACGTGCTTTCGAACTGCTAGGTTGGCCCAAGCTGGGACAAGTAATAGGCGCTCACCCCATTATGCGGCACTAGGGATTCGAACTGCTGAACTGCCAACCTTTCAATTGACAAGCTCGGCATCTTAGCCACTGAGCCACCATGTCCCTTCTTATACCATAGATCCCTATTAAACCACATCCTTCTCATGAAATATTTCCACATAGGAAAATATCATTTTAAAGAAATAGACTATTATTTGAAGAAATAGAGATTTACTCATTATCTTATCTATCAAGAGGTTAAACTGAAAGGTTTGACTTGCTGAAGGTTACATAGCATGCTTCAATTCAGAATGCAGATTTGATCTGAAATCTTTTTGAAACTGGACAAATGTGGATCTTACCAAACCATGTTAGCTATGAGACACACCTATTGCATTATGACCCTACCTGCTCATCTGGATTTTCAAATGGAATCACCAAGACCACATCTCCAGCCTTCAGCTGCAATTCATCATTGTCAGTAGCTGCGTAATCATGCATGGCTTGTACCTGCACAAAAATATTGGTTCCACAGTTAAGGATCTTGTTTCATATCCATACATATCTAGTGCAGCTGAACCCTTACATACTAACTATGCTGCAGTCTATCTGCTGTTCTATTTCTCTTTAATCTGTTCAATATTCAGGAATACAGACTATTTTTGGATAGAATCTGTTACTGAATTTCTAAAATCCAATACTTATTTTATCTTATCATGTGTATGTATAATTTATATATCTGTGCATGTATGTATGTATATTATATATATGTGTGTGTGTGAGAGAGAGAGAGTATCTTTCTTCTTTCAACAGACAATAATTTACCTGCAACTGGTAAGTTTCCTGTATCCAGACTAAACTCATTTAAAATTGTGCACTGAGTTATCATAAAGGGCTGAGTCTATTTTCCATTTTACAGCTTTATTTATTCAAAACAATAGAATGAAATGGTGCATCTTCACCATAGAAACTTACCTTAAAGAGAAATCCTGGTGGCATGTCAGACCTCTCAGAGACGGCTGTATTCTCATCGGTCCCATTAACTGTGGCAGGGACATTCTCCACAACTACAGTTGGCAGAGGACTCTGAAGAAAATAAAAACATGGTTAAAGGCACCAAAGTTATGCCCAATTAAGAAAAGAATATAGAGCAAACCCCTCCCTGTAGCCATTTTTGAACATGAATCCTTTATTCAAATATTCATTAGGTGTCAGTATTTTTAGGTATGAGAGGTGGCTGAGATAAATAGAATGACTTATGAAAAAATGGAAAGGAAACCACAGAAGGCAATAAATTGTAGAGGGAAATTGGTGTCCGTAAAGATTAATGGAGTAAATAACAGATTCTGTTATTACAAGACATTTAGATTTGTAGTAATAGGCAGAAATTCTGGTCAATTTTCTCCTTTTTTAAAAAAAAAAACCCTAAAATCGGTTTTGGTGTTTATCACAAATATCTAATTTCTGGGTCCTCAGAATTATTCTCATTCCCAGCAATAACAGCTGTTAGTGATTTTGTAAGGGTATCCAATTGTAACTAGACATGCTGAATAAATGAAAGTGAGCCTCAGCAATGAAAAAGGGGTGTTTTTTTTAAATATATATGTATATGTATATGTATATGTATATGTATATGTATATGTATATGTATATGTATTTGTGTATGTATAGATCCAGATGTTGGGCACACATAAAAATTCCAAGATGATTAACTGGTACTGAAGCAAATATATTCTTCCTAATTCAAATGAATTGCAAATGCTGCAGGAATATGTTTGCATCGAAGAGGCAACCATCTATGGATGAATAATGGGCTTTGTTCTATGGTCCAAATCAACAGAGTCTCCAATCAGGGATGCAATCCACAGCTCAGAAAAGCTAAATATTTTATCTTCAATAGGTTCACATCTGCTCATATTAAATGTGAACAACGGTTAGGGGAGAATGAGACCCCTCCTCCCTCTCCCTTCCCTACTGTCTTACTGAGGCAGATCCTGAATCAGTTTCGGGTTTAGCAGCTGCTTCAGCTCCAGCTGTTCCTGCTTTGCCAGCTCCCTCAGTCTCAGCAGGAGTGGCTTCTGTAGACTGCAACACAAAAGCAGTTAAACTCCTGGATCTCAAAGTGTTTTACCAATCCCATGCCTTTGCAGAGAATTGTATGACTATTTTTAGGGCTGGTCTGAACTATTAGTTTCTGAAGGTCAAAGCTGACCTGGGTTGATCTCTTAGATGAATATGGATGTGGTTACATCCATGCTGCAAGTTGTTTAAGTTCAATAGACTCCCAATTTGTGTCCTGTATTGGCAAGTATTACCATTACATTACCTTCATGAGAAGCAAATAGTTTTAGGCTAGAATATTAGCTTTTTATTAAATTCTTAGAGTTGGCTTGTTTGGGTCAAGTTCATATGTCCTCCAATATTTCTATACGTGAGATTTAAATGAATCTTTTCAGTACCTGCAGTACTGTTTCTCTTTCTGTAAAAAAAACAGAAGCATGATTTGACTATTTGTATGAAAGCTAACCAATTAAGATTGTGTCAACCTTACTTACCCTAATCCTAACCCTAACCCTAAATCAAGAGCATGTCCAGTATTTTCTGATTTCCATAAAACTGCAAAATGTCAGAGGTTTTTTTCCCCATCATCATTATATCTTCTGAACAAAACTCCACATTGGTGACAGGAAGGGCATCCGGCCAGTAAACACTCAGCTCCATTCAGTTGCCCAGACTCCATACCACAAGGAATGGAGTCATTAAAAGAAGAGTAAGTATCATTATTGTTTCTATTCATGTGAAACCTACCATATCTGTTCTACTTCTCTTAAATAAAATATTTGAATGTGGCTGAAAAGAGACTGGAGAACTAAAAAGGAATTATTATTATTAATTTTATTATTATTAAATAATTTTTATTGAACTTTCCCACACTTTAAAACCTCATATACAATCTTCACAGCATTGTGACATCAACTTTTCCATTTAGGTCAATATACATATTTACATTAATTTTTGTTTCTACTGTCTAACCAATTATACCACTTCTCCCAGACCGTATAGTATTCCATATCTTCTCTATCTTGCAGTTCCAATGTGAGTTTGACCATTTCTGCACAATCCATTACTTTCTTTATTATCATACTATTTGGGGGGGGGGGGGTACTATCTAGTTTCCAACACTGTGCGTAAGTTATTCTTGCCGCTGTCAATATATGTATTATAATATATTTAATTTCTTTCTTAAATACTTCTCTAATTATTCCTAAGAGAAACATTTCAGGTTTGAGTTCAATTTGGAGACCAATAATTTCCTGCAACCAATTCCTTATTTTATTCCAATATTTTCCTGCTTTGGGGAAGGACTACCACATGTGAAAGAAGGTACCCTCACGTAAAAAATATAATGCAAAATAAACCCCATATAAAAATTAAAAAAATACAACAACCCTACAAAAATAGAAAGAGAATAACAGATGGCAACAACAACTCAAATCAGGGCAGGCTCTCTCTCTCTCTCTAAAAAGCTAGTTCTTTAAAAACCTGCAGAAAACCAACAGAGAGGGAGATAACCAGGGTTGGGTTTCTACCGGTTCTGTCCACCTCTGTAGAATCGGTAGCTCTGAAGAGCAGCAGACATAGAACCGGTTCTATGTCTGCTGATGTTTTTGCCCACCTGCCCATCCGGGCTCTTACCTGATCTTTATTTCCTGATTTTTCAACTTCAGCTGCCGAATGAGGCACAGCTGCAGTTAAAAAAGCAGGAAAAGAGGGCTGTTTCAAAGGCTGTGTCTCTGCACACAGCATGCTGATGACGATTTACAGGCGCACAGCTCATAGCATGCAGGGAAACTTGTAAATCCCGAAACGGTAGTTAACCCTGTCATATCTCACCCCTGGAGATAATCCAATCTCCCCAGGGAGGCTATTTCACAATATTGGCTTAGCAGGGGGCGGGGAGAGAGACCTTCTTCCCCAATCAACTCCAAACTTCCTTAAATAAGTATTTCTCTGGGGTCCTTGCTGCTCTGTGTGCTTGGTTGAAAAACTACAAATATTCTCTTCTCTAAATATTTCTGTCATTTTATGTGGACTCTCATTATATTGCTGATTCTATTTTAAAAGGATGCTTGGCTTTTATCTCTAGTTGTCCTTTCCCCTTAAAATCAAAATCTTGCTGGACTATAAAGAATTAAATCTGAATAAAGAAACACTGTAGTCTGCACATCCACCATAAAGAAAATCAGATTTCCAGTGATTTCCTCGATGTTACCGAAAACTTTTATTTTATCCTAAATAGATATGATGGACAGATTCTGAAATAACTTCCCTTCAATGTCTGGGATTGATATCTCCATTTATAACTCAGTGTCTACTCATCATAAATATCATTTTTTTCTGGGAGAAGAAAGCATGGAAAACCCTTTAGTAAAATACAGTTTAGAGTGACAATTTTATATTCCCATTGAAGATGGTTCAGAATTGTGTGAAATTTAAAGTGGACCTAGGGTTTCATTGATACTGATATTTAATGGAGGAAAACTATTAGTAACTAATAAGTCACAGTCCAAATAGCATAATAAAAACACAACTTGAAATTAAGTGTGCTATATACAGCAATCATGTTCAATAATAATTGCAATCCCACTGTTAAAGCTATTACTATATATCTACATAATCTGATGATCCCTTTATCATTACATCAGAAAACAATAGCTAGAACTAAACATTATAAATGAGAGGAAATCAGAACAATGCTTTTAAAAATATAAGACCATACAGAAGTAAATTATTAATAGCTGATAAGCACTGATTCTAAAATGCCCAAATATATTAACAAGATTAAAGATTTGACAGCACTTGATATGATACCATTGTCAACTTCATTTCAACACAAACTTAGAAACAATGATAGATACCACAAAGTACCATGATATGAAAAAAGAACTGTTGAAACACTACCACATGCAATCTAAACCAACAAACAAAACTGTACTACCAAAGGCATTTTATCACTGGAAAGCCAATTTGGTATAGTCATTAAGGCAATAGGTTAGAAACTGGGAGACCTTGAGTTCTGGCCTGCCTTAGCACAAAGCTAGCTCTGTGGTCTTGGGCCACAAACTTTCTCTCAGCCTTAGGAAGAAGGTAATGGCAAACCATATACCAGAGGGGGTATTCAGCAGCTTCTGACCAGTTCTGGAGAATCAGTAGCGGAAATTTTGAGTAGTTCGGAGAACCGGCAAATACCACCTCTGACTGGAGATTTTACAGTATCCTTCCCCTGCCACACCCACCAAGCCATGCCCACAGAACCAGTAATAAAAAAATTTGAATCCCACCACTGCCATATATACATATACATATACATATACATATACATATACATATACATATACATATACATATACATATACATATACATATACATATACATATACATATACATATACATATACATATACATATACATATATTTGTTTTCTTAAGTTTTCGCAGGTACTTACATGTATGGCATTCAGCTTTGTTTGGGCATTTTCCCATGTCATTGTAGTTGTGCTTTTAAAGTTGTAGCGTTTCGGCAGAATCTCATCTGCCATCATCAGGCTTCTGTATTGTGTCCGTCTGTGAATCAGGCCTCCACTGAAACAACTGTGAGGGCCTGACTCACAGACTGACTCTCAGAAGCACAGAGCCGAAGACACAAGCCTGAAGATGATGAATGAGACTTCATCGAAACGTTGCCTAGATACTTCCAATCTTACGCGGGAGAAAACCCGAATAACCAAAGATCCACATACAAATACCCGCGAGAAACTCAGAAAAGATAGATAGATAGATAGATAGATAGATAGATAGATAGATAGATAGATAGATAGATAGATAACTTATATATAAAGTACTTATATATATATATAAAGTACTTATATATATATATGTATACTTATAAAACAAATTTCCTTTTAAGAAGTAATTCTATGTCTCTAGAGTATCATGGGATGCATTGAACTTTCTCCAGAACACAAGAGAGATCTGTTCAAAAATTCTATCATCCTTGCCAATTTCCAAAGCAACAGCTGGAATATCTGAGATCGAATGGCCACAATGGGAATGTGGGAGATGAAATGACATCAGAAAACCCCAAGGTTTCCTCCATACCTCTGCCAGGTTTTCAGTACAAAAGGAAATTTTGACAGCCATTGCTCACAATATTTTCTAACTAAAATATAAAAACAATAAAATAATGCTGTTCCTTATACTACTAAATTTGCCAGAGGTTTCTAATGCGGGAGTATCTGACCAAGCAACTAGATTGCTCTACTGTCAATGAAAATAGAGGCTCAAGATACACACAACTGTCTTTGCATAATAATGGTGCAAAGTAGCATTTACAAACACTAAGTGTTACATCATAATTTTGCAGTGAAAGTTGTATTAATAGAAATCTTACCTCCCATAAATCCCAAGAGAAAGACTAAGCATAGCAAAAAGCAATGGGGAAAAAAGCATTAAGTCTTTATTATTTCAAACAACATAAAAAGTGCAAACATACCAAATGGCCACAAAATGTTTAGCAATGTCATATATTGAAGCTAAGTAACGTGGTTTATAATTTTGGATATTCCATTAGTAGTAGTTAAGACTTGAAACAGTTAGAAACAGATCTTCCTGGAGATAATTATTCTATGCCAGGGTGTTAAATTCACAGTCCGAGGGCTGGATACTTCAGTGGTGGCCACGTCCACCCCCATTTTAGCAAAGGGGAAAACAGTCACGATACATCATATGACAACAACATGACGATGTAAGTTTGACATCCCTGTTCTACGTGGTCAGTAGACACTGACCTATTGCCCATGATCAATCAATTTCAGTAGCTGAGTTCTTTAAATATTTCAGTACTCAAAAGGGGGAAGATGGCAGATAAGATGGATGGATAGGATCAAAGACATGTACTTCAAAGAAATCTGAGTTACACTAAATACAGTGCAAGATGAAGAGTGTTTGCCTATGCAATCATCATGAGCATCTAACTCAATGGCATCTAACTAATAATAATCTATGGTATGCCTGATTACTATTTCAGACTAAGCCAAATCTTTATTATTGCAACTTGGCTAAAGACAAATCATTATTCCCCTCTCCAATTCTTTGCACTGTCTGTAATACAAGATAGGAATATTCTAAGAAATAATGAATGTGAAGCTCTTAAATACATTAAATAAATACCAAATATTACTGCTGATCAACAAGATATATGCAAGACTCAAGTATGTGTTTTAATCACCAAGAGTTCATCTGTCACACCTTACAATTCTCCCCATAAGAACCCATAAAGTCTTTACTGCCTGGTCATGGAGCAAAGGAATGACAGTGAGTGAACCAACCTGAGTAGCAGGTGTGGGAGACTTCCCTACAAGGTTGTTATCTGGTTTAATGGGATCAAAGTCAAAATCCAATAGGCTGGCTCCCTCCTGGAAAGACCCAGGGGCATCAAACTTGGCAGCATTAAAGGAAAAAAAAATCAGTATTTTTAGACAGTTAGGCAGTTTAAAAAGATTGAGGGTATGCGGAAGATGTTATCTGCAAACTGAAGGTACAAAAAGGTTATATATTAAATATATATTCATATATGTTGGTTGGCTATAATGTGCTTAATACTTCTGCAAATAATAGATCGTAAAATTCAAGTATTAACATTTTACAAAGTTCAGGCACTGCATTTGTTATGCTACTGTCCTAGGCTGTCTGTTAGAACAATTTCAAGTTCCAAACATCCAAACAATGACTCTTTGATTCTCTCAGGCTTCACTGCTTCAAACCTATGGTGGACCTACAATTTCCAGCACAACCATTATCTTGATACCACATTTCTGGTTAAAATAAAATGGAATAGCACCTTCTGTGAAAACCTCTAATTTAGTCTCACAATGTTTCTGTAATCACCATCTTTTTCTTTCTTTAGAACCTGAAATGGTATAGGACTTTCTGCCTGGGCAGGGGGTTGGACTAGAGTACCTCCAAAGTCCCTTCCAACTCTGTTATTCTGTATCTGAGTGGTTTCTTTACTATTCTATCATATTTAGATAGTTTGCTTACTGGGTTCATATTTTCAACAATCATAAATTACAGAATACCATAAACATTCAGGTTATATTGCATCCAACAAGACAGAAATACCAGCATCCTCTTATGATCAAGCAGATCATATAATCTTACCAATTTATATTATTAAACAACATTTTCAGAATCCTGCTTAATGTAATTTAAAAAACCTAAATCATTTCCTAATTTCTATTGGGTAAATCAAAATAATTGTCAACACCAAATCTCTACCCAAAAAACATAAATTTATCAGTTGATGGATATCTGGTATTTTTCAACTAAAGCAATCTAACAGTATACATTTCAGGTAAAAACTGTCTAGATTATTACATAGTATATTATTATAATTTCTTAATTTTTACTTTTTTTTATAAAAAGAAGAAAACCCACTGAAATCCATTCTACTGAGATGTTTCCTGTTCCTTCACCTCCACAATATAAGCATTAAACATTTATAGTTAACCTGAACTTTAAGGATTCTAACAACAGTTTCTTTGGAAATAAGGTCCAATTTTTAAGCTTTGTGTACATGAAATAAAATTTTAAAATGAGGTCATAGCCATGCCGGAATCTTACCTGTTACTTGCACCAGTTGTTGAAGTATCTTCCTTCTTGACATTTTTCTCTATCTTCCTAAATAATTGACCCAGCTAAAAATAGAAATGTGCCCATATATCTTTCGCTCCCCCCTCCCACTTAGCCACTAAAAATTCAACTTGTTCTCTAAGTATACTTTCCAGTTCAAGTGGCCTATACTCTGAATCTGTCCCAGTCAGAATGCTCTGTTTATGCAAGGGTTTTTACACAAATACGTACAATACAAAACATGGCATAAAAATGCTTGAGGCATGCTACAGGGAAAGGATAGGAGCAGACAAGGATAGAAAGACTGATCAGTGGCCTACGGCTTTCTCAAACATTAAAGCATAGACAAGTTTTGCAATTGTAGTTCCTGAATGGAAGCAATTCTGTCAAAAAAAAGTTCAAATTGTCTATTTTTTATCTTCAAACTAAAATAGCAATGCTTGCTTGCATGTTTAATACACAGGCATAAATTTGTCTTCTTCTATCACTGAGAAACATTTGAGGTGGCATGCTTACTCCAACCATATGTGGGAGATTTTAAGGGCTAGAATCTTTGTAAATCAGCATATACTTTAAGAAAAATAGCAACCCAGAAGATGCCTTGTTTTTTTTTTTTCTCATGTCTTTTCCCCCATTCCACATCCCCATAACATCAAAAGCTATTTGGATGACAAGAAGAAAAAAGACACAATATCTAAAACTTTTGCCAACTTCTATTCTTACAGCAGTTTCAGAAAGGGAGTTTCTAGATAGAGAACATAATCTTCTAAGCTTCTACAAGGCCTACATTTTATTGAGATAATAAACCAATATCCCAAGTGTAACACTTCAGTTTGTAGAGAGAAACACAACTGTTTAGTATGTTCACATGAATGAACTGGTCATTTCCCCCCCTTTTTTTCAATGGATTCCCAGTTGTGCCTGAAAGGTCTCTGATACTTATCTGATGCTCGCTGTCAGTGTTAGCACATGTATTTCATATTATTTTTTGTCTAGGACTGAGAACTAAAGTTTTATAAAAAAAAAAAGATACTGAAAACTTGTTAAGTCATTTTCTATCTCATTTTCTATCCCAGAGTGAAAAGGAAATTCTGATCCACCAAACTATTGAACACTACATGTAGTGTCCATCTGCCTGTGGGGCGTCCCATCACATTGGCAACCTGAGGCCTACACTTGCCTTTTCTCCCAAATTCAGGCCATTCACGCAAAGTTTCAGTCGCCGAACAGGAGGAAGAGGTAAAAGCCGCAGGCCACCGTGCTGAGGTAGGGAAGGAAGAATGGAGTCAGGAAACATACATTCTAGAGGTGCCATTGATTGCTTTTTATGACTTTTTTTAAAGAGCATTTATTACGATGATGATGATGACGATGACAAAAGTTGTGAGAATGAGGCCAGAAAACTGATCAGGCTGCTTTTTAAACTCATCATAATATCTAAAGTGAGTCACCCAAAAGAGGTTCACTTATTAGTCAGATAAGTCCCTTAACAAATTTGCTTTGAGAGATTAGTTTGGGAGGTCATGAGATTCTAATGGGCTGGTGGATGCTAGCAATTTGTAAGAATAATTAAATGCAAAATCATTGGAAAAGGGTATGACCTCTCTCAGTATAATCCCAAAGCTCCTAAAACCATTGGGGTAGAGGACATTTATCATGTAAAATAATTGCCAAGAAGAATTAATCAGCTCCTGCTTGATCTGAACAAACAAGGAAGGCTCTTAAAAACACAATAAAACTTCAGATTACTCTTGCAGAAGCCTTTCAAAAGGCACAGTCCTTCAACTTTGTTCTTAGAACAAAGAACAAAATGATCTCATGGCCATTGCCTTTTAAAGGAAATCAAACAGGTGGGAACCCCACATTTGGAGCTCCAATTCACACAATTCAAATCCATTCTTTCGATAGAGGAGACTTTAAAAATGTCAAGAACTTCATTAGTGTCAGGGATTCTCAAACATTATGAACCAAAACTCACCATAAATCAAAATAATAATTTCAATTGGGGAAAAATAAATATAGTACTTTTAATAATTGTATTTTAATTAACCAACAGTCCACTGTAAATTCATGCAGACAAAACAACGAGCAAAGTCCAGACTGAGTTTTGACAATGCTCTGACTTTGTCTGAACAAGCTGTGTCAGATTAAAAAGAAGAAATGTGCTCAGATTGTCTATGGCTGCCTGGGAGTTCCAAACCATTAACATTCCATTAGCTCTCTCTCTCTCTCTCTCTCTCTCACACACACACACACACACACACACTCATGCACACACACACTTCTCCTATTTAGTTTGGAAATCCTGGTGAAGGACACCATGGAAGAAAGCAGGTGCTCTGTTTATGTTTTCTCTGTTCTATTTCCAGTTAAGAACCCACCAATATTTAGGGGTTCCAATTCACTATTCCTTTGGCCCAATTCAACCCCCTTTGACTGCTTACCCTCTGAACAGTTTTCTTGGCTTGACACCTCTAGTAAAGAAAAGCGGGGGGGGCGGGGAGTGGAGGGGGAACAATAGAAGATAGGACAAGAGAGGACAGGGAAGAAGGAGAAGCTAACCTGTGAGGGGGTTGTCACACTGATCTCTGGGACAAAATTGTCATCAAACAGGTTGATGATGTTCTCCTGCTTCATCTCCTTGGATGGAGTGAGTTTTGGAGGTGGTGGCACAGGAGGGCCTTTCCTCAACTGCATGCATGTGAACACATGGCCACGGCACAAACAGCGACACCCAAAAAACCAGAGACAGGGAACCAGGTTAGCAAAGTAAAAACAATGGCACACTTGTATTACATACAAAGAGGGTCAGAACAAAAACACATGGCAATAAGAGGAAACAATCACACTCTTCCAAAAAGCTTTGCATCATTAGTTACACTTCAGTCGTAGGCAGGTTTCCCTTCTGCAGAAGAGAAGCGTAACATAATTAATGTGCATAAGATAGGACATGCAAACATATTTAGAGTCTGTGCAACTTTCTGGAACAACAAGGTGGGAAATTGCATGTTACTATTTTTTTTAATGTTCTATAAAGCCAGGGAAGCTAGTAGCCCTACATTTGCAGAAATGTCTACTTCCATAGAGAAAAGGGTTTCTAACCAGCTTTGATTGATTCCAATGCAGAAGACTCCCAATAACATAAAACCCAATCATTATTATTATAATGTGATGATAACAATGTTGCCAATGGGTAGTTTAAACATTGTTCAATGTTAATTAATAGAAATTAGATCTGATTATTTTGGAATCATGACATCACAGATAGCAGTAGAAGAAATTAAGCTGGTCTGGGAATCCCTTTTCTCCTACATATTAACATTAAGTGTTTTTATTTATTTTGATATCATCAGGTATACACATCAAAGCAATAGTATTTATTACATACTAATTTTCTCTTCGGTAATATGACACTCTTTCTTAGATCTCTTCACAGTCTTAGGTTTCTCAATTTGTTGGGATCAATCTCAGCTCCAGGTAGAATGACAGCAGTAAGTTGATTTTCCAAATTCAAAATAATTTGATTGTTCTAATAATGTTTCTCAGTCAAAATGATATGCGTACAAGTCTACCCTGACCTGACTAAATATGCCTAATAGAGGCTTTGCTAAGAATAAGCCACTAATCATTGACAAACTTCTATAACTGGTATGTGCTAGGTCATGGGAAAGGCCAAGGGACAATTCACACGATTTGCATACTTGCTTTGGGGCAGTTCTTAGAAGTGGGTCAGCTTGTTCTAACTTTGACTGCATTCTTTTTTTCCATTTATTCAGTTTTATTTATTATAGAAAAACAACCTTAAAAGTAAAAAAAACAAAACTGTGCAGAGAAGGGGAAAAAAATGATGTGAAAGATAAATAGTAACTCCCCAAAATAAATAAAAGATTGTTTTTCATAATTTTTCAAGAATCAGTGCTGATTGAGCAAAATTTCCTGAGTTGCTTAGATACAATCATATGGAATCAGATCACCCAATTATATTTCTAACCCTATCTGGGTTATCTAGAAATGGTTGTATGAATCTTTTTAAAGTACTTTATAAAATTGACAACAAGGTAATATGTAGTGTATCCATCCTGGCCCTCCTTGATCTCCCAGGGACCTTCAATACCATCACAACGTTATCCTTCTGGGCCAACTCAAGGGATTAGGAGTAGGAGGTATTGTGTTGTTTCCCTCTTTACTCCAGGGTCAGTTCCAGTCAATGTTGGTAGAGAGAGATGTTGAATCTGAAGACCTCATTTTGCAGATGTAAGTAAACATTATAAATAAATAAATAGCTTGCCATTTCTATTTCCTTTAATCTCTGTAGCTAAATTCACTCACCTTTTGATTTTATGGTATTGTCCCTCCAACAATATGGAGAGCAATGTACAAGTCTGGCCATGGGGAAAACACTCCAATGCCCATCAGAAGTGACATTTGTCAAATATGTTGTGGGAGTAAAGGCTCTCTTATTAAGGCATCATCTACAGTAAGTCAGGAAGGATCAAAACTCATGTCTTTTTAATGCTAGATATTCCATCCTGCCTGCCTGTCTATTTGTCTGTCTCTCTCTCTCTTTCAAGTTTTAGACAAACCTTCAAACTTACACAACTCTGCATTCTTCTCTACTAATTATGTCTTTTGCACTACAAATCATTGGCCTATCTCTTTCTATTGCAATTTCAGGGAAGTACCTAGCTCAAAAAATTTCATGCCCCATAGATAGGTACACATTGCTATTATATCATGGGATTAGGCCTGCTTGAACTTCATCTGGTATACTCTTCTTCCTGGTCCTCTTCTACTACACCTTTCAATGAAAATAAATTCATGTGCGCCTTCATCTGTGTCAAATGTCACTTACCATAATTAGTCCTTTTATTTTTAGACCAGCATGGCTGATTCCCATAAAGAGTCTTTTTTCCTAAGTGGGTGGTACTTGTAATTCCATAAATTATTTACTTGAGTTAGCAATCACAATGAGAAAACAACACATTAACTAATGTTTATCCCTTAGTATTTATTTCCGTGATAGGGCTAAAGGATTGCAAGAAGATACAATAGTATATATAGTTTGGAACTAGTTGGCAATAAAAATGACTAATCCATTCCTAACTTGATCTCTGATCTCATTGAGATTTATATATTGAAACACTGCCACTTTCATTCTTCTTTTACTCAACTCATCTGCAAGCAACATAATGCCAGTTACAAATCAAGTTCCTAAAATAAAAGTCTTGAAACACCAGCTAGCAGTCTTTCACAAGACCAGAGACGTTCATTGCAAAAGAGTAGTCTTGTTTTCTACTTGCTGTAGTCCTCTGCTAAATATATATTTAAGTCAGTACATGTTGGTAGATTTTCCTTTTCATGATGTGGCAATTCATAGCTTGCAGGTGCCCATTTTAGGATATGACCTACTTAATGTACAGTAATAGGTTTTTTTAATGGAAATTGCTATCTGATCCCATAAAAACTTTATTATCTGTGTAAGCTTTATTCTCCAGGCCTGCCAATGTTTGCATTTCAAATGTTTTCATTTGAGCATCCAGGGTAGATATTGCAGTTTTATTATTCTTAGTTTAAATCAGTTTAAATTCGCTGTAATGAAATGGCACTTCATCAGTGGATTTTTGGATATTTATATTGCCATTGTATAGTTGCTTCTGCTGCTATGCAAACAGCTGTTAACAAGGATTTTAAATTCCCTAGCTTAGAGATCATATCTGTTTCTTCTTTCATGGAACTATTTTATAATGTAGCATGTCTATTTTTTTTTCATTTTCCAGTTCATCACTTACAATTTTTCCATGCTTATTAGAAATTTACATGCATGGATGTGATTCTACATTGTATTTATCTTCTAAGGGCATTCACATATTCTCATTGTCTGCTGCAGCTGTTTTGTTGCCTTTTCTGAAAACAGCTGCATGCTTTTCTTTACAGCAGGCACCTGAAGTACTTTACAAAAAGCAGAAATTAATATAAGAGTCTATAAAGTCCCTGCTACATAAAAATTAAATTAAAGCAATTTCACCTTAATTAGTATAAATGGCATAGTAGATACTATCATACTAATTACCATGTTCAGTATTTCTTCTAGATCTGCGTAATAGATTTGGCAGCATAATAACTGACTCAGTAAAAAGATTAGTCTTTTGAAGTTCACATTTTATAGTCAGTTTCATTTGAGACTTTCCCTACAATCACTCTGTGGCAGGACATGATTAAGCCCAATTAATCCCCAAAATACTGTCCTTTCCTGAAAGGCATGGGAAGGAAACAAATGTGATAAAATTATACCTTCCAAAAAAAAAAAATTAAACTTGACTCATTCACCATGCCAAAGGAAAAAAAAATTAACAATGCAAATTAAAGTTTAAAAATTTAACAATGCAAATTAAAGTTTAAAAAAATGGAGGATAAAGATAATTACAAAAAATGGCTTGAGGTTGGCAGGGAAAGAATTAAGGGCATAATACAGGGAGGGTGCTCCCTTCCCTTGCGGTCTTAAGCATGTAGTTACTTTGCTTAATGTTTAATCCAGGGCTGCTCTGTTGAGTTGGAAAAAATATGTGTAATGTGAGAAAATAGATATATGGATACTGTATATCGATATATAGCAAGTGGTTTTCATAGCATTTTTAGAGTATTCTTAGAGTTCAAAAGTTATATTTCTTTGCCATATTAATTTGGATGTTGGCTTTTCACACCAAACGCTACAAACTGCTCTCTTATTACATTCTTTGTTACATTTTATCCTCAGAGTTTTGGTACTATTAAAAGTTCTTTTTGCATTTTTTCTAAAGTGTAAGGTTTGTACATATCCCACTGAATGGGACATAGTCTACACCATACCAACCTTTTGGGAGGAGAATGATTTGTTTAAGCTTTTGCATTCCCCCCCCCCCCCAGCAATGTTATTTTATATTTGAATGATGCATCCTTGCAATGACTGAGCAGTAATTGCTCAGCTTTATTCTTTTATGGAAACAGATATTGTATTGCAGCAATAAGAACTGGAAGAGAAAGATATTTTCTTCCAAATTAAATATTTCATAGAGGTTTAAAAGAGGAGACTATCTGCAATGCTTAAATATTTTATGCTATTCACAGGAGGCAGAACATTCTATCAATGCCTCTCAAATTTTCAAGTACTTCTTTAAAATCACATACCAAGGTTCATTTTTCCCCCTCCTAAAACTGAATTTAGAAATTTACTTCAGGTACAAATCACACCACTATGCTAAAAGGGTCAATTAGAAGCACCCCTAATTGTGTTTTCTAAGGGAAACCATGATTTGTTGATGCTTTAATCATACAACAATTGTGAAGAAAGTGAAATTAATCCTCTTACAGGATTTAAAGCCTTTTTATTTCACCTGTTGTTGATCACAGTGAGCTATAAATTTCATTATGCATTGAAAGAGAAAGACCAGCTGAGGGCACTGTGCACCACATATCTTTTCTCCTTTTGAGAGGTTGTAAGTAAAATTCTCTTTGGGTTGGGGGTGGAAGACTGGAAAGAACAGTGATTTTAGTAACAACTGAAGATGGTATGACAGATGGTGTTGTTGATGGTGCCTATGCTTTTACTATTACTTCTATTTGGAGTTTGCTGAATGCCATGGTATTTCAAAAGCTTGCTTAATCTATGTCAAAATTAAGAAGTAAGTGAGCAGGTACAATACAGAGTTACTGAAGGTGGAAGAGCCTACAACATTGGTAGGGAGTAGTAGAAATAGAGTGTCTGAATTATCCATTCTCCCTTATGAATGAGTATTCTGCATTGTTGTGTTGAGTAGAATAAACTAGATACTTATTATAATGAATCTGACTTTTGTTGTTAATAGATATTTTATATGGTAAAAAAAATCAATAAATATATGTCAAACTACATACTTCATCATTTTCTACAATTTATGAAAAATAAAACCTTTATCATTAGCTCTCTCCAAATTCTTGGAAAGATCTGAAAATAATTTCTCAGCACAGGATTACATCGCAAAATTCTACAACATATACAAGCCCAGCTCAAAGTGTAGAACATTAAGCAGTCTTCTGGCTATAAAAGCCATGAATCTGAGGAGATCTACACCTTATACATTCTGGTGTCTCCCACACAACAACCTTTCCTTCTCATCACCTGCTATTTTAGAAGACAAAGTACAGTTTATTGCAATACAGTCACAATTATTACAACCAGCTTTATTTATTTCTACCCAGATGAGAAGGAGGATACACAACATGGCACGCAATGTGGAAAAGGTTAGCCATCACTGCCCTAGAGTGTTCCTGTTGTTAGCAAATTAATAGCATGAACATGGGGGCTAATTTCTTGTCCAAATGACTATTATTTCAATCCAAATGGGAGTCAAATACACAAAACTACACATTTCCACTGCCCTATTCATAGTAGGAAATTTATACTGTTTGATCCAAATAGTCATTTATCCAACTTATCTCTAATTATAATTAGGTTTTGCAACCTTTGTTCCTGAGTTTTAAACTGACTCTAAAGATTCATTTTGAACCCAGAGTACCTCTAAGATAGGATCTTGGCATTTTCCTTCTCCCAAGAACACTGCTCATCACTGACCAGAGAAGTTTCCCCAATAGGATTTATTCTGTTTGCAAGCTTGATTAATGGTTTTATAAAAACAAGGCAACCACATTTTAAAAAATAACCAAATGTCAAGACAGGGTGAGGTGTTTCTACAATCAATTTGGAAATTAGAGATGTAATGATACGTGTGGTCACCTAGGAATAGTGATTATATTATGTCTTCTTATAGATAATTTACCTAGATCCACCACTATCCTAAAATTCTAGGAATTCATAATTTATTTCATATAACTATAATTAAATTCCAAAATATCTGCTGGAAAATCAGTTATATTTTAACTAGCTGTTAGTTCTCAAATGATTGTTTGGTGCTGAAATACTAGAACAAAGCTACTTTTGTGAAGCCAAAGTGAGCTTGGATGAAGTCAGATTAAAGTCACACCGACAAATATTTAGCAAAAAAATAAAATGTTCATTTTTTTTTTATAAAAATGATACATGCATACATGGAGAGTATACACTGCAGAGTCAAATGAAGACCCAAGTATGATGATGTCAATGTTATCATGCAAGTGTTGCAGCTTGCAAGCACATAATGTCATTGTTTGCATGAGAAATCAAGTATGTTTGATGTCATTTCCAAACAGAGGATGCAGTTGGTGGTGCCTTTCCTTTAAGAAAGCCATTAAACAACTTGCAAAGTGAAGTAATAATCCTATTGGAAAACCTCTTCAGAGGAACCTTCGAAAGTGTGTGAGTAATCTCCAGTTTATTATCAATGTCTCTGACAATGGTTCAAGAAGCTTCCCCAAAAATATTTCCATTCTACTATTCCACTGGTATTGCAGTTGACTACTTTACTCAGAGGTTACACATGCCAAGGCATCTTATTTAGCCAGGTCTTTTCTTGCTCTTAAGAACAATTATGCATTATGTTAATTACATAATACAAGATAGCTTGCTTCCAAGTAGAACACTGGATTAAGAAATGGCAGCTTTAGAGAGAAAGAGAAATAACACAGTTTGCCTAAAACTATTAAAGAACCTGAACAGAAAAAAAGTAATTGATCTACAAATGAAGATGAACTGTCCACTATAACAAAAATATGGAAACATGTAACAGAAATGTGTAAATCCCCAAGGAAAACACAACAGCCGCTCTCACTACCTGAGAAGGAGACTTGGGGATGCCTCCTCCAGGAGCTTCCAGAGTGGATGGCTCTGGTTCATGGTTGATGACCTTGATCTCAGGGCTGGTGATGGGAGTCCCATCAGGTGGAGATGAAGGAGTTTTGTTTGCTTTTGTGCTGTCACTGTAAGAAAAAAAAAGGGGGGGGGAGAGAAAGCACTTCTCAGTTCTCAGAATTGACATCGTGAGTAAGTTTTTTGTATGTCTTGGAATAGAGTAAAATGCTTCTTTCACTTGCATTTTTGGAATACCTCGACTGATATTACTTTAATTTGTAGTAAAGTGCATGTGTGCCTCAGATCAAAAGAAGGGAAAAACAATGTAAAGTTGAAGCACTGCCAAATGCAACATATAGCTAGTTTAAGGGATGAGCAGTGCTAGTGATGGAAACTCTTAGAACCAAATTATGTGATGCCTTACATGTACCTTGCTTATGCATGTATACAAATATATATTTTAAGCAGTAAACAACAACAATTGATGGACATAGGGACACCCAGTATAATTCCAACAGAAATCTACCTCCTAATAATAATTGGGATTATGTGTCACAGGAAGCTACCAAAGAGATTTTCTGTCCAACACCAAACAAGAGAAAGGAGAAGGGTACTGTATGAATTGTAACATACAGGGGGAGGGGGAATTGATTTTGCTTTTTTAAATCAACACCTCTATTTCCCTCCATGCTCTAATCTAAATTGCATGTAGTGCCCATGTTTGTCTACCATGTAGTTTTAGCTCTTAAGCAGCTCTTGGATATTCTCTAAAAATCAAATAAGATGATTTTCATTATACATTAAAAATAAGCAGACTTTTGAGCTCCAAAGACCTATAGAAATTTTAGTCTACTGAGGAATTTTGTATGTGAATGTGATCCTGCACAGTGTTCTGTGTTAAACAATGAGTACTTTGAAATTAAACCAGCTAGCCATGTGGCTTAGAGGGATGAGACTAGTGGTGGGATTTAATTTTTTTTACTACCGGTTCTGTGGGCGTGGCAGGGGAAGGATACTGTAAAATCTCCAGTCAGAGGTGGTATTTGCCGCTTCTCCAAACTACTCAAAATTTCCATTGCCAGTTTTCCAGGACTGGTCAGCATCTGCTGAATACCACCTCTGGATAAGATAACTGATTTCTTATTTAAACAACACAAAGGAAAAGGTTGAAAAATGGACCTAACCCCCCAAAATATGAAAGCAAAGTATTAGATTTAAAACAAAAATTCAAAACCCCTGATACATAGCAATATAATTTGTTAAAACTCTCATATCATTTCTATTGCTAATTTGCACTGGGAAATAAATTCTCCTTAATTCATTAAGACTTATGCTTATGTAAATATTCTTGGTTCTAAGAGGTTCTAACTATAACCCATTTACTGCTGGAGATTCACGTGGAAGATGAAGGTGTAAGTAATTAAAGATGAACTACCAAATCATATCTCAACCATGTCTATCTTCTTCTACCTCTTATTGTATCTCCAAACCTTATCAAAAGACAGACAGCTGGTAGAAAGAAAACAATTGATAACTCTTTTTTACACACTTTTTATCACTTAGTCATAGCAGCCATCATGCATATTTACTCAGCAAGCTAGTTAGTACAGAAAATACTTATTACAATAGTTTGTCATAAAATACCATGTACTCCAAATAGTGATTTAGCTTTTTCTCTCTATTGAAGTGTATGTCCCTTCTAGGCAGTACCCCCCCCCAATACCTGATAGTCATCTCTTCAAGATAGATATCATGATTTGTGACCACATCACAAAAAAAGCAAAGAAAAAAAAGAAGTTACTTTTCCAACTGACGTTCACAAAGGAACAACCAAAGTCACAAGGGCTCCTTTCTCAGAATCTGAATGGAATAAAGAGCTCATTTTCCTCCTTCTCTTCTTTCATGAACTGATTGCAAATATGTTTAAAAGGAAACTTCGATCATACCATAATAACTTGGCAACCAGCTTCAAAATTTGAATATTTTGGGAGGCCAGCCAACAGAATATGAATAAAAAACAGGAGCACTATTATAATTCACCACTTCTATTGTGGAAGGCATGAGGAAATAGGACAAAATTGTCTGGCTACATAACAATTTCTCTGAAACAAACAACAAAAATCTATTTATGAATATATGAACTTGCCTATTCTTCAAATAAATGCTGGAATTTTATCCACAGTTGCTCTAACTGCAAAGGTCTATCATCATTCAGCACTGTTATACCTATTGCTGCCACACATTAACTTAAGCTTTTGCAAAAGGATTACATAAGCTTTACTAATATCAAGCAAAAATTCACAATTTATACACAAAATTCTAGTGAAGTAGTACCCTTAGTGTCCTTAAGCTAAGAGGCCTTAGTTCAAATCTAACTTGGTAGTCCTACTAGCTGTGCACAGTATACATAAAATATGGCCTCACTTTAGTTTGAAACATTAAATAGCAGTAGCACAGTGCTTTACAGCCCTCTCCAAGTGGTTTACAGAGTAAGCATATTGCCCCAACAATCTGGGTCCTCATTTTACCAACCTTGGGAGGATGGAAGGATGAGTCAACCTTGAGCCAGTGAGACTCGAACCATCAAACTGCTGGCAGCCGGCAGTCAGCAGAATTAGCTGCAGTACTCCATTTTAACCACTGCGCCACCACAGCTCTTTAAAGGAAAATCAATGCCCTTTTTTCATGTGGGAGGATCCAATATCATAACCCACTAGAGCAAACAGTTATCTGGTTGCCCTAATTAGCATTTTTCTCTAGGTACAGAGCACATAGTATTACAGTTATCCTTGAGAAATGTATTAGGAAGCATAAAAATTGTCATCATAAAGGCCGTAGATAATCTTCCACTGAAAATGTTTTTTGGGGGGGAGAATTGAATTAAAGCAAACAATAAAATATTTGGATTATTCAGACACACACAAAGGCAATTTCAAACAATTCTAAGAGAAAGGGGTTTAAATCATGCAGAGGAAAAAAAGGAAAAACATCTACATTATCAAGCTATCATTGCACTATGCTGTTAGAATGCAGCTTTTGTCATCCAAATCAGACCACTTTGCTTTTGTCATCCAAATCAGGCCACTTTTGCCATTCTGGTACCTGCTCATCTTTTTCCTCAGCCTGGAGAAGAGTTTAGTTTTCTTTCTGTTGAGGACGGCACACGTAAGTGATCTCCATTACAACACGGCTCAACCAATGAGAAAGAAAGGTGAAGATTCCATGCATGAGCTAATGCAATTACTGTGAAGATATTCGTTCATAGAGGAACTAAAATGTGGCCCAGTGGGTCATCTTAGCATAGTAAAAGGTACCCACACTGGACATTTTCAATGAAAAAATATACCCATTAAGTGCTATGTCAGTGCCCAGTGAATGGAAGAGGAAGAGAAGGATAGATGTCACCACTCATCCTGAGATTACCTCAGAGCTGTACTGGAAAAGAAAAGTGGATGTGGAACCGGGCTGAAAAATACGCAATAATTATAGCAGAGGGCTGTGCTTTGGCAACTGGTGTTTCCTCATCAGTGAGCCTTGAAAGTGTCTTTTTATAATTTGAGAAAACCGATCTTCTTTAAACATTAACATGGAAATCATCCAATGCAATTGGGAATTGCAGCACTAATGTACTGTCAAAAGCCTCATAGCCCCATGGATTTAGTCAGTTACATATTTTCTTAATAACTATCCAACCAGACATTAATTTGACATTAAATTATGGCACAGAATGGGTGAGGGTTTTTAAATATGTCCTGAAAAATATGTTCCCACAAAACATAAACTGTTTGAACTATTGTTGTACTTCAAATGATATCAGCTGAAAACGGATGTCAAGTCAGGATCCTTATGCTTTCCCATAATATTTTTCTTATGATGGGTTTTCATGTCCTTTCTGCACTGTCATTAATATACAAGTTCTTTTTTCCATCTCTATTTCCAAAGTAGAGAGATAAGTTATTTTATGAAATTCTTTTGGCTTTTAAATATAACTGATACAATAGTGCTTAGTTCCCACGTTTATTTCAGTCTTGCATTTTTTTCTGAAACCTTATTTTTAGCTTCAGTTCAACTGTGATGCCTAAACCAATGTTATTTAGCCAGACTTCAAAGAAAAAGCAAAACAAATAATTGTTTCAAGCATAGAATGACTCCTTTCAGATGAGATATCAACAGAAAGGAATCTAGAGCAGTGAAATAATCACTGTATTAAAATTAGATCAATCCAAGTAAAAAGAATAAAATAAACTTCATTTAAAGAAATCAAATTATTCTGGTCATGGTCACTATGCATTAAGAAAACAAATGCATATTTACTCAAAAATCAACCCCACTAACTATAATGTGGTTTTCTCCCAGTTTAGTGTTTAAAGTACAAATTTTCATCCTAAACAGACCACACCTAAGTTCTTCTTTCTCTGCTTATTGCTACATATACCTGGTGATTTATTATACAGTATATTTGTTCAGCCACTTTTGCTCTTTCTTCATTCTTCATTTGTTCAGAGACTGAACAAATATAAAAAAAATCTTATTTTATCACAGATCTGTTTTATTTAGTGAAAGTGATTTATAAAGGATTTGCAATTTCTCTCTCTCCTCTCCCTCTCTCTCTTTGAAAAACCTAGAGTTCCATTCATTGCCAAGAACACAGGAACTGCTAGATTTTCTGATATCAATTCATTTTCCATATTCATCTTCCCTTTGTTCTATTTTGTACATAGGAGTAGTTTTGCAAAAATAAGGAAGCAAGATCACTTCAGTTTGCTTTTGAACAAGAAATACACAAGTATAAATCCCTTCCTTAATGATGGCTTGGCACATTGCATCTCATTAATGCAAATACAGCAAACCCAAGTTTCATAGCAGCTGGGAGTCTAAGTTCCCAAACTGCTTCTTCATTCACATCTTTGGATAAAAGTCAGAAACCAAAAAATGAGGCCAGCTTTCCTCTTAACTGTATGAGCTGAGGGTTGATGAAAATATTGTGTATGTTGTATATAAAATACTGTATATGGAAAAAAAAACTTGGCAGATGTTATGTTCTGTTCCTATCCCTGCCTCTTCTTAGAATTGGCTTAAACATATAACTGTAGTGACTAACTTCACAAAGAATTTAATAGTATTCTTCAAAAAAACCAAATGAATTTAATAGTAAATTCAATACTACAATGATAGCAAATGCATTTAATACTAAATGCATCAATAATAACCATACAACATGTTTGTGTGTGGTGGGGGTAAATCAAAGAAATTTTACCAACTTTGTATGAATTTCCTAAAGCAATTCAAAAATATCTTTACTTTTAAAACAAAACTAAAAATGTTCTGATCCATCCTTTATAGTATTATTATTTGTGTATATGCACTGGTCTGTTTTCCAGTTCAGATAAACATATTCATGATTACAAGTGAAGGCAAATATACGTATTCCAGGATAATGCTGCAGGATCCAATCTGGGTCGGTCACTGGGACCAGAGGTTTTGTCTTCTGAGATTTCAGACACATGCTGGAGACCATTTTCAGGAAACTTCTGCAGTGGTGGGATTCAATTTTTTTTTACTACCGGTACTGTGGGCGTGGTTTGGTGGGCGCAGCTAGGTGGGCATGGCCATGTGACTGGGTGGGCATGGCTTTTTTTGCAGCCACCCTCCCACCTGTTTTTTGGGCCTTCTGGCCTCAGAGGAGCCTCTGGGGGGCATTTTTGCTCCCAGAAGGCTCCTCTGGGGCTCAGGAAGGGAAAAAATGGAGGAGGTTGAGCCCTTCCCTACATTTTTTTCCCTTCTTGGGCCTCAGCAAGGGGAATTCCAGCACAGCTGATCATATGAGCAGCTGATTGTCAGGAGGGAAAAGAAAGAAAGAAATACCTTAAGGGGCCAGCGTTAGGTGGGCAGGGTGAGCGAGCATCGGGCAGGCAGAGGAAGCAAGCCAGCAGTGACTGGGCAACTGGGTTGGGGGCATGACCAGCCAGAACTTACTACTGGTTCGGCAACTCACGCCAAATCCTAGCTACCGGTTCACCCGATCCGGTGCGAACCAGCTTAATACCACCACTGAACTTCTGTTTAGGAGGGTTTGTGCTGTTTTGTGTGTGATATTTGTATGGTGCCTATTGTATGTGACTTTTTAGATGCTGATTAGGGTGTGTTGATGACTGGCTTTTAAGTTGTTGGCTGTCCTTTGATTGTGCTGCCCAACTGTCGCCTTTTAAGTACTTGATAAGCTGGTGGTAAATCAGCACTTCTATTGATTGAAAAGGGGCCTGTTTCCCAGGCTTCAATCTTCAAACCTGGCTGTTTTTGTGTCTGCTCATCCAACAACCTTAGTAGCTACAAAGTTGAACTCCTTGAACTCATTGGTTCGAGTGGTTAAATGAGGAGACCCAAACTCATTGGTAGCCTCACATTGCAATGAACAAGGACACACATTCAACTTTGCAGCTAAGATTATTGGACAAGCAGGCACAAAAAAAGCCAGGGAAGTGATTGAAGCCTGAGAAACAGGCCCCTTGTCAGTCAACAAGAGTGCTGATTTACCACCAGCCTATCAAGTACATAGAAGGCAAGGGCTGGGCAGCATAGACAAATGACAGCCAATGACTTAAAAGCCAGCCATCAACACACCCCAATCAGCATCTAAAAGCCACATACAACAGGCACCAAATAAATACCACACACAGAACAGCACAAACTCTGGTCCCATGACTGACCCAGATTGGATCCCGCAATATTCAAGATCATCTAAATGTAGCCACTGTGTATTACTGTATGTCAGAATTGCACTGTCTTGATTTATTAATATATTCAGCCTTACGGTCGACATTGTAGATACATTTATTGTGTAAATCTAATCTCTTTTTACGGAATTGTGATAAAGGGTATCTGATATGGAGCTGTGATCCTTAATAATATAAATCATAAGTAACAGAGTCAAGGAGCTCAAAGGGCCAGCCTTTAGCCCCAGAGCTGAGAATATGGTTTATTATTATTTATTATTATTTATATAGCACCATCAATGTGCATGGCATTTTACACAGTACAAGACAACAAGTCCCTGCCCCGAGGAGCTTACAATCTAAAAATTGACAGAGGAAACAACAGAGGGAAGGAGGAAATTGGAGACAAGGATAAATGGGAAAAGAATATGTGATTAGTTCTATTAGATATACTTACGCTGATGTACACAAAGAGATGGAAATCAGAATATTGTGCCAAGAAGACTATGTTATAACAGAATCAATTCTGGCAAATTAAACTTTAGCCCAACTGAAATGTATTTTTCCCATCATTGTATCTCCATAAAAATGTCAATTGCTACA
The DNA here is from genome assembly GCA_033807585.1 of Hydrophis major. Classification (NCBI taxonomy): domain Eukaryota; kingdom Metazoa; phylum Chordata; class Lepidosauria; order Squamata; family Elapidae; genus Hydrophis; species Hydrophis major. The sequence goes on along the minus strand of CM066328.1, from coordinate 148,105,691 downwards.
TTTCAAAAGACCCATCTAGGGATAAATATATCTGAAGACTAAAGGATTCACTCATAAGTAAACAGAAAATGCAGGGGTTCCTACTCTTTTACAACATTTCTTCCTTTTTCCTGCCATTCCAGTAGATATATTTTTAAAAGATGTGTTTATGTTAAATTATTATACACACATAAACACATATACCTCCATACTCATTTTGGTCTAGGTTTTGTTCTGGTGCTGAAAGGGAAATGGCATTTAACCATGAAAAGCACTGAGAGAATATTTCCTGGGATGGAAGGAGAGAGAAACAATATAATGGTCAAAAGATACTAAAAAATAAGACAGACAGATCTGGTGCTATTGCCCGGCTTTTAATAAAGAAAGAATTTTTTTTTGCATTCTATACTATGCATTGTATATAAACTTACACATTGGTTTACACATACTAACCTTGGCTGAGCTTTAACAGGATAGGTGCTTGTTGCATGTTCTTTCTCTAGAGTCACAAGGACATCATTCAGGTTTTGGTTTAACTGAGACAATAAATAAACAAAAGTTCAAAATAGGAAAAGAAATTACAGGTCAGTATAACAAAGAGCCTATTAGAAATATGTTGGTATACTCAGGAACCCAAAAGAGGTTATTTTGCTAAGGGAAGGATTCTGCTATTTATTTATATTACCTCACTGACTGCACTAAGGACATCTTTTGAAACAGATGCCATATGAGCAAAATCTGTGACATATGCATAGATGATAATAATACATTCAGTTCATGTTTCTTCATTTTCTCCTCCTCTGACTCACATATTTGTACTGTTCCAGGCTCTTCCATCCATACAGACTCTTTATCTCTCATTGGGACTTAATATCATCTTCCTTCTCTCTATCTTCCCATCCCATTGCCAGCCTAGGTTGCTGTGCAATCTTAGTCTGTCACTAAATAAGAAATCAGGCCAAACTAATGGAAATAGCCTGTGGGAAGTAGTTCATCTAGGCTTGCACATGGCTGCCAACTCTCACGCAATCAGCGTGAGACTCACGCAATTCAACCAATTTTGACTGTCTCACTCTGATAAACGAAATCTCACACTAAACCCCCAAAATGAAATGTACAAAAATAAATATATCTCTACATTCTCTGATATTCCGAATATCGATATGTCCAAGCCCAAAGTTTCAAGAAGTGAAGCCTCCGATCCTGGGCGGCTTCAGAGGGCGAACAGAGCATGTGCGAGAGGACGTTGCCCGCATTGATTTCTGTACTGGGGTGAGGAGAGAATTCCACGCTGCAGGAAGCGGTTGCTCCTTTCCGCTCTAGGATATCACAACTCTCTGGGCTTAACCCTTGCACTGCACTCTGCTCTGGCAGGCGGAGATGAGAGAGACGAACTCTCTATCCCCCATGAAGTACGACTACAGGGCATCCCTGGGCCTTTCTCGAGAGCTGAGCTCCCATCATCCCCTCCCCGCACCCGTCTGGTCTCAAGGCCGCTGGGATTGGGGCGCAAAGGCGCGTCCCTCTCCGGTCTCCCTCTCGCAAGGGGAGCTGCCGTGGCTGGCCTCTTGCGCGCCTCAGCTTCTCTCGCTCCCCAGCCTGATGGGAAGTCCCTGGAGAGGGAGGGGGAAGAGGGGGGGAGGGCTCCTTCCCGTGTACATTGTGTCCCTCCCCCCGCCCTTTGCACCTAGATATGCGCCCCCCCCCAGCCTCCCCTGGGTCCAAGAGGCTGCAAGAGGGTCTGGCAGGGAGGAGCCTCTCCAGGAAGGGGGTCCCGCCAGAGGGCAGGCTGGAGCGGGGCGGGGGGGGCTCGCAAGGAGGGGGGGTTCCTGTCCCCTCCGAGCCCCAATCGCAGCCGGTGCAGGAGTTTCTCTCTTTTTAGGCTTCTTTCCCCACTTGATGCCAGGAACGTTTGGATGCTCTTTGGGAGCCCCTGGGAAGGAATCTCGCCTTGAGGGGTCTCCCCACAAATGCCAAGCAAAGGGGAGGGAGTGGCCACTGTCCTCTCCTCTCCTCCCCCAGACAATCCAGGACTTCCCTGCAGGGGAGCAGCTGATGGCAGCATTGCTGGGGGTCCCATGCACAGACTGGGAGGGGGGCGTTTGGGGAGTGAAGGACACCAGCCTCCCCCCCCATTCTGTGTGTGTGTGTGTGTGTGTGTCCATCTGCCTGCCTGGCCCTTTCCGACCCTTCAGCTGGACTGTGAGGCTGGTGGGTCCAAGACTCAGCCTGGATCCCCCTCCCCTCCGCAGGTGGGAGGCCCAGAGGGTGGGAGAGGGCTGGGAAGGGCCGTTTCTGCCCAGCTCCAAGGCCGGGAACCCTGGCAAGGCCCCCTCCACCCCCGGGGCCATGTGAGGGAGGCTTCTGTGGCCCTGAAGAGGCAGCCTGGAGGGGCCGGATCCCAGGCACTTGGGACGCCCCTCTCAGCCAGGGACCCTGGAGGAGGAGGAGAGCCGGAGCAGCCCAAAGGGACAGAGCAGATGGGCAGAGGCCCAAGAATGTGGACCCTTTCCGGCCAAGATGGTCAGTGAACTGCATTATTAATATCTTACAAATCCGGTTCAAGTACATTGGTGCTGCTTGCATGTATGTATGTATGTATATGTCCAAATCATGACTAAAGTATGCATCAGATTGCACCATTTAAAATGTAAAATTGTCAAAGCTCCCTACCGTGGAAGGGGGGACACCCCCCTTCCACACCATCCCCCCCTCGGTCGCTCCGCTCCCTCGCAGTGTCTCACTCCAAACTATCACTCAAGGTTGGCAGCCCTGCTTGCAGCCCATGCCAGCCACTGCAGCAGGTCCATGGGCCAATCTGACTATAAAGAAATGCAGATTATCTTTTGGCATTACTTTTGCTGGAGGTGGGTGGGGAATGGAAGAAACAGGATCAGCTATGATTATCCCAGAGAAACAGACTGGTCAGGGTTTTATCTCATAAACTGTTCTGCTGTTGGTAGAATGGAAAGCACTTTTGATAAATGTAATGTTAATGTGGCCTGGTTCTAGCACTTCTATATTCAAATTGCTCCCATAAGTTATGGGAAAGTATACCCACACTGTCTGCTATGGGAAAGTATACTCACACTGTAAACAATGTGAAACTTCAGTTCAGCTTAGCTCAGGGGTGGGCAAACTACGGCCCGTGGGCCACATCCGGCCCGTTGGTCTGTCCAATCCGGCCCGCCCCTGCCCTGAAAAAAAATTGCTGGGCGTGGTGTATTGCCCTGCGCCGCGTGGCCCCCAAAGCTGCAAAACAGTGCAGAGCGCTCTTGGAGTAGGAAGAAAAGAAGAACTTTGCAAAGTCCTCGGCTGAGAGTTTGAAATCACCTTTGAGAGCGACCTCTCCGAAGGTGAGTCCCTGCCGATCCTGCTTTTTTTCCAGGCTGAAACTTTGCACAGGCAAAGTTTGCAGGTGGGAGCATCTTCCCGCTGAGAAAAGGGAAGGGTTCCGCCCGGTGGGCAGGCGGGTGGGAGGAGGCGACCAGATGGTGCTCCTGGTTTCCCTTCCATCGCACTGTGCAAAGTTTCAGCCTGGAAGCCCTTTCGGCTTCCTTTTAACTCGCGGGCGCTCGCGCCTGGCCCCAAGCCACGCGGTGGAGGGAAGCCCAGCAGGTGGGCGGGCTGCTTGAAGGAGGCGACCCGGCCGCACTCCAGGCTTCCCTCTGCCGTGCGGCTTGGGGCCAGGCATGAGCGCCCGCGAGTTAAAAGGAAGCTGAAAGGGCTTCCAGGCTTAAACTTTGCACAGGCAAAGTTTGCAGGCGGGAGAGTCTTCCCGCCAAGGAAAGGGAAGGGTTCTGCCCGGCGGGCAGGCGGGCGGGCTGCTTGGAGGAGGCGACCCAGCGGCGCTCCGTGTTTCCCTCCGCCACGCGGCTCGTGGCCAGGCACGAGCACCCGCCGTGCGGTGGAGGGAAGCCCGGAGTGCCGCTGGGTCGCCTCCTCCAAGCAGCCTGCCTGCCCGCCCGCCAGGCAGAACCCTTCCCACTTGGGTGTCTGCCTCGTTCCTCTCTCAGTCGCTCTCTCGCTCCTCCACCAGCCCAGAAAAGAAAGAGAAAAAGAGGTGAATAGTTATTATTCTCAACCGAAACAACCAGAAACGAAGGCAGGCAGGCAGAACGGAGCACTGGCTTGAACCGTGGGTGGCTGTGTGGGGGTGAACGGGCACTTCGGAGGAGCTGCGCTAACAGGAAGCCACCCTGCCGGCTTCTTTGAAGCAGTTTCGTCCTGGGCTGGTGGAGGAGCGAGAGAGCGACTGAGAGAGGAATGAGGCAGACACCCAAGGGATGAGCGGGAAGGGTTTTGCCTGGCGGGCAGGCTGCTTGGAGGAGGTGACCCGGCGGCGCTCCGGGTTTCCCCTCCACCGTGCGGCTTGGGGCCAGGCGCGAGTGCCCGAGAGGAAAAAGCAAGCTGCAAGTTGCTGGGAAGTTGCTCGGGTGCTGGGAGCCGCTGTCGTGGTGAGCGGCTCATCGGGCACGTATGCGAGGAGGAGGGCTTTTAAAGTGCCGCCCGAGCAGGACCGCCGAGCCGGGAAATGGGGCACCAAGGCAGGGCAAGGCTCCACCAGCAGCGGCCAAGCTTTAGGTGGGCTTGGATGCCCCTGAGCGCGGTTTGCTGTTTGTTCCCTCCTGGGACTCGCATTTGGAAAGCGTGGAAAGTAGTAGTAGGAGCAGCCGCGGTGTTACTTTTTCTTATATATATAAAAATATATATATATATATATATATATATATATATATATATATTTGTTTTCTTATATATATATATATTCTTATATATATATATATTATAAAGGGCCCATTATTGGTTCAGCCCTTGAACACAGATCTGATTTTTCATGTGGCCCCCGACAGAAATTAATTGCCCACCCCTGGCTTAGCTATTAGTGGTCCACCTCTCTGTTTTTCTCACTTGTTGTAAAGAATTTAAATGCCTTAGCTGAACTGTGACAGGAATATGTTTTCTTAGCTGAAAAATGTCTATTTTGGTGGATTATTTTTGAATGTCTGGCTACGACATCCATTTGATCAAATCAGTGGATCAAATACCATGTAAGTTGATAATTTCATTAAGCTTACTGTACATTGCCATCCATACTGTTAAATCTTCTGTGGCTCACAGTACATAATACTTAAATATATATCTATATAATAGCTTAGAAATATGAGCAAAACATGAGCTATACAAATTCCCTCCTTGGAGTGTCTAGTTTTTAGGACCCTTTTTGAAAGTCTCATGAATGCAAAGGCATGGAACCAGGCAATATCTGCCTTGAAAGTTTATATTATACAAACCTGAACTCCTTGTTGGAAGATTGGTAGAATCTTTCAACAGCTTTACCACTTTCCTCTTAATATACCTTGTGACAATTTGTATCTAGTCATTTGACACCCCTTATATATTCTCCTTTAAATTTTGACATGTTCCAACCTGATTTTTCTATTGCCTGGTACAGGATTTTAAATTCTAAGCAAAGATGATTACGTTACAGGTTTATGTAAACCAATGCATATAATTTCCTTCTTTTAATTTCCTCTTTTAAACTGTGGTCTTCCCGATTCCTTGTCAAGTTATTTGTACAAGGGAAGAGAAAGATCATTTATGCTGCTCTGAAGGGGTAAATTCTTTATCCATGATATTGAAGTAAAATATGGCAGTCACTAGAAATTCAGAATATGTTTCACTGGCAAGCAATTTTTGAAAAGCAACTGAGTAGTTTCATCAGTTAAAAACTGTGTATATTAGTAGTATATACACCATTAACCACTGAGTTTAATTATTGATAAGCTTTCACACATATAAGGGCATTGGCTCCAGCCTTCCAAATCTTAATATAAATTGATGGATAGAAGTCATCTGACCTACAAAAAAGTAGATCTATAGAAAAACAAGGAAGTAGGGCCTCATATAATGATCTTTTTTTTTTCCTCTCATATTTTTTCACTAATAGATCTTAAAGAAGCATGCATAATATACCGAGGCAGTTTTAGGCACTATCCAAACTTGGAACTGTTTATCTTCCAGAAGATTGCTACTGATAATGCCTTCAAAATATGGCCTAGTCTATTTTCAGAAGGGGTACCTTAACAGTTATTTAACAACTGTGTCAGCATCCCTGAGCATCATCAGCTAACACTATTGCCTTCTAATAAAAAAAAGGATGGAGAACTATGTATGATACCAATAGGAAGAAGAATGCCTTGCAACTTTACCTTGCTCATTTCCTTATGAAAATTCTCTTCTAAGCCAGCAATACTCTGGAATGTGTTGACATAGAAACCAACACGACTAGAAAATAAAACAGTACAAGTCAATAGAGATATAGGCAGATGTTTATCCTTCAACTTTACCCCACTTGCTAATCAGCTTTCATGTCCTCGACTCCTGCTGCAGGATAGAATATGTGATTTAGCAAAAGAAACAGCATGGACAGAATACTTTGGTTGAGCTTCATTGGAGCAAAAACCAATCAAGATCTTGTAAATTCCTCCACCGAGACCCTCAGCTTCATTCCAGAAATATATACCATAGGTAGAATAAAGAGCATTTTTTTCAGTGCTCACCTATTCCATAGTGAAGGCAGTTCTTCCTGAAGATCAATATTCATCTCTTCAAATACTTTCTGGGCTTTTACTAATTCTTCTTCAGCCTGTAGGGTATCAACAAACCCATATGCAATCATTCAGAAGAAAGTTTACATGTAGTATATATGGAGATCTAGAATACATTTACTAGGATATGGGCTGGCAAACTAAGCAAGTTGTTAATGCAAACAAATGGAGGTGGTAACAATACCTCAATTTTCCTAGGAGCCTAGTATTCTTACCTTTCAAGGTTTGACAAAGTTGGTCAAGATCCTACAAATCCATCTCTTTCTCACTGAGGACTGAGGGAGAAGATCCTGACAACTAAGCTTTGGTCACTATAAAGAAAAACTGATGTCTATTTTGTGCAAAGATAAACTGATATTGGCCTCATTAGAATGCCAATTAAAGTCCACTTGCACCTCAAGCTGATAGAAGTGTTCTACATTGCCTTCTACTTCCTCAGATGGCCTCAGATGCAGGCCATCTGTTCCCAATAAATGTGAGAAATCCAGTATGTGACTGCAGCAATGGAAACAGGTTATGTGGCTAATATGGGGAGTTACAAAAGCCATTTCTACAAAGCTACCTCTTACTCTAGTTCATTCCCAGAACACATTGTGAAGAATGTTGGAAATAGTGGTCTGCATACCACTAAGGATTATTGCATATACACAGACTTCTGGAATTCTATGGTAATGCAATTATGCAATATTCAGTTCAGAGTAAAACTAATAAAAATGTTTGATACTCCCCAGATGATTAGCACTAGCACAAAGTTTTAAAGAGCCTACCAAAGTGCAAGCAGTGGGGATATATGTATCTATAGACTGGTGAAATAGAATATTTAAGCAGTAAATGCACAGATGTTTCATTTTATACCATTTATGGTCTACCATAATATGGATAAATACTGAAGCTGGATTCTTACCAATTCAGTAGCAAGAAGAAAAAAGAAACTGCTTATATGCCAATCAATGGCAGGAATGTTGAGAGGTCCCTAATGAAGATATACAGGCCTCTGTCCTTGAAAAGAAATTCTCAGAAAATTTTAATCATTCTTATAAGGTGCTAATAGGAGCAGCACAAGTCAGATTCTTTGGTTAAAGGAGAAATATATTTTCTTTGTGAAGATATATGGTAAGATATATTCTATATTAGCCTGGTGCCTGATTGGGGGTTTTCTGAGAATGAGGGCAGAGTGTCACAGGATTTGATATTGATGAATACTTGAATTAAGCAATGAACAGAAATTAATAGCAAAGTGGGGGGGGGGGTTTGGAGTAAACAAACTATATAGAACATTATTACTTGGAATCTTAATACTGAGCTAGTCTACTTTTACATTTTCAGCAGACAGAATTATTCATGCTCTAAGATCTAAAAAGTTGATATCTACATTGAAATATCCCAATATTGTGAGACAGAAATACCCAAGGCAACGTTCACTCTATGAAGAAACAATAAGAGGCTCTAAAACCCAATTGCAATACTATGGTTTTCCATGGGAGTCCCCTTGGCAGCACTTAACAAAATAGTTATTATGACAATTATTTGTCTCTTTATCTTAAGGCAAATTAATGAAAATAATATAAAATATAAAAATACTGCTTCGCTATACAAAGCAATACAATACAAAACTGAACAGGCAAAAAAGGAATCAAAAATAAATCTCACCAAGAATATCATGCACAAATTCTAGCTTGCTACATAAATCTTGTGGCAACTTTATACAATTCTGTTTTTACAACAGTTGAGAAATTGTATGGGAAACAGCAGAAATGGAATTTGATCAATTAACAGGAAATCCTTCAAGACATTTCTGAAAAATTGGATATGTTTTAATATCATTGTTTCTATATGATGTGTCATCTTTGTTGATATATACTCTGATATGTATTGCTTAAAGCTGTTTGGATTGAAGTGATATATAAATCTTACAATAAACAGATATGCAAGCAAGCATTTTAATTCCATGAACAAGCACTATTCATTGGACCACAATAGTTCTTTCAATTTGCCTTTTTTAAAACTTATCAAATATAACTCAGAAACTAATCAATACTTTGGGGGTGAAGTTTCTGTAGAACAAGTAACCTCAGTGATCTGCCTTTTCTAGACTTTTTATATCCAAGTAATTTTTAATCTTTTAAGATAGTAATCCTATTAGTCAGTGTTTTAGCAATATATGTCACCTCTGTACCATTTGCTAACATATAAACTACTTGTTTATGTCATCTGGATTCACTCAAATTTCAGGTGCCAACTTCTGCAGATTTATATTTTTTTAATATGATTTTTTTAAAAATATTAGATTTCAGTGTGACTTATTTTCATCCCAACTCAGCAAAATGAATCAGTTGCCCATTTGAGTCATGAACAAAAAGAAAAAGAATTTCTTTATACATAGTTGAATCAGGGCCAATTTTACAAAGAAAGCCTCTGTACGCTTTTAGTTAGCATTTCAATGGGGTTGTAGGAAGACAGGAATTTGCTGTCTTAAGCAATTTAACTCATCAACCTTCCGAAATATATTCCAAAAGAGAACACAGCTAGAGTTTATTTCTACTCTCTTGAAACACCTCCCCTCATCTTTCTTAAAGAAAAAAATGTAAATCTACCTCCATGTCATTTATTGCCTATCTTAGATAGAGATTATGGCAAGAAACGAGGAATTGAAAATTAGCTCACTTACCAAAGGAAACTCATTCTATAACATACATAAACCATATGTTTGTTTTGAATGTTTTGAACCTGAAATTTGGAAGTTCTGATGAACCATTCCCAGGTGGACATTAGGAGTGGTTAAGGGGGAGTAAAGGAGGGGAAATGCTGTGAAGATTGGAGACAGGAAGTCGCTTGGCTATGTCATATTTCAGGGATCCCCAAACTTGACAACTTTAAGACTTGTGGACTTCAGCTATGCTGGCTGAGGAATTCTGGGAGTTGAAGTCCACAAGTCTTAAAGTTGCCAAGTTTGTCTGTCATATTTGAAAGCCAATTGGGGAAAAATTTGAAGCCAATCCATCTAATCCTACATGCTAGTAGTTTCCAGCTCTAGGGGGCGGTGCTCACCTCTGTTACAAAGCCAAAGAGCCAGCACTGTCCGAAGACGTTTCTGTGGTCATGTGGCCAGCATGACTAAATGCCAAAGGTGGTCCCTATTTTTCTACTTGCATTTTTACATGTTTTCGAACTGCTACGTTGGCAGAAGCTGGGACAAGTAATAGGAGCTCACCCCGTTATGCGGTGCTAGGGATCTGAACCACCGAACTGCTGACCTTTCTGATCGACAAATTCAGTGTCTTAGCCACTGAGCCACTACATCCCTAATCCTTTTACAATGTTCTTTTGTCTACCTTCCCTTAGCCACCACCAATAACGACAACTTCCTTGGTTTCAACAGCTGCAAATCTAACCAATTCACCCACTATTCCCAGTGACATATTTTTCCTACCTCCCCTTAGCTACCACTGATGATTTTTGGGTTTTGGCACACTCTTTCCCCAAAGAAATGCTGGAACACACATCTGGGCTAAAGACCTGTTTCAATCCAGATACAGATCATCCAAAATTCTCATCAGTCCAAATTAATATAGCCAATGGTCAGGACTGATAGTAATCCAAGCCATCTGGAATTTGAGAAGCTGGGTTTAAAGTATCCAGCAGTTAATTAAACTAATTCACTGATCAGCTCAAACAAGCCACACAAAAGGAAACTGGTTTCTTTAGTTCAAAACAATAAGTTATGGCCTCCAATATTTACTCTTTTTTTTCTTTTATTTAGTTCTTTGCTTCATTTAATGGACACACTTTGCAAGTGTGTCCTTTGTTAAAGCACAATATGCTACCCTGGTCTTTATTTCTGTTCCTCATGGAAAACAGACATCTGATAACTCTTATTCATTTATTACCATGTTGTTTCCCATAAGGCTTTTGGATGTTCAAAGTTTTTGGCAGGATTTTATTTACTGGCACGTTATTCTTCAAATGATTTTAGAGGAAAGGCTACATTGTCCAGAGACATTTTTAATCATAAAGCAGAACAAGACTTCAAAATTATAGACTTAAAGCTTGTTATACATTTATTTAAAAAACATCTGGATTTTATAAAAAGTTCAGCTATAAAATAATATCTAACAAACAGAAGCTGAAACCCCATACAGGGAACTTTAAAACAACAAAATAAGAGAGTTGGAAGGGACCTTAGAGGTCTTCTAGTCCAACCACCTGTACCATTTCAGACAGGAAACCCAAAACATTTCAGACAAATGGTTGTCCAATCTCTTTACAACTTCCAGGGTTGGAGCATTCACAACTTTTGAAGGCAAGTTGTTCCACTGATTGATTATTCTGTCAGGAAATTTCTCCTTAGTTCTAGCCTCTCTCTTAGAGTTTCCATCCATTGCTTTTTGTTCTGCCTTCAGATGCTTTGGAGAATAGCTTGACTCCCTCTTCTTTGTGGCAGCCCCTGAGATATTGGAACACTCTATCATGTCATCCCTAGTCCTTCCAGCAACCATTTTTTATACAGTTTGGCCCCCAGTCCCCTAATCTTTGTTGTTCTTCTCTGCACTCTTTTTAGAGTCTCAAAATCTTTTTTACATTATGGTGACCAAAACCAATGTTTTAGTGGTCTTACCAAGACATTATAAAATGGTATTAATAATTCACATGATCTTGATTCCATCCCTCTGTTAATACAGCCTAGGACTGTGTTGGCTTTTTTGGCAGCTGCAGATGCAGATCCTCTTCTCCTTGCTTATTACATAGAGAGTGGTGGAGGGAAAGAGACATGAGAATAGAACAATCCTGGGATTTAAGGGCTGCGTCAATGAAAGAGAAGAGTAACTGTTGACCAAGAACTATGGTCAACCAGCCTAAAATTTGGGTGAGAGTGAAGGACTTTAAGAGTTGGTGAGTTAATCAAAATAATAAGCCTTGCTACAAAACCTTTTATAAGGACTGAGTATAAGAAAATAACAAGAAACTATTGTATAATATGTAGGCATATACTTGCCTCTCCTCCTTGTCATCCATAGATCTCAGAATCCAGAAACATTGGATCATGATTGAGCAATTAGAAACTCCTAGGCCAGAGGTGTCAAATTCAATGCCTGCAGGTCAGATGTGGCCCTGATGGCGTGCCCAGTGATGCCTCCACCAGCAAAAATGAAGCGTGCAGCCCTAATGAGCTCCATTTTTGCTGGCAGAGGGTTGCAGGAGGCTGTCACAGCTGGAAACGGAGTTCAGGAGCTATTTTCGCTTGCAGAGCACTCAGGCTACCAAAGGAGCTCCTGACCCGAGTGACGTTGAGCTGGCCATGCCCCTCAATGCCCCTCCTAACCATCCCATCCCATCCCACCCCATCCCAGACACAACCCCAACGCGGCCCTCAATGAAATCGAGTTTGACACCCCTGCCCTAGAGGAACACTACTTCTAATTAAGCAAAACCAGTTGCCACACACAAATTAAATACTGGAGCCACTCCCCCACCTTCTATCCTATCTTCTCACTGGATACAACCTACATTTAATTGCTGATGAGGACCAAGGTACCAAGTATTATTAATCTAGGGGAATGCAAAATCAGAGAAATTACATCGCCTTCTCAAATATGTTTTTGGCTTCAAGAAGTCTGAATTTTAAGTCAACATTCCTCCCAGAGAAAAGAAACCTTCTAGGAGAGGTTAGAGTGAACGCTGCCTGGGGAATAAGCAGAGAAGAGAGCTTCAGCCAGAAATAGCACATGCGGAGTTAGATAGCAAGGCAGGCTGGACTATCACCTGATTCCGCAGCAGGTTAGTCTGAGCTACGAGATGCGCTTGTAGCTTCCCTTGGCACCACTGAGGCGTGGCTTTCTCAAGCAACGAAACAGGCTGGGCATGAGCACATCCAGGACAAAGACAAGAAGAAAACAGACACTTTTTGAGAATTACTTTAAAAAAAAATCAAATAATAAAGGTCAGGATGAACCAATCATCCCAACAACAACAACAAACAGAAGAAGTCAGTATTAAGTGATAAGTCAAGGATGAATCCTATATGACATGCTAAATATAGCAGTAATTAATGCTCCACAGAAATGATCAAGGACCTCCAGAGTGAGCACAGCTTGTAAACTCTCCAGCTGCAGAGAGCAACAGAGAAGAATTGGTTAGTCATGTAGAAAGCAACACAATCCAACCTTACTTAGTCTCTCTTCATAGGTCATTAGCAACTTCAAAAGGAGCCAAGATTAAAAGACAACTTCATTATAACAGCCATGCAGATTATTCATATTTTGTAGCATTTGATTTAAACATTAGAGGGTGACAACTGTCTAAATCTAAGGTGGGAATAATTTGCATTAACCACAATAGCACTTATTTAAACATCCATAAGATCTTAGAGCAGATCATTTAAAATGTACTGAGGACTATACAGAATTGAAAAATATTTCTCCCCCTCCCCCCACCCCCATTAGTGATATGATTAGATTTTTCAGAGCACTAGGAACAATAGTCAGAGAAAGAAGCTTGATTGAGAAAATGTTTAATCTGAATTTCACAAAATCACTTCTGCTGATTTCCTTAACTTGTGTCATCAGCAGTCTCTGCCATGGTCATTGATAAAAACACAGAGCATTTACTTCCATTCAAAAAAGCAGATGCCTCTCAGAAAAAGCCTGAACAATTTTCGCGAGCAAACTCATTTTGCCCCATGACACAAGCAATCCAATCAGAAAAGTATAGATTAGCCAAAATCCCTAAATGCTTCATTAATGCAGGAGTAAAGGAATACTAAAAGAGCACTTTCTACACTCAGTTTTTCCACCCCCTAGGCTCTAAGGCTTCTTGTTTCCTCATTTAGTTTTTATTTTCCATTTAGCATTGACACACTAGATTTTCCATTTCAGCTGTAAATAATAGTTTTTACATCATTTTTATTCATAAGATAAAATCATGTTTGTTTGTTAGGGATTGTAAAGTTTGGGTACTTTATTTTTTTTACTTCTAACAACAAAAAGTGGATTGTTATGGAGAGAGAGAGAGAGAGGGAGAGAGAGAGAGAGAGAGATACAAATACCCTAAATAACTTGATTCAGAACAAATAGAGAGAAAGTAGCCATACCACCTCTTACAAGGGCTTTTTACCTTGGCAATTTTAGCCTCATCTTTCTTCTTTGCAGTTTGAAGAGATTCATAATGATGCCTGGCACTGTCATAGTCTACAAGTTTTCTTCCCCGTTTAGCAATGCGGGACTGAAAGGAGATGTGAGAAGAACACCAGAGCCGTGAAGTAACATTATTGATAGACCAATGTATATATATTCTGCCAATTATGTAACCAACAAGCAACTGTCTTGTAATCAAGCTCCTGAAATCTATCTAAGATCAATGTAAATTGTTTCAACTTTTCTCCCAATGTATATCCTGAAATTTCCAATGCACAGACCTACACTCACAGACACACTCACCAATTGGCAAATGCACCAATGGTAACAAAAGGAGAGGGTTGGACTTTTTCTTTCTACCAGTTATCTGGATGGAGTATTAGCTGGCTGAGTGGAAGGTTGGAGCCCCACATTATTGTGTTTTTATCTTCAGATTAACCTTCTGAGAGAAGTTGACATGTGATACAATGACTTTATACTGTACAACTTCACCTTACAGCTTTCCCATTTCCCCCTTAACGCAACATTAATCCTAATGCCTTAATATTTTTACTCAAGTATGTCTCTCTTCTAAAGTATTTTAATTTGAAGCATAGATGTTTGTGTTCTTTTCAAAATTCCTTTCTATATCATTCTGTCATTTCTTTAAAAAACTGAAAGAAATGGAACTACTGAAATTATTATGATGCATACATAACATATTGCATCTTCAGTTGAATGAACTTTTTGCACACTCTGAATATTGTGTATTGTTCCTAGAGTGACAGTGGTAAAATAGCACTTAAAAGAACACCTTGTTGTTGCTGATGCATTTTTGCTTTGGGAGCTTTGAGAAATGAAACAGGAAAGAAAGACTAATATAGATACCATGCTAATTTTTCATTAGCTTAAGGTCATGAGACAATAAAAAATTAGAGCCAGTTTTCCACAGCAAAAACCAAACTTCTGTTTTCCAAAATATATTACTAAAAAAATGAAAACAAGGAATTATACAAAATAAAATATTTATGCATGTTAGGAGTGTGCAGCCAATAGTACTTATGATCCATTCAGAACATAGAAGGGTTTTTTCTTCATATTAAACAATGGTTTCTGATGTGACTTGCATTGTATGGTTTTATTAAGTTTTATATTTTGCATAAAATAAATCAAGCTATTTCAATTACTCTATTTCATTTAGAATAAAAACATTGTTATTGATACTCTAAGTTTCACCATTTGGACAACTATTGAATTATTAATTGATTGATTATGTCTTTGTTGACTCTTAGCAATCACAAAGAGATAAATATAGGACTTCAGTAATCTTATTTTCTTTACATATTTCTATTTCAGTTCTGTTATTGTCAACTTTCTATTTTATCATTTGACTATCTTGAATGTATTTTTATTCACTTCATAATTTTTTGGATGGAAGTCAAATGCGGAATACAAATTATATTATCATTATAAGCCACTCTATGAGTTGCATCCAAGAGAATATGAAAGGACTTTGCAAAATTCTGTATATCAGGTATGTTTATTACAAAGAGACTGAAGAACAGGATGGGTGCCTGGGAGCCTAATGCACCAATCCATATATACATTTTTCCCAAAATAAATATCTTCTACCTTGCAGAGAGTGTAGAATTCCTTACATTAGTGGTTCTGGAAGTGTGGCTCTAGAAACCACTGCTGGTCAATGGAAGTCCTCCCAGTGGGTTATGCAGCCTCCCTATATTCATCAGCCAGAGCCTATTTCCAACAATCAGCTGACATCCTATCAATGGATAAGGGTGCCAGAGCTAAATCAGTGAGTAGGCTCTGGAGTAGAGGCCTCCAACAGTTAGCTGGCCAGAATCTGCTCAGTGCCTCAGCCCCCACCTCAAATACTATTATAAATACTTAATTCTGGATTGCACATTTTGATATGAATATTAGTTTTAAAAGGCCTTTTAAAACAGAATAAGAAGGCATACACAAATGCAACAATATTTTTCTTTAAAATCCTCAAGCTCTCCCATGCTCATGAAGATGAAAACATAAGACAAGGGTATCTGTTATATTAGGTGACCCCACATTTATTACTGTCTTTTTAAACACTCCTTCTTTTGTTTCACTGCTAATGTGGCTTTCGCCTTCCAAAAGGAATTTAAGGTAGACCAAAATTTTATGAGACCCATACCTTTATGTCTGGGAACTGGCCAAGATAGGTGTCCATAGTCAGCAGTGCCTGATCTACCAGTTTCTGATGGAAGTCTGTCCAAAGCAGGTCATTGTTCTGGAAGAGAATAGGAGAAATGTGGGAAGAGTTGGGTTAACTGTGCATTATGCAGGTCAAGTTCATCTATGTGAACAAAAGTACAATAACGGTGAGATATATTTCATCCCTAGTACTAGTTAAGTGAATTTATAAGAAAAATCATGTTTGAAGCTTCCTTTTTTAGTATGCATATGTGTAACACCCTTAGGATCTATTCCTAAAATTGTGAAGTTTTTGTTTTCTAGACAATTGTAATAGCTACAATTATTTAAGAGTTGGACAAAGATATTAGTTTTATGCATCTTCTATGCCAGCGGCCCCCAACTTTTTTGGAACCAGGGACTGGAATAATGGAAAACAGTTTTTCCTCAGACCGGGGCAAGCGGAATAGTTTCCATTTCACTCATTTGCCTGCCACTCATTGATAGCTGTGTGGCCTTGTTCCTATGAGGCCATGGATCAATACTTGGGGTTGGAGACAGGGGTGGGCTGCTGGAGTTCACAAGCTAACCCCTAGCTAAGATTCTGTGCAGTTCGGAGAACCCCT
This sequence comes from Hydrophis major, assembly GCA_033807585.1. Classification (NCBI taxonomy): domain Eukaryota; kingdom Metazoa; phylum Chordata; class Lepidosauria; order Squamata; family Elapidae; genus Hydrophis; species Hydrophis major. Next base: position 148,089,182 of record CM066328.1, on the reverse strand, counting down.
AAATCCCACTCCTGGCTGGCCCTGCCCACCTATCCCTCCCAGGAGTCACCACATGGCCTGTTTTGGATGCAGGCAAGTGCAGGGCTCGGGGAGGGCAAAAAACAGGCCTCCCAGAAGTTCAGGAAGATTGGAAATGGGCCTGTTTCCGGCTTCCAGAGAACCTCCAGAGCCAAGGGAGGCTGTTTTCGCCCTCCTGGAGGCCCAAGGAAACCCTCTGGAGCCTAGGGAGGGCAAAAACGCCCCCCACCATGATGCAGAAGGTTGACTAGGCCATGCCCACCATAGCCACGCCCACCCAGCAATCGGACAGAGAATCCTTTGCTAAAAACTTTGAAGCCCACCCCTGGTTGGGGACACCTGTTTTATACAACAAAGAAAACTCTAACTGTTGAATTTCAACCCACCATGAACAAAAGATTTATTTGGAATATTTGCTATATGACAAATATTACTATGCCTTTTTCCCTATCTTACAGTAGTTTGGATTTTATGAGATAGAAGGGTTCCATCAATTCACTCTTGCTTTTTTCTAAGCAGCTACAATATCAGCTAGTGTCTAGCATTCACATTAAGTTGGAAAATATTATTTCTAGATACTCGGGATCAGTACAGTTCCCTCCATCTGGTTTCATACTGTCCGGCTGTGAATGAAAAAGATATGCTATTTGCTTCTTGTTGTGTGGAATTTTTGGTATCGGAAAAAGGATATTGTTGTATCATAACTGGCACGACTTGTGCATGATTTGTGCACAATAGATAAGCTTAGTAAGAAATAGCCAGCTCAGAATTTTTCCTTGAATACCCCCTCATTCCTGCTTTGTTACAATAGGCACAAGGAGAAGATTGTAAACACCATCTTCTAACCCCAAAACTTTATTCCACAACAAAGACAAGCTGTAATTAATTCAAACCATAGTTCATTAAAACAAAGCAGGATTAAATCAAGGCATATGACCATGGCATCTTTTAATAAATTAACACTTTGTAAACCAACTGATAAGTCATCAAGAGGAAGTAATGGCTTCTCTTCTTTTCCTTGTGGCAGAATATGCAAGCCTAAGATATAAGCACATTCATTTGTGTAACACTGCACTATGGCTCAGCAATATTACATATCAACCAAATCGATTTAACATTTGCTGTCTCCATAAATTTGAAATCACAATATATTTATCATGCTAATGCGTGAGAAATCGAAACCTCACCTCTCCTATTTTGTTAGTGTCATCCCTTCCTGGCCACTCAGGTTCATATACATCTTGCAAACATTCTGTAAGTCTCTTGGAGGCTTCATGCATTGCTTTGAAATAGAAAAGAATGACATAATAGCACCCAAATAATTATTCACCCCCTCATTCCCAAAGAAAAACCCAAGCAAAAACCTTCCTCACATATAAAGGACTTGCCAATATCCATAATATTTGTTTTCCAACAAGAAGAAAATAGATGAACAAAAAAACTTGGTCACACACATCAACTCCCTTGTGATTTAATATTCTTTATTTAATTTATTTCTTTAATAAACGAGTGAAATTAAGTTCCTTTTTTAAATGGCTAGTTTCTAGTTTCTGACCATAGTATAATTAAAATAGGAATTGCTATCTATTGATATAATTAGTCTGAGTTATGTTTTGTGGAGCTTTTTTAAGAAAGTAAGAACAAAATTAAAAGGAGGGAACACGATCCCGTCAGAAAGAGATTTGCATTATGATTGCTTATTTCTCCTGCTTCTTGAAAACTGAAAAGTATAAGATATGTCATTTACTTGTTATTAAGCAAATGACTAACTCCAAGCTTTCAAACCTGTGCTCATTTTTTTTAACCAATTTTTTTTAACCATACCTAATTGTATGCCTAATAGCCTAATAGAGCATCTCCCCTATTCTTTATTATCCTCTTACTATCCTAATTTATGAAACAAGACATAGCTTGAAGCATTTATAAAATATTAGTAGAATCCATCTGTGGCACATCCCTAGGAAATAAATATTTGCCTGCTCCAAATTTTTCTTGACCTCCACTGTGCTCCAACCATTATCTAGTTCCATAATTATTACTTTCTAAAGTAATGCAGATAGTATACCTAGCAGCAATAAACAAAAGCAAGTAAGATAAGACTTAATAGTGGCTTCTAGAATTTACTTCCCAGGAGATCATGCAAAAACAGTAGACTATTATTTGAAGTATTACCTTTAACTGAAGTCAGGTAGGTCCGGAGATCTTTCTGTAACTTGGATCCTTCTGACTAAAGTTTTTTTAAAAAGTGAACAGAATTAGTGGGTAAGCTATTACAATAACAGGTCACAATAGTTTTTTTTGATACCAATTTCCAGTGTTGGTGTTCATCTTTAAAATCTTTTAAAAAAAAACTAGAATAGTTTCTAAGATTAGCTGTAGATGCAATTCCCCAAATTAGCAGAAATATCAGCTTTTTAGATATGTCAAATTCTTTGTAGAACATTTATCTCTCGAAAGCCATATTAATTTCCTTTAGGTTCCCAATGAACTATTCTTTTTGTTTTTTAAAACTTTTAATTTTATCAATTAAATGATTTTCATTCATTTATAGAATTCCATATTGCTGATATCTATATATACTGTCTACTTCAGATTTACAGTACATAGAGAACAGTCACATTAATATTACTAAAGATTTTTTTTTCATTTTGAATGATAAATTTGTTTCAAACTAATGACCAATGTTGGAGTTGGGCAACCTAATTTTTACAACTGTTTACAGATGGAATAAAGCAGGAATCTCCAAGTTTCCTATCTCCATACATCAAGTCAGCAAAGCTTCTTGAGAGCAAGGCTTTTAAAAATTACAATCTCATTGGCCTGAAACTTGGTTTCCATCAAGGGTTTACAGTCAACGAAGAACCTCTTAATTGCAACTGGGATGTAAATCATTTCTGGCCTCATCCTCCATTTTAACATTTAAATACTCAAAGTCCCCAACCAATATCTCCAGCATAATTCCAATTCTGCAAATCCTCTGCATATGCAGGGGGTCTTCAAACCTGACAGCTTTAAGACTTGTGGACTTCAACTCCCAGAATTCCTCCTCCAATCATGTTAGTTCAGGAATTCTGGGAGTTGAAGTCCAACAAGTCTTAAACTTACCAAGTTTGAAGACCCTTGGCATATGGGATAATTTAATCCTCAAAGTGTGCATCTTCAAAGAGAGTACAAAAGAAAAGGAATGGTCGAATACAGGGTATCCCTTCCCACCTAACATCAACAAAAGTTGGATGGAATGCTCTATGGCCATGGGAACAGTTGTGGCTTTTCAAAAGGAAGGACACTGGCAGCCAGAAAAAGAAAAATCTATCTAGCATCTGCTTGTACAAAAGATTGCACTTCCCCTTTCTTTTTCTCTTCATAAAGGGGGAATTGAAAGAGAGGAAGCTTATACAATATCTGTTTCAGGAGATACCAGGTGAATACATGTTTCCTGTCATGGCCCTCCTTGGTCTTACTCTAAAAGTGTTTAAGTCTTCATACTTAAACTTGTGTTTTTTAAAATAAAATAATAGGGTTCCAATTATCCAATACTTAAATGTATATGTTTCTGATATGTTCAGATATGCACCAATTCTGTTGCTGATGTTGACTCTACATTCATTATACTGAAAACCCTTATAAGATGAGTGGGATAATCTTTTTACAAATTTTAGCTTAGCTTTAGAAACTGTCAATTACAAATTCTTTCTGTATACAAGATCTCCAGAAGGAGAAAAACTGGGGCATACTCAGGGGTGGGATTCTACCAGTTTGCACCTATTCGCTAGAACTGGTTGTTAACATTCTAAGCAGTTCAGAGAACTGGTTGTTAGAAAAAGTTACTGGCCTAATCCTGTAAGGAAGGCAGGAAGGAAACATTCTGGTGTTGCTTACAGAAATTGCCTCTCCGTTAATCCTTATTACTTTCTTGGCAGGACTAGACTTCCTGTCTCTGGAGCTTCTCTAGAGTTTTTTTCCCCTCCTTTGCTAGTACTTTGCTTGTGTGGAGTGACCATTCAAAGTTACAATGGCACTCAAAAAAAGTGACTTATTTTTCACACTTACGACTGTTGCAGCATCCCCACAGTCATGAGAGGCCAGGCACTGAGATGCGTGCCTCGATGTGAGTGATGTTGAGTTGGCCATGCCCAGCCAGTCACATGACCACCAAGCCATGCCTATGAATTAAGCTATGCCCACAGAACCGGTTGTTAAAAAATTTGAATCCCACCCCTGGATACACTGTAGGCTGTGTTGCTCTTTATGTCAACGAGACCATAATGTCAACTGAAAATTGAATAGAAACAGATGCTGCCGCATAATCACCATAGGTGCCAAAACAGGTTCCCAAAATAATTTATCAAGAATACAACAGTTCCAGAAATGTTGAAGCAATGGGGAAAAATAATAATAGGCTTTCCTTTAATTGTCTGGGGACAGGGAAATAAATACTTGGCGAGAGAATGAAGTAAACAAAGTACTTAACTCAGAGGCCAATTAGAATTTTAAAAATAACTTAGTTGTTTAAAATTTGTATTATGTACAACTTGATTTGCTTGTGCAGAAATATAAAAATTGAAAAGTACTGGTATAATTTATTTAGATAGCAGTTGCACATTGATTTCAGCCTTTTTAATTATTTTTATTATTATTTTTTTGCACTTATATCAGAAGCATCGAGGAGCTTCTGGCTTGTAAGGATTGCCTTGTTGGGGGCTCCTATCATGTCCCCAGTAGGGAGCGAAGGATGAAACCTCCGCCTGCCACACAAAAACATTCGGGTCTCGAACACAGGCTTGCTAACCTTCAATCAAGGAGGCACCATACTCCTGACTGGAGCCATGTTGAAATATGTTCAATTTTAAAGCTGCTGAATTCTAATGTGTTTCTTTCCTTCATTTTTGCATGTTTTGAAGACGCATCCCAGCCAAAGTTAATGCTGAAAATCATGAGGCGATGAAAAGTGTAACCATATGCCAGTGGTAGTGTTGAAAAAGCAGTTGACTCTGGTTACACACAGACCAAGAAACAGAATTCAGATGGATGATCAAGCTGAGTGATGTTTAATCTGTTTTGGCATCATTATGGTACCCTTAAAAGCCCATAGATAGGAGGCATTCTAGCTCTATCTTTGTATCCACTGTAACATGAAGCATTTTTACTAGCTAAGGCTAATGCATCAGCTCTAATGCTCTAATGAGATAAGAGATAGCATGATAGCTAAGTAAAAGCGAGAGAGAGAAACACACAGAGAGAATTTTGCCTATTACAGAGAAAGTAAATGGAAGAGATTTTTTTTCTCCTTCCCTCATAGTGCTAAAATCCATGGTCACTTAATGAAGCCATATGATAGACATACAGAAAAATAAAATGAAGCACTTTGTCAAATAACATATAAAATATGGAATTCATTACCACAGGAAATTATCATGCAAATTAGACTGGCAAAAAACAAAGGAAATGTCCACATACACATATTACTAAACTTGGGTATAGATTAGAAATGTTAGGGATAACATTGTTTACCCGAACTGGTTTAGGTAAAATAATAAATAAGTTATCATGGTTTGTTGGTTAAAGTGTGTGTAACTTTAACTGCAAGAAATGTAATTAAGGGTGTGGTTGTAAAACCACCATAAAAGGAGCAAGACAACGGCAGCTCACTCTCTGGCTTAATGATCCCTAATTACTGGATGGATTGATGACTGCGTTTTGTGTTTTTTCCTACTGGAAAGGGAGAGAGAAAGGAGTGTTGATTTCTCAACAGTGAGAAGTGATAATACGGACTGATTTATTGTAAGTGAACTGACATTGAATATTCAACACGGACTTTGCGAATTGAGTATCCCCGAATGGACTGACTGAAATGATACATGACTAATGGACTGTTTTTGACTATGCTATAAATCATAATGGAATAAACTATATTTTGATAGCACAAGCGTATCTGTTTTTTACTGAGTGTTAACTAACATACAAACTTATCTCACACATTTACCTGTCTGCCTAACTGACTAACGCTGCACATTCTGTTTAGCGTGTTTCCTTAACATTGGCTGGGGGACCAGGCTGAACAAAGTTTATGGGCCCAGAGGCTGCAAAGTCAGTTTAACTAGGATAAAACAGATTTATGTAAAAAGTGACAGCTTGTGTTGTTACACGTTACAGTAAACAGACAGCTGTGTTTTATTAATTATAGTTTTATATCCATATATAGAAAACATGGCACAAGTCAATCTACAAAGTTTGTCCCTTATATCCAAGCTGGATGGAACGAACTATGTTTCATGGTCTATGAAATGTAGTCTACTTCTACGAAGAGAAGGTCTGTGGAACATAATTGAAAACCCACCAAACGTAGATGAATGGGATCTGGAGGTTGAGGAAGATAGTCAAAAGATAGAAGACTTTGGAGAAGGCGGAGCTTTGTTTCGGCGATACAGCTGCGATCTTGGGGTTCTGAGATCGCAGCCGATATTTTCGCCCCTGGTTGGTCCCAACGGACCTAAACCGCCCCGTAGAGACGGGGATTGAGAAGGGTACTGTCCCAGGATCCAAGAGACATCGCAAAATCTCTGGTTTGATCCGGGAGAAGCCCTTCTGCTGGCGGCGGAGAGGCAGCCCCCATAGCTGCTGAAGTCGGGACAGCTCCAGAAAGAAAGTGGCTGGAAAGAAGTGTGTCAGCTGGGTGAGAAATTCCTTTTGTGTTGTAAATTCGCTGAGGTTTGAAAGGGCATCCTGAACAAAGAAGAAACCTGTGAGGCTTTTTTTTTGACCAAAACTGTTTGAGCGGCGTTTTTTTAAAGTGATGTCAAATTGAGGCTTGGATTCTTTTTTCTTTTTCTTACTTTTTCTCTGGGGACTTAAGTGTGACTTTGTAGGTAACCGGATTGAATTTTCTCTTATATATATTTTTATGCTCCTTTTGATTTTTAAATTTTTTCTAGGATAGAGGCTCCCTTTAGCTATTTTCTTTTTCTTTTTTTTTTTTTTTTGTATACATTATTCATTTTTTCTGGTTGGGGGGGAAGAGCATTAAGAAACATTGCAACACTGCCAACTAGAGGCTTGAAAATACTTTATTTGAATTGGAAAGAGTTGTAAGAAGACTCCTTCTCAAGGACATTTCAATGTGATAAGATAGAGGGAGAGCACAGCAAAATATTATGACAGGTGTTTTCCTGGACTCTTATCAATATTTCAATACTTGAGGCTTAGCTTTGAAGCTGCTGGAGAAGAGAGTCATAATAAGAACCTTGGATAAATAAATAAAGTGCAGTGTGCTCTCTTATATATATATATATATACCCCATTTGCCAGCCTTTTTGTAAATTTCAATTCTAGTAATATTCTTATTTTTGCCTTTTATTTTAAAGGGAAAGTCTCAGAGTTTTTTCTTTATTTTTCTTTTTTTCTCTTTATTTTTATTGGGACTTCTTTGCTTTTTCTATCCATGTTTTTGGACCACTTTGTTTTTCTTGTATGATCATTGAGATTAAGGTGTGAAGAACCTGAAGGAATTTCTTTTTTTCTTTTGTTTTTTATTTGCTTTTAATCAATAACATCATTTTTGGGTTTGTTTGTTTTTTTTCCTTTCTATTCTTCCTTTTTTATGGTGGACTACTTTGTAATTGGATTAGGGTCAAGAAGAACCTGAAGATTTCTCTTCTTTCTTCTTTCTTTTTTCCTTTTTCTTCTTTGGTTTTGGATCTTTTACTATTGGATTTTTTCCATTTTGGATTATAATTGACTATTCTACCAGTTGGATTAAAAGTCAAAAAGAATTTGAAGCTTTGGAGGCATTAAAATGAGCAGGAAACCAATACCAGTTGGCATTTCTACTTCTATCTCTGCTTCCCCACCAGCTGGAGGACAACGTTTAATTCAGACAATGTTGAAGCAAAATAAAGAACAAGAAATAGTAACTTTACAGATGATTATGCAAGGAATCCAAGATCTCAAGATAAAATCAGACATCATTGAACAAAGAATAGAGAAGACTGATGAAAAAGTGGAAAATATTAAACAAATGATGGGGAAGTATGAGGAGAGATTCCAAAAAATTGAGGAAGAAGGGAAACAAAGAGAGGAGAAGATTGGAAATATTGACAGATTAACAGTGGTTGAACAAGAAAAAAATGGGATGTTGAGGTGGGAGATGGAAAGGTCAGAATTTTATCTCAGATTTCAAAATATAGAAGAGGAAAAAGGAGAAAATTTGGCTGCAATAATGATGGAAATTTTGGCAGATGCTTTGGAAATTACAGAGGAAAAGATGATGGATGGAGTAGATGAGGTATATCGAGTTTATACAAGATATGCGATGAGAAATAAATTACCAAAGGAAGTCCATATTAGATTTACCAAAAATCTAATATTGTGTCCATTAAAACACAAATATTACAAGTGGTAAGAGAGAAAACATTGAAATACAAAGGTAAAGAGATTGTGGTTTTAAAACAAATACCCAGAAGAGTGAGAGAGATGAGAAGAGAATATCGATTTCTGACCAAAATGCTATTGGAAAACAAAGTGAATTATAGATGGCTGATTCCAGAAGGATTAATGTTTACGTGGCAAGAGCAGAGACATAGAATTGATTCAATTGAGAAAGCAGAACTTTTCCATGCAGAATTTTTTGGAAGAAGAAGAGAGGAGGCAGAGAAAGAGGTCTCATTAATTGAGTTTCAAGAGGAACAACTGGAGACTGAAAAAAGAGAAAGGAGCTGTAGGTGGACAGGTGGACAGTAAAGAACAGCGTGAAGTGAGATCCACGAGAGCTGTTAGACCTAAATATAAAGCATAATCATGGAAGAAAGAAAACTGATTACAATGAATATAAATGGACTTAATTCAGCTGTTAAAAGAAGGAAAACTTTTCATAAATTAGAGAAATTAAAATTTGATATAATTTGTCTACAAGAAGTTCATATTAAAAAACAACATGAACAATTGTTAGTACAGCCAAAATTGGGGAAAATATTTACTTCTTTGACTCAATGTAAGAAAAGAGGAGTGGTTCTATATATTAAAGAAGCTATACCAGCAAAACTGATCTACAATGATGAAGATGGAAGAGTATTAATGGTGAAAATAATGGACAATAATATAAAAATACTCTTGATTGCAATTTATGCTCCGAATGATAAACAAGAAGAGTTTTATAAAAAGCTACACATGAAAATAACTGGACTGGACTATGTTAATATAATTATGATGGGAGACTTTAATGGAATTGTGGACAATAAATTGGACTATATAGCAACAACAACCAAGCAAAATAGAAAGGCTCTCCCTAAATCTTTTTTTAAAATGACAGACGAACTATCTTTAAAAGATATTTGGAGAGAAAGAAATGTTAAAGCTAAACAATATACTTTTTATTCAAATAGACATTTATCATGGTCCAGATTAGATATGATTTGGATATCAACAGAATTAATATCCAATATTCAAGAAACAAATATTGAAACAAGTACTTGGGCATATCATAGCCCAATGACAATTAAATGGAAGGGACAAAAAAAAAGATCGAGATGGACATTAAATAATACTATTTTAAAGGAGAAAGATTTTATACAATGGATGGAGAAGGAATTGGCTTTTTTTTTCAGAGAAAATAAAAAAGAAGATACTTCAACGCAGAATGTTTGGGATACAATGAAGGCATATGCTAGAGGTCTGATAATAGAAAAAAGAATATAAGGAAAAGGCAAGCTTCTAAGGCCTTGGAAGATGAGTATAGAAGACTTGAAAAAGAATTACAGAAAATGCCACAGAAAAAAGATATTAAATTGAAGCTGGATGTAATTAAACATAAAATGGAATTAATAGAGAAAGAAGAATTGGCACAAAAAATCAGAAATTCTAAACAGAATTACTTTGAAGATGCGAATAAACCAGGTAGATGGCTAGCATATAAATTGAGAAAAGAGAAGGAATCAAGAAAAATATTGAAGTTAATAGATGATCAAGGCCAAGTTTGTTGTGGTAATAAGGAGAAAAAGGAAATTATTCAAGACTTCTATGGGCAACTATATAAACAAGAGAATATTGATGAGAAAAAAGTCAAACAATATTTACAGAATGCTAATTTACCTAAGATATCTAAAGAGATTGAAGAAATGCTAAAAAGCAATATAACAATGATGGAATTAACTGAAGCACTTAAGAAACAAAATAATGGGAAAGCACCGGGTCCAGATGGGCTTCCGGCAGAATTCCATAAAACATTTCAAGAATCATTGAGTGTCCCATTGTTAGAAGTCATGAATGAAATTATGTTAAAGAAGATGATACCCAAAACATGGTCAGAGGCTTATATCACACTTATTCCAAAAGAAGAGGCTGACCCACTGCAAATTAAGAACTATAGACCTATTTCCTTATTGAATGCAGACTATAAAATCTTTGCTTCAATTTTAGCAGAAAGACTTAAAAACTATTTAAATAATTTTATTCATCCAGATCAAAATGGATTTCTGCCAAAGAGACAAATCAGAGACAATATGAGAGTAATCTTGGATATTTTGGAATACTATGAGGCTCATCCTGAAAAGCAAATGGCTTTGATATTTTTAGATGCTCAAAAGGCATTTGACAACGTGAATTGGAGATTTATGTTATTACTATTGGAACAGATGGGTTTTGCTAAAAAATTTATTCAAACAATCGAAGCCATATATAATAAACAGACAGCAAAGGTAATGATGGAGGGGGAACTTACAGATTTTATTAATATAAGAAAAGGCACAAGACAAGGATGTCCCCTATCCCCTTTGCTATTTGTATTGACTTTGGAAGTGTTGAATAGAAATATTAGAAATGATAAAATCATAAAAGGAATGAAAATTAAAAAGGAAGAATTTAAACTGCAAGCCTTTGCTGATGACTTAGCCTTTATTTTGGAAGACCCGTTAGAAACAGCTCCAAAGTTATTGGAAAAGATAGAGATATATGGTGAGGTGGCTGGTTTGAAAATAAATAAAGACAAAACAAAGATTTTGACAAAAAACATGCTACTGAGACAAAGAGAAGAACTGGCAGACCTCTTGAAAATCCAAGTTACGAATAAGGTTAAGTATCTGGGGATACACTTGACAGCAAGATGTAGCACATTAAAGGAGAATAATTATATTAAAATTAAACAACAGATAACTACAGATTTGAAGAAGTGGGAAAACTTGCAATTGTCATTAAAAGGGAGAATTTCAACAATCAAGATGAATATTTTACCTAGAATTTTATTTTTGTTCCTGTTGTAACTATGTATCATTGCAACTATGTATCATTCATGTGTAATCATTAACTTCTGTCTCTTCAGTGACCTTTGCAAGGCACGTACAAGGGACAAGGAGCTAGACGGTTGTTAATAAGCTTATCCACATTGTAAATGATCTGTCTGGTATGCAGCTTTGTAAACATGCACATCCTGATGGAATTATCCTGTTTGACTTGAGCTTTGATTAAATCATTTTCTTGTAAAAAAGCACAATAAAAGAGCGTGTGCCAAGACATTCGGGGCGTGCTCATCCCGAGGAACTTCGCCTCCTGTCGTTTCTCTCTCCTTCGCTCCCTATCATGAGCCGCCCATCTGATGCGGGATAGCAGATACCGCATTCTGGTGACCCCGACGTGATTCCCTAAGGGGGATACGTTGCGACACACCCATATCTTATCAGCTCGATGGGAGCTGTGCATCGCCAGGCCTGAAGCGAATTGCACATCATCGGATCTGAAACACGGTCTCGACTTTCGTAAGTATGGGTGGAAACTTTTCTCAACAACAGATGCAGCATCTGAAGGAATTGAGGAGTTAGTCGCTTCTTCTAAATATTCTGCTAATTTAAAGGGCTCACCTGTAAAAATGAAACCTATTGCTACATTATTGGCTTATGTGTGGCAACATTGTCCCAATTATTCAGAGGAAGGGTCCTTAAAAATTTCCACTTGGCAAAAAATTGGTGAACGTCTCCATAGTCCTCCTCGTGCACCTATTGGCATTTTGGTCACTTGGAGGAAAATTATGGAGGCTTTAATGGTCCATTACAAAATAGAAGCAGGGAGTGTGTTTGAATCTCCCCCACCAAGTTATGATAACTTTTCTGTACTTCAACCCTCCACTCCCGATGGTCATAAGTCATTACGGGAGCCTCCCTCCATTCAATCCACTTCCACAAATGTAGAGCCCCCGTGTCCTCCACCACCCTCCCGAGGTGGGGGGGGGTGTTGTAAAAGCCATTCAACAAGCCTTTTATGAAGGGGAAATGGATGAGGACACCCTTGCAGCTGCTTCCCTCTATCCGGTCATACAAGCCGGCAATCCCCCAGCTCCTCAGTATACCCCAATACCATACAAAATAATTAAGGATTCAACAATGCCCCACATGTAGTAAGCAAGGACATTCCATTCCCATAGGAGTAAATCCTAGAGGATTAAAAGCTTGTGAAATTTGGCAAATGGATATAACTCAGTATCCACCTTTTGCCCCTTGGAAATATTTGCACGTTTCCATCGATACATATTCAGGGTTTATTCTGGCTACTCCTGAAAGAGGAGAAACTGTAAAACATGTCATCAATCATTCAATTCGTACCTTTGCCTCGCTGGGACGTCCAAAAGAAATCAAAATGGACCTGCATATACAAGTTCTGCATTCCAGGACTTCTGTAACAGATGGGATGTAACCCACAAGTTTGGGATTCCCTACAACAGCCAGGGACAGGCTATTGTGGAATGAGCGAACTTATCTCTGAAACGTGCTCTTGATCGATATTCGTTGCGGGAAAAACCCCCGAACCTCCCAGCATTGCAAAATTCTCTTAACATTTGTCTTTACACTTTAAACTTTCCTAATCTGACTGGCATTCCTCCCACTTCTGCTGCTTCGCATCATTTTTCCTCCCCCTCACCCCCGCCTAACAGACCTCTGGTATATTATCGCAGATTGCCAGATCCCGCCTGGTAGGGTCCCGCTGAGCTTCTCACTTGGGGACGAGGCTACGCTGCGATTTTACTACCAGACAAAATCACTTGCTGGATCCCTGGTAGGGCGGTTAGACCCTATCATGGGAATTCCTCCGCTACATCTGTGTCTTAAAACTCTTCCTGATATTCTTGCCTATATCTTCTTTGTATTTCCTACCTTACTTCAACAAAACCTATGCTTCCTGTCAAAAGAATATTCGTGTTAAAACCATTTCATTAACAGAAGGCTATTATACTTGTTCCATGTGGGTACGTCATGAAAATGCTACCCGTAGTTTTCACTCTGTCACTTCTGTTTTGTTTAAAGAACACTCTACCACTCGCTCTTTTGTTCCTTCTTTACTCTTCCTATGGAAAGGAACCTTAAAATCTTTTCCTCTATTCAATCTAAATATAGGGGGACCTAGATGTCCTTCTATTGTATTATGGGTTCCCCCACCCCAACTAACATCCTTGATGAATTACCAAATTAATCTTTATTGTCATTATTGTAATTATTATCCTTTTTCTACTAATTGCATTCCCTCCTCATTTCGCAAATGTTCTACAACTAACTTGTCCATAGCCCTCTCTCCTGCTTGTGATGTTTTTATATACCCGAACTCTGATCCTGTCAACAAACGACGCTTCAAAAGAACTGTCCATGACGATCCTCAGAAGTCTCATAGAAGATATAATATTGCTTGGACTATAACTGATTTTCAAGGAGTTCGTTTAAGTTCTACAACCAATTTTTCTCGCATAGAAGACTTCTACCCACCACTTCAATTCGATTTGGCAGACGCACCCACACAACCAGGGGATATTCTGCAATCTACACCACTTCAGGAGGAACTTTAACATCACGCCTGAAAGGAATGTATTTTATCCCTGGCAATAATTTTGTTTGGGCTTGTTCCACTGGTCTCATGGCATGTGTCCACGGGGATGAAATTGTTAAATCCAAATCATTTTGCATTCAAGTATGGCTTGTGTGTACAACTCTGATGATTTTATATCCCTACAGGTACCCATGGAATACCCCCTTTTGCAAAATCGTAAAGATTTAGATCTGTTATTTTTTAAAACAAGGCGATTGTGTGCTACGCTTAAAGAAGAATGTTGTTTTTATGCCGATAGCAGGGGGGCTTGTTTTCTATTTCGCCATGGTTTACAACCTTTTTAACTGCATTGGCAGGATCATTAATAATCATTATATTGATATGTACAAAAGGACCTTGTTGTTTTAATAGAATATTGCAATTTTTTAAAAAAATCAATTATCCTCCATAACTGCTGATGTTAATGTGCTATTGCAAGCTCATGTTATATCCTCAACACCGGACGAAATAATGTCATTGCTGAGTTACCGCTCCTTGGACAACCCTGACGCTGACGGGTCGCACTCTTGCCCAGATGACGGGGACGGCGAACATTCCATAAAAATGGTTCCTGTCTTCTCGGACGAGGAAGAAGACTCGTCATAAATAATAAAAACAGAGGAGATGTTGTAACTATGTATCATTGCAACTATGTATCATTCATGTGTAATCATTAACTTCTGTCTCTTCAATGACCTTTGCAAGGCACGTACAAGGGACAAGGAGCTAGATGGTTGTTAATAAGCTTATCCACATTGTAAATGATCTGTCTGGTATGCAGCTTTGTAAATATGCACATCCTGATGGAATTATCCTGTTTGACTTGAGCTTTGATTAAATCATTTTCTTGTAAAAAAGCACAATAAAAGAGCGTGTGCCAAGACATTCGGGGGGCGCTCATCCCGAGGAACTTCACCTCCTGTCGTTTCTCTCTCCTTCGCTCCCTATCATGAGCCGCCCATCTGATGCGGGATAGCAGATACCGCATGTTACAAACAATATCAATTAGGCTTGGAACAGACTATTTTGAAGATTTAAATAAAATTATGTTGAAGTTTATATGGCAAGGTAAAAAAGCGAGAATAAAGCTAAAGCTTTTGCAAGACGCTAGAATTAGAGGAGGTTTTGGCCTGCTTGATTGGGAATTGTATTATCAAGCTGCAAACTTGATGTGGGTCAAAGAATGGATAACATTAAGAAAGCATAGGTTGTTGACATTAGAAGGGCATGATTTGCTGTTGGGCTGGCATGCTTTTTTATGGTATAAGGGAACTAAAACACAGGGTTATTTTAGAAGACATTATATGCGGGAGTCTTTGTGGTTAAACTGGGAGAAGATAAAAAGACAATGTTATTTGAAAATTCCAGTTTGGTTATCGATTATTGAAGCATTTTCCAATCCTATAATTTATAAGAAGGAACAAAAAGTAAGATATGGGGAACTCTTGGATGAAAAGGGTGAACTTAAATCGATCCAAAACTTAGAGGAACAAGGTATAAGGATGAATTGGTTTTCATGCGCAAATACATTCAAAGAATGATGAAGATTCAAAAACGGAGGGATTCTATGATAAGCAGACTGATTTAGATAAGATCTTGATAGGTACTGATGAGAAGGTGATTAAAAAATTATATGGTTATTTACTGGGAATGAAATTAGAGGAAGAACAAGTCAAAGAAACTATGATTGTTTGGGGGAAGAATTTTGGATATGGGATTGATCTAGAGAAATGGCAGAAATTGTGGTCTCAAAATTATAAAATGACAATGTCAACAGCATATAAAGAAAACTTGTATAAGATGTTTTACAGGTGGCACTTTCCCCCGACAAGAATAGCAAGAATGTTTAAGAACAAATCTGAAAAATGCTGGAAATGTCATCAGATACCCGGCTCGTATTACCATATGTGGTGGACTTGTGAGGACGCTAGAAAATATTGGACTATAATTCGCATGTGGTTGGAAAAAATGACAAAGAAACACATAGACTTGAAACCAGAGATCTTCTTATTGGGAATTTTACCTGATATATATAGTAAAGATTTGAAGTACCTGATTGTAAATGTATTAACAGCGGCTAGGATTGTATTTGCTAAAAATTGGAAGAATGAGAAAATACCATTACAGGAAGAAATTTTTAAGAAAATATTGGAATGTGCTGAGATGAGTAGATTGACATTTGAAATTAGAGAGCAAGAGGATAAACAATTTTATGAAATTTGGGATCTTTTTTATCAATGGCTAGATGATAAAATACGATAATAGAATATTTAGAATGCGAGACAGTAAGGAATATCTTTATTTTGCTATTTTGCTATTATTTTGTTATTTGACATTATATTTATAAAGGGTTTTTTAGGATTGATTTGATATGATTATATGATTTGTTATAGAGTAAACTGGTTTAAAGTATTGTTAGCTCATAAAGCATGAATGATTAAAAATATAGTCAAAAACTTCTTTTTTTAGTGATATTAGGATATATAAGTTTGGATTGACAATATGAGTTGTTATGTAACATAATTGTAATTGAGACTACAGAATGAATGCACAAAAATGATGAACCAACTGACACACTAGATGTACATATGAAGGTTGATGTTTTTATGTTTTGTTTGTCTTGTTTGTTTGTGGAAAATTAATAAAATCTTTTTCAAAAAGAAAAAAAGATAGAAGACTTTAAGCAGAAGAATGAACAAGCTCTTTGCATAATAGAACTAACACTATCTGACCAGCAACTTGTTCATATCCGCGGAGAGCAAACGGCTGTTGGGTGTTGGCAGAAGCTGAAGAGGATTTATGTCTGAGATAACGTTGGTGCTCACATAAATCTAACACGGAAGCTTTTCAGGACGTATCTCCAAATGAATGGTGATATGCTGAGTTATTTGAATACTATGAAAAGCATTTTTCAAGAACTGCACAAGAAAGAGCTTATTTTCTCTGAACTACACCAAGTCTACATAATTATGTCTTCATGAGACAAAAGTTTTGATAACTACGTCACTTCCCTTGAAATTTTGCCTAAGGAAAGCCTAACTTTAACTGATATCACTGGCAGATTGATTGAAGAGGCCAGAAGAAGACTTGAAAAAGATCAGTTAAGGAGGGAGCAACCTCAAAAAGAAGATATTGAATCTCCTACTGCATACGCAATTAAACAGTGTTTTAATTGTGGAGAAAGAGGACATTTGGCAAGGTTTTGTAAAAAAGCAAAGTGTCAGAACGCTGGCCAGAATACTAAAAGTCATCAAAATAAAAATAAAAATTTAGAGTTAGCCATGTATAGTAACGGAGCTGTAAAAAATAATTTATGGGTGGTTGACAGTGGAGCATCCCACTGTATAACAAATGATAGCAAAAATTTTGTTAAAATGTCCATGAGTTCACAGCAGATATCGTTAGCCAATGGCTGGAAACTGAAAGCTAAAGGTCAAGATATAGCATATTGTTCTTACATAAAAGAGAATGTAAAAATGTTATATGTACCACAACTTAAGTTTAATTTACTTTCAGTTAGAATTTTGGTTAAACTATGTAGTTACCTTTAGGGGAGATAACTGCATAATTGAAAAAGAAGATAAGAAAATTACTGCATATTTAAGAGGTGAATTATATGTGTTAAATGATAATGGTTTAGAGGTGGCTAACATGGTTTATGATAATAAGAAACCTCATGATGAATGTATTCACTTGTTACACCGATGGCTAGGGCATTTAAATTTTAAAATGCTTAAGAGAACTGTTCAACTATCTAAAGGAATAAGTTTGAAACCTTGTAATAAGTATTTGCAATGTTTTGCTTGTAATCAAAGCAAAAGCTAGGTCATACCGGCAAATAGAGTTGATAGATTTACTACCAAAGAACCTTTAGAGGTACTATTTGCAGATTTAATAGGTCTGAAAAAACCAAGTGTAGGAGGAGCTCGATACATATTAAGTATAATGGACCACTGTTCTAGATATGGGTTTTGCTATTTAATGAAGAGAAAAACTGAAACGTATCTAAATCTATTTAATTGGATTAAATTTGCAGAAAGGAAAACTAAAAAGAAATTAGTAACTCTTATAACAGATAATGGTGCGGAATTTACAAATAATAAATTCCAGAGTAGACTTAGGATGGCAGGTATTCAACATTAAAAGTCTGCACCATATAGGCCACAACATAATGCCTTTATAGAGAGACGAGGCCAAGCACTGCAGTCAATGGCATGTACTATGTTGTCTGATTCAGGATTACCTGACAATTTATGGGGAGAAGCAATAATGTGTGGTAATCATATATTAAATAATGTTGTTAATTCAACAACAAGTGAATTACCATTCACACTGTGGCATGGTACGAAACCTGATTTAAGTTACATGCACACATTTGGAGCACCAGCATGGGTGCATATCCCTACACAACTCAGACACAAAGGACAGCATAGAGCTAAAAGATTATTTTTTGTAGGATATGAATCAAATCACAGATCTTATAGATTCTGGGAACCAGGTACATCTAGAGTTTACTGCAGTGCTAGTGCAAAATTCCTAGAACATGTAGGATGGAATAGATTAGAGCAAGATTTAGATAATGATGTAATTATTGAACCCTACAAAAGGCAGAAAGAAAAGACTAGTTATAAGAAGAGTCCAATTAAAGAAGAAGTCCACGAAGAACAAATAGGACCAGAACAAGAGGAAACAGTTGATCAGGAAGAGTTAGATAATCAAGAACAGGTAGTAAAGGAAAGTCCACCTGTAAGTCCTGTAATACCTAGATGTTCTACACATGTAACTAGACCACCTGATAGGTATCAAGCAAGTATAGTTTGGCAAGTAACTAAAGTTCCAACTAGTGTAGATGAACCTAGGATGTATCCTGCTAAGGATCAGGAGAATTGGCAAAAGGCAATGGAAAAGGAACTAAATTCATTAAAGGTAATGAAAGTATATGAAGATGCCAAATTACCTCCAGGAGAAAAGTCCATTGGGTGCAAATGGATATTCAAAGTAAAAACAGGAAATAATGGGACTGTTACCCATAAGGCTAGGTTGGTAACTCAAGGATTTAATCAAACTGCATCTGATTACAATGAAGTTTTTGCACCAAGTCTTAAAGCAACATCCTTGAGAGCAGCATTAGTGTGGGCAGCTAAGAAAAACTATATCATTAACCATTTAGATGTAGAAACTGCCTATCTGCATGTACCATTGCAGCACACGATATATTTGAAAAAACCAGTTGGTATAAAAGATAATAAATTAAATAGTAATGATTGTTGGAAACTCAAAAGAAGTCTTTATGGATTGAAACAATCTGGCTATGAATGGAACCAATATATTGTGAAAGAGTTAAACAATATAGGTTTTAAATCTGGTTTAGCAGATCCATGTGTGTTTAAAAGAGAAAATAATGGAACGGTGTCATTATTGTTATTTTTTACAGATGATATTGCTTTGATAACTAAGACTAATAATGAAGCTAATGAGATTATATCATTATTAGCCAAAAAGATAAAATTAAAGCATTTAGGTGAAATTAAAAGGTATCTAGGATTGACAATTAACAAAACAAAAAATGGATTTAAGATATCTCAAGAAGATAAAATTTGCCAATTAATTAAAACGTATAAAATGGAATTTTTTAAGCCGGCAAAAACTCCAATGAGTCAGGAAGTTTGCCAAACTTCCAAACTTCAAAGTCCCAAATTCGATAAATCCATATATCAATCTTTGATTGGTAGCTTATCATATATCAGCAATTGGTCAAGGCCAGATATTGCTTATAGCGTTAATCAGCTGGCGCAATTTAATTCAGATCCACATCAATGTCATTGGCAATCATTAAAGAGAATTTTAAGATATCTTAAAGGAACAATGCACCATGCATTGTATTTAGAGCCAAAGGATGATTTGAGTCTCAGTGCCTATGCAGATGCAAGTTTTGCAACTGACATAAACACTAGAAAATCAACCTCTGGAATGGCTATATTATTTGGTAAGACACTAATAGGGTGGAGGTCAATCAGACAACAGCATATCAGCTTGTCCACGATGGAAGCGGAATTTTCATGTCTGTCATTACTATGCACTGACTTAATTCTGTACAAACATTTATTATTAGACATGGGTGTAACTGTTAAAGATTCCATTATTGTGTACAAGGACAACCAGGCAGCCATAAAGTTAGCTACTAGTATTGCTGTAAAAACTAGATCAAAGCATACTGATTTAAGATACTTAAATGTTAGAGAATCTGTGAAGAATGGTCTAATTAAACTGGAGTACTGCATGATGGAAGAAAACATTGCAGACCAGTTTACAAAAGCTCAAGGTGTAGTCAAGTTTAAGGAGAGTTGTAACAACTATGATTTAAAGGTGTAAATGGTTATATTATTATTATTACCCAAAAGGGGAGAATGTTAGGGATAACATTGTTTACCCTAACTGGTTTAGGTAAAATAATAAATAAGTTATCATGGTTTGTTGGTTAAAGTGTGTGTACCTTTAACTGCAAGAAATGTAATTAAAGGTGTGGTTGTAAAACCACCATAAAAGGAGCAAGACAACGGCAGCTCGCTCTCTGGCTTAATGATCCCTAATTACTGGATGGATTGATGACTGCGTTTTGCGTTTTTTCCTACTGGAACGGGAGAGAGAAAGGAGTGTTGTTTTCTCAATGGTGAGAAGTGATAATACGGACTGATTTATTGTAAGTGAACTGACATTGAATATTCAACACGGACTTTGCGAATTGAGTATCCCCGAATGGACTGACTGAAATGATACATGACTAATGGACTGTTTTTGACTATGCTATTAATCATAATGGAATAAACTATATTTTGATAGCACAAGCGTATCTGTTTTTTACTGAGTGTTAACTAACATACAAACTTATCTCACACATTTACCCGTCTGCCTAACTGACTAACGCTGCACATTCTGTTTAGCATGTTTCCTTAACATTGGTTGGGGGACCAGGCTTAACATGTATTATCATTAAAATCAGCGTACCTCTGAAATCCAAATGTTAGGAAATGCGATAGAACCAGTCCTACTGCAATATGACATGTCTAGGTAGTCCTCAACTTACAACCATAATTGAGCCCAAAATTTATGTTGCTGTGAAAAATTTTGTTAAGTGAGTCTTGTCCCATTTTATGACTTTTCTTGCCACTTTTCTGAACCACTGCAGTTCTTAAATCAGTAACACAGTCGTTAAACAAATCTGATTTTCCCATTGACTGCTTATCAGAAGGGTGCAAAGGGGATCCCATGACCACAGGACACTGCAACCA
Organism: Hydrophis major; assembly: GCA_033807585.1. Taxonomy (NCBI): domain Eukaryota; kingdom Metazoa; phylum Chordata; class Lepidosauria; order Squamata; family Elapidae; genus Hydrophis; species Hydrophis major. The sequence goes on along the minus strand of CM066328.1, from coordinate 148,068,042 downwards.
TCATAAATGTGAGTCAGTTGTCAAGCATTTGAATCTAAATCACGTCACCATGGGGATGCTGCAACAGTCATTAGTGTGAAAAATTAGTCATAACTCACTTTTTTCAGTTCCATTGTAATTTCAAACGGTCACAAAGCAAACGGTTGTAAATTGAGGACTACCTCTAACCTTTCTCTAATCATTTGGTTGACCATTATAGGAAATGGAACGCCATAGTAAGTCGGTCTTTGGCCTGAATAAAGGTGGTTTGTAAATGTTTGTAAATGTTCAGAATCAAACTGGAATAATCAATTCCAGTTTGGCTCTGGCAAAGAAAATATACATGTTTCCACTTGCACAAACAACTGCTACAAAAGCATTTGAAATTAATCAAAGAATCAGATTCAGTTGTTACCAGCCATGTAATTGCTGACACTTGCCTCCTACCATCTTATGAAGCCATCCTAAACATGAGAGGCATGCCAGAACGTACTGTGAAATGTTCACGATGGCCAAAACATTTGGTTTTTATTGTCCGTATATAGCTATACTTGGAGAGGGCGTGTGTGTCGGGTATAATATACATATAACCACAGGTTAAGCTTATTCTGCAAATTTAGGAGTACATGGGGGATAGACAGCTTAGCCTGACAGATCAGGAATAGCTAGGTTTCTCTCTGACACTCTAGCATATAAGAATGCAGGAAAGACTATCTTTCTCTCATTATGCATCCATTAAGTCTTGAGCCTCATCAAATGTTTAATGCTATTAACAGAACAGAAAGGAACAGGAAAGATAAGTTGATGTATTTAATACCAACACTTCATTTGCTATTTAGAGATATGGCAGATGAGTATTTCAGGTCCAGCTCCCAATTTGCTTTTCAAATTGAGATACTCATTGAATTTGAGACTCATTATTTCTATATACCTAAAAGAACTTCAGTGGATGCCATAAAACAGATGGGAGATAAATTATAGTGACTAGAAAGAATACACTGCCAGAGAGAACAAACGAGTTATTTTCATCAAACCAAGAACATACATTAGGCTACATACGGTATGTTAACCTAATGATCATTAAAGTACTATTGCAAGATCATTCACAGCATTTTGTTCTTTCTTTTCCCTCCTTTGCCAAAAGAGACACAGTCTGGGGCAGGAGGCTCTGTGCTTAATAGCAGTTCCTAGATATGGGAAACTAATTCATTGGGAAATATTCTTAACATGAATATTTTCCCAGGCAGCAATTTCCAGAAGTGGGAATTTATGAGCCTACATCATAACTGTTCTTTGTCAATCGACCAAGAACCACTCCCACTACAACTGAAGAAGTTAAGCAGTTCTAAATGTAACTATTTTGTTGAAGGAATAATGGGGTTGGGGGAATCTGCTGATTAAATAGCCAACACAATAAGATTCCCTTCCAATTCATATCCTATGTTTGTCTGTGTATTGAACATTTAAAGTATTCCTTAGACTTTATGTATATTTCTATTCCCTGAAATAATGCTATTTTGAATGAATAAATACCCTTTTTTTATTTTGTTTTAAACCTGTATTCATTCCTGTTCCTAATGTCCATCTGAGAGCTGTTTTACAATGCAAACACTGAAACACTGTTGCTTTGATAGTTCTGGGGTGTTGTTTTTCCTTTTTAAATGATAGCATGAATAAATAGGAGCATGCTCCTATTTGGGTTTGTGTTTATTTTCTTATATTTTAATCCATCCTGGTTAATAGCAGAAGCTATTCTGAAGAACTATGCAAAGGACAGATCAAGTGAAGGAGAAAGTTGTCTTCTGCTTGGCTCCAGTTGTTCTGTTCGTCAAACTGCAGAGGTACCTCAGATTACTGGAATGTCTGAGCCCCTGCCAAAAAAGTCAACCCATGTTTGGTTTACATGATGCGTATCAAGGTCAGCCTCAAAGCTAACAGGGAGGTACATCTCGTGCCATTTGCAGGATGACAGGAAGCATGCCCATAGATCTCTGAATGGACATACAAGGTATTTAGAACAAGATTCCCTTCCCATTCAGGAATAAGAAAAAGGTTGACAGTTGTAATGCATGACCGACACAGCTAATTTTATATCCCTTCCATTTCACAGCAGACCTCATGCCCACATGACTGTAGAAAAACAGGGTCTTAGCTCAGGGCAAAGCAAAGACAGCTGTCTGTTTGTCTTCCCAGCAATACAGCAAACAATTGGCCCATTCTTCAATCGATGCCTAGATGCCATTTCTATCCTTCCTCGGACTCCAGCTTAAATAGAGAACGGTCTCTGGCTTCGTAAGATCTACTTCCTTTAGTACTTATATTTCCTGTAGCTACCATAAATGTGGTTTCTCAAACCCAAATATAACCCCAAAGCAGGCAGGATAATGAACAGTGAAGTAGGTAGTCTGAACAAAACTAAAAGCCTTGTAGCCAGAAGGTCCCACGTGTCTACCCAGAGAGTAGCAGTGACTAGCTAGTAATAAAAAAGGAATGCCACAGCTGCAGTGACAGGTGTTGGTCATCACTTCATCTTTTCTTCTATTTGGGGCAACCAGCTAGCTCAGGGGTCTCCAACCTTAGCAACTTTAAGACTTGTGGACTTCAACTCCCAGAATTCCTGAGCCAGCAAAGAATTCTGGGAGTTGAGGTCCACAAGTCTTAAAGTTGCCAAGGTTGGAGACTCCTGAGCTAGATCATATAAATTTCCAGATGCTCATGTTATGTTTACTTTTAAAATATCTAATGATCTTCCTTAGGAAAATTATGCTTGTCCCAAGTATATGTCATTGTTTAGCAAACCAGCTCTGTTTGGTATGATTGTATTTGTATGATTTTGTATGCTTTGTATTGTAATTACAAAGCCTTTTTTTTAAGAAGCTTTTTTGTATTTAATTAATATTCCCCCTTGGGTTTTATTCTTATACAAGGGTAAACTTTGTTTTTCTAGCATCAAATGTTTTTCCCAGCGGGGGGAAAAAGATCTTGTGAGATCCTGGGAGATTTCAGCAATTTTATCCTGATCTCAATTATCCTGAGCAAGAATGCTGAATTCTCATGAGAATCCAACCAAGAACACTGACTTTTAAAGAAATTGCAATGGTGTTTTTCCCCTGTTAGCATCATTTGAGTTTATATTAACCGGTAAACTTGTAAGTTTTCGTTTATTTTATTTTTAAGATGTTTTTATTTAAATCCATGGAGAGGAATCAATGGAAATGTTTAAGATGTAATGGAAGTCCTGGAAATCCCTGATACCAATCCAAATGCTAACTTATTAATCAAGTAGAAACCAATTATAAAACACAGAATGCCATGATGGGGAGAGGAGAGATTGCACACTTTTTTACAAAAACACATATGGCTGATTAAAACCCTCAAGAATTCTGCTTTCTGAAAAAAAAAACTTTCAATTTAGGGTCTACAATTATGTAGTGTAAGGCCTGAGGCTGACATAGCAAGAGGGAAATTTGAATCTCAGGCAAGGCAGAAGAGTTTTTTAAATGCTAAGCAAGCCTCACCCAATCTCAAGGCCCGAAAGGCTGGGACCAACTTTCTATTGATTTGAAAATGCAGAAGAAAATGTGGGCCAAAATACTCACACCAGTACACAACTTTGGGTTATTGTATTATAGGTAATCTTTGATTTACAACTGTTCATTTAGTTCAAAGTCACAATGACACTGGAAAAAAGTGACTTATGGCCATTTTTCACACTTAGGACTGTTGCAGCATCCCCATGGTCACTTGATCAAAATTCAGTTGCTTGGCAACTGTTCGTATTTATGACGGTTGCAGTGCTCTTGGGTCATGTGATCAGCTTTTGTGAGCTTTTGACCAGCAAAGTCAATGGGGAAGCCAGATTCATTTAACAACCATGTTACTAACTTAACAACTGTAATGATTCATGTAACAACAGTGGCAAGAAAAGTGATAAAATGGAACAAAACTCACTTAATGAATATTTCACTTAGTAACATAAATTTTGGACTCAGTTGTGGTCGTAAATCGAGGAGTACCTGTACACAGGAACAAGAATCAGACCTGCCTATAAATAAGTTTTATCTGGTGTTAAATAAAGTTGTGTTATGTCTGTGAACTTCTGTAAGCAAGTTCTTGATTATGGGATGAAGAATCTCGACAGTCAAAATTTAGTCTTATGCCTTGCTGACAAGGAGGAAATGTTTTTTTTTTAAAAAAAATTGTCCTTTAGATATATAAATTTTGTGCACAAAAGCTTTTCTAGGAAATCAGTATCAATGCTAAGAGACATTGTGAATTTCCAAATGAAAATAATGAATTCCAAAAGTAAAACGAAAGGCCAAAGAAAATGTTGCTGTTTGGCACTATTTATATCATTTTTTTCATTAAAATTTAATGAGGGTCCTAAATGCAACATGTAGACTAAGATAATCTCTTCATTTGGTGCTATGGGCCCTGAAAAAAATCATCCTAAAACTACTTTAGCCAATTTATGGCATTTCATCTGTTATTAATATTTTAAACTGAAGCATATTTCCTTATTTATGGCACTGATAGGAACATATGTTTCCAAATTATTGCCCATGTATCAACCATACAATTGCCTATTCAATTAGATACAAAGCTGTTCTTCAGCTAGTTATTACAGGATGTCCATTATGGTAGGACACTTGCTGAAGTTACATTATTTGCCCATGCTCACGCTGTATTGTGTATTTTGTCAAGAGCCAGGGAAATCAGAAGTTTCAAGCAGTTCAGATGAGTACAGAAATTTATTGCAAGCTTAAGGTCTCCACAAGAATCTGAACTACTAATGGTCAAGGGAAATTAGCAGAAGTTAAAAATAGAAAGGAATTCAAGGACTTAGATCTTTTGTGGGAGCACAGAGACTCATGATGGATGACGTGTTTGACCCCTCCCTCGGGCTCAGCCTGGCCATCTTCTACAAATTTGTGCTTAAACTTATTTTAATGGAAGCACTTGGTCACATGGTACTGGAGAACATCTCTACTTCATGCTTTTAATACAAAAAAGCAGCAAGATGATCTCTTAAATATGATTCGACATTTCAGTACATTATAAGAAAAACTACTTGTTGCATTAATGTAAGCTAAAAACACATGATTTCAAAAATTGCATCACATACAAAGTAAAATTAGTTTATGTGTTACTTAGAACTAAGCAAGAAAGTGACCTGACCAGTAAGAGGTTTGCTCAAAATGGCCAAACTTCTTTGCTGCACACATACAGAATCAACTAGTGTTTGGGGATATGGAATTTGACCATGGCCTTTGCATTTTGCAGCTCCGATAGATCATTTACTACTCTTTTAAAAACAATGTAATAGTTACAGCGACGCTTTAAAGTATGTGATTTTAATTGCTTAACTAATAGGTACTTAATTACTTTTAATTATTCAATATTTCTGCAAAAATATGACTTAAAAGACATTCCACATAAGTTCCAAAATGAGTTAAATTATATAATACATTAAAAAAGAGAATCCAATAAACAAAGACATTATAACAGTATAAGACATTACTTTTGTTCATTGTTCTATTTGCATTTTTAGTATCCAAGTTTTCTACATGTTGTGTTGAATGGGATATAGTCTGTACCCTGTACATCTTTTGGGAAGTGACTAATTTGTTTGACCTTTTGTCATTTTTTTTCCTCTCATAACAATGTTATTTTTTGTTTGGATGATGCATTTTTGCAATTATAGAGCAGAAAATGCTCAAGTATATTTTTATGGTGATACATGTTATAGTCTAACAAGAACTGGAAAAGAAAGATAATTATTTGTTCTGTTGCAGATTAAGTAAGTCATCAAAGACAACCGGAAGTTTAAAAGAAGAGGCTATCTGCGAACTTTTAAATATTGTGTGCTATTCACAGGGAGGGAAGAATAGTTACAGCAATCAATCAATGTCTCTAAATTTTGCCAAATAATCCTTGAAACTTTTATACCAAAGTAAGCATCCTAGAACCTAAATACTGTACCCCAAATCCATTCCTGACCATCTGGCACTGGTTTGGTACCAATTAAGATCAAGGAAGGAAAGAGACAGATCATAAATTAAAAGAATAAGTGAACCAATTGTATTCATTTATTTATTTATAAAATTTATATGGCCACCCATCTCACTCAAAATAATTCTGGGTGGTGTACAACAATCAATGAATGAATCCTTAAAACTCACTTACCAGCTGTTTGTTAAAGTTTTGCACACACTGTTCAAATTGCTCATCTTTTGTTTCATCCGCTTTGCCAAGTTTCTGGAGGACCTATAAAAGCACATGAAAACAAGAAGCAAGAAGTGAATGTTTACAGCCACACAACTACACCCCCCCCCAAAAAAAAAAAAAAAACCCCAACAGTTTTGTTTAAAAGATAAAGTAGAAATGAGGAATAGGAAGAAACACAATTTAGGTTAAGTATAGTCCACTCAGTTGTACAGCAGATGCTACCAACTACAATTAGTGCCAAGGCCAGTTCAAGATTTTGACCAGGCTGGATAGTCATCACAACATGAAAATGAGGGGAAGATGATACAAAGGCCTAAGATAGCATCACAGGTTGAAGGTGGTCTATTCAGCGTATTTCAGAGCTTATCCTTTCAAAATGATTGGTGTAAAACTAAACCAAGAGCTTAGCATTTTTCTTAACCAGAATCATTTTCTGCTAAAGTAAAAAAGAAGAAATGGCCAATAACAGCAATGGGGCAAAATCTACCCATTTTATCCACCCACGTTCCATGATAGAAAGAAACATGTGGCCTCTCAGGTATTGCTTTCAGAAGCCAGCCTGCTGAATGATAATGAAGACTGCTGGAAACTTTAATTTAGCAACATCTGGAAAGCAATCAGTTTTTCTCTAGCTTTGCTTTCTACAACATAAAGGGAAAACTGTGCAGACTACAGGTTTTAAATTGAATTTATTTGCTGAAATTTAATTAGAGAAGCACTGAAAAGTCAAAAGAATAGGAAAACAACCACATGCAGTACAATTCTGATCCCCCTGCAGAAACATTAGAGCATCTTCCCTACAAAATGGTTCTTTTGTGAAACACAGAAGAACTAAGTTCATATGCAGAGTACAGAGTCATCACTCTTGGATTTATGAGAATTGAATATACTTCTGTCTAGGATTAGAAATAGCCTCCGGAGACTCCTGTCATAGGGACATGATTCTGTCATCAGGAAGGACCAGAATAGCCATGGCAATCAGCCAGGCCTCTCTTAGCATTGAGAGACCCTTTTGAACAATGCAGTTCACACACCATTTGAGGCAAAGTAAAATTTAATCAAGACACTTCATTTATCAGCCATTTCATATTAATGCTCTTTATATGGAGTCAAGTGTGCTGCTGCCATGGCGGGTGGCCTACAAAAGCTAACTCGGGGCTGCCTTCCTGGCTGTGTTTTTTTTTTTAAACAAATTTTTATTGATTTTAAAAACAAACAAAACATAAGACATCAAAGTATAAAACCTCCTTTCTCAAAAATTACTTATAAGTTTTAACAAGGCAAATAAAGCATTATTTTTTAAAGCATGGTTCCACATTATCACATTTCCATTTAAACACATATATATCTTTTTCAAATTTCTCATTGTTTCTCCCTTCACTTTTATTCAATTATATTTCTTTCTACCAAGGTTTTATTAATTCTCCATCAAGCATAAACACATAAAATACAGAATATAAAACAAGACATATAAAGATAAAACTTCTTAATTATTATTTATACATCTCTTTTCCAAATTTCTCTCCCTTTAGTTTTATTCCTCCAAGGTTTTGTTAATTCACAATCAAAACATAGCTAACCAAAACACAAGACATAAAACATAAAACTTCTTTTGAAAAGTGGCTTAGCCCCGGGTTACATCTTTTTTTACAGACCTAAATCAAGTTCATGCTCACCTTATATAGAATTCATATCTTATTAACCATTCTATATGTTAAGTTCTGAGCGTGGGCGTAAGAATGGAGATGAGCCGGTGGAACGGTAAACTTCAAAACTCTTTATTAACATGGTGTAACAGCTCAGCTCAATGGCTGCAACGGCCCTCTTTATATAGGCAACCTATTGAGTATTCAACCAATGAAAACCAGGGAGCGCTAGCTCCATTAACCAATAAGAGAGGCTCGTTAATAGCCAATCAGATTCACCTGAACGGACCAATCTGATGTCGCTATTAACGGCCAATCAGAAGTGCAGGGCCAGAACCCTGCACTTAACTTCAAGCTCTTAATAACCTTTATTAAACACATTTATTCATTCACAACATCCCTTCCCCCGAGGTTCCGTTTACGGGGTGCGGTTACGTAGTCCTTGAGGTAGGCCGGTTGTTTTGTTAGTCTATTTGATTTTCGTTGTACACCTGATATTTGGCTGCAGTCTTGTTGAGGTAGGACGTTATCTGGTGAAAAGGGTGCCTCTAATTCTGAATTCGAATTTCCGTTGTCACTAACATTTTCGGTATCTCCATGAGGCGAGCTCACTCCCATCCCTGATTCTTCTTCACGTGTTTCCACTGCGCTGTCATTTCTTTCATTAAAGCTTTCTGCTATTTCAAGTTCATCTTCCTCCATATCACCTCCCCCCTCAGTTTGGAAATCAGGGGACTCAGAGATCCCTGATTGCAGTCTTGAATGCAGCTGAACAATATGGTGCTTCCATATTCTATTATCGTGACATTTCACGTGGTACGATCTGGGGCCGGTTACTTGGACCACAGTTGCCTCGACCCACAACGGATCGCCCGAAAAGTTCCTCGCGAATACCAAATCGCCTACCTGGAAGTTACGGCATCGCCCGCTGGATCCATGTGGTTTCTCAAGTTCATATGACGGGTGAAGCCAGTCGAGGTGGGAGCAGAGCTTCCGCCCCATTAGTAACTCGGCGGGAGTTTTGTTGGTGACGCTGTGCAAAGTGATATGCTGCGAAAGGAGTATCCGGTTAATCTTTTCTTCGATATTATCATAGTCCATTTTGTGTAAGGTTTTCTTGACGAATTGTACCATGCACTCGGCCCTTCCGTTGGCCGCAGGATACGCCGGCGAAGTCAGCGTATGGCGAATACCGCGGTCCGCCAGGTACTGTTCAAAGGACAGCATGGTAAATTGGGGCCCGTTGTCGGATACCAGAATGTCTGGTAATCCGTGTGTTGTAAATAGTCTGTTTAGTTTCCTGATGAACACAGGCTTAACACTGGTTATGGGCCCAGAGGCTGCAAAGTCAGTTTAACTAGGATAAAACAGATTTATGTAAAAAGTGAGAGTTTGTATTGTTATACATTACAGTAAACAGACAGCTGTATTTTATTAATTATAGTTTTATATCCATATATAGAAAACATGGCACAAGTCAATCTCCAAAGTTTGTCCCTTATATCCAAGCAGAATGGAACAAACTATGTATCATGGTCTATGAAATGTAGTCTACTTCTACGAAGAGAAGGTCTGTGGAACATAATAGAAAACCCACCTAACGTAGAGGAATGGGATCCAGAGATTGAGGAAGATAGACTAAAGATAGAAGAATTTAAGCATAAAAATGAACAAGCTATTTGCATAATAGGACTAACACTGTCTGACCAGCAACTTGTTCATATCCATGGAGAGCAAACGGCTGTTGGGTGTTGGCAGAAGCTGAAGAGGATTTATGTTCAAGATAAGGTTGGTGCTCACATAAATCTAACAGGGAAGCTTTTCAGAACACATCTCCAGACAAATGGTGATATGCTGAGTCATTTGAATTCTATAAAAAGCATTTTTCAAGAACTGCACGAGAAAGAGCTTATTTTCTCTGAATTACACCAACTCTACATAATTCTATCTTCACTAGATGAAAGTTATGACAACTACGTCACTTCCCTTGACGTTTTGCCTAAGGAAAGTTTAACTTTAACTGATATAACTGGCAGATTGATTGAAGAGGCCAGAAGAAGACTTGAAAGAGACGAGTTAAGGAGGGAGCAACTTCAAAAAGAAGATAATGAATCTCCTACTGCATACGCAATTAAAAGGTGCTTTAATTGTGGAGGAAGAGGACATTTGGCAAGATTTTGTAAAAAAGCAAAGCACCAGAACGCTGGCCAGAATACTAAAAGTCATCAAAAGATAAATAAAAATTTAGAGTTAGCCATGGATACTAATGGAGCTGTAAAAAATAATTTATGGGTGGTTGACAGTGGAGCATCCCACTGTATAACAAATGATAACAAAAATTTTGTTAAAATGTCCAAGAGTACATAGCAGATATTGTTAGCCAATGGCTGGAAACTGAAAGCTAAAGGTCAAGGTATAGCATATTGTTCTTTCATAAAAGAGAATGTAAAAATGTTATATGTACCACAACTTAAGTTTAATTTAATTTCAGTTAGAATTTTGGTTAAACTAGGATATGTAGTTACCTTTAGGGGAGATAACTACATAATTGAAAAAGAAGATAAGAAAATTACTGCATCTTTAAGAGGTGAATTATATGTGTTAAATGATAATGATTTAGAGATGGCTAACACGGTTTATGATAATAAGAAACCTCATGATGAATGTATTCACTTGTTACATCGACGGCTAGGGCATTTAAATTTTAAAATGCTTAAGAGAACTGTTCAACTATCTAAAGGAATAAGTTTGAAACCTTGTAATAAGTATTTGCAATGTTCTATTTGTAATCAAAGCAAAAGCAGGGTCATACCGGCTAATAGATTTGAAGGATTTACTACCAAAGAGCCTTTAGAAGTAGTATTTGCTGATTTAATAGGTCCGAAAAAACCAAGTGTAGGAGGAGCTCGATACATACTAAATATAATGGACCACTATTCTAGATATGGGTTTTGCTCTTTAATGAAGAGCAAAACTGAAACGTATCTAAATATCTTTAATTGGATAAAATTTGCAGAAAGAAAAACTAAAAAGAAATTAGTAACTCTTATAACAGATAATGGTGCGGAATTTACAAATAATAAATTCCAGAATAGACTTAGAATGTTAGGTATTCAACATAAAAAGTCTGCACCATATAGGCCACAACATAATGCCTTTATAGAGAGACGAGGCCAAACGCTACAGTCAATGGCATGTATTATGTTGTCTGATTCAGGATTACCTGACAATTTGTGGGGAGAAGCAATAATGTGTGGTAATCATATATTAAATAATGTTGTTAATTCAACAACAGGTGAATTACCATTCACACTGTGGCATGGTACAAAACCTGATTTAAGTTACATGCACACATTTGGAGCACCAGCATGGGTGCATATCCCTACACAACTCAGACAAAAAGGACAGCATAGAGTTAAAAGATTATTTTTTGTAGGATATGAATCTAATCATAGATCTTATAGATTCTGGGAACCAGGTACATCTAGAGTTTACACCAGTGCAAGTGCTAAATTCCTAGAACATGTAGGATGGAATAGATTAGAGCAAGATTTAAATAATGAAGTAATTATTGAACCCTACAAAAGGCAGAAAGATCTGAATTGTTATAAGAAGAGTCCAATTAAAGAAAAAGTCCATGAAGAGCAAATAGGACCAGAACAAGAGGAAACAGTTGATCAGGAAGAGTTAGATAATCAAGAAGAGTTAGTTAATGAAAGTCTACCTGTAAGTCCTGTAATACCTAGACGTACTACACGTATAACTAGACCACCTGATAGATATCAAGCAAGTATAGTTTGCCAAGTAACTAAAGTTCCAACTAGTGTAGATGAACTTAAAATGTATCCTGCTAAGGATCAGGAGAATTGGCAAAAGGCAATGGAAAAAGAACTAAATTCATTAAAAGTAATGAAAGCATATGAAGATGCTAAATTACCTCCAGGAGAAAAATCCATTGGGTGCAAATGGATATTTAAAGTAAAAACTGGAAATGATGGGACTGTTTCCCATAAAGCTAGGTTGGTAGCTCAAGGATTTAATCAAACTGCATCTGATTACGATGAAGTTTTCACACCAAGTCTTAAAGCAACATCTTTGTGAGCAGCATTAGTGTGGGCAGCTAAGAAAAACTATATCATTAACCATTTAGATGTAGAAACTGCTTATCTGCATGCACCATTGCAGCACACTATATATTTGAAAAAGCCAATTATTATAAAACACAATAAAGTAAATAGTAATGATTGTTGGAAACTCAAAAAGAGTCTTTATGGGTTGAAACAATCTGGCTTTGAGTGGAACCAATATATTGTGAAAGAGTTAAACAATATAGGTTTTAAATCTGGTTTAGCAGATCCATGTGTGTTTAAAAGAGAAAATAATGGAACGGTGTCATTATTGTTGTTATTTACAGATGATATTGCTTTGATAACTAAGACTAATAATGAAGCTTATAATGAGATTATATCATTATTAGCCAAAAAGATAAAATTAAAGCATTTAGGTGAAATTAAAAGGTATCTAGGATTGACAATTAACAAAGCAAAAAATGGATTTAAGATATCTCAAGAAGATAAAATTTGCCAATTAATTAAAACGTATAAAATGGAACTTTGTAAACCGGCAAAGACTCCAATGAGTCAGGAAGTTTGCCAAACTGATGATCAAAGTCCCAAATTTGATAAGTCTATATATCAATCTTTGATTGGCAGTTTATCATATATAAGCAATTGGTCAAGGCCAGATATAGCTTATAGTGTTAATCAGCTGGCACGTTTTAATTCGGATCCACATCAATGTCATTGGCAATCATTAAAGAGAATTTTAAGATATCTTAAAGGAACAATGAACCATGCATTGTATATAGAACCAAAGGGTGATTTGAGTCTTAGTGCCTATGCAGATGCAAGTTTTGCAACTGACATAAACACTAGAAAATCAACATCAGGAATGGCTATATTATTTTTTAAGACACTAATAGGGTGGAGGTCAATCAGACAACAGCATATCAGCTTGTCCACGATGGAAGCGGAATTTTCATGTTTGTCATTACTATGCACTGACTTAATTTTGTACAAACAGTTATTATTAGACATGGGTATAACTGTTAAAGATTCCATTATTGTGTACGAGGACAACCAGGCAGCTATAAAGTTAGCTACTAGTATTGCTGTAAAAACTAGATCAAAGCATACTGATTTAAGATACTTAAATGTTAGGGAATCTATAAAGAATGGGCTAATTAAATTGGAATACTGCATGACGGAAGAAAACATTGCAGAGCAATTTACAAAAGCTCAAGGAATAATTAAGTTTAAAGAGAGTTGTAACAAATATGATTTAAAGATGTAAATAGTTATATTTATTATTATTTCCTAAAAGGGGAGAATGTTAGGGATAACATTGTTTACCCTAACTGGTTTAGGTAAAATAATAAATATGTAATCATGGTTTATAAGTTAATGTGTCTGCAACTTTAAATATAGGAATGTAATTAAGGGAGTGGTTGTGAAAGCACTTTAAAAGAAGCAAGACGACAGCTTGCTCTCTCTCTGGCTTTGATGATCCCTAATTACTGCATGGACTCAAGACTGCGTTACTCGAACAGGAGAGAGACAAAGGACTGATTTGTAAGTGAACTGACATAGGATATTCTACATGAACTTTGCTAACTGAATATCCTTGAATGGACTGACTAAATGATACATGACTAATGGACTGTTATTTTGACTATGCTATAAACTCTAAATGGAATGAACTATATTTTTGATAGCAGAAGCGTATCTGTTATTTTTACTGTATGTTAACAAACATACAAACATATCTCACTCATTTATCTGTGTGCGCTGCACATTCTGTTTAACTTGTCTCCTTAACCCTGGTTGGGGAACACAGGCTTAACAGACCTCTTCTTCGTCGCTGTCTGACAACGAAGAGAGGTCCTCGTGGTGGGCCATTTGAAGCTGCCCTTCTGACTTGGGTGAAATTTCACGGGTCGGTTGGTGAAGCGGGACGCGGTTGCGGTGCATTTGAGCAGCAGACTCCCTGGTTGCTTTTGCTGCAGTAGCTTCTTTGATAGCATTGGCAAGGCTGATGTCGCCTTTTGCCATCAGCTTGCTTTGGATGTGTGGCGCATCCAATCCCAGAACTATTCTGTTTCTCAGGGCTTCTTCGAGGTTGGTAAATCCACATAAGCCTCCCAGATTCCGGAGATCCGCTATGAAATCAGCAACACTTTTGCCCTTCTGCTGACTTCTCTGCTAAAATTCATGCCTTCTGACGAGCATTGGCATGATCGGTGCATAGTGGGCCCTCAGTTGGGGTTCGAGGACGTCCCAGTCCATAGACTTTACTTCTGCCAGTTTCGCTAGTGCCTTGGCCATCTTGAATACGGTCGGCCCGCAATAGGTTAGGAATACCGCTTGTTTCTTCCCGGTAGTTGCATCCTTCAAATTGTTGGTTTCCAGGAACATCTGGAAGCGATCCATATAGGAGTCCCAGTCTTCTTGCGCTGGGTCGAATGGAGCGGGTGGTATGACGCCACCAGACATGGTTTCGCCGTTGTGCATTCAGTCACGTGCTCAGTTATCGTTCTTCGTTGTTCAGTCAGCTCTGACATTTCCAAATCCCATCCTCGTCGCCAGTGTTAAGTTCTGAGCGTGGGTGTAAGAATGGAGACGAGCCGGTGGAATGGTGAACTTCAAAACTCTTTATTAACATGGTGTAACAGCTCAGCTCAATGGCTGCAACGGCCCTCTTTATATTGGCAACCTATTGAGTATTCAACCAATGAAAACCAGGGAGCGCTAGCTCCGTTAACCAATAGGAGAGGCTTGTTAATAGCCAATCAGATTCACCTGAACGGACCAATCTGATGTCGGTATTAACGGCCAATCAGAAGTGCAGGGCCAGAACCCTGCACTTAACTTCAAGCTCTTAATAACCTTTGTTAAACACATTTATTCATTCACAACACTATATTTTCTATATAACTTCTCCCTTCTTTTCCCTCTCTTACTTATATTTTGTTTATTTCATCTTATTTCAAAATCATTATGTTTGTATCTTTTGTCTGTTCTTTTCCAATCATCTATTTATCTCTTCTCTTTAGCAAAGAATTTCCCCTGTAATCACTTTTAAGGTATGATGCCTTTCCCTAAAGTAACACTTAAAATAATACATAATTTCTATCCTGATTCTGCTTAGTACATTCTACATGTTGCAGTTTGGGGGAAAAAAAAGAATAATAAATTTATAATATAGTTAAGTATATAATTTCCATTCTAATTCTAATTCTATTTAATAGTATAACTAAGCATTAATCATTTTACACATTCTCTTTAATATTTTATTAAATATTGAAATCTATCATTATAAAATATTTTAATATTTTGTTAAAGCTTATAATATTCCAATAGACTATTTCAAATGCAAATACTACAATATTATCTTATGTACTCTTGCAGAATCTTTCTTAAATTATACACTGTCCTTTATCCTTTATCTATAAAAAAGATATCTTGTTTCAGACCGTGGCTTTTTTTCCCTTTTTCCCTCCCTTTCTTCTCCAGTCTGATCCTTTTGCCCCCCCCCCCCCCGCTCTTCTAACCTCCACCTTTTTAGCTTCCCCTCTCTGTTGTAATTCTCTTTTCAATTGCTTTCTAACATTGTACCTTTTTTCACCTTATTTCTCTTTTTCTTGGTTGTTTTATTGAATCTTAAATTCTCATTTTTCCTTCCTCTCTTCCCATTTTCTTTCTTAATCAAACTTTTTTGTCCATTAAAAATGGCTTTATTTTCTTCTCCTTCTTCTCCTTCTTTGTCAAGTATTTGCTGGTACGTAGAAACTGCCATTTCTAAAATGTGGAAAACAGCTCCCAATGAATTCTTGGCATTTTGTTCTCTTAATTTTTCATATTCCATTTTTAGTTGATCCACAGATGGTGCCATTGTAAATTTTTAAGAACAACCCAGATGTTTTTAGTCTTAAAGTAATTTGCAAATGTCAAAATAATCAAATAATCCAAACAGCCAGAGATTATTTCCTCTTCGTCTCTTTGCAACTTTTCCTCCTGGGGCAAAATCCCAAATATATTTTAAAGCCATATTGCAATTAGTTGTTGGTCTTATAATCTTCAAAGTGTCTCCTCCAATCAGTTTTTAAAGATTTTTTTTAGTCCTCTCCTTCCCACTTATAACAAGGAGCTTGTTTTTACCTTAAAGAAGCAGGTTTTTCTGTGCTCATTGCTTTCTTCGTAAGGAAGGTGAGTGAACTTTCCTTCAGTACTTTCGCTGCTGTAGCAACTTCTTTTGGAAACAAATGTATCAATCCAAAAGTCAGGTTTCCAGGGTATTTTAAAAGTAACTTCATGTCCAGGTTCAGCCAAGAAAACTTCTCCTTCTGTCTTCCTCTTGCACAGTCTTATCCGGTTGAGGATTTCTTTATGGCTGCCATTTCTGACAACCAATCCACCGCCTCAGGAAAAAGGAGTCTAGCTGGCTGAGGAAGGGGGGTGCGATATCCCCAGACCCCTGCCCAGATCTCCTCTGTCTTCTGCTGCCTCTTCGGGGCAGCAACAACCCCCAAATCCATTTGGATCGGGGGTACCTCAGCAGCGAGCACAGCAGGGACCCACAGAGAAGCAGATTCCTGCCGCCGCTTCCTGGCTGTGTTGAATGACTGCACAGACACAAGATACAAGCAATAGTAGCCACAGTGTCTGTTATTGACTTTAATTGCCTGCCCCTTCCCCTTCATACACTGATGACGGCGTTATACATTGTGTATTTATATAATCGATTTTGTATGCACTCCAAAAACCAATTTCAATTAATGTGATAACCAGCTATAATAATGAGTAGCTATGACCATTTGCCAAGTTTACATTTAATAATAATAGTGTGTGTGTGTGTGTGTGTGTGTGTGTGTGTGTGAGAGAGAGAGAGAGAGAGAGAGAGAGAATGTGTGTGTGTGTTAAAGAAGCAAAAAGTCAAAGTGCATAGACAGTGGGTGCCTACACAGCTGTTCCATCAAAGTGTTAGTATGCTACTATAGAAAAATAATACATGCATAAAGTAAAGGTAAAGTTTTCCCCAGCCCAGTTGTGTCTGACTCTAGAGAGCAATACTCATTTCCATTTCTTAGCCAAGGGAGCCAGTGTTGTCTGAAGACATTTCTGTTGTCATGTGGCCAGCATGACTTTATGCCCGTGATGACGAACCTATGGCATGTGTGCTGGAAGTGGCACACAGAGGCATCTCTGCCAACATGTGAGCTGTTGCCCCAGAGCAGGTCCACTGCGCAGGAGCGCTCACCACCCGCCCACCAACTGATCATTGGGTAGCTGCCATACATGTGCGGGGGGGCGTGCACATGCACAGAAATGTGTGGCATGTATAGTGGGTCCCAGAAATGCAGTGTACGCAGGGGTGGGTCATGCGCACATGTGCAGGGGGTGTGGGGGCACGTGCACTGCTTCATGGGTGCTAGCACATGTGGACAGAAAGGTTAGCCATCACTGCTATATGCCAAAACACACAGAACACTGTTATCTTTCAATCAAAGTAGTACCTATTTATCTATTTGCATTTGCATGCTTTTGAACTGCTAGGTGGGCAGGAGCTGGGGCAAGGATGTGAGGTCACTCCATCACAAAGCACTTGGGTCTTGAACCTGGGCTGTCAGTTTTCCAGTTAACACGCTCAGTGTCTTTAACCACTGAGCCATTGTGCCCCTAGTACACATGTGTACTCATAAGCAATAAACTATAGAATGTTTTATTGCACATAAATTATTGCAAGTTAGAGACCATGATACTGATTTCTTCCATTCTCATGCAGAGAAGAGTAAAGACTTTGCTCATTTCTTTGATCTTTGTTTGGAAACTTCTTTAGAAAACATGTGTCTCCCAAATATTAGAATAAGGAGTAAAGCTATGGGGCCTCAGAAACTGCCATGGAGAATAGAAGAAGAGCATTTAGGGAAGTGATTAAAAAATAGTGGATGTTGAAGTGTACTCATTTATCCTAGCACTTTTTCCCAAGGCGGTGGAGCGGCGGTCAGCAATGGCCGCCACGAAGAAGCCAGCAACCGGGTAAGAACTGTGCTGGAGGAAGTGTGAAGAGTGAAAGTTCTGTCTGAGCCGGGTCAAGTAACACCTTTTAAATTGCCTGGAATTGAGCTGTTTGTTGCTGGAGGATACATTGTATCCCTAAGAAGAGCGAAAAGCGGCGGAGAAGCTGTTAAAGGGAATTTTTTTTTTTTTTACTCTCCCACCCCACGGAAAAAGCAGAAATATTTGGATATATTAGACATTGAAAGTGGATTGTTTTGAAAGTTAAGATAAGAGACAAAGGGATTTTTGGACATTGAAAAATGTGAGAAATTGGAAAATCTCTGCTGGAGGTATGGATTTTTGATTATTAAAATTCTCATTGCAAGTGGGAAAGGAGAAAAAAAAAAATTGGAGCAGAAGCTGAAAAAGGAGGAGATTGATTAGAACGTCTTTGTGGATCCCAAAAGAAGATATATGGTAATTGGACCTCTTTGATTAAAAATTAATTCAGAAAGAGAAAGAGAAGAAGGAAGAAAAGTATTAACTTTTGGAACTTTTTTTCTTTTTTTTAATTGCTTTTGATTGTCTTTGATTAAAAATTCTTGTGGTTGTTTTGGAAAAAGTTTCCCTTTTCATAATGGCATCGTCTGTGGATGAACTAGAGATTGAATATCAAAAATATAAAAAAGAAGATACTTTGGGCGCTTTGTTTCAATTTTTAGAAATGGCGTTATGTTCCTTTGAAAAGTTGATTACGCAGCAGAAGGACTGGGACAAGGAAGAAGAGGAAGAAGAAGCCATCTTTGATGAACAATGGGTCCCTTCTGGAGAGGAGGAGAAAAAGGATAAGAAAAAGGGGATTTTAAGAATTATAAAAACAACCAAAAGAGAGAAAAATGAGCGAAAAGATGGAGGCAAGGTTAGAAAGCAAAGGAAAAGGAGCAAGAAAAGCGAAGAGAAAAAGCAAAGGGGTAGAAAGGGCAAGGAGAAGAATAAGCAAGAGAGAAAGGGGGGGAGGAGAAGCCTTAATGGGGGGAAGCAAGACCTAAGGAAAAAAAGTTTATTTAGAGACAATGGGTGAATTTAATTTAGATTAAAAGAGGGATTCTGGAGGGTATATAAGAGTGTTTTTTTATATGTATATTTAGAATATAAAATTTATTAAGTAATTTTAGAATTTTTTTTTTTAACAGAATCCCAAGAAAGATTGCTATATGTAGTATTTCTAAGTTAGGGTAATGAGTTATAGATGTTACTCCAATTGGTGTACAGGAGAAGTATAGTAAAAGAAAAAAAAGATGAATGGATAATTGGAAATAGAACAGACAAAGAATGTTGTTGAAAATGGTAATAAGATATGGAAGGATATATATGCTTTTTTTTTTTTTGGGATTTTGTATATTGATAAAAGGCAATAAAATTTTAATTAATAAATAATTTGGATGGAAAAGAGAAGTAGGGACAAGATATGAAGTTAATATTATATGAAATATTGATATTATAATCTGGAAATGTTATGCCTTATTGGTTTATTATTATTATTTTTTCTTAGAAAAGAATTTATAAGCTGCTATGCCTTGATTTTTTGTGCATTGTTTTTATAAAACTGATAAAAATGGTTTTTATATATATATATAAAAAAGAAAATGATAATAAGATTTGGAAGGAGATATGGGTTGAATATGATGTTTGAATTTGTGTCTGTGTAAAGAGTTTTAACCCGGGAACAGACAACCTTCAGAAAAGATCTTTTAGTTTTGTTTATGTTTTGTGTTTGTATGTTTGTGTATTGTGCTTATGGTAAAACTAACAAAATTTGTTTTTTATAAAAAAAAAAAAAGGAAAGAATCAATAAAACCTTGGAGGAATGTTAGATGAGAATAATTTATACAAGCCAGAAAGAAAAGAATATGATGACTATAAAATGGATAAATATGGAAGAGAAATGAAATTGAATAGGAGTAAAGAGAAAAAATGAGAAATTTGCTGAAAGATGTTTGTGTGTCCATATGGAGATGGGATAAATTGGAATTATGCTGTATAAAAATAATGTTTTGTTTGACTTGTAAGGATTTACAATGTTAAGAGGTTTTATGTGTTTATGTATTTAATAGTTAATGATGTGTTGTTTTATCTTTAAAATCAATAAAAATTTGTTTCAAAAAAAAAAAAAATAATCCAGTTCCTACAAGCTCTCATTTCTGTTAAGAAATTCCTACTTCCTGCTCTAGTACAGATTGATTGTTGAAAGATTGCATAATTAGAGACAAATCAAAATTTCTAATCAATTTACACTACCATTTGGAATTTGATCCTATGCACATATGTGCAGACAGCTGATTCTATAATCTTGAAACATGCATTGCCAAAAGCATGGTTTTCAGTTTCATTTCATCCGTGTGTACAAGAGTATTACTTAAGGCTGGTATTTAATGACTGAATGGGTGGCTAGTTAAGCATCATCCTCTTCAGAAACCTTTTTCCACACCCTGGGATTCTGTTGCCATTTGTCAGTGTTTCCTGAGCTTGTCGATATGATGACTTCTCCTTTTTCGTTACTTTGCCAGATTTCCTAGCATAAGCACAAAGTGAGCAATCTCTGACCTAAATTGTAACTCTAACACTCTTTTCAAAGCAAATGTTTCTCTTACTTGCATTTCTTTCAACTCAATGTTTAACCTCTTCTTAAACCACATTGCGTTAAAAAGCATAGTCAATGCAATGTCACTTTGCTTATTTTGAATGTTATTCTCTTTATTGTTCTCTGTCTTGCATTCTATTCTTTGGCAGGTTGCAGAATTAGTGTGACAGATGCATGTTATTATCTTGGTAATGACTTCTGAATGATTTGTCCCTGCAATCTTCCAGGATGTGTTTTTGATTTCATAAATTGGCCTGCAAACCTGAGATGTCCAGATAGTCTCCCATCCCAAAACTAAAGAGGTCTGACCCTACTTAGCTTTCACCTTCTTGAGATCATAAAAAATAGATCAAGCACCAACTCTTACTGATAGAAAGAAATTTCAACCCTATACCAAACCTTAGCCAGCAGATTGTGCCAACCCTTCTTATCCTTTTAGAAACTCCACAAAATTGGATTAGTTAATCTACATGGTCTTCCTTATAAAGTAAATAAAATGTAACTACCATTTCATTTCATTACAACAATTAAGTAGAGCAACAGAAAAAGGTTCTTAGAACATCAAGTTTATGCATTATAATCACAGAAAAAAGAGACAACCTGTATCAACAGTTGGTTTCTATGTAAATATTCAACAAGGATCTTTTGAATAATCTGGTTTAATATTCAAATTTCAAGCAATGCAAAGTCATGCCCAGTTGGACTTTTTCCCATCAGAAGACAGAGATGTGGAAATGATATAAACCAATGTTTTTAATGAGCATTTAATGTTGGTAGTTGTATAGTTCTGGAGATTCTGGATATTATCCTCATCCTGATGATTCTTTTAGCAAAATATGTTCTGACTTTGTAAAATGATTATTTTTCAAACTAGGTAAAAGTTCATTTAACCAAAGCAGATATTGTGACTATGTTGTTATATCTGAAAGATTTCCCCTATAAAAAAAATAGTATACATACAAAATGCAAGATACCAGTTGAAAATGTCTAACTCGGGTCATTTGTTTAAACAATATTATAAACTACAGTTGGATTCACAAACCACACAATAGCATTACACATCTGCAATATCAGTGCTTTGAAAGCACATTCTACTTGGAATTAATTTACAGGCAAAAATGCTAAACTGACTGTACTTTTAAAAATCAAATATAATTATTAGGGATATATAACACCCCTGTTAAAATTCAGAAAAATTTTTCAAAGCCCATGGCAGCTCAAATGTATCATCTACCTATAACTGTCCACTTGAAGCTGTTGCAGTTGCATCATTTCCTGTATCGTTACTCTCTTCAGCTGCCATGTGATTCTCAGAAAAAGAAGTGGTTGCTTTAAAAAGATACAGAACAGAACATTGCTTCCCATGTCCTATGAAGCACTTTTTGGGACTTAATCTGAAGCACGGATTAGCTACTGACTGAATTGTAGCAAACTCATTTAAGCTATGTTTTTCTTCCTTTCCTGTAGTTCCCCCCCCCCCCCCCCCGCCAAAAACCTGTTCTTGCAGCTGTCTTCCTATTGCCAAATAACAGCCCAGAAGGAACACATTTCTGAAAAGATTAACGTCCATGCTTACTATGATTTTAATAGTTAACTGTATTCTACCTTTCTTCACTGTACACTGTGGCTATTTTCATTTTGGGAAAAAAAATCCATTAAATGCATTAAACTCTAGACCAAGTAATACATGTTCAATTTTACTTGGTCCAGAGTTAATCTTATATATATGGTATGTCTCTATAGAAAACAACCATAAACTAAAAAAAACAGGTTAAAATATTTAAGTTAAGCAAATACAATTTCAAGAATTAGTAACAACCCAGATTTAAATCATTCTTCCACAACATTGCACTGGAAGGCTTTGAGGAAGTTCCTTTAATCTCCGTCTCAATCAAATATCTCTCTCAGGATATTTGAAAAGGAGATGGGGAGATTGAGATTAATAAATAAATAAATAATTATGTAAAGTAGCCTGAGGTACTATACTTGGAGAAACAATGAGAAGACAAAAATATAGCATACAAAATAGATAAAAGTTTGCATTTATCTGCAAATTTGAGCTAGTATTTATTTTTATATCAGGTTTTGCGATGCTATTTTATCTAAATCCTAGAAGGAAACTGCATGGTGACATGATATAGATTAGAATATATATATAGTGATAGCAATTGTATTAGATCTGTCTGCACACAAGATATACATAATTCATATGTATTGAAAAGATTTGAGTCAAGTACGGTAGTAGATATTTAAAATGACTTCCATGAAAGTGCTTAAAAAATAGACAGCAAAAGAAAATCTGCTTTTCAAATGCCCTTCCATCTCTGACAACATCAAACACCTTGCACATTATATACCCCTATTCATGCTATATACCCCTACCCCTATTCACATTGTAGCACTAAGTCATCAACAAGTCTATATTTTTAGTCATCAACAAGTCTATATTTTTAGTCATCAACAAGTCTATATTTTTAGTGTGAAAATTTTATGGAGGATTTTCTCCTAAAATTCAAAATTTCTAGAAGAGCCTGATTGGAAAAGGCATAAAACACAGCAGTTGCACAATTTATAAAGAACACAGTCTTACAGTTCCAAGAAGACTGAAACAGAAAACATGTGGATGCATCAGAGCAGACAGGAAGATGCTGCTAGATGCTGTTAACACAACACTCAGCTCCCAGCCTTCAGGAACTGGAATGGGACTCAACCCAAAGTAGAATTGAATAGTTTAGCCAACCATCTCTCTCACACATGTGTATTTAAATCAAAAACTGGACTCAGACAGGGACTCAGCATGAGAGTTTTAGCTGACACAACAGCTGGGAACAGAAATATGCAGTAATATGCTTATTTCCCATTAATTATCAGTGAGCTCACAGGATAACACCCAATCCCTGAAGGAGTACAAATGGTGTCAAATATTAATATTCCCCAGCAACATGGGTTTGCCCTCCCCCAGTGTAATGCCGTCATGCATAATGAGATCAGACAAAAATCTAAGACTTCACTTGGTTTGGAGTGTTAGATTGATTACAGGTATTAAGCAGATCTGCCCATGGAAAGATTATGTTGAAAAAGTCAATCAACGTAACACTCACTATTGGCTTGAGGGGGAAGAGGTAAAGGAATTTGCTGCCTGAAAGAAGGAAAAGGGGAAGATCACACATACTTAGAAAGGTAAAGGTTTCCCTGTCAGTAGTGTCCAACTCTGGAGCAGGGTATTCATCTCTATTTCTTGGCCGAGGGAGCTAGCATTGTCCAAAGACAATTTCCGTGGTCATGTGGCCAAAGTGGCTATATGCCAAAGGTGCTCAGAATGTTGTCACCTTCCCACCAAAGTGATATCTATTAATCTACTTGCACTTGCATGCTTTCAAACTGCTAGATGGGCAGGAGCTGAGGTAAGTAACAGGAGCTTATTCTGTCACATGGCACTCAGGTCTCAAACCCAAACTGTCAGTTCTGCAGCTGACAAACTCAGCATCTTTCACCACTGAGCCATCTGCCCCATCACATATATGCAACAGAGAGATAAATCTTTGATGGGTTGCATGTAATCTCGTGACGCTCTCCTTGTATCTTTATTTTCCCACAAACCTGTTGAAGATCAGCAGTTTTAATTACAGCAATAACATACAGGCTGGAAACTGACCCCAATAACATGACAACATACTGTCTGAATCAGGCCAAAGCCCCTCTAAGTATTGTTTTGGATTTTTGTTTTGTTGTTGATGTTGTTGGTTTCTTTTTTGTTTTGTACAGCAGCCAACCACATGCATTTATGGTGCTTGCGAGCTGGATAATTGTCCAGACCATCTTTCCCTTCAAACAAAATGTCCTCAGAGCCCAGGAATGAAAATGGATGTTTGAAGAAGACTGCAGAACAAGAAGATATATTCTGTTTGTGTCTGAGTTTCTGCCTAAATCAAAAGACACTACAAAGATTCAAGGCATCAAGGAGGTCTATACAATCAATGATTTTTAAAAAGGGACAAGACATACAAATATCCAAGTTCCAAGATTCTTTCGTGTAACTTAACAAATCTGTGTGAAAATCTTACAATCTTGGATACCAGGTGTGGCTTGACATATCTCCAGTGCACAATTAAAGTAACATATTAAACATATCTGAATAATAAAGTTTTAAATAATTTTACAGCTACAACTAAAATAGAATTTCAAGTCTCCAATATGCTGGATTATTTTTGCCAGTGTATTATTTTGGATGAGACTTCCCCAGAGCCAGTCTCTTCCATCCAGAGCAGTGATCCTTCTAAGATGATTATTAACCACTGCAATCTCTGAACTAGACTAAAGGAACAAAATCAATAGATTCTGAATTGACATGCCTTATTGACATTCAGCCAGGTTAAAACAAGTAACTTATTTAACAAAAGAAAAGGGCAGGGTTTTCTCTTAAATCATTAACACTAGGAAAAAAGGGGCAACCAGGATGGAAGCACAATGAGGCTAGCCTAGCCTCATTGCACTTGCCCATTAAACAGGAGGAGATGGTTATGGGATTACATGGAGACTCCACAGAACTAGAAGTCCTAAGTGTGCTTTGGGACTGGAAGTAACAGCCAGTTTACCCAGTGGGACTTTAAGACAGAGTTAGTAATATGTAAGTAATACATACAATTTGGCTTGCCAAGTCTAGCTCAATCAGTTGTTGGGCTTCCATCAATGGTTTTTATTTCTTTTGCTTTGTTTTGCTTTCCTTCTCCCTATCCAACTATTACTTGTTAGCTTCTCTATTTTATTTATTCTTTTCTTTTCACTGTCTTGCCCAATTCAGTTACTTTTCATTCCCCTATCTTGTTCCTTTTTTTTTTTTTTTGCTCTATATGTTGGAAAGGAAGGAAGGGTATTTCCGTGTGCCCATAGATGTGCAGATGTAGGAGTGTGGGATCAAGTATGTTTGCAGATAGAAATCAGTTTGTTTTATAAATCGTGGATTATGCAACAATTGTAACACTTCAAAAGGCACTTTTACTGTCAGCTTGCCAATGAACTATGGAGGGAGGGAAGGGGTAGGTAGAATTTAGGTTCCAGACATCAAGATGCTAGCTGTGAGAACCAAGGACACTTCGGCAGGTGTTTACCAAAGCCAAAACACTTTCTCACAACAATACCAGGAGACTCCATTGGACAATGTGACCTGGTCTAATAAGGGGGGGGGGGGCACCTGAACTTTAAATATGAGGGATTTGCATAGGAAATTGTTATATCTGGTTTTGCTGAAATAATGTACTCAATAAAGTTTTGCATTAAGAGATTGGATCAGCCGTGCTTGCTTTGGTTGGGTTCGTCAGTCAGAACAATGACAATAATGTTAATTAATAAACACTAATTGACCATCCTTTTTTTTTTTTTTTGAAATGTGGCCTTTGGCCTGTGCAAATCAATCTTAATTTGATTTAAACTGAAGACTTGGAAGCCATGATTTAACTCAACTTGTACTTTTGACATTTGATTAAAGCTGATTTGAAGTTTAATTAAAAATTGAACTGAATAGTCCAGACATTATAATGGAAAAGCATTAAAACACTTATTACCCCTTAATTTTGTGGAAGATGAGATACGGCAATAATAGGGATGACAGACATTTTCCGGATGAAAAGAGCAGGGATGGTTAGTGCTTTACAGCACAAAGATTTGTTTCCCATGTTTCAGTTAAATGTCTTCAAGAATTTCACTTCATTAAAGCCTTGCATTTCTTACATGGAAAAGATAGCAGGAATATGGAAAAGGAAGCTTTAACTATCTCCTTAACAAATAAAATCTGGTGACATTTGTACTAAATCAGCATTAAAAAAATTGTGTTGCTCCAACTTAAGAACCTCAATTTTGAAAACCTGTTTTAAAAACAAGCTCTTAACATTGAAGAGGATCCATCACCCATCAAACACTTTATTTTGTCTAATATTTCTGGCCTGCCTCGTTGCTAGGCAACATTGACCTCCTGTTAGAATGACACACGTGATGTACTATGTCTCATTTTTTAAAAACGAAATGTCTAGCACATATATATGCAACAGTGGTAACATGCATGCATGTTAGACATTTTGTTATGAAATCTAACTAGTCTAACAGCAAGCCCATTACTTCAGGCTTACTCATACAGTTAAGCTGAGCCACCCTGTCTCTGTCCAGCCTCTAAATAAAGTTAACTAATTAAATTTGAGCAAAAACTCTAGATAACTTTTTATCATAGGAAGGACTCCTGTTCATTAGCTTAAATAGGGTGCCAGGGTTAAAAGGGCAATACTGTCAAAGTTTGATCTCTTTTCAGTAAGACTGGGTTATGTCAGACTTGCTTTAATTAGTTAATTAGAGGCAGGAGAAAGATAATGGTACAGAGAAATCAAGTGCTTAGATTCCAGTAGAAAAATTGGCATACGAACCACTGCAATAGCAATAGCACTTAGACTTATATACCGCTTCATAGTGCTTTACAGCCCTCTCAAAGCGGTTTACAGAGTCAGCATACTGCCCCCAACAATTTGGGTCCTCATTTTACCCATCTTGAAAGGATGGAAGGCTGAGTCAACCTTGAGCCTGGTGAGATTTGATCTGCCAAATTGCAGTGGGAGTAGCTTGCAGTACTGCACTCTAACCACTGCATATCTGAGGCTCCATAGCTCTTCATCTCACATTTTTAAAAGCAGCAAACGTCTGGGCCAACGCTTGTGCTTAACCTGGTATCCATTCTTTCATTGTCAAGAGATTTAAAGAGCTTCCAATTATGTACAACTAAAAAAATAAGGTTTGACCCAAGAATGCACACTGGACTCATCGGTTTTACATATTCAGAGTATTGAGATGGACCTCTAGTTGCGTTGGCAGGATGGTCACAAAAATATACTGTTGTGTATGCAAAATAATTAATAAAGTGTGAGCTTGGAGTAAGTGCAGGGTTCTGCCCCTGCACTTCTGATTGGCTGTTAAGCGGCCGGACCGGATTGGCTCGTTCCGGGGAATCCGATTGGCCCTTAACAAAGAGTTCTTATTGGTTATAAAAGCTAGCGTTCCTAGCTTGTTATTGGTTAAACGTTACAAGGGTTGTCTATATAAGGCGGGTTTTACTGATGTTAAATGAGCAAGTCACGATGTAAATAAAGAGCTGAAGTTCACCGTTCAGAAACTTGTCTCCATTCTTTCTCGCCCATGCTCAAACTTAAAATATACCATTCCAGAAGTACAAGCAAGTAAGGCTTGTGAATGGCTGTATTTAAGAGCTGAGTGCTAAAATTCTACAGCAAAATAAATGGGGCCTGACCATTCCAGAACAGCTCCGATAGGTACAGGTACATAGACATATCAACTATTCATAGTACTCTAGCCTACTCAGGCTCTTTGTCAGCAGGATGGAGGGACCATCTAACTCAGGGCTGTCAACTCCCGGCCCACAGGCTGGATGTGTCACGCGTTGCCCAGTCCCACCCCTGTTTTAGCGAAGGGGGAAAAAGTCCCGCTATGTCATGTGGACTGCCATCATGACATGAGTTTGATACCCCTGATCTAATTTGTTGTGCTTCTGGGATAAATGTGTTCTTATCAGGAAAATGATGCAACATTATCTCTAAGCAAGAAGGTCATTAAAATAAAAACAAAGTCATTTTAAGCACTTCCTCGACCAAGTTCCCTCTCAAGGCAAAAAACTGGAACCTTGATTTGTGCTCAGCGCCAACAGGAAACAACATAGGGCATAGGCCCAGGACTAGCTGCACATTTTCAGAACAGTTGTTGTTATGAATTAATAAAAGTGCTTAAATAAAAAGTATTAAAACCTATAGAAAAGTGCAGGGTTCTAGCCCTGATTGGCTGATAATAGCGATATTGGATTGGTCCGTTCAGGAGAATCTGATTGGCTATTAGCGGGCCTCTTTCATTGGTTAAGGGAGCTAGCGCTTCACGTTTCTTATTGGTTACTTGATCAGCAGCTTGCCTATAAAAAGGGCTGTTGCTGCCGTAGTTTTTGCTCTGTTCCACAATGTTAAATAAAGAGTTGAAGTTCACTGTTCATCGTCTCGTCTCCACTTCTTACGCCCATGCGCAGAACTTAACAGTTGTAGTCTTCCAGATCGTAATTGCTTAATCAATATCTCTGGATTAATCTTCTGCCATTTCAGCAC
The DNA here is from genome assembly GCA_033807585.1 of Hydrophis major. Classification (NCBI taxonomy): domain Eukaryota; kingdom Metazoa; phylum Chordata; class Lepidosauria; order Squamata; family Elapidae; genus Hydrophis; species Hydrophis major. Next base: position 148,039,352 of record CM066328.1, on the reverse strand, counting down.
TTATATTTTATACTGTTCTGTTAAAAAAAAAAGTTCATTTTTGATTATAAGGTACATTTTTTAGTACTAAGAAGACTCATGAAATAATATTGTTGGAACAGAAATGGGCACCCTCATGATTCCAGAAAGCATAAAACATATTTTGCTGTGTTTTATTTAGGAAATACAGTGAGGGGAAGCATTTTAGGTTTTCAATGGCCTGCAAGCCCAAGGACCATGTATATAAAAACATTTTAAAAAACAAAAAGATCCTATCATAATTTTGGATATGATCATCCATCTAAGTCACAATACACAGCTTTATTTAATTTAGTGGAAGTGATTTCTGAATAGTTATATAGAGGATTTGCAATGCCAAACTCTAAATTTCTCGTCGTGCTTCTGCTTTTCAGTAGCAAAAGCAGATTATCAGAAATTGTAGTTTTACTGATTGGTCTCAAAATAGTAAACCACAGCATCTTCTGACAAAACTTTCTGTAATCACTGAGATTACATATATGAAGTATGGAGGAGGGATTAACCAACTTATTTTTTTAGCTGTCTTGGTAGCATATGGTGGGAAATCCAGATTAGGTCACTTTACACTAGATTCCTTGAAGATCAAAAACTTCATTCATGGTCATGCTGATATCTGGGTATTTACCTAAAGTTGGAGGAATAGTAGTGAAACAACCATCCAATATCCATGTGCCTAGAACAATATCTAAAAAAGTCTTTTCATGAATCACCTGAACTCTCCATGTCACCAGAAAATCTTAATAAACGATTTTCTTGAATGTGTGGGGAAAACCTGTCATACAATTATAGAAGAGGGTAACCATGTTGCTGAAGGCATCTTATATTTGTTTTCCTTATAAATCACCTAAAAGTAACATGATTGAAATGGTTTTAAACAAATAGGTAAAGTAACAATTAGCCACTTTACTCCATTTTGGTAAAAACAAAGATATGTGACATTGTATAAACTAAGCCTTTGTCTATTTAGAGTAGCTCATTGCCTTAGAAGAGTGGGGAAAATCCTCAGGAACACGTCACACCCTGGTCAGCACTTCTTTACTCTCCTACCATCAGGAAGGAGATACAGAAGCATAGGCAGCTGCACCAACAGGCTGAAGAACAGTTTTTATCCAAAGGCTGTCGGACTCTTGAATGGAAAATAACTTTACAACAACATAGTATGATTGACTTGCGAGGCTGGTGCAACGTGCAATAAGTTCACATGGTACAATAGGATTGTGTGTTCGTTAGTAGGATTCACTGGCTTAGGGATTTTCTGTCTTTCACTGTGAGTTGTATTGTGTTGGGCGGGGGGGTGGACGAAGGGAGGCTCAGCCAATCTCATGGTACACATGTACTCTGACAATAAAGGTTTGAATGAATTGAATTTGTAGTCCTATTTAACTTTAAGATTCCATCCAAAGTTTACTCTAAGAAACCTACTGTAGCACAGCTCCAATTCACTGATTCTACTTAAAAGATTCTAGAACACAAAAATGTCTTCTATGACTTGGTTGTTTTAATCTAAAGCAGCCTTTGATCTGATTCAAGGTGGCTTTTCCTTATGTTCTAAGTTTACTTAATTGAGTATTAAGAAGGCAAGGAAACATGCACTAATGCCCACAAAACCTGATTTAGGATGTATTTCATGCCTGTGAAATATTGAATAGAATTGTTCTCTCATTGCAAAAAGAATTTTTGCTGATGGAAGGATAGCATGTACTCCTTCTGTGAATACATGACTTTTTCCAGTGCAGAACCAACAATCAGAATTCAAATTACATTTTACTCCAAATTAGCCTTTCTTAAAAAGAGGAATCTCAGCTTTAGTGACATGCACTCTTTCATTAGTGATTGGGTTTTTTCCTTCCTTATGGTTGCTTAAAAAGATTTCCTTGTGATAGCCTGACTGAAAAGTACACAATTAAAATGATTTGGGGGGTTTTTCACCTCTGGGTATAGACTCCAGTGTCATCAAAAGGAAGGAGGGGGGACTATTTAAGCCTTCATTCCTATGTCCAATTGGTTTTCTAAATTAGGCATTGAAATTTCTCTGAACCAATGTCAGTCCCTTGGGGAAGCCTCAGTTGCTAAGGCTGTTCACATTGCATCTATTTATAACATTTAACTATGGAGGGTATGGGCAGAAGAATATTACCGGAGGATTCTAATGCTTCTTATTCCGTTTTCTTGCACAGTTAACATGCAGGTGGCCTTCAGCTGAATTATTCCACACACTCGTTGTCAAGCACCCCAAAAGCAAAAAAAAAAAAAGCTATCAAGGAAGCCAAGCACCTGTCTCAGCAGAACAAAGTAGAATGGGTTTAAGAGCTTTACTGATATTCTTTCCAGTCTGAAACATGATTTCAGAATGCCATGAAGCTTGGAGATTTATATGCCCAATGCATGAGACTTTTGTGGAGGTCCTATCTATTTCCAGGCTTATCCAGAAGCCTGAAAATCACTGAATGAGTAGCAGAGAGATGCTATGCTTGCACAAGGTCTAACACATTTCTGAATCCTTTTTGAAGCATGCATAGCTCTAATACGCAGACCCTAAACTGTATCAAATCACAACAACTGCGGGTTGTGAGAGAAAGCTGAATTTGGTGAAGATTGGGCAGCTGCCCAGACTAAATTTCATTAGTCACACAAATGTTGTCTGACTTTGTGCAGCAATCTTACAAAAAGAAGCCCAAAACACATTTCCCCTTTTAGGCTCATCTCACCTATTCAGGAGGTTGCTGCTTGCAAACATGAAGTGTGAATGATGGGAAATAAAATTCTAAAAACACCCTCTCCACTGCCATCTTCATCTGATCCCTAATTCTGAATGATTCCAGAACTTGTTTTTATTTTCTTAGCATTTGCCTGCAGACAACAAACATTTGCCCGCAGACAATTTTGCTTAGCATTTGCCCGCAGTCAACAAAGATTTCATACCTGCTCATTTTCACATTCAAGTTGCATAAATTTGGCAAGAGCTCCATCTCCACCCCCATCCAACACTGGGAATAAGATAGTCCTTGACGTACATCCACAACTAAACCGAAAATTCCTATTGCTAAACGAGACAGTGTTTATGTTATGTTACGTTACGTTACGTTACGTTACGTTACGTTACGTTACGTTACGTTACGTTACGTTACGTTACGTTACGTTACGTTACGTTACGTTACAACCTTTATTGCCACTGTTGTTAAGTTAATAATATGGACATGAACTGAATCTGGCTTCCCCGTTGATTTTGCTTGTTAGAAGCTTGCAAAGGGTATTCACATGACCCTGGGACTCTGCAATCGTCATATGAGCCAGTTGCCAAGTGTCCAAATTTTGATCATGTGACCATAGGGAACGGTCCCTTTTTTCAATGCCATTGTAATTTCAATTGGCACTAAACAAAAAATTGTAAGTTGAAAACTACCTGTACAGAGTCCCTTAAATGTGTGTGAAATCAGTATGGAAATGATAGGAAAGACTTTTCCCGAAAGCAGCTTGAATTATCCTGAGAGAGTTAAGGATTTCCCAGCACAGAGAGACTCCTTAAGCGTATTAGCTATATTTCCTACTGTTACAGCATTCCAGTCAAAACTTAAATAACCTTGCATTCATTTTGTGAATCAGCTTGGCAGATGCATAGAGCTCTGGATCAATATTTTCAATACTGGGTTTTCTCCAAGAAATATAGGAAATGCCCAGCAATATATTTTTTTTCTTTCCTGCCTCGTTTTATCAGATCCAGTTACTCACTCACTCACTTCTGCTCTCTATAAATGCTTCAGGTTCTCGGATAACACAGGATCGATTTAAAACTCAGCAAGTTTTATTTTTGTCAACCCTGGGAAAGTGCCCAATTACCAAGCTTGGATATGGAGACTTATTTGCTCAGTTCTGGATTCTAAAAGCGGTGACAGATGCAGAATATATGACATGCAGGGAGGACAGGAGCTGTCATTGCCAGCTGGGCTGCAGAAATGCACAATGGAAAGCTTTCGCCACTGCAGCTCAATAGAAGCCCTGTTGAAACATTTCTTCATTGGCTGCATTGATTGCAGCTGTTGATGTTTTTAAAGGCATGCTAGAGAAAGAAGAGAGAAAGAAGTATTTACATCTGTGGAAGCTGAAGATGGCCTGGAAGGCATGAAGGAGATTCATGCCTGTTTGGGAGTAGGAATCTTAAGAAATATAGATATCAAACATTTTACAATAAATAGGGCATGCATAGAAACGACAGGGGAGGAATCGATAAAGAGGAACAGACTAATTCCTTGGAGAGAAACTGGAGCATTTATTTGAAAATACGAAAGACATATAATGATTTGACTTCAACTTTAAAGCAAAAATATAAAGTTTTCCACATGGTGTCAATACTATTGGCAGTTCAGGAGCAGTGGTGGGATTCAAAAAATTTTACTACCAGTTCTGTGGGTGTGGCTTGGTGGGTGTGACATGGCTTGATGGGCATGGCAGAGGAAGGATACTGCAGAATCCCATTCCCTCCCCAACTCACTAACCTGCTTTCCAGCTCTGTGCTCTTGTGCAGGGCAACAAAAGAAGACCCAGCTGATCAGCTGGGACTCAGGAGGCAGAGAATAGATGGGGGCGGGGCCAATCAGAGGTGATATTTGCTGGTTCTCTGAACTACTCAAAATTTCCACTACTGGTTCTCCAGAACTGGTCAGAACCTGCTGAATACCACCTATGTTCAGGAGATATACTACAGATTAGAATTCTAACTGATCTGAGAACTTTTGGAAGTAGACTTGCATTCTTTCTATTCCTAAAAATGAAGCATGGAAATACAAAGTCCAGAATCAGAATCCAGATCTCTGTGGAGAGCCTTAAATACACTCCAAAGCACAGCCCATTTTAGATGCTGCGGTTCAGCATTTTGTCCAAACCCAGACAGCACTCACAAACTTCCAGAAATAGAGATGAATAGCCACAGAATGAAGATGCTCTCCAATCTGTTCATGAAATTAGTCAAAAAAAAATAGAAACAAAAACGCTGGACTTTGCCCATCCTGTATTTACTCCATCTCTATTTATGACACCATGTAGCACTTGGGTAGATGTTGTTTTGAAATATGTGACTACAAAGGTTACTAGGATACTATATGAATAGAATTCTTTATTGACCAAGTGTAATTGGACACACAAGGAATTTGTCTTCAGTGCATAAGCTCTCCGTGTACATAAAGATATAAGGGATAAATTATGATCATAGTCATCTAGAGAGGGGTATTTGCTGTGGTATCTGCAATGCACATGTAAACACACCCACTGTATCTAGATCTATTTAAATACTGTGTATTCAAACCATTATTTACCTAGAAGCCAGTATTCCCAATCAAATTGAAATTTGACATTGAAGTCAGGCTTACAAATAAAACATAGATCAAGCAAGCTATGGCTTGACAAATTCAAATTAGATAGGAAACTAAGTTTGTTGTTAATTATAAGGAAGAGCTTTTGCTTTTATTATTACTTGCAAAAGAAATTAAGAAGAAATAAAATAAATACTGGGAAAAAAAGGAAATGCTAACAATTGAAGAATAGATCCTGAAATTGACCAAACCTTCCAGGCCATCTTCAGCTTCCACAAATGTAAATGCAGTACTTGTCTCTCTTTTCTCTAGTGTGCCTTTAAAAACAGCAGGCATACCAAACAGGCAGAGATGAAGAAAAATGATTTGGAGAAGTTTATAAGAGATTGGAAGGCATTTGTTTCTGCATGTTAAATGCAACAATGGACTGTTAACAGAGGGTTTTGAAGATTAGTTTAACTTTTTGAGTTATCAGAAAACAGCTTTTTTCTTTTTTACAGTGAACAGAAATTGAATTGATTTGATTGATAGACGACAGAATTTTCTATTTGGAATATTTGTAAGAAATTATGTTTTCAAATAGTACTTTAGTAAGAAAAGATGGGAAAATTTACAACCATTTGTAGACCTGTCAAACCAGGGGGAAATATATTACATTTGTCTGAATAATATTTATCAACAGGGTGGACATTGTATGGTTAGTGTTAAGTAGTTACTGTACTGTATATCTACTATATACATTTTTTTTCTTTTTCTTCCTTTCTTATCCACTGTTGCTCATTTTTTTTCTGTCTTGTTTGTAGTTTTTGTTAATTTTTGTTTTTGTTATTTTCTTATCTTTTGAAATCAATAAAAAGTTCAAAATTTTAAACTCAGATTAACAGACGAGCTTTAAATCAGTGGTCCCCAACCTTTCTGGCTCAGACTGGTGGTGGGGGAGGAGGGGGGGGGATTTTGCACATGTGCATGCTGCTTGCACAAATGCAGCTTTTGCATGTATGCTCATCCATCACTTGCAAGCCTGGGTCCCAATGGGCCATAGCCCCAACAGGCCACAAACCAGGCGTTGGGATCAGTGGTGGGATTCAATTTTTTTTACTACCGGTTCTGTGGGCGGGGCTTGGAGGGCGGGGCAGGGGAAGGATACTGTAAAATCTCCGGTCAGAGGTAGTATTTGCCAGTTCTCTGAACTACTCAAAATTTCTGCTACTGGTTCTCCAGAACTGGTCAGAACCTGCTAAATATCACCTCTGGTTGGAATCCCTGCTTTAAGCCTGAAATTGGAGCCAATTTTTATTAACAAACATATATTGGGTGAAGAATTTCAGGTTGTAGATTTGCCGGAATAACAAAACAGATGGTGATATAGCATTGGGCTGTCCTGAAATGAACTTGAATTCTCCTCCCCCGAGTTTAACATCAAGTAACAAATGATACCTTCTAATGATGGACATCATTTGGCAGCACAGAATGTCTTTAGGTATGCTTGAATTTCTTATGTAAGGAGAAAAAAATAAGGGACATAGTATTTGGAAGAAATAATGAGTCAGAGCATGAAGATTTGTTTTGTGGCAAGATGAGTTGTTCAATATTACCAATTGTGACCTCTGATTCAGCATTTGCACCATAATTCCATTTATTCTTGCTTATGAATTGTAATAGTCCATTAGCAGCCTCTCAAAAGAGTTGCCTATGATCACAACAATGACAACAGATGGTTTAACTTATAACCCATTCTTTTAGCAACCATCTGAAGTTACAAGGGCACTGAAAAAAAGTGACATACAGCTAGTTCTCACACAACCATCACAGCATACCTACAGTTACATGATTAAAACTCAGGTGCTTTGCAACTGGCATATATTTTCAATGGTTATAACATCCTGGGAACAAGTAATGTCTTTTTGCAACCTTTTCAGCCAGCTTCCAATCAGCAAAGCCAATGGGGGGAAATCAGATTCACTTAACAATTGTGTGACTCATTTAACTGGATGAATTGCTTAACAACCACTGCAAAAAAAAAAAAAGTCATAAAATCTGGAGCAACTCAACAACTGCCTTGCTTAGCAATGGAAACTCTGATCCCAATTGTAGCTGTAAGTTGAGGGTGCCTACCTTGATGCAATAACCAGGAAATAAAACAAATGATCAACAGTTCAAATTGTCTGATCATTTATTTCATTTAATTTACAACTTAGGAAACTGCAATGAGATCTGAAGACAGTGACCAGACATGATTTCACTGCTAACCTTTAATTTTACGAACTTATTTTTAGAGTTTTCCTCTCCTCAACAGTAGGTTTTCCATGGTTCTTACAGTATGTAAAAATTAAGCATTACATTTATACATTCTCATTTCTAACATGAAAGTTACTAATTTGCACCAAAACAATTCATCTAGACCTATGCTGGTTTAATTGAATGGCAACATTTTTTGAGAGATGAAAGGGTTTTTTTTTTTTAATGATAAAACAGAGAATGTAGGATCTTAGGCTTGGCCTAAGATTTTCTCCTTTGGTTGCTGAATGATGGCTTCTCTGACTTCCATCAAGTGTTCTATCAACTCCACATCAAAGAATGTTTCAGTTGCACTTTTAATTGAAGAAGAGTTCTGAATATGTAGGGGAGATCATCCATATGCATTCCTGTCCTGGCTACAAATCCTACAGATTTTCTTTCTTAGAAATGGGGACAACTGACCACATCAATATTTGGCTAAAGTTGCATTTCATTCTTCACTGCCAGATATCTTATATTAAAGCAAGGTTGCACAATTGAGTCCCAGATAGCTCCAAAAATCATAATCAAATTTTAATGTTGAATGTGACATAAAGAGAAAAATAACTACAGGACTTACATTAACTCTAAATAGTTATATTTCAATAAATTTAAGTGTCAATGAAATGAAAGGAAATCAAATCTAATTTTTGTCCTCCTCTTTCCTACCTGCTACTGTTCCCAGACTGTCATTGAAGATAGGAATATTTCTCAGCTGAGAAAATTACACCTAAAAGTCATCTGAATATCTGGACACTCTTTGGTAGGAATCCAGTATATGCTACCATCCAATACTGGTGTAAATCCCATATTCATCCCAAGGATGATGTGCAAATAGATAGTTCTCAAGACCTGAATGACTCTTATGAAGAACATGATGATATTTAAAAGCTACCACTCATTCCCAACATAGCTATCCATTTTCTTCCATTAAGAGAAAACTCTTGATTTACTTGATTTTTTTGAGCACTGGATGACTTCCTTTTGAGCACTCTTCGGCATCTAACATTTTAGTATTTGGGCTGCAGGCAATATTCTTTCAATTTCAGGATGTTGTATATTCTAGCAAAAGGGAACGCCTAAGTGCTTGTAATGAATAAAAAGTATTCCATATTTAGATCACAGTTAGAAAACTGGTCCATTGGAAAACTGGTCCATCAAGTCTCTTGATACTTATTCATTGGCTATTATACTTACTCACTGGCTAAAAAATCACAGACTGAATCAGAGAAGTAACATTCTAGAATAATACTGACAACAGAAAAGAGAAAAGAATTGAAGTTATAGTTTAGTGGACTACAAAAAGGAAAAATATTGCTGTCAATATTACAAAGCAGATGCTAGGTGTTGAGTTACTTTGGTTCCAATAGCAAATTTAGAGGGATTTACCTTTGTCTTAGTGCATTATTTCTTAAATACACATTATCAGTATCTAAAATTGGGTTGGAGCAAATAGTTCTGAGCATAAATGTCACAGGGTCTAAACTACTGCGAGGACAACCATGGAGATGTGTCTCTGTCAGTCAAAGGCACTACAGAAATGCACTACTATATCAGACACCATTGTCAGCTGTTGCCTTTAGAGCCAACAGTCTATTCTCAGCAGTCCCAGTTCCTGCCATCATCAATAACTACAAGACCATCTGCAAACCTTTTCATGTCCAGTCCCAGATGTTGTTCTTAGATGTGGACATGTTAAGACACCCCATATCATCAACCTGCAAGTATCAAATATACTTTAAGAGAACGTTATGGATTTGAAAGACTATAAATCAACTCCACAAATCTAAATCTGCAACTCTGAATACAAGGAGTAAATACCCCTAACATCTGTGGGAAACAGCTTTCAGATCAAAGTACAACACATAAATTCTAAGAGTGGTTTGTTTTTTTAGTGTTACAGTACTGGATTTGGACTCTTATACACAAAAAAGTAGGGACTATAACAATGTATGTATGTATACAAATAAAAATTCACAAAATGTAGTATTCATAATTGGGATTTGTCAGCTAAGAATGAGAACAAATTTTAAAATGTATTTGGCTGGGTATTCCCAATAAATGCAGAGGATTATATAGTACTAGTAAATTCCAAATGTCACTGTTGTTAAATGATTAAATTCTCATTGCTAGGCTAGAATGAAGAATTTATTTTATTTATTGACTTTCAATCACTTGACTCCTGACAACTACTTGGACAAGACCCTGCAGTTTTCTAGGCAGCCTTTTCAGAAGAAGCTTTTGTCATCTTCCTAGGCCTGAGAAGGAACGACTGACCTAAAGTTATTCAGTTGGCTTCCATGCCTAAGGCAGGACTAGAACACAAGTCTCCTACTCCTAGTCTAGCAATTTAACCATTATTCCAAAGTGGCTCTCAGGAATTGGATTTGGGGCACCAAGCCCAGATCTAAAGGTTACTGTTTTTATCTTAGGCTTGTAAAGACTCAAGATAGAATGCCACACACCCAGCAAAGGCAAAGGGCCGGGTTCACGGTATTTATAGAAGCCCTGATTCATGCAGAAGCTTCATACTGTATGGCAACTACAGCATTAATGCATCTCTAGAAGCAAAAGAGTTCTAAGTGTTGAACACGTAGAGACTATGGTCAGTAAAAGATCTGAGTTAAAGGAATGATTGGGCACTTTCCAAGGGCTATGCCACTTCCATGAATTAGTGGAGCACTGTCCTCATTGGAGCCCATGTATCTCTTTCATCCAAGTTATCTAATGGGGGAAACCCAAGCAAACATGGGTGGAGGAAAAACAGTCATTACTATGTGTCTATTGGTCTGCCATTTTCCTAAGAATGGTGTAGGCAAAGGGACAGATGGCACAGAAGTAGGACTGATTCTCTAGTCTCACTCCAACCTAACATAATTTCTCTACTACTAATTACCATGATTCAAATCTTTCAAATTCCAGATTCTAAGACAAAGTTGACATTTGCCCTGTTATGACACAGGATTGGCATGCAAGCAACACATGCTAGGGAAAGCTTGTCAGCCTTTATTCAACTACCCTCTCCCCAAATCCCCACAAACCAGCAATTCCAAAGTTTCTGCCCACCAGGGACATCTACAGTACAAAAGCTAGGCTCGAAGCCATGCGCCTGCAAATGCTTTGTGCAACTTCCTGGAAGTCCACCAACGTCAAGGCAAAGGATCAAACCTCAGTCAACAACAGCAAGGATTCTGGAGCAAAGTTCTTCTAGGAGCCATCGAGAGTGTTGCCCTGAAATACAACAGTTGTTCCTGACAAAAGCCCCTCCCCATAGCATCTCCTTAAATGCTACTACTCTCCAGTCCAGGTGATCTTCATGCAAAGGGGTGGGGCACCCTCCTCCCAAGCAGTCAGGTCACCCTAGGTTGACTCTGCCTCCTCTCCATTCTCCACACTCAGGGATCAGGCAAGGAAGTATTTGCTCATCTCTGGAGCTCTGCCACTCCTCTGCTCTGCTGCCTGCCCTTTCCATCTTTCTCTACCCTTCTTCAGTCAGCCTGCACCCTCTCTCTCTCCCTGCCTACTCTTCCAAGGCTTAAGGGGCATGGGATTGCCATGTCCTCATCTCCAAGACATTCTTCAGGGGCCATAGAGACTGTATCCACCCCTTCTATCAGACCCAGCTCCATCTCCTTCTCCTCCTTGACCCTTGACTCCGATAGGGCCATGACATGTCCATAACCTTTGGTGTCTTACACCTAAAGCTCATTTAGCACTTTTTAAATGACAAAGATACAGCAAATACTTGAGTTTGATGAACAATGTGAATTTCTTCTTCATATTTTACTCATATAAAACATGTAATGAATGAATTAAGGAATAAAGTAAAACACTCCAAAACCTTCTTTTCTTGACTCCCAATCTGAAAAGGAAGAATGTTGCCATATTTTCTAATATTAGAAATCTGCTGCCAATATAGAAAGCCAATTCATTTTGACTGCAATGCACTGTATAACTATTTAAATACTCAGCTTGTCCCAAGGAATTCAGATACCTATGTTTTTAATATCATTTCTGAAGCATGTTCAATATCTGAATCTTCCAAATTAGGAGATTATGAAAAAAAAGAAAAGGTAGAGTATTCTTTCTTTGTCTTAACATTCTATTAGTTTTTTTACAGTGGAAGAAAGCAAAAAACAAAAGGCATCTTTAATGTAACTTGAGATACTTAGGAAGCTGGAGCTAAATTAGGAAACAAGAAGGCACAAGCTGCTTAGTCAGTCATTCAGTGTTTCTGGGTAGCAGCATTGCAAAACCTATCTATTTATAAGAGCATGTGTTTCTTTTAAAGGTAAAGGGTAAAGCTTTCCCCTGTCTGATTGTGGCTAACTCTAGCGGATGGTGCTCATCTCCATTTCCTACCCCAAGAAGCTAGCATTGCCTAAAGACATCTTGGTGGTAATGTGGCTAGCATAACTATATGCTGAGGTGTATGGAACCCTGTTACTTTCCCACCAAAGTGGTACCTATTTATCTACTGTCATTTGCATGCTCTTGAACTGCTAGGTGGGCAGGAGCAGGGGCAAGTAACAGGAGCTCACCCTGTCTTGTGGTGCTAAGGTCTTGAATTCAGGCTGTCAGCTTTCCAGCTGACAAGCTCAACATCTTTAACCACTTTTAGAAAGCCCTAATTTCTATTACTCTTGTTATATACATTATCTATCTATATACACATATACAAGCATGTGAGGAAAGGAAAAAAGAAATTTTGCCCTTTAAGGAATAGGCAAAGTTCTTTCCTTTTGTGGATTCAAATTTCCCGGCTGGGAGAAATGCAAAAAGATTTGGTCAGCTACATTGAAAGTCAGAATCAGTTTATTAATAGAAAGGCAAATAAGAAATCTCACAGTGTTCCTAGAATTAATCTAATAAGTGAGTAGGAAAACATCTCTTTTATACATTTACTTGACTTTTATTTCCTGCTTTTTCAACTGCAGCTGCTTTGCACGACACAGCTGTGGTTGAAAAAGCAGGGGGAAAGGGCTTTTCCAACCGCTGTGCACTTGAATGCAGCACTGCTCAGCTGTCCAGGCAGCTCAGCAGGTCATAAATTGCACTCATACGATGCAGAACAACAGAACCTGTAGTTATACCAGTCGGATCCCATCCCTGGTGATATCCTTCAGACATTGAGGTTGAATAGATGTAACTCTGCAATGACGAAGTTATGCAGATTCTTTGCTCACAATTGTTGAGCATCCAAAGTATAACTTCTCACACTGAGTCAGACCATGCAGGAATTACTATGCCAATCACATGGTAGATTCATTTATCATGTCATAATTTAGTTTCCTATAGATGAAAACAAAAATAGAAAAAAGCAAATGTGAAGCAACCTGGAGCTGACAGTTTAGACCACTTGTATCTAGCTGGGATACAATAGGAAGCCACCTTACATTTTTGTGGCAACTTTGCTCATGTATCCTTGAGCTTGCACTTTATAATATACAAGCTGAAATCACACAATCTCTGTTTGAACATATATCGGCTCATTTTTGGACTGTATATTCAGCTCTAATTCTTTGTTTTGGTTAAGTAATGTTGGATTGCACATAACGTAATGGAGTACTGCGTACAGTTTGGGTCACTCCAATACGAAAAAGGTGCAAATAAGATCCTGAAGGTGTGCAGAGGAGAGCAACCAAGATGATAAAGGGTCTGGAAGCTAAATCCTATGATGAATGGTTGAGGGAGCTTAGCCAATCGAAGGGGAGAATTGGGAGGACTATCACAGAGAAGAGAAGATTAACTTATTCTCCAAAGCACCAGAAGAGAAGTAATGGATACAAGCTTGTTAAAAAGAGATCCACCCTAGTAGTAAACTTCTCTGATGATGTGAACAATTAATCAATGCAATAGCCTGCCTCCCAGAGTCGTTGGTGCTCCATCACTGGAGGTTTCCAAAAATGAACTGGACCAATCATTTGACCAAGATGTGGTCTCCTGCCTTGAATAGGGGGTTGGACTAGAAGACCTCTGAGATACCTTTCAGCCTATAAGGAAGAAGGGTTTTCTTGATAGTCATACACATTATCACAATTATTCCTTCCTTGGAGAGATTCAGTTCAAGTCCATGCCCAATCATGGAAGCTATACAGGTGTCTTTGGACAAATCATTCCCTCTTAGCTCACCTCACCTCCTAAAGTTGTTCATGTAAGATAAAATGGAGGAGGAAGCATCTGTAAACTGCCTGGAGTTCCTGGAGGAAGAAAGGAATATAAATCTCACAAGTGCATAATAAATACATTGATGAATGGCGTTCAGTTCAATAAAAAGAACTTAGCCTCACTCTTCTGTCTTTCTTTTCTGTCCTACATCCATTGTAATTTGAAGTTAATGAATTTATACACTGACATGTCCCTCTGTATTTTCCACCATGTCCTGAATTGAGACAAATGCTCTCAGAATGAAGCAGTGAAGGATGAGTCACAGCTGAGCTATTAGAGGAACAGCCTTTACCGGAAGATGAAATTAAAGAGAAAATACTGTAGCTTTTAGTTGAAGCTTTCATCAACATCCTGCGTTGCTGAATATGCTGCACAGAAGTGAACTGAAATCAGCTAATAATACGAGACTCCTCCTCTACTCAGTCAAAGCTGCTCCTGAAATTGCCAAATGGTGCTGTACTGGATTGAGATGAGAAGTTGTGCTTCTCATCTTACAATTGGCATGCCTGATGCGGTTCTCACAAACACTAATGTTTATCTGCTAAGGTCTTAATAAAACAAGTCAATTGTGATGCAAATGACCAGCAAATATAGCCTGAACCTATCCTGAACACACTGATAGACAACACATGTACACACTTCAACCCTCTGTGCAGAGAAGGTGCTTGTTAGCAGCAGGGGAAGGAAGGAAGGAAGGAAGGAAGGAAGGAAGGAAGGAAGGAAGGAAGGAAGGAAGGAAGGAAGGAAGGAAGGAAGGAAGGAAGGAAGGAAGGAAGGGAGGGAAGGAAGGAAGACACACAAAATACTGCATTTGGAAAACAAGAGAGAAATCTAGCCTGCCAAAAGGAAAATGCTGTTGCCCAGAGCAACCAACAAGCCCCATATCCCTGTAACTCCTGTGTACCTAGAAAAGAGTGATCATATGTAATTTGAGGGCCAGTTTTCATTTCTAATGTAACATCAATATTCCTGTTAAAATTTGAGCTGAAAACATACAGAATTTTTTTTTAATTCAGAATGCTGTTCTGAATTACCCCTTTTGTTCATTGATCATATTTTTTTATTAAAAAGAAAAATATTCCTGAGTTGAGCCCAACTGTTTATAACTTTGTGCGGGAATCCACATAGTCGTCTTTGAACTTATAATATTGGATATTGCATTTTCCTGGGAAGTTTTCAATTTCCTAGTCTAGCCTATAGCCCTTGGGTTTGCTGGTTTATCCCATGGTCAAATTACAAACCAGGTTAGCTTTTTGCGATCAGCCTGGATCAGCTGCCAATAGCTGTAACAAGTACTAAATTACTGACTGGATAATGCCCGCATAGTGTTTTTCCAACTTGGCAACTAAGAGGTGTAGACTTCAGCTCCTAGAATTCTGCAACCAGCATACTGGCTGAGGAATTCTGGGAGCTGAAGTCCACACATCTTAAAATTCCAAGTTTGAAAAACACTGTGTTATCAGTTATAGGAAGATGGCATGCTACAAAGTAGCATTCTATTGCATAATCTGAGCAACAACAAAAAATAAAAATGATAGGCAGCAGGAACCAAGTTCTTTAATTGGAAATGTGCTCATGTGACCAGAAAAAAAGGACAAAGTTATGCTGGCTCAGCATCAAGCATCTTACAAGATGGGAGGTTAAAAAGATGACCGGCCACATTTTTTGGCAAAATTTTTGCCATTTTGCAGGTGCATATCCATGATCTCAAAATTCCCACACACATTGTGTATGCCAGTCAATTTGTAATAAAACCTGAAAGAGAATCATAAGATCTGTCTAGCATCCTTATCTCTAATTAAACTTTAAGAAGAGGATAGGAGCAGAGTTACATGTAGGACGTGTCTCTCTATTAAAAGTAACTAAATCCCAACCTACTAGCCTGACATCTGAGAAAAACTGAAGCTGCAGTTCGGAAACTATTCTGCTGTGACACTACAGCAGAAGTATCCGACAGGAGGCCATTAAGAAGGTGGGAAATATGCAAAGTGAGACCTAATACAGAAGTAAATGTCTACATTCCATACCATATCACAGTATAAGGTACTGAATGTAGGCTCACAAAAGGAAAAATTTTATATAAGAAATGTTGGTGCTTAAGAGCCGTGGTGGCACAGTGGTTAGAGAGCAACAGTTCGATTCTGACCAGCTCAGGGTTGACTCAGCCTTCCATTCTTCTGAAGTTGGTAAAATGAGGAGCCAGATTGTTGGGGGCAATAGTCTGACTCTGTAAACTGCTTAGAGAGGGCTGTAGAAGCAGTATATAAGTCTAAGCGCTATTGCTATTGCTATTACAGAAAGTAATTCCGTTCCTCATGTACTGTATTGAGTTCTGGGAACCACACATCAAGAAAGAGAAACTGGATATGAGAGATTCAGCCTCAAAGCACAGAATGAAAAAATGCACTTCAGGAGAAATAAGAGCTATGGGCAGGAAATATTCCTTAATTAACTCACTATAAAGTTTGATGATAATTGTCTCTTACAGGTTTCAAGATTATATTTTTACCCCAGACTAACATTAGAGGTGCAATTTTGAAAACCACTGGTTTGTCCCTCTGATCTGTCAGTTACGTGGGAATTGACAGTGGAACAGATTGAGAAAAAAGGCAATAATGATTAAAAACTAAAAACTATACCCTTAAAAAAAGAGTATGAAGGATTGATATTTTACTAAAAGGGGACATGATAGCATTTTTCAAATAACATGTAGAAGTCTATTAAGACTACCAAATAGTATAAGTATGCAACCTACAGAAGCTTGCCTTTTTATTGGAGATTTTCCAAGGCTGTAATCCAGATAGGATCAACTCTATTGTTTCAGAGTTCAAAAGACATACAAGGGATTTAAATTACAAAAAGAAAGATTCCAGTTGAAAAGTTTGTTTGTTCGATCAATTTCTATGACCACCCATCTCAGTCAATGATTCTGGGAGACTTGCAATTCAGAAAATATATCACAATTTTTTAAAAAAAATTAAAATAATAAAAACAGGAATACCTGTAAGCAGCAAAAATATGCAATTCAACGTACACATGAGCAAGATATTTGGCCAGTAAGCAATATAGCCAGGAAATCGGCCCCTTGGAACATTTAGCAGAGCCAGGGCCCTAACATTAACAGCAGAACACAGAAAACTTCTGATTCTTTTTTTTTTTTTTTTTTGGCATTTTCTTCAACATCTCAGAAGGCAGAAGTTACACACCTTAGGTTAATATTTTCTTTGTGCTACATCCAGACTTGGTCTGATGCAGAAGTATCATGTTGCATTCCTACATCTAACTCTCCTGAACAGAGAAATTGCCCCAAAATAGTACAATTGACATTTATATTGTTTAAGGGAGATTGTGATGTGTTTAAGCTATCACTAAGCACACAGGTACAAACCCATATACACATGGGATTAATCTTGCAACCATTCAACCAGAACACGGTGACTAGGTTTACACATCCCATTAAGCTATTTGCCTTTGCCTTAGTATGTTGTACAAACCTACTCTTTGAGGCTTGTACACCATAATTCATGGCTTAGGTTATCTATGAGATGCCATACAGTAATTTGATCTAGATACTGTATTTATTTAGTATAGCATTACGAACCACAGTACCTTATCCAACCATCTATAGTGGATAGAAGGAATGGCCTTGAGGAACAAGTGCTACCAAGACAACAGTCAGATAAAAGAAATCTAAGTCCAGGACAGAACTGTAATCTGGAAAAGCATCTCAAGACTCCACTTAGTTCTCACAGAAATAAAGGGAAATAAGGGGGAAGCACATTCATACTTGCAAGATTTTGTTACTATAGCTTTAAAATAAAAGTTCTATTAACCTGCTTGACTTTGGTTTCCTAGACTGGTCTACCTCTATATACATTTGCTTCTAATCAATCATACTTTTTAAAAAAATTATAAAGTATATTTTTTAAAAAATCAGAAACATGGTCTTTCCTTCAGGATCCCCTTTTCAACAATGTGGACAGTGGACATGTAGCCCGCAGACATCTTATTATTTCTATATTTTCATCCAATTTTTAAGACAATTACTATCTTCCAAATTGTGTTAAATCTGTTTAAAGAAAAGGAGATAGACCTTGTCCTCATATTTACAAAGAAGATAAAGACAACCAAAGGAAGGAAAAGAGAAGTGAAAGGCAAAGGACTGAGATCATATATCAAGACCTTAATGAAATGGGGATCTATAATATGCTATTTAAACAGGTCACACTGATCAGTCCAATGTATTCAGAGGTTTCTGTAAATGTATTTTCATATGATTTTCTGAAACTGTTTCATCAAATGTCATTTTAATTAAAGCTACCAGGCCTTGGTTGCAAAAATCCAAAGGCCAATAATTAATAATTATCTCTAATTCTTCACTGCCATCTAGTAATCATCCCGACTTTTGCTGCACAAATACAATATGCCTTTCACTGTTGGGTATGATGACCATCCTGGTGAGAGATCTTTCATTACCATCCTTACAAATTTAGCAAACGAGAGTAATTTTGGCCACTCTCCCATTCCAATGTGATTTAAACAAATTTTTGCTACTTCCTCCTATGTTTCTCTTTCCGAGAAAAGCTTCAATAGTTGATTTTATCTATGTCAAGTTCCGTAAAAGAGGAAGGACTTGAGCTTGATTGTGCATATATATTTATTAAGAAATAGTAATCAGTATTTCTATGAAATGAAGCTTTAGAAGGATGAAGATTTAAAATGGGGATCAATATGAAGTCATCGTTAATTCAAAATAAAGTAAGGTACAAAAGCAAACTTGGAAGAAAAAGTTATTCCCAGCCTATACTGTATTCTATTCAGACTTTCAAAGGTTTTTCAAAGCCAAGCTCTACAGATATTCAGAAAATTAGCCTATTAACTGATTTAACCCTCGGGGCCAGAATAGCATCATTTAATTCAGCTTGCATCAATGTCACATTCCATGCCCTGTAACTCCACAACATTGCAAGTATCTGGCATTTGGGTAGCATTTAAGATGGCTTAGTGAAACACTATCTATAGCTAGCTGTAACCCTAGCAAGAGCATTGCAAGCAAAAAATAGTGCAGCTTCCACAGGCCCCACATCCCTATTTCTCAGGGAAGAAAAACAGTCATTATATCCCTTAGCGCTTTGCAAATTTTACATACACAGAGTCTTGTTTTGATTCTTCAGTATGAAACGGCCACAAGTACAAAGAGGCAGGATTGAAATAGAAAATAAAAGACGAAATAGAATAATAATGGTTTTCAGTCCACAATCGAAGTACAGAAACAGAAATGGAATGGAGGATACAGGTAGTCCTCAGCTTATGACCACAACTGAGCCCAACATTTCTGTTGTTAAGTGAGACATTTGTTAAGTGAGTTTTGCCCCATTTTACAACCGTTTTTGCCTCGTTTGTTAAGTGAATCACTGCAGTTGGTAAGTTAGTAAGCCGGTTGTTAAATGAAACTGGCTACCCCATTGACTTTATCAGGTTGCAAAAGGTGATCACATGACCTTGGGACACAGCAACGGTCATAAATATGAACCAGATGCCAACCACCTGAATTTTGATCATACGAGCCATGGTGGCGCAGTGGTTGGAATCCAGTACTGCAGACTACTTCTGCTGCCTGCCAGCAGTTCAGCCATTCGATTCTGACCGGTTCAAAGTTCTCAGCCTTCCATCATTCTGATGGTAAAATGTGAACCCTAATTGTTGGGGGCAATATACTGACTCTGTAAATTTCTTAGAGAGGGCTGTAAAGCATTGTGAAGCTGTATTTAAGTCTAAGTGTTATTGCTATGATTGTAGGGATGCTGCAAAGTTCGTAACTGTGAAAAACTATCATGTCGCTTTTTTCAGTGCCATTGTAACTTGAACAGTCACTAAAATGAATTGCTGTAAGCCAAGAATTACCTGGACTCATACTGGTGAGTGATCTTAAGGGAGGTTCCAGAAGGGTGTTCGATCTTATGTGTTACATTCATTTATAAACAATCTGGAATTAAACTTGAACACCCTCAGCAAAATGAGTCAAATTTGTTGATGATACCCTATTTCTCAAGAAGTCAAATCAAAGAGATTCTGAGCTACTCTAAAAGGGTTTTTTCAAAGTAAGCAATATGGCCCTTAAATTGTAAAATAGAGTTTACTTTAAGGAAGAGAAAACACAGCAATTAAAAGTGGAAGTTTCCCATATATACATTAATGGGAACTGAGCTGGCAATGAGGGATCAGAAAAGAGATCCTGAAGTTATGTTCAACAGTTCCGTGAAAATGCCAGTGCAGCATAACTATTTAAAACAAGACAGCATGCAGAACATGGCTTCTGAAATACTTTCCAGTCCATTTATTAGTAGGAGCTACAGGAAGCACCGATATTTTATTCTGGGTAATGAAGTTTAAATACCTGTGGGTATATATGTTTCTGCTCTCCTGTCACATTGCAATTGTATGGGTTTATGTCTATGTATGCACTTAGAAGGGCAGCATGAACAGTATAAATGCTGCTCAGTGACACATGACTAGGAGGGAGGCATGATGACAGTCTTCTAAGCCCCATCCCATAGGGGTGCATTGTGGAAATTTTTCAGAAACTCTTCTCCATAGCTCCCAGATACATCTAGTGCAGGGATGTCAAACTTGATTACATTGAGGGCCGCATCAGAGTTGTGATTGACCTTTTGGAGGCCGGGTGGGCATGGCCAGGGGGGATGGCAAGCATGACGTCACTCATGTTGAGGGGCGCCTGTGGAGGCCCGAGTGCTCTGACAGTGAAAACAGGTTCCTAAGCTCAGTTTTCGGCTGGGACAGCCACCTTCAACCCTTTGCCAGAGAAAACTGAGCTTTTGTGGAGGCCGTGTGTGGCCCTTGCGAGCTCTGTTTTTGCTGGCAGATGCACCACAGGCCTGTCCTTCGCTGTTTCCAGGGTATCTCCATGGGCCAGATCTAAGTACCCTGCAGGCCGGATCTGGGCCCCGGGCCTTGAGTTTGACACCCCTGATTTAGTGTATCTTTCTCAAACCAAATGTGTCTTTAACTGGCTTCTTCCCTCACATCAACATGATCCTATTCGGTTCAGCTTTCAAAGAGTTCCTGTGCTGACAGAGAGCTGGACAGACAGACAGGATCCCAAAGCCCTTTATGTTGTGTATGTACCATAGTTAATAAAGTATTAGCTTGAGGTAAAGTGCAGGGTTCTGGCTCTGCACTTCTGATTGGCTGTTAGGCGGCCAGATCGGATTGGTTAGTTCTGAGGAATCCGATTGGCTCTTAACAGAGGATTCGTATTGGTTAAAAGAGCTAGCATTCATAGCTCGTTATTGGACAATTCTTACAAGGGTTGCCTATATAAGGCAGAGTTCACTGTTGTTGTTTTGAGAAGTCACTATGCAAATAAAGAGCTGAAAGTCACTATTCAGAGGCTGTCTCCATTTACTCCGACCCATGTCCAAGTACTTAACACTGGCGACGAGGGTGGGATTTGGAGACGTCTGAACCGAAGAAGCCAGGAAGCAATACCGAGCAAGTGATAGACGACGCCAACAACGGAACCATGTCCGGCGGCATCGTACCACCCGCTCTGTTCAATCCAAACCAAGAGGATTGGGAATCCTACATGGATCGCTTCCAAATGTTTCTCGAGACAAATAACTTGAAGGACGCCATACCAGCAAAGAAGCGGGCACTGTTCCTGACGCATTGCGGCCCAGCTGTATTTAAGATGGCTAAAGCACTCGCCAAACCTCAAGAAGTGAAAGCCATGAGCTGGGACGACCTCGAACCCATCCTGAGAGACCATTATGCGCCAACCGTGCCTACACTCGTGAGACGCCACAAGTTTTATCAGAGAAACCAACGAAAAGGGGAAAGCGTGGCCGATTTCGTGGCAGACCTCCGAAATTTAGGGGGTCTCTGCGGGTTCACCAATTTAGAAGAGGCACTAAGAGATCGAGTAATTCTGGGATTAGATGCGCTAGGCGTGCAAAGCAAGCTGATGGCAAAAGGCGACATCAGCCTTGCTGACGCCATCGCCGAAGCCACGGCTGCAGAGGCGACCAAAAAGTCGGCTGCACAATTTCGGCGAAGTCGCACTCCGGTAACACCACCGACCAGCGAAATCTTACCCAACTCAGAAGGACAGCTGATAACAACGCACCACGAGGACCTCTCTTCGTCGTCAGACAGCGACGAAGAAGGGGTCCATCGACTGCGGTCCGACCGGGACCCTCGCCCGAAGCCCTTACACCCTTGCGCTGGCTGTGGAGCAAACCATGCCAGGGCCGAATGCAAATTCCGCGACGCACTCTGCCATGAGTGCGGGAAACGAGGCCACATCGGCCGGGTCTGCCGCAGCTTACCAGGACCCAGCCAGGCCTCAAAAGGGGCCAACTATCGCCAATCGACAGGAAACCATCCTGTAAGGCGAGAGCCAGTAAACCACTCCTACAGAAATCGAGCTTTGCAAAAAGAAGAGGCTCACCATACTATCACTATCGGTCACACCTCAGTTTTGGACACTAAGAAAATCCGAGTCATGGTAACCATCGAGAACCAGCCTTGCCACATGGAGGTCGACTCGGGATCGTCCCTCTCGATGGTGTCTTGGAAGACACTCAAGCAACTCATCCCCACAATTCAACGCCAAGACCTCCAATTTCAACGCCTCATCCTCAAGGACTACCAAGGAAATCGAATCCCCATTGTCGGGTCCTGCCGAGTCCGAGTCTCCTTCAAGAAGCATACAGCATACTTACCTCTAATGATCATCGATAGAAATAGGCCTAGTCTATTAGGCCTCCAATGGTTCGCGCCACTCGGCATTGAAGTGGCCGGCGTGAACGGAGTCGGTGGTTGTGAGTGGGAGGAAGACCTTATCTCTGAGTTCAGCGACGTCTTCACGGACAGCTTAGGCAAGTATAAGGGGACCCCGATCTCATTTAGTCTAGATCAAAAAGTAGCCCCCATTCGCTTGAAGCCCCATCGAGTTCCATTCGCTCTTAAAGCAAAGATCGATGAACAACTCGACAAGCTAATTGCTCAAGGGGTGTTGAAGCCCATCAATCACTCTCCATGGGAAATCCCTATTGTAACACCCATTAAGCCAGACGGGTCAATCCGAATTTGTGGGGACTACTGGGCCACTTTAAACCACGCCCTACAGCAGAATGCGTATCCAGTTCCGGTGGTGCAGCACCTCCTCCATTCCTTGGGGGGGCGGAAAGGTTTTCGCTAAATTAGATTTAGCTCAAGCTTATCAACAACTACCAGTGGATGAAAAGACAGCTCAGGCCCAAACAATTGTAACGCACAGAGGTGCCTTTAATTGTACCTGATTGCAATTCGGAGTTAGTGTAGCCCCGGGGATCTTCCAGAGCCTCATGGAAAGGTTATTACAGGGAATCAAGGGCATGGTTCCTTATTTTGATGACGTATTAATTGCAGCCCCTACCAAAAAAATCTTGCAGGATCGTTTGAAATGCGTTCTTAAAAAATTCCAAGAGGCTGGACTTAAGGTGAAAAAAAATAAATGTCACTTATATACTGACAATGTTGAGTTTTTAGGATACCGAATTGATAGCCAGGGCATTCATCCTACCGAGAGTAAATTAAAAGCGATCAAAAACGCTCCCAGACCACGCAACAAGGCTGATCTCCAGGTGTTCTTAGGCCTCATTAATTTCCATAATGTATTTTTGCCGCACAAAGCAACTGTCGCTGAACCGTTACACCGATTATTAGATAAGAAAGCATTGTGGGTATGGGGTTACCGGGAAGAGCAAGCATTCCGGAATGTTAAAAAACTGCTCACATCTGACTCTGTACTTATGCAGTATAACGAGACTTTGCCGTTAGTTATAACCTGCAATGCATCGCCTTTCGGGGTGGGTGCCATTTTGAGCCATGTACTGCCTAATGGGAACGAAGCCCCTGTTGCATACTTTTCGAAGACTCTTTCACAAGCAGAGCGGAACTATGGACAAATTGACAAAGAAGCCCTCGCAATCATTTCAGCTGTAAAGAAATTTCATGAATATGTGTATGGAAGGACATTTACCATTATAACTGACCACAAACCGTTGCTAGGGATAATAGCCTGGGACAAGCCAACCCTCTACATATTATCCCCTAGAATGACCCGATGGTCAGAATTCCTAGCTGCTTATAATTATCGGCTGCAATATCGCCCGAGGAAAGCCATTCCCCACGCCGACGCATTGAGCCGAGCACCGCTTCCAGAGACTCTCGATGATCCGGCACCAACGGCAACCACGTTGCAGATCGAAACACTCAACTCACCACCTATGACCGCCTGAGACATCGCGAGAGAAACCAAATGAGACCACACCCTAGCTCGAGTCCTAGGCTGGGTAGAACGTGGATGGCCATTGGACCCAGCACCATTCAAATCTCGACAGACTGAACTTTTCTCCCAAAAGGGCTGTATCATCTGGGGCGATAGAGTCGTCATCCCAGAACGACTCCGGAAGACGCTGCTACGAATTCTGCATGAGAGCCACCCCGGCATCGTGTGGATGAAAGCACTTGCATGAAGCTACGCATGGTGGCCGGGCATGGACCGGCAAATCGAGCAGTGGGTCAAAGCGTGTGCCAATTGCCAACAAGTCAGCAACGCCCCACCAAAAGCCATGCCTACTGAATGGGAGACGCCACGGGGACCCTGGTCCAGAATCCACCTGGATTTCGCGGGGCCAACCAAGGGCTATACTTTCCTGCTGACAGTCGACACGTACTCCAATTGGTTAGAAATTCATCGTATGACGGCTACAACTTCCGAGGCGGTGATCAAGATCCTAAACAGACTCTTTGCAACCCACGGATTGCCTGACATCCTGGTGTCCGATAATGGGCCACAGTTTACGGCACTAATGTTCGAGCAGTACCTCGCTGACCGCGGCATCCACCATGCACTCACCTCGCCTGCGCACCCTGCAACCAATGTCCGAGCGGAACGCATGGTCCAATTTGTTAAAAAGACTTTGCAAAAAGTGGACTATGACAATATCGATTACAAGGTCAACCAAATTCTCTTTTTGCAACACATAACTCCACATAGCGTCACCAGCAAAACTCCCGCTGAACTACTGATGGGACGAAGACTCCGCTCCCACCTCGACCGGTTGCACCCCGCTTACAAACCGGAAAAGCCAATAGGATCCAGTGGCCGCTGTCACACCTTCCAGGTAGGAGACCTCGTTTACGCACGAAACTTATCGGGCGATCCGTTATGGATAGAGGCGACAGTAATACGAGTGACCAGCCCCAAATCCTACGTAGTGAAATGCTGTGACAATAGACTGTGGAAACGGCATATCGACCAATTACGGTCACGACTCACAACAGCCAGTCAACAACTCCCCCATGACCAAACCGAGGGGGGGGGAGGTACAGAAGAAGATGAAATTCCAGGGAACCTGTTCGAAGGGAGCGACAAACTAAGTGATACTCAGGAAATGGAGCAGGAAGGAGAATCGTTTGCACTGCAAGAAATTGCACCTGAGCAAGAAGCAGAACCACTGCCAAACAACAATCTACCTCAACAGGATTGCAACCAACCAATCCAATGAAAATCCGAAAGACTTAAAAGACAACCGTCCTATCTAAAGGACTATATAACTACACCGTAATTAAGAAGCCAGGGGGAAGGGGTGTTGTGTATGTACCATAGTTAATAAAGTATGAGCTTGAGGTAAAGTGCAGGGTTCTGGCCCTGCACTTCTGATTGGCTGTTAGGCGGCCAGATCAGATTGGTTAGTTCTGAGGAATCAGATTGACCCTTAACAGAGGATTCGTATTGGTTAAAAGAGCTAGCGTTCATAGCTCGTTATTGGACAATTATTACAAGGGTTGCCTATATAAGGCAGAGTTCACTGTTGTTGTTTTGAGAAGTCACTATGCAAATAAAGAGCTGAAAGTCACTATTCAGAGGCTGTCTCCATTTACTCCGACCCATGTCCAAGTACTTAACACTTTATATGCTTTCTTTCTGAGGATCCACAAGGGTGAGGCGGGGAATAGAAAGGATTACAGTTGGCCTTAGAATCATTTATTTAGCAACCATTTTAAGTTACCATGGGGCTGAATAAAGTGATTTACCACTGTCCTCCTCACACTTAAAATCACTGCAGCATTTCCACATTCAGGCAGTTCAAAATTCAGGCGGTTGGCAACCAGTGTATATTTACAATGGAAGCATCCTGGAATCAGGTGTTTACCATTTGAGACCTTCCCAACTGGCTTCTGACAAGCAAAGTCAATGTGGGAAGACAGATTTGCTTAGTGGCCATGTGATTCACTTAATGACTATGGTGATTTGCTTAAATGCCTTGGTAAAAAGATTGTAAAATCAGCTGGGACTCATATAATTGGATCACTTAGCGACAGAAGTTTTGGTCCCAATTATGGTTATATGCCAAGGATTATCTATAAAATGTTGGGTTGGAAATTTAAATTTTGTGCTGTTTTTACTCTGTGGAAAAATTTTTTAACTGTACATGAATGTATACATGTATATAGAAAGGGCAACCAAAACAATCACATACATTAAGATATTTTAGCTTGATGAAAATGGAAAAATGTAATAGACACATATAAAATCATGCAGCTAATGGAAAAAGTAGAGAAAGTTGATGGTTCTAATTCCTCATTTATTTAGATTATTAGATTATTTACTTAGATTATTTAAATTTTATCCTACTGCATTTATTTAAAATTAGCTTTGGAATTGTGTGTATATTTCTATTGCAGTAGTTTTTGTACAGTTGCACAGTTTAAATTGGAGCATTTTACTGCATCGCGTTTCAATCTGATAGTCTGTTCTTTTTAAATTCCTAAACAAGGAGATCTTTTCTGAACCATCTCAAAGTCCTTTGAAGAACTTATTACTGTCAAAACATTTCTCCTTTAAAATACTTCATGGACGAATCAGGATCACTCTTGTGCAGTAACACCCCTCTTCTTTATCAAAAATTTTGCATGAGTATTCTCTACCCTAATATTCACCACTGAAGATTCCATGGGAGACATTTATTTACTCAGCAACAGGCTGTCCCACAGTTATAGAGATGCAAAGAAGGTAGAATAGAATATCTGACGATATGTAATAATTTACAATGAATCTTTATCAGTTAAATATGAAACTGCAGGTGGAGGGCCTTTCTTACCTTGCACACAGTCAAAGTACAAGTATGCATTGGAGCATTTTTTCCTGCAGTGTCCTCATGATGTTGCCTACACCCTTTGATATATTGGGGTTAAAACAATGTTTTTCTCTTAGGCTGATATCAACCAAAGGCAGCCATAAGATGCATAAATGATGGTTATTATTTCAGAGGCAAAGCCAAGAGACCTGCTGGGATCTGAACAGTATTTATTAAACACTTCAGACTAATGTAGACATACCCTCTGTTCTTTATATCCTCTGTTCAGGATCACATGCTGCCATTCTGCTGTTTCTTTAAAGGGAAGAACACAGGAACCCTCGCTTGGTGCTTTGTCAGAATTGAGTAATAGCATTGTTGCGTTCTACAGTCCTGTAAAAGTGCTTTAATTCTAAGGTTCTTACCAATTTAGTTTAGCTTGTAATAGCAAAGCAGTGGGACAATGGGATCAACTCACTCATCCATTCCCTCCTGACCAGAACACAGAAAATCTGGAAGACCTCATTTATTCCATACACAAGAAAAGAAAGGAAGAGGAGATTCTAAATAAAGGTATTCATTGTGATTCAGCTCCCTTCCTGACTCCAGTTTTTTGATCTTCTTAATTTATTAATCTATAAATAGGAGGAGGAGGAGGAGCAGCATAGAATGGGCCAAGGAAAGATACATAAAGTTCTGCAACCAGCCTTCCTCATTCCAGCTGCAATGTCATAATTGGCGAGAGTTCATTCTTTGCTGATGCACAAAAGAGAGCCGAAAAGTACAAGGACTCAATCAACCCCTTTGGTAACCATGCCCATTTCTAAAACAGGCCATCAACCTTCAGACAGCAAATTAGAAGAAACACATAAGGAGCTGCACGGGGATCAACAATTATACAAGTTTGTCTTAGTATAATTTTCTGTCAATTCAAGCGTAAGGAAAGTCCTAAGGGGGCCCACACTGTACATAAATACCTGTGCTGTGCATCGATACAAGGTTTTCTGATTAAAATCTAAATTCCAACTCAAACAATTAACATTAACAACATTTCTAACAGGAAAAGTCCTCTAAACTTGTCAACAATATAAAATAAAGACAGGACAATATCAATCAAATAAAGAATATATGGAATTTTAAAAAACTATTTTTATTTCATAACAGCTCTTCAGTGACTAGATAAGTCATAAGGGAAACTGAACAATATTAACTTATTAATAGCTCAGCTACTTTCTGACACATCTTTTTCAAAGAAACAATTATCAATCCAGGACTCATTGCTTTAATTAAAAATTTAAATGGATTTTTAAAATGTTTTATTGCACATAAGAAAAGAAGATTTACACCAAAGTTCCTTTATGTGTGGCAATGTTCATAACAAGGAATGTATTATCTACAATATATAAAAGATGTGCCTTATGTTTGAGCAACACTAGTTACACAGGAATATTAACCAAATGCTTATTTGCAGCTTAATATCTTCAGAAATGAGCACTGAGAACACATTTTAAAAAATAGTTTCCTGCCTTTAAATCCCATACTCTTAGGATAAGTCAAAGCACATAGTATCATTTCTAGCAATACTTTCTCTCTGAAATGATGTTTTGCTAATCTGATGCCACTATGAAGAGATTTGTTTACTTATTTTATTTTCTCCAGTGCTCAGTAGGAACCCACTCCTCCATGGCATTCAAAGAGAGGTGTTGTTGGCCCATTGTAATTTGATGTGTTCATTGTAAACCAGGGGTGTCAAACTCAAGGCCCGTGCATAGATCTGGCTCGCGGGGCTGCCCTGGAAATACATGCGATCCTCCCAGGCTCCATTTTCACTGGTAGAGGGCTGCAGAGGCCATTGCAGCTGAAAATGGGGCCAGGGTGCACGTGCCTCCATTTTCGCTGGCAGATGCCTGGCAAAACAAACTAAAAACAAAACAAAACAAAAGAAGAAATGTTTCCCCTTTTGCATTTGAGCATCCAAGAAGGGACAGGAAAGGAGAAAGGGAAAGAGAAAAGAAAAAGAAGAGAAGATGGAGGGGGGATGAAGAAAAAAGGAAAGAGGGAAAGGAAGAAGAAAAGAGAATGAAGAGGGAAGGAAAAAGAGGAAGGAAGGAAGGAAGGAAGGAAGGAAGGAAGGAAGGAAGGAAGGAAGGAAGGAAGGAAGGAAGGAAGGAAGGAAGGAAGGAAGGAAGGAAGGAAGGAAGGCGATTATAATGAGAGGGAGGGAAGGTCTGAGGGAAATCCTGCCTTAGCACTTGGCCATCACAGGAAACCCCAACACGTGTGACATCGAACTGGCCATGCCCCCCAAGGTCAAGCACAACCCTCATGCAGCCCTCTGTGAAATCTAGTTTGACACCCCTGTTGTAAACTAATACTATAATCCAGGTTTCCCAAGGCCCAAATTCACATTTTCCATCAACAGTCCTCTCAAATCGTACTCTATAGAGAGATTACCAATAGACTTCTGAGGGCAATTCAGGATGTTGGTTGCCTATATTGTAAAGCCCTTCCTGGCACGGGAGCTGGTTATTTAAAGAAATAGTGAAGACTGTCTGTCTTCTATGGCTTCTGCCTGGCCTGTATTAATGGGCAGATTTGCATGTTCCAGGTGCCGTCCATTAAGCAGTGCTGCCTGATGGGATCTAGGAAGTGTGCCTTCCCTGTTGCAGTGTTTGCCCTCTGGAACACTGTTCCTCTCCAAATATGCCTGGTCCTCTCTATGGCTATGTTCGAAAGAATAGAGTTAGAGTAAGTACTGTGTCTCTCTCTTAATGATTGCTTTACTTCTGAAACTTGGGTGGCGTTTTGTTGTTGTTCTTTTAACTGTATTCTACATATTGTTACCACTCATTAGAGACCTGGGTGGCCTTATAAAATTCCAAGATAATAAATAAACATGAATCACAGTCAGATCACTGCTGTGGTAAATATTTGCAAGCTGCACAAGTGTAAGACTTTTACAGCTATAAAATTAGCATACTTGAGATGCATTGCTGTCTCTAAGAATATGAATATGCGCTGTCAAAATGAAATTTATATTTTAAAATTGTGTACTTATACCACCCCACTGTAATAGCTATTGTTATCTTAAAAATAGCAATAAGCAATAAAATTCAATCTAATAATTAAAAACAAAAAGGCAGTTTGCCAACACACAAGCAACAAAACATTGACTATTCCTGAAGCTTTTTAAAAAAAAACTATTTTTAACAGTAAAATGAGATTCTGATGGAGTTCTAATGTTAATTTGATCAAAAGCTAAGCCACTAGCAATCCCACTATTAGAAAATATCAAGAAGAGAGAGCTTGCACATAAATAGAATTTTTAAGAAAAGCTTACATATTTATAACATGAACAAAATAACAACAGATAACAAATAAATAATTCCTGTAACTTCTGTATTTCAAGAACATGTCTAGGGTCAGTCTGAGTTAGGCAATACCAAAATCAAGTCAAATAAATAATGTTCTATTTGTACTCCATCCGATGCCACCACATCTTATGAGATGGGCAGCAATATAAATATGATAAATAAATATGCATTTGCACCTGTCTCTCTTTATAGCTTTATTTAACAGACAGTCTGCTCCCCACTTTTGTGCAGGAGGGCCAATTTTAAGTTTCTCATAGTTTTGCATTTATAGACTTGCTCAATTTGTTTCTCAGCGACTGTGTGAAAACTGACTTTAAGTACTGACACACCTTTAAGTACCCCAAGTTTCTATCTATTTTTCAGTAGAACTAGGGAAAGTGGGAGGAAATTCATTTATTTCTATTTTAACCTACAATCAAATGTCCTTGAAAATCATGATTGCAAATCATGATTTGCAGCCACCTAGATCTAATCTCTTCTTTATCAAAACACATTTTCTGATTAAACTTGAAATCAATTCCTAAAATATTTATGTTCCTTGGTTTTCAAAGGGAATAGGCAACTATAGGGTAGCAAATACAGCTAGAAAGAAATCTACAACACTAAATCCATAGATTATAAATATTTCAGAATTTGGAAGTTGTCTTTTTTTCTTAAGTGGTCAGTTACGGAAATATCACAAAGCCACTATACTTAAGGGAATATCATTTTTCTCAATTAAAAAAATATTTTTGTTACAAAAACAAAATTAAATACATTTCTTTCTTGCTATTCTCTTCTATAAATTCTTCTAATTCCATTTTCACCATTAAGTGAAATATTATATTTCACTTATATAATATAGCAAACAAATGGAAACCAGCACAATAACATATATTCCCTCAATGAGGAATGTTTTTGAAAATTTGAGATAAGATGAATAATTCCTCTTCTCTTGTTTATGCACAATAAGCAGCCCACTTTAATTATAATTTCCCTTTGCTCTATTGATATCAAGGACTATTTCAGAATATTCAAAATCCTTACATGCCACTGGCAATTTATTTGTTTATTTTCCTCTTATATAAAGCAATATTCTATGCATGATAAATGGCTTCTGCTGCCACCATATACCTTTCTGAATTTTACAGATATTGAGCTATAAAGCAGCATTCATAGTTCCTTCTGCTACCACTTTCAGTCCAAGTTCCATAAATTGTAACAATTCTTAATTCCACACATTTAGTGGTTAGAGTTGATGACTTACAAAGAGCAATACAAATCATTGCAGTACCACTAATTCTGTCACAATCAAAGCAATGGTGGGCGTGCAATCTGGCTCAGTTTTTCTCTTGTTTTCTGGATTATTGTAATAACAGAAGCTCCAGCTTTTCCTTTAAAAATGAGGCTAATGATTCACCAACTGAGATGCAGAAGGCCTCCCTGCAATCAATTTGATTTTATACAAAACTTCCACACTGAAAAAGGCATGGTGTGTTCACCAAACAGGATGCCAGCAGGCTAATCTAGGGAATGTAGGCCAGACCATGTGGAACACAGACCTCTTTCAAAGGACAGACTGACACTGCTTAATGCCTGGGATAGATGTCTGCCTCAAGGCAGGTTTAGCCCTGCTGCCCATCACTAACCTTTCCAGAATTCCACAAAATGACACAATGGATAGCATTTTTCTATGAGTCCCTCTGGAACATTAAAAATCCAGGCTGAAAAGACCTAGATTCCCATTTCCTTCCCATCCTATCATGGTTAAAGTTCTCTGAAGAGAACAAAATCTTTCAGAGATGCAAAATTAAATCTACCAAATCCTCTCTAGTAGCGTGCATCTCAAGCTTGGCAGCTGTGTGGACTTCAACTCTCAGAATTTCTGAGCCAGCGTGCTGGCTGGGAAATTCTGAGAGCTGACATCCACACAACTTCAAGTTGCCAAGTTTGAGAAATACTGATATAGATTTTTTTAAAAAAAAGAAAAGGGCAAGTATCTGGAGAAAGTATAACGGAAGTTATGGCAATTGTGCAAGAGAACTAGCATGAGAAGTAATGAGAAGAGAAGACAATTTGGAACAAAAATCACTGATTTTTTTAAAGCATTTTTTAATGTTTTCTTTAAATGGAACAGGTTTTATTCGTTGCTCATTCCTAGCAACTTTTAAAGATAATGTGAAAATATAAGAATAATGAAATCCTTATTAGACAGCTCCTCCAAAGATAGTGATTTTGTAGTTATTGTCTTATAATATTCATGGAACTCTCACTGACAAAATGAAAAAAATGTTACATCATGTATGCAAAGAGAACAATGTGTCTTCCAAAATATGGGTTATTAGTGCTACCCACACATACCAGCATAAATAAGCATTCAGGAGTGGAAACATGATCATTCTTAACCTATTATTTCCTTTACTCTAACGGATCTGGGGGGGAAAACAGCTCAACATGTACATTTCCTTATTTTAGAAAACACTAAACACTACTCCATACCAAATATATTGATTTATCACTGATGCTATTAAGTTTAAAAAAAGAAAAGAAAAGCTTGTGTGTTACATTTGGTTTTACATACCCAACCCAAAGTTTGGAAGACTCTTACATAAAGGTCATTAATTCTAAACAAAGTTGCAGTATCTTTGATAAACAACACAAGAAAGGAACCTAAGAGAAATGTCAATATAAGGACTAAAGCTATCTATTATGTGGCAGAAAAAAAACTTCTGTCTCAAACTGTTAATTTGTGGTAACATTAATCCAGGACACCAATAGTTATTTTGAGCAGACACAACATTTACTATAACATAATGAAATAGAACTTGAAACTATTCAAAGCCAGTCAAGAATTTCCTTGGGTGGTACAAAACCAACTTAAAAGTGATATATTGTTAAGAGCCATTTTTTAACATATCATATGACTGACAGGAAAAAAGATAGCTCAGATATAAAAGTCATATTTCGAGATTAGCTTTGCCCATCTGATTCCTCTTGTGCATCAAATATATAGAGACTATATCAGTCTTCCCGGTTTGGTGCCTTCCATGTGTGTTAAACTGCAGTTCTCTGATTTCTTATGCTGATGGTAGTACTGGCAGGAAATTCTGAGAGTCAAATGGCATGCTAGTTGAGCATTCTCAAAAGTCTGGCAATAACTAAAGGGTGTGGAAAAAGCTGGGGTAGATTATATGAGCAGAAAGGCCAATAGTCTGGTCTGATGTACGGTAGAAGAAGTAAGAATTGTAAGAATTTATGATAGGCATTTTTAAGGAACTATTACACTATATACATGTCTAACTTTTTCAAGAGGATCACAAATAATCAAACACAGTACTGAATTCAGGATTGACCTTTATGCACAGAAAGGAGGAACTGGGAGTTAGTAAACATCTCAACTGAGAAAAGCACGGGTTCCTTTTTCTTATTACAAACCTGTCTATTCTTTCCCATTCCACACTGATCCAGGAAATTCTTCAACTCTTATGAGACCTTTCATTTATGCTCTGGAACCAAAGCATGACATCAAGAGCAGGAGATTGAAGTTATTATATCAAATATCATTTTTTATATTTCATCCCCCTCAATTCCTATATCTCATTGCCACCAAATTACAGGCAGCCATTCCAAGCAGCCTTGAGTTCCCACAAGACTTCAAACTGACCATCTGTGAATTACAGAAATGAACATTTGCCTTCTGGATAAATATAGAAGAAATCTCCTGCATCTGTTACACAGATGACTAAAAAATTCAACCACCTGTCATTAATTTTGACGTAGTTACTATGAGCTACACAAGATAAGTTCATTGTCTCATTTCTACTCCATGTTATAATTTATTTCAAATTTCTGTTTAATACCATCATCTTTTAGAATGAAGTCCATAGTTATCTGGAGAAGTTTACAATGTTACAGAAAGCCCAAATGCTCCTATAACTGTGTACAGATGGAAATTGAAGTTCCTTTCTAAGCATAATAGTCAAAAATTCCTCATCCTCTCTCAATTTTCTCTAGAATTGAACTTGTTGGAATACACACTGTATTTTCAAAGTTCATTCTCAGGTGATGTAACAGCACACAAAAGATCATAAACTGCTCCTATGCATTGCTAATCACCAAGGATTATTCAGAAAACACTGTTACATTCTGCCTTCCTCTACTGTACAATATGCACTAGAACTCTGCAATACCAGCTGGCATCCATGCCAGGGACAAGTGATAAAACAAGCATCAGACATCAACATGCAAGTATGTAAGGGCAGGGTGTGCGTCATGATATCACATACACCTCAAAATGTCATGAATTTGATGTGATCTCAGTTTGCTGTGGATGTCTATGACAATACTGAAAGTAGATTATAGAATTCCTTATAGTTGACTTAAATGGGCTATTCTTTGACATTAATGATTGAGTGTCATTGTATTAAAAGCACACCTGGAATGTTTATATTCCATCATATCCCAACATATATCCCAGCACATAAAGAATGGTTACTGAAACTGGATATGTCTAGTTTAATGAAAAGAAGGACTAGGGATGACATGATAGCAGTGTTCCAATATCTCAGGGGGCTGCACAAAGAAGAGGGGTCAACCTATTCTCTAAAGCACCAGAAGGCAGGACAAGAAGCAATGGATGGAAACTAGTCAATGAGAGAATCAACCTAGAATTAAGTAGAAATTTCCTGACAGTTAGAACAATTAATCAGTGGAACAACTTGCCTCCAGAAACTGGGAATGCTCCAACACAGGAAGTTTTTAAGAAGAGAATCATTTTCCTACCTGAGCAGGGAGTTGGACTAGAACAGTGGTCACCAACCAGTG
The DNA here is from genome assembly GCA_033807585.1 of Hydrophis major. Lineage (NCBI taxonomy): Eukaryota > Metazoa > Chordata > Lepidosauria > Squamata > Elapidae > Hydrophis > Hydrophis major. Next base: position 148,004,258 of record CM066328.1, on the reverse strand, counting down.
GGCCAGGGACCACTGGTGGTCCACAAGAAAATTTTGATGGTTCACAGAGAGATGTCACCCCCAAACACCCCCCAAAGCAATTAATTCAGGCTGTGTGGGAACACAAGGCTTGAGTCGCTTGCATTGTGAACAACACAACCTTGTAGTGAGAGGAGGGGGGAATTTTCCCCACTCACCCCACATGCCTCGCCTGGTCAATGGGCTGCTTCTTTCCACTACTTTCTTCTTCTGCTTTTGGCTGCATGCAAGGAAAGCAGCAAAAGTCATTCTTTCTCTGCCCCAAACTCTGCCAGAAATTAGTCTTTGGGACCTTGCAAGGCATCCTGCTCCAAGAGGCTGCGCCGGCATGACAAGGCTCACAAAGAGTCATTTCTGGAGGAGTTTGGGGCAGAGAAAGAAAGACTTTTGCTGCTTCTGCTGCTTTCTTTGCACGAAGCCAAAAGTCTCTCTCCCTCTCTCTCTCCCTGAGAACAAAGCTGGAGATGGTATCCTGTGATCCCAAATAAGGAATGATCGATAGGTAGGAAAAAGGGATGGGGAATTTTCCTGCAGATTTTTGGGTAGGTTTCCCAGAGTCTCTGCTGCTTCCTGCAGAGACCCTGGGAAAATGTCAGCAAGCCACCATCAGTCAAAATTCATATTAGTGGTCCGCGGGATTTAAAATTATGAGTTTGGTGATCCCTGAAGTCCAAAAGGTTGGCGACCCCTGGACTAGAAAACTTTTGAGGTCCCTTCCAACTCTGTTATTCTATTCTATTCTATTCTATCCCAAGTCCATATCTTAATCTGTAAAGAGACATAGAAAAGTAAAAGCTCAATTACTCCTTAGTTAAATAGACAGCCCTGTATTTGAAACCCTGTATTTGAATTATTGGAAAGCTGAAAAGGAGAAAATACACAAATACATCCTTAGCTTTATTTTTGTGGAACGTTTACCAAAACCAAAGTTCTTAAAACATTTACAAAATCATTTCACAATAATCAGTGATAGCATTCCAAGAACCTGTTCACAATCTAAAGTAACCTTCCTCAATATGTATTAGGATTACATCTTTCAGAAATCCCAGCCAGCAATACCAAGGGGATCCCAATCATTCTGGAAGACAAAACGTTATGGTATAGAAGAAACTAGTTAACACTAAGCCAGTCTTCACACTAAATATTCTATAAACCTAATTAATATCTTCATGAGAAAGCAAAGGGATCTCCATCAAAATGACCATGAGATTTATCAAAGAAAACAGGGTGCAGATTAATCTTTCAGCATTTCAGCTTCTGAAAAGCAAGCCAGGAATATCTTTGTATAATAAAATCATTTCCTTATTTTGCAATGTATTTCATGAAGGGTGACTCCCAGAACAAGACTATAAATCTGTAAAGAGTTTAAAACAGATGTTTTGGATCAACTTTCCTGCCAGCATGACCAATGACCAGAAACTGTGTAAATGTAGTTCAAAATATCTGGAGGACATAAGATTACTTTTTAACTTTAATTACTTTTTAAGATACTCTTGAGTCAAACACAACTCCCAGTAACTACATGAACACCTTTCTTCACAAAAGAATGTAAATTGCTTGCTATTGTCTTCTTCTGAAATATTTGTTATTTGGTTGGTTATTAAATTAATATCCACTGCAAATAGTCAATCAGTCTCTTTGTTTACAACAAGCAAAGCATAAATAACTGCTGCGATTACATTTTAAACATTAAAAAATAAAAGCAATTCAAACCACAAGTACAGTAATAATGATCAAACTGCAAATAATCAATTGATCAAGGACATTATTTGCATTATTTTAATTCCTTAAAAAAATCAAAAACACTTTAATTTCAATTAACTTTCAGAAAGTTAACAATGTGGGAGCAAGCCTGATTTCCATAAAATATTCACTATCATGGAAAAGCAACACCTATCCAGTTCTGCTCCACTACTACATTCAAAGTCGGAAATCACCTCCAAGAACATAGAAGTCAAGTTGGCCAGTTCTGGTTGCCGATGGCAATCCTACAAGTATCTCCATGCCAGGCCACCTAGGGCCTTGCCAACACTTTGTATTTCACCCAAAAGCCAGAGGAAGATACTGTGGAATCCAAAGTACCAAAGTAATGTTTATCATTGCAACCAATATCTGGACCATTCATTTCTGACCAATTGAAGCTTATGACTGATCTTCAAAGGCAGCCTCATGCAGAGCGCATTGCAATAGTTCAAGTGAGCAATGATGGCAGAATGCATCATTGTTGCAAGCAGAATGCATTACTGTTGCAAAATCTTCATGTAGGGCTGCAATTGGCACATCAAACAAAATTGGGCACCTCTACCTCACTAAATCATGAACTTGTTCTTTCAGAAGTGGTATCAGTAGCCTCAAGAGACAACACCAGAACTGACAGAAAATTTTGATGTACAAACAATCTGTTTTGCCAGGATTTATCCTCAATCTTTTCCATACCATCCAGATCACAACTGCACATAATAGATACCATAAGCTTTCTCAACTGTAATTTTCAACGCCCCTCTATTGCTGGAAATACCAAGACCAGACAACCTATGGCCTTCCAGCTGTTGTTAAACTACAATTCCCAGCAGTCACATCCACTCTCATTTACAAAGATAAAGGATGTAGGGAAGTATACTTCAGCAATATATGAAGGTTTATACTATATATTTGTGGTGGATTTCAGGAAACAGGCAGAAGACTTATGTAGATATGACAAGAGGCAGCCCACCCAGAGCTGAGATTGTGCAACATTTCAAAGAGACTTATACTGGATTCAAGCTTAAATGACAGTAATATTTTAACCCATTATTTAAACTAAGAAATACTATTCTCATGGTGGAAGAAGAGACAAATTAAGGAATATTTACTGCAAAACAGCAATGGAGCAGTATAGTTTGTTTATGTGTATCTACCAGCTGAAATCTGCCATAGAGTTGTTGCCATACTTTGTAAGGGTAAGATAACTTTGGACAGTATAATGCAACTCATCAACAGGCAAAGGTTTCTCCTATAAATAGATCTGTCTCATTTAGAAACATGGTTCAGTTCTATTATCTTAGATGAGAAGAAGTAGTTAAGAAACTTTTCCTCTAATATTTAGTTTCCCATCCACTGGACTAGCCCATCTGCTGAGGATGGAATCACAAAACTCCTTTGCAAGACAGGCAGGAGAGCCTGGAACTGCCAGCCGTCTGAAAGGACAGCTGTTTGAAGTCAATTTAGTTAGCACTTACATAGATCACCCCTTCACAAAAGTCCAAATATACAAAGAGGAGTCCAGTGCAAGCCATGATAACATCATGCATGTCACAGTATCATTGCAATATGTAATTTGTTATCATTTGCACAATGAAGTCATGATGCTTGTGCTATCACTCCCCTACTCCCCAGATACCTACAAACATATGTTTCTCTTCGTGTTTAAAGTCCTGCTCCCATTGCTGTCATAGGGTGGAAGTGAGGCATGAAATCAAGAATAGGAATTTGGCAAAGGTCTTTCTCCAGAGTGAAAAAAATTTCTGGCCATCTGGACAATTGCACAATGAGATTAAGAAATTCTCCATTATCCACCTTCCCAAACCAGGGTTTTTCATACAAGAAAATCTCCAGGAATGAAATACCAGCCATCCTCAGCAGGCCTCAAGAAGATTTGTAGGGTCACACACTCAACAGATGAATCGTACCTAAGGGATGGTGAAAGTGTGATGGGGCACCCAAAATAAAAAGGAAGCTTCCTCTTTTTTCTACCACCATTCAGAGATAGCTGCATGGTGTCTGTTAAGCTTTGCCAGGATGGTCAAGTGTCTGGGAACAAAAACAGGATAAGACCATTCCAGGATTAGTGCTTAGTGTTTATCACTTTACCACAGCAGTTGTGGAGGTCCAAAAGTCAAATCGCCCCAAACCATCCAATGAACCATTCAGATAGTGGTACATTTGAACCTGGATCTCCCAAGCCTAGGCCTATACAGCAGCAGCCGGTACCATAGAGACAAGAGACACAGGGCATTGAATTAAATCCCATGTTCCCATTTATTAATCCTAATGGTTCAAGAGAGATTTTCCAGAGGTGAAATATAGGTAAACCTCAACTTATGACCACAACTGAGCCCAAAATTTCTGTTGCTAGGCAAAACAGTTAAGTGAGTTTTGCTTCATTTTACCTTTCCTTGCCACAGTTGTTAAGTGGGTCACTGCAGTTGTTAAATTAATAAGTCAGTTAAGTGAATCTGGCTTCCTTCCGACATTGGCTTTGTCAGAGGGTCACAAAAGGGGATCACATGAACCCAGGACAATGCAACCATCATAAATACTAGCCAGTTGCCAATCATCTTAATTTTGATCATGTGACCACAGGGATGCTGTGCCAGTTGTGTGAAAAACCACTGTCCCTTTTTCCAGTGCCACTGTAACTTTGAACAGTCACTAAACGAATTGTTGCAAGTCAAGAACTACCTGAACTCTGCCCTTATTGGTATAAATGACTTTGGGGGGAGGGGGGATCCAGGGTGTTTAAGAAAGGCAGTTTTAAGAGCTTGTCACTACTGCTGGGAGATTTGGGGTCGGGATTTTGGCGAGTGAAGTTTCAAATCTGTCTCCGGCCAGATCAGAAGGTGCAGAAAAAGAAAACAAGGCAACAAGCAATCTGGATCAAAACAGAAAGCGGCAGCACCAGCACCGCCCACAGCGGTTTCTCTGCCTCTTCTTATATACCGCTTCACAGTGCTTTACAGCCCTCTCAAAGCAGTTTCCAGAGTCAGCCTATCGCCCCCACAGCAATCTGGGTCCTCATTTTACCCACCTGGGAAGGATGGAAGGCTGAGGCAACCTTGAGCTGATGAGATTCGAACTGCCAAATTGCAGGCAGCCGGCAGTCTATGCAACACTTCTGCCGTCCTTCCCGCACACACAACCCACCTGAGCAAGTCCGATGGCTACCACGGCCACCTTCCCTCGACACCCCACCCCCACCCCCGGCCGCTTGGGCCAACCTAAGCTCTCGCAGAGCCTCTTCCGAAAGCCGCTTTATCCCAATAAGCCCTTTCTCGCGGGCCTGACCTCGCACCTCAAGTTAAAAGGGGAAAGTAAAAAAAAAGGCGGAGGGAAGAGAAGAGAAGGGTCGGGTTTACGGGCAAGCCAAAGTGCGGGCGCTTCGCTCTCCCCTTCAGACCGCCTTCACGCCTGTAGAGATCCTCAGTCATCCAGGTCACGGTTATCCCAAAAGCGCTTTTTTTCAGGAGGCAACTGGACTTTCTTGGGTTTTTTTTTTTTCTTCTTCTTTTGAAGACGTTTCTCTTCTCACGACCAGCTGTCTGCAAGGAATATCAATCCCTCCATTCCCCTACAGTCCTGTCAGAACTGAAGAAACTTCTTGGATGAGAGGCGAAACGTCTTCAAAGAAAGCCCAGTTGTTTCCTGAAAAAAAGCACCATTGGGACTTCACGCCTAAGGAGAACGGGGGGGGGGGGGGACGGAGCCTTTCGCCAAGCCAGGAAAGGGGGAGGTGAGAAACCCCCCACTCGGTTTAGGAGCCCCGGGGGACGGAGCCGGCAGTCGGTCCCAAAGGCGGAAGCCGCTCCAAGAGTCACTTCCAGGAGAAATTCCCGAGGGAGAGAATTTGCAACCGAAGCCTCTTTACCTTAAAGGAGAGGGAGGGAGGGAGGGAGGGGAGGTTTTGAAGAGACTGATAAGCTCGCTTCTGCTGAAGGAAGACGGGAAAGGGAAATCTCGCCCGCAATTTCATCTGACGTAATTTGAGCCGCGGCCGATCTGTGGTTTTTTTTTTTTCCCCTTTTAACCCGATCTTTTGCAAGCCAGCCCCCTTTTGTAAGAAGCGGAGCTCTCGGAAGCCAGCCAGTCACACACAAAAAAGCACATACACACACCATTTTTTTTCTTTTTTCTTTTTTTTTTTTGGCTTTCCTCTGTTCATTAATCCCGCGCCGAAACTTGGTCACCGAACTTAAGTTTTGAGAATTTTAAACCAAAACGAGGCAGCGGAGAGGGCCCGCTCTCCTTCAACCCCGAGCCGCGCTCATTCTCTCTCGACAGGAGCGACCAGAAATAGCCGTCATCCTGCGCCAGTCGGGAAGCGCGCGAGTGTGGGGTTGTTGTTGTTTTCCCCCTTCCAAATTTTTTGCCTCGGTCCGAGCGCTGCTTTGCCAAACCGTGGAGTGTATGGGGAAGGGGAATGTGGAGGCTGAAGCCTCAACCGCCCTTCCCTCATGTTGCCGACGCTCCGAGTCGATAAAACAGGACTTTAAAAAAAAAAAAAAAAAAAGAGGGATCGGATGATGGGGATTATCTTTCGACCCATAACAGCAGCGTGCTGATAAGCGGGCGCCTATAATAACCTTCGCTGCTCCGCCCCTCGGCTGGGAATTTAATTGGGGGGGACGGCCCGGGGGAAAAGAGCGGCGGAAAAAGACACTACTCCGATCGCAGCGATCCAAAATCCAGATCAGGTTCCCGACCCGCCGCTTTCCAGATGCGTTAAAAAGAACTAGCAGCTTCCGGCCCTTCCCATCTTGCTCTTTCAGTCGCAATAGCCCCCCTGGACTGATTTGGAAAGAAATCCCAAATTCTCTCTCTTTTTCTCTCGCACACACACACACACACACACACGTCTCGAAGTCATCGTTGCCGTCCACCCCCAACCCCCAACCCCGGTGGGTCTTTAAGAACACGAGTGCGGGAGAGGAGGGGTCTTTCCGCCCGCGGATCTTTCCTCCTTCCGAGCACCAGGGCCACAAAGCGAGTGCAAACCCCCCCCTCAAAAAAAAAAAAAAAAAAAGAGCCAACGGCGGCGGGATAACCAGGTGGAAGGCGAAAGCAAGATAAGCAACGTGGCCGAGCTGTCAATGTCAACGAAAGGAAGCATACGGTGTTGGAGAATTGGTGCATTACGTTGCAACCCCCTCCCCCCCAATTCTCCTGTATCCCACATAATCACAGCAACTGCAACAGCAAAAAAAAAGAAAAGAAAACCCTCTCCCCACCCCCACCCTCGCTTCCTCGGAGGTGAAGAAGTGCCCCCCGCAAATCTTATAGATTAGCCTCCGAGAGCCTTCCCCGCTATTTTATTTTATTTTATTCTGATTTTTTTCCCCCCCTCCTGCCTGCCTTTTGCTTACCTTCTCTTGGGCCCTGGTGAGCTTCTTCTGCATGTTGCTGGCTATTTTCCCTGCAGTGACACCCTTGCCCATCTCAGCCATCTTGCCGTCCTTCTGATTTTTAAATCGGAACGACGGTGGTTAAAATTAATCAGATTAAGAGGAAGAGAAGAAAGACGGGGACCGAAAAAATGGCCATAGTCCTTTCTCAAAAGCTTAGGGCCAAGAGGATACAGCCTTTTAAAGAGACAGTACAACACAGGCACGGCAGCGTCTTAAAGGAACAGAGCACCCTGGTTTGAGCAGGGCTGCGCAGGAAGGTTTCTGGCTGGGAAATGGGATATCGTTGATACGCGATTAAAAAACAAAAACAAAAACCAGGGAAGAATCAAGATCCGATAGCGTTTAATTTTTTTTTTTTCAAGAATCTGATTGACTACTGACACAAACCTATTGGCATATGGATTAAAATATATATTCTAAGAAGAACAACTACTTGTTTGTTTGTTTGTTTGTTTAGAATGCCTTGCAGTAGTCCAGTGGGAAGTGACATGGATAAGGCATGAGTATCCATGAGTAGGCCTTCTCAACCCAAGAATGGGTGTAACTGGCACACAAGGCACATTGTGCAAAAGACCCCTGGCCTGGAATGGGACAACTTGCCACAGCCAACTTACTATGGCCAACTCACCATGGCCAACTTGCCGCAGCCAACTTGTCACAGCCAACTTGCTGCTGGACAATGTAACAATTCTATTTAATTATTTAAAATATTTTAATTTTTGCCATTCACATTTATTCTCTTCCTCCTTTTGCATGCTTTCTTTAATGATTCTATCATTTCTTTGATATTGGTGTAACTATTTTCCTGCAGTGAGTTGGCCCACGTAGAGATGGCCATGATGAGTTGTTCTGCAGCAAGTTGGCTGTGGAGAATTAGCCGTGGTGAGTTGGCTGTGGCAAGTTAGTCATGATGAGTTGACCTTGGTGAATTGTCAGAGACAATTTTAATTGACAAGCTCTAATAAAGTTTTCAGCATCAGTTACTGAAATACAGGTAGTCCTCAATTTATGACCACAACTAAGCCCAAAATTTATGTTTCTAAGTGAGAAATCCGTTGAGTTTTGCCCCATTTTACAACCTTTCCTGCCACATTTGTTAAGTGAATCACTGCGGTTGTTAAATTAATGACACAGCTGTTAAGTGAGTCTGGTTTTCCCATTGACTTTGTCAGAAGATCGCAAAAACAGATCACACAACCCTGGGAGACTACAACCGTTATGAATGTGAGTTACTTCTTAAGCACCTGAATATAATCACGTGACCATGGGGATGCTGCAACAGTCCTAAGTGTGAAAAATCATTGTAAGTCATTTTTTTCAGTGCTGTTGTAAGTTGAGGACTACCTGTACAATGTCTGACACAGAGGTGGTATTCAGCAGGTTCTGACCAGTTCTGGAGAACCAGTAGCAGAAATGTTGAGTAGTTTGGAGAACCGGCAAATACCGCCTCTGACTGGAGATTTTACAGTATCCTTTCCCCTGCCACGCCCACCAAGCCATGCCCACAGAACCTGTAGTAATTTTTTTTGAATCCCACCACTGGTCTGATAGTATGTCGTTCAACACTGTGCACTAGTTCTCGCATAATCTGAAAGTACACCTAATCTCTAATCTATCTTTTTTAAAAATAAATGACCCTGTCTCTTATTCCTTGTCTCTTTTTATAAAAAATATTATTCACGCCGTTAAAATGTATGCAATGAAGTTCTAATAATGTACTTATATAATAGAACATTAGCAAAATTCACTATTATGAAAAATCATCATCCCTGAAAATCTGGAGGGCTGTTTTTCACCTTTTTTTTTTTTCCTGAATCAAAGGGTTCAGTCCTATGAAAGTCTCCTCATTGAGCTTTACATGTCATCTAGAGCAGTTAAACACCTACGAATGTTTGTATAGTAAGAAGAAAATACAGTGAGCACAGTCAGGATTTCTAGTAGGTAAGCGGGTGAGAGCCAGAGCATTTTACATTTGCAGAGTTAGAAATCTCTGCTTCTCTTCGTCTTACTGAATATTCTCATAAATAAAATGCAAAAATTTCATCTCAAGGAAACACATATTGATCACAGGAGCTTGGGTTCCTCCAAATAGGCAGTTCCAAGTGCTGCCCATTCTTTTTTTTTTTTTTCTGTTCCCGTACAGCTAATGTAGGAAGAAAAGCTAAATGGAGGGCAAAAAGGACCAAGTAATATCAGAATGCAGGGACAAAAGGGCAGAGTATCCATTAGGAAACCATTGTGCAAGTGTCAACATGTGTCCATTACCTTGCATTCCATTCCATTTCCCACCCATTCATCTTTTTTTATTAGTTATATCAATGTATTTTCTTTGTTTTCTGTTTCCGTTGTTTTCTTTTTCGATTATTTTTGTTTTGTTTAAACTTCCTTTTTACTTCTTAGCTTTTTTTTTTAAGGGTGTGAGCCATATAGAGTAGCTCCAGGGCGAGATAGGCAGCAAATAAATTTAATAATAGTAATAATGACTAGGGATGGAATATAGGCCAACATCCCCTTACTTGGTACCATCTTGATGTATAGACTTCAACTTTCAAAATTACGAGCAGTGGTTATGTTGCTGAAGAAATTTTGGAAATTGAAATCTACACATCTGAAGGATATCCAGATTCGGATAGGGTGGGATAGGTTTTGTCATGAAGCTGCTGCCTCACATTGAGTTCTTATGAAAAGATGTGAAGTATTGTAGTATATAGTGTTTTATTTGCATTGAAAATCATTCAACTGTCTTTTGTTGAGTAAACACATTATCCTAAGTTAGGTTATAAAGGCCCCAGAAGAGAAGTTTTGTGTATTATATTAATTATCAATTGTTGTTGTTTCAGTAAATTATGGTTTAACAAACCATGGCCTAATTTGTACCAACCTTGATTTGCGTACTAATCTGTAACAGTGTGAAGTTAAAAAGTGGAGGTCATACTATGCATTAGGCAAAAGATTAATCCACGTGGACACATCAGTACCAGTGAACAATGCATTGAACTAATTTCTTTGTTTTATTCAGAATGCATGGGTCATTCTGAGACTACTAGCTGCCAATGTGCAGGAATGCTTAAATAACTGAAAAGACTGGCTTCTGTCCTGCTTAGCCACAGTGCACTTTAGGTTAATATAGGCCAGTCAGTCTCTTGTTGGGAGGCTAAGATACCTAGAGATTCTACCACCACCCCACAAGAACGTCACCTTGAGTTCTCTGAGAAAATATGGAACATGTTAACAATAAAGGGGAGGGGAAAGTATAGATATGTCTGGAGGACATCTGATTTAAAAATAGTCTTCTTCAAAACAACTGGACTTCCTTAGTTATTTTTTTTTCCTTGAAAACATTTTGCTTCTCATCCAAAAAAGTTTCTTCAGAACTTCAACAAAAACTTCAAAGGGAAAAAAAACACAAGAAATTTCAGTTGCCTTTTGGAAAAACACATTTGGGACAACCATGACCTGGATGATTGAGAACCTATGCAGATATTCCTCAAAATAAGTCCCACATATGGTGATTTCATGAACACATCTGCACAATTTTCTTAATAAGGTAAGGAAATGATTTGCCATTGCCTTCCAGAATATATTTTTGACTTCCCATTGTATTCTATAGCTCTAAATTTGCCTCTTGTTCCACGCCCTAACCATATGCAACCCTGCTTAGCTTTCTTCAATTTTATATATTTCCTTTTTTTAAATAACGTAGTGAGTAAAAATGAAATATTACTAAACTAGTCAGATCAATATAAACAATACCCACCCGCATACACACAAACCCCAACAGCAAAGACAAGGTACTTGAAAAGTTTTTTTTTAAAAGACAATCACCTAGAAACTGTATTAGTTAAAACACTGGTCTCCATAACAACAGTTGGTTAATCCTGTCTGCACGCTGACATATAATAAAATAGAGACCAAATATTTATAGGAATAACTTGATAGTTTAAGTTTATGTTATATACTATATTTACTTTATAGTTTAAAATCCAGAGAGTCAGATTTCCAGTTACCCCACCCATTTTTGCTATAACCAATTTGGGCAGAATGCCAAAAGGCTGGAATTTTCCACCAAGTCTAATATGAACAAAATAAAAGCTTGACGCAACAAAAACTCAAAATCCTTTCTCTAATATTTCTATGGTCCCAAACACAACTGATAAAACATTGTATTATTGAATACTTGCTCACAGGAAAGTTGATCTAGGATTGCAAACTTAAGCAATAACGAAAGACTTTTCTTCAAATGTAATTATATAGGAATACTTCTCCAAGAGTTGGAAACAGGTAGCCCAGTGAAATGAGGCACATTTGTATCAATTTGTTGTTTGGAGGCCAGGCGACTATGGAGTATTTTAAATCTTATACTCAGTTGGGATACTTTGTGATACACGGACAACAAATGAAATAGATATGTAATTAGAGAGCTGGTTCTTAATCTTATTTTCTTATGGCAATAGTATTTCATACTAGCATTTATAGATTTGGACGTGCCATCATTTTATGTATGCATTCACTCTGTAGCTATTTTTGTGAAAAAGTAGCAACTACAGCATGTGAAGAACTAAAATTTCTGGCTGATCCATAAGCAGGGAGAAATATTAATTCATCAAGTTTCCTAATGAAAGGCCTATTTCTTTACTCTCATTGTTAAGAAATCCCTGTTATTAATGAGTTATCTGCCTAGCATAGGTTGGTCTGTCAGAGGTCACAATGATATCATACAGAGACATTGTGTCCTGACTCTTTTTGGTGCTTTTGTAATTTGGTACAATGTTTGTGTAAATTGTTGATTTGACGTATGTCCAGATTGAAGAAGGGAAATGAAAAGGATCCTTCAAATTGATGGGAGGTACACTTCAGATCTGTTAAGAGTGGTAAGGAAACTTCTTAGGTTAGGAATCAGTTTAAAAATCTGTACATGTCTGTGTATATATTTCAAAGGAAGGGAAAGGAACAACAAATAAATAGTAATCAAATTAACTTTCTAATATGACATATTTAATATTTGCGTGTTCTCTTGACTTTTATGAATAGCATCTGTTCAGTTATTAATATTGGTCTGTGTCCTGTAGACTCCACATTTTCAGGTCTTAGCACAATTTTTGAATCAGGCCAGTAAGTACACTGGGTTTGGTAACATTATTTTGTGAAAACTCTGGAAAATAAGTACTGAACCATTGGGAAGTGAAGTGGGCCAACAATATGTCCCCCATTTAAATAATCAATCACACATGAAATTGGGGAAAATGTTGATGATCTTTCAACAGACAGTCAACACAAAAAAATATGCTTTTTTCAAAGCAAGGCATCTAGATCCTGTGGGGAGTTGTTGTTCTGTGACTAGTGTGCGAGGATGTGAATTCAGAAATGAGCACATTAAGAGAAAATAAGCACCTGGCAAAACTTGAATTATGAGTCATCCACTTCAGTGACAAATAGTACAAATCATTCCAGGATTGCTATGAGGAAGGTAGAAATGGAAATACCAACAAAAGTGTAAAAGATTAGATTAGGAGATTCTGATTCCAGATGAATCAGTTTCCTGCTTTGTTGTTTATTTGTTGTTCATGAAAGAGCTATGCAGGATTTCCAGACATGCCCTGGCTTAAGAGATGGCAATCAGAGACAGCAACCATTGTCTGCCCCCATATCATTTGACTCTGTGGAAATTGCGGTTGAAAATGGCTGCTGCATGTAAAATTCCCCAATAATTAATGTAGCATGCAGATTACATGCAGATTATATGGAATAAGCATGTAAAAACAATCAATGGCCTTAGAGAGGATGCAGGGATTTAGAATAAACTATTCTCCTTTCCAAGCCCATCAAGACTTAACATTTTTGTACAATATTATTGACGCTCCCGACAGGCCATACCAGGAAGGTAACAAATTAATTATAGGAAAATGCTATAGGTTGGATTGGAGGAAAAAAGTAAACATGTACAAATAGTAAATATATATAAAAAGAGGGGGGGAATTCATGCCAGATAGAAATTGAGCCTCATGGGAAAAATAGCCATTAAAATTGTCAGACAAAACATTAAGAACATCCAAAATAAAAACAAAATTTTCACCATAATCTATTTTGGAAGTATGCTTATGATTCCTTCCAGATTTAACCTGGGCCAGAATCCTGGAACTTTTTCACTCCAGTTAACTTATCTACTCATCTCTTTCTCTTGGGAAGACTCTTAAAAGCTCTTCTGGCTTGTTACAAGGTGGGAAAGAGAATTATGTTTTGTTGGGTTTTGCAAATAATAGTTTGACTGAGGGCTGATTATCAGGTACTGAAATGGATTAGTAAAGAATTAATTCACCTTTCCTATTTACTGTAGAAAAGTCAGTTTAACTAAAGCAATCCACAAGTTCTGTCACACAATTCATCTGACAGCTTGAGACAGTGAGGTAGAACAAATGATATAATTAAGGAGTTATCTTCATACACATCTGCCTACATACAAGATGCTTTGTTTCAGGTGATGCGTGGTGGTCTTATTGTTGGGTTACTCTACCCTGGAAGCTACCTAGGCAATCACTGAATGGAATACCCTCTTTTCCCTATCTACTGTTACCCACTCACCCATGCAATGTGGGAGGCAGGAGAGAGTTCATGAGGGGCCTGTATAATATGAGCACAAGGCTTGAGATGGTTGCTGCTAGGCAAGGAGGGGAATGAGGAAAGGAATAGCACAAGGTTCAGCCAGATGTGTGGGGACATGTCAGAGTGACAATGAGGAATGGCAAGGCTCAGAGAGGGAGCAAAGGAATGTGTGAGGCTTGGAGATGGTATGTAGAAGTGTGCAAGTTGCTGGGGTGGTGCAAAGGGCAGAGGGTCAGGGGAAGGATGCACAGGTGAGTGAGACTTACTCAAGCAACTTGTGTCCTTCCTGTAAGTTTCACCATTAACATTCTGGAGAATCCAACAGGGAATGTGACCAATAGCAATCATATGACCACAGGATGCTGCAGCCAGTCTAAGTGCAAGTCAGTTGACAAGCACCCAAATTGTGATCATATGACCACTGGGGTGTTGGGACAACCATATCTCAGGACCAGTTGTAACCATTGTTCACGCATGGTTGACAGTTGCTGAATGAATGGAAATAAGTCGATAGCTATCTCTATATCATTTACTTGCTACACAGAAATATGTTTCCACTTTTCTTTAAAATTCACATGCAGAGATAGACATCCGTGCTTTGTCTAAACATACATTTTATATGATTTTTAAAATTAGAAACAAATAGGCACACTTTGTTTCAAATAGATGCAAGCACCTTTCTGAATTCTAAATGTAAATTAATGTCTAGATGTACACCTGTGAAATCTTTAGAAAAACATGTGCAAGTTGCATTGGAACTGAAAAAAACATGTTTCCACCTATAATACCAGAGATAAAATTACCTGTGGACAAAAGATTTCTGCATTCCTATTTTGCATTGTCCATATGAAACATATGGGAGTAGAAATTTTGGAACAAGTACTGTATATTATATACAGCATCTCCCTGATGTCAAATGATGATACACTGGAAAAAGATCCCTACAGGTAGATGGAATTTGAAAACAACTCAGCTTGAGGGTTTTAAGACCAGTAGAATGATAGCTGTGTTAAAGTTGAAAGGCAATGAAAAATAGTCTCTGCGACCATAGCATGCCTGTCTTTCTGCTCTAATTATTTCCTTGCCTAACTTTGCCTGCTTATTGGAGCATGCAACATTGTAGCTGCAGAATACAGGGAAAAAATGGTTGTGTGAAAAGATGATTGAAGTAAAGGAGCACAGGCTAATTTTTAACCTACTTATTTCCTTTCACCTTCTGAACAAGTTGTTTATTAGTGAGTTATCTCTGGTGAGTTAAATTAGTGATGTTTACTAATGCCCAATAACCCAGAGCCTTTCAGTTACACCCTAAATAATTTTAGAATAAATTATTAATTGGCCAAAGAAGGTAAAATAAATTTTAGAAATCATATTTTTAAA
The DNA here is from genome assembly GCA_033807585.1 of Hydrophis major. Classification (NCBI taxonomy): domain Eukaryota; kingdom Metazoa; phylum Chordata; class Lepidosauria; order Squamata; family Elapidae; genus Hydrophis; species Hydrophis major. The sequence continues at coordinate 147,989,100 of CM066328.1, read as the reverse complement.
AATAAATATTCCTTCTGTGACTTTTGTTGTGGCAACTTTAATTTGTAGATCACTTGAAATAGCATTGTTGTAAGGAAGCTTTATGTCACGGCTTAAATCACAACCTAAACTATCATAAAATAATAAACACTGGTCAAGAAAAAGCCTGCATAATATCACCATGAAGAGCTGGATCTTGCCAACTACTAATCATTATCCAGATACTAAAGCCCTCCATGGTTCACTAAGATAAATTAAAATACCAGCTTCCCCTTCTGGTTTCCCCCAAGGCTATCAGTGAAGTTCTGCTATCTAAAGCTGTGTTTGATGTTATTTACTCAAAGTCAGAATGCTAATAGAAAGGTATTTTCTTTTGTTTGAACTCCAGAAATTTCAGTTTGCTCCTTTATGTAAATATGTGGAAAATTTATTGACTCTCGGATTCTTTAATAAATACACAGATTTTAGCACTGCATGAAATTAAAATTAAATCTTCCTAAGCTTCTTCATTCAGAAATAAGACTCCCTGCATAACATTGGATTTATTAGGTAATGAATACAGAATCATTGTGGGAATAATGCAATTGCATTCAGGAAGTTTAACCCCAATGGATGATGATGATAAAACCATATCACAATATCCTTCTCTCTTTCCTTGCCATAAATATTAATAGATAAATCACTCTCTAGAAACTGCTATAGGGAGCAGGCACTGCAGAAAACTTGCATAAAGCACACTTTCAAAAACTAAATTCTGACTATGGTGGTTGCAATAAGCTAGGTTAAAGCATTCATACAATCAAAGATTCTTGTTTGCTTTTATTAGCAGAATTGGGGAAGCCTGTCCTCCAAAATCACACTCTCTTTCCATCTAAGAAAGATAGATCTAGCTCCAAAAGATGGAAAAACAAATTCCCCACAGTATTTTTTCTAAAATGTAGGATCCCTCCTTTTAAACTATGTAAGATATCTGATGAACTGTAACCAATCTTTTTCTACAATGAATTATTCAATAAATAATTAAAAGCAAGCATACCCTTCAAGTACAATATAAAGATATCATTGGCTAATACGACAAGATGCTATCACTGATATTACAAGCATATCCTTACAAGCCTGGCAAACTGTTGTCCATTAGAGTTGGAAACAACTAAATATGTGAACAACAGAAATAACACATTACAAAAACTGCGTAGAGCAGGTTTTGTTTTCAAGTTGCTGCTCAAAAAGAATCTAGTGAGACACTTTATATCTAAATGGAAAAAAATCCTCAGGGAGATCCTAAAGTACATTTTAATTTTAGGCCAAAACTCTTTTATGGATCTAACAACTAATTTTAATACAAATTAGTATCCAGGCTTTAGCTAATAGTCTAGCTCCAGGAAGTAAGCTTTTAAAGTCTTGATGAACTTTATTTATTTAAATAATTTACAGAGCCACCTATCTCATAACAATGACTACATCCCCCCGTGGTGGGATTCAAAAAATTTTTTACTACCGTGTTTCTCCAACAATATGGCCTCCACCAATAGGAAGGCCCAGCATGTTTTTTGGGCATAAAATCAAATTAAGCCCCTCCCCCCAAATTTAGGCCTATTTTAAAATATGCAAAATAAGGGGGAAGGGCGGGGAGACTTGCCGTTAGGAGCACCCGGCAGGCAGGAATTCCTTACCACCAGCCGCTCCTAACGGGCGATCATGGCGAAGCACGGAGAGCTCCCTACGCCCACCAAACACCTTTGCTGCAGACACCTTTGGCACCCGCCGCTGTTATTTTCCCTTCTGCCCATTCCACCGCCAAGTTTGGAGTTGCCGCTTCCGTGTTTGGAGTGCCGCCGCCATTTGGAGCTCCAAACGCGGAAGTGGCAGCTCCAAACATGACGGCGGGCGATCTTTTTATTTTGGTCCACGCGAAGTTCAGAGCAAGCAAAAGAGGGAGACTGCGATGCCTCCACCCGAGATGGCAACCTCACTCGTGGATCACAATGTGGCTGGAAGCCCAAATCGGTGGGATAAGATGGCAATCTTTTTGGAGCGAGAGGAAAGGGAGAGAAGAGTTGCAAGGCATAATTTGCAGGAGGAAGTGGGTGTACCCCATGGCAGGGAGCCCTAGGAAGAAGGGCCGGTAGGCAACGGAGAACGTCCCGTAGCTCCGGAAGCAGCCTAGAAATGCGCCCGGGAAGAGGCGCAGATGCTGCCTTGTAATCCCAAACCAACTGCGTGCGCCGCCTTTAGTTATGTGCACTCTGCTCTTTGGGCATCTCCGTGTGATCATGACCCTGTCCTTTCCACCTGGTGCCCTTGCTGCTTTCTGGCTCTTTAGCAACCAGCTTCGCGTTTGGAACACGTTTGCGTTTGGAGTTGGTTTGGGGGCTACAAGGCAGCATCTGCACCTCTTCCCGGGCACGTCTCTAGGCTGCTTCTGGAGCTACGGGACGCTCTCCGTTGCCTACCGGCCCTTCTTCCTTGGGCTCCCTGCCGTGGGATACACCCACTTCCTCCTGCAAATTACGCCTCGCAACTCCTCTCTCCCTTTCCTCTCGCTCCAAAAAGATTGCCATCGTATCCCGCCGATTCGGGCTTCCTCCACTAGTGAGGTTGCCATCTCGGATGGAGGCATCGCAGTCTCCCTCTCTTGCTCTCTCTGAATTTCATGCGGACCAAAATAAAAAGATCGCCCGCCATCATGTTTGGAGCTGCCACTTCTGCGTTTGGAGCTCCAAATGGCGGTGGCACTCCAAACACGGAAGCGGCAGCTCCAAACATGGTGGCGGAATGGGCAGAAGGGAAAGCAACAGCGGCAGGTGCCAAATGTGTCTGCAGCAAAGGTGGGAGTAGGGAGCTCTCTGCGCTTCGCCTTGATCACCCGTTAGGAGCGGCTGTTGCTGAGGATGCAAGGTGGGGAATTAAGTCACCCCTGAAAAGACAGCCATTTTTTCGGGGCTCAAAAAAAAAAAAGGCCTGGCCTTATTATGTGAGAAACACGGTACTGGTTCTGTGAGCATGGCTTGGTGTGCATGGCAGGGGAAGGACACTGTAAAATCTCCAGTCTGAGGTGGCATTTGCTGGTTCTCCGAACTACTCAAAATTTCCACTACCGGTTCTCCAGAACTGGTCAGAACCTACTGAATACCACCTCTGCATTCCCTTCAGAGGTTTTCTAACTCAGCATCTGAAATCTAGTAACATGAGGGAAAGCATAAAGTAAGATTCTGCATTTGTAGTGATGTTGGTGTAATTCACATGATTACAAGCAACACTCAGACCAAACAGCAAGGAGTAGTAAAGGGAAGCAATTGAAAGCAAATACCTCTTTGTACACAGAAATAAGAAGAGAAAACAGGAAGAGCAAGCTCTTTTTAAATAAAAAAAAGTAGTTTAGGGCAAATCTATTATACTTTCTTTAGTTTGGGGTCACATGCAGTAGCAGAGAACACTTTTAAAGAATATTTATCTAAGTGGGAATAACAATGTTATTTACAAGAGACTACAGAGAGAGTAAAAATTCTAAAAAATAAAATATTAGAATGTTAAATTGTTTATATATAGTAACATGAGTGAAGATGGAAATATTGCATAGCTGGAGACAGTATCCTTCATGAAAGCTAATTCTGTGACTAGATAGGCTCTCCATGGTCATCTCCAAGGAATGTATATTGCCTTCTCCCAGTACCAAATGAGCCCCTGATGAGTTTTTTAAAGTAACTAATCTTTCATACAATAAATATGCAAATGAAGTAGTTTTTTCATTTCATTCAATAATATTGAACCATGCTTGACTTATTCAGCTGATCAGAAGCTCCAGAAACAGTGTAGAAAAATTTAATTTCCATTTGGATACATTGTTACTAGGAATGCAACAATCTTCCTACAAATATATGTAAACATACAAAAAGAAGAAAGCATACTAACAGACTATTATACTTAGCTAAAAGCAATTATATATTTGTGAAACAGTAGACAGCCTTTTTTTACTTCTTCAATAACTGTATGGTATTTTTAGCTTCTATCAAATATGTGTGAGAGAGTACACTTTTTTAAATAAAAGGAATCTTTGTGTTATGAAAAGCCGCTCCTTTCAGTCAATTCTAAAAACAGCATCATATCTGATCATTTAGCGAACAATCAGGGATATTAAGACATTTGGTTAATGTTCATTCCATTCTCTCTCCCAAAAAGAATTCCCATTAAGTTGGAAAGGATAAGCAAAAACATAAACTGAAACATTTTTCTTAAGTTGAAATTTCTTTTTCTTTCAAAAATACGGGGAAAAAACCATTCTGGCAGACCTTTAATGTGGAAAAGAATGTGCAGTTTTTCAACAGAGAAAAAAATAGGGCTTAATAACACAAATGGTTCAGAGGCAATAAACACTGATGTTTTTCTGCCCAGCTTTAGAATACATGAGGAACCATATATTTAAATTGCAGTTTAAAAAGATATCTTGAAATATTTTCTTTCAAATTAAAGCTGATCAAATTGTTTACTCTGAAATAAAGTTTTTGTGTACCCACGTAATTATAGTAAAGAGAAAAATTAGCTCCAGATACTCTGCTAAGTTTCAATGGTCTTTTTTTGTCCCTGAGCTATCCATTCATCCATCTATCTTAGCTGATTATATAAGCAGCATCCTTCTGGAAACTGCTTTAAAAATTAGCGGCTAGTTTTTCTTTTTAGTCTTTGTTATCCATCCACTTTACATTCTTTCCATTTAGATTACATTTATATCCTACTTTATTTTGCACAATTCAAGGTGATACACATAATGCTCCTATATATTTTTATAACAATACTCATTCTGTGAGGTGGGTTGGGCTGAGAGAAAGAAAATGACTCCAGGTCATCAACCAGATTTCATGCCTAAAGACCACAAATCACACATTCCTGGTTTCTAGCACTAGGAACTGCCCAGGATTATATGAATGACTCAGAACATTATATATAGCATACACAGAGAGAGACCACTTTGAGCACAAAATAAATCTAGGCATGAAGATGAATAAGCAGAATAAACAATAGCCCCACCTAGTGGTATTTTGAATATCTAATTGAAGGGACCCCTTCATGAATTTAGTTTAGGCAGTGATGTGTTAGAATATATTCTGTATCATTTAATGTAAATATATATTTATATTTAGCATTGTAGTATAGGAGTTTTCCTCAAGAACATTTATAATTTATACAAAAATCAGATCTTTCATATTAATATACGAATATTATAAGTAACAGTTGCCTGGCAAAAAAAGAAGTTAGATGTAAAGAAACTCAACTGGATATGTACTGTATCATTAAATACCAAATATAAGACAAAAGCAGGGTTTCTAGAAATAATGGAAAGCTGTAGGCATCCCAGAACTGAAACTGCTTATATCTGGATGTCCAGTAGAATTTTCTGTATTTTCTTGCTACTATCTATTGCTCTTCTGGATTTTTGCAGCACAGAACTGTTATGTATTCATTACGATGGCTGAGGTCTACAGTTTTTCTGCCGCATTTCCAGCTCTATTATGGACTACATAAATGAGTGTTACCTGTGTTTAAAAGACAGTAACTGGAAATCTATGCCACTTTTTAAGTCAATCAATATTATATTAGTGAGTTAATGACCAGATCCTTTCCCCAATATTCTGCTGCCAATGTATTGATTTACTCATTTCACATACCAGGGATTACAGCCAGTGGCTCTTTTGTTGTTGTTGTTTTCATGATAATGTTTTTGATAAATACTAGGAATAGTTCATTATTGCCTAAAAGAATTATGACACTGCCTGCTGAAAATGAAAAAAAACCTTTAACTCTTAAGAAATGGATTCAGAATAGTGAAAAAATGTATACCAAAAAAAAATGAGGGTCAATTGAAATCCTAAACACACTGTTAGTTTGTGAGCATGCCTATAAGTTCCTATCATTTCCATTACCCAAATCTTCAAAAGAAACTTGATCTAGGCTGGCAATTGTCTCAATATCTGCAAAACTCAAAAGACAGAATGCTGATATGAAAACTGAATCCTTTGGGTAAAACAAATAGAAATTGGATGATGAATAAGTTCTCACCAAAGGCAGAACCATTTACAACTTCTGCAGAGCTGTAGCCTTTCAAGTGAAAAGACCTGCTTTGTTGCAGTTTTGGATACACCACAGCAGAGACATTAACAAGCTATCTGGCTCCTTGATACAGTTAGCATGATGAGACTGGACTATGAAGCTGCTCCTGAACTTTTCTCCAAGAACAGAAGATGGAGTCTTTAATCCTCCTCAACTTGTATCACTAGGATAACAATCAGAGGTGGGAATTCAAATTTTTTAACAACAGGTTCTGTGGATGTGGCTTAAGTGGTGGGCATGGCTTGGTGGTCATGTGACTGGCTGGGTTTGGCCAACTCAATATCACTCACATCGAGACACGCATCTCCTCGCCTGGCCTCTCATGACTGTGGGGATGGTGCAACAGTTGTAAGTGTGAAAAATGAGCACAAATCACTTTTTCAGTGCCATTGTAACTTTGAATGGTTACTCCACACAAGCAAAGGAGCAGCAAAGGAGGGGAAAAAATCTCTAGAGACGTTCCTGAGACAGGAAGTCTAGGCCTGCCAAGAATGTAATAAAGGTTAAGGTAGAGGCAGTTTTATGCCCCTGGTGGAGACTGACTCTGAGGAAGAGGAGGAACAGCCAACAGGGAGTGGGAGTGTGGTTCCAGAGGTGTGGAGGAGGCTGGGGAAGGGCAGAGGCTGGCTGAGCAGTCAGAGGAGGATCCAGGCCCATCCCCTATCCATCCTAGGTCACGCAGGGAGGAGAGGATCAGGGAAAAGCGAGGTCTACTCAAGAGGAGATTACCATGATCCTCCTCGTGGCTTGAAGCTGGGAGCTATGTATATAAGTTTGTAACTACACAGTTAGAATTGCTGGAGTCAAAGTTTAGTGTTTACTTTGAAAGAGGTTTATCTTTGCTGGTGTTCTTCCCATGGACTCTCCTAGGTTATTTTCCTGGAGTTTATGATTAGTTATCTTGGCTTGCTTCGGAACTCTCATCAATGTGGTTTGTTTTGGTTTTCTTTTAGCCTCATTATTTACTTTTGTGACTTTAAACTGTGCCTAATAAAACAGTGAAGTTAAGTTGAAGTTCTTACCGGACTTTAATGTATGTTTTGGGTTTTGGGTTATTTTGAGAGACTATGGGTCATCACAGGCAGTTTCTGTAAGCAACACCAGAATGTTTCCTTCCTGCCTTCCTTATAGGATTAGGCCAGTAATTTCTTCTAACAACTGGTTCTCCGAACTGCTTAGAATGTTAACAACCGGTTCTAGAGAATAGGTGTGAATTGGTAGAATCCCACCCCTGATAACAATCCTATAATGTAAGTTGGGTGGAGAATAAGTGATTGGCTGAGCCACATTTCATGCCTGAAGATAGATGAATACAATACTTCATTATAAAATGTTATTGATCAAAGTTAATTGAATTACAATGCTGAATAATGAAATGATCAATGAAACAAAATGGAAATACATCACTTAAACAGACAGGAGCTATATGGGTATCATGTTTTTATGACCTATAGACATTTGTTATAAACAACTACTCAGTCCTGTTTTTTTGTTGCGATACTATTTAAGGGACACATATAATGTTTTCAAAATGATTAATTTTATTGTATTGTTAACATATGCCCTCCTGAAACTCTTATGTAATACAAATTAATTTACAAAATACCAGTAAATTTACAATTTTACCAGTAAATATTACAGTCTTAAAAAAAATAATACAACAGCCTAAAATTCAGGTCCGTATGGTATCCAAAATGAGAATCAGAACTTGTTCTTTTATTCCTCCTCAAGCAAAGAATCTGCTGAAAGCAAGTTTACATAGTGAAGCTAAGTAAGTTTTTTGTTGCACTCCTCTCTTTGGGGTCTAGGACAATTGGCGTTAGCCAGATTACTACATCCATGGACTCCCACTGCAGCCAACCCACCACCAGCATTTATGTTCAGTGATCTCTCTGCTGGCACTCCTTCCCCAGCAATAGTTTGCCACCAGTCTTGCCCCAGCTCCTTCTCCTAGATGGGTCACTGAGGGACGCTTCTTCCCTGGCATTTCATTACATGGGACTATCCCACTTCCCAACCCTGGGAGGCTCATTTAAGTGTCTTATGGAGTGAAATAGCCAGTAAGTAGTGTCCCTCAGTTATTCGGAGAAGAAGGCCTGCCGAACATAAAGTCTGGCAGTGGGTTGGCTGTGTTGGAGTGGCATGCAAAGAAATGGGCATGGTAATCCAGCCGACACCAATTGTCCCATTCTGTCTCTCTGGAGACCATCCAATGATATAAAGAGAAAGCTGGGCATCTTCTTATGGAAAATAAATACAAAGCTAAGATTAGTGATAACAAATAAAATAGTATCAAGTGTGTCCAAAATTAATAATATAAATATTTTGAACTAAATAACCTTTACCTATTAAACCTATACTGTAATCAATGTGTCATTAAATATGTGTGCTCCATTTTGGTTGCAAAATGTTTTGTTAAAAGACGTAAAATGGTTTAGTACAAGATGTTTAATTTAATGAAACCTACTATATAAATCTTATCTTGCTGCAATCTGTCTTATCACAGTAAAGTCACTTAAATACAACCTCTGGTAATTACTAGCTATATAAATTGTGCAAACAATTAGAAAGTGTCTGTCTTTTGCATATGCAAAAACTATGTCATTATCTGTCTATCCTAGAGAGGGCAGTCGTCCCTACAAAGAATAACATATAAAAGCAAACAATTAAAAAAAAGGATGCAAGGATACTAAAGTCAATTTTTATTTTAAAAAGAAAACTAAATTTTAAAAAGACATTTGTGTTTTCAGTCAATAAAAATGGACAAATATATAAGAAATGATTCTTGTATCATTTGTATTGCTCACTGATTTAATTCTTTTTGTAATTCTACAAAATTGTATATGTTATTTCCAAAGCTTTTCAGGGAATAAAGATCAGACCTCTGAATAGGCACAAGCTTAGATTTCAGAATTTTCTTTAAAATGTGTTTAGAATTGGAAAAAAACATTATTTGGAAACAAAGCAAAGTCAAGACAGAAATTTCTGAGATTACATGAAGAAAAGACACAAAAATGGTAAATGCTATATATTCCATCACATAAAGGAATGTTCTTATTTCAGAGATTTTACATGAGATGTGTTAAAAACATGAAGCTATTTCTAAAATGTAAATTTAACCATTTATAGATAAACCATTAACTCTTATTTTAACAGTGGGATTTTTAAAGTGGAGAGAAAGATTTAGTGATGGGTAACTAACTTGAATATATTTGAGGCTACTAACATAAATGTGTAAATTTTTGTAAAGAGTTTCCTAAGAAAGCAATACAATGACTGTTGTGCTTAATGATTCTAATAAGGCTATGATCTCTACAAAAACAGTTCAGGAATATATCGGTGTGAGTTTGACAACATCCCTCTTCTGTTCATTAAAGCAGACACTCCTTTTTCAAGCTTTAATGAATAACAGGGAAGTACCCATGGGAGGTCCAAGATACTGCTTCCAAATAATTTTTGAAGCATGCACAGACCAAATGCTGGATGGTTGAATTGATGCATTAGTTGCTTTACTGTATCTCTCAGAGATAAATAAAATTCTGAGCATATAAAAGGATTATTTTGATACTTACATAACATTTTGTGTTATGTATAATACTTTTTAGGAAACAGATATGCTTCTGTGAAAACATCTGAAGCTTAGAAGGAAAATCCCATAATGGCTAAAAAAAAATCTTCAAGCGCTTTGTATCAAAGCTAAAACTGGAGGTCTTCTTAATATTACTGCTTTCATTTCCTGTCAGCAAATTTCACATTGATAAAATCTGCAGGCATCAATAATCCATGAGTTTTGGCGAAAACTGGTTTAGTTTTTGGAGATCTTTTTACTTCAAAGTGCTGAAGTATCTAATAGGAGAAATGGAATAATATCAGGATTAATAAAAATGAAACATCAGAAAGGCAGCAATAACAGTTAATAGTTTTAGAAGTTGACATCTTATAAGATATACTATACATTGTATTTATTTAATGATACAAAGACTAAAACAAACTTGCCAAAAAAAGATAAAAGGAAAGAAGGGAAAATATATTGTTAAAAAACAAAAACTATATACAGAAATGTATATAGAAAACTTTCAAAAATTAAAAAAAGTGCAGTTAACTATCTGAGAATGAGGGTGATTGAAACAAATGTAGTGACTCTTCTGGAGCTATTTGATGACCAGTGAGCTAAGGGGAAGGGTTTTTTAAAAAGGCATTACGGTATTAGATTGACTCACAGTGCCATCAAGGAAGGACAAGACAAAGCACATGAGAAACTGTTTGCTGTTTCCTCCAGTGCAACTGGGTCAATCTGAATAGAGCTGGAAGGGACCTTGGAAGTCATCTAGTCCAGTCCCCTGCTCAAGCAGGAGACCCTATACCAGTATAAAATCATAGATAATGAAACCTCAAATAATGAGAACATGCCAATAGAATGAGATTAATTTACAAAGTCTATAATCCTCATCCCCTTCTCATCCCATAGAAGTTCTCTGTTTCATTTTGATGGTCCCAAATAGTGTCAAAAAATGTCACTTTATATGAGAAACAAGCAAAGTTTTGATGCCAGAGCATGGCTTCTTTTTCTTACCTTCTGGCTAGTTAATTCTACTCCCTGTAGGTCTGACCCCCATTAATATTTAGAGATCACTTTAAATTTTCATAGCTTTAAAAAGTCCTAGATAAATTCAGCTGCTGGGCTTCTCTATGGAAATTCTGTCCACATTAGACTTTGATAATGCTAGAGCTGCCCTTAAGCAATAGAACTGGATGTAGATTTTCCAACAAGCTTAAGTAAGGAGTGACACCCCATTGTTTATCATTTGCTCCCCAAAGGGTCGCTTTCAATTTTAAAATTACATTTAGCCTTCATTTAGCCAGGTTGGATACTATGCCCTCAGCAGTCCTTTTTGGATGTTTTAAGGGCACTTCTATGCATTTTTGGTTATGTTCATGTGGCGATGATTCAATAGAAACTATAGGCCATATGCTATTATAGTGCCTGCTACATAAGGTCTAGACAGACCCTTATATATCCTGTCTTGAAGACATTTCCAGGTAAGAAATGCAATTTATATTTAATGCTACTATTCTCAGACAAGGATTCAAAAATAACATCTCAAGTTGCACAGTTCTGTGCTATCCTTGTATGATACAGGATACCATTACTAAAGATTGCAACTTCTTCTAATAGTATTTTATTCAGATTTATTTTAGTAACTATGTTATTATTTTTAGACTCCATGATTAATGTTTTTCTCTTATACAGACATACATACATACAGAAGTGTGTAATACTTTTATTCAATATTAAGATTGTATCTGCCTTGGAATGTAATACATCTGAATTGAATTGCTCTATGCAGTTTATCTACATTTATTCTTCCTCCCTTCTCCCTTGATCAAAGTAGATCTTACTAGATCAGCCTAGGTTCAAGGACTCTATGACTTCCTCACAGCAGCTTGCTATCTTCTTCTATTTTTGATTGACCTTTGGGTCAATTTTTGACTCCTAGCTACTCCCTGGGCAAGTCTCCACAGTTTTCTTGGCAAGGTTTTTCGGAAGTGGTATGCCATTGCTAGCTTCTTAGGGCTGAGACAGGCTGACTGGCACAGGATCATCCAGCTGGCTTTGTACCTAAGGTGGAATTAAAACTACAGTCTCCTGCTTCTTCTCTGACTCTGTCTTCTATGCATTGTCTTGATTTGCTGGGAATGGAAGGAATTGCTCCACGTGTCACAGAGGCTCAAGCTGGCTTCTTTCACAGTCTCAGTAGAGGGATTTCTTGATCGTGATGCTGAAGATAAATGCTAACACAAACCACTCATGACATCTGAAATGAGCCTAAGCAGTTTGCAAGCAGTGGGAGCATCCAGAAGCATGGTGGAGATTGCCACAAGCAGTCTGCAGGGCACTTCAGGCTTCAGCAATCGAACTGAGAGACCCCTCCACTAAGATTGTGAAATAACATGAAACATGCATGTGGAAAGCTATGAGCCATGAATGGCAATGCCAGTTCCGCAAATCACCGAAAATAGGAAGAAAGGTCAGCTGGTGTAAGGAAACCATTTTCACCCTTTTGACCAAGCAAGGAGGGCCAATATTAGTACACTGAAGAGATAGCCTAACCCTAATCCTTAACAAACTACATTCTAAGCGCATGGAAGTCATCATCTGCTTTTTATATAAATTAAATAACCAAAAAACAACCTACCCCAAGGCCAAAACTGCAGCTAAATAGCAGATAAATTACACATATACCAAAGTCACATTTCTTTTTCTCATAGATATATGTAAAACCTTGAATAATGAAACTGTGGACAGCAAGCACTACCTGTACACTTGGATAGGGAAGAATTAAGTACCTGACATTTAGACAGTTCATGAAAGGTTGCCTAGAAACTCAAATTCTTTTGGCATGCTTCTGAGAAGATTGATGCACAGTTTCAATACAAGGATTCAGAGAGGAAAGTAGCTTTTGTTCTGCAAGATTTACCCAAAGGACCTGCTGGCTCTTTTGTTTTATATAGTTTTTTTACACAGCTCATTACTTATGAAGAAAGTGAATGGAAGAGGCAGGAAATCCTTCTTTCTTTTCTAATCTGTAATAGCATCTGTCATCTCTTCAGCTACAATGTTCTTAACCTTATTGCTAATAATAATTATGGTGCAGTTGATTCTTTCCCCACATCTTCATTCACATTCAAATAGAATTAAAAGGGGCATCTTCACATAAAGCACCAGTTTTTCTAGGGAATCTACAGGGCATGTGGAATGCCTGGTGTATTCTCTGGAGTTGGTAGCAAAGAAAACTCAAGTTTTTTTCTTTTTCCACATGAAGTGTTTGGACTGTAAAAAGAAACCAGGACAGAAAAACTTCAAATCGCTGTCCTCTGAATCACCAAGCCTGCCTAGCCTTGAAGAAGACAAGAAAGAGAGTATTTTCCCCCCTGGCTTTAGCACTAAATCAGGGCTCCTAACCTTGCTGACTCAGAAGATTCAAGGAGAATGTTTATAACAGCTAGTAAGTGGAAGGGGAGAGAAGGGAACTCATTCTCCTCAGTTATGAGGAATGAAAGGAAAGAAGCTAAAAGGGAAGTAGCAGTAGTTCTGAATAGAATGGCTATTCACCCTTGCTATCTATAAGCCTTGTCACCATTTAAAACAGCCTGTAAGCCTCTTCCACTTCTAGCTTTGAGGAAGACAGAGTGAAGTTGTTAATTTTGGTTGCCATGATGTAAAAAAGATGTGGAGACTATAGAAAGAGTGCAGAGAAGAGCAACAAAGATGATTAGAGGACTGGAGGCTAAAACATATACAGAATGGTTGCAAGAACTGGGTATGATCCAGTTTAATGAAAAGAAGGACTAGGGGTGACATGATAGTAGTGTTCCAATATCTCAGGGGCTGCCACAAAGAAGAGGGAGCCAAGCTATTCTCCAAAACACCTGAGGGCAGAACAAGAATCAATGGAGAGAAACTAATCAAGGAGCGAAGCAACTTAGAACTAAGGAGACATTTCTTGATAATTACAACAATTAATCAATGGAACAACTTGCCTCCAGAAATTGTAAGTGCTCCAACACTGGAAGTTTTAAAGAAGCGATTAGATAACCATTTGTCTGAAATGGTATGGGATTTCTTGCTTAAGCAGGAGGTTGGACTAGAAGACCTCCAAGGTTCCTTCCAACTCTGTTGTTCTAATTCTAAGTCCAACATTTTCCTCTCTGATTCAAATGGTTGGAGTGGGGCTTTTCATGGAATGTAGGGCAATTTAAAAAAAATTTTTTTAAGTAGTTGCTTGTTCATTGCATTTTTTTTTCTTTTACCATAACATTTTATATATATTTTTTCAACAAAAGAAGTCTTAGTAGTTTGCTTACCTGTATTAGTGCAAGATGAATTTCCAATTCAGCAATTCGCTTGCCTATGCAACTTCGAATACCATAACCAAAAGGGATGGATCCAAAATTATCTACCCTATCCATATTGCTTTTCCTTAGCCAGCGTTCAGGTTGGAATTCCTTTGCTGAGGCAAAATTCTCTTCCTGATATGAAGTAGCATAATGACAGAGTGCCAATTGTGTCTAATAAAGTAAATATATTGTAGCACACATATATCAATCCCCAAGTACATGTGCTTTTAAATAATTTCACAAACATCAAAACAGTATGACAAAAATGTTCGCCATGTTATATATTGCTTCAAAAATTATTTCAAATAAAATCACAACAGCCTTGAATAAGCTATTGTAATAAACACACAGTTGTAATTATAACAATTAGAATAATAATTGTGTTTATCAAGTTAATATTTAAACCTGCCAGTGTTTTTTAACCTCATAAAAACATTATTTTAAAATTTACTCAATGTTTTGTGGGAGTGGGAATTTATAACCAAAGTCTATCTCATCAGATCTGCCTTAGATTTAATAAATTAGCAATACAAATCAGCAATTCAATGTCTGTTTTAGGAAAGCGTTGCTATCCACTATGGATTATAAATCATTATTGACATATTCTGGGTCCTTTTCACATAGCTGTTCACCCCATTATAACCAGCACTTTTACACTTGTGCATTTGCTGGCAAGCAGCCTAGCTTTCCTTTCCTTGAGCAAGGTCAGTATTGAATGCTATTTATTCCAATTAATCAGAGAATACAAAAATGGCACCTGGCCAAGGGTCTGTCTTTTTTTCTTCTATCAGCACACCTATGAGGAACACAGTTAAAAAAAAAAAATCCAATTGGACAAAAATGGCAAAGCAGGGTTGAAGGTGGAAGAGATAGAATTGGATTTTGAAGGTGGAATGAAATGTGATTCCCATTAGTGGGAAATTCTTTATCCAGCAATTCAGAATCAGATTGCAAAGTTATCCCAACTCCCAGGTAAGAATACTATAAATAAATCATAATTCAAGGATAGGCAGTTAAGAGGTATATTTTTTTCAGTTTTTAAGTTAATAATCTCATATTAAAACTAAATTAAATCTGACTCAATTTCTTAGCTCATACTTTTATATACAGTGGTATCTTGGTACTCAAGTGCTTTAAAACCCATCAAATTTAGTATTCAATGCATTCTGATGCAAACATTTTGTCCTGGTACTCATCGTTTGTTTGGTACTCAATGCACAAGCTAGAATTTGTCATTGTTGGTTACCTTGTAATTCACTACATTATTACTTATGGGAAAATTTTGTTTTGTACTTGTTAGGAATGTAAGTCACCTAACAGTTATTTGGGTTGGAAATATATAAACTAGGATATTCATGTTAATACTGTATCTTTAAGAGAATGCTAAAACTGTAATTGGGTGTGGTTTCTCAAACAGCCATAAGATGGAGCCAGAAACCTGGGTTGTTTAGTCTCAAGGAAGTCTCAGTTTCTGTTCCCTTCTGTTGGAGAGAGTTGCGGTTTCTCCTAATGACTGTTACTGATCGTTGATGTAAATCTGTTACTGAACTGTTTTTGATACTAGACTTTGATATTTGGATTATCCCTGGACTGGAAAACTGATTTACCTGTGAATGACTTGGACTGCTTATCTTGGACTGTGCTTAAACATTTATTGGAAGTAAAAATCTACATTTACTGTACAGTGTATCTGTGTGCTGTGTGTGTGTGTTATTCAACATTATTCTCAGTACATCTCCCTGTATGTGCTCATTCTCCTAACGGGGAATTACCTCAACACTCATAGTTTTTGGTACTCATCTCACTCCTTCAAACCAATTAACAAACAATACTGAGGTACCACTGTACTCAAAATAAAGCTGCACCATCTTCTTTCCCATTCTTTTGATAGAATCATTGCCCTACTTACCCCTTTAGGTATCAAGTAGCCTCCAATGATCATATCTTTCTGTATAACTCTGCCATTTCCTGGTAATACTGGAAATAATCTACAAGTAAGTGTCAATTAGATATTTAGTGTCTATATCATATTCAGAATATTTTGATGATAACAAATACATTATTCAGGATCACAAAAAATCTTAGAGAAATTGTGAAGAGCTTCAGATTGTATAATTGTTGATAGAATGAGATAAAATATTAAAAGTGATGAATAATTCAATAAGATATAATAAAATCCTGATTTCACAGAATAATAATGTTGAAGCAAATGTAAGAAATGACTTTTAAAGATATGTCTGAATAAAACAAGTGTTCATAGTTTAAACATTGTGTGTACATCACCCTATCTGGTAACAATAAAACTGTAGGAAAAAAACAAAAACAAATGCAATGTGATTAGTAAACCAAGGTAAACCAGACAGATAACTTGACCAGATGAGCTACTTCAACTTTATTATAAGGCTATATTAACAGAATCTTGCAAGTCTGAAAACACAAATCTCTCGCCACCAACACTTGCAACTGCCTGATCTATTAGGGCGAGTCTTTATTAAGTTTTGTCCTCTGGGGGGCACCACCCCCACCCCCATCTGATAGTTTCCTAGGCAGTATCTCTTCCCATCACTCTCATATGCCATAACAAATCCTATACAATTTTAGCTAGAAATATATATGTATGTATGTATGTTATTCAGCTTTGCTCGGGTATTTTCCCATGTCATTGTAATTGTGCTTTTAAAGTTAGCAGCAACCAGCTTTAGTACAGAACAGTTGAGCTAAGCCACACCCAGGCTCTTTGCTGTCTCCTTGCTCACACAGCAAATACTGTTTCAGTTTCCAAACAGCCCTCAACTCTCTCACACACTGACAGGACACTAGCCAGATGAATACTGATGGACGCTGGTAGGCAGAGGCAGAATTTTTTCCCCTGATTTTCCTCCCCAAAATCTAAGCCCAATCACATAGTTTTGTAGTGAAGCACGGGTATCGTGCTAGTATTCTCATAATGTTCAATGGAGGGACTTTATAATTAATCAGGCACATATTATACAATAAAATGATAAAGGCAGTGAAAGGACCACTGTCCCTACAATAAACTTCTAAGTAAGGCAATTTGCTTGGGGGCAGGGGTTATATGATTTTTATACAGAATAAATCAAAATAATGTTTAATGCTATAATTCATTGGAAACAATAAGACAAAATTACACATTTGTTTATTTTATGCCCCATCTTCCCATCTTGCCCTAGAAAATGATTATTTCAGAAGAATTTATCCAATTTCATGGAAAATAAATCCATCAATTATTTCTGGTTCTACTTGACAAAGTAACCTTCAAATATACAAAAGTTGTATATTTTCCATTATCTTTACTAAGAGAATATATTTGTTTATCATTGTTTCATCTTCTCTAAATTTTCTCCAGTTAATGTTGAGGATAGAAATCAGATTAAAAGTAATGGGAAATTGTATTTTCCTCTTTGAAAATGAAACAGCATGAACTCTGATCTCTTGTGCTCATTCTCTTTGCCTTACAAGAAGAAACTAAAAGCTTCTTTAGCTTTTGAACATACTACATATGTATATATATAAAACTTCAAAAACTATATAATCCAACTTTTGAAAATACTGGGGCAATGCAGTGGCTCAGCGATTAAATTGCTGGGCTTGATGGTGGAAAATTCCCATACTCACCCCAGTTCCTGCCAATCTAGCAGTTCGACAGCATGCAAATATGAGCTGATAAATAAATACCACTTCAGTGGGAACTTAACAGCACCCTGTGACATCAAATTGGCCATATGACCATGGAAATATCTTTGAACAGTGCTAGCTCAATGGCCTTGAAATGGAGATGAGCACTATTCCCTATAGTTGGCAACAATTGTTAGAGTAAAACCTGCAGGAACTTTTTTTAAAAAAATATTGTTTTGAAATTTACGGAACTAAATTGTCTATTCTAGTACCTATTGGTAATTAATGAATATAAACTATTATTTATTCCTATCTTCTTTTAATCAGAGGGGAAAACTATAAATCTATAAACTGAGTTCAGATACAGAATTTGAGGATCAAAATGAGGATTAGTTCAAAAGTTTAAGGGAACCTTTTCTCTGTCTTCTCACTGTATATAAAAAAACCTGTAAAGAGAGCATTAAAGTGGGCAAGTGTTGCCATGCAAAAAAAAAAAACCTCTTCACTCTCATTGTATCTAAAAGGAGAATAAATAAATTGCTAACTCTTTGACCCAATCCCTATCCACATTTTCATTCATGTTGTATGAATTTGTCTGATAGTTTGCAAACAAACGAACAAACAAGGAATGTTTATCAGCTGCAAAGTCATCTTTTCACCTCTATTTCTATATATAAAGTCTTTTGCAAATTATGGTAGAAATGATAGTTTGTGGATAATCAGGATTTTCCCAATACTCAGGGGAGGGATTCTACCAGTTCGGACCTGTTCTATAGAACCGATTGTTATGATTCTGCCTAGTGCGGAGAACCAGCAAATCGTGCCCATGGTTGGCCCTTCCCCTCTCCACCTGTCCCTCCCCTCCCTGCCTAGTCAGTCCTTATCATGCATGCTCAACATCGCTGACTATGTCACCCCCGCCCAGTCACTCCTTAAGATATTTCTTTTTTCCCCTCCCAATGATCAGCTGTTCAAATGATCAGCTGTGCTGGGATCTCCCTCGCTGTCTTACTGCTTCACCCATGAGGCTTCCCTGAGGCCCAGGAAGGCAAAAGGGGGCATGTGGGGTCCATTTTTTGCTTTCCTGGGCCCCAGGGAAGCCTCCTGGGAGCAAAAACATGCCCCAGGGGGCTTGCCTAAAGCCTAGGAGGCAAAAATACTGAGGGGGGGGGGTTTGCTGGAAAAAAGAAGCCATGCCCACTCAGTCACATGGCCATGTCCACCTAGCCACACCCACAGAACTGGTTGTTAAACAATTTGAATCCCACCCCTGCCAATACTGTAGCTGTAATTAAGATTGTAGATTTTTGGATTGAGAGAGAGACTGGTAGCAGAAATTTTGAGTACTTCAGAGAACCAAAAAATCCCATCTCTGACTGGAGATTTTACAGTATCCTTTCCCTGCCACGCTCACCAAGCCACACCCACAGAGCCAGTAGTAAAAAAAAAATTGAATCCCACCACTGGAGAGCAATTCTACACAGTACCTACAGACAGAAACTATAAACAGGATATTGAAATTCTTGTTCAGACTTGGTAAAATTCTGAGTTCTGAATCCAGGAATCAAGAGGTGGTATGAAGCAATAGTTCTAAACAATGTCAAAAACAAATCAGGATCAATCTCGCTAAAACCACAATGTTGTGAAGAAAAATGTTGTGCTTCTATTTAAACTATTTAAATTAAACTACAGCAGTGCTGAGAGGAAAATTTCTTTAGTTCTAGCTGGCTCAGATCAAGAGCTAGTTCTGAAGTAGAACAAAGTTCTTCTATGAAAGTGCCTTTTAATGCTTTTAGCTGGGGTCCCCAAACTTGGCAACTTTAAGACTTGTGGACTTCAACTTCTCCAGCATAGCTGGAGACCACAAGTCTCCAGCTATGCTGGCTGGAGAATTCTGGGAGTTGAAGTCCACAAGTCTTAAAGTTGCCATGCAGGTTTGGAGACCTCTGCATTAAGCTAAAATTGATCATCCAAATTTAGCAGGTATGACACTTTGTTGATCCAGTACTTTGATTCTGATGCATATAATATTTAATTAAGATTATGAATATATTAAAGAAATATCATGTTCGGTGGCCTTTGAGCTTAACATTTGCACACATGAATATGTCAATTTGTTTGCAGTATTTATTAGAACTGGGGTCTATTTCTCATTGTCATCTATATTCATTAAAAAGAACTCCCCACCCAAAATTAAGCTGTCTGCCATTTACTATTAAAAGTATGAATAGCCATCTAATCATAAATTATTTATCACATTTATCATTTTTTAAAAAACTATTAGTGTAATGCAAACTATTCCAAATATGAAGAATAAAGAAAAATGCAAGGAAAATATGACAATTTGATTTAAATATATATATTGAATCTATATGTCTTTTCTTATAAGCATGCAGTCTAGAGTCAACCTATTGCAATGAGAACATTTATAATTATCATCTTACATTTTATACACTTACCTTAAGGTTTCTTTGAGAAAGGCTCTAATCATTGGCAAGTTGGGAATATGGTGTGCATCAGGAACCTTATCTTTTCCCAAATTATGAACTATCTCTTTATAGACAGAATCCTGCACTTCTGGATGCTTTGCTAAAAGATATGTTGCCCAGGATAAAGTGAATGAAGTCTTGGAGGAGGTTGGGATGGGAAGAGATGAGAAATGGGGAAAGAAGGGGGATGTGATATTATTCATCAAAGAAGAGCATTTTTCATTTTCAACCAATCATATACATTCAGACAAATCAAGCTGTATATCAATGATGGCATCAAATAATTATCAGACACTTTCTCAAACAACACGCCCTTTGTTTGTTTTGCCTATCTTTTGCATGTTGGATTTTCAGAGAATCTAATTCCCTTTGCTTAGGATTATAGCTTTAAAACTGCTTGTTTTATAGCATTTATATGGCTGCCCAACTTGAACAAAACTGTACAAAAAGTGTACAAAAAACTGTATGCAAAAATATTCCTCCCCGGGGCAATTAAAACAAATGAAATAACTGGTGATCAGAATTTTATTACATTCCATTAGAGGGGTACTCTGTTCCTCCTGTCCCAAGCGCCTAATGAAAGAACCAAGCCTACTTTACAATAGCCTGCAGGGTTGGGCACAGTAGTGGGATTCAATTCTTTTTAACACTGGTTCTGTGGATGTAGTTTGGTGGGCATGGCAGGGGAAGGATACTGTAAAATCTCCAGTCAGAGGTGGAATTTGCCGGTTCTCCAAACTTCTCAAAATTTTCACTACTAGTTCTCCAGAACTGGTCAGAACCTGCTGAATACCACCTCTGGTTGGGCATCAAGAGCAAGCACTACCACAATGAAAGCTCACCTCTTAGATCCCATGAAATGATTTTATTTGAAGTAAAGAACCTGAACCTTTCCTATTAGAGCATTGGGCAGATACAATGGGAAAAAAACAGTCCACAAATATCCGCTCCTATATAGCATGTAGATAGTTTTATAGATAATAACCAGCACCTTCAGTTCCATCCAAAATCCCACTGGAAGCCAGTGCAGATCCTAGAATAGAAGTATTACATGGATCTATTGAGGAATACCCATAAGTACCTGCATGACTGAATTCTACACCATCTGTAGTTTTTGAATAGCCATAAGGAGTTTTTGAATAGCCATAAGCTTTCCCTTATGGAAAGCTAGCTAGCTAGCTTGGTTGCTTGGTTGATGCTTGTTTATTTCCTGCCTTTATTGTTTTACAAATTACTCAAGGCAGAGAACATACCCAACATATTTTGCCCCCTTATTTTTCCCACAACAACTCTGTGAGGTAGGTTGTGCTGAAAGAGAGTGACTGGTCCAAGGTCACCCAGCTGGCTTTCATTGCTAAGGCAGGATTTCAATTTATGGTCTCACATTTTATAGCTTTCATGACTTTACCATCAGCAAATCCCTAATAATCTCAATTGCCCATTTCTGAAATTTTCTCAACTTTCCAGTATCCTTTTTGAGGAGTCTACAAGTATCAACAATTCTATGATGTGCTTAGTATTCCAAGAATTGTGCTTAGTATTCCAAGTACATTTTCATCAAAACATCTTCTATTCCTATACTAAATATAACACCATAGGCTACTGTTAAAGTAATTAATACATTTCTTTTTCCATTCTTCCATCTTCTATCCATTCTTCCAATTTCTATTTCTCTTAATGTTTATAATATAATTAATGGCTTTCAGTTTTGAGTTTTAATTCAGCCCCACAATATTGACTTGTACTTCAAGTTCTGTGTATGCTTTTAACAGCTGTCAAAACACATGTCATGTTCTTAGGATGAAGTTTACAATGGCATTTCAATTTTTTTCTCCATCTCATGATAGGGAAAAAAAGAGACATCTTTCCCTGAATTCCGATTTCATTTCTTTCACTGCATTTTACAATATTCTTTGTCACAAAATTTCAATTTTGAACTAACTGTGCAACTATTTACTGTGATCTAAACAGTATTTCTTCTCAGATCCTTCATCCCTTCTTCAAAATTGGCACCATCCTAAAAAAATATGGATTTTTCAGACTTAGTACTTATTCTGAAGTTCAAGCCTTATCTTTTACAACAGCAGAAAACTGACCGATAAATGATAAATTGATATTCTTAAGAGAATAGAAAGGAGATTGGAGAATGGATTTATTACATTTAACTGGAAAACAATTTGGGTGATTTGGGATATATAAGAAGTTGTGGTAAATTTTCTGAGTTGATTACAATAACAATTCGTTAACAGATGGTTTTGAAACTTTAATGTTGTCTTTTTATTATTATTGTTCTTCCTGTTAACTATTTTGTCATTAATATATTATATAGATGACATATTAATAACTTGCAAATAGAATTAGTAGATTACAATTTTGGGGGCCATTTCTCAAACAATGGGAAATTAATATTATTGTAATATATTAATTAGCATTCAGCTAGGTGATAATGTGTGTTTATGTGTTTTCATTTTTTTTAATGCAGTTTTTTAAGTGTCTTGCTTGGGTTGTATTTTTCTTTGTTTCTTAAAAATATTTTTGGGAGTTTTGTATTTTAACTTCTTTTGAATAAAATAAAAATAGACTAAAATGCTTTTGTGTCTAAATTTGTTAATAGAAACATTCTGATAAAAAACAAACCACTGTTAAATCCTGAATTGCATGGAAATCTCCCATATACAGTTGTATTTTTAAGGATCTCTTTCTACATACATATGACCTGTGTGTGTGTGTGTGTGTGTGTGTGTGTGTGCACCTTGAACTTCAGAGAAACAAGCTATCCAAAGTGTGCTATGTCAGTGAAAATTATTTATTATAATCCATTCATGAGTGCTTTGAAAAGCAAAAATATTGAGAATAGAAGACCCAAACTTTACTATATATACTGCCTAAATTTATCCACTTACATAAGTATAAAAGAAATTTAATATTAAAAGGTAAAAGAATTGTTTTAAAATAACTTCTATTGTATTTTTATTTATGTTTCATATAAGACACTTGAGAGCATAGATAGCAGAAATATAGGATATAAATAATGAACTTACTGTGTCAACACCTGCCAAAAGCATTTCTGTCATATTGGCATAAATTTCTTCTACTGTAAGTTCTTTTCTCCTAAGCAGAGTTGTAAGTAATCCACCTTCTACCTTTTTTCCTTGATCTAAAAGGGACTTTATTTCATTTACTTTATTGTCAACATGAATTTGACCTTAATGATTAAAAGAGAAGACAAAACAAATAATGTTTATCAAAATTTGAAACTAACTTCTTATGCTTGTTTATAAAGTAGGGCATTAAAAATTATTTACTTCAAGTGCTTTAAAAATGTTAAATGTTTTACTATCTTCAATGCTGGAAAGTAATTTATTTTCAGTCTATGGAGATCCTCAATTATACAGAACTGAAACGTTTCTTGGATAAGATGTGAAACATTTTCAAGGGGAAAAAAAACCCAAGACATTTTAGTTGCTTCTTGGACTAGAACCTTTGAGATACTTTCTATTATAAGATTCAAGAACTTGCAAGATTACACATGTAGTAAATAGTCAGTGGGGAAACCATATTCATTTAACAAACATGTTACCAATTATGAATTGCAGTGATTCACTTAATTCTGACAAGAAATGTTGTAAAATGGTGCAAAACTCAATAATGTCTTGCTTAGCAACAGAAATGTTGGCTTAATTGTGGTCAGAAGCTGAGGACTCTCTGTATGGAATTGAAGCTAGCAAATAAGTCCAATATTGTTTAAAATCAAAATATGATAGTAATCCATTCTAGAGGTCTCAGAATATGAATTACTATTATCACTCTATCCAAACTAAGCTGTACCATCTGACATGCTACTGAACTTAATTCAAAATTTAGATACTTATCTTTAAAGACCAAAACAGTTGAAACTCTAAAACTCAAAAAGGTCTATTTTTCCCATGTCAACTTGACCATAAAAAGGCCTTTTCATATAAAGAGTACATGCTTTGTGCATGAAAAAAGAAATATTCTTTGGCAAGGTATTTCCCAATTTAGAATAGAGAACTATTTAGCACAGATCCTGTACATTCCTTCAAATGTATTTTTATATTACCCAACTATCTTAAATTATTGCATTTTTAATGGAGTAAACAGTTTTTATTCCTTCCATTTTTAGCATATTAGTATCTTAATAGTTGACATTGTCACAACATGCATTATAACAGGAATTATGTGATATGGTAACAACCATACTCTGAACATTAACAAAGACAGGATCCATACATGAAAGGAATTTTCAAAAGTAAAAGGTTCCTTAAGAACTAAAATATCCAATCATCTGCTCTCAAGAAAAAGTGCCACACACTCTATGGAGGCCAAAAAAGGAGACATTTCTGCATTTTAAAATATTGTATGAAGAAAGGTTTTGCCTATTCGAGTATGCATTCTACATCCATTTTCAATTCCCTCTACAGAGTTTGCTGTGACATTGAAAAAAACCACTTCAGATTATTTAAACAGTAAAACTAAATATAGTTTGTCCAAACTGACTTGAAACACACACCAAAAAGAGAAAGAAAAAAGAATCAGTATGCAGGAAAGAATAAACCATGAAAGAATTTGGAGGGTCACAGCATGATGTCTGAATAGGAAAAAAAAAAAAAAAGAATAATGGAGAAAGATTGGGAAATTGTTTTCTGCTTGTTAAAATAAACCAAGGATAAAGGTCACTTACAAGAAAGGCTGAGAGTGGGTAAATAACAACTTTACAATCATAACTATACAAATAATAACATATTCTTGTATTGTTAGTCAAATTCTGACTTATTCCCCAACATAGATTAGAATATGGTACTTTGATTGTTACTGCAATAAATAGGTTTACAATTAGAGCAGAATATCTGGTTGCTTTAATTTCAATTTTAGACATAATTTAAGAAAATTAATATTCATAATTAGAATCAATATTTCAGGTTGCTTTTCCAGTTACACTTTGACTTTCTTTTTAGCTAACATACAGTAACTGATACTTGAATTTCAATCTTAAAAAACAAAAACACTTACTAAATTTAAAAAGTCCATCCCACGATTTACAGAATTCTCTCCAAGGCTTTGGAATAATTGGACGAAGCCACCTGGGAATAGCTCCTGCATACATAGTGGATTTGAAACTGCTAAACATCAACTCCAATGCTTCAATATATTCCAGTGTACTCTTGGGAATATGATTTTCCAGGCACCCCAATCGACACTCATACAGAATAGTTGCAACTCCTGTAAGAGCAAAGTAATGCAGAACTTATTGTTTTTCTTTGCAAAATAATGTACAAAATATTATACAACAATTTTGGGGGGGAGGGTCTGTCATAATTTTGAATTGTTGCTGCATGATCAGTCAAAGTCAAGAACCACCTGTACACAAATGATAGGTACCTCAGCATTCTTTTCTTAGTGACTTTATTATTAAAGGTGGATTCTCTCTTTGAAAGATTTGGATCTCCCCATCTTGAGCATTTTGCAACAGATACTGAACTGCCATTTTAGCTAACTCATTGATTCTGCCATCTGTTAATTCTTTTTCTCTAGAATCTCTCATAACTATGGCTATTGGCAAGGGCTTATGGAAATGATAACCTCTAACGAGTAAACAACCTCAGATTGCCTACCCCTGATTTGTAGGATATTCCATCTCTTGTTTGAATGTTGTAGCAGTGACTTCAGCGGGTAATAATCACTGATATAATCACATCGTTTAAGCTTTTATTCCTTATTTTAAAATGATAATTCTTACCTTCCATCGAATATTTAAAAAAAAGACTTTGAACGTTTGTCACAGTTTCCCCATCTTCTTCTTCATTTCTAATAATATGGATTCTCTTAATTAAATCTGAAATAACTTCATTAATTCCTCTGGAGAAAACTGCAACATCATTGGGCTTTACCATTTTTTGCCTTAGTACACGTCTCATTTTTAGCCATTCTTCCCCTTCTCTAGAAGAAATAACAGGTAAGGACAATCTAGATCACATTTTTTTCTGTCAAAAATGAAATCAAAATTTTCAGTAAATGGAAATGTAATCATATTTTAAACTGTTTCTGGAGGATTATATTTGTACAAAAATTATTATATTAATGTATGAAATGCTTTATTTATGTGACTTATTTATGTGACTTATTATTAAATCTTATTATTGTAATTTTATTGGAATGCCTCTACTCTTAAGTTACTAATCTTTTCAGGTAAAGAAACACATCTCTTTCCTTTACAGAGTAATGTAATGACATTTGGAAAAAATATGACAGAGGTTTTAATTTTTTAAAATCAAGTTCTTTTTCTTGTGATGCTATCAGAATTATGCTGCCACTGATTCAGTGGGAAACTGAAATAAAAGTGAACATGAAAAATATCTCAAAGTTTGCTTAAGAATTTTGGTAGGTGCCTCAATTCTAGTACTTTTCTAAACATAATGCATCATCATTTTTTAAAAAGTTCAGTAATTTCTTTTAGAAGTTCTTATCTTCATGAAGTATTATATCCAGATAAATCTTTCTGAAAATCAAGATCACTTCTAAATCAGTGCTCCATCTCCAAATGCTTCTGCTTTCTAAACATAGGCCATAAACAATTAGATGAAAAAGATTTTTAGAGATGGTCTAATTATTTTTATAATAATAAAAATTCAATTTCCAGGTGACTATAGTAAATAGAAATATACCATTTTGCTACTGAGTGTCAACATCACAATCACTACAGGATTATTGGAAACTGCATGTTGCCTGAAAAACTACAAGTTGATCCAGAAACTGATGGTGACATATATATTCTTAGGAATAATGCTACCTTACTAGATAATCTGCAAAAACTTCATCTGAATCCAGGGCCTGATATATATATTTTTTTTCCTAAGAGAAAGATAAGGGGAAATATCACTAATCCTTTTTTGGTTTGGAAAATGGGAAGAAGATGCCATCTGATCATTGTACAAAGTATCATTGACTTTATGTTATTAAAAACTGTAGCAGATGGGGGGGGCGGGACTGTGAAAGGTTTGGACTGAAGTCTACAGTAGAAAATTATAAAAAGTAGACTGAGAACAAAAGTAATAAAAATATTTTTTAAACTATTTAATCAATCATAAAAGAAGCATAGAGTTTTAGAAGATTAAACAAGCGTAATTAAGGTTTTCCTAGAATGAGACTCATCCATTGTACTTCAACTGTGCTGATACCTGCGATTTTTCATTCACATTTGGGGGGGGTGTATCTTTAATCTTTTTTTGATTAAAATTGCTGAAAGTTAGTTTGACCAGAATTCTTTTTTATAATAATAAAATAGAAAATGCTGATCTTTAAAATTTAACTAAATTTGCATGCTTATTATGAGTCATCCCAGAAGTTATTTGTGCTTATATGCTTCTGATTTTAATAAGCCTTAAATGTCTGTACTAGAGCAACTAAACTGTAACTGCAGTTCTAACAACAAATGACTTTGTGGTTAACCAAAATGAACTGAATGTTCCATTTCTGGAATTACAGAATTGGGATCTTTGTGTTACTACATACAGTTTTGTTAAGCCTGGGTTCCCCAACCAGGGTTAAAGAGACAAGCCAAACAGAATGTGCAGCGTTAGTCAGATAGGCACACAGATAAATGAGTGAGATATGTTTGTATGTTTGTTAACATACAGTAAAAATAACAGATACGCTTGTGCTATCAAAAATATAGTTTATTCCATTTATAGCATAGTCAAAATAACAGTCCAATAGTCATGTATCATTTAGTCAGTCCATTCAAGGATATTCAGTTAGCAAAGTCAGTGTAAAATATCCTATGTCAGTTCACTTTCAAATCAGTCCTTTGTTTATCTCTCCCGTTCGAGTATCACAGTCTTGAGTCCATGCAGTAATTAGGGATCATCAAAGCCAGAGAGAGAGCAAGCTGACGTTCCTTGCTTCTTTTAAAGTGCTTTCACAACCACTCCCTTAATTACATTCCTATATTTAAAGTTGCAGACACTTTAACTTATAAACTATGATTACATATTTATTATTTTACCTAAACCAGTTAGGGTAAACAATGTTATCCTGAACAAGTTTCGCTGAAATTTTGCTTTTTCTAAAGCACATACTAATTCTTACTCTATAAAGTACTGAGTGCTACAATTTTATCCTATGAAAACAGAATAGTACTATGACTCATGAAAGAATTGGCTTTCTTTCAAAAAATCACACTGCATCAAAAATTATAATTTTTATTAATTATTCCCTATAGGCATTTACCAATACTCAACCCCTGGGGATATAATCACTTTCTTTAATAAAATTAAATAAAATAGATTCTTTAATAAAATACTTGAGAATAGTTGCATCACAAGAATATAGTTAGAATATTGTTCGACAATATAAAAAAAAAAAGAGGGAGTGCACTCACGCTGATATAAGTCCTGTAGCTCGTGCCCGTAAAGCTCTGTATTCCTGCCAAGAATCCATGTCAGCTCTTTGTGGCATGCAACCTTCTTCCCGTAGAACCTGAGCCACCATGTCTTTATCTGCAATGGACACAACTAGTTTGGGACCAAAATGAGACTTGAAAATGTTTCCATATTCCTGTACATGTTTCTGCTATGAAGGGGGAAAAAAAGAACAAATTACTCATCCCTCCTGGCAAGAGAAACATTTTTATACAGCACTTAATTCTAACATACATTATGATATCAAATTGCAATTAAAAATAACAGCAATAAGTTTCATCGGAAATTATATTTATTTGCTGCTCGTGATTCCAAGATACTGCCCACATTTTCATTTCAAAGATAAAGGCAGCTTCTCCTTCGAATAATAATTAACTTTTGATTGTCTTATATGCTTGCCCAGAGTCACTTTTTCATAAGATGATCTTATAAATTTGATAAGTAAAATAAAATAAAATGTATTAGTTCAGGGAAACCTCTTTGAATGCTAAGACTATTAATACTAAGGCTTGAGTGAAAAACTATCATAAGTATAGCCATAAAATATAAACAGGATGGTTAATAGTTATTGTTATTACAAAACTTAGATCAAGCATATTGAAATGAACTATCCTATATTGAGCCTTGCTCACTATTAATTGAAAGTTGGGGACATTATATACTGAAAGGTAACTGAAATAAAGAGTCAGAATATTGAGCACGTGGTAAAGTTGTATTACAGATCTCAATAGGATTGACAGTGGAGAACCATGTCCTGTTGTTTCCATGTCTTCTGAAAAAGTATTACAAGTAGTCCTAGACTTAAGAGCACAACTGATGTCAGAATTTATGTTGCTAAGCAATGCGGTTGTAAAGTGAGACAGTCACATGTCATTATGCCATTATCACTTAGTGACAGCAATCTCAACACTCCCCGCTGCCTTTTTTTAAGTGAAAATTGCAGGTAGATAACAGATCATCAGAGTTGGAAGGGACCTTGTAGGTCATCTAGTCCAACCCCCCATCCAAGCGGGAGACCCTACACCATTTCTGACAAATGGCAGTCCAATCTCTCCTTGAAAGTCTCAAGTGATGGTGCTCCCACAACTTCTCAGGGCAAGCTGTTCCATTGGTTGATTGTTCTCATTGTCAGAAAGTTTCTCCTTATTTCCAGGTTGAATCTTTCCTTGTTCAGTTTCCATCCATTATTCCTTGTCTGGCCTATAGGTGCTTTAGAAAATAGCTTGATCCCTTCCTCCCTGTGGCAGCCCTGAAATATTGAAAGACCACTATCATGTCTCCCCTGGTCCTTCTCTTCACCAGACTAGCCAAGCCCAGTTCCTGCAACCGTTCTTCATATGTTTTAGTCTCCAGTCCCCTAATCATCCTGGTTGCTCTTCTCTGTACTTTTTCTAGAGTCTCAACATCTTTTTTATAATGTGGTGAACAAAACTGGATTCAGTAGTCTAGGTGTGGTCTTACTAAGGCTTTATAGAGTGGTATTAGTACCTCCCTTGATCTTGATTGTATCCCTCTGTTAATACAATTTAGGATTGCATTAGGTAATTAAGCAAGTAGTTGCCCCCGGCCCTCCCAGCCCCAAATCTCAGGGAAGCATGGCTGCCAACTCTCACGCAATCAGCGTGAGACTCACGCAATTCAACCAATTTTGACTGTCTCACTCTGATAAACGAAATCTCACGCTAAACCCCCAAAATGGAATGTACAAAAATAAATATATCTCTACATTCTCTGATATTCCGAATATTGATATGCCCAAGCCCAAAGTTTCGAGAAGTGAAGCCTCCGATCCTGGGCGGCTTCAGAGGGCGAACAGAGCATGTGCGAGAGGACGTTGCCCGCATTGATTTCTGTACTGGGGTGAGGAGAGAATTCCACGCTGCAGGAAGCAGTTGCTCCTTTCCGTTCTAGGATGTCACAACTCTCTGGGCTTAACCCTTGCGCTGCACTCTGCTCTGGCAGGCGGAGATGAGAGAGACGAACTCTCTATCCCCCATGAAGTACGACTACAGGGCATCCCTGGGCCTTTCTCGAGAGCTGAGCTCCCATCATCCCCTCCCCGCACCCGTCTGGTCTCAAGGCCACTGGGATTGGGGCGCAAAGGCGCGTCCCTCTCCGGCCTCCCTCTCGCAAGGGGAGCTGCCGTGGCTGGCCTCTTGCGCGCCTCGGCTTCTCTCGCTCCCCAGCCTGATGGGAAGTCCCTGGAGAGGGAGGGGGAAGAGGGGGGGAGGGCTCCTTCCCGGGTACATTGTGTCCCTCCCCCCGCCCTTTGCACCTAGATATGCGCCCCCCCCCAGCCTCCCCTGGGTCCAAGAGGCTGCAAGAGGGTCTGGCAGGGAGGAGCCTCTCCAGGAAGGGGGTCCCGCCAGAGGGCAGGCTGGAGCGGGGCGGGGGGGGCTCGCAAGGAGGGGGGGTTCCTGTCCCCTCCGAGCCCCAATCGCAGCCGGTGCAGGAGTTTCTCTCTTTTTAGGCTTCTTTCCCCACTTGATGCCAGGAACGTTTGGATGCTCTTTGGGAGCCCCTGGGAAGGAATCTCGCCTTGAGGGGTCTCCCCACAAATGCCAAGCAAAGGGGGGGGAGTGGCCACTGTCCTCTCCTCTCCTCCCCCAGACAATCCAGGACTTACCTGCAGGGGAGCAGCTGATGGCAGCATTGCTGGGGGTCCCATGCACAGACTGGGAGGGGGGCGTTTGGGGAGTGAAGGACACCAGCCTCCCCCCCCCATTCTGTGTATGTGTGTGTGTGTGTGTGTGTGTGTCCATCTGCCTGCCTGGCCCTTTCCGACCCTTCAGCTGGACTGTGAGGCTGGTGGGTCCAAGACTCAGCCTGGATCCCCCTCCCCTCCGCAGGTGGGAGGCCCAGAGGGTGGGAGAGGGCTGGGAAGGGCCGTTTCTGCCCAGCTCCAAGGCCGGGAACCCTGGCAAGGCCCCCTCCACCCCCGGGGCCATGTGAGGGAGGCTTCTGTGGCCCTGAAGAGGCAGCCTGGAGGGGCCGGATCCCAGGCACTTGGGACGCCCCTCTCAGCCAGGGACCCTGGAGGAGGAGGAGAGCCGGAGCAGCCCAAAGGGACGGAGCAGATGGGCAGAGGCCCAAGAATGTGGACCCTTTCCGGCCAAGATGGTCAGTGAACTGCATTATTAATATCTTACAAATCCGGTTCAAGTACATTGGTGCTGCTTGCATGTATGTATGTATGTATATGTCCAAATCATGACTAAAGTATGCATCAGATTGCACCATTTAAAATGTAAAATTGTCAAAGCTCCCTACCGTGGAAGGGGGGACACCCCCCTTTCACACCATCCCCCCCTCGGTCGCTCCGCTCCCTCGCAGTGTCTCACTCCGAACTATCACTCAAGGTTGGCAGCCCTGAGGGAAGTAAGGGAACTGACTACCTCCAACTCGCCTCACCCATCTGTTCCTCATCTGTTCCTCTGTTCCTTTGGTCACCTTGCACCCTGCCTTGTGGGACAGCAAGCAGTCCCAGAACCGCATGGCTCTGGGGCTCTTTGCCACATCCCAGGAAGCTGCAATTACCACAACCTGCCCCAGGAAGCATTTATTAACCTGGAACCTTTTTCTCCCAGTTTCCCATGCCAACCTCTTGCCTTTTGCATTCAGCTGTTGTGGCTGAAGAACCACTTTGATGCCTTAGTGTCTGTCCCCTTTTCAAACTCAGGGCCATCATGTTACCTTCTTCCAGCTTTTCCAACTAACACCTGGCTCCCCAGTCTGCCCTAGCAGTGTGATGCCAAGCTGCAGCACCTGTGAAGCACCAACAAGCATTTTTTTACCCAGCTACCTTCTGCCTTAGTTCCCTGCACCTACCTTATGCCTTTTGCACTCAGCTGCTGTGGCAGAAGCAGAAGCGCTTCACTCTCTTTGCTGTCTACTGTACTTCAGTCCCAGCTTCTCTGGTGAACATTTTCTCTATGTGGCTTCATGAGCCTTTGAAAACCTACAAAAGCCTTTGGAAAGGTAGTGCAGTTTTCTGAAGGTTGGCACTGCCTTTGGAAGGCTAGACTGTCTTTGGAAAGCCTTCAGTGAAAAATTGATGTGGGGAACTGGGAGACAAGGCAGCTGGGCAAACTAATGCTAACTGCTGCTTGCTGGAGCAGCCAGGGGTTGCTGAGGCTTCCAGAGATGTGCCAAGAAGCCTCAGAGTTATGCAATTCTAGAGTTGCTTATCTCCCATCAAGGCAGTGTGTAGAGTGGCCAAAATGGCATAGACCGGGGGCAGATAGACAAAGGGTTAAAACACCATTCCAGTCATAAGAACAAGTGAGCTGACACATGCCTGATCACTTGATTGTGAGAGCATTGCAACAGCTGTAAATTTGGGTAAGGGTCATGTATTTTCCCAGCATTGTCCTAACTTTGAACAATCAGTGAACAAATGGTTATAAGTTGAGGACTACTTATACAGCAAATATGTGGCCAAGGTATTTATGATATGGGATGTTTTGCAGCCACCCTTCCAGAGATATCTTTCTGGAGATATTGGTAAGAATTAAACTATCCTCAATTTAATGCTCCATATTAGATATTTGTTATCTGGGGTTCTTCCTGACCAAGTATATCACTGTCATTAGTGTACCAGGAGGGAAGCTGTAATGGTATATAGCTTCTTCTCTGGTCCTTTTTTCCATTTTGAGATAAAAGGGTTAATACATATAGACTCAGCCTACAAGGAAAATATCAAGACTTAACCAAAATTTTAAGACAGCCAGTTATGTGGTTATGACAACCAGCAGACCATGAGTTACGGTCCTGCCTTAGTCATAAAACCAGCCTTTGGGCTTGAATAACTTTGGGCTTGTCAATCTCTCCCAGCCAGGTAATGACAAACTACCAGTATTTCAGAAAAAAGCATGCACACACATGCACACTAGATGATAGATAGATAGATAGATAGATAGATAGATAGATAGATAGATAGATAGATAGATAGATAGATAGATGGATGGATGGATGGATGGATGGATGGATGGATGGATGGATGGATGGATGGATGGATGGATGGATGGATATTCAATATGAAAATGCCAAGCAAACACCAAAGTGTTTCAAAAATATTTCTTAGGAATTTATACTGAACAAACTCAATCTTTGAGCTGTCAGGATAAATATCAGCTTGAACTTCATAAAGGAACACAGAAAACATTAAATATAAATTAATTTCACATGCTAGGTTCAACAATACACTGAGCCACTAACTATCCTATTGAAATGTGCAAATCCAACTACTGTACAGATTGTCCTCGACTTATGACCACAGTTGGGACTGGAACCTATTGCTAAGCGATACAGTTAAGTGAGCCATACCTGATTATACCATGTTTCTCATAAAATAAAGCCGGGTCTTTTTTTTTTTTTTTTTGAGCCCCAATAAAATGGCTAGGACGTCTTTTTGGGGGTGACTTAATTTCTTCCCTCACGCGCACCACCACCTAGAGCGCTCCACGTGCACTCACCTCTCCATGAGGCCACCACTGGAAGCTCCCCAAAGGTAGAGTCACCAGTCGCTTCTATCAGCCGGTAGAAGCGGCCTCGGGGCGAGACCCATGTGCACTCACCTCGCCACTAAGCTGTTTCTATCAGCCGATACAAGCTCTCCAAAGGCAGAGTCACCAGCTGCTTTGGGGTAAGGCGTGGCTGCCCACAGGGTGCTCCTGAGAGGACCACCCCACACACACTCTCCTCGAGGCCATTTCTATCGGCCAATGGAAGCTCCCAAAAGGCAGAGTCACCAGCTGCTTCCATTGGCCGATAGAAACGGCTTTGTGGCGAGGGGAGTACGTGTGGGAAAGCGGTTGCAAACTTTTCTTAGCAGAAGGGAAGCAAGTTGAGTTTCTCTCTCTCTCTCTCACACACACACACACACACATAAACACCACCCCTGCTAGCCCTTGTCCCTGCACTGGGTCAGCCAAGCCCTTCTGGTGAGGGAAGGTCTCAGCATCTGTGGAGTTCCCACCGCTGCCCTCCCCTCCCCAGGCCAGACATTTTCTGGGCACCCTGCCAAAGTCCCAGGGCAGTCGACCTCCCTTTACCTGCTGCCACCGCTGGTTTGGGGAGCGGGGGGGGGGTGCCAGGGAGGGAAGAGGAGGCAGCAGAGCTCAGCTACCCTTTGAAGGGAGATTGGGCGGGCTTCCGAAAGGAGACGTGGGAGTGGTCCTCGTGGGAATAAGGCAGGGAAGCACATGATCTGAGGCAATCCTGCCACAGCTCACAGGTGGCGCTGCTAACAGTTGGGGGAAGTCTGAGAACTTCAGCGATGCTTCCTTCTCTCTCTCTCTCACTGAGCACCTGAAAGAGTGTCCGTCATTAACCAATTAACCAACGCCAGCCTCGGAATCCCTTATTACAGCATAATTCGGGATGAGCGAGGAGCTATAAAACCAGGGACTTGGCGACGAGGTGTAGGCTCTTTTTTTTTTTTAATTGAGTTCAATCACGAGACATTTCTGGATTTCATCAGACATCCAAGGCGTTCAGAAGAACTTTTGAAAAACTTGTGGGTCTAACTTTGAGAAGCAATGAGTTTAGTCCTCTCAAGTGGCGGAGGTTAGGGAAGGTCTTTGGAGACCTCCCCTCTCCTTTAGCTGAGGGAGACCTGGGCGATTTTAGGCCAAAAGCTGCCCTGGAGAGATTGATCAGAGAATGGGCAGGAAAGCAAAACAAGAACACATTTGGGCTTAGGCCTTTTCTCCCATTCCCTCTGTCGCAGTCTCACAATTTTTATCCAGACACAGATTATGTGTGTGCTTTCTCTGCTGCCCCGCTGGTAGATTCAAAGACAACTAATGTGCACCCCCCTCACCATGAGGCCGTTTCTATCAGCTGATGGAAGCTCCCCAAAGGCAGAGTCACCAGCCACTTCTACCAGCCGATAGAAGTGGTGAGAAGAGTGCACATGAGCGCTCGCCCCGAGGCCGCTTCTACCGGCCGATAGAAGTAGCTGGTGACTGCATTCGGGGAGCTTCTATTGGCCGATGTTCTATCGGTAGATCAGGGTATTCTAGCCTAGGCTACCTGCATGGCGCTCTTAAAGGCAAGTTTTCTTCCACCCTTCCCTTTCCCCCCCATTTCTCTTCACTTGTGTAGTTCTAACGAATGATGTGAGAAATGGTGGGGAAACGCATGGTTTAAATAGGCCTAAATTTGGGGGGGGGACTTAATTTCACCTCATGCCTAGAAATCATGCTGGGCCTTCCTATTGGTGGAGGCCGTATTGTTGGAGAAACACGGTAGGAACTTTTTTGGCCATTATAATTAAGAAAAACTGGCTTCCTCCATTGACTTGTTGCTCCCTGGGAAAGTTGCAAATGGTAATCATGACACACACACACACAGAGAGAGAGAGAGAGAGGATGCTGCAACTATTGTAAATACATGCTAGTTGCCAAGTGGCCAAGTTTTCATCATGTAACTAAGGGGACACTGTGACAGTCTTAAGTGTGAGGACCAGTCATAACTCACTATTTTCAGGACCATCTTAAGTTGAAAGTTCATTAAATGAATGGTTGTAAGTTGAGGACTATCTTTAAACTTATGCTGTCCCCAATTTCCTTTTAATTCAAATGGCGGCCATCCAAAAAGTGTCTTGTGTATGCTGCATGAGACCTTGGCACTGGGTTTGAATCATGGCTATTTTCTGAAATCAACAGGTTGACAAATGCAAAAAGGCCATATTATGTGGGAAGATGCCATTAGTAGTTTGATGAGATAAACAGTATAGCACTCTATCGGCCTGATAGGGGATGGTTTTTTGAAACTAGTATTTCTTGGCCCCAAATCTTGGGCTGGACGCAATAAAAACTGACAGTATATTTATAGTACAGAGTCTTTTGCCTGCTTCATTAACCATAAACATCTGTGGGCTTTCCTTGGCATTGAACACATGACTGTAAAATTGTGAGTGTTGGCCCATATTGACAAATTAGTTAACAAGATTGTGACATCTGCACACAATCACACTGTAGCTTCAGATGGCATTTTTGCTCTACTCTTTAAGACTTTAGTATGGGCTTTGGTTTTTTTGCAGCCTGTCAGCTTACATTAGACTCCTTCAAATTTATTCAGGCTGCAAAATCTGTTAGTTTAGAATCTGTTTTAAAAACATAAGCTTTCCTTTTTGGCATTATGTAATATTTTAGACACAGATATACAGACTTGGGTGGGTAGAAGCGAGGGAAACCATTATGTTTTCATAATCCAATCAATGAAGAACAGAGCACCTCTAAAGCAATGTTGTGCCACTTTAACCAACAAAGTATCAGCCATAGATGTTATACCCTGGCTTAATGTTGGAGTCAGGTTAAGACAAACAGAACTCTCATTGTGAAACCACTAAATTCCTTCTACCTTTCACATATGCTGTAATGCAGGGAACATTTTGTGATCATTTAAGTGCAGAGCTTAGATTTTTCTTTTATCCACTGTACACAAATAGAATTATATAAAAAAGTTAAGTGTACTAATTTATGAAAGACTTTTAAGCAAAAAAAGCTAAACATTATTGCACAGAGTCATTCTCACTTCATACCACTTTCAGCAGCTTCCAACAAACAGTTGAACAACATTTTCTCTATTTAGATGTAAAGTTGTACCAACAAATTTGAAATGATTGGTTACATTTGATTAGGTATCTTTTAAAACACAAATATACAACCAAGCAGAGTTCTCTGCTAATTCAAAAATAGTTTTGGTCCATTTCATCATACAACACTTCCTAGTTGAAAACTGAGTCATTTTTTTTCTCTTTTTGTTCTATTGCAGTTTTTAGACGTAAGAGGAAAGCTGTTGTTTCCTTTACAGAATTGTATCTCCATAGACTTCTGGCCAGCCTATTTTCCTAGGAACTATTGTCTCATCTTGCCTTCTAGCTCCTGAATTTGACAATTTCTCCCCTTGAAGCTCAACAGCCAATTCCAGTTGCCACAGCAGCATCTAATTACTGTAGCTCAAAATGCTGACATCCTATCCTTCACCATTAGTTCTTGAAAGCAATTAAACGCAATGGAGGAAAGATAGTTTGATTATCTTTGTAGTTCTTCCAATTAGCAATTGCTCAAAATATTTTTTGGACATGGCTAAGTAGTAAAAAAAAACTTGCTTCAAAGTTATGTGGGGAATATAGTTAAAATATGGACAAATTCATATCTGATTAAATTTTGCTATTTTGAGTGTAGTGCTCAGCAATCATCAGCTGCATATTAAACAAATGGATTTAATATGTTCGGTTATTGTAATCTTTGAACAAGTTTCTACCTATCATTGAAAGATATCCTACTCAACCACAACTCAGCTTCTTGAATAAGGATATTGTTATGGATAATATTATGGATTTTTAACAATCAGGGAAGGACATGGGGGGGGGGGGGAAGCAGTCAGAGCAATAAAGCTAACAAAGAACAAAGCTCTCTAAAAATATGGATATGCAAGACCTGAGGTAAAACAGAGAGAACTAGAAATCAACCCAAAGTAAGAAATCAAGTAGAAAACCAAACCTAGCTGAAATGGACTTAATCACAGGGCTGCCAACCTTGAGTGATAGTTCGGAGTGAGACACTGTGAGGGAGCGGAGCGACCAAGCCCGAGGGAGCGAAGCGACCGAGGGGGGGATGGTGTGGAAGGGGGGTGTTCCCCCTTCCACGGTAGGGAGCTTTGACAATTTTACATTTTAAATGGTGCAATCTGATGCATACTTTAGTCATGATTTGGACATATACATACATACATACATTTTAACCCATAGGCATAAGAAAAAAAATGAGGACACATATTACAAAAACACATTTTTCTTCAGTGAGGGAACTTGACTATGAAAACCAATGAGACATAGCATAGGCCTTTTAGTTTCATAAAAGGTTTGAAAAAATAATTGGGTAATTATTTGAAATGGACTGTGATGTTTCTTTGTCATATATGTATGTGTATGTGGGTATATGCGGGTATATGCGGGTATATGCGTAATGGTTATATTTTGAGAACTGAATGCAATGAAATTTTGTTTTAATGTATGCTGATTAGTGTACATTTAAAGTGACAATAGTTTTCTGTTCTGTTCTATTCCAGTTCCATTCCAATTTATTCCATTCCATTCCAGTTTCATTCCAATTCTATTCCATTCTAACTTTTGAATAGCTGATGCAGCTTGCATAAAAAGGGCAAAAGGAAAAATAAACCAGGGAACACTTCACCAATGCCCTTAGTACAATCAAAAAACAAATATATTTTTATCGGCGAGGCGAGCGGCTGCTCGGAGCCACCGATCCCCTGAAAAATCACATCTAAAGCAAAATTAGAGGCAAGGAGCTACGGTTCTTGAAGGGTTAAAATTCAGATTAGTTTGCTAGAGAGGTGTGGCCGCGGGGGAAAGAGACGGGGAGGGGAGTTTCTTTCTGTTAAACCCGCCGTTCTTCGGCAAATTTGCAAACGGATTAGCCTGCTTTAAATTGCAAATCTAAGATGAATTAGAAATAAAATTTGGGGTGGAGGAGGTCTTATTCCACAAGCGCGCCTTTATTCGAGGCCGGAATTCCCATTGCAAGGAAGATCTCTCGGGCCTTTAGCGTGAGATTTCGTTTATCAGAGTGAGACAGTCAAAATTGGTTGAATTGCGTGAGTCTCACTCTGATTGCGTGAGAGTTGGCAGCACTGTAATCAGCATCAACAGCTGAACTAGGAGGACTGTTATAAAAGGCTGGAGCAAAAGTTGTTTGGAAACACTGTATATATATTTATCATCTGAAGCTGTAGTTGTTTTTGCCCTTCTCTCTCCTTGGGCAATTGCCTTTTGAGGATTTGGTATATGAGAGTGAAAGGTATGTGCATAAAAATACTGAAGCAAAACTTGTCTATTTTGTGCTCAGTAAAGCTAGTAGGTTAACAATGGGTTCTTTTGTGTATTGTGTTGCCATTTAGTGTAAATTATTCACTTGTCCACAATCCCTATTAATTGGAGAGAGGCTTTCACTGTACTGTACTCATTTACAGCAAAATATATAATGTAGGTATCATGTATACAATCTCAAGATACCTGCTCTTATTTGAGCTGAAGAGAAAGCAAATTGGAAGAGTAAGAACAGAATAGAGCTGGAAGGGACCTTGGAGGTATTCTAGTCCACCCTCCTGCTCAAGGAGGAGACCCTATACCATTTCAGACAAGGAACTGTCCAATCTCTTCTTAAAAACCTCCAGTGATGAAGCACCCACAATGTCTGAAGACAAGTTGTTCTCACTCTTAGGAAGTTTCTCCTTAATTCCCAGGTTGCTTCTCTCCTTGATTAGCTTCCATCCATGGTTTCTTGTCCTGCCCTCTGATGCTTTGGAGAATAATTTGACTCACTCTGCTTGAAGATGAGTCCCTCAGTGGCTAGTGACAGGGAGACTGGGTTATTGAGATATTGTAAAATCATATTTATGATTTATGGAGCCATCCAATCTCAAAGCAGTACATCTGAGGTAGTCCTCAATATTAACTGAGGCTGAAATTTTTGTCCCCAATGTCATGTGACATCACTTAGCTATTGCAATCCTCGACAGCCCCATTGCTGTCATTTACCAAATTTTACCAGCCAATAACCATTCCTACTTTGATCCCACTCAGCTAAAAGTCTTGTTAGGGTGCTGCTTCCTCTTAAATCCCCCCCCCATCTCCATTATTTTGGTTACCTACTGCTGCCAGATGCGTCCAGCCCTATTTGCAGCACCATGTGCCATTACTGTACCAGCCTGGGCCTTCTTACAAACTTCCTTTCTCCATGATGCAGCTGGGCTTCTCTTATGTGGTGGCCAGTCTCCCTTCACCAAAGAAGCCCCGTATACAAAAGATGGCTCCTGCTAGAAGGGTGATTTTTATTGGCATGTAAGGATGCAAATTTTATACAATTTTATCTAATTACATTCCATTTTTGTTTATCAAATATATTTTTCCTCAGTGGCTAACCTCTACACAATTTTACCTAATTACATTGTTCTTGTTTCTGTTCTTGTTTATCAAATGCAATTTTATCCTCAGTGGCTAACCTCTATTTTATAGACCAAAGTATAAGTGGGATAATTATGCTTGTTGAGAAATATGAAATCTTTAGCAAGAGGTGTGAAACACTGAGGCTATTATTGCCAGCAATGGGGATGTCAAAAGCACCAAAGATTCGGTAGAGGGGTGGGGGGGGAGTCTATGTCGGCAAATGCTAGATGAGTGAAAACACCCTCGCTCCATGGCAACCACTTGTCATGGAATGAGGACCGGACTATGGAGCCAAATATGAAAGAGGACGGACTATGGAGCCAATGGCGAAAGAGGACGGTCGGGGAATCCTAACCCATTCTCCCTAAAATCGACCCATTCCTTAGAAAGCGCGCATGTACGCAGGCGCGCACGCCAGCGATTGAAAACAGTGTGACGTAGGGAATACAACAGGATGAAGGGAAATTCGAAGAAGGAGTGGAAGAGATTGTAGGGGGCTTCGTGGTCCTAGCTCGCCCGCCGCCCCGCCCCCCGCCTTAGTAGCGACGCGTGAGGAGAATGTGCCGTTGCTGGGGGTTTGGCATCGTTCGAACCTCGCGGGGCGGGCGCGCGAGAAGCAGCTCCGCGGAGAGGGAGGCAAGCCGGATGAAAAATGGGAGGGCTTCACAATGCCGGCCTTCTGCTAATGAAGCTATTAACTGCTTGCCGTCTCGCAGCTCTCGCTGTCTCCCTCCCCTTATATAAATAGTCCAAATGAAATAAATCTAGCAGGTATACAACGAGCGGCAGATTTTAATAGAGATATACCGAAGAACGTGGGTAGGGGCCAGAATAAGTTTAAAAGTACAAAATGGTTTCTTTCCCCGAGAGAAAGAGAGGGGCGGATGGATGAAAAGTCTGAAAATAGGTTGCCGTTGGCAAAGCCCAGCAATGGGGCTTGTACCCCCGAAGGATCTTGCAACCAGGTTGGAAAACCAACGGAGAGCATTTGGTCAATTCAGTTCAATCTCAAGCAGAAAAGATATCTCAGTACAGAAATACACTGAGGCAACTTTAAAAAAAAAATCCAAGTGGAAGTAATTCCCACTGAAATGGGTGCAGCTTTAAACTAATTCAAGCATTGATTGAATCATTTCCTGCCCCCCCCTTTTTTTTTTTTGCAGTGTGGCTGTAACTAAGGGAAAATGCACATGTAAACAAGCTAATATTAACCTGACTACAATTTAAAGGCTGCAGGTATCTTAAGTATAGGATTAATGCCACTCCACTGCAATATATTTTAGTTTTAAAAATCAGAACCTAAAATCTTACATGGCAACCAGATAATATGAAACCCAAAATATCTGGGAGAGAAAGTAGGAAATACTTAGTAGCAAAACTCTAGCATTAAGATGTCATGGCCATAAAGAGAGCTTCCGTTTTCGCGTGGCTTCGGGGCAGCAGGAATTCGCGACAGCTCGCGATTCCTGCTGTGTTAGCCGCCGAGGTACCCCCGATCCAGATGGGTCAGGGGGATATGGCTGCCCTGTAGGGACGCTGAAGAGAGAGGGGAGTCAGACAGGGGGTTGGGGGTGTCGCAGACCCCCTCCTCCTCCGGAAAAACCCCTTTTTCCCAAGGCAATGGAGCAGCGGTCAGCAATGGCCGCCACGAAGAAGCCAGCAACCGGGTAAGATTGCGCTGGAGGAAGTAAGAAAAGTGAAAGTGCTGTCTGAGCCGGGTCAAGTAACATCTTTAAAATTGGTTGGAACTGAGCTGTTTGAATTGCTGGAGGATACATTGTATCCCTAAGAAGATCGAAAGCGGCGGAGAAGCTGTTAAAGGGAACTTTTTTTTTTTCTTCACTCTCCCACCCCATGGAAACAGCAGATATGTTTGGACATATTGGACATTGAAAGTGAATTGTTTTGAGAGTTGAAGCTAAGGGACAAAAGGGTTTTTGGACATTGAAAAACTTAAGAAATTGGAAAACCCTTGTTGGAGGTATGGATTTCTGATTATTTAAAATTGATATTGCAAGTGGGAAGGGAGAGGAAAAAAAATTGGAGCAGAAGCTGAAAAAGGAGGAGATTGCCTAGAATCCCAAAGAAAGGTATGTGGTAATTGGACCTCTTTGATTAAACATTAACCCCAGAAAGAGAAAGAGAAGAAGGAAGAAAAGTATTAATTTTTGGAATTTTTTTTTTGAATTATTCTTGATTAAAAATATTTGTGGTTGTTTTGGGAAAAGTTTCTTTTTTCATAATGGCATCGCTTGTGGATGAACTAAAGACTGAATATCAAAAA
The DNA here is from genome assembly GCA_033807585.1 of Hydrophis major. Classification (NCBI taxonomy): domain Eukaryota; kingdom Metazoa; phylum Chordata; class Lepidosauria; order Squamata; family Elapidae; genus Hydrophis; species Hydrophis major. The sequence continues at coordinate 147,946,293 of CM066328.1, read as the reverse complement.
TATAAAAAAGAAGATACTTTGGGCACTTTGTTTCAATTCTTAGAAATGGCGTTATGTACTTATGAAAAGTTGACTACGCAGCAGAAGGACTGGGACAAAGAAGAAGAGGAAGAAGAAGCCATCTTTGATGAACAATGGGTTCTTTCCGGGGAGGAGGAGAAAAAGGATAAGAAAAAGGGGATTTTAAGAATTATAAAAACAACCAAAGAAGAGAAAAATGAGCGGGAAGGTGGAGGCAAGGTTAGAAAGCAAAGGAAAAGGAGTAAGAAAAGGGAGGAGGAAAGACAAAGGGGTAAAAAGGGCAAGGAGAAGAATAAAGAAGAGAGAAAGGGGGGGGAGGAGAAGCCTCAATGGGGGGAAGCAAGATCTAAAGAAAAAAAGTTTATTCAGAGACAATGGGTGAATTTAATTTAGGATAAAAGAGGAATTCTGGAGGGTACATAAGATTGTGTTTTTTATATGTGTATTTAGAGTATAAAATTCATTGTGTAATTTTAGAATCTTTTAAACAGAATCCCAAGAAAAATTGTTATATGAAGTACTTTTAAGTTAGGGTAATGAGTTATAGACGTTACTCCAATTGGTGTATAGAAGTATAATAAAAGAAAAAAGATGAATGGATAGTTGGAAATAGAACAGACAAAGAATATTATTGAAAATGGTAATAAGATATGAAAGGATATATAAAGGTTTTGTTATGCTTTTTTTTTTTTTGGATGTTGTATATTGAAAAAAGGCAAAAAAAAATTTTTTTAATTAATAAGAAATAATTTGGATGAAAAGGAGAAGTTGGGATAAGATATGAAGTTAAATAGACAAAGTATTGATACTATAATTTGGGATTGTTATGTTCTATTGGTTTTCTTCTTTTATTATTTTTTCTTAGAAAAGAACTTATAAGCTGTTATGCCTTGTGCATTGTTTATATAAAATTGATAAAAATGGTTTATATATATAATATAAAAAAGAAAATGATAATCAGATATGGAAGGATATATAAAGTGAATATGATGTTTGAATTTGTGTCTGTGCGAAGAGTTTCAACCCGGGATCAGACAACCTTCAGAAAAGATCTTTTAGTTTTGTTTGTGTTCTGTAAAATCAATAAAATTTGTTTTAAAAAAAAAGAAGTGGTGAGAAGAGTGCACATGAGCGCTCGCCCCGAGGCCGCTTCTACCGGCCGATAGAAGTAGCTGGTGACTGCATTCGGGGAGCTTCTATTGGCCGATGTTCTATCGGTAGATCAGGGTATTCTAGCCTAGGCTACCTGCATGGCGCTCTTAAAGGCAAGTTTTCTTCCACCCTTCCCTTTCCCCCCCATTTCTCTTCACTTGTGTAGTTCTAACGAATGATGTGAGAAATGGTGGGGAAACGCATGGTTTAAATAGGCCTAAATTTGGGGGGGACGACAATTTCACCTCATGCCTAGAAATCATGCTGGGCCTTCCTATTGGTGGAGGCCGTATTGTTGGAGAAACACGGTAGGAACTTTTTTGGCCATTATAATTAAGAAAAACTGGCTTCCTCCATTGACTTGTTGCTCCCTGGGAAAGTTGCAAATGGTAATCATGACAGACACACACACACAGAGAGAGAGAGAGAGAGAGGATGCTGCAACTATTGTAAATACATGCTAGTTGCCAAGTGGCCAAGTTTTCATCATGTAACTAAGGGGACACTGTGACAGTCTTAAGTGTGAGGACCAGTCATAACTCTCTATTTTCAGGACCATCTTAAGTTGAAAGTTCATTAAATGAATGGTTGTAAGTTGAGGACTATCTTTAAACTTATGCTGTCCCCAATTTCCTTTTAATTCAAATGGCGGCCATCCAAAAAGTGTCTTGTGTATGCTGCATGAGACCTAGGCACTGGGTTTGAATCATGGCTATTTTCTGAAATCAACAGGTTGACAAATGCAAAAAGGCCATATTATGTGGGAAGATGCCATTAGTAGTTTGATGAGATAAACAGTATAGCACTCTATCGGCCTGATAGGGGATGGTTTTTTGAAACTAGTATTTCTTGGCCCCAAATCTTGGGCTGGACGCAATAAAAACTGACAGTATATTTATAGTACAGAGTCTTTTGCCTGCTTCATTAACCATAAACATCTGTGGGCTTTCCTTGGCATTGAACACATGACTGTAAAATTGTGAGTGTTGGCCCATATTGACAAATTAGTTAACAAGATTGTGACATCTGCACACAATCACACTGTAGCTTCAGATGGCATTTTTGCTCTACTCTTTAAGACTTTAGTATGGGCTTTGGTTTTTTTGCAGCCTGTCAGCTTACATTAGACTCCTTCAAATTTATTCAGGCTGCAAAATCTGTTAGTTTAGAATCTGTTTTAAAAACATAAGCTTTCCTTTTTGGCATTATGTAATATTTTAGACACAGATATACAGACTTGGGTGGGTAGAAGCGAGGGAAACCATTATGTTTTCATAATCCAATCAATGAAGAACAGAGCACCTCTAAAGCAATGTTGTGCCACTTTAACCAACAAAGTATCAGCCATAGATGTTATACCCTGGCTTAATGTTGGAGTCAGGTTAAGACAAACAGAACTCTCATTGTGAAACCACTAAATTCCTTCTACCTTTCACATATGCTGTAATGCAGGGAACATTTTGTGATCATTTAAGTGCAGAGCTTAGATTTTTCTTTTATCCACTGTACACAAATAGAATTATATAAAAAAGTTAAGTGTACTAATTTATGAAAGACTTTTAAGCAAAAAAGCTAAACATTATTGCACAGAGTCATTCTCACTTCATACCATTTTCAGCAGCTTCCAACAAACAGTTGAACAACATTTTCTCTATTTAGATGTAAAGTTGTACCAACAAATTTGAAATGATTGGTTACATTTGATTAGGCATCTTTTAAAACACAAATATACAACCAAGCAGAGTTCTCTGCTAATTCAAAAATAGTTTTGGTCCATTTCATCATACAACACTTCCTAGTTGAAAACTGAGTCATTTTTTTTTCTCTTTTTGTTCTATTGCAGTTTTTAGACGTAAGAGGAAAGCTGTTGTTTCCTTTACAGAATTGTATCTCCATAGACTTCTGGCCAGCCTATTTTCCTAGGAACTATTGTCTCATCTTGCCTTCTAGCTCCTGAATTTGACAATTTCTCCCCTTGAAGCTCAACAGCCAATTCCAGTTGCCACAGCAGTATCTAATTACTGTAGCTCAAAATGCTGACATCCTATCCTTCACCATTAGTTCTTGAAAGCAATTAAACGCAATGGAGGAAAGATAGTTTGATTATCTTTGTAGTTCTTCCAATTAGCAATTGCTCAAAATATTTTTTGGACATGGCTAAGTAGTAAAAAAAAACTTGCTTCAAAGTTATGTGGGGAATATAGTTAAAATATGGACAAATTCATATCTGATTAAATTTTGCTGTTTTGAGTGTAGTGCTCAGCAATCATCAGCTGCATATTAAACAAATGGATTTAATATGTTCGGTTATTGTAATCTTTGAACAAGTTTCTACCTGTCATTGCAAGATATCCTACTCAACCACAACTCAGCTTCTTGAATAAGGATATTGTTATGGATAATATTATGGATTTTTAACAATCAGGGAAGGACATGGGGGGGGGAGCAGTCAGAGCAATAAAGCTAACAAAGAACAAAGCTCTCTAAAAAAAAAATTTAATTAATAAGAAATAATTTGGATGAAAAGGAGAAGTTGGGATAAGATATGAAGTTAAATAGACAAAGTATTGATACTATAATTTGGGATTGTTATGTTCTATTGGTTTTCTTCTTTTATTATTTTTTCTTAGAAAAGAACTTATAAGCTGTTATGCCTTGTGCATTGTTTATATAAAATTGATAAAAATGGTTTATATATATAATATAAAAAAGAAAATGATAATCAGATATGGAAGGATATATAAAGTGAATATGATGTTTGAATTTGTGTCTGTATGAAGAGTTTCAACCCGGGATCAGACAACCTTCAGAAAAGATCTTTTAGTTTTGTTTATGTTTTGTTCTATGTAAAATTAATAAAATTTGTTTAAAAAAAAAAAAAAAAGATGTCATGGCCATAAAGAGCAAGGTAAGTTTTTAAGAATTGCTTTGTGCAACAAAAAACAAATATAATCAGTCTGAACAATAGCGTTTCATTAAATTTTACCTGAATTTCATGAATGCGGGCAAAACCATCCTTGCAGAAAAATTCAATGAGATTGGAGAAAGTCTTGGGTCCTGGCATTTCTTTCAGGCTTTTCACTGTTTGGCGGCTTGGATGCTGGCTGGATTTGAGAAGTCCCTTAGCGTTTTCTGAAGTTTCCACCATCTCTTCTTTGTCCTCTGTTGCTGCAGCTGCATTATTTTGCATCTCCAAGGAAGTGCTGCCTGAAAGTTTGGGCAGTTGGTGAAACTTATTGCCAAAATCCATACTATAAATACAGTTCCTTTGAGCTTCAATCACCTGTTTGCAATCAATTTTCAAAGCTTTGGAGAGAAAAGACATTTTTTTAAGTTAGACAAAACTTTTGCTAACCCTCACAAACTGATTTCATTTAGACTGAGCTTCTCTGTTTGATTTCTAGTCAAGCAGCGCTTCTCCAAACTCTCACTGCCTGAGTATCAGTTTACACAGGCCATTATTAAAGACTCCCTCCCTAGAGGCTGAAAAAGGTGGGGTAGTCTGAGACTTCAAGGGAGAAAGCTGATGATATATTTTGTTTCACTTAGGTTGGATAAGTGCCATACTTAAATACATTATCTTACATTGCCAACTTTGAGGCTTCTATTTTATGTTGGTTTGGCAAAAGAAATTGAGTTATGTGTCTGTTTTTTGCAGTTTATTTGGTTTTTATGTGTCAATACTAAAATAGAACATTTTAAAACTTATTTAATGTGTAACAGTGTTAGAATCTTTTAAACAGAATCCCAATAAAAATTGTTATATGAAGTACTTTTAAGTTAGGGTAATGAGTTATAGACGTTACTCCAATTGGTGTATAGAAGTATAATAAAAGAAAAAAGATGGATAGTTGGAAATAGAACAGACAAAGAATATTATTGAAAATGGTAATAAGATATGAAAGGATATATAAAGGTTTTGTTATGTTTTTTTTTCTTTTTTGGATGTATATTGAAAAAAGGCAAAAAAAAATTAATTAATAAGAAATAATTTGGATGAAAAGGAGAAGTTGGGATAAGATATGAAGTTAAATAGACAAAGTATTGATACTATAATTTGGGATTGTTATGTTCTATTGGTTTTCTTCTTTTATTATTTTTTCTTAGAAAAGAACTTATAAGCTGTTATGCCTTGTGCATTGTTTATATAAAATTGATAAAAATGGTTTATATATATAATATAAAAAAGAAAATGATAATCAGATATGGAAGGATATATAAAGTGAATATGATGTTTGAATTTGTGTCTGTGTGAAGAGTTTCAACCCGGGATCAGACAACCTTCAGAAAAGATCTTTTAGTTTTGTTTATGTTTTATTGTGTTCTCTGTAAAATTAATAAAATTTGTTTAAAAAAAAAAAAAGAAGATACTTTGGGCACTTTGTTTCAATTCTTAGAAATGGCGTTATGTACTTATGAAAAGTTGACTACGCAGCAGAAGGACTGGGACAAAGAAGAAGAGGAAGAAGAAGCCATCTTTGATGAACAATGGGTTCTTTCCAGGGAGGAGGAGAAAGTAGTTATTAAATCACACTGGACAAATTTGAATAACGTGTAACATATAGGTCAATGAATAACATTCATTTCCCAAGATTACATTCTAGATGTGGGTTAATCATTTATCTACAGTATCTCCAAAAAATTGTCAATAGAATTATTAGCTCCATTAAAATCAGGTTTTACTCGTGCCTAATTTTGTATATATATCTACTGCAGTTACCAAAATATTTCAATCCCATGTCCAAAGGGAAAAAACCAAATAATTGGCCTAGACATTCAAAATGGGAAGAATATTGGTATTTAAAAATTAGCTTATGCCACTATCCACAATTCTATTTTGTTATCACATAGAATCGGCAAAACCAGCAAATTAGTAAAACTATAGAACTATTGTACCAGCCGATAATTAAAACCATCAGGTTTTAAATGTTCTGCAGAAATCCCATTTTCAAGATATTTCTGGAGGTAGTGAGATAGATGCAAATTACAAGGTAAAACACTGCTTTGGGTGCCTTCTCTTTTCATCTCATAAATGTTGGACATACTAAGGCTCCCCACCTAGGATAATGGAAGGGTCAGTACCTTCTAGAGATCATCCTGAATTTACTTATTAGGAAAACATGTAGGACTTGAAGAATTAAAAACAACAATTTTGACCTCCACTTAAAACATATAAAGCTCTGTCCACTTGTATTTATGACTGAAATGAAAATCTATACCTACTGCAGCTTCTGAAGTTTTCAAGGGTAGCCTCATCTAAAACAGAAGTAATTATTTTAGTGGTTGTAATTACTGTTTTTAGATCCATTTGTTGGAACATGTTTAGATATACTGAAGATCATTACCAGAACATCCATATGGCCATGCTCATAATAAATTGCTAGCAGTCCTTCTAATAGATTTGTATTAGAGATAAATCCAGAAGGTATGCTATCTTTTTTCTCTATAACCTCATAATGGTCCCTCAGTTTAAGTCTCACCCTTTCAATCACTATTCAGGCAGAACTCTTTGAAATCAACAGGAGTTGTGTGTGAGTAATGATTGTTGGACAGCAGCTTTTATAATTGCTTTCTCACTCTTTGAACTCAACTCTTATCAAGTTTTTTTTTTTTTAAAGCTTGGCAATTGTTATTATAGGGTTTACTTTACTAAGACTGATCACATCCCAAGCTGCCTCCCACTAAAACAAGGAAGGGAAAGTTTAATTTGTTTTACATGATGTTAGCTTGAGTCATAGTGACAGTCATTCTTCATGTTTGTCTTTGTGCCTTTTTCTGACAGCTGGGTAACTTTCAATTTAATTACTTCTGTTGTATACATATTTATCAAACACCACCAAGGGAGAATATGTCAAATGAACTCAGCAGTCATGTCAAAATGACATCTTGTCCTTTGACATTTTCTAATTAAGAAAAGGAAGTACACATTTTAATATGAGATGGGAGTTATGCAGTGATGAGCTTAAAAATTTAAAGTGAGCTGGAATGCTAAAAACTGTACAGCATGTATAGTGTGTAGTGCACTGCCTAATTCTTTACCTATTACTGCAGTATAAAAATAGTGAGACTGAATTAACCTTAATCCTAGTACAAGTATCTGAAATTTTTCTGAAGGATGAATAACAGCCAAGTATCCTTAGCAGATGTCTGCTTGTGATTAAATATTTCTACCCTTTTTTCATCACCAGTCTTTCCAACAACTCTTTCCAATAACATTTTCCCAGATTTATACTTTTCCTACCTCCCAGCCCCAACAGCCAGGCTAAACCACTATACAGTATAATTTAAGACACCAGAATAAAATCAGGGATAGGGAGATGAGAGTCTTTTAATATAGAGTATTTTTATTCAGTGCTTTCAAGTATTTGCATACTTTTATGATCTTCTTACTACAAATATAAATATAAAACACATTCACAAATATTAAGAATCTCTGAAACTATTAAATAAAAATAAAGTTAATAGTATTCCCAGAATATAGAATACTGAAATGATTATCTTCAGTTGTGAGCAAATTGCTTATTCCATTTCCTTAATTATGAAATAATATGCAATTTTAACATTTCTTTTTCTAGGAAGTGATATAATGCATTTTCCTTATTTCCTAAAGCGTTTAAAAAGTGGGTGAATATGTTTATTTGAAGATGCCTTGCTTCGTGAGGTTTGATATTCCATGTAAACTGTATCATCTGCTCCAGACATGGAACTCATTGTGCCATAATGTCGGGATATCTATAAAAGAACATAAAAAATTAATTTTATTTACTTATTTAAAGCATTTATTTATATACATTTATATTTCAACCAACTGAACCAACTTTGGGCTGCTCCCAATCAAAAATTAAAAGACATATAAAAAGAATTAAGAGACACATAAAAAGACATATAGAATAATTTTAAATGACATTTTAAAGGACATCATACCTTCTTTATCAATAAGACTACAGCCTTTTTTATGCAAAAATTCAGGTTACAATAAACAGGCACCCACAGCTCAGTACTTTTGCATAAAAGTCACAGATAAAATGTGATTGGAGCATGGGCAGCTAGGATAAATCACTTTATAAATCATTTTAGGAACAAAATATATTCCTAAACAGCCAAATTAGTATAGACAACAAAGTTTAATTTATGAAATGGAAAAGTTTTGGTGCAAAAGAGGGCTAGTGATAAACAGGCTGAAAGAAGGGAAAGAAATTCTACACATTTTTTCTTGGTATGCTGCTTTCCATGTTATTTTGGAAGACTTCAGGAGAAAACCTTTGTATTATGGTTTAGACTAGAATAATTATGAAACAATTCAGGTTACAAAAATGAAATTAATCTGAATTTCAAATAATTAGGAGTGCTACGGGCTGGCAGCATTTCTACTCAATGCTAAGATTATGACTAAGATTAAGAAAACCAAACTAATGCCATTAGATACAACAACTGACAAACAGAAGTTGAAATGGCAGACAGCTTTTGTCATTTAGACTCATTCATCAACAGCAAAGAACGGTCAAGAAATATGTCATAGATTAGCACTTGGAAAAGATATTCAGATTCTGTGATGTACCTATACCAAGAAAGATCAGAATCTTATAAGCTATGGTATTATCTGTGACACTTTACAGAAGCAGAAGTTGGGATTTTAAAAGAAACACTAACCATAGCCCTCAGCCATTGAACAAGGTGGTTAAAAAATTGTCCATGCTTTGTTCAAGAACTGCAATCTCTGCACTGAGTTGAGGCAGGTAATCCTCTTTTTTTCTAATGTTCCTGCAGCCTGCCAAAGGATTTTTCTCTCTCCTCCACACACAGGGAAAATCCTTTGGTGAACTGCAGAAATAGAACTGAAATTTTGAAGATTTTAGCTACTTTCTTGAAGTCCATGGAATTATTTCAGCTCCCCTCTATCGCCTCTGCTTGTAACCTTCCCTACTGGCTTCCACCACTGGCTTTCTGGGGAAGCAGGCAGGAAAGGCTGCAAGTAGCATTCATACAATTGGCACTTGGCAACCAGTTGTAAATGTGAGCCAGTGGCCAAGCACCTGAAATGCAGTCACGTAACTACCTGGGGGTGAAGGAAACATTTTACAATGTCCAGAAGCGCTTCATGGGCTGTAAAGTACCCATTTCAAGGCTGTCATAAGTTGAAGATCACCTGTATAGTGGTATTGGGTACACTGTCAGAAAACCTGAAGGACAAAGGGAATTAATGCCTTTGTAGCAGACAGGGAAAAGTCCTAGGTTATAAGCCAAAACATTCCCTTGAGTGATAAATGTACAATTGTAAAAAGATTATTGGAGCACTATATTTCGTTTTCCTGCTAATATAAAATGTTCTTCGTTATGTGATTTAAATGATGCCCAACTTACAATACTGACTCTGGGGTCTTGACATAATAATTACTTGCCTGAGATGACTTTGAGCCATATTCTCCTGCAACCACCTCTTCCTCAGCATCCAGGTCAGAAGCTTGTAAAACTTTTTGGAGGAGCTGCTGCTGCTCTTCTTTGGATGAAAACATAAGTTCTTCCTCTTCCATACCTGCAAGTTTAGTAATTACCTAGAAACAGGAAGAGATAGTATTATTCAATTCCATTCTTTACTATTGTTTGGTCTCAAGGGTAAAGTGCCTATACTGAGTCTTATTTGGGAAATTTTAAAAGTTGAGAAAGATTTTAGTGGGAAACTAGCTCATACTGCATTTGCTTCTAGGGCATGGTTCATACTATCAGCTTTTCAAATGCTGCAGCACACTAGTTATTTTGTTACTTTTTTCCTTGATTTTATTTCCCTGATTAAAATGAAGGAAAAAATGAAAGATTACACGACATCACTACACTTTCACTACATCATCCTCTATGAGCCCCAGATTTTATGGATTTATGGGTAATCTAAGTGCCTTTCTAAAAGTACATATAAGTGTGAAAGTAAGATCTACCCCTATGGTGACCATTTCCTATTTGCTTGTGGGAACGCATATTATCATTTCTTGTACATACTGCCATCATATTCTGAAAAAGGTAGAACAGTATGTGTTATCGGGGTTACTCTGAGAAAATCCCCTTTTGCCAATGGATCATTGATTCAAGGAGCTGTAAAATGCCCATGATCTAACATGCATAAATAAATAATCTGCAAACTTACTTTCTTCCTATAGGTGTTTTATAATTTAAAGTTTAAATATATGTTTCAATCAGCACCTAATCAGGAACATCATGATTTTAGAAACAGATTATATAATGGCAAAATAATGAAAAAAAGTGTTCAATATGTTGATGATCTCACTGACTATGTATTATAGGTCCAAATTTTTGAGCAGAATTCTACAAATCCAAAATAATCAAAGATTCTATTTTTTATCATGATGCAATTTTTATCTAGCTTTACAGTTTGTCTAGCTTTACAGACAGTAATAATTTGGCATCTGATGAAGTGAGCTATAGTTCTAAAGAGCATTTTCTTTTAATATCAAATAATTTGAAAAGATGGTAGACTTCCAGGTTTTGGTATGATAATAGTTAACTATGCATAAAATAAATCTGAACTGTCTGGGTAATTCATTAGATACAAATTATAAATAGGGCCCTTGCGTCCTAATAGAAACCACAAGAGTACTTTATACTTTTTCACAAGAGTATAATCTTAGCATCTAATATATTTATTTTATGCATTTGCCCTAAAAACAGCTGTTGTGAAGACATTAAATGCACTAAACTTAGGGCTCTTTGGAGTTTAGGGACAGTTTTTTTTTTTAATTTAATTATCTTACCACCAAAAAAAGGAGGCATCAGTACTTCAAAACACAGTATAGGTTTATACTAAGAATCTAAGTGGAATCTAAATATGCAGCCCTTTTGTACTATCTCCTTATTTGGATCAAATTCCTAAAAAATTCCAAAACTATAACATAAGATAACAAACTAGTAAAGTGTATCTCTTAGTTCTTTTGGTACAACCATTTTTTCTTAATATAGCTAAAGAATTTTGGTATATAAATATAATATTTGACTTACGACCACAGTTGGGCCCAAAATTTATGTTAAGTGAGACATTTATTTAAGTGAGTTTTGGCCCATTTTACTATCTTTCTTGCCACCATTAAGTATATCACAGCAGTTGATAAGTTAGTAGCCAATTGTTAAGTGAATCGGTGTGCTGATGACACCCAACTCTATATTTCCACTCTTGGTGACCCAAGTGATGCTGTGACCATCCTTTTGTGGTTTCTGGAGGTTGTGGGGGCCTGGATGGGGGACATCAGGCTTCAACTGAACCCTGTTAAGATCAAATGGGATCCAGGACTTTGTCATCTTTGACTCTGGATGGGGTGGCACTGCCCCAGAAAGACCTGATCTGCAACTTGAGGGTTCTTCTGGACTTGCAACTCCTGCAATCACAGCTAAGACAGCCTTCGCACAACTTCATGTTATGTACCAGTTGCGGCCTTTCCTGGACCAAGAGTCTCTGCTTTCAGTCATTTAGTCCCTAGTTATTTCACAGCTGGACTATTATAATGTGTTCTACATCAGGCTACCCTTGAAGAATATTCGGAAGCTACACCTGGTGCAAAGTATGACTGTGGGTAGTTTTGGGGGCTCCAAGAATGGCCTCTATGAGAGCACTGTTCCATGAGCTGCATCAGTTACTAGTCTGCTTCCAGGTGTAATTCAAGGTATTGGTGATCACTTTTAAAGCCCTTCATGGCATGGGTCCATGCTACTTGAGGGATCATCTCACCCCACTAGGATGGCCCGTACCATTTGTGCTGGCAGACGAGATATGCTGCAGGTCCCATCAGCCTGATTATTCCGGCTGATGGGTTCGGAGGGGGGGGGGGGAACTTTGCTGTTGTTGCTCCTGCCCAATGGAATATCTTGTCCCCCTGATGTGAGGTTAGCCCCAACCCTATCTTTTCATAAGGGCCAAAAGATGTGCTTGGGGTCCCAGTCGGGGAATTTTAACTTTTTATGTTTTAATTAATAGCATTTATAACTATAAGCCGCCCAGATACCTTGTGGTAAGATGGCCATTACATTTTACAAATAAATAATAAATAAAGCTGGGTTTCCCAATGAATTTGCTTGTGAGGTCACAAAATATGACCTTGGAACATAGCAATGGTCATAAATATGAACCAGTTGCCAAGCATCTGAATTTTGATCATATGATCATGGGGTTGCTACAAAGGTTGTAACTATGAAAAATGGTCATGTCACATTTTAAAGTGCTTGTTGTAACTTTAAACAGTCACTAAACACCATACTGTTGTAAGTTGAGGACTACCTGTATACAATTTGTCCTATAGGCAGAAACATAATTACAATGCAACAGCTGTTTCCCTTAAAATAATAAATTTAAAATATTTAAATTTTCAGCCACTATAATAAAAATATTGGACCTCTAGTGGCACATTGCTTAGACTGCAGTACTCTTAAACTGCCCAGTCTGGAGTTTGAACACAGTTTAAACAATAAATATTTGAACATTAGAACTTAAAGATTAAAGCCTGTTCTTTGTTCTCAATTCTGCAAATTACAAATAACAGAATTACCTTAAAGCTGTAACCCTGATCTACTAGAAACCTTTGACGCTTCGTAGAGTATGCCATTTCTTGAGTGTCCTGAGAGACCAAAGAATAAAAAAAGGCATTGTATTCCTCTGCAATCATTCCTGACGGGAAAAAAATAGCAATGGAAGATTAGCTCACATCAAAGCAAGTCAAAAATTTCAAGAAAAAACAAGTTTTGTTGGTTTTCTCTTGTCTACTATGAGAGGAAACCCTTAACTCTTTACCGTGCCTATGCTTCCTAGCTCTGTACCTGGTTTGTACTGCTTCTTATATGACAGTATATTAAAGTACAAGCTTGATAAAGGCGCAAACTAAGGGAAAATTTGTAATCTGCATTGTGTAATACTTAATAGTTGCAAATTAATCAGTTTTGGGGCTATTTTGGACATAACTGTCTGGGACATTATAAGAATATGGAACCAAAAAATGCAGATGACAAAGAGTTTTTCAGATAAATGCCAAGCAACAGGATGGCACAGTGAAATGAGAAAGTATCCTGGTAAGATTCCAGAGAAACAGAAGAGATGAGAGAAAAAGAGTATATAAGGGGTTTTATCTCAGATCATGGCCACTGCCCATGCTTATTCCTTGCTCGACTCATCATGACAGTAGACCTCATTGCAATGGGTTGTTAGTAAGTATTATCGTACTGAAATATTGTTATGTTATGATGGCTGTTCGTGTTCCAAATTGTTCATGAAATAAACCTCTGATCTCAGAGTAGGTTTTATTGCCTGTGGTTTGTTTGTGTTTCTCTTTTACTGAATTATTTTTACGGCACTACAAAAATTTCTTCCTAGCATGCTATAATTAAGTATACTGATAACAATATTCAAATTTAAATTTATAGATTAGCAAAAGAAAACCCCAAATGTTTCTCAGCTGTAAGTGCTTTTTTTTCTGTTAATGCAAAATGCAGCTGATCTGGCACATGACCTATAGCAGAATGTAATGCAGCAATTTTGTTCTCTGAAGAGGAGCAGCAGTCTTCACCCTGAGCAGAAAATCCTATCATTTCTCTGGTAAAGTGGACATACTTCCAAACAAAGCATTTTCAGCCTCTCATTCCCTCCAATTTTTTTAAAAATAAAATATATGGTGTCCATCTGAGTCCAGAATGCCTCCTTGAAAAGATATAGAAGACATTGTCTCACTTTTCTTACATTAAAAGAATGCTTTAGAATTATAAAAAGTTCAATGGTAAAGGAAGCCCCCAAGATAGCAAACCAGGTATCTATATTTAAAGCTAACACTCACATGTCAAATTGGGGAGCCCATTTTTAAAGAATAGAAAGGATGTAATTTATCAGATATAGTTTGCTAGCATAATTTTAATGTTCTTAATTTGGAAATTTGTGGAATACAAAAAATGCATTTTATAAGTTCTAGTAAGTTTTTACAACAATTGCCCTTTGTTGTAATTTAACTGCTGACAGAGGCTTAGTTTTGGGTCTAGAAGAAGAAGGAGTACTTTGCACTAAAACCCCTGGGAATCTTTTAGCAAACAGGCAGAAAGCACTTTTATGCATTAGTCTTAAAAACACACCTCATACTCATGTCAGATGTAATTACTGCTAAATTTATACTTTGGCTGGTCAAGCTGATAATGGAATACCTCAATCACACTGTTTCCTTTGGGGTAGTGTGGCATGAAAGAATATTTGTCCAAGCCCTAATCCCATTGTAAAATAAGACTAGTGGTATTAGAATTTTGGCAAAGCTGCCATCAAAGTTCAATCAGAATAACCAGTCTCTTTAACATAAGATCTACTACGTTGTATCTTTAAAAAACTAAAAATATTAAGTGTTGGGAGGAATGATTAGGCAGGAAAGAGAAAAGGAGCAATGACTTCCTATTGAAGTGCTTTTTATAATTACTTTTGAATTTTGTCATAACCTGTGACCTTGAGCTGACAGTGACAAAACAGGACAATAGAAAATTGTATGTGCTTAGCCAGCTAAATAACACTACTTTCATGCTTCAGTGTTCCATTAAAATTACAGAATCTTGCAACACAAGACTCAATTTACCTTTTTTGGCTCTTAAGACTCGCCCCAGCCTCTGAGCCTCCTGTCTCCGAGAGCCCCCATGAGATGAAATCTGAATGAGAACATTGGCTTCTGGCAGATCAAAAGATGTATCACCAACCTGTAAATGCATAAGCACTCTTTAAGAAACAAACTATAACGTAGATAACAAAATCTTAGTAAGACACATTAGCTTGTGGCCAACAATGAAAAACATATGAATATGAAAAAGATTAAAAATAATTTACAGATTATTCAAAATGAGTGCTGAACCTAATGTAGTCCAATATCAAACAGAGCAGCATGGATTACCTTGGAGATAAAGATGGTATTGATTTTGGGATTGTGTTTGAAATTCTGCAGTATTTGCATTCTCTCCCCCTGTGCTGTAGGCCCATAAATGTAAGGTCTAAAAGAGACAATATGCATACATACAAAGGATCAAAATTTACTTCCTGGATTCAGGTACATTATACAATCTATTATATTATGATTAAAAAGATAAAAAACTACAGCAAAATGCTTTCACTATGTAATTAAACTATACTTTTATAGAAGAACTTTCCTTTTTTTGTAGCATTTTTCTCTCTTGTTTATTTTTAGTTCACTGAATCAGTCCCACTCATTTGGAGACAAATTCATTCTGTCAGACACCCCTCCGGCCACAGAAATAAATCCTGACAGTTGTAAAATGTTATGTTCTTGATGTGTGCCTCATGACTCAACAGATCAGTGGGCGGAATATATCTACTAATCCTACATGAAAGGAGAGAAGCAGCTGTTAAAATAAAAAAGGTATTTTCTTCAGCTGAACCAGTGAACTTGTACTTAACAGCTGTGTTCTTCTTTCCCCTTTCCCCTTATATCTGATCACATATAAATTGCACTTTTGAATTAAATTGTTCTGGTCTCAAAATAGTTCATTGAGAGCTACAGTGAAAATTAACAATCAACATATCTTTTGCGGCAACGTAAATATATGCTACCAGAGCAAGGTGGAAGTATTCAATCAAAGATACAATCTAAGATGTCTGCTAAGTTCATATGATATATTGAAAAAAAAATAAGAAGCTAACACAATTCAAAGTAAACATGTTTAAAAACATGCATCAAATTTGAAATATATGAATATCCAATAGAAGAGAAAGCAAAGAAAAAGAAAGAAAATATACATGAATATAAGCTTGAAAATAAATCACAAGCTGAGAACTGATGGTCTCTCTGAAACTTCCATGGAAATATGCTACAATATTAATGAAATAATTTAAAATATGCTCAAAGAAGGCTTTGAAAATTATTCCAGAATACAAAGCCACCTTAGGAGATTTAGGTTCAAATTTTAGCTCACTGATAAAAGCTCATTAACTGAGTTTGGGTTGTTGATTCTCTTTCATCCCAACCCACTTGACATAGATATTGTTGCAGAAAAATTTGGAAGAAAAAACTGACAGGGAAAATATATATGTGCTGCCTCTGGTACTGGAGGAAACATAAGAAAATCAATCTAACAAGTAACAACCAAAATGTTCTTGTTACAACAGCAACTATTTAAAAGAAACAAAAAAACACATTACTACATAAAACAATCACACTGTAGCAATTTTCCTTGGAGTTTCTATCTTGAATGTATATTCTGCCTCTGATGCTAGACTTGAATAATGGATTTAAATACCGCAACTGCAAACTATTCTGGCAGTGAAAGTACCTCGCTCTTCTGCTGTATAGGTTTTTCAAATGCTAACTAGTTAAATTGAATTATGTGGCATTGATCTTTAAAATGCTGAATAACACATGGCAAATTGTGACCAGCACTGATGATGTTACCTAGTTTGGGTAATGAAACATCTCCCAAGAAAACAAGCAAGCTCAGAGAGCACTGAGGATGCCTTACATGGTAATTATTGCATCAACTTATTATTTAATGTTCTTCTCAATCAGAAAATAATCATTTGTTCTTCAGTCACTAAGTCATGTTCAACTTTTTGTGATCTCATGGACAAATAGGATGCCCTTCCTCCACTATCTCCTGCAATGGGCCTAAATTCTTGTTCACTGTGTTGATACTATCTAACATCTCATCCTCTGCTGTCCCCTTACACAACAACAAAACTAAGAGATTCTTAAAAGCCGTATTTGTATTGCAGTGTTTTAAGTTAATGTCCCCATTATCAAGATTGAATTTAGATTGAATTTACATTATCACATTATCATAAAACAGCTTTAGGGACCTTTTCATAAATTTCTCAACAGCGAAATATTCTTACTGCATATACGATGCAAAGATATTATATATTACAATTTGGAAGATCAGGAAAGCATATGAGGTGCATGGATCCCTTAGTTGTGACCTTTGGAGACCTTCCAAAAGTAGCCACAGAATTCTCATTACTTATTGGGGTAAAAAAGGAAATTGCCTGAGGATATAGATTTGTCCAATTACTGCCCCTTTCTAGAATGCAGTCCTCAACACTACAAAGGGCCAGTATATATCCCTTTGCTTTCAAAAAAATTACGCATTTGTACTTATATGTAAATAGATTGTTGATAATTAAGTGCAAGAGCCTTGTGTAACTTGCATCTATTGTTTTTTTTTTTATTGAGGAATTCTACCAATGAGAAAATTTTATCATTTCTGAAGCAACCTCAAGAAGCACTGTAGCTTATCTGTCAAGAATTCTTTCTAACTTAAGAAATCTTTTTGTCCCTGGTTGACAATTAACTCCTGTAATTTCATGCAAATAAATATATAAAAAGTAATAAGTAGTACTATTGATTTTAAGGATTTAATATGCAAAGTCGCAAACCTGGAAGAAGTCTTTTTTTGCTTCTGATATTTATTAAACACACAAATATCTATAATTCATTAATACTTACTTGCCCAATCTAACAGCATACTCCTTCAAAGCAAACACATTGTCAGCAAAGACTATGATCTTATCATTCCTTCGTTCATGGAATTTAATCAGGAACTGGCAAGCCCTAAATTTGTTTGGGTTCATGGTATAGAGCAATATCCGCTTCTTTGTTTTAATAGCTACATATTCTCTGTAGAATTCAGGAGACATTGGACACCAAACCTACAATTATGACCAATAAAGTACAGACTGTATTAAGAATAGCTCAATAAGTTTACAGCAGAAATGTGACAGGGATAAAAGTTTACAATATTACCCTGTATGATAAGAAGGAAATATTTATGCTAGCAGGAAAGGTAAGACAAGGGCAGATATTTGCAGCCTTATTAAAAAAAACATTTCTGATTATTTAAAAACCCATGTAGAACTATTATCAACTACTGATTCTATCCCTAGCAGCAACTGACTAAAGAAAAGCTGTTTCTTTTCCCTGTTGAAGATTTTTCCCTCAGATAGAAGATTCAGGAAAAGTGTGAATTATGGAGTAATGAACTGCAACAGGGAAACAAGAAGACTGAAATTATAAAAAAACAACATGAAGACAAATCAAGCCAGGATTTCTAAAACAAGGCACATGCAGAAATTTTAGTTCCAGTATCAAATGATCGAGAGTTTTATACCCCAATTGTAAGTTAACTGAGGAAAATATTGCTGCTGGAGAATATATTTGCTGAAGTCTCTATAGCACAGCTAGCACTGAGCAAAACATTCCTTACCTCAGCACACTGGACTTTAGCAATATAACCACTATTTTGCAATTCCATCCAATTGGCTTCATAGAGTTTAGGCCCAATCAGGAAATTCAGGTCTACAATTTTGTCATCTTCTCGGACAAGAGTGGCTGTTAATCCAAGCTTGCAATGGGCCTGAACAATAGTGAGCACACGCCTGAACATTTTTGCTGAAAGAATTGTGCAAAAAGGAATGAGATCCTGTCTGATAAATATTTAAAAAATATAACACTATGTTAATTTTTCATGCCATAAGTGATATTAAATGAAGAACCATTTGAGAATCATAGTGAATTAGAATCTTACACTAAAGTTAGATGTGTTTAATGGATTTCCATGCATATATATGATCAATTTTGTAGCAACAACTTAACAGTATTCTTCATCCAACTCATTTCACAAATTAAATCTACAGAAATTAAATTAAACAGTATCAATTCAGGCAAATCATTGCTAAGTTGGCTAATATCTAAATCCATGCACTAGGTTTAAACCATACTGGGATTTTTTTTATTCTCCACCAAAAAAATAAAAAACTGCAGCAATTATCATTAAGCTCTTAAGTACAATAAAAGATATATTTTTGATGCTTAAAAATGCACCAAACTGCAGCATTCATGCTATTGTTACTGTTTTATTTTACATTAGATTCATTATAAATGTATACTACTTTTTACAAAGCAGTATTGTCAATGTATTTCAAAATAATCAGGGTTCCTATAATTCAGTTATGAAACCTGGGCTGGGGCAAAAGCAATAGTCTTTAAGAGGGTCTTTACCAGGTATGGTATGTACTTCATCAAGGATCATCAGACCCCATTCTTGGCTCTTCAACCATTCCATCACCCTCTCTGCTTCCCATGACCTCTTCGTTGTGTGCCCCAACATGGAGTAGGTACTGATAGCTATAGAACAGCCAATTGGCTTGTCTTTGGCATCAGAAGTAAATCGGCAGATTTGGCTATCATCAATGGTAGACCACATCTTGAACTGGGCTTTCCACTGCTCCACTGAGACAGCTGAATTACCCAGTACTAGGCACCGCTTACGGACAGTGCAAGCTGCTGTTACACCTACAAGTGACTTGCCAGCACCTGTAGTGAATGAAACAAAAATTTGTCAAAACTTTGCATGGAATGTATTACTATCCAGAGAATAAATAATAAATTTTTGAGCCAAATATGTCCCTCTTAAAAGAGCTTTGAAAACTCTAACCTGGTCCCTATAAAAAAAGAAAGACACCATCATGGTCTGAAAGCAACTCACACCACACTGTTGCTGAAACTAATTATAAACTATGTATAAACTGTACAGAAATCTGTACGAGGTTCTCAGAGTGCAAGAGGAAGAAATAAATATGGATATCCCACAAAATAAATGTTACTTTTACCAGTATTCTCTCAGAATCTAATCTCAGTCAGGTAAATTAAAAAAAAACATTCACTATCAGCAGAGTCCACTCACCACAAGGCAAGACAATAACCCCAGATCTAGCACGACCATTCCCAAACATTTTCCTCAAACTCTTCTCCTGGTATGGTCGGAGAACAGCTGTGGGTTTCAAGTCTATGTTAATATCTGGATTCACAGAATCATTTCTAAAATCATATTCAGCAAGCAGAGGGTACTCCAGATGAATGCAACGCTTCTGAAGCTCTTCAATCATTTCCTAGAAATGGAAACAAAAAGGTAGGAGGGTCTTTTGCAGTTCTTCTGATCTGTTATTCATTTAAAGCTATAGGAAAATACTGAATTTTTTTCCATAAAGTTTGAGGTATCAAGTTGCACTTTAACTTTATTCTAACACACACACATTAGAGCAATGGATCATCAGTCACAAATCCAGAAACTTTCCCCATACTCTTGAAAAGATTTCATGAGTCACAAAAGAAATGCTTTACAAATATTTAAGCAAATATATTTATGTTTTGTACTGATATAAAAAGTTCTACATCCTCTTAATTTGAAGTTGTTAATTTGGTTGAATTGCCGTATAGTGTCTATCATGTTCCGTGCTTATATGTATAATAGATGTTTCTATAGTGACTATGTGGGAAGAAACACTTTATTATTATGGCTTCACATCTTAAGAACATAGAGGAGTGACTTGATGTCATGCAAAGTGGTGTCTGTTGAAGTCCTATAGGAATGCTGAATATCTGGAACTCGTGGTGGAGCAGATAGCAATAGCAATTAGACTTATACACCCTTCTCTAAGTGGTTTACAGGGTCAGCATGTTGCTCACAATAATCTGGGTCTTCATTTTACACACCTTGGAAGGATAGAAGGCTGAGTCAACCTTCAGCCAGTGAGATTCACACTGCCAGATTGCAGGCAGCTGGCAGGCAACAAAAGTACCCTGTAGAACTACAGTCTAACCACTGCACCACCATGGCTGTTCATACTCATACCTATGAATTTTCTGATGTTTTAATGGAAGCAATGGAAGCAATCAGGAAGGAGACTAGTATCACAGAAAAAATCAAGGATTTCTTCCTTTAATTTCCAATTAAAGTTACCTACAAATTGTGTATGTAAAAGCCACGCTGTATTTTGTCTTTGTAAATGTTACTGAAATTTTTAAAGAATAGGACTAATATAAACTACAGAATAAGAAAGATGCAAACATAGCAGAAAAATAAGGATATAAAGTGGTTTCCAATCTTTACAGTAATTTAAGCACAATTATAAATTGACCTTTCCCTCTATATTATGACTTTCTTCTTTCTCCATTCCATCCTAACTAATCATCAAAACTATAAATCATAAGTTCATTTTTTCTTTTTTATGCAAAAAGTCAAGGAATTTCCAAACAAGTCAATTTGACCATTCTACTATCTTCATCAATAATTCTCATCATAGATATTGCCAAATCTGTCCATCTTTGTACATACTTTGCTGCAGTTATCATATTTAAAAACAATATTCCATGACTTTTTTCCAACTATTTATTCATCGATCCCACGAAGAAAAGTTCTGGTTTTAGTTGTATATTAATCTTTAAAATCCTCTAAATCAATGTATGCATTTGAACCCAAAATTTTCGAGCTATTTCTACATCCATCATATAATGACATTTCCTGTTCACATTACCAACATAAATTTAAAGTGCTTTTATGCATTCTAACTAATTTTTCTGATGTTATATCAATAGTATATCATTTTATAAAAATTATCTTTAAGATTATAACTCAATATAACAGTATAAATTTCAATTTTTTTCAATCACATATTTTTCAACTGCCTATTATAACCAAAAATTTTAACCCACTTTATCATATATTCCTTGACATAAATCTTGACTTTATAATGTCATACATATAATTGATTCCATCCACATCTTGGGTCATCTTCTTCTAATTCTAAAAGTATTCTATTTGTCAGCAGCATTTACTCTTTCATCCAAACCAAACAATAAGCTGTGAAATACAATTTCAAATCGAGGAAACCTCGACTTTAGCAGAAATTGGCAGAGCTTAAATACAGTATATATCCTTTTGTCACTGTTTAAATCAGGGGTTGCCAACCTTTTGGACCTCAGGGACCACCAAACTCATAATTTTAAATCCCACGGACCAGAGACCCTGGGGAAATCCCCCCCAAAAAAGTCTGCAGGAAAATTCGCAGGATATCATCTTCCGCTCCGTTCTCAGGGGAAAACAGAGAGAGGCTTTTGGCTGCACACAAGGAAAGCAGCAGAAGTCTTTTTTTCTCTCCCCCAAACTCCACCAGAAATGAGTCTTTGCCAGCGCAGCCTCTTGGAGCAGGATGCCTTGCAGAGTCCCAAAGACTCATTTCTGGCAGAGTTTGGGGGAGAGAAGGACAGACTTTTGCCGCTTTCCTTGCGTGCACAGCCAAAAGCAGGAGAAGAAAGAAGCAGAAAGAAGCTGCAATGGTGGCCAGGCAAGGTGCATGGGGCATGTGGGGCAAATTCCCCACTCCACCCTTTCCCCCCTCCGCTCACTACCCCGTGTTGTTTGCAATGCGATGCAAGCCTTGTGTTCCTGCAGGCCATGTGGGCGGCTCCCATGCAGCCTGGATCAGGGTTGCCAGATCACAGTTT
This sequence comes from Hydrophis major, assembly GCA_033807585.1. Lineage (NCBI taxonomy): Eukaryota > Metazoa > Chordata > Lepidosauria > Squamata > Elapidae > Hydrophis > Hydrophis major. Next base: position 147,923,821 of record CM066328.1, on the reverse strand, counting down.
GGCTCTGTGGCCAAACTCAAGTCAAAATACGGCCAAATTTGGCCAAATTATTTTTTCTTACAGCCAAATTTTTTTCATAAAATATAAAAAATAGTCAACCAGGGGGCTCAGGATCACGTGCAGCACTCACCCATCTCCTTCGGCACCTCCCGTGCTCTGCTTCGCGCCTGCCTCTCCTCCTCCTCGCTGGCTCGTTCTCTCTCATTCCCCAAGTGGAATCTCGCTCCCTTTCCCCTCTGCCCAGAGCTGCGCTTCAGACGCCCCCCGCAAGAACCCCCACCCCACCCCAACCTTCGTGCAAGGGGCACCGCCGCCGCTTGGGGAATGAGAGAGAATGAGCCAGCGAGGAGGAGGAGGAGAGGCAGGCGCGAGGCGCACCAGAAAGAGGCGCATGAAATCGTGGTGGAGCCGCTGCTGAGGCGAGCTTTCTCCCCCCCCCCCCATTCCTTTCTCCCTCAGGCTGCCGACTGGTGCTGCTGAGGGCAGACTTCCCTCGCCCGTAGGCTGCTGTGAGATTCCGCTGCCCATGCCAGTCCGGATGGGTGGGGAAGCCGAGGGGCGTGGCGTTGGAACAAGCCATAATAGGAATGGGTGTGGTGTTGATGGAGGAGTTGCCCCTGCTCAGGTCACAGGCAGGAAGGGGGCGTGGCCGGGCACCAAGGTCCCGAAGGAGTGTGTGACGGGAGTTGAGAGGAAGCGGGCATGTCGGAGAACTGAGAGGATGCGCTTGTCCTCCTTTTGCTCATGGTGACGCGCATGCGCGAGGGAAGGAGAGCGGCTGGTTTGCCATCTGGCCGATTTCACGGCCAAGCAACTTTCGTATGGCCAAATTTCCGGCCAAATTTATTTTTTTCATGGCCAAGCAGATAGAAATATGGCCAGATTTCTTGAGTTTGGCCAGAAAATCAGCCAGATGGCAACCCTGGCCTGGATTAATTGCTGTGGGTGGTGCTTTGGGGGTGCCATTTCTCTGCGGACCACAAAAATTTTCTCTGCAGACCACCAGAGGTCCCCAACCCACTGGTTGGCAACCATTGATTTAAATGACACATCAATTGCCAAAATAGGTAGTACCAGAACCAATCCGCGTGAGAGATGAGTCAGTGGGGCAATGCACACGCGCAGGTGCACCAGCCCACCATGCCTGCAAGTGGAGATGTGGGCATACATGTGCACCGCAATGTCACTCGCGTAGCCCAGTTCTTCTCTCCCCCAAACCAGGCCACCAAACCACAAATGTTAGGAACTGCTGAAACACAAGCATCATTTGAGGTAAAATATTCACCTTTATCACAAATTCTCACCAACAGTGACAAAGATGGCAGTCATAAAGCAAATTCTATGGTCATTAAACAAATACATTGTTTGCTATGAGACATTTGTTGTTGGAAACTAAGTAAACACTAGTTTCTGGTAAAAATTTGTAAATCATGGTCACATGTCTGTGGGGCGCTGCAAACATCCAAAATCCAGGCTGGTTGCTGAGTGCCCCAAATATGATCATGTGACCATAGAGGGTGTGGGGGTGGAAATTAGAACGTTGAAACTGGGTCAGAAGTCAGATTTTTAGGTTCTATCAGAACTATATAAGTGGTCATTAGTTGAGGGATACCAGTATTATAGTTTTTTTGTAAAATCTACCAACTATCTACATTCTTTAATATTAAAACAAAATTCGCACAAAAGTCCAAACCATCTGCCTGAGTTCCAATATTTGAAAACCACTTTTGCTGAAAAAATAATAATTCAAAATTTACTGCCCCCCTTATGGATTTAATCATTGTTACGCTTTTTGCTAGAGATTTAATTCCTTTCAAAGTTTTTTTTTCCTCCTTATTTAATCCAGAAAGAGTGTTGACTCACCAACTGCTTTAGTCCTATCCTTCTAATCAGAAGATCTAATTATAAATTGATTACATCCAATAGTGTTAAACAAAATGAAACTTTTGTGGACTTTACGTCCCTTACAGATTGCAATGCAGTTATGAGCCTAACTGAAGTCCCTCACTTCCAGCTGCTCAACTCACAAGTTGACCACAAAAACCTCAATCCCTGCTGTCTACTGACAAAGAGCAGTTGGGGGAGTAGAGATGGGATTCTCATGGTCTTTCCTTATCTGGAGAACTCTGCCAATATGCTATCTACATTCATTCAGGGATAGGTAATTTGCCAAGGAACTTCACCTAGTTATACTGTATTTTCCAAGCTGCTTAGAGTCAGCATATTAAAACCACAGGAATAAATATATTTTGCTAAACAGAAACAAATTATATAACCATGCTTTTACTCCATTCCATAGAGGAGCCTTCAATTTTCACATCACCACAGAAACTAGAGTGTTTGGGATTGATTCCTTTAATGGACAATGTTGTCGTTATACAGCACTACTAAGACTGGATTTAGCTGTAGCCTGAAGTGTAAATTTAAAGGAAGACTGGGTACAGAGATACAAAAGTACTTAAGGAAATAAAAGATTTAAATTGTCTGACATCTCACATCAAAAATAAGATGTTTTTATTGTATAAGTTCATATTCCATATGTTTTTATTAGAATAGTAAGGTATAAGTAAATTCATATATTTACCTGCTTCACTTCAAAAGATACAGTTTGAGTTTCCTCTTCCTCTTCTTCATCTTTATCCATTTGTTCATAAAATTCAAATAAGTCAGCAGGAACATCTGGTTTATTCTGACCGTCTGCCCCTTGAGAAGTTGATGGCCCGCTATTTTCACCAGACTTTGAAATCTAAAGCAGATAGATTTCTCAATGGAGCAGAGGAAAATGAGGCCAGATACAGGCTCATTTTATCATTGGGATAGGCAAACAACACTTAAACAATGTATGAAAGCAGACTGTACAGATACAATAAACTATAAATAAAGCAACCCCTCCCTAAGGACACAACAGACAACAGACACAAATATATGTGGCATATTAACTATATTGAAAAGGAATTCTTATAAAGTTTTTACATAATTGTTCAGCTATAGTTAGAGTAAAGCAAATAGCTCCCACACTACATAAAGGCATGGACCATAATCTCAACATACTGCGGATTTGCTCTTGAATGTTTCTGTTATGAGTTCAGTTTCTTCCCCCTCTGCATTTCTCAGGCGACACTCCCTAATAACTTGGTCCTGAAGAAGTTGCTGAATGACTTCAGGGTGGGTGCTTTCTACAAAATACCTAGCAAGTATTAAAAAAAAAAAAAAGGGGGGGGGATTATACAAATAATCAATTCCACAAATGTTATAAATTTTTACCATTTTAACATCTTCCACTTTAGAAACATGAGTTCCTGTAGGTTTTTGCAATTTATTCAGGTAATGTGCTATGCAGCTGGAGAAACACAAAGAATTTATATCTGACCATAATCCTTAGAGACAATGGCCACATTCATGTCAGAAACTACACAAGTCACAATTTGAATGAGTGTACACTGGTTAGCATTAGTTATTCTGTTATTTGGATTTGTTGCATTTTGGTTTTAGTTCCTTTGTTTTTTTCTGCAACCAGTTCACATATTTGTTTGTTTGAACCCTATCTGATTCTATTTTACTCCTGTTTGTGTAGACATTGGCCCTCAAAAAGTTGCTCTTACTTTAATAAGCTATATTTGCATATAGTTCTGATCTAATCCAGTAAACAACTTATGAAAAACCAAGATTGTTAACTGAGATAGTATCAAAGCCAAAACGAATAACATGACACACATTTGAAAATGCCTTACTCCATAACTCAGGGGAAAAAATCATGCAAGTAATTTTTTACCTGTTATGCTTCAGGACCAGCTTCACTTTTCCATAACTAACAGTACATAGCTACAAAATAATAATATTAATTAGAAATAGGTGCATAAAATATATTTGTATTACACATAGAATTAGGTGACAACAGAAAACTTTCAGCAAGCTATTCCACAAGAAAGGGAAATCAAAACTAAAGGTTTGGCTGCAATTCATAAAAAATACCCTGAATATTTAGACCATACGATTTCATATACTTCCCCCCAACTTAGCACTCTTTAAATGCATTATATCAAAATGACTATCACCCAGATGAGGACAATTGGTGCTATAATATTTCTGGAGACCCAAAAGTTGGAAAGGCTGATTTAGCAAAACTCATCATAACAATTCTCTAAAGCAGGTTTTGCTACCTGTGCACGAATTTTAAAATCTATTGCCAAAAAAAAAAAGAACATTTACTATGCAATGGACAGGATTCACAGTGTTCTTCTAGAGGGTATTATCAGGGTTAAAGAAAATATTTGGAAGGTCATAAATGGTCAAAAGTTTGCTTTCATAATATGTTCCTTGTAAACTCCTGGCTGTGTTCCATAACAGCAGGTGGGAGAATTGGTTTATTACCATGAAAAAAAACAAGCTGTTTCTGTCATTTACATCTATCTTAAATCAATCTTTCTCTGGTTGCATCCCAGGTTTTTTTGTCTCCCTTAATTATGCTGAAGTAAATGATCAAATGCAAATACTAAAGTATATGACATATTTCTCTTTTAATTTCCAAAATAATTCATGCCATGAAGCTCTGTAACAAAGGCAGTACCTCTTATTATGTTTCCCACCCACCCCCAGCCTCCAGCTCTTTATATCCTGAATATACAATTAGATAATAAATGAGTGTACCTTAATAAACTGAATGATTCCATCAGGCACACCAGTTTTACTCAGCTTTTGTAGATATTCAGTGATATCGCTGGTTTGCAAACCCACACTGACAGCAGCATACAGGGAATAAGCAGTCAGTTTATATTCATGGACGTGAGTAGGTCGACAAACTGGCTCAGCAATAGCCACAAGAAAATCCTGGGCATACTTGTAGACAGGTGAAAAGGCTTCTAAGAAAACATGGCCATCAGGAGCCTAGAGAAGAGACAAAAACTGTGAAGATGACCAAAATAACTACATGTACCAAAGCTGTTAAGTATGAGGCAAGGAAAAGAATTTTACCCTAATCAATTCAATGTTGTGAATGTATTTGTATCTGTTTTAGTGAAGAGATGAGGGGACATGTGGCCTTTTAGATATTATCAAGTTACAACTCCAGGCATCTCTCATTATTGGTTATGCTGGCTGAGGTGGCAAGGTTCTTGAACCCAATCATTAAAAAGATGCATCTCCAAACCATCTGGAGAGGACAATGATATTTTTCATAAAATTACCCAAAGAATGAATAAAAAGTTTGATGTAACATCCCAGAAAATTCATCCACAGAGCAAAAGTATTCCTTCTGCCTGCATGGGTGCTTTTTTGTTATTAATCCCCTCTCTCCCCCACATCCCCCACCATACAAATCACAAAGAAGCAGGCATCTCATAATAGAAGGGCCTAAGTTACAACAAATATTCCTTCCAGCTCCTTTAAAATAGATGAATATGTATAATGTGAAATACAGAGAGAACATGGGTCTTATTCAGCACATGAATCAAACAGGTATGGAGATACTATTTATATGTCAGCTGACAGGTCCACATGTAGGAGAGATAAGACTAGGAAACAATAAACTATGTTTCCTTTCTTTGAACAAAACTTTTTTTTGAAAAGTAATGTATCTAAAAAAACTTACCACCCACAATGGTCGTGAGGAATGGTCAGCTTTGAGTGGCATCTGGTTCCTGTAGTCTTTTGCACCATATTCATCAACTTTGGTCCCAGAATCTTCCACTTGCTTCCCTGCAGCTGACGGAACTGCTTCTTGGGACTCTTTGCCTGTAAGGTCATATTCTTCTTCCTCTTCTTCCTCATAGTGGCGTTTTTTCGATTTCTTCTTATCTGGAAACCCAACCATAAGCACACATTCAGTTCCACAACTGTTTTTATCTTCAGCCACATGAGAACACAAATGGTGCCATGCAAAACTTTGAGGGAACCATGAATGTCAGCATAGTTTTACTGGTTTCAGAAGTAGTTGTTCCTATAAGTATATAGCTATCATTTAAGGTAAACAACCTGCCAAAGACTGCTTTAACAGTTCCAAGGCTTCTTCCCACTTCCTATATTCAAGGAGTAAGCAGACAGCTATACAAATTATTGCCAGCTTTCCTTTAGATTAAGGCACAGTTAGTTTTACTAATCCAATGTGTTTTTTTTCTAAATAGAGAAAATAAAAATCATCCCAAGAGATACCGCATCTTAAATCTTATTAAAGGACTTGCCATGATTCTCAGAGTTATATATATTCTGCATATGAAATTTTTCTATGGGAAATGTTGCACTTACAAAATATAGCAAAAGTAGAGGGGGAGAGAGACTATACTGTACAAAAACGACGTCTTGCTTTAACGAGATAATAAGGCAATACGTGAAGCACCGATTTATCAGAAACCAGGACGTGCTGATTGTGGTCAAAGGCATCACCGCCACAAAGCTATCAGCTGGGCGTTACGTTTTGTAAGCATAAGAGAACCGGCGTTAGGCATAACCAAGGTAGGGAGGGAAAACCAATGGCGTCAGGTCTTGAAGAACTTTCCCCGTCGAAGAAACAACGTCCCGAAGACGAGACTGGCTCCACGGACAGAAGCCAAACAGCTTCCAAGTCTAAGGAGACGAAGCCTCCCGAGAAAGCGCCAACGACCTACCTCGCTCCTTCTTGCCCATCTCTGAGGAGCTCCAGGCGACGCAGCCCCCCCGCCCGTGAGCGTCTCCCGTTAGCCCCACCGCTTCCGGAGCAGAAGAGAGCGAATCCGATTGCTTCTCCTCTGTGACGTCATCACGGGAGGAAGAGGAAACCGACGAATTTGCAGGAGTTTGTAGTCGCTTTCTCGACCTGGGTGGAACGGGCGGGACAAATCCTTGCAGGAGGCGGAGCGAAAACTTTGCGAAGCGGGGATGGGAGACCTCTTGGAAATAGCAAGTTGAAAAACCCGAAACGACGGAAGACATGTCCCCACAGCTTCCGTACACACAGCGGCCTCAAGGGCAGCCTTCTTCCAGTAGAAACGTTTTTAATCTTGGCAATGTCGTCGCATTGGAGCACGGTCTTTTTCATTCAGTGAGATCTATTGCTGTGTGGGAAATGTATTAAGACTGCAGCCATAAGTAACGGTTCATGTGTTTGTTTGTTTTGTTCCTTCACCCGTTCACAATCAACACCAAGAGCCATGACACTGGAGAGGAGGGGAGAAGCAACTCCTGTCTCCAGCAGCTCGGATTAGGTGAGATTTTTTTGCTTCTTGAACAACAAGTACCAATTATAAAACTATTAAAAGCTATTTTTAGATCAGCCATGTAAGTCTCTTCGTGGAAGAGCAGAAATACCTGCTCCTAACAATGTTGACTTGGGGCAAAAGGTCTCTTCTTTCTCCATCTCAAAACCCCCAGTAAAGAGAATATTTCAACCTTGTCTCGACTCAGTAGCTCTCAACAAATTCCAAGGATTCCAATGTTCAGGTGTAACTCAGCACTATCTGATCCACATTTCACCATAGAAGTTGCTACAAATGAGGAATTTTTCCACCAGGCATTATTTTGAAGAATTTGGGTCTTTAAAAAGAGAACTACCTTCCAACAGAGTCAGAAAAAAAAATCATGTTAAAAGAGAATCAAGAAATGAGGCTGAATTCAGAGCAGGAAACTACATTATGCAAAGTCTGTGGGGTATTTTAAAGTCTCTACTCATAGTGGCTGAGGATATTTCTCAGACTATTTTATGTTTGTTTTTAAAAACTTAAAAGAATCTGGTTTAATGCAAAATGAAATCTTAAGTCATCTAAGAATGCATTTGACCCTGTAAGCATTCTTTAAAACTAGTTGGCTGTACCTCCAATTTGTCCGTAACTGTGTCCCCAGGTCCAAATCCCTCACCAAAACAAAAGGTTAGTCAGAAAAATAGGTAGTATCTGAGATATCTTGAATTATTGACAGCTAGCCTAGGAATACAAATCTTGTTTTATTAGAGCAATACAGAAATTAGCAAATAGCGCTCTACCATTTCAGCTAGAGCTGAGTATAGCAGACTATGTTGCTTACAGAAGTGCAATACAGAGAATCCTCAATTAACAACCAAAGCTGGGACCAGAAATCCAGTTGCTAGTCATGGTAATTATAAGTAGAAACATCCACGATTGGCCTGTGTTTTTTTTTTTCAACATTTTTCACAACTGTCATAAACGGAACTATGCAATTGTTAGGAGAACCCATTCTGAGTGGACATTTTTTGCTAGAAACTAGCAAAAAAAAAAGTCACAAACTGCAGTCATGGAATATTGTAACCAGCGAAGATCTTGACATGCAGTCATGTGACCACAGGTATGTCTGTGTGTTGTGACATTTTACAATAGTTGTGTTTTACAGACCGTAAAGCACCCATTCAAAGCCCTTCATAACTCCAAATGGCTGTTAAACTACTGGTTGTAAGTCGACTGCAGTTATTTTAATATTATACACACTGAAATCAGCAAAACATTTTGTACAGAAGTGCTGTATTAAATGACTAATGTAGCACCATGATGAACCTATGGCACGCATACCACAGGTAGCAGGCAGCCATTTGTGTGGGCACAGGAGCTTGAGTCAAATTTACCTGCATTGTGCATGCATGTGCCTCTCAGCTGATTTTCAGCCTGAAAAATGCCTGTTTTCAGCCTCTGGAAGGGCCTCTGGAGCTTGGGGAGGCTGTTTTTGCCCTCCTGAGGCTTGAGGGAAGTCTCTGCAGCCTCGGAAGGCTGAAAAACAGACCTTCCGGAAATACTGGAAGAGCCGAAACAGGCCCGTTTTCCACCTCCTGAGGCTTTCCTCAAGTCTCCGAGGGCGAAAACATCTCCCTAGCTCCAGAGGCCCTCTGGAGGATGAAAACAGGCATCACCTCCAGTATTTCCAGAAGGCCTGTTTTTTTGTCTCCTTAGGCTGCAGAGGCTTCCCTCAAGCCTTGGGTGAAAATGGTCTCAAATGGACGGAAAAGTAGCTGGGAGATATGTGCAAGCACAGTGCAGGTAAGGGGACGGGATGTTGCGCACGCAAGTGCAGGGGGGCACATTGCATTGTGGGTATTGACATATATGCGCGCACCCAACGAAAAGGTTCACCATCACTGGTGTAGCATATTTATTGAGGCTGTAATTTAAAACCTAAGTATGGCAAATTGGAATCAGTGAAATTTATTGCCAAATCAATTTATATATAACCTCACTTTGGAAACAGAAGTTTATTCAAAATCCACTTAATGTTTATAATCCATTCTGAATTTGCCATTTTCCACTTGCAGGCAAACTAATCTGCAAGATTTATAAAAATTCTTGAAATATGTATAAACTATAGACGATATATGAAAGTATAATTATACAAGGGCTAAATATTATTAACATACCTTTTGAAATAGAACACACACATTGGAAATAAATATTTGTTTTATTAACACTTAAAAGTGCCATTATCTATAGTCATTTCATAAGCTCATAAGGTTACATCCAGTATACCTTTGCACCATAACCTTTCCAGAATGAAATAACATGGAAGGAAAAAAAATCTTTCTTGTATTAATTCTTGCAGGTCCTCATGCACAATCGTTCTGAACGAAGATGTGTACCAGCAATATACACATTTCATAAAACAAAGTCATTTGGTCAAACACAAGATAATAAAAGCATGGCTTACTTTATATTTGATAAAGACCCAAAATAAAATAAAAAACCATTTACCAGTAGGAAAATAATGGATAATACATACTTTTTTTTTAAAAAAATGAAAAATTATACATTTTGTACAAGCACTAAGTCTTAATGTGCATGAACAATGGAACAAACCACACCATACCAGGCCATTAGTACACTCTTAAAAAAAAAAAGAATACCAGTTTTATGTCAATTCTCGAGATCCCTAGTGCTCTATTTCCCAACCTTATAGTTGGTGCGTCTTAATACAAAGATTCTTTCAAACTAGGTTGTCAACTTAAATTTAAACATTGGTATTCTGCTAGTACCCTTAATATGCTTTAATTTTCCCAGTACCAGAAAACAAGGAAAGATTTAAGATCCAGAGGGAGACATAACATTCATTGTAACAAAAGGGAACAGGCAATAAAAACACCATCTGACTTTTCTAAGACTGGTTACGTGTCTCAATTTTTTCAAGCAGCTATAAATTCAAAGATTGCTTTCAGCTTTGCAGAGCAGTATTACTATTCTCTGTATCAAGGAAACACTTTTCAGGGTTTTTTTTTTTTTAAAGAGAGAGAGAGAGAAAGAGAGATACAATCCTTACAAGACAAACCAAACCATTGTCCAGCCAGAGTGTTTTAATATACAATTCATGTCCAATTCTGGAAATACAAATACATTTTGAATGGTTAAAAACAAAAATTAAAAAAATATTTTCTGAATATCAGCCAGCTGAAAATATATTTATCTAGTAAATTATCTTTCAAAGCTTTTATATATTTAACTAAATGCAGTACCTTTAAAAAAAGAATTATTTAAAAATGTAGAAATGAATCTGGAGTCTGTTGGAAAGAGAAAACACAGTACATTAAAGGTATCTTTGTATACCTTATTTTTTAAAGTTAGACATCTTTGCCACAACCCCAAAATTTACTGAGGCTTTGATGAGTGCATGAAGTTTCATGTAAGCAGTGTTTCCTTGGTTGTTTCATACTTCTAAAAAGTTTGCATGCACTCTCATCACACATAGGTGAAAAAAATTTGACATTTGGCCAATTTTCCACTCGAATAATGGTCAAATACCTAAAACTGAATGTGAAAAGGCTTACATTAAAGACAGGAAAGAGAAAACTCAGTTAACTGCTATTTTAAACTAATTATGTTGCAATCTATTGCCAATATTTGATTAGTATATTCCAACAGTATGAAGTGAGCTGGAAAATCCCTGTTCACAAACGAAATTATTTGTGTGCAGGTGGGTGTGCGTGCATGTGTGAAAAAGAGAATAAGCTGCTTAAATGCAACTAAATTGCTGGATTAGATTTACAATGGGGAACTAGCAAGCAATGTTAATGTCCTGAGTTCCTCAACCAAGATAAAGCCAGAAGTTGACATACATTTATACTGAATTAGAAAATCATCATACATTCAAGACAGTAGTACATTGCACACATACATTTTTTGCATACACTCCATAACAGTTGGTCAGAGTATTAAATCAGTGTACAAATTAAACATTTTCAAAAAATGTGCAAAAGAGTCAACATCGATAGAAAAAAATACCATTGTGTACATACGTTACAAACTGTGCCCAGCATTCAAACAGAGAGTAAAAACATTTAGAGAAATAAAGGGATTAAATAGAGAATTTGACAGCTGCATAAAAATGTATATTAGATCAAAAGGATAAGATTTATATATTCATAGCTTTTTGAAAAATGAGTCTGCCACTGACTTCCTCATATTAGTGACACTTGGTAGAGGTATGACAGTATGAACATATCGTAATTGTGGTAATCTATTTCTTTTTTACAGTTAAAAGTCTCAAGTTTTAAACTGGTGATATTAGCAAAACAATAGAAAAAGCAAGCAACATGAAATTGAGCTTTTAGACCCTGTTCCAAAAAAAACCATTATATATTTTTAAAAACTGATTATGTACCTGTTGAGTGCACATGTGCATACGTGTGGGGTTGCATGGGGTTAGATGGTATGTGAAGTTAATAAAATGGAATAATTCTAAACACGTTAACTTTGAATATTCCCATTATTGACACCACTTCATTTCTGAGGTTTCTCGGGATACAGACCCAGTAAACATAGTAAGAAAGTAATTCTAATTGTCCCCCGTAGAAGATTGTAAACACCCAGTAATATAAACCACCTCTCCCTTGTAGTCAATTGTTTAAATCTGAATATATTATAATGAAACACCATTGGAGAAATTATTAGCTTTACTTATTTCGTTTAACCCTATACTAGAGAACATTTATATAATTCCCCACTTATTCCCAAAGGAATGTAATAGGTTTGCTATGTACATTCTCGTTTGAGATACTGCTAAGATTCCAGTAGCTCTGAAATCTCAGGTTTGCTCACTTGCTTGCATGTCTTTAATGTTCATTGTCCTAAGACACCAAAGAGATTATGGCTCTATATTGTTCGGAATGATGAGACTGAGTATGTGCAATGTTTTAATTTGCTATGGCACAAGGAATACTTTGGCTCATTATACTAAGTCTCCTTTTCCCCTCAAGCTGTAAACTTATTTTCAGAATGGAATAATATTTGATTATTTATACCGAGGAGAAAAGATAGTACAGAAATACTTAGATGAAAACTACAATCCATCTCTAACCCACTTTAATCTAGTATAATGTGTGATGCCCACCCATAGGAGGGAAAGGGGCAGAGTGGGAAACAAAATACATAGTTTATTTTTAAAGATAAATTGTCTTTTGGAATAAATATTATCTAAGCAGAATGTAGAAAAATTCAAAATTAGCAAAATAAGTAAGGACCAAAAACCAAATGAAAAATGTAAAGTACTTGAATGAAAACTTTAACATTTACCCTGTATAATTTTAAAAGGACTTTGATGCTAGGCCAATATTCTCTACTTATTGTAAAGCCCCTACAATTTGACCTTTTATGCCTGGTATATTTGTCAGGTCAATCAGACACCTCTGTTCACAAAGGAAGACATTCTCACTTTCTTCTTATACTGCAGCCCTCGTCTCCCCTCAAAAATAGACCTTCAAAACAGGGACTCCTCAAGAACAAGGTCAGGTAGAATATGGTAAAATGTTAATGGAGAAAGAAATCAGATCATAGAAAAGAGGAAGAGACCTTGGAGACCATTTAATCCAACCCCGTCCCCATGCAGGAATCTAGGTATAATCTCTCCGTACCTATGGATCACTCTTTTTGTTCCTCTCAAAGACATTTAATTTAAAGTCATTTCACATTCCTTGCCATGGCAATAATCACATATTATGCACATTGTTAAACCCAAATTAACAATAAAAGTAAGCTTCTGTCTCAAAATGAGATTTCATTGGGATTTTGCCTTCAATGTGTCATCAATTTCAGGAGCCACACACATAGAAATGAAGTACAATCCTACTTTTTCATGTTTACAAAGTTTGTGAATCTGCTATCAAGTTGTCACGATATGTTCTCTTGAGCTGTTAACAATATACTGTCCTATATGGGATTTTTAAATTTTCCATTTGGTTTCAACTACTATCCATCTATTAAGAATGGCATAATATAGTCAAAGCAGTCACTGACTTTACACTTTACAGCCTGAAAAAGAATCTGGCTCCAGCCTCTTTTATAAAATATGATGAGGTTTAGATAATTATCCTCACAGTTAGTAATCTTCCTTCTTTTCTAAGGAAGCACCCTGTATGTTAAAAAGGGTATTATTAAATTTCTTTCACTAAGGAGAATTTCTTTTCCAATTTAAGACGGGGAAATTTGAAAAATATTATCATTAGCACACTTGCTTGGACAGATACTTGCATTCAAAATTCCTTCTACATAAACCAACTGCTCAATTTCATGGTTGATATAGTCTGCAACATTTCCATTTCATTTTGTAATTATAATAATTAAAATAGAGTTGCTGGGCTCATATACAGGATCATTTGCCAGGTGCACATTTCTCTGAAGCTGTATGGCTATTTTCACATGATCGAAGGGTGATCAAAGCATGATCACAACTGTGTGAATATTGCACCATTTCAAGTATACCTCCCCCCCCATAGCAAAACCATCCAAATAGTAATGGTCTCCACTATGTGCCACAGAGTATGTCCAGAGGTCTGATTAGTACAATGGATGATATGAGAATAATTTGCCCTAGAGAGATAATGAAACCAATGATTGTTTTGATAGGGCCTATATAGCACCCGCAAGTACAATATTTAGGATATACTCAATATATCCATTATTGAATATAACTCCACAGGTCAAAGGCCAATCACAAATACAATCTATTTAAGCCAATGTTTAAATTCATTAAAAATATTTCCTTACATTTGAAAAGGCTTCAGATGAAATTTTAATCTATATTATAACTGCAGCATTTGTCATTCTGAGCTAATTTTTCTGGTTTCCATATAAAGCTAGATTTTGGATAAGTACCTTCCTTTTCCCTTAAGGAATAGATCACTTTACCTTTTGTACCAGATCTTCTTTCTCTCCTGTTTCAATTGAAATCTACATATTAAACACTGAACTAGAGTTAGTTCAAGCTTCAAAAGTAGTATAACCAGTAGTACCCAGGATTGTAAGGCCAAAAATATTGCATTTTATGACTGCAGAACACATTTAAATATCCAAAAGCATGGTGTGTACGATTGTAGGATTATGTGCTGCTTCACTGGCACCTTCAAAAATATTACTACTCAAGGAGCCACTTGGATTGCAAGTACGTCTGGGACAGCCATAGTAATAAATATATCCAGCACAACTTAGAAATCACAGGAAAGTTGCTAACAGCCACTAAACTAGATAAATAGTGCTCTTGGCTGTACCTAAGGAGTATAAAAGCTTTGGTTTTCAGTAATTTACTAATATATACATATTAAGTACACAAACAAACTTGTACTGGTATGTTGACAGTAATACTTTTGCTTTAAAAAACCATCACCTTGGAGATATTCAAGCGTAAAAGCCTGTACTTCTCTATAGATGCAATATATTTCAAAGATTTTTTTTTAATCAACAAATATATTAGAATATTTTGACTAATTTTCTTAAATGTCAGACACTGCTGCAAAGTTGGTTGAAAGTGTTATTGAATTCTATATTAAATCTGGACAACAGCAGGAACGAATTTTGCCCTTGTTAAAGCTACATGGCATTAATACAATACAAATACCTTATTTGAAATCAAATCTGATTTTCCTGTTCAAAACCAATACTGTCACTTGCTTTAAGCAAATACTTCCTTAAAAGAAAGTACCACTAAAATCATTCTCAGTTCACTTGAGCTGCTGATTTTCTAGAATTAAATAATTTGCATGTACATAGAATTTCTGTGTTACAGTTCTAGGGTTAAAAATAAAGATTATCATCATATCTAAGTTTAAGTGCTATTAATTTCTCCATTTGAAATTAGAGAACTTGGAATATTTTTAATAGCTTAGTTTAAAACTAATGACATGTTTGGTTGGTTAAAGGTTTAACATATTATCAGTATTTTTAAAAGCAAGGCTTGCAAGTGTGTATGTGTGTATTTCTGATAAAAATTGTTGTTGTAAATACTCCCTTGTTAATTTAAAAAGGAAAGGGAAAAATTATTATGCTACTTAGTAAGTGGTCCTATGTGATTTGAACCTTTTCTGTAATCAATATGCTAAGAAAATAAACTTAAGGCATAAAGATAAAGGCACTCAGATGTCTTTGAATGCTTTGTTAGTATAACAAGAACATTTTAATCCACTGTGTGTAACCCATACTTCTTAAAAATTAAGTAGTAAAGCTTATTCTAAAAGTTAAAATTTCATCAGGGAGACTATCATGATCCTTTTTTTAAATTTAGACTTTCTAATTTATCAAAACATCTATTTTCTTAATCTAAATTCTATATATCTGAAGGTACCCGCCAGACTTCATGCCAAGCCTCCTTGTCACTTGCAAATTCATGAAAAATATCAGGCTTCAAGATGCTTAATTTAATTTGTGGTTTAGAAAAACACTTGTTGCATGCTCCATGTATCTATGGCTGCTAGAAAGCTAGGGCTCCAAGATCTACCTTTAATGGGTGCTCCATGTCATACATGGAAATAAAGAAATGAATATTTGGATTTATGATTGGCACAACTATTCAGGATTGTACCCAGAAACATAACATCTATGTATGATCCTGCATTTTTCTTTCTGAACCTTAGTTATACTTCATGGCTGGGTTTGAACCATCTGTTTCAGCAAAGATTTATAATGCAGTTGGACCCACATTAAATCTTGCACAAATGGGCTGAAAAATAATACTATATACTGAATTATTTTTTTATGTAGTAGAAAAGCCAGCTACACATTTCTCTTCATTTTTAAAACAAATAAATATGTGGTTATGTGCTATACGTAGCTTATGTCTACTCAGCTCTGAGGGATATCAATTTTCCCTTTAGTGTTTCTAGTTTCATTTTAGAATAATTATTTGAATGTGACATATTCCCATACCATTTTTTCATAATCATTGTAATTATATAAAGAATATATAAACTTTGAAATATTGTTAAATAGTATTCATGAGAAAGCAGATTTGCAAGCTTTTGTTTGATGGTCTTGTATATGTCTATACTTTTGAAATTTTAAGACTAAAAAATAATAGGTTACAAATCGCTGTCTATAGACACAATTTGTATTGGCAAGTTTTGAAGGATTCTAAATATCACCTTAGATATTTAGAAACCTAAGTATTTTTATATTAGTGTTTTCTTTCTAGCTAAATTGATATAATTATTAAAAGTTCCTAGTTAAGAAACTTTTGCCTATAAACATAAGTTGTCCCCAGCCTCATTTGATGAAATCCAAGGTAAATTTAATGAAGATGATCAAAATTTGGCTTGAATTGTAATAGCAAGCTTGCTGTCAATCACTATGCTTTTTGTTTTGTTTTGTAAACTTTAATTACAAATTCATACCAAACCTGGACTTGTACTTCTATTATTACATGCCAAATTGCTGAGAACTGACCCATTCAACTTGTAGCTTAAGGGTAAACCATTAACAACTGAGCTACCTCCCTCCATTACAGCTGTGTTTGGGGATCCACTTTATATCCATCTTTTTTTAAAAGCACTTTTATATTGTCATTGTCAAGACAAAACATAATAGTGAAAGAAGGCACAAACAGCTATCAGTCTTATGCTGCTGTTTTTTTCTCTTTTTCTCCCTCAGCCATACTATGGATATGAAGAGCACAAAGTGCCCTGCAATCTGAGCAAGTTATCTACAATTTTGGACTCTGCCTACTTTCAAGATATTTCTTTGGACATTACAAGATATTCTAATTCTTAACCTGCACTCTTTGAAGATCACATTATTACCTTTTGATAATAGAAGTACTCGGACTAAAGTTATACAAATATTTAAACAAAGCACAAAATAAAATGGAAATGTCATCTGCATATTATGGGTCCCTAGTTAGTTTCCTAGAATAAAAATAGCATGGATTGCAAAATCCCATGCTACTTCAAATATAGATTTATGATCATTGTAAATTGTTCTGTATAGAAATTATATGTAAAATATACACAGCAAAATAAATCTTATAACTCAGGTATTTTGATAATATATTTTAAATTGCACATAACTTTAGAAAGGCAAAAAGCTATTGTATCACCATTTTACCTAATACGATTCCTACACTCCATATTCAAACAAATCACACAATTATTCCTGTTCAGAATATATTAAATTCAAAATTTCTGTTTTCCCCCCCAATTTATTAGCAAAAAGTATTGCCTCACTATTATGTTTTTTGTTCTGCATGAATTTAAGCCATCTAATAGCTTTTTTTACTCATCACATAACACTGAGTGCTTTTGTACCTGTCTCCTCCATAGAATTATAGCCATTTTAAAGACTATTTCTTTTCATTTTAGAGATTCATAGTTTTGCAAATTTTACAATACTTCCCTCTTTTAGGGATTCACAAATTCATGAGCTATTCTTATGCATTTGTTTAATAAACTGTTAAAAGAAATAAGCCTTCCCCAAAGTTCAATTGATGTCAGCACTTATTATTTTGTATAAAAAAACATATTTCACACCCCAAATCAGGGACATGAAGAAAGTCAACACTTTCTACATAATCACATTTACCCTCTGTACTAGTTGTTACCACAGTATCATACATCATGTGAACATGAGACCTGCTGATTTTCAGGTTAGCGCTGCACCAGACTCCTCAAAGACCTTAATACAGCAAAAGCTAACCTATAATATGCTATGTCATTTTTCATGATACATCAGGCCTCCCGACACTCTAGGAGTTGCATAAGAAGGCTGTGCTCTTGGAGGGCCTCTGGAGCCTCAGAAAATCACACAAGGAGGATTTTTCTGAGGCTTCAAAGGTCCTCCAAGAGCAGGGCTCTCTCATGTGTCTTCCACAGGATGAGAAGAATCCAGAGGGGAGTCCAGACAAGCCTCTGATTGGGGGAGGGAGGAAGTGTAAGATGCCAGCAAAGTCAATGTTGCCATTTTCTGAATTTTTGGCATGCTGAGCCCATCGCCATCACTGCCCTAGTATAATTTTAACAACTAACTGTCCTAAGCTTCTAAACTCCACAAAGGCATGATGGGATAAAGCCGATCCAAGTGAGATCGAATTATAGCAGAAAAGCACCATAAACAGACTGTTTTTTACATAGTAAAAAAGCAAGGAGGGGCAGCCAGTAATTCTATTCCAACAGTATCACGTTCTTGTTTTATAGCTAAACCGGGACTTTGTAAATTTCTGTTTAAAAATATAGCTGATTAGTGTTGCCAGTTAAACTAGAAATGTCTGGATGGAGTTTGATTCCTGTCTCCCTGCAAAAAATAATTTAAGGCTCTGCTTCATATTTAAAGAAAAAAAAATCCAACATCTTAATCCTATGCATATTTGCTAAAAAGAAAAAGTATCACTGTATTCAGTGTAACTCATTCCTTAATGTATTTAGGATTGTTGCTTTAAATACTACCTTCTGAAATAAGAAGGTTCATTAAACCTGTCTTCAAAATAGTCTACATAAGTAAATATTTTCATTCAATAATTTTGAACTGGTGCAACAGTGCTGTTCAGAGGTCACTCAGAGGCTGCAATGATTGTCTGACTGCTAGATTTTAAACATTTGAAAGCCCTGTTAATTGAGCAGAGCACAGAATTTTGATAAAACTGTTATTATATATATACAGCTTGGTAAATGTGGGAGAAGGACTTCTCTTGTGGTCTCTTCTTTAGCCTACTTGGGACCAAGTAATGCACATTTTCATGTTTTACATACTTTGCATAGCTATAGCTTGATGGAAGTTTAGCAAATTCAGAATCTTACAGAGTTCCTTACAGGGACCAGGAAAAGACAGCCTGTACTCAGATGTAAGATAACACAGCTCTATACAGAACCATAACAAACTGAAGGGTTACAGGAAAGGAGTCATGACAATGATGATTCCTTTTTACATGTTGTAAATCCTGACCTCCTTATAGAAACATTTCCATTACTTTCAAAAGTTAAAAATTAAGGCCCTTAGAAAACAATTCAGTAAGTTGTATTATTTTTAGATGATTTTTTTGTTCAAGCCACATTTGCTTCTCCAGTTTAAATTCTTTCACAACTATAGACGTAAGCAATGTTCCATCTACTTTTAACAATGTATAGTCAACTTCCAACAACAACAGCCATATTTAATGGCTGCAGCTGAGTGCTGCAATCAAGAGGGCAGCAACACCACCAAAATGGATAACGCTAGGATTATTTGTACAATTCTTTGGTGGTTGTTGGTTTTGGGATATTAAGGTTAAAAGATTTCCCTAGTTCTATAAAAAATGGAAAAAATACATTTCTATTTATTGGTGATCTGGTGTTGAAATTACATTTTAGTTGGGGAAAGACTATATGGATCAGGGCTGCCTACTTCTGTTCATGTCTAAGAGACATTTTCCAGAAGTGCAGGCTTTATATATCTGAACTTATTTTAATAATAAATAAAGGCTGTAAACTCAGGTTACCAAGTCACGATTAAGGTGCCAGGAGCATTATGTAAATATGAACCATAAATTATATGTGCACATTTATATTGTTGTATATATGTAATTTATGATTCATACTTATGTAACTTATGTTTTATATGTAATTGTTGGTCAGATTTAATAGCATTATTATAGTATCTATCTTTGTACAATTTGACTTGCTTTGGACATTTTGCAGAAAGCCTAGGAAACAATTAATAGTAATGTTTACAACAATTAATAGTAATGTTTACTTCTGAAAAATGGAAGTATCTTTCCCATTTTCCAATTACTTTTATTGTTTGGTGCTAGACATATCCTAAAGGGCCAGTCAGCAAACATACATTCTACAGTTCTATTGTATTAAGATGTCCAAATATGGGTTGAAACAATTGGGACAATAATCCCAAATCTGATTATTCCTTTATTATTATTTAAATCAAAAGTAAAATATCTAAATAAATACATTAAAAAAACAACTGGGAGTGAAAAGGTCTTTTTTTTTTCTATCTGTATTACAAATTCCTTCTTCACCTGTAACTGAATTATATAGTATAGATACACATGGGAGCTTCCAGATCTCATTCTACCAAACTTGCTTTTCCAATGCAAATTAGTAAGGCATTTGCAACCCGCAAAGTTAATTCTACATAGTCAACCCAGTGCAAGTTAGTCAGATTATGCAAAGAAGGTTTGACAAATAAAATATGCATCTCAGACACAAAATTCAGTTCAGCAGCAACAGAAGGAGAAACTATATTTTTGACACTCCTGCCAATTCTACCTTAAGTATTTTATGATAAAACTAATAGAAAAAAAACCCTGGATCTTATAAAATATTTTAGGGAATCAGAAGAATAATTGGGACAGAAGAAAGAATATGGAACATATTCTTAATATGAACAGAATTATGCTGCATGAAACAAACTTCATTTTACCCATTAGAGACTCCTCACAGATCAACTCTGTTTCCAACCCTGAAAATCAGTATGTTGCATGATCTGTGGGCATTGTTTAACTTTAGAGAAGTCTGACACTCCAGCAAACTGTTTATCTATGATTCTGGATATACAACATTAATGCACTAGCACTATTAAACAATAGGCTTCTTATCTTTCAAAGCAGAACACTTATTTGGTTTACATTTTTGTGCTAATATGATGGTTTATTTTCCAAAATGTACCTTGCTCAGCAACCTGAGATTCTAGCTTCTAAATGAATTTCCAGAATCACAGATGAAACTTATTTCAAAGCTCAAATATAATTGAGAGTTCTTTGTTATCTATTTATACACTGCAACCACTGGATATATACTGCTTTTCTGAATCTGCTAGTGACATGTGTACCTTCCCAGCCTTGGGAGTTAATTAGCAGTGCTTGCCAGGGAATAGGGATGGGGAAAATCTTATACATGATTCCTAATGGTCCAAATAAATTCTTTACCCCTTTAAATAAGGAATGAATATGTACTAAAGTGCTTTATGCAAACCACATCAGTACATTACTGAAACAAAAGAGATTCTAAATGGGAAAAAATCTGCATTCTAAATATGCAGAGAGATCTTAACAATTTTATATGAAAGAAAGAATCAAGAGAAATAATTTCTCCCTTGTCTTTTTTCAACTCTGTATAAAAAAAAGTGCAGTAAAAAATGCAGTAGGTGAGAGGGATTGAGGCAGGCCATCAGTGATAATGTGCAAATGTATGTCTCAGCAGTTCATCTGCAGATGGTCGCAACTTAGCCTCAGTAAATATCCGCTTTAGAAAATCCCGACCGTGGTCTGAGACGTGAGGTGGCAGCTGGGGATTGGTTGGCTGTGTGGCAATTTTAAAAATGGCAGCCATTGCTTCAAATTCTGCCCAAGGTGGCTTCTCAGTAAGCATTTCAACAACTGTACAGCCTACACTCCTGCAACAAGAATGAAAAGCAAATTAAAATTAAGACTATCTGGAAAGATAAGCAAAGCATAATATATGGTCCCACCAAAAGAAATGCTTTTTATATCTCTATGCAAGTTTATGTTAAGATTTCATTTGGGTGGAGACAGATTTGCTTTTGCAATGTTACCAAGTTCATGTTTCTACTGGAAGAAGGGGGAAGGGAAAACAAAAGTGAGGTGATTCAACCAATTTTAATGTTTTCATTGCAATGCCCAAGGCATTCATCACTCTGCTGTTCTTATCCTCCAAAACTGCAGGACTAAACAAATAGTACACAGAAATAACCAGGATTATTATTTTTTATTTCTCTGCTTCATACTGCACTGGGACATTGTTAGAGACAAAATTCCATTCACCAAACAATTAGATCCAATCCTATACTAGCACAATTGTTCTGTATTTTACCCTGATGAATTTATTCACTTTCAATTTATAACAATTATCCTGTTTTTTGAAAATCAGAGAAAGCTGCACCCAGTTTAAATGCTGACCACTCTACTTTGAGTTTCCTTTAAAGCTCCAATGACTGAAATATAATTTTACTATTGAACACACACCATAAAAGTATCTTCATCAGAATTTATAGTAAAAAGGACACTCTGAAAAAAATCTTAGTAACATATTACTATTTCTTTGAAAACCACATCATCCTATTTTCTTTAAGGTAATAATCCTGCATCAAAGACTATGCCATTTTTCTTCAAGTTCTAATTCTCATAATGTATACGGATATTGCAACCTGAAGTTTGTTTCATGGTTTGTATTAGCCAGTAATGAAAAACTATAGAAGGAAGCAGACTAAGCTACATAACATAGTAAAATTAGTGTAACAAGTATGGCTAATGGGTATTCCTATAAAATGGCATGGCCAACATTTTCTACTCTCTAGAACCGCACAGGGCAAAGCTGTTTAGAAAAAGGAATACCCACATGACGACCCTATAAAACTGCTGTGGACATCACATAAAATGATCTAGTGTAAATGTCCTCCTCAGTTTGGCTTAAATAAACCTACAGAGATTGTTTATCAACTTATGGAGAATTTCTAAATTGTCAATAATTAAAGATCATTCTCTAACTTCTCTATTATATTGGATTGCAATGTCCTGGAGGTATTGTTTAACATTCTTCCTTGCCTTAGACTGTTCAATGATAGTTAAGGATTTAAACCTATATTAGGCATTTTCTGCTCTACTTTATGTATAAAATGTGAGTGTTTATCATGCACAAATCAGGGATAAAACCAGATTATTGATATTGATATAATTTTCATAAACCAAATTCTGATCTCCACTGTTATCAGTCATAGGCCATCTTAATGCAGCATTGTGGGTACATTTAGGGGCTCCCCAAATAGTATGCAAGAAATTATTTCCAATACATTCCAGGTGAAAAGTAATATAAGACTTACCATATATCTGCTTTTCTTCCGTATCCTTCCCCACTAATCACTTCTGGACTCATCCAGTATGGAGTTCCTGTAGCAGACTTCATTCCGGTACCAGACAGACAAATTGTTTGAAGCCGTTTGCTGGCACCAAAATCACCCAACTTAACATTGCCTGCAGAGTCACGAAGAATATTTGCTCCTGAAAGAAATATAAACAAATTGTGTAAAGACAAAAAATGCCCCTGCTTTGGATTAATAACAGCTATTGCTGTGTAATCATATAAGGCCACTAGAATCACACACAAAGTAAGTACACCTTTGTTGAATTGATACTGTAATTTAATGTACAAAAATAATATAGGCAGACTGAATAATTCAGTTGGTATCTGAAATAAATATGAACAAATCATGTAAAATTGTATGTCTATATTTTTAATTAGAATTCAGCTATTAAACAAGAAATTAAACTTTCACCTCACATCAGGGTGGGCATCATAGTGGGCAATCTTTCCACTGAGTTGTTAAAGAACCAATTCAAAATCTGAAAGCACAGGCATTTCTTCAACTTTGACACCTCACATACTAGTCTAAACAGTGACTCATACCCACATTATCATTTATAGGGAACACTGTAATGCAATTTACACGGAGCTGCCATTGAAGATCATTCAAAAGCTTCCATTCATCCAAAATATACCAGTTGTGCATTGACTCTCCACTGACTCCTACGTAGTTATTTATTAAACTTTAGCTCAGGCCATGAATTGATTCTCAGTAGAATAATAAGTAATTTGCTATGAAACATCCATGGTACAACTGATCAAAATTAAAATCACAACATAAAAATATGTTTCTACATTGACACACAAATAAAAGATGGTCATTTCTAATTTCAAATACCTTCTTAAATAAAATTAATAAAATGGGGTAGCTTGAATTTTTCAGGGTAAGGGTTACATGTGACAGAGAAAAAACATCTTCATGCCTCCATCTCCAATTGGTACTTAGTACCTCAACAACAGGCTATGCAGATCTTTAGGATCAAAATTTGCATTGTGAATTGCACAAAGAAGTTAGTATCAGCCCTACAAGGTGGGCAACAGACACTGAATAGACCTAAAGCTACTTTTATTAGAACAGCTACCATAATATACTTTTGCAAGTCTAATGTATTTCCTTTCCTCCCTCATTTATCTTCATGAAGAGGTTTTCTTGAAGTGTTTTATTGGTCCCATTTCATGTACAATTGCAATTTGTACTCCAGCAAAGCTGTAGAAAACTTCCCAGCCCCTCACCACAGCTGTCAGCTCTGCCATCTTTGCTGTGCTCCGCTAAGTTGCTGGCATCCTGCCATCAATTGGGGAGGGGGGCATAAGCATTTGGGGAACAAGTGCAGGAGGAAGTAAAAGGAGGGAAAGGGGGAAACCACCAGACATGTGAAAATCGGACTAATCCAGATGCCCAAAGACACCTGGCCTGGAAAAGAATGTGCAGCCATTTCAAGATGTGCCTGACAGCAAATCGGTTTCCAAAACATTGCACTGGGATGCTATTGGACACTGAAAGTCTGGCCAATGGGAATGGGGAACATGAAGGGGAAAAATTTGTAACATTGCACAGGAAGTTTTGTTCTAGCCTGCTTTCACTGCAACCAGTAATCCTCAGTAAAAGTATCTACCACTTAAACCAAATGGAATCGAAGATCATTCTTTTCTAGGTACGTAGCTGGGGCAGGTCTGACAACAGCCCTCTCTGTATTTATCCAAGAAATAAAAATGAAAGGAAATTAACAAAAGCTAATATGTACTACAACATAAGATTTTTCAGCATTTAATATTTATAATTAAAATAATCATTCAAGTACTACTTATGGCAAATGTTTTAATTGAGATTATGTATGTTTGCTACTTTGTTGCTATTTATGATTAGGAATTCTCGGGGATTATTTATTAAATTTGTAGAGCACTAACAACATCACCATTTCAATTTTCTCAGATTGAACAGCTCGACCATCTAATATGTTGTATCTAATATGATGAAAAGTTCTCTGGCTAACTAATATATTGGAAAAGTGCAGGAAAGGTCTTCAACAAAATTCGATTTTCAGTAGTATACCAGGAGAAAAAAGAAAACCAACTCTTCAAGATTTAGGAAGAAATATTTACAATTCACCAAGCAAAGTTATAACAAATACCCCCATCAGTACCTTTAATATCTCTATGTACAATCATGTTACTGTGCAAATAGTGAACTCCTTCCAGGATCTGGCGAGTATACTTCCGAGTCACATTCTCTGTGAGAGCACCATATGCCTTCAACTGATCTTTAATTGAGCCCTACAATGAAAGAAACTTGTTATAGTAAAAGGTCTTAACAGACGTTTTCTAGAACTCTACCATATAAAAGTTACAGCACTTAAAACACTGTTTGAATCCGCAAATCCAGTTATTTTTATTTATTTGAATCCCTCCTATTATTTTTACAAATAAGGCAGCAAACATATCCAACACATCTTTCTCTTCCTATTGTCCCCACAACAACCCTTTGAGGTGAGTTGAGCTAAGAGAAAATGACTGGCCCAAAGTCACCCAGATAGCTTTCATGGTTAAAGTGGAACTTGAACTCATAGTCTCTTACTTTCTAGCTTGGAGCCTTAACTACTAGAGCAAACAGATCTTAGAAATCTCTCTCCATCTCACCTTAACTTGTATAGCTCTAAATCCAACCCACCCAACTTCAACTTAGGGAACATAAAATAGGATTTAATCCAGATATTTTCTGAAACATATATCTTTTGATTCCTACTAGAAAGATAACTGAATGCTACAAGTACCAAATTTGTTTATAATATTAAAAAGAATAATAGTTAATAACTTAATAGTATTTGTTTTGTTTGATCAAGCTAGTTTCTTTTAAGCTTCATATATGCCCTTAACAACTTACTATCAATCAAGCTTATTTTCCCCAAGACAGAAATATTTAGTATGGTGCTTCGCACTCATGTGGGAAAATTCAATAATTAAATATGCATGTTGTTAGACAATAGATATGTCAAGAGCAAAATGCAGATAGCAAATACACTTTGCAGGATTTCAGAAAAGTTGATTTGTAGATGCTAATGAAAAACAGGAGAATGTATTTATAGAAACTCAGTACAAAAGCATTCCATTTGCAGACTTGATTTTAACATATGGGCACACACACACTACAAAAATTTACTGTCTCCCTGTGAGTCAGTGGCTTACCCCTGGCATATATTCCATGAATATAGAAAGTGTTCCTTCCGGATGGTCCCTTAAGCAACCGTAATACTGAACAATTCTTTCATGTAGCAGATTTTTCAGAAGCTGAATCTCACATTCAAGGGCATTTACTTCCTAAAAGTAACATATTAGAATAAGAGCAAATTTCTAGCACTAAATCATACCAAAAATACTTGCTTCAAGTTTTTTTAATTTAAACTGAATAATTTAAAAATCAATATTGCTAGCTCATTATTATTAATCATTACAAACCATTTTAGCTACTTTACTATTTTCATAATAAATCAACACTTCAGTTTTAGGAAAAAAATATAAAAGCATTTATTCTCACTCTTAATTGAAAACTATGACCTGGGAAAACAGCTTCCACAAGTCTCTTTAAACCAGGGGTGTCAAACTCGCATCATCACGGTAGCATCATGTGATGTATTGGGACTTTTTCCCCCTTCGCTAAACTGGGCGGGGCCAGCATGTGACGCAATTGGCCCGCAGGTTTGACACCCCTGCTTTAAACAAGATCAAAGAATCTGCAATGCTCCCAGAAATTGCAATAAGAATTGCATAGCTGTGGTTCTCAGAAAATCTTGTATGAATTATCTATTCTTATTTAAAATAATGATCAAATTATTGAATGAACTATGCATTTTATGTCATTCCTAAATATTATTGGTAATACTGTGGGTTTCAATAAGTCCTCTGTAGTTTGTACTCTTAGTATTGAATCCAAAATTACATATTCAAATATCACAAAGTAATGAAAATGCACTTTACAATTGTCATTCATTTAATTTTCTAGTTTATTTTTTCTTTCAGCAGCATCATAGTTTGAAGTATTGTGTGTTAAAAAAAAAATGATCCACTATATCTGAGGACATGTGAAAGATTCCAAGAAAATTATTAATAATTAGCTTATATTGATAGGAAATTTCTGAATAGTTGAAATTTTTAGAGAAGAGAATTAATTGATATACATTGTACAGCTTAATAAACCTTCCGTTAACCCCATGTCTTCATTTTTTAAGAGTAGAATCATTTCCATATATATGAAAATAGTTTCGACTCCTAGAATGGGAACAACAGTTCCCCTCCCCTCAACAGACTATTGAGGATGGCACACTCTTAAAGTTTACTCTGAAAGGACTCCTAACATTTTGAAAACAAATGGGAGAATAAATTAGAAAAACAAATCTACTCAACAAGAAGATACCAGTTCATGTCAAGAGAATTTCATCCATGGAAAAAAAAAGCCAAACAATGTCACAGATTCCACATATGAATAACACAATCTTTCAATGACATTTGTTTAATGTTCAGATTCCATAACAACTTTCCTCAGCTTCTTTTGATTTTGCTCTTTTTTTTAAAGTGTGATTCTAAAAAATAAGTTCAATTTATATTAACTGTTGTATGTGTACATATCAGAAAGGCTGAGAGAGGATCCTTCCTTCCCAAATTCTTACCTTACTCGTCTCTGGGCTGTCAGGATCAAACTCAACTTGTTTTACAGCTAGTTCTCGTCCTGTGTCTGCATCATAGCATAGATAAACTCTACCAAATGCACCTTGGCCAAGTGGTTTACCAAGTACCCAATTAGTTGGAGCACGTGGGGCTGCAACAAAATGTGAGAAGTGTGTTATATCCAAGCATACAAGAGAAAAACAGACCAACACCTTTCTGACACTTTTCAAAAAAGCTTCCAAATCAGCATATTTTATTCTATATTAAAATAAAATATAAATATTTACCCTTTGAATAGACTTACAGTTCCTGTTTTTGGTTTTTGCAGTGTTATTAGTCAGTATGCAATGCAAGTTTTCTCCAAAATTTACACACACACACACACACACACACACACACAATGCAAGCACACATATTAACAATGCATAGATTTCAAGTTATTTTCTGCCCTTCTACTATCTTCAAGAAAATATTATTCTTACTAAAGAAACATGTACAGTAGGCAGCCATAGGACTTTCCTGATAAAGCTTAACTGTGTACTACACACTTCAAGGCCCATTCTTATGTATGTCGGATTTTCTGTTTTTAGTCTATTCTTTTGATACGCTTCCATTCCTCTGATAATTTATTTTCCTCACAGGTGTATAAAACCTAGCTATTTGAACAACGGAATTATAGTTTAGATGAGGGATTACAAGGCAATAGATAGAATTTTTTTCCTTACAGCGGCTGGGAGGACTGATGTCCATTACTGTCAAGGTAGGATTTTCTATATCACTTCCTCTTCTCCGCATTCGTCCATCTTCATATTCTGGAGTGAAAATGCTGCTCCCACTACTTGTGCTCAATGAATAATCAGTTGGACTGAAACTTACTGGAGTGC
Source organism: Hydrophis major (assembly GCA_033807585.1). Lineage (NCBI taxonomy): Eukaryota > Metazoa > Chordata > Lepidosauria > Squamata > Elapidae > Hydrophis > Hydrophis major. Next base: position 147,895,261 of record CM066328.1, on the reverse strand, counting down.
GTAAGCAGTTTCCTTGGGTCCTTCTAACTCTTGGAAAAGTTTTACGACCTGCAGAAATTATAGGTAATTCCAACACCATAGTATTATGAAGCACACTGTTTATCAGTACATTGTTCTGGACAGAACTGTCAGTAAAGATCATTAGACAGAATTACAGATCTGAGAAGCAATCATAAATACACATTACTCTCAGGTCTTTTGATAATAAGAAATACTTATGATAACCAAAGTAAGATACTTTGTATCTAGAGCAAGCACCTTTTCTTGAAAAATAGATTTTAATTTTCTAAACATGGAAGGTTTAAAATATAATACTGTAATATTTTTTATTGGTGGTGAGAAAATAATAGATTCAGCTCTAAGAAAAGAAATAGCCTTGATGATCTTTTAAATACCATACTTGATGAAACTTTAGTTTATTGTAAATAGTGAATTTAAGAAAAGACAGAATTCATACAGATCTGAAATTAGCTGCCATGAACTGAACTTGACTCATGAAATGCTCTAGAAGGAAGCAAAGAAGTACTGTAACATTGTTCTTTCTCACTGTCATCTACTGAAAAGCTATTCTAATAATCTGAAAAACTCTCCAGAACAATATAGGCCTTACACTAGAAGTTGCAAAGAAAAGCAATGAAAATATTTTGACATTCTTTTATTGTGGACCCTATTAGATCTTGAGCTTTTCCATTCTCTTCCATGAATGGAAGGGCACATTTAGGTAAAACAAGTAATACTTTGAGGGTGTTATTTAGGACACTGAGAATTTGAAGAACCAACTGGAAGTTTTCCCAGATAATTAAAAAATTTTTAGCAGCAGCCTGTATGTGATCACAAGTAAAAAGTTTCATTCAGATGTTCTAAGACAACCCTAAAAAGGTCCTGCTGACAAATGTTAGTTCCAAAACAAAACAAAGATTTATAAATCCAAAATTAATACACAAAAATGATTCTCTTAATTTACAGTAAAACAAACCAAAAATTTGAAGAAAAATCTAGGTATGTTAGCTGACCCACAACTCACCATCATTGTATTCTTGATGTTGGTATGAAATATGATATCGAGGATAAGTTCCACCTTTGACAAACTTTTCAAATACTGGGAGGTCATAATCTGAAGAAAAATATTTTATTCCATTAAGCAGTATAAATTAGCCAAAACTGAATAGAAAGATTTATGCATCATTCCCAATTTCTAATCAGAAAAAGCATACATAAAAGACTACACTTTTTTTTCATAATATATATTGTATCTATGTCATTCCTAAATGAGGGGCAGAATACAGAGAACATATTCATATTGCTATTTAAAAACAACATGCTTATTTTAATGCATATTTTATGCCCCATAAATAATTTTCTTTATATTCATATACCTTTACTATTAAGAGTGACTCTTCATCTATGAATTATAGACTTTACACTACTATACTATATGTGTATGGAGATTCTCAGTCATCCAGGTCATAGATGTCCCAAAGGTGCTTTTTTCAAAAGGCAACTGAACTTTCTTTCCAGTTGCCTTTTGAAAAAGTATCTTTGGGACTACCATGATATATTACACTATATACATACACATATTTCATCATTTATATCCCAGTTTGTTTAAGGGATATTGTTTTATTATCTTCTTGATAAACGTGATGGGTTCTGTTCATTTTCTTTCACTGTGGGAACATACATTTATTACATCTGAAGCACACTTCGTGATCTTTTAATCCTTTAAAAACAAGATTACAATATAATAAACATCTGTTTTAAAAATTTCTCCCATGTCTTTTAGAGTTCATTATAATCTTTTGATTGTTTTAAGATGCTTTGCTCCACCAGATTAAAATTCCAGTTCAACTGTGAAATTCAGTACAATTTCATAGTATACTAAAATTAAATTCTATCTTGATTCGAATAGAACTTTGTCCATCATCTGAAAGCTTGAAAGTTTTAAAATTCTTACTGCAGCTCCAATTCTGAAGGTTGCAATAACTTAAATAAATAGGGTCAGTATTTTATGTTTACACATCATATGTTTACAGAGTTAGACGAATAGTTGCATATATCCAAAGGACCTTGAAAAAATTGAAATTATAAATATATTTACTAAAAATAAAAAGACAGATGAAGATCCTTTTTATCATCTCAGCAATGATTGCTATTTTCTGATTTAATTGTTAGATATTTCTTTGATTATATAGCTGAATTACATATACGTGTGCGTTTGCTACCATAGTCTTTGACTAATTCAAACGCTATATTGTGAAGTTATAGGTACTTAACATTATAATATAAATATTTGTAACAATAATATTTGAAACAATGTCCATTTGTTTTTATCTACCAGAGAATTCTTGATGGTTATCAGGATAGCTCTGAGCTCTTGGCATCCGGGACTTAGGGTAGTTCTCTCTAGAAACACAAAACATTGCAATATTAAATTCTTAATAACTAAGAGCCTCCTGAATATAAGACATTGTGACTTGCAAAGAATAGTAGAAAGATAAATTATAAATAATTCTCACCCATCTAAAGGGCTATCAAGTGAAGGGCAACTCCCCGAGCCAGAATTTTCAGGGCTACTCAGTGATAATGGATCCAACATCTGAAAGAAAAGCACAAAAATGTACTGCAAAATTTCAGTTAGTTCATGCCATAGCAATAAATGGAATCAGAGGTCCAATGTTAATCCAAAATTTAAGGAGAAAAGGGGCCAAAAAAAATCCTCAAGCTACTAGATATGCATGTAGAAGAGAATGCTTACTAAGTCTTTTTCTGGAATGAACTCGCCCTCACTGTTGATACTAGTGAATGATCCATTCCGTGCCACATGATCATCTGGAATGTATCCTGGAGGTGGAGAACTGCTGTCACGAGTATAGCCTATGGGGGGGGGGGAAAGGAAAAAGATTATAGACAAATTTACCATTAAGAATCATTTATTAGTTTAATTTTTAAATCAAACAATATTCTTTTCCTTCTGATCCTTTAGGTATTTTCTATTATTTAAATCATGCATGCTGATACACAAATAACTTTAGTTTAATGTAGATAAATTTCAAATATAAAGAAATACATTATGTACTTCGGTAATTTTCTTTGTGGTATAGTCTCAGAGGGAGACATATTTTATACATCGATACAAACAGGGAGGAATGTACACTTTCAAAAAAATGCTTTTGTTTTTTTCATCCTTTGTTCACACAGTATTTCAGAATTATATTCTTTACTTCTATTTAATATTGATGTTTTCCAACATAGAAGGGTTTTTGATATTTTGCTTTTAAGTAGTCAAAACTTACTGTTTTTCCAGATAAACCTACAACTATAGAAAATACCTTTTCCCTTAATTCAGACAATCTTTTGATGCTGAATATATGTAATTCCCTGACAGAATACAAAATTGTGGGATACTGGTCTACGAAGTGACATAAATTGCACAGAAAATATAAAATATTAGTCACTATTTCCACATTTTTTTCATCCTGACCCTATTTGGAATTTTTTTTATTGATGTTCACATCTGTTAAAATAGATAATACCCGAAGGATCAGAACAAAATAATATTATTTGATTTAAAAATTAAACTAATAAATGATTCTTGATGATAAGTTTGTTTACAACCTACTAAAGTGATTAATCTGCTTGCTTTAATTTTGGTAGCTTTCAGATGTGTAAATATGAAAATTATAGGCAGGACATGAAAGAAATAAAAAACTGAATTTAAAAAAGCTATAGGCATTGAGACTTTGTCACATCAGAATTTCTGTTGTAAAGTAAGACATATATTAAGTGAATTTTACTTCATTTACTCCATCTTACTCCACTGTCTTGCCGCATTTGTTAAGCGAATCACTACAATTATTAAGTTAATAACATAATTCAGAGGTGGTATTCAGCAGTTTCTGACCAGTTCTGGAGAACCAGTAGCAGAAATTTTGAGTAGTTTGGAGAAGCAACAAATACCACCTCTGACTAGAAATTTTACAGTATCCTTCCCCTGCCACGCCCACAGAACTGGTAATAAAAAAAAATGAATCCCACCACTGACATAGTTGTCAAGTGAATCTGGTTTTCCCATTGACTTTGCTTGTCAGAAGGTCACAAAAGGTCATGTCCCCAAGATAGTCAATTGCCAAATGTCTGAATTTGACTATGGGGTGCTGTAACAGTCATAAAGTATGAAAAATTGTTGTAAGTAACTTTTTTCAGTGCCATTGTAACTTTGAATGGTCACTAAATGAACTGTTGTAAGTCAAGGACTATCTGTATTCCCATAGTCAAAAATTTTGGGTGTTGTACTTTGTTCTTGTTAAAATTATAGTATTACATGAATTTAGTTTTAACTTGTTTAATGTTCCTATGACTTTTCAATTATTCAAGATTCATACTGCACATTAATCACTGGTCTTTGTGTGCAACAATATTTGTATTGCTTGCCTTTTGCAATTTACTGTGGCGGCACCAAAAGAAGGGTAAATGTTTTATAAATAAATAAACAAACCACCAGTTTAAAATAAAAAATATGAAGTGTTATTACCTATTACAGAATTCCTGTTTTTCTTTTCTGTTACTCTGAAAACTGTGTTATCCAAATCTTCTAATGATGACAAGGGATCCATGTTATTCTAGAAGGAAAAATATGTTTATTTATGCTCTTAAAAAATCTCTACCCTTGTAAAAAAAGGAAGCAACATTTTGTTATAAATGTAGTTGACATCTAATGTTTATTTCCACTTCCACATATGATAATGGGTAGAGCTAATTATTCTCCCTTCCATAGTCATCAAATTTGGGTCTGAGGGATTGAGGACTTCTGAGAGAAATTTTATGAAGATGGAATTGCAGGTGACAGAGCTGCATGGCACAAAATTCCAGTTTGATGACACAGGACTTTTCCCTAAATTTTTGCCCCTGTTTCAAATAAGATACTATAATATGCTATTATTTCCTAAGTGCACAGATTCTAAATGTTAAGATTATAATGACAACAAGAATGAAAGGTTAAATGTATTAAGTGAGATGATTTAGAAACAGGAAAACCAAGTTTATGGCACACTTGGGAATATTTCTGCACACATCTCACTAAGAAGGATAGCAATTGACAATAAAGATATAGTTGATATATAATTTTTTCATCATCTTTTAAATTGTTTTGGCTTTGGCTATAATCTCTCTCTCCTGTTCTAATGACGCAACTATAAAAAAAATAACATTTGTAACTTTTAAGGTAAAAGCATGATATTATATAATGAGTTTTGTGATTGCAATTTATATTTCATGAATACTCTATGAACATGGAGAACATAGTTTATTACATGTAATATGTAGTGTATCATTATCAAATTTTATTATACTACATATACCCACACAAACACTTGGATTTTGTGAATTGCAAACACAGATAATATGCACATGAGAATAACCAAACCTAAGGGGTTTCAAGACAAGTAATGACAATTTATGCAGACATTATCGAAAGAATAATTACATTTTTATAGATTTGATCAAAAATAATTCTGTTAATGAAAACAAGAGCTCTGTGGCTTTCTGGAACTAGAACCCAAATACTCCTCCATAAAGGAAGGGGGTGGCAATTTTCCAGAGGGATCAGGTTGTTAGGGATCACAAGCAAACAACAGAGGAAAAGTGTTATAGCAATATACAAATTTACACAAAGCCTTAACACACCTGTGTGTTTCCATGAGCAACAAGCAGTATCTTGAGGCTCTTCATGTGAACACTGCGATCAAGGAGCTCCACAGCTTTGTCCAGATCATCCTGGATAGCTAATGGAATTACCAGCTATACAAAGGAAAAAGTCACAAGATTAACGTGCAAGTTAAATACAAGTAATGTATGTACAGATTAGGTTTTGTGGCCTGAAAATTAACTGTAGCAACCAGGGGTGGGATCCGACAGGGTTAATTACCTGTTCGGTGATTTACGAGGCTGCCCATCTGTAAATCGTCATCAGCACGCTACGTGCAGAGAAACAGCCTTGGAAAAAGCCCCTTTTTCCTACTTTTTTAATTGCAGCTGTGCCTCGCACGGCAGCTGAAGTTGAAAAAGCAGGAAATAAAGGTCAAGTAAGAGCCCAGGTGGGCGGGTGGGCAAAAACTTCAGTAGACATAGAACCGGTTCTATGTCTGCTGCTCTTCAGAGCTACCGGTTCTACAGAGGTGGACAGAACCAGTAGAAACCCACCCCTGGTAGCAACACCAGCTATCTTCAATAATTAGTATTTAGCGGAACTAAGGGATATCATGCTAGAAAAAGGATAAAAATGAGCCATAAAAACAATATTTAATTATGACAATTTGGCTAAGTAGGATCTGTTATCAATAGAAATATGTAACCATAGTAAAAATTAACCAGATTTTCCCATATCCCAAATGCTACTTGTTAAAGATGCATATGTTCTTTATGGCTATAGTTTTTGAAATTAAGTGAGGTATAATAAATTAAGACCTCTTAATACATGGAGGGAACTAGGTAAAAGAAAAATAAATCCACATCTGATTTGCAGCATTGCACTGATGAAAAGTGCTATTGTTGTCAACTATTATTTTCTCCATAAAGGAGCAAGAAAAAGGACTTTGAACAATCTGATCAAATATTCTAAGTTTTTATAACAGCGATGCAAATGCTGGGTGGGTTTTTTTTAACACTACAATACTAAAATAAAATGCTAAAATAAAACAAAAAATACCAAAAACAATACAAAAATACTAAATATTAAGAGAACCAGTTTGGTCTAGTTGTTAAGGCACCAGGCTACAAACCATGAATTCAAAGTCCTGCCTTGGCTATGAAAGTCAGCTGCAAGACTTTGGGCCTGTAACTCTTTCTCGGCCCAATGTTTGTTGTTGTTGGGGGTGCGGGGCAGACAAAGGAAAGTGTGTTAGATATGTTCACTTCCTTGAGTTATTTATAAAAATAAAAGCAGGATACAAAACAAACAAACAAATAAATATTATTTAATAATTATTTTAGTATCATTATTATCTATTATCTATTTTTTCAACTCTGCAAAAAAGAGAACTTTTTTGTTTTACCCGATTATCTGAGTTCCTGAAAAATAACAAACTTCAATGTAAACATATATGTTAACATTTTATAGTTTGAAATTTAATTAACTATTTCACAAACTAAAAATGGATAATTTATTTATTTACATACTGCCTTTATCATTTTTATAAAGAACTCAAGGCGGCAAACCTATCATATTTTTTAAAAAATCTGTTTCTGCCTTAAGCTCAGTACTGATTCCTGCAAACTACTTGGACTAGTTCTTTGCAGTTTTCTTGGCAAGGTTTTTTTTTTGAAGTGGTTTGGCCATTGCCTCTTTCCTAAGGCTAAGAAGGAATAACTGGACCAAGGTAATTCAGCTGGTTTTGTGCCAAAGGTAGGTCTAGGGGTCCTGATTTCTAGTCTAACTATAGTACTTTGCCAAACTTGAATTAGTTGAATTAATGAAAAATACAGATTTAGAGAAGGGTAAGGCATCATCAAGTAACTAGAATGGCAAATAGTATGAAGAACAGAAAACCTGTAATTATGGCATTTCTAGTATTCTACCTAGATACAGTCAGAAAGGTAAGATGAACTGCTTGTTACTGTTGTTCAATCTTCCTCTTAATTGTTTATTTAGTAATGATATACTGTTACTGAAAGATATCTCAATTTTTAATGTCTTATTTTAGACAAGGTTGTTGCTTCTGGGTTATACAGTGATCATATTCTGCAAACTCTAACCAATTCATAAATTTTATATTTAATAATATACATTTCCATATCTTTCAAAGAAGTTGTATTACATTTCTTTAAAAATAGATATAATACTAAATATGTGTGTTTTGTTTTCCTGTTTTCCAAAACACACTGAAAAAACTTATTACATCAATACATGATTTGATAAAAAAAAATATTTTTTTGAAAGCAAAAAGCCACAGTATGAATGGCCCAACATGGAGCGTAACCCACTGCAAACCTCTAAATATATCCTGGAGCTTCAAGTAGTCTTGTCAACAAATTTTCTCTATATCAACATTACAAAGAACAGTCTAAAAATCATTATTTTACCTCATTATTGCTGTAATACAAATTCATGGACTGTCCAAAGGCAACTTTAGCTTTTGATGCAAGATCTTCTAGCTTGATAGGTCTAGAAAACTGTAGAATTCTATAAAGTAGGATACAACTTTATTATAAATAATCTACAGAAATGAAATAAATTACAAATTATAATTATGAAAGTCCAACTTATTTCCAGTGCCATCTTGAAATAAAGAAAAGGCAAACCACTTTTCCCAACAATTAAACTACAGGAGTTGAATTTTATTGTAATGGAAGATCGAGCTCTTGTTCCTTTCTTTGCCTCTACAAAGGACCAAATAAAGGCTTATCCCTTTCCTTTCCTTCCAAAGGGAGTAATTTCAACTTCAATTATTCCAAGTCAATGACTACTGGTGGACATAACATTATCTCAAAATATTGCACAGTGCAATTACCAAATTATATCTTATTTCTTTACACTATAGAAGGAGACTAAAGAGCTAATGGATAGTGAAAAGATTATTTTGCTAGGCTTATACAGATTTCCCAGTATTACAAGTATAATAGGATAAATTGAGTTAAAACTACACTTTTAATTAAACTAATTTGCAACATTTTAACTCAATCAAGCATTCTTGGAATTAATTTCTATGTTAAAAATAATTTATACTATGTGATTTATAATTTCATATGGAATATAATACACCTGTATTTTAAAATTTGTTTGCCAGAATAACCTGAATCTTAACACATTTCTGTTGTTATATTTGTAGTTAATATCTTATGTAACCATCCTAGAAAACACTATCTGTCTGTCTAGCTATCTAGCTATCTTGGACTGAAATAAAAACTCAAGGATTGCAATATTATTTCATCTATTCTTTAAGCAGAAATTCAAAATAAAACAAAAATCCTCATACATTTATAGGTGGTGGTTGAGTTATGACACTTGTTCAGTGACTGTTCCAAATTACAAAAGTGCTGAACAAGGGGACTTTACGACAGGTCCTCAGAATTCCAGTCATTGCAGCATCTTCACGGTCACATAATCACGATTTCCAACACTCCCTACCAGCTTTCCTGAAGCAAAGCTAATGGGGAGCCTGAATAATGTCGAAAGTCACACTTGCCGCTTTTTTACCTGCCTGAGTTCTATAGTGCCTGCCTACAATATATCCCTGCCACCCACTGACACTCAGCTGCAACACCTTTCCCCATCATTTGCCTGTGCTCCATAGCACCTATTTGCAGCAAGTTAATCTGCACTCTAGAGCACCTGCTTATGTCATTTCCTGTCCTCCCTCGCACCTGCCCACCTGCCTGCACTTCAGAGGCTCTGCCCATTCTGTCGGCTAGCCTGCTTGCCTCTTTCCTAACTCCCAACTCTTCCCACTTAATGACCAACACAGTCTTGGGGTTACTACAATTACTGGGGCTGCTGGAATTGTCATTGCTAAACAGTGTAGTTATATAACATTGTATCTATGACTTCACTGTTTAAGTGATGGAAGTTCCTGAAGCAACTGCAACCATAACCTGTACAGGACTTTTAAAAAAATGAATTATGGTTATGGTTTTCAAAGACTGATTAGGTAGCAATAGCATTTAGACTTATATACCATTTCACAGTGTTTTACAGCCTTCTCTGAGTCAATCTTGAAGTAGTTTTAAATTAAGATTCTATAAACTTATGAAACAGTGAAAAATTTTAAAAAGTTATCATATTCAGAAAATAACAAAAATTTTCTAAAATGAATTCATTTACCTTTTTTCTCCTCGATGTTCAAATTTGACTCGTACATCATTCTGTAAAAGAATTATATAAACTTATTTATTGTGTTCAGTGGCATTGATAAAGGTGTTTTTTCCACAAGCTTATAAAAATATGTATCTGGAGGCAAGGATTGTATATGAGTTGTATTGTATATGAATTTTCTCCAGTCTTTTGAAGCATTATTAGTTATAATGATTAGAAAGAACAAAAAGAAAATAAACTCACATATACAACACATATGTTTAAAATCTATTATATAATTTTAAAACCATTTCATTTCAATTTTTAAAATATACATACTGCAAATCATATAAAAATTATAGGCAAAAATTCTTCCCTCTGCTGGGCAAACACATCATATTATTACCTGCTTTTTGGGTGAAGTTAACTTTCCCTTTCCCATTTCTTGAAGCGGCAAAGCAGGACGACTTGCCTTATGAAGAACTGCCAAGTCCTGCATGATTGAATTCAAAACTTGCTGTTCATCTATTTAAATAAAAATGAAACAAGGTAATGTACTGTCAAACTAAGTTTTTAAAAATCGTAAAAAACTAAACAATTAAGAAGCATAAGTAGAATCTAAGGATAGCATTTGCATTGTAACTTTAAGAACGTTCATAATACGGAACTCAACAGATACTAATTCTGGTGGTGTTCCTTCTTTCATTTATATTTTATTTCAGCAATAATTGTATTTTATTCTATTCATATATTTATGTGATTTAAAAGAACTCCAACAGAGTTTTAATATTACTCATCATTTACTATTTAAATTCAGTATTTGATTATTAAATTCCCAGGCATATGTTTGAAACCTTAGTAACCTCAGGAACTCACCCATAATGGCATCCAGCAAAACCGAATTTCAGAATAGTGCACCCATTAGAATTCTTTTATTGTCTAAACAAATAAGAAAAGATAAATGAAAATGAAATGAGGCAGTTATGATAAAAGTGTCTAGCTTCTATAAACTTTAGGCTAAACCAACTTTTTTCCTAGAGGCTTAGCATCATTAATTTTTCAGGACAACTTTCAATCTATGGTACATGCATGGATCAAGGTTGTTGAATTCAACCTTTTCAAATAAGAATACTCTCCCTCCACAGTCCAAAAGATAGGATAAAACAAGCAAAACAAGTCCTGAAGCAAAGGATCCATTGAATCCTGTAGTGCAGCAATTGCCAACATTTTTGGCACTAGGGAGGGGGAGGGGGAGAGCACAACCTAGATCCCGCGCATCTAGTTTTGCTCATTCACCATTCACCTCCAGCTGTACAGCCCAATTCCTAATAGGCCACAAACCAGTACCGCTCCAAGGCCCGGGTTAGGGACTCCTGCTGTAATACATACCCTAAATTTCAGATGCTTTATATTTAATGTAATTTTAGTGTTTATATTATGACCTAATAAAGGCCGTAGCCTGGATTTTATTTATTAATTAGATGCTAGTTAGTCCATTCTAAAAATGCATTTTAACCCTATCTTCAATTTTATTTGCTCATTATCTTGCTGCAATTTAATATGATTTTAATGTTTACAAATCGTGGATCTCATTTATTAGATGCTAGCGGTCATTATGTTAATATATTTTAACCCTGTCTTGTATCTTGTTTGTGCATTACTTGTACTTTGGTCATAAGCTAAACTGAACTTCCCTAGTAGTAGTATATGTTTACCATTCAGCTAGGGAACAGCTTGACATCCTTTCATATGTGTTTAATTCTCTAGAATGATTGAAGTAAATGAAGTACCGTATATACTCGAGTATAAGCCGAGTTTTTCAGCACATTTTTGTGCTGAAAAAAAAAACCCCTCGGCTTATACTCGAGTCAGATTCCCCTCTGAAAAAAAAATGGTGTGGAGCTCCGAAGCTGGGCAGCTGCTTCCCTGCTTCCGTGTTTCCTTTGCAACTTTTAAGCATGGGGGTAATCGGAAGCAGAAAAGTTCTTGCTTGAGGATATATTGTTTTTTCTTTTTTTAACTGTTTTTTTTGGGGGGGAAGACCCACCGAGATGTGAGAATGCTCAGACACGAAATCTATCCAACCGAAAATAAGTGTGTGTGTGGGGGATTTTAACAGAGGGAAGATGTAGGGAGAAGGCAAAAGTGACAGAAGATCCTTCAGGGGAAACTGAGGGGGAGACTCACCCTTGGTCCAGATGAGCCCCCTTCCCCTTTCTCTAGGCTGAGAAAACAACACGAGCCGAGGTTGTTTCGGCTCCACTCAGCTTCATTTCCTCAGCTCCAGCTGCTTTCAGTCCACTCGGAAGGAGGGGGAGGAGGAGGTGGTGGCAGCTCGCGTTGTTTTCTGAGCTCTAGGCTGAGAAAGCAACGCGAGCTGAGGTCACTCCACTCAGCTTCATTTCCTCAGCTCCAGCTGCTTTCAGTCCACTCGGGAGGAGGGGGAGGAGGGGGGGTGGCAGTTCACGTTGTTTTCTGATAGTGAGATCATTTCCCAAATTAATTGATTCACTAACCCAAAAGAAGAAGATGTTGATGACAGTGGGAGGCAGGAGTCACTCTCTCCCTTGCAAGAAAAAAGCAAGAGCCGTTCTTATGATCTCTCCCTCTCTCTCTTTCTCCCCGTAATACAGTCAAGCCCTTTCCAGCAAGCGCGCGCGATCCGCCCCCGCCGCTTTGCACCTTGCAAATGCAAAAACCCTGGGGTTTTGCATTTGCAAGGTGCAAAGAGGTGGGGGCGGATTGCGCACGCGTGCTGGAAAGGGCTTGACTTTATTGGGGGGGGGGGGGGAGAGAGAGAGAGAGATATCATAAGAACGGCTCTTGCTTTTTTCTTGCAAGGGAGAGAGTGACTCCTGCCTCCCACTGTCATCATCATCATCTTTTGGGTTAGTGAATCAATTAAACCTTTCATGATAGTGAGATCGTTTCCCAAATTTCCTTTAAATCAGGGAAGAAATCAGAAACAAACCTTTGGGCTGAGAATAAGCCTGTTCCTATGATGCCATTTTGGTTCACTGCAGTGTGAAAAGTGTGAAAAAACACACTTCTTTTTCTTCATCTTCCTGTTCCCTATTTACTGGTCTCTTTCAAAGAGGAAATTGTGAACATCAAACTTATTCTCAACTGTCCTAGTGAAAGTTTTTATTGGTATCTATTTTTATTTTTGAAATTTACCAGTAGCTGCTGCATTTCCCACCCTCGGCTTATACTCGAGTCAATAAGTTTTCCCAGTTTTTTGTGGTTAAATTAGGTGCCTCGGCTTATATTCGGGTCGACTTATACTCGAGTATATATGGTATGTCTTTCTATAAAGCTTTCCCATACCAAACTACAGTAAATATAGTACAACAGTTAGTCTCCTCACCTTCCTGGACATAGTTTCTTTTTATTCCTACATCAACTTTACATAATGATCACTTAATTTTTCTGATTGGTTTCATTCCTAAATGTGTGTAAATAACATCAGACTGTCTTATAATTTTGCACTGAATTACTAAATAGTATTTTTATAAACAAGCCAAATACAGAAGAGAATCCTCCCTAAGTCATCTAAACTAATGCTGCTTTTGATCAATTTTGGTTGGGTTCACCCAACCCAGTAATTCCCAATTATGGAGAAAATGGCCACAATAGTTTGTATGCTCCAGGACCCTTCTTTTAAATCTTGCCATTATCTTATGCAACGTAGGAAGCATATCTTTTATGTCTTTATATCTGATTCCACCCCCCACCCCCCAATATGCAATTCCCAACTTTTCTTGCCTTTAGGAAGCCTATTAAGACTTGCCTTTTCTCCCAAGTCTACTCAGGATGCGAGTCCCACTATTGTTATTTTGTTGTGATTCATCACCATTTTACATTCATATATTGTCCATTTATTGTTATATGGGTTTTTTTCTTATTTTTTGATTTATTGTTATTTATGCAGTATACTACCCAGAACCATGCTACTTGAATTAGACAGTCTTATAAACTTTATAAATACATAAATCCTCTCTTAAGATGACTAAAATTTACCATATGCATTGGTTGACTTTCAGGAAGATAACGGCAGCTGGAAGGATCACTGTTTTATTTATTTATGACTTATTAAATTTGTATGCCATCTATCTCATTGTTTGAGAGAACTCTGGCAGCTTACAATGTTTAAAAAACACAGACATAAAAATAATTATCAATATAAAAATGAATTAAAATTGCAGAGGATTAAGAGCAATTTAAAACAATCATGGGTTTGGAGCGGAACAGCAATGGCACCTTCGCTGTTACTGCACCAATCACCTCCAGTCTGAAGCTACTCCTTCAAGATTCTATGCCAACTGGCATAGCCAGGTTTTAAGGCTTTTATCGAAGGTCAGAAGAGAGTGGGAAAATCTCACTTCTGGTGGCAAGATGTCCCCTGGCCCCAAAGGGTGGAGGTTAAGGCAGAAAAGGTTCTTCTCCTGGATCCCACCAAGTGTCCACCACAAGTTTGCATAAAGTGAGAAACGGGTGTTCCAAGTGTGGTACTAAAACTATGGAATATTCTTCTATGGGAGATTAGACGAACATCAACATTAATTTTATTCTGACATCAAGGGAACAGCTGGCTATTTTTAATTTGATAGTAATAGTGTTTGCTTATTTGTTCTGGATGTATCTCAAATCACTGATTTACAGTTTTCAAAGAGCGGAAGGAAGGAAATTATCCTCCAGCCATGCTTATTTGCTGCACTGCAATTGGAAAACCCTGCTCAATGTGAAGATTTCAAATAAGCAACCAGCATAATACATGACTGCCACTCTTAAGAATTGTTTGTTAACACCCCTTTGAACCCTGTGGTCAGAAGGACATTGAAGCTATATACTGTTCAAAGAAGCAGCATGCTTAGACTGAAGGAAGTGTGAAAAAACCATACCAATTCCTCAGTAGTAGTTAAGGCTATCTTCTTATTTTAAAAAGGAGGTTGAGGAGTGATTCATAAAGCCAGGCGTGATATTCCCCTCTGAAAAAAAAATCAGGGCTGGCCAAAAGAGACCCTTCGCCGCGAGCCAAGAAATCGCACACACAACATCAACGCGACACAACTTCAACGCTTCCTTTCCAGCCGGTCACGTGTGGATCAGCTCCAGAGCTGGGCAGCCGCTTCCCTGGGAGCAGGACTGAGGCCACCACCCGGGGAGCGCCCGCTGCTTTCCCTCGCCAAGGCCGGGCGGTGGCGTGTTGCACGGAGAGATAGATGGTCCATGGCTGCCCAGCTCCCTTTTCCTGCCGCTCAGCGGCCTCCGCTCGCACCGCCCAGGCTGCGCTCAGGTGTCCGGCTGGGGCTGTCAGGAGTTGCTACCACCGACGCGGCTCCTCACGACTCCAGTCCCACATTGCCTTGGGAAGGGAAAGGCAAAACCGGGAGCTGCTGCGCCTGAGCCTCCGGTGCTGCCGCTGCTGTTGCAAAGCGCCGCCGCGGCTCTTCCTTTTTGCCTTTCCCTTCCCGAGGCAACACGGGACTGGAGCCGTGCTGGCGGAAGCAACTCCTGACTCAGGGGGCCTCCGAGGGGAGGGGAAGGAGGAGAAGAAGGGGGGGAAAGGGAGGGTGGGCGATTTCCAAAAAAATCGGAATTTCGATTTTAATCAGAAGAATATCATGTCTGTAAAGCATGGTTTATGAATGGAATGGTTTATCCAGCTGTATGAGAAAAGCTGATTTTGTATAAAAATACTTACAAAATGGCTGCTGTCACACCAATTAACTATTATAAAAGGAAAAGAGTAATTCTCCTCCTCCTCTCTCATATACATTTATACTTTCAAACATATTCACCACAGACTACTATTTTAAAACATTTGCAGTTGGACTTTAGCACTAATAAAGCACATTGCCAACATGGTTATGATAAGGGATTATGGGACATGTAACTCAGATCTTTTTTTTCCCAAATTTTATTGGTTTTTAAAAACAAACATAAACAAACAAAACATAAAGACATCAAGCTATCTTCCCTAAGTATACATACAGTGTGCCAGCTGGTTTACAAATTCTTTTGTGCTTCCATTTCGTAGTCTTCAATTACCATTACATTACATATAATCCCATATTGTCAATCAAAAATTAAATACCTTAGTATCATTATTAATCAATCATTTGACTATACTTTTATTCATTCATGTTTTACAAGATAACCATAATTTACTTAGATCTTATAACAGTTCATATTACCATCACAAATCTATCCTAAAATTATTTTGTAGATATAATAAGAAAGAAGTACATCTTTGTATATTTATCATTTTCTAAAAGTCTACATAATTCATTACTGTACTTTGTTGTCTAACCATTGATAGAAAAGATCCCAAATTTTATAAAAAAAATTATCCTCTTGTTCTCTAATTTCAAATGTCAATCTACTCATTTCAGCACATTCTAATATTTTATTAATGATTTCCTCCTGTGATGGTATTTTCTCATTTTTCCAGTTTTTAGCAATACAATCCTAGCTGCTGTTAATACATTTACAATCAGGTATTTCAAGTCTTTACTATATATTTCAGGTAAAATTCCCAATAAAAATATATCTGGTTTCAAATCTATATGCTTTTTTGTCATTTTTTCCAACCACGTATGTATTTTAGTTCAGTATTTTTTAGCATTCACACAAGTCCACCACATATGGTAAAATGAGCCAGGTGTCTGATGACATTTCCAACATTTTTTGGATTTATTCTTGAACTAGAATAGCTATTCTTGTCAGGGGGAAATGCCACCTGTAAAACATCTTATACAAATTTTCTTTATATGCTGTTGACATTATCATTTTATAATTTTGAGACCACAATTTTTGCCATTTCTCTAAATCAATCCCATATCCAAAATTCTTCCCCCAAGCAATCATAATTTCTTTAACTTGTTCTTCTAGTTTAATTTCTAATAAATAGCCATACAATTTTTTAATCACCTTTTCATCAGTACATGTCAAAATCTTATCTAAGTCAGTCAGTTTATCATAGAAACCTTCTGTTTTAGAATCTTTATCATACCTTGAGTGTATTTGCGCATATGAAAACTAATTCATCTTTATACCTTGTTCCTCTAGTTTTTGCATAGATTTAAGTTCACTCTTTTCATTCAATATTTCCCCATATCTAACTGTTTGTTCCTTTTTGTATATTATAGGATACGAAAATGCTTCAATAGTCAATAACCAGACTGGAATTTTCAAATAACATTGTCTTTTAATCTTCTCCCAGTTTAACCACAGAGACTCCCGTATATAATGTTTTCTAAAATATCCCTGTGTTTTAGTTTCTTTGTACCATAAAAAAGCATGCCACCCCAAAAACAAATCATGTCCTTCTAATGTCAACAATCTAGTATTTCTTAGTGTTATCCATTCCTTTACCCACATCAGATTTGTAGCTTGGTGTACAACTCCCAATTAGGCAAACCAAATCCTCCTCTAATTCTAGCATCTTGCAAAAGTTTTAACTTTATTCTCGCTTTCTTACCTTGCTATATATATTTCAACACAGTTTTATTTAAATCTTCAAAGTAGTCTTTTCCAAGCCTAATTGGAATTGTTTGGAACAAATATAAAATTCTGGATAATATATTCATCTTGTTGAAATTCTCCCTTTTAGTGACAGTTATAAGTTTTCCCATTTCGCCAAATCTAGCACTATCTGCTGTTTAAGTTTAATTACCGTATATACTCGAGTATAAGCCGAGTTTTTCAGCCCATTTTTTGGGCTGAAAAAACCTGCCCTCGGCTTATACTCGAGTCAGATTCCCCTCTGAAAAAAAAAATGACCCACCGCCATATGAGAATGCTCAGACACAAAAGCTATCCGACCAAAAATAAGTGTGTGTGTGTGTGGGGGATTTTAACAGAGGGAAGGCAAAAACGACGAAAGATCCTTCAGGGGAAACTGAGGGGGAGACTCACTCGGGAGGAGGGGGAGGAGGAGATGGTGGTGGCGGCTCTCTCCCTTGCAAGAAAAAAGCAAGGCTCTCTCCCTTGCAAGAAAAAAGCAAGAGCCGTTCTTATGATCTCTCCCTCTCTCTCTCTCTCTCCCCGTAATACAGTCAAGCCCTTTCCAGCACGTGGGATCCGCCCCCGCCGCTTTGCACCTTGCAAATGCAAAAACCCCAGGATTTTGCATTTGCAAGGTGCAAAGTGGCAAAGTGAGTGTGTCTGTCTGTCTGTCTCTGTGTGTGTGTGTGTCTCTCCCTTCCTCACACCAGCGCGCCTTCCTTCCACTGCTACGCGTTTGGGCTGCTTTGTGCCCCCCTCCCTCCCCGCCGTCAAACAAACCAGGATTAGCTTCAAGAGCCCCGAGGAGCAGCAGCGGCAGCAGCAGCACCCAGCATCAACTTGAAAGTTACTGCTGGGTAAAGGAGCCGCTCTTGGAGCTCAGCGGCGCTTTGCAAGAAGAGCGAGAGAAGGAGGTGAGGCGCGGCCCGGCTCTGCAAAAGGCTGCGCCTGCAATGCCGCCCCGGGCACTGAGCGAGGCTGACTAGTGGCACCCGGGCTGTTCGGGAGTGGGAAGCGGCTGTGCCCCTGGCTGTGGGAAGCGGCTGTGCCCTGGCTGTGGGAAGCAGCGGCGCCCGGGCTGTTCGGGAGTGGGAAGAGGCTGTGCCCCTGGCTGTGGGAAGCGGCGGCGCCCGGGCTGTTCGGGAGTGGGAAGCAGCTGTGCCCCTGGCTGTGGGAAGCGGCGGCGCCCGGGCTGTTCGGGAGTGGGAAGCGGCTGTGCCCCTGGCCAGCCAGGGGAATGGGGACCCTGCCTGATCCAGGGGCGGCAGCCGCCCGGGCGCCCTCCTCTCGGCTTTCGGCCGGCCGTTTGCAGGGCTCAGCGAGTCTGCACCAGGAGTTGCCCCGCCGCCGCACAGAAGCTGTCTGTGGAGTTGTCGGGGGAGCCCAGGAGGAAAGCGAAGGGCAGGCTGGGCTCCAGCAAGGCTTTTCCTTCCCTTCAGACTGCAGTGCGAGCTGGGAAGGGAATTGCCAGCAACTCTCGGTCGCTTCGGCCGCAGCGTCCGCTTCAGGTTTCTCCCAGCGCGTCAAGCAGCCACAAAAGCGTGCGCGGGGGGAGGGGGTGTTACTCGAGCAGGCTGGAAGGAGGAGGTGTGCGCCGGGTGACTTCCCACACGGGGAGTCATCTTAAGTCACCTCTGCCGTCGCAGGAGCGGTCAGTATTCTCATTCACACTCTTTCTCACTCACTCTCTCTCTCTTTTTTTTGCAAAGCCCCCCCCCCGCACCCTTCTGGCAGCAGCAGGAGAAAGCCCCGCTTCCCACTGGCCTGTCTTGGGGAGAGGAAGCGAAGGGCCCCATCTCGGCTCCCGTCCTTCTCAGATACATCTGGGTTTTTTTCCCCCTTCCAACTGGACGATCGCTTTGATGGCACGCGTGAGTTGGCTTCCCACTCTTTTTTTTTAACTCTCCTCCTCCTCCTCCTCCTCCTCCTCCTCTCCTCTCCCCTTGTTGTCTGGTCTTCCCTAAGGAAACTCGAGGGCTCACACTTCCAGGTGTTTCTCCCTGTCTTTCTCCCTGTCAATGATCTTTTCTTCCCTTCCCTTCTCTCAGCCCCATCCTCCTTCACCTTTGTCACCACAATCCTGAACAGATGAAGTTTGTACTTCTCAAGAAAGATTGGATGTTCCTTTTGAGGAGGGAACCTAGTGTGACATCTGTATGTTGACCTACTACTGAGCCATGGCATGTGTGCACATGCAATGGAGGCATGAGGGAGAGCTGTGAAAGAGATGGTGGCTCTCCAAAACAGGATGTACATGCAGCACATACACATGCTTTTTTCTTGCAAGGGAGAGAGTGACTCCTGCCTACCACTGTCATCATCATCATCTTTTGGGTTAGTGAATCAATTAAACCTTTCATGATAGTGAGATCGTTTCCCAAATTTCCCTTAAATCAGGGAAGAAATCAGAAACAAACCTTTGGACTGAGAATAAGCCTGTTCCTATGATGCCATTTTTGTTCACTGCAGTGTGAAAAATGTGAAAAAACACACTTCTTTTTCTTCATTTTCTTGTTCCCTATTTACTGGTCTCTTTCAAAGAGGAAATTGTGAACATCAAACTTATTCTCAACTGTCCTAGTGAAAGTTTTAATTAGACAATAATTCCCTCCCGTGGCATTATTATGGATTATTTGAGAAACACTTTGCCATGGAAAAAATTTGAGATGTTAAGAATGTGAACATGTTTGATTTTAAATGTAATGCCAGTTAAGATCTAAAGTTTCCTACGAGGACTTTCATCTGTCAGGCACTTCATCTGTCATGCACTAAAAAATTAGTGAATGAATATCCACTTTTGTCCATATATAATATGAGTGCATGCGTACTGTTCAAAAGTTTTCAAAGTTTATTTTTTTATCCTGTTAGAAATGGATCCCAATACGTCTAATCCTGGACCAAAACAAAAACGCAGGTCATATGAAGCTGGTTTCAAACTTAAGGTTGTGTCAAGAGCAGAAGAGAGCAATAACAGTATTGCAAGTAGGGAATTTTGTGTTGACAAAAAACAAGTGAGGGACTGGTGGAAAATGAAAGCTGACTTGGAAAAAATTCCAAAGGCAAAAAAAGCTCGACGTGGTTTAAAGCCTTCATATGAAGCTCTAGAGACTGAATTGTATCAATGAGTTATGGAGTGTCGTCAAAATGGTTACTCGTGACACGTATGGGAATTCGCTTACGTGCCCTTCAAATGGCTAAAGATGATAAATTAAAATCACCAGGAATTAAAAATTTCGTTGTGTCAGCAGGATGGTGTACCCGCTTTATGAATAGACATGGCTTATGTTTGCGGCAAAGAACAAAGATTTCACAGAAGTTGCCAAAAGACCTTGATGAGAAAGTGATGTCATTCCATTCATTCATCATAAAACTAAGAAGGATCCATAACTTTGACCTGGGAGATATTGGGAATATGGATGAAACACCTATGACCTTTGATCTTCCTAGCAACAGAACTGTGGCAAGTTTGGGAGAAAAATCTATTTTACTCAGAACCACAGGAAATGAAAAAAACCATTTCACAGTCGTTCTATCATGTTTGGCTAATGGAACTAAGCTGCGGCCTGTCATTATTTTCAAAAGAAAGACCTTGCCTAAAAAGGTCAAATTCCCACCACGAATTACAGTGCGTGCACATATTAAAGGCTGGATGGATGAAGATGGAACAAAAAAATGGCTGGAAGAAATTTGGAATGGACGTCCAGGAACAGCCTTAAAGAAAAAACCATCATTGCTAGTTTGGGATATGTTTAGAGCCCACACATCTGATGACATTAAAAAATTGGCAAAGTCTTCTCAAGTTACTTTGACTGTTATTCCAGGTGGGCTTACATCTGTATTGCAGCCCCTAGATGTGTGTTTAAACAAACCTTTTAAAGACCGTGTGCGAAAAATGTGGCAAGAATGGATGTCATCTGGTCAAGCCTGATTGACAAAAGTTGGAAATCTGATGAAGCCCGACATAGAATTAATAGCAAAGTGGGTTCGTGATGCATGGGAAGAGATTCCAGAGGACATGGTGCAACGTGCCTTCAAGAAATGTGGCATTAGTAATGCTATGGATGGCAGTGAAGACAGCGCTTTGTATGAGATCGACAGCAGCGATGGTGATGACTGCGAACTCAGTGATGACGACAATGTCTATGCTGATAGCCTCACACCAGATGAAGTTGAAGCTCTGTTTGGACATACAGATGATGAGGAGGAATCCAGTTTTGAAGGATTTTAACTCTTGTGTTTTAGCTTGGTTGCTGATTGAGCTAAGGTTTTTGTACTTTTAAAGTTATTGTTGATACCATATTGGTTTTGTTGGCTCTCTTTTCCACTTACAGAGCTAGTTTACTGTTTTTCTTTGAAATAAATATTCAAAAACATTTAACCTACTGATGCCTCAATTAATGTAATTTTATTGGTATCTATTTTTATTTTTGAAATTTACCAGTAGCTGCTGCATTTCCCACCCTCGACTTATACTCGAGTCAATAAGTTTTCCCAGTTTTTTTGTGGTAAAATTGGGTGCCTCGGCTTATATTCAGGTCGACCTATACTCGAGTATATACGGTATTCTCTTTTAATGTACTACATCTTGCTGTCAAATAGTTCCAACAGTAATTACATGAATCGCTGATTCACACTATCAAATGCCTTCTGTGCATCTAGAAATATTAGAGCCATTTGTTTTTCAGGATGTGCCTCATAGTATTCCAAGGTATCCAAAATTACTCTCATATTGTCTTTAATTTGTCTCTTTGGCAGAAATCCATTTTGATCAGGATGGATAAAATTATTTAAATATTTTTTAAGTCTTTCTGCCAAAATTGAAGCAAAGATTTTATAATCTGCATTTAGTAGAGAAATGGGTCTATAGTTCTTAATTTGTAATGGGTCGGCCTCCTCTTTTGGAATAAGTATAATATAGGCTTCTGACCATGATTTAGGTATCTTCTTCTTTAACATAACTTCATTCATAACTTCTAGCAATGGAAAATTCAACGATTCTTGTAATGTTTTATAAAATTCTGCTGGAAGTCCATCTGGACCTGGTGCCTTTCCATTATTTTGCTTCTTGAGTGCTTCAGTTAACTCCATCATCGTTATATTGCTTTCTAACATTTTTTCAGTCTCTTTAGGTATCTGAGGTAAATTAGCACTCTGTAAGTACTGCATAACTCTTCCCTCATCAATATTCTCTTGCATATATAATTTACCATTGAAGTCTCAAATGATTTCCTTCTTCTCTTTGCTACCATGGCAAACTTGGCCTTGGTCATCTATTAATTGCAATATTTTCCTTGATTCTTTCTCCTTCTCAATTTGTATGCTAACCATCTACCTGGTTTGTTTGCATCTTCAAAGTAGTTCTGTTTAGCACCTCTAATTTTCTGTGTTAATTCTTCTTTTTCTATTTGACCCATTTTGTGTTTAATTATATCAATTTTTAGCTTGATGTCCTTTTTCTGTGGCATTTTCTGTACCTCTTTTTCAAGTCTTTTATGCTCATCCTCTAAGACCTTAGAGGCTAGCCTTTTCATAGTATTCCTTTTCCTTGTATAGTCTATTATCAAGCCTCTAACATATGCCTTCATTGTATCCCATACATTCTGAATTGATGTATCTTCTTTTTTGTTTTCTCTAAACAAAAAAGCCAATTCTTTCTCCATCCACTTTTCTCCATTTAAAGTCTTTTTCCTTTAAAATAGTATTATTTAACATCCATCTAGATCTTCTTTTTGTCCTTTCCATTTAATTGTCATTGGATTGTGATCTGCCCAAGTACTTGTTTCAATATTTATTTCTTGAATGTTAGATATTAATTCTGTTGACATCCATATCATATCTATTCTGGGCCATGATAAGTGTCTATTTGAATAGAAGGTGTATAGTTTAGTTTTAGCATTTCTTTCTCCCCATGTATCTTTTAAGTTTATTTCATCTACCATTTAAAAAAAAGATTTAGGGAGAGTCTTTCTGTTTTGCTTTATTGTTTTCTGTGCTGTATAGTCCAATTTATTGTCTACAATTCCATTAAAATCTGCCATCATAACTATATTAGCATAGTCCAATTCAATTATTTTCATGTGTAATTTTTTGTAGAATTCTTCTTGTTTGTCATTCGGAGCATAAATTTCAATCAGGAGTGTTTTCATATTATTGTCCATTATTTCCACCATTAGTATTCTTCCATCATCATTGGTATGGATCAATTTTGCTGGGGTGGTCTCTTTAATATATAAAACCACTCCTCTTTTCTTGCATTGTGTCAAGGAGGTAAATATTTTCCCTAATTTTGGCTGTACCAACAATTGTTTTTTAATATGTACTTCTTGTAGACAAATTATATCAAATGTTAATTTCTCTAATTTATGAAAAGTTTTCCTTCTTTTAACGGCTGAGCTAAGTCCATTTATATTAATTGTAATCAATTTTTTCTCTTCCATGGTTATATTTTATAGTTAGGTTTTGCAGCTCTCTTAGATCTTAGTTCACGTTGTTCTTTCCACTTTTCCACCTACTGCGTCTTCTTCTTTTTCAGTCGCCATTTGGCAGTCCTCTTGGAATTCAATTAGTGAGATCTTTTTCTGCCTCTTCCTCTTTCCTTCCAAAAAATTCTGTATAAAATAATTCTGCTTTCTCAATTGAGTCAATTCTATGTCTCTGTTCTTGCCATGTGAACTTTAATCCTTCTGGAATCAGCCATCTATAATTCACCTCTTTTTTAAGTAGCATTTTAGTCAAGAATCGGTATTCTCTTCTCATCTCTCTCACTCTTCTGGGTATTTGTTTCAAGACCATCTTGTCTCTCCTTGTCTTTGTATTTCAATGTTTTCTCTTTTGCCACTTGCAATATTTGCGTTTTAATGGCTTTCTTTGTAAATCTAATGTGAACTTCTCTTGGTAAGCTATTTCTCATTGCATATCTTGTGAAAACTCGATAAACCTCATCTATTCCATCCATCATCTTCTCTTGAGTTATTTCCAAAGCTTCAGCCAGTATTTCTATCATTATCTCAGCTAGGTTTTGTCCTTTTTCTTCCTCTACGTTTTGGAATCTAAGATAGAATTCTGATCTATCCACCTCCCATCTCAACATAGCACTTTTATCTTGTTCAACCACTGTTAATCTATTATCAATATCTCCAATCTTCTTGTCTCTTTGTTTATCTTCTTCTTTTGGAATCTCTCATCATACTTCAACATCATTTGTTGGATGTTCTCCACTTTTTCATCGGTTTTCCCTGTTCTTTGTTCAATGTTCTCTGTTCTTTGTTCAACGTTCTCTGTTCTTTGTTCGATGTTCGATGTTCTCTATTTTCTTTTCAATATTCTCTGATCTTGCTTGAATATTTTGAATTCCTTGCATAATCATCTGCAGAGTCACTTTTTCTTGTTCTTTTTCTTGCTTTAACATTTTCTGCATTGAACGTTGTCCTCCAGATGGTGGAGAGGAAGACGTAGAAATTGAAGAACCAAGAGCTGTAAATTTCCTACTCATTTTAAGCAATTCAATATCTTCAGGTTCTTCTAAACCTTAATCCAATTGTGAAGTAACCATATAAAAATAATAGAAAAAAGAAGCCTAATAATAATAATAATAATGATGGAGTACAAAATTTCTTCAGGTTCTTGTATACCTTAATCCAATCAATAGTTAGATAAAGAAAAAGACTTAAGAAAAGAAAAAAGAAAAAAAAAGGAAAAGGAAAAATTCTTCAGGTTCTTCAACACCTTTATCCAATTGAAAGGTCTCAAATAGAAAAAAGTGCATAAGAATAAACCAGAAAGGTAAATGAAAAAAACAAAAATATCAGGAAAGAAAAAAAAAGGCTTTTTGGGCTTTCCCTTTAAAATAAAAAGCAAACGTAGAGATTGGACTTCCAAAAAAAAGAAAAACAAAGACAAGCTCCAACGAAGCCAAAAACCCAAATAGTTATTACAAAAAAAAAAAGATAAAAAAAATACAATAAAGCTGGTCAGGAGGGATAGCACAACTTAGGAAAAGTAAAAAGGGCACACTGCACTTTGTTTAATTATCCAAGGCTCTTATTATAACTCTCTTCTCCAAAAACTTATCATCTTTTTTCCCCTATGTTTCAACACCAGACTCGAGCTGTTGATAGAAACCCAGAAGAGTGCCTGCAATAATACTCTCCCATGCTCTTCCCTCTATCTTATCAAATAGCAATGTCCTTGAAAAAGAGTCTCAGTTCTTTCTTTCTCAGGTTTGTCTGGTCACAAGGAAATAGAATATTTTCAAGCCTCTAGTTGCAGTGTTACAAAGTTTCTTTGCTCTCACTTTCCCCCTCCTTTTCCGAGCAGGATATAATAAGAATTAATAAAAAATAAAAAGATATTTAAGAAAAAATGAAATAACTAAAGGGAGCCTCTAGCCTATAATATTACAAAATCAAAAAGGAGAAGAAAAAAATAGATATAAATGAAAAAACCAGTCCAGTTTCAAAATACAAGATCATATATAGAAGATCCAGCAATGAGAAAAACAAAACAAAACATTACTTTGACATTCCTGTTTAAAATCGCTGCAATCACTTCTGTCAAAACTTTTACAGATTCTTTCTTTTCCTTAGGGTGTCCTTTCAGATCTTAGAATAAAAAAAAAAAAGTTCTCAACAAACCGGCACACTCTCTTTCTGCTCTCTTCCATTTCGGAGCTGTCCCAACTTCAGCAGCTTCAATGGCTGCCTCCTTGCTGCTGACAAGAAGAGCTTCTCCTGGATCTACCAGGGACTTTGCGGTATCCCGGGGATTGACAGGATGCGCTCTTCACTTTCACCGTCTCTTTGGGACGGTTTAGATCCAATAGGACCGTCCAGGAGCAAAGATATCGGCAGCAATCTCAGAGCGCCAAGATCGCACGTCGTATCGTCACGCCAGCTCCGCCCTCCCTCATGTAACTCAGATCTTGTAGAAGGTCCTAAGTTGTTTATCCCTGATTTAGAAAATCAGAGTAATCCAAAACTAATCTAAGAAATAAGCTGCTTGAATAGAATTACTTTATAGACCATATGCAATGCATGAACTGTTTATTCCTATTTTATACTGTGCTTTTAAAAATGTTTTTGTCAAGTATCTTTTCAGTGCCAGTTTTCTACTTTAATTTTTTTTTAAGTCAGTCTCTCAGCCCAGCCCACATTACAAGGTTGTTGTGGGAAAAATAGGAGGAAGAAATGGTTAGATATGTTTGCCACCTTGAGTTATTTATAATGAAAATAATAAGGCAGGATATAAAATAAATAAGATTCAATAAAATAACAGTGAAAAAATTATTTATTCCCAAAGGCCCTTCTGAATAATCTAACCTTATTTTTTTGTTTGGAAAAGCATTAAGGCAGAGGTTAATGTAATATTTACAGGGAGGCTATTTCACAATATTAGTTATCTAATAGAAAAGCACTTAGCCACATTTATCATTCTAAAATGTGGGGTAAGCAGGAGTTTCTTCTGCAATAAGCTGTTACTAGTTGGAGGAGTCAATCCTGAAGTTATCCTAGTGCCAATCATACATAGCTTTATAAGTTAATACTAGTACTCTGAATTGCACTTATACAGCTTTTCAGCAACAATGTAGAGCCTTGTGCGCAAGTATAATATACTCTTGGATTTAATACCTGCAATGGCACTGCCATTTTCTGCACTAATTTTATTTTTTCTGGAGTCTTTAAAAGCTATTTAGTCATTTGTGTATGTTCAGGACCATCTTGTTCAATAAGAATTTACCCACTAACTTTGGGAGAAGGTCTTGACTATCTTATACTTCTGTAAAATTAGGGGTAATTAAGCCAGTAGAGCAGGTGTCCCCAATCCCCAGGCTGCGGACTGGTACTGTTAGGAACTGGGCCACACATCTGGACGTGAGTGGCAGATGTGCAAACAGTTCAATTAAAGCACTATATGAATATCAAGGAATCAAAACTGCCACAAGAGACTTTCAGTGTTATAAACTTTCTAGCTGGCAAATAAAAAAAATTAAGCTTCCAAAATAGTTCACCTCATCAGCAAAGAGCCCAAGTAAATTGACATATATTAAGCAGCTGTTTAAAAGAGGAATTCCCAAATCTCTTAACAAGGTCTTACTAGACATCAAGTAGGCTTGGCATCAGTTTTCCATGCCCTCATTATTGTCAGACTGAATTATTGTAATAATGTAGTGCACTGTACATCCATCTATCTTTAAAGTCAATCTGAAAACTTCAATTTATCAAAGATAACTTTTCAGGCACCAGGAGATCAAAAAAAGTTTTTCTCATCCTATATGACCTACTGATTGCCTATTTGCTTGTTCGCTCAATCAGAAGTGTCATGGGTCCCTCTTAAAATTCTGATGCTACCTATATAAACATGTTTAAGCATTAAAGTCAGCTTTGGAGTTGCAATTCTAGCAAACAGGCCCAAGAAACACAGTGGCAGCACTCACTGTCAGAAAAAATCCACCAATGTCTTACCTTTCTGTTTTTTACCACTAGGTATACATACTTTAAAAAAGTAATAAATATGTTTAGTACAGGTAGTCCTCGCTTAACAACCAATTTACATGACTTGAAGAAACTAATATTAATCATAGCTTATCATATAGAAAGTATTCAGACCCTTTCAGTTTTGTCAATTTTGTTATGCTGCAGCCTGATTTTACAGTTGTTGAAATTCATTTTTTTCTCATTAATCTACACTGAGTACTCCATAATGACAAAGTGAAAACAAAATTTTAGAAATATTTGTAAATTTATTTTTAAAAAACTTAAATATCATATTGGCATAAGAATTCAAAACTTTTGCAACAACACTTGAAATTTAGCTCAGGTGCCTCTCATTTCTCTTGATTGTTGCTAGATCTTCTAGATCTTCATGGGAGTCTATGGTAAATTAAATTGGACATCATTTGGAAAGGCATATCCCTTTCTATAGAAGGCTTCACAGCTGACAATGCATATTGTAGCAGACCAAAAGCCTTGAGGTTAAGGAAATTGCCTAAAAACTCAGAGGCAGGATTATTGCAAAGCACTTTCTGGGGAAAGCTACAAAAAAATTCTGCTGCAATGAAGATTTCTAAGAGCCTCTACAATTCTCAAATGGAAGAAGTTTGGCACAACCAGGACTCTTCTAAGAGCTGGTAGCCCGAGCAATCTGAGAAGGGTGTTAGTAAGAGGTGACCCAAGAACCTGACGGTCACTCTGACTGAGCTCCAGAGATTCTGTGTGGAGATGGGACAGTATTCCAGAAAGACAATAATCGCTGCAGTACTCCACCAATATGGGCTTTACGACAGAGTGACTAGAGAGAAGCCTCTCCTCAGAGCAAAACACATGAAAGCACGCTTGGAGTTTGGAAAAAAAGCACTTGAAGGAGGAACAAGATTCTCTGGTCTGATGAAACTAGACCAGATTGAACTGTTTGGCCTCAGTTCTAAATGTTTTGTTTGGAGAAAAGTAGGCACTGCTCATCATCTGCCCAATATCATCCCAACAATGAAGCATAGTGGCAGCAGCATCATGCTGTGAGTGGGTTTTTCAGCAGCAGGAACTGGGAAACTGGTCAGAGTTGAGGGAGAGCTGAATGAAGCATAGTACATTGATAACCACAATAAAAATCTGCTTCAGTGCTCAGAACCTCAGACTGGGTCAAAGATTTACTTTCCAACATGACAACAATCCAAAACACATAGCCAAGGCAACACAGGAATGACTTAGGGACAACTCTGTGAATGTCCTAGATTGGCCCAGACAAAGCCCTGACTTGAAACCTATTGAACATTTCTGGAGGAACCTGAAAATGTCTGTCCACTGACAGTCACCTTCCAACCTTA